>CM065431.1:24820000-27370833 GCA_033030585.1 Hippophae rhamnoides | reverse complement strand
TACCACGTGTGGGAACATGATTTGCTTAAATATTAGTGGGACACGTGCGCATTCTTATTCTCGTAAACCGAGGATGCACGATGCTACCATAACCCACACACACGATTGCTACACGAACGGTTCAAATGGGCGCGCCTGGTTCCACGCGCTTCAACTGGACTGCTCAAGAGATCCAACGGCCGCCGACGCGCCTCGGGAAATCCCGCGCAGCCGATACGCGGGTCCCACTCCGACACCGGCCTCGCGCGACACGCAGGCTCCATCCGGCACGCCGAGCCGCGCGAAGATTTTACACGCGATTTTGCCTCACTCGGTCGTACCATGCAACTGGGACCGTTGATGCCTTGCTGATCGACGGTTGCATTTAACGTCGTGATTTGTGCGAGTGCGATTCTTTTTCCTCGCATAAAATTCAAACTTTTATTAATTATATTTTGACCCACAAATTTAATCCAAATTACATTTTGCACTTTCTTAAATTACGCTTAAGTCTTTGCTAATTTTAAATTAAATTTTTAAACTTTTAATAATTATAATTAAGCTTCAAATTTAATTTAAATTATATTTTCTTGATTTTTATAAATTGTAATTAAGAAACTATATTATCATAAATTATATTTCAGGATTTAAATATGAAATTAAGTACATTTTCGATACAAATTATTTAATTTTATTAAAAATGTATTTTTAGCACATAAAAGGAAAATATTAATTTATTTAACAAAAATTAACTAAATATTAATAAAACATAGCAATTATCATTACTAAAATTGATGAAAATAACTATATAAAATACAGTTATCAACACCCCCAAACTTAAGTTTTTGCTAGTCCTCGAGCAAAAAGAAGAAAATAAAACAAAGATAACTGCATTTAAAATAGTGATTTTCAAAATATTTCTTTTTTAAACATTCCAAATAACATAACTCAAAGAAATAAATTTTTTTTTATCTAAGTATCAAAATCAATTTAAAAGTATATAACCTTTTTACAATGAACTTTAAGTGTGTGTGTGAAGTCTTTTCAAATTTCATCACATGCAATCCGGATCAATTTATACAAATATAAAATCAAACAAATTATCATGAAATAACAAATCTCATAGTCTATTTTTCATTTCTCTCTCCACTAATGTAGACAAACACAAAACACAAAATCAATAGGACTTTATTAAGCTTGTAATGTATGGATTAGGTAACGGTAGGATAAAAGATTATATTTAGCACAAAATTTCCTAAACACATCATTTTAGGATTGAAACAAGAGATCTTCTATCATCACATCCAAACTCAATTTTTGTTTCTTTTCTGCTTTTTTTTTCTTCTTTTCAGAATCTGTTTTTTTTTCTTTTCTGCTATTTTCTTCTTTTTTTTTAGTAACCTCTTTTTTTCATAATATATCTTTAATTATTTACTAACAACTCTAAATGTTAGTGAGATAGGAAAAATAGATATATCCACAAACACATATATATTTTTTAAGGTAGGCTTTTGAAATGAGATAAATATATATATAACCTTTGAAGCTCAAAAGGGGTATACTACGGATAATGTATGTGAAGGTAGATAGAAAGGCTCAAACGATCCAAAGATGGCCTAAATCATTTTTTTAGTTAAATGTTATCTATAATTTCGCCTCGAGAGAAAATCAAACAAATTCTAAGAATTGTGACACCACAAATATCAATCGAATTCCATACTTATATAAACCTTCTCTAAATTATCGTAGCAACTCAAAAATCAAGACTAGTGCTCATAAATTGTAAAAATGAAACATACGAAAAATTGTTTATCACTTAGACAAAAATATTTTTTTTTTATTTTTTTTCCTTTTTTTTCAAAGAATTATGCATCATTTAAATTGAAGAAATAAAAATAAATCACTATTCATAGCAGAATATCTTCAATTAACCAAAGAAAACAAAACAAATATGTGTGAAAATATCTACCACCCCCAAACTTAACATGCACATTGTCCCCAAATGTGTTCAAAGAACTTCCCTCAATGGTGAGTTGACTTGTGAGATTGAAATCCAAAAATCGTTTTACCTCCTCCGATTGCACCTATCAAAACAAAATAACAAAATGAAGAATTATGCAACTAATACATGTTCTAGGACAAAATATATAAATAAATAAAAACTAAAACACATGGGTTGCCTCCCAAGAAGTGCTTGATTTAGAGTCATCAGCTTGACTGCCTTTATCTTTGCTTTAGATCAGATCAGATAAGAAAATGGTGGACTTTTGACGATCAATGTCACCCCCCAAATAGTGTTTGAGTCTTTGCCCGTTCACTTGGAAAGTATGTTGTGATTCTTCACCTTTAATCTCAACAGCCCCATATGGGTGTACTTTGGTAACAATGAAAGGCCCTGACCACTTAGTATGTTGTGAAGAGCAATACTTTCTGTCCTGGTTCAAAATGTCGATGTAAGATTTTGTTGTCATGCCACCTCTTCGTCTTTTCCTTATAAATCTCAGCATTTTCATATGCGTGTAAACGAATCTCATCCATCTCATTGAGTTGTAGGAGACGTTTTTCACAAAGCCGCCTAACTCAAAATTCAAAGTCTTGATAGCCCAATACGTACGCGTCTAATTCAATCGGGGAGATGACAAGCTTTCCCAAAACCAACCGATATGGGGACATCCCAACGGGTGTCTTATATGCTGTTCGATATGCCTGCAGTGAATCGTCCAATCTCTTAGACCAATCCCTCCTCAAGGATTTACCGTCCTCTCCAAAATTCTCTTCACTTCTCTCGTTGGATATCTCAACTTGTCCACTAGTTTCGAGGATGATAAGGCCAGATCTTATGAGTGACACTCGTATTTGGCAAAGGAGGGTTTCCAAAAGATTTGTTGCAAAAATGAGTTCCCCCATCACTTAGCGATTGCCCTCGGTGCCAAATCGAGTGAAAATGTTTTTCTTTAGAAAATTCAAGATTACCACTTTGGAATCATTGGTAGGCAAGGGAATTGCTTCTACCCACTTAGAAACATAATCCACAAAGAACCAAAATGTAGAGGTATTGTAGGACAAGATAAAAGGCCCCATGAAATCAATTCCCTAAACGTCAAATATTTCTACCTCAAGAATGTCGTTTAAAGGCATCTCGTGTTTCTTAGAAATGTTACCACCTCTTTCGCACCCGTCACAAGGTGAAACAAATAAATGTGCATCTTTAAACAAATTTGGCCAATAAAACCAGATTGAAGAACCTTAGTCATAGCTTCTTTCTTTTCCAAAATGGCCCCTATAAAGCAAGAATGACAATGTTTAAGTATATTTTCAATTTCTTCCTCTGGGACACACCTTCTCGATAATTTGATCTCGCACAATGCTTAAACAAGTAAGGTTCATCCCATAAATAGTACTTAACATCGTGTAAGAATTTTTTTCTTCCGTTGGAAAGATATTTTAGGTGGGAGCACATTGCTTACGATGTAATTAACATAGTTCGCGTACCATGGCACACTTCTATGATCAAAGGAAAACAATTGCTCATCGAAAAGTCTCACCAATGATAGTCTTGTCCACGGCTCCGTCATTATTCTCCAATCTCGATAGATGATCTACCACTTGATTTTCTGCCTCTCTTATCCTCGATCTCCAAATCAAATTCTCAAGTAGGAGGATCCATCTAATCAATCTCGGTTTTGCATCTTTTTTAGCCATAAGATATTTTATAGCAGAATGATCAATATAAACTCACTTTAGTTCCGATTAGGTAGGAACGAAACTTTTCAAAAGCATATACAACAACAAGTAATTCTTTTTCAGTGGTAGCATAATTCATTTGAGCTTTGGTCAAAGTTTTGCTGGCATAGTATATGGCATGAAAAACTCTCTTTTTCCGTTGTCCTAAAACAGCTCCTCCTGCAAAATCACTGGCATCACACATGAGCTCAAAAGGTAGATTCCAATCTGGTGCACCAATGATGGGAGCCGTGATCAACTTTTCTTTCAAAACCCGGAAAGCTTCAAAACATTTTTCGTCAAATGTGAATTTTGTATCTTTTTCCAAAAGATTACAAAGAGGCTTTGATATCTTGGAAAAATCTTTTATGAAACGCCCATGTAATCTCGCATGACCAAGAAAACTTCTAATTCCTTTCACCGATGATGTCGAGGCGGTAGTTTCCAATGGTTTCAATTTTTGCCCTATCCACTTCAATTCCTTTAGACGAAATTAGATGGCCCAGTGACAACACCTTCTTCTACCAACGGGGCATTTTTCCCAATTTAAAACCAAGTTTGCTTTCTTCGCATTTTTGTAGGGACCAAAGAAAGGTTATGCAAGCACCTATCAAATGAATCTCCAAACACCGAGAAGTCATCCATAAATATCTCAATAAAATCTTCCACCATGTTTTGAAAAGATAGCCATCATACACCTTTGAAAAGTGGCGAGCATTACACAATCCAAACGGCATTCTTGGAAAGCAAAGGTTCCATACGGACAAGTGAAAGTGGTCTTCTCTTGATCCTCGTGTGATAGCACCGTTGTATCCGAATATCCATCCAAGAAACAATAGAAAGAATGTCCTCAACTGCCTAGCATTTGGTCAATAAATGGAAGGGAAAATGATCCTTTCGAGCTGGCCTTGTTGAAGCTTCCGATAATCCATGCATACCCGCCAACCTGTCACTTTCCTTGTGGGAATCACCATTATTGCTGCTGTCTCACTGTAATTCCTCCTTTCTTCTAACACAATGAATTGGGCTAACCTAAAGAGCTATCTCGAAATCGGGTAGATTATACCAAGGCCTAACCACTTAATGATTTCGTTTTTTACTACCTCCTTCATGATTGATTCAAACGATGTCATGCTCAATAGTCCGCTTGATATCTTCCTCAAACAAGATCTGCGGCATGCATAGTGAAGGGCTAATTCCTTTAATGTCGCCTATAGACCAACCTAATGCTAGCTTGTAATTTCTCAACACTCTTAACTTCTTCTCTCGATCGTCATCTAGAGATGCTGAAATAATTACGTGCATTGTAGTCATTTCTCCCAAATAAGCATACCTTAGACGGGTAGCAAAGTGGCTTAAGCTCTAATAATGGTTTATGTTCCATACATGGCTTCATATAGGTGAACTCGTACGGTGTTACAACTCAGGATGCATCTTCTTCACAGGACTAAAGATTTATGGAGATGCCTTAAGTAACTTGAGATATTCAAGAGAATCAAAGTTATCAAGAATATTGTCATTCAAGTGCAAGTTCCAAAGCATCGTTGCTCAAGTTTTCCCCCAAATTGCTTTCAACTAACGATTCACCATGTCAACTCTAAGGCAATCATCGATTCTCTTGGAAATTTCATAGCTTTAAAGACATTGAAAGTTACCTCTCGGGTCTTGGACTCTCACGGTCGCCTCTCGAACATCAATCAAAGTCCTACCAGCTTGCTAAAAATGGTCTCCTAGAATGATAGGAATCTCTTTATCTTTCTCCATGTCGAGAATTATGAAATCAGTAGAAAGATAAACTTGTCAACCTTGACAAGCACATCCTCTATAATGCCTCGGGTGTTTCAAAGACCTATCCGCAAGTTGGAAGAGTTACAGCTGGTCGTCAGGCTTCTCCTAATCCAAGTCTCGGTAGATGGAAAGTGGCATCAAATTAATGCTTGCACCCAAATCGCACAAAGCTCTACCAAAAACTTTCTCACCAATAGTACAAGGAATGGTGAAACTTCTGGATCTTTAAGTTTGTGGGTAGCTTCTTTCAAGGATGGCACTACACTCCTCCGTGAGAGCAAATACCAAAATCACCTAATCTTCTTCTTAGACAAAATGTCTTTCATAAATTTAACATAACTAGGCATTTTCTCCAAGGCATCAAGAAAAGTGGATGTTAATATAAAGTTGCTTATATACTTCAAGAAACTCGAGAACTGTTTATCAAGCTTTTGCTTATAAGCACCGAGAAATGGAATTGGTGGATTGCAAGGCTCGAGATTATCTAACACTGGTTTTATTATAGGATTTTTGTTAATTTATTCTCTTCAACCCCATGATCACTTTTTCTTGTTTTTCTAGTCAACACCTCAACAATGAGAGAGCCAAGGGAGAAATGGGCTTTTGCATTTCTTTTAACTCTTTTCCACTCCTCAGAATCGCTTTGCAATGCTCTTTTCCCTCCCTTTTTGGATTGATTTCAGTATCACTAGGTAAAGATCCTCGAGGCGATTGCCGACAAAGCAGAGCTACCGCCCCAATTGAACTTCGAGATTTCTAATGTATGTTGCACCGGGATTCTCGGAGAATAGTCTCATTCTTAGCCATATATCGAGCAAACATATCTTCCAATGAAGGCTTTCTCTCTTGTCGTGGGACTTGGTTATGAAAACCCTGGGATGAGTGGGCTTCATGTGAAGATGACCGACCTTGATTATTACTCCAAGAAAAATTAGGATTTATTCTTCCACCCCGGATTGTACGCGTTGGAATAGGGATTGTTTTGATTGTTTGGATTCCTATTATAATTGGAAACAAAATTGACCCATTCAGAGTTGTGAGCGACATCTATTATCGGCATGATTTCCATTGCAAATTTCACATGCAACAAAAGGACTCTAAATAGAATGGACTCCCAAAGTATCCATCTTTTTCACCAAAGGGATACTTGTGCAAGCTAGCCATAGCATCAATCTCATGAATTCCACTGCTTTCTTAGGCATCATCCTCTCTCGATGGCCACTATAACTATTTGAAGCCATTTCCTCTAATAAGTTGTAGGCTTCATCAATTGATTTACAAGAGCACCACCGTCAAAAGATCAATCATATTTCTAGTTTGACCCATCAAACTATTATAAAATGTTTGAACTTGAAGCCACTTCGGTAATCCATGGTGCAGACATCTTCTAAGTAGCTCCTTGTACCTCTCACAAGCTTCATATAATGATTCTGAGTAAAATTGCATAAAAGTGGTGATTTCATTCCTCATCCGTGCAATCTTTGCCGGTGGAAAATATTTGGCTAAAACATTTTTGAGCCAGATCCTCTCAAGTAGTGATAGAACCGCATGGCAATGAATTCAACCAACTCTTTGCCTTATCCCTAAGTGAAAAAGGAAAAAGTCTCAACCGAATAGCATCATCAGTGACTCCATTATGCCTAAAGGTATCACAAATCTCTAGAAAATTTGATATATGGGAGTTTGGATCATCATTGGGTAAACCACCAAATTGTACAGAAGTTTGAATCATATGAATTATGGCAGGCTTAATTTCAAAATTATTAGCTTGAATTGAAGGTCTTCTTATGCTTGAATGGATGCCACCAACCATGGGCAATCGCATAATCTCTTAAGGATCTTCGTTCTTCAACTTCTCGAATTTCATTATCCATAGCTAGTCGCTTTCTAAGGTTTCTTGTTTATTATTTTTCTTTAAGTTCAAAATAGTTCTATGAATTTCTAGATCTAATGGAACTAAGTCAAGATTTCTTATGCGTCGCATACAAAGTCCCACTTTATCCAAAATTAAATCTAATACAATATATATATTAAATTGAAAACATAAATAAACACACAAATCCAAGCAAGTAACAGTAAGCAATTAAACAAATAATATTTTTTTTTTGAATTAAAATCAAATTGATTGGTATTAATATCAACAATGAAAATAGTAAAACAAATCCCCGGCAACGGCGCCAAAAACTTGTTGTATGTTTTTCAACACACAGAAATCGTGCAAGTATACACGGTCACAAGTAATAAAGATTTGTAGGTAGAGTATTGTTCCCACGAGGATTTGTTACTATAGTTTGTTGAATACTAAAATTGTATCTCTCTAATTTTATCCAAAACAATCGTTACTTAAGAAAATGTTTAAAAATAAAATAAGAGAACTCTAGGATTGCAATTTTTCACCAAATTATTCCACTCCAATCATATTATTTTCTCTTGATTTATATATTTTTAGTACATTTAATTTGTCAACAGAAAACTTCTTTTTTATTCATACATCTCTTCCGAGCTCCGTATAAACACACCTCGTTAAATTAATTCACTATATCTCTATGAGAATTAAATTCACCAAGATTCATTAAGTTCTAAGTTTTCAAATGGCCACACATACAATTAGGGTATATTCCTATCCTTCATCATACATGTCATTCTATTTACGAGCAATATACACAAAAATGCCTTTCTCAAGTTTATTTTTATGCCACAAATCATTTTGATAAAATTCGTAAATAATCAAAAAGAATTAAGCACAAAATAGAACGAACAAATTGAATGTCTTATAAATCTATCAAAAATAGTTAAAATCAAAGCTTCATAAATTTAGATCAAATGCAACCCTAGAAAAATTAAATTACTTCATTAATTAAAAATTAAAATTACAACATGTGAAGAAAAATTAGAAGAAGAAGAAAGAAAATTAAAACATCAAGTAACGAAAATATTTGGCACACGTAGAACACAACAAAAGCCAAAAAATGACTTCTCCGTGTTCTGCAGTCCAAAACCGAACACTACAAAATTTCTAAACTAAAAAAACTCTCAAACTCTATCATAACATCACCTATTTATAAATAAAAAATACATCTAAAATATTACATTTTTATTTTATTTTTTTATCAAAAACGCGTAATAATTTTTATCGAAAAACAAAAATCATGCGTATCGATTTTGGTATCGAAAAACATTATTTAATTCACGCGTGAAAAAGGGGCGCCGATTCTGTATTTTTTTAATTCATTGTGAATGCCACGTGTCAAAATCTGATTCGCTGCAAGATTCCCTAAGGCCACGTGGCACCACATCATCGCAATAACAAACCGGGATGCACGTAGAACCGCGTATGTGATCGGCGCCGAAAAGTGAGGCAACAGCTGGAAACGGGGCGTGATCCAGCGCGGTCGCACGTATTGTAATATACCACGTGTCGGAACATGATTTGCTTAAATATTAGTGGGACACGTGGTAGATTCTTATTCGGTAAAAACTGAGGATGCACGATGCTACCATAACCTCGGGGAAATCCTGCGCAGCCGACATGTGGGTCCCACTCTGACGCCGGCCTGTGCGACACGTGGGGCCCACTGGCACGCCGAGCCGCACGAAGATTTTACACGCACTTTTGCCTCGTCTGGTTTTACTCACAACCGGGACCGCTGATGCTTTGACGGACGCTGAGCATTAACGCCGTGATTTGTGCGAGTGTGATTTCTTTTCTTGCAAGATAAAATTCAAACTTCTTTATTAATTATATTTTGACCCACAAATTTAATCCAAATTACATTTTTGCACTTTCTTAAATTACGCTTAAGCCCTTTCGCTAATTTTAAATTAAATTTTTAAACTTTTAATAATTATAATTAAGCCTAAATTTAATTTAAATTATATTTTCGATTTTTTATAAATTGTAATTAAGAAACTATATTATCATAAATTATATTTGTGGACAGAAATATGAAATTAAGTACATTTTTGATACAAATTATTTAATTTTATTAAAAATGTATTTTTAGCACATAAAAGGAAAATATTAATTTATTTAACAAAAATTAACTAAATATTAATAGAACATAGCAATTATCATTACTAAAATTGATGAAAATAACTATATAAAATACAGTTATTAGGTTATTTTTAGGGTTTCTTTCTTATTAATAAGAAGAGCTATGTAATTTGGAGGCAAGAACAAATATTAATTAATGAAAAGTATATTTCATAAAGCTTCTTGTTTTTCCTTCTTGTGTTCTTGATTGAATACTTGAATTCGACTTATCAAAGAGAGTGTTCATTCTTTATGGCTTCTCAAGATTTGGGTTTTAAGGACTTTTTTTCTTAGAGTTCTAATATGATAATCTTTAACACGTTCTTATCAAATCAATTGTTTCCATCCCTTTGAATTCGTGGGTTCCTAGGTTGTTCGCCTAAAGGGTCTGCATCATTTGGTATCAGAGCCTTGGTTGTTGAAAATAAGTTATCTATCTTCATCTATCTTTGTTTTGAATTTTAGATTTCAAAATAACATTCATCCTTTCAATTTTGTTTTGCATTCTTTATTGTTTTCTACATTCTTAAATCAAAAATCACAAAAATAAAAAAGAAGAGAAATTTCGTCCTTTTGAGTCTTATGTTTTCTTTCAATTTTGTTGTTGTTGTTTCCGTATTTGGATTTTGTTTCATAGTTTTTTTTTAAATTATTCGTATTTTTTCTTGTTCTTTAATTCTGTGTTCAACCTATCTTTGTTCTTCAAAAAACAAAAAACAAAAAAAAGGAGAAGGCTACTATTCACAGTTTCAAAAAAACAAATTTGATAAATCGGAGTTGCAACTTTAAACGGCCCTAACTTTTGACTCAGTTATCGGAACGACTATAATAATATATCAAATCAAATCTTGTTCCGATTATTATAATCCAATATCTTTTTTGCCTAATTTTTGTACCATTTTCGACTCCAAATTTCATTGTTTAGAATACTTACCGAGAGGTTAAAGATTTGTCGCAAATTTTTGCGTTTTTTCGGTTCTTGTGCATTAGGGATTGCTAATTTTTTTTCTAAATTTTCTATTCATAGCTGCAGTAGAAGCAGTAAAAGAAATTAAAAAAAGAAAAAAATAGAAAGAAAAAAAAGGAAAAAAAAGAAGAACATAGTAGTAGTAGATTGTTCAAGAATCTAATTCTTGTTTTCTTGCTAAGTTTTCTTATTCTAGTTGAAATTGGGTTCTCTTTATTTTGTTCTTTCTATGAAAAGTCTTTCTTTAGAGTTCTCTTTGGTCAAGATTCTTCCTATAGAGTCATATTTGGTCAAGAGTCTCTCTTTAGAGTCCTCCTTGGTCAAAAGTCTTTCTATAGAGTCCTCCTTGTTCAAGAGTCTTTCTTTAGAGTCCTCTTTGATCAAGAATCTTTCTTTAGAGTCCTCTTTGGTCAAGAGTCTTTATGTAGAGTCCTCTTTGTACTTTTCTTTTGTCATACTTTGCCATTAAGTTATTTGAAAATTTTGAATTTTGAGATTGTTACCCATAAAACAGTTACTTCTTGAAATTATTGTATTCTTTGATTGTGCTAAGAACAAAAGGAAGGTTAGCGTCAGCTTTGAGTCGTAAAAAAAGTAAAAATAGTGCAAAAGAAAAGAGAGAAAAAATAGTGTGAAAAAAAGGAGTATTAACATGTGATGGTGTGCGTGGATTATCTCATTTTATTTTATAGGTTAATAACATGAGTAAGGAAGGAGGAGAATCATAAGAAGTTGACTTGAAATTATTCATCAAATCCATTCATGACCAATTTAAGAGGATGAATGCATGGTTGGATGATTTAGAATCCTCTTCTGATTCTCAATCACATAGAAGAAGACATGGAAGACATGATTTCGAGGAAGAAGAAGCCGATTCCAATGTGGAAGAGAGAACCAATTATAAATGACAAGAAGACTAACTATAAAGAAGATAGCAATATAGGAAGTATAAAGATGACAATTCCACCCTTTTAAGAAAAGAATGATCTTGAGTTATACTTGGAATGGGAAAGAAAGGTTGAGCATGTGTTTGATTGTCATAATTACTCTGAGGAGAATAAAGTAAAGCTAGTAGCCATAGAATTTACCAATTATGCTAGTATATGGTGGGATCAATTGGTGGTCAATAGGCAAAGAAATGGTGAGAGACCTATTCGGTCATGGGAAGAGATGAAATTGGTGATGCATAAGAGGCTCATTCCTAGCCATTACTATAGGGATCTATATAGAAAGTTGTAATGAATGGTCCAAGGTTCCATGAGTGTAGAAGATTATTATAAGGAGATGGAAGTATCCATGATTAGAATAAACATAAAGGAAGATAGAGAAGCAACAATGGCCAGATTCATTGCTGGGTTAAACAGGGAAATAATTGATATGGTTGAATTTCAACATTACGTCGAAATGGAAGAACTACTACACAAAGCCATTAAAGTGGAGAAGCAAATCAAGTCCAAAAGTTTTAGATCTAGTTCATTAATGAGTGCTCAAAAAGTACTAAAATTACCATGATTTCATGCACATTAATTGATTAAAAATATATATATTTATATGAATTTATCATATATTTATATATATTTTTCTTTTCAGAATACCGGGTATTTAAATTTTAAACTATCTAACCCTACCAAAGGTGGCATTTAAATGGTTCATTTTCAATCTCTTAGAAAAAAGAATTAATTTAATTAACCAAATTAGTTATCAACCCCATCCATAGGTGTTAATTGATTTGTTTAGTTAACAAAGAATATCTAACCCCACCAAATGTGGTATTCATACAAAATAGGGAGAATCAATAAATATCAATTTATATCTTTAATAACCTAAATAATATGAACAAACATACTTAACTTAGTTATTATATCCATAAATACTCCACTATTATAAAGGATAAAATTTGCATAAATGTTTATTGAATTCATATCTATGTTTATTTTTATGTTCTTAGATTAGAAACACAAAAACCCAAATATCGTGACAGGATGTTTAGGATTTAATTTCATTTTTAAAAGTTTGAATAATAAATTAAAAACCATATATATTCCTTCCTTAGATCGACCTTGGGAGTATACTTATCATTTTCTACGAAATGATTTGTTTAAAATTTATAAGAAAAAATTTAATTTTCTCAATATTTATAATTTATTAAAATATCTTATAATTTATTAAAATTAATAATTATAATCCATCAAAAATATAAAATAATAAAGATATTTAATTCTTAATTTTCATAAATTATAAAATTATAAGTATTTAAATTAAAAACTATAAAATTAAAATATTTATTTTAAAAAGTTATATAATCTTTAATACTTCATTTAATAATAATTATAAAATAATTACAAAGACAAACAAACATCCTTTTCTAAGGGGGAAAAATGACCAACCCCTGTTATAAAATATCATATTTTTCTCTCTTACAAAACCTTAATTTACCTTCCCAAAGACATGCCAACCTGTCTAATCTCTTTTGTCTCTTCCCAAATACCCATTCAGGTAGGTAATAAGAAATTGAATATAAAAAAACTAACCATAAATATATTTAAAAATAAACATTAAAACAATATTTTGATAATATATTTAAAGATTTATATTTAAATAATAACATGTAAAAAATAATAATTAATGTTATTATATATTACAACTAGCATTCTAATATGCTACCCTCAAAATAGCATCAAGAAAAAATACATTTTAATACATTTTTAAATAAATAATTAACGGTATTAACGTTTCAAAAATATTAATAATATTAAGTTAAAAATTAAAGATATTATTTTTTTATAAAAATCTAGAATATACTTGAAATTGTCCTAGTAAAAAATAATAATACATCAATTAAAACATCTCTAATGTACCAATTCCCTCTATTCAACCTACTTATAATCATGCAATTGATACTTTATTTTAAAAGATTCTATTTTTTTCATTTTATTCTATCAAAATTTGACAAATAGATAGACATTTAAGTAAAGAGGAAATGGAAAAAATACAAGCTATATATATATATATATATATATATATATATATATATTAAAGGATGGGTTGTATTTATATCATAATATTTAGTATATTAATTATAATTATATTAAATTAATTTATATAAAATTATATTATATTTGATGATAAATTATATAATATAAATGAATAAAATTAATTATAAATATTTTAATAAAATAATTTATATTTAAATTAAATTTTTATTATAAATTTATTTAAATAAATATTTAATTTATTTTTATATTTTTATTAAATCTTAAAATAAAAATATTATTTTTAATATAAGATGAAAGAAAAATTAAGATATATAATTTTATAATTAAAATCATCTCACATTTCTTATTTGTTTGGTAGGAATGATGTACTTATTTAGATGGTCTTATAAGGCTGATCTTCATACAAGAGTAGGAGATATTTCTATTCTATTGGTTTAGATGTTGAAACGTGCCCTTAGTGAGGGTCAAGTTCTTGGTCAAGTATAATGATGGATGACACATTATGGGACAAAAGCAACTTAGATTCACCTTGTACAACTAGAGGGTGGTTGATGGGCTAAGACCATACGATAAAGGTTGACCTGGTAGGTGGTTCCAAATGGATTACGCCCAGACTGATGACATCTATCTCGGATGACTCTTCCTTATCGACCATATTCTAGCCAACGGTGCTGGTCTTGGATGGCAATATGTGGCTTACTGAATCTTGGGCTAGCAAATTTTGGATAGGCAAATCAGGGTGCCAAGTCTTGGGTAGCAATATTGGGCTTGGGACTCTACTCCAATCTCAGATGGTCATCTTTCCAACCAAGCCTTGGATGGCTATGGGTTTAGCCTTGTGCATTATAGGCATTAGGGGATGCCATATCAACATTTGGCGATAATGATTAGTCCTTGAGCCAATGGCTCTTGTAGGTGCTCCATGATTGCCTAAAGTACATTTTACACCATCTCTAAGTTGGATTGGGTTCGAGCTTAGCTTACCTCTTTGACCTACCTGGTTTGTCGTGGACAAACAGATCTAGGTGAACCCATGTTCCTTATCACGACCTTTATATCAATCCTAGTGCTCTTTATTCGCCTCGTGACACTAATAGGAGTCTCCCACCAACCTGAGACGTAGAAGAAATATTCCTTCCAATTCTTCTTGTTCTCAGTAAAGGCCAAGTTTATACCCTAGTCTTGCTTCATTGACATGTATACCCTCCCTAGGTCTATAGGGTTTTCTTTAACATATAAGCTTCATTAAAATTGAGCATATCTAGATACACCTAGAGCTATTTACATATTAGTGTAAGGCAGAGCAAGTACTTCCAACCATGGGGCATCAGCTGACCTGGCGCGAGATGAGTCTTGGCCAAAAACCTTCTTATGAAAGAGTATAGGGAAAACCTGAGCCCTAACCACAAAGTTTTCTTGTAGAAGAACGTCCACCCAACTGGGGTGTATCACTATCATAGGCCCCAAACATTGGAATCATTATTTGAAATGAGGCAGGGATGTTGTAGGTCCTCTCCATCCTCTTCTCATCTTGAGGTGACAGACCACTAGTCTTGACCTTGGCTGACCAACCTTTGGTATGGCCTGTAGGTTCCTTAGTTCCTAGATTCTCAATTTCTTCCTCCATAACCTAGTAACTAATATCTAAGTCTTAAGAACGTTCAACCTAATAGTGGTATGGCCTGTGGATGAGAGGTGGAGATGAAAAGTTATGACTAGGATGGGCCCTCTTCACTTGAATTGCTCGTCTCGTGGGATGACCCTATGTTGCCGCTCTTTTCTTGATCTGAGAAGTTGGGATATTGTGGGTTCTCTTAGGAGGTCGAGCCTGAGGTCTTTTCTCTATGCATGGTCTCTACAAAATATCAAAAAACATAACAAAGGGTAAGGCATAATAAGAAGAGATTACATAGGGTCGAATTTCATATAAAAAGTAGAATGATTCTTTAAAACTGACTTGAAAAGAAAGTAGAAAGAAGTTAGACATAAAGAATGTTTTACTTTAAAACCTCGAGCAAGTAATCTATGGGCTGAGCTAGTTTTTTACCATCAAACTAAAAGCTTTTAATGGCTAAAGTTGAGGTGATAGAGCATTTTTTTCTCTTGATTTTTGTTTGATTTGAAGGAAATGATAAAGATTAAGCTCAACCTAGGTACTTCCTTATATAGAGACCCAAATTTCTCTCTCCAATCAACTAACATGCATTTATTAGGGAAGCTTAACGGTTCCAATCCACTTCCCGAGCATTACTTTTCCATCTTAGTCCAGAACTCAAGCTAAAAGAGTAAATGGATTAGATTTGGACATAAAAAGGAGAGCCATGCCTCAACTCGAGCCAAGTATGCCATTTTACTTGCTAGGTAGTTTGATATGGCAAAAGAATCCGAGAGTAAGCTTATGTTTGAGGTTGAAGCCTATAGGCATGAGATGAAAATTGCCAAAGCTAAATATGAGGAGTGAAGGTGCGACTAAGAGCAAGTATAGTGTGACCTCAATGGTATGGTTGAGTAGCTCTCATCGAGTGTTGATATTAGTTATAATTGGCTATGAACTTCTTCAAAAATGAGTTAAATAAAAGGGGCTTTGGCGAGTAGGTGCCAAAATGTTAAGATGATCCAATTTTAGTGAGAGAAATTAAAGAGAAGTTAGAGAATTAAAGTTAAATTGTATGGATTTCATATTAGTTTGTCATATATTTAGAAAATTATATATACACATGATAGTTATATAGAGTATATGTCATATCATGTCAAGGGAGTGCATTAGTAAAAGCATAAACTAATTTAGACTTGATCATATTGACATACCGTGCTGATGGTCGATCTTTTAATACTTCTAAATATTCTAAACAAATAAGGATACCCTAAGATTATCTCTTTAGGTACGAGCATATCTCATAGTCTCAGGCAAGGTGCATAGTAGATCGGGTTGTTCAAGGGTAAGGCTTCTGATCGAGCCTTATGTTCAAACAAATCTCTTATTTTTTCCATTCATATTTTGGAATATTTTAGCGATCACTAGCTAGCTTTTTTTTCTTTTTTTTCCAATTTGTGTATTCCAATAAAATATTAACACAAGTAACTTTTTTTCTTTTCAAAATAATTTTTTAGGAGTATATCCTCTTGATGAGTACTCAAAAAGTACTAAAATTATCATAATTTTATGCACGTTAATTGATTAAATATATATATATATATATGATTTTATCATATATTTATATAAATCTGTCTTTTCGGAATCACGGGTATTTTTATTGTTTTTCATGTATTTTCACTTAAAAAAGTAATTTAAAGACTCAAAGAAAAATACCGGAGGCAATACATCGCAAATATATTCATAAATTAAATGAGGAAAAGTCAACAAATATGGAAAAATTGGACAAAATGGGTCAAAAGGTCAAAAAGGAGGAAATCGTGCACGCAGCCGCCCAGTCTTGCAAGCACAATGCTCAGTCCGCGCGCGCCAGATCTCCATTCCATGCACGCCCCTGCTCCATTCCGCGCGTGCCGCTACGCCCATTTGCCCCAATCCGCGTGCGTCGCCGCGCCCCATGTCAGCATGACATCATCAATGATGTCATCATTCACTACTCCGCGTTTCCACCATTTTTAATCATTTTTTCACCCACTTTTTCTTCCTCTCCTCACCTATAAATACCCTCATTCTCTTCACTTCAAATCACACCTCAAAAAACATCTTCTCTTCTCTTTCTTTCTCTCCATTTCTTAGTTTTTAGTTTTTTCTTAGTTAGTTTTTCTTAGTTTTAGAGTTCTTCTCTTTTTGAGAAGAACTAATTATGTTTTTGTAATATATTTTCTTTTTGATTCAATAAATGGAAGTGCAAATTCCATTTGGAGGTTTTTCAACAACATGAATAACATCAAAGTACTGTAAAGATTTTATTTTCTTTATAGTTATTTTTTATGCTTTATTCTTACATATTATATTTAATTTTTTTGTGATTAAATTTAACTTTGCTGGCTGTTTTCAAACATGATATAATAATAATGTTGTTATGCTTACGAAATATTAAATAGGTAAAAGTCTCTAAAATGAATTGATTTTATTTTTATTCAAGATTTTATATTAAGAATGTTAGAGAGAAATATATTATTTTTCATTACAAACTTAAATCTGAAAATTAGATTTTAAGGTTTAATTATCGGGTCTGATTTATAGTAGTGCTCTTTTATTTGTTGGTACAATCGCCCAGTAGTTAGAGTGAAGCTCTATTTCAAAAGTTTTTATAAGAATTATTATCTAAAAATGTATTGACAACATGTTTTCAGTAGTAGTTTTAAAACTTGAAAGTTAGTACTCGGATAATTAAATTCTTAGGTTTAATTTGGACACCTTGAATAAAGTTTAAACTATCTAACCCCACCAAATGTGGCATTTAAATGGTTCATTTTCAATCTCTTAAAAATAGGAATTAATTTAATTAACCAAATTAGTTATCAACTTCACTCATAGGTGTTAATTGATTTGTTTAGTTAACAAAGAATATCTAACCCCACCAAAGGTGGTATTCATATAAAAAAGGGAGAATCAATAAATATCAATTTATATCTTTAATAACCTAAATAATATGAGCAAGCATAATTACTTAGTTATTTTATCCATAAATACTCCACTATTATAAAAGATAAAATTTGCATAAATTTTTATTGAATCTATATCTATGTTTATTTTTATGTTATTAGATTAGAAACACAAAATCCCAAATATCGTGATAGGATGTTTAGGATTTAATTTTTTTGTAAAAGTTTGAATAATAAATTAAAAATCACATATATTTTTTCCTTAGATCAATCTTGTGAGTATACTTATCACTTTCTATGAAATGATTCGTACACTTGCGAGAATTTTATAAATATAAAACCAAAGTATTGGCAGGATCGGTGATGCCGGTTTTGCTTATCCCCTCTATTATTGTTTTTATTAATATTTACTTAATTTTAAACCTCAACTTTTAAACTTAATTAAAATACTTCTAATACTCTGCATCATTCTATTATTAAATAAAAAATTTATTGTAAATAAAATTAAAAAGGAAATATTATCATTGGTTGATAATGGTCAAATAGAGAAATATTTATTAAAGGATTCACTTTTAAGTTTTCTTGATATAAGTAATGAGTATAGGAATAAACATTGTTTGATATTATGCGACTCTAGCGACCTATTACACCTCATTCTTATTGTGTGTGTGATGTTATCATTTGGCATCTCGTTCATAGTGACCTTATCCTTGAATGAAATTGATTCATTTTGGATCATGGAACCTTGAGTAGATTGCCATAAGACCTCATATTTATGATATGGTGAATAAGACCCAATATATTGTTCAAGATCAATGCAATGCGACTTGGTAGGAACGACCTTATGGCTACTATCTTGGATAGGTTCTATGGCATAAGACCTGAGTAACAAGACCTGATAAGTACTACCTACCTTAACTAGGAGGCATCTTATATGGCCTGGTAATGACAACCTATTGATATTTTTAATTTTATTATATATAGATTAGTTTTAACACCAATAGAGCACCAACTATCATAACGATGACATCTATCTATTATGTATATATATACTTATTAATGAGATGAATAAAGGATCTGAATTTATCTTCTCTCTAATATCTCTCTAAAAATCCTAATATACTAGGTCTTCTCCAAACAAATATAATCTAATGATCTTGATGTATCATGTGTTTAATATGTATGTGTTGTATATTAATTAATGTATAAATTTCACATAAACTGATTGTGTATATCTAGTTTATATGTACATGCTATATAATCTATATACAAGGTGAGATAATATATGAAGATCAATTTAATTATGTATAATCTATAAACACTATTATGTAATATCAAATCTATATAAATTAACATCTTATTTTAATATGCTTCGGAATTACAGAAGATAAGAACAATTAAGATTAATGGTATGTGTAAAAGACTTAAAATAACATAATTATATTAAAAACAAATTTTGGATTTTAGTTTCACTTATATTTCATAATTTCATAATGGAAAGTAATCATGTTAATAATAATCTAAACCATAATTTGTGAAAATTAGACTTAATCTTAAAATTTTAATCATAAAATGAAACTAAAAAATATTAAAATATATAAGAGTTATGGATTTAAAACAAATTATATATTACCTTATTTTGTTGAAAAAAAAATACATATTACCATTCATGCTATGTAATAATAAACAAAATTAGTGTAGGTACGGTATGATTTTGGTCGTTTTAATTTAAAATGCTAATTAAATCAACCTAGATGAGTTTGCTAAATCAAAAATCAAAACCAACCCATAAAATGTTGATTAGAAAACATTTTGATTAATATATTTATGTCGGTTTAATATGTTTAGTTTGTGATTTAGATCCGCTTATTATTTAAATAAATTTGAATAATTTTATTTTATGTTAATTTTAAATTAATAAATAATTTAATTAAAAAAATTTATATTAACATTTAAACTATAATTATACTTCAATTTTTAAGTAGGGAATAACTTTTATACATGAGTAAATTATTAAAAACAAAAAGTAATTTAGATTTTTTATTAATTATAATATTTAAAAAAACGAATATAAGAGAATAAGAATAAAAGTTGTTTTACATTCTCAAATAAAGTAAAAGTTTAACTAAAATTAGATGATTGTTTACACATATCATATATGTATTATAAATATATAAAATTAAAAAATAAATATGTATATTAAATAATATGTAGGTCAATTCAGTTAAATGTCAATTTGTAAACTTTAAAATCTTAATACACGTAGTAATTTTATTGTCTAAATAGGTTTTGTTAATTAGTGTTAGAGTAATATTTTCATTTTTTTAACATTAATTTATGAAGTAAAATATTTATTTACTTTGATAATAGTATTTTTTATTGTAAAAATATCAATTATTTTTAATAAACTGTGGTATTAATAAAATGAGTTATGATAATATAAAACATTTATTACATCTTTTTAATTAATCAAATATAATTCAAACATGATTTAATTACATTTTAAACCTACATTAGATGTAATTAGTTGGGACACCACCTTAAATGACCTTGAGGTTTGGCATATCTTCAATTATACACCAGAGGTTTATAAAATATCAAAAATACCCTTATATTTTAATGGTGTTAATTTTTCATCCATTACTATTTAGATTACTATTCCTAAGCTCTGATACCAATTTCTACTGATCGATACAATTTTTAATCAAGGGTTAATATTTACTTAGTTGATAGTTTTTGTGTGTTTATTGAAGGTAATAATTTGTCTAAAAAGCTTATTATTTTTCTGTATATAAGTTTAATTTTCTTCTATATTCATTACAATTGCATAGTATATTATGTTCTTCATTATGTTGGTTGCTTAATTCTAATCCTGAATCTATTATTTGTCTTTTAAAATTAAAAATTATTCTTTTATTTTTTAAATCTAATAGTTCTAATTTATGTACTAATGATTCGATGTTCATAGAGTATTATCTTGATAAATCATGTGTTAAATGTATATTATTTTGTCCTATTCGTAGTATACAAATAGATTTTTCTTGTGTACATAAAGTATATAATCTTCAAAGAAGTAATATCCAAACATTAAGTTGTTGAATATTTTTCCTCTATTCTCACATATTTTTTACTAAAATAGTCTTTTAATGTCCTTGAAATAGGATGGTCTATGATGCTTGTAATAGCTTTAATATAATTTGTATACATATCTAATAAGGTGTTAAATCTTTTAAAATTTTGAAGATAGGTTTCATAATCTTCATTTTTAAAATATTCATTTAAATGATAGAGATAACCTTTTTCAAATGTTTCTAATAGAACTAGATTTTTATCTTTGATTTCCATTGGAATTATTAGTTGTTTACTTCTAAAAATAATTTTCATTTTCCTATTTTAACAATATCATATCTTATTGTAAGCAAATATTTAAACATTTAAGAATCTTAACTAGCTTAAATTTATAATTATTATACCTGAATTTGATGGGTCCACCACTGTCTTCTCTTATGTTCGTCTCCTTTTGTTACACATGTTATGCCTCAACTTTGCTCAAACCTCAACGCCCTCCTGGCAATGGTGAGCCTTCTGCATCCATACATAAATGGTGTCCAATAGTTGACTTACTAAAGAAGAGTAATTGAACTCCATTTTATTCATAGTATAATAATTATTACAACTTAAGGCCAACTAAGAACCTTGAAAGGGGTGGTTAGCCACTCATAATTACTGGGTATAACATTATTGGTTTTGAGATTTCTAGATAGAGAGGTTTTCTAAGCTAGAGTGTTTCAGAGTAGAGAGCTCTAGATTTCTGTGTATTGTGTGTCCTTTGAAATGATAATAAGGGTTCCTTTTATAGAACAAGGAATCCCTATATATAAGACTAAAATTATTTTTTTACCCTTGTTTTAATAATTCATCTAATTTTCTACTTTAAAGGACAACCACTTTTTTTTCCTTGGCACATGCTACCGACTAAGATGTGGAGTCTACATCTTTATTTCTTTTGTAGTCTTCTACCGACAATTTATTTTCTTATTTTTCTTTGTCATTTTCTATCGATGGTTCTTTTGATGACATTGATGATGACGCATCTTCATCTTCATCTTCTTGGTCTTTGATGCAGAGAATACATTTGTGGTCTTTGGTGGCATTTCTAGCATAGAATCAGAATACCTTCCTTATTTCTTGACCAATTTATAAGTTGTTGTAATTAAAATTGGTTTCATATTTAGTGATTTTTTCACCATCTTCTTCTAACAGAGCCATGCTACTGTGGGAAATGATGATGACTTTACTAGTTGAATAATTTACTTTAATCTCAATAGAATTTTCAATCTTCCCGAGTTCATAATAAATTTGGCTTATCATTTGACCTCTTAATACACAAAGTTCTTCTATGTTGAATTCTTTTTCTGGAAGTGCCCTTGGTTTGGAAACTTCTTTTTTGTGTTGGAAATCCCTATCTTGATGAAGTGGTAAGGACTAATACTTCCTTTCTCATTTCAGTCCATTAATGAACTAAAAAATCTGAGATAAATAGGTTTATCACTTGCTTCAATTTCTCTTTTGAAATTATTGATTGCTCTTTTAAAATTTTCTGGGAACTAATTTAACTCACTTAAATTAATTCCTGGATATATATTTTCTATTAGTCCTACATGAAATGCTTTATATACAAATATTGGATCAGTACCTTCCAATATATTGAATTTACTTCCTGTAGGAAATTCCTTGTCTATAGTATAGAATTTCATATCTTCAAATTTTATTGGGTAGATTTCCTCGCCAAATTATAGAGACTCAACCATTGTAGTTTGATGAGGTTTCTATATTGGTCCTTTTCATTTTCAATGATTGGAGTAGTTCTAGGAGATGTCTCCCTAAATAGTACTGAATGTTTTACT
The DNA here is from genome assembly GCA_033030585.1 of Hippophae rhamnoides. NCBI lineage: Eukaryota > Viridiplantae > Streptophyta > Magnoliopsida > Rosales > Elaeagnaceae > Hippophae > Hippophae rhamnoides. Next base: position 27,347,898 of record CM065431.1, on the reverse strand, counting down.
ATTTTTGATGTCTCTAGAGGATATGTTTCTCTAAATAGCACTGGAGGTCTTGCTATCTTTCTGAGATTTGTCAATCTGCTTGGAGCCATTGGTTATTGTTGTAGTGCTGCAGAATAATTTCTTACTATCTCCTCTAGAGTTATTAATTTTGGTGTTTTATAGTTGGCATAACTACCTTCAGCTTCTATTCTTTTGATGAAAGCTCTATGAGTTACTCCACTAATTCCTAGAATATATTTTCTAGCTTCTACCCAGTTTGTTATAAATTCCTGGTTTTGAGCCATTATAGACCATATAAACTTTTTTATGTTCTTATTTTTCTACCTCATTTTCCCAATTGAGCTTTGTGGTTTCAGAAGTTTTTTGTGAACTATTAGGTTCTTCCTTTTTTAATGGAGATTCCTCGTTTGAACTTCTGGTCTCTAGAGGTTGTTTTGAACAATTAAGTTCTTTATGTTTCTTTTCTGTCTCCATAAGAGATTTCTCAAGATATAGCAACTTGAGTTGTTCCCGTAGGATTTTTATCTCTTTTTTTTATCTTGATTTTCATATCAAGATGTTCCATTCCTGAAAGCATAAAAATATTTAGAGGTGCTAATTCTTTGGTAAGGGCATCAGCCAAACTATTTTTATGGCCTGGAAGATGTTCAACATCAAAATTATAATGGTGGAATCATTGTTGCCATCTAACTAATCTTCTTTGTTTGTAATCACATGCAATATTAGTTCTTAAGAAATAACCAAAATTCTTGTTATCTTTTCTAACAATGAATCTAGAGCTTATGACATATATTGCAAATTTCTTAATAGTTTTTTTAACAGCTAAATATTCTTTTTCATTACTATGATAATTTAATTATGAACTTTCGAAAGATCCTAATGTATATCTACAAAGATATTCATCTTTGTCATCTACTCTTGATTTAAGAAATGTTCTCCAATGTTCTTGTGAAGAATATGTTCCAATTATCATCTTATCATTTGGTCTTCGATGGTATAAAGTTGGTAAACTTTTTACCTTTGCTTTTACTCTATCCATTTATAGAGTATCTTCTTCTGTCAATTTCCAAATATGATCTTTTTTCAATTTTGATTGTAATGGTTTTCTTATTTCTACAAGTTTCTTGATATATGCTTCTGCATATGTTAAACATCCTAAAAATCTTTGTAATTGGTTTTTATCTTTTAATTCACTAGAAAAACCTTGAATATTATTTAGTATATGAGGTTGTAGATTATATTTTCCATCTTTAATTTCCAACACAAAGTATTTAATTTTTTGTTGAGCAAGTACTGCATTCTTTTCAGAGAGTACAATGCCTTCTTTTCTACATTCTTATAGAATATTGATAATATCCAAATAATGTTTATTTAATTCATTACTGAAAACCAAAATATCATCTATGTAAACACAACAAATATCTTGTAATTTCTTAAAAATGTTATCCATATATCTTTAAAAAATACATGGAGCTTGTTTTAATCCAAATGGTATAACTGTCCATTGGAATTATCCTTGGGGGTAACTAAATGCTATTAATTTTTGGGATTCTTCATCTAGTCTTATTTTCCAAAATCCACTTTTGCAATCAAAACTCGAGAAGTATTTCTTTCCTTTTATTAGTGATAGTAGTTCTTTCTTTTTTGGAATGAAATATCCATCGTCAATGGTTTCTTTATTCAATGCTTTAAAGTTTATTACCCCTGATGAGCAGAATTGGCATCGCCGATCCTGCCAATACTTTGGTTTTATATTTATAAAACTCTCGCAAGTGTACAAATCATTTCATAGAAAATGATAAGTATACTCCCAAGGTCAATCTAAGGAAGGAATATATGTGGTTTTTAATTTATTATTCAAACTTTTAAAAATGAAATTAAATCCTAAACATCATGTCACGATATTTGGCTTTTTATTGTTTCTAATCTAATAACATAAAAATAAACATAGATATAGATTCAATAAATATTTATTCAAATTTTATCTTTTATAATAGTGGAGTACTTATGGATATAATAACTAAGTAATTATGCTTGCTCATATTATTTAGGTTATTAAAGATATAAATTGATATTTATTGATTCTCCCTTTTTTGTATGAATACCACCTTTGGTGGGGTTGGATATTCTTTGTTAACTAAACAAATCAATTAACACCTATGGGTGAGGTTGATAACTAATTTGGTTAATTAAATTAATTCATTTTTCTAAGAGATTGAAAATGAACCATTTAAATGTCACCTTTGGTGGGGTTAGACAGTTTAAACTTTATTCAAGGTGTCCAAATTAAACCTAAGAATTTAATTATCCGAGTACTAACTTTCAAGTTTTAAAACTACTACTGAAACATTTTGTCAATACATTTTTAGATAATAATTCTTATAAATTTTTTTGAAATAAAGCTTCACTCTAACTACCGAGCGATTGTACCAACAAATAAAAGAGCATTACTCTAAATCACACTGGATAACTAAACCTTAAAATCTAATTTTCAGATTTAAGTTTGTAATGAAAAATAATATATTTCTCTCTAACATTCTTAATATAAAATCTTGAATAAAAACAAAATCAATTTATTTTAGAGATTTTTACCTAAATATTTTCGCAAGCATAACAACGTTATTATTATATCATGTTTACAAATAGCCAACAAAGTTAAATTTAATCACAGACAAATTAAATATAACATGTAAGAATAAAGCATAAAAAATAACTATAAAGAAATAAAATCCTTACAGTACTTTGAGGTTATTTCTGTTGCTGGGAAACCTCCAAATGGAATTTGCACTCCCATTTATTGAATCAAAAAACAAATAAATTACAAAAACATAATTAGTTCTTCTCAAAAAGAGAAGAACTCTAAAACTAGGAAAAACTAAAAACTAAGAAAGGAGAGAAAGAAAGAGAGAAGAATATGTGTTGTTAGGTGTGATTTGAAGTGAAGAGAATAGGTGTGTTTATAGGTGAGGAGAGGAAGGAAAAGTGGGTGAAAAAAATGATTAAAAATGGGGAAAACGCGGAGTAGTGAATGATGACGTCAAACTGCTGACGTCATGGTGGTGTGGGGAGAGTTGGCGTGTGTGGATGGGGCAGATGGGCGTAGTGGCGAGCAAAAACTGGAGCAGGGACACGTAGAGGCGCACGCGAAAAGGAGTAGGGATGCGCGCAGAATGGAGATCAGGCACGCACGGACAGGGAAATGCGGCGCGGTTGAGCGGCTGAGTGTGCGATTTTCTCATTTTTGACCCATTTTGTCCAATTTTTCCATATTTTTTTACTTTTCCTCATTTATTTTATGAATATATTTGTGATGTATTGCCTCCAGTATTTCTCTTTGAGTCTTTAAGGTACGTTTTTAAGCAAAAATACCTGAAAAACAATAAAAATACACGTGATTCCAAAAAGAAAGATTTATATAAATATATGATAAAATCATATATATATATATATATTTAATTAATTAATGTGCATAAAATCATGGTAAGTTTAGTGATTTTTGAGCACTCATCAACCATTCTCTTTTTTCCTCTTCTTTTCTCAGCTTCTTTTTCAACTAAGAATACTAGACTAGAGTGAGGTGAATTACTTGGTATTATGACTTTTAATACCAAAAGTTCTTGAATTTGTTTTCCAAATTCAATCCTATCTTCTAGAGTATAAATCATTGATTTTACTCTTATGATCTTGTTAGAATCTCTTAATTTTATGTTGACTATTATTTTAGATTTATTTATTTTTGGATCAAAAGGATTTTTTGAACTGACTGTTTTTAATAATTTTCTAGTGTTGTTAGGGCTTTGTCTTCTTAAATTTAATTGAGATAAGAGTTTTGTTTTTCTTATATATCCAATGAAATATTTTCTAAATAAGGTTTTTGTTTTTGTTGGTCTTCTATCTCACCATGTTTTCTCTTTTTATATTGTTGCAAAAAAGTTGGGTTTGAGACGGTCAAAGTTTTTCTTACTTTAGAAACATAAATGGTATCTCTTTCTAAGGTTGTGAGACTTATTTTTTCGGAATGTTGTGTTAAAGGTTGATATAAATTTAGGAAATTATTTCCTATTAACAAATCTACTCCTGTTTCTTGTTGATATATGGTAGGAATGTGAAACTTTTCTCCTCCTATCATTATATCAATATCTTTTAATACTTGATTGAGTTTTATTTTAGTATTATTAGGAATTCTTACAATTAAATCTTTTGGTGCTTGTTTCCAGTTGTCTTCTGGAATTACATATCTATTGGCTACACACATATTAGCTCATGCATCTATATATGCATGTAAATGATAAGTGTTATATCCTTTAAATTTTAGTCCTACTTTAATGTAAGTACTATTTGGATTTGTAATACTATACAAATCATTCATCTTCTGATGGAGAATATTCATAATTTGAGTGTCCATATTCTGAGTAAGTTATTTCTTCCTCAATTTCTTCCAATAGATAGATACTATAAGTATCATCTATATCAGATTCCTCCATTGCTTCTAATTCCATTTTGAAAGCTTCTTCTAAGATTTTTTCTTTTGTGGAAATTACTTTTTAAATTATTTTTTATGTTGGAGTCTACTTGGAAATTCGTTAGCATAATGTCCTTTTTCATTACAAATCCAACATCTGCATTTTTTCTTTCCTAAAGGGCAATAATTCCTTTTTTTAGAAAGTTTATAATTTTTTCTTCTAAAATATCATTTCTTATAGTTTTCTCTATTAAATCTTTTTTTATATTTTTTGAAATTTTGTTTTCTAAATTTATATTTTTTATATTTATATTTTTGTTTATAAGATTTTATATTATATCCATATTTTCCTGGTATTCTAAAATCTCTTGTATCACAATAGATTTTATCATTTCCTCTTATTTGTTTATATTCTTTTCTTTCTTGACATTTAATAATGATCCAATTTTTTAAGGCTTCTTATTCTTTCTCCTAGAATATCTGGTATAGTTTTTTTATTCCTTTGTTCCCAATTTTCTGTTAAGGTTTTATATAATGTTCTAGGTAATTTTTGAAAAACCATTTCTTTATAACTTGTTTTCATAGAGGGTGGTAATTTATGATAATACATTTCATATTCATAAATAAAAGAATCTATGTAGCACATGTTACAAATTTCCATATCTGTTAGATGTCATTTAGCTTCATTGATTTTATTTTTACTAGAATCAGTGATAGTCCTTCCTTTATCTTCTCCAATAAATTCTTTGTATATTTCATTTATTACTGTATCCAAGTATAGTATTCCTGTGGAAGCATTTCCTTGCATTAATAAATGTTGTTGATATGTTAAGTTTGAAAACCAAACTTTTACATTTCCTGTCATTTTATGTGTTATAAACACTCTACAAGTTGAAGGATTTGTTTGGGTAGTTTGAGAAGTTTTTATGAGCACACTCATTCCACTAGACCATTCATCTAAGGCTTTTTTCCTATCTCTTATACAATCTAAATCTAGAAGTTCAGATTTATAATTATCATGGAGTTTGAACTCTAGTGGAATACTACCTCTAGTTCCCTAATGTAACCTTTCCTCCATTTTAGGTGGTTGTCTTCTTCTATATGTAGTATCTAGTTGTTCTGATCTTTGCTTATTTCTTTCTCCCTTATATGGGTCAGATGTTCCTTCTTGGTAAGGGACTGGTAATGAAATTGGTTTCATATGACCTTTTGAGGTCATGTTTTTTAGTTCAGAATCAGTTTCACTGATTATTGTCATATCATCCTCTTCTTTGTTAGTACAAAGTTTTTCATTATAATGTTCTTCTATTTCTTCATTGGTTAATGTCAATAAACTGACTAATGTTTCTATATCTTAATATTTAGGTCCATGAATTTTCTTTCTAATGCTTTTCTATATTCCATTAAATTGGAATTATTTCTTTATTCTTAGATTGTTCCTCATTTTTTCCTTTTCTCATTTTTAGTAATTAGAGAATCTGATCTCCTTGGTGGTTCTTCTCTTAATCCTTCTAAGGGATCATATATTATAACCAATTGTTTCATTATTCCTATGTATGTTGTATACATCTTTTCTTAGTTATGAAAATTCCTTGTGCATATCTTGTTGTAGTTTATTATAACCACCTTCCTTTATTTCTTTTAGTAATTATTTTTGTATATCTATTATTTCCTGTAAATATTTTATGTTTGATTCTTGGACTAAATCAATTTCCTTTGTTAATAATTGTATAGTTTCAAATAATATTGTTTGATTTTTTGCTACACCTACTAAGCTTCCATTTATTTCTAAATGCATATTTTTTATTTTATCTCTATACATGATTTTTCCCTAATATACAATTATGAACTAATGTCTTCATTATTTTAACTTCATTTTCTAGTTTTTTAACTTCTTCTTGGTTATAAGTTTCTCCTTTATGGTCTATAAAATTAAATCTTGGTATGCTATTAGTTTTAACAACATTACTATTTCTTCCTATTATTAAGGGTTTTTCTCTAATATCTAATTTTTATTCTTTTGGTATTTCAAAGTCTGTTAGTATTTTTGGTTTTATTATTTGTCCAAATTCCTTAAAAGTTTTGTCTATTTCTATAAATTCATTTTGTCCATATATTAAACTATTATGACTATTTGTTAAAGAATATGCTAGACTTAATACTTGATTTAGATTTTTATAATATATGTTTATAGCAAATCTAGGATATGCTATAAATTTTAGCTTTTGGTATCCTAAATTACCATAGATCATTCCAAATAAGATATCCATATGGGTGGGGTTGATAACTAATTTGGTTAATTAAATTAATTCATTTTTCTAAGAGATTGAAAATGAACTATTTAAATGTCACCTTTGGTAGGGTTAGACAGTTTAAACTTTATTCAAGGTGTCCAAATTAAACCTAAGAATTTAGTTATCCGAGTACTAACTTTCAAGTTTTAAAACCACTACTGAAAACATGTTGTCAATAAATTTTCAAATAATAATTCTTATAAAAACTTTTGAAATAGAGCTTCACTCTAACTACCGGGCGATTATACCAACAAATAAAATAGCACTGCTCTAAATCAGACCGGATAACTAAACCTTAAAATCTAATTTTCATATTTAAGTTTGTAATGAAAAATAATATATTTCTCTCTAACATTCTTAATATAAAATATTGAATAAAAATAAAATCAATTCATTTTAGAGATTTTTACCTATTTAATATTTCGCAAGCATAACAACGTTATTATTATATCATTTTTACAACAACGTACCAGTTAAATTTAATCACACACAAATTAAATATAACATGTAAGAATAAAGCATAAAAAATAACTACAAAGAAAATAAAATCGCTACAAAGTACTTGATGCCATTCCGTTGCTAGAAAAAAACTCCAAACAGAATTTGCACTCCCATTTATTGAATCAAAAAGCCAATAAATTACAAAAACATAACTAGTTCTTCCCAAAAAGGGAAGAACTCTAAAACTAAGTAAAACTAACTAAAACATAAGAAAAACTAAAAAAAAAATAAAAACTAAGAAATGAAGAGAAAGAAAGAAGAGAGAAGTGTGTTTTTAGGTGTGTTTTGAAGTGAAGAGAATGGGGGTATTTATAGGTGAGGATGGAGAGAAAAAGTGGGTGAAAAAATGTTAAAAAATGGTGAAAACGCGTAGTGCAAATGGTGAGGTCATTGATGACGTCAGCATGACGTCATGGGGGCGGCTGCACGTGAAAAATGGGGCGAAATGGCGTCGGCGCGCGGGTGAACAGTGATAGCGCGCGCGGATCTGGTGGAAGGCGCGCGGATCTGCTACGCGACAATGGGCTATCTTGTATGCTGGTAGTATTGCGCCTGTGAAGGTAACTCCAGGCGTGATTTTCTCCTTTTGACATTTTTTTGACCTTTTGACCCATTTTGTCCAATTTTTCCATATTTGTTGACCTTTCCCATTTATTTATTAATATATTTGTGATGTATTGCTTCCAGTATTCTTTTTGAGTCTTTAAGGACGCGTTTTTAAGCGAAAATACCTGAAAAATAATAAAAATACCCGTGATTCCGAAAAAGGCAAATTTATATAAATATATGATAAAACATATAAATATATATATTTTTAATCAATTAATGTGCATAAAATCATGGTAATTTTAGTGCTTTTTGAGCACTCATCACACACAGGTGGAAAGAATGGACAAATCGTATGACAACATGTGGCAAGATAGTTTGACAGCATTGTGAACTCAGAACGAACATCGTGTTGACACGTGTCCCAACTCTACATCACACGGTACACACGGCATTACACGATTGGTTCTCGCTACTTACGTGGCATCAACATGGCTTTCTTTGTCACCTCTCATGCTTACGTGGTATCCATATGGCGCCTTCTAATTGATCTTGCATTAGAAATCCAAAAAATTCTAAAAAGTATATTTTCATTCATTTTCACTAAAATGTTCATATTTTAATATTTTAACCCGTAAAATACCACTTATTGAATAAAATGAGCAAATATTATGTAGAAAATTGCACTGATGACTCTACTTTCATAGTGTCATCACACCCTCAAACTTAACTCTTTGCTTGTCCTCATATAAAGCTAAGTCTAATTATACAAAATGACATAGGCATTATATTCAAAAATATATATCTATTAATACATGCATATTTAGCAAAAACTATCCCCCTTAAAAGTTATACAATTCTTTGACAATGAGATTCTCATATTCATTAATCAATGTTCCATCAATAAAAACATATGCAAGGTTTTTGATGAATTGATTAGTGTGTGTGTGTGTGTTGCACATAATATCATCCAATGCACTCATAAAATCAACCTATATGAGCATGCTAATTAATTCAATCTTAGAACAAGTCTCAATAGTGTATTTTTCACATCCCTCTCCACTAATATAAATATACACTTAATAAAATATCAATAAGGACTTTACATGATTGTAATGTAAGGCTAAGGTGTGGGTCGATAAATGAAGACATTTAAGCTCTTTTCATACTTTTGCTTTCTTTTTATTCACCATGCACCTTTACATGCAATTGAGCTTTAACTCGATACTTTAGTGCATCCTATCTTATCATTCTTTTCATATTCCTTTATTCCATATTTTTGTAACTTCACAATACTCCCAAACTTATTCTCAATTTTATTTTATTTTTCTTTAGAGGGATAATTATGTTATGAGTTTTTCTTTTTTCTTCTTCTTTTTTTCATATAGTACATTACATTTCACCATATTTTGTAACCCACTGTTAAGGATAGTGCAAAGAAAGTGTCTTCTACCCTCAATGATACTAGAATGATGGGCATGAGGTTGAATGACAACATTTAGAACATCACTAAGGTCATGCCATGTAGGATAGACTTTAAATTTTAATTCGGTTCATGGGTAGAACCGATTTAAAAATTAAAGTCAAGCGGTAAAATGACTTAAAATCTCTTTTTAGTTGGTTAATAATCGACTTAAAAGCCCTTTCTTTGTAGTAGTGAGCATGAAACTATAAAATTAACATAAAAAAGAATACTATTTGAATGAACAATTGATGTATATCAACAGTTTAGTTCGTAAATAGTATCATTTGATATCTATGCATAATAAACTTTTTTATTTTGTAAATTTAATGTGGATTATTACTTAATTTAATATTATTTTTTTAATTTTATTTTCTTTTTCCCTAATAAAATTAGAATTTCTTGTTCTCTACATACCCAATAATAAATAATGAATTCGTCAACACAAAAATTAAACTGTATTTATAATAATTAAAAAAAATCAAAAATTCAATAAATTCATAATATCATATGTTTTAATAACAATTTGTTTATTCTCTAACATGAATAATTAATTTTACTTTAAAACCTACGCTATTTAAAGAAAAAAAGGAATTTACTATCAAAATTATAAATAGTAAGAAAAAAAGAAATCCAAAAAATAAAAAAATAATTAATGTTTGTATTATTAAATTTTGGGGAATTGATTTCTCTTACATGAGAAAAAAATTTGATTGCTCTTAGTAACGGAGATCGAGGTGCTGATCAAGTTGATGTTCTCAAATATTCTAAAGAAAAATGGTTAAAAAGATAAAAACTTTGATCCACATGCCAAGAATTAATTGGAGTAGAAAATCGTTCTCCTATGCTCTTTCATAAAACTTTACCCTTTGCGTCAGAAGAAAATAACAAGTGAACTTGAGAGTGATCATTCTTATATATAAATTGACAGGCTCAATCTTAATCTCTATCCAATTGTAGACATAAGGAGAAGATCTTGTATAATCATACTCAAAAACTATCAAATTTAGGAAGTCAAAGCTATGGTTATATAGTTGACTTTTTCCAAGCTTTGACCGACTATTATATTCCAATCGAAACTCCAATTGAAGCATGGTAAAAGTTGTTGGAAAGCTTATAACCTCAATATTAGTTTGGCATAAGTATATTTGGGGTACCATTTGCACGGTTTATTCAAGACACTCTAAAGCTAACTGTTACTAAACCACTATACTTGGGCTAGATAAATAGACTATCTACCTCATCAGAAATGGTCCACGTAGACTAGGGGCTTGCGTTTGACAAAAATATTACAACGTACGCATAACCCCATTTGATTGGTACAACCAGTACATAATCACTTATATTTTTTACTATTTAACATAAAATAAATATTAATGTTTCTATTGGGATTGATCCAATTTACAGAGAGAGAAACTAGGAAAAAGTTAGAGTAATTGATAGAATGTATGGATCTGTTAGGGAGTCCATGTATATATAGAGTTTTACACATACAGGTGTTGGGTACATAAGGTATACACATATAAGTGTGTCAGGAGGGCATAAAGTTAAAAACAAGCATATTTATAGAATGAGGTCGCCACCCCAAAACTCAGGTTGGTGGTCCACCCTCTATATACTGAAACCCAACAAGAGAGGTCTTTCCCAAGAGTGTATTTGTGGATGTGGGTGGATGTAGGTCTTTGAGGGTGACTCATATTACGGCTCGGGGTGTCTTCTAGGCTTGGGTTATTCTGTGGGATCGGGTCGAACTCCAAGTCGATCCATATGTCCAAACATCCAGTTCCTTTACTCTTTTAGATTAAGTTATAGACTAAGGTGGAAGCGTAATGCTCGGGCAGTGGATTTGAACCATTCAAATCCTCTAATAAATGTATGTCAGTTGATTAGAAAGAGAAATTTGGGTCTCTATATAAGGAAGTGCTTGGGTTGAGCTTCATCTTTATCATATCTTGCACATGAAACAAAAATCAAGAGAAAAAATGCTCTGTCACCTCGGCTTGAGCCACTAAAAGTTTTCAGTTTGGTAGTAAGAAACGAGCTTGACCCATAGATTACTTGCTCGAGTTTTTAATGTAAAAAATACTTCGAGTCTAAAATCTTTCTACTTTTTTAGGCCGGTTTTAAAGAATCATTTTCCTTTTTATATCAAACTCGACCCTAGGTAATCTCTTCTTATCGTGCCTTACCCTTTTATGTTTTTTTATATTTTTGTAGGACCATGCATAGAGAAAAGACCTCAAGCTCAGCCTCCTAAGATAGCCAACATTATCCCAACTTCTCGGGTCAAGCAGAAAGCAACAACACAGGGTCCTCCAACGAGATGAGCTCTTCTAGGGAAGAGGGCTCGTCCTAACCATATATTTCCATCTCCACTTCTAATCCATAGGTTGTACCAACTATTAAGTTGAATGTTCCTAAGACTCATATATTAGTCACTAGATCATGGAGGAAGAAATCAAGAATATAAGGACTAGGGAACCCACAGGCCTTATCAGAGGTTGGTCGACAAAGGTCAATACTAGTGGTCAGTCACCTCAAGATGAGGAGAGGTTGAGAAGGACCTATAACATCCCTACCTCGGTTTAAATAATGATTCCAATGTATGGGGCCTGTGATAGTGATCCACCCTCAATTGGATTGACAGTCTTTTATGAGAAAGCTTTGAGGTTAGGGGTTAGGTTTTCCATGTACCCTTTAATAAGAAGGTTTTTAGCCAGGACTTAGCTCGTGCCAAGTCAGCTAATGCCCAATGGTTGTAGGTACCTACTCTACCTTACACTGATATGTAAAAAGTTCTAAATGGATCTGGATATGCTCGAGTTTAATGAAGTCGATGTGTTAAAGCAAAACTTCACAAACCCGATGAGGGTATACATGTTAGTGAAGTAAGAATGGGACACAAAGGTGGTGATAAGGAATATGGGTTACGCCTAGACCTGTCTGCCCACAACGGACCAGGTAGGAAAAAAAGGTAAGCCGAGCTCAAACCCAAGCCAACTTGGAGATGGTGTAAAATATACTTTAGGCCATCATGGAGCATCTACAAGAGCTATTGGCTCCAAAACCAATCATTATCATTGAGAATGTTAATGTGGCATCCTCTATTACCTATGCACAAGGCTAAACCCATACCCATCCAAGGCTTGGTTGGCAAGATGACCATCTGAGACTGGAGTAAAGTCCCAAGCCTAGTGTTGCTACCCAAGACTTGGCCACCTCAGATTTAACTATCCTAAATTTGGTTGCTTAGGACTTGGGAAACTAGATATTGCCATCCAGGAACGTCACTACTAGCCAGAATATTCTCGATAAGGGAGAGTCATCCAGGATAGATGAATCTAAGTTTCTTTCGTCTCATGATGTGTCATCCACTATTATGCTTGCCTAAGAACTTGACCGTCACCAATTGCACGTTTTGGCATCTAACAAATAGAATAGAAAGATCTCCTAGTTCTATCTGAAGATGAGCCCTATAAGACCATTCACGTGGGTACATCATTGCCACCGGACGTATAAGAAAAGCCAGGTGAGTTCAATTATAAAATTATATATCTTAATTTTTTTATCTTAAATTAAAAATAAAATTTTTATTTTAAGATTTAATAAAAAAATTATTTTAAATATAAATTATTTTATTAAAATATTTATAATTAATTTTATTCATTTATATTATATAATCTATCATCAAATATATTATAATTTTATATAACTTAATTTAATATAATTATAATTAATATATTAAATATTATATTATAAATGAGCAAAATGGCAACTCACTCATTCATATATATATATATATAGCTTGTATTTTTTCCATTTCCTCTTGACTTAATCTGAGCGGAGAAAAAAGTCAGCGATAAAAGATTTTCCAATAAGTCACCTAAAAAAGGTCTATCTATAAAATAAAATAAAAACTAGAATCCGCTTAAAATAAAGTATTAATTGCAGGGTTATAAGTTGGTTCAATTCGAGGAAATTGTTACACTGAGATATTTTAATTAATGTGTTATTATTTTGTACGAGGACAATTTCAAGGATATTCTCCATTTTTATAAAAAAAATATCTTCAATTTTTAACTTAATATTATTAATATTTTTTAAATGTTAATACCGTTAACTATTTATTTAAAATTATATTTTTTCTATGATTCTTATGTTTATTTTTTGAAAGACTTATGGTTAGTTTCTTTATATTCAATTTCTTATTTTATCAATTTTATAAATATTATTTTTGGTGTCATTTTTAGGGATTGATTTTTTCTTATTTTTGCTAATATCGATACAAAGTAATCTTGGTTTGAATTTAGAATTATATTTTATTTTTTATTTTTCTCTAGGTGTGTTTTTGATGTTGGATGCGCTGTGTTAAAACTCAAAATATTATTCATTTTGATCAAGAGATTGAAAAAACCTTTAGATCATCAAGAAAGAAGAAAGTACTAGCTATGGCTGAAAGATAACAGAATGTACCCCACGCACCTTGAAGAATTATGTAAGGTCAATTGTGAATGACAATTACTCAGGTATAAGATGCCAAACCATTAATGCCAATAATTTTGAGCTCAAACTAACGTTGATTAGCATGGTGCAACAAGTCCAATTTAGTGGATCACCACTTGATGATCCCAACGTTCATTTGGTGATGTTTTTGGAGATTTATGACAATATAAAGATGAATGGTGTTACTAAAGACACCATTAGACTGAGATTGTTTCCTTTTTCATTGAGAGACAAGGCTATAGGTTGGATACAATCTCTACAGCCAGAAAGCATCACTAGTTGGTAAGACATGACAGAAAAGTTTCTTGCGAAATTCTTTCCACTAGCAAAAATAGTCCAACTTAGGAGTGAGATTGGTCAATTTAGACAAAAATGATTTTGAGACACTCTATGAAGCATGAGAAATGTATAAATATATGATTCAACTTTGCCCTCAACATGGATTGTCAGATTGGTTGCATGTCCAGATGTTTTCTAATGGGTTAAATGGGCAAACTAGGACTATAGTTAATACTACTTCTGGTGGAAATTTGATGTCAAAGACACATGAAGGTGCTACTTCTCTTTTGTAAGAAATGGCCTCAAACAACTATCAATGGCCAAATGAAAGATCTATTGCTAAGAAAGTTGCTAGAATTCATGAATTAGAGCTGTTTGCTACTCTTTCAGCTCAAGTAGCTTATCTATCTCATCAGATTTCAGCCTTTACAACTCAAATATTATCACATAGTGCATAATATGTTGCAGCTTCAAGTATGACAGCTCCTATGAATGAATCCAGTCAAGAGCATGTTCAATACGTCAACAATCGGAACTACAATTATCGTCGTGATCCTATGCCAAATTACTAACATCATGGGCTTCGAAATCATAAGAGTTCGATACACAAAGAATGCGTTACAACCTACTTTAGGGTTCGATATTCAACCAAGCGATAAGAAAATGTCACTTGAGAATGCTATGATTTTCTTTGTTGAGGAGACCAAAGCAAGGTTTAAAAAGAATGATTCACGGCTGGATAACATTGAGACTTATTGTAGCAATACAGGTACCACTATGAAAAATCTTGAAATGAAAATTGGGCGACCAGCCACAACCATCAATGCTCAACAAAGAGAAACTTTTCCTAACAATACAAAAGTGAATCCAAAGGAACAATACAAGGCCATTACACTGAGTAGTGGAAGAGAAATTAAGAAGTTTCTATCAAAGGAAACCGAGTCCACCCCTACAGCTCCAAATAATGGCCAAAGCAATCATAAAGTAGAAGAAGAGATTGTTAATGATACACTAAGAGTGGCTGACATGCCTACATCAATTTCATTTCCTTACAATCCTCATATTATTTCTACTCCATTTCCTTATCCTTGACGCTTTCAAAAACGAAAATTAGATTAGCAATTTTCCAAGTTTTTGGATATCTTTAAGAAAATTCACATAAATATTCCTTTTGTAGATGCCTTGGAACAAATGTCAAATTATTGAAGGACATCATTTCCAAGAAGAGAAGGTTAGATAAGTTCAAAATAGTGAAGCAATGTAGTGCCATTCTTCAAAATAAATTACCTCAAAAATTAAAAGATCCAGGGAGTTTTACTTTGCCTTGAACTATTGAAAATTTATTTTTAATAAAGTTTTATGTGATCTTGGTGCTAGCATTAATCTTATGTCACTTTCTATTTATAGGAAATTAGGACTTAGAGAGATGAAACAAACAACAATTTATTTGCAACTAGTAGACCGATCTATCAAGTATCCACATGGAATCATACAAGATGTATTGGTAAAGGTGGATAAATTTATTTTTCCTAATAATTTTGTGGTGTTAGATATGGTCGACTATTCTTGGCTATGGGAAGGGCTTTAATGAATGTTCAAAAGGGAGAGTTAACATTGAGAGTGAACAAGGAAGATGTTACATTCAAAATCTATGAAGCTAATAGATTTCTAGAAGATCCAAGCACTTGCTTTTGGGTAGATATCATTGAGTAATGTGTAGTAAAAGCCTTTCAAGAAGATATGTTGGCCGATCACCTAGAACGATGTATCACCACTTCATCTCATGCTTATTATTTTAATAACTCTGCTGTTTGTGAACCTGATTTACCTTTTGTTAGTAAAGAATTTCTCTACGATGTATTTTCCTTGGAAGCATTGCACCAAGTTACATCATGTAGCACATAAGTGGAGAGGTTGGAGACAATGGTAGCAAAGATGAATTTTGTAATCTCTATAGAAAAAGTGTAGCAAACTACAACCCTAGAGTTGAAGCAATTGCCTAAGCATCTTTTCTATGCATTCTTGGGTAATAGTTACATTTGTCCAGTGATTGTTGTTGCATCACTTACACCCAAAGAAGAGGAAAAGTTACTGCGAGTGTTAAAGGAGCATAGAATAACCTTGGAAAGGACTATCTCTAACATAAAAGGTATAAGTCCATCCATTTGCATGCACAAGATTATAATGGAATAACCTTACAAACCAGCAATTGAGCCCTAAAGAAGATTAAATCCAACAATGAAGGAAGTTGTGAGAGCTGAAAATTTTAAGCTCTTCAATGTTGAAATTATTTATGCTATTTCAGCTAGCTCATGGGTAAGTCCAGTGTGTGTTGTACCAAAAAAGAGTGGAATGATGGTGGTGAAAAATGACAACAATGAGCTTATTCCTACAAGAATGGTAACGATTTGGTGTGTATGTATAGATTATCACAAGTTAAACAAAGCAACAAAGAAGGATCATTTTCCATTTCCATTCATTGATCAAATGTTAGATCGATTGGCTGGATATCCTTATTATTGCTTCTTAGATGGTTATTCGGGGTATAATTAGATTGTCATAACCCTCGAAGATTAGAAGAAAACTACATTCACATACCTCTATGGAATATTTGCTTTTGGAAGGATGCTATTCGGATTGTGCAATGCCCCAACAACATTTCAACATTGCATGATGGCTATATTTTTGATATGATGGAAGATATAATGGAAATTTTCATGGATGATTTTTCGGTTGGAAAAGAATGTCATTTCCCTATTGAGTTGGAGCATAAAGCTTATGGGCTAGAAAGAAGTTTAATTTTGATTTGAAGGAAGCAAGGGAAAATAAACTTCTTCAATTGAATGAGATGGATGAGTTATAGAACAATGCTCATGAAAATACAAAGATCTACAAAGAATGGACAAAGAAGTGGCATGAAAAATAGATTCTTATGTGTGAGTTTACTCCAGGAAAACATGTTTTGCTTTTCAATTCACAATTAAAACTCTTCCCAGGGAAGTTAAGATCAAGATGGACAGGTCCTTATACAATTGACAAAGCTTCCTCTTTTGGAGCAATATACTTGAAGGACAAGGCAGAGAATATATTCAAAGTTAATGGTCAGAGATTGAAGCACTATTATGGAGAACAAGTAGAGAGGAATTGTGCATTTATTCCTCTCAAAAATCCTAATTGATGAAGATTGAAAAGTCTGGCTATAGACTATAAAACAAGCGCTTATGGAAGGCAACCCATAAAAGTTTCTTTTGGTTCTTTTATTTTATTATTATCTATTTGAATAAGTTAGATTTTGATGCTGATTTATTTTGTAGGAATAAATAGCTAAAAATTACTAACTAATGTAGATCCATCATAAAACCAGGAAAGTTCCTTTCATTTCTTCAATCTATCTCACATTTGAATTACAATGAGAACATTGTTTAGTTTAAGTTTCGAGGTGTCAACTCCTATAGTCTTGAGTTGTTGGATTCTCTTTTCAAGCATGTATTTGAGTATGATTGAATTCGCTATGACTATAAAATTTGTGATTGAGGATGGGTTTGAGAATTTTTTTTTCAAAATATGCTATTATGTTAGCTAGAGTTTTGTGGGTACTTTGATTTAAATCTTTGTCATTGAAAATAATTGAGCACATAGTAAATTTTTCTCTACTCCATTTTGCATATGATGAGAAGGAGTTGAATTAACTATGTTAGGGATGTTCAATATTGCTTTGCTCTAGAATCCATTGATGGATCGTTGAGGCGAAATCCTAATTGATGCCAAATATTAGAGAAATGATCTAGGCAATTTTTTTCACAATCAAAAAGCTTTCCCAACCGTCCTAATTATCACACTATCATTGCATGGTGTATTTCCATAGTCAACCCCCTTGAGCCTTATTTTACATAAGCTTTATTTGTTCTTTTAACTACATAAACCATTCTCATTCTAAGCTTGAAAAACCATGAACTTACATTAAATTTTAAGAAAATACTTTGATGAAAATTTGTATTTAAAAAGAAAGTCAAATTAAATAATCCACATTATGTTTGCTCTACTTGATTAAAGTGTGAAAAAAATAAAGAAATTGAAAGAAAAGAATCGAAAAGGAGTTAAAATGGTTGAAATTAGTGAAGATTATGAGTATCAAGGTAACCACATCTTAAAAAAAGGAAAAAAAGAAAAGAAAAAAATAACACTCCACTTATTGAGTATGTCAATAATATTGTTATTAGTATAAACATATTGTCAAGAAAGAGCTATGGTGTGAATCCTGTGGATATTTTTTTTATTGTTTTTTTCTACCAAGTATTTTCTCAATTTTCTTTGATTTTCCATATACATTTCTTTCTTAGCCCCTACCCCGTAGCCTGTTGATAACTGTATTTTATACAATTATTTTCATCGATTTTTGTAATGATAATTGCTATGTTCTTTTAATATTTAGTTAATTTTTGTTAAATAAATTAATATTTTCCTTTTATGTGCTAAAAATACATTTTTAATAAAATTAAATAATTTATCGAAAATGTACTTAATTTCATATTTCTGTCCACAAATATAATTTCAGATATTATAGTTCTTAATTACAATTTATAAAAATCGAAAATATAATTTAAATTAAATTTGGGCTCAATTATAATTATTAAAAGTTTAAAAATTTAATTTAAAATTAGCAAAGGGCTTAACTGTAATTTAAGAAAGTTTAAAATGTAATTTGAATTAAATTTGTGGGTTAAAATACAATTAATGGAAGTTTAATTTTCGCGCAGGAGAGATGAAGTCCACGCGCAAGATCACCATTGCCCAACATGGACCGTCCGATCAAAGACGCAACGGCTCAGATTCGCGCGTGCTCATCAAACCCGACCAAAGCGACTGGGTGCAGGCTCTGTGCTTTCACGCAGCTCGGCGTCCGAGTGGGGCCCACCTGCCGCGCAGGCCGGCGTGCAAGTGAGACCCACGTGTCTGACGCGTTGCAGCCGCTGTACCCCACCATCGCGCGCTCCTTTTCCAGTGCGGTTGATTCATGTGCGCCCGGTTATTCCACGAAGCAGAATATGCCACGTGTCCCACTTAATATTTTAGCAATTAATATTCCGACTCATGGCATGTTACAATGAGTGCGACCGCGCTGGATCTCACCCCTCGATGCGGCCGTTGGCTCCCGTACGACAAGCAATCGTGTGCCTATTTTCTTTAACGAATGAGATGATGCCACGTGGCACACTAATTGTTTCCGCGAATCATAACGTGACACGTGGCAGCGTGGAAGAAAAAAAAATAGAAACGCGCAGCATCTCCACTCACTTTTTCGATACAATTTTTGTCCCCCACACTTGTAATTTATTATTTTTTCCATACTTCATTGTCCCTCGCGTGTATTAATTTTAAATATTTTTGATGTATTTTTTTAGCTATAAATAGGTGATATTATGATAGAGTTTAGAAGTTTTTTTTGGTTTAGAATTTTTGTGGTATTAGGGGTTGGACTGCAGAACACGCAGAAGCCATTTTTTGGCTTTTGTTGTGTTCTGCGTGTGCCAAATATTTTCACACGATGATGTTTTAATTTCCTTTCTTCTTCTTTTAATTTTTCTGAATGTGTTGTAATTTTTATTTTAATTTAATGAAGTAATTTAATTTTTTTAGGGTTGCATTTGATCTAAATTTATGAAGCTTTGATTTTAACTATTTTTGAAAGATTTATAAGACGTTCGATTTGTTCATTCTATTTTGTGCTTAATGCTTTTTGATTATTTACGAATTTTATCAAAATGATTTGTGGCATAAAAATAAACTTGAGAAAGGCATTTTTGTGTATATTGCTCATAAATAGAATGACATGTATGATGAAGGATAGGAATATTCCCTAATTGTATGTGTGACCATTTGAGAACTTAGAACTTAATGAATCTTATTAAATTTAATTCTCATAGAGATATAGTGAATTAATTTAACGAGGTGTGTTTATACGGAGCTCGGAATAGATGTATGGATAAAAATAGAAGTTTTCGATTGACAAATTAAATGTACTAAAAAATATAAATCAAAAGAAAATAACATGATTTGAGTGGAATAATTTGGTGAAAAATTGCAATCCTAGAGTTCTCTTATTTTCTTTTTACCTTTTTCTCAATTAACGATTGTTTTGGATAAAATCAGAGAGATACAATTTTAGTACTCAACAAACTATAGTAACAAATCCTCGTGGGAACGATACTCTACTTACAAATCTTTATTACTTGTGACCGTGTATGCTTGCACGATTTTCTGTGTGTTGTAAAACACACAACACTTGTCATTACAACCTTGATTAAAGACCTTTTGATCTCTGATTTTGGTATTTGATTATATCAGTGGAAATGATTTTTGAAAATTAAACTTATGGAGTTAAGTTTTGAGAGAATCTTCTGATTTTAGTTGTTCTACTATTATCTGAATTTGTTGGTGATTTCGAGTTAAATTGACTATTTCATATACATGCACACTCAAGGACATAACTTTAGGTTGAAGTAAATGCTTAACTTTTGCTTGATAAATTGCAGAATTTTGATTGATTTTTCTGCTATCATCGATGTAAAAGAGTTAGTTATTAGTGATGAAATCTAAATTTAGATCATGACTTGATAGTGATGGTAGTGTTCTATAAGATGTAGTTGACATTGACTACAATTGTCTTTTCTTTTATTTTCTTTTGGTTTGAGGACAAACAAAGTTTTAAGTTTAAAAGTATTTGATGACTTGTATAATTTATCATTTTTTTAATTTTAATTTTAATATAATTTTATTTGTGTTTTTATTGAGTGTAAACTTCATTATTATTATTTAAATTTTATTGTAGATTTAAAGATAATAAAGATTCAAAATTTTATAAATATATCATCTAAAAAATCTTATAATTTAAATGAAGATTTTTTAAAATCAAATTTAAATTTAAATTTTGATTTTCTAAAAATTTTCTTCCCATTAATTTAATCTTTGAACAACATTTTTATTTTATTTTTCATATTATTTTTAAATTAATTTTATTTTAAATCTTAATTACAACGATTTTTCTAAATAAAATTGAAATTAATATAATTTAACGTTGTATTTTTATATCTATTAGTCTATCATTTCCATTATTTAATTCTATAGAGCATCCCTATAATACTCATCAACGGGAAACACCCCGAATGTAATTCTCGATTCACCGTAGCCACCCATCACCCAAAATTCCCTCTCCTCCCCGTTCTTCACAAAGAACCCAACACACCCAGCCCGAAAATTTGGCCATCCATCCAAAGCAACCCACTCATCTCTGTCTATATCATACCTCTCCACCGAACTCATCCTACTACCAGTAGCAGAGAACAAATAGTGTCTGGAATCACCTCCGGCGACAAGAATATGAATTGAATTTGGCATTGTAGCACATGAAAAGTTCCCCATTGATGACAGCATAGGCGATATACGTTCCTATGACCACGCAGCAAAATAAAACTGAAATGCCAACGACAATGGTAAAGGACGGTCCATAGGAAAGGAGCGTGTGTCAAACAACAAACCGCCGAGGACGTAAAGGTAAGTTCTGATTGCTATGGAGCTGAAGTTGCAGAGTCCGTACACGTGAGGATTACAGGGCATGGGAGGGAGGGAGGGAACACCAGGTGAGGGTTTGCGCGTCAAAGAGACAAAGGGAAGAGACGAATGGGTCTTTGGGGAAGACACGGAAGAGATTAGTCAAGTTGCGATGTCTTTGGCGAAAGGAAATTAGGGTTTTGGAAGAGAGGAAAATATGCCTTGCTTTGGAGGTGGATTTGAGGTGAGAAAGGTGACAGTATGGAAGTAAGGAGAGGATCAGTAGAGCAACGTCGTTAGGGAGATTTGGGATTATGGATAGGTGAAAATGGCGGTGACGAAGAAGAAGAAGGTGATGAAATTCTTCGGGCCATGGCTTTTGATTCAAGAGTTGAAAAATAATCTGTGCGTTTTTCTTCTTACGCTAGTATGACGATCGGGGCATTTAGAGGTATGTCTGATAAATTTATAACAGGTGTTGGTCGTTTTTTTTTTCCCGCTAACAAAAGGATATTTGTTGGTCTTGGTAATTATTTTATATAATTATTAAATAAAGTATTAAAGATTTTATAATTTTTTAAAATAAATATTTTAATTTTATAGTTTTTAATTTAAATACTTATAATTTTTTAATTTATGAAAATTAAGAATCAAATATCTTTATTTTTTATATTTTTGATGAATTATAATTGTTAATTTTAATAAATTATAAGATACTGTAATAAATTATAAATATTGAGAACATTATTTTTTTTATATAAGTTTTAAAAAAATATATAAAGATATATTAAACATAACTGATATCAATAATAATTTTTCATTTTTTTTTTCACACGAATGACGAATAGAAGGTTTATTTTTTGATGACAAATACTGTCTTATTTTTCCGTTTTGAGTGGCCAGAAATCAAAAGGTTAGACCAGACTAATTTATCAACCATTCAACCATATTGATTAATAGAAAAAGAGTAAAGATATTCATCTCCAGTGATGTCGACAAAAACTTAGGTGTAGGAAAGGAACGAAGCGTCTATTGAGATATAATTTTTATAAAACTATTAAAAGTATTATTGTCATGATAAAAAATTTAGAATAAATCATACAAATTATAAACAATCTATTAAAAAGATGAAAAAAATTTATAAAACATTCAAATAATCAATTATTTATATTTTAAATTAATTTTTTATTTAATATATATATTTTAAAATACATAAGATATTTATATTAATCAACAAGTTGTTAAATTAATTAATATTGTATAAAAAATATATATATTATTTTTTATTAAAATATTATAGAATAAATAATTTAAATGTTTAAAATAATTAAGTAGGCTAATTAGAGTATGCCATAAACCTTTATGATAACTTTGTACTTAGAGAATTGTATTGGATACCACCTTTCATAGTAATATATAATATAATTTTCTCAAAAAAGATTTTTTTTTTTTATAAAAATAAGAAAAAATTGAATTAAAATATTTTTTTAAAAAGAGAAAAAAAGAAAAAAGAAATTAACAATTAATATTTTTTATATTTTGTTCGACATTTTAACAACAATATTTACAATATTTAAGACATTTTAATAAAACAAGATATTTAAATGATAACGATATTTTAACACATTCTCGATATTTTTATAATAATTTAATTAAAATATATAAATAACATATTATAATATCTGAACGTATAAAAAAAATATTTCCATGTTTCATCCTTAGGCGTAGTTCCGCAGTGAATGAAATCAACGTAATATTAATAGACATGAAAATTTTGAATTGTATATTATATTAAGCATTGAAGTGGGAACATTTGATATTTTCTTATTTCAAATGTTGCACAAATATTTATTTATAAAAAAAATGAGAAATAATTTTTTTAAAAATATTTAGACTTAACTATTCTATTAATCTCTAACTTTTAAAAAATTTATATATAAATTTATAAATTGTTAAATCCTATAGTTATGGATTACTATAAAAAATATCCCCAAGTTTTAAGGAATATTCATAAATGCCCCTAAAATTTCAAAAAAATAAAAAATATTCTTGAAACATAACGAAAATTAAAATTAACAGAATTAAATAGTAATATTCCTAAAATGAAAGAAGAAAAAATAAATCAAGAAATAATAGACATAAAAACAGAAGACATAAGATATTTTTCACAAGAAATGGTAATAAGTAGAAAAAAATTTGAAGAAATTCAAAAAACAAAGTTAAATCTTAAAGAAAGAGATGAATTTAAAGACCCATCATTTTTATTAATAAAATTATTCCCTAAAAAAAGCATAATTTATTATGACATAAGTAATAAAGAAATGAGTATTAAGATTATAGATGCAAAAAAATATATATATACCATTAATTGATAAAGAAACTATATTAAACAAGTTATCAAAAATTTCCTATAAAGACAGAAAAAATTGGATACATTCATTTAAAAGAAATTAAAATATTAATAAAAGCTCATTTTAGAGAAGGAATAGTACCAATAAAAATAACATTATTAGATAATAGAATAATAAATGGGCAAGATCTTTATTAGGAATGATCCATGATAATTTAGCATACCAAAAGTTAAAATTTACAGCATATCTTAAATTTGTTATTAATATACATGATAAAAATCTAAATCAAGTATTAAGTCTAGTTTATGAATTTGAGATAGGAGAGTTAATGAAATAAGGAAATCATTCATTTTCAATACATTATCTAGTAGCATATTCTTTAACAAATAGTGATAATAGTTCAATATACAGACAAAATGAATTTATAGAAATAGACAAAACTTTTAAGGAACTTGGTCAAATAATAAAACCAGAAATACTAATAGACATTGAATTACAAAATGAATTTATAGAAATAGACAAAACTTTTAAGGAATTTGAAAAATAATAAAACCAGAAATACTAACAAACATTGAAATACGAGAATAATGAAAATTAGATATCAAAGAAAAAACCTTAATAATAAGAAGAAAAAGTAATGTTGTTAAAAATAATAGTATGTCAAGATTTATTTTTATAGATTATGGAGAAAAAACTTTGAACCAAGAAAACGTTAAAAAACTAGAAAATAAAGTCAAAATAATGAAGGCATTAATTCATGATTGTATATTAGGGAAAAATAATGTTTAGAAATAAAATAAAAAATATGCATTTAGAAGTAAATGGAAGCTTAGTAGGCGTAGCAAAAAATCAAGCAACATTATTTGAAATTGTACAATTATATAAAGAAAAAATAGATTTAATCCAAGAATCAAACACAAAATATTTACAAAAAATAATAGATATACAAAGAAAATTATTAAAGGAAATAAAGGAATCTGATTATAATAAAGTATAATAAGATATGTAGAAGGAATTTTCAGAATTAAGAAAAGATGTATACAACATCATAGAAATAATGAAGTAATATGTTATAAATATGATCCCCTAGAAGGACTAAAAGAAGAACAGAATAACCTGATACCACAGACAGAAAAAGACAACCACCTAAAATGGAGGAAGGGTTGCATTGGGGAATTAGAGGTAGTATTCCACTAGAGTTCAAACTCCATGATAATTATAAGTCTAAACTTCTAGATTTAGATTGTATAAGAGATGAGAAGAAAGCCTTAGATGAATGGGCTAGTGGTATGAGTGTGCTTATACAAACCTCTCAAACTACCTAAACAAGCCTGTCAATATGTAGAGTACTTATAGCATATAAATTGACAGAAAATATTAAAGTTTGGTTTTTAAACTTAACAGATCAACAATATTTTGTCAATGCAAGGAAATTCTTCCACATGAAGGGAATACTTAAATACAATAATAAATGAAATATACAAAGAATTTATTGGAGAAGATAAAGGAAGGAGTATCACTGAATCCAGTGAAAATAAAATCAATGAAGCTAAATGGCATCTAACAAATATGGAAATTTGAAACATGTGTTACATAGATTCTTTTATTTGTGAATATGAAATGTATTACCATAAATTACCACACTCTATGCAAACAACTTATGGAACACTACATAAAACCTTAATAGAAAATTAGGAACAATGGAATAGAGAAACTCTACCAGATACTCTAGGAGGAAGAATAAGAAACCTTAAAAAATGGATTATTATTAAATGCCAAAAAGAAAAGAATATAAACAAATAAGAGGAAATGATAAAATTTTCTATGATACAAGAGATTTTAGAATACCATGAAAATATGGATGTAATATAAAATCTTATAAACAAAATATAAATATAAAAAATATAAATTCAGAAAACAAAATTTCCAAAATATAAAAAAGAGACTTAATAGAGAAAACTACAAGAAAAGATATTTTAGAAGAAAGAAATATATATCTTCTGAAAAAAGGAATTATTGGCCTCCAGGAAAGAAAAAATCCAAATGTTGGATCTATAATGAAGAAGGACATTATACTAATAAATGTCCAACTAGACTTCAACATAAAAATGAATTTACATAAAAAGAAAAAATCTTAGAAGAAGCTTTCAAAATGGAATTAGAATCAATCCAAGAATCTGATATAGATTATACTTAAATAATCTATTTATTGAAAGAAATTGAGGAAGAAATAACTGACTCAGAATATGAACACTCAAATTGCAGATATTCTTTATCAGAAGATGAATGATTTGTATAGTATTAAAAATCTAAATAATACTTACATTAAAGTAGGACTAAATTTAAAGGCTATAACACTTATCATTTACATACATATATAGATATAGAAGCTAGTATGTGTGTAGCGAGTAGATATGTATTTCTAGAAGAAAATTGGAAACAAGCGCCAAAATATTTAATTGTAAGAATTGTTAATAATATTTCAATAAATCTTAATAAGGTATTAAAAGATACTGATATAATGATAGGATGATAAAATTTTTACATTTCTACCATATAACAACATCAAACAGGAGTTGTTTTGTTAATAGGAAATAATTTCCTAAACTTATATCAACCTTTCACACAAAATTTCGACAAAATAAGTCTCACAACCTTAGAAGGAGATACCATCTATGTCAACAAAATAAGAAAAACTTTAATTGTCTCAAACCTAACTTTTATGCAACAACATAAAAAGAAAAAACATGGTGGGATAGAAGACTAGCAAAAACCTTATTTAGAAAATATTTCATTAGATATAGAGGAGAAAAAAAAATCTTTTCTCAATGAAAAATACAAGAAGACAAAGCCCTAATAGGCATTAGAAAACTATTAAAAATAGTCATTTCAGAAAATCTTTTGGATCCAAAAATAAATAAATCTAAAATAATAGTCAACATAAAATTAAGAGATCTTAACAAGATCATAAGAGTAAAACCAATGATTTATACTCTAGAAGACATAATTGAATTTGGAAAACAAACTCAAGAATTTATGGAATTAAAATTCATAATACCAAGTAATTCACCTCACTCTAGTCTAACATTCTTAGTTGAAAAGGAAGCTAAGAAAAGAAGAGGAAAAAAGAATGGTAATAAACTTTAAAGCACTAAATAAAGAAACCATTGATGATGGATACTTCATTCCAAAAAAAAGGAAGAACTACTATCATTAATAAAAGGAAAGAAATACTTCTCGAGTTTTGAAGCACTCCGTTTTCATTCTAGGAGCTTTAAAGAATAAGTCATGTTACATAAATAACCAACTAGTTTACAAGGAATTTAAAAAAAAAAACTAGGTCGTAGCCCACATTTATTTATTCAATCCAAAGCCCTTTTGTACTATCCTTGCTTATAAATGCAACATTATATTCAAGTCTTCATTAGCTTTCTATTAAGATTCATGTCCCACCTTAATTAAGTATAATGATATGGTAGATTTTATTGTGAGTATTTCCATACAATAGGTTAGCCTTTTTGGATTGGAAAGCCCATGATTTCACAAACTTTGAAATCTAAAGAAAATAAACTAATGCTCAAGTTTTGTATTTATAAAATAGCTCGTAAATGCATGAATCACTTTGTAAGAAATTGTAACTATACTTCAAATATCGGTCTACAATGGAATCACATAATTTTTAAATAATTCTAAAAGTTCTTTAAAATAAAAATTAAATCTAAACATTTTATCACAAAGTTTGGGTTTTAAAAAAATCTAAATTAATCACATAAAATTAAAAATAGATTCAACAAACATCATAGAAATAACATTTACAATCAATGGAGAATTTATAGAATAGATTAGTTAGTTAATCATGCTTGTTTAATATTAATTAGGTTATTAAATATATGAATTAAGATTATTGATTCTCTCTTATATGTACAAATAAGAGATTTATTACGTCTATTAATTGTTATTAATTAAAATCACTTAATTCCTTTGATAAGGTCTACGAGTTAAGTTTAATTAAATTATACTTCTTTTCTAAGAAATTAATGAACCATGTACTTAATTTTTGCCTTTAGTTGGGTCTAACAGTTTAAACTCTTATCAAGGTGTCAAAGTTAGGTTAATAATTTAAGAATATGAAAACTAACTTTTAGATTTTAAATCTATTATGAATTATATGTCATCAATATATTTTCCAATAATTAATCTTATAAAAATCTTTGAAATAAAGTAAGACTCTAAATTAGATTTAGATAATTATGTCTAATACCAAGAGTATCACTCTAAATCAGATTTTGGTAATTAAATCCAAAATCTATCTCTCATGTTTATTACGAAAAGTACTTCGTCAATATATTTTTCTTTAAAGAACATAATTTAAATCTTGATGAAAAAATAAAACTTAATTCATTCTGTAAAAATGTTTACTTATTTTAATATTTCACAAACATAACAACATTACTAATATCCTATAGTATTTTCAACTATATATGCTTAACTTAATAAATGAATAGTAAATTAAACATAGCATTTACAACAACACATAAAATAAATCTAAAAATAAAAAAATACATTAAAATTATACATCATGCATATTATTCTAAGTACAAAAATTTAGTATTGTTCATGTTATCTAGAAAACTGATGCGTATTTTCGCAAGTGTACGAATCGTTCAAGTAATAAAGTATATAAAAGTACGGATATCAAACCCACAAGGAATGGCGTCACTAAGTACCGAAATTGACTAACCCTAATTTTATTTGAAAACCGAATTGTTGAAATTATTTTAAAAGAAGATTAACATAAAACTAAATGCAAATAACAAAATTTAATGTTGTTCACAAATGATTAAAAACGCTAAGGAATTTGATTTCGCTAAATCAATTCAATCCGATTTCAAATCACGTTATATGAGAATCAAAGTTAAAAGTGATGGTTGAAAAACCCAAACTTATCTAATACTCTCTCTCGAGTTATATTAGAATTACTTATCTATGAAAACCAAATTAATGTGGCCGGTGGCGAGATTCTTTGGCCGGCAGCGAGATGAGTTTACCAAAATTTGTGCTCTTGGGAAGATTTTTGCCGTGATTTCTGTAGGATTTTTGCCGGTGGATATAATACTTTGGCCGGCGGCGAGATTCTAAATTTTGAAACTTTGTTTTCTTTTTAATTTCATTCAATCCCGATCATTTTACTTTGTCTCTAACTTCTCCAAAATCATGATTTTACTTGAAATTGCACTTTAAACACGAAATACCCGTGAAATGACATTTGTGGATTAAACAATCAAATAAACACAAATTTTCACACAAATATCAACATTTAAATGATAAAAAAATGAAATAATTTAGCTCTTATTAACAACCCCCAACCAGCTTCTTGCTAGTCTCTAGCAAGAAAAGCGATCTATTTAATAAATTCAAAGGAGACATTAAGAGAAACTTCAAAGAAAATTTTATTCTATTTACAAAATTACATTAAGCGTATGCAATAAGTCTTTAAACCTCTAGGCGGCCCTAGTAGGATGAGTTGTAGTCTCGTGAGGGCTTCCAGTGATGATACCCACAAACATCTTACCTATTACTATTCTAACTCAAAACAATAAAATCACACAAATTAATTTGCACAAATGTCTCAAAAATTGTAAATAACACACAACACATAGAATAATTAAATGTCACCTAAGCTTTAAGAAATCTCAAATGCCAATTTCACTTTTATTTTTGACTCTTAAACATCCATCAAACCACAAACCAATAGCCATAATGCCCAGATAATATTATGCATAACATCCACAAACAAAAAGGTGAAATCTCAAACTCCATAGGCTCACTTTTCAAAACTCTCTCCATTAATGAAGGAAAATACACCACTTCGGATCAATAGGACTTTATGAGGCTTGTAATGTTAGGCTTAGGTATTTGTTAAGAAAGAACGGGAAGTGTCAAAATACAAATAATAGCACTTATTAGATTAAACACAACCAATTAAGTAAAAGAATAACACCATTTAACCCAAATTGTTTCTTTCGATCATAACCCATTTTTCCAAAGATAAACAAAATTCTTCCTCAATCTTTCACCTTAGTACATCCATCACTAACACTCTTTTATTTACTAGAGTGTGAAGGCCCTCTTTTTTTTCCTTTTCTTTTCTTTTCTTTTCTTTTCTTTTTTTAAAACACAACCCCCAACCAATTTCTTCCGATATATGTGGAAGATGTCTTATTTTTTATTATTATTATTATTCCATCCTTACTCTAATTGCTCTTGAAAAGTTTGTGTTTAAAATTAAGTGCTCTTAACAAATAAGGTAGGAATTATATATATATATATATATATATATATATATATATATATATATTGGCTAAATAAAAGGTAGGTTATAGAAGGAAAAAAGAAAGAAAAATAAGGCTAACAATATATTTAAATAGGCTCAAGGAGGTAACTAGTGATATAAAGATAACAAGGTAGGCTTAAAATGGCACAATCGATCCAAAAATGGCCTACATCATATCCTAAACAGTGCAATTCCAAATTATTTCGCCTCAAGAGGTTTTCAAATGAGTTCTAGAGTTTGTTGAGATCACAAAAATGTCCATGAAAAATTCGCACATAAGACTTCTCTAAGCATTTAGACTAATCAACCAAATCATACCACATACCAAAAGAGTCGCCAACTTGGTAAAATCAACATTTGAAATTATCTTTAAACCGAAGCAAAATTTAATGTCTTCTAAAAGCTACTTGTTATCACAATCATATTATTATCATCAACGTGCAAATTAAAACAAGTAAAATTGCAATTGAGAGAAAAATAAAATAAACATAAACATAAACATAAATAAATAAATAAATAAAAATAAGATAATAAACAAATAAAAGAAATTAAATCAAGATGCAGAAAAATAAATGGAAAATCAAAATTAAATACAAATAAACACACAAACAAAACTACTAAAAAAATGAAGGGAAGAAAAGATTTACCGTTTACCGCACCCCCAACCAAAATCTTACATTGTCCTCAATGTAAGAAAGAAAAACTACAAAGGTTTTTTTTACCTGCAAGACAAATAAAATAAGCAAATTTAATTAAAAATAAAATTATCATAAAATGAAGTGCAGAATTTAAAATTTCTAAAATAAAATGAGATTAAAGATGAGAAAAAAAATCTGATGGATTGCCTCCCATTAAACGCTTTAAGTTATAGCATTAGCTAGACTTTATGTCATTCTTTCTGCTTGCTGAATTCTCCGTCAAAATATGGCCTCAACCGTTGTCCATTTACCTTGAAAGTTCCCTTTGTTTCATGACTGATCTCAATTGTTCCATAAGGAAACACCTTGGTTACAAGAAAAGGTCCTGACCAACGAGATTTTAGCTTTCTTGGAAAAAATATAAGACGGGATTTATAAAGCAGCACTTTCTATCCCACCTCAAAGTTTTGCCTCAAAATGTGCTTATCTTGCCAAACCTTCATCTTGTCCTTGTATATTCGGTCATTCTCATAAGCATCATTCCTCATTTCATCCATCTCATTTGTTGTAGATTTCACAAGGCAAGCTTCTAGTGGTAGCAATGGAGTTCTCTCCTCAAAAGTTTCTGAGATCAACTTGTCAAGAGTGTTAATTTGAAAACAAGAATGTACCTCACTTGGAAATTTCATTGCTTCAAAAACATCAAAAGTCACTTGTTCATCTTGCACCCGTAGAATTATCTTTCCTTGCTGAACATCAATCAATGTTCTTCCAGTTGCAAGGAACGGTCTCCCCAATATCAATGGTACCTCTCTATCTTTCTCCATGTCAAGCACCACGAAATCTACAGGGAAAATAAATTTGTCAACTTTAATTAAAAAATCCTCAATTACCCCTCAAGGATATTTCACCGATCGATCTGCTAATTGTAGAGAGATTGAAGTGGGTTTTACTTCTCCCAGTCCTAGTTTTCTGAAAATAGAAAGTGGCATCAAATTAATGCTTGCTCCTAAATCACATAGGACTTTATCAAAATTGCAACTTCCTATAGTACAAGGTATAGTAAAACTCCCTGGGTCTTTCAATTTCTGTGGCAATTTTCTTTGAAGAACTACACTACACTCCTCATTTAGCATGAAAGTTTCATAATCTCCCAACTTCCTCTTCTTTGATAGAATTTCCTTCATGAATTTTGCATACTTGGGCATTTGTTGCAACATCTCTGCAAAAGGAATGTTAATATGCAATTTCTTAAAAATATCCAAAAATTTATCGAATTTATTATCAAGCTTTTTCTTATTCAATCTTTGAGGATATGGGATAGGAAGCTCATATTTCGCATTTGGGGAAGGTTGAACATCTTAGGATGTTGATGGCTTATCTTTAGATTCTTCCATCTTTTTCTCCAATTTCCCCTGCATTTCAAGTTCTTTACCGCTTCTTAATTTGATAGCCTTTACATGCTCTTTGGGATTTATTGTGTCACTGGGCAACGATCCTTGAGACCTTTTTGCAATCTGCTTTGAAAGCTACCCCAGTTGGTTTTGGATGTCCCTGTCGATTGCCTCTTGATTTCTGAAATTTGTTCTTGACTCCTCAATGAACTTTCCCAAAATTCCTTCCAAATCTGTTTGTTTCTTCTCTTGGGGTCGGTAGGAAGATGATGACGGTTTGAATCCCTCTTGGTTATTTCCCCATGACAAATTTGGATGATTTCTCCAGCCTGGATTGTAGGTGTTCGAATATGGGTTATGTTGAGGTTTTTGGAAATTTGAAACATAATTTGCTTGCTCAGCATTTGGTGAAGCAAATGGATTTCCAGCTTGGCACTCGATACTAGCATGATTTCCACCACATAAATCACATTGTGTAGTTGGTTTGGATTCAAATTTGGATGACAAAGAATCCATCTTTCTTGAAAGAACAACACCTTGAGCCGACAAAGAATGCACTGAATCATTTTCATGCACTATTGCTGGTCTTTTTGCAATTATCGGCTCTGAATGCCACTGATTGTTGTTTTCTACCATAATCTCTAACAACTCATGAGCATCCTCCGGTGTTTTTCCCATTAAAGACCCTCCAACTGTAACATCAATCATTACACGATAGTTTGAAACCAACCCATTATAAAATGTAGAGACTTGCAGCCAAATTGGTATACCATGATGTGGGCACTTCCTCAACATTTCTTTGAATCTTTCCCAAGCTTCATACAATGATTCTTGGGCATATTGTGTAAAAGATGTGATTTCATTCCTCAATTTTGCTGTCTTAGCAGGATGAAAGAACTTGGACAAGAATTTCTGAACCAATTCATTCCATGTTGTAATTGATCCTAGTGGTAATGAGTTTAGCCACTCCTTGGCTTTATCCCGAAGTGAAAAAGGAAAAACCCTCAATCTTATAGCATTTTCAGACACACCATTTATCTTGTAAAGATCATTCACCTCCAGAAAGTAAGCAATATGTGCATTTGGATCATCCTTTGACATTCCCCCAAATTGATTTGATTGAACCATTTGGATAAAGGATGGTTTTATCTCAAAGTTATTGGCTTGAATAGTTGGCCTCCTTATAACCGAAGTAGTTCCAGCAACATTAGGCATAGCATAATCCCTTAAAGCTCTACGATTTCCACCTCCCTCAACAAATGGTGGATCCATGGCTGATTGTCTATTAGGAGCTAAGGTTGGATGCCTTCTCTCTCGGTTTAGATGCCTATATGTTCTATCAATCTCCGGATCAAATGGAAGAAGGTTAAAGCCATCTCATACAACAATCCTCCAACCAGAAAATCAACTAGCACAAAACTAACACAACGTTACCTTTTTTTTATGATAAATAAAATAAAAGATCAAAATAAACAAAATTAAAAATGAAACAATGGCAAAAATAAATTAACTTCAAATTCAAACTAAGATTAGGTAGTATCGATATTAATAAAATCAAACCATTCCCCGGAAACGGCACCAAAAACTTGATACATATTTTCGCAAGTGTACGAATCGTTCAAGTAATAAAGTGTACAAAAGTATGGATATCGAACCCACAAGGAATGGCATCACTAAGTACCGAAATTGACTAACCCTAATTTTATTTGAAAACCGAATTGTTGAAATTGTTTTAAAAGAAAATTAACATAAAACTAAACGCAAATAACAAAATTTAATATTGTTCACAAATGATTAAAAACGCTAAGGCATTTGATTTTGCTAAATCAATTCAATCCGATTTCAAATCACGTTATATGAGAATCAAAGTTAAAAGTGATGGTTGAAAAACCCAAACTTATCTAATACTCTCTCTCGAGTTATATTAGAATTACTTATCTATGAAAACCAACTATATTTCTATAAAGATTTAATCACAAATAAGTACATTACAATTTATGGAATTTCTAGAATAACCACATACATCATGCATTAGGTGTCAAACTCGCATTCAACATATGATATTTATCACAAGAAGCATTCATTACACATCTCCTCTCGGTCTCAATATATTGCAACAAATCATCTAAATCTTGATCAAAAATTTAAAAGCATTAAGCATGGAAATAAATACTCAACTTGAAAACAATGAATTCATATAACGATAACACAAGAAATCAGATTTTCTTGATTTAACTACATCATAGCCTTAGCAAAAATGAATTAGTTCATAATAGAAATAAGAACAAACATATTCTCAATTGAATCCATGAACAAACAATCTGAATAAAATACAGAAAATAAAAGCTAAGGAGAAGAGATGAAAAACTCTTGAAGATGAAGACTTGGTAGCAACAATGGTGATGATCCTTCAAGCTTCTTCAACCTTTCTCTCCAAAATTTCCTTTTCTCCTCCAAAAATAACTTAGATATGCTCTCTCTGTCGTCCCCTCTTTCTCCATCATAATGTATATATAGATCTAGGGTTTGGGGGCAATTTTGGAACAAAACAACATAAAAAATGTGTTTTCGGACGAAACTCACCGGCGGTGACATTATTCTCGCCGTGGCGAGATTTCTGGAAAATTAAATTTTGGTTTTTCTGACTTTGGCTGGCGGCCAACTTAATGTGGCCGGCGGCTAGATAATTTGGCCGGCGGCGAGATGAGTTTAACAAAATTTGTGGTCTCGGGAAGATTTTCGCCGTGATTTCTATAGGATTTTCGCCGGTGGCGAGATGAATATGGTCGGCGGCGAG
Organism: Hippophae rhamnoides; assembly: GCA_033030585.1. Taxonomy (NCBI): domain Eukaryota; kingdom Viridiplantae; phylum Streptophyta; class Magnoliopsida; order Rosales; family Elaeagnaceae; genus Hippophae; species Hippophae rhamnoides. The sequence continues at coordinate 27,312,789 of CM065431.1, read as the reverse complement.
ATACTTTTTCCGGCGGCGATAATACTTTGGCCGGTGGTGAGATTATAAATTTTGAAACTTTGTTTTCTTTTTAATTTCATTCAATCCTGATCATTGTACTTTGTCCCTAACTTCTCCAAAATCATGATTTTACCTGAAATTGCACTTTAAACACGAAATACCCGTGAAATGACATTTGTGGATTAAACAATCAAATAAACACAAATTTTCACACAAATATCAACATTTAAATCATAACAAAAATGCAATAATTTAGCTCTTATCAAAAACCTCCAAGAAAATTTGCTAATACTATTTATTAAATTAAAAGAAAACTACTACATAAAATAAACTATGTTCAACTCTCAAAGTTTAGAGAAAAACTTTGAAACTAATAAGAGAAAAACTTAAGAAAATCTAAGAAAGCAACAAAAGAAAGTGTTGATGGAATGATAAGGGATGATAATTACAAAGGGTGAGGGGTCCTTTATATATGCGAGAGAACGCTGCAAAAAGGAGAAAAATATGGATTAGAGAGTCGGGCACAGTGGCATGTAATTCTTTACACCACGGCATGAGCCAACCTATAACATGTCTGAAGCTCGATCCAATTGTCCTGCACCGTGGCACACAAAAACCTTCGTCGCGATACTCAGGTTGCTTGATGAACAAAATCGGGGATAATACCAATTTTGTTTATTTTGGCATCGTTGCCAGGGAAGTAATGGTGATTTTTATAACATTATCAAATCTTAAAAACTTTATGTGATGTAAATATTGTGATTTTTATTTTTTAGAATTTAATTTCAAATAAACAAATCTAAAAATATATTATATTTGAATATTAAGTTCATAAACATAAAAAAATATATAAGATAGAATTTAAATTAATATCTAAATTATTTATCATACACATTAAAAAATCATAAATAACATTAAAATTGAAAAACAATAAAAACATTTGAAAAAGCAGTTAAGAGAATGCTCAGGGAAATTTGAATAGTAAAATCTAAAATTTTTAATTTAAAAAAATGAAAAGCTATTGTTCAAAAATACATCTTAAAATTGAATTTAATTTCAATTTAAAATTTATAAAATAAAATAAAAATTAACTTTTAATATAATTTTTATTTTAAATTTCATATTAATAATTAATTAAATAAAAAATAGAAATAAATTTTAATGTAATTATTAAATTTTAATAAATATTAATTAATTAATTAATTAAAAAATAGAGTTCATATGGAACCTAGTTTTCCACGGCATAGGAAAATAGTTCACTGCGGTGCCATTAAATAAAAAATAACTGTGTAATAGTATAAAAAGTAAATATCTAAGGGAGTTTTATCTAGGAGACTATTTATGAAGTATTTGTGCCACTAGTCTTTCCTAGAAACGTTTCTATATATAAATAGTTCACTGCGGTGCCATTCTTTCCTAGAAGCACTATTGGTTAATACTAATTATGTTATTTAGCTTAGAGATTATCTTAACTTGTTTGTTTAGTATTTTTGTACTAAATACTATTTATATTTTCTCAAATAATTCAGTAATTATGCTTGCTCATATTATTTAGATTATTAAATATATAAATTGATATTTATTGATTTTTTCTTTTTTTGTATGACAGTGTTCTAGGTGGGGCCTAAATTCTTTTATTTGATATTAATTAACTAATATCTTTATGCGAGGCCTATTAATTAATTAAGTATTAAATTTTAGCTTTATTTCTAAGAAAATAACAAACCATCTAGTAACAGCTCTAGGCGGAGTTATTTAATTTAGACTTTATTCAAGGTATCCAAATTAAACTTCAGAATTTAACTATGTGAAAAAATAACTTTCTAATTTTAAAACTATTTAAGAAAATATGTTTTCAATACATTTTCAAATAATAATTCTTTGTAAAACATTTGAAATAGAGTTTCACTCTTAATATCCAAATAATTAAATCTAAAATAAAAGAGTATTACTCCAAATTAAATCCTGGTAATTAAATATTAATTTTAACTCTCATATTAAGTCTCTTATTAAGAGTAATATATTCCTTCAAATAATATTCTTTATAAAAATCTTCAAATAAAAATAAAATCAATTTATTTTAAGAAAATGTTTTACCTATTCAATATTTTGCAAGCATAACAATGTTATTCTTATATCATATTCACTATCAGTCAACTATGTTATAACTGATCACAAACAAATCAAGAATGACACAGAAGAAGCAACACAAGTATGTGGACTGCAAAAGGAATATAATTAATACTTTAACAATATCATTACAGAATTTTGAAAAGTTAATTCTAAGATTGGAAAAACTTTACCAATATCATTACAGAACTTTGAAAAGTTAATTCTAAGATTGGAAAAACTCTAATAGTAATTGCACTCCAGAATTTGTTGAATTGAAAACTAGAAAATACTAAAACATAAACTTGTTCTTCCTCAAAATTGAGAGAAGAACTAAATAAATTCTAAAAGTTAAAATATAAAAATCTACAGAAAAGGGGGAGAAAAAGTTGTTGAAAACGCAACTTGGAAGCTTTTTTTCTTGATATAAAGGGGTTTCTACTTATAGGAAAAAATGTAATAGAAACTTGTGTTTTTTCCACGATACTATTAGATAACAATCAGATTTTTAACAAGTTCAAATCTCCTTGTGTCGCGGCATACAATTATTTTTTTCTTTATTTTCCATTACCTTTTTTCTTCACTTTGGATAATATCAAATAAATGATATTCATTTAAGCTCCAAAAAGTGTGATAAACATGCTTTAGGTGTTTTCTAAAATATAATAAATAAAGAAAATGCAAATCCATTTTATTAATTAAATGACATTAAAATATGATATATTTAGTGTTTTTTAAGCACTCATCATTTCTATGCTTCTAGAAACCCTTTTTTATTTCATCTCCTTACATTGGTTTGGAACATATGTAAGGATTACATATGTTAATCTTTTTTGTTTCATGGTTGCAATGGAATGGTTTTAGGTACTATTTTTCAAGTGTTAATGAATTGAATATTTTTAAAGCTAAAAAGTACCTAAAAAAACACACCTATTATTCTTAAAAGATAGATTTGATAAGAAGATGATAAAACTATGAAAATATAAATATATTTTGACATTTAAAGTACAAAAAAATGTGTCACATTTAGTGTTTTTAAGCACTCATCACAACCCCTAACCAACTTCTTTCTAGTCTCTAGCAAGGAAAGTGAAAAGCTAAAAACAAAAACTAAAATGAAATTAAACTATCCTAAATTATTTCCATAGATTGACATGGTTGCATTTAGAATATGCAATAAGCCTTTAAACCTTTAGGTTTCCCTATTTGACAAGTTTAATTCTCAGGAGGGCTTTCAGAGATGATATCCACAAATATCAAACTAAAATGTATAATTTTAGAAACAAAGTAAAGATGAAAAAAGATAACAAAATAAAATAGCAAATATTTCTCATGCTTTTAATCTCTTTTAAGTTCATAATTAAAATTCAAAGTAATGCTTGCAAAGATTATCTAGTTTTTAGTATTATTACTAGTTTACTTGACAATTACAACAAAATCTTGATGTGCCAAAATAAGGAGTACAAATTTTGTATAATTTATAATATAGCTAACAAGTGTAGGAATCACTTATAGAATATGATAATTATATTTTCAAGGTTGGTATAAAGAGTAATAGCGTGATTTTTAAATAATTCAAAAAATTCTTAAAAATTAAAATCAAAATAACCTAAACATCTTATCATGAATGTTTTTTCTAAAAATCTAAAATAATGACGTAAAAATTAAAGATAGATTCAATAAACATTTATCATATAGTGGAGAATTTATAGATACATTAGCTAGTTAATTATGCTTGCTCAATATTTAAGAAGGTTATTAAAAATATGGATTAAAATTATTGATTCTCTCTTTTTAATAAAAAAAATATCCTAAGGTAGATTCTTTTGTTAATCAATTATCAACTAAAAGTTTTTTTATGGGGATCAATAATTGATAATTAGCTAAATTTTTCTTTATTTCTAAGGAGTTAATAAACAGTTTAATTGATTCTTTTGATGGGGCTATCAATTTATCTCTCATCGAGGTATCTAAGTTGATTTTTTTATTAAACATTTGGAACAAACTTTCAAATTTTAAAACTACTGTGAAGTATATGTCATCAATATATCTTTCAATAATAATTGTTATAAAAATATTTGAAATAGAGAATTTCTAAAAATAGATTTAGATTGTAATTATCTAATATTCGTGGGTATTACTCTAAATCAGAGTTAGATAATTTAGATCTTAAATCTTACTCTCTTGTTTATTAGGAAAACACTTCATCAATATATTATTCTTTTACAAACTTTGTTTTAATCTTGATGAAAGATAAAACTTAATTCATTTTATAAAAATGTTTAATCTACTACAATATTTTACTAGCGTAAAAACATTACTAATATTCCATATTATTTAGAGCCAAATATGCATAGTTTAATAAATAATCAGTAAATTAAACATATAGCATATAAAACAACACTTAGAGATAATTTGAAAATAATACATTTAAATATACCTCAACAGAATTATTAGAATTGCTTCTGTTATGAAAAACCTCCAAATATAATTGCCATGTTGTTTATTGAATTGAATCTATCCAAAAAAAGATAAAAAGCTTAAGAAACTAAGAAATGAAAGGATTAAGAAAGATGAGGATGAAAAGGGATAAGGAGTATTTATTACAATGAAAATAGGGTCCTATTTATAGGTGAAGGAGAGAAATATGAATTTTTAGACTGGGGCCATAGCATACAATGATTTCTTGCTATGGAATACACAGGTTGTACATGATTTTGGCTCGATCCATTGCATTTACACTGTAACATACAACTTTTTTACGCCGTAACCCACATCATATTTGGGACGTGTTGATATCACTCATATTCCCTTATGTTGGGGCACACAAAACTTTCACGCCACGACATCCTCTGTTTTGCATAACTTGGAACCCTTTATTTCTTGTATTTTATTTTATCAAGTTTTAAAACATATTTAATGCTTTACATATGTTAACTTTTTAATCTTCTAAGTTGTAATGGGTGCTTTTAGACATAATTCTTCAAGTTGAAACAAAAAAATAGATTTGTTTAAAATGATAGTAATGCTAAGCAAATACATATCTATTTAATCATTTAACATACATAAAATCACAATATATTGAGTTCTTTTTAGCACTCATTGTAACCCCCTAACCAACTTCTTGCTAGTCTCTTAGGAAAAATGGCAAAGAGTTAAAAACATAGAAATAAAATTAAACTATCCTAAACCATTTTCATAGATTGACATAATTGTATTTATCATATGCAGCAAGCCTTTAAACCCCTATGTTGCCTTAGTGGACGAGTTTACTTCTTTTGAGAGTTTTTAGATATGATACCCATAAACATCAAATTTGTAATACAAAAATTTTAAAAATAAATAACATAAACAAATAAACAACATATAAAGAAATAAAATTTAAAACAAAGTAAAAAGATAACAAAATATGAAAGAATAACAAAACAAAAAAGAATAAGAAAAACAAAATTTCTCATACTTTTTAATCTCTTCTAAGTATACAATTAAAATATATTGCATAAGTTTTATTTTAATATTCCAAACATTCATGATTTATTATGATAATTAGTTGAGAATCACTTTCATATTTAAATAAAAAAATGTATCAATATTAATATACTAATTTCATTTAAGGAACCCAAATTTGCTTCGACTCTATCCTCACAAGGTATACTCTTAATAACATTGATCCTATTAGTTCAAGTACTCATTCAAAGGTATATGAGAATAGAGTTTCTACATATGAATGAACTAATAGGTTTGCATATGTTTAAAGAAGAAAGGGCTCAAAGTAGTGCATCAATGTTAATCTTATGAAAGGAATCAAATGAAAGGATTTTATAAAGAAATCACATACTACTTTCATACATCAATCAAAATCGTCAAATAAAAATCTCAAGTAATATGCCTTTAGAAGATGACGAAAATGCAAATGACTTATTGGGGAATTATTTCCAATATTTCTTTCTTTTGTATTTAGCCAATTCTCACAACTTTATAGGATAATTGGCCATAATATTTATTTTATACTTAAATTGACCTATGTACATATGATAAAGTGAATGGCTAATTTGTGACCTTTTATTTATTTTTATTTAGGTAACCGCATTTATGTGTCTTTTTCAGAAGTCTTCCATGAATGAAGAGAAGGGCATATAATTTCAATTTCTAATTAAGTCATTCAAATTAAGTAATAAAAATAAATATATGATACTTTATTACATTGAATGCATATAATGCAAAAACCTATAAAGATCATCTAGCAATTTAGAATTGATAAAAAGAATGTTTTAAAGAGTAGAAAATATATCATCACTCAAAATATGATGATAATGCTTAAAAACATATTCTCACATGGTAGTCTCTAATATTTAATTCCTAAATACCGATTATAAGTTTATTACAATTTCAACAATTTATCATGAAATACTAATTATGACAAAAAAAACTAACTAATTATCACATTATTCCATAAAATATTTTTGAAATTAATCTAAGAATGCAAAGACTTTAATCATTTACTTAAAATTAACTAAAAGACATGATAATTTTGTAAGAAAATTTTTAAAATTAATCTAAAAATTCCTAAAACTAATAGAAATAATAGCAAACAAAGATAAATAAATGTAAATGTAAACACATGTTGAAAAAGAATTTAAAATTTCCTAAAATTATTTAACTTTTCTTCCACCCCAACCTAAAATCTACATTGTCCCTCAATGTAACAAATGTAAATTAAAGAAAAGATATAAAAAGTTGACCATTTTCTTTAGCTTGATGTGTTACATAAGTGGTGTGACGTCCATCATCTCAAAATGTTTTATACTTCTTATGTATCACATCTCAACAAATAGTTATAATTTTAATAGTTTTAAATAACATTTTTCACATAAACAAAAAATAAAATATAACAAATTAAAATAACATAAACAAAATAAAAATAAAAACAAACTAAAAAAAGTACATAAAAAAATTAAGTTAGAATAAAGTTCAAAGCTCAATTCTTCATGTTGTTGGAATCTTTTTCAAATCAAAATGTATTTTGGGTGAGAGAAAATTAGATTTGGGAAAAAAAGAAATTTGTATAAATTTGATTTAAAATGCGTATTCCAAGGGTTTTTAATTTAAAATCACAATAAAAATAGAATCCAGCGTATTCAAAGAGGGTTCCATGTGTATATATGTTTTCTTTTAATATAATTGTATCTCAAGAGCCCATACTACGACGAGCTTAAAAACCAAGCCATAACTCATAATATTTTAAAAAATATATTAAAAATAAATAACAAAAAGCAACAACAAATAAATTAAACAACAAAAATAAGTAAATGCAATTTTATGTAAAAGAATATATGATGCAAATAAGTTATTATAGAACAATACAAGTTAAGTAAATAAATCCAATATATATATATATATACACACACGATACAAATGATTATACAAGTTAAATACAATAATTACCAGAAATCATGTTAATACACATAAATACAAAATTGGTTAACAAAAAAAATAAATAAATAAAGTAAAAGAAAATAAAATAAGTTCAATTTACTAAATAAATAAAAGAAAAAAAATTAATTTAATTTAAAAATTTAATTAATAAACAAAAGTACAAAAAATTGTAAAAAGAAATTAAGATAATATCTAATTCAACTAAACAAATAGTTAGAATTTTTTAGAATTTTATTTTTGTAATTTTTTTAAAGTCAATTATTAAAGATGACATAGTTTTTTTAAATTTTTTATTTTTAAAATTTTTTAATTTTTTTTTAAATCAAATAATGAATATGACAATTAATAGAATTTTTTTTAATTTTTGAAATTAGACTACTATTTACACAATTAAAAGATTAAAAAAAATTTGAAGTCAAATAATAAATGGGACTTTAATTTTTTTTAAATTTAAGATCCCTTTATTGCTTTTTTTATTTTAAAATAAAAAGAAAATTTTAAATTTAAATTATCTATAATTAATTAATAACCTATATATTTTAAAATTTTAAATAAAAATTAGAATATTTACAACATATAATGTTTTTAGGATTTTCATTTTAAAAATTTAAAAACACCATTCCTTCCCTACAACGGCACCAAAAACTAGATGCATGTAAATTTTATCTGGTTTTGAATGCTATTATCAATTTATCAAGCAATTACACCAAAAAACTTGATGTGCCAAAATTAGGCATACAAATCTTGTATAATTTATAAAATATCATGCAAGTGCACGAATCACTTATAGAAAATGATAAGTATACTTCCCATGTCGATTTAAAAAGGAATTATATGGTCTTTAAAAGTTCAAAAAAATTTAAAAATTAAAATAAAATAACCTAAACATCTTGTAACGATTCTTTGGTTTGAAAACCTAAACTAATGACATAAAAAATAAAGATAGATTCAATAAATATTTAAGTGATTAATCATTTATCATGCAATGGAGAATATATTGTATACATTAGCTAGTTAACTATGCTTGCTCAATATTTAAGTAGGTTATTAAAAATATGGATTAAGATTATTAATTCTCTCTTTTAATAAGAAAATATCCTAAGATAATCATAAGATTCTTTTGTGAATCAATTATCAACTAAAGTCTTTTTATAAGGATTAGTAATTGATGATTGACTAAATTTTGTTTTATTTCTAAGGAATTTAGAAACCATTTAATTGATGTTGTTGGCAGGGTTATCAATTTAAACTCTTATCAAGGTGTTTAAGTTAGGTTTATGATTTAAGTATCTAAAACAAATTTTAAGATTTTAAAACTACTATGAAGGATATGTTGTCAATATATCTTTCAATAATAATTCTTATAAAAATCTTTGGAATAGAGTATTCCTCAAAATTGATTTAGAAACTATCTAATATCCGTGAGTACTTACTCTAAATCTAAGTCAGATAATATAAATCATAAATCTAACTCCCTTGTTTATTATGAAAAATGTTTCGTCAATGCATTTTTCTTTTACAAACTTCCTTTTAATCTTGATGAAGAAATAAAACTTAAATCATTTTATAAAAATGTTCAATCCATTTTAATATTTCATAAGCGTATAAACATTACTAATAATCCATATTATTTATAGCCAAGCATGCATAGTTTAATAAATGATCAATAAATTAAAAATATTACATGTAAAACAATACTTAGAAATAATCTAAAAAGAATACATTTAAATAGACTTGAACATAATTATTTGAATTGCTTTTGTTCTGAAAAACCTCCAAACATAATTACTACATTATTTATTGAATTAAAAGTATAAACTATTAAATAAACTAAATTTGTTCATCTCTTAATTGAGAGAAGAACTTCAAACTACAAAAGGAAAAAGCTATAAAGCTTAAGAGACTAAGAAAAGAAAGGAATAAGAAGGATGAGGACGAGAATGGTTGAGGGATATTGATTATAATGAAAATAGGGTCCTATTTCTAGGTGGAGGAAAGGAGATAAATATGGAATTTTTGAATGGTGCTACAACATACAAATATTTCACTCTGTGGCACACACAGGTTGTTCATAATTTTGGCTTGATCCATTACATTCATGCCACGACATATCACTTTTTCATGCCGTGACCCCCATCATATTTGGGACGCATTGTTGTCACTCATATTGCCTCATGCCATGACACACAAAACTTTCATGTCACAACATTCTCTATTCTATATCACTTTGAACCATTTATTTCTTGTATCTCCTTTTTCAAGTTTTAAAACATATGTAATGAGTTACATATGTTATTTTTTTAATCTTATAAGTTGTAATAGGTGCTTTCAGATATAATTCTTCTAGTTAAATCATTTGAACACAAAAAATACTTGAAAAATAACAAAACATACCTATGATGATTTTGAAAAGATAGATTTATTTAAAATGATAGTAAGAATAATTAAATACAACTATATTTAATCATTTATGATGCAAAAAATCACGATATATTAAGTGCTTTTGGGCACTCATCACACAACATAAGTTAATTTAACATCCTAAACATTTATAATTTATTGTAACAATTAGTTAAAACCCATAAATTCATAGTCCATATAAAAAATACATAAACATTAGTTTATCCACTTTTAGTGTTTTGGAATTTGAATTCATTTTGAATCTAAACCTCACACGTCGTACTCTTAATATCGTACTAACAGAATGGGTTCAAGCACTCAATCAAAGGTATATGCGAATAGAGTTTATGTAAAAAAATTAATTAATATGTTCGCATATGTTTAAAGAATAAAAGGCTTAAAATATTACATAATATCGATCTCATGAAAGGTATCGCATGAAAGGATTTATAAAGAAATCACATATTATTCTCATGCATCAATTGAAATTATCAAATAAAAACTTTAAGTTATATGCCTTTTAGAGATAAAGAAAATGCAATGACTTCTAAGGGATTTATTTCGTATCATTCTTTTGTATTTAGACATTTCTCAAAACATTGTAAAATATTTGGGCCATAGTATTTAGTTTATACTATTTATTTTTCTTTCTCATTTTTTGTCTCTCTTTTTTCCAGATATTCTTTTTATTTTTTATAGAAAAGACCCCTGTACACTTTGTACATAATCTATATGATTTGGTGAGTGCTTAGTTTTGGCTTTCTTTTGTATTGGCTTAGGTAACCCCATATGTATCAAATGGAATATGCTTTTAATTTTTACTTAAATCATTCAATTTAAGTAATAAAAAGAAATATATGACACTTAATCAAATGGAAAAATCCAAGCATTTAATGCAAAAACTTATAGAGATCATCTATACAATTTGGATTGATAAAAATAGTGCTTAAAAGAGTAAAAAAATATTATCACTCAGAATGGAAAGATAAAGGCTCAAAATATTCTCACGAGGTAATCTCCACTATTGGATTCATAGACACCAATTTTGGGTTTATCACTATTTCAACATTTTATCACAAATACAAATTATGACAAAAATTGACTTATTATCACATTACTCTATGATATGTTCAAGAAATTAATTTAACTATGTGAACACTTAATCATTTGCTTAAAATTAATTAAAAGACATGATAATTTTGCAAGAAAAATTTAAAATTAAACCTAAAATTTCTAAAGCAATAAGAACAAATAAAAAAAAGGGTAAATGTAAACACATGTTGAAAATATTTTAAAATTCCTCAAACTATTATAACTCTTCCTCCACCCACAACCAAGAATTTAAATTGCCATCAATGTAACAAGTGAAAAATAAAGATAAAGTATAAGGAAGAGAAAATTTTTCCATTTGTTGTACGTGATCAAGAATTGATATGGAAATCCAGGTGCATCCATCATTTCAAAAATATTTTACCCACATAAACAGTTCATGTGTACTTCTCACACATTTTAACAAACAATTATAATTTTAACAGTTCTAAATATTATAGTTCACATAAATAAAACAAAAAATTACAAAAACACAAAATAAAATAAAATTAAAGTACATAAAAATTAAGGTAGTCTTCTCTCCCATCGCTCCTCCCATACCATTGTCAATGATGAACTAACATTATTGTGTCAATCCATCATAGAAAAATGGGTTCTATAGCTGCAGAGGGTAGCTATGATGGGGGCATTGCATGACAAATTTTGGATTTAAAATATCTATTCTAATAACATAAAATCAAATGATAAATTTGATTCAACAAGTATCAAGTAGATAGACTTTCAATCATTCAATGGAGAATTTATAGGATAAATTAGTTTATTAATTACATTTGCTCAATATTAACTAGGTTATTAAAGATATGAGTTAAGATTATTTATTACTTCTTATGTGTATAAATAACACCTTTAGTGGAGTTGTTATTCTGTATTAATTAAAAATCACTTGCCATCTTTGGTTAGACTGACAATTAAATTTAATTAACTTATGCTTATTTTCTAAGAAATTATTAAACCATTTACAAGTTGGGGCCAACAATTCTAACTCCTATTCAGTGTATGAAAGTTAGATCTAAGATTAATATATGTGGGAACTAACTTTCAAATTTCAAAATCTACTACAAAAAATATATTGTCAATATATTCTCTAATAGTAATTCTTATAAAAATCTTTGAAATAAAGTACTCTAAAGATCCAAATAATCAAATTTAAAATCGAAGAGTTGACTCTAAATCAGATCTATATAATCAAATTCTAAAATCTAACTTTCATATTTTAAGTTTATTAGGAAAAATACTTTGTCAATATACTTTTCTATAGAAAACTTTGTTAAATCTTGAATGAAGAAATGAAACTTAATTCATTTTATAAAAGTATTTACCTACTTTAATATTTCACAAGCATAACAGTATTTCTAATATCCCATAGTATTTTCAACTAGACATTCTTAATTTAATAAATGATCATCAAATTAAACATAGCTTTAAAACAATACATAAAACTAATTATAAATCTAAAAGAATACAATTAAAATTAGTACCTCAATTGTTTCGTCAAAATATACAGTTTTAGTATTGATCTATATATTGAAAACCTCATAACATATTTGCATAAACTTGTATTGATTATAAAATTACTACTATCTAACAAAAAAAATTTCAACTCTCAAAATTGAGAAAAAAGCTTTGAAACTAAGAAAAGGAGAGAGCTAAGAGTTGGTAGGATTAAAGGGTGATAACTGTATTTTATATAGTTATTTTTATCAAAATTAGTAATGATAAATGCTATGTTCGTTTAATATTTATTAATTTTTGTTAAATAAATTAATATTTTCTTTTTATTTGCTAAAAATACATTTTTAATAAAATTAAATAATTTGTATCGAAAATGTACTTAATTTCATATTTTTTTGTCCACAAATATAATTTCAAATAGTATAGTTCTTAATTACAACTTATAAAAATTGAAAATATAATTTAAATTAAATTTGGGCTTAATTATAATTATTAAAAGTTTAAAAATTTAATTTAAAATTAGTAAAGGGCTAAACTTTAATTTAAGAAAGTTTAAAATGTAATTTGAAATATATTTGTGGGTGAAAATATAATTAATAAAAGTTTAATTTTCGCTACAGTGAGATGAAGTCCACGCGCAAGATCACACTCGCCAAACGTGGACCGTCCGATCAAAGGATCAACGGCTCAGATTCGCGCGTGTCCATCAAGCCCGACCAAGGAGATTGGGGACAGAGATATTCGTTTTGCACAGGCTGGCATGCCAGTGGGCCCCACGTGGCTATTTACAATGTGCACCCAATGATGTGCTGCCACGTGGCCTTAGGGAATCTTTCAGCAAATCAGAAAGCGACACATGGCAGCCTGGGAGAAAATAAAAAAAACAGAAAAGGCGCTTGTCTACGCGTGATTTTAATTTATATTTTTCGATACAAAAATCGATACGTGTGATTTTTGTTTTTCGATAAAAATTATTACGCGTTTTCGATAAAAAAAATAAAATAAAAATGTAATATTTTAGATGTATTTTTTAGCTATAAATAGGAGATAGTTTTTAGTTGTAAAAGAGTTTTTTTTTTGGTTGGAGAAAAGTTTTTTTTAGTTTAGAAATTTTGTAGTGTTCGGTTTTGGACTGCAGAAATTTTTACGTGCAACCTAAGCCAGGTAATCTAATGCCACGTGTGTGAATCTTTCATAATCGTAAAGCGACACATGGCAGCCGAGAAAATAAAAAGGTAAAATCCGCTACCGTTGCTTCACGCTGATTTTAATTTATATTTTTCGATTTCAAAATCGATACGCGTGATTTTTGTTTTTCGATAAAAATTATTACGCATTTTCGATAAAAAAATAAAATAAAAACATAATATTTTAGATGTATTTTTTAGCTATAAATAGGAGATAGTTTTTAGTTGTAAAAGAGTTTTTTTTGGTTGGAGAAAAGTTTTTTTTAGTTTAGAAATTTTGTAAGGTTCTATTGATCATAACACGCAGAAGCCATTTTTTGGCTTTTGTTGTGTTCTCGCAGGTGCCAAATATTTCGCTTTCGTGATGTTTTAATTTTTCCTTCGTTTTTTTGATGAAAGGTTTTCAAAAAAGCTCTAAAATAACCATGATTTTACGCAAATTAATTGATTAAAAATATATATATTTATATGTTTTATCATATATTTATATAAATTTGTCTTTTTCGAATCACGGGTATTTTTATTGTTTTTCGTATTTTGGCTTAAAAATGCAACTTAAAGACTCAAAGATGAATACCGAAGCAATACATCACCAATATATTAATAAATAAATGCGTAAAGGTCGACAAATATGAAAAAAATTGACAAAATGGGTCAAAAATGTCAAAAAAGGAGAAAAATGCGCCGCCCACTTGCCGCGCCAAAGACTCAGCCTCCGCCCAACCGGCTGGTATCGTTTCATGCACGCAAGACCGCTGGTTATCGATTCTTCATGCTAGCATCGCGCGCAGGTTACTATTCACGCGCACGGCTTGCCCCCCCTGGGCGCGCCGCGCCAGCGCCTTGCCAGCCTTCCTCCGCACGCCCAACGCGTTTCACCCCATTTTTCACGTGACAGCCCCCCGTGACGTCATTGATGACCTCGTATAGCTTCCATTACACGTTTTTAATTTTTTAATATTTTTTTTAACATTTGTTTACTCATTTTTTCTCTCCATCCTCACCTATAAATACCCTCTTCCTTTTCACACCTAAAACACCTTCAAAACCTCCAAATACATTCTTTTCTCTTTCTTTCTCTCTTTTCTTAGATTTTTAGTTTTTCTTATGTTTTCTTAGTTTTTAGCTTTTCTTAGTTAATTTCTCTTAGTTTTAGAGTTCTTCCCTTCTTAAAGGGAAGAACTAGTTATGTTTTTGTAATATTTTAGCTTTTTGATTCAATAAACGGGAGTGCAAATTCCGCTTGGAGTTTTTCCAAAGAACGAGAATAGCGTCGAAGTTCTGTAAGGATTTTATTTTCTTTACAGCTTATTTTTATGCTTTATTCTTACATGTTATATTTAATTTGTCCGTGGTTGAATTTAATCGTAGGCCGGGCCGTTTAGTAAACATGATGTAATAATGACGTTGTTATGCTTGTAAATATTAAATAGGTAAAAATCTCTAAAATGAATTGATTTTATTTTTATTCATGATTTTATATTAAGAATGTTAGAGAGAAATATATTATTTTTCATTACAAACTTAACCGAAAAATTAGATTTTAAGGTTTAGTTATCCTGGCCGATTTATAGTGCTCTTTTATTTGACGGTACAATCGCCCGGTAGTTAGAGCGAAGCTCTATTTCAAAAGTTTTTATAAGAATTATTATCCGAAAATGTATTGACGACATGTTTTCGTAGTGATTTTAAAACTTGAAAGTTAGTACTCGGATAACTAAATTCTTAGGTTTAATTTGACACCTTGAATAAAGTTTAAATCACTAACCTCACCCAAAGGTGGCATTTAAATGGTTCATTTTCAATCTCTTAGAAAAAGGAATTAATTTAATTAACCAAATTAGTTATCAACCCCACCCATAGGTGTTAATTGATTTGTTTAGTTAACAAAGAATATCTAACCCCACCAAAGGTGCTATTCATACAAAAAAGGGAGAATCAATAAATATCAATTCATATCTTTAATAATCTAAATAATACGAGCAAGCATAATTAACTTAGTTATTATATCCATAAATACTCCACTATTTATAAAAGATAAAATTTGCATGAATGTTTATTGAATCTATGTTTAATTTTCTGTAATTAGATTAAAAATACAAAACCCAAAATATCATGACAGGATGTTTAGGATTTAATTTCGTTTTTAAAAGTTTGAATAATAAATTAAAAACCACATACATTCCTTCCTTAGATCGACCTTGGGAGTATACTTATCATTTTCTACGAAATGATTCGTGCACTTGCGAGAGTTTTATAAATATAAAACCAAAGTATTGGCAAGAATCGGCGATGTCGATTTTCGCTCATCAAGTTTTTGGCGCCGTTGCCGGGGATGGCATCAAATTTTTTTGGCAATCCCGATTCTCCTCATCATTCTTCTAATTTTTCTGAATCTATTGTAATTTTAATTTTAATTTTATGAAGTAATTTAAGTTTTCTAGGGTTGCATTTGATCTAAATTTATGAAGCTTTAATTTTAATTATTTTTGCTTATAGATTTATAAGACGTTCGATTTGTTCATTCTATTTTGTGCTTAATGCTTTTTGATTATTTACGAATTTTATCAAAATGATTTGTGGGTATAAAAAATAAACTTGAGAAAGGAATTTTTGTGTATATTGCTCAGAACAGAATGACATGTATGATGAAGGATAGGAATATACCCTAATTGTATGTGTGGCCATTGAAAACTTAGAACGTAATGAATCTTGGTGAATTTAATTCTCATAGAGATATAGTGAATTAATTTAACGAGGTGTGTTTGTACGGAGCTCGGAAGAGATGTATGAATAAAAAAGAAGTTTTCGGTTGACAAATTAAATGTACTAAAAAATATAAATCCAAAGAAAATAATATGATTGGAGTGGATTAGTTTGGTGAAAAATTGCAATCCTAGAGTTCTTTTATTTTCTTTTTACCTTTTTTCCATATCAACGATTATTTTGGATAAAATCAGAGAGAAATAATTTTAGTACTCAACAAACTATAGTAACAAATCCTTGTGGGAACGATACTCTACTTACAAATCTTTATTACTTGTGACCGTGTATACTTGCACGATTTTTGTGTGTTGCAAAACACTCAACAAAGGGATGAGAAATACTGAAGTAGAGATAGGTTTGGAAAAATGTTGCAAAAGGAGAGAATAAATGGATCAAAAGTTCATGACCATGGCATGCAATTTTCCACCACTACAGCATCAAATGATTTAGTATGCGTTGTAGAACCATTTTTTTCACTACTGTGACACCTGTCAAAATGCATGTTTTCCATCTTCTTTTGTTTCATCCCTTTACAAGCTTGGTTGGAACATATGTAAAGCTTAAATATGTATTGTATTTTATTCTTATTTGGTTACAATAAGTGCTTTCAAGTTCAATTCTTCAAGCTGTGTCATTTTGAAACCAAAAATACCTAAAAAATAACTAAACATACCTATGATACTGAATGCATAGATTTGTTCAAATAAAAATAGAATTATACTAATATAAATATATTTTGGTACTAAAATGCATAAAAATCATAGCATTTTTAGTGCTTTTCAAGCACTCAACAGATGGCCTCTCACTTGGAGAATGTTCCTTGTAAATCTTCTTATTAAACAAATGTTAGTGATAATGATAAGTTTTCTCTTCAAGAGTCCTATGACTAGCTTGTTTATGATAAACTCTAGCTAAAGAAAGTTACATTCAAGATTCACAACAATCTTATAAAAAGTATAAGGAGCATTTAAACCTCACTTGTCAATTGCTCAATCTCACTCTGGATGATGAAATGGAAGTTAACAACTTGAAGTTGATGTTAGATAATCACATTAAGTTAGCTCCAATTCTCCTTCATGATAATGAAAAGTTTGTTGCTCATAGATCTTAAAAGAAAATTCAGGATTGATATTCTGAAGATCTCAAAGTTCATTGCCCTTTTGGAATCCTCATCTTGCAATTCAAATGTTATTTGAAATCTTAAGAAATATATTTCTATCTTGGAAGATGAAAAGGCTATCCTTGAGTCCTTGTTGGAAGATTGTGATATTGAACTAACTAAGATTCATACTTAGGTTGATGCAAATACTACAAGAGGTATATTTCATGAATCTAGCATGCTAGACAAACATGAAAGGGCTAAGACTACCCCTTTAGCAGCATGATTTGAGAGAAAAATTTAAGAATCTTATGAAGTTAGTAATAAGTGATTCATTGGAGATACTTGCTTTGGCAAGGTATTAAAGCTCAATGATACTTATACTTTCTCCTCTACTACAACTTTTAATCAAAAACCTTCTCTTTCTTTGGAGATTGCAAATGATAAACCTCCATCGATGTGTTTTATGCATATAGTTTGCCCCTTTCTCCTATTTTGACAAGTCTAGATACTTCTCTTCATCTAACTCTCATAAAGATTCTCCAAGCTATAAGAAGAATATGTTGAATTATATTGAAGAACTATTGAATCTTTCAATCATTTTTAGCATTAAAGTCATCACCTTGTAGAATGAAGCTATTGATATTTTCAAAGATTTTAAGTCTTCTATTGGTAGCTCTCCTAATGACAAGAATCTAAATTATGATGTGGTACATACTACTTTAAATTCTCAAGCATCCATTTGTTGGTAGTTTGATAGTGGATGTTTCAGGCACATGACTAGAGATAACCTTATTAGTATTAGCCAAATATGTAACAATAATTATTCTATCAAGTTCACTAAAAAGAGTTTCATTATGTATGCTGAGAGAGGTAATACGTTGGTGAGAGGCATATGGTAAAAATACAACTATTATTGTATAGGTTCCCTTCCTAATGTTATATGTAACATGTTGAGCATGAGTACTGAAGAACTATGGCGTCAATAATTGTGTCATGTCAACTATAAATTTTTAAAGAAGATCTCAAATCTTAAAGTAGTTCAAGTTCTCCCTTCTATCTCCTCCATTCCTGATCACAAGAAGAATAACACTTATCTACCACAAGACCCCTTCAAATTCTTCAAATGGATCTGATGGGTCCTGTTGAAACTACTAGTATTAAAAGGAGAAAGTACATCTTGGTTATTGTTGATGATTTCTTTAGATATACTTAGGTTTTGTTTCTCAAAGAAAAATATGAAGCCTTTGATTAATTCAAAACCACTGTGTCAAGTTACAAAATAAGAAGTTTAAGTCCATTGGTTCTATCATCAAAATGAGGAGTGACCATGGTAGATAATTTGAAAATTCAAAGTTTAGTGCCTTATGTGATGAAATGGGTATTCAACATGATTTGTTTTGCCCCAAGACCCCTTAAAAAATAGTATAGTTGAAAGGAAAAATAAAGTTATCTAATAGATGGCTAGGGTCATGTTGACCTATAAAAACTTGGCAAAGCACTTTTAGGTAGAAGCTATTAACACTAATTGTTATAAATTGAATCATGGCTTAATGAGGCCTGGTACTTTTCAATCTTTATATGAACTTATGCACGAAAAGAGACCAAATGTTAAGCAACTTCATGTGTTTGGAAGTACTTACTATATTCTCAAAGATAGATAGAATCTAGATAAGTTTGAAGCTAAGAGTGATCTTGGAATTTTCATAGGATACTCCAACAATAGTCATGTCTATTGAGTCTACAATTTAAGGACTTCTGTTACCACAGAATCTATCAATGTTGTGATTGATGACTCTAGTGCTACTAAACTATTAGAATATGATTATAGTGATATCTTTGGTCACTAGGGTTCTCCAAAGAGTGCCACAAGTAATGTTGAGATCTCTTCTACATAACTCCTATTCATCCTCTAAGAACTTTTGAGGATGAGAAAGAAGATGATTAAGAAGGCCCACCTCTTCCAATGTGGGAAAGAAGGTTCATTTTTCTAATAACATCACCGATAATGTGGAAGGTGGTGTTAAGACAAGACCTCAAATATAGGAGACCTTGAACTACATGTGTTGCACTTCTACCATTCTCCCCAAAAATGTTAAGGAAGCCCTTTAGAACGTACAATGGTCAACTCCATATAGGAAAAACTTAATTAGTTTAAGAGGAATGATGTTTGGTACCTTGTTTCCAAACCATCAGAAAAACATTTATTCATACATGCTAGCTATACAAAAATAGAGAAGATGAAAATGGGATACTTTCCAAAAATAAATCTCATCTAGTTTCCCAAGGTTATGTGATAACTCTATGAAAGTAGAGTCATTTGTGCACTTTTCTTCTTAATATTTAATTGTTTTATTTAATAAATAGGATTTTTGTGGCCAAACATATTAAAATATAAACTTTTTAGTGAAAAGGGGTGAAAATATAATTTTTAGAAGTTTTTGGGATTTTTCAGGAATTTTTATGGATTTTTGAATTTTTAAAGTAGGGCCAATCAGAAGCTAACACATGGTATACCATGCAAGCAAAGAAGCTAATTGGGTAAGCCACATGGATTCCATGCAAGTAGGGATAACGAATCATAGATTGCCACATGTGAGGAAGACGAACTGCATGCCATGTGTGAGCATGGCATTCAATCTGAGTTTGGAGATCGGTAAAACAACACTGCCACATGTCACCACACGATTTCTTACCACGTTCCACCCATGCACCACGCCATTCGTTACTATGAGTCATGTTGCACTGCATGGCATTGACTCAGTGAGCATTGAGTCAGACCGGTCTCCCCTACCATGCATTGCGCTCCGATTCAACCAATGAATTTTGTGTGCCATGTGTCATGCTATGATTGGCTGGCATTATCAATTTTGATTGATTTGATCTCAATCCTTGATCTGAAGCTAATCTGATGGTCCATATTAAACTTGAGCTATATTTAAAACCCTAATCACCCCATAAATCCTAAGGAACCACCATTAGCATAATTTTGGTCAGTTTTTGGAGCTAAAAAGATAGAAAAATAAAAAAAATTCAAAAGGAGATGCAATTTCGATGGATATTTAATAGGAGATTAACACTACAATTCAAGAGAGTGATTGTAGTTCTTCTTCTACTCTTTTCTTTATCAATTTTTGTCTTTCTTTATGAAAAATGTGAGCTTTATGAACACAATTATGTGTAGTTAATTTATTAATCAAGGGATCTTATGAACCCAATTTTCACCATGTGATGATCTAATATTTTACCCCAATTATAATTATAATTTAATTATATTATTTAATCTAATTTTTATGTTATTATTTGTTTAGACAATAATTTATGTATATAGGTAATTAAATAGATTTAAGGGAATTATTTAATTATTTTTCTTAATTAAATAACATACATAGTTTCTAGGGAGAGATATATGATTCTTATGTATGTGATCCATAATTGATGAACTTAATGAGAAGTATGCAATTTAATTGGCATGAGAGTGAGATTAAATTAATTACAATATGGTGTGTAGTTTACTTGAAAGAGGAAAACATGGTAGGTTAGAATCAATTGATCATGTAATTAATTGATAATTATATTGGAGGGATTGTAGCGATTCGCATATTTAGAAAATTGGGGGATTAAGTATTTTTAGATATTTTCTTATATATTGTCTTAGTTACCAAATCTGATTTGATTAATTATTTCTATTTATTTTTAGTTATTTTAATTTTGCTTCCTTAAAAGGTAAAAACACAAAAAAAAATTGATTTTTATTTTTTAGTTTTAAAAATTAATTTCTAATAAAATAATCTATGTGAAAATGATATTTTCTTATCGTTATATCACTTGTTATGATACGTAAATTTGCATATTCATTGCACGCATTTCGTGTGTGGTGATCAAGTTTTTGGCACCGTTGCCGTGGATTATAAATATTAGAAATTAATATTTTTTATTTTAGTTATTTTTCTTTATTTTAATTTTAATTTTGATTTATTTATTTTCTTTTAGTAACTTATTTATTTATTTATTTTACTTAATTTATTTTCTTTACTTATTTATTTCTTTAATTTATTTATTTAGTTGTTTATTTCTTTTAATTTTTATTTAGTTTTTATTTAGACATCTACTTTAGTGTTATAGAAACGTAGTTGAGTCTATTGTATGAGCAAAGTTCGTGAAGGAGAAATACCTTTAGATCTTGAAATTGAGCGTACTTTGAGATCAATTAAAAAACAAGTCATCCAAGAGGAAGAAATGGCTAATCTATTAGAAATAAACAATAATGAGCTAAACTTTAATAATCAAATGCTTTTGATGTATGATAGAGATAGAGCTACAAATGAATATGCAATACCAACGTTGGAAGGGCTGAATCCAAGTATTACAAGGCCAAACATTATAGCTAATCAATTTTAACTAAAGCCAGTGATGTTTCAAATGCTACAAATAGTTGGACAATTTAGTGGATTAACAACAGAGGATCCTCATCTTCATCTCAGATTTTTTTTGAAGTTGTAGATTCATTTAAGTTCAGTGGTATGACCGATGAGGCATTTAGGCTTAGATTGTTCCCTTACTCTTTACAAGACCGTGCTCGAGCTTGGCTAAACTCTTTGCCACCTGATTTCATTACAACTTGGAATGGTTTTGCAGAGAAATTCTTGATGAAATACTTCCCAGCAACAAAGAATTCCAAGCTTAGGAATGACATTAGTTCTTACCACCAATACATAGGAGAATCTTTATATGAAGCATGGGAAAGATTCAATAAATTGCTAAGGAAGTGTCTTCATCATGGTATTCCTTCTTGGATTCAAATGGAGACTTTTTACAATGGTACCAATGCTCAAACAAGAACTATAGTTGATGCATCTGCTAATGGAGTTTTGCTAGCCAAATCTTGTAATGAAGCTTATGATTCACTTGAGAAAATGGCTAGCAATAATTATCAATGGCGAATGGACAAAATGACAGCCACAAAAAGAGTAACTAGAGTGCATGAGGTAAATGATATCATAACACTTACAACTCCAATTTCATCTTTGGTTAATATTTTGAAGGCTCAAAACTAGCCAATGAGTATAAACCAAGTCCAAGATTCAAGAGTGTCATGTGTGTTTTATGGAGGAGCTCATTTGTTCGATAATTTTCCAAATAATCCTAAATCCATATGTTATGTGGGTAGTGTGAATAGAAACAATAATCCATACTCGAACACATATAACCTAGGATAGAGACAACATCCAAATTTCTCTTGGAGTAACAACAATCAAGGTGGTAATCAATTCAATCGTCAATCATTTCTAGCACCAGGTTTTCAACAACCATATCAATCACAAACCTAAGAGAAGAAGCCACCTACTGAGGATAATACAAAAGCCTTAATGAGGATGATGAAAGACTTCATTCAATTAGTAAATACAAAAGTGTCCACGCAAGAGGCTTTGATTCAAAATTTGGAGAACCAAATGGGGCAATAGGCCCAAGCCATAAGGAAAAGGCCTTAAGGTAACCTTCTAAGTGACATAATTATAAACCCAATAAGAGAAGGGAAGGACCATTGTAGTGCCATATTCTTGAGGAGTGGTAAAACACTAGAGGAAGATGAGACTAAAAAGGATAAGGAGGAACTATAAACTAAAAAGGATGAGGAGGTATTAGTGGATAAAGAGAGTAATGAAAAGGAAATAATTCAGCCAAAAAAGAGCAACCTCTACAAACCCACTATTCATTTCCCTCAAAGATGGCAAATGCAAAAGTTAGATAAGCAGTTTTCAAAATTTATAGAAGTCTTCAAGAAGCTACACATAAGCATATCATTTGTAGAGGCACATGAACAAATTCCGTCTTATGCCAAATTTATAAAGGATATACTATCAAAGAAAAGGAGGCTTGGATATCATGAAACAATAACCTTGACTGAAGGTTGTAGTGTCATCCTTGATAGAAAACTACCACAAAAATTTAAAGATCCAAGTATTTTTAACACCACTTGCACTATTGGAAACATCCTTCTTGGGAAGGCACTATGTGATTTGGGTTCTAGCATTAACCTCATTTCATTATCATTCTTCCAAATATTGGGGATTTTTAAAGCCAAACCCACTTCAATAACATTGCATGTGATAGACAAATTCATCTTTCTAGTGGACTTCATTGTGCTAGACAAGAAGGAGGATCGTGACATTCCTATCGTACTTATTCATCCTTTCTTAACAACTAGAAAAGTAGTCATTGATGTGCAAAAAGGTGAGCTTACAATAAGAGTGCAAGATGAACAAGTAACATTTAATGTTTTCAAAGCAATTAAATTTTAAAATGATGATAATGCTAGTGATTGATTTCAATAGATAGTATTGATGAGTTAACCACTGATGTACTTTTTGACATGTGCCCTATTAATTTTGTAAACACACATACTAATGAATACCATGACACTCATGCAGGTGCACAAATTAATGTTGATAGCTTAACAACACTTGTTGAACCACCCCTACTTAAGGCTTTAACACATGATGCTATGACATGCCTCTCTTGTGTGCATCAAATGCATTTATGGAATGTCATGAAATAAGCTCATGGTTGAAATCACCCATTGGGGAGCCACCCAAATTAGAGCTTAAACCTTTACGTTCTCATCTTTATTATACATTTTTGGGTGATAATGAGACACTTCCAGTCATAATCTTGACTGATCTAAGACCATCTATATACATGCATAAAATCTTGCTAGAGGATGGGGCTAAACCCCCCAGGGATGCACAACACTGCTTAAATCTCATTATGAAAGAAGTGGTGAAAAAATAAATTGTCAAGTGGCTAGAAATGGGCATTATTTACCCAATATCAAATAGTGAATGGGTAAGTCCAATCCAATAGGTACCAAAGAAAGGAGGAATCACTGTGGTGGAAAATGAGTCCAATGAGTTAATACCCACTAGAACTATAATGGGATGGAGAGTATGTATGGATTTTTTTAAAGTAAATAAAGCTATAAGGAAGGATCATTTTCCTCTCCCATTCATGGATCAAATGCTTGACCGATTAGCTGGGAATTCTTTGTTTTTCCTTCTAGATGGACACTCTAGTTGTAACCAAAATGTTGTGGCACCTAAAGACCAAGAAAATACCACCTTCATATGTCCTTATGGAACTTTTTCCTTTAGGAGAATTCCCTTTGGATTATGCAATGCACCTTCTACATTTCAACATTGCATGATGGCCATTTTCTAAGACATGGTGGAGAAGCATCTAGAAATCTTCATGGATGATTTTTTGGTCTTTGGAAACTCGTTTGATGAAGGTCTACACTATCTCTCCATAGTATTACAAAGATGTGAAGAAACAAATTTGGTTTTAAACTGGGAGACATATCATTTTATAGTACACGAAGGTATTATCTTGGGCCACAAAATCTCAGTTAATGGTATTGAGGTGGATAGAGCTAAGTTAGAAGTGATTGAGAAACTACCACCACCTACCAATGTACAAGGAGGAAGGAGTTTTCTTGGGCATATAGATTTTTATCGTATATTCATAAAATATTTTCCCAAATCTCCAAACCCTTGTGTAATCTTTCAGAAAAGGACATGCCTTTCAAGTTTGATGATAAATGTTTAACAACATTTCAAGTGTTTAAAGAGTGACTAGCTAGTGTTAGCACTAGTTATAGTCACATTGAATTGGAACAAGCCCTTTGAGTTGATTTTATGATGCAAGTGATTTTTTTATTGGAGTTATTCTTGGACAGCGAAGAGACAAAATGTTTTGTGACATATACTATGCAAGTAAGACACTGAATGAGGCTCAAATGAATTATGCTACCATAGAAAAAGAGCACTTTTCCATTGTATATACCTTTGAGAAACTCAAATCTTATTTGGTTGGCACCAAAGTGAATGTCTACATAGATAATTCTGCAATAAAGTATCTCATGACAAAGAAGAATGTCAAACCAAGTTAGATAAGATGGGTGCTCCTTCTACAAGAATTTGACTTGGAAATTCGGGATAAAAAAGGAACAAAAAATTAAGTAGTAGACCATCTATCTAGACTAGAAAGGGAAGCAAAAATGGATGATAATATGGTGATTGGGGAATATATTCCATATGATCAACTATTTTCTGTAGCTCAAATAGAAGTCCATGGTATGGAGACATTGCATATTTTCTTGCTGTCAACATTTATTCCATTGAACCTCGCATGGAAACAAAAGAAGAAGTTCTTCCATGACATTAAATAATATTTTTAGGATGACCCTTACCTCTATAAATAATATGGTGAAGGTATTTTGAGAAGGTGTGTCCCTAATGATGAAGTTGAAAGTATTCTTTACTATTTCCTTAGCTCAGACTATGGACGTCACTTTCGAAGCACAAAAACAGTACCTAACATACTTCAATCTGGTTATTTTTGGCCCATACTATTTAAAGATGCTTACAATTATGTAAACATATGTGACAGATGTCAAAGGATAGGTAATTTTCAAAAGGGATGAGATGCCTCTAAATAGTATACTTCAAGTGGAACTGTTTGGTGTGTAAGGCATCGACTTTATGGGACCATTTCCTCCATCCTTTGGTAACCAATACATACTTTTAGGAGTGGATTACATGTCAAAGTGGGTAGAAGCCATTGCTAGCAACAAATGTGATGCCAAAGTTGTCATGAAATTTCTAAAGAAAAACATTTTCGCTAGGTTTGGAACTCCTAGGATCATTATTATTGATGGATGAAGTCACTTTTGCAATAAAGCATTTAATTCCTTATTGTCTAAGTATGGGATTAAGAATAATTTGTCAAAACCCTACCATCCTCAAACAAGTGGGCAAGTAGAGGTATCCAATAGTAAGTGAAAAGAATTTTGGAGAAAATTGTGAACATCTCTAGGAAGGATTGGTTATCTAAGTTGGATAATGCTTTAAAGGTGTATAGAACTGCATTTAAAGAACCAATTGGTAGCACCCTGTATAAGGTAGTTTATGGAAAGGCTTGTCACTTACCATTAGAATTGGAAAACAAAGCATATTGGGCATTGAAACAGTTGAATATGTCCATAGATACAACTGGTGAGGAAAGAAGGCTTTAAAGAAATGAATTAGATGAATTATAGTGGAATGCTTATGAAAATTCCAAGCTTTACAAAGAAAAGAAAAAAATATGGCATGACAAGAAAATTGGGCAACGTATCTTTGAACTGGGTCAGAAAGTGTTACTGTATAACTCAAGACTTAAACTTTTTTAGCCAAATTAAAGAGTAGATGGTAAGGTACATTCATCATCACTAAGGTAACCAACCATGGAGCCATTGAATTAGAAACCAAAGATAAAGAGCGATTTATGGTTAATGTACATAGGGTGAAGCACTATTATGAAGATCACTTATTAAATGAAACATTTGTTATAACCTTAGTAGATGTATCTTAGAAGTTGATATGATTGTAACGTGATGCTGGTTGGGAGGCAACCTAACTTTATTTTACTTATATTTTAATTGTTTTTATTTTGTAGGTGAATAAATGTGGAGATTAATGGCGTAATCAGATTGAGCAATTTCAGAAACAAATGTGGTGTGCTATGAATACAGGAGTTTTCTTTCCTTTTACTTTTTCATATTTATATGTGCACATTAGGGATATGTGTAATTTAAGTTTGAGGTAAGGAACTTAACTCTCTACATTATAAATAAGTATGCATTTTAAATTTTTAGGGAATTTTTTTAATTCTTAGGATGTTTTAAATCATGATTTGGGTAAAAATTGATAAATATATGGAAACTAAATGCATCCATGCTTGATATGAAACAAATGAACTCAATGATAAAAATTGGTTGTCATGACTAGGATAAGGAATGTAAAATATTTGTTAAGATACTTACATTAGTCATGTGATATGCTTGCTAGTTTTGATTGAATTGATTCAAATATTTATGCACATATTGATTTTGGTGTTCTTATTGAGAGAAAATTTGTAGTGAGTTATGTGAGTCGATGAAATCTACCAAATTTTAGAATCTATTTAATCATCTCTTGAGGCAAAATTATGAATAGTATTTAGCAAGAGAAATTATTTATACCTTATTTGGATCGATTGAGCCTTTCAAACTAACCATTGTTAATATCTTTTGTCACCCATTTGGGCCTGACAAAGAACAATTCATATCTTTAAGCCACATTTAATTCTTACCTAATAAGTATTACCTCTACCGTTGCACCTTTAGCTTGTATGAAGAAATAAAAAATGCAATCATGTTATGAAGAAATAAAAAATGCAATCATGTGTTATGCTAGAGCGTAAGGTGAAATGTAATGCACCTTATAAAAAAAGAGATAGAAAAAAAAGTAAAACTCATAACATAATTATCCCTCTAAAGAAAAAGAAAATAGAATTGAAAATAAGTTTGGGGTGTTGTGAAGCTATAAAAAAAGAGAGAAAAGATGTGGAATAAAAGAATATGAAAAGAATGACAAAAGATGGTGCACTGAAATATCAAGTAAAAGCTCAATTGTAGTTAAAAAGTGCATGATGAAAAAAAGCTAAGGTGTGGAAAGAGCTTAAATGTCTTCATTTATCAACCCCCACCTAAGCCTTACATTACAAGCATGTAAAGTCCTTATTGATCTTTAGCTAAATGCATATTTATATTAGTGGAGAGGGATGTGAAAAATAGACTTATGAGACTTGTTCTAAGATTGAATTGATTAGCATACTCATATAGGTTGATTTAATGGGTGCATTGGATGATATCATATGAAGCACATACACACAAATTAATTTTTCAAAAACCTTGCATATTCTTGTATTGATGGAACATTGATTGATAAATATGTGAACCTCCTTATCATAAGATTGTACGAATTTTAAGAGGAATAGTTTTAGTGAAATATGCATTACTAATAGAAGTCGGTTTATGAATATACTACCCATGTTATTTTATTTAGTTATACTTGGCTTTAATTGAGGACAAGCAAAGAGTTAAGTTTGTGGGTTTGATGACTCTATGAAAATAGAGTCATTAGCACACTTTTTCACTTAAATTTTACCTTTTTATTCAATAAATAGTATTTTGTGGCCAAAAATAATAAAATATAAACTTTTTAGTGAAAAGTGGTGAAAATATAATTTTTGGAATTGTTTGGGCTTTTTCTGGAATTTTTAAAGTAGGGCCAATCATGAGATGACACATGGCATGCCACATAAGAAAAGGAGCTGACTGGGAAAGCCACATGGATGCCATGCAAGTAGTTATAACTAATTGTATATCGCTGTGTGTAAGGAGGACAAACCACATGCCACATGTCAGCACGATGTTCAATACGAGTTCAAAGATAGATTAAACATCACTGCCACGAGTTGCCATGTGATTGCTCCCTATTTTCCACCTGTGCACCATGACATATGTTACCATGAATCATGTCGCACTACGTGGCGTTGACTCTCCCAGTGAATTTCGGGTGCCACGTGTCGCACTGTAATTGGTTGGCACTATCAGTATTGATCTCATCCCTTGATCTGAAGCTGATCTGATGGTCTAGATTGCACCTGAGCTATATTTAATTCTTTAATAATCCCATAAGCAGAACTGCCATTAGCATAATTTTGGTCTTTTTTATAGCTAAAAGGATAGAAAAATATAGAAAAAATCAAAAGGAGATTCAATTTTGGTGGAGATTCAATATGAGATTAACACTACAATTCAAGAGATTGATTGTATTTCTTCTTTTACTCTTTTCTTTATCAATTTTTATGTCTTTCTTTATGAAAATATGAGATTTATGAACACAATTATGTGTAGTTAAATTATTAATCTAGGGATCTTACGAACTCAATTTTCACCATGTGATGATATAATATTTTAGCCCTATAATTTTAATTTAATTATATTATTTAATCTATTTTTTATGATATTAATTTTTTTGCCAACAATTTATCGATAGAGGTAATTAAATAGATTTAGGAGAATTAATTAATTGTTTGTCTTGATTAAATAACATACATAGTTTCTAAGTAGAGATGTATGATTATTAATGAGTAGTATGCAATTTAATTGGCATGAGAGTGCGATTAAACTAATTATTATATGGTGTATAGCTTACTTGAGAGAAGAATACATGCTAGGTTAGATTCAATTGATGATGTAATTAATTGATAATTATATTGGGAATATTTTAGCGATTCGTATGTTTAAAAAATTGGAGGATTAAGTATTCCAAGATATTTTCATTTATATATTCTTAGTTACCAAATCTGATTTAATTAATTATTGCTATTTAATTTTAGTTATTTTAATTTTGCTTATTTAAAATATAAAAACACAAAAGAAAAATTATTTTTATTTTTTTTTGTTTTAAAAATTAGTTTCTAATAAAATAATTTTCATATGAGCGATCTTTTCTTTTCATTATATCACTTATTGGGATACGTATACTTTTGTATTCATTGCACACACTTCGTATTTTGCCATCATTATACTCAGGTTGAGGTAATTGATTTTGATGAAACCTTCGCTCCTATTGCTCCCTTGGACTCTATGGGATTCCATCTTGGTCTCGCCTGCCATATGGGACTTAAGCTATATCAAATGTATGTTAAGAGTGTATATTTTAATGGAGTCATCAAATAAGAAGTCAATGTGGAACAACCTAAAGGGTTTAAAGATCCTCATTTTCCTAATCATGTGATGAGGTTGAAGAAAGCACTATATGGTTTGAAGTAAGCACTATGTGCCTTGTATGATGGTCTTACCATATTTCTCCTTAATAATTTTTTTCAGAGAGGAGGTGGCGATAAAACTTTATTTGTTTTGAGAAGTCACAATGAAGTTGTGGTTGCTCAGATACATGTGGTTGGCATTATTTTTGGATCTACTAAGGAAGACCTGGCTCAAAGGTTTACTGCCACTATGTAGAGAGAGCTTGAGATGAACCGTGTTATGAACTAAAGTTATTTCTTAGATTCCAAGTGAAATAGATGAAAGATGGGATCTTTCTATCTAATCCAAAATATCCCAAGGAGCTAGTTAAAAGTTTTCTTGGATAATACCACTCTTGCTTGGACTCCTATGAATACCCCATGAAACTTCATCAAGATAATTTTTGAAAGGAAGTTGTGTAGATATTGTATCCAAGTATGATTGGGAGTCTCCTCTACTTGACTACCAGTTATCCAGACATTTCTTTCAATGTTAGAGTCTATGTTAGATACCAGGCTAGCCCCAATGAATCTTGCTATTGTCAAACAAATTATCAAATATTGTAATGGGACATTTGAATTTGGTATTTTGTATCTCGGTGACACCACTACAGAATTGGTTGGGTATTCTGATGCTGAATGGTTAAGGTGAAATGATGACAAAAATAGTACTTTAGAAGGATGTTTCTATTTGAGTAATTCTTTAATCTCATGGCATAACAAAAAGCAGAGTTCTATGCCCTTATCCCCAATTGGGGTAGAATATATTATAGTTGGATTATGTTGCTCCTAATTACTTTAGATGAAGCAAATTTTGTAAGACTATGACATCTCGATAAGTAACCTTCTTGTACTTTATGACAAAACCAATGTTATTTGCATTTCAAAAACTCTAGTACGACATCCAAGGACCAAACACATTGATATATGATATTATTTCATAAGAAACCTTGTATAATCAAACACCTTGTCTCTACAACATATCAACACTAACCTCCAACTTAGTGATATGTTTACAAAACCTCTAGACAGTCAAAGGTTTGAATCCCTAAGAAAGGCTATTGGTATTTGTGTCTCTTTGTGAGAGATTTCTCCTTGTGTTTTTATATTTTTGTGAGCTTGAGGAAATATGATCTACTACTTGTTCTTTTCTTGACTTCTTGTTCCCTATTTTTACTTATTTTATGATTTTTAGAATTATATGCATGCTTGTATGCCTTCTCTCCCTCATATAAGTGTGCTTCTTTAACTTTCTTTGTCAAAAATGGGAAGAAGTATGTGTGAACAACTATGTGCTTGGTATGTGTTTTTGTTCATACTATGTGTTGCATAGATGGTGAGTATAGGATGGCACTACATGTTGTTACTTGACTTACAAACATTAAGGGGAGTGTTGCATCAATGCAAGAGGAGTTGGGTACATTGCATGTGTTTTTGTTGTATGTATGTGTTAAGCCTATCAGTGTGTACCTGTGTAGAGGTAACATACTAGTATAGACTATACATTATTTCTATATGATACTTTCAACAGATGTGTGTTTGTTTTCATATATGTATGTTACAATTGTATATTGAAGTCTTTGAGCTTTACATGTATTATGTGCGGAAAATCTTCATGTTTTAGAGTGACAAAGGTTGGATAAGTTGAACCGAGAAGATGGATAAAGCACACAAGATAGATGCAATTGGAATAAATGTTGTTTTTGGGTTTTGGTGTACGCCGTTGTTTTGTTTATGAGAAGAAACAATTTAAGGTCATCTACATGATCATCTCATGACTAATGTGCACTTGTTCTTAAATGTGCAGTATTTTGACACGAAAATCGTAAGGGGGATATTGTAAGGACATTCTTACTTTGTGTTTATGTGTTGGCTTCTCGTATGCAAAACAAAATGTCTAGTTATTTTACTTAGTGTTTTGTCTTCTTCTATGTAAGGTTAGTTACTATAAATAAATCATACACACACATATATAGTTAGGAATATGATGAACGAAAACCGGCATCGCCGATTCTCGCAAATACTTTGGTTTTAATATTTGTAAAACTCTCGCAAGTGCACGAATCATTTCGTAGAAAATGATAAGTATACTCCCAAGGTCGATCTAAGGAAGGAATGTATGTGGTTTTTAATTTATTATTCAAACTTTTAAAAACGAAATTAAATCCTAAACATCCTGTCACGATAGTTTGGTTTTTTGTGTTCCTAATCTAATAACATAAAATAAACATATATACAGACATTAATTAAATATAATCTAAAAAATAAACATAGATACAAATTCAATAAATATTTACCTAAAAATAAATATAAATACAGATTCAATAAATATCCATGCAAATTTTATCATTTATATTAGTGCAGTATTTATGGATATAATAACTAAGGTAATTATGCCTGCTCATATTATCTAGGTTATTAAAGATATAAATTGATATTTTATTGATTCTCTCTTTTTGTATGCGAATACCACCTTGGGGGTTAGATATTCTTTGTTAACTAAACAAATCAATTAACACCTATGAGTGGGGTTGATAACTAATTTGGTTAATTAAATTAATTTCCTTTTCTAAGAGATTGAAAATGAACCGTTTAAATGCCACCTTTGGTGGGGTTAGACAATTTAAACTTTATTCAAGGTGTCCAAATTAAACTTAATAATTTAATTATCCGAGTACTAACTTTCAAGTTTTAAAACCACTACTGAAAACATATTATCAATACATTTTCACATAATAATTCTTATAAAAACTTTTGAAATAGAGCTTCACTCTAACTACCGGGCGATTGTACCAACAAATAAAAAAAGCACTACTCTAAATCAAACTGGATAATTAAACCTTAAAATCTAATTTTAGATTTAAGTTTGTAATGAAAAATAATATATTTCTCTAACATCCTTAACATAAAAATGTGAATAAAAACAAAATCAATTTATTTTATAAAAATGTTTACCTATTTAATATTTCACAAGCATAGCAACATTATTATTATATCATGATTATAAATACTAGCACAGCTTAAATTTAATCACGTATAAATTAAATATAACATGTAAGAATAAAGCATAAAAATAATCCGTAAAGAAAATAAAATCCTTACAGTACTTCGACGCTATTCCCGTTGCTAGAAAACCTCCAAGCGGAATTTGCACTTCCATTTATTGAATCAAAATTCTAAATTATTACAAAATCATTACAAGTTCCTCTCAATAAAAGAAGTACTCTAAACCTAAGAGAATTGAACTAAAAACTAAAAGAAAAACAAAGAAAAGCTTAAAAACTAAGAAAGAAATTAAGAAAAACTCAAAAATTAAGAAATGAGAGAAAGAAAGAAGATAGAAGTGTTTTCTTGAGGTGTGGCTTGAAGTGAATGGAAGGGGGGTATTTGTAGGTGAGGATGGAGAGAAAAATGAGTAAAAAGATGTTAAAAAAATATTAAAAAATTAAAAAACGTAGTAAAGGGGATATGTTTGAGGTCATCAATGACGCCAAGATGACGCCACAGGCTGGCAGACGTGAAAAATGGGGTGAAAACGCCGTCATGGGCGGGTGCGCAATAAGGCCGCGCGTGAACAGAATCTGGCGCAGCGGCTGCCGCATGAACAAAGAATCACGCGTTAGTTACGCATGAATAAAAGAACACGCCGCAGTTGCGCGCGCGCATGAACGAAGAACCGTCAGCGGTCTTGCCGCGCGCATAACAGCAGAACTCGCCAGTTGCTACAAGCATGAACAATCTGTACCGCGCGTTAGCCAAGAAATGTCAGCGGCCATGCAAGGCGTGTTTTTCTCGCTTTTTAACATTTTTGACCTTTTTCGACCCATTTTGTCCTGTTTTTCCATTTTTGTTGTCCTTTCCCCATTTTTTTAATTATTTTTTTTTGATGTATTGCTTCAAGTATTCTTCTTTGAGTCTTTAAATTGCATTTTTAAGCCAAAATACCTGAAAAACAATAAAAATACCCATGATTCCGAAAAAGACAAATTATATAAATATATGATAAAACATATAAATATATATATTCTTAATCGATTAATTAGCATAAAATCATGGTAATTTTAGTGCTTTTTGAGCACTCATCACAACTCCCAACCAGCTTCTTGCTAGTCCCTTAGCAAATAGGTTTCGATAAAAACTAAAAATTAAACTATCCTAAATCACTTCCGTGGATTGACACTCTGGTTGCATTTAGCCTATGCAACAAGCCGTTAAACCCCTAGGTTGCCCTAAGGACGAGTTTGAGTCTCTGAGGGTTTTCATGAATGATATCCACAAACATTGAACTAAATGTAAAAATCAAAAGAAACAATAAAAAACAAACAAATTAAAAATTAAATTTACAACAAAATCACAAATCAACAACATCTCACAAAAATGCCTCATACTTTTCAATCTCCTCTAAGATCATAATTAAAATCTCAAGCATAACCTATTTTAATCTCTTTAAACAATCATGATTTATTATAATAATTAGTCAAAAATCATTTTCATATTTCATATCAAAAATGTATCAATTTAATTTCACCCAATTTCGTTGTCATGAATCAGAATTAAGCCGACTCTATTCCTCACAAGTCAATACTCTCAAAACACTCGAATCCCATGGGTTCAAACACTCATACTAATTTATATGTGAAAGAGTCGATGTATAGAAATGAACTAATATGTTCGCATATGTATAAAGAATAAAGGCTCAAAGTGTTATTTTAACATTGATCTCATGAAAGGAATCAAATGTATAAATTATAAAGATATCATATATAAAAATTATTTTCATGCATAAATCAAACTCATTAAGAAAGAATTTCAAGATATATGCCTTTACAAATGAAGAAATTGCAATGACTTTTTAGTGGAATTACTTCTTATATCTTTCTTTGTAATTAGCCTTTATCACAACTTTGTAGGCAATGCTGGTTATAAGACGTAGATGATACTATTTTTATCTATCTTTTTTTTTCTATAGATATTTTTCAATATGTTTATTTTTTAGAGAGTCAACCCATGTACAGATTGTACATTTTTTGGATTTTGGTGTGGGTTAATTTTGTGGCTTTTCTGCTTGGATCTTGGGTTTAGGTAACCCCAGTATATGTCTTTTTTGTTTTTGCAAGAGTCACGCATAAATGAGATATAAGCATATACTATCAATTTCTACTCAAATCATTTAATCTAAGCAAAAATAATAATCAAAATATATGATACTCTATTAAGATGAAAAAATTCATACATTCAATGCTAATACCTATGTAGATCATCTAAAAATTTGAAGAAATAAGAAATGTGTTCGAGTAGAAAAAATATATATTTCACTCTGAATAAAGGAAATTAGGCTCAAATTATATCTCACAAAGGTAGTCTCCACTAAAAAAAAACTCATAAACACCGATTTTGGGTTTAATATAATTTCTACATCTTATCAAGAAATACTAATTATGACAAAAACTAACTAATTATCAAAAATAGTTACAAAATATTTCATGATATGTTTTCAAAAAATTAATCTAATAGTACAAAAGAC
Organism: Hippophae rhamnoides; assembly: GCA_033030585.1. Lineage (NCBI taxonomy): Eukaryota > Viridiplantae > Streptophyta > Magnoliopsida > Rosales > Elaeagnaceae > Hippophae > Hippophae rhamnoides. Next base: position 27,277,031 of record CM065431.1, on the reverse strand, counting down.
TTAACTATTTACTTAAATTTGATTTAAAGAAATGATAAATTTTTGTGAGAAAGTTTTTTTTTTATTTTTTTTTTATATATTTTTTTTTAATTAAGTATGGTAACTTTTCACCACCCCCAACCTAGAACTTACATTGTCCTCAATGTAACAACTGTAAATTAAAGATAAAGAGAGAAGAGAAGAAAGATTACCTATTTCCTGAGAATGTGCAAGTAGTAATGGAAAATGCAGGTGCATCCATCATATTCATCATTAAAGTGTATACAGACAGATCGCTGTAAACTTCTAACATCTCAACAAATATTTTTAGTTTTAACAATCTAAAAATTATTCACATGTAATTAAAATGAAATAAACAATAAAATTAAGTAAATAAAACAAATAACAAACAAAAAATATTTTTTTTATTTTTTTTTATTTTTTTGTTTTTTTTTTTATTTTTTACTTTTTTTTATTGTTTTTTTTTACCTAAAATGATGGGTTGCCTCCCATCCAGCGCTTAGTTTAACGTCTTAGCAAGACGTATCTTTTTGGTGCTAAGGGTTACTCAGCCAAATGCAATCCATTTCAAAGAATGTTGTTCGTTCTTCTAAATAAGGCTCGACACGATGGCCATTGACTTTGAACGCTTTTTGTGTCTTCGAGTCCAATAGTTCCACTACTCCATGTTCAAATACTTGAACTATTTTGAATGGTCCATCCCATCTTGATCTCAAACTTTTCCGAAACAATCTCAAACGAGAGTTAAATAAAAGAACTTTCATTCCAGGGTGAAGAGTCTTAGGAACTAGCCTCTTGTCATGATAGCGCTTTTAGTACGCCCTTGTATAATTTGGCATTCTCATAGGCTTTATTCCTAATTTCTTCCAACTCTAAGTCGGGAGTAATCAAGCTTTTTCACCCGCTTTATCTAAATCCATGTTTAACTCTTTAATTGCCCAATAAGCTTTCAGTGTTCAAGTTCCAATCGGAAGGTGGCACGCTTTCCCAAAGATTAACCGGTAAGTGGCTCATCCCAATAGGTGTTTTGTAAGTGGTGCGGTATGCCCATAAGGCATCATTTCGCTAAATGCCCAATCCTTCCTTGACGGACGCAAGCGTTCCAAAGATTCCCTTAATTTGCCTATTGCTCACTTCCACCAAACCTAAGTTCGAGGGATGATATGGAAAGAGTTACTTTTACGTGCGATGTTGTACTTGTTTAGTACCCCATCAAAGAGTTTGTTAAAAAAATGGCTACCTCCATCACTTATTATAGCTCTAGGCGTTCGAACCTACCGAATATGAAATCTTTCAAGAATTTCACAACAACATTAGCATCATTGGTTTTGGTGGGGATAGCTTCTACCCACTGACACATAATCCACAAAGAACCAAAATGTATTGAAAACCATTAGATTGGGGAAAAGGGCCCATGAAGTCAATCCCCATACATCAAAGAGTTCAACAACTAAATTAGATGTCAAAGGCATTTCATCTCTTTTGCTTATATTTCATGTTCTTTGACATCTATCACATTGTACACAAAACATACGAGCATCTTTAAAAAAAGATGGGCCAAAAGAATCCAGATCAGTAATATCTTACTAGTCAGTTTTTTCACCTCCAAAATGACCTCCACAATGAAGTTCATGACAAAAAGTCGAATGCTTTCCATGTTCTTCTTCCGGTACACATCTCCGGGATGACTTGATTCGACCAATCTTGTATAAATAAGGGTCATCCCGTAAATAGTCCTTAATAGTTTTAAAAACCTTTTCTTGTCCCGATATGAAGTGTTAGGTCGCAAAACACCAGTGGCAAGATAGTTTACAATATCGATACCACTGTGGTTCTGACCTATGAAAAATAACTGTTCATCAGGAAAGGTTTCAACTATATCGTCATTACTCTCATCTTTAAGAGAATTGAAGTTAAAAATCAACCTAGACAAATGGTCAGCTACTAATTTTTCATTGCCTTTCGCATCCTTGATTTCTATGTCAAATTCTTGTAAGAGTCAGACCCACCTAATTAACCTTGTATTGGCATTCGATTTACTTAATAGGTATCTTAAAGCAAGATGATCGTAATGTACAATCACTTTAGATCCTACTAAATAAGACCGAAATTTTTCTAAAGAGAATACTATAGCCAAGAATTCCTTTTCATGGTGGTGTAATTCATTCGGGGCATCATTGAGTGTTTTGCTAGCATAGTAGATGACATGTAAACGCTTATCCACTCTTTGTCCCAGGATCTGCTCCTATTGCATAATCAAAAGCGTCACACATTATCTCAAAAGGTAAAGACCATTGGGTGCCATTATAATGTGGTAGATGTTAGTTTCTCTTCAAGGTATTAAAGGAAATAAGGCAAATACTATCATTGAAGTCAAATTCAAGATCTTTGGATAGTAAGTTACATAAAGGACGACTTATTTTAGAGAAATCTTTAATAAATCGTCTCGTAAAATCCCGCATGTCCCAAGAAGCTTCTTATCCCTTCACGATGCAGGGGAGGTAGTCTGGATATCAATTCAACTTTTGCCTTATCAACTTCAATACCCTTGTTTGAAATTATATGTCCTAAAACTATCCCTCATGTTGAACCATAAAATGACTTTTCTCCCAACTATGGTTAGATTGCATTCAATGCATCTTTCTAAAACCAAAGTCAATTTATGTAAGCAATCATCAAAACGAGTTCCCAAAGACAGAGAAATCGTCCATGAAAATTTCAATGAATTTCTCCACCATGTCCGAGAAAATAGATATCATGCATCTCCGGAAAGTGGCAAGGGCATTGCATAACCCAAAATGGCATTCTCACATGCAAATGTCCCAAAAGGACATGTAAACGTGGTCTTTTCCTCGATCTTCCTGCTGACGGGTACTTGATAATATCTAGACAACATCCAAAAAAACAAGAAAATTGCGGCTCACTAATCTTTCCAACATTTGATCAATGAATGGAAGAGGAAAGTGATCCTTTTTCGTATATAAATTTAGTTTCCTAAAATCTATACACATTCTCCATCCAAAGGATTATTATAGGGCACTAATTCACTTTTATCATTTTTAACAACTCATATCCCGCATTTCTTTGGTACCATACGCAATCGGACTAACCCACTTACTATCCGCAATAGGATAGATAATCCCTTCTTCTAATAGTTTAAGGATTTCCTTTTTAACTACCTCTTGCATGTTTGGGTTTAGTCTTCTTCGCCTCTCAGACAGTTTAGCACCATCCTCCAAGTTGATTCAGGCATACACATTGTTGGACTAATGCCTCTTATATCCCCTATACTCCAACCTATAGATTTCTTAAACTGCTTAAGCACTTTGATGAGTTCCTTTCTTGTGGTTTGGTCAAGGTTGAAGAAATTATCATGGATATGTTTCTCCTTCTCCCAAAAACACATATTTTAAGTGCTACCAGGTAAGTCTTTCGAAGTTCAAGTTCTGTGTGGATTGGCCTCTTAACAGATGTAGAAGAACTGGGTAGATTTAAAAGTGTACTAGATTTTGTCATCACTTCATTATTGTCTAGTTGTTCAAGGTACCCCTTTAATTTCTTCATCTAAATCTTCTTCAACCTTTTCAAGTGTAAGAATCCGCTTTCAAGCTTGTCTTCTATTCTCGTTTGGAAAAAGGTGTCAGTGGGACAAGATTATCCAAAGGATCAACTTCAATATTTCATCGATGGCGTAAATAGAAGGGAAAGGTGAAGAATCAAAAACTTTGAAATGAACAAATTTCTCCTAAGACCGTCATTGTCAAATTTCCATCTTGGACATCAATAATAGTTTTAGTAGTTGCCATAAAATGGTCTACCAAGCAATATTGTATGCCTCTCCGTCCAATGCCTAGATTTTCTTGCATATCCGTAACCACAAAGTCAACAGGTATTATCGCTTTGTCTACTCGCTCAAAACATCCTCAACTATTCCTCTCGGATATTTAAGAGATCTATCCGCAAGTCATAGGGACATAGTCAAGTGGGTTTTAAATCCCCTAGATCAGTCAGCATGAGAATATGTAGTAGTGGCATCAAATTTATACTAGCACCTAAATCAAGCATTGCTTTAGCAACCTTCCTATCCCCCATAGTTATGTTTATAATAAAACTTCTGTGGTCTTTCAACTTAGGGGTAGTTTCAGTCAAGTACAACAATAGAAATTTCGATACTACTACTGCTCATTCAGTTCATACCTCCTTTTCTTAGTTCAACTCTTTTGAAAAACTTGGTACATGAGGCAACATTCATGATCACTTCTAATAATGGTAAATTGATATTTACTTTAGAGAAAGATATTAAAAAGATCATTGAATTGCTTATCTTGTTTGGATTCTTTCAACCGTGGGGAAAAGGTACTTGCATCTGTGGGTTCGTTGTCTTTTGAATTTTGGGAGCTGTCGATGACCCCCAATGAGTTTTTCAGAAGGCTTTGTTAAGTTTAACACTTGTTTCTCCTTTTTAAGTAGATTAGAATATCGCCTTCTTTGTTACATGAACTACAAGGTAGTTTAGAGATTTCGTGTAAACTCGGTATTGACTACCTTACCACTTCAAGAGTTCTAACATCTTTTGCTTGCTTCCGTTGACTGGCAACTTTCCCGGTTCTTTCTTTTGCATTTGTTCACCGCTGCCCAATTTTAGATTCTATTCTTTTAACCGAAGCCTCCATGGTGTTCAACCTTTGATTAGTCATCAATTGGTTGTCGACTAACTTGAATAAAAGCATTCAAGCTATCTTCTAAGGTTGGTTTAAAAGATTGGCTTGGTGGGTAAGGGTGGTCAGGTTGGGTGATTATAGGTGTTTGGATGATACTTTTGAAAAGATTGACTTCCTCATGGAATCGACACTAGAATCACAAGTATTTGAACAATTATGAGTACCATGCCTAATTGAACAACACACTTCACATACCTCTTGATTTGAAATTTGGTGAGACGTGAGGAATTTCACTTGTTTAGTCAATTCAAAGAAGTTGCAAGGTTATCTCATTATCAAAGCCGACTTCATTGACCTTTGCTTTCCTTCTACCACCTCTTTGTTGGGAATTAGAACCCAATAGCTCATGTAGATTATAGGTTTCCTCTCAAGGGTCTTTTCTCCTACAAAGACCTCCAACAAGATTATCAACCATGTATTGACTCAGAAAGTGTCAATCCATCGTAAAAGAATTGGTTTTGTAGATGGGAAAGCTATGATTTTGACATTGAATGAAAACGAGTTTGAATCGCTCCTAAGCTTCATGAGTGGCTCTTCATTCATTTGAGAAAATGTTGCTATCTTTTGTTCTTAGATCAAGCCTTTTGACGGGAATAGAACCTACCCATAAAAATTTCATAGATCGCCTCCCAAGTTTTAAGAGAACCTCGACTGAGTAATGAACCGCGACCAAGCTTTATCTTTGAGTAGTGTAAGGAAAACACCTCATCCTAAGTTGATCTTCATTAATTGCATGTAGTTGAAAGGTTTGGACAATAGCATAGAATTCTCGAATGAAATGCAAAGTGGTCTTCATTAGTGGATACCGTAAAGGAAGGCAACAAAGAATAATGAATCTTTTTCAATTCATAATTCCTCACTTTCCCTTGTAATTGGATGTCCTGGTTACATTGCCAATGATTGGCATTGTATAGTCTTTCATCTTTTTCCGCCTATCTTCAAAGCATCTCCTACGGTTGTTTGTAGTTGAAAATGATCCTCCTCCTATTGTGAATCAACATTTTGCTCTTAAAAACAATAGTAGATATCTCTAAAAAAAATGCAAGGAACCTAAATTTTTATTTTTATTTTTTTTTTAAATTTTAATTTAAACGAAGGGACACAATTTTTTGAAACAAACGAATTTATTTTATTTGAAATATATTTTTTTTTATTACACGCAAACTAAAACAAAGGAAAATACAATAATTCCAAGACCTCCCATGGAGACTAAAATTTTTCGTCTCTAGGCAAGACGTTGCTCGAGATTGCGTAATGAAAACTCAATGTCTCCTCTTCATTGAATTCATTTAAGTTTCAAATTAGTCTTTGCCTTTTTGCAAATGTTCAACTAACTGCTTCAACTTGAACTTCCACCTTTTGATAGAAGCTTCCACAGCAGTCCAACCGTTGATTGGTTTTAGATTGATTATCCCTACAAACTTGAATAAAAGAATTCAAGTTGTTCCTCCAGTGGTTGGTTTATTTGGGAATGCTTCTCGGAATGGGTGGGTGGAATTGGCCGGGCCCCGCCCGGTTTGAGCTTTGAGGGAAAGGAGGGTTGTTTTTGCCTCCAAGAGAAATTTGGATGACTTCTCCACCCAGTGATTATAGGTATTTTAATTGGGATCAAACCTTGGTCTCGTTGATACGCCTCCCAACACATTAACCTCGCTCGTGTCCAACAGATCTCCTCGATATGGACAGTTTCTCAAGTACTCATGTCCCACGTTGCCGTACAAACCACATTGTTCATTATTGGGTTGCTCAGGTAGCGAGAAGGCAACTTGCTTAGTCGCTTGAACAAGTTGTTGTTGAACTTCATTACCGGGAGTCGATTTCATTTAACACCCGCCTTTTCTCACTCTGAGCTTTTCTCATTGGGAATTAGCACCCAACATCTCAAAGAGGTTATACGTTTCGATGCGCCTTTTCTCCTATTGCTCCTCCCGCAGCGTTGTCGACAATGAACCGACATTGTTGTGTAAGTCCATCGTAAAAGAATTGATTCTCGCAACCGTAGGGGAAAGCTTACGGTGTGGACATTGGAAGTGAGAAACATTTTGAACCTATCCCAAGCTTCACGTGAATGGTTCTTCCTTCCATCCGAGAGAAAGTAGCAATCTTTTCCTCTCACTCGATGTTTTTGACGGGAATAGAATTTTCCCATGAATTTATTGTAAATGTTACCCCATGTCATCGCAGAACCGGGGGAAGTGACATCAACCAAGCTTTGGCCTTATCCTTTAAGGTGTGGAAAACATCTCATTCTAAGTTGATCCTCGTTTAGAATACCGAGGGGAATGTTTGGACCGTAGCATAGAAATCTCTTATAAAGGAAAGAGAATCTTCATTAGGTAGCCCATGGGAAGGAAGCATAGAAAAATGAATATTTTTAAGGTCATAATTCCGAGCAAATTTCTCCCAACCTGGATAAATGCGCTGCCGTGCCAATCACCTTCTTGCAAACTCCTTCATCGTGGTTTCCCTAACATGTTGGTTTTCCTCCATTTCTTTTGGTTCTAGTAAAGGATTAAGACTTGGTTCTATGTTTGGCTCAAAATCGTGTTGATTGGCAGATCCAGTTATTGTCGACACTTGTTTAAATTTATGAATATTATTTACATATGCCAGTGGTTTCCAAGCGATGTCCTACCACGCATAGACTATTTTTAAACGTAAATTTAAACTCACAACAAAAATAAAAAATTAGAGAAAATTTCCATGGCAAAACACTAGACAAAACTAGTTAATTCTTTTTTTTTTAAATAACATAATCGATAACCAAGAGTGTTCCCGTGAAAGAAATCGGTGCAACGGCTCCTTAAAAACCATTCTCCTAGCCGTAACAACGCTCCCGTGAAAGACTAATTACAAAGCGCTCAAAGAACAGTACTGTGACATAACTCCCTTAGATTTTTACTTTTCATGCCTTTTTTTTTTACGAACGGTAATTTTATTTTACTATTCACGCTATCTTATTCCTTATTAACTTAAATTTTTTAATTTTTTTTTACGAACGGTAATTTTATTTTACTATTCACGCTATCTTATTTCTTATTAACTTAAAATTTTTTAATTTTTTTTTTTACTATTCATGAACGGTAATTTTTTTTTATTCAAATTTTAAATTCCTAAATTATTTTATTATTCACGGTACAATTTTTTTAAAAAAATTTCTTCTTTTTTTTTTATTTTTTTTTACTATTCATTAACGGTAAAAACTTTTTACTTCAAATTTCAAATTTCTAAATTTTACTATTTATGCTATAGTTAAAATTTTTTTTATTTTTTTTATATTTTTTTTATATATATATTTTTTATTATTTCTTATGAAATTTGAAATTTGATTAAATTTTTTATTTATTTATTATTATTTTTTTTTAAATCACAATTATTTACAACACAAAAATATTTTTAAAATTTTGATAAATAAATTAAAAACGCTATTCCTTCTCAAGAATCCGCCAAAAATCCTTGATGAATCTAAAAACTCAGCATCGCTGATTCTCGCAAATACTTTGGTTTTAATATTTGTAAAACTCTCGCATAAGCGTACCTAATCATTTCGTAGAAAATGATAAGTATACTCCCAAGGTCGATCTAAGGGAAGGAATGTACCGCTGGTTTTTAATTTATTATTCAAACTTTTAAAAACGAAATTAAATCCTAAACATCCGTCACGATAGTTTGGTTTTTTGTGTTCCTAATCTAATAACATCAAATAAACATATATACGATTAATTAAATATAATCTAAAAATAAACATAGATACAAATTCAATAAATATTTACCTAAAAATAAATATAAATATACATTCAATAAATATTCATGCAAAATTTATCATTTATATTACTGAGTATTTATGGATATAATAACTAAATTAATTACGTCTTGCATATTATCTAGGTTATTAAAGATATAAATTGATATTTTATCGATTCTCTTTTGTATTTAATACCACCTTGCATAGATATTATTTGTTAACTAAACAAATCAATTAACACCTATGGGCTGTAAAGGATAACTAATTTGGTTAATTAATTTAATTCCTTTTTTCTAAGAGATTGAAAATGAACCATTTAAACGCCATACCTTTGGGCTGATTTAAAACTTTATTCGCGTGTCCAAATTAAACTTAAGAATTTAGTTATCCGAGTACTAACTTTCAAGCTTTTAAACCACTATTGAAAACATGTCATTAATACATTTTCACATAATAATTCTTATAAAAACTTTTGAAATAGAGCTTCACTCTAACTACCTATGATCAGATCCAACAAATAAAAGAAAGACTACTCTAAATTAGACCTGATAACTAAACCTTAAAATCTAATTTTCAGATTTAAGTTTGTAATGAAAAATAATATATTTCTCTCTAACATCCTTAATATAAAATCTTGAATAAAAATAAAATCAATTCATTTTAGAAATTTTCACCTATTTAATATTTCTCGCAAGCATAACAACGTTATTATTATATCATGATTATAAACAATAAGTACGCTTAAATTTAATCACAGACAAAATTAAATATAACATGTAAGAATAAAGCATAAAAATAACTCCAGAAAAGAAAATAAAATCCTTTACAACTTCGACGCTATTCCCGCTGCTAGAAAACCTCCAAGCGAATTTGCACTTCCATTTATCAATCAAAAATCTAAATTATTACAAAAAACATTACAAGTTCCTCTCAAAAAGAGAAAAACTCTAAACCTAAGAGAATTGAACTAAAAACTAAGAGAAAAACTAAGAAAAGCTTAAAAACTAAGAAAGAAACTAAGAAAAACTCAAAAACTAAGAAATGAGAGAAAGAAAGAAGAGAGAAGTGTGGTTTTCGAGGCGTATTGAATGGAAGTGGGTATTTATAGGTGAGGATGGAGAGAAAAAATGAGTAAAAAATGTTAAAACAAATATTAAAAAAATTAAAAAAGTGTAAAGTGGACATGCCGTAGGGTCATCAATGACGCCGCATGACGCCGCACAGGCTGGCCGCACGGAAAATGGGGTGAAAACATTGGGCGCTGCCATTGGCGGTCATTGGCACCGGCGCTGCGTGAACAGAACCCGCGCTAGCCGCGGCATTTAACAAGAACCTCGCAGCGTTGCTACGCGTATGGTCATGAATCCCGCGACGTTGCTACAGATGAATGCAGTAACTGCGCAGCTGAGTCGAGCCAAATACGTCAAGGCGTGGCTACACAAGTGGCCGGGCGATTTGTCATGGACATTTTTTTGACCTTTTCGACCCATTTTGTCCAGTTTTTCCATATTTGTTGACCTTTCCCCATTTATTTAATTATATTTTTTTGATGTATTGCTTCAAGTATTCTTTGAGTCTTTAAATTGCGTTTTTAAGCCAAAATACCTGAAAAACAATAAAAATACCCGTGATTCCGAAAAAGACAAATTATATAAATATATGATAAAACATATAAATATATATATTCTTAATCAATTAATGAGCATAAAATCATGGTAATTTTAGTGCTTTTTGAGCACTCATCAGAATACTATGATTAAAAACATGTTTTTCACACAACATAGGCTTTGTTGTTTGGTATGCATGCTAGGTCGTGAGTGGAGACTTTGGGTTCATTTCGAGAGTGGGTATTTATGGAAATTACTCAACAATTTTTAGAATAAAAAAAATATCTTTTTTGGCACCTCGACAAGGTAGCTCACCAAGGCTCTCGTCACACCCCTTGACATAGCCATGGTGATGTGGTTGGCAAGGTCCATAACAAAGGCATGATGAGTTTGGTTGGCCATTTGGAATGTTCTATAAATACCCCTATTAATTGTTGTAATTAATTCAAAAAATCCTACTGAAACTCTACCAAAATTGTTGATCATTTTGAATTATGTTTTCACTCATTATCTAGATAGTTCTTCGACAGTAGTGATACGTCTATATGAGCATAAAATATTGTGGTAGACTATTTTGCAATATTTGTGAGAACTTAATATTGAGAGTGAATTGAGCTGAGTTATTTGAGTTCTCATATCTTGGGCTGTGTTTGATAAGAGATTGGTTGTGAGTACCACATTGGTTGTGTGAAGTAAATGATTACTTGATTTTATCGAATCATTAGACGTGAACTTTACATGAATTGACTATATGGAAAGTGGTTCCACTGTGATTATTGAGTGTTCACATTCGAGGTTGATTCTATTGATTATTCACATAGCACATTTATGATCTTTGGTTTATGATCACACCACATTAGGTGTTGTTGGCTATGGAGGAGAGCTAGGTTCGTATGTCGAACTAGGTTGTTGAGGAAGTAGCAACGATGGTAACAATAGGTAGTCCAGACAGAGGTCCCTATAGATAAGGGTATTAGTGGTTTTTTCTGTTAAAGTTGTAATTATTTTATTACTTAGTAGATTGTTTTCTACATAGTGGTTTTCATAAGCAACTCATGCATGTTACCACATAGATAGGGTTTCTATGTGAGTTTACCTTATTCTATCATATGTTATGCATGCTCTACTGATATACTAGTATAATCTAAGTTTGAATTATGTATGTTACCACATAGTAAAGTTTAAACTCTAATTAGAACACTTTATTTATATTCATGCTTATACCTATTGAATTTTATATATGTTGAATAAAGTGTTATGATTGCTTGTGTTATTTATTTACTGCTGTTATATTTTTTCTTCTTCTTATAGGGATGAGTTGTTTATGAGTGTATATCTACTTACCTTGGATGAGTATCGGGTTGCACACTTTTTCAGCTTTCATTTACTAACTTTTATTTACTTGCTTTCTTTAGATATAATTTAATTTAGAATTTACATTTTATGTTCTACAAATCGACAATTTGTTAGAGTATTTAGAAAAAAAATTCTTAAAGATATTTTCAACTAATTTAACTATTTAAAACCACTGCAATTCCTTGAGAGAAGATCTTAGAAGTATACTTATTTCTTATTATAAATGATTTGTGCACTTGTAAGCTTTTGATAAAAAAAATTGACTATCAAGTTTTTGTACATCACATTTACAAACAAAAGCGATGAAAAATTCAAACAAATTCTTGGGTTGTACTTGGGTTAGGTTTTGAGTAAAACACATTACCTATGTGTACTAAGGTTTCTGGCCAGCAAAAATACTCAAGTTGGGGTATGGAAAAGTTGGCACTACAATGCCTATTGAACTCCAAAAAACACAAATAGATTGGAGATTCCATCATCATGACATGGATTTATATGGGCCAAGGAATTCATATTGAACCTAAATCTGCATAAAATCATACAAGAGCACCTCGTCGTGGCATGGGACTTGTTGGACCACAATGCATAATGAAAGTTTATGATGGCCTAGTTTCCGCTCATTCCGACATGTCCATGTTGCCATTTATCGTCCCATGTTCACTCTTTTTTTCATCCCTTATTCTTTGAAAGACTTATTAACCTATAAAACACAAAAATATCTTCCAAAAAAACAAGATCCTAAAATAAAATATAAAATGAATGCTTAAAAGTATAGAAAATTCTAGGTCAAAATAATGTTCATCAAACTTCATTGAGAAGTTATATGGAGTTAAACTCTAACTTTTTTTGGGTATAATTTCCTTTACTTTGAGCTTTTTTGAGAATTTACTTAGAGATAACTTCATGTAGCTTGTTTCAAAGTGATCCTTAGACCTAGAATTATTTCCTATAGCCTCTTTGGAGGACCTTATTAATTGTTAAATCCATTGTGTCTCAAAAGAGCTAGTTCATTATGGCATTTGAAAGATAAGGACTCTATCCAAGAAATTCCTCGATGTGAGCTTAAGGTAACATGTTGAAGTGATCACTAGAGGTTAGGAGCCTATCCTAAAGCCTCTTTTCAAGATAAGCTTCTTGTTGAACCTATCATTACTCAAGGGAACTGGTCCCTTTAGATGGATCAAAGCAAGACGAGACTCATTTTGTCTGGATTTCTTTCCCAAGTTTTTCCATATGCATTGTGGGTAGAAGCTCATGAGTGACCTTCAAAATAGCTTCATTTAATATGTTCTTGATTTATGTCTAAGGATTATTGTCATGTCTTATTTTGTAAACCCTTGCACATATAATCTCAGTTCCTATGGTAGACTTTTAGTAAGTAAGGTTCATTATGTTGAAGGAAATTTTCTTCTCTATTCCTAATTCAGATCCACCATAAAACCAGAGAAGTTTCTTTCATTTCTTCAATCTGTCTCACTTATAAATTACAATGAGGACATTTTTTAGTTTAAGTTTGGGGGTGTTAACTTCTATAGTCTTGAGTTGTTGAATTATCTTATCAAGCATGTATTTGAGTATGATTAAATTAGCTATGGTTTTGAGAATTTGTTTTCAAATTCTGCTATTATGTAAGTCAAAGTTTTGTGGGTACTTTGATTTAAATCCTTGTCCTTGAAAATAATTGAGCACATAGTAAATTTTTTCTCTACTCCATTTTGCCTATGAAGAGAAGGATTTGAATTAACTGGTCAGGAAAGTTCAATCTTGCATTGCTCTAGAATCTGTTGATGGATCCTTGAGGCAAAATCCTAGTTGATACCAAATATTAGATAAATGATATAGGCAATTTTTTTGTCATAACTAAAATCTTTCCCAACCATCCTAATTATCACGCCATAATTGCATTGTGTATTCCCATAGTCAACCCCGTTGAGCCTTATTTTACATAAACCTTTATTTGTTCTTTTAACTACATAAAGCATTCCCATTCTAAGCCTAAAAAATCATGAATTTACCTTAAGTTTTGAGAAAATACTTTGGTGGAAATTTGCATCTAAAGAGAAAGTTAGTTCAAATTAAATAATCCACGTTATGTTTGCTTTATTTTATCAAAGTGTGAAAAGAAAAGAAAGTGAGGCAAGAATCAAAAAAGGGTTAAAGTGGTTGTAAATCATAAAAGGCTATGAGTATCAAGGTGGAAAAAAAAGCACTCCACTTATTGAGTATGACAACAATATCATCATCAGTATGAGCATATTGTCGAGAAAGAGTTATAGTATGAATTCTATAGATACTTTTTTTATTGTTTATTTCTACCAAGTATTTTCTCAATTTACTTTGATTTTTCATATCCATTTCTTTCTTAGTCCTCATCCTGTGGCCTATCATTACAACCATGTTTAAAGACTTTTTGATCTTTTATTTTGGTATTTGATTACATTAGTGGAGAGAATTTCTAAAAATTGGACTTATGGGGTTAAGTTTTGAGAGAATTCCTCTAATTTCAGTTGCTCTATTTTTATCTGAATTTGCTGGTGATTTGGAGTTAAATTGACTATTTCACATACACACTCAAGGACTTGGCTTTAGGTTAAAGTAAATGCTTAACTCTTGCTTGACAAATTGCTGAATTTTTGATTGATTTTTTGTTATCTTCGATGTAAAAGAGTAAGTTATTAGTTATGAAATCTAATTATTCTTTTTTTATTGAATTTAGACTTAATTACTATTATTTAAATTACAGATTTGAAGAAAATGAAGATCCAAAATTTTAGAAGAATATTGTCTAATGACTCTTATAATATAAAAGAAGATTTATTTAAATCAAATTTAAATTAAGATATATTTAAACCAAATTTAAATAATATTTTTCAATATATATATATATATAAGAAACAGGATAAGCAGAAGAAGGAAAAGGGCACAGGAAAAAAAAAGCGCCGCCAATGCTTATATATAAAACAAAGTGAATGGTGCAAGAGGGAACAGAGAGAACGAAGGGTAGAACAAAAAAGAAAAAAAGAATAGAGTGGCGTAGAGAAATGAAGATAAAAACAGATCGGAATATAACGGATTAACATGAAAGCAAATTATTTTTGCGATTCATTTTTCTTTCAATTTCTCTCAGAAAAATTATACTAAATTCATTTTTGTTAAATTTAATTTTTAGCATGCATTAATTTTCTTTATTCTAGGAAAAATATTTAATTTAATTCAAAACTGTACTTCATTTTCTATGTTAATTTAAATTATTTCTCTTCATGATTGTCCGATTTATTCTGTTGTAATGCTTCTAATTAACTAGCCATTATTATATGATTTTAATCTTATGATTTAATATCGAAAGAGGGAATTATAGGATAGATCTGGAATATTTCGGCATAGGTAATTATAGAGATCGCAAAACTTTTATGAACCAATATAGTATTAAAATCATTGGTATTAATGCTTTCCTGCTTTATTAAATTGCATACTCTTGTGTAAATTAATAAACAATAATATTTTCAATTGAATGTGGAAAGAGGCTTTTGGATGTGTTTTTGGAAATTCCTAACAAACAGAGAGAATTAAATTCAATTAACTAGATGAGTAAAGCATAGTGAGGGATCAGGTGAAATTGATTTCCTAGAAGTTTTCTTCCTATTAATTTTATCTTTGAACAACATCTTTATTTTTTAAAAATTGATTTTATTTTCAAATTTTAATTATAACAACCTTAGTGACTTCTCTAGATAAAATTGAGATTATTATAATTTTGGTATTTGTCAAAAGTAAGTTACCAATCCCTGAGGATGATACTCTTCTTATCACTTTATTATAAAACTATGATATTGTGCACTTGCAGTTTTGCATCGATCAATTGGTTACTGTAGATTAGTAATTCACACACACATAGTTTGGTACACTTTGTATGTAAGCATTGATGAGTGCTCAAAAAGCACTAAAATAACCATGATTTTATGCACATTAATTGATTAAAAATATATATATTTATATGTTTTATCATATATTTATATAAATTTGTCTTTTTCGGAATCACGGGTATTTTTATTGTTTTTCAGGAATTTTGGCCTAAAAACGCAATGTAAAGACTCAAAGAAGAATACTTGAAGCAATACATCACAAATAAATTAATAAATAAGTGGAAAAAGGTCAACAAACATGGAAAAATTGGACAAAATGGGTCGAAAAGGTCAAAAATGTCAAAAGACGGAAAATCGCGCCAGAAATTTCTTACCGGCACGGCGCAATAGAGCCGCGCGCGCCCGGCGTTGATACTTCGCGCGGCGCGCAGCGCGCGGCATCGTTCACGCACGCCGGCTGCCGCGCGGCAGTGGCGCCGCCACTCGCGCCAACGCGTTTTTGACCCATTTTTCACGTGCGGCCGCCCCATGACGTCACTGACGTCATTGATGACCTCACAGGTCCATTACACGTTTTTAATTTTTTAATATTTTTTTAACATTTTTTTACTCATTTTTCTCTCCATCCTCACCTATAAATACCCCCTTCCTTTCACTTCAAAGCACACCTCAAAAACCACACTTCTCTCTTCTTTCTTTCTCTCATTTCTTAGTTTTTAGTTTTTCTTAGTTTTTCTTATGTTTTAGCTTGCTTTTCTTATGCTTTACCCAGTTTCTCTTAGAATTAGAGTTCTTCCCTCTTTGGGAAGAACTAGTTATGTTTTTGTAATATTTTAGATTTTTGATTCAATAAATGGAAGTGCAAATTCCGCTTGGAGGTTTTCTAGCAACGGAATAGCGTCGAAGTTACGTAAGGATTTTATTTTCTTTACGATTATTTTTATGCTTTATTCTTACATGTTATATTTAATTTGTCGTGATTAAATTTAATCGTATAGCTAGTTTATAATCATGATATAATAATAACGTTGTTATGCTTGCGAAATATTAAATAGGTGAAAATTTCTAAAATGAATTGATTTTATTTTTATTCAAGATTTTATATTAAGGATGTTAGAGAGAAATATATTATTTTTCATTACAAACTTAAATCTGAAAATTAGATTTTAAGGTTTAGTTATCCGGTCTAATTTAGAGTAGTGCTCTTTTATTTGTTGGTACAATCGCTCGGTAGTTAGAGTGAAGCTCTATTTCAAAAGTTTTTATAAGAATTATTATGTGAAAATGTATTGACAACATGTTTTCAATAGTGGTTTTAAAACTTGAAAGTTAGTACTCGGATAACTAAATTCTTGGGTTTAATTTGGACACCTTGAATAAAGTTTAAACTGTCTAACCCCACCAAAGGTGGCATTTAAATGGTTCATTTTCAATCTCTTAGAAAAAGGAATTAATTTAATTAACCAAATTAGTTATCAACCCCACCCATAGGTGTTAATTGATTTGTTTAGTTAACAAAGAATATCTAACCCCACCAAAGGTGGTATTCATACAAAAAAGAGAGAATCAATAAAATATCAATTTATATCTTTAATAACCTAGATAATATGAGCAAGCATAATTAATTTAGTTATTATATCCATAAATACTCCACTAATATAAATGATAAAATTTGCATGAATATTTATTGAATCTGTATTTATATTTATTCTTTGAATTTGTATCTATGTTTATTTTTTTATTATATTTAATTAATCTGTATATATGTTTATTTTATGTTATTAGATTAGGAACACAAAAACCAAACTATCGTGACAGGATGTTTAGGATTTAATTTCGTTTTTAAAAGTTTGAATAATAAATTAAGAACCACATACATTCCTTCCTTAGATCGACCTTGGGAGTATACTTATCATTTTCTACGAAATGATTCGTGCACTTGCGAGAGTTTTATAAATATAAAACCAAAGTATTGGCAGGATCGGCGATGCCGGTTTTCGTTCATCAAGCATATTTACACACATCATGGGGTTGGTTTTTGTAGTTTGCAAGCTAGGTACAGTGTTGATTTTCGGTGAGCGAGTTGACAATTTTACTTGTGGTTTTAAGCATGCTTTAGGATCAGGTATTCATGGAATGTACTCTATATTTTTGGAAACAAAAAATGTAACTTGTTGGCACCTCACTACCACCCTCACCATGGTCCTCGCTACCACTCTCGCCACTACCCTTAGCAAGGTGGTTGGAAAAATGACCGATGAGGTTAATAGTGAGGTTGCCATCCGTTGGCTATAAATACCCCTCTCGAATTTGAAAAAACTAAAGAAACTCTACAAAAATTCCCATTATTTCAAATTTCATATTCACTAATTATATCTATAATTATGATATGTTCATGTGATCATAGAATAGTGTGAGTTTCTATTTTACATGGTGAGTGAATACTCCTACTTGATTGTAGCATGGATTGATAGCCTTGTGAATTTTTACATAAAGTTCATTGTTTAATCTAAATTCACTCTCTCATAAAGGGTAGACAAGACGTTCATGTTCATAACTATATGTTTGTTTTCATGTTGTACATTGCATAGGTTATGAGTGTAGGATTGCACTACATATTGTTATCTAACTTGCATGAATTTAGAGGGAAGCAAGGGGAGTTATGTACTTTACTTGTGTTTGTACCTATCAGTGTATGCCTGTATAATGGTAACACGATAGTTTGTGGTTTGACTACATGTTATTTTTGTATGATACGTTCATATGGAATGTGTTTCTTTCCGTGTGTAGGTTACAAGTGTAGAGTGAAGTCTTCATTCTTCTAGTATGCAATGATGTTTTGGTACTAATACCATGTGTTTCAGTCTGACAAAGGAAGCTTTGGTACATAAATATGGATAGAGCACACTCAAGAAGGATGTACTTGGAATATGTGTGCCTTTCGGGTTTTAGTGTGTGTCGCTATGTTGTTCATATGAACAAAAAATTTTAAGGTATCTTCATGATCTTCTTATGCTTGATAAGTTTTTGTATCTAGTTGTGTAGTGTTTTGACAAGGAAAACCAAAGGGGGAGAATGTAAGTCCCGTGTTAGTTGTGTTTGTGTGTTGCCTTTCTATGTATAAAACATGGTGTCTATTAAATTACTTAATCTTTTTTTCTTTCTATAAATAAGGTTGGTTACTACAGATCATAATTCAAACACATATATAGTTAGGTACACGTTGTATATGAGCATGTTCACACACACCACGTGATTAATTTTGTAATGTGCATGCTAGGTAGAGTGTTGATTTTCAATAAGCAAGTCAACATTTTTACTTATGATTTTTGGCATGCTTCAGGTGCAGGTATTTATGGATTGTACTCAGCATTTTTGAAAGCATAAAAATATAACTTTTTGGCACCTTGCAATCAATCTTAGCAAGGTGGTTGGCGAGGTGTCCAACGAGGTCACCAACAAGGTGATCGAAAATTGGCTATAAATACTCCTATTTCTTTAATTATTTTTTAATTCAAAAAACTTGGCAAAACTCAACAAAAAATTTCATTGTTTTGAATTTTGTATTCACTAATAATTATATTTGTAATTCTAATACGTTCATGCGAGTATACAATAATGTGAGTTGCTATTTTTTATAGTAAGTGAATACTTTTCTCTGTATATAGTATTCAAGGGTTGTGATGGTTTATTCTACACATAACAATTTTGTTGTATTTGATCACATCACATCAAGTGGAGTTGGCTGTGGAAGACATGCAGATTTGTGGGTAAAATCAATTCATTGCAAAAGCAACAAGCATAAGCAACAAATAAGTAATTAGGATAGTGGTCCCAGTTGATAGAATTGCTTTTATTTCTTTTAGAGTTGTAAATGTTATATTGATTAGTGAATTATTTGCTACTGAGTCGTTGTCTTAAGAAATTCGAGGAGGTTACCATATAGATACAATCTCTATATAGGTTTACCTCGTTATATCTTGTGTTATGCATGCTTAGTTGTAAGGCTAATATAATTTGTGTTTAAATTGTATATGTTAAAACATATGATTATTTAAACTCTGATTAGAATGTGTTTGTTCCCTCTATCTATCTTGTAATTTGTTTATAATTTCTTACTCTGGATGTTATCTATCGTTTTGATATTATTATGGTTCTACTTTTGTTGACTCTACTGCTTTCATACTATTATTCTATTCACTACTTATGGAGACAAGTACGTTAAGAATCTGTATTTCTTTATACTGGTAGTACTAGACTTATTCAATTTATAAAATAAATATATATTTTTCTTATGAATAGTTATTTAGTAGTTTTATCGTATATTAACTTTTTATTATTATCCTTGAATAATTATATTAATCACATTAAGTGTGATTATTCATATGATTCATGCTCATTCATTCAATGAACAGATCGAGTCTTGTCAACTCATTTATGAGAAGATCAGTTTTATATTAAGTTAATCATTTTCGCGTCGAAATCATATCATATCCTATATTAATTAAAAAACATTCAATTAATGTACATTATTTTTAAGTAAAAAATATTTATAAGAATACTTATTAAGTTTGATCAGTTCGTGTCTATTGTGTTTATGCAATTAACTTCTTAAATAATAATAAAATATTAATTATCCCCACTTTAAATAAATTTTCATGATATATTTGAGTTATTTATTAATTGAAATTATTCAAGTATTCTCAATATTTTGTCATATTACACTCGTATTTGTATTAGATTTCAATTTCATAAATTAGCACCATACTGCTAATAAAATAAGTATTACATATTTATTACTTACTAAAATAATAAATTAATTGATTGCTTTCTTTAAGAGTATTCAGCAAACCTTAACCTTCCTATAAAACTTTAATATCAATAAAAATTATATAATAAAAGCAACTTAAAAAAATTATATTTAAAGACTATTTTTCTTCAATTTCTAAAAAAATGAATTTTTTGAGTGATAATAATTGTTGCTAAACAATCAATACAATCATGTACTTACTAAATTTGAATCACCAATCCATGTGTTTACACGTATCCAAAACTAGTATTTTTAAAGAAACCACAAACAAGTTTTTATTATCTATCTTATTGTTTAATTAATTTCAATGGATTGTTAATAAATAATATAAATCTAGTTATATGATACAATTTATCTTTTGCTAGAGTTTGTAAATTATTTATTTTTTGATACTTTAATAATATCTCAAAAACATATCATTATATATTTTTTGCTATTTTGATAATATCTCGAAAACATATCATAAGACATTTTAAGCCGCTTATATTCAAATTGTAGTAAATGAGCTATAAGTAATTGACATTTTAATTATGGTTGGATTAAAATTTTTATGAAGGAAAAATATGAAGGGTAAAAAAGAAAAATCAATAGTACATAAAGGGCACTATCTTTGGATAGGACATGTATTTTTCTTATATCTAACAATAAAATTATATTGCAATGCAATTCAATTTTTTAGTTACTTAAAAAGTGTTTTAATACTACTCATCATTAAAATTAAGTTATGCGACACCACAACTATATTTTTTGCATGTGTAAGAAAAAGTTTCAAAAAAAACCTTGTATGTCATTTATCATGAAAATTGCCCGAGTACACCATAATTTAATTTAAAATGTGTACGAAAAAGTTGTAAAAATTACTCTCATATCACATGGAAATTAAGCACAAGGCATATAAACACATGAAAATTAAGCAGAAAAGTAGCAAAGAAAAAAAGAAGAGTTTTTTAGTCACAATAAGATACTTCTAACGTAGTACATATACATATGAATGAATAAACGTCTATGTAGCACCATCTACGAGTTACTTAAAGAAACCACTCGATAGTAAACAACTCACTAAATAGCAATTCAATAGTTCATACCTCAGAGAAATATACGCTTATAACTATCAATTAGAGCACCAAGCTCAAATGCATCTAAGCTTCCTCCACCATTGTCTTCATAGCAATCACAATCAAAAAATCTAGCTCTCTTCTGAAAATCAATATAAGATATAACCTAGGATAACGGAAACTCTCATGCACATATACTTAAATAAAATAATCTTAGTGCTTTAATCAAATTTTCATTAAACCCATATGAAAACAAGTTTTCACAAAATCATTTGACATATCACCAATATAGAGCCACATTCTACATATCACAAACATGGAACAAAAAAACAATATTTCTCAAAAGTTTGAGTTTACAAACTACTAAACTTTTTGCACATTTTCTAATTAATTTGGCAACTCAAAATGACAAAATATTTAAAAACAACTTGGTGAGTGTAATGATCATCACCACGCATTCTCATTGCCACCACCCCAACCACCTCAATAAGGGTAATAGCCTTCCTCGATGAGTGTAATAGTCACAGTTCGTAGCCAACCACCACTCGAGAAGAGACCTTGGTGAACACTCAACGAGCTACAAAAGTAATAATTTTTTGTTTGAAAATTATTGAATGTGTTTCCCACAAATACCAATAAACACATAAACAAACACAATGCAAACAAAGCTTAAACATGACAACTACATTCTCCAACCACCAAAGTGGTGTATGGATAATGCAAACATAAAAAGTTTAAAATCTATGTGAGCATATGCAAATCTAAGTTAACAATAATTTTCCTTTCATAAAGGATGACAATACAATAAGTAAGTTATACATATTCCATGTTTTGTACACGAAAATACCAATATAAAAACAAAAGGAATTACCATTTTCCTCTTTGATTTTCTAGTAAAACACTATACAACCTATACATACACAAAAAATATAATACATTCATACAAGATGATCCTAATGAATTCATTCTCATGAACTAACTCTAACTCAGAACAAAGAAACCCACAACACACCTATAACAAAGAAACCCACAACACACCTAACTCCAATACATGTGTCTTATTATACTCCATCCATATTCATAAATCAATAAATCCATCTTGATGCACTACTCTATGATACACGCCTAATATATAACAACTTCAATTTTGCTACACATATATCATGTACACATGAAACATCAAATACACTTGAAGAACATTGTATAGAAATACGATGTAATCTAACCAAATACTATCAATTTACCCCTACACAAGTAAACAATAATAAGCTAAGCATACTCAAACATGCAATAGAGAAACACAACTCCCTCTAACTTCATACTACACTCTCCTTAAGTATATGCATATCAATCAAATGAGTTTTGTACACAAACTTCTCCCATTTTTTAACATAGAAAGTCAAACGAACACCCATATGTGAAGGAGATAAGACATAAAAAAATTTAGTAATCCTAATCACTCATGCACCATCAAAGAATGGATTAAAGCATACAATAACAACTTAGAATAAACAACATATGTTAAATATAAAAAGAACACTGAAAAATCAAACATAAACGTTTCATTAATATAACTATTTTTTATTACAACTGAGTACACAACTCAAGAAAAAGTATGTAGAAAAAAACAAAAATAAATCAAGAATTAGTTATGTCTTCATCACCTTCTCATGTAGATCAACTAGTCCTTATACCAAACTCCCTATGGACAACAAGCTAAAGGGCTCCTCCAAAGGAGTTAACAAAGGGATTAACAAGGGTGTTGATATCAATTATCCTAACTAGCAACTCAATGTTTTGAGGGCCATCAATAGGATCTCTAGAGTCTAAAAGATACACATCATTAAATTTAACACTAGCAGTGTGTGTATAAGAAGTAACACCATTCACCTATAGCCGAACTAAAGTGCGAGAACCAATAAACCATGGAGAACTATACTAAAGAAAAATCTATTCCAATCTAAAGACATATTAATTGAGGTGCACCAACAACTAGAAATAGAAAGAGAACTCATGAGTAATAGGAACACTGACTGTGTCTTGTCTGGTGGTTGTCAACCCTTGTTGTAGTCTCCAAAGATTGATGAATTTGAGGAGAATAAATGGGAAGAGTAGGAGAAGAAGTATAGGCACCTTGAGATGATGTAGAATCAAAATGAAAGTATGTTGGGATCGAGGATGATAATGAGAGGGATAGACAGAGGCAAAAACCATAATCCTACTAGAAAGAGCCTCTCTAGAAGGAAATTTTTTGAAGATAGACTCACACCAACGGGTGATCAAAGAAGAATATTTGAGATCAGTGTGAGAGAGAGAAGAGGAATGGAAGATAATGATTCTATAGATCATGCCATCTAGATTGATAGTTTCACTATCGAGAATAGCAACAAGAAAGGGGCCACATAGGTACATACTTAACTAAAGAAGTAGGAGAACAATGATGGATGCAAAAGCTCACAATATTGCTAAGATGGGGTCCAATGGAGGTAGCACTTAAGGAAAGATAACATCCAACCTTTTAGTCAATACACTAGCCATTCTATTGATATCTCAAGAATAGAGGTTTTGGAGATCAGAAGGAAGATTGACTCCAAGAATGTTCTCATACTCAAAAGGAAGAATGGGAAAGGATGGATTTTGAACATCCGAAAATGATAGTGTTCTAATAACATCTACCCTTGAGAACGTGATAGAACATTATCGAAGAGTGAAAGAAACAGAGAACTCATAAGTACAAAAATTATTACACAAAGCCAAGATAATAATAGTGTGTAAGAAAACACAAAGATAAACAATAAACATATGCAAACCCTTCTTAGATGATAGGAAAGTCAACAATCTAGACTAGTCTCTCAAGGACAAAAGAAGCAGCCACAAAAGTAATAGTTTTTTCAACAATAATTGAGTGTCTTCAAGATTATCATCAACAAGAGCATTATATGTTCTTTATGTATTTCTTTGAAGAAATTGATTTACAAGAAAGTATGCAAACATAAAAGTCTAAAGTATTTAGAAGTAAAAAAGGGAAGTGGCTTAAGTCAATAGGAGGAAATATAGAAGTATTTAGCAAATGATGTGGCTTGAAATGAAATTATAAAGGGGTATATATATATATAGGGAGAAAATAGTGCCTCATTAAGCTCTTTTCTAACCACCTCATTGAGTCCTCGTTGAGGGGTCGACGAGACCACAATGAGTGTTGAAATCACATGCAAGTGAGACCTCAGTGAGATGTAAGCGAGGGATATGATGAGTAGTCAAAGAGGAGAGTTAACCAAATTGAAAATATATTTGAGTTTTTCTTGAAATAAGTCAAATAAAATAACAAAATTACAATCATGAAAACACAAATAAGAAACATAAAATGAAAAACACAAATAAAAAAACTACACAAAAAGAGAAGAAAAATTAGAACATCCTCACATGTTGATCACAACAGAACAATTATCAAACTACATCCCTCCTTTTTAAGAATATTTTTTAAGGTGTACCAATACCAATATGTAACCCATGGTTCACATTTCTCTTAAAAGTATGGAATTTATTGGTTTTATTTTTATTTGAACTTTGAGAAAAACCATCATAGGTATAGGTATAACCATACTGACAACTAGGTGAGAATGAACACTATATGGTTGATGCATAATGCATCCAAAAAGAAAGTGTTAAGTTTAATCACAATATTTACATTCTAAGTAGTTAGAGTGGGAGGAATGAGGAGAAGATCTCCTAGGAATGCTTCAAGAGTATCTAGGTACTTTCTAGCAAGGTAACCAACAATATTGCAAAGATAACAAGAACTTACATAAGAGTGAGAGAAGCAAGATCTCTAACTCCTAAGAGTAGCACAAGGAAGAAAGGAGGGAGAAGCACTAACACTAACTCTCACACAAGGAGGAGTAGTCAGTCCCTCATAGTGTGACTTGATATGCCCACCTCACAATGTGATTGGATATGCCCACACTCACCACAATAGGAGATGAAGTGTTCACCTTAATGGAACAACCCATTTGGAGCACAACCTAGTTCTTACCTCTTAGAGTGGCAACATCAACCTTAATCTTAGGGTCAACAACCACTAGTTTAATGAACTTTGTAGCATAAACAAAAGGGTAGAATTGTCTTCAACATAACCTAAACCCCTTATGTTGTTTGGCATCTTGTTAAAACTTAGAATTTCATCAAATTTCTAATTACCCAGCATCAATATTTTGATAGTTTCTTTGGAACCTGATTGACTCCTAAAACTTTCAGAAGGTCAACTTTTTTGTCTAATGAATGCCTCAATTAATCCAACATAACACACATATTCTTCATCTTTTCACGAAGAGTTTCCAAGTTTCTATCCTTTTATGAAATACTATGTTTCTAATATTCTTTGTTGTTGTCCAGCACAATTATCTTCTATCCAAGAAGAGTGACTTGATCAACCTTATCCTTGGCTAAATCAAAGCTAACAACCCATTGATTTTCTTGGCTTAACCCAAGGACTCTCAAGCCTTTTCCCAAAAACTTCATCTTAGAATGGTTAGACTCACACTCTACCACCATTT
The DNA here is from genome assembly GCA_033030585.1 of Hippophae rhamnoides. NCBI lineage: Eukaryota > Viridiplantae > Streptophyta > Magnoliopsida > Rosales > Elaeagnaceae > Hippophae > Hippophae rhamnoides. Next base: position 27,251,321 of record CM065431.1, on the reverse strand, counting down.
TGTTATACCTTTTATGCATAATATCACATTTCTTTGAGAAATCACCATTGTCATGGTTTAGAGAGGACTTCTTTGCCTTAAGAGCGGCTCTTAATGAGCTTAACTGTATTTTCTTTTCATCAAGGCTATCCAAAACTTTCGTACGAGCTTTGTGCTCCTTAAAGTGATCATGGTAGGTTTCTAGAAGCTTTTCTTGGTCTTCATCATCTTCATCGAAAAATCTAGTAGATTTAAAGATAGTAGAAGAAGGATCCTCTATAGGTTTCGATGCCATAAAGGTAATGAAATTGTTAACTTCTTATTTAGTACTACAGTTATTATTCAAAATAGTAACTTATACCTTCATGGCTCATTTGCCAGACCAATTATGTTTGCTAAAGCACTGAGTGACAATGTGTTCGATCCTTTCGCATTAGAAACACTTAATCTTGTTAACGGAACCCACTCTGATGCTTGTCATTGTCTTCATTAGAGTCTTCCATTTTGAAAACTTCTTGGCAATAAATTCCATCTCTTTCTCATCAGAGCTGGAACTATCATTACTTGCCACTAAAGTATACTTTTTCTTTATTTCTCTTACTTATGGTAGACTTAAAAACCAAGCTCTTTCCTTTTTCATCAACACTTCTCCTTTTCTTGGGTTATCAATGGTGAATTTGAAAGGTTTAGATATCACCTATATTTAGGTCCTCAATTGTGTGGGCAGTCTCAATTATAGTGACCTTTTCACTTAACCGAGTGGAAAGACTAGATAACACCTTTTCCACTTGCATCACATCTTTGATAGGATGATGAAGATTGCACAAAGTGTTGACAATGTTTGAGAATCTAAGGTAGAAGCTATCAAAGGTCTCATCTTCTTCCATTTGCAACAACTTATAGTTATAATTGAGCCGAGTCAACCTAGACTTCTTTACTACAGAGACACCCTCATGAGTAACTTTAACAATGTCCCAAGCCTAATTTAACATCTAACATGCTAAAATACATATGCACTCATCATTTGTTTTGTGACGGCTCTAAAATGGCATGTGTATTAGGAGGATATGCCAAACCATTCTTAACTTGAAACCAAAAACGATCTCCTCGTGACCACAAAAAGATGTGTATCTAAGACTTCCAATAGGCATAGTTTTGCACGTTGAAGAGAGGATATCTTCCAATATTCCTTCTTTCATTTGAATCTATCCAGATAAATGTGACTGTGTGTAAGCCAAAGATAATAGATCAACACCAGAGTCACTTGGTGTACAACCAAAGAGAGGTGATAAGAACACTTCAAAAAATCAACTCTTGTATGCAGCTAAAAACAATAAACAATGATAATAAATATACAAGCAAGCAAAAAGAAAAAAAACTTAATTAATTACAAAAGTAGATAATAATAAGAAACAACAATACGTGGAAAATAAACATATGAAATATAAACATATGGAAAATAAGCAAGAAAATAAAAAAAGAAGAGTTTTTCAATCATAATCAGATTCTCATATATAAGAACATATTTGAATATAACTATTGTTATCCTAAAAGCACATGCGAAATACAAATACAACAATATGACATGGTAAACTCACATAAGATCTAACATCTATGTGGTAATATCTACGGTTGCTTAAAACAACTATTCGACAATAAATAAATCACTATACAACAAATCAACAATTTATAACTTAAAGAAATATACATTTATACCTCTATCAATTGGAGTACCACGATAAACTATGTCTAAGCTACCTTTACTGTTTCCATAGCAAATGTGATTCAAATGAATCTAGCTCCCTTCTAAAGCTCCATTACCATGGTGATGTGATACAATCACCTACAACTCGGTATAGTGAATAAAGTAATGGCAACTCACATGCACATGTAGCTCGATAAAATTGTCTTGGTGCTTTAATCAAATTTTAATTAAACACACGTAAAAACAAGTTCTCACAAAATCAATCGACATATCACTAATATAGAACCATATTCTACGTATCATTGATACGAAACTATAGATTTTGTTTTTCAAAAATCCAAGTTTACAAACTGTCAAAATTTTCAATTTTTCAATTTAATTAATTTGAAAAACTCAATAGGGGATATTTATAGAAAAAAATTGCAACTTTTGTAGGTCTCATCTCACCACCATCTCGCGATCCACTTAGTGAGGAACCTTAGCAAGCACTCGAAGAGCTACACATGTCGCCATTTTTGGTTTGAAAATTACTAAATTCATTTCCCATAAATACTAGCGATCATCAAAACAAAATGCAAGCCTAAACATGCCAACTACATACCCCAACCTTTTAAGTGCGGTATATATCATACGTAAAATCTGTGTGCACAATATTGAACCTACAACAATTTACCTCACATAGAGAATGAGAATACACTAAATAAAATATACATATTCTGTTACCAATAAAAAAATAACAGGAATAAACAGAAAGTGTTATAATAATAATAATAATAATAATAATAATAATAATAATAATAATAATAATAATAATAATAATAATAATAATAATATGAAAAAACAGTTTAAAATGTTTCCCATCGGTTGATATGATATTTTTGAAACGGAGCCTAGCATATATTTTGGAGCAAAAACCATTACCTATATAATCTACTGGCGGTATTTTTCTCTTCGTGTAATTAATTATACGCATTATTTATCTAAAAGATAAAAAGGCCACGTGTATCATCATATTATTATGTTACTCTACTCTCCTCGGAATCTTAGCCATTCGAGTGACAACAGACTACAAAACAGGTAATCGGTATAAGCTCATAATAGAATATACCAACAGGGACAACCAGAGCAACAATTTCTTTCAATGACATTGAGAGTCAAACTGCCGAATTAAGGTTAATTACGTAAGTCTCGTCATCAATTACACTTGAACTTCAAGATCAGAGAAACAAAGAAACATGGAAGTAACAACTCTCAATCAGCTCAAGGTTTCAGATTGGAGTTGTCATTAATTACATTTAAAGGCATTGACTGCTCAATTCGCTCCATTGTATATTATATACAGCATCATAAATTCATTCTTATTGGACTCTCTCACCTTACATAATGCAACATTTCAACACAAGCCCTTTTTGATCCATTCTCCCTTCTTCATTTCCTGAAAGTTAAATTAAGCTTTAGACTGCAAGAGACACAATTGTAACTAAGGGGACAAAGAAAGAACCCACAAGCAAAAGCAGAAAATTTCAATTAATAGATTTGAGGTTGTCTGCTATTCGAATAATTTTCCCACTAAAAATAACCAGAAATGAGAGGAAGCTAATAAAGACAAAGGCCCACTGATGCTTTCAATTGGAAAATGCATTAGTCTATATATCACAATATAATTGGTCCCCATATTCCCTTATTAGTAAATGGTTCCATATTTAAACATATAATTTTTTCCATTTCAAGATCCAATCTAACACTAATACGTGACCTAATGCATACTTCCGCATAGCATTTCTCAAATAACTTTGATAACCATTTCAACCAAAGCAGTAGATTACAAAACTCTTTGTAGAAACCAATAAGGGGAAATTTTTGACTTCATAGTAACAAGCTATTGCCCACCATAAAAAAGCATTTGTAATATATTCACCATACTTCAAGTTGAACAGGAGATTATTTATGGGGTCAATTAAGCAAGATCATAACATCTATTACCACCCAACAGATGCCTATACTTCAGTTCTTCCTCCTCATAGTTATGTTCCATTGCAAAAGATTTAAGAGGAATATCCACAATGACAATAGAATGGCACTATCACAAGATCCATTTGGAAATATGATCATGCAATTGCTCCGCATAAAAAAGAGAGAATATGTATGAACTAATAAAGAACACCAACTTTCAGGTGGCTGAGCTAACTTCCGATTTTGTGGTGACATCATTTCTTTCTTCAACTGCACTAATATGTCCTCCATGGTATGCTCCCTTTGCCACTTAGCAAGCATGGGAAAAAGACTTGGTTCAACCTGACCAGTTGTCAGTTCATAAGCTTAGATAAATATAAACTCAGCTACGAAAAATTTCAGGTGATGTAATATACCATGCCAGTTTCTTGGTTGACACACATCATGTTAATGCGTGTTTGGAACCTCACAGTAGGTGGATTATCTGGATAATCCAGACCACAAAACAGCTTCAACTGATATATTCGCCCTTCATGAACAGTCTGGAAAGAAGAACAATTAGTAATACTGTAATAGCAAGACTCAACTTTATCTTGTAGAGAATGATGATGAAAAACAGACACACGAGATGTATGCCCATGCAAACTTATATTCCAATTTGATGGGAAATAATAAAAACAGAAAATTCAATTCATTTTGTACTATTCAGTTCTGATGCAGTTGCCAATGTTCCATCCCATAAACCACCAGATAAAATTACCTTCAAGATGATCCAGATAACTAGTCTAGAAATCCCATAAACATGTATTTAACTGGAGTGGGATTGAGACTGTTATAGACATGTCAATAAAAAAACCTCATTAAATCTAAAGAACAGGATAAAGCCCACAATATATGCTCTCAATAGAAGATCCTGGCAGTTTGTTTTCTCGTGTTTAATTTATTAAGCATGTTGATTCAAGAGATGAATATGAATGAACAAAAACTCGAGAATTTTACAAATCAAGGTGTTCTCAGGGAGATGATTTAGAGTAAAGTGGCAAGATAAAAAATTAATAATTTACAATTGAAGATGGTCACGTATTAGATCGGGGAACTCCTCTCCTTTAGTAACCACAACTGATACTATTTACATTTTCATAATTGTTCAATTGGTGTCTTCAGTGTCATCATCAATACTGTAATCATATTCATACAATCAACTTTGGCTCTGATGACAACCTAGCTAATAACAGGAATGCATGAAAATTCAACTAAAATTAAATTAGTTTTTAAAACTAAGGCTAGTTTCAGGGCTCGCCTTCGGTCTTTATTTCTAACAAAATCACATCAAGGCTAGTATTTTCAATGTTTTTTAAGATACGTGTCACCTTGATCCTCAAGGCTTAAGTTCGTAACATGGAATGGCTTACGCATCTAAATTTTGTTAAATTGATGAACTTGAAACACACAATTGGGCCCAAGTTTTTTTTTGTTTTGAAAGAAAGCCCATATCAAATTTGGCTTTCCCAAGCTGATAAACAAAAGAAACACAAAGAATATTAGAAAGCACAATCAGTGTAGGGCCTTCAAATTTATAAGCCATGTTCCACCATTTTTAGCCCTTTGAATTGTTCTTGAGGTGCTTCCACATCTCCTAACTCAATTTCAAAAAAATGTAATCCAACAACCATTCCTTTTTATCCAAAAAGAATCCTCTAGGTCTTCTATTAATAATTACTGAAAAATTCACCGAACTCAAACACCCTTTGATCCATAATCTCCATCTTGCCCAACCCCTCTTTTAATACAAAATCCAAAAAATTCCAATCAATATAGTCATACGTTTTCTGAAAATCAATTTTGAAAATCAAGGCGTCTTTGTTATTCCTCCTGTGCTCCTCAACAACTTCGTTGGCTACCAAGACTTCGTCTAAAATTTCTCTACCTTTTACAAAAGAAACTTGTTAAAAAGAGAGAGTAGACTAAAGTACCACTTTTAGGCTTATAGACAAACCTTGGCAATAATATTGTATAAACTGGTAACCAAACTTATTGGCCTAAAATCCACGACTTTTAAGGGTCTTTCTATCTTGGGTATTAGGTGAATAAAAGTAGCATTATTTATTTGTTAACAATAACATTACTATAAAAAATCCCAAAATACCTCAAATTTCTCATATTTAACCATCTCCCAACACTTGTATAAAAAAGCAAAATTAAATCCATAGGAGACTTATCTTTTGAGCACTCAAAATTGCTTTTCTAATTTCTTCTTCAAAAGGTCTTTCTAACCAAATTGTCGTTTCATTTGAGATACACTCCCAATCCAACCTTGAAGTTGTTGTCTTGGCTCAACAATATTCGAATAAAGCCGTCTTGACGAAACTCACTACCTCCTCTATTTGATGTTCATCCTCTACAATACTTCCACCTTCCTTCCTTCTCAATTTTTTCAATCATGTTTCTATTATTTCTTCCATTGGCCATAGCCTGAAAAAAATTTGTGTTAACATCACCCTGCTTAATCCATATAGCTCAACTTTTGCCTCCAAGATATTTCTTTATTTACAATTAGATCTTCCATCTAAATTTTTAAGCTAACAACTTTGCTTTCAAGGAATTATTGTAGCTTCCGTCCACTTGGCACCTATCTAGAAAAGAAATTATTTCCTTTAAAGATTTCCTTCTATCTTTTAAATCTCCAAATTCCTCCTTGTTCCACCTTTTTAACTTTTCTTTCAGATAGACTAACTTTTTCATAAACATGTAACCACTCTAACCCTAAACAAAACTACCATTGTTGCACGTTACAAATAAAAGGAATTGGACCCCCAATGCTTTGTTTCTGTGCTCAAAAATACTAGATAATGATCAAAGATAACCTTCTGACAAATCTCTTGTTTAACATTAGGCCCAACCAAAGGTTCCTTCTCATGTAAGAATAAAAATTTGTCAAGATTACAACCAGCAGGATTTGATCTAAAGTCAGACCAAGTAAAGATACTGCTCCAACAAACCTTTTCTAATAACCCAGTGTTCCATATAAAAGAATTAAAATCCTTCGTACTATTAGTTTCTCTCCTTCCACTTGATTTTTCTTGAGTAAATCTCACTATATTAAAGTCACCACACACAAGGCGTGGTTAGATAGGGGTTTTCATGAAAGCACTTGAATTCTATCGTTGGCAAGAATCCGACAAACAGGCGTCAGAGATGGTCAAAAAAAGACAAGGAAGGCTAGGCTTTAGTGACAAGGGAAGGATGGTGACGGAAGGGGGGAATTATTAACTATTATTTGTAGGAAATCAACCTAGGAGTATGGTCAATTTCCTGATTTCCAGGGTGGAACCAACCCCTGATTTTAGGAAGACAGTTTCCTGATTTCCAGGGTGGAACCAACCCCTGATTTTAGAATGTTAGTTTCCTGATTTTCAGGATGATTTACAACTGTATATTAATAAATTCTAGCAGTGGATTAGGCATAACAAATGTATATATAAAGGGATATGATATTAAGAAATAAAAAAGAAGTAATTTTTCTGTAAAATATATAAAACTTCATGGTATCAGAGCTCTGGGCAGAAAGACCACTTCTCTAATCTATCTCTTTTATTTCCAAATAATAGCTCACCATGGAAGAACATTTCTCTGCATCTAATCCCTCTTTTAATACTCCCATTGCTCCTCGGTTAACATCAGGCAACACAGATAATAATCCCGTCCCTATCATCACACACACTTAATGGCCAAAACTATCTTCAATGGTCTCAATCAACGATGATGTTCATAAACGGGCGAAGCAAGGATGAATATCTCACTGAAAATATCCCAAAATCCGATCCCAATACTGCTGATTTCAGAATCTGGAAAGCATAAAACAATCTGGTTATGTCCTGGTTAATCAGTTCTATCACAACCGAAATAGGAGAAAATTTCTTGTTGTACACCACAGCAAAAGAAATATGAGAAGCTGCACGAGAAACGTTCTCCAATAGTGAGAACACTTATGAGCTCTTCTATGTGGAGAGTTCTCTCCAAGACCTGCGCCAAGGCGACAACTCTGTGACTATTTATTTCACAACTCTTACTCGTCATTGACAACAGTTGGACTTGTTTGAAATACATGAATGGAAATGTCCAGAAGATCGTGCATATTTCAGAAAAATTGTGGAGACTAAGCGTGTCTTCGAATTCTTGATGGGACTCGATAAATCCCTTGATGAAGTAAGGGGTAGAATTCTTGGAACAAAACCATTACCAAGTCTGCGAGAAGCATTCTCTGAGGTGCGCAGAGAGGAGAGCCGAAAACGTGTCATGCTGGGACAATCAAATCCTTCCACGATTCCTGAAGTCCCAACTTTTGCAACAATCAAAAGCAATTCACCAGATTTTGGTGCATGTGTTGCACGAAGCAATACTCAACATACCGACATTAATCGAAAAAGGAAAGGTCGCACATGATGTGACTATTGTAGAAATCCTAGGCATTTTAAGGAGATTTGTTGGAAATTACATGGAAAGCCTGCTGACTGGAAAAAAAATCGAGACCAGGAGGCAAAGGGAAATGTTGCAATTACTGACATATCTTTATCTGATAATCATGTCCCATTCACTAAGGATCAGTTTGATCTCCTCCAACAACTTATACAAAAATCAAACATTAATCCCACTCATAGCTCCAGTAATTCAGCAATGCATGCAGCCAAATTTTTCCCTTCATCTTGGATAGTAGACTCAGGTGCTTCCAATCACATAACAGGTAATCAATCACTTTTCACAACCTACTCACCTTGTAACAAACTTCAAACAGTGCGTGTGGACAACGGTACTCGAACTATATGTCTCTTGAACAACCTCACCCTCAAATCTGTGTTATTTGTGCCTGATTTTGACTACAATCTCATATTAGTTAGTAGACTTAATCATGACCTTAACTGTGAAACTAAATTCTTACCTAAATCTTGTGTTTTTCGGGACCTAAACTCAAGGAAGATGATTGGAAGTGTTGATTTTCGTGCGGGCCTCTATGTTCTTGACGTCAACACTCCTTCAATCCATTATGTTAGTCATCAGTGTCAATTGAGTCATAATCTTAAGTCTAATACTCGTACTGATAAAGAAAGTGAAATCATGTGGTGGCACTTTCGCCTAGGTCATCCAAATTTTTTGTACTTGAAATGTTTGTTTTCATCCTTATTCATCAATATAAATCCAAACTTATTTCGTTGTGAAGTTTGTCAATTGGCAAACATACTCGAAACACTTTTTCACCACGCACGCACAAACCAAGTCACCCTTTTTCTCTCATTCACGGCGACATTTGGAGACCATATCGCATTCCCAGTATTATTGGTGCTAGATGGTTTTTACTGTTAATTGATGACCATACTCGATTGTGTTGGACATTTCTTATGAAAGACAAATCTGAAACCAAGAACATATTTTCACTTTTTCATGCCATGATCCAAACTCAGTTTAATGCCATATTCAAATCCTAAAAACTGATAATGCTAGGGATTTCTTTAATTCCGATCTTAGTGGATATCTCAAATCACATGGTATTGTACAACAAAGCTCCTGCGTTGACACACCACAACAAAACGGTGTAGCTGAACATAAGAACCGTCATATACTTGAGGTTGCCCGAACTTTGCTCTTTCAAACCAATGTTCCTAAAAAATTTTGGGGTGAAACCATTCTTACTGCAACACACTTGATCAATCGAATGCCTTCTCGAGTTCTCAAATTTCACTCACCTTTACAAGTCTTTCAGGATCAATATTCTACCTCACAACTTGTGTCACAAATTCCTTTCAAGATTTTTGGTTGCACTGTTTTTGTCCATATTCATTCACAATATCGTGGTAAACTTGATCCTCGTTCCCTTAAATGCATCTTCCTTGGTAAATTTTTGGTTGCACTATTTTTGTCTTACAAATGTTTCTCTCCCATCACCCATAAGTTTTACAATTCCATGGACGTTACTTTCTTTGAGGAAACTCCATTCTATTCTAATTCTACAATTCTATTCTAATTATGCAATTCTATTCTAATTTTGCAATTCAGGGGAAGAATCACACAAATGAATTACAGAATTGGGATTGGTCATCGCTCATTGAACCAAACCTACCATCTCAGTTATCTTCCACTACTTTGTCCTCTTCCAACCTAGTTCCCATTCCAGATTCTCCTTCCAAGCTTAATCAATCTCCCATTGTCTATCCTAGACATCTTCTCCTTCCTAATGATGCCATAAAAGTCTATGGAAGAAAGATAAACTTTGACTTGCCCACACAAAATCACCAAAGCCAAGAATCTCTCACGTGCCAGACTAAATCTGAGAGATTACAAGATGAAGCAGAATCTAGTCCAACACTAGGTTCTGACCCTGAGTTTGATCTTCTTATTCTGCAGAGAAAAGGTGTTCGATCATGCACTCAACGTTCCCTTCGAAGTTACATTTCTTATGCAAATTTGTCCCCAAAATTTCAGGCATTTGTGACATCCCTAGACAACATCAAGATTCCTAATTCTGTCAACGAGGCTCTAAAAGTTCCTAAATGGGGCAAGGCAACCTTAGAAGAATACACTGCACTTGAAAAGAATGGTACATGGATGTTAACAAAGCTACCACATGGAAAGAGGACAGTGGGTTGTAAATGGATATTCTCAGTTAAACAGAAAGCAGATGGAAATATCGACAGATATAAAGCTCGACTAGTGGCTAAAGAGTTCACCCAATCATATGGAATTGATTATCAAGAGACTTTTGCTCCTGTAGCAAAACTTAACACAGTTCGTGTCTTGCTGTCTATTGCAGTTAATGAGGATTGGCCACTGCTTCAGCTTGATGTCAAGAACGCATTCTTAAATGGAGATTTGATCAAAGAAGTTTACATGGATGTGCCTCCTGGCTTTGAGACTAAAGATACACAAGGGAAGGTATGCAAGTTGAGAAAGACACTATATGGACTTAAACAGTCACCTAGAGCATGGTTCGAAAAATTCACCAAGGTCCTCAAACAGGATGGATACTCTCAGACACATGCAAACCACACTTTATTTGTCAAAAACTTCATAGATGGGAGAATTACAACTTTGATTGTATATGTTGATGATATAGTTCTTACAAGAAATCATGTAGGAGAAATGAAGAGACTTAACATGCTATTATCCAAAGAATTCGAGATTAAAGACTTGGGATATTTGAAATATTTCTTATGGATGGAGGTGGCACATAGTACTAAAGAAATCTCAGTTTCTCAACGTAAATATGTTCTAGATATCTTGTGTGAGACTGGCATGAGTGGGTGTAAGCCTGTTGAAACACCTATGGATCCTAACACCAAACTAATACCTCGAACTGATGAATTGGCAATTGACAAGGGGCAATATCAACGGTTGGTAGGTAAGTTAATTTATTTGACCCATACACGTCCAGATATAAGTTTTTCAGTCAGTGTTGTTAGTCAGTTTCTTGGCAACCCATCAGTAGATCACTTGGAGGCAGTAAATCGTATTCTAAGATACTTGAAGAAGAATCCTGGAAAGGGGCTCATGTTCAAGAAAACAATTAATAGGAGATTGGAAATTTATACTGACGCTAATTGGGCGGGATCTCCTAGTGACCGAAAATCCACATCTGGATATTGCTCATTTATTTGGGGAAATTTGGTGACATGGTGTAGCAAAAAGCAAGCAGTGGTAGCACGTAGTAGTGCCGAGGCTGAGTTCCGTGCATTGGCTTTGGGCATCTGTGAAGGAATTTGGCTAAAACGACTGTTATACGAACTCAAGGTTGAACATTCAGAATCTATTAAAATCATGTGACCAGTCAGCAATTGCAATTGCCAAAAATCCAGTCCACCATGGTCGAACTAAACATGTGAAAATTGATAGACACTTCATCAGTGAGAAAATTGAAGGCAAGATAATCTCCTTCAACTATGTTCCATCTAGGCAACAAGTAGCAGATATCTTAACCAAAGCTTTGTTTCGACCTAATTTCACAGAGTTAAATGTAACACTTGGTTTGGAAAACATATATTGCCTAGCTTGAGGGGGAGTGTAGGAAATTAACCTAGGAGTATAATCAGTTTCTTGATTTCCAGGGTGGAACCAACCCTTGATTTTAGGAGGACAGTTTCCTGATTTTTAGGGTGGAACCAACCCCTGTTTTTAGGATGTTAGTTTCCTGATTTTCAGGATGATTTACAATTGTATACTAATAAATTCCAGCAGTGGATTAGGCATAACAAATGTATGTATAAAGGGATCTGATATTAAAAAATAAAAAAGAAGTAATTTTTCGGTAAAATGTATAAAACTTCATTATTCCTCCGTTTTTAATAAAGATATTTGTTTTCAATCAAAAGGAAAAAAAATGAAAATATGTGTAATAAGCTTACAAAATCATTATCACCTTCTTGTTATCTAGACATGCAATGTTAGCTATCATTCCAGTCTAATCAAAATTATACGATCTATTAAATGTTCCCATTTACTACACATCGACCAATGCATTTCAATCTTCCATACTTTGAACAACTGAACCTTTGTTCTATTATCACTTTTACAAAGAGATTAACTGATCAAGACAAAATGTAAGTCATGTAAGATAGGAACAAAAGCCAAAATGATTAGACCATTTAAATGATAAACAGCATGCTAAAATAGACCTCGGAGAAAAACCAGCATCAAAATAATTTTGTACAAGAAGCAGAAAAACAAATTAAACAATCTCCCAAAATCAAAAGTAAATATAGATAGTAAAGAACCTACATTAGGTGGGCCAATGATAGTCCCTGTCCATGACTGCATGTATATATCATCAGCATCATCCATTCCATAACTGACGGTCCCATCTCCTATTCCTTTTTCACCTCTCTCCAGCTCTTCCAATAATTTGAAGTTCCTAGGAACTGCAATCATAATGTCTCAGTGACTATTAATCAATTCATGAATGGACACATGTTTTATCAAAACTACAAAGAAAATCACAATATCAGCACCATAATGGCTTCACTACCAAAACTTAACACAGAATTAAAACTAAGAACAACCGTGTAATCAAATTTCTAGTATCACTGCTTCCAGTTCTGAATTGGATGACTGTCTAAGGCTTGTTTGATAATCATTTCAATCCTTAATTCCCAATTTCAATTTTCAAGTGTCAGAAATTTTGGAATTAGGTACAAACTGATAACTCATTTTCAATTTCTATTTTCTAAATTTTGAAATTTAGTTTTGGAATTTGACTAAATTCTAAAATTCAAAAAGAGTAAATTTTTGAATTCAATTTCTATTTTTTATTCCCAATTTCTATATTCAAGCTTACTCAAAATGATTAAAAAACCAAAGTTTGATGACAATTGATCAAAAAGAAGTTTGAAATTGAATTTTAGAATTTGAAAATTTGAAAACTAAAAATTAAGAATTAGTTATCAAACAAACAATTTCCAATTTTCAATTTCTACTTTTCAAAATTAAAACTAGAAATTGGTTATCAAACAACTTTTATTTTTTCCCAAAAATTATGAAATTGAAATTCAATTCCGAAACCAAGGAAATATAAATTGAAAATTAAAATGGTTAATAAACATAGCCTTAGCTAGTTCATATGATGAGAGTGGAAACATTATTAAAGCTGTCAGCAGGATGAAATAAAAAGGGGTCGGGAAATTAAAAATAAAACATAAAAAATGAAAAATCTAGCTTAAATCTCAATCTTGAAAGAACAAATATTGGGACACAAATTGATAATATATTTCAAATATATTTTAAGTGACATGGATGATAACAATCATAGCTAGTGATGTAAAATGAGCAACTCAACTCATTTAATGTTGATTCAATGAGCTCACAAGCTAAAAAAGCTTAATTCACCTAGTTCATAAACTCAAATGAGCTAGCTTAACTAGCTCATGAACAAAATGTCTTTATTAAGGCTAGTATTTTTATAATTACAATAATGTCATTATAGAATATTACAATTAAAAGATAATACTTTCATTTTTTTTCTTGTTTTACAAAAATATAATAAAAATGTAATATTTGTACTAACATTTTTGTTTATAAATAAAATTATAAACGTTTTTTCACTTTTTCATTTTAATTTTTTTTACTTTTTGGAAAAGTAAATGAGTCATCTCATGAGTTGGTCAGTACAATTCATTTAAAAGTGAACCGAGCTAAACTTAGCACACATAATTTAGATTGAGTTGAGCTAAAACTTATTTAAAGTAAGCTGAACCTAAGCGAATTGAGCCATCTTAACTCATTTATCACCTTTAGTTACAACACAAGAAATAAAACTTTTCCCCACTATCTGATTGCTTGATGACATAATCATCACAAAAAAATATTTTAGAATGAACATAAAGGTATTTCTCAAGTTCTAGAACTATGATTTCTAATGAGAATGAAGCATGTAGCAATTGAAGTAAACAAGACCGATTATTCTTCATACATTGCGCATAAATGACATGCTAATACATCAAGAACTTCCCATCTTCATCTGAACTTTACTCTATCAAAATACTAATTTTACGACATGATATTCTAATACTAATGAAAAACTTACAAAAATTATAAAGCATAATTGCTAACTCAACCGTTCTTCCTATCTCTATATATAGAAGTAAGATACTAGAAAAGCAAGCATAGGGGCCTAAGTATTCTAAAAAATATCATATTTTTTTAAGCCTTCTGCACTAAATGGGATACAGTGGACCAACACAGCCTACCTAAAACACCCGTTGACAAATTCAACACCTACAACAATCTAGAGAAAGAACTTATGATGATGGAGTTTGTAGATGCACAAGCAAGCATGGTTGAAATTCCAAATTAGTACACGATGATGGCTCTAAATAAATGACAAAAAATATGTCCAATAACTTAGACTAACAATGGGTTCAAAGTCTAAAGATCAAGGATGATGCTTATTATGCAATGCAAAATACTTATGAATGTTACGTGGCATTTCAGAGAAACATGACAGCCCATGCCACATTAGCTGATAGACCCAATAACTCTAGTGGGTTTTCACAAGGCAATGAGCTCCCATCCCAAAAGATTAACCCATTGAGTGGGGTTGACTCATGTACTTATAAACACATAATCGAACTGGTATTTTATCAATGTATGACTTGTTTTCTTTTACTTTCAAACATTAGCAAATAGAGTTCAACCATGACACGAACAATAAATAATTTCCACAGTACCAAATCAGATACAAGATGAGACTTTGTTAGGATGTATTGTAGTTATGATAGACTTGTGTGTATTGTATAAACAATTAGATTGTTAATTTTAGTTTAGTGAGTATATTCCTATACTACACAGTGTACATTTCTATTATGTAATCTAGCTATAAGTACATAAACTCTATAATACACTTACTACTTTAACAACAGAAAGTATCATTCATTCTTCTCTTCTCAGTTCCACAGCACCCAACTCTATCTCTCGATAAAGATAGATCACCACAACTATTTGCTATAGCGCAAGTAGATGGAAATCTGGATTATGGCTTATGGACTCATCGATGGCTCTCTAGTATGTCCTTGGTTTCTTGATTCGTCCAATTGCCTTCTAATCCTAATTTCTTAAGCAAGACTCGTCTAAACTCCATGCCCAAGGGCTAGATTTGCAATACTATTTCTAGTGAAATGTATATTCATGTTTCGAACAAGAGCACTACTCGAGAGCAATGGTTATCTTTAGAGTGTCTTTAGGTTTGAATCTCATCCGCGTATTATGGACTTGAGATCTCAGATACAGTTTCTTCGAAAAGAAAACCTCTTTATTTCTGATTACCTTGCACAAGCGAAGAGTATAGCGCACCATTTAGCAACAAGTGGTTCTCCTATTTTAGATCATGATGTGATTCTGCATCTCATGGCTAGTCTTGGTCCGAGCTACTTACCTTTTGTCAATGGTATTAATACGAGAAAAAAAGTACCTACTTTGAGTCTTTTTCATAGAATGTTTGATCAATATAAAAGGATGTTTAAAAGAAAAAAACAATTTACTCTAGAGCAGGTGTTTCATGCTAACACTTCTTCATTTGGTCATGGTGGCCATAATTAGTGTTTTCTTGGTAAAGGAAGAGGTAATTCCTCTAGCTTTAAGCAACCTCCGTGGAGTCTACAACAGTTCTTAAAGGGTCAATGCTCTGATGGTGGTAAACAACAAAGTGTTTCCTCATATCCTGATCACTATGTCCTTTGTTCGTGAAGGTTCTCAAGGTTTTAAGCAAGAACGGCCTGCTTGCCAAATTTGAAGTAAACCCGATCATGGTACATTTAACTATTTTCTTCTAGAAGATATTCTCTCTAGAAAACATCATGGTCCTCTTAAAGGTCTTACTATAGCTATGATTGCTTTTAGAGCCTACAACTCAAGGGAATAGTTGGTCGTTGAATTCGAGTGCTAGTCATCATATTATCTCTGAGGCTTTTAATATCAGCAACCCTATGACCTATAATGGTAGCGATGAAGTATAACTTGGTAATGGTTCTTGTCTTTCCATTTCTTGCATTGGCTCTAGTACATTTGTTGCTAACAATAAGTGTGCTTTGTCTTTACAAACTCTTTTGCAAACTCCTTCTGCCACAGCTTATCTTTTATCTATCCAAAAATTATGTGAAGATAATCATGTTTTTATTGAATTCCATCCTTCTATTTTCTATGTTAAGGATATGTTTTCAAGAAGCACTATCCTCCAAGATGTGAGTAAAGATAAACTTTACAAAATTGAGAGACAAGCACTACGTGAGTGTCTTATGAAGTCGGCTCAAGGAAGTCCTCCTCACTCTCCACTTCACTCTTTTTTTTCATCATCTTTAATTGATTGGCATAGTTGATTAGGTCATCCCTCTTTTGATACTATATATATGTTTCTCAGAAATGGTGGTTTGTCTTTACCTAAAAAGAATAAAGACTTAGAAGTTTGTAAAGATTGTGAGGAGTCTAAATCTCACAAATTACCTTTTACTCATGCTCATCCACATTCTGTTGAACCTTTTCAATTGTTGTATATGGATATATGGGTTTCCCCTATCATACCATGCAATGGAGATAGATATTTTCTTTCAATTGTTGATGATTGTTCTCGTTTTATTTGGATTTTTCCTTTCAGACTGATGGTGGCACTGAATTTAAACCCTTCATTGCTTGTTTTGAAAAAGAGGGTATTATTCATCGCTTAACTTGTCCTCATACTTCTACTCAAAATGGGTGACTCGAAACTAGGCATTATTGTATTGTTGAACGTGGCTTAGTTCTTCTTCTTGCCCATGTTCCTAAAATATTTTGGTGTCATGCTTTTATGACTGTTGTGTACTTGATTAATGGGAACACCCATTCTAAAGTTTTAGGATGCAAATCCCCTTACGAGGGTTTGTATTCTAAGAAACCTAATTACTCTCTTTTTAGGGTATTCGAATGTGCATGTTATCTGTGTCATGGTGCATATACTCATCATAACTTGGTAGGTTTGTTGAGTGTGTTTTTAGGTTACGCGGGTAAGCAACAAGGATGCATTTGTTTTGATCGAGTTTCTAATAAGTACTATATAACTAGACATGTCCATTTTCTTGAACACCAATTTCCTTTTTCCATTGTGTCTATTTCTCCTCTTCATTCTACTTTGGATTGGTTTGTTTCTCTTCCTACACCGCCTTCTCTTCCTTATATTATTCCACCTATTGTTTCCTCTATGTCACCACCATGTCTTGTTTTTGCACCTGTTCCTATTCATGGTCCTTCTATTGTACCAAGTGTTAATATTCATCCCATGCAAACTCATGGCATGACGGGTCACTTGAAACCAAAGGTCACCTATAACTTTTAAACAAGCTTTGGTTATTCCTTAATGGAAGGCAACAATGGATAGTTGAGTATAATGCTCTAATTGTCAATGGGACATGGAAGATTGTGAGGTTAACACAAGTAAAGAAAACCATCAATTGTAAGTGGGTTTTTAAGGTGAAGCTTAATTCAAATCATTCTCTTAAGAGGTACAAAGCAAGAGTGGTTACTAGGGGATATTTGCAAGTGGCAAGGTTGGACTATAAAGAGACTTTTAGTTCTGTTGTTAAAGTTCTCAAGATAAGGGTGGTTCTTAGTATTGTTGTTACTCGAGGATGGGTTATTCGATATGTAAACATCAATAATGCTTTCCTCAATAGGGATCTTACTGAGGAAGTTTTTATGGATCCTCCACTTGATTATGAGGCGGCCCTCGGTATGTTTGTAAGCTTAAGAAAGCTATTTATGGTTTGAAATTGGCTCCATAAACCTGGTTTCAAAAATTGAGTTGTGCCCTTGTATCCATGAGTTTCTAAATGCAAAATCTAACACCTCTTGTCAAGATTACCCCCTCTAACTCTTTTGGTGTTAGTTTATGTTGATGACATTTTGAAAACTAGAAGTGATGCAACCACGATTTCTGAGTTGATTTCTCATCTTCATTATCATTTTGCCTTGAAGGACCTTGGACCTCTTCCTTATTTTTTTGGAATAGAGGTTACCCTTGGGCTTATAGGCCTCCATTTATGTCGTCATAAATATATTTTAGATTTGGTGGATAGGTATAGTCTTGCTTCTTCTAAGCCTATGGACTCTCCTATGGCTTCTGCTCATGTACTTACTCCTTAACATCTCAGTTTATGGGTTGCTCTCAAACATTTTGTTCATTACTTAAAAGGGACATCTCATTTTGGGTTGCATATTCCTATTTTGTCTTCTCTTGATTTGGTAGTTTTTAGTGATGTCGATTGAACCTATTGTCATGATGATAGAAAGAGTACAGACATGTACTGTATATTTTTAGGAGATAGTTTGGTGTCCTAACATTCAAGTAAACAAAAAGTTGTCTCTCGATCTAATACTGAATCTAAATATGGGGCCGTGCCTATGGCCGTTGCTACTACTAAGGTACTTTGGGTGAGGACTCTTTTTGCTGAGATTGGTATGTCTCTTGCTGTTGCCCCTACTATTTTTTGTGATAATTTAAATGCTTCTTATCTTGGTCACAATCTTGTCTTTCATGATCATACGAAGCATATTCAGATAGATTTTCACTTTATGCATGATTTGGCTCAAAAGTAATGGTTGGATGTGCAACATGTGGGTGCGATTGATCAATTGGTTAATTCATTGACAAAACCTCTTCCAGTTCCTCAATTCTTGTCTCACTGGCCCAAGCTTCTCTTCCATCACTTTCAACTGGAGGGAGGATGATAGGATGTATTGTAATTATGATAGACTTGTGTGTACTGTATAAACAATTAGTTTGACAATATTTGGTTGGTGAATATATTCCTGTACTACACGGTGTATATTTCTATTATGTACTCTAGCTCTAAGTAAATATACTCTGTAATACACTTACTACTCTAACAACAGAAAGTATCTCATTCATTCGTCTCTTCTCTGTTCGTTTAGACTTCCTAAAAATCCAGAGTGTCAAAACTTCATTGATGCCCACATTCAGTCAATGTTGGGGCAGAAGAAAATTATAAAGAACTTAGCAGCCCCGAAACCGAATAACAGATCAATAAGTTTCAATTAATAAACAAGAATAAAGAGATCAGGATCAGCTTGAACTTAAATTCCACGACAAACCATACATGATCAAGCTGATAATCATTTCTCCAAAGCTGAATAGCTCAGACGATACCCACTAGCCAGCAATCAAATTCAGGAAAACAAATTTTAAAGGCAAAAATAACAATAACAAAAGGCACAACTAGTTTCGAATGGTTCGAATCAAAACGAAAATTAATTTTAGGGAAGAACGGATAAACTAGAGGAAGAGAATAGGATAGAAGAAAATCTAGGTTTTGCAAAGCTCACCGACAACTCTGGATCCTTCAGAGCCCATCTCCGCGTGGAAATTAAAGACCGAATAAGGCTAGGGTTTCCCAATTAAAGAGAGAAATATATAGCAAATGTGAAACAGCTTTTAAAGAGAAAGAGAGAGATGTGATGATTAAGGCAAGAAAATCTAAAGTACGGTTTTCCAAACTCACTAAAAGGTTCAACATGAAGGATAAAAAGGAAGCAGACGGGGAAGGGGACGAGAAGATATTCTCGTTTTATATCATTTGATAACTGTAATTCGTAAAATGCGTTTTTTTTTTAATAGAATTATGAAAAAGTATAATTTTTATAAAAAAATTTATGACATAAATATACCAATAATTAAAATTATTAAATTAAAATTAAAAATATTAACAAAATTTATTTTTAATATTTTATTTTATTATAAATTTTTTAACTATTTAAATTAATATGATTTTTAAAATTACTTATCTAAATTACTAATAAAACATAAATCATATAAACATAAACATAATATAAATAATTTTAAATGAATAATTATAAAAAAAATCAAAAATATTTATTTCTATTTAAAATAATTAATAACAATAAAAAAATATGAGTAAAATAAATTCAACAAAAATAGGTTCAAAAGATGATAAAATATAGATTAACTTTTTAAAGATTTTGAAAAAAAGTAAAAATAAAAATGGTAATTTTTTTTATAAAATATTTTATAATTATTAATTTGTATTTTAAGTTCGAGATATTATTAGATAAATAACATATTAGATTAATACTTCACGTATAAAAATCCACATGCACCCCGTGGGACCGCGTTTTAGGTTATTTGGTTTGTTACTAAATTTAGCTTGGAGATTGAATTTGTAAATATCATTTTAGAGTCAGGTTAATGCAAATAGTGAAAAATAATGTCAGTTTGGACTAAAATGTTAAGATATTTTACGTTTAATTTCTTATGTTGGTTATATTTTTCACGTAGCTATTGTCTGAGGAGGGCACATATTATCACTTTGATAAAAACTGAGCAAAATCCTTGGACGTGATTTTGTTATTATTAATTAATAAATGGATTCTTTTGTTCAAAAATTATTTTAATAAGTGATATCATCGTTACTTTATTATCACATATTATTAAATTTATGTCTTATTTTGATAAGTCACTTAATATATATAATTTGATATATATAATACTACTTATTATCAAATGATATCAAACAAATATTTATTAAAATGCTATTTAATATAAAAAAAATTAATTTATTATTTTTAATTAACTATCTTTCTTATCAAAAAAATTAATTTTTTTGACGAAAATAAGGTTAATTTAATTGAAGTATTTAGGAGTTTTGTCTAAAAAAACATATATTTTATAATAGTATCCTAAAAAAACATATATTTTATAATAGTTTAAAAAATGAATAATATTGTTTTTAGTTTGAAACATATTCAATAATTCGTCATTAATTATATGTTTTTTCTCTTTCCTCTTCTTGGTACACTTTTTTTTTCTCTTCTTAAAAAAACCAAACGGTACATTTTTTTTCTCTTTTCTTCCCTATTTTTCAGTCATATTTTTTTTTCTCTTCTTATCTTCTTAAAAAAACAAAAAATAAAATATCTACGTTTACTAAATTTTAATAAATAATAATTTATTTTTATTATAAATAAAAATAAATTATATTTATATAATCAAAAATATATAATATTTTATAACAAATAATTTATCAAAATTTTATTATAAAATAATTTAAAATAATAATAATAAATTATAAAATTTTAAATTATTAAAAACTTTACTAAATAGTTATAACCATTTTTATGAAAAATTATTGATATTTTTTAAAAAATAAATTATTTAAGATTAAAAAATTAAAAAATAGATTACATTATAAGACATATCTCTAGTATTATTATAATTTTAATTGTTATTAAGATAACAAATATTTATTAATAATAATTTTATTTAAATATTAAAATATAATTAATTAGATATATTTTATTATATTAATAATAAAAATAATTATAATAATATTATATTAGATAATATTTTGATGCAAAGCTTGCGTCAAAATGTTCTATATTTGTATTTATATCTCGTAGAAATTTGGATGCAGAGGCTTCAATTTTTTTAATAATTTAGTTATTTTTATTAATATTATTTTTTATATCATAATTATAATTAATATTATAATTTTTTATTAAATATAATTATAATTATATTTAATAATAATAATAATAATGTATTATATTATTTATGAATTATCAAAATGCTTAGCATATCATTTTCGTATAAATTTATATTTATTTTATTATAAAATAAATTATTTTTATTTTTTAAAATAAAAACTTTAATATATAATATGATAAAAGAGATTTTTGTATTTAAAATTAATTATAAATTTATAAAATGTTAATATTTTTTTATGTTTATAATAATTATGTTTTGTAAAATAGAGTTGATATATTTTTTTACTTTTTTTTAAATAAAATTAATTAAAAAATATATTTTCAAGTTTAAGGTTAAAATGTGCCCTTTTTAAAACTAAAAAAAATCTTAATCCTTTTTCAAACTATTATAAAAAATATATGTATATTTTAGAAAAAAAATCCCAAATATTTAAGCTATCTAAGCATCACATAAAGCTCAAAAGACATTCTATCAATCAAATAATGAAGTTATAACTTTACAAATCATACATATAATTTAAATTTTTTGAACAAATTTAAATTTTAACTAAAATGATTTATTGATCTACATATGAATAATATAAATGATCAATTTTTGAATTAAATTAATGTTTGCCTGATAATTTCTTATAAACATGTAAATTTAATCATCATATCAATTATTTTATATATTTTATTATCAAATATTCACTTACCACTTTGAAGTTATTATAATTTTATGATAGTTTATTAGATTAATAAGAATTTTATTTTTTAATTCGTACAAACAAATAAAGATAATTACATTGATAAAAAAAATTAGAATAAAAAATAAATAAAGGTAATTACATATGTATTTAATTTAAATATATACTTTGATGTAGAGACGGACCCCATAAAATTAATGAATCTGGGGCATCACATAGGCATAAAAATATGTATTGTTTTTGAAAAACTCTCAATATTACAAAGAATTATTTATTTATTTAATAAATATTACATTTAGTCACGAAAAGGCATCAAATATCGAACTCCCTAAAAAAGAATAAAGAAAAAATGAAATAAAATGAATTAACGAGAAAGAAAAGTATTATTTTTTATGCAATAAAACAGTTAAAAATACTTAATTTAAGTAATTGATTTTGAAACTTTAATTTAATAAACCTGATAAAAAAATTCAACGAGTATGCAATCAAGATATCTTTCTTTCAATAGAACTCTTTCTTTTATGCAAGCAATGAAAGTATATTTTAACCATATTTTTAGATATTAGGATAAAGTAAATAGAATTTTATATAAGTTTTAGAGTTTTTTCTTTCTTAAGAATTCTATTATTTTTATAAATCTATTGAAACACATCACTACTACATATTTTACATATTTAAGTCGATTCGGTATAGAATCGACGTTATTCACGTAGAATGTAGCATCGGTTGACGTGTCTAACCGACGCTACAGTAGAATCAGTTGACGTGTCGAACCAACACTACACGTGGACGTAGCGTCGATTGACATGGTGAACCGATGCTATCCACGTAACGTAGCGTCGGTTGACACCTAGAACCAATGCTACGTCCTACGTGGATAGCGTCGGTTGACACGTAGGACCGACGCTACGTCCTACATGGATAGCGTCGATTGACACGTAGAATCGACGCTACACACGTGGATAAATTTTTTTCTCTTCTTTTTTCCCAAATAGAAGCTATTTTAAACGCTACATAACTCTCAAAAACCCAAAACCTCCTCCACTTTTCCTCCACTCTTTCTCATTTTCCGGCCACCTACGAACACCAATTATAGCGCCGGTTAGTAGGTTTTCTTCCTCTCTAACTAATCTTTTAGATCCCCTATTTTTTTGAGCAAAATACTCAAAAAATTTAAACTCATTACTCACTTACAAAATACCATTTTTCCTTCATTTCCTTCATTTTGTCACTTTATTTACTCTTGTAAGTATTTCTATTCATTCTACGCACTTATTATTCATATTTTTTCTGTTATTATGTGTTATTATTTATGTGTATAAATTTTTGTATTATATATATAGATTTGTATTATAACAGCAGGAGAATATGATGATCTTAAATAACGCAAGACAACACCATGGTAATTTTTCTGTTATTAATTAATATTTTTTTCAATTATTTGTATTATTTAAATTATTTGTTAAACAGATTTTTTTTTTTTTGCTATTATTTAGTGATCGATTAAAGATTTTAATTTGAATATAATAGAAAATGAGTAAATTTTGTAAAAATTAAAAATTTAAAGTCGGTTCACCATGTAAACCGACTTTAAATTTTAAGTCATTTTATTTGAAACTGAATTGACTTTAAATTAGTTTAAAATCGATTTTTAATTGACTTTAATAGTCCGTTTTGTAGTAATACATTAAATAAAAACATATATATATATATAGTAATTATTATTATATATTAAATTTAAAAAAAATTGTATAGTTTCACGAGCCCCAAATACCCTCCCTCTAACCATATTAGAAATAAAAAATATTATAAATTGTAATATAATAATATCTATCACGGTTAATTATCACAAAGTGTTTGATTATTCTCTATTTGCTACCCTATTTTAGTTTTTGATAAAAAAATTATAATAATAAATATCAAAAAAATTATATAATATAATTATTTTTATTACATCATTGATGATAATTAATATAGTGTTTTGGTTGTTCTCCACTTATTAATTATTTTGTTATTTTTTACACCAATAAATACCAAAATATTTATACAATAAATATATTTTTTTATGAAAAGTTATTTTATATAATGTAATTATTTTTATTACATTAAGGGTGATAACTTATATAGTTTATAATTGCTCATTTAGTGAGTATTCGATTAATTTACTTATGCGTATATCACATTTTTGTTACTTTTTGTTAGATTTTACACCAATAAATACCAAAATATTCATACGATAAATTCATTTTTTGCTTTTTTATACTAATAAAAAAATGTCTATATAATAAATATATTTTTATGAATAGTTATTTTGCATAATACGTTTGTATTTATTACATTAAGGTAACGTTTGATTCACAGAATAAAAAATGAAAAATAAATGGAAATGAGAATTGAATTGAATGAAAATGAAATAGTATTACTATTACATTTTTTGTTTGACCATTGTAATCAAAGAAGGAATTAGTATTACAATGTTTGATTTATAACTTGAATGTAATGAAAAACACTATATATTATATTAATACTCTTATATTTAATAAAGTTTAAATAATATCATTTAATTATTATATTTTCGTAAGATAAAATAGATTATTAAAATCATTATTTTTCTAAATAATTATTACTTAAAAATAAAATATGTTATTAAAATTATTATTTTTCTAAATAGGGTTTTGGGATTAAAGATTTAGGGTTTAGGGTTTAGGGTATAGAGTATAGGGTTTAAGATTTAGGGGTTTAAGGATTTAAGGTTTTTAGTGTTTAGGGTTTAGAGTTTGAGGGTTTGAGGTTTTCGGGTTTTGTAGTTAGGGTTTAAGGTTATATTTGTAGGTTAGGGTAAAATTGAAACTAAAAATTAGCATGGGAATATAATCATGATTTTTGAGGGAGAGGATGAAATTATTATTCCTTCTCTTTTAGGAATTGATTCCATTTAATTCTCAATTTATAACACAACCAAAAGATAAAATTGTAAGGAATTAATGTTATTCTCATTCCCATTCTTACCAAGCATGACCTAAGAGTAACAAAATATCCATTTAATAAATACATTTTTATAAATAATATTTTACATGATGTAATTATTCTTATTACATTAAGGGTGAAAAGTCATATAACTATTAAAATACCAAAATGTTTATATAATAAATACATTTTTATAAATAATATTTTACATGATGTAATTGTTTTTACTACAATAAGGATGATAATTATTATGGTTCATGATTACTTATTTAATGAGTGTTTGATCAATTCACCTATGAGTAGATTATATTTTTGTTGAACTAATAATTTTTACATTAAGATTATATTATATCTCATATCAATTAAAAAATAATATTCAACCAATATAAATTAATGTTATTATTCATGTCTGATTAATATCATGGTAAATCACTTAGGTGACGCTTGGTTTACGGAATATGATTGGAATGAGAGTGTAATTTAATAGAAAGAAAATAGTATTACTATTATATTGTTTGGTTTGACTACTAGAATAAAAAAAAGAATCAGTATTACAGTGTTTGGTTTACAACTAGAATGGAATGGAAAATATTATATATTACCTTAATACCCCTATATTCAGTAAAGTTTAAATAACATCATTTAATTGTTATTTTTTTATCAGACAAAATATATTATTGAAATCATTATTTTTCTAAATAATTATTACTTAAAAATAAAATATATTATTAAAATTATTATTATTCTAAATAAGGTTTAGGATTTTGGGTTTTGGGATTTAGGGTATAGAATTTAAGTTTTGGGGTTTGGGGTTAGGATTTATAATTGTGGATTTAGGGTTAAAATTATTATTTTTTAAATAGAGTTTAGGGTTTTGGGGTTTATGGTTTAGGATTTAAGATTATATTTTTGTGTTAAGGTTAATGGTTAAAATTATTATTTTATAGAAATGGTTTAAGGTTTAGGGTTATATTTGAAGTTAGGGTAATTTAAATTTAAATTTTACATTTGAATGGAGGAAGATGAAATCATGATTCCTTTTCTTTTAGAAATTGATTTCATTACGTTCCCAATTTATAGTACAACCAAATATAAAATTGTAAAGAATCAATTTCAATTGCATTTCATTCCTACCAACTAAACACCACCTTATATTAATATTGTATTTGAATTCTATTACTCATAAAATAATTAATATTATCTATTAATTCATCAATAAAGTAACAAATTAGTTAGCTATTTATTTTAATAGTATTTTTGCAAAACACCTCATAAAATATTTTAACATCACTTTTTCAATTAAAGTGTTTAGTCGTATTTGCATTTTTTTAAATTTTTTACATTAATAAATACCAAAATGTTTATATAATATATATAATTTTTACTTTTTTTTGTTAGTTTTATGCATTGATGAATACTAAAATATCTATATAATAAATATTTTATGAATAGTTATTTTGTATAATATAATTATTTTTATTACATTAAAAGTGACAATTCATACAATTTATAATTGCTCATTACATTGGTATTCTCTCAATTAACTTATAAACCAAACTCTAATTTTTCTTTTTTTTACACTGATCAATACCAAAATGTCCTTAAAATAAATACATTTTTATAATTATTTATTACTATATATAAAAAGTGAGAATAATCCATGAGCAATATTTTGGTTATTCTCCCATTCTACTATTACCCTACTTTTTCTACGTATAAATAAATAACAAAATATTCTTAGAACAAACACTCTTATTTATAAGTATAAATAAATACCAAAATATCCTTAAAATAAATAAATTTATATAATTATAAATAAAAACAGAATAATCAATGAATAGTATATTAGTTATGCTCCAATTTCACTATTTCACTATTTTTTTACATATAAATAAATATCAAAATATCCCTAAAATGAATACACTTTTTATAAATATTTATTTTTTTAGTTAGGCGGATAATAGGGGAAAAAGTTTCCTCAAAGTTGATGCGCTCTATCTGAATATAATCCTATGCTACAAGTCTTGACTTTTTTTTCTGACAATCACGCCATTCTCATCCTCTTTGTTTTTATACAATCAACGTGTACCAATAACATGCTTATCTTTTGGGTTGAGAACCAGATATAAGACACCATTCTTATTAAACTAATTAAGTTCTTCTTGCATGGAGTTAACCCAATATACTTCTTACTAGGCTTCGGTAAATTTTTTAGGAAGAATACTCAAAGTATAACACATATTTTTAGGGTCTTTTAGATCTGTCGTCTAGTTCTAACTCCTCTTTCAACATTCTCAATGATGTTATCAGTAGAATGAGTACCCTTAACCCTTTTGGGACGAGAAGGCTATCTTTCTTCCTCTTCAATATTCTTTGGCATCTCAGTAGTGATGGTAACATATAGCAAATCCCTATCACCCAAAACATTCTCAATAGAACCCCACGTTCAAAGACTAACACTATCATCAAACTCTACCATTATAGTAGCACTAGAATCGTCAATAGCCATATTGATGGATTCTAGCACAATAGAAGTTCTTAGATTGTAGACTCGATAAGCTCGGTTATTATTCAAATACCTAAGGAAGATGCCAAGATCACTCTTAGCTTCAAACATGTCCAAATTCTCTCTATATCTAAGAGCATAACAAGTGATTTTGAACACACCAACATGCTTAATGTTGGTTTTATTCCCATGCATAAGCCTATAAGCAGACTAACACAAACCAGGTCTCAAGAAGCAACGATTCAATATGTAACAAGTTATACTCACAACTTCAGCCTAAAAGTATCTTACTAAATTCTTGCTAGTCAACAACACTCTAGCCATTTTTTCAACGACTATGTTATTTATATCATCAATTTCATTCTATTGAGAGATCTTAGGTGCAGAAAATTCATGTTGAATACTTAAGTTGTTGCAAAAAGACTTAAACTCAGAATTTTCCAATTCCTTACCATGTTTACTTTTGATCTTGATTATGCTTTAGATATATTCACCTTTTTCATTATGAATTTTAACACACATAGACTTAAAATTAACAAATGCTTATGATTTTTCCCTCAAAAGCATAACCTAGGAGTACTTGGAGAAGTTACCTATAACTACCATGATATACTTTCTTCCACCATTGTTGTCAGTAATCATTGGGCCTATCAAATCCATGTCTAGAAACTTTAGAGATCTCATTATGGAAAGATGCTAATTCTTCTTATGTTGACTCTTACTCTGCTTTCCCAATTAGCAAGGATCGCAAATATGATTAGGTTGAGTAGTGATCAATGGAAGGCCACTGATAGTCTTAAGACCTAAGATTTTGTTCACTAACTTGTTGTTTATATGACCCAATTTTTGATGCCAAAGCTCCTATACATTGAGACTAGCTATGTTACAAACAAGAGGAGGGGAGTCCCCCACACAATAATAACTATCTTCTAATCTGATTCCCTTAACAATAACACTCCTAGTATTGTCATACATTGTACAGTCTTTGTGATTGAATTTAACCAAATACTTTTTGACAATTATTTTATTTATGCTAATAAGGTTTGCTTTAAGACCATCCATGAAGAGGACATCCTTGAGCTCAGTAATCCCTAGAGCATTGATGGAACCTTTCCCACAAATCATAGACTTATTCCCATTACCAAATGCAACGTACTCATCATTAACTTGAACAAAGTTGGTGAACAAGGACTTATCTCCCTTTATATAATGAGAACACCCATTGTCAAAGTACCAACTACCAGAAGCTCAAGCGTTAAATGCATTATAAACAACATTGCACTTTAGCTTAAGAGCACCATCATCATTAACTTGGAAAACTTATTCTCTTTAAGAACCATAATAGCTTCACTCCGAATGATCAAGGATTCATTAGTAATTCCTAAAGACTGATTGATAAATTCCTTAATATAACTCAAAAATTTACTGTTAGAAAAGGAATTTTTTTCTTGAGAAGTAGCAATGAAGAGAAGGAAAATGAATCAAAAGGAGGAGAGAGAGATTCACACTTAGCACTTAAGTCACTAGAAGTGAAGTTATACATAAGATCTACCTGAGCAAAACTTGATTCATGAACTAATTGAGTAGGAGAAGGGGAGGGTGTAGCTTGATCATCAATTTATCCAAGGCCTCTTAAGTCACCATGAGTCATACCAATTTGTAACATCTTATCAAGGTGTTGAACTCTCGGAAACAATTTCAAAATAATTTCCTAGGTTTATTCTAATTTCCTTTTAGTATGAAGTTGTTAAAGAGAGATAGACTCTATCATTTTAGCTTTGCCCATGAAGCACAATTCTAACAACTTGACTTTATGAGAAACAACATTAAGTTGTACCAGTGATCATTGATGTCAACTTTGTAATCATCCAAAAGGGTCTTAATGTGGGCTTTTTTGTTTTTTAGCACAAAGATCTCTTGCTTCAATTGAGCAACATTCTTTGACTCCTCTAAAATAGAATCCAAAACTACTTGTATTGTAGATCTTTTCCATTTTTTGCTTTGAATAGACCTTTTGAGATTCTTAATATGAGACATACACTTCTCATTATAATGTAGAAGAGTTTGGAAAGACTTGATGTGATTGTCTAATCTTATCTTTAAGTTTCCCATTTCCTTATAACATTTGAGAGTGAGATTCAACAATTGACTCAAAAGGTTCAAATCATTATGTTATAGGTAATTTTAATTTTTATTTTGTGAACATTATTGGAATATGTTTAATTTTATAACTATTTATTGAATTTATGAGAGGTACACATCTGTGTAATTATAATATGATGGATGAACTTGTACTTTCATGCCAAATCTTGAAAAAAATTAAAATAAATGGGTAACTTTGATCTTTTTCTCTTTATCTTTTATTTATAATTATTACATTGAGGGCAATGCAAATTCTAGATTCGGGATAGAAAAAGTTACATTTATGAAATTATGTGCCAAAATTGAAATTTTATGTTTACATGTATACATTTTTATATTTGTTTTTATTTACTATTTTGTGTGATTTTATTTATTTTTATTGATTTAGAAATTTTTGGTTTACTTTTAATTTTCTTACAAAATTATATCTTCTAAAGTTAATTTTAAGAAAATGATAGTCTTTTTATTTTTAGATTAATTTCAAAAATATTTCATGGAGTAATGTGATAATTAGTTAGTTTTTATCATAATTATTATTTCATGATAAAATGTTGAAATTACAATGAACTCAAAATCAGTATTTATGAATAAAATAGTGGAGACTACCCTTATGAGGATATATTTTGAGTCATTATCTTCCGATTTTGAGTGATAATATTTTTTCTATTATTTAAAAACTATTTTTTTAATTCTAATTGTTAGATGATCTTTATAGGTCTTTACATTGAATATTAAGATTTTTACATCTAATAAAGTGTCACATATTTATTTTTATTGCTTAAATTGAATTAGTTAAATATAAACTAAAAATATCTGCATTTCTTTACATTTATGCATGACTTCTAAATAAAAGACATATTGGGTTACCTAAATTAATAAAATAAAAAGTCACAAACTAGCTACTCATTTATCATACAATATATGTACAATCCATACATAGGGCTATTCTCCATTAAAAAACGAAATATCTCTAAAAAAAAGAGAAAAAAAAGAAAAATAAATAGTATAAACTAAATAATATGACTCATTATCCTTCAAAATTGTAAGAATTAGCTAAATACAAAATAAACAATATAAGAAATAATTCTCAAGAAGCCATTGCATTTTATTCATCTCTTAAAATGTATTACTTATTTTTTTATTTAACGAATTTGATTGATGTATAAAAATAATATGTGATTTTTTTATAAGTTTTTTCTTTTGATTCATTTTATGAGATCAATATAATGCACCTGTTTGAGTTTTTTCTTTAAATGTATGTGAACCATTGGTTAATTTCTATACATAAACTCTTTCGCATATAACTTTAAATGAGTGTTTGATCCAATAGGATCAGCGTTATTGAGAGTATGCTTTGTAAAGTTAGAGTTCATATGAATTGGGTAAATTTTATATTGATACATATTTGAATATGAAAAATTATTTTCAACTAATTACTATAATAAATTATGAATGTTGAAAATATTGAGATGAATTCTACCGTAGACTTTATTATAAAGAAGCACTAGCATCTTTCTCTGCATGCGAGGATCCAACAACTTGTCCTTTGGAAGCAGACTTCCTACCCGAAGCTGCTCTAGCCCTAGCCTCTTAAATAGAAAATTAAGGCGTAACAAAATCCATCTTGGGAGTAGCTTCTTCAACTGTTTCCAAATCAATGTCCAGTGGAATGGAAGCAACTCTTCCTAGCAAAGGAACTACAAGATAGTGTCCAAAAAATGAGGTTGAAGGCTAGTCTCCAATAGAGAAAGGGAAATAATTGTGAGGACAAGAATGAAAAGCCTTGACAGCTTCTTTACAATTGTTGATGAAGAATAAACCATTGTGATGGATAAGAAAAAAATAAGAGGTTAAAGAATTTTGCCATGAGAGTAAAGGGAATTGTATTCCAAGAATACTAAAAGAAAAATCTCACTGGCAACTCCCTACATTATGGGAACTCCGGGGGCATTGTCATTCACCTCCATGAGACTTTCCCAACCACCTCCAAGAAAGAAGAACCTCATCTTCCAATTCTTATCCTCCTAGGGCATGCCTTTGACTATCTTCAAAGTAGGAAAAATGAGCGAGTAGTATCTCCCACTCTCTTGAATGGCTTTGATTTCGACCAATAGTCTAAAAATGATAATGAAGATTTAGCTGGCAGCCAATCTAGAATGTAATAATTCTTTTTGGGTTATAGATATAGTGATTTCTAGTCGGAGGTGCTTGTAGAATAGTATTATGCAGGATTGGATTAAATATATTGAAAACCCTATATAAAATATGTTATACAAAAAGAAGTCGAATATATTGTTTAAAGATGGTCATAAAGAGAACAATCTTATCCGGAGTCATTTTTTATGATGTTATTGCTTTTTATTTATTCAATGATATTCGATTGTTAGATTAAAATCTTGTATTAGGTGGTTGGGAAGATTAATCACATATATGGAATCTATTTCATCTATTAATATGTAAGAAAGTAGAATTGGTGATTCAAGATTTGAATGATTCCGTACAATTCATGATATGATCATAAATAATTGTTCATTAAAGGATCATCGCTACTCAACGACAAAAATGTAATAAGAGGAGAGACTAAAATTTGACACTTTTAATCTTTTTAGTAAAAAAAATATGTTTATTTTCGTACAAAGTCAAAAAATATATGTTAATTTACATAGTATGAAAAATGAATATATGTTTTTCTTTTAAAAGGTTAAAAATAAAATTTCATACGTAAATACAATTATACTATAGCAATTAAACCATAATAAATATTAATATTATACAAAAACAATTTTATTAGATAATTTATAATATAAATTTAATTATATAATTTCAAATTTTTGGTAGAGTAACTTTAATTAAAAATAATAAAGGTAATAATTTAATTAAGGATGTTAAGTAATTGTCAAGTTTGATTAAAACGTCCATTTATGCCTATTGGAACCTATCTACTCAAAATATAGTTATTTAAATGAGATTGCATTTTGAAGAAATTAATTTTTAAATTTACATTAATTATTTAATTAAATTACTTATTTATGATTTTCGTAAAACATGCCAAATAAATGACGGTTTTCTTATATAAGTATCTTTTATATTATTTAAATTAAATTAATTTATTGCACCAATATTGATAATAATAATTTTTATTATCAAAATTATAATATATTAACAATTATTTGATCTAATAATAATGGCATTAAAATATAATTAATTATGTTGATATAATGGGTAATATCACTGTATAACTCTTAGCCAAAACAAAAAATCACCACCCTTAATTAATATATGTTTATTAGTTGGATTAAAATATGTACTTCTAGAACCTAGTCACAAATAGTTTCATAAAGCGCATAAGTCCCACCTTTTTAGTGGACGATATAAGTTCTATTACTTCCACCGAAAAATCCATAAAGTCTTATTTTGATTGTTAATTGATAAATTAGATTAAATTATATCATTTATAGTTGATATTATCAAATTTGTATCACTATTTATAATAGTTTTATTGTGGTTATTAAGGTAATGATAAATTACTAGAAATGAGCTTACAAATTTGGTTATGTTATAAACACATCGCCTAATCTAGCTTAATTACTCAGTCAACTGTCAAAATATGACTTTATTGTTAATTTTTTGAAAGCAATAGGACATATATGGTTTCTAGGAAGCTGCAGGACTTTATGTGCTTCACTTGCATAAGCTACAAATCCCTTGCGCCCTTTATCTTTCTATAAATGATAACAACATTATAATCTGAGTTCATGAAAAGATACAAGAATAAACATGAAAAGAGTGGCAAAATGAATCCATGAATCCATGACTTGAGTAATGTTTGTTGATGGCTTACACTTTTAGCTGGTATGCCATAAAAGCCATGTAGTAGATATATATGTGTAGTATATGAACATATTAAATTAATAAAGTATACATTCATTTAAGCATTCTTGCACTCTAATATTTTTTTAGCATCAGAGGTTCTATAGAGGGAGTTAAATGTGGCATTTGTTTTTTCTTTCCTAGAAATGGGTGTTTACACATTGAGTACAGCCTGGTCAACAATTATTGGAAACATGTATCTTATAACTACAAAACGAGGTGGTGGCTTACCCAAGTCATAATGAAATGGTGGTTCATAGTTAGAGATAATGCAATAAAGCTAGCATTAGATGGAATCATTGGCTTGTTGTACACAATCCTTAAATGATTAGCCCTAAATCTGTACAAACTAACTAACAATAACTCTTAATCATATAGAATGGTGTAATCAAGTGTATGTAAGTTGGTTGCTTTGATTCATTTGTAATTATGGCACATTTGTATATACATTTGTGTTTTGCGTAACCCTGGTAAGCTTTGTGATAAACACTTCCCTTAATGAATCTATGTTGGTCCTATTTGTTGGATAAATGTGAAAGAGATCGACAATTGATACACTATGAGGGTAAGGAGATATTGACACCTTAAAGACTAACCTCCACAAGCAATGGAACAACACAAGTAAAGAATACACATCATAATCAGGAAACAATAGACATGCTACACAGTAAGGAAAGAAGCATGCAACATGTAAAACCCTAAAAAACTCATTATAAATAACTAAAGTATCTAAAAAAAAATTAAACAATGTTTTAAAATATAGGGATGTATTAAGAAATTTTCATGTGAAAAATTAGATCGAATGGGAAAAACTTGAAAAATTTCAATGTGAGCCCTTTACCGAGCCCCTCGATGGACCCTCGCAAGATCTTGAGCAATAATTTTGTCTATAAATTTGGTTGAATCATTCCACATTTTCTACCCCAAAATTTTCCTCTCTTTCCTCTCTCTAAAATTCTCTTTTTAGATGGTTCTATTTTTTTGGTGTATTTTGGCGAGCATTTTGTGCATAAAATGTCAAGGTGTTTGGTTTAAAAGTTTAGCAATTGAATAACTTCTAGGTAGGAGTTTGTACTCTAACTTTTTAAATCCATGCATTGTTTTTATAAAATTATCATGCGTCATATGACATGAATAAAAAGGAAAGTCAAATGCAATTATTTTTATAATAAATGTTATAAAAGTTGTTTAAAATAAATCCTTGTTATGATCATTTTTAAATATGCATATATGAAAAAATTAAACAGAACAAGTATTAAAATTTCATATAAAAATGTCATCTGAAATTTTTATTCATGCATCATGAAAATGGTTTTTTTTTTGTGGGGAGTATGCCTATATGTTGTCTTGCAAAAGTATGGTACATATACGCTACTAGTTATAGTAGATTATTTTGTACAGATTATAGGTAGGAATTCCATACACATGTATTCTTGGAGTTTTTTGTTTATGATGCCTTGGATTGTTGATCGCACACGGGCCTCGGACTTGGAATCCTCGTTATGTCTCTGAGTTTACTATCTATTGGGTCTTAGAGTTTGACCATATATGGGCCTCAGAGTTGGACCCTCTATTGTATTTCAGTGCCTATAGATGAATGCCCATATCATATTGATTTGACCAATACATATGCCATATCTATTGTGATCCTACATGGGGTCAATGGCGAACCCACATGCATTTTGAAGTTGGACCATGCATATGCCCTTGTATTTTAGTGACTAATACATATAGGGTTACATATCACGCATTGGATATATATTTCATAGTATATATTATACTACCATGCATTAGGATACTTGAAATGCATACTGCCCCTGAAGCAAGGAAGTACAAGTATACTCAGTTTTTGTGATTGAAATCTCCTCACATTATATACTAATGATGATTACTTTTGTTCATGAAATTCATTAATAAAAAACATGCATTATGACACTTGTTTGTTATAATAATATATTAGGGTAAACTTCTATTGAGCTATAAGCTTACCCCTACTCTTCCCTCTCTTTTCAGCTATGATAATCAAGGAAATTATGGAAAAGACATGAAGACCCTTCATAGAGAATTCAGACATTACAAGGTTTGACCTAAAACCTTATTTAGCTTATTAGATATTATAATTTATGCTTAGCCAAGGTTGAGACCACTCTAATTTAATGAATTATATTTGGCTTTATAAATGTTTTGGATTTAAGTTCATGAAATTATATCGAACTATGCCTTTTGAGTAGAAAATAGTTAAAAGGTACCCGAATTGTTTATAAGAATTGATTTTTAAATGATTTTTCATTGAATTTTCAAAATTATTTTCTTTTAATACATAGAATAAAAATTAGATTAAATAATATAATTAAATTAAAATTATAATTGAGGTAAAATATTAGATCATAAAATGATGAAAATTGGATTCATAAGATCCTTAAATTAATAAATTAACTAGATATAATTTTGTTCATAAAGCTTATATTTTTCATAAATAAAGATATAAAATTTGATAAAGAAAAGAGTAGAAGAAGAAATACAATCAATCTCTTGAATTGTAGTGCTAATCTCTTATTGAATCTCCACCAAATTTGTATCTCATTATGAATTTTTTTTTGTATTTTCTCTCTTTTTAACTCAAAAAACTAATTAAAATTATGCCAATGGTGGCTCCTTTTAACATGCAGTGATTTACGATTCCTTGTCCCACCCTATGTGGCATCCGTATGGCTTTCCCAGTTAGCTTCTATGCTTGCGTGGAAGGCCACATGGTAGCTTTTGATCGGTCATGCATTAACAATTCATAAAAAATCCATAAAAGTTCCAAAAAATCCCAAAAAATTCTAGAAATTATATTTTTACCCTTTTTCAGTAAAAAGTTTGTATTTTTAATATTTTTAACCCCAAAATATTATTTATTGAATTTAATAAAACAAGTAAATATTAAGTAAAAAAGTGCGCTAATGACTCTACTTTGGTAGAGTCATCAAGAATGTATAGGACTTATAATACCTAATGAAAGTATAAGATGTATCATGATTTTAAGAGAAGTAACCGGTGAAGACAAGGGTAGTAAAAGGATATAAATTAATTCAAAGCAAAATCCATTAGTTGAGGACAAGATAAGACTGAATATTCATTGAATGATTTTACAAGAGATGTTGTACTATTGCATGACTTATCAAAGGCAATTATGTTAGCTTAAGATTCAAAATTCTTCCTCTCATTTGAAGAATTGTTACAAGAGGCTTTCTAAATGTAACTGTTGCATAGTATGGTATATCATCTCAAAATTTATGGATACCCTAAAAAGATTACTCATATGTTAGAAGGCATGTTGAAAGCATGTTTTGTAAAGCTTAGAAAAATTAAATCAAGCAATTACCATTAATTAAATCCATCTGCAACAAAAATTATTTTACAAGTATTGGGATAAAACCTGATGAAGCCTTACAATAAAGACCCTTTATCTCAATGTGTTGAGCTAAAGGTAACAATTACAGCACGGTAAAGATTGGTCTTATTTAATAAACAATTAAAGGATTGGAATCAAGATAAGTTTCATAAGCTCATATACAAGACAAGAGTTATTCTGATGGTGGACAATGACTTTTGAACCTCAAAGAAGATGATTATATTTTTTTAAAGTGCCACATTTTGGGGATAAAAAGGGAATTCAACTCCTTGTTATGTTAGACTATTTTCACATTGTTAAAATAATTAGAGATATAGTGTATCAATTTGACTTATCTCAGACTTATCACAAGATCACAATGGCTTTCATACTTTTACCCTACAAAAAAGTCTTGATTGGATCAAGTGGTGTTCTTGATTGGACATAATTACGATAATAAGAAACACATCATATGGAAACCAATGGTGATAATTGATTTCCAAGTCAAGAAGTTGAGAATGAGAGAAATACTAGTAGTGAAAGTTTAGTGGAGACATCATGACATTGAAGACGCATCTTGGGAGTTAGATTCTAAATTTCTCTCGAAATATCCATACATTTTTAAGGGAAAAATTTTATTTAATGGGGTAGGAATGTCACACCTAAAAGAATTATTATAAATAAATAAAGAGTGTAAAATAATTTTTAAACAATGTTTTAAAATATAGGGATGTATTGAAAAAATTTCAAGTTAAAAATATGATAAAACAAAAAAAACAAAAATTAGAAAATTACTATATGCCTTACCAAACCCCTTGCCAAGCTCCCCATGAGACCCTCAATAGATACCTTGTTAGATTGTTGATGAAGGTGGTCGACGAGCAAAAATTTTGGTTATAAATTTGTTTGAATCCTTTCCCATTTACTACACCTATTTTCCCTTTCTATCCTTTCTCTTTAGATGGTTCAGAGTTTTTGGTGTATTTTGGATCGCATTTCTAGGTAGGAGTTTCTAGTCAAACCTTTTAAATTCATGCATTAATTTTATAAAATTGTCATACATCATATGATATGAATAAAAAGGAAAATTTGATGCCATGATTTTAATAATAAATGTTGTAAATATTGTTTAAATGAAATACTCTTTATGATCATTTTTAAATATACATACATGGAAAAATTAAACATAGTGAGTATTAAATTTTGATATGAAACATTATACACATGGCATCTATGATTTTTATTCATGCATCACAAAAATGGTTTTATTCATAGGAGTATGCTTGTTTGTTGTCTTATAGAGTATAGTACCCATATGTTACTAGTTGTAGCAGACTATAGGTACACATCACATACATATGTATTCTTGGAGTTTTTCCATCTATGGTACCTCTGATTGTTGACTATACATGGCCTCAAAGTTGGACCCTCTTGTGTCTAGGCGTTTTCCATCTATTGGGTCTTAGAATTTGACCACATATGGGCTTTGGAGTTAGACCCTCCATTGTGTTATGGAGCCTATAGATAAGGGCCCATATGAGTTTGATTTGACCAATACATGTACCATATGTATTATAATCATATATGGGGTCGTAGGTGGACCCATATGCACCTCAAAGTTTGACTGCATATATGTTCATGTATTCTAGTGACTAATACATATGGAGTTACGTATCATGCATTGGATTTATATTGCATAGCGTATTTTAAATTTTATGAGCATGTATTGGGATACTTTGAATGTACACTCCTACCATCTCTTAAAAGCGAAGAAGTATAGGTATATCTGGGTCTTGTGATTGAAATCTCCTCGCACTGTATACTGATGATGATTACTTCAATTCATGAAATTTATTAATAAATAACATGCATCTTGAATACTTGTTTGTTATAATAATATGTAATAGTAGACTCGTACTAAGCTGTAAACTTACCCCTACTTCTCCCTAACTTTCTAGTTGCAATAATCAAGGAAATTACAGAAAAGATATGAAAATCCTTCATAGGGGATTCAGATGTTATAAGGTTTGACCTAAAACCTTATTTAACTTTTTGGTTGCTATAATTTATGTTTAGGCAAGGCTAAGACCATTTGATTTAATGAATTTTATTTAGCTTTGTAAGT
The DNA here is from genome assembly GCA_033030585.1 of Hippophae rhamnoides. Lineage (NCBI taxonomy): Eukaryota > Viridiplantae > Streptophyta > Magnoliopsida > Rosales > Elaeagnaceae > Hippophae > Hippophae rhamnoides. Next base: position 27,211,988 of record CM065431.1, on the reverse strand, counting down.
GTTTTAGATTTAAGTTTATGAAAATATATAAAACTTTGCCTTTTGAATATAAAATCTTCAAAGGGTATCCGAATTATTTATAAGAATTGATTTTCACATTATTTTTGATTGATTTTTCATAGTTATTTTCTTTTAATATAAATTCTCTTCAAAAAATCACGTAACCCTATTTTTGGGGAACTAAGAGATATTGCTTAGCCCAAACTTAGGAGTAAAGTATTGCTCATAACTCACGAGTAAAATAGTCTTAACTATCTAGAACTTAAGAATTTTATTTTACCTTCACAAATACGTATCACAAACACTGATATACACTTAAGATTATTTGTGGAAAGGAATTAGAATCACAAGAAAAATTCAGTAGAGTTTCAATCTACACTTGTAACCTATACACATAAAATAAATGCATACCATATGAATGTATTATGCAAAAATAATGTGTAATCTATCCAAATACTATCGTGTTACCCCTACACAGGTACACATCAATAGGTTAAACATATTTATACAAGTAGAAAATAATCAAACAACATATACAACTCTCCATGAATTTTTGCAACATTCCCTCTAAGTGAAAGAAAGTAAGATAATAAAATGTAGTGCAATCTCACACTCACATCTTATGAAACACTATGTATGTCAAAAAGCATCGAGTTGTGTACATAATATTTTTCTCCTTTTTGACACAGAAATTCAAAGGAACACCCTTACATGAGGGAGAGAAGATAAACAATAATGCAGTAATAAAATAATCCTAACACTCATGCATCATAGAAAAAAAGATTAAACCATAAACAATAACAAGAAACATAAGCAAGTAGAAAGAATAGAAATAGAAGATAGAGAATCAAAACACAGAGTTCTTTAGGATTACGCAAATTTCAAGAACACATTAGGAAATCTCAAGGAGAGATGTAGACAACAATAGCCTTTCTCAAAGACTTAAACTTGAGACAATCTAAATGTTTAGAAAAAACATTAACAAGCTGAACATCAATGTTGATATGTTACAAAGACAACGTGTTCAACTTCACTAAGTCTCTTATGAAGTGATATCAAATGTCAATGTGTTTGGTCCTTAAATGTTGGACAAGATTTTTGGAAATACATATGGCACTATTATTGTCATAAAGTAAAGCCATGTTTCTTAAAATAATTCAATAGTCTAACAACATCTGTTTTATCCATTGTAATTGAGAATAGCACAATCTAGGTGTAATTTACTCATCCTTAATACTAGAAAGAGACATATAATTCTATTTCTTACTATGCTAGGAGATCAAAGAGTTACCTAATTTGAAATAACCACCTGACATACTCTTCTGGTCATCATTACATCCTTCCCAGTTTGCATTTGAATACATAATCCATTCTATTGTAGTGTCATAAGGATACCAAACACTAAATTTTGAAGTACTATTGACATACATGATGATTCTTTTTACTGTTTCAAGATGAGACTCTTTAGGGATAGCCTAAAATCTAACACACATTCTAATACGAAAGGATATATTTAGGCAACTAGCTATCAAGGATAGACGATTTTCAATCATGCTCTTATACAATGTCTATTCCACTTCTTTTCCAAAAGGATCTTGAAAAGTTTAATCATAGTATTCATCGATGTGCAAGGAGGTTTGGAATTTTCCAATCTAAACTTCTTAACTAGCTTCTTGGAAAAAACTTCTTAGGAGAGAAAGATCCCATCTTTCACCTATATAACTTGAGATCCAAGGTAGAATTTTAACTCACCAACTAAGCTCATTTCAAATTCATTCTTCATAGTGGCTGGAAACATTTGAGTAGGGGTTTCCTTTATGGATCCAAAAATAATCTCATCTAAACACGCTTAACTTTGCCTTTGTTTCTCAAGACAAACAAATTTTTGTCACCACCTTCTCTTTGAAATCCATTGTTAAAAATAAATGTAGTCATACACTCATACTAAGCTTGTGAAGCTTACTTTAAACTATACATGGATTTCTTTAATCTCATAACATTATCTAGAAAGTAAGGTCTTCAAAATAATTGGGATATTCAATATAAGCTTCCTCTTTGATTGCACCATTGATAAAAGAACTCTTCATGTCCATATGGTATAACTTAAATCCAAACTAACATACCAAACCAATGAATAATCTCATAGACTCAAGACGAGTTTCCAGAGTAAATGTTTCTTCATAGTCAATACCTTTTATTTAAGTGTACCCTTGAGCAACAAGACGAGACTTATTTTGAGCATTCATGCCATTTTCATCCTCTTTGTTCTTTAAAGCCCACATGTACCAATGACATGTTTATCTTTAAGTCAATAACAAGTTACTAGACATCATTCCATTGAAATTAAGTAAGTTTCTCTAACATGGAGTTGACTCAATGTACATCTTGCAATGCTTTCTTAAAATATAGTTCAAAGTCTCTTTTATATGACATCTTTTTTTGACACCTCCTTCAATATTTCCAACAATGTTGTTAGTAAGATGAGAATTCTTTGCCTATTCGGGAAGGGAAGATTCTTCTTCTTCATCTTCTTTCCCTTCTTCAATATTCTTTGGTAGGTCAACTAGAGTGATAGTTGGAGTTTCAACATTATCAGGGAATTTTCCATGGATATCCAATCACCAAAAATATCACTATCTTTAGATTCAAATAGTTTAGTGGTTCTAGAATCATCAATGAATACATTGATAGATTCCAAAATAGTCAAAGTTCTTAGATTGTAGACATGGTAGGCATGATTTTCATATGAATATCTCAAAACTATTCCAAGATCACTCTTAGCTTCAAACTTTTCTTAATTCTCTTTGTCTCTGAGAATGTAACAAGTGCTACCAAAAAAAAGGTACTTGACATTGGGTTTCTTTCCATGCATATGGTCATAAGATGATTGACACGTTCAAAGTCTTAAGAAACAATGGTTTAAGGTGTAGTAGGAGGTGCTCACAACTTTAGCCTATAAATGTTCACTAAAATTCTTGCTAGTCAACATTGCTATAGCCATTTCTTAAATGAACTTGTTATTTCTCTTAGAAATACCATTCTCTTAGGGGTTTTTGGAACGAAAAAAATTAGGTTATATACCCATATTCTCATAGAAAGATTTTAGGTATGAATTTTCAAACTCTTACAATGATCAGTTCTAATATTGATGATACTTCCAATAGACTCAAACTTCTCCTTTTGTAGTTTGATACACAAATCTTGAACTTAGTAAAATCTTCTAATTTCTCTCTTAGAAACATAACTCATGTATATCTAGAGAAATCATCAACAACTACCATGATGTATTTTCTCACACCAATATTGGCAGTCCATGTAGGACCTATTAGATCTATATGTAGATGATTCAGAAGTCTATTTATGGAGAGATGTTGGTTCTTCTTGTGTTGACTCTTACTATACTTACCTAACTAACAATGATCACACACATGTCAAGGCAGATTATTGATGGAAGAAAGACCTTTGATTGTCTTGAGGCTTGATGTTTTCTTCAGTAGCTTGTAGTTAACATACCCTAATCATTATTACCAAAGCTCTTCTGTACTGAGACTTAATCTGTTCCACATAATTTTAGGTGGGTTACTAACACAATAACAACTATCTTCAAACTTGTTTCCCTTGACCATTATATTTCCCAAACTATCATAGACTGTGCACTCCTTGTGATTAAATTTAACTAAGAACTTATTGTCATAGATTTGGATAATATAGATAAGATTTTCCTTAAGACCATCCATATATAGAACATCCTTAAGCTCATGTATTCCTCCTAAATTAATATATCCTTTTCAAGAACTCAAATCTTTATTTTCAAGTTCGAAGGTAATAGACCCATTATTAGTAAGAATCATATTGGTGAAGAAGGATTTATCTCTAGTCATGTGATGAGAACATCCATTGTTAAAGTATCAATAGCCAAAATGCTTGAGCCTTAAGAGCTGTATGAACAATATTACAATTTAGGTTCAAATCACTATAAAAATTAACATGAAGGGACTTTAACTCCTAAAGAAGCATAATTCCTTCATTCTATATCATAAAAGCTTCATTAGTAAGAGAGATAGACTTATTTATCAAATTTCTATATGACTCAACATTTTCTTGCCATAACACGAAGACTCTCTGTGAGTGGTAGAGGTGGAGAAAAAACAAAGGTGTCTACAATAGGAGAAAGAAAGAGGCTCTTGGTACTCAACATATCAAAAGAACAATCATCACTAGAATCCTTAATAGAGGGAGTATGATCTTGAAGGGAAATTCTAATAGAGGAGGAGGAAGCTTAATGAGAACCCTTAATTTTAAATAACTTGTCAAACCAAGTATTTCGAAGAGACCATTTCCGACTAATGTCTCGTGATTCCTTAATTTTTCTTTCAGCTTCATACTATTGAAGATGAAGAGAGTTGGCAATTTAATGTTTATCTAATAAATTGGATTCGAGATGCTTGACTTTGATAGTATCAACATATACATGAACTTGAAGATTATTAAGTTTTGCTTTGCAATCATCAAACATATACTCAAGAAGAGCCTTTTCCACTTCCAAGATATGAATATCTTTCTTCAAATAGGATATGATATCCAAATTATTTGAAGAAGAATTAGGAGTACTTTGAACTTTGTGAGCTTCTGGTTCCTTAATATGAAGAGATTTCTCGAGCTCATTAATGCAAGAAATACACTTCTCATTATCATGAAGGAGAATTTGAAGTGATTTTATGTGATTATCCAATCTTAATTAACTAGAGAGGTTCTAATGCTCTGTATTGTTTTATGTCAAACTATTATTAATCTTAATCATATTCTTCTTTAGTTTAAGATTCTCATACATAAGTTGATCATAAGAGTCTTATAGAGAAAAATCATTATCATCAACAACATTAGTCCAATAAGAGACTTTAGAATAGACTTAACCAATGTGATAATCCACTAAAGGAAAACAACCAAAATTGCTAACCATATTTTTTTTTCAAAAAGAGACACATCCATCAGAGAGAAACACCAATCATACTTTCTTTCCAAGAAGTCCCAGGTTTCCTTAGAGCTAGTAAACTTTGAAAGGAGACTTGAGTCTTAAGAAGAACTAAATTGATAATTAAGATTACTGAGATGCATTTCATCTTGGTTCCAATCAACAACACCAATTTCAAAAATGTGTATCGAGCACTTCCATCCATACTCAAACAAGGACCAAACATCATTATTAATTGATCTCAGATAAAAAAATATTTGAAATCTCCAATAAAAGTAATAATTTCCATTAAAGTGAGAAGGTCCATTGACCAAACCTCTCACATCATCCATAATAAAAGATTAAGGTATTTTAACATAAAGAAGGGAGGAAAGGATCAACACCAAAATGGTTAATGTCAAAATGATGTACCCATCATGACACCAATTGATAGAGTCTAACACCTAATACACTACACTACTACAAAAACATGCTTTAAAGTCGGTTTGCTGAACAGACTTTAAATTAAGTGACTTAAAATGTAAAATCGTTTCACCTCGTGAATTGACTTTACACATAATGATTTTTTTTTCTTTCTCATTTTTCACTCCACCCTGTATTCAATATATATAGCATAAAAAACAAAAATATAATAATAATACAAATAATTGAAAATTTAAATATAATTAATTACTTGATAATTAAATTTATTACAAAAACAAATAATGTATATACAATACATATATATATATATATATGTATAGTTAACTTAAATTACAAATAAAATAATTTCGTCAAAGTGTAATTGGATTGTGCGAGCAAGCTTGGTTGTCTTAGAATCACCAGCATTGTGACAAGGAAATTGGACAAAAAACAGCTGATCCATATAACAATTCACTCCTCTACATACATGAGCATGTAAACATCCATCAAACAAGCAGTCTAAACTTCAGAGACATACTAATGGAGAAATTAAATCATTATAAATATTACCATAAAAAAGAGATTCCCAAAGCGACATCCGAGTGATATAACCCTTCGAACTCATATTAGTACTTTATTAATCATTTGTTTATAGATACGAAGTTATCTGGAATCTGTGCTAGTATTTTTAATGCTATAATGAGCTCTAAATATGAAATCAAGTGTAACTCCGATTTGTTACTTAGCTTGTATGAGTTTTGGTGCCCTTAAACGTATGGAACAATTTTGTAATATGTTCATAGGTACCAAAACTTATACAAGCCAAGTAACAAAATATGAGTTACACCTAACTTCATATTAGAGTTCATTATAGCATTAAAAATACCAATAGAGATTCCAAATAACTTCATATTTATAGACAAATGATTAATAAAGTGCTACCATGATATTGTCATAAGGAAAGTAGGCAAGAGAGATGAGATGAAGTTTGGGCCAAAAATAGGTCCATAAAACAATGCATTCCCTTAAATATATGAGCACATAAGCATCCATCAAACAAGGGACTTCAGACACAGGAATAGAGAAATTAATCATTAAAAAATTACTATTATGTTGTCATATGCTATTTAAGATCATCAGAATCTTCTCCTAATTCTTCTTATGATGATATAATTTGACCCATGTGTTCTACTCATTCCTATTGTAAATCATCAAAAATTTGTTGGTCATAGCCCGTCTTGTTCCAACCAAATAACTACATGTATTTAAAATCAAAATAAGAATGTAATTTCATGTATTAACAAAAAAATAACACATATATGTTAAAAAAAATTCTGTATATGGGTAAAAGATATTACCATATCATCAATTGGAATTTTGATATTTGTGATAATTTCGCTCATAAACTTCATGACATAATAACCACACATGAGTCCATTATTTTGTTGCAGAACCTACAAAAAGCAAGTGTACATGATTTTTCATATTCGAACATCTTTATTATTCAATTGTAAAATTAATAAAATTATTAATATTTGCTTGTACATACCATAACTTTTGTCCATAAAATTTTATGAGTTTTTTTACGGGCAATGCCCTTAAACTTGTTCCACAACTTCCATGCCCTATCAAGGTTTAAAACGTTTAGTTTTTTATTAAATATTACAAAAATAATAGAATCTAGCTATAACTCTTACATTTCAACAACTGGTTTTGTATCTTTACTCAGTTCTATGGAAGTTGAGTCACATTACCAAGCATGATTATTGAAAGGATCAATGATTACCAACATCCAATGACCTTGGCCTTGTTCAAACCTTAGTGGCCAAGGGATTATCAACTTTTGATTTCTATTAAGCGTTAATGTCTCATCACATAATTGTTTAGTTTTGATGCTAACATCTTTTTCTTGATATTGATTGACATATGAAGAATCATAGAACATTTCTAAATGTGATGAGTGATTATGTTGAAGTCGATAATAACACGCCCTATATAAAAGATATATATATATATATATATATATATATATATATATATATATATATATATATATATATAAGTAATTAGATCATATAAATATAATTATATATGTTCTACATAAATGAAAGAAAATTAAATAGATGGAGGACTCACCTTGTTCACACTTGAATTATACTTAAATTGATCATTTGATATTCAAATAGTTGCAATATGGACTCGATCGATATATAAGTTTGGCTGAGGTCTACACCATAAATTTCTATAGGAAGTGGCACAGTCCATCCATCATTTATGCTAGATGCCCTCCTAACAATAGTCATCAAAGTGCCAAGATTTTTGCTGAAGTTTAAAGCATAATCATAACTATACTTTTTCAAGGCTTCTTCTTGAATGACTTGGTGCGCGATGATTGGCCCCTAGACATAGATTTAGGAGTTCTGGTATAATAGACTAAAAAAAATATTATGCATGTTAGTAACAATAAAAGATATAATAAAATAATAGTAGTAAACAATTGTTATCTTTTATGTTAAAAAATAGTTCCACGTCAAAATTTAGAGAACCGATGGCTAAGCCACATCCTTTCTAACCACCTCTTAGACTGTGGTAGCATCAGAAGGCACAGGTAGTGGACAATCATGAAAAAATGATTGATCAATTACTATTTGCCAATGATTAGGTAAATATTGATTATGAATCATCCGATCATCACTCAATTGTTGTACTGTTCCAATAGCAACAAAGTCTATTGACGAAGGATGTTTCAACAAACATTTCATATTCTATAAAAACTTTAAGTGTTATATATAAAAAATAAAACATATAATAAGAAATAAAAATAATAGATTATATACACCAGAAATTAAAATCTTACCACATATCATTCATCAAATAGAGGAGGACTCTTATGTGGGGTAGCTATTGGATGTACATTCTCATCAAAACATTCATCATGGTTTGATTGATGGTAAGAATGCACAAATTGCATTGGAGAAAATGAACCACGGCCACTACTTGATTGCATATGCATTCTTGGCATACAAGGAGGACTAATAGGATGACTATATCCCATACTGGATATAGTTTGAGCGTAATTAGATTGCGTGGGTGGCTTGCCTGGCATGGATGGTGGCCTGCCTATCATGGATGGTGGCATGCCTGACATGGATTGTTGCATGCTTAACCAATATGGCATGCCCTGGTTGTAGAATGATGCCATGACTGATATGTGTTGCAATTGATATTCTTTTATAGTGGCAATCTCACTTAACATTGAGGCCTTAAAGGAGTTGAGTTCTTCTTCAATTTTAGTGTACTTTTCCTTACTGAGCATCTGAGGCTTTTGTTTTGGAATATTAAAATACTCCATATAACCATCATATTGGATACCTCCCCTAACACGACCAGGATACTCGCGTCCGAATGCATGATATAAAGCATCTCTTCCAGGCTCTTTGATTATTTCAACCCTGGATATTTGTTCTTGAATAACTCTCTACAAATAATAAAGCACACAAACATATCATGCATTATTACATCAATTATTAAAAATCATTAAGAGTTTGTATCAACCGAAATTACTAACCAACTTATTTAGTTGTTCTTCTCCTCACTTAGTCATTGGTCTCGACTTCTTCTTTTTAGGAGTCTTTGTTTCTATGTATAATTCAGTTTGGGTAACCGGTCTATCCAATTCAGATTCCTACATAAATTATGAAAAATTTATTAACCATGACATGAAATTAAAATGAGGAAAATAAATATAAAAATATTTATAAGTTAACACAAATTAATAATAACATTCTATATCTAACTTCAGGATTTGAAGACCTCCCAATATGGTTAGGTAGAATTTTATGCATTTGTATGTTCTGATGTTCTTCCCTAATAATTTGAAATTCATCTGTACGTCTATAATCCACAAAGTCTTTCTAAACTTGAGGTGTAATCCAGGGGTATCCTTCAGGGATTTTGTAGAGCTCTACCTCATCAAGTGGTTCCAAATATGAAAACACATAATTTCTTGCCAATCAGAAAGTCTTGTATTCCTTCCATGCCTTATTTTCAATCTTATAACACTTTCTCTTCCAAGTGTCATCAACTTTGTAACGATTATGTAAAAACACTACAAAATATTAGATATAATACAAAAAAGATATAATACCAAAATTATTCGGTGTGTTTTTCCCATCGAGTGCGATCAATAAAAAAATTCTTACTTCCACCAAGTATAGGGTTACCTACTTGGATCATGTGACGTTCTAAGAATAACTTATGCATAGGATTCCTAATTTCAGTGCAACCACTAAAGTATTCAGAACAAAACTCAATGGCCTCTTCAGTAATGTAGCGTTCCACCATGTATCCTTCAGGTCAATTTCGATTATTTACATATCCTTTAAGGACTTGCATATATCTCTCAAAAGGATACATCCACCTTAAGTAAGTAGAACTACACAATTGAACCTTTGGAACTAAATGAACACACAAGTGAATCATTATATCGAAGAAAGAAGGAGGAAAATATTTTTCAATTAGACAAAAAGTCTCTACAACATCTTTTTGTAAAGATTTTAACTCGCCAATTGATATAGATTTCTTGTATATTGTATTGAAGAATGAACAAAGATGAATTATTGATAATCAGACATGTTTTGGAAGAATTGATCTAATAGAAACTGGTAATAACTATTGCATTAAGATATGACAGTCATGTGATTTCAATCCATAAAGTTTCTTATCGGTGATAGACACAAAATTTCTTAAGTTGGATAAGTAACCATCAGGAACTTTCACACTCTCCAAACATTTACAAAACACATCCTTCTCTTTTGTTGACATTGTATATGATACTGGTGGCAAGTATGTTCGATTCTTATCATTTTCTACCCTTGGTGCCAATTCAGGTCGTATGCCTAGTTTCTTTAAATCCAGTCTTGCTTTAATTCCATCCTTTGTTTCTCCTAGTATATTAAGTAAAGTACCAATCAAGCTCTCACATAAATTTTTCTTAATATGCATGACATCTAAGATGTGATGAATGTGTAGGTCTTTCCAATAAGGTAATTCCCAAAATATTGATTTTTTATTCCAACAACCATGGTATATCTTTTTCATTTTCACCCATTTCATTAGTTGACCTATTTCATTTCCCTACCTTAGTGAGATTTTTTTTCATCTTTCCATATCGTTTGAATGTCATACCCTTCAATTTCCTTAATATCTCAACACCTCGCAAAGGTCGGGGTGCATGATCATGATCTTCTTCACCATCAAATGGTTTCTTCTGGTATCTAAACTTGTATCCAGATGGAAAAAAAATCTTCTATGTCTTCTATAAGACATCTTTCGTTTGTGAACAATATAAGTTGTAGAAGTTCCATCACTACATATAGGGCATCCCTTATAACCTTTTGTTGCATGTCCTGATAATTTCCATAGGTAGGAAAATCATTAATTGACCATAAAAGGACCCCTATCAAGTTAAAGTGTTCTTCTTTATGTGTATCTTAAACATTTACACCATCATTCCACAACGTCTTTAAATCATCTATTAGAGGCTACAAATATACATCAATATCAACACCGGGTTGTTTCGGTCTTGAGATCAATAATGTTAACATCGTGAATTTTCTTTTCATACACAACCCGGAAGGAAGGTTGTATGTTACCATAATTACTAGCCAACAACTATATCTACTACTAAGGGAACTATGTGGATTAATTCCATCAACAACAATGGCAAGAGGAAGATTGCACGGATTAGATGCAAATTGAGGAGATAAATTATCTACTACTTTTCAATTTTAAGAATCACAAGGATGACGTAGCACCCAATCATCAGATTGCTTATCTGAATGCCAAGTCAACATCTTTGATGTCTCTTTACTTTTGAACAACCTTTGAAAGTGAGAAATCGGAGGAAAGTATCAAAGAACCTTATTAGACACGCCTTTCTTATGTGTTGTCTCATTTGTACCATGCTTCCATCTCTATTCTTTATACATCGGAAAATCATCTAATTTCTCATATTCTTTTCTATAAGGAATGCAATCATTTGGACAAGCATGAATCTTATGATATTCCATGCCAAATCGACTAAGAGATTTCTTTACTTCATACATTGAAGATGGCAATTCAATACATTCAGGATTGTGATAAATAAATAGCTTTGTATTAGAGTGAGCATCAGATCGAAAATATTTGTTTTTGGCCAATTTGAATCCGATTCAATCCGATCGAAAAAGTACTTATAGATTTTTAATTTGAATTCTTTTCTATGATGTAATAAATTTGAACCAATCTGAATCCAAATAGTCAAATTTTTTAGATCAGATAAGATATGTTAATATTGAAATTTATATATGAATTATTGTAATTTATAAAATACGATATATACAATATTTAAATTTTAAATTAATGCGTTTTTAGAAAAAAAATATTATTTATAGTCAAAACGAAGATAATTAAAAGAATAAAAAGTATGTCGATATAATTATTAAATTATTATAAACATTTGTATTTATTTTTAAGTTAAAAAATATTATTATAATATAATTATGATATTTAATTATATTATTTAAATATAATATATTATAAAATAAAATATATATTTATTTCTAATTTAATAGTAATTATATCTGGATTAGATACAACGGATTATACAATCTGTCGATTCGAATCCAATGTTTTAACTATAAATAATTTATTACATATTTGAAAAAAACATACATATATATATATATATATAATATTAATGATGATAGTAATCGTTACTTTATTATTTAATATTATATTTTTCTTAGTTGATTGAGATGATGAGAAATAAAAACGAACATTTATTTTAAAAAAATTATATTTCAATCTTTAAATTTTATTATTTCAATATATATTTGTTATATTTGGCCAGCCAAGAGATGCCAACTGGTCATTTTTTGGATGGTTAGCTATACTTATGACCGATCACACTTGGTCTTGATCAATCATTTTTTCTCAAATTTTATCATTTGGATGGATGAATGGTCTCTTTATATACTTATTTTTACAATTTCATCTTCATACGTATATCAAAAATATCAAAAATATAGTTGTTAGAATTGTCTCGTTGAGATAATTTTAGAGTTGGTCTTATTACTCTATGAATCGGTTCGAAAATGGATGAAGTGGTACCAACATTATAGAAACTTAAAAAAATGATTATTAAAAAAAATATTTATGTTACTTAACATAAATAATCCTAATACTTTAATTGATAATTATAAATATTTTAACTACTCATAATTTATTACATATTTGACAATATATATAATAACAATAATAATCATTATATTAAAATATAAGAATAATTTTATCCAAACCCTCGTAAGGCATGATTTAAACCTTTATATACAATATAGTGTAAATATAAATACATATTAACTTAATTTATAACATAATAAGTTTGTAGGTGTATCTTTAATTTGAACAAAATCAAAAAATTAGAAACCAATATTTATAAAATCTCTATTTGTAAATTATAAACAACTTATGAAAATATAGATTTTTTTTAATATTGTGAAAAATATTTTTAAAACAACATATTTATAAGGGTATTTTTAATATATGAAAATTTTGATGAAAAATCATTTGTGCTTGTGATAAATAAATAGTTTTGTATAGGAGTAAGTAGTAGATATAAAATATTTGTTTTTGGAAAATTTGAATCCAATTCAATCTGAATCGTAATTATAGATTTTTAATCCAACTTCTTTTCGATGATGTAATTAATCTGAACCAATCTGAATCTAAATATATCAAATTTTTCGTATCAGATAAGATATGTTGATATTGAATTTATTTATGAATTATTGTAATTTATAAAATCTGATATAAACAATATTTAAATTTTAAATTTATGTATTTTAAAAAAATATTTATATTTATAACTAAGAGAATTAAAAAAATTTAAATTTTTATTTATTTTTAAGTTAAAATAATAATCTAATATAATTAAGATATTTATATTATTTAAATATAACATATTATAAAATAAAATATGCATTTATTTATAATTTAATAGTAACTATATCTGAATTAGTTACGACGGATTATAAAACCTGTCGATTCGAATCTGATCTGAATCTAAATAAATTTATACTTTTGAATTTAAATATAATTCGACTATAAAATTTATTAATTTTGTTACGCTGAACGGGGTCTCCAATTTAGAATCATTAATTAGTTTTTTTTATTACCTGCATGCAAGCCAAGAGAATTATTAGACATAAAAAAGAGGAAAATAATAATAAAAATAATTGTAGATAGGAGGGAAAATCTGCCACCACATAGTTTTAATAAGCGTGAAAAGATAAATTTAATTCGTAATTAAGGTGGTATTGAAAATGACGCTGGCAGGGTCTTCAATTTAGAATCATTAATTGGCTTTTTTTTGTTACCTTCACGCCATGCAAGATAAATATTAAACATAAAAAAGAGAAAAGTGTAATAAAATAATTGTAGCTATAGAAGGAAAAATATACCAACTTTTTTTTTGAATAAATTTAATTTCTAATTAAATCAGTATTGAAAATAATGCTTTATGGGTCTCCAATTTAGAATCATTAATTAGCTTTTTTTTTATTTCTTTCACGCCAGAAAAGAGAAATATTAAACATAAAAAGGAGGAAAAGCGTGCAAAGCAGCCTAGTCACATAAATAAGAAAGAGAAAAAGGAGATAATATTCATAGATATCTTAAAATTAAAATCCCTAACCCAACCCATTTCTATCGTCTCTCCCATAGATTTACTCTTTGCAGCTCATTGATAAATAGATCAAACCCATTTATGTTCTTCCTTCTTTCATTCTTTTGATATCTTTTTCTTAGATTTAAATCAATCCAGATCTCATTTCTCACTAAAAATCAAAGAGTTCTAGCAAACCACCATGGTATGTGATCAATGGTAGCCCATCTTTCTTCTTCTTTATCATACTCCATGACACACAAGGTATGTTTTTACAACCTAGTTTTGCTTTTTGTTTTAATTTTTTGTGGAATAAAGTGACTAGGTTTTGAACTTTTATTTATTTCGAATTTATCAATTTCATATGTGCTTCCTTTACTTTACTAGGCACAAATGGTTCCTTCCAAACAAAAATCATTAACATGTGTAATGCAGTATTTGTTTAAATATGTCTTTTTTCATCATTTTAATTATATTTATCATTTTTTTGACATTTTTCTTGTTCATGCTAGTATGTTCTATACATATATTAATTAACTTTTAATGGCTATCTATTTCATTTATCTTTTAAATATCATCTTTGAGTACCTTCTGTCAAATTTTCAAAAATAAAAAAAGCTTTGATTTTTGTGTTAGGTTTCCCTCTTATTTGGAGGAGCCCATGTGTCTTAATGGCCCATGGAGAAAATGGCAATTTTGTCATTTGATTGATTAATTAATAAAATCATTTAGGGTTTGTTGTGAGTGGTTTTTTTATAGAGAAAAATTAGAGCTGCAACAACAAAAAGAAAAGTAGAAAAGCTTTTAGTTTTTTCCTCTCTAGTAAGCCTCCATCAAGTGCTCTGATGGAAGGTCCTTTGTGGTCTGATTGAATTGAAATTTTCCAAGAATGTTCATGACTCAATAATATTTAATCTATATGGTGGGATTTGGATTTAGCTTACCTGTTTTGGAAAATATGAGTCATGAATAGTGACTACGAAATTGGGTTAGATTTCTCAATTTTTCTTGAAATAATTGTTAGTTTTCAAGAAGTTGTATTCTTGATGATGTTTTTGATTATTTTCCTCTAGTTTTATCTAGAGAGAACTATTGTACAATTGTTTCTTGATATTGAAAGTTTTGGAGAGGAGAGGAGTGTCGTGGTTGTTTCCTTCCTACACCGGGAAGGTTTTTCTATATAAATTGGTTGTGTTGATTTTATGCATGTTTCATTTTGAGCTCTATTTATTTGTTTCTTAACATATTTACACAAAGAAGGTGATTCTTCTAACAAAGTGGTATCAGTGCTATGGTTATTATTGTTGAATTTCTTGTGTTGAATAATGGAAGCTAATTTGAGTAGAATGATTACTTTGAATGGTTCTAATTATCACACTTGGAAAGAAAAAAATGGACTTTGTTACATCGACAAGTCTGTGGGTATATAAGGTAGTTGGTAGATGATAATGTTTTGAATCAAATTAGTGGGGAAATACCTACACGGTCACTTTGGAATAAACTTGAAGAGTTGTATGCTCAAAAAACAAGAAATAATAAAATGTTTCTCATAAAGCAGTCGATGGCTTTAAGGTACCAAGATGGAACTCCATTGACATATCACTTGAATATGTTTCAAGGAACAATCAATCAGTTAGTTGGAATGGGTATCAATTTTGATGATGAGATTCAAGGGTTGTGTTTATTGGGTACATTGTTAGACTCTTGGGAAACATTTAGAATGTCACTAAGTAACTCAACTCCAAATGGTGTAATCAATATGGATCTAGCTAAGAGCAGTGTTTTGAATGAAGAAATGAGAAGAAAATCACATGGGTCTTATCAACAGTCAGAGATTTTGGTTACAGAAAGAAGAGGGAGGAGTAAAAGCAGAGGTTTCAAGAGCAAAGAAAAAGGAAGAAGCAAGTCCAAAAGGTTTTCTAATGTTGAGTGTCATCACTATGGCATTAAATGGCACATCAATAAATATTTTAGATAGTTGAAGCAGGATAACAAGAAGAAAGACAAAGAACGAGGGTGATGTTGGCAAGGAAAATGATTGAGTTGCCACTGCTAGTTCAGAAGACTTTCTCATTGTTTATGATGAAGATTTTGTCAATGTTGCATGTCACGAGATCATTTAGGTTATTGATAGTGGAGCCTTCATTCATGCTACATCTCGAGAGTTCTTTACATCCTATACAGCAGGTGACTTTGGGACAGTAAAGTTGGGTAATGATGGCTTGGTTAAAGTCATTGGTATTGGAGATGTGTGTTTGGAGATGAATAATGGCACGAGGCTACTTCTTAGAGGGGTAAAGCATATTCTTGAAATTCTTTTGAACTTGATCTCTGTAGGTAAACTTGATGATGAAGGATATTGCAATACCTTTAGTAATGGTCAATGGAAACTTACTAAAGGTGCTATGGTTGTTGCTCGTGTGAACAAGCATTCTAGTTTGTGATGAGTGCTCAAAAAGCACTAAAATTACCATTATTTTATGCACATTAATTAATTAAAAATATATATATTTATATGTTTTATCATATATTTATATAAATTTGTCTTTTTCAGAATCACGGGTATTTTTATTGTTTTTCAGGTATTTTCGCTTAAAAACGTCACTTAAAGACTCAGAAAGGAATACTGGAAACAATACATCACAAATATATTAATAAATAAATGAGGAAAGGTCAACAAATATGGAAAAATTGGACAAAATGGGTCGAAAAGGTCAAAAATGTCAAAAAGGAGAAAATCGCGCCCGGAGTAGCCCACCCCGTGCGCGCCAGCGCCAAGCCGCGCGCGTAGCATGGCCCACGTCCGTGCGCAGATGCGCGCGCCTTCCTCTAGTTCCGCACGCGCCGCAGCGCGCTGTCACTGTTCACGCGCGCGCGCGCTACTGCTGCCTTCTGCGCGCGCCTGTGCGCGCCCCAGCTGCCCTCCGTGCGCGCCGACACCATTTCGCCCCATTTTTCATATGCAGCCGCCCCCATGACGTCATGCTGACGTCATCAATGACCTCACCATTTGCACTACACGTTTTCACCATTTTTTAACATTTTTTCACCCACTTTTTCTCTCCATTCTCACCTATAAATACCCCCATTCTCTTCACTTCATACCACACCTAAAAACACACTTCTCTCTTCTTTCTTTCTCTCCATTTCTTAGTTTTTAGTTTTTCTTATGTTTTAGCTAGTTTCTCTTAGTTTTAGAGTTCTTCCCTCTTTGGGAAGAACTAGTTATGTTTTTATAATTTATTAGCTTTTTGATTCAATAAATGGGAGTGCAAATTCCGTTTGGAGGTTTTCTAGCAACGGGAATAGCATCAAAGTTCTGTAAGGATTTTATTTTCTTTGCAGTTATTTTTTTATGCTTATTTCTTACATGTTATATTTAATTTGTCTGTGATTAAATTTAACTGTGCTGGCTGTCTGTAAAAATGATATAATAATAACGTTGTTATGCTTGCGAAATATTAAATAGGTAAAAATCTCTAAAATGAATTGATTTTATTTTTATTCAAGATTTTATATTAAGAATGTTAGAGAGAAATATATTATTTTTCATTACAAACTTAAATCTGAAAATTAGATTTTAAGGTTTAGTTATTCGGTCTGATTTAGAGTAGTGCTCTTTTATTTGTTAGTACAATCGTCTGGTAGTTAGAGTGAAGCTCTATTTCAAAAGTTTTTATAAGAATTATTATCTGAAAATGTATTGACAACATGTTTTCAGTAGTAGTTTTAAAACTTGAAAGTTAGTACTCGGATAACTAAATTCTTAGGTTTAATATGGACACCTTGAATAAAGTTTAAACTGTTTAACCCCACCAAAGGTGGCATTTAAATGGTTAATTTTCAATCTCTTAGAAAAAGGAATTAATTTAATTAACCAAATTAGTTATCAACCCCACCCATAGGTGTTAATTGATTTGTTTAGTTAACAAAGAATATCTAACCCCACCAAAGGTGGTATTCATACAAAAAAGGGAGAATCAATAAATATCAATTCATATCTTTAATAACCTAAATAATACGAGCAAGCATAATTAACTTAGTTATTATATCCATAAATACTCCACTATTTATAAAAGATAAAATTTGCATGAATGTTTATTGAATCTATGTTTAATTTTCTGTAATTAGATTAAAAACACAAAAACCCCAAAATATCGTGACAGGATGTTTAGGATTTAATTTTGTTTTTAAAAGTTTGAATAATAAATTAAAAACCACATACATTCCTTCCTTAGATCGACCTTGGGAGTATACTTATCATTTTCTACGAAATGATCCGTGCACTTGCGAGAGTTTTATAAATATAAAACCAAAGTATTGGTAGAATCGGCGATTCCTGTTTTCGTTCATCAGTTTGTATATATTACAGGCAAGACTCTTCAAAGGCGTTATTAATGCTGTGACAGATGAGCTTATAGCAGAATTGTGGCATAAGAGACTTGCTCACATAAGTGAGAAAGGCTTGGTAGTATTGACTAAAAAGAATCTTCTTTCTGGAATGAATGATGTTTGTTTAAGAAGATGTACTCATTGTTTGGTAAGGAAGCAAAATAGAGTTTCTTTCAAGAGTTCCCTTCCTTCAAGAAAACAATACATACTTGATTTGGTACATTCAGATGTATATGGTCCTATGAAGACAAGAACTTTGGGTGGTGTGATGAATGCTCAAAAAGCACTAAAATAACCATGATTTTATGCACATTAATTGATTAAAAATATATATATTTATATGTTTTATCATATATTTATATAAATTTTTCTTTTTCGGAATCACGGGTATTTTTATTGTTTTTCAGGTATTTTGGCTTAAAAACGCAATTTAAAGACTCGAAGAAGAATACTTGAAGCAATACATCACAAATATATTAATAAATAAGTGGGAAAAGGTCAACAAACATGGAAAAATTGGACAAAATGGGTCGAAAAGGTCAAAAATGTCAAAAAGACGAAAAATCGCGCGCATGACCCGCCCATCTTTACGGCGCCGTAGCGTTGACATCCCCACGTCGCGTCTTGTGGTAGCGTTGACTCCCTTTTTTGTATGAATACCACCTTTGGTGGGGTTAGACATTCTTTGTTAACTAAACAAATCAATTAACACCTATGGGTGGGGTTGATAACTAATTTGGTTAATTAAATTAATTCCTTTTTCTAAGTGATTGAAAATGAACCATTTAAATGCCACATTTGGTGGGGTTAGACAGTTTAAACTTTATTCAAGGTATCCAAATTAAACCTAAGAATTTAGTTATCCGAGTACTAACTTTCAAGTTTTAAAACCACTACCGAAAACATGTCGTCAATACATTTTCAGATAATAATTCTTATAAAAACTTTTGAAATAGAGCTTCACTCTAACTACCGGGCGATTGTACCATCAAATAAAAGAGCACTACTCTAAATCAGACCGGATAACTAAACCTTAAAATCTAATTTTCAGGTTTAAGTTTGTAATGAAAAATAATATATTTCTCTCTAACATTCTTAATATAAAATCATGAATAAAAATAAAATCAATTCATTTTAGAGATTTTTACCTATTTAATATTTCGCAAGCATAACAACGTCATTATTACATCATGTTTACTAAACAGCCAGCACAGTTAAATTTAACCACAGACAAATTAAATATAACATGTAAGAATAAAGCATAAAAATAACTGTAAAGAAAATAAAATCCTTACAGAACTTCGACGCTATTCCCGTTGCTGGAAAAACTCCAAGCGGAATTTGCACTCCCATTTATTGAATCAAAAAGCTAAAATATTACAAAAACATAACTAGTTCTTCCCTAAAAAGGGAAGAACTCTAAAACTAAGAGAAATTAACTAAGAAAAGCTAAAAACTAAGAAAACATAAGAAAAACTAAAAATCTAAGAAAAGAGAGAAAGAAAGAGAGAAAAGAATGTATTTGGAGGTTTTGAAGGTGTGATTTGAAGTGAAGGGAAGGGGGTATTTATAGGTGAGGATGGAGAGAAAAAATGAGTAAAAAAATGTTAAAAAAATATTAAAAAAATTAAAAAACGTGTAATGGAAGTGATGAGGTCATCAATGACGTCAGCATGACGTCACGCTTTGCGTGAAAAATGGGGTGAAAACGCGTTACGCTACCGGTAATGGGCGTTACAGCGCTAGCGTGAAACGCAGTCTGTAGCGGATGGGGATGTCAGCCACGCGCGCAAATTGGCTTGTAGCGGTAATACTTGTGGCGATTTTCCGTCTTTTTGACATTTTTGACCTTTTCGACCCATTTTGTCCAATTTTTCCATGTTTGTTGACCTTTTCCCACTTATTTATTAATATATTTGTGATGTATTGTTTCAAGTATTCTTCTTGAGTCTTTAAATTGCGTTTTTAAGCCAAAATACACGAAAAACAATAAAAATACCCGTGATTCGAAAAAGACAAATTTATATAAATATATGATAAAACATATAAATATATATATTTTTAATCAATTAATGTGCATAAAATCATGGTTATTTTAGTGCTTTTTGAGCATTCATCACAACTGACAACTTCTTGCTAGTCCCTTAGCAAGAGAAGCGATAAAAACTAAAAATTAAACTATCCTAAATCACTTCCGTGGATTGACACGGTTGCATCTAGCCTATGCAACAAGACTTTAAACCCCTAGGTTGCCCTAGTGGACGAGTTTGAGTCTCGTGAGGGTTTTCAGTAATGATACCCACAAACATTGAACTAAATGTAAAAACAAAAGAAACAATAAAAACAAACAACTTAAAAATTAAATTTACAACAAAATCACAAATTAACAACATCTCACTAAAATGTCTCATACTATTTAATCTCCTTTAAGATCATAATTAAAATCTCAAGCATAAGTTATTTTAATATCTTTAAACAATCATGATTTATTAGAATAATTAGTCGAAAATCATTTTCATATTTCATATCAAAAATGTATCAATTTAATTTCACCCTATTTCAGTGTCATGAATCAGAATTCGCTTCGACTCTATTCCTCACAAGTCAATACTCTCAAAACACTGAATCCTATGGGTTCAAACACTCATACTAATTTATATGTGAAAGAGTTGATGTATAGAAATGAACTAATATGTTCGCATATGTATAAAGAATAAAGGCTCAAAGTGTTATTTTAACATTGATCTCTATTTTTTTTCTGAAGATATTTCTCAATATATGTATTTTAGAGAGTCAACCCATGTACAGATTGTACATTTTTTTTGGATTTTGGTGAGTGGTTAATTTTGTGGCTTTTCTGTTTGATCTTGGTTTAGGTAACCCCAGATATGTCTTTTTGTTTTTGTAGTATTCATGCATAAATGAGATATAAGCATATACTATCAATTTCTACTCAAATCATTTAATCTAAGCAAAAATAATAATCAAAAATATATGATACTCTATTAAGATGAGAAAAAAAATTCATACATTCAATGCTAATACCTATAGAGATCATCTAAAAATTTGAATAAATAAGAAATGTGTTTGGAGTAGAAAAAATATATATTTCACTCTGAATAAAGGAAATTAGGCTCAAATTATATCTCACAAAGGTAGTCTCCACTAAAAAAAAACTCATAAACACCGATTTTGGGTTTAATATAATTTCTACATCTTATCAAGAAATACTAATTATGACAAAAACTAACTAATTATCAAAAATAATTACAAAATATTTCATGATATGTTTTCAAAAAATTAATCTAACAGTACAAAAGACTTAACTATTTACTTAAATTTGATTTAAAGAAAAGATAAATTTTTGTGAAAATTTTTTTTTTATTCCAAAAATTACTAAATCACACAAAATAGAAATAAAACCAAACACACAAAAAATGAAAAAGTATATTTTTTTATTTTTAAATTTTTTTTTATTTTTAAATTGTTAAAACTTTTTTTTAATTAAGAATGGTAACTTTTCACCACCCCCAACCTAGATCTTACATTGTCCTCAATGTAACAATTGTAAATTAAAGATAAAGAGAAAAGAGAAGAAAGATTACCTATTTCTTGAGAAAGTGCAAGTAGTAATGGAAAATGCAGGTGCATCCATCATATTCATCATTAAAGTGTATACGAAGACGGTCATTGTGAACTTCTAACATCTCAACAAATATTTTTAGTTTTAACAATATAAAAATTATTCACATGTAATTAAAATGAAATAATTAAGTAAATAAAAGAAATAAAAGAAAATTACCTAAAATGATGGGTTGCCTCCCATCCAGCGCTTAGTTTAACGTCTTAGCAAGACGTAACTTGGGGATTGCATTTTAAGTAAACTCAATGTCCCCTCATCATCGAGTCAATCAAACCTGCAAGTAAGACAAGGTTGTCTACCTATACTTTTTCAGTCATGCCCTATTGATTTTCAGATTTCTTTCTGTACTTAAAACTAGAGGCATATTTTGAGTTTTCGATAACCCACATCTAGGTACAAATCAAATAATTAAGGCATAAAAACACAATTGTACCTAGATTAAACAAAGCAACTTGCTCCTTAGATTGTAATTAAAACTTTAAAATTTTGGAGATAGTTCAAAAATTTTTGTTTTTTTTTGTTTTTTTTAAATAACATAATCAGTATTAACCAAGAGTGCTCCTAGGAAAGAATGGTGGTGAAAAGACTCCTTAAAAACCATCCTCCTAGACAGAACAACGTTCCCAGGAAAGACTAGTGGCACAAAGGCTTCCAAGAACTAGTCTCCTAGACAGAACTCCCTTAGATCTTTACTTTTCATGCTATTAAGTTAATTAAATTAAGTTAAGTAAAAATCTAAGTTAATGAAAATCTAAGTTAAAAAAAAAAGGTTAATTAAGTTAAGTGAAGTAAAACAAATCTAAGTTAATTAAGTTAAGTTAAAAAAAATCTAAGTTAATTAAGTTAAGTTAAAAAAAAATCTAAGTTAATTAAGTTAAGTGAAGTAAAAAATCTAAGCTAATTAAGTTAAGTGAAGTAAAATAAAAAAAACTAAGTTAATTAAGTTAAGTTAAAAAAAATCTAAGTTAATTAAGTTAAGTGAAAAAAAAATTCTAAGTTAATTAAGTTAAGTTAAAAAAAATCTAAGTTAATTAAGTTAAGTGAAGTAAAATAAAAAAAACTAAGTTAATTAAGTTAATGAAAATTTAAGTAAAAACCTAAGTTCATGTTAAAAAAAAATCTAAGTTAATTAAGTTAGTAAAAGAAAAACTAAGTTAAGTAAGTTAACTAAAAATCAAGAAAAAAAAATAGCTAAAGAAAAAAATAAAAATAAAAATAAAAAATAATATAATAAAAAAAATTGAAAAAGGTAAAAGAAAAAAAAAATTATGATTTAAAATAAAAAAAATAGTAAAAATTAAACTCAAAAAATTAAAATTTTGGTTTTTTTTTATTTTTTTTTATTTTTTTTATTTTTTTATTTTTTTATTTTTTTATTTTTTTAAGCTTTTATTTTTTTTATTTTTATTTATTTTTTATTAATTTTTTTTTATTTCTTATGAAATTTGAAATTTGATTAAAATTTTTTTTTTAAATAAAAAAAAATTTAATCAAATTTCAAATTTCATAAGAGCTTGAAAGGCTCAATCAATCCAAATAAGGCCTAAATCATTTCTCTTGCTAAATATTATTTAGAATTTTACCTTAAGGGATGATCAAATAGATTCTAAAACCTGGTATATCTCATCAACTTTCATAACTCACAAAAACATTTCTCTCAATAAGCACACCAAAATCAATCATGAACATGTTCATAAAAATATGAATCAATTCAATCAAAACTAGAAAGCATATCACATGATTAATATAAGTATCTTAACAAATATGTTACAATCCTTATCCTAGTCATGACAACCAATTTTTATCATTGAGTTCATATGTTTCATATCAAGCATGCATGCATTTAGTTTTCATATATTTGCTAATTTCTACTCAAATCGTGATTAAAAACATCCTAAAAATTAAAAATAAATTACCTAAAATTTAAAAATGCATACTAAATACTAAATTATAGAATGAAGTTCCCTCCCCCAAACTTATATTTCACATTGCCCCCAATTTTCACATATAAATGTGAAAAAGTAAAAGGAAAGAAAATTCCCTTAATCATGGCAAACCACATCTGTCGTTGAAATGGTTATTCTTGTTGTGCCATTACTATCCATATTTATTCACCTACAAAACAAAAATAATGAAAATATAAGTAAAGTAACGTTGGGTTATCTTCCAACCAGCATCATGTTTAACGTCCTTGACTAGACTGTCATATCAAGTCCTTAGGCACATCCCTTTGTGTCCATTTACTTTTGAGTGTACCTGGAAACAATTTGAGTCTTGATTTGTTCAATAATACCTTATTTTCTAGTTCATAAACATGATGCTCAATTCTTTTCTTATGCCATATTTTTGTTTTCTTTTTTGATATTTTGGCATTTTTATAACCATTTCACCGTGACTCATCTAATTTATGTATTTTCAACATCTTTTTCACCTCTCCATTGGATTCTTTCCCTTCCCTACTTGATTAGGGATGGGAGGGTAAAAGTGTGAAGTCTAAAATTGGTAGCCCTTCAATTGGTGATTTGAGCTGAGATCCTATCATAAAATGTTCCATAATTTCCTTTGATACACACATGAGAGGTGCATCCTCCAAAAAGTTCAAATTGTTCAAAATATCAACCTTTGATTCCATACTTTCAAATTTAAAATAGGTTGATTTGTTTTTTGGTGAGTTTATGTTCTTGTTTATAGCATCATGTGTTAAAGTCTTAAGTGTGGGTGACTCAACAGACTCTTTTAAGTTCTCCTCACAATTAGTAACATTTATCCTTGAGCATTCATTAGCATTATCAATATCAAGGGATTTAGGTGCTTTAAAAACTTTAAATGTGACTTTTTCATCTTGCATTATCATTGTAATCTCACCTCTTTTTTTATATCAATGAGTGCTTTTTTAGTTGCTAAGAATGGATGACGAAGTATGAGAGGATTATCATGGTCTTCCTCCATGTTTAGCACAATGAAGTCTTCTGAAAAGATGATTTTTTTCTACTTTTACGAGCACATCTTCTACCACACCTTGAGGTCTTTTAACCGACTTATCTACCATCTGTAATGTTACTAAAGTGGGTTTAGCTTTACCAACCCCCAATCTTTGGAAGATTGATAATGGCATGAGGTCAATGCTAGAACCTAAATCACATAGTGCCTTTCCTAAACAAATGTTCACAATAGTGTAAGGGATGTTGAAACTACATGGATCTTTCAGTTTTTGTGGTAGTTTTCTATCAAAGATGGCACTACAACCATCAGTGAATGTAATTGCTTAATGATCTCTATGCTTCCTTTTCTTTGATAGTACATCCTTCATGAATTTGGCATAAGACGACATTTTTTGAAGTTCCTTTACAAATGGTATGTTTATGTGTAGCTTCTTGAAGACTTCCAAAAATTTTGAAAACTGCATATCTGACCTTTTCTTTGTAGTCTTTGAGGGAAATGAATAGTGAGTTTGAAAAGGATATTTTTCTATGGATAAATTATTTCCTTTATGATGCTCTCTTTATCCACTAGTTCCTCATAATCCTTGTTAATTTCCTATTTCTCCTCGTCCTTTTCTATCTTATGTTCCTGTTCTAAAGTCTTACCACTCCTTAAGGCTATGGTATTGCATTGGTCCTTACCTTCTCTTTGTGGGTTTACAATTGTGTCACTTGGAAGGTTATCTTGAGGCCTTTGACTTATAACCTGAGCGAGTTTCCCCATTTGGTTCTACAAATTTTGAATTGAAGCCTCTTGAATGGACACTTTTGTATTTACTATTGGATAAAGTCTTTCATCATCCCCATTAAATAATTTTTAATGTCCTCAATAGGTGGCTTCTTTCCTTTGGATTGTGATTGTTGTGCATGTTGAAAACTAGTTAGTAGAAATGATTGATGGTTGAATTGATTATCATCTTGACTGTTTTTATTACTACTAGAGAAATTTGGATGTTGTCACCATCCTTGGTTATATGTGTTCGAGTATGGATTATTGCTTTGGTTCACATTCCCCATATAGAATACTAATTTAGGATTATATGGAAAACTATCAAAAAAATTAGCTCCTCTACAAAACACACACGACACTCCAGAATCTTGGACCTGGTTTATACTCGTTGGCTAGTTTTGAGGCTTCAAAATATTAACCAAAGATGAAAATTGAGCTGTAAGTGCTTTGATATCATTTACCTCATGCACTCCGGCTACTCTTCTTGTGGCTATCATTCTATTTATTGCCCATTGATAATTATTGATATCTATAATTTCAAGTAAATCATAAGCTTGATTGTAATATTTGGCTAGCAATGCTCCATTATCAGATGCATCAAAAATAGTTATTGTTTGAGGATTCAGACCATTGTAAAAAGTTTCCATTTGAATCCAAAAAGGAATGCCATGATGAAAACAATTCCTTATCAATTATTTGAATCTTTCCCATGCTTCATATAAAGATTCTCCTTCGTATTGTTGGTAGGAAGTAATGTCATTCCTAAGCTTGGCATTCTTTGTTTGTGAGAAGTATTTCATCAAGAATTTCTCCGGGGACCATTCCAAGTTGTAATGGAATCAGGTGGCAAAGTGTTTAGCCAAGCCCGAGTATGGTCTCATAAAGAGTAAGGGGACAATATAAGCCTAAATGCCTCCTCGATCACACCACTTAACTTAAATGGATCTACAACTTCTATAAACAATCTGAGATGATGATAAGGATCATCTGTTATTAATCTGTTGAATTATCCTACTATTTGTAGCATTTGAAACATCACTAGCTTTAGTTCAAATTAATTAGTTTGAATGTTTGGCCTTGTAATACTGGGATTCATCCCTTCCAACATAGGTATTGTTTATTCATTCATAGCTCTATCTCTATCAACCATCAAAAGAATTTGATTGTTCAAGTTTAGCACATTATTGTTTATGTCTAATGGATTAGCCATTTTTTTCTCTTGAGGAACAACTTGTTTTCTAATTAATCTCAAACTACACGTAATTTCAAGTTCTAAAGGTAAGATTTCTCCCTCACAAACTATGCTCGTGCAATAGACTCAACTATGTTTCTACAGTACTAAAGGAGATGTCTAAATATAAACTAAATAAACCTAAAAACTAAATAAATAAATTAAAATTTCAAGAAAATAAATAAAAGAAACTAGTTAGTAAAACAACAAGTAAAGAAAAATAAATTAAGAAAAAAATATATAATTTCTAAAATTTCTAATCTCTAGCAACGGTGCCAAAAACTTTATCGCCACACAAATTATGTCTGCAATGAATATGCAAGTATACATGTAGCAATAAATAATATAATGATAAGAAAATATTGTTCTCACATATATTATTTTATTAGAAACTAATTTTTAAAACTAAAAAAACTAAAAATCAATTTTTTATGTGTTTTTATATTTTAAGGAAGAAAAATTAAAAACATTAAAAGTAAATATCAATAATTAATTATATCAGATTTGGTAATTAAGAAAATATCTAGGAATACTTAATCCCCCAATTTTCTAAACATGTGAATAACTAAAATTCTCTCAATATAATTATCAATTAATTACGTGATCAATTGAATCTAACTTAACATGTATTCTTCTTTCAAGTAAACTACACATCATATAGTCATTAATTTAATCACACTCTCATGCCAATTAAATTGTATATTACTCATTAAGTTAATCAATTATGGATCACATACATAAGAATCATTCATCTCTCCATAGAAACAATGCATGTTATTTAATCAAGACAAATAATTAAATAATTCTCTCAAATCTATTTAATTGCCTTTATAGATAAATTGTTGGCCAAAAAAATAATAGCATAAAAATCAGATTAAGTAATATAATTAAATTATAATTATAATTGGGGTAAAATATTAGATCATCATATGGTGAAAATTGGGTTCATAAGATCCCTAGATTAATAAATTAACTACATATAATTTTGTTCATAAAGCTCATATTTTTCATAAAGAAAGACATAAAAATTGATAAAGAAAAGAGTAGAAGAAGAAATACAAACAATATCTTGAATTGTAATGCTAATATCCTCTTAAATCTCCACCAAAATTGTATCTCCTTTTGAATTATTCTATATTTTTTTCTCTTTTTAACTCCAAAAACTAACCAAAAATATGCTACTAGTGGCTCATTACGGTTTATAGGGTGATTAGGGGCTTAAATATAACTCAGGTGCAATTTGGACCTTCATATCAACTTCAGGTCAAGGACTGAGATCAAAATAATCAAAACTAACAGCACTAACCAATCACAATGCCACACGTGGCACATAGAATTCATTGGGCGAATCAGAGCTCGATGTGTGGCAAGGGAGACCGGTTCGAGTCAATGCATGTTGAGTCAGCACCATACAGAGAAACATGGTAGTGTTGTTTGACCACACTCCAAACGCGGATCAAACGCCGTACTAACACTTGGCATGCACTATTTCTCTCTTCACACGGGGTGATATACAATTCATTGTCCCTACCTATGGGCCGTCTGCATGGCTTGCCCAGTCAACTAAACATTTTATATTTTAATATTTTCACCCCTTTCACTAAACATTTTATATTTTAATAATTTTAGCCCCAAAAATACTATTTATTGAATAAAGCAAGTAAATATTAAGTAGAAAAGTTTGCTAATGACTCTACTTTTATAAAGTCATCAATCACTCCCTTTGATAAATCAAATTCAAGCATTCAATCAAGAACATAAGAAGGAAAAACGAGAAGCTTCCTGAAATAAACTTTTATTAATGATATGTGGTCTTTCTCTAAATTACATAGTGGCTTCATTTCATAAGCAAGAAATCTTCATGAAAAACCCTTGATGCCAATTCACTCTAAATAAAAGCCTAGGTGCCAATTCAATCCCTAAGGAAAACCCTAGACAAAATAGGCTTTGCTTATTGGTGGATTGGGCCTATTCCAACCTTAAGAAAATAAAAGACTAAAAGACTTATGATAAATCAAACATAGAAGGCCCATAGTTAACTAAAACAAAAATTGCTTCCTAAATTAATCCTAACACCTAACTAGATCTTCTAAATCTACCTCTTGCATAGGATCTTGAGAATATTTATAGAATATTGAGGATCTTGAGAATATTTGTAGAACTTGAGGATCTTGAGAATATTTGTAAACATAAACTTGATTATCACCTCAATCTCTATTATATATGCAAGATTTTTTAAGAATTAATTTGGGTGTGTGTGTGTGGCACATAATATCATCCAATGTGCTCATGAAATCAACCTAAATGAGCATGCTAATCAATTCAATCTTAGGACAAGTCTCATAAGTCTATTTTTCACATCCCTCTCCACTAATATAAATAGGCATGCAACTAAAGATCAATAAGGACTTTACATGCTTGTAATATAAGGCTTAGGTGGGGGTCGATAAATGAAGATATTTATGCACTTTCCACACCTGAGCTTCTTTTTGTTCATCATGCACTTTTTAACTGCAATTGAGCTTTAACTTGATATTTTGGTGCACCATCTCTTATCATTATTTTCATATTCTTTTATTCCATAACTTTCTTTTTGTAAATTCACAACATCCCCAAACTTATTTTCAATTTTATTTTCTTTTTCTTTAGAGGGATACTTGTGTTGTGAGTTTTTTTATAGGGTGCATTACATTTCACCTTACTCTATAGTATTACACATGATTGCTTTTTTTTCACACAAGCTAAAGGTGCAATGCACAAAATTTGGCTTAAAGATATGAAAGGTTCTTTGTTAGGCTTAAATGCGTGACTAAATATATTGATAATGGTTAGCTTGAAGGGTTCAACCAATCCAAATAAGGCATAAATTATTTCTCTTGCTAAATACTATTTAGGATTTTACCATAAGGGATGATCATATAGATTCTAAAACGTGGTAGATCTCATCAACTCGCACAACTCAACACAAATTTTCCCTCAATAAGAACACCAAAATCAATCATGAACATGTGCATAAAAATTTGGGTTAATTCAATCAAAACTAGCAAGCATATATATCACATGATTAATGTTAGTATCTTAACGAGTATGTTACATTCCATATCCTAGTCATGACAACCATTTTTTATCATTGAGTTCATAAGTTTCATATCAAGCATTCATGCATTTAGTTTCCATATATTCATCAATTTCTACCAAAATAATAAAAATATAATTAAAATAATTGTTAAGACTCAATACCTTATAGAGAGAGATTACAAAGAAGTTAGTACAATGGGCTGAATTTGTGGGGTCCATCTATTTATAGCATTTATGGATACAGGTGTCAGTTATACAATGTGTAAACATAATTACATGTCAAGAGGGCATAATTGGCCTAAAGTACAATATTTTAGAGATCCAGGTCGAGTTTTACTTGTGTTTCCCATGATTTTGGTATGTACTCGAGCTTATGCTGCCATTGGACTCGGTCTACACTCAAGCTCTTGCTACCATAGGTGGAATGTTTAGGATACTTCATCTTCCTTCTTCGGCTAGTGACTTGGCTTGGGTGATTTACAAGGGCTAGGATTTGGGTCGATCCAGATGTCCAAACAATAATTTTGGGCTGCCTCCTAACCAGTGTCCTATTTATCATCCTTGACTGGATGATTATATTAAGTTCTAAGGTACATCCTTCTATATCCATTTTACTTTTGAGTTTTCCAAGAAACTGTTTTATTCTTCATTTGTTCAATTATACTTTATGTTTTGGTTTACAAATATTGTGATCAATTCTCTTATCATGCCATATTTTTGTTTTATTTTTGTACTTGTTGGCATTTTTATAAGCATTCCACCATAACTCATCTAGTTTTTTATATTTTCAGCATCTTTTTCACCTTATCTATTCGACTCTTTTGCTTGGCTACTTGAGTATGGATGGTAGGATTAAGGTGAAAGGTCTAGCCAT
Organism: Hippophae rhamnoides; assembly: GCA_033030585.1. Lineage (NCBI taxonomy): Eukaryota > Viridiplantae > Streptophyta > Magnoliopsida > Rosales > Elaeagnaceae > Hippophae > Hippophae rhamnoides. The sequence continues at coordinate 27,180,981 of CM065431.1, read as the reverse complement.
ATTGGTAGTTCAATTGATTGTTTGAGCTTAGATCCTATCTCAAGACATTACACACTCGCATTTGATACACAGAGGCTTGTCCTTCAAAAATTTCCCACATATCACAATATCAACCTTTGATTCCATACTTTCAAAGTTAAAATAGGTTGAGTTATTTTTTGGTGAGTTTATGTCCTTATTCATAGCATCATGTGTTAAAGTCTTAAGTATGGATGACTTAGAAAATTCTTTTATGTTATCATCACAATCAATAACATTTATCCTTAAGCATTCATAAGCATTATCAATATTAGAGGGTTTAGATGCTTTAAAAACTTTAAATGTCACTTATTCATCTTGTACTCTCATTTTAAGCTCACATTTTTGTACACCAATTAGTGCTATGTCGGTTGCAAAAAATGGATGACCAAGTATGATAGGAATGTTATGGTACTCTTCCATGTTTAGTACAATGAAATTTGTCAAAAAGATGAACTTGTCTACTTTTTCTAACACAACTTCTATCCCATCCTTACATCACTTAATTGATCTATCTGCCATTTGTAATGTTAGGGAAGTAGGTTTGGCTTTACTAACCCCTAATCTCTTGAAGACCAATAATGGCATAAGATTAATGCTTGAACCTAAGTCATATAATGCTTTCTCAAAGTGGATGTTCCCAATAGTGCAAGGGATGTCAAAATTATCCAAATCATTTAGTTTTTTTAGTAGTTTTCCAGCAAGGATAACACTACAACCTTTAGTCAAGGTCATTGGTTCATTATATCCAAGTGGTGGAAATGATTAACAGTTCCATTGATTACCACCTTCATTGTTGTTATTACCCCAAGTGAAATTTAGATGTTGTCTTCATCCTAGGTTATATGTGTTTGAGTATGGATTATTTTTTCGGTTCACATTACCCACATAGAATACTAATTTAGGATTACTTGGAAAATTATCAAACAAATGAGCTCCCCAACAAAACACACACGACACTCTTGAATCTTGGACCAAGTTTATACTCGCTTGTAAGTTTTAAGCCTTCAAAATATTTACCAAAGATGATACTTGAGCTGTAAGTGTCATGATATCATTTACTTCATGCACTCTAGCTACTCTTCTTGTGGCTGCCCTTCTATCCATTGGCCATTGATAATTATTTCTAGCCATTTTCTCAAGTAAATCATAAACTAGGTTGTAAGATTTGGTTAGCAAAGCTCAATTAGATGATGCATCAATAATGGTTCTTTTTTTAGCATTGAGACCATTGTAGAAAGTCTCTATTTGGATTCAATGAGGATACCATGGTGAGGACACTTCTTTAGCAATTCTATGAATCTTTCCCATGCTTCATATATAGATTCCCCTTAATATTGTTGATAAGAGGTAATGTCATTCCTAAGCTTGGAATTCTTTGTTGGTGGGAAGTATTTCATCAAGAATTTCTCCACCAAATCATTCCAAGTTGTAAAGGAATTAAGTGGCAAAGAGTTTAGCCAAGTGTGAGCACGGTCTCGCAAAGAGTAAGGGAATAATATAAGCTTAAATTCCTCTTCGGTCACACTACTGAATATAAATGAATCTCTAAATTCAATAAACAATATGAGATATAGATGAGGATTTTCTATTGGTAATCCTCTAAATTGTCCAACTCTTTGTAGCATTTGAAACATCATTGGATTTAGTTCAAACTCATTAGCTTGAATATTTGGCCTTGTAATACTTGGATTCAGCCCTTCCAATGTAGGTATTGCATATTCATTCATAGTTCTATCTCTATCATGCATTAGAAGAATCTGGTTGATCAAATTTAGCTCATTATTGTTTTTTTACTAATGGATTAGTCATTTCTTCCACTTGGATGACAACTTGTTGTTTTCTTATTGACCTAAAAATACGCCTAATTTAGGAATCTAAAGAAAAAAATTCTCTATTACGAATTTTGCTCATGCAATAGACTCTACTATATTTCTAATAGCACTCAAGGAGATGTCTAAATTAAAAATATATAAAAACTAAAAAAATATATAAAATAAATTAATTATAACAAGTAAATAAAAATAACTAACTAACTACATAACTAAATAAATTAAAATTATATAAAATAAATAAAGAAAAATAACTAAAATAAAATAAAATAAAAAATTAATTTCTAATTTTTATAATCCCCAACAATGGTACCAAAAAATTGATCGAACATGAATTGTTTTCAATAAATACGCAAGTATACATATTGCAACAAGTAATATAATGATAATAGAATATTGTTTCCACCGAGATTATGATTTTAGAAACTAATTTTTAAAACAAAAAGATAAAAATCAATTTTTTTTATATTTTAAAGAAGCAAAATTAAAAGAAAAAAAAATAAATATTAATAATTAATTAAATCATATTTGACAACTAAGAAAATATATGAGAAAATATTTAAGAATATTTAATCATTTAATTTTTTAAACATGTAAATCACTAAAATTCCCCCAATATAATTATCAACAAATTACATTATCAATTGAATCTAACCTACCATGTATTCCTCTCACAAATAAACTACACGTCATGTAGTAATTAATCTAATCACACTCTCATGTCAATTAAATTGTATACTACTCATTAAGTTCATCAATTATGGATCACATACATAAGAATCATACATCTCTATCTAGAAACTACGCATGTTATTTAATCAAGACAATCAATTAAATAACTCTCTCAAATCTATTTAATTGCTTCTATAGATCAATTGTAGGCCAAATAATTAATAACATAAAAATTATGTTAAATAATATAATTAAGATGAAATCATAAATGGAGTAAAATATTAGATTATCACATGTTGAAATTGGATTCATAAGACCACTAGATTAATAAATTAGCTAGATATAATTTTGCTCATAATTTATCATAAAGAAAATAAGAAAATTGATAAAGAAAGGAGAAGAAGAAATATAATCAATCTCTTGAATAGTAATACCAATTTCCTCTTGAATAACCACCAAAATTGTATCTTCTTTTGAATTTTTCTGTGTTTTTCTATCTTTTTGGCTTCAAACATTGATAAAAATATTTTAATTTTGGCTCCTTAGGACTTATCAGGCAATTAGGGAGTTAAATTAATTTTAGGTGGAATCTGTACTATCAAATCATTTTTAGATTAAAGGTTTAGAAGAAAAAAGGAAAAATTAATAGGACAAGTTAATAAGAATGCACCACATTTCATAAAGAAAAGGCGGAAACAATCAGTGCACAACGTGTGTCATGGGAGATTGGTCAAGGTCAACGCACGCTAACTCAACATAACATGTTGATTTGTGATTCATGGTTATGGCTTCCATGGTGCACGGGTGGAAATAATGGATGAATCAAATGATGGCGGGTGTCAAACACGTTGACCAAGCGTCAAACTCAAAACAAATGCCTTATGTCACAGGATACATGTAGCGTTGTGCGATTGGTCTTCTCCACTTGCGTGGCATCCAAGTGGCTTGCTTAATCAGCTCCATTGTTTGCATGATGTCCACATGACAACTTCTGATTAGTCATGCGTTAAAAATTCATAAAAGTCAATAAAAAAATTCAATAATTATATTTTCATTCGTTTTTCCTAAAAAGTTCATATTTTAATATTTTTAACCCTAAAAATATTACTTATTGAATAAAACAACCAAATATTAAGCAGAAAAGTGTATTGATGACTCTACTTTCATAGAGTCATCATTTTTTCCTCATTATATCTAGTGTTGTACATGCTCTAATGTTTCGTTAGTACAATTAGAGTTTAAATTGTATATGTTTTTACATACTGAAGTTTAAATCTCATTAGAAAACTTTTATTATTTATTACTTGCTATTTGAATACTGCATAACATATATGCTGCTTATAACTGACTATCTATGATTAATGTTTACTGCATTCATTACTTATCTGTTAAGTGTTTATCTTCTATTGTTGGCAAGTTTGGGTTAAGTCCTTAAGGATTTTGTATCTCCTTAACCTAATTGTGTACCTGATCTTGGACTCCTTTATTGTTATGCATCATTAGATTGTATATTAGTATAATCTATGTTTCAATAGTGTATGTTCTACATACTAGATGAAGATTTTGATTAGAAAGCTTTTTAATTATATGTTGTCGCATCCTTTTTTTTCATTTCTATGTTGCATGCCTACAACTTTCTATTTATTACTTTTGATGTATTAAATTAATTTGTCTGCTTCTTGAGTAATTTATATTGCTTCTATGTTTGATCTGTACGTGAGTTTGGTATTAGTTTTTAAGGAGTCAGTACATCATTACCCTAGTATTGTATTAAGTGTTGTACCAAGTGTTAACTTTTAATATTTTTTGGAAAATAATAGTTGTAAAACAATTTGTAGGTATTTTTTTGATTTTTTTTCTTTAAAATCTCTAAGTAAAAGTTATTATCAAATATATTAGTGATTATATTAACAAAAATATCATAAATCATAAAACAAATTATTTAATCAGAAATCAAAAATCATAATCATTATTACCCATTATCTTAACAAAAATATGTGAAAACTTTAAAGAAGAAAAAGAAGTGAATTGAAAAGATAAAATTTAACAAAGTTTATAAGTTAAAATAGATCGTTGGTCCCCATAATTTATCAGATTTAACACATTGGTCCTTTACTTTTCTCATAACATTACGTCCATTATTTTATACATTTAACAATTTTAATATAAATTCAAAGATAATGAATTAAATATGTTAAACTTCAAAAGTTAAAAACTATACAATACAAAAAATAATTTTTTTAAAAGGTTAGTTCTTATTCCTATAATGCAATTTAGTCCAATTTTTAAATTTAGACTAAACATGTTCAATTTTAAAAGATAATATATGATAAGATCTAGCTCGATATCTACATGTTGTATACTCGTGCTTAGGTTTCAACTTTGCTTTCCAAGAAGGTACATATCATTGATTAGAGACAACAAATAATCTTATCAATCTGTTTAAATTAAAAAATTCAATATGATTCATCAAATTTCAATCATATTATATTGATAAATTTTGTAATCGGATCAAATTCGGATTAAAAATTATACAATGTAAACAAATTTGGATTTGTGACCCATTCAGACCAAATTATTATTAAATTATAAATAAATATATATTTTATTTTATAATTTATCATATTTAAATATTATACATATCATAATTATATTAGATTAATATTTTAACTTAAAAAATAAATAAAATATCTATAATAATTTAATAATTATATATACATATTTTTTATTCTTTTGATTTTATTAATTGTGACTATAAATACATCAATTTAAGATTCAAATTTTGTGTATGTTGTATTTCATAAATAAATTTTAATATTAATTTAACTTTATCCGATCCGAAAATAATAAATTTATTCAGATTCATATTGATTTAAATTGATTACATCATCAGATCGAATTCTAATTGAAAATCTTTGAATCTGATTCAGATCAAATAAAATTCTAATTATCAATTAAAAAATAAGTATTTTGAAAAACACTAAACAAAAATTATAGAAGTACATAATTGAAGAAAAATACCAACAAGGAATGATATATAGATTGACAAATGGAATTTCTCATAAAAAATAAAAATAAAATAAAAAGGCCTTTCCACTTGCTAAAAAACAAAGGGACTCTCCAAATGATTTTGCTTTCTAATTCAAAGGAGAAGAAGAACAAAAAAGAGAGGAACTCTCCTAATGACTTTGCTTTCTAAATCAAAGAAGAGTCCTAATGACTTTGCTATGTAAATCGAAGAAGAAGAGGGGACTCTTCTAATGACTTTGCTTCCTAATTCGAAGAAGATGAAAGAGACTCTCTAATGACTTTGCTTTCTAATTGGAAGAAGAAGAAGAAGAAGAAGAAGAAGAAAGGGAACTCTCCTAATGACTTTTCGTCCTAATTCGAAGAAGAAAGAAAAGGGACTCTTCTAATGACTTTGCGTCCTAATTTGAAGAAGAAGAAGAAGAAGAAGAAGAAGAAGAAGAAGGGGAACCCACCAAATGACTTTGCTTTCTAATTCGAAGAAGAAGGGTTCCTTTTGCCCTTTAAAGTCTATCAAAAAGAAAGAAAGGAAAAAAATGTAGTCGTTCTTACTTACAAACACACATACTATTGCACGTTCATTGCATTACAACTAGTTAACATGATAACATAAAACACTAGCAACCCACATCAATTAGTTGTTCATTGCTAAAAATAATCAAAAATTAACTAGACTTAATGTAAAGTGACATAAGGTCAACAATGCAGGCAGGCGTGAATTCTCCAAACTTTAGCTAGAACTTATGAAGCAAACCTCAAATGTCCCCCCATAAGGTTCAACTTTATTTTTGATAATAGACACTACAGAACATAATTGAAATTGTGTCAACAATACCTACATTTCATACCCAATGAGACCAAAACTTAGTCCAATCTCACTAATGCTAAAATGCATTCCTGCAGTTTTTGTTCCGAGCTTCAATGAATTGCAATCTATCTTCAAGAAAATGTTTTCCGAAGCCGTGTTATTCATGGGAATATTAAAAGAAGAAACAGGTCAGTTTACTTCCTTCAACATATTATCCAGATACAATTTGATTCAGTAGTGAGAGCCGAGAAGTGTAAAACAAGTACTCAAATAAAGAGGAGTTGGAATCTAAGCTCAACCCCTAAAGAAATTCATTCTAGATAATCTTCATAAAGAAAGATGAGGAAAACATTCCCATAGAAAGGTTTGCACTACCAAGAAGTGGAAGCTAAAAGAACAAACCTTTGATTGGTGTTTAAATTAGTACGACAAAATGAAGCTGGATATAAAATAATAGCCAGAAATTGCTTTTAGAACTAAAAAACGATGCTTAACCTTCATAACAAAACTATGTTTAGTATCATAGCTATTACCGAGGTGTAAAACTCTTAGGTTAATTCACCAGAAATTGCTTTTAGAACTCAAAAACGATGCTTAACCTTCATAACAAAACTATGTTTAGTATCATAGCTATTACCGAGGTGTAAAACTCTTAGAGGTTAATTCACCAGAATTAAGTCAATGTAGCAGGCAGTGAATTCTACAATCTACATACTATTAACTTAAATAACGTCCAGACATACAGTACAGGCAAGTCACTTCAACATATCACCCCCTCAACTCTTAGCAAATACAGTTCGCAGCGGATGATTGATAGTAACCAACATAAAGTATCCATCAAGAAAAGGACTAAATCAAAGATTGTAATCAATTTTCAACTATCCCAAATAAACCAAAACACATATTACCCAAAATGGATCCTCAAGTTAATGATTTGAATCCCAAAGCCGCAACCAAAACAGAATTTTCCCATGTTAAAGTATGTCTCCCCTCCATATAAGGTGTGGAATTAATTCAGACGTAAATCCAAAAACATATTATCAGAGACAATAGCATAACTCGAAAATTGAAAATTTGAGACAAACCATAAAGGTTCCAGCTAAGAATATCCATCACATTCTAAAGCAACTACGATGTTTTTAACACTATGAAGCATCTAATTACAAAACACAGCAACATAACGTACAAAAATATCCGTATCCATATTCGAAATTAATACCGAAACACAAATACCAATGCCTATAGCATCAGTCCTGATTCTTGAGCCTTTCAACGCGCTGATTGAGCTCCTGGATCCGAACAACAAGGCTGGTGACAGAGTAAAGAAGCCAATAGAAGAGCAATGCGGCAGCAATCAAAAGGGCGTTAAGCTGGCTCTTCATGATCGATTTATGGTGACGAAGATTTTCCGATGGAGTACAAGAATCGCCATCGCATTTGGGTCGAGTCTCATATTTCCAGTAAATATCCATTAACAAGAAGAGACAAAAGGGTACAACAGAGAGGAATGGTTTGAGGAGATTACGAGTCACGGTAACCAAACCCTTCCGAAGACCATCTAAACCTGGGTTCGTAAGGAGGAGCACCATGATTGCCTCTGCAGCCGCGGCGTAGCCTAGCACAATCCACTCGAGAGCCATTGTTTGTGAAAGCCCTAGATCTTGAGAATGTGATCTGAAATTGAAATGACTTCGTGGATTTGAGGATGTTTCTCTTTTCAGGTTATATAGGATTCAGATCTTTGGTCGATCGAGCGCATCGGTTTTGTATCTTTTATGGTGCAGGAAACTTACTAAATCAATTATTACGAAGAGGAAAAAAAACTTAATCATTTTGCTATATATATTATAGAATTTATAAATGTTAGATTGATAATTTTATAATAAATGTATATAATATTAAAGTTTTTAAATATATTATGTTTATATTTACAACTTTAAAAAAAATATATGGATATATTTGTAATGAGTTTTATTTATTAAAAATATAAAATATAATTAACTCAAATAATATACAATAATTTAATCATTTTGACTTTTTATAATTTTTTCTCTTTTTGTAATTGCTTTATCATTTTCTATTCTTTTTTTTAATTTTTAAACGTATATCTATCTATATAAAAAAAATTTGCTATTTTTTTAACTAAATACTAAACTCTAATAATTAAATATGTGTTTTTTACGTGGTATTAAATAAATTAAGTATAATTATATTTGAATTAACTATATTAAATTATATTATAATTATTTTATATAATATTTTGTGACAATTTATATAATATAGTAAGATAATGTTACATCTCACAAAATATGTACTTAAAATAAAAATGATAGGTGTTTTCAATCATGATTTCAAGAAAATTAAAAAATATTTTTTAAATAAATTTCTATTTAATTCAATATATTTCAATTTGAAACACAACTTTATCAAAAACAATTTAAATTCTAAAAAGCAACAATAAATAACAAGAAAGATATCGAAAGAAAATTGCTTTTACATCATATCTTAACGGTGTCTTCAATATTATAGAACACAAAATGAAAGAAGCGAGATAAAAGTAAAACCTATATTCTCTTTCCTCTTTAGCGTTACGTCACGAGTTATCCTATAGAAATCTAATCTGGAAGGAAGTAAGAAAAAACGAGGTGAGCTACGACTAATTTAGTAAGATTCTAAATAATATCATAACAAATATTTATGACGTATACCATAAATATTAAAATTTATGAATAAAAATAATCATCATCATCTATATAATATGGTACAACGTGGGAAGAGTGTTATTTACAAAATCTGGTATATCTATACTTCCTTATTTCCAAAACTGGATGGAGTGTACATCCTAAGTATTCTAATGCATGTTCATACCAGATAAAATATGTTATGTCATATATAAAATCCAGTTGCACAATATGTAACCTCTATATGCATTAGTTAACTTCAAAATACATAGCATATGCGTGGTCAACTTTTGAGATGCATGTGGGTCCATTTCCAATCTCAAGTACGATTATACCCCAAGATGCATATGGCACATGTATTGGTTAATGTCTTTGTCATATCAGTGGCCAACGTCCTCGTCTTATGGGTGGACAACGTCCTCATCTTATGGGTTGTTCACTCCGAGACACAATAGAGGGTCCAAGCCCAAGGCTACCCATATGTTGTCAAACTCCAAGACCCATAGATTGACAAGCTCTGAGACCCATAGACGAACAGACTCCAAAAATATATATGAATACAATGCGTAACTGTTGTCAAGCGAAAAATAGTCTGCCATAAAGCGAAAAATAGTCTCTCGTAACTAGTAGCCCATGGGGTACTATACTCCATGAGACATACATATATGTATGTCTCTCACGAAAAATTATTTCATGGTGCATTTATAACAACTCAGATGCCATGTGTAATGATTTTAATACTAGTTCTATATAAAGTTTTTCGTGTACGTGTCTAAAAATATTCATAACGAGTATTCCATTTTAACATATTTGAAACATTTTTTTATAAAAAGCATGGTGTACATTTTCATTTTATTCATAATATATGATACATGATATTTTCATGAAAATAATGCTCGAATAAAAAGTTGGAGAAAGAAAACCCTACTTGGAAACTTGTTTGGTCACTATTCTAAGTATAGAGTTAACTCATTTTCCTTTTTAGTTGAAACTAATTACAAATTGTATTTATACAAGAATTATTGATATCTAAGTAGATGTAAGTTAAAATTAACACTTGAAGGAATAATTTTACCTTTTTAAGTTTGTTGGAGTCTAAATTAATAATTTCTCGTCATGGCACTCTAATCTTCTGAACTCAAATGCCTGGATATTTTATCCTTGAAAGGTACTTATAAATGTATCTAAAATGAAATATCTTAAAGAGAGAAAGTTTTAGACAGAAAAAGAGAGGATGGAGTTTTTAGTGTGTGAAAAATGGGCTGAATTCGCAGCTATTTTAGCCAAAATTGGTCCCTCGTCGCCACCCTTGTTATTGGCTTGTTAAGCTCCCTTGGTGAGGCCCCGATGAGACCCCAACGAAAGTGAAAATAACTTTCCAACCACTCATCGAACACTCGATAGTCGGTGAGGACTTTATGATATTGACAGAATATGTTTTTTTCAATTTTTGCAATCAATATGATATTCATACAAAATGTCCTAAAACATCATTACAACTTAAACTATAAAAAAATCTTTTCTTTGAACTTGTTATAATTGATTACAAATTTATGGGGTTTCACAATCTTACCCTTTTGAAAAAAAATTAGGCCTCGAAATTTGTAATTTCTCTAAACAAGTAAGGATATTTTGAGTAGACTTTAGACTCTAATTACCAAGTTACATCTTGGAAGCTATGATGTCTCAACTAAACTTTTACTAATGGTATGGCTCTTCTTTTCAAGTTCTTGACTTAGAAATATAGTATTACCACTAGTTCTTCTTCATATAATGCATCTTCTTATAACATAAATTATGTCTAGTCTTGAATACTATTCTAATTTTCCTAACACTTATGTAGAGTAGACACGAAAAATGTTATGAACTTGCAACAATTGATAAGCTACATCACTAATTCTTTTTGCAACTCAGAACGGCCCGATGCAGCATGGTGCTAACTTTCTTTTTATTCCAAAACAATGTACTCCCTTCCGAGGTTGAACTTTGATAAAAACATAACATCCACTTCGAAATTCAATGGACGATGCCTATGATCAACATAAATCTTGTATGGACTTTGAGCTACATGAAATTCATCTTGCATGATGTGAATCTTTTCAGTCATTTCTTGTATAAGATCAATTATCATTGCATTAAAATCTTCACATTCCTCCCAGCACATCAAAGCCCTATATGATAGTCCATACAAGGCTTCATAAGGAGCCATCCCAATGCTAGCATGATAAATGTTATTGTAGGTGAACTCAACCAATGGTAGGTGTTTGTTCTAGTTTCCCTTGAATTCCATAACACAAGCTTATAACATGTCTTTTAACATTTTAATAACCCTTTTGAACTGTCCAATTGTTGCAGGATGATAAGTTGTGCTATACAACATTTTAGTACCTAAAGCTTATTGTACACACTTCCATAAATGTGAGGTATATTTTGGATCTTGATTTAACACAATCAAATTTGGTTTTCCATAATCATACGATCTCTCAAATGTACAACTTACTCAAAGCATTTATCGAGTGTTGAGTTTTAATAGAAATGAAATGAGCAGAATTTGTGAGATGGTTAACAATTACCCAAATGGAATTATGACCTTGAGAAGTACGAGGTAATCCTTGTCAAAGTCCATGTTTATATTGTCCCATTTCCATTATGGTATTGGGAATGGTTAAAGTAGTCCCATAAGTTTTTTATGCTTAGCCTTAAATCATGATACATTTTTTGTGCTTCCAGGATATATTGTAAACTTTGACCTATATCCTTCTCCCATGATCTCTTGCCTTAAATAATCATCGACAAATACCACTATCTTTCTGTGGAAAATAATGCTTGATCACTACATAAATTGTGTGTGCAATTAATACGCAAGTATACGTACCGCAAAAGGTAAAATAATGATAAGAAAAGATTGTTCCCAAAGAGATTATTTTATTAGAAACTAATTTTCAAAAAACTTAAAAAAATTGAAAATCAATTTTTTATGTGTTTTTATATTTTAAGGAAACAAAATTAAAAGAAATAAAAGTAAATAGTAATAACTAATTAAATCAAATTTGGTAACTAAAAAGATATATGAGAAAATATCTAGGAATACTTAATCCCCCAATTTTCTAAACATGTGAATCGCTAAAATCCTTCCAATATAATTATCAATTAATTACATGATCAATTGAATCTAACCTAGCATATATTCCTCTATCAAGTAAACTACACATCATATAGTAATTAATTTAATCACACTCTCATGCCAATTAAATTGCATACTACTCATTAATTTCATCAATTATGGATCACATACATAAGAATCATACATCTCTGCCTAGAAACTATGCATGTTATTTAATCAAGACAAACAATTAAATAATTCTCTCAAATCTATTTAATTGCCTCTATAAATAAATTATTGGCCAAACAATTAATAGCATAAAAATTAGATTAAATAATATAATTAAATTATAATTATAATTGGGTTAAAATTTTAGATCATCATATGGTGATTAGAGGCTTAATTACACATACTTATATTCATAAAGCTCATATTTTTCATAAAGAAAGACATAAAATTGATAGAAAAAAGAGTAGAAAAAGAAATACAATCAATCTCTGGAATTGTAGTATTAATCTCCTCTTAAATATTCACCAAAATTGTGTCCTCTTTTGAATTTTTTATATTTTTTTTCTCTTTTTAGCTCCAAAAAACAACCAAAATTATGCTAATGGAGGCTAATTAGGGTTTATGGAGTGATTAAAGGCTTAAATAAAGCTCAAGTGCAATCTGACCATCCGATCAACTTCAAATCAAGGGCTACGATCAAAACAAACAAAACTAACAGTTTCAACCAATCATAGTATGACACATGGCAGAAGAAATTCATTGGGCGAATCAGTGAGCGACGCATATTAGGGGAGATCGGTCAGAGTCAATGCTCGCTGAGTCAACAACACGTGGTGCAATGTGATTCATGGAAATGGATGGCATGGTGCATGGGTGGAATGCATGGAGCAATAGCATAGCGAATGTGGCATGGCACATTGAATGATTTTTGAACTCGGATTGAACATCGTGCTGACACGTGACGCTTGTTTCATCCTCCTCACAAGTGGCAAGACTTGATTCGCTCTCCGTGCTTGCATGGCATCTATGTGGCTTGCCCAGTCAGCTCCTCTGCCTGCATGTCATGTCACGTGGCATCTCTTGATTGGTCATGCATTAAAAATTCATAAAAATCCCAAAAAATTATATTTTCACCCATTTTTATTAAAACGTATATTTTAATATTTTTTACCCAAAAATATTTTTATTGAATAAAATAAGTAAATATTATGTAAAACATTGCGCTAATAACTCTATTTTCATAAAGTCATCACACCCCTAAACTTAACTCTTTGTTTGTCCATAAGTAAAGCCAAGTATAACTAAATAAAATAACTTGGGTATTAAATTCATAAGTATACTTCTATTAGTACATGCATATTTCACCAAAACTATTCCTCTCAAAAGCCATACAATTATATGATAAAGAGGTTCATATATTCATCAATCAATGTTCCATCAATACAAGGATATGCAAGGCTTTTGACAAATTGATTCGTGTGTATGTGCTACACATGATATCATCCAATGCACTCATGAAATCAACCTATATGAGCATGCTAATCAATTCAATCTTAGAACATGTCTCATAAGTCTATTTTTCACATCCCTTTCCACTAATATAAATCTGCACTTAGCTCAAGATCAATAAGGACTTTATATGGTTGTAATGTAAGGCTTAGGTGGGGGCTCGATAAATGAAGACATTTTAGGCACTTTCCACAGCTTAACTTCTTTTTTTATCATGCACTTTTTAACTACAATTGAGCTTTAACTTGATATTTCAGTGCACCCTTTTTTGACATTCTTTTCATATTCTTTTGTTTAACATCTCTTCTCTGTCTCTCTCTCTCTTTTTGTAACTTCATAACACCCTCAAACTTATTTTCAATTCTATTTTCTTGTTCTTTAGAGGGATAATTTTGTTGTGAAATTTTATTCTTCTTTTTTTTATAGGGTGCATTGATGAGTGCTCAAAAAGCATTAAAATTTCCATGATTTTATGCTCATTAATTGATTAAGAATATATATATTTATATGTTTTGTCTTTTTCGGAATCACAGGTATTTTTATTGTTTTTTAGGTATTTTGGCTTAAAAATGCAACTTAAAGACTCAAAGAGGAATACTAGAAGCAATACATTACTAATATATTAATAAATAAATGCGTAAAGGTCGACAAATATGGAAAAATTGGACAAAATGGCTCAAAAAGGTCAAAAATGTCAAAAAGGAGAAAAACGTGCCGCCGCGCCTAGCACCCAGCTCCGCCCCAAACTGCGTGCGGGTTACTGTTCATGCGCGCAGCACTGCGCGCGCAAGGTTACTGTTCATGCGCGCAGCACTGCGCGCGGGCACTGTTCACGCGCACCGAGCTGCGTTAGCGACATGCGCGCGTAGCGCCAGCCGCCCTCCGCGCACCCAACGTGTTTTCACCCCATTTTTCACGTGCAGCAGCCCCTGTGACGTCATGCTGACGTCATTGATGACCTCAGCATTTCCATTACACGTTTTTTAATTTTTTAATATTTTTTTTAACATTTTTTTACTCATTTTTTCTCTCCATCCTCACCTATAAATACCCCCCTTCCCTTCACTTCAAAACACACCTCAAAACCACACTTCTCTCTTCTTTCTTTCTCTCATTTCTTAGTTTTTGAGTTTTTCTTAGTTTCTTTCTTAGTTTCTAAGCTTTTCTTAGTTTTTCTCTTAGTTTTTAGTTCAATTCTCTTAGTTTTAGAGTTCTTCTCTTTTTGAGAGGAACTTGTAATGTTTTTGTAATATTTTAATTTTTGATTCAATAAATGGAAGTGCAAATTCCGCTTGGAGGTTTTCTAGCAACGGGAATAGCGTCGAAGTTCTGTAAGGATTTTATTTTCTTTACAGTTATTTTTATGCTTTATTCTTACATGTTATATTTAATTTGTCTGTGATTAAATTTAAGTGTGCTATTGTTTATAATCATGATATAATAATAACGTTGTTATGCTTGCGAAATATTAAATAGGTGAAAATTTCTAAAATGAATTGATTTTATTTTTATTCAAGATTTTATATTAAGGATGTTAGAGAGAAATATATTATTTTTCATTACAAACTTAAATATGAAGATTAGATTTTAAGGTTTAGTTATCCGGTCTGATTTAGAGTAGTGCTTTCTTTTATTTGTTAGTACAATCGCCTAGGTAGTTAGAGTGAAACTCTATTTCAAAAGTTTTTATAAGAATTATTATGTGAAAATGTATTGACAACATGTTTTCAATAGTGGTTTTAAAACTTGAAAGTTAGTACTCGGATAACTAAATTCTTAGGTTTAATTTGGACACCTTGAATAAAGTTTAAACTGTCTAACCCCACCAAAGGTGGCATTTAAATGGTTCATTTTCGATCTCTTAGAAAAAGGAATTAATTTAATTAACCAAATTAGTTATCAACCCCACCCATAGGTGTTAATTGATTTATTTAGTTAACAAAGAATATCTAACCCCACCAAAGGTGGTATTCATACAAAAAAGAGAGAATCAATAAAATATCAATTTATATCTTTAATAACCTAGATAATATGAGCAAGCATAATTAATTTAGTTATTATATCCATAAATACTCCACTAATATAAATGATAAAATTTGCATGAATATTTATTGAATCTGTATTTATATTTATTTTTAGATAAATATTTATTGAATTTGTATCTATGTTTATTTTTATGTTTTTAGATTATATTTAATTAATCTGTATATATGTTTATTTTATATTATTAGATTAGGAACACAAAAACCAAACTATCGTGACAAGATGTTTAGGATTTAATTTCGTTTTTAAAAGTTTGAATAATAAATTAAAAACCACATACATTCCTTCCTTAGATCGACCTTGGGAGTATACTTATCATTTTCTACGAAATGATTCGTGCACTTGCGAGAGTTTTACAAATATTAAAACCAAAGTATTTTCGAGAATCGGCGATGCCGGTTTTCGTTCATTAAGTTTTTGGCGCCGTTGGCGGGGATGAATCCGTTAAGGAGATGGCATCAAGTTTTTGGCGCCGTTGCCGGGGAAGGAATAGCGTTTTTAATTTATTTATCAAAATTTTAAAAAATATTTTTTGTGTTGTAAATAATTGTGATTTTTTTTTTAAAAAATAAATAAAAAAAATTTTAATCAAATTTCAAATTTCATAAGAAATAATAAAAAAATAAATAAAAATAAATAAAAATAAATAAAAAAATAAAAAAGTAAAAAAGTAAAAAAATAAAAAAAATTAATTATAGCATAAATAGTAAAATAATTTAGAAATTTGAAATTTGAAGTAAAAAGTTTTTACCGTTCATGAATAGTAAAAAAAAATTAACAAAAAAAAAAGAAAATTAAATAAAAATTGTAGCATTAATAATAAAATAATTTAGAAACTTGAAATTTGAATAAAATTTTATTTTTTTTACCGTTCGTAAAAAAAAATTAAAAAAAAATAAAAATTAAAATAAAAATTAAAAAAAATTTAACTAGTTTTGTGTAGTGTTTTGTATTAAATGGCATGGAAATTTTCTCTAAATTTTTTATTTTTGTTGACAGGAGTTTTAAATTTACGTTTAAAATAGTCTATGCGTGGTAGGAGATCCTTAGGAAACCCCCTTGCACCATATGTAAATAATATTCATAAATTTAAACAAGTGTCAACAACACTGGATTCTACCCATCAACCTGATTTTGAGCCAAACATAGAACCAAGTCTTAATCCTTTACTAGAACCAAAAGAAATGGAGGAAAACCAACATGTTAGGGAAACCACGATGAAGGAGTTTGCAAGACCGGTGATTGCCACCGCATCTGCCGCTATCCAGTTGGAAGAGGCTGCTCTGAATTATGACCTTAAAAATATTCATTTTTCTATGCTTCCTTCCTTCTATGGGCTACCTAATGAAGATTCTCTTTCCTTTATGAGAGATTTCTATGCTACGGTTCAAACATTCCCGCCGGTATTCTAAACGAGGATCAACTTAGAATGAGATGTTTTCCCTACACCTTAAAGGATAAGGCCAAAGCTTGGTTGATGTCACTTCCCAGTGTTCTGCGATGACATGGGGTAACATTTATAATAAATTCATGGGAAAATTCTATTCCCATCAAAAAACATCAGAGTTGAGAGGAAAGATTGCTACTTTCTCTCAGATGGAAGGAGAACCATTCCATGAAGCTTGGGATAGGTTCAAAATGTTTCTCACTCAATGTCCCCATCATAGCTTTCCCCTGCAGTTGCAGAACCAATTCTTTTACGATGGACTTACACAACAATGTCAGTTCATTGTCGACAACGCTGTAGGAGGAGCAATAGGAGAAAAAGGCGCCTCGTAAACGTATAACCTCTTTGAGATGTTGGGTGCTAATTCCCAATGTAAAAGCTCCCGAGTGAGAAAAGCTGGTGTTCATGAAATCGACTCCAGTAATGAAGTTCAACAACAACTTGTTCAACTGACTAAGCAAGTTGCCCTTCTCGCTACACAAACCAACACCAATAATGAACAATATGGTTTGTACAGCAACATGGGACATGGTACTGAAGCCTGTCCATATCAAGGAGATACAACTGGACCTGAACAGGTTAATGTGTTGGGAGCATATCAATAGAGACCAAGGTTTGATCCCAATTCAAATACCTATAATCCTGGGTGGAGAAGTCATCCAAATTTCTCTTGGAGGCAAAACAACCCTCCTTTCACTCAAAGCTCAAACCAGGTAGGCCAGCAATTCCACCCACCTATTCCAAGAAGCATTCCCAATAAACCAACCCTGGAGGACAACTTGAATTCTTTTATTCAAGTTTGTAGGGATAATCAATCTAAAACCAATCAACGGTTGGACTCTATGGAAGCTTCTATCAAAAAGGTGGAAGTTCAAGTTGAGCAGCTTAGTTGAACATTTGCAAAAAGGCAAAGACTAATTTGAAACTTAAATGAATTCAATGAAGAGGAGACATTGAGTTTTTCATTACGCATAATCTCCAAGCAACGTCTTACTAGAAGACGATAAATTTTAGTCCTACATGGGAGGTCACCCATTATTGTATTTTCCTTTGTTTTAGTTTGCGTGTAATAAAAAAAATTCAAATGAAATAAATTCGTTTGTTTCAAAAATTGTGTCCCTTCGTTTAAATTAAAATTAAAAAAAATAATAATAATAATTTAGGTTCCTTGCACCTTTTTTTTTAGAGATATCTACTATTGTTTTTAAGAGCAAAATGTTGATTCACAATAGGAGGAGGATCATTTTCAACTACAAACAACCATGGGAGATGCTGAAGATAGGCGGAAAAAGATGAAAGACTATACAATGCCAATCATTGGCAATGTAACTTCCGGCATCCAATTACAAGAGGCTGTAAGGAATTATGAATTGAAAAAGATTCATTATTCTTTGTTGCCTTCCTTTTACGGTATCCCTAATGAAGACCCTTTGCATTTCATTCGAGAATTCTATGCTATTGTCCAAACCTTTCCACTACATGCAATTAATGAAGATCAACTTAGGATGAGGTGTTTTCCTTACACTCTCAAAGATAAAGCTTGGTCATGGTTCATTACTCTACAGTCAGGTTCTCTTAAAACTTGGGAGGCAGTCTATGAAATTTTTATGGGTAGGTTCTATTCCCATCAAAAGACTGTTGATCTAAGAACAAAGATAGCAACATTTTCTCAAATGAATGAAGAGCCCTTTCATGAAGCTTGGGAACGATTCAAACTCCTTTTCATTCAATGTCAAAATCATAGCTTTCCATTACAGCTACAAAACCAATTCTTTTACGATGGATTGACACTACAGAGTCAATACATGGTTGATAATGCTGCTGGAGGTGCTGTAGGAGAAAAGACCGCAGAGGAAACCTATAATCTCTATGAGCTATTGGGTTCTAATTCCCAACAAAGAGGTGGTAGAAGGAAAGCAAAGGTCAATGAAGTCGGCTTTGATAATGAGATAACCTTGCAACTTTCTGAATTGACTAAACAAGTAAAATTCCTCACGTCTCACCAAATTTCAAATCAAGAGGTATGTGAAGTGTGTTGTTCAATTGGGCATGGTACTCATAATTGTTCAAATACTTGTGATTCTAGTGTCGATGCCATAGAGGAAGTCCAATATTTTCAAAAGTATCATCCAAACACCTATAATCACCCAACCTACAACCACCCTTACCCACCAAGCCAATATTTTAAACCAACCTTAGAAGATAGCTTGAATGCTTTTATTCAAGTTAGTCGTGACAACCAATTGATGACTAATAAAAGGTTGAACACCATGGAGGCTTCGGTTAAAAGAATTGAATCTAAAGTTGGGCAATGGTGAACAAATGCAAAAGAAAGAACCAGGAAAGTTGCCTACCAACTGTAACAAGCAAAAGATGTTAGAACCCTTCGAAGTGGTAAGGTAGTCAATACCGGTTTACACGAAATCTCTAACAAACTACCTTGTAGTTCATGTAACAAAGAAGGCGATATTCTAATCTCGCAAAAAGGAGAAACAAGTGTTAAACTTAACAAGCCTTCGAAAAACTCATTGGGGTCATCCGACACTCCTAAAATTCAAAAGACAACAGAACCACGCGGATGCAAGTACCTTTTCCCCACCGGTTGAAAGAATCCAAACAAGATAAGCAATTCAATGATCTTTTTAATATGCTCTCTAAAGTAAATATCAATTTACCATTATTAGAAGTGATCATGAATGTGCCTCATATGCCAAGTTTTTCAAAGAGTTGAACACTAAGAAAAGGAGGTATGAATCGAATGAACGAGTAGTAGTATCGAGAAATTTCTAGCGTTGATTTAAGACCTGAAACTACCCCCTAAGTTGAAAGACCCGGAAGTTTTATTATAAACATAACTATGGGGGATAGGAAGGTAGCTCAAGCAATGCGTGAATAAGGTGCTAGCATAAATTGGTTGCCCAACCCAATATTCTCACATCTCAAACAAGGGGATTTAAAAGCCACAACTATGTCCCCTGACTTGCAGATAGATCTCTTAAATATCCGGAGAGGAATAGTTGAGGATGTTTTGAGTGCAGTAGACAAACCGATAATACTGTTGACTTTGTGGTTCCGGATATGCAAGAAATTCGGCATTGGACAGAGAGCATACAATATTGCTTGGTAGACCATTTATGGCAACTACTAAAACTATTATTGATGTCCAAGATGGAAATTTGACAATGACAGTCTTAGGAGAGACTGTTCATTTCAAAGTTTTTGATTCTTCACCTTTCCCTTCTATTTCTGCCATCGATGAAATATTCGAAGTTGATCCTTTGGATAATCTTGTCCACAACACCTTTTTCCAAACCAGAATAGAAGACAAGCTTGAAACCGTTCTTACACTTGAAAAGGTTGAAGAAGATTTAGATGAAGAAATTAAGGGGTACCTTGAACAACTAGACAATAATGAAGTGATGACAAAATCTAGTACACTTTTAAATCTACCCAGTTCTTCATCTCTTAAAGAGGCCAATCCACCTGAACTTGAACTCAAAGACTTACCTGAGCACTTAAAATATGTGTTTTTGGGAGAAGGAGAAACATATCCAGTGATAATTTCTTCAACCTTGACCAAACCACAAGAAAAGGAACTCATCAAAGTGCTTAAATAGTTTAAGAAATCTATAGGTTGGAGTATAGGGGATATAAGAGGCATTAGTCCAACAATGTTTATGCACAAGATCAACTTGGAGGATGGTGCTAAACCTGTACGAGAGGCCCAAAGAAGACTAAACCCAAACATGCAAAAGGTAGTTAAAAAGGAAATCCTTAAATTATTAGAAGAAGGGATTATCTATCCTATTGCGGATAGTAAGTGGGTTAGTCCAGTGCATGTGGTACCAAAGAAATGCAGGGATAACGGTTGTTAAAAATGATACAAGTGAATTAGTGCCCACTAGAATAATCTCTGGATGGAGAATGTGTATAGATTTTAGGAAACTAAATTTATATACGAAAAAGGATCCCTTTCCTCTTGCAATCATTGATCAAATGTTGGAAAGATTAGTCAAGTACACGAATTTTACTGTTTTTGGATGGACTGTCTGGATATTATCAAGTACCCATAGCACCGTAAGATCGAGAAAAGACCACATTTACATATCCTTTTGGGACATTTGCTTTTCGCGAGAATGCCATTTGGGTTATGCAATGCCCCGCCACTTTCCAGGAGATGCATGATATCTATTTTCTCGGACATGGTGGAGAAATTCATTGAAATTTTCATGGACGATTTCTCTGTCTTTGGGAACTCATTTGATGATTGCTTACATAAATTGACTTTGGTTTTAGAAAGATGCATTGAATGCAATCTAACCCTTAGTTGGGAGAAAAGTCATTTTATGGTTCAACAAGGGATAGTTTTAGGACATATAATTTCAAACAAGGGTATTGAAGTTGATAAGGCAAAAGTTGAATTGATATCCAAACTACCTCCCCCTACATCTGTGAAGGGGATAAGAAGCTTCTTGGGACATGCAGGATTTTACAGACGATTTATTAAAGATTTCTCTAAAATAAGTCGTCCCTTATGTAACTTGCTATCCAAAGATGCTGATTTTGACTTCAACAATGACTGCCTTATCTCCTTTAATACCTTGAAAGAGAAACTAACATCTACCCCTGTTATAATGGCACCAAAATGGTCTTTACCTTTTGAAATAATGTGTGACGCTTCTGATTATGCAATAGGAGCAGTCCTGGGACAAAGAGTGGATAAGCGTTTACATGTCATCTACTATGCTAGCAAAACACTCAATGATGCCCAAATGAATTACACCACAATGAAAAGGAATTCTTGGCTATAGTATTCTCTTTAGACAAATTTCGGTCTTATTTAGTAGGATCTAAAGTGATTGTGCATTCTGATCATGCTGCTTTAAGATACCTATTAAGTAAACCAAATGCCAAGCCAAGATTAATCAGGTGGGTCTTACTCTTACAAGAATTTGACCTAGAAATCAAGGATAAGAAAGGCAGTGAAAACTTAGTAGCTGACCATTTGTCTAGGTTGATTTCTGACTTCAATTCTCTTAAAGATGAAAGTAATGACGATATAGTTGAAACCTTTCCTGATGAACTGTTATTTTTCATAGGTCCGAACCCATGGTATGTTGATATTGTAAACTATCTTGCCACTGGTGTTTTGCGACCTAACACTTCATATCAGGACAAGAAAAGGTTTTTTAAAACTATTAAGGACTATTTCTGGGATGACCCTTATTTATACAAGATTGGTCAAGATCAAGTCATCCGGAGATGTGTACCAGAAGAAGAACATAAGAGCATTCTGACTTTTTGTCATGAACTTCATTGTGGGGGTCATTTTGGAGGTGAAAAGACTGCCCGTAAGATATTACAGTCTGGATTCTTTTGGCCCACTCTTTTTAAAGATGCTTATATGCTTTGTGCACAATGTGATAGATGTCAAAGAACAGGAAACATAAGCAAAAGAATGTATCCATCTAATGGTGTATGGGGGATTGACTTCGTGGGTCCTTTTCCCCCATCTAATGGTTTTCAATACATTTTGGTTGCTGTGGATTATGTGTCCAAGTGGGTAGAAGCTATCCCCACCAAAACCAATGATGCTAATGTTGTTGTGAAATTCTTGAAAGATTTCATATTCAGTAGGTTCGGAACGCCTAGAGCTATAATAAGTGATGGAGGTAGCCATTTTTGTAACAAACTCTTTGATGGAGTACTAAACAAGTACAACATCACACATAAAGTAGCTACTCCATATCATCCTCAAACTTTTGGTTTAGTGGAAGTAAGTAATAGGCAAATTAAGAGAATATTGGAACGCATTGTGCGTCCTTCAAGGAAGGATTGGGCATTTAAGCTAAATGATGCCTTATGGGCATACCGCACCGCTTACAAAACACCTATTGGGATGAGCCCTTACCGGTTAATCTTTGGGAAAGCGTGCCACCTTCCAGTTGAACTTGAACACAAGGCTTACTGGGCAATTAAAGAGTTAAACATGGATTTAGATAAAGCAGGAGAAAAACGATTACTCGACTTCGTGAGTTGGAAGAAATTAGGAATGAAGCCTATGAGAATGCCAAATTATACAAGGAGCGTACTAAGCGCTATCATGACAAGAGGCTAGTTCCTAAGACTCTTCACCCTGGAATGAAAGTTCTTTTATTTAACTCTCGTTTGAGATTGTTTCCAGGAAAGCTGAGATCAAGATGGGATGGACCATTCAAAATAGTTCAAGTATTTGAACATGGAGTAGTGGAACTATTGGACTCCAAGACACAAAAAACGTTCAAAGTCAATAGCCATCGTGTCAAGCCTTATTTAGAAGAACCAAACAACATTGCTGAAATGGATTGCATTTGGCTGAGTAACCCTTAGCACCAAAAAGTTTAAAACCCATCATTTTAGGTAAAAAAAAAAGAATAATTTTTTTTGTTATTTGTTTTATTTACTTAATTTTATTGTTTATTTCATTTTAATTACATGTGAATAATTTTTAAATTGTTAAAACTAAAAATATTTGTTGAGATGTTAGAAGTTCACAGCGATCTATCTGTATACACTTTAATGATGAATATGATGGATGCACCTGCATTTTCTATTACTACTTGCATATTCTCAGGAAATAGGTAATCTTTCTTCTCTTCTCTCTTTATCTTTAATTTACAGTTGTTACATTGAGGACAATGTAAGTTCTAGGTTGGGGGTGGTGAAAAGTTACCATATACTTAATTAAAAAAAAAATTTGACAATTTAAAAATAAATAAAATAAAAAAATAAAAAAATATATATAATAATTTTTTATTTTATTTTTATGTTCACATTTTCATTTTTTTGTGTGTTTGGTTTTATTTCTATTTTGTGTGATTTAGTAATTTTCGGAATTAAAAAAAAAAAACTTTTCTCACAAAAATTTATCATTTCTTTAAATCAAATTTAAGTAAATAGTTAAGTCTTTTGTACTGTTAGATTAATTTTTGAAAACATATCATGAAATATTTTGTAATTATTTTTTTGATAATTAGTTAGTTTTTGTCATAACTAGTATTTCTTGATAAGATGTAGAAATTATATAAAACCCAAAATCGGTGTTTATGAATTTTTTTTAGTGGAGACTACCTTTGTGAGATATAATTTGAGCCTAATTTCCTTTATTCAGAGTGAAATATATATTTTTTCTACTCCAAACACATTTCTTATTTCTTCAAATTTTTAGATGATCTCTATAGGTATTAGCATTGAATGTATGAATTTTTTTCATCTTAATAGAGTATCATATATTTTTTATTATTATTTTTGCTTAGATTAAATGATTTGAGTAGAAATTGATAGTATATGCTTATATCTCATTTATGCATGACTACTACAAAAACAAAAAGACATATCTGGGGTTACCTAAACCAAGATCAAACAGAAAAGCCACAAAATTAACCACTCACCAAAATAAAAAAAAACAAAAAAATGTACAATCTGTACATGGGTTGACTCTCTAAAAAAAATACATATATTGAGAAATATCTTTAGAAAAAAAATAGAGAGATAAAGAATATATAGTATAATCTACATACTATAACCCACATTGCCTACAAAGTTGTGAGTAAAAGTTAATTACAAAAGAAAGATATAGGAAATAATTCCCTAAAAAGTCATTGCACTCTCTTCATTTGTAAAAGGCATATATCTTGAAATTCTTTCTTAATGATTTTGATTTATGCATGAAAATAATTTTTATATATGATATCTTTATAATTTATACATTTGATTCCTTTCATGAGATCAATGTTAAAATAACACTTTGAGCCTTTATTCTTTATACATATGCGAACATATTAGTTCATTTCTATACATCAACTCTTTCGCATATAAATTAGTATGAGTGTTTGAACCCATAGGATTCAGTGTTTTGAGAGTATTGACTTGTGAGGAATAGAGTCGAAGCGAATTCTAATTCATGACGCTGAAATTGGGTGAAATTAAATTGATACATTTTTGACATGAAATATGAAAATGATTTTCGACTAATTATTATAATAAATCATGATTGTTTAAAGAGATTAAAATAACTTATGCTTGAGATTTTAATTATGATCTTAAAGGAGATTAAAAAGTATGAGACATTTTTGTGAGATGTTGTTAATTTGTGATTTTGTTGTAAATTTAATTTTTAATTTGTTTGTTTTTATTGTTTCTTTTGATTTTTACATTTAGTTCAATGTTTGTGGGTATCATTACTGAAAACCCTTACGAGACTCAAACTCGTCCACTAGGGCAACCTAGGGGTTTAACGGCTTGTTACATAGGCTAAATGCAACCGTGTCAATCCACGGAAGTGATTTAGGATAGTTTAATTTTTAGTTTTTATCGCTTCTCTTGCTAAGGGACTAGCAAGAAGCTGGTTGGGGGTTGTGATGAGTGCTCAAAAAGCACTAAAATTACCATGATTTTATGCTCATTAATTGATTAAGAATATATATATTTATATGTTTTATCATATATTTATAAAATTTGTCTTTTTCGGAATCACGGGTATTTTTATTGTTTTTCAGGTATTTTGGCTTAAAAATGCAACTTAAAGACTCAAAGAGGAATACTGGAAGCAATACATCACAAATATATTAATAAATAAATGCGTAAAGGTCGACAAATATGGAAAAATTGGACAAAATGGGTCAAAAAGGTCAAAAATGTCAAAAAGGAGAAAAACGCGCCGCCGCGCCGCGCGCGGCCTGACTCCGCCCGGCTGTGCGCGGGCACTGTTCACGCAGCCGGCGTGCGCGATGACAGCCCCAAAGACGCGCGCCAATGACCGCCCTAGCGCCCAGCGTTTTCACCCCATTTTTCACGTGCAGCTGACCCGCAATGACGTCATGCCGACGTCATTGATGACCTCGGCATTTCCATTACACGTTTTTAATTTTTTAATATTTGTTTTAACATTTTTTTACTTATTTTTCTCTCCATCCTCACCTATAAATACCCCCCTTCCCTTCACTTCAAAACACACCTCAAAACCACGCTTCTCTCTTCTTTCTTTCTCTCATTTCTTAGTTTTTGAGTTTTTCCTAGTTTCTTTCTTAGTTTCTAAGCTTTTCTTAGTTTTTCTCTTAGTTTTTAGTTCAATTCTCTTAGTTTTAGAGTTCTTCTCTTTTTGAGAGGAACTTGTAATGTTTTTGTAATATTTTAATTTTTGATTCAATAAATGGAAGTACAAATTCCGCTTGGAGGTTTTCTAGCAACGGTAATAGCGTCGAAGTTCTGTAAGGATTTTATTTTCTTCTGATTATTTTTATGCTTTATTCTTACATGTTATATTTAATTTGTCTGTGATTAAATTTAACTGTGCTAGGTGTTTATAATCATGATATAATAATAACGTTGTTATGCTTGCGAAATATTAAATAGGTGAAAATTTCTAAAATGAATTGATTTTATTTTTATTCAAGATTTTATATTAAGGATGTTAGAGAGAAATATATTATTTTTCATTACAAACTTAAATATGAAGATTAGATTTTAAGGTTTAGTTATCCGGTCTAATTTAGAGTAGTGCTCTTTTATTTGTTGGTACAATCGCCCGGTAGTTAGAGTGAAACTCTATTTCAAAAGTTTTTATAAGAATTATTATGTGAAAATGTATTGACACCATGTTTTCAATAGTGGTTTTAAAACTTGAAAGTTAGTACTCGTATAACTAAATTCTTAGGTTTAATTTGGACACCTTGAATAAAGTTTAAACTGTCTAACCCCACCAAAGGTGGCATTTAAATGGTTCATTTTCAATCTCTTAGAAAAAGGAATTAATTTAATTAACCAAATTAGTTATCAACCCCACCCATAGGTGTTAATTGATTTGTTTAGTTAACAAAGAATATCTAACCCCACCAAAGGTGGTATTCATACAAAAAAGAGAGAATCAATAAAATATCAATTTATATCTTTAATAACCTAGATAATATGAGCAAGCATAATTAATTTAGTTATTATATCCATAAATACTCCACTAATATAAATGATAAAATTTGCATGAATATTTATTGAATCTGTATTTATATTTATTTTTAGATAAATATTTATTGAATTTGTATCTATGTTTATTTTTATGTTTTTAGATTATATTTAATTAATCTGTCTATATGTTTATTTTATGTTATTAGATTAGGAACACAAAAACCAAACTATCGTGACAGGATGTTTAGGATTTAATTTCGTTTTTAAAAGTTTGAATAATAAATTAAAAACCACATACATTCCTTCCTTAGATCGACCTTGGGAGTATACTTATCATTTTCTACGAAATGATTCGTGCACTTGCGAGAGTTTTACAAATATTAAAACCAAATTATTTGCGAGAATCGGTGATGCCGGTTTTCGTTCATCATGCATTACATTTCACATTACTCTATAGCATAACACATGATTGCATTTTTTCTTCTTTTCATACAAGGTAAAGGTGAAAGAATAAATGTAATGCTTATTGTTTAGGCATAAAATGTGGCTTATAGATATGAAAGGTTCTTTGTTAGGCTTAAATGAGTGACTAAAGATATTAACAATGGTTAGATTGAAAGGTTCAATCGATCCAAATAAAGCCTAAATCATTTCACTTGCTAAATACTATTTAGGATTTTGCCTGAAGGGATGACCAAATAGATTCTAAAACTTGGTAGATCTAATTGACTCACATAACTCACTACAAATTTTCTCTCAATAAGCACACCAAAATCAATCATGAATATGTGCATAAAAGTTGAATCAATTCAATCAAAACTAGGAAGCATATCATATGATTAATTTAAATATCTTAACAAATATGTTACATTCCTTATCCTAGTCATGACAATCAGTTTTTATCATTGAGTTTATATGTTTCATATCAAGCATGCATGCATTTAGTTTCCATATATTTATCAATTTCTACCCAAGTCATGATTAAAAACAACCTAAATATTTTAAAAAATTCCTAAAACTTTAAAATGCATACTAAATACTAATGTAGAGAATGAAGTTCCCTCCCCAAACTTAAATTACACATTTCCCCTAATGTGCACATATAAATATGAAAAGGTAAAAGAAAAGAAAACTCTTGTAATCATGGCAGACCACATCTGTCACTGAAATGCTCATTCTTGTTTTGCCATTTCTCTCCACATTTATTCACCTACAAAACAAAAATAATGAAAATATAAGTAAAATCTCATTGGGTTGCTTCCCAACCAGCATCACATTTAACATCCTTGACTAGATGGTCCTATCAAATCCTAAGGCATATCCCTTTGTTTCCATTTACTTTTGAGTTTACTTGGAAACAATTTGAGTCTTCATTTTTCCAATGATACCTTATGCTCTGGTTCACAAACATGGTGATCAATTCTCTTCTCATTCCATATTTTTGTTTTCTTTTTGAACTTTTTGGCATTCTTATAAGCACTTCATTGTAACTCATCCAATTTATGTATTTCCAACATCCTTTTCACTTCTCCATTGGACTCTTTCACTTTCATACTTGATTGGGGATATGAGGGTATAAGTGTAGGGTCTAAACTTAGTGGCTCTTCAATTGATGGTTTGAGTTTAGATCCTAGCTCAAAAGTTTCTATAATCCCCTTTGATACATACATGAGAGATGCATCCTCCAAAAAGTTCACACATTCCACAATATCAACTTTATATGCCATACTTTCAAAGTTATAATAGGTTGAGTTATTTTCTGGTGAGTTTATATCATTATTTATAGCAACATAGGTTAAATTCTTAAGTTAGGGCGACTC
The DNA here is from genome assembly GCA_033030585.1 of Hippophae rhamnoides. Lineage (NCBI taxonomy): Eukaryota > Viridiplantae > Streptophyta > Magnoliopsida > Rosales > Elaeagnaceae > Hippophae > Hippophae rhamnoides. The sequence continues at coordinate 27,152,073 of CM065431.1, read as the reverse complement.
AACAGATTCTTTTAAGCTATTCCCACAATCAGTAACATTTATCCTTAAACATTCATTAGCATTATCAATATCAGGGGGTTCAGATTCTTTAAAAACTTTAAATATTACTTGTTCATCTTGCACTCTCATTGTAAGTTCACCTTTTTGTACATCAATGAGTGCCCTTCCGGTTGCTAAGAATGGATGACCAAGTATGATAGGAATGTCACGGTCCTCTTCCATGTCTAGCATAATGAAGTTCGCTAGAAATATGAATTTGTCTACTTTTACTAACAAATCTTTTACCATACCCCGAGGTGTCTTAATCGATCTATCTACCGTTTGTAATGTTACCAAAGTGGGTTTTGCTTTACCAACTCCCAATCTCTTGAAGATCAATAATGTCATAAGGTTAATTCTAGAAACCAAGTCACATAATGCCTTGCCAAAACAGATGTTCCCAATAGTGCAAGGGATGTCAAAACTACCTGGATCTTTCAGTTTTCGTGGGAGTTTTCTATTAAGGATGGCACTACAACCTTCAGTCAAGGTTATTGTTTCATGATCTCCAAGCCTTATTTTCTTTGATTGTATATTCTTTATGAATTAGGCATAAGATGGAATTTGTTCAAGTGCCTCTACAAATGCTATGTTTATGTGTAGCTTCTTAAAGACTTCTAGAAATTTTGAAAACTACGTATCTGACTTTTGCTTTTGCAGTCTTTGAGGGAAAAGAATAATGGGTTTGTAGAGGTTGCTCTTTTTTGGATGAATTATTTCCTTTCCATTACTCTCTTTATCCACCAATTCATTCTCCTCCTTTTTAGTTTATGGTTCCTCCTTATCCTTTTTAGTTTTATAATCCTCTTTATCCTTTTCAATTTCCTATTTCTCCTTATCCTTTTTTGTCTTATATTCTTGTTCTAAATTTTTACTAACTCCTTAAGGCTATGGTGTTGCATTGGTCCTTACCTTCTCTTCTTGGGTTTACAATTGTGTCACTTGGAAGGTTACCTTAAGGCCTTTGACTTATAGCATAAGCAAGTTGCCTCATTTGGTTCTCCAAATTTTGAATTGAAGCCTCTTGAGTTGACACTTTTGTATTCATTGATTGGATGAAGTCTTTCATCATCCCCATTAAAGCACTTGTATTGTCCTCAATAGGTGGCTTCTTTCTTAGGCTTTTGATTGCTATGGATGTTGAAACTAGGTGGTGGAAATTATTGATGGTTAAATTGATTACCACCTTGAATGTTGTTATTACTCCAAGAGAAATTTGGATGTTGTCTGCATCCTGGGTTATATATGTTCAAGTATGGATTATTGTTTCGATTCACATTACCCATATAGCAAATGGATTCAGGATTATTTGGAAAATTATCAAACAAATGAGCTCCTCCACAAAACACACATGACACTCTTGAATTTTGGACTTGGTTTATACTCGCTGGCAAGTTTTGTACCTTCAAAAGATTAACCAAAGATGAAACTTGAGTTGTAAATGTTGTGATATCATTTACCTCATGAATTCCGACTACTTTTCTTGTGGCTATTATTCTGTCCATTGGCCATTGATAATTATTTCTAGCCATTTTCTCAAGTAAATTATAAGCTTGATTGCAAAATTTGGCTAGCAAAGCTCCATTAGCAGATGCATCAATAATAGTTCTTGTGTGAGCATTGAGACCATTATAAAAAGTCTCTATTTGAATCCAAGAAGGAATACCATGATGAGGACACTTCCTTAGCAATTCCTTGAATCTTTCCCATGCTTCATATAGAGATTTTCCTTTGTGTTGTTGGTAGGAAGTAATGTCATTCCTAAGCTTGGCATTCTTTATTGGTGGAAAGTATTTCATTAAGAATTTCTCTACCAAACTGTTTCAATTTGTAATGGAATTAGGTGGCAAAGAGTTTAGCCAAGCTCAAGCACAGTCTCATAAGGAGTAAGGAAACAATCTAAGCCTGAATGTCTCATCGGTCACCCCACTAAACTTAAATGAATCTACAACTTCAATAAACAATTTCTGATGAAGATGAGGATCCTCTGTTGGTAATGCACTGAATCATCCAACTATTTGTAGCATTTGAAACATCACTGGCTTTAGTTGAAACTAATTAGCTTGAATGTTTGGCCTTGTAATACTTGGTTTCAGCCCTTCCAACGTAGGTATTACGTATTCATTCATAGTTCTATCTCTATCATCCATCAAAAGCATTTGATTGTTCAAGTTTAATTCATTATTGTTTCTTTCTAATGAATTAGCCATTTTTTCCTCTTGGGTGACTTGTTGTTTTCTAATTGATCTCAAGTACGCTCAATTTCAAGATCTAAAGGTAAGATTTTTACCCCATGAACTCTTCTCCTACAATAAACTCAACTATGTTTCTACAATACTAAAGGAGATGTCTAAATAAAAACTGAAAAAAATAAAATAAAATAAACTAATAAAAAAATTAACAAGTAAAAAAATAAATAAAAGTAAAAAAATAAATAAGTAAAGAAAATAAATAAAAGAAATTAATTAGAATAAATAAATAAGTCACTAAAAGAAAATAAGTAAATTAAAATTAAAATTAAAGTAAAGAAAAATAAATTAAGAAAAAAATAAAAATTTATAATAATAAGAAGAAAATATTAATTTCTAATATTTATAATCTCCTACAACGATACTAAAAACTTGATTTCCACACAAATTATGTGTCTAATTAATACATAAGTATACGTACCATAACAAGTAATATAATAATAAGAAAAGATCGTTCACAAAAAGATTATTTTATTATAAATTAATTTTCAAAAAACTTAAAAAATTAAAAATCAATTTTTTATTTGTTTTTATATTTTAAGGAAACAAAATTAAAATAACTAAAAGTAAATAGCAATAATTAATTAAATTAAATTTGGTAACAAAAAAGATATATGAGAAAATATCTAGGAATACTTAATCCCCCAATTTTTTAAACATATGAATCGTTAAAATCTCCCCAATATAATTATCAATTAATTACATGATCAATTGAATCTAACCTAGCATGTATTACTCTCTCAAGTAAACTACACACTTTCATACCAATTAAATTATATACTACTCATTAAGTTCATCAATTATGTATCACATACATAAGAATCATACATCTTTGCCTAGAAACTCTGCATGTTATTTAATCAAGATAAACAATTAAATAATTATATCAAATCTATTTAATTTCCTTTATAAATAAATTCTTTGCCAAACAATTAATAGCATAAAAATCATATTAAATAATATAATTAACTTAAAATTATAATTGGGGTAAAATTTTAGATCATCACATGGTGAAAATTGAGTTCATAAGATCCCTAGATTAATAAATTAATTACACATAATTGAGTTCATAAAGATCATATTTTTCATAAAGAAAGACATAAAATTGATAAAGCTCAATTAAAGCTCAAATAACCCAAATTATACTAATGGATGTTAATTAGGGGCTTAAATAAAGCTCAAGTGCAATTTGGACCATCCTATCAACTTCAAATCAAGGGCTACGATCAAAACAAGAAAAATAGACAGTTTCAACTAATCACAACACGACACGTGGCATGGGAAATTCATTGGGTGAATTAGGGAGCAATGCGTGGTAGGGGAGACCGGTTAGAGTCAACACTCGCTGAGTCAACAAAATGTGGTGTGATGTGATTCGCGGAAATAGATGGCATGGTGCATGGGTGGAACATGCGAAGCAATGGCGTAGCAACACGTGGCATGACGCATTGACCTATTTTCGAACTCGAATTGAATGTTGTGCTGACACTTGGTGGTTTTGTCCTCCTCACATGCAATGAGACATGATTTTCTCTCCCTACTTATGTGGCACTTGTGTGGCTTGCCCAGTCAGCTCCTCTGTCTGTGTGGCATGCCACATTGTATCCCCTGATTGGTCCTGCGTTAAAAATTTATAAAAAATCCAAAAAAATTCCAAAAAAATCCCAAAAAATTCCAAAAATCCTTCAATGTGCGTATATCCTTATGTTGTAAGATAAGACTTATTTTGAGCAATTATCCTTTATTCATCTTCCTTCTTCTTCTCCTACCACCATATACTAACGACATATTTATGAGTAGAGCTAAGAACAAGGTACAAGATATCATTTCTCTAAAATGATTAAGCTTATCGTGCTTGGAGATAACATAGTGTACATTCATTTGGGCTTACTTAACACTTTTAGGAAGAATAGTAGAAGTGAAATACATGTAATTCATGGTCTTATGTAACTAACATCTCATACAAACACTGCCTTCCATATTTCAAAAAATGTTATCCATAGAATGAGCTTTCTTTGCCCATTTTGGAAGGGAAGAATCTTCTTGTTCATCTTCTTTCTCATCTTCAAAAGGTCTAGGAGGGTCAATTGGAGTTCTAGTAGATAGAGTCTCAACATTGTCTATAGTATTTTTCAAGGGTATTTTATACCATTGTCATCAGATTCAATAATTTTAGTAGCTCCAATTTTTTCTACCACAACATTGATTGATTCCATAACGGTCTAAGTTCTTAAGTTGTTAACCCAGTACGCACGATTGTTGATAGAGTATCCTAGGAAAATTCCAAGATCACTCTTGGCCTCAAACTTATCTAAATTCTCTCTATCTTTAAGAATATAGCAACTACTTCAAAGCACATGAACGTTTTTATAATTAGGTCTCTTTTCGTGCATAAGCTCATAAGAAGACATATATGCGCTAGGCCTTAAGAAGTAATGATTCAATATATAATAAACAATGTTAACAACTTCAGCCCAAAAGTTTTTTGCCAATTTTTTATTGGTTAGCATGACTCTAGACATGTCTTGAATAAATTTGTTCTTCCTTTCAACTATGTCATTCTATTAAGAGGTTTTGGGAGCCAAAAACTCATGTTGAATACCCATTTCATCACAAAAGGAACTAAACTTTGAATTCTAAAAATCTTTGACATGTTCACTCCTTATTTTGATGATGTTACCAATGACCTCATATTTCTCATTTGGTATTTTGATGGAAAGGGTTTTGAACTTATCAAAAGCTTCAGATTTTTCTCTTAGAATCAAAACCCTAGTACATATGGATAAATCATCAATAATAACCAAGATATACTTTCTCCTACCAATGATAGTAGTTTGACTAGGACCCTTCAAATCCATATGAACAAGGTGAATGGGTCTTGTAGTAGACATATGTTGATTATTCTCATGCTGGCTTTTACTTTGCTTCCCCACTAGTAAGGACCATGCATATGTTTTGAAAGTTAGGATATAGTTGGAAGTCCTCTAAAAAATTTAAGACTTGAAATTTTCTTCAACATTTTATAGTTGACATGACCCAACTATTGATGCCAAAGTTCTTCATTACTCATACTCAGCATCTTACACACCACCTCAAGAGAAGTACGTATACAATAACAAGTGTCATTTGATTTGATTTGATTCTTCTAACTAGAGTATTACCTTAATCATCATACAAAGAGCAATCCTTTTGATAAACTTCACCATGTACTTGTTATCACTTATATATTTTTATAATGCTTATATGATTAGCCTTGAGACCTTCTATGTAAAGAACATCCATGAGTTTAAGAATTCTAGGACCATTGATAGAACCTCTACTGTAAATTAATGCCTTATTTAAATCACCAAAAATGACTGATCCATCTCTATTGAGAGTTAATATTGTGAAAAAGAATTTGTCTCTAGTCATGTTTCAAGAGACACTATCAAAATACCAACAAATGGATGCTTGACCCTTCAGGGTAGTATGGTCACATTACAATTGAGACTCTGATCATCATGAATATTACCAAGGGAAGACATAAACTATTTAAAAATAAAAATTGTTTCATTCTATAAAGTGACTACTTCATTAGACAAGGTGATTAAAAGATTCAACAATTCCTCTATATGACTCAGCATATTCCTGTAATAGCCTATAGAATCTTTATGAGAGTTGGAGAAAGAGAAGAAGCTAGAGTTGTTAGATATAGGTGAGCGGGATAAGCTCTATGCACTCAACAGATAAATAGTGCATGAAGAAACATGAGTATCCTTGAGTTTTAACAACTTGTCGAAATAAGTATTTCCAATAGACCATGTTTGACCAACTTCTCAAAATTCATTAATTTTTCTCTTTGAGTCCTACTAATGAAGATTTAGAGTCTTAACCATTTCATGTTTTTTTCTATTATGCTAGATTCAAGAAATTTTACTTTGGTAGTATAAACATCTGCATATGCTTAAGGCTTATTCAGTTTAGTATCACAATCTTCCAACAAGCACTCAAGAATAGCCCTTTCATCTTCCAATATTCAAACATCTTTCTTAGGTTTGGAAATAACATATGAATTACAAGACAAGGACTTCAAAGTGTATTGAACTTTGAGTGCTTCAGATTCTCCATCCTAAATAAGTGACTAGTCACCTCTGTCAAAAGATACTTAGCTAGAAGCAATAAAGTGCAGAAGCTATCAAGCTCATTTACAAGAGCAAGGCACTTCTCATTATCATGAAGGAGAATTTGAAGTGATTTAATGTGGCTATCCATCTTCAACTTCAAGTTGTTCACTTCCTTTTCACCATCCATGGTGAGATTGAGCAATTGACTAGAGATGTCTAAATGTTCCTTATCCTTTTCCTTTAATTTTTTATTGATTTTGGTCATAACCACTTTTAGTTTGAGATTATTGTACACAAATATATCATACGGTTCATGAAGTGAAAACTTGTCATCGCAACCAGCAATTGTTCAATATGATGAACTAGAAAGGACAACAGTACTATTTTTGGAGTAGACATAACATTTTAAGAAGAACCCCCATCATATATACTTTTCCAAGAAGTCCCAAGCTTCTTTTGAAGTTGTAAACTTTGAGATAAAAGTTGAGTCTTCAATAACATAACTAATGAGAAGATGTAACCCTTGACAATATAGACTATTGAGATGAATCTTCTCTTTTTTCCAAGTAGCAATAGGTATGGGTTCAACAACACTAGTATCATTAATGTGTGTAGAGCATGTCCAACCTTCTCACTTAAAGACCAAACATTATTTGAGATCTTCAATAAAAATAAGACAAACCATTGAACTGAAGAGGTCCATAAAAAGCCTCTCACAACATCAATCATAAGAGATTAGAAAAATTAAACATAGAGAAATGGGAAAGGATTAACACTTGAGCTATTAAGCCTAAAAAGGGTGTACCTACTATGATACCAATTCAAAGATTTCGAGACTCGGTATGTAACCAAGGTAGGGAGATACAAACTTCTAAAGGACTCATCCCTACATGTAGCAAAAAAATAGTAAATAACAATTGTGGTAAAAATCTCAAACATATAGTTTATTTTGGTAGATATATAATATATTTATAGGCTATCCAAAGTGTAAGTAAAGCATATTGAACAAAAATACAAAATTTTCCAATCATAGTCCTAATCCTATAAATGGAAACATACAATATCTAGACTCAAATTATACTCACAATAAAGTAGATCATTCAAACATAATCAAGTAATGAGATAAGCCCATATAGAATTTATATCCATATGGTAACATCCTTTGGTTGCTTATAGAAACCACTCTACAAGAAATAAATACACTAAGCAATAAAACAATTATAGCCCTAATAGAAATAATACCATTAATACCTTTATCAATCAAGACCTCTATTTGAATTGCCTATTGTTGCCCTCACTTTTTACCTCTACAATAACGCGGTTTGACACATGAACTTGGCTTTCTTGCAAAGCCAACAATACCCAATATAGTGTGATCAATAACAGTAGATCATTAAAGGGTATAAATGAATGATCAAATGTGAGGATCACCCTCAACTAAGAACCATAAACTATCTATATAGGAAACACATTCAACCACGTATCACACACGACCAAAGTGGGAAACATATTCTACTACTTAAAACGAAAAAAAACTAACATGAGAACTCAAACAATATAGCCCAGATCAATCTCACAGTGTTATTCTCATAAACTTTGTAAAATATTTAACCACACTATTTTATGCTCGCACAGATATATCACAATTTTTGAAACACATTAAATAAAAATAGTGAAAATGAAATTCAAATTGATAAAAAAATTTGGTAGAGGTTTAGTAGGTTTTTTAAATTAAATAAGGGTATTTATAGACAACTACCAATGACCAACCCACCTAGTTGAGGCTTCATCGACCAACCTTGTGGTGTTTGTAAAACATGCATTCAATAACAATGTACATAGTTATGTGTATGTGTGCATTCTATTCCCTATCAAGAAAACTTACATAGAGGAAGAAAGAAACATTGAGTAAAAACACAAACTTCGTATTTTACACATGGGAAGCCAATGTACAAGCACAAAGTACAATAGGACTTATAGGAACTATAATGCTTGGTTGGCATCAATCTAGAGCATAAAAAATATTTCCATATTAGGGAGGTCAGCTATAAGAATTTTGGCTCAAAAGTTTTCACATTGCTTCCCACTATCTCCCACTTAGTGTGGCCATTTGTAAGGATATGCTTAACCTCCTCAAAGTCCATGTGCTCCAAATATGGCCCATAACTATTGTTATGTATGTCTATATAATATATATATATATAATTTGCTCTGCTTGAGGTTTATATATATTATATATATAAATATATTTTATTTATATTAATTTAAATTTGATATCAATAAATGTTCATTTAAATGAGGGAGTCCTTAAACGATATGCGTCTAACAATTTTGTATATTCATTATCTTAAAATCTATAAAAAAATTTAAATAACAATAATGAAGTCTAAATAAAATAAAATAAAATTAATAAATAAAATTAAACTAAAGTTAAAGTTAAGAAGTAATAAATTATGTCAAATTATGCAAACATTCAAGCTAACAAGTTTGAACAAAAGCTAATGACGTTTCAAATGCTACAAGCAATTGGAAAATTTAGTGGATTACCGATAAAGAATCCTTATTTACATCTCAAGTTGTTTATTGAAGTTGGTGATTCATTTAAATTCAATAATGTGATCGAGAAGGCATTTAGGCTTAGATTGTTCCCCTACTCTTTGTGAGAATGTGCTCGAGCTTGGCTAAACTCTTTGACACCTAATTTCATTATAGCTTGGAATGATTTGGTAGAGAAATTCTTTTTGAAATTTTTCCCACCAACGAAGAATTCCAAGTTTAGGAATGATATAACATCCTACCAATAATATGAAGAGGAATTTTTATATGAAGTATAGGAAAGATTCAAACAATTGTTAAGGAAGCGTCATCACAGTGGTATCCCTCATTGGATTCAACTGGGGATTTTCTACAATGGTCTCAATGCTCAATGTTTTCTCTTTTAGAGAACATAAAAACATGCAAGTATACACGGTCACAAGTAATAAAGATTTGTAAGTAAAGTATCGTTCCCACGGAGATTTGTTACTATAGTTTGTTGAGTACTAAAATTATTTCTCTCTGATTTTATCCAAAACAATCGTTGATATGGAAAAAGTTAAGAAAAAGGTTTAATAAGAAAATAAAAGAAATCTAGGATTGCAATTTTTCACCAAACTAATCCAATCAAATCGTATTATTTTCTTTTGATTTATATTTTTTAGTACATTTAATTTGTCAACCGAAAACTTCTAATTTTATTCATACATCTCTTCCGAGCTCCGTATAAACACACCTCGTTAAATTAATTCACTATATCTCTATGAGAATTAAATTTAATAAGATTCATTAAGTTCTAAGTTCTCAAATGGCCACACATACAATTAGGGTATATTCCTATCCTTCATCATACATGTCATTCTATTTACGAGCAATACACACACAAATGCCTCTTCCAAGTTTATTTATGTGCCACAGATCGTTTTGATAAGATTCGTAAATAATCAAAAAGCATTAAGCACAAAATAGAATGAACAAATCGAACGTCTTATAAATCTATCAAAAATAATTAAAATCAAAGTTTCATAAATTTAGATAAAATGCAACCCTAGAAAAATTAAATTACTTCATAAATTTAAAATAAAAATTACAACAATTCAAGGAAAATAAGATGAAGAACACAGAAAATTAAAACATCACTTAAACTTTGGCAGAGGCGGAACACAACAGAAGCCAAAATGGCTTCTGCGTGTTCCACAGTCCAACCCCTAATACCATAAAAATTCTAAACTGCAAAAAAACTTCCTAAAAACTTTAAAACTCTATCATCTTATATCCTATTTATAGCTAAAAAATACATCCAAAATAATACAGTTTTTAAACACGCGTAAATAATTCTCATCAAAAATAAAACCAGACATTTTTCTTAAATTCCACGTACACGCGTACGAAATGGAATATTGTATATTTTTTTTACGCGTGCACGACAGAAACAGAGGGTGCCGTGCTGCTTTGTTTTAAATTTAAGGCGCATGCCACGTGTCAATCTCTGATTGGCTGAAGAATTAATAGAAACATGTGGCATCATTTCATTGGGTGAACAAACCGGCTGCACGTAGGAACGGCACACGAGAAAATGGCACGCCGAACGTGGGAGACAACGGCTACAATGTGGCCAGGCTCCTGCACTTTTGCGCGCATTGTAACATTCCACGTGTCGGAATATGATTTGCTGAACTATTAAGTGGGATACGTGGCAGATTCTGGTTCGTGGAATAACCGGGAGCACGTGGATCGACCCCACGAGAAAATGTCGTGCGAATGTGGGGGACAGAGTCTGCACGGGGTTAGACAGGTGGGTCCCACCCTGCACGCCGGCCTGCGCGGCAAGTGGGCCCCACTCGGGCACCGATCCGTGTGATAGAGAACTCCCTGCATCCATTTTCTTTGGTCGGTCGTGATCAACACGCACCAATGGTAACCGTTTATGCTTTGATCGGACGGACCACGTTGTACGCGTGGATGATGACGCGTGGATTCTTCTCTCCTGCACGAATATTAAAATTCATTTAATTGTATTTTGACCCACAAATATATTTCAAATTACATTTTGAACTTTATTTAATTACAGTTAAGCCCTTTGCTAATTTTAAATTAAAATTTTAAACTTTTAATAATTAAAATTAAGCCCAAATTCAATTTAAATTATATTTTCGATTTTTATAAATTGTAATTAAGAACTCTATTATTTGAAATTATATTTGTGGACAAAAACTTGCAATAAAGTACATTTTCTATACAAATTATTTAATTTACTTAAAAATGTATTTCTTAACATATAAAAGATGAATATTAATTTATTTAACTAAAATTAACCAAAAATGTAAAGAACATAGCAATTATAATTGATAAAATAGATGAAAATAACTATATAAAATACAGTTATCACTCAAGTAAGAATGATTGTTAATGCATCCACTAATGGATCTTTGCTAGCCAAATCTTACAATCAAGATTACGATTTATTTGAGAAAATGGCTAACAATAATTATCAATGGCCAATGGATAGAATTGCAGCCATAAGAAGAGTAGCTAGAATGCATGAAGTAAATGATATCATAGTACTTATAGCTTAAATTTAATCTTTGGTGAACCTTTTCAAGGTTCAAAACTCACCTATGAATGTAAACTGGATCCATGGTTTAGGGTATTCTATATCTTTTGTAGTGGAGTTCATTTGTGTGATAGTTGTCAAAATAATCCTAAATTGGCATGCTATGTGGGTAATATGAATAGAAACAATAATCCATACTCGAACACATATAACCCAGGATAGAAACAACATCGAAATTTCTCTTACAGTAATAACAATAATCAAGGCAGTAATCAATTCAACCATCAATTATGTCCACCACCTAGTTTCCAACAACAACAAAAATCATAAGCCCAAGAGAAGAAGCCACCTAATGAGGACAATAAAAATGTTTTAATGGGGATGATGAAAAAATTCATCCAATAAGTAAGTACAAAGTGTTCATTTAGGAGGCTTCAATTCGAAATATAGAAACCCTTATGGGGACAAATTTCCTAGGCCATAAGTCAAAGGCCTCAAGGTAACCTTCTAAGTGATACAATTGTAAACCCAAGAAGAGAAGGTGAGGAGCATTACAACACTATAGCCTTAGGGAGTGGTAAAACTTTAAAGGAGGAATATAAGACTCAAATAGATCAGGAGGAACAAGAAGTTAAAAAGGATGAGGAGGAATAAGTGAATAAACAGAGCAATGGAAAGAAAATAATTCACCTAAAGATAAACCTCTACAAACCCACTATTCATTTCTCTCAAAGACTACAAAATAAAAAGTTAGATATGTAGTTTTCAAAATTTCTGTATGTCTTTAAGAAACTATACATAAATATACCATCTAAAAATGCACTTCAACAAATGTCTTCTTGTACCAAATTTCTAAAGAACATCTTTTCTAAGAAAATGAGGCTTGGAGATAATGAAATAATAACCTTGAATAAAGGTTCTTGGAATGCACAATGTGGCCTTTAATGAGAGATTTGGAAATTAAGTTGAATGATGCCCTATGAGCATACCGCATGACTTAAAAAGTATCCATTGGGATGAGCCCTTTACCTATTAATCTTAGGGAAAGCGTGTCACTTACCCATTGAACTCGAGCATAGGGCATATTGGGTAATTAAGGAGATAAACATGGACATAAATAAAGTTAGAGCGAAGCAGTTACTCCAACATAGTGAACTTACAGAGACTAATGACGTAGCCTACAATAATGTGAAGAAAAACAAGAAGCGCACTAATCACTATCATGATAAGGCCTAGTTTGTATGTATTTTATTTTTGGAATGAAATTTCTTTTATTGAACTCCATTTGTGTTTGTTTCTAGGAAAACTACAATCAAGGTGGCATGGACCGCTTATAATTTCCCAATTTTTTGCACATTGAGATGTGGAGTTATTGATTCCTAAAACACAATAAACGTTTAAAGTAAATGGGCATCATGTGATGCTTCCTTACTTGAAAGGAGGATATCACAAGGTGAACATTAAGTGCATACTAGTGCACAATCCTTAGCACCATGATGGAAACTATGTCTTGCTAAGACATTAAACTAAGCCCTTAATGAGAAGCACACATTTATAAGTTCTATATATTTTTTAGTGTTATTTTCTTGTTTCTTTTAATATTTCTTAATTACGATGAGGACTTTCCCTAGTTTATTCCTTTTTATTTTAAAAAATAGAAAAATCAAAAAAATTGAAGTGTATTATGCCACGACATGTAAAAATATGTGCTACGTGGATGACCCTCAAGTTTTTGGCCCAAAAATTTTGAGTATGTTCACTACGACATGAAATTTTATGCTGTGGTGGCTAGGTCTTAGGTTTTTAGTTGAGAGATTTAACAAATGTCCACCATGCTATATAAATTTTGCACCTTCACCCATGTGTTTTTGCAAGACCAAAAAGGATAGTTTATGGACAAAATATTTATAAATAATGCTTGAGATTCTTGCATCAAATCAATGAAACTAACTTAAAGGAAAGTTAGTAACAATGGTTAAGCTAAGATTAGGTTCTCAAATTTAGGGTTTTCTTTGTGGAAGCTTTAGCCAACAAACTCAAGTTATTTTCTACACATTTTATACTCTAGTGATTGCTCCCTATCTACAAGTTATGATATTGTGTGGAAACATTTATTTGTATTTTTTTTCTAAAATTATGCCTTTAAAATGGAAGCCTGATGAAGGAATTAAGGCTAAGGCAAAATAAAAAGTATGAAAATGAGAATATGATGCCTTTAAGTTTATAAGTAAGGAGGCCCAAGAAAGGTTTAAAAAGGTACCAAAAAAAACAAACATTTTGTGGTAGAAAAAGGTTTAGATTTTGGAGAGAGCTACTCCAGTATAACTAAAATGATAAAAGGTTTAAGGTGGTAATAGTTTGTTGAATCTTATGAGGTAGGAATAAGTTCTATTATAAGGGAATTATATGCAATTATCCTTGAGGCTCAAAAATGAATGGTGATGGTTAGGGGAGTCGAGGTCCCTATAGTGGATCTACCATTAACTTCCAACATAGGTAATGTATATTCATTCATAGATTTATCCCTATCATCCATTAATAGAATCTGATTACTTAAATTTACTTCATTATTGTTTATTTTTATGGATTAGCCAATTTTCCCACATAGGTAATAACTTATTGTTTTCTTATTGATCTCAAAGTACGCTCGATTTCGAGATTTAAAGGAAAATTTTCTCCCTTACAAATCTACTCATGCAATAGACTCAAGGTATTTCTAATAGCACTAAAAGAGATCTCAAAATAAAAATAAATAAATAATTAAAGATAAATAACTAAATAGATAAATTAAAATTACGATAAATAAATAAAAAATAACTAAAGAAATAAATAAATTAAAATTAAAACTAAAATTATGAAAAATAAATAAAGAAAAATAATTGAAATAAAATAAAAATTAATTTTTAATGTTTATAATTCCCAACAATGGTGCCAAAAACTTGATCGGCACGAATTGTGTGTAATGAATACGCAAGTATACGTATCATAACAAGTAATATAATGATAAAAAAATATTATTTCCCCAGATATTATGTTATTAGAAACTAATTTTAAAACTATAAAATAAAAATTAAAGTTTTTTTTGTTTTCATGTCTTAAGGAAATAAAATTAAAAGAACTAAAAATAAATAACAATAATTAATTAATTCAAAATTAGTAGCTAAGAAGAAATATAAATCACTAAAATTCCCCTAATAACATTATCAATCAATTACATGATGAATTGAATCTAAGCTAGCATATATTTATCTCTTAAGTAAACTACACACCATATATTAAGTAATATAATCAAACTCTGATGTCAATTAAATTGCATACTACTTATTAAGTTCATAAGTTATGGATCACATACATAAAAATCATACATCTATGCCAAGAAACTAAGCATATTATTTAATCAAGACAAATAATTAAATAATTTTCTCAATTTTATTTGATTGTCTCTATAGATCAATTGTTGGCAAATAGTGAATAGCATAAAAATTAAATTAAATAATTAAATTAAATTGAAATAATAATTGGGGTAAAATATTAGATTATCACATGTAGAAAATTGGGTTTATAAGACCTCTAGATTAATAAATTAGCTAGACATAATTTTGTCCATAAAGCTTATATTTTTCATACATAAAGAGATAAAAATTGATAAAGGAAAAAGAAGAAGATTAAATAAAATCAATCTCTTTAATTATAGTACCAATCTCCTCTTAAATCTCCACAATAATTGTATCTCTTTTTGATTTTTTTATTTTTCTCTCTTCTTGGCTCCGAAAACTAATAAAAAAATTGTTAATTTTTGCTTATTAAGGATTTTGGGGAAATTAGGGGATTAAATTAGGCTTAGATGGAATCTAAATAATTAGATTAACTTTAGATCAAGGGTTAAAAGAAAAAAAGGAAAAATTAACAATGATGACCAATATGAATGCGACACTTGGCATGGGAGATTCGCTAGGCAAATCAACGCACGACGCGTGGCATAGTGGATTGATCGTGCTCAATGTGCACTGAGTTAGAACCATGTGGCATATGGTGATTCGTAAATATGGATTGCATGGAACCTAAGTGGAATGAATGAATGAATTACAAGATGATGCATGGCAGGTAGTTGACCACATAGTGAAACTCATAACAAGTACTATGGTGACATATGGGAAAGCCTATATCACCCAATATATGTAGTATGCTTCGATTAGCCCTCTTCACTTGTGTGGCATCCACATGGTGATAAATGGTCAGCCCTTTTACTTCTTGGCATCCACATCGTGTCTTCTGATTGGTCCTACATTTAAAAACTCATAAAAAATCCATAGAATTTTCAAAAAAATGTCCAAGAAATATATTTTCACCCCTTTTCACTTGAAATTTCATATTAAGTAGAAAATTGCACTAATGACTCTACTATCATAGAGTCATCATTTCCTCGTCTAAAATTTCTCCACCTTTCCAAATATAAGAGCTAAGATTCTGAGATCAATCATAAGTTTTTCACCCAATATCTTTTGAGATTCAACCCACTCCTAGATAGAAATTAAGAAGACCAATTATGTGCTACTCATGATCTACAAATATCATGGTAAGAGTGCGAGTTAAAATACCCCACCAGTCCTCAATGAGACAAGGATAATACCCACTACCAAGAGTTATCTTATCAACTCCTAGAGCTAAGAAAAGAGCTTGAAGAAGCCAAAAGAGAAAATAGATCTCTACGATTAAAGGAAGAGGGAAGGACCTCAAAAAATCCCACTACTAAACTGACCAATGGAGAAGTAGTTGGGTGTGGCTAGTCTAAGCTCTAGCAAGCCAAACATGAAGCCAAGAGAAATCCCCTCTCTACCTCGCCTAGGCTTGATGGTGAACAATGGATTCAAGAAAGAAAAAATTGGGAGACATAACTACAAGCGCTAGAGGAGAGAAATAAAAGGCAAGATCAGGCCTTGAAGGTGGCAAGTGAGAAACACAAGAAGGGAAAAAAACCTTATGATGTAGACAGAGATGTTGAGAAACTATATGTCTCCCCCTTTTATGATATAATAGAAAATGATAAACCACTACTCAAGTTCAATGCTCCCAAATGTCATTATTATTTTGGAACAAAAAATCTAGTCATACATGCTCAACACTTTAAAGTAGCCATGGCACCCATAGGTCTCACCCAAGCAAAAAGAGACGCACTGATGTGTAAGTTATTCCCCACCACCCTTTATGAAGGTGCACAAAAATGGTTCAACAACCTACCCCATAGATCTATATCCTCCTTCCTATAGTTCACCAAGCTATTCATTACAAACTATGCCTACAATAAACCCTTGAATAAGGAATCTCACCACCTTTTCTCAATTATCCAAAGGGGAGGGGAGTCCATTGAAGAATACATGAAATGGTTCAGAGAAGAGAAATTGGAAATCTGTAACTACCCTAGACCTATTTCTATAGAGGCCTTTAGGTAAGGCTTATTGAAGAATTCTGACATGTTTATGGAACTAACTAAGACAGTGCCACATACCTTGGAGGAAGCCTTTGGGGAAGCAAGAAAGTTTGTCAACCTAGAGAGGGAGCTCAGCCTAGTCAAGGGCTATCGCAAGAAGGTAGAGATAGTACCAAATAAGGAAAAAAGTAGGATGGGTCCAGACATAGCCCATCAAAATAACAAAAAACAAATGTTTTTTGATAGGGAATAGGCAACTAAGACATTGGCCGGAAAATAGAGGAATATGGGAAAGGTCATTATCTCCCTTAAGAGGGCTTCCTTTGAAGGTTGGTTTAACTCAAGTTGTAAGAATAATGGAGAGGGAACCCAAAGTCAGATGGCTAACCAATATTCCAGCTCTCCATAGATATGTATTCAAATAGTGTGCCTTCCTTAAAGATGTGGGCCATGAAACAAAAGATTGTAGAAACTTGAAAAGGGAAGTAGAAGAGTGTTGGCTAGGGGATATCTTAAGGACCTCGTTGCAGAAAATGAGGACAAG
Organism: Hippophae rhamnoides; assembly: GCA_033030585.1. Classification (NCBI taxonomy): domain Eukaryota; kingdom Viridiplantae; phylum Streptophyta; class Magnoliopsida; order Rosales; family Elaeagnaceae; genus Hippophae; species Hippophae rhamnoides. The sequence continues at coordinate 27,134,621 of CM065431.1, read as the reverse complement.
AAAGGCCACCAAGGTGAACGAATGATGTTAAAAGCAACAAACCCGTCGAGATATAGCAGGGAGCCCCGTGGTGAACCCAACATTAAAACTATAAATATTATACATGGAGGACTCGGAGTCAACAAGGTCTCCAAAAACTCACAAAAAATATTTTCATGGGAGTTACACAATACCCCACATATATACACCTTGGATAAGGTGAGACCTCTTACATAAATCATTTTCACAAAAAGAGATGAAACCTCATCCCATTATGAGGACCCTCTGGTGATAACTCTGAGGATCATGTCTTGTGATGTTTGTCGAATAATGATTGACACTGGGAGTTTAGTAGATCTTCTTTTTCTAACCACTACTAGGGCTTTAGGAGTAAAGGACCATGTCATCGTTAAAATAGAATGGTAATCCTACCTATCATGACAAAAGGGATAATTATAACGACCAATTTTGTGATCATTGATGCCCCTACACATTGTAATGCCATCTTAGGAAGGTTATGGATACACAACATTAAGGTAGTCTTGTCCACCTTCCACCAAGTAATCAAATTCCCTACAATCGAAGGTCCCAAAGAAGTAAGAGAAGATCAAGAGAAAGCCAGAAGTTGTTATAATTCCACTATGAAAGGGACTGCCCTCAAATAGAAATCACCGAGGGGTCTCCCTCAAAAGATACCAAGAAGTAAAGGTGTGATGAATTTGGTCTATTTAAATAAAGTGAAGGACCTCTTGATGGATCCCGAGGGAAAGAGCCATCTTGTGAAAATAGGTGAGGATTTGATGGTAAAGCTCTAGGGGCAACTCTTATAGTTCCTTAGAGCTAATGTTGATATATTTGCATGGTCCCTAATGGAAATGCTAAGAATTGATTCAAGCATCATAACGTATCAAATAAACGTTAACCTAGAAGGTAGACCAATCTAGTAACAAAAAATAAAATTCCCTAGAATGAAAAATGAGGCAATCAAACACCATGTAGCTGCTCTCAAAGAGGCTAGGGTCAATAGACATGTCAATTATCCCTTATGGCTCTCAAATGTGGTACTAGTAGTAAAGAAGAAATGTGGAGCATCTCATATGTGTGTGGCCTTCACTGATCTAAATGAGGCATGTCCCAAGGATTGTTTCCCCTTCCCAAGAATTGATCAGCCAGTGGAAGCCTCTTTCAAGTTTTGGTTAATGAGTTTCTTGGATGCATACTCTAGGTATCACCAAATCAAAATGCACCATGAAGATGAGGAGAAAACTTCTTTCATAACAAATAAGGAACATTCTACTACATAAGAATTCCATTCGGTTTGAAAAATGCTAGTGCAACATATCAATGCCTCATTAACAAAATGTTCGAGAAACAATTGGGGAAGAATCTGGAAGAATATGTAGATGAGATATTGGTAAAGTCAGCTCACCCCATGCATCTTTGGTGTGGCTACAAGAAAATTCCTAGGGTATCACATGTCAGCAAGAGGGATTGAGGCCAATCTAGACAAAATACAAGCACTAGTAAACATGAAACCACCCAGTAGTGTCAAAGGAATACAACAACTCAATGGAAGAATATGGGCGTTGAGCAGGTTCATTGTTAAATGCACTAATAAGTGTCTACCATTCTTCAAGATGCTAAGAAAGAACAAGACAATATTTTGGAACGAGGATTGCAACACAGCGTTTGAAGAAATCAAGAAGTTCCTTAGTGATCCCCTCGTCTTGGTCAGCCCCCTACCAAGAGAGATTCTTCATTTATATTTTGCTGTCATACCTCAAACGGGCAATGTCATGCTATCAACAAAAGGAACAAAATTCAGCACCACATCTACTATGTCAGCCAAATTTTAACGGAGACTTAAATCAAATATCCCACTATAGATAAACTTGCTTTTGCTCTCAAGATTACTACATGAAAGCTCAAGCATTACTTTGGCTCACACATAATCGTAGTACTCAACTCACACCCTCTTAAAAATGTTTTAACAAAACCAGATGTTGTGGGGACACTGACCTAGATAGCCATAGATTTGGGAGAATATGATATCAAATACATGGCTAGAACATCCATTAAAGGGCAGGCTATGGTTGAATTTGTGGCTGAATTCACTAATAGACCTGAGGTCGTTAACAAAATAGAGGCACTAGAAGTATGTAAGATAGACCAAAAGGAAGCACCAACTTGGCAGGATTTATGGATGGGGCACATAACTTTAAGGGCACAGGAGTAAGGGTGATCATAGTTGATTAGGATGACAACTACTTCGAATATCCAATCAGGCTTGATTTTAAAGCAACCAGTAATGTCACAGAATAGGAAGCTTCCATATTTGGGGTAATGACGCAAAAAATCTAGGGTAGATAGAATCACCTTAAAAAGTGATTCTAGGCTAGTGGTCAATCAATTTTTAGGAACATTTGAAGTGAGAGAAAGAAAAATGAAGAAGTACTTAGAGAGATTAAAACAAGAATGCTCAAAATTCTCCAAGTTCAAGTTACGTAGATACCATGAGGCGAGAACGGTCACGTTGATGCCTTAGCAACCTTAGCATCAATAAGGAAGACCAAGTGCAACAGGGTGGTATCATTAATAGTGCTGGCAGAGGCATCTTTGCAAGAAGTAAAAAAAGGATTGGGTGCATAGATGCTCCCTCGCATGTTATGTATAGCTACTGAGGGAGCTGAAAGGATGATGTGTGAAGCACATGAAGGAAACTACGGTTCATATTCTAAGGGAAGCAGATTATCACAATGAATTATGAGACATGGTTATTATTGGCCCACCATGTTAGAAGATTGCACCAAATACGCTCAAAGGTGCAATAAATTCCAAAAGTTTTCCCTACTGACCCACACATCTCCAAATACCATGGTAGGGGGAGTGAGTTCTTGGCCCTTCTACAAGTGGAGACTAGATATAGTAGGACCTCTACCCTTAGGCACAGGCCAAAAGAAATTTCTTCTTGTGGCCACTACTTATTTTTCAAAATGGATCGAAATAGAAGCCCTAGGAAGAATATGAGAGGAAGATGTAATTTGGTTTATATGGAAATCCATAATTTTTCATTTTAGCATCCCTAGGGAGCTCATTACAGATAAGGAACGACAATTCACTGGTCGAAAAATCAAATAGTTTTCCCTCAAATACAATATTAAGATGAGCCACTTAATGCTACACTATCTCTAAACGAATTCTCAAGTAGAGTCTTCTAATAAGATAATCATCAACCTATTAAAGAAAAAATTAGAAAGCACAAAAGAAAGATAAGTGGAGGAGTTTCCAGGAATGTTATGGACTATCAGGACAAGCCACCACGGGAGCACTAATGAGACCCATTTTTCTCTAGTCTATGGAACCGAGGTAGTCATACCAATTAAGGTCACAATTCCTACTCTCAGATCAATTCTAATAGAGGAAAAAATGAGGTGAGAAGAGAAACCGAACTGACCTTAGCAGAAGAAAAAAGAGATGAAGCTTTAAGAAGGATGACCGAGAAAAAAAGAAAAATATGAGAATACTACAACAAAACCATGTGATTCAAAACATTTTCCAAGGGTGATTAGGTTCTTAGGAGGGTCTTACCCAACAAAAAGGAATGGATGGATAGTAAAATGAGTGCCAACTAGGAAGGACCATATTAAATAATTGAAATAACATTATGAAGGGCCTACGTATTGAAAAACATCAAAGGCATTGATGAGGGCACAAGATGGAATGCTAGACACTTGAAAAGATACCGCTTCTAAAAATTGTGTGTTAACCTACTACTTTTTTGTAATAGTGACACATATACATCTATGAAATAAAAATATTCAGTAGATGATCCCTTAGTAAAGCTCTCTCCCATCAATTGGAGCCAAGGGAAGATCACCTAAATTAAAAAATTAGGTAGAGCCCTCTGGCACTTGAAGAGGTCGAGTTGTCCACCTCAGTTAAGAACGAAGTTGGCACTCTGACATTAAATAAAAATGAGCACCTTGGTTAGGAACCAAGTAAAGCTCTCCCCCAAAATTTAGAGCCAAGGGCTGATCACCTAGATTAAAAAATTAGGTAGAGTGCCCTGGCACTTGAAGAGGTTGAGTTGTCCACCTCGGTTAAGAATCAGGTCGGCACTCTGATGTTAAAACAAAAATGAGCACCTCGGCCAGAAACCAGGTAAAGCTCTATCCCATCAATTGGAGCCAAGGGCCAATCACATAGATCAAAAAATCAGGTAGAGTGCCCTGGCACTTAAAGAGGTCGAGTTTTCTACCTCAATCAGGAACTAGGTTATTGCTCTAACGTTAAAGAAAAATGAGGACCTCGATCATAAACCAAGTAAAGCTCTCTCCCATCGATGGAAGCCAAGGGTTGGTCACCTCACTTAAAAAACAAGATAGAGCACCCTAGCACTAAAGAGGTCAAGTTGTACACCTCAGTCAGGAACCAAGTCGACACTATGAAATTAAAAAAAGATGATCACCTCAATCTTCAAATAGATCAGGCCCAAAAAATATATAAAAACAATTTAACAAATACTTTTATGCATAAATATGTGCTGCTAAAAATGTGTTCATTATTTAAAAATTAATAACAACTATTTTTATAGTTACTAATACAAAGCTCAACTTACACATAGATTTAAAAACTCTTTAAATGCTTGGACATGTAACCAATGTCTGGATCATCAGTCTCTTTAACCAAGGGCAATATCTTAGCTTGAATCTCGATAACTTTCTACGTTGCATAGGTCACGAGCTCGATGTGAATTTTCATCATTGGGAGAAATCCCCGCTCCAATTCTTCTATAACCTCCACAACCTTAAGGAAAACTCTTTTAGATTGCTTTGTATAGAAGATTTCCCAATATGATTTCCTATTAACAAGACTGGCCATCTTTTCTAGAGATGAAGTTAGGATTAATTGCTCCTTACAAGAAGTGAGCTCACACTTGGTCTCTTTGGAATTTTATTCAAGTTTAACCACCTCGGCTTTAAGCGCCCTAACCTCGTCCTCATGCCTACCATTTTCAACATGAAAAGCTTGAACTAAGCATCTATTGGTTTGGTTAGAATCCATAAAATATGACAAAAAAGTTAGAGGAATTGACTAAAATCCTTAAATGTATGAATCAAACAAGTGTTCTCAAACCTTTTTATAAGAGATGAAGGTTGAATAAAAAAGAAGGAATTGATGCAAGTTCCCAAAAAAAAGAAGTGGATAGATCAAGATCATAAATACACATTAAAAGAGACAATCTGATTTAGTTTAAAAAATAAAGTAGATTTTTCATTTATTTTTTTGTTTCACATTCTCAAGTGAGAGCTCACTACCACACAAAAAAGTGGCATCGAGCTCAAAAAATAAAATCAATGATCCTTTGCCCCTTCCTTGATGACCTCAAGATAGTCCTCACCATCAGAGAAGCCCAAGCAATTTCCTTCCTCCTCCACAGAAGGAGCTTGCATATAGGGTAGTGTGATAGAGATGTCTAGAATGCAATAATAATACTTGCTCAAACCCTTTTACTTAGCCTCCATCTTGAAAGTTTTCATTACTATATCATAAGTCCACTCAACACTAGACTCAAGCTTCTGAGCCATAGCATCCATATCGACCTTTGTTTTGCGGCGTACCTCCTTGGTAGAAGCCTCAGCTTGTCTCTACACTTCTCTAGCCCCCTCTTCAGCTTGTCTTTAAGCCTTCTCGAGATCAAAAATGCGCCAGTTATACGCATTGAGCTTAGAGGAGGCCTTATTTATCTTCTCCTCCTTAAAAAATAAAAGACTAAAGGACTTAAAATAAAAAACCCACAACTAACTAAAACAAAAGTTGCTAAACATAAAAAGGCCCATAATTAATTAAAAAACAATTTCTTCCTAAAGTAACCCTTGTACCCAACTTGATCTTCCAATTCTATTTCTAGTCATTGGACCACCAATTCCTTGCAAAAGATCTTATAAATATTTGGAACATCAACTTGATCAGCACCTTAATCTCCATTATTCTCCTCCTCTTTGAAAAGATTTGTCCTCAAATCTTAGCTTTATAAGTAGGTCAATTTGTTATAATGGATCCATGTATGAAGTCTATTTAATGCTAAATTTATCTTAAATGATGTAATCCATGAGGAATCTTTACAAGAGCTTAATCCTCAAAGTCCTGCTATAAAGACACAATAACACTAGGAAAAGAAGAGTTAAGATCATTAGTAGAAAGATAAGCATCATTATACATAAGTACAAGTATTTGTTGCCTTTCCACCATTGCACTCTTAATCTTATGTTTTTCAACAATTACACTCAATTTTTTTATTTCTCTCCTTTGTGCTCACTTTTTTTCTCTTTTTTGCTCACTTTTCTCTCAATTTTTTTTCACTTTTCTCTCAATTGTTTTTCACTTTTCTCTCCATTTTTGCTCTTTACCTCACTTACTCTTTTTTTTTATTTTCCTCTTGTTCAAACTTTTGTTTTTCCCACATCATGCACTCTCCTACTATCCTAATTTGGTCCTTATAAGCCTGCAAAGGTTTGAGAGGGGCTAATACAACTTTTCGGTTGTTCATTTCAACAAAATAGATATTTTGTACCCATCATGTTACACCCTTCTATCAAACTGTCATGGTCAGCCAAGCAATATTTGTGCAACATGTTTCGTATGAATTGTTTAACGTTTCAATGTTTGTACATGGTATGGATATTTCATAATAAGGAAGTTTGTATAACCATGTATTACATTATCATACAATTCAATGATCATATAAACTCACATAATCATGTAGCATATTATTATAGAACTACACAAATAAAACAAGGTTGGGATTTACTTAACTGAACCCTGTAGCAAAAAAATAAAGTAATAAGGTATTACAATCCAAATTGAGCATGCTAGAATTCCATAAAAATGTATGAGAGACTTAGAAATAATATTATAAAGAGAGAAGAATATCTTTGGAATGGATTGAAGAAAACAATTTGTTCACATCATTTTTATAAAAAATTTCTTACCCTCTTTGCTCCCTCGTTAGGGTGTCACCAAGGAAAGTGGTGAGCCTAGCCATGACTTCACTATGGGTGGGAAAAAAGCACTCAATGAGACCTTTTTTTTGGAACTTACATTTTATTTTTGAACATAAGCAATTCTCCTTGTAAGGTTAGGGATCTTACAAGGAGAATTGCTTATATTGAGGAGGAATATGCATATCTATATTATATATAGATTTTGTGTTTATGGTATATGTTGAATGTGATTTTCCTATCATTATTTCTCTATGTAGGGGTAACTTGATAGTAGTTTTTTTTACTACACTTTATGTTAGGATGTTTTTTTTTCACAAGTATGTGTTGTTTCATGTGTATAGGTACAAGTGTAACTACAGAAATCACAACAATTTATTTGGAGCCTAGACCTTAGTTGGAGCATAATGGATGATGAAGACTTGTATTATGGAGTTGACCATAAACATAGATATAGCATAACAAGTGGATGCACTGGAGTCAATTATTTTGGGGGTGTCTTCATTGTGTGTTAAAGTTCATTCATAGAAATGAATTCCTTAGGTACATTTTACATGAATACTATGTGTTTAGATGTCATGTATGTATTAGAGTTGTGCTATGTTTGGCTTTGTAAAGCCATAATGGGAGATTGTAATTCCTATTGTTATGATGTTGGCATTTATGTGTGCAAAACACGATGTTCTTATTTTATTTGATGTTTATATTGATCCTCTGTTAGGTTGATTATTGGTGTCTCAATATCACTTAGGAAATAGTTTTATGTTTGCTTGTTACATGCACTTTCTCTCTTAGATTGCATATAACTTAAACTATTTGGTGTTTTTTTGTTGTTATGTTGCCTTGTTGGGGACTTAATATTGCTTGTTGTCTGAAACACCTTTATGTTTGATTTTTTGCAAGCTTCATGAGATATTTTCTATATCCTCACCAAGGTATCTACTAATGTGACTATTGAGGTGACCAATGAGGTGGCTGGCACATTGTAAGAGATATTACCCATGCTAATGTTTTCGGTGGGTGTCTGAGAGGCTAAAGTTTTGTATAAATTCCCCAATTCTCTTGATGTCTTGGCCGGTTTTTGGTGTGGGAAGCTCTACTCATTTGGGACTAGACTTCTATGATCTTGTTTTATATATTTTTCTTCTAAGTGTTAGGTTTTGAAAATAGTGTGTTCATTTGAAGGAATCAGAACATTAGAAAAGAGTATCCCTTGTATTTTTTAAACATTAGATTAAGTATATAAAAATTCAGTTTGAGTGAGATTACATTGATAGCTAAAATGCATCATTGGCTAGTGAAGACCCATATCATTTTGAGGAGTTTCTCTCATGGTTAAGCTACCATGTGTCAGTTGGTAGTTGTAACAGTGCAATACTTCCCATAGGTGAAAAGCTTAGATGGTGTGTCATGAGTCTATTGGGTGTTGTGAGGTCATAACTTATCCATAGGTGAGGAGCCTATGTGGTAGTGGTTCTCTCAATTAGCATGTCAGGTGTTGGGTGTCAGTACGGTGTTGCAAGCTGGAAACCTTTGTCTTAAGTGATGGGCCTATTTTTTAACAACTTTGAGAGTTGGTGTAGCATGTGTTGGCTAGGAGTTGCGATATTAAATCATCAGTACTCACTACTACAAAATGTGGCATTTAAGTCGATATGTAAAGTCAATTTTTGGATAAAATCGATGTATAATCAATTTAAAGTCGGTTCGGTGAAAAAATGATGCTACATGTAGCGTCAATTGACACGTAGAACCGATGCTAGACGTAGGATGTAGCGTCATTTCTACGTGTCAACTGACGCTATCCACGTAATTAATTGTTTTTTATCAATTATTATTTTATTTGAACTGTTTAAAATTGAATTTAGATATATATATATATATATATATATATAGTATAATTTTTTATACTTTTATTTAGTCAATTGGTTTGTAAAATTATAGAATTTATAGAATTTTATGTATTTGATTGGATACGTACTTAATTTTATGTACATGTTTTTCATACGTAGTTATCTAATTTGAATAACATGAAAAACACTACAATACAGAAAAGTTTATAAATGAACGAAAATATAAAAGGACTATATATAGTTAATTAAAATCTTAAAAAATAAAAACAATTATTGCTTAATTTCAATTTTAAAAACTGTTAAAATAAAAAATTACACTTCGATATGTACTTAATTTTATGTATATGTTTTTCATATGTAATTATCGAATTTGGATAGCATGAAAAACACAATATATAGAAAAGTTTTCAAAAACTGTATTGACGAAAAGGTCTATATATAGGTAATTAAATTCTTAAAATATAAATGACGAAAAAAATTGTATTGTTTAATTTTAATTTTAAAAACTGTTAAAATAAAAAATGCACTACATGGATATGTTATTAATTTTATGTACATGCATTCCTTATGTAGTTGTCGAATTTGGATAGAATGAAAAACACAATATAGAAAAGTTTTCAAAAAACTATAAAAAGTATATAGTTAATTAAAATCTTAAAAAATAATTGACCAAAAAAATAAAAAAAATTGTATTGTTTAATTAATTTCAATTTTAAAAACAGTTAATTAAAATAAAAAAAATACACGTGGATAGCGTCGATTGACGTGTTGAACCGATACTACACACATGGATAGTGTTGGTTGACACGTAGAACCGATGTTATCCACATGTGTAGCATCGGTTCAACACGTCAATCGGTACTATCCACGTTTATTTTTCCATTTCTTTTCTCTCTTCTCGAAGAGAACATCATTTTTGCACGCAACTACCACCCAAAAAACTCAAAAATCGAGCTCACCTCCTCCACTCTTTCTCAACTTCTGGCCACCTTCGACCAACATTTCCAATGCCGTTTAGTGGGTTATCTTCCTCTCCATATTATCTTTCAGATCCCCTATTTTTTTGAGGAAAATACTCCAAACAAATTGTACCCATTTTCTTGCTTACAAAACACCCATTTTGTCTTCATTTCCTTCATTTAGTCACTTCATTTACTCTTGTAAGTATTTTTATTAATCCTATGCACTTATTATTCAGTTTTCTTTATTTTTTGTATAATTTTTTGATTTATTTATATTTTGTATTATGCTTGTTATTATATGTTTCACTGATTTTCTGTGAAAATAATATCTGGATGTTGTGGGTTTGAGGAACTAGAATATTTACCGTACGTGGATAAATTTATTTACATATAAATAATTAAATTTTATTAAGTAAAAGTAATACAATTTTAAAATGATAAATTTTTGTATTATGTATGTTTTGGTATAATAATACTTGAAATATATTGATTGGATACATAATTAATATGCTTAATTAATGTCATTAATAGAAAATGGACAAATCTTGGATGTCAAAGTGTAGAATTGAGTAGGACTACATTTCTGGAGTTACAAGTTTCATGGAATTTGCTTGTAGAAATAGTAATAATGAAATTAGTATGATTCAATGTCCATGTGTTAAATGTAAAAATGAGCAATTTCATGAAGTTGACGAGGTTAAGTATCACCTTCTCCGTAGTGATATTCTTTTGAGCTATAAATGTTGGTATTATCATGGAGAAAATATTAATAATACTCATAGGGAAGATATAAATAAGAATTTGAGTGGATTACATACATCTTATCATAATGTACAGACAGAAAATATGTTTTATGGTGTTGAAGATGAACTACATGAGGATGATCTTCAAACCTTTAAAAAACTTCTAGAAGATGCTGAATAACCATTGTATCCAAAATGCAAGAAATACACTAAAATGTCAGGATTGGTTCATTTGTACAATGTGAAGGCAAAACATGGTTCTTCTGACAAGGGATTCATAGAATTACTATATATACTAATAGATATGTTTCCAGAGGGTATTGAATTGCCATCTTCAATGTATGAAGTGAAGAAATCTCTTAGTCGATTTGGCATGGAATATCATAAGATTCATGCTTGTCTAAATGATTGCATTCTTTATAGAAAAGAATATGAGACATTATATGATTGTTCGATGTGTAAAAAATCTATATGGAAGCATGCTACAAATGAGACAACACCAAAGAAAGGTGTGCGAACAAAGGTTCTTTAGTACTTTCCTCCGATTCCTCGCTTTCAAAGGTTGTTCAAAAGTAAAGAGACAACAAAGTTGTTAACTTGGTATTCAGATAATCGATCTAATGATGGGGTGCTACGTCATTCTTGTGATTCTCCAAATTGGAAAGTAATAGATAATTTATCCACTCCATTTGCATCTAATCTGCGCAATCTTCGTCTTGCCATTACTGCTAATACAATTAATCCACATAGTTCCCTTAGTAGTAGATATATCTATTGGCTAGTAATTATGGTAACATACAACCTTCCTCCCTGGTTGTGTATGAAAAGAAAATTCATGATGTTAACATTATTGATCTTAGGACCAAAACAACCCAATATTGACATTGATGTATATTTGCATCCTCTGATAGATGATTTAAAGACGTTGTGGAATGATGGTGTAAATGTTTACAATGCACATAAAGAAGAACACTTTAACTTGAGGGGAGTCCTTTTATGGAAAATTAATGATTTTCCTGCCTATGGGAACTTATCAGGACATGCAACAAAAGGTTACAAGGGATGCCATATATGTAGTGATGGAACTTCTACAACTTATCTTGTTCATGGATGAAAAATGTCTTATAGAAGACATAGAAGATTTTTTCCATCTGGACACAAGTTTAGATACCAAAAAGAAATTGTTCGATGGTGAAGAAGATCCTGATCATGCACCCCAACCATTGCAAGGTGTTGAGATATTAAGGAAATTTAATGGTATGACATGAAAAAAAGAATGCTCACTAATGGAGGGAAATGAAAGAGGTCAACTAATAAAAGGGGTGAAAATGAAAATGTTACTGAATCAGTACACCATAGTTGTTGGAATAAAGTACACTATAGTTGGAATAAAAAATCAATATTTTGAGAATTACCTTATTTGAAAGTCCTACACATTCGTCACATCTTAGATGTCATGCACTGATGAGTGCTCAAAAAGCACTAAAATAACCATGATTTTATGCAAATTAATTGATTAAAAATATATATATTTATATGTTTTATCATATATTTATATAAATTTGTCTTTTTCGGAATCACGGGTATTTTTATTGTTTTTCAGGTATTTTGGCTTAAAAATGCAACTTAAAGACTCAAATAGGAATACTGGAAGCAATACATCACAAATATATTAATAAATAAATGCGTAAAGGTCGACAAATATGGAAAAATTGGACAAAATGGGTCAAAAAGGTCAAAAATGTCAAAAAGGAGAAAAACGCGCCACAAGACCGCTTCAAGACTCAGCCCGCCTAAATCGTGCGCGGTATCGTTTACGCAGACAAAGATCGCGCGCGGTTACCGTTCTCATGCGCGCAGCACTAAGCGCTGGTTATTGTTCATGCGCGCAGCAAGATCGCGCGGCGAGGTTACTGTTCATGTGCGCATCATCCGCGCTGGTTACTGTTCACGCGCGGCAATGACAGCAAATACAGGCGTGCGCCCGCCAGCCGCCCCTCCGCGCGCCCAACGCGTTTTCACCCCATTTTTCATGTGCAACAGCCCCTGTGACGTCATGCTGCCGTCATTGATGACCTCAGCATTTCCATTACACGTTTTTTAATTTTTTAATATTTTTTTAACATTTGTTTACTCATTTTTTCTCTCCATCCTCACCTATAAATACCCCCCTTCCCTTCACCTTCAAACACACCTTAAAAACCTCCAAATACATTCTTTTCTCTCTTTCTTTCTCTCTTTTCTTAGATTTTTAGTTTTTCTTATGTTTTCTTAGTTTTTAGCTTTTCTTAGTTAATTTCTCTTAGTTTTAGAGTTCTTCCCTTTTTAGGGAAGAACTAGTTATGTTTTTGTAATATTTTAGCTTTTTGATTCAATAAATGGGAGTGCAAATTCTGCTTGGATTTTTTCTAGCAACGGGAATGGCATCGAAGTACTATAAGGATTTTATTTTCTTTGCAGTTATTTTTTATGCTTTATTCTTACATGTTATATTTAATTTGTCTGTGATTAAATTTAACTGTGCTAGCTGTTTGTAAAAATGATATAATAATGACGTTGTTATGCTTGCGAAATATTAAATAGGTAAAAATCTCTAAAATGAATTGATTTTATTTTTATTCATGATTTTATATTAAGAATGTTAGAGAGAAATATATTATTTTTCATTACAAACTTAAACCTGAAAATTAGATTTTAAGGTTTAGTTATCCTATTCGATTTAGAGTAGTGCTCTTTTATTTGATGGTACAATCGCCTAGGTAGTTAGAGTGAAGCTCTATTTCAAAAGTTTTTATAAGAATTATTATCTGAAAATGTATTGACGACATGTTTTCGGTAGTGATTTTAAAACTTGAAAGTTAGTACTCGGATAACTAAATTCTTAGGTTTAATTTGGACACCTTGAATAAAGTTTAAACTGTCTAACCCCAGCAAAGGTGGTATTTAAATGGTTCATTTTCAAACTCTTAGAAAAAGGAATTAATTTAATTAACCAAATTAGTTATCAACCCCACCCATAGGTGTTAATTGATTTGTTTAGTTAACAAAGAATATCTAACCCCACCAAAGGTGGTATTCATACAAAAAAGGGAGAATCAATAAATATTAATTCATATCTTTAATAACCTAGATAATATGAGCAAGCATAATTAACTTAGTTATTATATCCATAAATACTCCACCATTATAAAAGATAAAATTTGCATGAATGTTTATTGAATCTATGTTTATTTTTATGTTATTAGATTAAAAACAAAAACCCCAAAATATCGTGACAGGATGTTTAGGATTTAATTTCGTTTTTAAAAGTTTGAATAATAAATTAAAAACCACATACATTCCTTCCTTAGATCGACCTTGGGAGTATACTTATCATTTTCTACGAAATGATTCATGCACTTGCGAGAGTTTTACAAATATTAAAACCAAAGTATTGGCAGGATCGGCGATGCCGGTTTTCGTTCATCAAAGTTTTTGGGAATCACGATTCTGCTCATCATGCACATTGAGAAAATTGTATGTGAGAGCTTGATTGGTACATGTTGTCTCTTTACGAGAACATAAAATCCTACAAGTATACACGATCACAAGTAATAAAATTGATAAGTAAGATATTGTTCCCATGGAGATTTGTTACTAGTGTTCGTTAAGTACTAAAATTATTTCAATCTGATTTTATCCAAACAGTCGATAGTTTGATGCAGTTTTACTAACAAATTTTTATAATAGTTTATAAGGAAATTCTAGGATTGCAGTTTCACTAAATTAATCCACTTAAATCATATTTTTTTCTCTTGATTTTTGTTCTCGCATTTAAGTATGTTCTCGCATTTAAGTTGTCAACCAAGAACTCCTAATTTATCCATATATCTCTTCCGAGCTCCATATAGACACATCTCGCTAAAATAATTCACTATATTCCTATGAGAATTAAATTCATTAAGTTCAAAGTTCTCAAATAGTTACACGTACAATAAAAGTATATTCCTATCCCTTATAAATACATGTTATTCTATCCACGAGCAATCACAGAAAAATGCATTTTCCAAGTTTATTTAAGTGTCACAGATCATTGATTAATTTTTCAATAATCAAAAGCATTAAGCACAGATAAAATAAACAACTTAAAAACATCTCATAAATCATTCAAAAATAATTAATTCAAGCTTCATAATTTAAGCTACACTGCAACCCTAGAACAAATAAATTAGTTCATAACAAAAATTAAAATTACAATACGAAAATAGTTAAACATTTCAGAGAAATAAAATTCAGAAGAAAAAGATTAGGAGAAACACTTTCACGACTCCTCAATGTTTCTTCTTCTTTGATGTCTTCTTTCTCTCTATTTCTTTCCTTAACAAAATAACAAAAGAAAATGTTAAAGAAAATTTTCTGCGTGTTTTAGAGAACACATAGAGTAGAAACTAAGGAAAACTGAAAATGAACTGGGAAAAAATGAAAAACTAAAAACTAAAACACATCTTTCCTTTCGTCTAAATTATATCACCCTAAACAATTACTTTTTTTTCAAAATACATGTAGTGGGGGAAAAAATACAAGGAAAATAATAAAAAAGCAAACATGCATGGAGACAACAAATAATCAGCTAGAAGAAGGCATCGTTCCTAGGTTTTTTATTTCACAAAACGCATGCCATGTGTCTCCATATGATTGGCTGGAAGAAAAAGGAGACACGTGGCCGCTTCGTATTTACTGGAACAGGAGGGAGCACGAAATTTACATGGAACACATCGCACATGAATTTTATTTTGCAGTAGACACATGGGCGACGCAGAATGAGCTAGAAAGTGGGCACCGTTTTTACATTTTCATTTTACCAAACGCATGTCAAGTGTTGCCATCGGATTTGCTGGAAGATTAATCTAGACATGTGGCCGCTTCTTATTAGGTGAAATGGGAAGATACATGTAGTTATGTTTTTGTAATTTATTAGCTTTTTGATTCAATAAATGAGAGTGCAAATTCCGTTTGGAGGTTTTCTAGCAACGGGAATGGCATCGAAGTACTGTAAGGATTTTATTTTCTTTGCAGTTATTTTTTATACTTTATTCTTATATGTTATATTTAATTTTTCTGTGATTAAATTTAACTGTGCTAGCTGTTTGTAAAAATGATATAATAATAACGTTATTATGCTTGCGAAATATTAAATTGGTAAAAATCTCTAAAATGAATTGATTTTATTTTTATTCAAGATTTTATATTAAGAATGTTAGAGAGAAATATATTATTTTTCATTACAAACTTAAATCTGAAAATTAGATTTTAAGGTTTAGTTATCCGGTCTGATTTAGAGTAGTGCTCTTTTATTTGATGGTACAATCGCCCGGTAGTTAGAGTGAAGCTCTATTTCAAAAGTTTTTATAAGAATTATTATCTGAAAATGTATTGACAACACGTTTTCAGTAGTGGTTTTAAAACTTGAAAGTTAGTACTCGGATAACTAAATTCCTAGGTTTAATTTGGACACCTTGAATAAAGTTTAAACTGTCTAACCCCACCAAAGGTGGCATTTTAATGGTTCATTTTCAATCTCTTAGAAAAAAGAATTAATTTAATTAACCAAATTAGTTATCAACCCCACCTATAGGTGTTAATTGATTTGTTTAGTTAACAAAGAATATCTAACCCCACCAAAGGTGGTATTCATACAAAAAAGGGAGAATCAATAAATATCAATTCACATCTTTAATAACCTAAATAATACGAGCAAGCATAATTAACTTAGTTATTATATCCATAAATACTCCACTATTTATAAAAGATAAAATTTGCATGAATGTTTATTGAATCTATATTTAATTTTCTGTAATTAGATTAAAAACACAAAAACCCCAAAATATCGTGACAGGATGTTTAGGATTTAATTTCATTTTTAAAAGTTTGAATAATAAATTAAAAACCACATACATTCCTTCCTTAGATCGACCTTGGGAGTATACTTATCATTTTCTACGAAATGATTCGTGCACTTGCGAGAGTTTTATAAATATAAAACCAAAGTATTGGCAGGATCGGCGATGCCGGTTTTCGTTCATTAGCTTTCGAAAGGAGATAAAAATATATATATAAACTTCGAAGCTCAAAAGGGGTATACTATGGATAAAACATGTGAAGGTAGATAGAAAGGCTCAAACGATCCAAAGATGGCCTAAATCATTTTCTTAGTGATAAGAGTCAAATTATTGCATTTTTGTTATGATTTAAATGTTGATATTTGTGTGAAAATTGTGTTTATTTGATTATTTAATCCACAAATGTTATTTCACGGGTATTTCATGTTTAAAGTGAAATTTCAGGTAAAATCATGATTTTGGAGAAGTTTGGGACAAATTTCAATGATCGGGATGGAGTGAAAATAAAAAGAAAATAAAGTTTCAAAATTTGGAAATCCCACTGCCGGCGAGATGATTATCGCTGCCGGCGAAAATCTTACAGAGAGCACAGTGAAAATCTTCCCGAGAGCACGGATTTTGGAAGATGCAAATCTCGCCGCTGGCGAGAATCAAAAGACCCAAAATTTTCGTTTTTCCAGAAATCTCGCCGCGGTGAGAATAATGTCGCCGCCGGCGAGTTTCGTCCGAAAACACATTTTTTATGTTGTTTTATTCCAAAATTGCCCCCAAAACCCTAAATCTATATATACAATATGATGGAGAAAGAGGCCACGGCAGAGATGAGTAGATCTGAAACATTTTGGAGGAGAGAAGGCAATTTTGGAGAAAAAGTTTGGAGAAGCTTGAAGGATTATCACCATTGTTGCTACCAAGTGTTCATCTTCAAGATTTTTTCATCTCTTCTCCTTTACTTTCATTTTCTACATTTTATTCAGATTTGTTATTCATAGATTCAATTGAGATAATGTTTGTTCTTATTTCAATTATGAACTAATTCAATTTTGCTAGCGCTATGATGTAGTTGAATCAAGAAAATCTGATTTCTTTTGTTATTGTTATATGAGTTCATTGTTTTCAAGTTGAGTATTTATTTCCATGCTTAATGCTTTTAAATTTTCGGCCAAGATTTAGATGATTTACTGCATTATATTGAGACCGATAGGAGATGTGTAATGAATGCTTCTTGTGATAAATACCGTATGTTGAATGCGAGTGTGAGACCTAATGCATGATGTATGTGGTTATTCTAGAAATTCCATAAATCGTAATGTGCTTATTTGTGATTATTATCATAGAAATATAGTTGGTTTTCATAGATAAGTAATTCTAATATAACTCGAGAGAGAGTATTAGGTAAATTTTGGTTTTTCAACCATCACTTTTAGCTTTGATTCTCATATAACATGACTTGAAATCAGATTGAATTGATTTAGCGAAATCATTTGTGAACAACATTCAATTGTGTTACTTGCATTTAGTTTTAAGTTAATTTTCTTCTTAAACAATTTCAACAATTCGGTTTTCAAATAAAATTAGGATTAGTACACTTTATTACTTGAACGATTCGTACACTTGCGAAAATACGCATCACTTAGTTAAGTGTTATCTAGAATTTTGCCTCGAGAGAAAATCAAACAAATTCTAAGAACTGTGACACCAAAAATATCAATCGAATTGCATATTGAAATAAACCTTCTCTAAATTAGCATAACAACTCAAACATCAAGACTAGTGCTCATAAATATATATATATTCTTGTAAAAATAAACATACCAAAAATAACACATAACTTAGACAATATTCAAATTTTTCAAAGAGCTATGCATTAGTTGGACTAAGGAAATAAAAATAAATCACCATTAAAAAAAAAATATATTCTAATGTTTCGATCAACCAAACAAACAAAGCTACACAAGCATCAATATCAACCAATATTTCAAATAATTTTAATCTCTACACCCCCAAACTTAATATGCACATTGCCCCCAATGTGTGAAAATTAAAGAACAAAAAGATGAGTTAAAAGAAACTTCCCTGAATGGTGAGTTGGCTTGTGAGATTGAAATCCAAAAATCACTTTACTTCCTCCGATTTGCACCTATCAAAACAAAATAATAAAATGAAGAAATATACATCTAATACATGTTCTAAATAAAATAAATAAATAAAAACTATTGCCTCCCAAGAAGCGCTTGATTTAAATTCATCAGTTGGACTTTGTTGTGTGTTTTGCAACACACAGAAAATCGTGCAAGTATACACGGTCACAAGTAATAAAGATTTGTAAGTAGAGTATCGTTCCCACGAGGATTTGTTACTATAGTTTGTTGAGTACTAAAATTGTATCTCTCTGATTTTATCCAAAACAATCGTTGATATGGAAAAAGGTAAAAAGAAAATAAGAGAACTCTAGGATTGCAATTTTTCACCAAACTAATCCACTCAAATCATGTTATTTTCTTTTGATTTATATTTTTAGTACATTTAATTTGTCAACCAAAAACTTCTTTTTTATTCATACATCTCTTCCGAGCTCCGTATAAACACACCTCGTTAAATTAATTCACTATATCTCTATGAGAATTAAATTTAATAAGATTCATTAAGTTCTAAGTTCTCAAATGGCCACACATACAATTAGGGTATATTCCTATCCTTCATCATACATGTCATTCTATTTACGAGCAATATACACAAAAATGCCTTTCTCAAGTTTATTTTTATGCCACAGATCGTTTTGATAAAATTCGTAAATAATCAAAAAGCATTAAGCACAAAATAGAACGAACAAATCGAACGTCTTATAAATCTATCAAAAATAGTTAAAATCAAAGCTTCATAAATTTAGATCAAATGCAACCCTAGAAAAATTAAATTACTTCATTAAATTAAAATAAAAATTACAACAAATACTGAAAAATTAAAGGAAGAACACAGAAAATTAAAACATCACGAAACGAAATATTTGGCACACGCAGAACACAACAAAAGCCAAAACATGGCTTCTGCGTGTTCTGCAGTCCAACCCCTAACACCACAAAAATTCTAAACCAAAAAAAACTTTTCTAAAACTAAAAACTATCTCCTATTTATAGCTAAAAAATACATCCAACGGTCCGTGATGCACCTCGGGGAAATCTGCGCAGCCGACATGTGGGTCCCACTCTATACGCCGGCCTGCGCGGCAGGTGGGTCCCACTGACATGCTGAACCGCGTAAAGGAATCTGCGCACACGCGATTTGGTCGGGCTTGATCTGGACGCGCACATCTTAGCCGTTTATTTTCTGATCGGACGGTCCGGGTTGCGCGCTTGAATAATAGCGCGTGGCTTCTTCTCACCTGCACAGAATTTAAAACTTCCATTAATTGTATTTTGACCCACAAATTTAATCCAAATTACATTTTGCACTTTCTTAAATCACAGTTATGCCCTTTGCTAATTTTAAATTAAATTTTTAAACTTTTAATAATTATAATTAAGCCCAAATTTAATTTAAATTATATTTTCGATTTTTATAAATTGTAATTAAGAAACTATATTATCTGAAATTATATTTGTGGACAGAAATATGAAATTAAGTACATTTTCGATACAAATTATTTAATTATATTAAAAATGTATTTTTAGCACATAAAAGGAAAATATTAATTTATTTAACAAAAATTAACTAAATATTAAAAGAATATAGCAATTATCATTACTAAAATTGATGAAAATGACTATAAAATACAATTATCAAACTTCCTATCTCTTTAATTCAAGTCGGGTCAGATAACAAAATGGTGGACTTTTGACAATCAATGTCACCTCCCCAATAATGTTTGAGTCTTTTCCCATTCACTTGGAAAGTATTTTGTGATTCTTTACCTTTTATCTCAACAGCTTCATATGGGTGTACTTTGGTAATAATGAAAGGCCCTGACCACTTAGATTTCAGTTTTCCTGAGAAGAACTTCAAACGAGAGTTGAAGAGCAATACTTTCTATCCTGATTCAAAGTGTTGATGCAAGATTTTGTTGTTATGCCATCTCTTCGTCTTTTCCTTACAAATCTTAGCATTTTCATATGATTGTAGACGAATCTCATCCATCTCATTGAGTTGTAGAAGACATTTTTCGCCTGTGGCTCTCAAGTCAAAATTCAAATTCTTGATTGCCCAATACGCATAGAGCTCTAATTCAATTGGGAGATGACAAGATTTCCCAAACACTAACCAATATTGGGACTTCCCAATGGGTGTCTTGTATGCTATCCGATATGCCCAAAGTGCATCTTCCAACCTCTTAGACCAATCCTTCCTAGGAGGATTTACTTCTTCTCCAGAATCTTCTTCACCTCTCTATTTGATATCTCAACTTGTCCACTTGTTTGAGGATGGTAAGTAGTTGCGATCTTGTGAGTGACCCCATATTTGGCAATGAGGGCTTCAAACTATTTATTGCAAAAATGAGTTCCCTCATCACTAATGATTGCCCTTGGGGTGCCAAAATGAGTAAAAATGTTTTTCTTTAGAAAATTCAACACCACTTTGGAGTCATTGGTAGGCAAGGGAACTGCTTCTACCCACTTAGAAACATAATCCATATCAACAAGAATGTAGAGGTTGTTGTAGGAAGAGATAAAAGGTCCCATGAAAGCAATACCCTAAACGTCAAATATTTCCACCTCAAGAATGTTGTTTAGAGGCATCTAGTGTTTCTTGGAAATGTTACCAATTCTTTGGCACCTGTCACAGCATGAGACAAAGAAATGTGCATCTTTAAATAGATTTGGCCAGTAAAAATCGGATTGAAAAACCTTAGCCATTGTTCTTTCTTCTCCAAAATGGCTCCAATAGGATGAAGAATGACAATGCCTAAGTATGTTTACAATTTCTTCCTTTGGAAAACACCTTCTAATAATTTGATTTGCACAATGCTTAAACAAGAAAGGCTCATCCCAAAAACAGTACTTAACATCATGTAAGAATTTCTTCTTCTATTGGAAAGATGAATTAGGTGGAAGCACATTGCTTACGATATAGTTAACATAGTCTGCGTACCATGGCACACTTCTATGATCAAAGGAAAATAGTTGCTCATCTGGAAAAGTCTCTCCAATGATAGTCTTCTCCAAGACACCATCATTATTCTCCAATCTAGATAGATGATCTGGCACTTGATTTTCGGTTCCTTTCTTATCCTTGATCTCCAAATCAAATTCTTGCAGTAGGAGTATCCATCTAATCAATCTCATTTTTGCATCTTTCTTAGCCATAATATATTTTATGGCAGAATGATCAGTATAAACTGTCACCTTAGTACCAATTAGATATGATCAGAAATTTTCAAAAGCATATACAATAGCAAGTAACTCTTTTTCTGTGGTAGCATAATTCAGTTGAGCATCGGTCAAAGTTTTACTGGCATAGTATATGGCATGGAAAACTCTCTCTTTTTGTTGTCCCAAAATAGCTCCTACTACAAAGTCACTACCATCACACATGAGCTCAAAAGGTATATTCCAATCTGGTGCAATAATGATTGGAGCAGTGATCAACTTTTCTTTCAACACCCGAAAAGATTCTAAACAATCTTCATCAAACGTGAATTTCGTATCTTTCTCCAAAAGGTTGCAAAGAGGCTTAGATATCTTGGAAAAATCCTTGATGAATCGCTTGTAGAATCCTGCATGACCAAGAAAACTTCTAATTCCTTTGACAGATGTTGGAGGCGGTAGCTTCTCAATGTTTTCAATCTTTTCCCTATCCACTTCAATTACTTTCGAAGAAATTAGATGGCCGAGAACAACACCTTCTTGTACCATGAAATGGCACTTTTCCAAATTTAACACCAAGTTTGTCTCTTCACATCTTTGTAGGACCAAAGAAAGGTTATGCAGGCATATATTAAATGAATCTCCAAACACTGAGAAGTCATCCATAAATATCTCAATAAAATTTTCCACCATGTTTGAAAAGATAGCCATCATACACCTTTGAAAAGTAGCTGGGGCATTGCAAAGTCCAAACGTCATTCTTCGAAAAGCAAAGGTTCCATATGGACAAGTGAAAGTGGTATTTTCTTGATCCTCAGGAGTGATAGCAATTTGGTTGTATCCAGAATATCCATCCAAGAAACAATAGAAAGAATGTCCTACCAATATATCAAGCATTTGATCAATAAATGGAATAGGAAAATGATTCTTTCGAGTCACCTTGTTGAGCTTTTGATAATCCATGCATACTCACCAACCCATCACTTTTCTTGTGGGAATAAGCTCATTGTTACTATTAGCCTCCACTATAATTCCTCATTTATTCGGCACACAATGAATTGGGCTAACCCAAGAGCTATCTAAAATAGGATAGATAATACCTACATTTAACCACTTAATGATCTCATCTTTCACTACCTCCTTCATGATTGGATTCAAACGACATTGATGCTCAATAGTAGGCTTGTAATCTTCCTCAAACAAGATCTTGTGCATGCATAATGAAGGGCTAATCCCTTTAATATCAGCTATAGACCACCCCAATGCTATCTTGTAATTTCTCAACACTCTTAAAAACTTCTTTTCTTGATCTTTATCTAGAGACGATGAAATAATCTCAGGAAGAGTACACATTTCACCCAAATAAGCATACCTTAGATGGTTAGGTAATGGCTTAAGCTCTAATCATGGTTGTTGTTCCACAGATGGCTTCAGGTGGGTAGATTTAGATGGTGTTACAACTTGTGATGCATCTACTTTAGTTTGAGGAGTAAAGAGTTGTGGAGATGGTTCAAATAACTTAAGATATTCAAGAGATTTAAGGTTATCAATAACATTGTCATTCACAAGTGCAACTTCCAAAGCATCAGTAGTCAAGTTTTCCTTGAAGTTGCTTTCAACTAACGCATTCACCATGTCAACTCTAAAGCAATCATCAGATTCTCTTGGAAATTTCATAGCTTTAAAGACATTGAAAGTTACCTCTTGGTCTTGAACTCTCATGGTGAGCTCCCCTTTTTGAACATCAATCAAAGTCCTTCATGTTGCTAAAAATGGTCTCCCGAGAATAATAGGGATCTCTTTGTCTTCCTCCATATCAAGAATTATGAAATCTGCAGGAAAGATAAACTTGTCTACCTTTACAAGCACATCCTCTATAATGCCTCTTGGGTGTTTCAAAGACCTATCTGCAAGTTGAAGAGTTACAGTGGTCGGTTGTGCTTCTCCTAATCCAAGTCTCTGATAGATGGAAAATGGCATCAAATTAATGCTGGCACCCAGATCGCACAAAGCTCTACCAAATAATTTCTCACCAATAGTACAAGGAATGGTGAAACTTCCTGGATCTTTAAGCTTAGGTGGTAGCTTCTTCTGAAGGATGGCACTACACTCCTTTGTGAGAGAAACTGTCTCAAAATCACCTATCCTTCTCTTTTTAAACAAGATGTCCTTCATAAATTTCACATAGCTAGGAATTTTCTCCAAGGCATCAGCAAAAGAATGTTAATATAAAGCTTTTGAAATACTTCAAGAAACTTGGAGAACTACTTATCAAGCTTCTGCTTATGGAAGCACTAAGTAAATGAAATTGGGTGATTATAAGGCTTGAGACTATCTAAAACTGGTTTTATTACGAGATTTTCTATTGCTTCATTCTCTTCGACCTTCTTTTCAACTTTCTCTCAGTTTCAATAATAGGATTTGGTGGAGAAATGGGCTTTTGTATTTCTTCCAACTCTTTTCCACTTGTGAGTGTAACTTCCTTACAATGCTCTTTTCCTTTTCTCTTTGGGTTGGTTTCAGTATCACTAGGTAAAGCTCTTTGAGGGCGATTATTGACAAAAATAGCTAGTTAACCCAATTGAACTTCAATATTTCTAATAGATGATGCTTGATTCTAGAGAATAGTCTCATTCTTAGCCATGTATTGAGCAACCATATCTTCTAGTGATGGCTTTTTCTCTTGTTACGGGGCTTAGTTATGAAAACTTGGAGGATATGTAGGCTTCATAGAAGATGATTGGCCTTGATTATTACTCCAAGAAAAATTAGGGTGATTATTCCACCCTGGATTGTAAGTGTTAGCATAAGGGTTGTTTTGATTCCTATTATAGTTGGAAACAAAACTGAAAGATTCAAAGTTGTGAGGACATCTCTCACTGGCATGGTTTCCATTGCAATTTTCACATGCAACAAAAGGACTTTGAATAGAATGAACACCCAGAGTATCCATCTTCTTTACCAAAGCGGATACTTGAGCGGTTAAGGTAGACATGGCATCAATCTCATGAATTCTACCCGCTCTCTTAGGCATCATCCTCTCTGATGGCCACTCATAGCTATTGGAAGCCATTTCCTCCAATAAATTGTAGGCTTCATCAATTTATTTTCCCATAAGAACACCACATGTTGCAGCATCAATCATGTTTCTAGTAGGACCCATCAAACTATTATAAAATGTTTGAACTTGAAGCCACTTTGGTAAACCGTGGTGAGGACATCTTTAAAGTAGCTCATTGTACCTCTCCCAAGCTTCATATAATGATTCTAAGTCGAACTTCACAAAAGTGGTGATTTCATTCCTCATCCTTGCAGTCTTGTTAGTGGAAAATATTTGGCTAAGAATGTTTGAGCCAAATCATCCAAAGTAGTGATAGAACCACATGGCACTGAATTCAATGAACTCTTTGCCTTATCCCTAAGTGAAAAAGGAAAAAGTCTCAACCAGATAGCATCATCAGTCACTCCATTATGCCTAAACGTATCACAAATTTCTAAAAACTTTGCTATATGAGTGATGTTTGAATCAGTCACTCCACCAAACTGAACTGATGTTTGAATCATATGAATGATTACAGGCTTAATTTCAAAATTATTGGCTTGAATTGATGGTCTTATAATTCTCGAATAAATCCCGCCAACCATAGGCACTACATAATCTCTTAAAGATCTTGGTTCTTCCACTTCAGGAATTTTCTCATCCATAGTTAGATCTTTTGAAGTTTCTTGCTTATTATTATTTTTTTTAATTTTAAAATAGCTCTATCAATTTCTAGATCTAACGGAACTATGTCAAGATTTCTTATGTGTCGCATACAAAGTCCCACTTTATCCAAAATCTAAAAAATAAATCTAATAAAGTAAAAATGAAAATAAACACACAAATCTAAGAAAATAACAATAAGCATAAAAAAATATTTTTTTTTCTTTTTTTAAACTAAAATCAGATTAATTGGTATTAATATTAATAAAAATAGTAAAACAAGACCCCAACAACGATGCCAAAAACTTGTTGTCTCTATACGAGAACATAAAATCATGCAAGTATACACGGTCACAAGTAATAAAATTGATAAGTAAGATATCGTTCACACAGAAATTTGTTACTAGTGTTCGTTAAGTACTAAAATTATTTCAATCTGATTTTATCTAAACAGTCGATAGTTTGATGCAGTTTTACTAACAAATTTTTATAACAGTTTATAAGAAAATTCTAGGATTACAGTTTCACTAAATTAATCCACTTGAATCATATTATTTTCTCTTGATTTATGTTCTCGCATTTAAGTTGTCAACCAAGAACTCCTAATTTATCCATATATCTCTTCCGAGCTCCATATAGACACATCTCGCTAAAATAATTCACTATATTCCTATGAGAATTAAATTCACCAAGATTCATTAAGTTCAAAGTTCTCAAATAGTTACACGTACAATAAAAGTATATTCCTATCCCTTATAAATACATGTTATTCTATCCACGAGCAATCACACAAAAATGAATTTTTCAAGTTTATTTAAGTGTTAGAGATCATTGATTAATTTTCCCATAAATAAAAGCATTAAGCACAGATAAAATAAACAACTCAAAAATAATTAATTCAAGCTTCATAATTTAAGCTACACTGTAACCCTAGAACAAATAAATTAGTTCATAAAAAAAATTAAAATTGCAATACAAAAATAGCTAAACATTTCAGAGAAATAAAATTCAGAAGAAAACGGATTAGGACAAACACTTTCACGATTCCTCAATGTTTCTTCTTCTTTGATGTCTCCTTTCTCTCTATTTTTCCCTAAAAAAATAACAAAAGAAAACTTTTTGCGTGTTTTAGAGACCACGCAGAGTAGAAGCTAAGGAAAACTGAAAATGAACTGGGAAAAAATGAAAAACTAAAAACTAAAAAACATTTTTCCTCTCGTCTAAATTATATCACCCCAAACAATTACTTTTTTTCAAAATGCATGTAGTAAGGGACAAAAATACATGGAAAATAATAAAAATAAAACACGCGCGTTCTCACCATTGATTGCTTGATCGTACAATGCGTGTTGCACATTGATAATGGCACGCGTGGTCCTCTTCTTGCACAGAAAAAACAAATTTTCTTTGATTGCATTTTAGCCCTCCAATTTAATTCAAATTAAATTTTAAACTTTTGTTAATTACAATCAAGCTCTTTTCTAATTCAAATTATATTTTAGACTTTTGTTGATTGCAATTAAGCCCTCTTTTAATTGAAATTATATTTTCAGACTTTTATTATTTGCAATTAAGTCCTTTTTCAATATAAATTCTTTAATTTTCTTTAAAAAATATATCCTTTAAAACTAATAGTTAATATTAATTTAATAAATTAAAATTAAATAAAAAAAATTAAGAACATAGCAATTATAATTAATAAAATGGATAAAACAACTCTAAAATATAGAGTTATCAATACATTACTTAATATACCTGGAAAAATGAAGGATGGAATTAAAGCAAGACTAGATTTAAAGAAACTAGGCAAATGACCTTAATTGGCAGCAAGGGTGGAAAATGATAAGAATCGAACATACTTTTCATCAACATCATATACAATGTCTACAAAAGAGAAGGATGTGTTTTGTAAATATTTGGCAGGTGTGAAAGTTCCTGATGGTTACTCATCCAACTTAAGAAATTTTGTGTCTATCACCGATACTTTATGGATTGAAATCACATGATTGTCATATTTTAATGCAACAATTATTGCTAGTTGCTATTAGATCAATTCTTCCAAAACATGTTCGATTATCAATAATTCATCTTCGTTCATTCTTCAATACAATATGCAAGAAATCTATATCAATTGGTGAGTTAAACTCTTTACAGAAAGATGTTGTAGAGACTTTGTGTCTAATTGAAAATATTTTCCTCCTTCTTTCTTCGATATAATGATTCACTTGTGTGTTCATTTAGTTCAAGAGGTTCAATTGTGTGGTCCTAATTACTTGAGGTGGATGTATCCTTTTGAGAGATATTACATTGTTAAAGATGCCATTGAGTTTTGTTCTGAATACTTTAGTGGTTGCACTGAAATTGGGAATCCTACACACAAGTTGGTCTTAGAACGTCACATGATCCAAGTAGGTAACCCTATGCTTGGTGGAAGTAAGAAATTGTTTATTGATCTCACTCGATAAGAAAAAGCACACCAGATCATTTTGGTAAATAATAATGAGGCACAACCGTATATATAGTAAGTGATGTTTAACCTTTCCATTTATGCAAAAATTATTTTTTATTTAACTATTAATGATGATATCTACTTGATATATCTTTAATAACATTACAGGATGCATTTAAACTTATTGAAGATTGATCCTCGTTATAAAAAAGGAGGAGAAAAATGGTTATATGATGAACATAAGCGAAAGCTTATTAATTGATATCACAACCATGAAAGTGTCATTGATTAGTGATCAAAAAGCACTAAAATTACCATGATTTTATGCACATTAATTGATTAAAAATATATATATTTATATGATTTTATCATATATTTATATAAATTTGTCTTTTTGGAATCACGAGTATTTTTATTATTCTTTAGGTATTTTTGCTTAAAAACGTAACTTAAAGACACAAAGAGGAATACTAGAGGCAATATATCATAAATATATTCATAAAATAAACAAGAAAAAGTCAACAAATATGCAAAAATTGGACAAAATGGGTCAAAATGTCAAAAAAGAGGAAATTGTGTCACCTAGCCGCGCCGACAAATGCGCGCGCCGCGCCAACATCTGCCCCAGCTACACCCAACAACGCGCGCACCTGTGCCAATCTACGCGCACCACTACCCATCTACGCCCGCCGCTGCCCATCTACCCCATCCGCACACGCCAACTCGCCCCATATCACCATGATGTCATCAGTATGATGTCATCATTTACTACTCTGCATGTTCACCATTTTTTAACCCATTTTTTCTTCCTCTCCTTACCTATAAATAGTCAGATTCTCTTCACATCATAACACACCTAAAAACCCATCTTCTCTTCTCTTCTCTTTCTCTCATTTCTTAGTTTTTCTTAATTTTTAGTATTTTCTTAGTTAGTTCTTCTCTTTTTGAGAAGAACTAATTATGTTTTTCTAATTTATTTGCTTTTTGGTTCAATAAATGGGAGTGTAAATTTTGTTTGGAGGTTTTCCAACAACAAGAATAGCATCAAAGTACTGTAAGGATTTAATTTTCTTTACAGTTATTTTTTTGCTTTATTCTTACAAGTTATATTTTGTCTGTGATTAAATTTAACTTTGTTGGCTATTTGTAAACATGATATAATATAAAATCTCTAAAATGAATTGATTTTGTTTTTATTCAAGATTTTATATTAAGAATGTTAGAGAGAAATATATTATTTTTCATTACAAACTTAAATCTGAAAATTAGATTTTAAGGTTTAGTTATCCGGTCTGATTTAGAGTAGTGCTCTTTTATTTGTTGGTACAATTGCCCGGTAGTTAGAGTGAAGCTCTATTTCAAAAGTTTTTATAAGAATTATTATCTGAAAATGTATTGACAACATGTTTTAAGTGGTGGTTTTAAAACTTGAAAGTTAATACTCGGATAATTAAATTCTTAGGTTTAATTTGGACACCTTGAATAAAGTTTAAACTGTCTAACCCCACCAAAGGTGGCATTTAAATGGTTCATTTTCAATCTCTTAGAAAAAGGAATTAATTTAATTAACCAAATTAGTTATCAACCCCACTCATAGGTGTTAATTGATTTGTTTAGTTAACAAAGAATATCTAACCCCACCAAAGGTGGTATTCATATAAAAAAGAGAGAATCAATAAATATCAATTTATATCTTTAATAACCTAAATAATATGAGCAAGTATAATTAACTTAGTTATTATATCCACAAATACTCCACTATTATAAAAGATAAAATTTGCATAAATGTTTGTTGAATATGTCTCTATGTTTATTTTTATGTTCTTAGATTAGAAAACACAAAAAACCAAATATCGTGACATGATGTTTAGGATTTAATTTCGTTTTTAAAAGTTTCAATAATAAATTAAAAACCATATATATTCCTTCCTTAGATCGACCTTGGGAGTATACTTATCATTTTCTACAAAATGATTCGTGCACTTGCGAGAGTTTTATAAATATAAAACCAAAGTATTGGCAAGATTGGTTATGCAAGTTTTTCTCATCAAGTTTTTGGCGACGTTGTCGGGGAAGGAATAGCGTTTTTAAATTATTTATCAAAATTTTAAAAACTTTTTGTGCTGTAAATAATTGTGATTTTTTTTAGATAAAAAAACAAAAAAAAAACAAATTTTAAATTAAAATAATAATAATAATTATAGCGTGAATAATAAAATATTTTTTGAAATTTGAAATTTGAAGTAAAAAAAAATTTACCGTTCATGAATTATAAAAAACATTTAATAAATTTTAAATAAAAAAATAAAAACAAATAAAAACAAATAAAAAAAATATAAAGAAAAAAATAAATTTTTTTATTAAATAAGTTTCTTTTAAAAAAACAAAAAAAATAATAATAGAAATAATAAACTTAACGATCATGAATAAAAAAAACTTTAATAAAAATTAAAATAATATTTTTTTTCATTTAAAAAAAATAAAATTTCAAATTTCATAAAAAATAAAATCAATTATAATAATAATTATAGCGTTAATAGTAAAATAATATTGAAATTTGAAATTTTAAGTAAAAAAAACTTTAATAAATTTTAAATAAAATAATAATAAATAAAAAAAGAATGAAATAATTGTTTTTTATTTAATTATTTTCTTTTTTAATAAAATAAAAAAAATTTAAACTTTATTTTATTTAAATAAATAAAGAAATAATAAAAATTAAAAATTAAAAAAAAATTTAATTTTAATTTAATTTTAAGTTTTTTTTATTTTAAATCTTAATTTTAATTTTTTTTAAATAAAAAAATAAAAAAATTTATTTTCAATTTTTATTTTTATTTTCTTTTTCAATTTTTTATTTTCTTTTGTTTAATTTTTAATTAAATTTTTTTTCGTTTTATTTTTTTTTTTTTATTTTTTATTATTTTTTTTTATTTTACCTTTATCAATTTTGTTTTTTTTTTACTTTTGGTTTAATTTTTAATTTAATTTTGTTTTTCCTTTAACTATGTTTTATCTTAATTTTCGTTTAACTTAATTAGCTTAGATTTTTACTAATTTAATTTTCGTGTAACTTAAATTAACTTAGGTTTTCATTAACTTAACTTAATTTTAATAGCATGAAAAGTAAAGATCTAAGGGAGTTCTATCTATGAGACTAGTTCTTGGAAGCCTTTGTGCCACTAGTCTTTCCTAGGAACGTTGTTCTATCTAGGAGGATGGTTTTTAAGGAGCCTTTGCACCACCATTATTTCATGGGAGCACTCTCGGTTAATACTGATTATGTTATTTTAACTTTAAAAAAACAAATTTCTGAAACTATCTCCAAAATTTTCAAGTTTTAATTAAAATCTAAGGAGTTAGTTGCTTTGTTTGATCAAGGTACAATTGTGTTTTGATGCCTTAATTATTTGGTTTGCACCTAGATATGGGTTATCTAAAACCCTCAAGCATGCCCCTAGTTTTAAGTATAGAAAAATTTGAAAATCAATAGGGCATGACTGAAAAAGTATAAGTAGATAACCTTGTCTTACCTGTAAGTTTGATTGACTCAATGATGTAGGGACATTGAGTTTACTGAAAAAGAAATCCCCAAGTTACGTCTTGCTAAGACGTTAAACTAAGCGTTGGATGGGAGGCAACCCATCATTTTAAGTAATTTTATTTATTTAATTTTTATTGTTTATTTTAGTTTAATTACATGTGAATAATTTTTAAATTGTTAAAACTAAAAATATTTGTTGAGATGTTAGAAGTTCACAGCGATTTGTCTGTATACACTTTAATGATGAATATGATGGATGCACCTGCATTTTTCCATTACTACTTGCACATTCTCTAGAAATAGGTAATCTTTCTTCTCTTTTCTCTTTATCTTTAATTTATAGTTGTTACATTGAGGACAATGTAAGTTCTAGGTTGGGGGTGGTGAAAAGTTACCATGCTTAATTAGAAAAAAAATTTAAACAATTTAAAAATAAAAAAGTAAAATAAAAATAATATTTTTTTCTTTTTTATGTTCACATTTTCATTTTTTGTGTTTGGTTTTATTAATTTTTGGAATTTAAAAAAAATATTTCTCACAAAAATTTATCATTTCTTTAAATCAAATTTAAGTAAATAGTTAAGTCTTTTGTACTTTTAGATTAATTTTTGAAAACATATCAAGAAATATTTTGTAATTATTTTTTTAATTAGTTAGTTTTCGTCATAACTAGTATTTCTTAATAAGATGTAGAAATTATATTAAACGCAAAATCGGTATTTATGAATTTTTTTAGTGGAGACTACCTTTGTGAGATATAATTTAAGCCTAATTTCGCTTATTCAGAGTGAAATATATATTTTTTCTACTCCAAATACATTTCTTATTTCTTCAAATTTTTAGATGATCTCTATAGGTATTAGCATTGAATGTATGAATTTTTTCTCATCTTAATAAAGTGTCATATATTTTTTAGATTAAATGATTTGAGTAGAAATTGATAGTATATGATTTTATCTCATTCATGCATGACTGCTACAAAAAAAAAGAGATATATCTGGGGTTACCTAAACCAAATCAAACAAAAAAGCTACAAAATTAACCACTCACCAAAATCCTAAAAAAATGTACAATCTATAAATGGGTTGACTCTCTAAAAAAATGATATATATTGAAAGTTATCTTTAGAAAAAAATAGAGAGATAAAGAATATATAGTATAATCTACATACTATTACCCACATTGCCTACAAAATTGTGAGTAAAGGCTAATTACAAAAGAAAGATATAGGAAGTAATTCCCTAAAAAGTCATTGCACTTTCTTCATTTGTAAAAGGCATATATCTTGAAATTCTTTCTTAATGAGTTTGATTTATGCATGAAAATAATTTTTATATATGATATCTTTATAATTTATACATTCGATTCCTTTCATGAGATCAACATCAAAATAATACTTTGAGCCTTTATTCTTTATACATATGAGAACATATTAGTTCATTTCTATGGATCAACTCTTTCGCATATAAATTAGTATGAGTGTTTGAACCCATAGGATTGAGTGTTTTGAGAGTATTGATTGGTGAGGAATAGAGTCAAAGCGAATTCGGATTCTAGACACTGAAATTGGGTGAAATTAAATTGATACATTTTTGATATGAAATATTAAAATGATTTTTGACTAATTATTATAATAAATCATGATTGTTTAAAGAGATTAAAATAACTTATGCTTGAGATGTCACATACAAGAATTCATTAGTACTTCTATGCAATGTTTTAAAACTTTGCTTTAAACACATTTAATGTTTTTGTATATATAGATTCGAGATGAACTCAAGAAACCCAATCATAAAATAACAGAAAGTTTAGAATGGCTTGCACATGGTCCAAAATTCGATGTCAAATCATTTTCTAGTTTCACAATTAATGGATTGAGGTTTACGACTCAAGCTAGGGACAAAGTCCGAGTAAATCAGAATAATGGTGTGAAGATGGTTGCATAAATTATGCAATTTTCCAGTTCAAAAGATGGTAATCCTATACTTTCTGATAGAACATATTATGGTATAATTCAAGAGATTTGGGAATTGGATTATGAGGTCTTCCATGAAACAGTTTTCTTATGTGATTGGGTCGAAGATGTTATCAATGTTGGATATAAAATAGATGATTGTGGATTTACCCTTGTAAATTTATCCAAAATAAGTCACACTGATGATCCTTTCATGTTAGCACTTCATGCAAAACAAGTATTTTACGTGAGCGATCAAATTGACACAAGATGGTATGTTGTGTTAACGCCTCCACAAAAAGAGTTTTACCATTGTGATGTTTTAGAAGATGACGACCCTATGCTTGATACATTAACCAATATTAGTAATTTCTCAAACAAATTGCATAATGTTTGTGATGATCTAGTTGATGACGATGATTCTTCGTCATGGACTCGAAGTGATTGTAAAGGAATATATGTATACGATCAACAACTTAATTAAACATAATGTATGTTCTATATTGTTATAATAACTCTTGGATGTTTATATATATGTATGTTCCTAAAATTGTCAATTAATTTATATTTCTTCATTGTTTGCAGATATTTCATGGATCCTCGGGTAACAGAGCTTGTAGATCCAAATGATCCATTAAGGCATTTTAAAAGAAGGGGTTGGGCGAATATACCTGATGCTCTACTTAACCCAGATGATAGAGTACATGTTCTATTTGATGCTACTGCTAATCCAATAGGGGAAAATGGCCAACAATTGAAATCCTTTATTAGTAGACTTGTGAAGTCTAGTATACCAATCAATATAAATGATTGGACTCAGGTTGACGAAGCTGAAAAGTTAAAAATATGGAAAACCATTTGTGTAAGTCTCTTATATTCTATAATTAATTACGTATATTATATCTTTTTTATTATTATATATATCTAATCTTTTGTAGTGTGTTTTTACATAATCGTTACAAAGTCGATGACACTTGGAAGAGCAAGTGTTATAAGATTGCAAATAAGGCGTGGAAGGAATACAAAACTTCCAGATTGGCAAGAAATTATGTTTTTCCATTTTTGGAACCACTTGTTGAAGTAGAGCTCTAAAACATCCCTGAAGGACACCCCTGGATTACACCACAAATTTGGAAAGACTTCGTGGATTATAGATGTATAGAAGAATTTCAAATTATTATAGAAGAACATCAGAATATACAAATGCATAATATTCTTCCTAACCGTACTGGGAGGTCTTCAAATCCTAAAGTTAGATA
Organism: Hippophae rhamnoides; assembly: GCA_033030585.1. Taxonomy (NCBI): domain Eukaryota; kingdom Viridiplantae; phylum Streptophyta; class Magnoliopsida; order Rosales; family Elaeagnaceae; genus Hippophae; species Hippophae rhamnoides. The sequence continues at coordinate 27,099,995 of CM065431.1, read as the reverse complement.
TAGAATGGTATTATTAATTTGTGTTAATTTATAAATATTTTTATATTTATTTTCCTCAAATTTAAGTTGATGTCATGGTTAATAAATTTTTCATAATTTATGTAAGAAGTTGAATTGGGTAGACTGGTTACTCGATCTGAATTGTACATAGAAACAAACACTCCCAAAATGAAGAAGTCAAGATCAATGACTAAGCAAGGAGAAGAACAACTAAATAAGTTGGTTAGTAATTTCGGTTGACACAAAGTCCATATGATTTTTAATAATTGATGTAATAATGTATGATATGTTTGTTTACTTTATTATTTGTAGAGAGTTGTTCAGGAACAAATATCTAGGGGTGAAATAATCGAAGAGCCTGGGAGAGATGTTATATATCATGCATTCAGACATGTGCATCCTAGTCATGTTAGGGGAGGTAGCCAATATGATGGTTATATGGAGTATTTTAACATTCCAAAACAAAAGCCTCAGATGGTTAGTAAGGAGAAGTACACTAAAATTGAAGAAGAACTCAACTCCTTTAAGGCCTCAATGTTAAGTGAGATTGCCACTATAAAAGAATATCAAGTACAACACATGTCAGGCATGGCATCATTCTACAATCTGGGCTTGTCATATTGGCCAAGCATGCAACCATCCATTCCAGGCATGCCACCATCCATGCTAGGCATGCCACCCACGCAATCTTATGGCATTCAAACTATATCCAGTATGGGATATAGTCATCCTATTGGTCCTCCCTTTATGCCAAGAATACATATGCAACCAAGTAGTGGTTCATTTTCTCCAATGAAATCTGCACATTCTTACCATTAATCATATCACGATAAACGTTTTGGTGAAAATGTACATCCAATAGCTACCCCACATGGGAGTCCTCCTCTATTTGATGAATCTTATGTGGTAAGATTTTAATTTCTAGTGTACATAATCTATTATTTTTATTTTTTTATTATATGTTTTATTTATTATATATAACACTTAAATTTTTTACAGAATATGAAATATTTGTTGAAACATTCTTCATCAATAGACTTTGTTACTATTGGAATGGTACAACAATTGAGCGATAATCAGATGATTCATAATAAATATTTTCCAAATCATTGACAAATAGTAATTGATCAATCATTGCTCCATGATTGTCCATTACATGTGCCTTCTGATGTTACCACAGTCCAAGAGGCGGTTGGACAGTATGTGGCTTGGCCGTTGATTCAAGTTGTTCTAAATTTTGACATGGTACTATTCTTTTACTTAAAAGATAACACTTGTTTACTACTATTATTTTTTTATATTTTTTATTGTTACTAACATACATAATACTTCTTCTTTAGTCTATTCTACCAAAACTCTTAAATGTGGCACATTTAAGAGATACAAAGCAAGTATCTAGTGCTAAATCTATGTCTAGTGGCTAATCATCGCACACTAAGTCATTCAAGAAGAAGCTTTAGAAAAAGTATAGTTATGATTATGCTTTAAACTTCAACAAAAATCTTGGATCATTGATGATTATTGTTGTGAGGGCATCTAGCATAAATGATGGATGGACTGTGCTACTTCCCATATAAATATTTGGTGTAGATCTCAGCCAAAATTATATATCGATCGAGTGCATATTGCAGTTATTTGAATATCAAATGAATGATTTAAGTATAATTCAAGCGTGGATAAGGTGAGTCCTCAATCAGTAAATTTCTTTCATTTATGTAGAACATATATAATTATATTTATATTATCTAATTACTTATATATATTTCTTTTATATAGGGCATGTTATTATCGACTTCAACATAATCACTCATCACATTTAGCAATGTTCCATGATTTTTCATATGTCAATCAATATCAAGAGAAAGTTGTTAGCATCAAAGCTAAACAATTATGTGATAGGGCATTAATGCTTAACAGAAATCAAAAGTTGATAATCTCTTGGCCACTAAGGTTTGAACAAGGCCAAGATCATTAGATGTTGGTAATCATTGATCTGTTCAATATTCATGCTTGGTACTGTGACTCAGTTTCCATAGAACTGAGTAAAGATACAAAAGCAGTTGTTGAAATGTAAGAGTTATAGCTAGATATTGGTTTCTTCTATTATTTTTTGTAATCTTTAATAAAAAAACTAACCGTTTTAAACCTTGATAGGGCATGGAAGTTGTGGAACAAGTTTAGGGGCATTTCTCGTAAAAAATATCATAAACTTATATGGACAAAAGTTATGGTATGTACAAGCAAATATTAATAATTTTATTAATTTTACAATTGAATAATAAATATGTTTAAATATGAAAAATCATTTACACTTGTTTTTTGTAGGTTCCACAACAAAATAATGGAGTCATGTGTGGTTATTATGTCATGAAGTTTATGAGCGAAATAATCACAAATATCAAAATTCCAATTGATGATGTGGTAATTGATGAGCAAAAACCGGCATCGCTGATTCTCGCAAATACTTTGGTTTTAATATTTGTAAAACTCTCGCAAGTGCACGAATCTTTTCATAGAAAATGATAAGTATACTCCCAAGGTCGATCTAAGAAAGGAATGTATGTGGTTTTTAATTTATTATTCAAACTTTTAAAAACGAAATTAAATCCTAAACATCCTGTCACGATAGTTTGGTTTTTGTGTTCCTAATCTAATAACATAAAATAAAAATATATACAGATTAATTAAATATAATCTAAAAACATAAAAATAAACATAGATACAAATTCAATAAATATTTATCTAAAAATAAATATAAATACAGATTCAATAAATATTCATGCAAATTTTATCATTTATATTAGTGGAGTATTTATGGATATAATAACTATATTATCTAGGTTATTAAAGATATAAATTGATATTTTATTGATTCTCTCTTTTTTGTATGAATACCACCTTTGGTGGGGTTAGATATTCTTTGTTAACTAAACAAATCAATTAACACCTATGGGTGGGGTTGATAACTAATTTGGTTAATTAAATTAATTCCTTTTTCTAAGAGATTGAAAATGAACCATTTAAATTCCACCTTTGGTGGGGTTAGACACTTTAAACTTTATTCAAGGTGTCCAAATTAAACCTAAGAGTTTAGTTATCCGAGTACTAACTTTCAAGTTTTAAAACCACTATTGAAAACATGTTGTCAATACATTTTCACATAATAATTCTTATAAAAACTTTTGAAATAGAGTTTCACTCTAACTACCGGGCGATTGTACCAAAAAATAAAAGAGCACTACTCTAAATTAGACCGGATAACTAAACCTTAAAATCTAATCTTCATATTTAAGTTTGTAATGAAAAATAATATATTTCTCTCTAACATCCTTAATATAAAATCTTGAATAAAAATAAAATCAATTCATTTTAGAAATTTTCACCTATTTAATATTTCGCAAGCATAACAACGTTATTATTATATCATGATTATAAATGACTAGCACGCTTAAATTTAATCACAGACAAATTAAATATAACATGTAAGAATAAAGCATAAAAATAACTGTAAAGAAAATAAAATCCTTATAGAACTTCGACGCTATTCCCGTTGCTAGAAAACCTCCAAGCGGAATTTGCACTTCCATTTATTGAATCAAAAATCTAAATTATTACAAAAACATTACAAGTTCCTCTCAAAAAGAGAAGAACTCTAAACCTAAGAGAATTGAACTAAAAACTAAGAGAAAAACTAAGAAAAGCTTAGAAACTAAGAAAGAAACTAAGAAAACTCAAAAACTAAGAAATGAGAGAAAGAAAGAAGAGAGAAGTGAGTTTTGAAGGTGTGATTTGAAGTGAAGGGAAGGGGGTATTTATAGGTGAGGATGGAGAGAAAAAATGAGTAAAAAAATGTTAAAAAATTTAAAAAACATGTAATGGAAATGCTGAGGTCATCAATGATGTTAGCATGACGTCACAGGGGCTACTGCACGTGAAAAATGGGGTGAAAACACGTTGGGCGCGCGGAGGGGCGGCTGCTGGGCGCTGCGCGCGCGCTGGGGCGCACACGGATGGGCATGTCAACGCGCGCGGGCGCGCACAGCATGGGGCGCTGGGGCACGTGCGGCTGGGCGCTGGGGCGCACGCGGCTGGGCACTGGGGCATTGGGCTGCGGTGCGCGATTTCCGTCATTTTGACATTTTTGACCTTTTCGACCCATTTTGTCCAATTTTTCCATGTATGTTGACCTTTTCCCACTTATTTATTAATATATTTGTGATGTATTGCTTCAAGTATTCCTCTTTGAGTCTTTAAATTGCGTTTTTAAGCCAAAATACCTGAAAAACAATAAAAATACCCGTGATTCCGAAAAAGACAAATTTATATAAATATATGATAAAACATATATATATATATATATATATATTTAATCAATTAATGTGCATAAAATCATGGTTATTTTAGTGCTTTTTGAGCACTCATCTCAACCCCCAACCAGCTTCTTGCTAGTCCCTTAGCAAGAGAAGCGATAAAAACTAAAAATTAAACTATCCTAAATCACTTCCGTGGATTGACACGGTTGCATTTAGCCTATGCAACAAGCCTTTAAACCCCTAGGTTGCCCTAGTGGATGAGTTTGAGTCTCGTGAGGGTTTTTAATAATGATACCCACAAACATTGAACTAAATGTAAAAACAAAAGAAACAATAAAAACAAAAAACTTAAAAATTAAATTTACAACAAAATCATAAATTAACAACATCTCACAAAAATGTCTCATACTATTTAATCTCCTTTAAGATCATAATTAAAATCTCAAGCATAAGTTATTTTAATCTCTTTAAACAATCATGATTTATTATAATAATTAGTCGAAAATCATTTTCATATTTCTTGTCAAAAATGTATCAATTTAATTTCACCCAATTTCATTTTCATGAATCAGAATTCGCTTCGACTCTATTCCTCACAAGTCAATACTCTCAAAACACTGAATCCTATGGGTTCAAACACTCATACTAATTTATATGCGAAAGAGTTGATGTATAGAAATGAACTAATATGTTCGCATATGTATAAAGAATAAAGGCTCAAAGTGTTGTTTTAACATTGATCTCATGAAAGGAATCAAATGTATAAATTATAAAGATATCATATATAAAAATTATTTTCATGCATAAATCAAACTCATTAAGAAAGAATTTCAAGATATATGCCTTTTACAAATGAAGAGAGTGCAATGACTTTTTAGGGAATTATTTCCTATATCCTTCTTTTGTAATTAGCCTTTACTCATAACTTTGTAGGCAATGTGGGTTATAGTATGTAGATTATACTATATATTCTTTATCTCTCTATTTTTTTCTGAAGATATTTCTCAATATATGTATTTTAGAGAGTCAACCCATGTACAGATTGTACATTTTTTTGGATTTTGGTGAGTGGTTAATTTTGTGGCTTTTCTGTTTGATCTTGGTTTAGGTAACCCCATATATGTCTTTTTTTGTGTAGCAGTCATGCATGAACGAGATATAAGCATATACTATCAATTTCTACTCAAATCATTTAATCTAAGCAAAAATAATAATAAAAAATATATGATACTCTATTAAGATGAGAAAAAATTCATACATTCAATGCATTACCTATTGAGATCATCTAAAAATTTGAAGAAATAAGAAATGTGTTTGGAGTAGAAAAAATATATATTTCACTCTGAATAAAGGAAATTAGGCTCAAATTATATCTCACAAAGGTAGTCTCCACTAAAAAAATTCATAAACACCGATTTTGGGTTTAATATAATTTCTACATCTTATCAAGAAATACTAGTTATGACAAAAACTAACTAATTATCAAAAAATAATTACAAAATATTTCATGATATGTTTTCAAAAATTAATCTAACAGTACAAAAGACTTAACTATTTACTTAAATTTGATTTAAAGAAATGATAAATTTTTGTGAGAAAAGTTTTTTTTTTTAATTCCAAAAATTACTAAATCACACAAAATAGAAATAAAACCAAACACACAAAAAAAATGAAAATGTGAACATAAAAATAAAATAAAAAATTATTATATATATTTTTTTATTTTTTTTTATTTTTAAATTGTCAAATTTTTTTTTAATTAAGTATGGTAACTTTTCACCACCCCCAACCTAGAACTTACATTGTCCTCAATGTAACAACTGTAAATTAAAGATAAAGAGAGAAGAGAAGAAAGATTACCTATTTCCTGAGAATGTGCAAGTAGTAATGGAAAATGTAGGTGCATCCATCATATTCATCATTAAAGTGTATACAGACAGATCGCTGTGAACTTCTAACATCTCAACAAATATTTTTAGTTTTAACAATTTAAAAATTATTCACATGTAATTAAAATGAAATAAACAATAAAATTAAGTAAATAAAACAAATAACAAAAAAATTTTTTTTTTACCTAAAATGATGGGTTGCCTCCCATCCAGCGCTTAGTTTAACGTCTTAGCAAGACGTATCTTTTTGGTGCTAAGGGTTACTCAGCCAAATGCAATCCATTTCAGCAATGTTGTTTGGTTCTTCTAAATAAGGCTTGACACGATGGCCATTGACTTTGAACGTTTTTTGTGTCTTGGAGTCCAATAGTTCCACTACTCCATGTTCAAATACTTGAACTATTTTGAATGGTCCATCCCATCTTGATCTCGACTTTCACGGAAACAATCTCAAACGAGAGTTAAATAAAAGAACTTTCATTCCAGGGTGAAGAGTCTTAGGAACTAGCCTCTTGTCATGATAGCGCTTAGTACGCTCCTTGTATAATTTGGCATTCTCATAGGCTTCATTCCTAATTTCTTCCAACTCATGAAGCTGGAGTAATCGTTTTTCACCTACTTTATCGAAATCCATGTTTAACTCTTTAATTGCCCAGTAAGCCTTGTGTTCAAGTTCAACTGGAAGGTGGCACGCTTTCCCAAAGATTAACCGGTAAAGGCTCATCCCAATAGGTGTTTTGTAAGCGGTGCGGTATGCCCATAAGGAATCATTTAACTTAAATGCCCAATCCTTCCTTGAAGGACGCACAGTGCGTTCCAGTATTCCCTTAATTTGCCTATTACTTACTTCCACTAAACCGGAAGTTTGAGGATGATATGGAGTAGCTACTTTATGTGTGATGTTGTACTTGTTTAGTACTCCATCAAAGAGTTTGTTACAAAAATGGCTACCTCCATCACTTATTATAGCTACAGGCGTTCGAACCTACTGAATATGAAATCTTTCAAGAATTTCACAACAACATTAGCATCATTGGTTTTGGTGGGGATAGCTTCTACCCACTTAGACACATAATCCACAGCAACCAAAATGTATTGAAACCCATTAGATGGGGGAAAAGGACCCATAAAGTCAATCCCCCATACATCAAAGAGTTCAACAACTAAATTAGATGTCAAAGGCATTTCATCTCTTTTGCTTATGTTTCCTGTTCTTTGACATCTATGACATTGTGCACAAAACATATGAGCATCTTTAAAAAGAGTGGGCCAAAAGAATCTAGACTGTAATATCTTACAGGCTGTCTTTTCACCTCCAAAATGACCCCCACAATGAAGTTCATGACAAAAAGTCAGAATGCTCTTATGTTCTTCTTCTGGTACACATCTCCGGATGACTTGATCTTGACCAATCTTGTATAAATAAGGGTCATACCAGAAATAGTCCTTAATAGTTTTAAAAAACCTTTTCTTGTCCTGATATGAAGTGTTAGGTCGCAAAACACCAGTGGCAAGATAGTTTACAATATCAGCATACCATGGGTTCGGACCTATGAAAAATAACTGTTCATCAGGAAAGGTTTCAACTATATCGTCATTACTCTCATCTTTAAGAGAATTGAAGTCAGAAATCAACCTAGACAAATGGTCAGCTACTAAGTTTTCATTGCCTTTCTTATCCTTGATTTCTAGGTCAAATTCTTGTAAGAGTAAGACCCACCTGATTAATCTTGGCTTGGCATTTGGTTTACTTAATAGGTATCTTAAAGCGGATGATCGAATGCACAATCACTTTAGATCCTACTAAATAAGACCGAAATTTGTCTAAAGAGAATACTATAGCCAAGAATTCCTTTTCAGTGGTGGTGTAATTCATTTGGGCATCATTGAGTGTTTTGCTAGCATAGTAGATGACATGTAAACGCTTATCCACTCTTTGTCTCAGGACTGCTCCTATTGCATAATCAGAAGCGTCACACATTATTTCAAAAGGTAAAGACCAGTTTGCTGCCATTATAACAGGGGTAGATGTTAGTTTATCTTTCAAGGTATTAAAGGAAATAAGGCAGTCATTGTTGAAGTCAAAATCAGCATCTTTGGATAGCAAGTTACATAAGGGACGACTTATTTTAGAGAAATCTTTAATAAATCGTCTGTAAAATCCTACATGTCCCAAGAAGCTTCTTATCCCCTTCACAGATGTAGGGGGAGGTAGTTTGGATATCAATTCAACTTTTGCCTTATCAACTTCAATACCCTTGTTTGAAATTATATGTCCTAAAACTATCCCTTGTTGAACCATAAAATGACTTTTCTCCCAACTAAGGGTTAGATTGCATTCAATGCATCTTTCTAAAACCAAAGTCAATTTATGTAAGCAATCATCAAATGAGTTCCCAAAGACAGAGAAATCGTCCATGAAAATTTCAATGAATTTCTCCACCATGTCCAAGAAAATAGATATCATGCATCTCTGGAAAGTGGCAGGGGCATTGCATAACCCAAATGGCATTCTGCGAAAAGCAAATGTCCCAAAAGGACATGTAAATGTGGTCTTTTCTTGATCTTGTTGCTATGGGTACTTGATAATATCCAGACAGTCCATCCAAAAACAAGGTAAAATTAGGTACTTGACTAATCTTTCCAACATTTGATCAATGAATGGAAGAGGAAAGTGATCCTTTTTCGTATATAAATTTAGTTTCCTAAAATCTATACACATTCTCCATCCAAAGGATTATTCTAGTGGGCACTAATTCACTTTTGTCATTTTTAACAAGCTGTTATCCTGCATTTCTTTGGTACCACGTACCTTTGGACTAACCCACTTCTTATCCGCATGATAGGATAGATAATCCCTTCTTCTAATAATTTAAGGATTTCCTTTTTAACTACCTCTTGCATGTTTGGGTTTAGTCTTCTTTGGGCCTCTCGTATAGGTTTAGCACCATCCTCCAAGTTGATCTTATGCATACACATTGTTGGACTAATGCCTCTTATATCCCCTATACTCCAACCTATAGATTTCTTAAACTGTTTAAGCACTTTGATGAGTTCTTTTTCTTGTGGTTTGGTCAAGGTTGAAGAAACTATCGTTGGATAAGTTTCTCCTCCTAAAAACACATATTTTAAGTGCTCGGGTAAGTCTTTGAGTTCAAGTTCGCGTGGATTGGCCTCTTTAACAGATGAAGAACTGGGTAGATTTAAAAGTGTACTAGATTTTGTCATCACTTCATTATTGTCTAGTTGTTCAAGGTACCCCTTAATTTCTTCATCTAAATCTTCTTCAACCTTTTCAAGTGTAAGAACGGTTTCAAGCTTGTCTTCTATTCTGGTTTGGAAAAAGGTGTTTTGGACAAGATTATCCAAAGGATCAACTTCAAATATTTCATCGATGGCAGAAATAGAAGGGAAAGGTGAAGAATCAAAAACTTTGAAATGAACAGTCTCTCCTAAGACTGTCATTGTCAAATTTCCATCTTGGACATCAATAATAGTTTTAGTAGTTGCCATAAATGGTCTACCAAGCAATATTGTATGCTCTCTGTCCAATGCCGGATTTTCTTGCATATCTAGAACCACAAAGTCAACAGGTATTATCAGTTTGTCTACCTGTACCAAAACATCCTCAACTATTCCCTCTGGATATTTAAGAGATCTATCTGCAAGTTGCAGGGACATAGTTGTGGGTTTTAAATCCCCTAGATTGAGCTGTAAGAATATAGAGTAGGGCATCAAATTTATACTAGCACCTAAATCAAGCATTGCTTTAGCAACCTTCCTATCCCCCATAGTTATGTTTATAATAAAACTTCCAGGGTCTTTCAACTTAGGGGGTAGTTTGTGCTGAAGTACAGCGCTAGAAATTTCTGATACTACTACTCGTTCATTCAGTTCATACCTCCTTTTCTTAGTGTTCAACTCTTTGAAAAACTTGGCATATGAGGGCACATTCATGATCACTTCTAATAATGGTAAATTGATATTTACTTTAGAGAGCATATTAAAAAGATCATTGAATTGCTTATCTTGTTTGGATTCTTTCAACCGGTGGGGAAAAGGTACTTGCATCTGGTGTGGTTCTGTTGTCTTTTGAATTTTGGGAGTGTCAGATGACCCCCCAATGAGTTTTTCAGAAGGCTTGTTAAGTTTAACACTTGTTTCTCCTTTTTGCGAGATTAGAATATCGCCTTCTTTGTTACATGAACTACAAGGTAGATTGTTAGAGATTTCAGGTAAACTGGTATTGACTACCTTACCACTTCGAAGGGTTCTAACATCCTTTGCTTGTTCTGGTTGACTGGGAAACTTTCCTGGTTCTTTCTTTTGCATTTGTTCAGCCAGTTGCCCAACTTTAGATTCAATTCTTTTAACCGAAGCCTCCATGGTGTTCAACCTTTGATTAGTCATCAATTGGTTGTCACGACTAACTTGAATAAAAGCATTCAAGCTATCTTCTAAGGTTGGTTTAAAAGATTGGCTTGGTGGGTAAGGGTGGTTGTTATCCGACCTTAGTGTTGGATATTGGGTGTAGGTTGGGTGATTATAGGTGTTTGGATGATACTTTTGAAAAGATTGGACTTCCTCTATGGCATCGACACTAGAATCACAAGTATTTGAACAATTATGAGTACCATGCCCAATTGAACAACACACTTCACATACCTCTTGATTTGAAATTTGGTGAGACGTGAGGAATTTCACTTGTTTAGTCAATTCAACAAGTTGCAAGGTTATCTCATTATCAAAGCCGACTTCATTGACCTTTGCTTTCCTTCTACCGCCTCTTTGTTGGGAATTAGAACCCAATAGCTCATAGAGATTATAGGTTTCCTCTGCGGTCTTTTCTCTCTGACAAAGACCTCCAGAAGACATTATCAACCATGTATTGACTCTGTAGTGTCAATCCATCGTAAAAGAATTGGTTTTGTAGCTGTAATGGAAAGCTATGATTTTGACATTGAATGAAAAGGAGTTTGAATCGTTCCCAAGCTTCATGAAAGGGGTCTTCATTCATTTGAGAAAATGTTGCTATCTTTGTTTTTAGATCAACAGTCTTTTGATGGGAATAGAACCTAACCATAAAAATTTCATAGACTGCCTCCCAAGTTTTAAGAGAACCTGATTGTAGAGTAATGAACCATGACCAAGCTTTATCTTTGAGAGTGTAAGGAAAACACCTCATCCTAAGTTGATCTTCATTAATTACATGTAGTGGAAAGGTTTGGACAATAGCATAGAATTCTCGAATGAAATGCAAAGGGTCTTCATTAGGGATACCGTAAAAGGAAGGCAACAAAGAATAATGAATCTTTTTCAATTCATAATTCCTTGCAGCCTCTTGTAATTGGATGCCAGAAGTTACATTGCCAATGATTGGCATTGTATAGTCTTTCATCTTTTTCCGCCTATCTTCAGCATCTCCCATGGTTGTTTGTAGTTGAAAATGATCCTCTTCCTATTGTGAATCAACATTTTTCTCTTAAAAACAATAGTAGATATCTCTAAAAAGGTGCAAGGAACCTAAATTTTTTTTTATTTTTATTTTAATTTAAACGAAGGGACACAATTTTTGAAACAAACGAATTTATTTCATTTGAATTTTTTTTATTACATGCAAACTAAAACAAAGGAAAATACAATAATGGGTGACCTCCCATGTAGGACTAAAATTTATCGTCTTCTAGTAAGACGTTGCTTGGAGATTGTAGAATGAAAAACTCAATGTCTCCTCTTCATTGAATTCATTTAAGTTTCAAATTAGTCTTTGGCTTTTTGCAAATGTTCAACTAACTGTTCAACTTGAACTTCCACCTTTTTGATAGAAGCTTCCACAGAGTCCAACCGTTGATTGATTTAGATTGATTATCCCTACAAACTTGAATAAAAGAATTCAAGTTGTCCTCCAGGGTTGGTTTATTGGGAATGCTTCTTGGAATAGGTGGGTGGAATTGCTGGCCTGCCTGGTTTGAGCTTTGAGTGAAAGGAGGGTTGTTTTGCCTCCAAGAGAAATTTGGATGACTTCTCCACCCAGGATTATAGGTATTTGAATTGGGATCAAACCTTGGTCTCTGTTGATATGCTCCCAACACATTAACCTGTTCAGGTCCAGTTGTATCTCCTTGATATGGATAGGCTTCAGTACCATGTCCCATGTTGCTATACAAACCATATTGTTCATTATTGGTGTTGGTTTGTGTAGCGAGAAGGGCAACTTGCTTAGTCAGTTGAACAAGTTGTTGTTGAACTTCATTACTGGAATCGATTTCATGAACTCCAGCTTTTCTCACTCGGGAGCTTTTCTGTTGGGAATTAGCACCCAACATCTCAAAGAGGTTATACGTCTCTGAGGCAGTCTTTTCTTCTATTGCTCCTCCTGCAGCGTTGTCTACAATGAACTGACATTGTTGTGTAAGTCCATCGTAAAAGAATTGGTTCTGCAACTGCAGGGGAAAGCTATGATGGGGACATTGAGTGAGAAACATTTTGAACCTATCCCAAGCTTCATGGAATGGTTCTCCTTCCATCTGAGAGAAAGTAGCAATCTTTCCTCTCAACTCTAATGTTTTTTGATGGGAATAGAATTTTCCCATGAATTTATTGTAAATGTTACCCCATGTCATCAGAGAACCTGGGGGAAGTGACATCAACCAAGCTTTGGCCTTATCCTTTAAGGTGTAGGAAAAACATCTCATTCTAAGTTGATCCTCGTTTAGAATACCGAGGGGGAATGTTTGGACCGTAGCATAGAAATCTCTCATAAAGGAAAGAGAATCTTCATTAGGTAGCCCATAAAAGGAAGGAAGCATAAAAAAATGAATATTTTTAAGGTCATAATTCCGAGCAACCTCACCCAACTGGATAGCGGCAGTTTCCGTGCCAATCACCGGTCTTGCAAACTCCTTCATCGTGGTTTCCCTAACATGTTGGTTTTCCTCCATTTCTTTTGGTTCTAGTAAAGGATTAAGACTTGGTTCTATGTTTGGCTCAAAAACAGGTTGATGGGTAGAATCCAGTGTTGTTGACACTTGTTTAAATTTATGAATATTATTTACATATGGTGTAAGGGGGTTTCCTAAGGATCTCCTACCACGCATAGACTATTGTAAACGTAAATTTAAAACTCCTGTCAACAAAAATAAAAAAATTTAGAGAAAATTTCCATGGCATTTAATACAAAACACTAGACAAAACTAGTTAAACCCTAATTTTTTTTACGAACGGTAATTTTATTTTACTATTCACGCTATCTTATTTCTTATTAACTTAAATTTTTAAATTTTTTTTACGAACGGTAATTTTATTTTACTATTCACGCTATCTTATTTCTTATTAACTTAAATTTTTTAATTTTTTTTATGAACGGTAATTTTATTTTACTATTCACGCTATCTTATTTCTTATTAACTTAAATTTTTTAATTTTTTTTTTTACGAACGGTAAAAATTTTTTTATTCAAATTTCAAGTTTCTAAATTATTTTATTATTAATGCTACAATTTTTATTTAATTTTTTTTAATTATTTTTTTTCTATATTTTTTTTATTTCTTATTAAATTTGAAATTTGAAATTTGATTAAATTTTTTTATTTTTTATTTTTTTACAAAAAGAAAAAAAATCACAATTATTTACAGCACAAAAGTATTTTTAAAATTTTGATAAATAAATTAAAAACGCTATTCCTTCCCCGGCAACGGCGCCAAAAACTTGATGAGCGAAAACCGGCATCGCCGATTCTCGCAAATACTTTGGTTTTAATATTTGTAAAACTCTCGCAAGTGCACGAATCTTTTCGTAGAAAATGATAAGTATACTCCCAAGGTCGATCTAAGAAAGGAATGTATGTGGTTTTTAATTTATTATTCAAACTTTTAAAAACGAAATTAAATCCTAAACATCCTGTCATGATAGTTTGGTTTTTGTGTTCCTAATCTAATAACATAAAATAAACATATATACAGATTAATTAAATATAATCTAAAAACATAAAAATAAACATAGATACAAATTCAATAAATATTTATCTAAAAATAAATATAAATACAGATTCAATAAATATTCATGCAAATTTTATCATTTATATTAGTGGAGTATTTATGGATATAATAACTATATTATCTAGGTTATTAAAGATATAAATTGATATTTTATTGATTCTCTCTTTTTTGTATGAATACCACCTTTGGTGGGGTTAGATATTCTTTGTTAACTAAACAAATCAATTAACACCTATGGGTGGGGTTGATAACTAATTTGGTTAATTAAATTAATTCTTTTTCTAAAAGATTTAAAATGAACCATTTAAATGCCACATTTGGTGGGGTTAGACAGTTTAAACTTTATTCAAGGTGTCCAAATTAAACCTAAGAATTTAGTTATCTGAGTACTAACTTTCAAGTTTTAAAACCACTATTGGAAACATGTTGTCAATACATTTTCACATAATAATTCTTATAAAAACTTTTGAAATAGAGTTTCACTCTAACTACCGGGCGATTGTACCAACAAATAAAAGAGCACTACTCTAAATTAGACCGGATAACTAAACCGTAAAATCTAATTTTCAGATTTAAGTTTGTAATGAAAAATAATATATTTCTCTCTAACATCCTTAATATAAAATCTTGAATAAAAATAAAATCAATTCATTTTAGAAATTTTCACCTATTTAATATTTCGCAAGCATAACAACGTTATTATTATATCATGATTATAAGCAATAGCACAGTTAAATTTAATCACGCATAAATTAAATATAACATGTAAGAATAAAGCATAAAAATAACTGTAAAGAAAATAAAATCCTTACAGAACTTCGACGCTATTCCCGTTGCTAGAAAACCTCCAAGCGAAATTTGCACTTCCATTTATTGAATCAAAAATCTAAATTATTACAAAAACATTACAAGTTCCTCTCAAAAAGAGAAGAACTCTAAACCTAAGAGAATTGAACTAAAAACTAAGAGAAAAACTAAGAAAAGCTTAGAAACTAAGAAAGAAACTAAGAAAACTCAAAAACTAAGAAATGAGAGAAAGAAAGAAGAGAGAAGTGAGTTTTGAAGGTGTGATTTTAAGTGAAGGGAATGGGGGTATTTATAGGTGAGGATGGAGAGAAAAAATGAGTAAAAAAATGTTAAAAAATTTAAAAACGTGTAATGGAAATGCTGAGGTCATCAATGACATCAGCATGACGTCACAGGGGCTGCTGCACGTGAAAAATGGGGTGAAAACGCGTTGGGCGCGCGGAGGGGCGGGTGCTGGGCGGCTGGCGGCGCTGCTGCTGTCGGCAGCGACTCGGGCCGCGTGAACGATGCCCGTTGCCGGGCGCACGCGGATGGGCATGTCAACGCGCGCGGGCGCGCGCAGCATGGGGCGCTGGGGCACGCGCGGCTGGGCGCTGGGGCGCTGGGCTACGGCGCGCGATTTCCGTCTTTTTGACATTTTTGACCTTTTCGACCCATTTTGTCCAATTTTTCCATGTTTGTTGACCTTTTCCCACTTATTTATTAATATATTTGTGATGTATTGCTTCAAGTATTCCTCTTTGAGTCTTTAAATTGTGTTTTTAAGCCAAAATACCTGAAAAACAATAAAAACTCCCGTGATTCCGAAAAAGACAAATTTATATAAATATATGATAAAACATATAAATATATATATATTTTTAATCAATTAATGTGCATAAAATCATGGTTATTTTAGTGCTTTTTGAGCACTCATGAGTAATATCTTTTAGCCATATACAAATTTTTTTTTAACATATTTGAGTTATTTTTTGTAAATACATGAAATTACATTCTTATTTTGATTTTAAATACATGTAGTTCTTTGGTTTGAATAAGACGGGCTACGACTAGCAAATTTTTGATGATTTACTAGAGGAATGAGCAGAACACATGGTTCAAATTATATCATCACAAGAAGAATCAGGAGAAGATTCTGATGATCTTGAATAGCATATGACAACATAACAATAATTTTTATAATGATTTAATTTCTCTATTCATGTGTCTGAAGTCCCTTGTTTGATGGATGTTTATGTGCTCATGTATTTATGGGAATGCATTGTTTTATGGACCTGTTTTTTGCCCAAACTTCATCTCATCTCTCTTGCCTACTTTCCTTATGACAACATCATGGTATCACTTTATTAATCATTTGTCTATAAATATGAAGCTATCTAGAATCAAGCTAGTATTTTTAATGCTATAATGAGCTCTAAATATGAAGTCAAGTGTAAATTTGATTTGTTACTTACCTTGGTTGAGTTTTGGTGCCCATAAACGTATTACACAATTGTTCCATACGTTTAAGGGCACCAAAACTCAACCAAGCCAAGTAACATATCAGAGTTACACTTGACTTCATATTTAGAGCTCATTATAGCATTAAAAATACGAGCTTAATTCCAGATAGCTTCATATTTATAGACAAAAGATTAATAAAGTATTAATATGAGTTCGAATGGATAAGGTTATTATTATATCATTTGGATGTCGATGTGGTAATCTCTTTTACTAATTTTTTTAACATATATAAGTTATTTTTTATGAATTCATGATATTACATTCTTATTTTGAATTTAATTAATTACGTATATTTCTTTGGTTGGAATAAGTGGGGCTATGATATACATACATATTTTTGATGATTTACAAGAAGAATGGACAGAACACTTGGTTCAAATTATAACATCAGAATAAGAATATAATCTTGAATAACATAGGACAACACCATGGTAATATTTATAATGCTTTAATTTCTTCATTCATATGTCTCTGAATTTTACACTGTTTGTTTGATGGATGTTTGCGTGCTCATGTATGTAGGAAAATTAATTGTTATACGCACCAACTGTTTTTTGCCCAGTTTCCTTGTCACTATGCTGGTGATTCTATGCCAACCACGCTTGCTCGCAAAGTCCATTACACTTTGACGACATCATTTTATTTGTAATTTAAGTTAACTATATATATATATATATATGTATTTTATATACATTATTTTTTTATAATGAATTTAATAATCAAGTAATTAATGATATTTAAATTTTTAATTATTTGTATTATTATTTACACTTTCTTAAACATATTTTAGTTTTTTTATGCTATATGTGATTGAATACAGGTTATTAGTTGAGTAGAAAATGAGTACTAATATAAAAAAATCAATATACATTTTAAAGTTGATTCACGCGTATATATTTTAAAGTTGGTTAACACGTATATATTTTAAAGTCGGTCCAATGCGTGAACCGACTTTAAATTTTAAGTCAATCAATTTAAATTCGATTCAGCAAACCTACTTTAATGGTCCATTTTGTAGTAGTGACTCGATCATATATGGGGATGAAACTTTGGGGATAAGCTTGGATCTACTTGGACTTGCTGCTATATTAACAACGAGTGTCGATAGCTCAGGCATAGTTTAGTGTGGTGCTCCAACTAAGAGGTGTTAGTTTACATCATTTTTAAGTTGTTAACTATTATTTTGATTTAAATAGTGAATTGTTTCTTGTCATGTGGTTGCTAGTTACATAGGAGGGTTTGGTAAGCCTCTTCTTGTTTCCTCTTTTAGAGATGTCAATGGTTAATAAACTAGTTGTTGAACTATTAGAAAGTTTCATTTATAAAAAAAATCATAAAACATATGCCAACTATTTTATTATATTTAGAAATGGAAAAGGAATTTCCAAATTTTACAACATAACAATGTTTTAATCATGAAACAAAAATCAAATTATGCGTTGCCTCAAGCATATAAAATTATTTTCTAAAATTGCATTTGCAGTTCAACATATGAACATCTACAACTAACACTATGTCTACCTCACAATCCCCTAGCTCATGGGTTCTTCAAAAACCCTGCAAAGAATTCCACACATGATCAATGGCTCTTGAGTCTACAACTTAAAAGTTCGTAGATTCAACCATACATGTTTCAATGACAAGAGATACATACCTTGCTATCCCAATTATATTATCTTGGATTTTGTTGCAAAGTATGTCGTTTTATGCTCTCTAATTCCACATTTTGGGAATATCAAATTTGGTTTAAGACTATACAAGTCACAAGTTTGTGCATTTGCTCTTCTTATGATTTCCTCACACTAGTTAAGCATCAGTGAGATACCTAGTGCATTATGTACACCTCCCCACATGCCTAACATACTCCACAAAACCTTTTAGACACTTTGGAAGAGAATTAAGAACCCAAATGAGCTACATACAACTTGTAACCTTCTCTCATGTCATCTCTAACTTGTGAAAGATAGTGATCATATTACTTATGCTCTCATAGGCACACATCCCATTTTTCATAACCTTGTATTTTATCAATTGGTTATACAATGTGTTTAGGGTACAATGTACATCACCACAGTAGTGCTTTCTTATATTTTCACGAATGACTACTATTTTTACTTTTGCATTTACCAATTACACACGGCCCCAGGAAATTAGAGATGGGCACGGATACGGGCTGGGACGGTTATTGATATAAAAGTCCTTGAACTGAATTATAAAATTTATATCTAAAATCGTTTGAAAATCTTTACGGTTTAGGTATGGTTTTTAACCCGTCGTTAACGGTTCAAGACAGTTATTAAAAAATACCCAAAAAAACCGTTTTTACAAATTTTTTAAAACATTTCTATACCTACACGTAAAATCAATAAACCCTAATTATTAATAAATATATAAATTAATTAAATAAATATAATTATTTTTAGGTACGGACGGATATGATTATTAGTATAACCGTACCCAAAACATACCCATTATTTCATGTTCAATTTTTACCCGAAATCGTACCCATCTATAAAATTTATCGAATAAAAACCGAATCGACGGTTTGGATAACCGAACACGCAGTTTTTTTGCCCATTCCTACGGGGAATAAAGTTGAGAATGTAGTCTTTGGCCTTCCTATATGAGCAGATAAAGAAATCATTGTGCATGATATCTTCAGGATGACCCCTACTTCCAGGATGCAAAGGCATGGGACTATAGAGTACCCATTGGTCTCTAGTGCGGAATAGAAACTCATCTAGACATTCCATCCAAGCTAGAAAGCTTAGGCCTTCTATCTTGATGGTAATTTGTAATTCAGATTGTGGTATACGTCATGACATATTTTCTAAAATCAAATAAAGAAACAAAAGATTCTGAACATTCAATGATCTATGAATTAATACATGTACAACATGCATTATATTTACCGTAGAGAGATAAATATAAGATAATAATATGTTGTGTCTAACCAATCAACTCTTAGGGCTTAACCTTTCCAACTTACTCCCACTATCTAAGAAACTCCAGTTACTTCTATAGTTCAAACTTTGACCTTGTATCCATATGCATTTTATTATCCATCCGTACGTAGGGAAAATGAATGTAAATGTTACGTTCTTATATAATCAATATACTTGAATAAGTGATCCTCTTAGTAAGTGTCTCCTTAAGGTGATCAACTCCTACCAATAACAAAAATCATTACTCAATATGAAACATATCTTAACCGACCAGACTTAATTGTATCATCCTCCTATAGGGGGCGCTTTCATAAGAGAGACAATACACCATTAAACTCTATTCATTAAGTTTATCATGGAAGGTAAGGGTTTATGTATTGTTAACCCTGCTCCAACTCGGTTTTTCGATCACATGTATATGTGATTCGTTTCATGTTTCCTAATCTGTTACTATATCTTTTATTACCACACAATAGCCTCCTTTTTTATTAAAAAGCTTTAAATAATCATGTCATCAAAGATAAATAAATATTTTGAATAATCATATTTTTCAAACAACATTGCATGTCATCAAAGATAAATAAACAATCATGCATTTACAACATATTAAAATTTCAATAGGTAAGGTTCATTCATTTAATTCAAATATTTATAGATATATATACTGACATCTTAATACACTCAAAGTATAAGCAAACAATGCTACAATGAAAAATATGACAATAAGCCATGGACCATCGGACCCATATTTTATCCTAATACAAATACAATTACAAGGAAGAAATAAACTTAGCACAATGAGATTTCAACTTGAATTTATGTGCTCACTACAAGAAAATGTATCTTTTAGGAAAAGTAGTTTTGTCCTAAAAGTTGATATTTTGTCCTAAATATGAATTAGGGACAAAATATTTTGTCATTTCATTTGTTCTAAAGTGAGGGTAGCAGAAAATCATAAACGATAAAATTAAATTTTATCCTAAAAGAGCAACATTTTCAAGAATAAATTTTTTGTCCTTTAATATACTAATTTTGTCTTTTAAAATGTTAACATAATGGTCTTATTGAATTTTTAAAGACCAAAAATTTGTCCTTAAGAATTAAGTATTCTGTCACAAAACTTTTATCCCTAATATTATTTTTTACGATCAAAATTTGTCATAAAAACAATAAAATTTGTCATTAAAAATTTTACATGTCATTTTTAGGACAAATTTATTTTGTTAAAATTTTAACATTATAAAATATTTGTCCCAAAAAATGTGACAAAATATTTTGCCTTAGAAAATATAATTTGGCACAAAAGTTGAACAAAATATCTAGTACTAAAAGATATATATATATATATATATAAGTTTTTGACCAAAGTAATTGTCTCAAAAAAGTAATTTATGACAAAATTGTAACAAACTTTGTAATCCTAAAAATATATTTAAGGACGACTTTCTAGCAAAATATTTTATCTCAATAAACTTAATTGTGACAAAAATATGACAAAATATATAGTTTCAAAAAACATAATATGAGATAACATTTTGATAAAACTATAATAAATTTTATAGTCCTAAAAATATATTCAAGGATGAAATTTTAGCAAAATATTTTGACTCAATAGAGTTAATTTGAGACAAAATTATGACAAAATATATAGTTTTAGAAAACATAATATGTGACAACATTTTGATAAAATTATTTGTCTTAAAAAAGTATTTTGTAACAAAACTATAACAAATTTTATAGTCCTAAAAATATATTTAAGGATGAATAATTAGCAAAATATTTTGACTCAATAGAGTTAACTTGTGACAAAACTATGACAAAATATATAGTTTTAGAAAATATAATATGAGACAACATTTTAACAAAATTACATGTCTCAAAAAAGTATTTTGGGACAAGACTATAACGAACTTTATAGTCCTAAAAATATATTTAATGATGAATTTCTAGCAAAATATTTTATCTCAATAAAATTAACTTGTGACAAAGGTACGGAAAAATATATCATTTTAGAAAACATAATATAAGTTAACTTTTGGACAAAACTATTTGTCTTAAAAAAATATTTTTAGTACAAAACTATAACAAATTTTAGCCTTAAAATATATTTAGAGAATTTTTAGAAAAATATTTAGTCTCAACAAATTTATTTGAGACAAAAGTATGAAAAATTAGGTAGTTTTAAAAAATATATTTTGAGACTACTTTTTGGCAAAGTTATTTATCCCAAAAAATTATTTACCACAAAATTACAACAAATCATATAGTCCCAAAAGATATATTCAAGAACAAATTTTTAATAAAACTTTTTATCTCAAAAAAATTAAATTGGGACAAAAATGTGACAAATTATATTCTTAATGTTTTGACAAATTTTTATTTATAAATAATAATTTGGAACAAAGTTAAGGATAATTATTTATTCCTGAAATCTAAAATGACTTCTATAAGAAAAGCTTATTAGAAAAAACTATTATAGAATAAAAATAGTTTTTTAAATGAAATTCTAAAAAATAAATTTGCAACTTTTTCACAAAAAATTTGTTTGAGAATATATTTTACCATTGACCTGAACTATCTACATTGATTAAAAGAATAAAATTGCATTCAATTAAATAAAATTAAGAGAAATTAATAAAGTTATTACATAACTTGTTTACTATTCATTGAAACCATTATTCAACACCTAAACAATAAGAAAAGTATCGATTGTTCACATTTTTTTAAGAGATAATTTTATATATACAGATTGATTTCTTTACAACTAGAAACATAGAATATAAGACAATATAAATAATGTAAATGTGGTGGTTTCCCCCCAAAAATATTCCATGTTACAAAAAAATTACATTAGTCAAAATTAAATCAAGATTATCCTTTAATAACATAGTGCACAAATTAGTAGGTAAATACATTTAACCAAATAATGGGCTATAGTCAAGAACTAGTTCTTCCTTGATAAAAGATGTAAAGTACAAAGGATCACAAGTAAAGATATTCAAGATCCAAAAAAATATTAGTTGCTTGATAGTATGGAATAAAATGTAATTATTAAGTAAATTAAATTATACTTGTAGGATATTTATTATGTGACCATCTTTTATCCTAGACATGTCAAACTTTGTTAACATAACTATTTTGTAATAATCAGTATGAATCTCTAAATTGTGATAAGTAAAAAGGTGTAATACTATTAATTCATGCTTGACAATTCCTAGGATTTTAATTGTTTATGTTAAAGATCACTTTGGTCATTTGAAGCATTTTTATGCACGTAAAAAAAATTATTTTCTTGCCAAATAAAATTGTAATAGCATTTAATAAACACTTTACAAAAAAGGAGATGTATTTTAACAAAATAAATTAGTAAAGAATTTTGCAAAAGCATTCATTTAAAATAAATATTATATTTACTAGTAATAAACTTCCTATTATCAAGAGTTTCTTCATCGTCATAATATCATATAATTAAGTAAAATCCCAAAAGGAAATAAAAATATAGTTAAAAAGTATTTATAAGGTAGTTACACTATTTATAAAGTAAATAATCCTAGCAAAAAATAAGATCAACGTATCAGCAAAACAAGAAAATTCATAAACAAAACAGAGCAATGCATATGACAATAAATTAAGAATTAGTTACTTTTAAATATTAAAAATATTAGTTTACTTCACCCTCTAAAAGATAAGAATCGAGGCAAAAGTCAAAATGTTAGGAGAATCATAATATCAATATGAACTTAATTAAGCTATAAACAGCGAAATTAAACATATTCTCTTTCTTTCTGTGAATCTTTTAGGGAACAAATAAATAGAGCTCAAAATGAAACATGCACAAAGTCAATACAACCAATTTACGTGAAAAAACCTTCTCGGTGTAGGAAGGAAACAACCATGGAATTCCTCTCCAAAACTTCCACTATTAAGAAACAATTATACAAAAATTCTCTCTAGATAAAACTAGAGGCAAACAATCAATAACATCATCAAGAATACATCTTCTTGGAAACTAACAATTATTTCAAGAAAAATGGAGAAATCTAACCCAAATTCATAGTCATTGTTCACGGCTTAGATTTTTCCAAACCAGTGAGCTAAATCAAAATCCCACCGTACAGATTGAAGAGTCTTGAGTTGTGAACATTTCTAAAATCTTTTAGCTCAATTGGACCATAAACGACGTTCCATCAAAGCACTTGATAAAGGCTTGCTGAAGAGGAAAAAACTAAAAGCTTTTCTACTTTTATTTTTGCTATTACAGCTCTAATTTTTCTCTGCAGAAAAACCACTAAGAGCAAACCCTAAATGGGTTTATTAATTAATCAATCAAATGACAAAATTTCCCTTTTCTCCATGAACCATTAAGCCAAATGGGATTTACTTGAGCTCCTCAAAATAAGAGGGAAACCTAACAAATCTCCCCATTTCCCAATTAGTTGGAAGGATCCGCCAACCAGGCAATTGAACAACAAACTTCAAGTTTTTCCCTTGATACTACTTTTGTCAACATGTCAGATCCATTCTCATCAGTATGGATTTTCTAAAGTTCAAGCAACTTATTGTTAAGAGTATCTCTTATCTAATGATACCTCACATCAATATGCTTTGATCTTGAGTGAAACGCGGAACTCTTCACTAGGTGAATAGAACTCTAATTATCGCAGGACAACAAGTATTTCTGCTGCTTGAAACCAAGTTCTCTCAAGAATTGCTTCATCCACAACAACTTCTTACAAGCTTCTGTTGCTACAATAAACTCCGCCTCTGCTGTAGAAAGTGCAACACACTTTTGTAATCTTAACTGCCAAGAAATTGCTCCACTAGAGAAAGCTATTAGATAACCTGAAGTAGACTTACGAGAATTTTCATCTCTTGCCAAATCTGAATTAGTGTATCCAATAACACTAGTTTTCCACTTTCCAAAGCTTAGTGTTAACTTGGAATTACCTTGAAAATATCTCATAATCCACTTTACTGCATCCCAATGCTCTCTTTCTAGATTCGAAAGAAAACGACTAACAACTCCAACTGCATGAGCTATGTTTGGCCTCATACACACCATTACATATATTAAGCTTCCTACTACTGAGGCATATGGAACCTTTTTCATATCCTCTTTCTCTTTATCTATTGAAGGGCCTTGACTCGATCTCAACTTAAAGTGGTTAGATAAAGGAGAAGAAACTACTTTAGCTTTATCCATATGAAACCTTTCAAGTACCTTGTTAATGTACCATTCCTGTGACATGTACAACTTCTTTCCTTTCTTGTCTCGACAAATTCGAATACCAAGAATTTTTTTTGCTGGCCCCAAGTCCTTCATGGAAAAAGACTTACTCAACTGCTTCTTCAAATTATCAATCCTTGAATAATTTTTGCCAACAATCAATATGTCATGAACAAAGAGTAATAAAATGATAAAATCATCATCAGACAATCTCTGCACAAAAACACAATGATCAAAAGTAGTCTTCTTGTAACCATGCTCCTCCCTTATAACTGACTCAAACTTCTTATACCATTGTCTTGGTGCTTACTTCAACCCATAGAGGCTTTTCTTTAACCGACATACATAATCCCCTTTTCCTTTAACCTCAAAACCCTCTGGCTGTTCCATATAAATCTCTTCCTCCAAATCACCATGAAGAAAGGAATTTTTCAAATCTATTTGCTCAATTTCTAAATCCAAGCTTGCTGCTAGACCTAGAACAACATGTATGGAAGACATCTTCACTACAAGAAAGAAAATATCATCAAAATCAATATCTTTTCTCTGACTGGATCTCTTGATGACCATTCTAGCTTTGTATTGTGGTTGTGAATTGTGTTCTTCTTGCTTCACCCTATAGACCCACTTGTTCTTTAGAGCTCTCTTACCCTTAGGAAACTTTAACAGCTCAAACGTCTGATTGTCATATAGTGACTGCATCTCATCTTCCATAGCACTAACCTAGTATGCCATGTTTCCATCTTCCATCACTTCTACCTAACATTTAGATTCTCCCTCATCTGTTTCATACTATATGGAAGAACGCCAGTCTCTGGTAGACCTCCTAGATGGAATTTCTGGTTCTGGCAACTAATTAGTAGTCTGGTGATTTGTTTCAGCTTGCATATCTGCATCATCTGAACCTTGTTGGTCATCTTGAAGATTTTGTTCCATCTGTATTGATAAAGGAACTGAATCTAGGTCAATCAAATCATCGCTATACTGATGGACTCTTTTTTCTATCTTTTCAACATCTTGTATAGTTTTCTCTTGTATAAACACAAAATCATGACTCCTTACTAGTTTCTTCTCAACTGGATCATACAATATGTAGCCAAATTCATCCAGACCATAACCAACAAAGATACATTGTCGTGTCTTCACATCAAGCTTAGATCTCTCATCTTTAGGTATATGCACAAATGCCTTGCAACCAAAAATGCGGAGATGATCATAAGAAACACCTTTACCAATCCAAACTTTTTTTGGTACATCAAACTAAAGAGAAACACATAGTGTGAGATTAAGAACATGTACAACTGTATTCAAAGCCTTACCCCAGAAAGATCTTGGTAGCAAAAGAAGACATCTTACTCTTTCAACCAATGTCATGTTCATTCTCTCAGCCAACCCATTTAATTGAGGAGTCTTGGGAGGTGTCTTTTGATGTCAAATGCCCTTATGCCTACAATACTCATCAAAAGGACCTGAATACTCTCACCTATTATCTGTTCTGATGCATCACAATTTCTTCCCATTTTTTCTCTCAACTAAGGCTTGAAACTGTTTAAACGCATCTAATACTTGATATTTGCTCTTCAAAGTATACACCCATAAATTTCTTGAGCAATCATCTATAAAGGTCACAAAATAATTGGTACCATGATGAACGAAAACCGGCATCGCCGATTCTCGCAAATACTTTGGTTTTAATATTTGTAAAACTCTCGCAAGTGCACGAATCATTTCGTAGAAAATGATAAGTATACTCCCAAGGTCGATCTAAGGAAGGAACGTATGTGGTTTTTAATTTATTATTCAAACTTTTAAAAACGAAATTAAATCCTAAACATCCTGTCACGATAGTTTGGTTTTTGTGTTCCTAATCTAATAACATAAAATAAACATATATACAGATTAATTAAATATAAAAAAAATCATAAAAATAAACATAGATACAAATTCAATAAATATTTATCTAAAAATAAATATAAATACAGATTCAATAAATATTCATGCAAATTTTATCATTTATATTAGTGGAGTATTTATGGATATAATAACTAAATTAATTATGCTTGCTCATATTATCTAGGTTATTAAAGATATAAATTGATATTTTATTGATTCTCTCTTTTTTGTATGAATACCACCTTTGGTGGGGTTAGATATTCTTTGTTAACTAAACAAATCAATTAACACCTATGGGTGGGGTTGATAACTAATTTGGTTAATTAAATTAATTCTTTTTCTAAGAGATTGAAAATGAACCATTTAAATGCCACCTTTGGTGGGGTTAGATAGTTTAAACTTTATTCAAGGTGTCCAAATTAAACCTAAGAATTTAGTTATCCGAGTACTAACTTTCAAGTTTTAAAACTACTATTGAAAACATGTTGTCAATACATTTTCACATAATAATTCTTATAAAAACTTTTGAAATAGAGTTTCACTCTAACTACCGGGCGATTGTATCAACAAATAAAAGAGCACTACTCTAAATTAGACCGGATAACTAAACCTTAAAATCTAATTTTCAGATTTAAGTTTGTAATGAAAAATAATATATTTCTCTCTAACATCCTTAATATAAAATCTTGAATAAAAATAAAATCAATTCATTTTAGAAATTTTCACCTATTTAATATTTTGCAAGCATAACAACGTTATTATTATATCTTGATTATAAACAATAGCACTTGATTAAATTTAATCATAGACAAATTAAATATAACATGTAAGAATAAAGCATAAAAATAACTGTAAAGAAAATAAAATCCTTACAGAACTTCGACGCTATTCCCGTTGCTAGAAAACCTCCAAGCGGAATTTTCACTTCCATTTATTGAATCAAAAACTAAAATATTACAAAACATTACAAGTTCCTCTCAAAAGAGAAGAACTCTAAAGCTAAGAGAATTGAACTAAAAACTAAGAGAAAAACTAAGAAAAGCTTAGAAACTAAGAAAGAAACTAAGAAAAACTCAAAAAACTAAGAAATGAGAGAAAGAAAGAAGAGAGAAGTGTGGTTTTTAGGTGTGATTTGAAGTGAAGGGAAGGGGGGTATTTATAGGTGAGGATGGAGAGAAAAAATGAGTAAAACAATGTTAAAAAAATATTAAAAAATTAAAAAACGTGTAATGGAAATGCTGAGGTCATCAATGACGTCAGCATGACGTCACAGGGGCTGCTGCACGTGAAAAATGGGGTGAAAACGCTTTGGCGCTGAGGGCGGCTGGCCGCGACAAGACGCCGGGCCGTCTAGCGCGCAGCTCGGCGAGCGTGAATAGTGCCCGTGCGCTGTGGCACGCGCGGATGGGGATGTCAACACGTGCGGGCGCGTTTAGCATGGGAAGTACTGGTATACAATTGTGCGCGATTTTCTAATCTTTTTGACATTTTTGACATTTTCGACCCATTTTGTCCAATTTTTTCCATGTTTGTTGACCTTTTCCCACTTATTTATTAATATATTTGTGATGTATTGCTTCAAGTATTCTTGTTTGAGTCTTTAAATTGCGTTTTTAAGCCAAAATACCTGAAAAACAATAAAAATACCCGTGATTCCGAAAAAGACAAATTTATATAAATATATGATAAAACATATAAATATATATATTTTTAATCAATTAATGTGCATAAAATCATGGTTATTTTAGTGCTTTTTGAGCATTCATCACAAGCTACCCCTTGTTAATATCTTTAGTCACCCATTTAAGCCTCACAAAGAACTTTTCACATCTTTAAGCTGCATTTTATGCCCAACCAATAAGAATTACCTTTACCCTTTCACCTTTAAATTTTAAGAAGAGAAAAAAAATGCAATCATGTGTTATGCTATAAAGCAAGGTGAAATGCAATGCACCATAAAAAAAACAAAAGAGAAAAAGAAGAAGCAAAACTCACAACACAATTATCCCTCTATAAAAAAAGAAAATAGAATTGAAAATAAGTTTAGGGATGTTGTAAAGTTACACAAAAAATAGGATGTGGAATAATAGAATGTAAAAAGAATGATAAGAGAGGGTGCACTAAAACAAAGCTCAATTGTAGTTATAAAGTACATGATAAACAAAAAGAAAGCTATAGTGTGGAAAGAGCCTAAATGTCTTCATTCATCGACCCCCCACCTAAGCCTTACATTACAAGCATGTAAAGTCCTTATTGATCTTTAGCTAAGTGCATATTTGTATTAGTGGAGAGGGATGTGAAAAATAGACTAATGACACTTGTTCTAAGATTGGATTGATTATCATACTCGTATAGATTGATTCCATGAGTGCATCGGATGATATCATGTGCAACACACACATACAAATATTTGTCAAAAACCTTACATATCCTTGTATTGATGGAACATTGATTGATGAATATGTGAACCTCCTCATCATAGGATTGGACATCTTTTGAAAGGGGTAGTTTTTGCTAAATATGCATGTATTAATAGAAGTATATTTATGAATATACTACCCATGTTATTTTATTTAGTTATACTTGGCTTTACTTGAGGTCAAACAAAGAATTAAGTTTAGAGGTGTGATGACTCTATGAAAGTAGAATTATTAGCGAACTTTTTTATTATTATATTTACTTGTTTTCTCAATAAATAGTATTTTTGGGGATACAAATATAAAAATATAAACTTTTTTGTGAAAAGGGGTGAAAATATAATTTTGGGATTTTTTTTGGGATTTTTAGGAAATTTTTATGAATTTTTAATTTAGAACCAATCAGAAGCTTCCATGTGGCCTAAAATGCAAGTAGAGGAGTTGATTAGGTAAGTCACGTAGACGCCACGCAAGTAGAGACAACAAATCATAGATCGCCATGTGTTTTGAGTGAAGTAGTGCATGCCATGTGTCAATACGATGTTCAATACAAGTTTGAAGCGCGATCAAACAACATTGCCATGTCTCACCACTATACTCATCTAGTCGTTCCACCCGTGTGCCATGCTATCCGTTACTAAAAATAAAATTTTTCCGAATGGCACTAACTCAACATACTTTGACTCGGGCCGGTCTCCCATGCCACACATCGTGCTCTGCTTTTCCCAATGAATTCTATGTGCCACATGTCGTGATGTGATTGGTAGGTGTTGTTAGTTTTGATCTTAGTCCTTGATCTAAAGCTAATTTGAAGGTCCAAATTGTACCTAAGCTATATTTATGTCTCTAATCACCCCATAAACCCTAATGAGCCACCAGTAGCATAATTTTGGTAATTTTTTAGAGTTTAAAAGAAAGAAAAGTATAGAAAAATTCAAAAGGAGATGTAATTTTGGTGGAGAGTCAAGAGGAGATCACTAAAATTCATGATTTTGATTGTATTTCTTCTTGTACTCTTTTCTTTATTAATTTTTATGTCTTTCTTTATGAAAAATTTAAGCTTTATGAACAAAATTATGTGTAGTTAATTTATTAATCTAGGGATCTTATGAATCCAATTTTCACCATGTGATGATCTAATATTTTAGCCCAATTATAATTTTTATTTATTTATATTATTTAATCTAATTTTTTTGGTATTAATTGTTTGGCCAAAAAATTATCTATAGAGGCAATTAAATAGATTTGAGAGAATTATTTAATTGTTTGCCTTGATTAAATAACATACATAGTTTCTAGGCAGAGATGTATGATTCTTATGTATGTGATCCATAATTGATGAACTTAATGAGTAGTATGCAATTTATTTGGCATAAGAGTGTGATTAAATTAATTACTATATGATGTGTAGTTTACTTGAGAAAAGAATACATGCTTAATTAGATTCAATTGATCATATAATTAATTTATAATTATAATATTGGGAATTTTAGTTATTCACATGTTTAGAAAATTAGGGGATTAAGTGTTCCTAGATATTTTCTCATATATCTTCTTAGTTACCAAATTTGATTTAATTAATTATTGTTATTTACTTTTAGTTATTTTAATCTTGCTTCCTTAAAATATAAAAACACATAAAAAATTGATTTTTATTTTTTTTAGTTTTAAAAATTAGTTTCTAATAAAATAATCTCCATGAGAACGATATTTTCTTATCATTATATTACTTGTTGTGATACATATACTTGCATATTCATTGCACTCACAATTTTTGTGGCGATCAGTGATCATCCTTTGTGGTATCTCAAGGAAAGGTTTTTATGGATTTTGTTTGCTTATGGTTCTAATCTGATCATGTTTAACACGTTCTTAGCAAATCAATTGTTCCTATTCCTTTTAGTTCATGAGTTCCTAGGATTGTTCGCCTAGAGGGTCCGCATAATTTGGTATTATAGTTTTGGTTACTGGAAACAAGTTATCTATCAATATCTATCTTTTTTTGAGTTCTTGATTTAAAAAAACAAATCTGTCATTTCATAGTTCTTGTGTTTTCTTTCAATTTTGTTTTTGTTGTTTTCATCTTTGGATCTCATTTCTTAGTTATCTTTGAATTATTCATTCTTTTCTTGTTCTTTATTTCTGTGTTAAATCCATTTTTTTCTATAAAAGAAGAAGAAGAAGAAGAGAGCTTGTTGTTCATATTTTCATAAAATATTTTGATAAATTGGCATTGTATCTTTAAACGACCATAACTTTTGAATCGAGTAACAAAAAAAACTTTTATAATATATCAAATCAAAGATATTTTTGATTCCTATAAGTCAAATAGGGAATTGCCTCTAATCCATACAATTTTCGACCCCAAATTCCACCATTTACATCAATTACTAAGGTTTAAAACTTTTGTTTCACCTTTTCCTTTTGTTGTGTTTCTATTTTTGTTCATTAGGGTTGTGAATTTGTTTTTGTGTCTTTTATATTCATCGAAAACAATAAAAAAAGAGAGAAAAAAGAAGAAAAAAATGAAAAAAAAGAGGGATCTTGAAAGGAAAAGAAAAGAAAAATCTCAAAAAGATTTCCAACAAGATAAGAAAGAGAGATCTTTGGAGCTGAGATTATTTCTTTACTATTTTGACATTCCAAAATTGATTATTTATTCCTTTCTTTATTATTATATTCTTTCCATATTCCCTTTAGATTCTTTTCATTTAAAAGAAAGATCTTAAAAAAAAATATTTCCAACTTGAGATTATTTCTTTCCTATTTTAACTTTCCTAAATAGATTTTCTTCTTTCTTTCATTTCTTCATATTTTTAGGTACATTAGGTAGTCGAAATAAAAAAAAGGATACCAAAGTGACATATTGTTCAATATTTCTATTCTTGTTGAAGTAAGTGTCCAATTCATTTTTTCTTGCTTAAGTTTATCTTTATTCTTGTTGAAATTAGTTTTCCTTTATTTTGTTGTTGTATCCAATATTTCATTCTAGTTTCATTCTCATGATTCTTTCAAGTATAATAAGGTTGTTTTGAGTCTTTTACCTTTTTAATTTATTCATTTAGATTTCTTTCACATGTCTTTTGCTTCCTTTTAGAGTTTTCTTAATTTTCTTGGGTCTTTAGAATCATCTTTGGATTTTTTTCTATTACCATTTTCCTTAATTAAGTTTTTAAAATTCTAATTTTTGAGATTGCCACCAACAAACTGGTTTCTTCTTGAGATTAGTTGAATTTTTTGATTTTTTTTAGAACATAAAACGGGGATGGCTTGAGCTTTGAGTGGTAAAAGGCAAGAGAAATTAAAAAAAATGGCCAAAATAATGTGAAAAAAAGAGTTATAACAATTTGATTTGAGAGCAAACACGTGATAGAGTGAGTAAGGAACAACACCTTTTATTTTAATTTATTTTATAGGTTGAAAACATGAGTATGGAAAGAGGAGAACCACAAGTGGTCGACATGAAATTCTTCATCAAGACTTTTAATGACCAATGTAAGAGGCTAAATTCAAGGTTCGATGATTTAAAATCCTCTATCGGTTCTAAATTACATAGAAGAAGACATAGAAGACATGAGTTTGATGAAGAAGAAGATGATTCCAATGTGGAGGAGTGAGTACTAGTTCAAGTGATGATGAGATACCACCATTGGAAGATTATTTTGATCTTAAAGTGGAAGAACCTGTGCATGGAGATTTACTTGTCACAAGGAGAGCCCTAAATATACATCTTAAGGATGAAGTAGATTAAGAGCACCATGAGCATATATTCCACATAAGATGTCACATGAAGGATAAGGTATGTACGCTGATTATTGATAATGGGAGCTGCACTAATGTTGCTAGTACCTTATTGGTAGGGAAGTTGAATTTGAAGTGGAAGAAGCATCCCAAACCGTACAAGATACAATGGCTTAATGATTATGGAGAAGTAGAGGTTAACAAAAAATTTTGGTTTCCCTTTTCAATTGGAAAATATGAAGATGAGGTTCTATGTGATGTGGAATCGATGTATACTACTCGTATTTTTACTTGGCCAACCGTGACAGTTTGATAGGAGGGTGACACATGATGGGTGCAAAAATCATTATTCTTTTGTAATGAACAACCAAAAAATTGTATTAGCCTATCTCAAACCTTTGCTAGCTTATGAGGACCAAATTATTATAGCAAGAGAGTGCGAGTTGAGAAAAAAAGTGTGAGAAAGTAGAAAATCAAAAGAGAGTAAGTGAGGTCGAGAGGAAAAATGGAAAGAAAAGTGAGAAAAAAGGAGAGAAAAGGAGAGAAAAGTGAGCAAAAGAGAGAAAAAAAAAGTAAGCAAAAATGAGAGAAAAGTGAGCAAAATGGAGAGGAAAATAAAAGAATGAGTGTAATTTCTAAAAAACATGAGATTAATAGTGCAATGATGGTAAGGCAACAAGTAATTCTACTTTTGTACAAAGATGTTTATCTTTCTACTAACGATCCTAACTCATCTTTGCTTGGTGTTGTGTATCTTTATTGTAGGACTTTGAGGCTCAAGTTCCTAAAGAGATTCCCTATGGATTACCACATTTGAGAGAAATTGAGCATCAAATAGACTTCACACAAGGATCCACGATACCAAATTGTCTTGCTTACAAAGCTAAGATTCGATGACAAATCTTTTCAAAGAGGAGGGAAATAATGGAGATCGAGGTGCTAACCAAGTTGATGTTTACAAATATCTCAAGATCCTCAAGATCCTACAAATATTCTCAAGATCCTATACAAGGGATAGATTTGGAAGATCAAGTTGGGTGTTAGGATTAATTTAGGGAGCAATTTATGGTTTTAGTTAATTGTGGGCCTTTTATGTTTTATTTATCATAAGTCTTTTTAGTCTTTTATTTTCTTAAGGTTGGATTAGGCCCAATATACCAACAAACAAAGCCCATTTTGTCTAGGTTTTTCTTTAGAGATTGAATTGGTGCCTAGGGTTTTCTTTAGGGTGAATTTGAGTCTTTCCATGAAGGTTTCTTGATTATAAAAAGAAGCCACTATGTAATTTGGAGGCAGACCACGTATCATTAATAAATTATTTTTAGAAAGCTTCTCACTTTGTCTTCTTGTGTTCTTGATTGAATCCTTAAATTTGACTTATCAAAGGGATTGATCATTGATAACTGTATTTTATATATAGTTATTTTCGTCTATTTTATTAATTATAATTGCTATGTTCTTGACATTTTTAGTTAATTTTAATGGAATAAATTAATATGTACCGTTTATTTTTTAAGGAATATATTTTTAAGACAATTAAAGAATTTGAATCGAAAAAGCACTTAATTGCAAAAAAAAAGTCTGAAAATATAATTTAAACTAAAACAGGGCTTAATTGCAATTACCAAAAGTTTAAAAGTTAATTTAAATTAGAAAAAGGGCTTAATTGCAATTAAAAAAAGTTTAAAAGTTAATTTGAATTAAATTGGAGGGCTAAAATGAAATTAAGGAAATTTATTTTCTACGTAGGAAAAGGAGGCCACTCTCGAAATCACCAATGCGCGACACCCTCTGTTCGATCAGGAAATCAATGGCAACAATGAGGCGTGTGGATCCAAATAGGAAAATCTCAAGTGGACGCGGGTTTTCTGGTGGCACGCTGCTCGGTACCCATGTGGGGCCCACCTGCCGCGTAGGTCGGCGTTTAGGTGGGACCTACGTGTCTCGCGTGCGTCGATCCCGTGCGGCGC
Source organism: Hippophae rhamnoides (assembly GCA_033030585.1). Taxonomy (NCBI): domain Eukaryota; kingdom Viridiplantae; phylum Streptophyta; class Magnoliopsida; order Rosales; family Elaeagnaceae; genus Hippophae; species Hippophae rhamnoides. The sequence goes on along the minus strand of CM065431.1, from coordinate 27,065,293 downwards.
AACCACATGCAAGCTCTCCATCCAACCGTTTAAAGTCTACCACATTTCCCACTATTTCTTCCAGCCAATCATGTTCTAACACGTGGCACGTTTTGGTGAACACAAAATGCAGAACCACGCACGCGTTTCCAGCAGCTTTCTGTCTCCCACGTGTCTTGGCACCATTTATCCCATGCAACACTTTCCGTGTGTGCCCGTTCATAACACCGTATGAAATGCTGCCATGTGTCCCACTATTTCTTGCAGCGAATCAGATGATGACACGTGGCATGCAGGTTGAATTAAAAAGAAATCAGAAACGACACACGCTGCCCACTGTTTTGCACGATAAATTTCTTTTACACGCGTCTGCAAAAAGAATATTTATTGTTTTCCACTTTAAATATTTTTAATATTTTATTGGGGTATAAATATGTGATACAGATAGAAATGGGGGGGTTGAACGGGTAGATAACACGCAGAAGCCATTTTGGCTTCTGTTGTGTTTCTATGGAGATGAAGTTTTAATTTTCTTTGTGTTCTTGAGCGAATATTCCTTAAATTCTGTAATTTTAATTTTTGTTATGCAGTAATTTAATTTTTCTAGGATTGCATTTTATCTAAATTTATGAAGCTTGGATTTAATTATTTTTGAACGATTTATTAGACTTTTAATTTGTTTATTCTATTTGTGCTTAATGCTTTTGATTATTGAAAAATTTATCAATTGATCTGTGGCACTTAAATAAACTTGGAAGAGGCATTTTTGTGTATATTGGTCATGGATCGAATAACATGTATATATGAAGGATAAGAATATACATTTATCGTATGTGTGACCATTTGAGAACTTAGAGCGTAATGAATCTTGGTGAATTTAATTCTCATAGGAATATAGTGAATTAATTTAACTGGAAAAACAAAATGATAAAATAAATATGCAGTATGTTACAAAAACAATTACAATACAAACAGTTTATGATACATGAAATTTATGATAAAATTATAATACAATAATACAAGTTATATAAATAATTACATCGAATTATTAAGGTAGATAACAAAAATTATATATTTGTACACAGAAATACTAAACAAAATATTTAACTAAAACATTATTCAAAATTTAAAATAAAAGAAAAAGAATTGATTTAATAATTTAATAAAGAAAATAATACAAAGCTAAAAATTTAAATTTTGTTTGAATTTCAAAATTATTTTAATTTAAATATTTTTTAATTTTTAATTTTTTTGAAAATATCTTAGTTAATTAATAAATAAGATATTTTTATTTTAAAAATTAAAAATATAAAATATCTTAAGTGAATTAATAACCTAGATATTTTTAATTTAAAATATTTTTCCTTTCTTAATAAAAACAAATCAAGATTATTTACAACACAATTTCTTTTTAAGATTTTTGATAGTACAAATTTAGAAAAATACTATTTCTCCCTAACAACGGCACCAAAAACTTGATACCCTAATTATTTTGTAATAAATGATAACTATACTTCCAAGGTAAATCTAAATATGAATTACATGATTCTTAAATAATTCAACAAAACTCTTGAAAACGAAAAATAAACCTAAACATTCTCTCACAATTGTTTAGGTTTTAAAACATATGAACTAATAACATAAATTTAAAGATAGATTCAAAAAACATCATGCAACTAAACATTTAACACATAATGGAGAATTTGTGGAATAGATTAGTTAATTAATCATGCTTGCTCATTATTAAATAGGTTATTAATGATATAAATTGATATTATTAAGTTTTCCTTTTTTGTAGGAAAATATCCTAAGGTTGGGATGAGATTCATTGTTAATAAAAACCAACTAATATCCTAAGGCTGTGATTACCAATTGATTAATATTAAATTATGATTTATTACTAATAATATAAAAAACTATCTAACTCATTGCTTAAGGTCGAGCACATAATTTAAACTCACATTCAAGGTGTCAATGTTTGTTTAAGATTAAAATATCTGGGAACTAAATTTTAGATTTTAAATCTATTACAAGAAATATATATGTTATAAATATATTTCTCAACTTTATAAAAAAATCTTTGAAATAGAATAATGATTTTAAATAAGGTTTAGATAATCAAATCCTAAATCTAACTTTCATATTTAACTTACTACAATGGTGTTAATATTATTTTTTGTAACAAGCTTTGTAAAATTCTTGATTGAAGAAATAAAAATCAATTTATTTTATAAAATTGTTTACCTAAATTAATCTTTCATAAGCATAGCAATATAACAAATATCACATAATATTTTTGGCCAAACATACTTAGATTTAATAAATGATTGGTAAATTAAATATAGCATTTATAAAGACACACAAATTAATTCTAAAATAAAGCATACATTTAAATTTTTTACTATCAATCTGTATCTAGGAAAATTCCAAACAAATATGCCTATACTATTTATTGGATCAAAAACTACTATATAGAAATTGCAGCTAAACTAAATCCTATGCTACTAAAGAAAATTGAAAATAAAAAGCTTAAAGAAGAATCAGATTGTGTAAGACATATCTTATCCTTATATTATGCTTGATGGTAATTAAGTGCTTTTAGGTACAATTCTCCTAGTGTGTATCAATTGAATCATTTTTAAGCTAAAAATAAACTAACAAAAACATATCATGATTTCGAAAAGTATAGATTTACTAAATTAATAATAAAATTATACAAATAAAAATCTATTTTGATGTTAAAGTGCATATAAATTGAAAATATAAATCTATTTAGTGATTTTTAAGCACTCATCACTTATGGTAACCACTTGATAGCAAACAACACAACTAGGAAATAAAATAGATACAGCTCAATAGAAATATAAATGTATATATCTCTATTAATCGGGACCTCTACCCTAATTTCCTATTGCTTCCCTAACTTACTGCCTTATAACAACTTGGCTCGACACACGAACCTGACTTTTCTTCAAAGCTAACACACCAATAACCAATGATGGGAAATAAACACAACCACGAATCTCAAATAACTACTAGATTTGGGATCTCAAACAATAACTACCCAACCCAATCTCAAAAAGATGTTTTCACAAAATAAGTAAAATAGTTAGGAGCTCATAATACTTTTGCACACTATTTTACTCTCACAAAGACATATCATAATCACTGTAAAAAACTCAAGATGATTAGTGAAAATATAATTCGAATTGATAGAAAATTTTGGCAAAGTTTCATAAAATTTTTCAAATTGATTACACAATAAAGGGTTTGATGAGGGCTCTGGCAAGAGCCTTGTAGGTGCCTAAAAATCACATTTTTTCGATTCAAAAATTATTGTGTAATTGTCCATAAATATATGTACACAAAATGAAACAAAAACCAGCACTCATAACCTAGTATGCATACTAAAAAACCAACCTCATCATGAATGTATAACATTATTTCAATCATAGTGTATCTAACTATGGGCATGTGTGCACCGCTAATCAAAAATAAACAACCATACACATAGAAATATAGAAACACTAAGTAAAATAGGAATACTCCATGTTTGCACAAGGAAAGCTAACAAATACACAAAGGACTACAGGGCTTACATTCTCCCTCTTCACTTTCCCTGTTAAAACACTATACAACGAAGTACAAACACACATCAATAATGAAAAGATCATTAAGATGACCTACAGATGATTGTTCCCATGAACAAAACATCGACGCATCCTAACATTAAAAAAAACACCTACTCTAAGTGCATCGACCTTGTACGCTCCATCCATCTTCTTGGAACAACACTTCCATACCCTAACAAGTTGAAATGAAAGGGTCTCAACAAAACTGCACACAACAAGTTTGAAGCTTGAAGACTTCAATCAACACTTGTAACCTACACATAAGAAACAAATACATACCTCATAAATGTATCATGTAGACATAGTGTGTAGTCTATCCAAATAATATTGTGTTATCCCTATATAGGTACACAACGATAGGAAAACACATATAATCATACACCAGAAACTCATGCAATATAAACAACTCCCCTTGACTTCATACAAAACTTCCCCTAAGTGAATGCAAGTTAGGTAATAGGATGCAAGTAGTGCAATCCTACACTCACTACCCATGCAACATATAGCATGGCAAAAAACACATAGTTATGCACATAAGATTTTTCCACTTTTTGACACAGAAGGTCAAAGAAAAACCCTTATATGATGGAAAGAAGGCATAAAAATATGCAATAATCCTAAAACTCATGAAAAATAGTAGATAATATTAAAGTAAAAGAAAAATATGTAACATATTTAAGAAAAATAAAATAAAAAAGAGAGTAACTAAACATAATGTTCTTCAGGCTCACATTAATTTGAAGAATACAAGTAGTAGTCTCTTAGGGAGATATGCAAACACAAATAGCCTTTTCTTAGTGATTCAAATGTGATAAAGTCTAAAGGTTAGTAAAAATATTAGCAAGCTAAAGGTCATTGCTAATATGCTGCTAAGAAAAAGGTTTGATTCCACTAAATCCCTTATGAAATAATGTTGAAGATCACTGTGTTTGGTCCTTTAGTGTTGGAATGAATTTTTTGAAATACAAATAGCACTAGTGTTGTCACAAAGTAATATAAGGTTGTTACAATGATTCTAGAGTCAAACAATATCTACTTCATTCATAGCAATTCAGAAAAACATAACCCCATAGCAATATATTCAACTTCAGTAGTGGATATGGACATATAACTCTTCTTTTTATTGTGCCAAAAAATTAATGAATTACCCAATTAGAAATGCTAGCTTGAGGTACTCTTTCTATTATCATTAACCCTACCCATTCGATATTGGAATAGACAACAAACTCTATAGTAGTGTCCCAAGGATACTATATACCAAATTATAACCTATTATTGACATATTTGATGATTCATTTAACAGTTGCTAGATGCAATTCATTAAGACTAGCCAAAAATCTAGGACAATCTTTTACACTAAAATAGATATCAAGACAACTAGCAATCAAATGGAGAAGGGTCCCAATCATACTCCAATACAAAGTCTACTCTACTTCATTAAGGATCTTGATGAAGCAAGCAAGTTTGATATTTTCCAATCAAAACTTCTTGACCAACTCCATGGTATACTTTCTTGGGAAAGAAAGATCTCATCTTTCGTTTGTTTCAGTTGAAATCCAAAAAAAAACTTCAATTTTCCAACTAGGCTCATCTCAAACTCATTTTGCATAGCTGTAGCAAACTTTTGAGCTTAGTCGTCCTTTATAGACATAAAAATGATGTCATCAACATACACTTGAGTGACGACAACTTCACCTTGATTTATTGAGATAAATAACATTTGGTCACCATCTCATCTCAGAAAATAATTATTGGGGAGAAACATAGTGAGACACTCATACCAAGCATAGAAAGCTTGCTTTAAACCCTACAGTGCTTTATTCAGTCTCATCACATGATAAGGAAATTATGGGTCTTCAAATCCTTTTGGTTGTTCAAAATAGAGTTCCTATTTGTTAACTCCATTAAGGATAGAAATTTTTGCATCCATCTAGTATAACTTAAACCCAAAGTAGTAAGCTAGACTAATGATAAGTCTTACAAACTCTAGACGGGCAACATGTGAGAAGATTTCATCGAAGTCAATTCCTTCAATCTGAGTATATCCTTATGGTAAAAGGTGAGACTTTATTTTAGCAATTATGCCATACTAATCTTCCTTGTTTTTGTATAGCCAATATGGGATAAAATGGGGTAAATTTTAGAGTATAATTAAAAGAAATTCAAAAAATTTATTTGATAAAACTTTAATTTAATTTGGGATATCCTTACTTAAAAGCATAATTTTGCAAAACTATTTAAATTATAAGTGATAAAGTACATAACATAAAAAAATGATTCATTTTATATCATGTCTCAGCATTTACTTCAAATAGAGGTTACAAAATGAAATATAAATTTATAACCTAAAGTTCTCTTCTTTTTCCTTGTCTCATAGTTATACACTGCTCTGTCATACCCTATTCTAGAGGTAAGATAAAAATGGGGTGAGCTACACTTAGCTCAATGGGAGTATACTCTAACATATATATATATATATATGGATTCAATAAACAATAAAGCAAATTTTTATCATATTATTTAGGTTATTAAATATATAAATTAATATTTATTTATTTTTTCTTTTTGGTATGAAAGTGTTTTTAGGTAGTACCCAAATTCTTTTCTTTAATATTAATTAACTAATATCCTTAAGAGGGCCTATTAATTAATTAAGTATTAAATTTTAGCTTTATTTATAACAAAATAGAAAACCATCTAATCAGAGCTTTAGGCGGAGTTAGTTAATTAGACTTTATTCAAGGTGTCAAACTTAAACCTAAGAATTTAATTATATGAGTACTAACTTTCTTGTTTTAAAACCATTACTAAAAATATCTTCACTCTAACTATTGGGAGATTGTACTAACAAGTAAAAGAGCACTACTCTAAATGAGACCGGATAATTAAACCTTAAAATCTAATTTTCAGATTTAATTTTGTAATGAAAAATAATATATTTCTCTCTAACATCCTTAATATAAAATCTTGAATAAAAAAAATCAATTTATTTTATAGCAATACATGTTTTACTTATTTAATATTTCACAAGCATAATAACATTATTATTATAACATATTTATAAACAACTAGGAATGTTAAATTTAATCACAGACAAATTAAATATAACATATAAGAATAAACATAAATAATAAGTGTAAATAATTCATTTTAAAATTACACCTCAAAAGAATTCTTACACAACTTTGTTCCTAATTCTGTTATTGGAAAACTTCCTAACGCATTTTCATTTCTGTTTATTGAATCAAAAAATAGAAATCTATAAAAGCATAACAAAATCTTCTCAAAAAGATAAGAACTTTAAAACTAAAAAAGCTAAGAACTAGAGGGAGAAAGCTATAGAGAGAGAGAGAGAAGAGATTTTGAGGGATGATTTTTACAATGGGGGAGAAGGTCCTTTTATAGATGAGAAAAACGCAAAAAAAGGTTGGAAAATATCTTAAAAATTGATTTTGGATGCTGGCATGCATGAGGGGTGAGATTTGCAGCAAACGGGCATTGGCACATGCGGGACAAGCATGAACGTGTGCTAGGAGTGTGTTGGCTATACATAGGTGTGTGTTGGATGCAAGTGGGCATGTACTAGGGGTGTGCTGGGTGTGTACTAGGCATGCGGGCATGCCAAACTCGATATGTTTTACTATTTTGACCCATTTTTTCCAATTTTTTCAAATTTTTTACTTGTTCTCATTTTCTTTCTCAACATATTTGTGATGTATTTCCTATAGTATTTTTCTTCAATTATTTAAGTTATTTTTGAATGAAAATACTTGAAAAATAATAAAAATACCAGTAATTTCAAAATGATAAAATTATATAAAAATATGATAAAATCATACAAATATAAATATATTTAATCAATTAATGTATATTAAATCATGATAATTTTAATGCTTTTTAAGCACTCATCAATAGTCACCCTTTAGAACCCATTAAATGGAAAACTATGAGACATAACAAGAGTCCAATTTTGAGGCCCGTGTGCAGTCAATAATACAAGGAACTATATATGAAAAAATCTAAGAATATATGTGATGTAATGCGTACATGTAGTCTATCACAAAGTTTGAGTTTGAAGATATAAACTAATGACATAAAAATAAAGATAGATCCAATAAATATCAAGGCAATCAAAAATTTATCATACATTAGAGAATTTATGGGATACGTTAGCTAGTTAATTATGTTTGCTCAATATTAAATAAGTTATTAAAAATATGAAGTAAGATTATTGATAGTTAGGGATCAATTTCATTATTAATCAATTATTAATTAAAGTCTTTTGATAGGGATCAATAATTGATAGTTAACTAAATTGTGATTTATTCCTAAGTAATTAATGAACCATTTTATTGATTCTTTTGACGGGGCTATCAATTTAAACTCTCATCAAGATGTCTAAGTTAGGTTAATGATTTAAGTATTTGAACACTAACTTGCAGATTTTAAATCTATTATGAAAAATATGTCACCAATATATTTTTTTCAATAATAAATCTTATAACAATCTTTGAAATAGAGTTCTCTAAATCAGATTTAGAATATTTCATCTAACATCTAAGATTTTACACTAAATCAAATTTAGAGTGTTAAATCCTAAATCAAACCCTCTTGTTTATTATGAAAATACTTTGTCAATATATTGTTCTTTTACAAACTTTGTTTTAATCTTGTTGAAGAAATAAAAATTAAATTCATTTTATAAAAATATTTAATCTATTTTAATATTTCACAAGTGTAACAACATTACTTATATTCTGTATTATATATAACCATACATGCCTATTTTAGTAAATGATCAATAAATTAAACATAGTATTTAAAATAACACATAAAGATAATATGAAAAGAATACATTTAAATATAACTCAATAGAATCTCAGTAATGTTTTTGTCATGAAAAACCTCAAAATAGAATTACTAATACCATTTATTGAGTTTAAGTTAGAATTATTACATAAACTAAAGTTGTCCAACTCTTAAATTACAGGAGAACTTGAAACTACTAAAAGAAAAGCTAGGAAAGTTTAAGAGACTAAGAAATTAGCCTAAGAATGAAGTTATAAGATGGGATGTGAATTACAATAGAATTAGGGTCCTATTTTTAACTATAGGAAAGGACAAAAATATGGATCAAATGACTAGCGATGTGGCACACAATTCTTTCACACTGTGACATATACATGCTATTCATGTTTTGGAGCTCGATCCACTACACTAATGCCACAGCCTGCATTATTCTACTCAACTTAAACTTTTTTTTCTTGTATATCTTTTCTAGAACATATGTAATGCTTTATATATGTTATCTTTTAAGCTTTTAAAGTTGTAATGGACTGCTTTCAAATATATTCTTCAAGTTTTTGATAAATTTTATCCTTTTGAAACTAAAATACTTGGAAAACAATAAAACATACCCATGATTTCGAAAAGATAGATTTGTTCAAAATGATAGTAAAACTAAGAAAACACAAATCTATTTAATAACATAACATGCATAAAATCATGATATGTTAAGTTCTTTTGAGCACTCATCAAACTACCATCACTTACTGTCTTCATAATAACTTGGTCGGACACACAAACCCGACTTTCATTCAAAGCCAACACACACCAATCAAATGTGGGAAATACACTCAACCACAAATATCAAATAACCACTTGATTGGAATCATAAATAATAACTACCCAACCCAATCTCATAAAGACGTTCTTATAAAATATGTAAAATAGTCAAATGCTTATAATACTCAAGTACACTATTTTACTCATACACAAATATTCCACAGTCATTGAAAAACACTCAGGATGAATAATGAAAATGGAATTCAAATTGATAGAAAGTTTTGGCAAAGTTTCATTAGATTTTTTGAATTAATTGCATAATAAAGATATGGGTATTTATAGACAACCACCAAGCTGCAACCCATCCTTATCGAGGCCTCTCCAAGGTCCTTAGCAACCACCTCATCGGGATTTGACTATAGGTCTGATGAGGGCCTTGTTGAAGTGCCCAAAAATCCCATTTTTTCTATCCAAAAATTACTGAGTAATGTCCATTAATACCCATACACAAAATGAAACAAAAAATATTACTCATAACCTAGGATGCATATTACGAAACCAACCTTGTCGTGTGTGTATGACATGCTTTCAATTACAATGTACCTAACTATGTGCGTGTGTGCATTACTAATCAACAATAACAAACTTTACATAGAGGAAGAGGAAACATTAAGAAAATGAATAGACTCTGTGGTTTGCACAAGGGAAACTAACAAAGATATAAAGAACTATAAGACTTACATAATCAGTTATAACATTTTCATAAAAGTGTATGTACATCTATTATCTATATTTCTACATAAAAAGATGTTGTTTTGGCTTTCAAATTTTCTCTATTGTTATCATCACACTTTCCAATTTGTGTGGTTTTTACTTTATTTGTTAATTTTTTATATAGTAAACAGAATGTGTATAATGACAATATTAAAAGTCAAACTTATATATGCTTTATATATTGTACTATGAACTTACATAATGAACAAAATTTGTATAATGACAACATCAAGACTCGAACTTATGCTTTATTTATTGTTCTCTACACTAACAACTTGACTATGAAGTTATGACTATGTAATATTTTAGGTAGTCTATTGCTAGAAAATATTTACTAATGTAAGCAATATTCTCATTTTAGAAACCCTAAAGCATTAAATTGTGAAGTAAAATATGTAATTGCTCTGACATTAGTATTTTATGCTCTCAAAAATATCAATTTTCTATTTTTAACATAATTAAGAAAACATGTACAATGATAATACCAATACTCGAACTTATGTTTTGTACGTGGCACTCTACACTTACTACTTGACTATGAATTTATAACTATGTTAATTTTCTAATTCATATACAAATCATTTGTTTCATATAATGAACAAAATGTGTATAATTACAATACCAAGACTCTAATTTATGCTTTGTATGTGGTATTCTAAACTTAGCACTTGACTATGAAGTTATTATTATATTAATTTTTTATATATTTATAATGAGAAAAGTATATATTGAAAATTATGACTATGTTATTATTATGTTTTTTTAACATATTGAAAATGAGAAAGTCCAATGCCTGTAAATGACTAGGGCAAGTCCTAAAGACTCACCCAACTCACAAGCAGCACAAAACAAACAATAGAAAGAGCACACACACATGACAAGATAGAGCATATAACAATAGAAGAAAATAAAACAGATAGGGTGGTATTTTAATTTATACAAAGATATAGACAATAGGCTAAGAGAGAAAGTAGTAAGCATGGTAGATAAGAAAAGCATAATAGTAGAAATCAAGCAACAAACAATAGGAAGAAGAAATGCTTTCCTATCATAATAATATCCTCACATATTAGTATATACTTGGGTAGAATTATGCATGTACTAACTAAACAATAAAGAATGCATATAAAGTGATATAAAGAGGTAAACTCATAGAGAATCTCTACCTATATGGTAATAGGTTCAAGTTGCTTATGGTAACAACTCGGTAGAAATTAATCATTTAAATGAATAAAATAATATACAACTTGATAGAAATATAAATGAAAATACCTCTATTAGTTAGGACATCTACCCTAACTGCCCATATATTGCCCTTACTAGCTGCCTACTAAACTATAATGATTCAACGCTAAATCTGGCTCTCCTCCAAAGCTCTACCACCACTAAATGGTACGAATAGTCACCAATAGTTAGTATTGTGAAATTTAAGGATATGTCTTATGCAAAGCTCAGGGAACCATGCATGGAATATAAGTCTCAAATGTTATCACACTTTTAACTCATCCAAATTTTATTAAAATAGTTATTTAATCCAATTTCCATTAGGTCACATTCTCTTGACTTTTGGAGATATAAATCACTAGAAAACTACATTAGAGAGGATGAAACCTGTGGGTGTTATATACACATTAATGCTTAAGTCAGTTTTTGAGAGAAAAGCTAAGATCAAAAGGAGTTTGAGTGAGGGTACCTTTTATTTAAAGGTGTTGGTAGATGGCATATTAGTAAATAACTAATACCGATGAATTAATATTTAAATTAATAATGTTTAAATATTGAATTAATTAATATATAATTATTTAAAATATTAATGACTTTCCATAAATGTGGATTCTATCATTAATATTCACTTTGAATTTAAATAATAAAAGATATATCTAATCGTGCACAAATTGTACCCATTTTACTTTTCAAAGTCGATGTGGACGAATCAAATAAGGCCACATGTACTTGGTTATTTTCCTATCCAACATAAGCCCACTAGGCTACCTGGGCAAGTTTTGGTAAGATAGGTAGCCTATTTATCTTGCCCAGGTACAGTGGTTTAGTAATAGTTAGCTCTGGAGTGTCTTAGTTGAGTGGAATAGATGGTACCCCAAATATCTTTATTTTTTCAAAATATAGAGGTCACAAGCTTTCAACAGCTATTATTATGCTTTAATCAAAGTTGATAAGTGCTTCAATCAGTCTATTTAAATCATCATAGGGAGATCATAAAAGCACACAAATAAGATTATAAATCCTAGTAGTAGCCAAGAAGGGAAAAGAAGAGAAAAGTTCAAGAGGGGAATAAAAGGAGACATAACTATGTGAACGATTCTATGAAATATTAGTGCTACAAATCAAGAGATTTAGTATATCTATTCTTCTTCTCCTTTATTTATCAATTATATTGTCTTTCTTCCTAAAAATCTGAGTTTTAAGAACATAGTTATGTCTAGTTAATTTATTAATCTATGGGTCTTATGAACCTAATTTTCTACATGTGATGATCTAATATTTTCCCCCAATTGTTATTATAATTCAATTATATTATTTAATCTGATTTTTATGCTATTAATTGTTTGGCCAATAATTGATCTATAGTGGAAATTAAATAGATTTGAGAGAATTATTTTTTTTTATTTTGATTGAATAACATGCATAGTTTCTAGGTAGAGATGAATGATTCCTATGTGTGTGATCTATAACTAATGATCTGAATGAGTAGTATGCAATCTAATTAACATTAGAGTATAATTAGTTTAATTACTATATGGTGTGTAGTGCACTTAAGAGAGGAATTCATGCTAGGTTAGATTTAATTGAACATATAATTGATTGATGAATATATGGGGGAAATTTAGCGATCTACCTATTAGGAAATTGGGTAATTAGAGATTCCTAGATTATTTTCTCATAAATCTTCATAGTTGTTGAGTGTTGTGAATTAAAATTAGCTATCATTTATTTTTTAGCTTTTATATCTATAATCCAAATAGTATTCATAATAATTATATCGGTACTCAGTTATAAATTACACAACCCCCTGTGTGATCAATATTCATACTTAGATATATTATATTACTTGCATGACCCATATACTTGAAAATTGCATCATGTTGATCTATTTTTGGGAGTTAATTACTTATAATGGATATCAATAATGGTTATTATTATACTAGTTTGTACATTTTTATTATTGTTTTAGTGTTTTTGTTATATGCTTAGGTTGACAAGTAAAAATCTTGTCTTTTTTGATAAAAAAATAGAGAGAATTTTACTTCACTTAAAAAAGGAAAGGTTAGCAATATATCAATCAGAGGTTGTGGTAGAAGTGGGGGATTAATGAGCTATTTTGGTCCCTACACCTTTAAGGGATTTGGTAGTCCCATAAGTAGATGGAGCTCTATCATATATCAATAGACAGGGCATTAATACTAACAAATTTGAACTTAAGCTAATAATCACTCAAATGTTACAAGCAAATTCGTTTGAAGGGATAATAAAAAATGAACCAAATATTCACTTGGATTCATTCTTGGAAATATGTGACACCATTAAGATGAATGGTATATCAGATGATTTAATTTTCCTTCGCTTGTTTCCTTTATTTCCGAGGGAAAAAGCTAAGGCATGGTTATAGTCACTACCTCTCGAGTCAATCAATACATGGGAACAATTGGCTCAAAAGTTCTTATCAAAATTATTCCCAATTTCAATGGTAGTACAGTACTGTATTAATTATATTATAAGCACTTGTAATGATCTACAACAATATAGTTTACAAATAGTAATGTATTACATAATATATACTATTTTTCCATCCTTAATCACCAAAACCTTTTTTTTATGCCCAACCACAACATTTACATCACTAGATAAGAAGAGTTCTCTTAGTAGTTCATGTACAATTGCCCTATGTATGGTAACATCGCCAAATTTAGCAAAGGGGCTCTAGCAACTCTTAAATATTTAAAAAGAATAGTTCTCAATGCAACTATGCTTACCCAAAATGATGTCTACAACTTGGTGTGCCCAATTCAAAAAACTAGGTTCCTCCACCTGAAGTAACAAGGAGAATTTAAAATGAAAAAATTGACAAAATAGAAATAGTAAATCTCAAAATGGAGCCACTATATCGTTCCAAGCAAAATCATCAAAATTTCCAAGAGATGAATAATCATGCCAAGAATCCCGAAGAAACTTTAATAAAATTTAAGCCTTTCTCTTACCTTTATCTGTGCTATCAATTTAAATCAATAGAACCAACTGAGTCAATACCCTAACAGCCACATAATCATTTCGACAATCATCTGACAAAGAACACAATGACAAAAGAGCCCATGTTACGTACTCAATTGCACTATCAGAGATATTTAACATGAACTTCACCAAAATAGGAATCATTAGTGTGTGTATAACAAATGAAGCACAACCTGCCAATGTGTGACAAAGTAGTTCAATGGTAGCCAAAGCTAGCTCCGCATAAATATTTCTCCAAATCACTGGTGAGTCTATCAACGAGAACCTCATCTGCACTGGAAGAAACCATCTTGTTCCTTGTCTGCTTCACAAGGCATAATTTAAGCAAGATCTTGATACCAACCTTTAGAGCTCATAGATAAGCACAAATTGCTTAGTTCCTCCAAATCTCCATCACTCCTAGGAGTATTTCATCCACACTAGTGACTTGAGCTCGTAACTCCGTCGATTTACTACTGGAAATCATAGCTTCGATCAAGGCAGCATAGTTAATACTAACATTGATCAAAGAATGTTGAAGTAAATGTAATAATAAAATCACAGGGTTCAGTTCTAAAGCTACAAACTCGCACTCAGACTCGGTGAGTTGGAATAACATTTCAACAATGGTGAATGATTCAAGTCTCAAGTCATTAGAATTAGAGTCAAAAAATATGTTACAAATGATATTTACTGTTTTGCTGAGGTGGGTATAGCCAAAGCTAGGTCGCAAGGGGAGGTGTGTAATGGGAAAAGGAAAAAAAGAGAGGGAAAAAGAAAAAAATTGATATAGAAATTTGGTGTGTAGTGTAAAAGGGAGAAAATATGTGAAATTAAATTAATAGATAAATGAAAAATTATTAGGTAATTTTTGTATTTTTTTAAATGAATAACACACATACAAAATATATTATTTGATTTTGATTTTAAAAACACTAGGAACTTATTATTTTAATTAAATCACTATCATTTAATAATCGTGACTATATAAGTTTGTTTATATTTAAGTAATTTTTGTTGTTGAACTTATGGTCATGGTTACCGATAAAAATCAAGGTTATATGTATACACTATAGCCTTGGTTTTTATTAAATCATGACCAAAACTCTATGCCCTCAGTTTTTAAGAAGGCTGAGTTAAATTTCTAAGACCAAAGATCATTATTTTAGTAGTGTAAAGACACATAATTAAGATTACAAACCCTAGCTATTGTTAAGAAGAGAAGAGGAGAAAAAGTTCAAAAGGGGAGACACCTTTGTAAAGTATTCAGCAAAAGATTAGCACTACAAATTAAGAGATGGAGTATATCTCTTCTTCTCCTTTCTTTACCAATTTTATTGTCTTTCTTTAAGAATATAATTATGTCTAGTTAATTTATTAGTTTAGGGGTTTTATGAACCCAATTTTCTACATGTGATAATATAATATTTTACAACTATTGTTATTGAAATTTAATTATATTATTTAATCTATTTTTTATGCTATTAATTGATTTGCCAACAATTGAATTATAGAGGTAATTAAATAGATTAATTTGAGATAATTATTTAATTATTTGTCTTGATTAAATGACATGCATAGTTTATAGGCAAAGATATTTTACAACTATTGTGTGTGTGATCTATTATTGATAGTAGTATGCAATCTAATTGACATGAGAGGGTAATTAGGTTAATTGCTATATGATGTCTAGTATACTCTAGAGAGGAATGTATGATAGGTTAGATTCAATTGATCATAAAAATGATTGACAATTATATTGGGAGGAATTATAGTGATACACATGTTTGGAAATTAAGGGATTGAAGATTCCTAAATTGCTTTCTCATATATGGTACTCAGTTATAAGTTACAAAGCTTCGTGTGGGATCGATATACGTACTTATGAACATTATATTACTTACACAACCCATATACTTATGGATTACACTATGTTAATTCAGTATATATATTCTTCAATTATAAATCAAGATCTGACCCATCATTAATTTATAACTAAATTTGCTTTTCAACCCTCTAAATTAATACAAATAAATGAAATTAAAATAGACTCTTATTCATTTTGCACAACTATGCATGTATGATGTGTCTAATGCTTAACTCTAAAATATTTTCTTTAATCATAAATTAAGATTTGGCACATTAATTTATTATTAAAGATCTAAAGATTATGAATAAGAAATAAATCTAAACTTTTATTTATTTAAACTATAAAACAATTATTTGAATCATTGGAAGTAGAGACGAAATCTCATATACAGATTACAATAAGAAATAATATGTGTAATAATAAAATTACCCCTTCTTGATAAAAATGATTCCAGATCTCTGAATGGATAGTCACTGCTTTCTTCATATCTTTGGATCATCTTTACAATCAAAGGGGTTTCTCTCTATATCTTTACATGGTGGTGGAACAACTACTTAAATTATATACTAAACATACTCCTATAGATGGTTGTAGAGAAAATGAAAAAAATACATATTCTATTCTAATCCAATATATGCTAAATATAAAATACTAAGAATAAATAGGTTGAGGCCGGTAAGAAAAAAGGATTGTGAAAGTAAATTATTTGCACATCATGGCCTACATTTATGCGCATTATGGCCCATATCTCATTTTGGTTCACCTTGTTTGAAACATAAAGGATCGCATTATGACAGAAGATTTCTTCATTGTAGCTTAAGTCAAGCTGCTTGAATTTTTATTTTTAACATAATGAAGTGTACCACGGCCGACTATATTTCATGCCATGCCCTGCGTTGTTGTACTTCACTTTTGTGTTTCAGCCCTTACAAATGGGTTGGGTCACATGTAAGCTTTACATATATTATTCTTGTAATCTTCAAAGTGGAAAATGAGTGAATCAATCATGATTCTTCAAGTGTTTATCAATTTACCAAATTGAAGCTAAAAATACCTAGAAAATAATAGAAAGTATTTGTAATTTTGAGCATATAGATTTGGATAGATAATGATAAAAATCATACATATTTAAATCATACATATTTAAATCTATTTATAATATTTAAGTGCAAATAAATCATATAATATTGTTCCTTTTCAAGCACTCATTCATCGCGATGAAGAATTAAGTGTCACATTACGCACCTCTCAGGAAGAATTATTGGGCATGTTGAACTTTCCGTGCAGTGGTATAGGAACCTAATTTTTACCCAAAACCCTCTATACCTAGCTTTCTTATAAATAAACATTATTTTCATTAGGTTTTATATAAATTTTTACTTAGAATTTCAAACTGTCAGTTTTAATTAGTTTTAGAATAGTTTTTATTTTGGCAAACACAATATATATTAGATCTATAATAGGAAGTAAAATTAGTTATGAAATTATGCCTTTTAAATTTTATTGAACATGTGTTTGCTATTGTTTAGTTGCTTAGGTATATTTAGGTCATATATATATCTGTGTGTGTGTGTGTGTGTGTGTGTGTGGTTTTAGTTAATTTAAAGTGAATAATTGAATCTTTGCATTGTTTGTTTGATGTCTTCAACATATTCATGGATTATTGTAAGAGTTATTTTTCATAGTTTATGTTTTATGCATAGATGTTAAGATTGAGATAAGCCCAAAATTGGTGTTCAAGATTCAAGTAGTAGTAATTACCATGTGAGATTATTAAGCCAAAAACATTTTATTATTAGTGATTATATGTCTTCTACTCCTTTAAATACTATTTTAAATTTTTAGATGATTTCTATAAGTTTTGAATTGAATATTAGGATTTTAAACATCTGATGAAGTATCATGTACTTATTTTCAATGCTTAGATTAAATGATTTCATTAGAAATTAAAAGTGTGTACCTATTTTCATTCATGCTTGACTTCTAGTTAAAAAAAGAGATATGTATGGAGTTCTCTTAGAATAAAAAGAGCCAAAATAGCCACTCATCATAACACATTTATGTATATAGGTCCATTCTCAAAGAAAAAAGAGAGAAAGACAAAAATAAAAAGAAAAAGAATTAGTATAACTAAGTCCTTTGACCTTAAGTTTTTGAAAGTAGTGAGATAGTTATCACAAAAAAGGAATAACATTTGAAGTCAGTAGCATTTTCTTTCATCTTGAGGCATGTACTTGAAATTTTTGTTTAATGATTTTGATTGATGTATGAGATTAGGAATATGGCATATTTATAATCCTAGCATTCGATTCATTTCATGAGATCAATGTTATGCATATTTGAGACTTTCTTGCTATAATCATATGCAAACCATTTCACTTTATTCTTTACACATATTTTGTTCACATATACTTATTTGAGTCCTTGAATGCATAGGAACAATGTAAAATTGAGAGTATGTATTATGTGGAATAAAGTCAAAGTGAATTCAGATTCCTAACACTAGTATTGGGTAAGTCAATGTTGACATGTTATAGTAATAGAACTTGAATTTTAGAGGTGCAACTAATTTGCATGATGACCTTTGATCCTTTGAGATATTGAAAGAAGTTATCCTAAGATTTTGATTATAAAAAGAAATAAAAGCATGAAAAGTTTTATTGATTTTAGTTTTTATTTTGTTAATTTTAGTTTTACTTTTTATTTTTCCATGTGAGTTATTTTTAGTTTTAGTTTTTACACATTGGGATGTTTATGGGTATCATCACTGGAAGCCCTCACGAGGCCTTAACTCTCCCACTAAGTATACTTAGGGGTGTTGCATGTGCTAAATACTATTGTGTTAGTCTATGAAAATTATTTAAGTTGGCATAGTTTAGTTTATTCATTTTTTTTAGGTTTTTAAAATCGCTTTAGCTGCTAAAGGCCAACAAAAAGCTAGTTCAATGTTGTGATAAGTGCTTGAAAAATACTCTTATTTCGTGATTTACTATGCTTAATTGAAAGAAATAGGTTTGGTTGTAGCTTGTTTATGTAGTTATTTAGGCAAATCTATTTATTGAAAATCATGTGTATATTTTGTGGTATTTAAGGTGTTTTTAGCTTCAAAATAGATAAACTTGTCAACATATGAAGAACAACACTTGAAACTCTCAAATAACACCCTAAGAGCTTAAATGACTAAAGCATGTAAGCCTTACATCAGGAACCAACCAATTTGTAAGGTGTAAAATGAAAATTTCAAGACAAACAAAGTGTGCCATAGTGAAGAATTAAATGTGATATGGCACGCACCTCTCGGGAAGAATTACTGAGCATGTTGAACTTTGCGTGTCGGGTGTGAAATATGTTGTTCTGTGGTGAGGCCTTCTCAAGTTGAAATTGTATGAGGTGATTGAACTCCATTTTGTGGTGAAGGAAAGTGTTATGTCACAGTGCTCAAGCTTAGTTTTTACCTAAAGCCCTCTCAACACAGTATTTCCTATAAATAAACATTATTTTCATTAGGTTTCATATAGCTTTTTACTTAGTATTTCTTTCCATAATTTTTTATTAGTTTTAGAATAGCTTTTATTTTCTTTAACACAATATAAATTAGATTCATAACAAATCAGAGGCAATTTCTTTGGGAGATTTCCAAATCAAGAAGAAAAGATATCCGAATATTCAAAAACGCTTTGAAGATCAAGATCATAATTTTGAAGCAAGATACATCATCCATCCTTAATTGGTATTTATATTGGATTTGTAATAGTTTTATCTTTAGATTAATTTTTAATATTTTCTTGAATATTTGAAAGCTAATTTTGAACCACTAAGTATGGATGTTAATTTGAACATGTCAGGCTAAATTTAACTATCAAAATTAGCATTGTTTCCATGTTTGTTTAGATTTATTTAGGTGAACATTTTTATAATAAAATAAATAAATTTTATTTATTTATTCATAATTTTTATAAGATTTATTTATTCATAATTTATTGGCCATTTATTTTTTCCTAATAGATTTAAAGTTTGAGAATTAGGTTTCAGAAACATCATGTAGATCTAATTTGGACAACTTGAGTAAGAGTGTAAACTGATGACTCTTCCAAAAGCATTGATTTAAATGTTTGTTATTTTTGTAAGAATAATTCATAATTTAATTAGTCAATTAATGATCCCTAACCAAAAGACTTTAATTGGTTTGATTAACAAAAAAAAAATGATTCCCGCCAAAACATTTTTTCATAATAAAAGGAAAAAACAATAACTTAAATTTATACTTTAATTAACCTAAAAACTTCTAAGTAAGCATGGTTAACTAGCTAAATATTCCAATAAATTCTCCATTGATTATTAATTTTATATCTAGTTTGATTTGTTTGAATCGAATCTATAGTTAGATATTTTAACTATTTTGTTATTAGACTAGGATTTTCCAAACCCAATCATTGTGATAGAATGTTTAAATTTTATTTTTGTATTGGTTTATCTTTTTAAGAAAAATCAAGAATTATCTAAAGCCACATTTTTCCTCTTCAAACCGACCTTAGAAGTATACTTATTTCTTATTATAAATGATTTGTGAACTTGCAAACTTTTTATAAATGCAAAATTTGTGCATAAAGATTCCTGGTTGGAAAGTTATGGTTGAACAAAATCTTGGGGAAAAAGTTAACTACGGATCCCTAGGTTTGATTTCCCCAAGTAGATATATTTTGAGCTTGATTCTTCCTAATATTTTCCAAATTTGTACCCTTTTTCATTGGTTTATGGGTGGTTGAGATTGGACCTTCCAATCTATATATAGACATGATTACTTTGAACTTTTATTCTAAATCAAAAGTTAGAGCTCTTAGAAGAAGGATTAAAGAACACTTTCTTACTTAAACCTACTCTTAGTAAGTATTTGATGGCCAGGATTTCTAGATGACTAAAATTTAATTAGATGACAAGAATCTTTGGAAGTAAAACTCTTGAGTGGTTAGATTTCTAGCTTCTTTGATGATAAGAAAACTGTCAGTACCACTACAATTGAACTAGAGACTAGGAGTAACTACTTATGCTATTTTGATAGAGAAAGACAACCAAGTCAAGCTATTGGTGCAACTATGATGGAACCAGATGACCAGAAATGACTTCATGATATATTTTTTTATCTAAAATTTCTTGTTGTGCCTCATGTGGTTGCTTTTAATTTTCTTGAGAATTGCATAATATCATGGAAGATCTCTAGCCATATAGGCTATTAAGGAAACTCTAAAGAGATCCAAGAATGGTAAGAGAAGATCTAACAATACCTCCAAGTTTTCCTCAGTTACAGAATATTGAAGCTATCAAGAAATGTTAAAATACATAAGAGAGAAAGAGTCCAAAAGTCAATTATGAACCTTGTAATTACTAGAGAATGTTAGAGTCCAAAAGTCCAAAAGCAATACAAGAGTCGATAGAGCCCAAAATCACATGGAAAAAAATCACCAGTGCCACTTAGGCATATAGATCAGAGTCCATCATGAGAATGTTAGAGTCATAAATCAAGATATAGATTTGCTTCTTGATCGGTTGTCAATCTTTTGACTAGTTATACCTTAAGATTTGATGAATTTGAGAAGCTGGTTTTTAGGATGACTAACTGACTTGGGAAAAGTAGGGGCGTAATGCATAGAAGAGACTTCTCAAATCTATTATTGTGTTGTAATCTTGTGTGGTGTCCAAGGTGACACTTAGGATCTAGTTTAGTAGCCTAGCTTTAACGTGGTGCTTTGACATATCAAAATGTTAAAAGCAGTAACTGAGCAGGTTGTAGATGGAAATCTTGAATTATATCACTTTGAGGATGATACATAAGTTTCTTCAGCTCATTATTTTGAGTCTACTAAAAGAAGATTCATGAAGGTCTACCCAAACTTAGCTCTTCCCTTACGCTATAGGGAAAACTACAATAGGATTGTAGCTAAGTCTGGTGACAACTCAAATGTTAAGGAGAGTGAGATCCCATTTGGAGTGATGGTTCAGACTTTTGCTAAGACTCAAGGAGCAGTGCAATATGTTCCCATTATCTTAGTTCAATAGAAAGACACCAGTATAGATGGTCATTGTAAGACTTAAGTGTTAGCCATATACTATGCAACTACAACTTGGATTTTAGTTTATAGCTCTGGAAGCATTGAACTTTGAATGAAATAAAACAAGAATTTTACTTTGTAAATTTATATATTTCACACTTTGCTTCACAATTTACTTGTTTCCACGAAACTCGTATATCCATACTTTGCATTCATTTTTGAAACCTGGAGTAAGGAGGTGCCCTTAGAACTTATATAATCCACAAAGGATGCACTAGTGCTCAAGTGACCTTGGGAGGTTGATGAGTGCTCAAAAAGCACTAAAATAACCATGATTTTATGCACATTAATTGATTAAAAATATATATATTTATATGTTTTATCATATATTTATATAAATTTGTCTTTTTCAGAATCACGGGTATTTTTATTGTTTTTCAGGTATTTTGGCTTAAAAACGCAATTTAAAGACTCAAAGAAGAATACTTGAAGCAATACATCACAAATAAATTAATAAATAAGTGAGAAAAGGTCAACAAACATGGAAAAATTGGACAAAATGGGTCAAAAAGGTCAAAAATGTCAAAAGATGGAAAATCGCGCGCGCCTACAAGGCCGGCCAGCCGGCGCCCAGACGCTGCGCGTTCACTCCTTCTTTCCGCGCGTGCCGCAGCGCGCTGGCACTTGTTCACGCTGAGTGAAGCGACAGCCGCCAGGCCTAACCGCGCGTCAACGCGTTTTTGCCCCATTTTCCACGGTACCGCTTGTGACGTCATGCTGACGTCATTGATGACCTCAGCATGTCCATTACACATTTTTTAATTTTTTAATATTTTTTTAACATTTTTTACTCATTTTTTCTCTCCATCCTCACCTATAAATACCCCCCTTCCATTCACTTCAAAACACACCTCAAAACCACACTTCTCTCTTCTTTCTTTCTCTCATTTCTTAGTTTTTAGTTTTTCTTAGTTTTTCTTATGTTTTAGCTAGTTTTTCTTATGTTTTAGCTAGTTTCTCTTAGATTTAGAGTTCTTCCCTTTTTGGGAAGAACTAGTTATGTTTTTGTAATATTTTAGATTTTTGATTCAATAAATGGGAGTGCAAATTCCGCTTGGAGTTTTTCTAGCAACGGGAATAGCGTCAAAGTACTGTAAGGATATTATTTTTTTTGCAGTTATTTTTTATGCTTTATTCTTACATGTTATATTTAATTTGTCTGTGATTAAATTTAACTGTGCTAGCTGTTTATAATCATGATATAATAATAACGTTGTTATGCTTGCGAAATATTAAATAGGTGAAAATTTCTAAAATGAATTGATTTTATTTTTATTCAAGATTTTATATTAAGGATGTTAGAGAGAAATATATTATTTTTCATTACAAACTTAAATCTGAAAATTGGACTTTAAGGTTTAGTTATCCGGTCTAATTTAGAGTAGTGCTCTTTTATTTTATGGTACAATCACTCGGTAGTTAGAGTGAAGCTCTATTTCAAAAGTTTTTATAAGAATTATTATCTGAAAATGTATTGACGACATGTTTTCGGTAGTGGTTTTAAAACTTGAAAGTTAGTACTCGGATAACTAAATTCTTGGGTTTAATTTGGACACCTTGAATAAAGTTTAAACTGTCTAACCCCACCAAAGGTGGCATTTAAATGGTTCATTTTCAATCTCTTAGAAAAATGAATTAATTTAATTAACCAAATTAGTTATCAACCCCACCCATAGGTGTTAATTGATTTGTTTAGTTAACAAATAATATCTAACCCCACCAAAGGTGGTATTCATACAAAAAAGGGAGAATCAATAAATATCAATTCATATCTTTAATAACCTAGATAATACGAGCAAGCATAATTAACTTAGTTATTATATCCATAAATACTCCACTATTTATAAAAGATAAAATTTGCATGAATGTTTATTGAATCTATGTTTATTTTTATGTTAGTAGATTAGGAACACAAAAACCAAACTATCGTGACAGGATGTTTAGGATTTAATTTCGTTTTTAAAAGTTTGAATAATAAATTAAGAACCACATACATTCCTTCCTTAGATCAACCTTGGGAGTATACTTATCATTTTCTACGAAATGATTCGTGCACTTGCGAGAGTTTTACAAATATTAAAACCAAAGTATTTGCGAGAATTGGCGATGCCGGTTTTCGCTCATCAGAGGTCACACTTGTTATTTTTACAAACTTGGGGGATCAAACTTGTAATTGTGATAACCATAAAATAACACACTTAATCCTTATGGTATGGGACATGCACTTTGGTTGATATGAGGCACATACCTTGGTTTATACAAGGCACACAACTCTTGGTTGTGTGGACATGTAATTCTTGTTGATTCAGTGAACTCACCTTGGTTGATGTGGGGTATGTAACTCTTGGTTATGTGAGGCATGCAACTCTTAGTTGTGCAAGGCATGCAAATTTTTCTAGTGCGGGACATGTACCTTGGTTGTCATACATTTGCATTAGGATAAGACTTAGACTTTTTTTTCTAAACTTTTTCAAATGTTTCAGGATAGTACTAAAGTGAGTCAACCTTAAATATCTTGGAGGAACTTGGAAAATCACACAACATGGGTCTAGGATTCATGCACTTGTTAGAAATTAAAATTTGTGCATCAAGTTTTTTGCTCTATTGCTAGGGAATTAGCATAATTTGTTTTCTTTTTACTTTGTTTTCGTAATTTCTTTGGTTTTGTAATTTTCCTTTTATTTTATGATTTTGTTAATATTTGTATTTTGTTTAGTTATTTTTTTATTTCAATTATTTTTGTGTCTTATCTATTTTTATTTATTTACATTTAATTGGTTATTTTATATTATTTTATTTTGTTATTTTTTATTTGTAGTTTTATATTTTTTCATGTTTTGATTTCTTTGTTATTTTTGTTACGGTAGAAAGTGATCCCTTATGAATCAACCTATACCTTTCATAGATAGTATCAATAGATCTAAAGAACACTTAAGTAAGCTCTAGGGTACCTAATATCTGTACAGCAACATAGTGGTGGGTTGGCACATCATTCGCTAAATTTGTTTTTGGATATTAACAATAGACCTAAGTATAGATTTCACTCAAGAATGATTTGTATTACTCTTTCTTGTAATTTTAATAATACTCATTGTTAATAGGCTAGAAGAAAAGGGTGCTATGGTGGTGCCACCTAGTTTGGATGTCTTGGGGCACCTATGAGGTATACCAATTACAATCTTTCATTAAAAAAAGAAGTAAGGTAGATACCAAAATCTAAGAGCCACTACAAGAGCCATTAAACATGAGAGATGCTTTACCAAAAGGTATGGAAATGAAGGAGTATGCAAGGCCAATCATTGGCACTGCTACTTCTTCCATACAGTTAGGAGGGTAGCTAAGAATTATGAATTGAAAAATATTCATTATTCCATTTTGGCCTTGTTCTATGGAATTTCTAATGAAGATAATTTGATTTTCACTTATGATTTCTATCCAATTGTATAGACATTGTTTTTGCAAGGGCTCAATGAGGACTAACTCAAAATGAAGTGTTTCCCATACAAGCTCAAAGATTGGGAAAATGACTCTCCCATCATGTTGCCTAATAACTTCTAAGTGAGTTTATAAAAAGTTTATAAGAAAATTCTATTTCCATTGAAAGACTTCCGATTTCAGAACCGAAATTGCTACATTTTCACAAATGGAAGGTGAGCCATTCTATATTGCATAGGATAGGTTCAATTTAGTTTTCATTTAGTGCCCACCCAACCACATGAGAATGTAACTATAAAACTTTTCTTTTATGATGGGTTGACACATGTCAGTTTACAATTGACAATGCTGCAGGTAAAGCTATAGGAGAAATGACAACCACAAAAAACTTATGAGCTTTATGAAATGTTGGTTGCCAATTCCTAATAGAAAAGTGCTAGAGTGAGAAGAGCCAAAGTAAATGAGATAGGATCCAAAAATGAAATGTCTATGCAAATTGTAGAATTAACTAAGCAAGTGACACTACTCACCTCCCAAAACGTACCAACTCAAGTGGTATGTAGTACTTATGGGAATGGTTCAAGTACTTATCCTTTTGTTTTTGATTCTCATGTAGGTCTTAATCCTAAAAAGTGAACTCAATGAAGAGTGCCAACCTAGATCTAGGAATGACCCCTATGAAAACAAATATAACCCAAGTTGGAGGAATTAATCCAACTTCTTTTGGAAGGATAACAACAACCCTACATGTGCACAAAACCATATATCATCCAACCAAAATAAAATGCCAACCTTTGAGGATAACTTGAATTCTTTCATTTGAGTGAGTAGAAATAATCAAATACAAATTGATCAAAGGTTGGGTTTTTGGAGGCATCAATGAAAGTGGTGAATGTGCAAGTAGGGAAAATTGTTGAGCACTTGGAAAATAAGTGAAAAGGAATATGCAAGGACATACCATAGCTATTATAGTCCTAAAAAGTGGTAAGGTATCAAATATGGATTTTGTTTAAATTTTTTGATGATTTACCACTTGAAGTAGGAAACACAGGTGAACATAATTGCTAAAATTGTGGAGCCTTGTGAGGAGAATCAAGGAGAGTTATTTTACCCTCCCATGTTGCAAATGGCACCTGAGCCATACCAATCACCTATCCCATTTCCACACCACCGGAAGGATCATGGTAATTTTAATATTAACATTATTTTGGGGGGAAAGAAGGTGTTTAAGGTTATGCTAGATTTATGTGCAGGTATTGACCTCATGCCATACTCATTATACTTTCATCTAGGTTTGGGGGAATTGAAGCCCCAGACCATGTCCCTTCAATTAGGTAATACATCCATTAAATATCCAAGGGGCATGACTGATAATTTTCTTGAACATATAGATAAGATAATTCTACTTGTGGATTTTATTGTGTTAGATATGAAGAAAAACCTATGTATGAGAAAGGAACAAACTACTCTTCTTGGTAGGAAATTCATGTCCACAACCAAGATTATTATTAATATCCATAGTGGGTGTTTAAGTGCAACTTCGTGGGGAGAGACTACATACTTAAAATTTTTGATTCTTCATCTACTCCTTCTATCTCTACTATTGATAAATGTTCACATTTGATTATATAGGGTCACTTATTTATGATATTCATTTTTAAAAAAAGATAGGTAATAAAATTAGTAATTCACATAATAAAAGGAGTGGGTAAGAAACATTAAAAGCCTCAATTCATGATGATGCCTACAAAGAATGCATCATGAGTTGCAATGACAAAGACATGAGTTATAAGTTCTCTTATCTTGGAAAGGAATGTCATGTTTAAAATACTTGTTATTAATCTTTTCTAGGAACAATGAAGCCTTATTTTGAGAAAGGCTGGGATGAAGGAAAGAACAAGCACTTCAAAGATACATTAAAACCTCATTGAATAGAATAAGAAATGTCATGCTTGGTTGTTAAAGAAAGCACTTGGTGGGAGGTTGATGCACAAATTTTGTATTTATAAAAAAAGGCTTACAAGTACACAAATCACTTATAATAAATGATAAGTATACTCCAATGGTTTGTCTTAAGAGGAGTTGAAGTCGTTTTAGATAATACTTTAATTTTCATAAAAACTTAAAGGAATACAAAAAATAAAACCTAAGCACTCTATCAAAGTGTTTTATTTTGAAAATCCAAAACTAGTAACAAATAATTAAAATAACTAAATGTAGATTCGAGGATTATTTTCTTTATTAATGAAACCAATTAAAGTCCTTTGGCAAGGATTATTTATTGATTGATTAAATTATGCCTTATCACTAAAGAAATAGCAAATCATTTAAATCAATGCTTTTAATAGAATCACCAATTTAAACTCTTGTTCAAGTTGTACAAATAGATCTAGATGATATGTCTGAAACCGAATTATGAAATTTTAAATCTTTTATAAAAAATAAATGGCCTATAAATTAATCATAAATAAATATTGTAACAAATCTTGAATCAATAAATAACCTTTATTTATTTTATTAAAAAAATGTTCATCTAAATAATCTGCACATACATGTAAATAGAACTAAATTTTCATAATTAAATTTAGCGAGACATGCACAACTTAAAATTCATGATCAATGGTTTAAGATTAGCATTCATTTAAGAAATCACAAAAATATTAATCTAAAGATAAAATATTACAAATTAGATCTAAATACCAATTAAGGATGGATGATGTGTCCTACCTAAATTGAGATCTTAATCTTCAAAGCGTTCTTGAATCTTTAGATATCTTTTCTTCTTTTCTTGATATTGAAGAAATCTCAAAGAAACTGTCTCTCATCTGTTATGACTCTAATCTATATTATGTTTATGAAAATAAAAACTATTCTAAGAAATATAAAATTGATGGCTAACCGTTTATAATGTAAAAGTTATCTTAATCCTAATATATTTATAAGAAAAAGTGGTTGAATATGGGTGTGAATCAAAATTCAACATTACGTGCCATGGTACATCATTTTCTCTACCACGGCACAAGGTTCGATCATCTCGCACAATCCAACCCGAGATGGCCTTACTACAGCACATACTATTCTAACGTAGGGCTTACATGCCTTAGTATTTTAAGTTTTTTAGAGTGCTATTTCAATGCTCTAAGTCTTAGGTCTTTGTGTGTTGACATGTTTATCTATTTTGAAGCTAAAAACACCTAAAATATAATAAAAATTATCCATGATTCCAAACAGATAGATTTGCATAAGTAGTCAAATAAAGTGCTATCATAAAACCTATTTCTTTCAATTAAGCACAATAAAATCATGTAATATGAGTTATTTTCAAGCATTTATTAGAGGTAACCCACTACTTTAGGTAATTTTTTCTTTTTTTCTTTTAGTTTAGTTAATTTTCTATTTTGAACATATGCATAGTTGAAAACATTGAGGACACATTCGAAAAATATTATTCCTAACCATTTCCTACCCATTTTGTAACAAAATTTTGAAAAACTATCAACAATATAAATAAATCTCTATCATCTTCAAAAGAGGCGTTCTTCTATTTTTTATCCATAATACACAAGTAAATATTCACAAATTTTTAGAATTTAAGTCTTAAAATTAAAATATCTAAATTTTGTGGATTATTTATGAATTATTAAGAGTTTCAAGACTTCAATTATTTTGGGTTTTTTTATCTAGATTATTTGAGAACATCTAGAAATTAGATATTGTTGAATTTTCAAGATGGCACCAAAACGAAAAGTGGTTAAAACTTATGGGGAATATGATAGGGCCAAATTTTCAAGTTATAAGGTCAAGTCATGTTTTGAAAAATCCATAGAAATAAATAAATTTTTTATACCTAAAAGAGGGATGGACTTTAATTTGTAGTCTAATGCCCAATTTCAAGGAATTTTTGAGGTTATAGTAGCATTACGATGGAAAATGTTTGTTAAGGAACCAAATATAGCTATAGAATCACTTGTTTGGAAATTCTATGCTAATGGTCTCGATGTTGTTGATAATGTAGTTAAAGTATGGGATGTACTAGTCCCATTTGGGCCAAATGATATAAATGTTCATTATTATTTAGTGAACTTGGGCAGGGTGAGCATTAAACATATTTAAGTAATATCGATTATGTTGTAGTACTTGAAACCTTAACTTTAGAAGGGGATAAATAGATTTATACTAGTGGAAAATATAAGGGCTTTGAGTATTTGTATAAGTTTGTCCACATTTCGAAATATTTTATGTGTTCAAGATTAATGCCCACTAGAAATTATAGTTCTATTGATAGAGAAAGGGATTTTTGACTGTATGATATTACATCCAAGATGTATATAGATGTAGGCATTATAATTTATCACAAGATCAAGCTATCAGCTAACAGTCACCATTTGAGTTATTTTCTCCCCCAATCAGTCACTGCTTTATGTAAACAAGGGGGTACCTTAATCAAAAGGTGAAGTTATAATTCAACCTAGTGAAGTATTAAATATGACCTATTTCAATGAACTCACATCTGGTACAAACATAGCTCAAAAGGAAAGAAGGGTAACTTCTTCATCAAATCTGATTATGAAAGATGAAATTCATAATTTTGGTAAAATAATGACCTATATGGAAGAGTAGCAACAAGCTTACACTACCCAATAAGCTACATTTCTGAATCAATAGCATTGTGATAAGATGGATCATAACATGTTGATTTATGAAATTAACAAGTTGTAACTTAACCATCCTGGGGTGGATACAATCCATTTAGTAACACTTAAGTATCAATATTATGATTTCACCTTCAATCCTCCTGAAATATCATGACATCAACCTGAAGACCAAGATCCAAATGACATAAAGGATAGAGCTCCAAATTTGTTCCAAAGTTTTATGAGTTGTTATTTTATGTATTTTTTTTTGTTTTGAGAAATTTAGTTTAATGATGTTTGAATATTATTCTTGCTTTGTTTTATGTTATTTTGTTTTCCTATCATATGAACATTATTGAGGACTATTAATTTTATAACAATTTGTTGAAATTTGTTAGAAGTACACAATATTCTATATATGTAAATTTATATACTTTGAATGATGGATGCACCTACAATTTCACATCAATAATTGAGTAAGTTTAACAAATTGGTAACTTTAATGTTATTTACTCTTTCTCTTTAATTAACAATTGTTATATTGAGGGCAATGTAAATTCTAGGTTAGGGGTGGAAAAGGTTACTTTTTTATAAAATTGAGTTAATTTAAATTTTGTATTAGATATATGTTCACATTTTAACATTTTTATATTTTATTTTTTGTTCTTTTATTTTTTTTATTGATTTAGGAATTTTAAGTTAATTTTTAAAACATTTCTTGCAAAATTATCATGCCTTTTAGTTAATTTTAAGCAAATGATAAAGTCTTTGCACTTTTAGATTAATTTCTTGAGCATATCATGGAGTAAAGTAAATTAATTATTTTTTGTCATAATTTATATTACATGATAAAATATTGAAATTGCAATAAACACAAAATGGATTCTTAGTAATCAAATATTAATGTAGGCTACCATGTGAGAATATTTTAAGCCATTATCTTCCCCTTCTAAGTGCTAGTCGGGGGTTTTAATGAGTGCATAAAAACACTTAATATAATGTGATTTTATGTACTTTAAATGATAAAAAAGATTTGTGTTTGTATAATTTTATCATCTTTTATGAAAATCTATCATTTTGAAAACATGGATATGTTTAGTTGTTTTTCAAGTATTTTTAGCTTCAAAATAATTTAACTAATAAACACTTAAAGAATAGTACTTTAAATCACTCCATTACAATAATGAAGCATAAAAGATTAAGGTAATTGGGGTCATGTTAATGTTATAGGTGGATTTGAAAGTCAAAGCCCCATGTATGATCCATATTCTAAAATGTACAATGTAGGATGATGAAATCATCAATACCAAAGCTAATCATATAGAAATCTAAAAGACTCTCAACATCATACCTAACTTTTTATTCCTGATGCCACATCCTCCTCCAACTACTCAAGGTAAGTCTCTTGAAGACATAGTAAATTCCATTATTGATCATACTTTGAAATTTTAGCAGGAAACCAATGTTCTTATCAAGGAACCCAATGATACTATCAAAAATCTAGAGGCTCAACTTGGTCAAATGGTCACATTTATGGAAAGACTTGAAGCATAGTCAAAGTTCAAGATCCCCTCTCAAACAGAGACCTACGGATATTACAAAATCCATTACTTTAGAAAGTAGTAAACAACTAGAGGAGCCCCAAAAAATACCTGTGAATGATAAATTTGAAAAAGGGACTAGTGAGGAAGAAAAGACAATCACCTTTTAACAATCTAATGTGGCACAAAAGTTAGTATCTAAATCATCATGACAATGCTTTATTGTTTTTCAATAGGTTCAATAATTCAACAAAGCAGAAACATGAAAAGGAAAATTTGAAGACATTCCCCAAAGTGAAAATACACATAGCTTTGATGGAAGATATTAAGGAATAACTTTTGTAGGAAAAGTACCTTAAGGAACTTTTACTTACCAAGAAGAAGCTTAAGGATAGCAAAGACATAACTGTGAGGGAGAATGTGTTTAGTATGATTCAACAGAGATTACCACCAAGGTGCAAGGATGTAAATAATGGACCACTAGCTCGAAAGTTTGACATTAAGATCTTTGATAGGGTGGATGATAAGAGTTGGATAAGTCAATTTCACAACATTAAATCTAGACCTTTGTGGGAGGCAAACCATCAAGATTTGTTTTCTACTCCATTTTTAGTTATATTTACATCACATATATGCACGTGCTTATATTGAGGACAATGTAAGAATTACTTGTGGGGGAGTATTAACATAGCACTATCTTTATTTTCATATGCTTTAATAGTTTAGTATATTTTAGAATTAGTATGCTCCATAGAGAATAATTGTTTTGTTTTTAATATATATTTATTGCATTCCTTAAGATAATAAGGATTAATAGATGGGCTTGGAAACAATCACATGTTATCTCTTTGTTTTCTATCATCAAACAATGTTAGGTCAAAAGGATAATAGATGTTGATAGGGTCTTAACATTGTTCCTAAGTGAATGTAACTGTAGGATAATTTTGCTCAAAACTTACATGCACAATAGCTAAATTGGTGATAGAAAAATTTATGTGCATGAACTTGTGAAAACTATTATGAACTCCTTGAAACTTTGCTATGATTTTAATGAATTAGAATGGGCTTCTAGAACTTTTCTTTAAGTTTATCAAGGTGAATGCTAAATTCATTTCTTGGAAAATGATTAAGAAAATAGGATTAACTTTTTTGGCTAAGTACTACCCTTAATGTTGTTGTCCTTTAAAGGATAACCCATTTATTAACCCAATTGGAGCCTACATTAGTTAATTACTTGTACACACTCCTTACTCATTAAACCAAACACATTGGCCATGCCCTATAGTTCAAGAACAATTGAAGTTGCACAGAAAGAGAATAGATTCTATGAAAAAGCTAAAATAAGATTTAAGAGTATTAATTGTGCTATAATTGATTAAATTTCCAACATATAGAAGAAAACCCCTACTACAATATGTATCCCACATATAAGAAATAAAATATCAATCAAGAAAATAAATATTAATATGGAGATAAGTTGAAAAGAACTATAAAAAGGGACGTGTACTGAAAAATATTTGCAAAAGTAAAAGAAAAGAATCCAATAAATATATTTTGGTTCTAAACATTGAAATGTGACCCTATTTTATTGACATGATTAGTCTTAGAATTTTATTAATTATATGCCTATTTCTCTTTCTTCATGGATTAATGAACTTTTGTTCTCCTTTTTCATTTCATTTGATTCAACTAATAAGCCTAGCAATATTACATCCAAATAAAGACATTTTGATTTTAGGGAATACTTTTGTTAAGTGGAGACACAATTTTAAAGAAAAACGTATTGATAACTCTATGAAAGTGAAGTTATTTGGCAACTTTTGAACCACTTATTTGTCTTGTTTTTTTTTGTCAAATATCATGAATAAGCTTAATTTGTGTTTAATATGATAATGTAGGTGAAAAGATATCAAACAAATCAAAAGTAGGTAAACATTATGACAAATACAGAATCAACAAAGGTATAGATCGATCGAGGGTTTATCACTCGATCAATCGAGAATAGGTTTGATCGATCAAGTAATAAGGTGTTTAACTTAAATTGAACTCCAACTTTCAATCTCGACCCTTTGATCAAAGTAATACAAATCCTAATCTAATAAGGATCAATTTTAGCCTATGAAAAGCACAATAGAGAGGTCATAAACAATAAAAACCTTAGCAGCTACAAAGAAGAGAAAAGAAGGGAAAAGGTTCAAGAGGAGGTTAAAGGAGACACAACTTTGTAAAGGATTCAAGAGAAGATTAATACTACAAATCAAAAGATTGAGTGTATCTCTAATTCTTCTCCTTTCTTTATCAATTTTATTGTCTTTCATTATGGAAGATTTGAACTTTAAAAAAATAATTATGTCTAACTAATTTATTAATCTAGGAGTCTTATGAACTCAATTTTCTACAAGTGATGATCTAATATTTTACCCCAATTGTTATTGCAATTCAATTAACTTATTTAGTCTAATTTTTATGCTATTAATTATTTGGCTTACAATTGATCTATAAAGGAAATTAAATATATTTAAGAGAATTATTTAATTATTTGTCTTGATTAAATAACATTTATAATTTCTAGGTAGAGATCTATGATTCCTATGTGTGTGATCTATAATTGATGAACTCAATTAATAGTATGCAATCTAATTGACATAAGAGTGTAATTAGGCTAATTACTATATAGTGTGTAGTGTACTTGAGAGAGAAATGCATGCTAGGTTAGATTCAATTGATCATATAATTGATTAACGATTATATTGGGGAAAATCTTAATGATTCACATGTTGGGAAATTAGAGGATTAAAGATTCATAAATCATTTTCTCGTATATATTTGTAATTGTTAAGTCTTATGATTTAGAATTTATTGTCAATTATTTTTTCAATTTTTATAATTTGCTAGTATCCAAATAGTATTCGTAATAATTATATCGGTACTTAGTTATAAGTTACACAACTCCTTGTATGATAGATATCCATACTCAGGTACATTATATTACTTGCATAACCCTTATACTTACGGATTGCATCATGTTCATTAAGTTTTTGGCATCATTTTTGGGAAATTTAAGTACTTGTAATAGATATCAATAACAATTATTATTATACTAGTTTGATCTAATTTTTGTTTTAGTGTTTATGTTGTATGTCCTAGTTGAGAGGTGAGATTATTTTGATCCAAAAATAGAGAGAAATTTACTTCACTTAAGAAGGTAATGATTATCACAAGATCAATCAGGGGTCATAGTAGAACAAAGGGATCAATGAGCTATTGTAGTCCCTAAACCTTTAAGGTATTTTGAAATCCCATAAGTAGATGGAGCCCAATCATCTATCAATAGATTGAGCATCAATGCTAGCCAAAATTCATTCAAATGGTACAAGTAAATCAGTATGAAAAGTTAGTCAATAATGATCCAAATCTTCACTTGGTTTCATTCTTGAAAATATGGGACACCTTCAAGATGAATGATGTATCAGATGATGCAATTCACCTTTTCTTGTATCAATGATAGCTAAGTCTAGAAACTACATCACTTCTTTTTAGAAATTTGAAAAATAATCACTTTATAAAGCTTAGGAATGCTATAAAGAGTTGAAAAGAAGATGCCCACACCATAGTCTTCCTACTTGGCTATAAGTACAAACATTCTATAATGGGGCAACCAAGGACCATAATTGATGCTACAACTAGAGGAGCTTTGATATGTAAAAAAAGAGAGGAAGCTTTTGTATTACTTGATGAGATGGCATCTAACAATTTTCAATGGCCTATATAGAGGCTAAACCTAAGGAGAATGGTTGGAGTAGTAAATGTAGACATAATAACAACATTGAAAGCACAAAACAATGCTACTGCTAGGTTTGACTAAGAAGTTAGATAGTGGCAATATGGAGGAAAATATAATATAGAGCCCATTCCTAGTGTGTAATTATTGCAATGGACCTCATTCTATGGAGGCATATGGGAAACTTCTTGAAGTAGTAAACTATATCAACCATCAAAAATGCCAAAAAAAACCATACTCAAACACATACAACCCGGGATGGAGAAACCAATCAAATTTCTCATGGAATAATATATAACAATGATATTGGTGGTAATTAATTCAATTGACAAACCTTCTTACCACCATATTTTCAACAACCACAAGCATAGGAAAAGAAGCCACCTAATGAATGCAACACAAGTGATTTAGTAGGAATGATGAAATACCTCATCCATTTAGTAAATATAAAATTGGATCGCATAAAGTCCACTCATAGGGCTTCTATTCAAAATTTGGAGATTCAAATGGGGCAACTAGACCAAACCATAAGTCAAAGGCCTCAAAGTAACCTTCTAAGAAACATAGAAGTTAATCCTAAAAGAGAAGGTAAGGAGCATTGTAAAGCAATAGGCTTAAGGAGTAGTAAACCTTAGAAGAGAATGAGGATGCTAAAAGGGATGAAGAGAAAAAAGTGGACAAAAGGAAGTGATTTCACCAAAAAAGAGCAATCTCTACAAACCCATTATTCCCTTCCCTCAAAGACTCCATAAACATACCATTTCCATATTCACTTTAACAGATGCCTTTGTATGCCAAATTCATGAAGGACATCCTATATAAGAAAAGGAGGATTGGAGATAATAAGACAAAAACCTTAAATGAAGGTTGTAGGTCCTTCTTTGAGAGAAAACTACCGCAAAATCTTAAAGATCTAGGTAGCTTTGAAATCCCTTGCACAATTGAGAATATACATTTTAGCAAGGCATTATGTGACTTAAGTACAAGTAGTAACCTTATACCACTATCAAGTTTCAATAGATTAGGGTTTGATAAAGCCAAGCCTACTCCAATAACATTGCAATTAGTAGATTGGTCAATCAAGGGACCCTAGGTTATTGTCGAAGATATGTTAGTAAAAGTGGACAAGTTCATCTTTCCCATAGATTTCATTATACTAGACATGGAGGAGGACTATGACATTCCTATCATACTTGGTCATCAATTCTTAAAAACCAAAGGAACACTCAATGATGTACAAAAAGGTGAGCTTACAATATGAGTGCAGGATGAACATTTAACATTTAATGTTTTTAAATTAAATAAATTTCCTAATATTGATAATACTAGTGATTGCTTTAAGATAGATGTTAATGATGAACTAGCCAATGATGTACTTCATAACATGTTCCTTAATTATGCCTTGGAATATGTTCTTTTTAATTCTGTGAACACGCATGCTATTGAACACCATGACAATCACTTAGGCACACACATTCATAATGATAATTTACCTAAATCTGTTGAACCACCCATATTCAAGACTTTGACGTGTGATGCTATAAACAATGAAATAAATTTCTTAGAAAACAATTCAACTTATTTTAACGATGCAACTGTGGACTGTGTGAAAAAGTTAGAAGCTATGCCCCCTATGTGTGTATCTAATGATGTTGTGGAGTGTCATGAAATAGGTTCTAAATTCAAACCATCCATTGAGGAGCCACCAACATTAAAACTCAAACTTTTCCCTATTATCCCTAAACAAGACCGGCATTACAAATACCGATCTTGCAAAATACCCTTTGGTTTTATTATTTGTAAAACTCTCGGAAGTTCATGAATCGTTTTATAAAAAATGATAAGTATACTCCCAAGGTCAATCTAAGGAAGGAATATATGTGGTTTTTAATTTATTATTCAAACTTTTAAAAATGAAATTAAATCCTAAACATCCTGTCATGATATTTTGGTTTTTGTGTTCTAATCTAATGACATAATATAAATAAACATGGATATGGATTCAATAAAAATAATGCAAATATTTATCATTTATAACAGTGGAGTATTTAAGGATATAATAATAAATTTAATTATGCTTGCTCATATTATTTAGGTTATTAAATATATAAAGTGATATTTATTGATTCTGTCTTTTTTATATGAATACCACCTTTGGTGGAGTTAGATATTCTTTGTTAATTAAACAAATCAATTAACACCTATAGAAGGGGTTGATAACTAATTTGGTTAATTAAATTAACTTTTTTTCTAAGAGATTGAAAATGAACCATTTAAATGTCACATTTGGTAGGGTTAGACATTTTAAACTTTATTTTAAGGTGTCTAAATTAAACCTAAGAATTTAATTATCTGATTACTAACTTTCAAGTTTTAAAACCATTATTGAAAATATGTTGTCAATACTGATAAGAGCTAAATTATTGCACTTTTGTTATGATTTAAATGTTGATATTTGTGTGAAAATTGTGTTTATTTGATTATTTAATCCACAAATGTCATTTCACATGTATTTCATGTTTAAAGTGCAATTTCAGGTAAAATCATGATTTTGGAGAAGTTAGGGACAAAGTACAATGATCGGGATTGAATCAAAGAAAAAGAAAACAAAATTTCAAAATTTGGAATTTCGTCGCCGGCGAAAACCTTATGGAGAAAATGTTGAAAATCTTCCCGAGAGCACGGATTTTGGCAAAGAAATCTCGCCGCCGGCCAAGTACATCTCGCCGCCGGCCAAATACATCTCGTCGCCGGCCAAATACATCTCGCCGCCTGCCATAATAATCCCACCGCCGGCGAGAATTAGCGGAACCGAAATCATAAGTTTTCCAGAAATCTAGCCGCGGCGAGAATAACTTCGCCGCTGGCGAGTTTCGTTCAAAAACATTTTTTTATGCTGTTTTGTTCCAAAATTGCCCTCCAAAACCCTAGACCTATATATACATTATGATGGAGAAGGAGGCCAGGGAAGAGAGAGCAGAATTGAGTTATTTTTGCAGGAGAAAAGGAAATATTGGAGAGAAAGGTTGGAGAAGCTTGAAAGATCATCACCATTGTTGCTACCAAGTCTTCCTCTTCAAGAGTTTTTTCATCTCTTCTCCTTAGCTTTTATTTTCTGCATTTTATTCAGATTGTTTGTTCATGGATTCAATTGAGAATATGTTTGTTCTTATTTCCGTTATGAACTAATTCGTTTTTGCTAAGGCTATGATGTAGTTAGATCAAGGAAATCTGATTTCTTTTGTTATGGTTATATGAATTCATTGTTTTCAAGTCGAGTATTTATTTCCATGCATAATGCTTTTAAATTTCTGATCAAGATTTAGATGATTTGTTGCATTATATTGAGACCGAGAGGAGATGTGTAATGAATGCTTCTTGTGATAAATACCGTATGTTGAATGCGAGTTTGACACCTAATGCATGATGTATGTGGTTATTCCGGAAATTCCATAAATCGTAATGTGCTTATTTGTGATTAAATCTTCATAGAAATATAGTCGGTTTTCATAGATAAGTAATTCTAATATAACTTGAGAAAGAGTATTAGATAAGTTTGGGATTTTCAACCATCACTTTTAACTTTGATTCTCATATAACATAACTTGAAATCGGATTGAATTGATTTAGCGAAATCAAATGCCTTTGCGTTTTTAATCATTTGTGAACAACATTAAATTTTGGTATTTGCGTTTAGTTTTATGTTAATTTGCTTTTAAAACAATTTCAATAATTTAGTTTTCAAATAAAATTAGGGTTAGTCAATTTCGGTACTTAGTAACGCCATTCCTTGTGGGTTCGATATCCGTACTTTTGTACACTTTATTACTTGAACGATTCGTACACTTGCAAAAATACGCATCAAGTTTTTGGCACCGTTGCCGAGGATCGGTTTGATTTTATTAATATTGATACTACCTAATCTTAGTTTTAATTTGAAGTTAATTTTCTTTATCATTGTTTCATTTTTAATTTTGTTTAATTTGCTCTTTTATTTCATTTATCATAAAAAAGGTAACTTTGTGTTGTTTTTGTGCTAGTTAATTTTCTGGTTGTAGGATTGTTGTATGAGACGTACAAGAAGCCTTAACCAATTTCCATTTGACCCAGAGATTGATAGAACATTTAGGCGTCTAAACTGAGAGAGAAGGCGTTCAACCTCACCTCCTAATAGACAATCAACTATGGATCCACCATTTATTGAAGGAGGTGGAAATCATAGAGCTTTGAGGGATTATGTTGTGCCTAATGTTGCTGGAACTACTTCGGGTATAAGGAGGCCAACTGTTCAAGCAAATAACTTTGAGATAAAACCATCC
Source organism: Hippophae rhamnoides (assembly GCA_033030585.1). Lineage (NCBI taxonomy): Eukaryota > Viridiplantae > Streptophyta > Magnoliopsida > Rosales > Elaeagnaceae > Hippophae > Hippophae rhamnoides. Next base: position 27,025,429 of record CM065431.1, on the reverse strand, counting down.
TTTATCCAAATGGTTCAATCAAATCAGTTTGGGGGAATGTTAAAGGATGATCCAAATGCACATATTGCTTACTTTTTGGAGGTGAGTGATCTTTACAAGATAAGTGGTGTGTCTGAAGATGCTATAAGATTGAGGGTTTTTCCTTTTGCACTTTGGGATAAAGCTAAGGAGTGGCTAAATTCATTACCACCGGGATCAATTACAACATGGAATGAGTTGGTTCAGAAATTCTTTTCTAAGTTCTTTCCTCCTGCTAAGATGGAAAAATTGAGGAATGAAATCACATCTTTTACACAGTATGACCAAGAATCATTGTATGAAGCTTGGGAAAGATTCAAAGAAATGTTGAGGAAGTGCCCACATCATGGTATACCAATTTGGCTGCAAGTCTCTACATTTTATAATGGGTTGGTTTCAAACTATCGTGCAATGATTGATGCTGCAGCTGGAGGGTCTTTAATTGGAAAAACACCGGAGGATGCTCATGATTTATTAGAGATTATGGCGGAAAACAACAATCAGTGGCATTCAGAGCGGGTAATTGCAAAAAGACTAACAGCAGTGCATGAAATTGATTCAGTGAATGCTTTGTCGGCTCAGATTGCTGCTCTTTCAAGAAAGATGGATTCTTTTTCATCCAAATTCGAATCCAAACCAACTGTACAATGTGATTTATGTGGTGGAAATCATGCTAGTATTGAGTGCCAAGCTAGAAATCCATTTGCTTCACCAAATGCTGAGCAAGCAAATTATGTTTAAAATTTCCAAAAACCTCAAAATAACCCATATTCGAACACCTACAATCCAGGTTGGGGAAATCATCCAAATTTGTCATGGGGAAATAACCAAGGGGGATTCAAACCGTCATCATCTTCCTACCAACCGCAAGAGAAGAAACAAATAGATTTGGAAGGAATTTTGGGAAAGTTCATTGAGGAGTCAAGAACAAATTTCAGAAATCAAGAGGCAATCAACAGGGACATCCAAAACCAACTGGGGCAGCTTTCAAAGCAGATTGCAGAAAGGTCTAAAGGATCGTTGCCTAGTGACACAATTAATCCCAAAGAGCATGTAAAGGCTATCACATTGAGAAGTGGTAAAGAACTTGAAATCCAAGGGAAATCGGAGAAAAAGTTGGAAGAATCTAAAGATAAGCCATCAACATCCCAAGATGTTCAACCTTCCCCAAATGCGAAATATGAGCCTCCTATCCCATATCCTCAAAGATTGAATAAGAAAAAGCTTGATAATAAATTTGATAAATTTTTGGATATTTTTAAGAAATTGCATATTAACATTCCTTTTGCAAAGATGTTGGAACAAATGCCAAGGTATGCAAAATTCATGAAAGAAATTCTATCAAAGAAGAGGAGGCTGGGAGTTTATGAACTCATGCTAAATGAGGAATGCAAAGGCGCTTCTTCAAAGAAAACTGCCACAGAAATTGAAAGACCCAGAGAGTTTTACTATACCTTGTACTATAGGAAGTTTCAATTTTGATAAAGTCCTATGTGATTTAGGAGCAAGCATTAATTTGATGCCACTTTCTATTTTCAAGAAACTAGGCCTAGGAGAAGTGAAGCCCACTTCAATCTCTCTACAATTAGCGGATCGATCGGTGAAATATCCTCGAGGGGTAATTGAGGATGTTTTAATTAAAGTTGACAAATTTATTTTCCCTGTAGATTTCGTGGTGCTTGACATGGAGGAAGATAGAGAGGTACCCTTGATATTGGGGAGACCGTTCCTTGCAACTGGAAGAACATTGATTGATGTTCAGCAAGGAAAGCTCATTCTACGGGTGCAAGATGAACAAGTGACTTTTGATGTTTTTGAAGCAATGAAATTTCCAAGTGAGGTTCATTCTTGTTTTCAAATTAACACTCTTGATAGGATAATCTCGAAAACTTTTGAAGAGAGAACTCCATTGCTACCACTAGAAGCTTGCCTTGTAAAATCTGCAACAATTGAGGAGGAAGATGAGGGAGTGAGACAATGTTCCGAATTACTAGCAGCACTTGATGAATATTTGTTCAATGATGAAACATTCAAGGAATTGGGAACAAATGAAACTCCAACCTCAGTGGTAAAGAAGGAAGCCAATAAGATTGAGCTAAAGCCACTGCCGTCCCATCTAAGGTATGCCTATCTTGGAGACTCAGAATCCTTTCCTGTCATTATTAACAATTCTTTGAATGGTGAAGAGGAAAACAAGCTATTAAGAGTTCTTCAGACTCACAAAATGGCAATTGGATGGACAATGGCGAACATCAAAGGGATTAGCAATTCTGTGTGCATGCATAAAATCTTAATGAATGAGGATTACAAGCCCACAATTCAGCCACAAAGGCGCTTAAACCCAACAATGCAAAAAGTGGTCAAGGATGAGGTGAATAAGCTTTTGGATGCCGGGGTAATTTATCCTATTTCAGATAGTGCTTGGGTAAGCCCAATTCATTGTGTACCAAAGAAAGGAGGAATCACAGTTGTAGAGAATGAAAACAATGAGCTTATTCCAACAAGGACAGTGAATGGGTGGAGAGTATGTATTGATTATCGAAAGTTGAACAATGCCACTCGAAAAGATCATTTTCCTTTGCCATTTATTGATCAGATGTTGGAAAGATTGGCTGGACATGCTTATTATTGTTTCCTTGATGGATATTCGGGGTACAACCAAATTGCAATTGCACCAGAGGATCAAGATAAGACAACATTTACATGCCCTTATGGTACTTTTGCATACAGAAGGATGCCTTTCGGTTTATGTAATGCACCTGCAACTTTCCAAAGATGCATGATAGCAATTTTCTCTGATATGGTCGAAAAGTTTATTGAGGTTTTTATGGATGATTTTTCTGTTTTTGGCCATTCTTTTGATAATTGCTTGCATAATCTCTCTTTAGTCTTGCAGCATTGTAAAGACACAAATTTAGTGCTAAATTGAGAGAAATGTCACTTCATGGTTCAAGAAGGAATTGTTCTTGGCCATTGGATTTCATCAAAGGGGATGGAAGTGGACCGTGCAAAGGTGGAGGTGATCGAAAAATTACCACCTCCAACAACTGTAAAGGGAATTAGAAGTTTCTTGGGAAATGCTGGGTTTTATAAAAGATTTATTAAGGATTTTTAAAAAATAACAAAACCTCTTTGCAGTTTGTTAGTGAAAAATACACAGTTTGATTTTTCTCCTGACTGTTTGAAGGCTTTTAACCTTTTGAAGGAAAATCTCACTTCGGCCCCTATAATTTGTGCACCTGATTGGAGTCTTCTATTTGAGGTAATGTGTGATGCTAGTGACTATGCTATAGGAGCTGTTTTGGGCCAAAGGAAGAATAAGTTGCTACATGTGATTTATTATGCAAGCAGGACATTGACAAATGCACAACTTAATTATGCAACAACTGAGAAAGAGCTTTTGGCAGTAGCGTTTGCATTTGATAATTTTAGATCTTATTTAATTGGGTCTAAAATCATTTTTTATACTGATCATTCTGCTCTTAAGTATTTGCTAGCCAAGAAAGATGCCAAACCGCGATTACTAAGATGGATTCTTCTCTTGCAAGAATTTGACTTAGAAATCCAGGACAAAAAGGGGACCGAAAATTTGGTTGCTGACCATTTGTCTAGGTTGGAAGAAGATTACCTTGAGGTTGAAGACCAAATTAATGAAACATTTCCTGATAAGCAATTGCTTGCTATCCGAACGGCTCCATGATTTGCTGATTATGCAAATTATTTGGTCAAGAAAATTTTACCTCCAGACATGTCTTATAACCAAAAAAAGAAATTCTTTTCTGATCTGAAACATTATTTTTGGGATGAACCTTACTTGTATAAACATTGTGCAGATCAAATTATTAGAAGATGTGTGCCGGAGGAAGAAATGGAAAGCATTCTTCATCATTGCCATTCGAAGGAAGTCGGGGGACATTTTGGTGGAACAAAAACTGCAGCAAAAATTTTGCAATCCGGATTCTATTGGCCTTCATTGTTTAAAGATGCTTTCAAGTTTGTTTCAATGTGTGATGATTGCCAAAGGAGCGGAAATATTTCACGGAGACATGAAATGCCCTTAAATAATATTTTGATAATTGATTTATTTGATGTTTGGGGTATTGATTTTATGGGGCCTTTTCCTTCTTCTCATTCTAATAAATACATTCTTGTTGGTGTAGATTATGTCTCTAAATGGGTGGAATCAGTTGCCTTGCCTACCAATGATGCTAGGGTTGTGATAAATTTTCTCAAGAAGAACATATTTTCCAGATTTGGCACACCTAGAGCAATTATAAGTGATATAGGTAAGCATTTTTGCAATAACAAATTTGAGGCTTTGTTGCAAAAATATGGAGTAACACACCGGATAGCAACACCTTACCATCCTCAAACAAGTGGACAAGTTGAAGTGTCAAACCGAGAGTTGAAGAGGATCCTTGAAAAGACCGTAAATAACTCACACAAGGATTGGTCAAGGAAACTAGATGATGCACTTTGGGCCTATAGGAAAACTTTCAAGACACCTATCGGCATGTATCCATACCGATTGGTGTATGGAAAAGCTTGTCACTTTCCAGTTGCATTGGAACATCGGGCATATTGGGCAATTAAAATTATGAATTTTGATCTTAAGGCAGCAGGTGAAAAGAGGGTGTTGCAATTGAATGAGATGGATGAAATGAGGAATGATGCTTATGAGAATTCCCGAATATACAAAGACAAGACGAAGGTTTGGCATGATAAGCACATTTTAAGGTGCAACTTTGAAGTGGGACATAAAGTTTTGCTTTATAATTCCAGTCTCAGACTTTTTTCGGGAAAGCTTAAATCTCGTTGGTCAGGACCTTTTCTAGTAACCAAGGTGTTTCCTTATGGAGCAGTTGAGATCAGTCATGAAACAAAGGGAACTTTCAAGCAGAAAGATTCTCTAGAGTTACAACAACCGCAGTAAAGAATGACAAAAAGTCTAGCTAATGACTATAACTTAAAGAGCTTAATGGGAGGCAACCCATCAGATTTTTTTCTCATCTTTTATCTCATTTTATTTTAGAAATTTTAAATTCTGCACTTCATTTTATGATAATTTTATTTTTAATTAAATTTGCTCATTTTATTTGTCTTGCAAGTAAAAAAAACCATTTGTAGTTTTTCTTTCTTACATTGAGGACAATGTAAGGTTTTGGTTGGGGGTGCGGTAAACGGTAAATCTTTTCTTCCCTTCATTTTTATTAGTTTTGTTTGTGTGTTTATTTGTGTTTAATTTTGATTTTCCATTTATTTTTCTGCATTTTGATTTAATTTATTTTATTTGCATTTTACTTATTTTAGTTTGCACGTTGATGATAATAATGTGATTGTGATAACAAGTAGCTTTTAGAAGACATTAAATTTTGCTTCGGTTTAAAGATAATTTCAAATGTTGATTTTACCTAGTTGGCGACTCTTTTGGTATGTGGTATGATTTGGTTGATTAGTCTAAATGCTTAGAGAAGTCTTATGTGCGAATTTTTCATGGACATTTTTTTTATCTCAACAAACTCTAGAACTCATTTGAAAACCTCTTGAGGCGAAATAATTTGGAATTGCACTGTTTAGGTAGGATATAGGCCATTTTTGGATCGATTGTGCCATTTTAAGCCTACCTTTTATTTAGCCAATATATATATATATATATATATATATATATATAATTCCTACCTTATTTGTTAAGAGCACTTAATTTTGAACACAAAATTTTCAAGAGAAATTGGAGTAAGGATGGAATAAATAAATAAATAAGACATATTCCACATATATTGGAAGAAATTGGTTGGGGGATGAGTTTAAAAAAAAAGAAAAAAAAAGAAAAAAAAGAGGAAAAAAGGGCCTTCACACTCTAGTAAATAAAAGAGTGTTAGTGATGGATGTACTAAAGTGAAAGATTGAGGAAGAATTTTGCTTATCTTTGGAAAAATGGGTTATGATCGGAAGAAACAATTTGGGTTAAATGGTGTTACTCTTTTACTTAATTGGTTGTGTTTAATCTAATAAGTGCTATTATTTGTATTTTGACACTTCCCGTTCTTTCTTAACCAAATACCTAAGCCTAACATTACAAGCCTAATAAAGTCCTATTGATCCGAAGTGGTGTATTTTTCTTCATTAGTGGAGAGAGTTTTGAAGAGTGAGCCTATGGAGTTTGAGATTTCACCTTTTTGTTTGTGGATGTTCTGCATAATATTATCTGGGGATTATGGCTATTGGTTTGTGGTTTGATGGATGTTTAAGAGTCAATAATAAAAGTGAAATTGGCATTTGAGATTTCTTAAAACTTAGGTGACATTTAATTATTCTATATGTTGGGTGTTATTTACAATTTTTGAGACACTTGTGCAAATTATTTTTTATGTTATGTTATTGTTTTAAGTTAGGATAGTTATAGGTAAGTAGGTAAGATGTTTGTGGGTGTCATCACTCGAAACCCTCACGAGACTACAACTCATCCTACTAGGGCCGCCTAGGGGTTTAAAGGCTTATTGCATACGCTTAATGTAATTTTGTAAATAGAATAAATTTCCTTTGAAGTTTCTCTTAATGTCTCCTTTGAATTTATTAAATAGATCGCTTTTCTTGCTAGAGACTAGCAAGAAGCTGGTTGGGGGTTGTTGATAAGAGCTAAATTATTGCACTTTTGTTATGATTTAAATGTTGATATTTGTGTGAAAATTGTGTTTATTTGATTATTTAATCACAAATGTCATTTCAAGGGTATTTCGTGTTTAAAGTGCAATTTCAGGTAAAATCATGATTTTGGAGAAGTTAGGGACAAAGTACAATGATCGGGATTGAATCAAAGCAATCTCGCCGCCGGCCGGATTTTGGCAAAGCAATCTCGCCGCCGGCCAAAGAAATCTCGCCGCCGGCCAAGTACATCTTGCCGCCGGCCAAATACATCTCGCCGCCGGCCAAATACATCTCGCCGCCGGCCAAGTACATCTCGCCGTCTGCCAAATACATCTCGCCGCCAGCCACAATAATCCCGCCGCCGGCGAGATTTAGCGGAACCGAAATCGTAAGTTTTCCAGAAATCTCACCGCGGCGAGACTAACTTCGCCGCTGGCGAGTTTCGTTCGAAAACATTTTTTTATGCTATTTTGTTCCAAAATTGCCCTCCAAAACCCTAGACCTATATATACATTATGATGGAGAAGGAGGCCAGGGAAGAGAGAGCAGAATTGAGTAATTTTTGCAGGAGAAAAGGAAATTTTGGAGAGAAAGGTTGGAGAAGCTTGAAAGATCATCACCATTGTTGCTACCAAGTCTTCCTCTTCAAGAGTTTTTTCATCTCTTCTCCTTAGCTTTTATTTTCTGTATTTTATTCATATTGTTTGTTCATGGATTCAATTGAGAATATGTTTGTTCTTATTTCTGTTATGAACTAATTCGTTTTTGCTAAGGCTATAATGTAGTTAGATCAAGGAAATCTGATTTCTTTTGTTATGGTTATATGAATTCATTGTTTTCAAGTCGAGTATTTATTTCCATGCTTAATGCTTTTAAATTTCTAATCAAGATTTAGATGATTTGTTGCATTATATTGAGACCGAGAGGAGATGTGTAATGAATGCTTCTTGTGATAAATACTATATGTTGAATGCGAGTTTGACACCTAATGCATGATGTATGTGGTTATTCCGGAAATTCCATAAGTCGTAATGTACTTATTTGTGATTAAATCTTCATAGAAATATAGTCGGTTTTCATAGATAAATAATTCTAATATAACTTGAGAAAGAGTATTAGATAAGTTTGGGTTTTTCAACCATCACTTTTAACATTGATTCTAATATAACATAACTTGAAATCGGATTGAATTGATTTAGCGAAATCAAATGCCTTAGCATTTTTAATCATTTGTGAACAACATTAAATTTTGTTATTTGCGTTTAGTTTTATGTTAATTTGCTTTTAAAACAATTTCAACAATTTGGTTTTCAAATAAAATTAGGGTTAGTCAATTTCGGTACTTAGTAACGCCATTCCTTGTGGGTTCAATATCCGTACTTTTGTACACTTTATTACTTGAACGATTCGTACACTTGCGAAAATACGCATCAAATACATTTTCAAATATTAGTTCTTATAAAAACTTTTGAAATAGAGCTTCATTCTAACTACTGGGCGATTGTACCAACAAATAAAAGAGCACTACCCTAAATCAGTCCAAATAATTAAACCTTATAATCTAATTTTCAGATTTAAGTTTGTAATGAAAAATAATATATTTGTCTCTAACATCCTTAATATAAAATCTTGAATAAAAAAATTAATTTATTTTATAGAAGTGTTTTACCTATTTAATATTTTGCAAGTATAAAAATGTTATTATTATATCATATTTACAAATAGCGATCTAAGTTAAATTTAATCACAAGAAAATTAAATATAACATAAGAATAAAACATAAAAAGAAAACTGTAAAGAATCCATTAAAATTATACCTTAATAGAATCCTTACAACAATTTGATGCTAATTTTCTTACTGGAAAACCTCCAAACAGATTTTCATCTCCGCTTATTGAATCAAAAACTAAAAATTTATAAAAACATAGCTAGTTCTTCTCAAAAAGAGAACTTAAAAACTAAAAACTAAAAAAATGAAAACTTTCTAGAGAGAGAAAGTGCTTAGAAAATTGTGTGTTTTACAATAGGGGAATAGGGTCCTTTTATAGGTGAATAAAAGGCCAAAAAAGTGGGAAAAATATTTCAAAATTTGAATTTGGACGTATTTAAACAGGTTGGCATGCGTATGGGGTGCAAAAATCTTGGCACACGAGCGGTTGGCGTGGCATACGGTAGTTGGCACATGCGGGACTCGACATGGATGGACTACTGCATAGGGGACTTGGCTCGGATGGGTGGGTACGCATGGGACTTGGCGCGATGGGTGGCTGAGAGCACTGGTGCGTGCGGTATTTCGACCATTTTAACCCATTTTGTCCAATATTTTCCATCTTTTTGACTTTTCCTCATTTTGACCCATACGTGTCTTTAAGTTATGTTTGAATGAAAGTACCTAAAAACAATAAAAATACCCATGATTCTGAAAAGATAAATTTATATAATAATATGATAAAATCGTAAAAATATAAATCTATTTAATCACTTAAAGTACATTAAATCATGGTAATTTTAGTACTTTTTAAGCACTCATCAGTAAACCCAAGAGTAGATCATCAGGTCCATTCACCATCACTAAGGTAATAAACCATGGAACCATTGAATTGGAAAATAAAAAAAATAGGAGTTCATGGTTAATAGGCATAGAGTAAAGCACTATCTTGGAGACCAATTGCCAAATGAAAAGGCCGTGATGACCTTTGTGGATGTACCTTAGGAGCTGATATGAATGTCTAGCCAAGGATGTTAAATGTATCACTTGTTAGAAGGTAACCCAATTTTATTTTACTTATATTTTTTCTATTTTGTAGGTGAATAAAAGTGGAGGGCAATGGCAAAACAAAGATTGAGCTATTTCAATGATAGAGATCATGTGCCAAGGTTAAAAGAGTTTTCTTTCCTTTCACTCTTTTTCATATCCATATGTGCACATAGGGAAGAATTTGTGATTTAAGTGTGGGAGAGGAAAACTTCATTCTGTAATTTAGTGTTTAGTATGCATTTTCAATTTTTAGGATTTTTTTTTCATTTTTAGGGTGTTTTTCATAATGATTTGGGTAGAAATTGATGAATACATGGAAACCAAATGCATGCATATATGATATGAAACATATAAACCCAATAATAAAATTGGTTATCATGACTATGATAAGGAATATAACATGCTCATTAAGATACTTATATTAATCATATGACAAGTTTTCTAGTTTTGATTTAATTTATTCAGATTTTTATGCACATGTTCATGATTGATTTTTGTGTTCTTATTAGGAGAAAATTTGGAGTGAGTTATGCTAGTTGATGAGGTCTACAATGTTTTAGAATCTATTTAATCATCCCTTGAGGCAAAATCCTAAATAATATTTGTCTTGAGAAATGATATAGGACTTTATTGAATTAATTAAGCCTTTCAAGGTAACTATTGTTTATACCCTTAGTCACCCTTTTTAGCCTTACTAAGAAACATTCATATCATGAATGAGGTGAAATGTAATGCACCCTATTTCTTCACATACAAAAAAATAAAAATAAAAAAACTCATAACACAACTATCCGTCCAAACAAAAAGTGAAAAGAATAAAATTAAAAATAAGTTTCAGGGTGTTATAAGGCTATAAAAAAAGAGAGATAAAAGAAAGTGAAGAAGAGATGTGGAATAAAAGAATGAAATGAATGGTAAGATTGGATGCATATCAAATGAAAGCCCAATTGAAGCTAAATATTGCACGATGAATAAAAAGAGAGCTATGTTGTGGAAAAATCCTAAATATTTCAATTTATCAACCCTCACATAAGCCTAACACTATAATCATATAAAGCCCTATTGATATTTAGCTAAGTGCATATTTACATTCGTGGAGGGATCAAGGTGTGAAGAATAAACCTATCAAACTTATTCTAAGACTTAGTTGATTAGCATGCTCACATAAGTTGATTTCATGAGTGCATTGGATGACATCATGTGCAACACACACACACAAATCAATTCATTAAAAACCTTGCATATCCTTGTGATAAGAGCTAAATTATTGCATTTTTGTTATGATTTAAATGTTGATATTTGTGTGAAAATTATGTTTATTTGATTATTTAATCTACAAATGTCATTTCAGGGGTATTTCGTGTTTAAAGTGCAATTTCAGGTAAAATCATGATTTTGGAGAAGTTAGGGACAAAGTACAATGATCGGGATTGAATCAAAGAAAAAGAAAACAAAATTTCAAAATTTGGAATTTCGCCGCCGGCGAAACCTTACAGAGAAAATGTTGAAAATCTTCCCGAGAGCACGGATTTTGGCAAAGCAATCTCGCCGCCGGCCAAGTACATCTCACCGCCGGCCAAATACATATCGCCGCCGGCCAAGTGCATCTCGCCGCTGGCCACAATAATCCCGCCGCCGGCGAGATTTAGCGGAACTGAAATCGTAAGTTTTCCAGAAATCTCGCCGCGGCGAGAATAACTTTGCCGCCGGCGAGTTTCGTTCGAAAACATTTTTTTATGCTGTTTTGTTCCAAAATTGCCCTCCAAAACCCTAGACCTATAAATACATTATGATGGAGAAGGAGGCCACGGCAGAGAGAGTAGAATTGAGTTATTTTTTCAGGAGAAAAGGAAATTTTGGAGAGAAAGGTTAGAGAAGCTTGAAGGATCATCACCATTGTGCTACCAAGTCTTCCTCTTCAAGAGTTTTTTCATCTCTTCTCCTTAGCTTTTATTTTCTGCATTTTATTCAGATTGTTTGTTCATGGATTCAATTGAGAATATGTTTGTTCTTATTTCCGTTATGAACTAATTCATTTTTGCTAAGGCTATGATGTAGTTAGATCATGAAAATCGGATTTCTTGTGTTATCGTTATATGAATTCATTGTTTTCAAGTTGAGTATTTATTTCCATGCTTAATGCTTTTAAATTTATGATCAAGATTTAAATGATTTGTTGCATTATATTGAGACCGAGAGGAGATGTGTAATGAACGCTTCTTGTGATAAATACCGTATGTTGAATGCGAGTTTGACACCTAATGCATGATGTATGTGGTTATTCCAGAAATTCCATAAATCATAATGTGCTTATTTGTGATCAAATCTTCATAGAAATATAGTCGGTTTTCATAGATAAGTAATTCTAATATAACTTGAGAAAGAGTATTAGATAAGTTTGGGTTTTTCAACCATCACTTTTAACTTTGATTCTCATATAACATAATTTGAAATCGGATTGAATTGATTTAGCGAAATCAAATGCCTTAGCGTTTTTAATCATTTGTGAACAACATTAAATTTTGTTATTTGAGTTTAGTTTTATGTTAATTTGCTTTTAAAACAATTTCAACAATTCGGTTTTCAAATAAAATTATGGTTAGTCAATTTCGGTACTTAGTAACGCCATTCCTTGTGGGTTCGATATCCGTACTTTTGTACACTTTATTACTTGAACGATTCGTACACTTGCGAAAATACGCATCACCTTGCATTAATGGAACATTGATTGATGGATATGGGAACTTCCTTGTCATAGAATTGTATGATTTTTGAATGGTATAGTTTTCAATAAACATTTATGTATTAATATGTAGATGTTTATGAATGTGCTGCCCATATCATTTTAGCTAGTTAGACTTGGTCTTTCTTGAGAGCAAGCAAAGTCTAAAGTTTGGGAGTGTCATAACTCTATAAAAGTAGTGTTATTTTTCCACTTTTGAACAACTTATTTGTCTTATTTTTGCTTAAATATCCCGAATAAGCTTAATTTGCACTCAACATGGAAATGTAAGTGAAAAGATAAAAAACAGATCAAAATTAGGAAAAAGTTAGGACAAAAATAGGATCAACAAAGGAGTAGATTGATCGAGTGTTTATCATTCAAATGATCGAAAATAGGCTCAATCAATTGAGAGGCAAGGATTTTAACACATCAACCTTAACTTGAATTCCAACTTTCAATCTCAACCCTTGGATCAAAGTAATACAAATCCAAATCGAATGAGGATCAATTTAAGCACCATATGAAGTTCATAAACAATACACAATTATGACTGAAAACCTTAGCAGCTGCTAAGAAGAGAAAAGAAGAGAAAATGTTCAAAAAGGAGATTAAAGGAGACATAACTTTGTGAATGATTCAAGAGAAGATTAGTGCTACAATTCAAAAGATTATCTCTTCTTATTATCTTTTCTTTATCAATTTTACTGTCTTTCTTTACGAAAAATCTGAACTTCAAGAACATAATTATATCTAGCTAATTTATTAATCTAAATGTCTTATGAACCCAATTTTCTATATGTGATGATATAATATTTTACCTTTATTGATATTGCAATTCAATTATATTATATAATCTTATTTTTATGCTATTAGTATTTAGTCAACAATTGATCTAATAAGGCAATTAAATGATTTGAGTTAACTATTCAATTATTTATCTTGATTAAATAACATCCATAGTTTCTTGGTAGAGATGTATGATTCTTAGGTGTATGATCTATAATTGATGAACTTAATAAGTTGTATGAAATCTAATTGAAATGAGAGTGTAATTAGATTAATTATTATATGGTATGTGGTTTACTTGAGAAAGGAATGCATGTTAGCTTAGATTGAATTGATCATATAATTTATTGATGATAAAATTGGGGGAAATATTTGTGATTGACATGTTAAGAAATTGGGGGATTAAAGACTCATAGATTGTTTTTTTATATATCTTCATCGTTCTTGAGACATTCTATTTAAAATTAGTTTTCATTTATTTTTTATGTTTTTATGATTTTTTATTGTCCAAATAGTATTTGTAATAATTACATTGACACTATTTATAAGGTACACAACTCCATCTGAGGTCGATATCTTTACTTAAGTACATTATATTACTTGCACGACCCATATACTTGCGGATTGCATTGTGTTGATCACCTATGGTACCCAATTTAACTCTAAAATGAGTAAAGATGTTATATTGGGAGGAATAATATTCCAACTTGTTTACTTACATTGTTTGAATATTTCTAATTATTGCTACATCGCACACACTTTGAACATGATTATTATATCATAACTAGTGAAAATGAATGACTTGAGATTATATATAACATTTATTAGAATTTCAAACTACAATAATGTTAAGCTCTTGAGAAATAATGTTAGAAAATGTACTCTAATATGAGTTTTACTTTGCTTGGGGACTAGCAAGAGTTTATGTGAGAGGGTTTGATAAATGCTATATTGTACACATTTTTATATATTAATTCCTTTACAATTATACATATTTTATTATTATAATGGATTTAAATAATTTATTTTGTATTTTTTGGAAAATATTAGTTTTTTGGATTTTTTGGGATATTTTTGGATTTGTTTTGGATTTTTTATTAATTCTATTTTAAATGTAGATATACTCAAAAAGATCTATAGATGTACTTAGATAAATTTTGGATCAATTTAGCAAGAGGCACTAACAACACCCTTCATAGTCTAGTGTTTCCAAACACCATGTCTTTTCCTCGAGCCACTTTGCCAGACATCGTGTCACTTTTTGGATTCCCTCAAGCCTCAACCTCGATGGCCTTCACATACATGCATTGTTCATCTTCTAATTTCTATAATTGGCATGTGGCACCACCTGAATATGATTTTGGGATATTTTTGCACGTTACAACGTGATTTTCATTTCCACTAATCCTAATCCAACTCATATAAATACCAAATAACACCTCATAAAATTGAAACATAGTATTATAATTTCATAGAAAAATTAAAAGAAAATTTAGAGAACCATTAGATTTGGTACAATATTGAAAGATCTTGGAAAGGAGATTCAATAACATGTTGAAGATTGATATTTGGTTCCTTTGGCTCCAATAACTTAATAAAATCATATTATTTTTTCTATCCCTTTCTTCTTTATGATAAATATTTAGTTATTGTTATAGAATTGATAAATTTCATGTCTATCCAAACTTTAATTATGCTTGTGGGAAATTTCCAATTCCAAGACTATGATTTAATTAATTTAATGTCATGAAAAGTTTAGTTCTAATTCTTTATTCTTGATGTGTTCAATTCTATATTTAATTTCAATGAATATGCATGTATGAATTAGAGTGATCAACTAGCATGATCATATTGCAAAATTAATTTAGATCCAACTAAATAAGACATAAATTTGTCTAAGAAGAACACAACAGCCAAAAATTCTTTTTAGTGGTGGAATAGTTAAATTGGGGTAATTAAGTGTTTTTCTAGTGCAATATATGAAATATAAATGCTTATCCACTCTACGACTCAACACTACTCATATTGCATAATAAGAAGCATCACACATTATTTCAAATTGGAGAGACCAATTAGTTAACATAATAATTGGAGCAGACATTAATTTATCATTCAAAGTATTAAAGGAAATAAGGCAATCATCAATAAAATGAAATAAACATATTTTTATAACAAGTTACATAAGCTATGAATTATTTTAGAAAAATCATTAATAAATCAACTATAGAAATATGCATGTCTTGAGAAGCTCTTAATCCCCTTAACAGATTTAGGGGTTGTAGTTTCTCAACCAACTCAATCTTTTCCCTATCAACCTCAATTCATTTATTATAAACTACATATCCTAGCACAATCCCTTGTTAGACCATAAAATTATTTTTTTTCAAAATTAATGTCAGGTTACATTGAATGCAATGTTCTATAACTAAAGTCAATTTATGTAGGCAATCATTAAATGAGATTCAAAAATAGAAAAATCACCTATAAAAACCTTAATGAATTTTTCCACCATGTCTCAGAAGATTGGCATCATACATCTCTAAAACATAGATGGAGAATTTCATAACCCAAATGGCATCCTTCTGAAAGTGAATGTCCCAAAAGGACATGTTAAGATGGCCTTCTCTTGATTCTTTGATACAATAGGTACCTGATAATAACCTGAAGGACCATCCATAAATTAGTAAAATTCATGCACAAATAATCTTTCTAACATTTGATCAATGAATATAAGGGAAAAGTGATCATTTTCAGGGTACAAATTCATTTTCCTAAAATATATATACATCTTCCATCCTATGATTGTCCTAGTGAGCAATAATTCATTTTTATCTTTTGTAACCAATGTTATTCTAAATTTATTTGGTACCATATGAACCGTACTAATCCACCTACTCTCAACAATTGGATAAATGAATCCTACTTCTAATAGTTCCATAATTTCCTTTTTAACCACCACTTGCATGATTAGGTCTATCTTATCATCTTAGCATCATCTTCTAAATTAATCTTATGTATACATATAGCTAGACTAATGCCTCTAATATCCCCGATACTTAAACCTATTACCTTTTTGAATTTCTTAAGCACCTTAATAAGATATTTTTCTTGGGGTTTTAGTAAAAATTGATGAAATAATAGCTAGATATATTTTCCCTTCTCCTAAAATACATATTTTAGGTGCTTAGGAAAATATTTTAATTTTAGCTTAGGTGGAGTGGCCTCTTACCAAGGTGAGGTACTAGGTAGATTTAAGAGTGTGCTAGTTTCTCATATTGGTTCAACCTTACCTAACAATTCATGGTACCCTTTAATCTCTTCATCTAAGTCCTATTCCATCTTTTCAACTATAAGAGCAACTTCCAGTTTGTCTTCCAGACTATCCTGTAAAAAAAATGTTATGAATAAGTCTATCCATAAAATCAATATTAAAACATTCATCAATGGTAGAGATAGAAGAAATAGGTGAAAGGTGAAAATATTTAGAATAAAAGTCTCTTCCAAGATCGCCATTATCAAATTTCCATCTTGGACATCAATAGTAGTCTTAGTAGTTGCCATGAATGGTCTACAAAGAAGTATTGTATGTTCGTTGTCCAAGGCTGGTTTTTTTTCATATCTAGAACCAAAAAATCAACATGTATTATTACGTTTTCTACCTATACAAGTAAATCCTTGACCACTCCTTTTGAATATTCATTATATCTATTTACAAGTTGAAGGGGTATGGTTATAAGTTTTAAGTCTCCTAAACCTAGCTACAAGAAAATATAATATGGCATCAAATTAATACTAATACCTAAATCAAGCATTTCTTTAACTACCTTCTTATCCCCATAGTGATGTTAATAATATAACTTCTTGGGTCTTTCAACTTGATGGGTAGTTGATGCTAAATCATAGCACTAGCAACCTTTGATACCACAAATCCCTTATTAAGCTCATATCTCCTTTTATTAGTGTTTAATTCTTTGAATAATTTAGCATAAGAGGGAATATATTTGACCAAATCTAATAAAGGTAAATTTATATTAGCCTTAGGAACCATAGCAAAAATATTAGAGAATTTCTTATCTTGCTTTGTTTCTTTCAGCCAGAGTGGAAATGGTATTAGTGGCTGGTGTGGTTCTGATGTATTTTTCATTTTAGGAATGTTAATTGACTCCCCAATTATTTTCTCAAAAGGTTTATCTTTATTAGCACTTGTCTCTCCACCTTCTTAGGAGACCATATTTTCACCTTCTTTATTACCTGCATTAGATGGTAAATCATTAGAAAACTTGAGTAAAATTTTGTTAATTACCTTACCACTTTGAAGGATTGTAACATCCTTTGCTTATTTTACTTGATTGGGAAACATTCCTTCTTCCAATTTTTGAATATACTCTACTAGCTACCCAACTCTAAATTCAATCCTTTTTAATGAAGCCTATAAGGAATTCAACCTCTAATTATTCATCATCTAGTTATCCCTACTAATTTGAATAAACGCATTCAAGGTATCTTCTAAAGTTATCCTATAAGGTTTATCTAGTGGGTAAGGTTGGTTTACATATGGCCCTTGTACTTGGTTTTGGCTATATGCTAGGTTATTGTTTGGTTTCCATGAAAGGTTAGGGTGATTATAAGTTTTAGTGTGATACCTTTGCATAAGATCAACTTCATGGTACCTACACTAGAATCATCTACAATAGAACAAACATTAGAAATATGCCCTTATATACCATAAACTCCATATACCTCTTAATTTGGCATTTTCTTGGTAATGAAGAGTTGTACATAGTTAATTCTACAAGTTGCAAGGCCATTTCATTCCCGAAGCCAACTTCATTAACCCTCATTCTCCTTCCTCTTGCTTATAAGTTTTTTCTGTAGTCTTTTCTATCATAGCTCCACCTACAGCATTATGAACGATGTACTAACATTTTTGTGTCAATCCATCATAAAATAATTGGTTTTGTAACTACAATTAAAAACTATGGTGTGGGCATTGAATCAAAAGTGGGTTGAATATGTCCTAAGCTTCATGGAAGGGCTCTCCATCCATTTGGAAGAACTTACCCATAAATCTCTTGTAGACCAACTCCTAAGTTATTAAAGAACCTAGTTGTAGAGTTATGAACCAAGACTTAGCTTTATCCTTGATTGTGTAAGGAAAACACCTCATCCTAAGCTAGTCTTCATCAATTCTCTACAATGGAAATGATTGCATAATAGCATAAATCCCTAATAAAATTTAAAGGGCCTTCATTAAGGATTCATTGAAACAAAGGCAACATAGAATAATGATATTTTTCAATTTATAATTTCTTGCAACCTCTTTCAATTGTATGCAAGAAAATGCATTGCCAATAATTAGCCTTGCATACTCCATCATTTTATACTTATCTCTAGCTTCACCCATGTCTACTTGCACCTTAGATTGTACCTCTTCTTGAGTGTTAATTTCTAGCTTCCTTAAAAAATATTTTGATCTTGTAGATGCTAACAATAAAAGGTGTAAGTTTTGTTTCTCCAATATCTTTTACCTTTATACACTAATAATAATAAAAAATTAAGGTAGCAAAGAACTTATTATTAAAATAATTACTATCACAAGTATTAACAAAATCAAAAGAAAATGAAAAATAAATAGCTAAATAAACTAAGTACTTGAAAAAATAATAGATAAAAAGAAGAGTTCATAAATACAATAAAGAACATATGATACAAAAAATTTATTATTTAATAATATAAATTAAATAAATATCTACCACATGTTAATAAAATATATCATATAAGAAATAAGATAGTACATAGAAAAACTAAATAAAATAATTGAGTTGGTAATTAAATAAATAAATAAAAGAAAAGAAAATTATTTAATTTAAATAAAAAATTAAAATTAGTACTACAAAAAAGAAATTAAGTTAATAAAAATTAAATTTTTTTATTTTTGTTAGATTTTTTATTTTCAAATGTTTTTATTTGATTTCTTTTAATAAAAAGAAATCACAAGTATTTATAGAATAAATTGTTTTATGGTTTTTAATAATAAAAATTTAAAACGTTATTCCTTCCCGGCAACAATGCGAAAAACTTGATGAGTAAATTTTATATTTTATAATAGCTCTCAAGTGTATGAATAACTTGTAAATAGTAATAATTATACACCCAATTTCAGTCTAAAGATGAACTTAATGGTTTTAAATAATTCAACAAATCTCTTGAAAACAAACATGAAAAATAAATGTAAATATTGTATCACAATACTTTGGCTTTGAAAAGTCCAATCTATTGACATAAAACTAAAGATAGAACTAGGATTGATTCAAAAAATATTAGGTAGATAAACAATTAACACTCAATTGAGCATTTATGGGAATTATTACCTAGTTGATCATGTTTGCTTAGAATAAATATTCGGTTACTAAATATATAAATTCAAATTATTGATTTTTCTTTTTTTGTATGAAAAGTCTTCTGAAAAAGATTAGTTTTGCTATTAATCAAATCAATTAAAGTTTTTTGGAAGGGATCAATAACTGATAAGATTAAATTATGCTTTATTCTAAAGGAAATAACAAATCATTTAAATCAATTCTTTTGGTGGGGCTATCAATTTTAACACTTATTCAAGATATCAAAATTAGATCCTAAAACCTAAATTTTAAATTTTAAATCTATTACAAAGAATATGTTGTCAATATATTTCATGAGTAATGAATTTTGTAAAAATCTTCAATGAAGAAATAAGCTAAATTTATTTTGTAAAAATATTAAACCAAACATGCTCAAATTTAATAAATGACCAATATATTAAAAATAGCATTTAGAAAAATACATAAAGATTTCATTTGTAAATAATCAAATACAATTAAAATAAAATTCCTCAATGTATTTTTCAATATACATAACTTTTGTAATAATTTATGATCTTAAATGCCTCCAAAAAGATCTTCATATACTATTTCTTGAATCAAAATTATTACAAAACTAAGAAAAAAATGTTTTAGAAAAATTATAAAATCTACAAATGTTAAAAATTACACATTTCTATCTGAATTCTATATGTATCTAATATATGAAAACAAGAAAACATAACACTTATTTATAGCTAAAACTTGGGGGAAAAAATAAATCGTGAAGGAAATATCATTACACATTGATTACTCTATGAAAATTGAGTCATTAATGCACTTTTTTACTTAATATTTACTTGTTTTATTTAATAAATAGTATTTTATGGCCAAAAAAATTTAAATATAAACTTTTTAGTGAAAAGGGATGAAAGTATAGTTTTTTGAATTGTTTTGGGAGTTTTCTAGAATTTTTGTGGATTTTTTATGAATTTTTAACGTAGGACCAATCATGAGTTTCCATATGGCATGCCACCCAGGTAGAAGATTTGATTGGGAAATCCATGCAGATGCCATGCGTGTGAGGAGTACAAAACATGCGACACGTATCAGCACGGCATTCAATCCGAGTTCAGAAATTGGTCAACGCGACATGCCATGTGTTGCTATGCCATTGCTTCGCACGTTCCACCCATACACCATGCCATCTGTTTCCACAAATCATGTCACACCACATGTTGCTGACTTAGCAACGGTTGACTCTAATCGGTCTCCCCTACCACGCGTTTCTCCTTGATTCGCCCAATGAATTTATGATGGAATGTGTCACTCTGTGATTGGATGAAACTATCAATTTTGCTTATTTTGATCATAGCCCTTGATTTGAAGCTTATATGATGGTCCAGATTACACCTGAATATTATTTAAGCCACTAATCACTCCATAAACCCTAATTGGCCTCCATTAGAATAATTTTGGTCAATTTTGGAGCTAAAACTATAGAAAAATTCAAGAAAAGACACAATTTTGATGGAGATTCAAGAGGAAATTAATACTACAATTCAAGAGATTGATTGTATTTTTTTCTACTCTTTTCTTTATCAATTTTATGTCTTCCTTTATGAAAAATATGAGCTTTATGAACACAATTATGTGTATTTAATTAATTAATCTAGGGATCTTATGAACCCAATTTTCACCATGTGATGATTTAATATTTTACCCCAATTATATGTTTAATTTAATTATATTATTTGATCCGATTTTCATGCTATTAATTGTTTGGCCAACAATTTATCTATAAAGGCAATTAAACAGATTTGAGAAAATTATTTAATTATTTGTCTTTATTAAATAACATGCATAGTTTCTAGGCAGAAATGTATGATTCTTATGTATGTGATCCATAATTGATGAACTTAATGAATAGTATGCAATTTAATTGGCATGAGAGTATGATCAAATTAATTACTATATGGTGTGTAGTTTACTTGAGAGAAGAATACATGCTAGGTTAGACTTAATTCATCATTTAATTAAGTGATAATTATATTGAAGGGATTTTAGCAATTTGTATGTTTAGAAAATTGGGGGATTAAGTATTCCTAAATATTTTATCGTATATCTTTTTAGTCAAAAAATCTTATTTAATTAATTATTGCTATTTACTTTTAGTTATTTTAATTATGCTTCCTTAAAATATAAAAACACCAAAAAAATTGATTTTTATTATTTTTAGTTTTAAAAATTAGTTTCTAGTAAAATAATATCCTTGGGAACAATCTTAATTTATCATTATATTACTTGTTATGATACGTATACTTGTGTATTCATTGCACACACAATTTGTGTGGCGATCACACATCGTGGCCCAAACTTATCCACACCGCGGCCCACAATACATAATGATTCATCATATTTCAAATAGAAAGGATCACGCCATGGCACAACATTTCTCCTCCATGGCTCAACTCAAGCTGCTTAAAATTGATGTTAAACATAATGGAGTGTGTTGTGTCCACTGTACTTCATGCCACAACCCATATTGATTATTTCGACTTCTTGTTTTTAGCCCTTTACAACTGGTTGGATCATATGTAAGGCTTACATGTATTGTTCTTTTAATCTTATAAGTTGAAAATGAGTGCTTCAAACATGATTCTTCAAGTATTTATCAATTCACCAAATTGAAGCTAAAAATACTTGAAAAAATAATACATGTAATTATGAACATATAGATGTGCTTAAATAATGATAAAATCAATCATATTTAAATCTATTTATTACATATTATTTCAAATAAATAACGTAACATTAGTGCTTCTCAAGCACTCATCAACAAGCATACTCCCTCGATAAGCTGTAGAAAAGTTTCTTAATTTTTCTGCGTTCAATCATATTTTTCACATAAAATTTCCCAATATGTTCTTACACTTTAAAATATTCTCAAATATTCCTTTTAAGGTACTTTAATAATTTATAGAAAATTTTCTTTGGGGTTTTACAAGTTACCACTCAAAATTGACATTTTTAAGTACCAAATTTTAATCTAGTACATTGTATCAACCAAATTATAATCGAACTCATATTATAGGTTTGAAAATACACTACATGTAAGGTAATTTTTGGACAAGATTTTGGAGATCTTCGTAAGCTTTTCTTAATCCTTTTCTCTATTTTGCTTTCTATGATTATATTGGTGATTATCGTAGAATCCATGTCTAGCTATACTTGTAATGTGATTATGGGAAATTCCAAACCCTAGACTATGGTTTGATTAATTTAGTGTCACGAATAATTTTAGTTTCAATTCTTGTTTCTTGATGTGTTCAATTCTATATTTAAATGTCAAAACAATGCTTGTTATGAATTAGGATACAAAACTATTTTTTTGCATTAATATGTTTATATCTAGTCTAAGATGTTAGTACGTAATCGCTAATATTCTTATTCAAATAGGTATCTTATGGATGGTGTCATAAGTAGGATTGATTATCATCTTTCTATATCTTAATAATATAAATTAATTAAATCCAATAAGCATACCTCTCGGTTGTTCAAGATTTAAGTTGGTTAACAAGCAGGCCTTTAATCAATTACACGATAGGAAAAGATGGAGAGTCTTAAGCAAACCTTAAAATATATAAATTATTTTATTTTAATTAACGTTCATATAAAAATAAATAATTTTATTAAAAAAATCAAATATTTATTTTATTCATGTAAAATACTTAAAATTATAAAATTAATTACATATTATGATGCAAATTTATTGAAGCCATCCCAGCCACACCCCTACCATCTGGAAATATTCAAAGAGTTCTTCAACCCATATAAGAAACTTATTTTTCTTCATGACATGTTTAATTAAATTGTAGGATATTAGTGGAAATATCCCTATGATGCCATATCTCTTATAACCCTTGTGCACACTTTTTATTACTTTATGTTATTCTTTTCAAAAACAAACAAAAACCCATATTTACTAATTTTAATTATAACAAACTATTAATTATAAGTAAAATGTTTTTAAAAATCCTTGTGTGTATGACAATGCTTGTTTTTAAATAACTTATCACTTGTACGTGACAATATATAATTATGTGTGCTCAATTATGTCATATTTTTAGTGCCATTTTCGAGGATTGTTCTAACAATTTCTCTAATGGTTATTCGTTTTTTTTAATTTTAGTTTTTTGGTTTTAGTTTACTAAATTTTTTTGTTCTTGATTCTCAAGTAACTATTGGATACAACAAGAATTCTCATATAACTTGATATCAAGAGGACCAATCAACCCATTACAAGAGAAGACAATGGAATCTACTTTTTAAAGTGATTTCTTATTAGAGAAACAAGACATGGCATTAGTTGATCAAACTCTTATGGAGCTAGCTACACCAGACATGGAGCAACAACCCCTATTTGTTAACTATTTTTAAGGGTTTAGTTAAAGAAGATCCCAACAAACACTTGATGGAAATCCATGTAGTCTGCTCTAACATGAAATTAGTTAGGATCATTAAGGAGAAAATCAAGTTTAGGGCCTTCTCATGCTCACTTGTTGATAGTGCTAAGGAGTGGCTCTTACTTCCATTCAGGTAACATTACAACATGGGCTAATATGATAAAATAATTTCTTGAAAGGTACTTTCCATCCTCTAGGGCCACACTTATCAAAATAAATATTCGTGGCATATGGAAAATCAATGGATAAACCCTATACGAGTATTGGGAAAGATTCAAGAGGTTATGTGCTAGCTGTATCCACCACCAAATTAATGAGCATCATCTTCTCCAATATTTTATGAGGAGTTAATTCCTTTAGAAAAGGCATATTAGATGCTACTGGTGAAGGAGCATTGGTAAACAAAACCCTAGCTAATTTAAGAAACTTAATTGAAACTATGGCTGCCAATTCTCAACAATTTTATGCTTGCAATAAGCCATAATTCAAGGTAAAAGATTTAAGCACTAACTCCCATCTTGAGCCCCAATTGAATAATATTACTTTTTTGGTGCGATAATTGGCTTGAATAGGTTAGGACTTGTGGCATATGCTTAATAATGAAACATCACACTAACTTGTGTCCTACTCTTAAAGAGAATAACTATGAACAAGAGAATGTTATTGGAGGACTTCAAGCATAGAGGCTCAGGTGTGATTTTATTCTAATTCTTATAATGCAAGATGGAGGGATCATCTAAATCTCGGTTAATCAAGCAACAATTAAGAAACCTCAAATAATCAACATAGTTTCCATAACCCTAGGCCACCTTAACGATTTCAAACTAGCTAGACCCTAACCACCTCAACAACCCCAGGGTAAGTCCTTAAAAGGCTCGATCATTCCTAAAGCCACTAACAATGCTAAATTTCAACATGATATAGCCTTAATTCATAACATAGAGAAACAAATGAGCCAACTAGCCACAACTATATGAAGGTTGGAAACACATATATCTAGTATGCTTCCTTTATAAATGGTAATAAATCCCAAGGAGACTATAAATGTCATTACTTTGAAAGTGTTAAGTAGTTGGTAGAGCCCAAATATGTCCCCAAAAATATCAAATCAAAATAGGGGACTACCCAAAATAAAGTTCTTGAAGAAGAGAAGACCATCGCACAAAAAGCTAAGGTGGAACCCAAAGTAGTGTCCAAACCTTCCTTTTTCTACTTATGAACTAGCTGTGCCTTTTCCTAGCATGCTTAGAAACACAAAGAAAGAAGAATATGAAAAGGGAAATTTTGGACACCTTTTTAAAGGTGTAAGTGAACGTAACATTGTTAGATGCTATAAATCAATTTCCCGAGCCTACAAAATTCTTTAAGGAACTATGCACCACCAAAATCAAATTAAAAGGCATCGAAGTGGTAAGTGTGGGGAAAATGTGTCTATAATGCTAAAAAGAAAGCTTCTACGTAAATTTTGAGAGCCAAGTAGTTCCAATATCTCAATAAGGACTGATGACTCTATGAAAATAGAGTCATTAGCACACTTTTTCACTTAATATTTACTTGTTTTATTTAATAAATAATATTTTTATGGCTAAAAAAATTAAAATATAAACATTTTAGTGAAAAGGGGTGAAAATACAATTTTTCAATTTTTTTTGGGATTTTTCTGGAATTTTTCTGGATTTTTTATGAATTTTTAGCACAATACCAATCATAAGCTGCACTGGCATGCCACACAAGCAGAGGAGTTGACTGGGCAAGCCACCCAGAAGCCATACAAGTGATGAGTGCTCAAAAAAGCACTAAAATAACCATGATTTTATGTACATTAATTGATTAAAAATATATATTTATATGTTTTATCATATATTTATATAAATTTGTCTTTTCGGAATCACGGGTATTTTTATTGCTTTTCAGGTATTTTGGCTTAAAAACGCAATTTAAAGACTCAAAGAGGAATACTTGAAGCAATACATCACAAATATATTAATAAATAAGTGGGAAAAGGTCAACAAACATGGAAAAATTGGACAAAATGGGTCGAAAAGGTCAAAAATGTCAAAAAGGAGAAAATAGCACCGAAGAAATTTATCCCGCTACAAGCGCGCCGCTACCACCGTTGTCGAGCACGGCGGCCATCGTGCTCAACCGTACGAGCTACACGCGTGGCTACTATTCATCCGGCACTGCAGTCGCTGCGTACGTGCTACGTTTCATCCGCACGTACAGCGCGCTGCCATCGCTCATCCGCGCAAAGCTACGCACGGTATCGCTTCATTCGCGCGCAACTGCGCGCGGGGTACTGCTCATCCGCGGCCGAAGGCGCGCGTTAGCGCGCTCAAAGAACCACCTCCGCTACTTCAACGCGTTTTTGCCCCATTTTCCACGTGCAAAACCTACCCCATGACGGTACAATGCCGACATCATTGATGACCTCAAAGATTTCCATTACACGTTTTTTCATTTTTTAACATTTTTTTTAACATTTTTTTACTCATTTTTTCTCTCCATCCTCACCTATAAATACCCCCTTCCCTTCACTTCAAAACACACCTAAAAACACACTTCTCTCTTCTTTCTTTCTCTCCATTTCTTAGTTTTTAGTTTTTTTTAGTTTTTCTTATGTTTTAGTTAGTTTTTCTTATGTTTTAGCTAGTTTCTCTTAGTTTTAGAGTTCTTCCCTTTTTGGGAAGAACTAGTTATGTTTTTGTAATTTATTAGCTTTTTGATTCAATAAATGGGAGTGCAAATTCCGCTTGGAGGTTTTCTAGCAACGGGAATAGCGTCGAAGTTCTGTAAGGATTTTATTTTCTTTGCAGTTATTTTTTATGCTTTATTCTTACATGTTATATTTAATTTGTCTGTGATTAAATTTAACTGGTCTGTAATTAAATTTAACTATGCTAGCTATTTGTAAACATGATATAATAATAACGTTATTATGCTTGCGAAATATTAAATAGGTAAAAATATATAAAATGAATTGATTTTATTTTTATTTAAGATTTTATATTAAGAATGTTAGAGAGAAATATATTATTTTTCATTACAAACTTAAATCAAAATTAGATTTTAAGGTTTAGTTATCCCATTCGATTTAGAGTAGTGCTCTTTATTTGTTGGTACAATCACCCTGTGAGTTAGAAAGTGAAGCTCTATTTCAAAAGTTTTTATAAGAATTATTATCCGAAAATGTATCGACAACATGTTTTCGTAGTAGTTTTAAAACTTGAAAGTTAGTACTCGGATAACTAAATTCTTAGGTTTAATTTGGACACCTTGAATAAAGTTTAAATCGTTTAACCTCACCAAAGGTGGCATTTAAATGGTTCATTTTCAATCTCTTAAAAAAAGGAATTAATTTAATTAACCAAATTAGTTATCAACCCCACCCATAGGTGTTAATTGATTTGTTTAGTTAACAAAGAATATCTAACCCCACCAAAGGTGGTATTCATACAAAAAATGGAGAATCAATAAATATAAATTCATATGTTTAATAACCTAAATAATACGAGCAAGCATAATTAACTTAGTTATTATATCCATAAATACTCCACCATTATAAATGAACATAATTTGCATGAATGTTTATTGAATCTATGTTTAATTTTCTGTAATTAGATTAAAAACACAAAAACCCCAAAATATCGTGACAGGATGTTTAGGATTTAATTTTGTTTTTAAAAGTTTGAATAATAAATTAAAAACCACATACATTCCTTCCTTTGATCGACCTTGGGAGTATACTTATCATTTTCTACGAAATGATTCGTGCACTTGCGAGAGTTTTATAAATATAAAACCAAAGTATTGGTAGGATCGGCGATGCTGGTTTTCGTTCATCAAGTTTTTGGCGCCGTTGCCGGGGAAGACTCCGTTGCGGGGATGGCATCAAAATTTTTGGCAATCCCGATTCTGCTCATCAGCAAGCATAGAGTTCAATCCGAGTTTGGAAATCGGTCAATGTGCCATGACATGTGTCACCATGCCATTACTCCGAGCATTCCACTGGTGCGCCATACCATTTTTCTCACGAATCATGCCATGCCACGTGTTGTTGACTCGGTGAGCGTTGACTATGACTGTCTAATCAAGGACGTTAAACATGATGCTGGTTGGGAGGCAACCCAACGTTATTTTAATTAAATTTTTATTGTTTTTGTTTTGTAGGTGAATAAATGTGGAGAGCAATGGTACAACAAGAATGAGCATTTGCAGTGACAAATGTTTTGTGCCATGACTAAGGGAGTTTTCTCTTCTTTTACCTTTTCATATCTATATGTGCACATTAGGGACAATGTGTAATTTAAGTTTGGGGGAGGGAACTTCATTCTCTACATTAGTATTTAGTATGCATTTTAAATGGGATTTTTTTAAATTTTTAGGTTGTTTTTAATCCTGATTTGGGTAGAAATTGATAAATATATGGAAACTAAATGCATGCATGCTTGATATGAAACATATGAACTCAATGATAAAAATTGGTTTCCATGACTAGGATAAAGAAATGTAACATATTTGTTAAGATATTTACATTAATCATGTGATATGCTTGCTAGTTTTGATTGAATTTATTCAAATTTTACGCAGATGTTCATGATTGAGTTTGGTGTGCTTATTGAGAGAAAATTTGTAGTGAGTTATGTGAGTCAATTAGATCTACCAAGTTTTAGAATCTATTTGATCATCTCTTAAGGTGAAATCCTAAATAATATTTAGCAAGATAAATGATTTAGGTCTTATTTGGATCGATTGAGCCTTTCAAGCGAACCATTGTTAATATCTTTAGTCACCCATTTAAGCCTAACAAAAAACCTTTCATATCTGTAAGCCACATTTAATGTCGAACTAATAAGTATTACCTTTACGCTTGCACCTTTAGCTTGTATGAAAAGAAAAAAAAACATGCAATCATGTGTTATGATTTAGAGTAAGGTGAAATGTAATGCATCTCGTAAAAAAAGAAGAAGAAAAACTCACAACACAAGTATCCCTATAAAGAAAAAGAAAATAGAATTGAAAATAAGTTTGGGGGTGTTATGAAGTAACAAAAAAGAAAGAAAAAAAAGGGAAAAGAATGTCAAAAGAGGGTTAACTAAAATATCAACTAAAAGCTCAATTGCAGTTAAAAAGTGCATGATAAAAAAAACTAAGGTGTGGAAAGACCCTAAAATGTCTGCATCTATCGACCCCCCACCTAAGCCTTACATTGCAACCATGTAAAGTCCTTATTGATCTTGAGCTAAGTGAATATTTATATTAGTGGATAGGGATGTGAAAAATTGACTTATGAGACTTGTTCTAAGATTGAATTGATTAGCATGCTCATATAGGTTGATTTCATGAGTGCATTGGATGATATCATGTGCAGCACACACATACCAATCAATTTTTCAAAAACCTTGCATATCCTTGTATTGATGGAACGTTGATTGATGAATATGTGAACCTCTTTATCATAGACTTGTATGACTTTTGAAAGGGATAGTTGTCATCAAATATGCATGTACTAATAGAAGTATATTTATGAATATATTACCCAAGTAAGTTTAGTTAGTTACACTTAGCCTTAGTTGAGGACAAGCAAAGATTTAAGTTTAGGGGTGTGATGACTCTATGAAAATAGAGTCATTAGCACACTTTTTTACTTAATATTTACTTGTTTTATATAATAAATAGTATTTTTATGGCTAAAAAAATAAGATATAAACATTTTAGTGAAAAGGGGTGAAATTTCAATTTTTTGGGATTTTTTTTGGAATTTTTATGAATTTTTAATACATGACTAATCATAAGCTACCACATGGCATGCCATGCAAGCAGAGGAGCAGACTAGGCAAGCCACACGGACGCCACGCAAGCACGAAGAGTGAATCATGTCACGCCGGGTGTGATGAGGACGAAACAACGCACCATGACACATGTCACCATGCCATTTAAGCACAGAGAGCGAATCACGTCCTGCCATGTGTTACTGACTCGGCAAGCATTGACTCTGATTGCCCAATGAATTTCTTATGCCACGTGTCATTCTATGATTGGCTAAAACTGTCAGTTTTGTTTGTTTTGATCGTAACCCTTGATTTAAAGTTGATTGGATGGTCTAGATCGCACATGAACTTTATTTTAGCCCCTAATCACTCAATAAACCCTAATTAGCCTCCATTAGCATAATTTTGGTCAGTTTTTAGAGCTAAAAGGAGAGAAAAATACAAAAATAATTAAAGAAACGACACAATTTTGGTGGAGATTAAAGAGGAAATTAATTCTAAAATTCAAGAGATTGATTGTATTTCTTTTTCTACTCTTTCATTTATTAATTTTATGTCTTTTTTTATGAAAAATATGAGTTTTATCAACACAATTATGTGTAATTAATTTATTAATCTAGGGATCTTATGAACCCAATTTTCACCAGGTGATGATCTAATATTTTTTCCCAATTATAATATTAATTTAATTATATTATTTAATTTGATTTTTATGCTATTAATTGTTTGGCCAACAATTTATCTATAGAGACAATTAAATAGATTTGAGAAAATTATTTAATTGTTTATCTTGATTAAATAACATGCATAGTTTCTAGGCAGAGATGTATGATTCTTATGTATGTGATCCATAATTGATGAACTTAATGAGTAGTATGCAATTTAATTGGCATGAGAGTGTGATTAAATTAATTACTATATGGTGTGTAGTTTACTTGAGAGGGGAATACATGCTAGGTTAGATTTAATTGATCATGTAATTAATTGATATTATATTGGGAGGATTTTAGTGATTCACATGTTTAGAAAATTGGGGGATTAAATATTCCTAGATATTTTCTCATATATCTTTTTAGTCACAAAATCTAATTTAATTAATTATTGCTATTTAGTTTTAGTTATTTTAATTTTGATTTCTTAAGATATAAAAACACTAAAAAAATTGATTTTTATTATTTATAGTTTTAAAAATTGTTTCTAAAAAAATAATCTCCGTGAGAACGATCTTTACTTGTCATTATATTACTTGTTACGATACGTATACTTGCGTATTCATTGCACACACAATTTGTGTGGCGATCAAGGACAGATTATACAAGGTTGAAAAAGTTATGCTAGATTTAATAGCATCTATTATTGCATGCATTATAATATTTATGCTTCACTAAATCTAGATCCCTTAATAATGAAGCTTGATATAACTTTAGCATATGGTGATGTTCCAGGAGTATACACATAGGCTTACTAATTTAAATTACATAGTTTGACTATCACTAATAAGATTGCTACACATACTAATTTTGAACTATATTGTTATGGAAAATGCTAGTATAAGGAATGGTTATAAAACCGTGCTAATGTTTATTAGATTTTGGAACAATAGTGTTAATTAGTTTTTGAGATGAAATACTAAAAATTGTATTTTTGATGACTTATTTTGCATTTTCTAAAGGACTAGTAATGAGTAAGTGTATGATATTTTGAACAAGATCATATTATACATATATTTGTGCATCAATACCCAAGTATTTACAATGAATTACTATTTCCAAGGGATTTTATGTGCTTATTCTATGTTAATAAGGTGTATAGGTACAAAATGAGAAAAAAAGAGGCAAACACATGTATTTAGGGAAAAAATAGATTACTTGATCGGTTGACATTTGATCAAGATCAATCAAGGAGTTAAGAAAAGAAAAAAAGCAAGGTTCGATCAATCTAAAAAGGGACAGATCGATCAAGAACTAGGTCGATCAATCGAGCTTTATTTGAATGCTCTTGTGTTGGAAATTGAAACGATTAGATTGATCAAGAACTTGATCGATTTAGTAGTCTAGTCAACATTGAAATCAGGCACTTTTTTGCACCAAATTTTAATCATGACTATTGGATCAAGCAAATTCTAATCTAACTCAAATGAAACTTGAAAATACACTATATAAACAACATAAAGGGTCATCAAAATACAACAATTGCAACAAGGAACAAGAAATATCAAAGAGCACATATAGGGAAACTTTTGGAGGAGACTTTGGAGATCTTTATAAGCTTTTCTTAATCCTTATCTATATTTAGTTTTTCAAGATTATAATGATGATTCTTATGGAATCAATGTCTAGCTAAACTTCTTATGTGATTATGGATAATTCCAAGCCTAAGACTGACTTAATTAATTTATTGTTATGAATAATTTTATCTTCAATTCTTGATTCTTGGTGTGTTCAATTCTATGTTTAAATGTTAAAACTATGCATGTTATGAATTAGGCCTTCATTTGTTGTCATAAGTATGATTGAATACTTACCTTAAAGGTTAAATGATTGTTTTAACCTTTCTAACTTTAATTATCATCTTTTTATATATTTAATACAATGAATGAATTTTAGTAAGTGTGCCTCTAGGTTATTCAGGATTTAGGTTGTTAATAAGTAAACCTTTAATCGATTATACGATAAGAAAAGATGGAAAGTATTAAGCAAACCTAGACTTTCAAAGTTAAAGTTAAGAACTCAATAATGACTTAAATTATGAAAGTGAATTAGAATTTAAGAAACTAATTTTCATTCATGACATGTTTAATGAAATTGTAGGATAGTTTTGAGAATAGCTCAATGATCATATATCTCTTATAACCCTTGTGCACACTATTTTATTTTTTTATGTTATACTTTTCAAAAACAAACAAAAACCCCCATTTGCTACTTTTAATCAACTTACTAACAAATTAGTAATTCTAATTAAACATTGTTAACAATTCTTATAGGTATGACAACCCTTGTTCTTAAATAACTTAGCACATGTACATGACCATGTTTACTTACATGATCTCAATCTTTTCATATAGTTCATGATTCATCATGTTTATCTACTACTTGTATGATTGTTAGAGTTATTTCATTATTTATATGTCTTATCTCCTTCAAATAGGGTGTTCCTTTGAATTTTTATGTCAAAAGG
Organism: Hippophae rhamnoides; assembly: GCA_033030585.1. Lineage (NCBI taxonomy): Eukaryota > Viridiplantae > Streptophyta > Magnoliopsida > Rosales > Elaeagnaceae > Hippophae > Hippophae rhamnoides. The sequence continues at coordinate 26,992,745 of CM065431.1, read as the reverse complement.
GAAAAATGTTTATGTGCATAACATGTGTATTTGTTGCAATGGGATGGTAAGTAAATTTACACCACATATATGGTTTCCTTTTATGCATACACTTAAAGGGAGTGTAGCATGATTTCTAGGGAGATTTTGTTTTCCATGTTGCATATTGATTACATTTAGCCTATCATAGTTCACCAATGTAGGGATGACTTTATATTATTTAGTTAGACTACACATATTTTTATATTTTATTTTTCATGGGTATGTGATTCTTCATCGGGGTATATTATAAGTAACTACTAACTTGGAGCTCGAGGGATGTTTTTGGAGATTCAGACATGTAGTATATAGTGGACTATTAAGATGGATATGTTGTTCATCAAGATGGATGAAACATGACAAGATAATTGCACTAGTTGTAGGTGTGCTGGTGTCTAGGTTGTGTGTCAGAGTTCATTTATAGGATGAAATCTATAGGTCTATGTGAATATATTTTTATTGATGCGATGATGTTTTATGTAGTGTTTTTCCATGGAAAATCAAATAAAGAGATTGTAAATCATGTAAGTTTTGTGTTCGTAGCCCCATATGTAAAACATAGGGTTTATATTTTATTTAGTGTATTTTTTTGTCCCTTATGTATGATTGATTACTGGAAATTTAGTATTTCACACACTTATATAGGTTATACTTTCTATATTTGTGTGATACATGCGCACTTTGAAAGGTTTGACTTATAGTTGGCATGTTTAGGTTGTATGTTTACATTGTTAGTTTTTGATTATTTGTGGAAAATTACTTTGCTTTTTAAAAATGAAAAATTTATTTTTTTAGTCTTTTGTCGATCTTTTCCTAATTAGTCATCAAGGCTCAACTCAACGAAAAAAGTATGAAATTTGTACAACCACTCTATAATATTAAATACACGTAGTTTTGCAATAAGTTATGTATTTAAATATTTTTTTGTGCTAAATATTTTGTATTAATATATGTACATCAAACACTCTTAAAATTTATAATATAATTTTATGGTATATAATTATTAATTTAAATATAAATTGTGCTTTTAGTATTTATCCTCCTCTTAAATTTTTTGGGTCCATTTAGTTCTATAGATTCACTTAATTGATACATTAGTCATGTAACTATTAAAGTATGTTCATTCAATTCTATTATTTGAGCGTAAGATTCAATCTCAAGCCCGTCCCTTGGAGTGCCCAATTCTTGATATAACCTATCTGAGACTTAAAGCTTTACTTACACATAGAATGTTGATCTAACAATCATCCAAACTAGTCCAAAGTAGTCTAAAGCATTGACGGAGCAACCTTTTATTCGATCTTTTATTGTGGTCAAGCCAAAGTCAAATTATGTATTTAATATTGTAACCCCTAACATCCTATAAAAGTGTACCCCTAATGTAATTAACACATGTACATGTAATGTCTTATATATATGAACCTAATAATGGATCACTACAATTCATCCTCTCTTTAATTTCTTTTTCTGAAATTGGATCATCCCCAATATTTTGGTGCCCATCGTGCGGCTCAACATATAAAGGTTGACCTTTTATTTCTCGCCCATATTTTCTAGAATTCACCATGAGGTTTTAGATAGAAACCCCAGTAACTAACACTTCACCCCACACTTTACCAACTACAACTACCATGGTTGGAACTCGAGCTGAGGAAATGTTAATACTAGATAATGAAATGGTCGTACTGGATAACCTTACACCTATACATGAAGAAGGTCAAACCAAACCACTAGTCATTTTACCAAATAAGGCTGACCCTTAACAAGAACTGCCACAGAAACTCCTCAAGCTCAAAAGAGAACTTAAGGAAATAAGACTAGAAAATAGAACATTATGTGCCTAAGCAGATGTAGTTCCAAAACTAGGTCAAGCCAAAAACTTGGTTAAGGAAATTGAGTTATTTTCCAGGAGAAAGGAACCTACAAGAGCTAAAAACGTAGTGGAAGATATCTAGAAACAAAATGTTAAGGCTGAGAAATAACCAATTGAGTTGAGACAAGATGTAGCCCATTACAAATAATGAGCAACTACTTAAGGAAAGGATGCTATTAGAAGATCACTTCTAAGTTCTTGAAGAAACCAATAGAAAGCAACATCAAGTTCTCAAAGAAACAAACTAATGGTAGAATAAAGGCAAATCACACTATAATGTTGGTAGAGATTATGAGTAGCTTTGTGTTTCCTATTTCTCTAATGATATAGAGAATATGGATTTACCCACCAAATTCAATTCCCCTAAGTGTCTTGACTACCAAAGAATAAAGGATCCTATGACTTATATCTTACATTTCAAAACAACCATGGCTCCTGTAAGTCTCACTCAAGATAAAAGAGATGTTATAATGTGAAAACTCTTCACAAATACCCTATGTGATGGTGCAAAAAAATGGTTCAATAACTTGGCACCTCGAACTGTAACTTCCTTCGTTTAGTTTGCAAATTCATTCATCACAAAGTAAGCCAATAACAAGTCCATGAGGAAGGAATCTCATCATCTTTTCTCAATCATGTAGGGAAGTGATGAATTGATAGAATAATACAAGAGGAGATTCCGAGAAGCAAAGTAAGAGGTTGTGGACTGTCCAAGTTCTATAGCAATAGAAGCATTTAAACAAGGATTATTGAGAAATTAAGTTGTATTTGTTGAATTGACCAAGATTGTGCCATATACAATCGAGGAGGCTTATGGAGAAGCCAAAAAGTTTGTTAATCTTAAGATAGAGTTGAAACTTGATATAAAGAATAAGGCATTCATTTAAGTTACACCAAAAAAATAAAAGAGAAGGATAAGTTTAGAAAAAGTGATTCAAGATAAAGTGTCCACTAACAAACACAAGAATTTTGCCTAAATCATAGAGAGGGAGGTCAATGGTCAAGAATTCTTGAACGTTGGGGTAGATCTTTGTCAACTTTTAGAGGTCCACCTTTAACAGTAAGCTTCGTTCAAGCTGTCTTAAGGATGGAAAATAAAAAAAAACTTGAAATAGCCATCAATGGTCAAGGAATCCTTAAGAGACACATCTAAATGGTGTGCTTTTCACAAGGACATAGGGCTCAAAGCACAAGATTGTAGGCACATAAAGAATGAAATAGAATATCTACTATCCAAAGGGTATATAAGTGATGTTGTATCAAATGATACTAGAAAAGCATATGATGAGATTGTCCACCCCACCTATCAATAGGGTAGAACCACGCAATGATTATATTATGAGTACCCTGCATACCATCCATAAAGGATTTGAGCTTAATGGGGACTCCACTAACTCGAGTAAGAGATATGCTTGAGAAGTGTGTAGGTGTCTTCATGTTTATAATTCACATAGGGGATCAACCTCTATCATATTCACCTTCACCAATAATGATGAGACTTTAGCCTCTCATGAACATCCTATGGTAGTCACTCTTTAGGTATGGTCATGCGATGTTTGTAGAATCTTCATTAACATTGGGAGTTCAGTATATCTTCTCTTCCTCGATACAACGAAAGCACTAGAGGTTAGAGATTGTGACACCACTAAGAAGGCATTACCCTTAGTTTTGTTCAATAGTAGTACTACATATGCTAGAAGTATAGTATTCCTAGTCATAGTAACTAGATCAATTATCATGACCAACTTTGTGGTAATTGATGTCCCAATTTACTACAATGAAATTTTGGGGAGACCATTGATACAAAAGATGAAGTTTTTCCTATCAACCTTTCATGAAGTCATAAAATACCCAACCGAGGAAGGCATAAGAGAGATAATGGGTGATCAAGTGAAAGCTAGAATTCTTTACAATGCTACAATGAAGGAGGTTGTTCCAAAGTAGAAACTATAGTACGGCCCACCATAAAAATGACCCAGAGGAAAGTGTTTAGGGTTGGTTGATTCAAATGGGGTTTAGGATGTACAAGTTGGTGATGAAGGGGAATACCACTTTTGAAGTTGAGCACAAACCTAACAATTGAGGTTGGGGAATAAATGTTATGTTTCTTAAAAACTAACTCTAATGTCTTTGTGTGGAAACCTGGAAATATGCTTGGAATTGAACCAACCTAGGATCATAACTCAAAGACTAAATGTTGATCCCAAGGATAAACCTATCAGGAAGAAGAAAATGAAACTCCCAAGAGAAAAACAACCCAAGTCGCTACACTTAAAGAAACAAACATTGTCAAAGAAGTATATTATCTAATATGACTATCCAACTAAGTTTTAGTAAAGAAAGCTTGCAGCTCACGTTTTATATATGTGGCTTTCACTGACGTAAATGATGCCTACCTAAAAGACTATTTTTTGTTTCCAAGTATTGATCAACTAGTTTACACCACTGTCGAATTCAATTTAATGAGTTTCTTTGATTCATATTCTAGTTATCATCATATCAAAATGCACCTAGAAGATGAAGAAAAAATCCTTTATTACTAAAGAATGTATTTTTTGTTACACTTGAATGCTTTTCAATTTAAAGAATGATGGTGCTACTTATCAGCGTATGGTCAATAAAATGTTTATTGATCAAATGTACAGGAATATGGAAGCATATGTGGATGAAATGATGATTAAGTCAACATAACCTATAGATCACATCAAAGACTTGGGAGAAATTTTTGGTGTTATCTAAAGGTATGGCATGAAACTTAACCACAAAAAAGGATACCTTATCACTACCTAGGGAATCGAAGCCAATCAAGACAAGATATAGGATCTAGTTGACATGAAACCTCCCACTGACTTAAGAGGTATCTGTGAACTAAATGGAAGAATTTTAGCACTCAATAGATTCATTTCTAAATGTATCGACAAATGTTTACCATTCTTTAAGTTATTAAGAAAGAACACATAAGTCTTTTGGAATGAAGATTGTGACAAAGCCTTCCAAAGGATCAAATAATAATTGAGCATACCTCCCATGTTGGTCAACCCCTAAAACATCCAGTCTTGTATAAAGAAATTTTGTTTCTTTAATTCCGCAAGAAAGAAGAACCTAAATAATAAGAACTATCATGCATTAGAATGTAAAGAAATATTATGCAAGTTTTAGAGCTTTGAATATTAGGAATTTTCTTATTTCATTTCTTATTGATTTTATGCTAAAAATTTAAAAATGGAAACAAGTTTGCTAACTTTCTTGTTGTTATGGTGCTTTTTATAGTGTAGCCACCATACTATAATGTCATAACTAGGTCATTCTACATAAATTGTTAACAGATTTGTAACAATTTTATCCTGTACATTTATGCTAAAACAACACTTGCATAACTACCTTACATTTTTTGTTTCCTGTGCACACATACACTAGGCTATTAGCATACACCCTACTCAGTTGCAAGTATATGTTTAGCACGCATGTGCTGAGCTACTAACATAAACTCAATGAGCATATGCTAGATAGTTGAAATACATTCAGTGCATATATGCTAGGCAACTAACATACACCTAGCAACACTTGTTTACATTACACATATACAACTCAAGTGCTCACATGTAATGGTTGTACATTTTATTTTACACTTCAACAAATACTTCAAAATATTCAATTTCTTTTAACATCCCCTTCAAACTTAGGGTCATGAAAGTGACACTAAGTTTTCCTCGTACTAGATAAATTGCACTACAGGAAGTGGTTTGGTTAAGATATCAACTTTTTGCTCAAATATGTGTACGAATTATCCTGTGAACTACTCATAAGGATCTTTTTCTGAACATAATGGTAATCAAGCTCAATGTGCTTTGTTCTTAAATAAAGTATAGGATTATGATAGAGAGAAATAGCAATGGTATTATCATACCACATAACTAGTTTGGTAGGAGAGGTGATGTGTAATTTAGAAAAATTAGACTGAATCCAATTAATTTCAATAGCTACCTATGCCAAGCTTTTGTATTCCGTTTCTGCACTTGACTTGGCCACAGTTGGTTGTTTTTATGCTAACCATACAACTAGAATACACCTAGGGATCATTAATGTCTAAGTACTTAGCCCAATCAACATCAACAAAGCCATTAATGGCTAATGATAGTGAGGGTTTGAATTTAATGTGAATTCTATTATCCCAGCCAAATATTTTAGTATACGTTTAGTGGAAAATGAATGATTATCCAAAGCTTTAGCCATGAGTTGACTAACCTTAATAACCACAAAGCTAATATCTAGTTGGGTGAGAGTAACATATTGCAGTACCCCAACTACACTCTTATATAGTACAGTATCATCCACTTGAATACCATTTGTAGTAGAAAGTTATAGAGAAGAAATCATAGGCGAGTTTGCAAGTTTAGCATCCCTAAGATAAGCCTTAGATAATAATATTTTGATATATTTGGATTTTTTAGGATAATGGATCCGTTATTAAGTTGGTTGACCTCAATGTTGAGAAAGAAATGCAAATTGCCCATGTTTTTCAATGAAAATTCAGCATCAAGCATGGTGATAAATCTTTGGATTTCAGTGACATTTGAGCCCGTGATTATTATATCATCCACAAATACTAGTGTATAGATTATGTCCCTTCCTTGAAATAAAATGAACAAGGATTCATAAGCCTTAGATTTGACAAAGCCAAATTTGAGCAATGTGCAACTGTATTTGTCAAACCAAGCATGTGGGGCTTATTTTTTGTAATTTGCATACATGTGTGGGATGGTTTTTATCAATAAAGCTAGGCATCTGATACATATAAACTTCCTTAGTAATTGTCCTATTGAGAAAGACGTTATTGACATCAATTTCTATAAAGGCCACCTAAAAGTAGTGGTAATAGTTAGATTGATTCTTGTGTTTCCAAATTTCACCACAGTGCTAAAAGTTTCAACATAATCAAAGTAAACCACTTGCAAGAAGTATTTTGCTACAACTCGTGTTTAGTTTATTCAGTTTCCCATCAGCCATTTCTTTGACTCAAAATAGCCACTTATTATCGAATATTTTTTCTACTAGGAGGTGTACTTGAGAACATCATACTCACACCTCATTTATTAATGCCAACTTGCATCTTTTAGTGCTTCTTTCACCATTCTTGGTACTTTGAATTCAGTCGCTACTGCAAAGGCTTTAGAATTTAATAGCTGGGACTTTAAATGAGTGATCCTTTAATGAAAGTTCCCTAGAGGTTACTGACTATGTTTTTTAATTTTTCCTTATTGACAAGAGGAATGGACTGTGTGACAAGTTGTGATGCTGGGTTAATAGGTTGCCTATAAGTTGAGTTGGTTGCATTATTGTTAGGCATCATATCATGGGTAGTAATATCACTATCAGTTTGATGGGTTGTAGATCGAGGTGTTTATTGGTCAATGTATTTTATGGCACAATAAATTCCTTTGTAAGGATTGGCACCACCATTTTGTAAGGCATAGCTTCAAGTGTGATTGAGGTGTCTTTTTCGGCAGCATATGAAAAGCAGTTTTCATTGAATATGACATGTCGAGAAATGATTGCTTTACTAGTTGGGGTAAGAAATTTATAGTCTTTGTGAACATGATAGGAAGAGTCCACAACCCAGTATACGACCATGACAAGAAGATACAAACTGCTAAAGGACTTGGCCTTAACTCGCACAAACAAGAATATAAACACACACAAATCACGCAACATAATCACAAATAGTTGATTGACACACACGAAATGTGTGCAATGAATACGCAAGTATAAGTATCGCAACAAGTAATATAATGATAAGAATAAAAATAATTTTTTTTGGTGTTTTTATATTTTAAGGAAGCAAAATTAAAATAACTAAAAGTAAATAGAAATAATTAATTAAATGAAATTTTGTGACTAAAATGATGTATGAGAAAATATCTAGTAATACATAATCCCCCAATTTTCTAAACATGTGAATCGCTAAAATCCTCCCAATATAATTATCAATTAATTACATGATCAATTGGATCTAATCTAGCATGTATTCCTCTCTCAAGTAAACTACACACCATATAGTAATTAATTTAATCACACTCTCATGCTAATTAAATTGTATAGTACTACTCATTCAGTTCATCAATTATGGATCACATACATAAGAATCATACATCTCTCCCTAAAAACTATGCATCTTATTTAATCAAGACAAACAATTAAATAATTTTCTCAAATCTATTTAATTGCCTCTATAGATAAATTGTTGGCGAAACAATTAATAGAATAAAAATCAGACTAAATAATATAATTAAATTAATATTATAATTGGGAAAAAATATTAGATCATCACATGGTGAAAATTGGGTTCATAAGATCCCTAGATTAATAAATTAATTACACATAATTGTGTTGATAAAGCTCATATTTTTCATAAAGAAAGACATAAAACTGATAAAGAAAAGAGTAGAATAAGAAAAACAATCAATCTCTTGAATTGTAGTATTAATTTCCTTTTGAATCTCCACCAAAATTGTGTCTTCTCTTGAAATTTTCTATATTTTTCTCTCTTTTTAGCTCTAAAAACTAACCAAAATTATGCTAATGGAGGCTAATTAGGGTTTATGGAGTGACTAGGGGCTTAAATAAAGCTTAGGTACAATCTGGACCATCCGATCAGCTTCACATTAAGGGCTACAATCAAAACAAGCAAAACTGATAGTTTTAGCCAATCATAGCGCGACACGTGGCAGGGAAGATTGGTTATAGTCAACACTTACTAAGTCATTAACACATGGCGTGATGTGATTCGTGGGAATAGATGGTGTGGCACACTTGTGGAATGCGCGGAGCAATGGCCTGGTGACACGTGGCATGGCACGTTGACCGATTTTTAACTCAGATTGAATGTCGTGTTGACATGTGGAGCATGTTTGGTCCTCCACACACGCGGTGCAACATGATTCACTCTCCATGCTTGTATAGCATCCACGTGGCTTGCCCAGTCAGATCCTCTACTTACGTGGCATGCCACATGGTAGCTTTTGATTAGTCATGCGTTAAAATTTCATACAAATTTTAGAAAAATCCCAAAAATTATATCTTCACCCCTTTTCATTAAGAAGTTTATTTTTTTAATATTTTTTTGCCATAAAAATACTATTTATTAAATAAAACAAGTAAATATTAAGTAAAAAAAAGTGTGCTAATGACTCTATTTTCATAGAGTCATCACACCCCCAAACTTAAATCTTTTCTTGTTCTCAACTAAAGCTAAGTATAACTAAATAAAATAACTTGGGTAGTATATTCATAAATATACTTCTATTAGTACATGCATGTTTCACGAAAACTATCCCTCTCAAAAGTCATACAATTCTATGATATAGAAGTTTACATATTTATCAATCAACGTTCCATCATTACAAGGATATGAAAGGTTTTGGACAAATTGATTCCTGTGTGTGTGCTGCACATGATATCATCCAATGCACTCATGTAATCAATCTATATGAGCATGCTAATCAATTCAATCTTAGAATAAGTCTCATAAGTTTATTTTTCACATCCCTCTCTATTAATATAAATATGCACTTAGCTTAAGATCAATAAGAACTTTACATGGTTGTAATGTAAGGCTCGGGTGGGGGGTCGATAAATGAAGACATTTTAGGCTCTTTCCATACCTTAACTTTTTTTTTCATCATGCACTTTTTAACTACAATTGAGATTTTACTTGATATTTTAGTGCACCCTCTTTTGACATTCTTTTCATATATTTTTTTAATTCCACATCTCTTTTCTCTCTTTTTTTGTAACTTCACAATGCCCCCAAACTTATTTTCAATTCTATTTTATTTTTCTTTAGAGGGATAATTGTGTTGTGAAATTTTATTCTTCTTTTTTTTCTTTTTTTATAGGGTGCATTACATTTCACCTTACTTTATAGCATAACACATGATTGCATTTTTTTTCTTTTCATACAAGGTAAAGGTGCAAGAATAAAGGTAATGCTTATTGGTTAGGCATTAAATATGGCTTAAAGATATGAATGGTTCTTTGTTAGGCTCAAATGGGTGACTAAAGATATTAACAATGGTTAGCTTGAAAGGCTTAATCGATCCAAATAAGGCATAAATCATTTCTCTTGCTAAATACTATTTAGGATTTTGCCTCAAGAGATGCTCAAATAGATTCTAAAACTTAGTAGATCTAATTGACTCGCATAACTCACTACAAATTTTATCTCAATAAGCACACCAAAATCAATCATGAGCATGTGCATAAAAATTTGAATCAATTCAATCAAAACTAGCACGCATATCACATGATTAATGTAAATATCTTAACAAATATGTTACATTTCTTTATCCTAGTCATGGAAACCAATTTTTATCATTGAGTTCATATGTTTCATATCAAGCATGCATGCATTTATTTTCTATATATTTATCAATTTCTACCCAAATCATGATTAAAAAAAACCTAAAAATTAAAAAAACAAACTCCCTAAAAATTTAAAATGCATACTAAATACTAATGTAGAGAATGAAGTTCCCTCCCCCAAACTTAAACTACACATTATCCCCAATGTGCACATATAAATATGAAGAGGTAAAAGAAAAGAAAACTCCCTTAATCATGGCACACCACACCTGTCACTAAAATGCTCATTCTTGTTGCATCATTGCTTTCCACATTTATTCACCTACAAAACAAAAAAAATGAAAATATAAGTAAAATAATGTTGGGTTTCCTCGCAACCAATGTCACGTTTAACGTCCTTGACTAGACGGTCCTATCAAGTCTTAAAGCACATCCCTTTGTGTCCATTTACTTTTGGTTTGCATGGAAAAATTTTGAGTCTTGACTTGTTAAATAATACTTTGTGTCTTGGCCTGCAAACACAAGCTCTATTCTTCTCTCATGCCATATTTTTGTTTTCTTTTTGAAATTTTTGGCATTCTTATAAGCACTCCACCATAACTCATCCAATTTATGTATTTCTAATAGCTTTGTCACCTCTCCATTGGACTCTTTCACTTTTATACTTGACTCAGATAGGAGGGTGAAAGTGTGAGGTCCACAATTAGTGGCTCTTCAATTGATGTTTTGAGCTTTGACCCTATCTCAAAATTCTCCATAATCGGTAAAGCTCTCATGTGACCTAGCAAGTCCTCTAAAAAGTTCACACAGTATGCAATGTCAACCTTTGATGTCATACTTTTAAAGTTAAAACAGGTTGAGCCATTTTCTGGTGAGTTTGTGTCCTTGTTCATAGCATCATATGTAGCATTATTAAGTGTGGGTGACTCAACAGATTCTTTTAAGTTGTCCCCACATTCAGCAACATTTATCCTTAAACATTCATTAGTACTATTAATGTCAGGGGGTTTAGATGATTTAAAAACATTAAACATTACTTGTTCATCTTGCACTCTTATTGTAAGTTCACCTTTTTGTACATCAATGAGTGCCCTTCCGGTTTCTAAGAATGAAGGACCAAGTATGATAGGAATGTCACGGTCCTCTTCCATATCTAGCACAATGAAGTCCGCCAGAAAGATGAATTTGTTACTTTTACTAGCAAATATTGTACCACAACCCAAGGTCTCTTAATTGATCTATCTATCATTTATAATATTACTGAAGTGGGTTTGGCCTTACCAACCCCCAATCTCTTGAAGATCAATAATGGTATAAGGTTAATGCTAGAACCCAAGTCACATAATGTTTTCTCAAAGTGGATGTTTGCAATTGTATAAGGAATGTCAAAACTACCTAGATCTTTCAATTTTTGGGGTAGTTTTCTAACAAGGATGGCACTACAACCTTCAGTTAAGGTTATTATTTCATTATCTCCAAGTCTCCTTTTCTTAGACAAGATATCCTTCATAAATTTGGCATAGGAAGGCATATGTTCAAGTGCATCTACACATGATATGTTTAAGTGCAACTTCTTGAATACTTCAATATGTTGCAACATATACACAACAAACTCGGATTATACTAGCTCAACATGTGATCATTCATAACACTTGATATAAAGACGTAAACCCATATAGAAACCGTATTTATATGGTAACATCCTCGATTTACTTAAGGCAACCACTAAAGAGCAAATAATTAACTAAACAGTAAACAAGTTACAACACTAATAGATGATAAAATCATTATTACCTCTATCAACCAAGACCTTCATCCAAACAGTTTAATGATACTATTCATTTACTTTTTTCACAACAAGTTGGCTTGGCACATGAACCCTACTATCCTTCATAGCCAACACCACCTAATGTGATGTGACTAAACCAAGTAACTAGAAGTGAACAACTCACACTTTCAAGAGACACACAATTCAACACTAATACCAAATCACGTATAGGAGACACGCTATCAAACCAAATATGCATACAACGTACAATTTGATTATTAAACTCATAAAACAATGCACTATGAAATGAGGGATAAAGAAGAGAGAAATAAGTGGGGTATTTATCGAGCATGGTTTTGTCACCTCATCAACCACCTCACCGACAACCTTACCAAAGGTGGTGGCAATCTTGGTGGTGAAGTGCTAAATGGTTGCATTATTTTTTTCAAATATTCAAGTACTATCCATAAATACTTGCACCTGAAATCCCCCAAAAACTAGAGGTAAAAATGCAAGCTCACTTGTACACTCTCTCGTCGAGAAACTACACTCTACCTAGCATGTGTACTACGAAAACCAACCTCGTGGTGTGTGTAAATAGGATTGCATAGAAAGTGTACCTAACTATATATGTGTGTGAATTATTGATCCACAGTAACAAACCATGCACAGAGGAAGACAAAAACACCATGTAAAATAACAGACACCATGTTTTGTACACAAGAAGCTAACACATAGACACGAGTACAATAGGACTTATATTCTCCCCTTTGGCTTTTTGTGTGAAAACACTACATAACTAGATATATAAACTTATCAAGTATGAGAAGATCATGAAGATATCCTAAAGTTGTTTAATCTCATGAATAACACAACGACACACTCTAAAATCCAAAATACACACCAGTACCAAGAGCATTCATCTTTTGTGCTCCATCCATCTTCATTTATCAATCATCCATTCTATCACTCTGAAGCATGAGGGTCTCATCTACTACAGATAGTACATCTGAATCTCAAAGACTTTACTCTACACTTGTAACCTACACACACAAAACAAATGCATACCATGTGAACATATCATATAGAAATAGTATGTAGTCAAATCACATACTATTGTGATATCCCTACCCAGATACACTCCGATAGGCACAAACACAAATAAAAAATATACAAATTTCCTGACTTCAGGAAAACTCCCCCTGAATGTATGCAAGTCAGAGAACAATATATAATGCAATCCTACATTCATAACATATGCAATACAAATCATTGCAACAAACACATAGTTGTGCACAAAAACTTCTCCCCCTTTTTGACATTGAAAGTCAAAGGAACACCCCTATATGAGGGAGAGAAGGAATATAGATATGCTATAATCCTAATATTAATATAACACTGCAGGTACGACTAAGCAAACAGAATATGAAATCAACATGTTTAGAAAGAAAAGGACATATAGAAGCACCATGACATTAGTAGGGTAGTAGCATACAACATTCAATAAACTAAATGCACAAGAAATCAAAGATAATTGTAGATAGAAAACATCTCAATCTACCTAATAAAACACATGTTGTGTATTCTAGCAAAAGTTACTAGACAATGAATGACAAGTAAGAAGCTTGCAAGAAAGAAGCAGAAGAGGGGAAAAACATAGGTGAACATGTGAAACTAGAGATTTCATACAATGTATATAAAATGTCATACTAGTAATCCTATTTATACATGGTTCATATAGTGTGACACTAAAGAGACGAAAGCACCATATGAATGAACATCATAACAAAAAATCATAAATATGACAAACATACAACTCTCCCTCTAAAAGTTTGCATGCAATACAATAAACATATTATGTATTCTACTTGCAAACAGCCATAACATAGAAGCATCTGCACATAATAGACAACCAAAAACATAGACTAAGGGAAGCAAACATTGCATGTTCAACAAGTCAAAGGGTCTATAATGAATAAACATTATACTCAGCATAAATATCTACATGTCCATCAATCCATGATACATTCATGTAAGGGTATAACTAAATTTTTATGACATGCACTGTGTGTGATATGAAAATTTTGTTTACTCTATATGCCATCCTTATATGCTTATGCAAACCAAAAAATCAAAATATAAACTCAAGTTGAACCAAACTTCATATGCTTACAATTAGTCTCTATCTCTCTCTCCACTAATGTAAATTCCACCTAGGAAGAAATCAATAGGTCTTTCAAAGATTGTATAGACAGTTTAAGGTAAAGTTAGGGAAGTGAAGGCATTGAGGCTTAAACACACCTTTTTTGATCTAACCAAATAGATAAGTCTATATACATGACACATATACCCTCAAACACGAGTTCCTTTCTCTTTGCTTCTTGAATTTCAACCAATGAACTTGAGAGAATAGTATATAGAAATTAGATGTTAATGCAACAATGTCTTAACATACTCATCATCTTTTCACTTCTTTTTCTTTTCTCCTTCCTTTTGTTTACACAAAAAAATCTCAAGACTTTCTTTTCTTTTTCCTTTCTTCATCTTTCCCATTTTTTTTATTTTAAATTCATCAATCCAATTTCAACCTTTTTTCCCTTTTTTTATTCCTTTTTTTCTCTTTTCTATAAACCAAGAGGGTGAAACTGACAACCCAGAACAAACAAACTTAAAAAAGGGTGGAAGAAGTAAGTGGGAAAGAATATTTGGGCTAAGTCGGTATTTAGGAGCAAAGGAATGAAGGGATGCCACAAAATCTCAAAGAGGGGAGGCTAAAAATATGAGATCAATGGTAGCAAGAAAGGAACAGACGATTCAATGATTACCTAAATCCTCTTTCTAACCAAGCAGTACCTAGAATTTTTCCTCGAGAGACCCTAAAGGTTGATTCTAAATCTTGTTAGAGAAATACAAATAAAAAAAGTAGAAGATTCACACAAGCTTCTCAAAATAACCATACAAATTCACAAATATATGGTATATGTATAAGAAAAATTCATTTGAGATAACACAAGCAAGAAAAACTTAGCCATACATGATCTCACAAAATACATATGCTAAAACAACCATAATTCAATTCATTTCAAAAGCATGCCAAAGATATAATAACATGACCCCTCTGGGATTCACTTTACATGTAATAGTAGCATAGAGAAAAGTTGTCAATCTCATGAAACATAGATAAAAGACTTAGAGGTGAGATGATAAAAATGGACTCAAAACAAGTCAAAGCTCAAAATGAAGAGGAAAATGCCTCCAAAGATATAAACAATAACAGTTACACCATTTCTAGTCATGAAAAAGAAAGAAATTGACTAACTAGTGAACATTACAATCAGCACTCCGAAGAGAAAGAATAAACAATGAAAGCCACTAAACCACTAATCATGTGAGAGACAAAAGTTCCAATACATAAATACAAGATATGAATTGATAGGGACAATGGCTCAAACAAAAGGAGTTTGAATAAAACACAAAGGTTTAGTTAAAACAATGTAAGTATGTCAAAAGTCCTAAAGAGAGGTAAAAACACTATATGACATACATAAGCACAAAGAAAACCATAGCAAGCCTAGAAAAGAGTGACACATAAAGATACAAGTAAGAAAGATGTTTCAATTAATTTTAAAGTAATTGCATAGCAAAAGGATAAGAAGGTGAAAGATAGGTAAAAAATGGACAAAAGTGACCAAGAGACAAACAAAACATTAACACATAACTGCTAGGTGTAAGAATTGAATATCTAGTATAACATATCAGAAGCATGCAAAAATTCATGGCATAAGAATGAAAGGATAGTAGAAATATAATCCTACTACAATGACACTACATGGTGAAAACATGTGATGTGATGCTCATGCAAACATCCATTGAAGAAAAAATAAATAGTAAGTAGTAAAGAAACAAGGAGAAAGGTCAGGATATGCATGAATAAGAAAATAGGACATATAGACAAAAAAAACAAATATAAATTCACATACATAAAAACTTCAAACAAAGAGAGAAATCAAAGTAAGCAACTTAACCCTAACTGATCACCCAAAAATAGTAATCAAATTGCATCCATCCACTTAAAAAATCTGTGAGGAAAAACAAAGCTAAGAGATAGTCTCTGACACATATGGTTATGAGGTGTATATGGAACTTATGATTTTTTTAGTTTATAGTTTTTAGAATATTTAGTTAAGTCATGCTTTTAAACTTGTCGAGACAGACTTTATGAGGTAGATTATTTCTTTTTGCTTTGTGCCACAAGTATATAACGCAACCTACAAGAACATGCTAAGATGAGCCATAATAAATCCATCCCGTCGAAAGAGATAGGTAAGAGCAAGGTGGAGAACTCTAAAATGTACTCCTCATGTATCTATGACACTTCCTAGTAATGTGGCCAGCAATGCCACATAAATAACAAGTACGTACTATTAAGTTAGGAAAACAAGGTCCCTAACTCCAAGAGTAGTGCGTGGAGGAGAAGAATAAGCGCTCATATTGACCTTCACATGAGAATGAGAAGTCAATTTCCCATAGTATGGTTTCAAATGTTCAAGTTCACCACAGTGGTGACAAGTGAAATTGATAATGGGTAAGGGCATAGACCACTATTATAACAACAAGAAGTGCTAGCCTTATATGAATGGTTCACCTTGATAGGAGAATATGATTGAGACCATGCAACATAAGTACCTCTTGGGACAGTAGTGGTAGACTTTAACTTTGGTTCTTGATTGGAAGCACTGATGAAATTTGTAGAACCACCTGTAGAAGTTGAAACCACCTCACTATACACAATTACATGCTTGTCCCCATAAAACTTGACATTTCTAATCATTTTATTTTACATTTTTGAACTTTTAGTCATTATGTTGATAATAATGGTGAAGTGTGCCAATTCTTTCTCTTGTATGCTTAGTTTTTTCTTCAGTGATGCAACCAAGTCTTCCTTTTCTTTGAGAAAGGATTCAAGATAAGAGGTTGAATTATTATGAATCTGAACTCTCCTATGTAGATTCTTAATCTTAGCATCTTTTTCCATTAGAGAGTTAGTCAAATGATCATTTGAGCTCTCAAGAACAATTATCTACCTTTTTAATCATTCAATTTCATTCTTCAAATTAGGAGTAAGCATAAGACTGACCAAAGATTGAGTAGCTTTACCACATTCAGGATGAAATTCCATGTAAACTAAGTTATCTTTAGTTAATTGTGAGACAATTAAGAGATTTTTAGCAAGCTTTGTTGGGTGAGATGTCACATGATGTGATGCACCTAATTTTGTGTACCATGTAGGATTAGATGCAATGGAAGGTGTGGTTGATGATGCATATATGGATGAAATTTATGAATTGATTACATTAGGATCATTGCAAATGATAGATTGCATTGGCATTGACTGCACTATAATTGGTGTTGGTGCCATTAGCATCAAAGATTGATTTGGAATTTGTTGAAAGGATTGTGTGAACTATGTTTGATATGGATAATATGATTGACATGGTTGTAAAGACCAGGTTGAATTGGCATAGGTTGGACAAAAGGTGACACTAGTACACTTGATGAGTATTAAGGAATTATATCTGGTGAGAGTTGGTTTTACTGGTAAGTACTGGGCATGAATCTTGAGTTATGTTGAGTTATGTTATGTATAGGAAGTTGATTATGAAATGGATTGCATTTTGGAGCTGAGACTAATATTGAGGCGAATATTATTGAAAGCATAGAGGAGGTACAACAATTCCCCTTTGCTAATTGGTGATATGAACAAACATTTGATTCCATATATTCTAACAATTTCCAAAACCATTGTGGCTTATTTACATTACTAAAGCCTCTTCCCCAGTTTTTTCTGTATGGTTCATGTGACCGGTTTAGTAGAAATGACTAGTTAATGAAAGAATTATTTTCTAGAACATTTGGTATTGAATTTTGATTGGATTATTGATTGAAACTTTGTACATTTCCATGTATTCCATTCTGAGAAAGGTCTAGGTGTAGTTATCCCTGTGACATTGGTTCTTAGATCAACTTGGCCATTGGTACATAGATATTGAGGAACATTTGCAAGATTTATAAATGGTAGTAAAGCTATGACTGAGTTCCTTCTTTCTAGTCAACTTTCCTATGCAAGAAGCTTATGTGTGAGTTCTTGCACAGTTTCTCCCCTTTCTTGGATGGTTGCCACCTCTGAGTCATACTCACCATCTAAGCCATTACAAATTGATAATACTTGATCTCCATTACTGACATGCAACCTACCGAAGCCAATTATGAGGCTAATGTTTGCAATTTTTGCATAAACTCACTAACATTTAGGATATCTTTCTTTATAGAACTTAACTCTACCTTATACTGCATGATCTTTGCTCTTGACTATAAGTCAAATAATTTTTCAAGAACTACCTAAATTTGATGACTAGTTTCATAGCCTCCCATTTTCTTGACAAATTCTTGTGTCATTGAGCTTATCATCTATGATGTAATCATCCATTATATGTATACTCCATTTACAGAGCCATCTTTGTTCAATTTTATCGAGCATGGTAGAGAATTGAAGATGAAGCCTTCAACTTCATGGCTAGGTATTCACAAAACTTAGGTTTTCCATTCATTATAGCTATCTTTGTCCAATTTTATTGATGAAATTTGAGTGTGGAACGTTATTACCTTATTTTGTGGTTGATCAACTGCTCTATTCCTTTGTATTTCTTCCATTGGATTTATATATTCCATGCTTTCTATAATAGAATGTGCTCTAATGCCATATATATGTTGGGCAGCTAACATACACTCAACACACATATGCTAGGCTGACATACACCTAACAACACTTGTTTGCAATGCACATATGCAGCTCAAGTACTCTACTTGTACATTTCATTTTACACTTCATCAAACACTTCAAATTCTTCAATTGCTACAACATGTTGTAGTCCTCATAGAAAGAAACAAAGTTCAACACCTTATCTACTATATTAGCCAGATCATGAACCTTGCCCAAGGAAGATACACAACAATCGATAAACTGGCTTTTTGACACAAAAAAACTTCATTATCAAATTTTGTAAAATGTATAAAATTCTTACAAGTGCACAAATCACTTATTAAAAATGACAAGTATACTTCCAAGGTCTCTCTAAAGAGGAATCATGTGGTTTTTAAATTATTCAACAAATTCTTAAAAGTGAAAATAAAAAACATTCTGTCAAAAAGTTTGGATTTGAAAGTCTAATCTAATGACATTAAAATA
Source organism: Hippophae rhamnoides (assembly GCA_033030585.1). Taxonomy (NCBI): domain Eukaryota; kingdom Viridiplantae; phylum Streptophyta; class Magnoliopsida; order Rosales; family Elaeagnaceae; genus Hippophae; species Hippophae rhamnoides. Next base: position 26,973,479 of record CM065431.1, on the reverse strand, counting down.
AAGATAAATTCAATAAACATTTAGGCATTTAGACATTTTCCATACTGTAGAGAATTTATGGGATGTATTAGCTAGTTGATTATGCTTTCTCAATATTAAGTAGGTTGTTAAAGATTTAAATTAAGATTATTGATTCTCCCTTATTTGTATGAAAATATCCTAGGGTAGGGATCATTTTCGTTATTAATAATAAACAAACTAAAATCCTTAGGTGGTGGCCTACCAATTATGTTATTATTAAATTCTACTTCTTTTATAAGGGATTAATAAACTATTTAATCATCTTCCTTAGGTAGGACCTCACAATTTAAAATTCATTTAAGATGTCAAAACTGGATTCAACAATTTAACTATCTGATAACCACTTTTTAGATAATGAAATCTTAAATCTAACTTTCATATTTTAAGTTTATTACAAAAATTCTAACATTATTATATTTTTTGAAATAAACTTTGTAGAATTCTTTAATGAAATATAATACTTAATTTTGTAAAAATGTTTTACCCAATTTAACATTTTACAAAAATAATGTTACTGATATCCCATTATAATTCCAACCAGACTTTTAATTTAATAATTGATTATAAAATTAAACATAGCATGTAAAAATAACACATAAAGAATAACTGAAAAGAGTATGTGTATATACCTCAACAGAATCTTCTTGAACTATTTCTTAAAAAAAACCCCAAAAGGAATGCAGAAATTGTTTATTGAATTGAGACTCAACTATTACATAAAATGAATTTGTTCAACTCTCAAATGAGAAAATAAATTTAAACTAATAAAAAAAAGCTAAAAGCTTAATTGACTAAGAAGAGAGGAGCCAAAAATTCAATGAGAGGGATAATTGATACAATGGAACAAGGGTCCTATTAATAGATTTAGAAAATCATATTAGAAGGGTTAATGGTATGGCTCACATTAGCTCATGTCACGGTATGCACATAATTACCACATGCATTGTACTCGGTCCAAGCATCTTATGTCGTGGCACACAAATTTTCCACTTTGTTGCCTACAAAGAACTAAGGATAGTTGCACTAAGTCTATTAGACCCGCATCGCAACATATGATGATTCCACGCTGCAACATGCTCTATTTTGCTTCACTTATTTCCCTTATTTTCTTGTATCATTTTTTAATGATTTAGAACATTACAATGAGTACCTAAGTGTAATTCTTCAAGTATTAATCAATTAAGCTAAAATACTTGAAAAATAACAAAATATACCCATGATTTTTAAAAGACATATTTGTATAAAATAATAGTAAAACTAAGTAAATACAAATCTTCTTAATCATCAAACATGCATAAAATCATGATATATTGAGTGCTTTTGAGAACTCGTCTAGATTTTTGGTAATCTCTTAGTAAGAATGGAAAAAAATTAAAAACAAAAACTAAAAATAAAATAAAAGTATTCTAAATCATTTTTGTAGATTGATATGGTTGTATTTAACGTGCAATAAGCCTTTTAGCCCCTAGGTTGTCCAAGTGGATGAGTTTAATTCTAGTGAAAGTTTTCAAATATGATATCCACAAATATCAATGCAAAAATTAAAAATAAATAACAAACAAATAAAATTTTCAAATAAAGTAAAATAAAATTTAATATGATAGGATAAAAATTACAAAACCTCTGATTTTTAATCTCTTTTAAAATTACAATTAAAATCTATAGCATAAGTTATTTTAATATTCTAAACAATCATGATTTATTATAATAATTAGTTGAAAATCACTTTTGTATTTTAATAAAAAATGTATTAATATTAAATTTTACTTAATCTTAGTGTAAGGAATCAGAATTCTCTTCGACTGTAACCTTACTAGACATACTCTCAAATACATTGTGCCTATTGATTCAAGCATTCATTCAAAGGTATATACGAATAGAGTTTATGTATATAAATGAACAAATAATTTTGCATATATTTAAAGAAAAAAGTCTCAAAGTAGTACATAAATACTGATCTCATAAAAGGAATAAAATGAAAGGATTTATAAAGAAATCACATATTATTTTTATTCTTCAATCAAATTCATCTAATAAAAATCTAAGGTAATTTTCCTTTTAAGAGATGAATAAAATTCAAAGGACTTCTTAGAGTATTATTTCCTACGGTTTTCTTTTGTACTTAACCAATTCTTACTACTTTTGATAGATATTGGGTCATAATATGTAGTTTATACTATTCATTTTTTTCTTATTTTTTTCTCTCTCTTTTATTTATTTTATTTTATAGATATATTTTTTTAGAGATGGACCTACGTACAAATTGTACATATATTGAATAACAAAGTGAGTAGTTATTTTGTGGCTTTTTTCTTTTGTATTGGTTTAGATAACCTCATATATGTCTCTCTCTCTCTCTTTTAAAAGTCGTGAATGAACGAAGAAAAAGACATATACTCTCAATTTTTACTTAACTTATTCAATTTAAGCAATAAAAATAAATATATGAAACTTTATTAGATGTAAAAATCCTAACATTCAATGCAAAGACATATAGAGATCATCAATCAATTTGGAATTTTTAAGAAAAGTGTTTAAAAGAGTAAAAATATATCATCGCTTAGAATGGAAAGATAATGGCTCAAAATATTTTCTCACAAGGTAATCTCCACTATTTAATTCCTAAACATTGATTTTGGGTTCATCTTAATTTCTACATTTTCTCATTAAATACTAATTATGAAAAAAACTAACTAATTATCACATTAATTCATAAAAAAATTGAAATTAATCTAACAATGCAAAGAATTTATCATTTTTTTAAGTTTAACTAAAAGACAGAAATATTTTGTAAGAAAAATTTTAAAATTATCCTAAAAGTTCCCAAAAATTTCCAAAATAGTAGAACTAATTAAAAGCACATAAAAAGAAAAATAAAATGCAAATGTAAATGTAAATGCAAAATAAATATATAGACATTTAAGCATAAATTTTATAATGTAACTTTTTATACTCCCGATCTACAACTTATATTTTCATCAATGTAACAACTGTAAATTAAATAATAAGAGAGTAAAAAAGTTACCCAATTGCTAATCATGTTTAAGTGTTGGCATGTAGGTACATCCATTAGTCCAAACATTTCAACAAATGGTTATAACATTAATAATTCTAAATAATCTTCACATAAATGAAAAACAAATAACATAAAATAATTAAATATAACATAAAAATAATAATTATAGTATCTAATAACACTAAAAATTAAAGTTCTCAACATAATATAGAATAAAACAAAGCAAAGAAAAATTAAAACATAAAATTTTGGATCATAATTCAGAGCTCATCCTCTACGTCATCTAGCCCTTATTCTTCTTGTTGATTTTGTGATCATTGTGAAGGTATGAAAATAAAATCATAGTGTCAATACTTAGATTTGGTAAGTGGCTCATATCCACCCCGAGATGACTCAATTGTAAGCAGTTCATTTCGTACATTAATATGTTGTGTTTCACCTGATCAAAGTGTTGTTGGTTTAAGAATGCACCTTATTGGGTGAAATAAGCATCCTGGTACTCTTTTGTATAGTTCATTCTCTCCTTAATATTATAGTGTTGATCTTTTAAAAAAAGTCTCAAAGGAGGGACAAATCTTCATTCTCTTTGGATGATATTCATGCTAGAGGTGAGTTCATCATAGTATGATAAGTTCAATAATTCACCGACCTGTAAAATCACTTCACCTTTTGAGTGAGGTACCCTGCACTTTTACATAAAGTAATTATTAATTGGGAGAAGAAGTAACTCAAATGGTAGTTATTGGAAAATAATTTGACATGTAAAATATGGGCCCTACATATATGGGAAACCACTCAACCATGATCACCTGCAAACTAAAGTGGGACACACAGTATCACACACATCCAAAGATATGATAATTCAAATAATTCAACTCAACTCACTCTCACAGAGTTGTTCTCACATAAGAAAAAGTTACATGAAGGTAACTACCAGCCGATATAGGCTCATAGCCACACAAACTCCTCACATAAGAAAAATTTACAAGAGAGCAACTACCAACTGACACACGACTCATAGCCACATAGACTTATTACAAAAACCCACTTGAAAACATCACCTCGAGTACTCACCACTCAAGAGCATGGTTCTGCCCACACAATCTCGAATCACTAATACCTAATAACACTAAAGGTAATAGTAATCTAGAAATACAAAACTGAGATATTAATTTGATATAGCTCCACTACATATTTTTTGGATGAGAAACAAGAAGAGAGGGTATTTATTGAGTAATAATAATGATCATACCATCTCGCCGAACACCTCGCCATGACCTTATCAAGGTGTGTGGTGAAGTGCCAAAAATCATATGTTTTTTTTTCAAAAATCACCGAGTAATTTTCATAAGTACATGCACCAAAACCAAGATAAAAATTTACACTTACAACCTAGCATGTAAACTAAGCAACCAACCTCCCAATGTGCAAAAGAACACGTTTTCAATCACAGTGTTTCTAACTATATGCATGTGTGCTTCATTGATCTGTAGTAACTAACCTTTCACAGAGGAAGGCAAAATATTAAGTAAAATAAACAGACTTTATATTTTGCACACGGAAAGATAATATATAGATACAAAGTATAGGACTTACATAAAATAACATAAACTAAGAAAAAGATAAAAATCACAAATCATAATCATTGTACTTAAGGGATGATCTTCACCCTATATTTCGTTTCAATTTATTAAAATATAATTTAACTACTTTTAAATTCCTTATTATGTCACATAATTATGAACATATTGTATTGGTAACTTTAGTTTTAGGAGCCTTATATTGCCTTATACATTCTCATGTTTCTTACATTGTTTTTTGTTTATTATGATACAATCAATAATCAATTGTAATTGTCAAATAAACCAATGAAACTATCAACATATATATTCAATTTAGCAACAAATTTAAATTCTAAAATTGTAATAATTAAACTTTAGAAAAATTGATTCATTCACAATTCTTAACTAGTGATGAACGAAAACCGGCATCGCCGATTCTCACAAATACTTTGGTTTTAATATTTGTAAAACTCTCGCAAGTGCACGAATCATTTCGTAGAAAATGATAAGTATACTCCCAAGGTCGATCTAAGGAAGGAATGTATGTGGTTTTTAATTTATTATTCAAACTTTTAAAAACGAAATTAAATCCTAAACATCCTGTCACGATAGTTTAGTTTTTGTGTTCCTAATCTAATAACATAAAATAAACATATATACAGATTAATTAAATAAAAAAAATAAACATAGATACAAATTCAATAAATATTTATCTAAAAATAAATATAAATACAGATTCAATAAATATTCATGCAAATTTTATCATTTATATTAGTAGAGTATTTATGGATATAATAACTAAATTAATTATGCTTGCTCATATTATCTAGGTTATTAAATATATAAATTGATATTTTATTGATTCTCTCTTTTTTGTATGAATACCACCTTTGGTGGGGTTAGATATTCTTTGTTAACTAAACAAATCAATTAACACCTATGGGTGGGGTTGATAACTAATTTGGTTAATTAAATTAATTCCTTTTTCTAAGAGATTGAAAATGAACCATTTAAATGCCACCTTTGGGCGGGTTAGATAGCTTTAAACTTTATTCAAGGTGTCCAAATTAAACCTAAGAATTTAGTTATCCGAGTACTAACTTTCAAGTTTTAAAACCACTATTGAAAACATGTTGTCAATACATTTTCACATATAATTCTTATAAAAACTTTTGAAATAGAGTTTCACTCTAACTAATGCAAGTAATTGTACCAACAAATAAAAGAGCACTACTCTAAATTAGATCGATAACTAAACCTTAAAATCTAATCTTCATATTTAAGTTTGTAATGAAAAATAATATATTTCTCTACAACATCCTTAATATAAAAATCTTGAATAAAAATAAAATCAATTCATTTTAGAAATTTTCACCTATTTAATATTTCGTAAGCATAACAACGTTATTATTATATCATGATTATAAACACCTAGCACAGCTTAAATTTAATCACAGACAAATTAAATATAACATGTAAGAATAAAGCATAAAAATAACTCGTAAAGAAAATAAAATCCTTACGTAACTTCGACGCTTATTCCCGCTTGCTAGAAAACCTCCAAGGAATTTGCACTTCCATTTATTGAATCAAAAAACTAAATTATTACAAAAACATTACAAGTTCCTCTCAAAAAGAGAAGAACTCTAAACCTAAGAGAATTGAACTAAAAACTAAGAGAAAAACTAAGAAAAGCTTATAAACTAAGAAAGAAACTAAGAAAAACTCAAAAACTAAAAAATGAGAGAAAGAAAGAAGAGAGAAGTGTGGTTTTGAGGTGTGCTTTTGAAGTGAATGGAAGGGGTATTTATAGGTGAGGATGGAGAGAAAAATGAGTAAAAAAATGTTAAAAAATTAAAAAATGTGTAATGGACATGGATGTCATCAATGACGCCGGCGTGATGACGCCAATGGTGGTCGCACGCGGAAAATGGGGCAAAAACGCGTGGCGCACACTGGCGGCCGCCAGGCGCGCGCGGGGCTGTCGCTGCGGCAGCTCGGCGCGCGTGAACAGTGCCCGCGTCAGCGGAAAGAGGAGTGAACGTGACAATGGCGGCGTAGGCCATGCCGCGGCGCGCGATTTTCCGTCTTTTGACATTTTTGACCTTTTCGACCCATTTTGTCCAATTTTTCCATGTTTGTTGACCTTTTCCCACTTATTTATTAATTTATTTGTGATGTATTGCTTCAAGTATTCTTCTTTGAGTCTTTAAATTGCGTTTTTAAGCCAAAATACCTGAAAAACAATAAAAATACCCGTGATTCCGAAAAAGACAAATTTATATAAATATATGATAAAACATATAAATATATATATTTTTAATCAATTAATGTGCATAAAATCATAGTTATTTTAGTGCTTTTTGAGCACTCATCAACTAGGTAATTGATTCTACTATTGATTAACAAACCATAAGTTGCTACTACATGATTACAAAAATTGTGAGAGCTCGATCTATCTCATGGTGGCTCAATTGATCAAGCTATTGGCCGATTGATAAAGTAAGTGGTAAGGGTGGTTTCCAATTTTTGCTTCGAGAGGGTATTGTAGGATTGAGATTGAAGTTCACTTGATTGGGACCCTTTCTCGCTCGAGCAAACATGTTATGCCCATTTTGTTTTTCAAATTATGCATTCCTATAATCATTTTGGTTCTAAACACCTATAATAATTAAACACATAAAGGGGCATTTAAAACAAAAAAATAATTATAAATGTGACAAAATTGATACATAAAAGGGTATACAAAGCACATATCACTACTAATAGCATAGAATTGTTGTAAGAAGGAAGCAGTGGCTAGCGAACTAATTCCAAATGAAAGATTTGTGATAGCTAATCTATGTTTTGGCCATATAGATCATTTGGGATATCAAGAACAAGATTTTTATCTCTAGGTGTTGTACGTCAACAAGGTGTGGATAGGATTTGCATCAAAATTCTAAGAAAGGAAATTTTCCTACTAGATATGTAATTTCTATTTCTAAGAGCATAGTGAGCAAGAGGACATGAGACATATGTTACAATTTTGAAAACAATTTTCCTAATAAAAATCATTTTTTTATTAAAATGAAATAGCTAAACGATTGGTATTTATAGGTAACAAAAATTTACGTTCTGAAGATCTTTACGATATTAGTAATTAAATTACTTAACTATAATCTTGGAATTTAACTCTCGAAAGTCACAACTCTTAATTATCCAATTTAATATAACTTGAGTATTATATTGATATAACTATTTGGTGCAACTCAATCCTCCACAGTACGTTCTTCATTAGATTAGGGTCATAATGTTTATTTTATCCCTTATGTTACTTCTTCTGCTTGAGTACCTACAATTCTTATGAATAAATATATATAATTATATCATAGATTGCATGCGATGCTATTCAAGCTTTAAAATCTTTAAACAAGAGAACTTTTATCTAACATTTGAGGACACACATTATCTTGTGAGAGAACCTCTTAATCAATTAGTAAGAGTATTATTGAGTAAGTCAAATGCCAGGATCATCCTGCATATGGTCATCAAGTGACATACAAAAACCAAATGTGAGTAAACATATGTTAACATCATTTCTAATGTTTGATCTATTATTATATAATTAGTTATTATTCGAAGTATCCCAATTAGTTGTCTCTAAATCAATTATCTCAAATCATGGTCACTCCATTCCTTATTGGTATGGGTTGTAGTAGCAACACAATTAATGATCCCAAAAGAATTTAATTAATAGTCATAGATTATTTAGATTATTTTTATTAAACTCAATCATCTTGTATATGTGTTGATATGTTGAGTTTAACCTCACATGAATTATCATAAAATTTTGTACAATTTATTTTAAGAATTAAATAATACAAGTATGTAACATATGCATTAACAGTTAATAATTTGATGTATGTTATGCTGTGTATCAAGACTACCATTTGTTATGACATAATCAATGTGTATCAAGACTATCATTTGTTATGACATAATCAATCGATATCAGTCCAACCCAAGATTTAATTATTTGGTTTTGCATTATCAATTATCTTTAGAAAAGAAACCATATGGTAGTATAGTATAGTGATGATTGGATACATCTTACATGATACACATTCTTATTTTCAATCAAACCATAATTCTCAAAAGTTGATGTTTAAATTAGTGTTCACTCTTGATAATATAAACTGTACATCATACTTTGGTGTTGTTTATACACCACTAACTATAATCAGGGAAAACACAATATAGTATTAAGTTACACCATGTTCATAATCTAATTTGAGTTAATTTTATTTTACAAAATATTTTCTCATTTCATTTTAGTTTTTACTTTTTTAATTTTCGTTTCAGCACAACACTTTTTTCTTAAATGAAAGACCGCAGCTAATAAACCTCAAAGGTTTAAGAGGTATATATATTCCAAGTTTTGTATCTTATTACATGGTGAAAATTCCACACGTTTATAATGTGTTACAAGTACTAAATTTAAATACAAAATTTTACACATACATTTAACTTCTCTTTTCACTCAGTATGTAAATGAAAGAAACTCAATGTAGTTTAAATTATGCTTATTCCGCAATAAAGATTCATCAAATCATTTACATAACCCATATAACTACAACTACAATACGTGTAACATTACACATGTACGTGAATGATTTGAAAAATTGTTATCGCAAAATAAACCTAACTTTAACTTAACTATGTTATGAATTTTCACAAAACTCCATTATATTAGGTGATTATCAAAAATCGTAAATACCCAAAATACACATTAAAAACTTAACTCATCATCCTTTGTGAAATGTATTGAAACTATAATTGATCTCCGTTATAATTAAGGATAAATAGGCAAAATGATTTTACGGTGAAGCACTTTAGCTGATTCCTAATGATTAGCATAATTCTATTTCTCCACCCTTCGTTGTAACTACCATCATTCCTCACTCATCACAGTTCACAAAACTGTAAGCACATATTAGCTACTTTCATCAGCACCTCAATCTATTGCTAACAAATTCTAGCTATTGATAAATATATAAAAATATAATTGACTTTCTCTTAATAGTTTAAACTTTTAAAAGAGTTGGTTTCAAAACTTTTAAAGTTATAACAACTTTAATAATACCGTCATATGATAGTAATTTGTTACACTATTTTTAGAACTGTTGTTAGTTATGCAAGTTCAATATAACTGCTGATTTGTTTTTAAATAATAACAGTATAACTGCTTTCCGTAAGAGAAGAATTTTCTTTTATATCATGATGCATAACTAACAATGACTCCATTTCCCCTTGGAGACCATAGTAATAATTCCAAGGTCCATTTTATTGCCGTACTAAATGAAGCCCCTCAAGCCAGCGAGTGCCTTCAGAGAGACAAACCAAAAGCCTTGTATCCGATTATTCTATACAATCACCCAATCTTCCTCGTGATAGAGACTATCAATGACTTCACTGTTGATACCAAGTTCAAAATTGAATGACAAGAAATCCATCCATTCATCAGCTGGATAATTCAATGCAGGAGGCTGCTGCCACCCTACAGTCAAAAAATCAGTATGGTTTTAATGTGCCTGACCTTGACACGAAAAATGTATAGCATAAATTGGATGTTGTCACGGATATGTCCTCTTAAAGTAGAAGAGAATTCTATTCTAGCAAGAGGCGTAATTCATCTAGAGTGATACTTTCCTAAGTTTCTTCACTAAAACTATGGTTTTGATGCTTTCATTTAGAGCCCCACATGAAGCAGAGCTTTCTTTACCAATGCCATCAAGTCTGGTGTCTCAATTGTAGAAATAATTATTAGACCTGTTCTGCTGGATTCTGAACCAGCTTAGGATGTGTAGCAGCATAAATGGAAGAATTTATATTAGGTGCCAAGTGGGAAAGAAGATGTTGTATGTCTGGATGAAGGTTCTCGATCCCTCTTCCACAAAGAGCTAAAACCTCTGCTCGTGGCTTGCTGTTAGACTGTACGGGTCCTCCCTGTCCTTCGTAATGGACCACATGGTGGCTGCAAAAGAAACATTTATCATGCATATATCAGTGTCTTAATTTCAGAAAAACTACATAAATGAAAAATAAATTAATTAATGGCTATATTTAAGATGTACTCTGGAACAATGGGTGGCACTTACAGAAAGTCAATAATATCTGATATTTCAGATGACTTAGCATGGACAGATGGTTGTGAATTCTTCCCTAAGACATCCACCATTATACTTAAAAGCAACGAAAGGGTCTGATACAAAATCATAAAAATTTAAAAATAAACGAGTTAGATTCTATTTTCCATATATATCTACTATATTTAAGAGCAACCAAATCGTCTCAAAGAAAGACATGGAACTTTAAAACACAAAAAAATCCACACTGCCTATAGTATGCATAAGATGCAGGCATCTTTATGCATAGTATGCCTATAGTTATTTGGAAGATGTATACTCCGTAGAGGGTCCATTGCCAGATAAATTATACAAAGTCAAATTAGAAAAGAAAAAAATAATAATGATTTGAATTTTTTCCTTGGACTGCAACTTTTTAATAAGAATGAGAGTTGAGTGTTCCAAAACATTGGTAGAAAACCTAAGTGCTCAAGTTGTGAAAAGGAAGGAGCCTATACGGTCACCCATTCACTTTCAGTGATTTGGGGGCATTTTATGCATTCATATTCTTTGAAGTGCTTGGGATAAAACATTCTCTTTGCCTGTTCATCAAATTGACGAGCAATGAACAACAATGGAGATATCTGATTATTTACACTTTTAAAAAAATAATGCTATTTATGTTCACCTAACGAGTAATAGCATTATTTGACATTGTTTGCTCAATTCTAAACCTAAAATGATATAATTAAGATTTAAAATCTAAAAACCAATATTTTACATGAAAATAATATGAAAGTACACTAAACCACAAGTCAATTGTATTAATATGCACCTTACATCAAAGTATCAATTGATCTACATTAATAGATGTAAAAACTTAGGCATGTGATTAGCTGTAATCCTGATTTTTAAGAGATTATATTCCTAGAATTCTAGTGTACATTCTGATTTATTCTCTAGAGATATCCAGCTGTATATTAGTTGAAATTTTGTATAGATCCTAATTTATAGGAGACAATTAAGATCATAAGAACCGATTGTCATTTGTATATATATGTATCTAATTCCAAGAAGAAATACATGAAGCTATATATGCAAATCTCATAAAGCTTCATAGTATCAGAGTTTTAGGTGAGAAACCCTACTTTTTCTTTCTAAACCGCTGCTATTAGCCTTCCTCTTCTATTTCCAACATCACCTCGTCATGGCATACTCCGAGCAAACATCTGGGGATTCATCTACATCTAATCCCTCGGCTAACACTAGTCACTACAAAAAATAATCTCGTCCTTATCACCACCAACAAACTTAATGGTCACAACTACCTTCAATGGTCTTAATCAATGATAATGTTCATCGAAGCAAGGATGAATATCTCACTGATGCTAATCCAAAACCTGACCCAAATAATACTGATTACAGGATCTAGAGAGCAGAAAAATGGTTGTCTTGGTTAATCATATCTATGATAACCGAGATAGGAAAAAATTTCTTGTTGTACACCATACCAAAAGAAATATGGGAAGCAACACGTGAAATGTTCTCCAGTAGCGAGAACACTGCCGAGTTTTCTATGTGGAGAGTTCTCTCTAGGACTTTCATCAAGGCGAAAACTCTGTGATGGTCTATTTCACAACTCTTACTCGTCATTGGCAACAACTAGACTTGTTTGAGACACATGAATGGAAGTATCCAGAAGATCGTGCATATTTTAGAAAGATCGTGGAGACTAAGAGTGTCTTCAAATATTCGATGGGACTCGATAAATCTCTTGATGAAGGGGTAGAATTCGTGAAACAAAACCACTACCAAGTTTACGAGAGGCATTTTTTGAGGTGTGTAGAGAGGAGAGCCGAAAACGTGTTATGCTAAGACAATTTAATCCTCCTACGATTTCTGAAGTCCCAACGTTTACAACAATCAAAGACAATTTGACAATCCACCATATTCTGGTGCATTTGCTACTGAAAACAATTCTCAAAATATCGATAATAATTGAATAAAGAAAGGTCACCCGTGGTGTGATTATTATCGAGAGCCTGGGCATTTGAAGGAAACTTGTTGGAAACCCTTCTGACTGGAAGCCGAATCGAGACCGCAAGGCAAAGGAAAATGTCGCAATTACTAAAGTATCTCAATCTAATAATTCTGTCTCATTCACCAAGGAACAATTAGAACTTCTCCAACAACTTATACAAAAGAAAAATATCAAAACCACATTCAGTAGCAGTAGGAATAACTCCACACATAGCGCTAGTAATTCAGCAATGCATGTAATCAAATTCCTCTCCTTATCTTGGATAGTAGACTCGGGTGCCTCCAATCACATGACAAGTGACCGATCACTTTTCACAACCTACTCATCTTGTAACATACTTCAAACAATGCATATTGCCAATGGTACATGCACCACAGTGATCGAAGCAAGAACCATTTGTCTCTCAAATACCCTTATTCTCAAATCTATGTTATTTGTGCCTGATTTTGACTGTAATCTCAAATCAGTTAGTAGACTAAATCGTGACCTTAACTGTGAAACTAAATTCCTTGCTATATCTTGTGTTTTTCAAGACTTGAGCTCGTCGAAGATGATTGGCAATACTGATATTCGTGCAAGCCTCTATGTTCTCAATGTCGACACTCTTTCAATCCATTTTGTTAGTCATTAGTGTCAATTGATTCATAATCTTAAGTTTGATAGTCATACTAATAAGGAAAGTGAAATCATGACGTGGCACTTTCGTCTAGGTCAACCAAATTTCCTGTACTTAAAACGTTTGTTTCCATCCTTATTCATTAATAAAAATCCCAATTTATTTCATTGTGAAGTTTGTCAGTTGGCAAAGCATACTTGAAACACTTATTCACCATGTACATACAAACCAAATCACCATTTTTCCCTCATTCACGGTGACATTTGAGGGCCATGTCGTATTCCTAATATTATTGGTGCTCGATGGTTTTTATTATTAGTTGATGATCATACGCAAATCTATCACCAAAATTTCAAGCATTTGTGACATCCTTTGATAAAATCAAAATTCCTAATTCTGTCAACGAGGCTCTAGAGGTCCCTGAATGGCGGAAGGCAACCTTAGAAGAATACACCACACTTGAAAAGAATGGTACATGGATGTTAATAGAGCTACCATGTGGAAAGAAGTGAGGGAACTGTAAATGGATATTCTCAATCAAACAAAAGGCAGATGGAAGTGTAGACAGATACAAAGCCTGACTGGTGGCTAAAGGGTTCACCCAATCATATGTAATTGATTATTAGGAGACTTTTGCTCCTGTATCAAAACTTAACACAATTCATATCTTGCTATCTATTGCAGCTAATCAAGTTGGCCATTGCTTCACTTGATGTCAAGAACGCATTCTTAAATGGAGATTTGATTGAAGAAGTTTACATGGATATATCTTCTGGCTTTGAGACTAATGATACACAAGAGAAGGTTTGCAAGTTGAGAAAGACATTATATGGACTTATACAATCACCTAGAGGATGGTTCTACAGGTTCACCAAGGTCCTCAAACAGGATGGATACTCTCAGACATAGGCAAATCACTCTATTTGTCAAAAACTTCATAGATGGAAGAATCACAGTTTTGATTGTATATGTTGATGATATAGTTCTTATAGTGAATCAGGAAGGAGAGATGAGAAGGCTTAAGATGTTATTATCAAAGGAATTTGAAATTAAAGACTTGGGACATTTGAAATATTTCTTGGGGATGGAGGCAGCACGGAGTAGCAAAAGAATTTCAGTCTCTCAATGCAAGTATCTTCTAGATCTCTAACGTTAGACCAACATGAATGAGTGTAAACCTGTTGAAACACCCATGGATCCTAACACCAAACTAATGCCTCAAACTGATGAATTACCAACTGACAAGGGATGGTATCAACATTTGGTGGGTAAGTTAATATATATGACTCATACATGTCCAAATATAAGTTTTACAATCAGTGTTGTTAGCCAGTTTTTTGGAAACACATCAGTAGATCACTTAGAGGCAATAAACCGTTTTCTAAGATACATGAAGAAGGGTCCTAGAAAGGGGCTCATGTTCAAGAAAACAATCAATCGGAAGTTGGAAGTTTATACTGACGCTGATTGAGCTGGATCTCCTAGTGATCAAAAATCCACATCTAGATGTTGCTCATTTATTTAGAGAAATTCGGTCACATGGTGTAGTAAAAAGCAGGCGATGGTAGCACGTAGCACTGCCAAGGCCGAGTTCCGTTCATTAGCTTTTGGCATCTGTGAAGGAATTTGGCTAAAACGACTACTAAACGAACCCAAGGTTGGAACTTTAAACGAACCCAAGGTTGGAACTTTGGATTCTATCAGGATCATGTTTGACAACCAATCAGCAACTGCAATTGCTAAAAATCCAATCCACCGTGATCGAACTAAATATGTAGAAATTGACACACTTCATCAATGAAAAAATTGAAGGTTAGACGATCTCCCTCAACTATGTTCCATCTAACCAATAAGCAGCAGATATCTTAACCAAAGTTCTGTTTCGACCTAATTTCATTGAGTTAAGTGTAGTCGTTTGGATAACATATATCGCTTAACTTGAGGAAAAATGTAGGAAATCAATCTAAACATGTGATTAGTTGTAAACATGATTTTTAGGAGATTACTTTCCTAGAATTCTGGTGTACATTCTGATTTTATTCTCTAGAGATATCCAGCTATATATTAGTTGAGATTTTGTATAGATCCTAATTTATATGAGACAATTAAGGTCATAAGAACCGATTGTCATTTGTATTTATATGTATCCAATTCCAAGAAGTAATACAAGAAGTTATTTCCGCAAATCTCATAAAGCTTCAATAGACTGTTGACTTCATGGCTCAAGTGAACTAACAAAGTTTTAATAGCAACTCTCAAGGAATTAAGAATGAAATAAAAGATATCTATTGGAGACTGCAGAATGCAATTAATAATTTCAGGAACTAGCTTCTCCATAAATGTGATCAAGTTATGTCTAGCAATTAAAATGGTGTTACAGACATAACAAAAGAAAAAAGGGGAAAACATTTGTTTTACACTAACAGAAAGCTCACAAAGATAGAGAAGCCACGAGGAGAAATAGGACTTAGAAGGTTTTCCTTAACCATATTAGTAACAATAAGGAATGTCTTCACATTGGGACTTAATTCCTCACAGCTTATTAGGATATCATATATCAAAGGAGAAGTACAAACATAAGAAATCAAACACTTGAGATTTTGGGCCGTCACTTTTCTAATGTTCTTTGCACTAAAAGAACAAAGGGCAATTTACATTTTGCACATAAATGTAAATAAATACCTATATTTGCTAAGAAAATAAATTATCACCTTACTGAAAAGTGTGTGAGCATTGGACAGTCTTGGGAGCAAGGGACCCATTATACGGAAAGCTATTCTCAACATTGCTACTGAAGTCACCGGCCTAAGATGTTTGATGATCACATGGGTTCCTTCAAGCCATTCTTGAGGTAAATTACTAAAGAACGCATGAAGTAATGCAACTACATTACCTAAATATGGAACACAGCAAAGATAGAGTGACAATCAGAGAAACATATATGTAAAGAATAGGATGTGACAAAACAGAAGTTAATAAGATTTAGAATGACAATAAAAATACCGTTTCATATTGAGGCTGCAGAGTGAAGGTATCCTTTTCAAATTGGTACTAGATAAGTCAAAATAATGGTAATTTAAGACTATTATGACTTTTTTTTGCTCATTTCCATATTTTCCGGTAGTACTACAGCACCGTTATCACATTTCAACAAGATCTCCCAGTATACTAATGGAACTTGTGAACTATGGAAATGACAAACAATACCTTGAATGAGTTGCTATGGCACGTAATACAAGTCGGTTGCTGTGAGTTATACACTCTAACAAGAATTAAGACTTGCGATAAAAATGATATAAATATGAATTATACATTCTACAGAGATGTCATGTCCCATGTTTCAAGAGCTTTCATAAATGATATTATGACACTTCGTAAAATATGAGAACCAACTTGACACTGTCTTCCCTAAAACATCAAGATTTGTTCGCTACAATGTGTTTAGACAAGGATAGGGATTGACATTAATGCTCCAGCTGCAGGGGAAACATTAGAAGCAAGGTTATTTTAGTAATTTCATACTCCTTTGTTAAAGGGCTAGTTTAGTATTGTTGTACCTTTTGAAAAGAAATCAGCTGTAATTGTGCAGTGGAAAAACAGTTAATAAAGCAACTGAATAAGCATGCAATAAATAGTAAACCACAGTAGTAACCAGCAGATAGAACAGGCACACAACTGGTAGAAAAGCTAGCAAAACGAGCAACCTTACAGATTGCAAAACATGGTGAAATGAGTTTGTACTTTGTAGTTATTATTCATCAAACAAGCAATCTCAGATATGGTAAATAATGAGATTTGTTCAATAAAGATTATAGGCATACCAATAGCAGTTGAGGTGTTATCTTGAGCAGCCCAAGTTGGATCCAATAAAGCATACCCAACAGCAGAGTCTAGTTCACCCGATGTTCTTTTACTGTCACTAAGCCACCATGTTTCTTTTATAATTCGTGATGTCTCCATATAAAGCTGTGAGTGAAAATCAGAAGGAAGTTGAGCCAACAGTAGACCACAGGCTTGTATCATTAAGCAAGATAGTTGTTGGTATGTATAACCACTTCTGGAAACAAAATTTGAGTTATGTATTCCTGAAACTGTTGGAGTTGATCGGCTTGTGCCTAAGGAATCTGTGCTTCCTCCCGAAGGTGATGTTGGCAGTACTGAACCCTGTCCAACCCCATTTGGAGCCCCATGAAAGCCATTGCTAGACTGGATTAATGTTGGCTGTATATTAACAACAACTTGAACCAGTGACGACACAATCTGAGATGCAGAAACAGGGAGAGAGAGAATTTCAACAACTGCTGTTTCAAGAACCAGCTGAGTATACGTGCCAGGATCCTGAATTTGATAAAATGCTTTTCGGGTGTCAGAAGCATTTGTTTGACCAGGTTGAGAAGCTGGTGGATTTTTATTTTGTGGAGCTCGTGAAGAGTTACTAGGAGCATCACTCATGGAGCCAAATTTGGAATTGTTGTGTAGTGGAGGTATAACATTATTCACTAGTCCCAACAAAAGAGTGGCAAAATAGTCCAGAGGTGGACACTTGACAGGACTGATTGAACCTATATGGTCAGGAAATGATGCAGAAAATGGGATCTGAAACAAATTTAGAGCCAATAAGAAACTGAATAAAAGTATAATTTAGCAAAGGAATGTAAAGGAGAATCATCATCTCTACCTTGGTAAGATCAAGTATTTTCAATATTCGAACAATAAGCTTTCCTGGAAGATGTCCATAGAAATATGCAAGTATGTCTCGAACGAAGGTGAATCTTAAGGGATGGTAGGCAAGAAATGGTGAATACATGGCAAGAATTTTATCAGCTGGTTCTACGGCATCATTTTCAATAAGTCTATAAACTATTAAGGGAATGACTGGGATCAAACGTGCAGCGATATCATCAAAAAATGTGGGATACCTGTGTACTTAAACAATAAAATCAGTTCCATGCAAACAAAAGACCAATTGTTACATTGGTTGATAAAAGAGAACAGCTTGGGAAAGTAAAACATATTAAATGTATGCGGAAATGCATGCAATAGATATATTAGACACATAAAAGAGAAACTTTAATTGAACATTTTCCAAATGGAATGAAGGCAGGTCAAGAAGATGTTCAAGTATCAATTATATAGTACCTCCACAATATAATACTACAAAAGTTCATATTGCACATAAAGAAAGTTACTTTTCACAAACTCAACACATATAAACTTATTTTTGCTTTTTTGGACACTACAAAAGTTTAAAAAATTAGAGCACTTCAATAAACTTATTGTTGCTTTTTTGGACACTTTTAATCACTTCTTGCCAATTTTTAGTTTCTAATTGTAGAATTTCAGAAATATTATCTTTAATTAATCCTAGATTAGTAATTGTACAGTCTGTAATAGTAGTTTTACATCGTTGTATACACTGTATCTAGCTATATCCCTAAATCAGTAGTCTATTGTTTTTTAACCTCTAGTTCAATTAATAATGTTGTACATACATTTAAAATATATCAGAGAAAAATAAAACAAATATTCAATTTGTCTCCCCACCATCTCTCTCAATATTTTTTTCATGATATAGAGAACTTTTGAAATCAAATTTTTGCACCAGCTTTGTCCAAGGAAGATAGTTGATTTAGAACCCAGTTATTTGGGTTAGTCTTCTAGCTAAGATCGACCTCGTCGTTTTCCAAGAATAATAGTCTTCATCTCACGTTTCAAACGAAACCTTTCAGGCATTGTTCTCAGGCGTCATTCCAAGTCGTGCCCAATTGCTCTCTGTTTCAAGCCAATATCGTTGTTCATCTAAGAAACGGCCGACCATTGTGCATCTGTGTTCGTCTCTGCCCACACCACCTCCATCTTCCAACTTACATCTATACCAGCCTAACGATCAGTTCTGTTGTCATCGCCAACTAGTCCCTCCATTTCGCGCGACTTCAGCCATCAATTACACTTCGTGGGTCATTCATAAAGCTACCATTGGTTTATCTAATCACTACGACAACAGCATTCGCTCTCTATCGATCTACAACCCGATTCAAGAGAGTTTGTGGTTTTGGTGGAAACCAAAGAGGTTTCCGAGCTCCATGAAGAACGTGAAACTGATAAGTTTTGGTGCCTGTTCGATTATTTTCTTGGTGTTTTGTTGAGGTCTTTAGCATTGATACTTTCGACCACTACACTCCACAGCCCTTTTTTAGACACGAGTACCCCCATTTTCTAATTGGCTTCCTCTTGATTTTGTTATTTTTTTTATTTTTCTTTTGTGTCTCTCGCCTCTCTCGCGCAGAAACCGAGCATCAATGACCACGAGAAAACCTGTCATGACTGGTTCCAATGGAGGTTTCACTGAGAACAATATTTTTTCCATCATTAGTCACAAACTAAATGGATACAATTACCTTCAATGGTCCCAATCTGTCATAATGTTTATATGTAGAAAGATGAAAGACGATTACCTCACTGGAGTTGCAGTAGCCCCAAACAAGGATAATCCGAAATACAAAACATGAAAATCTAAGAACAATATGGTGATGTTTTGGTTAATAAATTCTATGACGAACGAGATTGGAGAGAACTTTCTTCTCTACAACACTGCAAAAGGAATATGGGACGTCGCAAGAGATACTTATTCGAGTTTTAATAATATGTCCGAACTATTTGAGACCCAAAACATCCTTCATGATCTTCGTTAAGGGGAGTACTCAGTTACCAAATACATTAACTCTCACTCTGTATTGGTAGCAATTATACCTCTTTGAGATTCACGAATGGAAGGGTCCAGTAGATGGAATCTTATACAAACAAATTGTTGAAAAGAAGTGGATTTTCATATTTTTTATGGGACTCAACAAAGATCTTAATGATGTGTGAGAGAATTCTACGAACAAAGCCCTTACCAAGCATTCGGGAAGCCTTCTACAAAGTTCGCCAAGAAGAGAGTCGAAAAAAGGCAATGGGTCCTCAATCTATCATTTTAGTGACTGGAGAAGGGTTTGCACTTGATGTTCGAGGACACCAGCAATCTTAGAATGCAAACAACCGTCCCCGAAAGGGCAGACCTTGGTGTGACCATTGTCGTAGACCTAATCACACTAAGGAAATCTACTGAAAAATTCATGGAAAAGCCAATTGATTGGAAGCCAACCTCTACACGGCACACCAAAAAAGAAAGCCATGGAAATACTGACTCCACAACCCATGGAACTACTTCAGATGAATCTACTCTGTTTAGCAAGGAACAGATTGATCTCCTCCAGAAAATATTTGGAAAATCCTTGCCAACATCATTTGTCATTGTAGTTCAATCAATAACACTCTTAACGCTCTTAGTATGAAACAGGTTAGGAGACCATAGATTGTTGATTCAGGCGCTTTAGACCACATGACGGGTGATGCTTCCCTTCTCATGAATCTTAAAACCTACTAAACTCACCCGTGATAAAAATTGTCTGGCTAAATTTGTTCATAATTTGTGAATTTTAGGACTTAGATTCGGGGAAGATGATTGGTTGTGCTAAAGAGTGCTGATGACTGTATCTCCTCAAAAGTGAAGACCCTCCAGAAAAACAAGCCCTCTTAGCTATATCTGAGGTTCCTTATCAGAATAAAGCTTTGTTAAATCTTAAGTCTAATAACGATAGTGAAAACACGTTGAATCACTATCGCCTAGGTCATCCTAATTTCTTGTATTTGAAAAAATTTTCCCTTCATCCTTTAGAAATAAAAAATTCAAACGATTTTCAATGTGAATATCAATTTTCAAAACATGTTAGAAATTCATATCACAATCTTCCACATAATAAATCACATCCTTTCTCATTAATTCACACTGATATTTGGGGACATTCTCGAATCAAAAACATAACAGGGACACGTTGATTCATTTCATTTGTACATGATCATACTCAAATCACTTGGTTATTTCTCATGAAAGAAAAATCTGAAGCAAGTCAAATCTTTAAAAACTTCAATACCATGATTCAAACCCAATTTCAAACTGACAATGCTAAGGAATAAACTGACAATGCTAAGGAATACTTCGCTTCAATTCTTCATGATTATCTGCTAAGTCATGGGATTGTCCTAAGCTCTTGTGTTGACACACCTCAACAAAATAGGATGACTGAAAGGAAGAATAGGTATCTTCTCGAGGTAGCTAAATCTCTCATGTTCACAACTCATGTCCCTAAACATTTATGGGGGAAGCTGTTCTTATGGCTACCTATCTTATCAATAGGATGCCCTCTTGTGTCCTCACTTTCAAAACACCTATCAACGCTCTGCTTGAGTCATACCCACACACCATAATCGTGTGCAACATTCTCTTTAAAATATTCGGATGTTCTGCTTATGTCCATGTACATCATAGAGGTAAACTTAATCCCAAAGCCATCAAATGCATATTCCTAGGGTATTCATCATACCAGAAAGGATACAAATGCTTCTCTCTTATCACAAAACGGTTCTACAATACAATGGATGTCACCTTCTTTGAACAATATCCGTACTATCCCAAACCTGTCATTCAGGGAGAGAACATAGGCAATGAATACCAGGTTTGGAATAGCATTACCACTCAGTCTTCCACAAATTCTATCCCAAATCATATCCCTCAAATTCCCAAGAGTAAATTAGTGTCTCAAGTACCTGAATGGAAGACAACTATTCATGAAGAACTCAATGCCTTAGAGAAAAACAAGACTTGAGAGATCACAGAACTACCATCGAAAAAACGAACTGTTGGGTGTAAGTAGATCTTTACAATCAATCACAAAGCAGACGGTAGTGTAGAAAGATTCAAGGCTCGCCTTGTGGCTAACGGATTCACTCAAGCATATGGGATTAACTATCAAGAAACGCTTGCACCTGTAACAAAGCTCAACATTGTTGTGTTCTCTCCTTGGCATCTAACTTGGATTGGCCTCTCTATAAATTAGATATCAAGAATACATTCCT
This sequence comes from Hippophae rhamnoides, assembly GCA_033030585.1. NCBI lineage: Eukaryota > Viridiplantae > Streptophyta > Magnoliopsida > Rosales > Elaeagnaceae > Hippophae > Hippophae rhamnoides. The sequence continues at coordinate 26,951,161 of CM065431.1, read as the reverse complement.
CAATGGTGATCTCGAAGAAGAAGCCTACATGGACATTCCTCCTAGAATTGAATCTCCTGCTCTAACCAATAGAGTCTGCCAACGTAAGAAATCCTTATATGGATTGAAGCAGTCTCCACGTGCCTAGTTCGATAGGTTTTCTAAAGTTCTGAAGAGATATGGGTACAATCAATGCCAAGCAGATCACACACTCTTCGTCAAGCATTTCCCCAATCACATAATAGTTATCCTAATTGTGTACGTAGATAATTTTGTTCTAACAAGTAATTCTACAATTGAGATGAATAAACTCAAGGAGTTCCTAGCCAAGGAATTTGAGATCAAAGATCTAGACAATTTCAAATATTTCCTAAGAATGGAAGTAGTCTGAACAAAGAAAGGCATATTTATATCTCAAAGGAAATATGTATTTGATCTTCTTAAGGAAACTGAGATGATGGGATATAAAACGGAAAAAACTCTAAAACTCATAATCAAATAAAACAGTGCACTTGTGGACAAAGGCCGTTATCAAAGATTAGTGGAAAAACTCATTTACCTATCCTACAATAGACCAGATATTGCTTTTTCAGTGAGTGTTGTAAGTCAATTTATAAACAGTCCCACTGAAGAACATATGGAGACGATCAATCCTATACTCAGGTATCTCAAGATAACACTAGGAAAATGATTATACTTTAGTAAGAATTCCTCCAGAAAAATTGAAGTCTTTGCAGATGCTATGGCCCATGGGATTTATGAAAGAATGTGGTTAAGAAGACTACTCAATGAACTGGATTTCACAACTACTAAACCTATCAGCATGCATTGTGACAAACAAGCTGCAATAAGAATTACAAGAAACCCAATTCATCGTGACTGAACCAAACATGTAGAAATTAATTGTAATTTCATTAAAGAAAAGTTAAATGGTAAAAATTGTAGACCTCTAATATACATCCACTCACCATCAAATTGTAGATATCATTACCAAATCATTACCTTGAATCATCTTTAAAGAACTAAGTTGCAAGTTAGGAATGATTAATATCTATCACCCAACTTGAGGGAGAGTGTAGAATTTCAGAGATTATTTTTATTTAGTCCTAGATTAGTGATTGTACACGTTGTAATAGTGGTTGTATAATGCATCCAACTGTATCCCTAGATTAGTAGTCTTTTTTTTAACTTCTAGTCCTATTAATATTGTTGTACATACATTTGAAATATATCAGAGAAAAATAAAACTAATATTTAGTTTCTCTCGATCCCTCTCAATATTTTCTTCACTAATCATTTTTTTCGTGAAAAAATTGAAGTTGGATTGAATTGAATTTTACTAACAGAGAGCTAATAAAAGTTTGAAGAGGAAAATGTATCAAAAAGTTAAAAAAAATGAAAAATTAAATAATTAAAATGACCAAAATTGACCTAAAATGTAACAAGCTAAAATGCATCAGTTAAGCAAAGTAACCAATATATTCAATTTGTGAAAGTAAAGTAACCTTGGTGCACTTCTTTCCATTGAAAATGACAACCTATTATAGTGAAAGTTTTATATGTTTGGTCTCATTGTAGGATTCGATTTAAAAAGAGTTCAAAGATTATTATTAGTTTCTTATAAGCTATAAGTAAGGAGCTTGCATTTCTTAAGATTATGTGATAGAATTTGTAAAGAATAAACTTACACTTAAATTTTTCTTTTGAGTAGATTGCCTTGTCCACTTTTTGTACTTTTGTAACAATTTATATATATATATAAATATATAATGATCTTAATGATGTTTCTTGGCACGCGAAAAAAAAAAAGAAAAAAGAAGATTGCTTCTGATTAAGCAAATTACATGCACCTGTCTTTCCATGAAAGATGATTCCCTAAGGCCTTCTGTAGTTCAGTACGCTTCATTATTCCAGTGTAAAACCAGTGTTCAGGGGTTCCACGATTCATACAGAATAAACTCAATCTTTGTTGAAGTTCTTGCCTTTCAAGTAGTAGACTTATCTGCAAAGCATTGTATTCCTTTTCGCATAAACTCATCAACAAATAACAAACAACATCTCAGGCATTAAATAGAAGTTAAATATCTTCCACAAAATAGCCAAATAAAAAAATTTGTTTCTAGTTGCTTGTTCCCAAGATGAACCTCATTGCTCAACCATCTACATCAATTTATTTTCTTGTCTACTTTATGATAACATAGCACTTAATAAAGCAACTTGACAGTGAGAAAAACATCATATTCAACAGTATGCTAAAAGAAAAATAACCATCTACGTTTACAGAAATCAGGTACACATATAAAGATAAAAGATGTCCCACATGCCATATCAGCAGCTTATGAATCAAAAAAGAAGCACAATTTTGATGCCTGAACCAAAACTAGTTTGCTCCTATCAGCAGAAAATACAAATCAGCCAAAATTGCTAGAGTAACCAGATAATACATATGCATCAGACAATTCATTATATGATCTGAGACGGTATTAATTTATGTCAGAACAATTGCAATAACCTTTCACCAAAAAATTACATCAGTTTTCAAGGTAGTTAATGCAATCAGTGAAATATATTCAACAGTATGCAAAATAGATGGCAACAATAATAAAATAATGGGTGAGGGGCACGGGATGTCCCATAGCTTCTACAAAAAGAGCACTTTAGTCCCATTAATTTCAACCGGAGTACTTTAATCCTAAAAGTCCAAAACTACAGGACTTATGTGCACCTTTTTAAGGACTAAGATGCATCCTTTTAAGACAAAGTGCACATTTTTTCAAATTTATAAGACTAAAGTACTCCAATTGAAAATTACATGACTAATGCGTTACTTTGCCTAAAGGTACAGGACCACTAGTGCTCTTTTCCCTAAAATAAATGGAGTAAGCCAAAATGTCATAGGATTGCAAGATAAACGTTAGGATGTTTTAATAATAAGTCTTGATATTTTGTAACAATAAAATCGAGTTTGGTTCCAAATCTTCCAACAAGCTAAAGAGTGTTATTTAATACATTTCAAAAACACTCCCAAACTTTTAGGAAAACTAGTAGCCAACACACAATATAACTGAGTACCAAAGAAAGAGATCCTAAAAATAAATCCCTGTGCAATGGGCCTCCAAAAAATTTAAAGGCCTACAAAGTAAGCATAGAATAATATAAAATTTATTGTTCCACCTCCAAGATTGAGCTCTTAAGAAAATAAGTGCCTAACAGTCTTCAACAACATCCAACTTCCCCAGATTGATGTGTATTTCACTGAGCTCATAAGGTCTTTCCTGCTATTGTCATGTTGATGCATTTCTTACTGTAGTATTGTACATATGGTTACTACCAGTTGAGGACTACATCATAGGGATTTTGCTTAATCCATAACAAGTGGGAAGCAGGGAAAAGATGTTCCCTCCTGTCCAGGAGGTACATGGGTCAATAACCCAAAACAAGGAAACGAAGTTGGCTCACCCGATAGGGATGGAATCCATGGGGCATGCTAGAAAGTAGTACGCCATCCACAAGAATGGAGTAGGAACTGTTTCCTTTATTTTTGGGCTTCCATGCTATGTTATACGAACTCTTCATTTTTCATGAAGTACCTGTGTCCAACGGACACGACATAGACATGGGTATGGGTGCTCAACACTCAAAATTTGTGAAAATTTAAACAAAATTGAAAAAAATAGACATCAGACATGTATTCAAAAATTTAGGACACTTGGTGTCCTAATGTACCACTCCTATTTTGTTCCAAACTTTATCACTAGACTCTTTGGGATGTGCAATACCAATGTCTCTTAGGAGAGTCCCACCGTAGTGGAAAGGTGAAGTAATGACGGATATCCAAACATTCATGGTGCATGAATGATTTTTTTTAATAAGAAACATTATATTATATATATTAGGGTGAGGTTCAATAAAAGATTTCTCTCCGTCCACAAGATTATTGAATTGCTCCAATCCCATGGTTCCATAACACCTTTGCCTTCAAAGTCTTACTACTATTCACATACATGTAGAATGCTTCTAGAAATAAAGACCGCGACATGATTCCCATATTTTATTTTAACATGAACCAAGGAAAATGTGCAATAGGACAATGTAAGAAAAAATGATTTATATCTTTAGCATTATTCTTACAAAGCACAGATCAATTAGGAGAAATGCAAGACTTAATAAATTTTGATTGAATCTTATCATTTGTGTTCACTTTCCAAAGAGTAATCAACTACTAAAACACTTTGATTTGATTTGGTCCTATCAACACTGTGATGCAGAGTGATCAACAACTTGTTCATTAGGGACTATCTACAAGAATCTCAAAATAAAATTTACATGAGAAACGTCTAAAAGAATCATTAGTCTTTTTTTCTTTCACCGTTGTCTTCTCTTATCATAATTCATTCCAACTCAAACATTATGCTCAAGAAATCGTCAACTTTCCAATCATTCAAGTTCCCTATAAACCTAAAATTCCGAACTTCGGGTGAATACAACCAACTAATATGAAAATTTTGCTCCAAAAATAAACTATATAACTTTGAAAATCTTATTGAAAAATAATCACCTAGCATTCAAAAATCCTCCCAAAAGCATTTTTTATTTTCATATCTCACCTTATATCTAAAATTAAAAGAATAATGAATCCAAGTCTTTAACAATTATCATCCAAAGATTACAATATTGTCGATGAAAATTTCCAAATGCATCCCACCCATTTTCATCCAACCCATATCTACTTTTAATTACCCTATGCCAAAGAGAGTATTCCTCTAAGGAGAACCTTATAAGCCATTTCTCTAAAAGTGCCTTATTTCTTTTAATAATGCTACGAATACATAGCCCCCCTTCTTCATTAATCTTTGAACAATCGCCCAATTGAACAAATAACTTTCTCCCTTCACTAATTCATTCTCACAAAAAAATCCTTCATTATTTTCTATAATCTTTTAATCATTACCAATGCTAATTTGAAAATGGTCAAATCATAAGCATGAAGAGTCGACAAAATTGAATTTATCAATGTTAATTGGTCCCCTTTGGAGAAAAAAAAGAGCACTCTTCCAAACTGTCAATCTTCTTTCAAACCTTTCTACTATTGGTGACCAAAACATTACTCTCATTGGATTGCCTCCAAGAGGTAAACCCAAATAATTCAATGTCCAATTTCCAACTTCCGATAAATTAGCTAAGGCTATCACTTTATCTTTCGCACAATTAATACCCAAGATACAACTTTTGGAGAAGTTAATCTTCAAACTTGACACTTAACAAAAAAGTTAATCACCTTAACCAAATTTACAAATTTCTCCTCACTACTTGAGTAAAATAAAATGGTATTCGCAAATTGAACGTGAGAATTTCAACATTATTCACCCCAACAAAAAGGCCGTCTACCAAATTATACATCTTTGCTCTTTCCATTAATCAGTTCAATCCATCAACTACCAAAATGAAAAGAAAGGGAGAAAGTAGGTCTCCTTGCCTTAAAACCTCTTAAAGCCCCAAAGAGTCCTTGGTCTTCCATTAAATATTACTAGGAAATCACATAACTCAAACAACCCTTGATCCATATTCTCTATCTTTCCCCTAACTCTCTCTTTCAACACAAAATAAGAGAAATTCAAGTCAACATAGATATAAGCTTTCTAAGTCAATCTTGAAAATTAACTTATTTAATATTCCTCCTATACTCCTCTACAACTTCATTAGCTACCAAGAATGCATCTACAATTTGTCTACCGTTTACAAAAGCAACTTGTTCAACTAAGTTAGCAGTACCTCTTTTAGCCTTAGGGACAAAACCTTGGCAATGATCTTGTATAAATTGGTAACCAAACCTATTGGCCTAAATTCCACGACTCTAAAGGCATTATTTTTCTTTGGTATTAAGCAAACAAAAATAGCATTAGTTTCTTTGTTAACTATACCATCATCAAAGAAATCCCAAAACACCTCTAACAACTCATCTTTAACAATCTACCAACACTTGGTGTGTGTGTGGCATGGGGAGTTTGAACCCATCTAGACCAAAATCCTTATCCTTTGAACACTCCAAGATTTCTTTTCTAATTTTTTCTTCAAAAGGCTTTTCTAACTAGCTTGGTCTTTCTAACCAAAAATGTACCCCTAATCTAACCCTTGAAGTTGTCGTCTTAGCCCATCAATATTAGAGTAAAGGTTCTTAAGCAATCTCACTACTTCCTCTTCTATTTGTTGGTCATCTTCCACTACATTTTCTTCTTTCTTTTCAATTTTTCCAATCATGTTCTATTCTTTCTAATGGCCACATTATGAAAAATTGTGTTCAGATTACCCTGCTTAATCCATGTAGCTCTAGCTCTTGAATTTTGTCCTCGGATGATTTCATCATTTACAATTATATCTTCCATCTGAATTTTAAGCTAATTAGCTCTACTTTCAATGAAACGTTGAAATTCCCTTCTACTCTTTTCTTCCAAAGATTTTCTTATTTTTCAAATTTCCAAATTCCTCCTTATTCCACTTTTCAACTTTTCTTTCAAGTAGTCTCACTTCTTTATAAACTTGTAACCACACCATCCCTAAACAGATCTTTCTACCATTGTTGCACTTTGTTTATGAAATCTTTGTGCCCTAACCAAACACTATCCCACTTAAAAGGAACTAGATCCCATTGCTTTGCTTTTGTGTTCAAAAGAACATGACAATGATTAGAAATAACCCTCTAACTAATTTCTTGCATAACATTAGACCCAATATGTCAAAAAGTGGATCTAAAGTCACACCAAGTAAAACGACAACCAATGCCAACATTTTCTTTTAACACTATCTTCTTATAAAAGAATTAAAATCCTTCGTGCTTTTAGTTTCTCCTATTGAAGTACCAAATTGTGAGGGATTTGATTTTGTAAATTTATTATGAGATCATTTTTGTTCATAGGAAGTAGGTCTTTAATTTGAGCATTATTAGGAGCAATGTCGTAGCAAATGATAAGATTTGTAATTAGTTAATTAGGTGATTTGTTTTTTTTTATTCCTAGTGTAGTTTTATTATAGAAGTATGTAATGAGCTCAATTGTACAAAATATCTCAATATACACATTTCAAAAACATTGTTTTCCACACCATATTCAGTCTTTATGGTATTAGAGCTGGTGTAGGTACCAAGAATCAGAAACAAATCTCTGAAACTCCGAAAGACAGAAGCTGTATCCATTATGAGTTCTAGTGGATTTGACAACTCATCCCTATAATTCATTGTAGAGAAACTCAACGGAAGAAATTTAAGGGAATGGGCACAGTCTATGAAACTCATCATCAATGAAAAAGGTAAATTGGGATACCTAATCGGAAAAAGAAAAAAGCGCGACTCAACTAACATTTTGGCTCTACAAAAATGTAGCTCATAGAACTTGATGATGACTCTATGGCTTGTAAACTCCATAAAGCCTACTAAAGGTATGACCTATCTATTTTGACAACGTCCTAAGAGGTTTGGTAGGCCTTACAAGAAACATATTATTAAAGGGAAAACACATCTCAGATTTTTGAATTAAAATCCAGATTGTGGCAAATGAAACAAGAAGATAAAGAACTCACCAATTACTATATGGAGATGGTATCCCTCTATCATCTCAAATTTTTGAATTAAAAACCACTTTCTCCTTGCTTCATTTTCTATATTCAGGTTTTTAACTCAAAAATTTGTGAGAAATCTTCACCATCTAAGTAGGTTTCTTTGACAACTTCTCACACATCTTTTGTTGTGGGTAAGAAAAGATAGGTTTTTACTATTGTTGGTAGCATGGAATTAACTAGCCATATTTGATAGCTTCCCAGACATCTTTTGTTATGGATAGGAAAAGATAGGTTTTTATTATTACTGGTAGCATGGAATTGACTAGCCATGCGGTCACCATTGAGTTCTCAAAACTCCACCGCTAAACAACGCTAGGGTTAATTGAAGTAGGTTTTATTGCTTCCCTTATCAGGTATCCCATTTAAACTTTCTCGTTTATAACAAGTTTGATAGATTGTGTCCATTCTCTGTAGTTTTTGCCGTTGAATTTTTCAACAGTAGATTGGAATGAAAAGTTATCCAATCCACTAAAATCATGATGTGTGTAGTTTCTATTTGGGTATCTTCAGCTATTATCTATGATTCTATTGAATCAGCCATAGCTAAATTTTAAACTAATCTCTATAACTCTGATACCATAAAGAATACAATAAGATTAATTGTTCTTTATATTCATTATATATTTGTACATGACTAACTAGTAATTTATATCCTAATTGTATAAATGAATAAGGAAATTATATATTCTAATTTATGAGAATAATATCACCTAATTAAATTCCTCGTATTAACATAATTACAAAATTCCTAATACTTATATTTTCATAACTATTTCTGCCATAAATCAGCCCATAATAATTGTTGTTATAGATCAGGAATCTCAACAGTAACTAATGGTTCTTTGGTCAACTTCCAACAGTCCCCCAAATAAACCTCCTTATCTTTTAAACACTACCTCATTCCACAAGTAGAAAGACAAGCCTTCAATAGCCACCCAATCCTTGAGAACAACAAGCTTCTCATTTCTCAAGCATGAATTTAATTTTGTTACCTTTAAATTAGTTGTCACACCTTAGCCAATCACTTGTTAACGTATATCTGGTATGACCAGTTCAATAAGGGAAATACTTTTAAAACATTCTCCCAAACACTAAAACCTCAAAAGTAGCTTGATATAATATATGTTAAAAAGGGAACATTGACAGGAGACAATGTCAATGACAAACAAATGGCACACAAAATTAAATCTTAAGAAAATAAAATAAATAAAACTAAACACGAAGCCGCGACATTACAATATATTAATAAATGTAAATGGAAAAATAAATTATGACAAGATTTCACCCCAAATTGTTTCTAATTGATTTTGTAGCAACTACAATGATAACACTAAAGCCAAGAAACCATGGTCACTAGATCAAAAGCTAGCCATGAAAATACGGAAAATAATCATACCACTACATGCAAAGCATGAGGATCATCATCGCGATCAATAAGTGCCAATAACAAGATATCCAGAGGAAGCAACTCATGAGTCCATGCAAAATATGCAAGATTTGTACAAGTTTTCAATAATAGATCCTGAAAACAATAGAGTAGATGAAGTGCTGAGAAAATATATAAAAGACAATGCTAAATATATATCAAATAGAAGATACAAGATACAAGATGCGACTTTCAGACCTGTACGGAGTGTCCACGCTGAAGTTCCAACTGAATGTTATTTAGTAACACATCTACCATCGTGTAAATATTGGCTGTCACTTCTTCAGGAGAAAACTCTCTCAAAACATGTGCCTGAACTTTTCCATACCATCAGAACAGAGGTCTATTAAGGTAAATGTAAACCAAAATTGTTTCGTGAGGAACATTAAATATAATTAAGGAAATCTAATAAATAAAAGATCCAGCCAAACTATGTCCTCGCTAGTAAATCATAAATCCAATCAGGTTAATCAAAAGATTCGTACCAAGTTTGCACTGTTAATATTTTCCAGATGCCCTTGCATCAGTACCCATGCACCAGCACATAGATATTGTCGATGCTGAGGAAAACTACGGCTGATGTAGGTCATAACATAGGTTGGATCAGCTGATGGGGATAGAAGTTGAGTGCACTGATTAATCACAGTGGTTTCTGCCTGCAAAAGGGAGGTGATTCTAAAATCAAAACTGAACTCAACCAAACATAGGAGGGATGGGAGATCACAGCCACAAATACTCATACACGTAGAAGAAGTATCTTGATCAGTTAGTTGAAACAACGAGGTATCTTCATTTACATCAACACAGGTATCCCAGAAAAGATTTCTAGAATAAAGGTAGGAAGTCATTCACAAATCTTTAGAACATTCTTGCATTCTTTTCTTTTTTAATGAGCAAGGTGGAACTTTCAAAAACAGAAAACTTCACCTTGATAAAACACATTACATTCACTTAAAGAAAGAGCAACAATATTACAAGATATCATGATTAATTCTACTTTATTTTTCAAGATAGAAGGATGGTGGGGTCTTACATACAGAAGCAGCAATACACGTTATTAGTAAAGAGGCAGGAGAACTCTGATCAAATACATGGTTTCACAAACTATATGAGAGGATAAGAAAAATACAAAAATATTTTTGAATGATTGTTAAAAAACTGCCTGCCCCATGCGTTTTACTAACAATTTTTGTATTTCCTCCAAAAGCCAGAAGAGATCTTTTAAGTTTACAGCCACTTAACTGCCATACATCCTGTGTATGAATTCTATAGTTAAGGACCCGATGATTATTGCACAAATATTTTGGGCTGCAGTTTCAGTTGAGTATTTAATTTATATCTGATCAATTGGACACTCACATAAGCTTAAAGCAGTATGTTTCAATTCTCCTTTCAGTTTATTACCATAGGGAGAAGTGAGAAAGAATGTAAAATTTTGCACATGTCACTATTAAACTTTACTGAGTCTTACTGCAATACTTATCCAGTCTCATTAAAGGTAATCATAAAATAAGACATTTCCCGTATTCTAAAATCTAGTTATATGGAACTTGAAAGAATTACTTATTTCTGGCATCATGGGCAAGAAAACTTTTATAGAAAAATTGCCAATGGGTGTTTGATGTGGATCGGGAAAGACAATAGAATTGAGAAAAAGGAGAGAGAAGAAATTCGGGATAGGAATTAAAGAATAGAGAAAAAAGGGGTAAAGAGAATTGAGAAAGATAGGAAAGAAGATAAATAATTGAGGGAAAGTAATACTCAATTCATACTCTGGTCTGCTTTCAACTTACAATTATAGGTCCAATATATAGATCTATTGTGATGGTAAAATAAATCCTAATCTAAATTCAAAACTTCAATTAAAAAACCATAGAACCTTAATTGATAAATCCTACTAATATTTTAAATTTCATAAATGATAAACGGAATCCAATTAATATCTAATAAATATCTTAATTCCCATCATTTCTCCCATCTAGAACAACTCAGCTTCAAACGATTTGTGGCACCATAAAGTAGTAGACGAAAAATAAGAAACTCTTGCAAGCATCTTGAGAGGAGCATGAGGAAAAGAAGACGAAGATGTGAGCAACTCGACCTACAAAATGATCGGCAACAATATAGAATGCACTAGTACGCCTTGGTTAGGAGTGATTACAAGAAGGCAGTTTGACAGCAACTTCGCTCTGGAAAAGAACATTTCCAAGGAACAAGAACCTCCTAATGAGAATACAAGTAAAACAAACACACCCTAGTTGACCAGAATTTGGTTTCGAACTATGGGAAAGAACACTTCCAAGGAAAAGAACCTGGGTAATCAAACATATATATATCAAAAGGAAAGTAGGAGAGAGGGTGAATAAACCTGCTGCCATGCTTGAATTGTATGGCTCCTCTTGTCCATCCTCCCAATCAAGGCCTCACGAAGAACAGAAGGAAAATAGCCTAGTGTTTTCTCAGACCAGGTATGTTGACTGGAACCCATAATCTGTTCTAGCATGGTTTGCAGATAAAGCACGTGCTCTGCATCAGCAATTCCACGCGTTTTAATGATAATGGCAAGACTTATGACAGTTATACGATTCAAAGTTTCGGTAAATTCAGTTGGACCCTGCCCAAAGAACATCAAGTTCAGTTTATTTTACTACAAAATCTATTAGGTTTTTATCTACATAGGACCCTTTAAGGTGTCAATCTCATTTAAGACCCCCATTTGAGAATTTTAAAATTTAGGATCCCTTTTAAGTTAGTGACCTGCTGTAGCCAGTTTATTTTGCGTAGTCTGTTCCCCTACATACCCACATAGTATTACTGCATATGTATATAGTGGTATGATAAACCAGCTATTACCACCTACTTAAAAAGGGTTCCCAATTGCTAAAACACTAGAAAAGGGTATTTAAACGAGAATGGCACCCTCAGAAAATCCTATGTGATAAAAACCAAAAATCATTAGTAGAAAGAAACAGCTGCCAGCTTTGAGACATTTATATGCACCTTTCCTTCTCTTTTCACTAAGAAAAAATCTCTTAATGACAAAATAAGGTTCATGCATAAGTTTTCCGCCAATCTAAAAACACGATGATCTCCACGTTTTCCTTTCAGTGCCGATATTATTTTTGTGACATCATACATTAAGGCTTTGTTTTTCCCTTGGTACCTACATTAAAAATACAAGTGAGTTTACAAACTTCAATTTGGCCATGTCATTATTCAAAATTAAGAGAAATAAATCTAGTTTTTTTTAAATAGTAGTAAATAATAAAAAATAAATAAATATCTAATTACTAAGGTAGAGAATCTAAAGCTCAACAGCTTAAAGCAAGCAAGGCACATGTTGAATAACAATTGAGAGAGAATGAGCATACCAACAAATCACACTAATTTTAGGTATGGACTTCATCTGATCAAATATACACAAATGAAGAGGTTTGGCATTTAAATGTCCACCTTTTCATTCAGAAATTTAATTAAAATAGTTTTACATTCTGTTAAAAGCTGTAAGCCTCTTTATTCTGGTCGTTTTTGACCATTTGACGTCACTAGCAAACTGATTTTGGTCCTAATATACCAAAAACAGAGAAAACGAACCCCGTAATGTATCACAGCATACTGGAATGGATAGGGGAAAAAAGAGTATCCACAGTAATTAACATAAATAATCACCTGTAAAGTGGAAGTAAACGATAGTTCAGAATTTCAAGCACCAATAGAGTAACCCCAGGCTTGCTCAATACTGATGGATTCCTTTGTGCCAAATGCTGAAGTCACATACTAAACAGATTACAATTGTGTAATGCATAATTAAAAACCCGTTACCAGGAAATTTATCAAGAGAGACATGAGAAAAGGAGCTTAGAAGTGCAAGTTACAGCTTCCATGAGGGAAGAAAAATAAAGATTAAAACAGTCATTAAAAAGCCAAAATAATTTCAAAGAAAAAGTAATAAAATTTATTATGATGCTAGCCCAAATAAAAAACCATGGGAGTCACAACAATCTAAGTAAAGAAGCATTAAACCTAGCAAAACCAAAATATAAACTCTGTTTTTTTTTTAATTGTGAATTTGGTACTTTTACTTTATTTTCTTTACCATTCACTACTTTTTCTTTCTTCCATGTCAATTTAGTACTTATGGTTTTTATTCAATTCAACCTACCGTGTTTAAACTCTGCAATTTACTACTTTTTATTTTTATTTTATGTTAACTTGATACTATGTTTTTAATTTCGTTCAATTAACCAAATTTTAGTTTATTGAATCCAACATGAAATTTATTACTACATGAAAAAAATTAAATTTAAAATAGGAAAAAAATGTTTGATTAATTCATTAACCCGGTATTTATATAAAAATGATAATTTTTTTAAGGAAAGATATTATATAAAGTCATAAATATAAATATTTATGGAATAATAATGAATAAAGAGACTCTTAGAATTAATTATAAGAATAAATACAATAAATGGATATTTCAACTCTCTCACTCAAGTTGGAACATATATATCACACATGCTTAACTTGGACAGTGATGTATGGAAGGAACTCCCTGTAACAATATGAGTCATAATATTAATTAATTAATCAACACTCTTGATGTATAGGACTTTAATGATGCAAGCATCCAAATGGTCTTTGTTATAGTTTATGTCAAGTTTTGGAACATATATATCACACATGCTTAACTTGGACAGTGATGTATGGAAGGAACTCCCTATAACAATATGAGTCATAATATCAATTAATTAATCAACACTCTTGATGTATAGGACTTTAATGACGCCAGCATCCAAATTGTCTTTGTTATAGTTTATGTCAAGTTCAATGTGCTTAGTTCGAACATGTATCGGATTATTCGCAATCTCAATTGATGCAGTATTATCATAGAATAAAGTCATAGACTTCTTAGGACCAAAACCAAGCTCATGCAACAAAATCTTTAACCAAGAAACCTCTGTAATACCATAATGAAGAACACGATACTCGACCTCTGCATTAGACAATGATACCATGTACTATCTTTTACTCCTCGAAGTCACCAAATTTTCTCCAATAAATATAAGGTACCCTGAAGTAGACTTTCTATCCATCTTGGAACCAGTAAAGTCAAAATCAGTGTAACACGTAGTGTCAAGAAGTCCATGTTTCAAGAACAAAATACCCTTGCATAGGGAGGATTTCAAATAAGCCAAAATCTGGTTCACAATTTCCATGCGCAAATCACTTTAGATTATGCATGAACTAACTTACCGTATACACAACATAAGATAAATCAGGTCGAATATGAGTCAAGTAAATCAATTTTCCTAATAATCTTTGATATTTCTCCTTACTAATTGCTAATATCTCTCCTTATTAGTTGAAATCTGATTAAGATAAATAGTTAAACCATGATTCACCTCAATAGCTATGTCTACAAGAGTACAAACAGAATTATCAATTTCAATCAAGACATCTAGTATATGTTTTCGGTGAAATAGAAAGAGTCCTTACTTAGGTTTAGAAACCTCGATACGTAAGAAATATTTCATATTCCTTCATTTCAAATTCTTTGACCAAAAAACAACAACGATCATATCAACAACATAAACTAGAAGTAAAGTAATATCATCACCATTTCTTTTATAAAAAAGTGTGATATGTCTGGGCCTGCTTAAAACCATATTCCTTCATTGACGGACTCAACCTACCAAACCATGCCCTGAGTGACTTTCAACTCGTACAAAGCTTTCCACAACCTACATACCATCCCATCTTCAGTTGAGAACCCAAGAGGAGGATCCATATACACCTCATTTGACAGATCTCCATGAAAAAATGCATTTTTTATATCGAATTAAAGTAATGGCCAGTCTAAATTCACGACAATAGAAAGTATTAACTCAAACAATAATTATCTTAACCACCGAAACAAATGTCTCATGATAGTTAATCCTATAAGTTTAAGTATATCCCTTAGTAACTATTCTGGCCTTATTACTCTCCCACGTTCCATCGGAATAAAACTTGACAGTGAAAAACTAGGTGAGTTTTAGACAAACAATGGTAAGTGTTGAAGGATTGTATTGTCCCACATCGACTAGGTGTTCAACTATAGTGCAGTTTATAAGTGTGGACAACCCTTAACTCAATGAGATCTTATTGGGTTGAGTTAGGCCTTGGGCTTATATAACAGTAAGAAACAAAGCCAAATATGGGATAAACAATATTAGATGAAATTTTAGAGAAACACAATTTATCAGGCTGTTTACGAACTCTAAAGGATCCTTCTACCTTGATCATTATCCAATGGATTTAAGATAGTAATTGCTAAAGGTATATCAGAAGTAGAGATATCATTAGTAGAAGATAAAGGATGAACATGTACCTTATTGTCAATCTAGGAAAACTCATTTGAAGGCATGGTAGTATCATTAAGAGTAGTATCATTAAGAAGTGTATCTGAGTTAGAAGGTGGAGCCATACCAGTAACATCCTTATTTCTCTTACCAAATTGTTGGTAGAACATATGAGGTGGTCTTAACTCACTAGTTGGTTTATCTTTTTCAAGTTTGGGTTCTCTCGAAGAAAAAGAGTCCTCCCCCTAACAAGAAATGCCCAACTTTTTTTTTCCTCCGACCATAATTTCTCCTATTTCTTACTTTTTATCTCTTCTTGAATAGGAGTCAAAGAGACATTGTTAGAGAAATAAGACTCATGTTCACAGAACTAAACAACCATGGACACAAAATATTTATGGGTAAGTATGCTAAAATATTTGTGTTAGAGTGCCCAAAAAAACACATTTAAGATCACGTGGATCGAATTTATCTCAATGAAATGTATGAACATGAACATAACAGACACAACCAAACACCATAAGACAGCTATTAACTACAGAGGATAAAGTGTGAAAAAGAGAATTTCCTTAAAGAAGTCTAATAGTCAAGAATACGAGCTGGCATTCAGTTTTTAAGAAAAGCATCAATCATCTTCATCCCAAAAACGCTTAAGAGTGTGCATAATAAAGCATAGGGCACACATTACCACAAGAAGGTGATAGTTTTTATGCTCTACTACATCATTCTGTTGTGTATAAGCATATGTTGTATGGGGAAGGATACCATGATTTTTAAAAAAGACAGTAAGGGACAAATTCACGAATTCACAACCATTATCAAAATGAAAATTTTTAACTAGAACATGAAACTGTGTGACAATCATTTTATAAAATTGAGGAATAACATGAGTAACATCACCCTTTGATTTTAACAAACAGATCCAAGTGACTCGAGTGCAATCGTCAATATGTATGACTAGAGGTAATAGGTGTCTTGAAAATACCTCACATATCAATATAAACACAAGCAAAAGGAACATAAATTTTATTAGAACTATATTGGAAAGTAGTCCCACTGCTTTTAGCAAAGATGCATGGTTCACAAATTAAACTAGAAACAGAAATATTAGAAAATAGTTTGGGAAACAAACATTCCAAATAAACAAACGATGGATATCCTAGACGACAGTGCCATAACATAATTATTGCTCTATCATTTACTCAATCCACTTGAAAACCACAACTAAGATTGTCAGATCCTTTCTCCAAGTAATAAAGACCTCTCTCTACCAGTGTCAATCATCATCTTCATTTGATTGTTCTAAAATGCACAGTGAGTAGAACATAAAGTAATAGAACAATAAAGATTCTTAGTGAGTTGACTAATTGATAAAAGGTTAATCTTAAGAGTGGGTGCAAATAAAATAGACGTGGAAAAATGGGTTATAGTGAGACATGTCAGCTCTCAAAATTGACATTGGTGTTCCATTCGCAACCTGAACAGACTTGACATATGAGGATGTTAAAGAATCAAAAACAGAGGATTACTAGTCATATAATCAGTGACTCCTAAATAAATAAGCCTAGTGTCAAAAGTAGAAGAAATAAATACATAACCAAAATTATTCTTTGAGTAGTTACTCAAGAAACCTGAGGTAGATGCAATAACTTAAGAAGAGTTCTATTTTCGTTCAGCTTACTTAAGTTTGTACCACTCATGATAACCGTGTTTCTTCCAACAAACATCAACAGTAAGCTTGCAATTATTGCAATAGGTGCAAAATCGAGAACAAGAGTTCGCAAATTGAGGGTCTGAAAGTCGCCTATTTCTTTGGAGAATGAGAGTTGTTGGTTCAGGGTGATCCTCAATACTCATCATGGTCTGCCTCTTTACTTCACGACGAACCAGAGAATGAGCTTCTTCAAGCCATGGTAAAGGTAAAGTAGCCAAAATCCGACTGCTAACTTTAGCCAAACTCCAATATAAACCAGATAGAAACATATAAACCCAATTCTCAATAGTACTTTTTTTCAATATCAATAGTACATACCATATCATTGGGTCTACGATAATCCAAGTCCATGAAAATTGATTTCATCTCATTGTAATATTCTGCAAGAGATCGACCAACCTGACAGAGTTGAAAAGACCTCTTCATTAACTAATAAACTTGTGAAGAGTCAAAAACGTCTAGGTAGCTTTTTCTTACTGCATCCTACACTTCCTTTGCAGTACCACACTGAACAAAATGAGACATCAACTTGTCTGTCATGGAGTTGATAAATCATGATTTTACTAAAGCATCTTTAACTTTCCATTTATTATAAATAAAATCGTCGTCATTTAGGGCAACTTTCCTACCTGTGATATAACCTTCTTTTTTCCCCTACCAGCAATATGTACTTCCAAAATCTTGAACCAAATACGATAGAAACATTTAATTTAATATTAATAGAGGATGAACTATCGTGAATGGCAGTAGAAAAAAATTTACTATTAGACTGGGGCTGAGTGTTTGATAGTGGGTCTATTTGATCCTTAGACATAACAATATCAATAGCATAATACTCATCAATTACTTCTTTCTTTTCTCTTGTTTACTAATAATTTAAACTATAAAAATAAAGATATAATAATATTCATATATATTACTATTATAATATATAATATGTATATATATATATATATTATATGTAAGAGATGGAATAAATACAATGGGATGAGAGATATTGAAAAACTGAGAAATGGAAAGCTGGGATCTACTTAGTTAGAGAAGATATATACTCGAAAGATATATATCCAATTAGAGAAGATATACTTAGTTTACATGAATGAAACAATCCGAAGAAAAGAGGAAAGAGATAGCCCAAAGAATGACAACATCGAGTGATGCTGGGATAATCACGACTCCATCGTCGACTAAGGCTAGGTAGGCTCGACTGAGTTGGGTAAACGTCAACGGCGATAGATAACTTGATAGATAACTTGACTGGTGCTTCAACCAGCATCAATGGCACAATGGAAAGGGGTACAGAGAAGATGGCAACCCCTTTTTGTGGCACAAAGACAGCAGCAGCAGCTCCTAGTAAGGGTTGGGGCAGTAGAAAAGTTTTTTCTTTTTTTTTTCCTTTTCTTGCTCCAATACCAAATTAGATTTGTATTAGGAAAATGCTTGATTATTTCATCAACCCTAATAGGGTATTTATACAAAAGTATTAATCCTATTTAAGGAAAGATAATAAATACAATCATAATACAAATATTACAGAATAATAATGAATAAATAAATCTCTCTAATTAATTCTAAGAATAAATGTACATTTCAACTAAAATTTCAACTTAATTACTAGTAAATAAAAAAGAAACTAAACTAAAAGTACTAAATGAAGAGTTAAACTCCTCCAAGTATTATCACTATCACATTACCATTGATCATGAACAAATAATTATGAGAAACATGAAATGACTTAATAACAGAAAAATAAAATTTGGAAGTAAAAGAAATTACATTGAAATGAGAACGAAACAAGGAGTGAGGTGCAAGGAGCAGCAGCCGACAATAGGTTTCAGCCATTGCAATGCTAGGAACAACCTGGTTGGATTATCAATTGGAAACTAAATGTTCAAAGATTCTGAAGACCAAATTATAGATCATAGCATTCTGGAGCCAACAAATAAATCATAAAATTGCAATATAAAATGGCAAATCTGGTCCAAACTCAATAAGCTCATGTGAGACAATGCTATAGAGGAGAATTAATGATGACAAACTGATTCGTGCAATGGATAAGAAGATGTAAATAAGAAAGTAGGCGGGGCATGTGTTAACCAAGTGGCATGTTCTCCAATTGGAGAATTATCTGTTGAGTTGTGAAGTATGGGCTTCAAATCCACTGTGCGTGAGTAGTGTAATTATTTCAAAAAGGTTAAAAACAAAAAAAAAATTAATTATTCTCCTCAAATTCACTACAACTTTATAGTTTCTTAAATTTCAAAAGCTAAACTCATTTGCACTAGAGGTTTCTCTTATATAGTTAGACACAAGTCACACAATATTTGTGCCTTTCTTGCTTCTCTGGAATAGTTAAAATGTTCTGTGTAAGACTGTGCATCGCTTTTTATCCAAATCTTATATATTTCAGAGAGATTTTGACCGAATAATAACAAAACTCTCTTTTCTTGGGCATCGTAACAAAAACTGTACTAAATATACACAACCATAAAACTTCATGATCTAAATCATTCATTCTACCAGCTCACTCCTCTTTGTTTAACATATTTATGCATAATATTTTGACAAGATACTTGATGTATAGACAGTTTTGTTTTATATTCCCTTCTTCTTTGCATGTTTCTTATAAACCCCACCTGAACTAAGATTTTCGAGCAGTCCTCTGGTCACATATATACAAACAAATCATTTGAAGATCACTCTTGCTTAAAAGGTATGACTACTAATACTCCAACCCACACTGAAAAAAAAAATGAGTACCTGCCCAGAAAACAAGGATTCTTCCATTTGATATGCCAGCTTCAAACAAAGGTTCATTGAGAAGCCAGACAACAACGACATAGGCAATGGACTTACTTCTCGCATAACCATTATCCTCTCATTGGACTGCAGGTTTGGTCCCGGTAACAATTCTTGAACCCCAGCAGAGGACAACCAATTTATTACAGTTTCACAAGCTGGCTGAGCCATGGTATAAGACACAACCCAAAACATCCCAATCGACCTATCATCCATGTTCATATAATCCATCTTACGATCACCTGAAATAGATAAAAGTACCTTTAAAATTCAGAAGCTAAAACTCAATTGACTAACATACAATCTAACTGGTCAGTGGTCCACAATGGTTAATAAAATCATGTTTTGAAACAATATTGATTATGCCAAATATACCTTTTCAGATTATTTCAGTTAAAACAACAGAGCTTAAGAAAGTCTACTAGCAGTGAACTCTTCTTGCATGATAGAGCATGGTCTACACATAAAGTCTTTCAGGTAAGAAACTTGGAAAACAATATACACGGGAAAACAGAGATGATAAAAGAGAAAGAAACAGAACTTAGTGAATAGTGATTTTTTCTTCTTTTTTTCCTTTTAATTTTGCCAAGTAAATGGCAAGATTAAGAGAACAGGTAGGGGAAATACTTCCTCACATTACAAAATTAATTTATGAACTAAATTAACATATATTCATGGCTAGCATTCACGACCATAAGAAAGATTTTTTTATTCAATTATAATAGAGTGCATGTTTCTTATAAATATTATAGTAAAAGCTATAAAATGACGATAAAAGCCTTGTTTTAATCTAAACTAGATATACTAACTATTCATAAAAGTTGGGATACAGTATATGGCCTAAAAGCAAGGAATGGGATGAAGGGAAGACGAAGAAAGATTACATATTAGGTGTAAAAGTCCATAAAAACCATGTAACTTCCAATCCCAAAAAGTTTACTTAATGGGTGGAGACGCCTAAAATTGTTAAAAACTCTACCACAGTATTATCTTTTATCAATGTAGAACATTACCTCCAACATCTCCTCCCAAATTGTGGGTCTCTGTCTCTTGCAAAACTAATCAATTTGTATTTTTAACATAGTTTATTATTTTCTATTTTATTTGGGTCTCTTTTTTTTCTTTCTTAAGGCCCATTTCATTTTTTTTGGGGAAGCCCAAAGGTTTTTTTTTTATCCAATCAATTGAAGCTATGATATCATATAAAAGTTCATAAGAACCATGTACCTTCAATTACCAAAAGGTTAACCCCATAAGTAGAGTCACCCATAATCCTTATACCCTCTATCACAGTGATGTCTTTAATTAATGTGGGACATTACCTCCAATATTAGATCTCTCAAGTTTCAACATAAAACAACTCATGGCAACTGATGCTGTTCAGATTACATATTAGGACATCTTTTTAAATTTCCTCAAGTAATGGTGACTTTCTAACAACAAAAGTAGTGAAAAACTGAAAATATAACAGCTAGAATGTAAGGAGAATCTGGAAGGCCATTTCAGAATATCTAACATATACATTAGCGAGTTTCAAACCCACGCCCTCCCAGTGCCCACAAGGAACATATACTATTTTAGAACATTTGAGGCACTTTAAAAGAACATATCAATCAAAAAAGGACATTGAAAAAGGGGTTAAACACCTTCCAAGTCCCTTTTTAAAAAAATGGACACTTAATACTCTTTTATCATAATATGGACACTTTGATCCAATTTTAAATAACCTGCTAATGTGCCGTTAAATATTAATGAAAACAAAAGCATCTCTCCCATGTGCTAGTTTTCAAGGGCGAAAATAGACTTATTCAACAAAAAAAATTCCCAAATAAAATACCCATATCCTTTCACCCTCCCATCGGCAAAGCAAAGCAAATCCATGTTAATGAGTTCTTAGCTATTTCAAAATAGAGAGAAATAGAGAGTGAGAGAGAGAGAAAGAAGATAACTTATTAAAAAAAGATAAATAGAAAGGAATAATGGAATAGAGATAAGAAAAAAAAAGGTAAATTTTATTTTGGGGAGGAAAATCTGATGAGTGGAGATTTGGAGTCAAACTTAATGTCCTTTTTGGTAAATTTATCCAAACTAACCATTAATTAATGTCTGTCCCTTTTAGAGAGTGATGAGAGAGAAAGTAAAAGGTTAATTATAAAAAAATAAATAAAGATAAATAGGAAGGAAGAATGGATTAAAGATGAGAGAAATAAAGCGAAATTTTATTTTTAGACATAAGGAAAATCTGATAAGTGGAGATTTGAAGTCAAACTTAATGTCCTTTTTGGAAAATTTATACGAAATAAACATTAAATTTAAGGGTGAAGTGCTTAAATAGTCACTTTGTTTAGGCTAAAAATACTTTTTAGTCCATTTGTTTAGAAAAAGTGTATTTAAATCCCTTTATTTGTAAAAAATGTCTTTGAAGTCCTTTTGTATGTGAAAAAGGTATAGACGAAAACAAAATTAACTTTTCATCCTATTTTCGGCTAAATATAATGGAATAGTACATGTATATTTATATTTTTCAATAGTTATATACATAAAAATTAATATTTAATTAAAAAAATTACTCAAACTTTTTAAAAAAATATTTCTTTAAAATTAAACAAAATTTTCATTCTTAATATCCAAGGTCACACATTAGATAATAAAAATTTAATTTAAATTTGATTGAAATATTTGTTAAATAATTTGACTAATTTTAATTAAAAATTACTTAATTAGATATGTGTCTATTGAAAGATAAAAACATATATATGTCACATGTGCTATTCTGTTATATTTAACGAAAACTTGAAAGAAAAATTAATTTTGTCCTTATCTGGCACCTTTTTCACAAACAAAAGGACTTAATAACGCATTTTTTAAACAAAGGGACTAAACAAACCCTAAGGGCTAAACAAAGGGATCTCCATGACCCTTTTTCTTAAATTTAATTAATATATCTCTACCCCTTTTAAGAGAGTAAGTGAGAGATAAAGCAACGAGAGAGAGAGAGAGAAAGAAAAAAGATAAATTATTTATAAAAAAAGTAAGAAGATAAATAGGAAAGAAGAATGGAATAGAGATGAAAGAAATAAACCTCAATTTTACTTATGCGGGAGGAAAATCTGATGAGTGGAGATTTGGAGTTAAACTTAATGTCCGCCTTGGTAAATTTATCCAAAATAACCATTAATTAATATGTCTCTACCCTTTTTAACAGGGCTGTTTAAAATTGGATCAAAGTGTCCATATTATGATAAAATGGTAAATTTATCCAAAATAACCATCAATTAATATGTCTCTGCCCTTCATTAACAGGGTTGTTTAAAATTGGACCAAAGTGTCCATATTATGATAAAATGGGTACTAAAGTGTATATTTTAAAGAAAAGGGGACTAAAGTGTACCTTTATGCTAAAAAGGGGACTTGAAAGGCATATAATCCTTGAAAAAGGGTGCAGAACAGATAGAAATGAAATTAGAGAGATAACAGAGAGAGTATTTCATTACATGCCAGCATCATACCTATGATGTCTCTCTAAAATGATTGTTATTTATCAAATACGATATTCTGTGTAAGAGAAAGATAAATGTCTTGAGGCACAGCATCGTAGATTGTGGATCCTCGATCTATGTTATCATCATCTTTACCCTATTCTTTTCCAACTAATATTAAAGGGGGAAATGGGAATAAGAGCCAATTCGAGGAGGTTTCTAGGATGGACGTTGTTGGTCTTCATACAAGGTTTTCAAGTTTGTATAACTTATGTTTCGATAATAAGGGTCTCTAAACTTTTCCTCATTCAACACTTTATTATTCCTTCTTTTTCTATGATTAGTCCTTTATTTTTTTATAATTTTCACCCCTATAGTCCAAATTTTGAGATAAGCTTGAAATTCGACTTTAATTATCAAATTGACCATGGACGGTTAATTGCTAATCATGTGGTTGTTAAACTAACCCAATTTAAATGTTCTTAATTTATTTTATTTTCTGATTTTTTAAATGCTAAAACCGAATAAAACATTATTAAAAGAATTGTTAAACTAACACCTATATTATTTGAACGTACGAGATAATATGAAGTTTGCCACCATTTCTAAGAACAAATGAAGGCATTTCTGAGAATAAATGAAGGCGAAGGAACTAATTTAATAATTAATTTTAATAATGTTTTATTCAGTTTAGGTATTTGAAAAATCAGAAAAGAAAATAAAAATATGGTTTAAGCAGGATTAAATTAACCACCATGTTACTCGCACATCAAGTCACATGATGAACGTTTAACCTATTTTGGCTCTTAAAGTTCAATTTCAATATCTCAAATTTGGATTATGTTTGAAAAATGAAAAATAAAGGGCCAAATCACAAGGGGTGGCGTAATTCGGCCGAATAATAATGCTACCATAATACATTGTTTTCAACAATGAGTTTAAGCTTTGAATTTAGAAGGAATCTGTCTCATTAGGAAATCCAGGAATTTTCTAATCAGATGTCAGTTTTTTAATGAGTCTCAATTAGATCTAAAGTGCAAGCTATTCTCTAACTAAATATTAATTTATAATAATGAGAGGCATAATCATTGATGAGAAATGATCAACCAAAGCTACGGATAACTTGATGATAATGTATCTAAAAGTTGAAGATCTGGACAAAAGAAATTATTAATCATGCTTCATTTTGTTGACCTTATTACACTATGTGTAATAAGGTAAAGAATTCAGAGCATTCTGAAAAACATTGGAACAGAAAGGAGAATCAATTATTTATCACGACCCCTTTTAGAGGATGCATCTAATTAAAGGCAAGACTTTCTAACAGTAAAATTGTGTGAAATCACATCAACTTTATAAAACATGACATAAATGAGAATTTTATCCAACAAAATATATGTTAAATAACAGTGGTTCTAAATTCAATATCCAATGATAGACAATATCAAGAAGTCGGTTCTGTGACAAGAATTTAAATTTACCTTTGCTAGCCTGCTTCCACCATTCATCTATCTGTTTTCCTTTCTGAAGTTGCTCATTGTTTAAATATTCTCTGGTAGATGTGTTCAGAGACCAAATACGTAAATTTTGGCAACTGCTTATAAAGTCAAGCAGGATACCTTGAGGGCTGTTGGGATCAGAGCTTCTATCTTCTCTATGAAATGAAAGGACCTTTCTGGTTGTCTCCACCTAAAAGTAGGACGCAACGCCAAAGTTCAGATATGCACATTGCATAATTGCTCCTAAATAACTATTACTAAAACACCATATTTCACAATGTCTATTGTGTTTCAAGGATATAGTGGATTATATGCCTTGATTACTCCGTGCAATTGATAGAATTGCTTTGGAGATAAGTGCAAAAAAAACTAATGAGTTAGAATAATAGGTGGAAAGTAGGAAAGCAGAAGTCATCATTGCACC
Source organism: Hippophae rhamnoides (assembly GCA_033030585.1). NCBI lineage: Eukaryota > Viridiplantae > Streptophyta > Magnoliopsida > Rosales > Elaeagnaceae > Hippophae > Hippophae rhamnoides. The sequence continues at coordinate 26,925,889 of CM065431.1, read as the reverse complement.
ATAGAGAAAGACTTTTACATTACAAAAACAACCTTTCTAGCATCTGAGTTAAGAGCATTTATCACAAGCTCAACTCGGATAATCTGTGCTACCAGCCAAGTCACATGATTTGTCCTAAGAATAGGATGATCTCCCTCAGAGATGCGTGAAACAAGCTTGTCCACAAAATCAACAAAATCGATACACCCACTTTTTATTAGGAAGAAAAATATATCAGAAAAGACAAGCCACTCTTGCCAACAATTAATCTCTGCAGAAAACAAGGCACGAGAAATTAGCTCCTTTAAGAATAGTGCCCTATGGTCAATAAAAGCAGTCACTAAGATTTTACAACCTACACAACAACCAAAAAAGGTTGCAGCACATTCCCTAACTTTGTGACCAAGGATTATTATATATTAACCAAGAAGCTACTCCTAAAGCAAAAATATAAGCTGCAGCCTTTTTATTGAAAATATTTATTATATTTAAGTACTAGAAATGCTAAAGTTGTAGAAACTAAGTAAAATTAGAGTCACTTGGATATATTTAAGAGAGCAGCAGATATATGCTTAGTAGGGGAACCAAGATTTTGATTCACCTTATATCCTTACTTAACAAAGGGTTCAGAAGGTGTCATTACTACCTGAATTTGTTATCTTTAGCAGCTCAACAATTCTATCAATTGTGGCCTCAGATATCATTTCAGAAGTAAAAACAGCACCAGGGGTAGGCCCTTGAGAAGGAGACCTGTAGCCTGGAGCAACAAGAAGCACACGCTTCCACCAATCAGGAGATGGAGTAGCACGAAGAGCATGCCTTATACAACGCATGGCCCTCTCCCAATCCAAGCTTCCTCTCAGAATAGAAGTTGCAAGATCCTGCGCCAGAAAAAGAAAAAAAATCCAAATTCAAAAACAGATTTAATAGTCACTCAACTTCCACAGAAACAGCATAAAAAAGCACACAAACATGCTTACATAACATGTATAACAAATTTACAATCAAATACATGCATCAAGAAGCATATAATTGGAAAAAATGCTTGATTATTTCACAAACCCTAATAGAGTATTTATACAAATATGTTAATCCTATTTAAAGAAAGATAATAAATACAATCATATATACAAATATTTACAAAATAATAATGAATAAATAAATATCTTTAGAATCAATTTTAAAAATAAATGTATATTTCAACTCTCCCCTCAAGTTGGAGCATAGATATCACACATGCTCAACTTGGATAGTGATGTATGGAAGGAACTCCTTGTAACAACATAAGTAATAATATTAACTAATTGATTAACAGTCTTGATGTACGGTAGGAACGGGCAAAAAAACTGCGGGTTCAGTTATCTGCACAGTCGGTTCGGTTTTTATCCGATAAATTTCGGGGACGGATACGATTTCAGGTAAAAACCGAACATGAAGCAACGAGTACCATTATATTGATAACCGTACCCACCCGTACCCGAAATTAATTATATTTATTTAATTAATTTATATATTTATTAAATTAAATTATATACTAATTAGGGATTTAGGATATATAAACGGAGCCTGAGAAGAGATTCAGAAATTTTGTATCTCTACCACTCTTGGCTCTGCCTCTGCAGCTTTATGTCTATCGCCGACTCGCCGTCCTCGTCTCTTGCTCTCTCCTCCTGGTTTGTTCTTTTCCCATTCACTTCTACAGTCCTCCTCAGCTTCTTCTTCTCCGTGATCTCGTCAGGTTAGATCTAGATTATCTTTCACTTTCATTTTACCATTTTATCCATCTTGAAACCAAACAAAGTCAGAATCTAGGTAACCCATAATGTCTTGATGTCCATGTTTCGAGAACAAAATACCCTTACCTAGGGAGGATTTCAAATAGGCCAAAATAACAGATACCAAATGCACAGGTTAAAAGATAGAAATTCAGGAGAAACAAGGCCAATGGAGTGAGCCCATTAGTTGCTGGGGTAGTGAATAGGTGTGAACAAACATGTAAAGAAAAAGTGAAATCAAAGAGAAAACTAGAGTTGAACAGCCTCCAATACTTCTACAAGCTTTAGCCTTTAGCAGGACTGCACGAACAATAGACAATCATGAATTTGAGCCCTTCATATTTGGTTTTATTGAGAAAATGAAAAAAGTGTAAAGCAGAGAACAAGAAAGCTAAACAAAGTCATTCTTATTCTCCCTAACTTGATAACAATATAAGAATACAACCATATTTATTGATAAGAGTGCAACCAGTACCAACATAACAAACCCTAATAAATAAATAAGGAAACAATAATAATCTAATTCATGACTCCTAAACTAATAAGAAAACACAACATTTGACATTTATTATTTCCAACATTTCCCCACAATCTAGATACTATCTATGTTCAACATGAAGAAATACAAACGACCTTAAAGACACTAATAATAATATGAAAAATATCCCACTATAGTTGATTGAACAGAGTCAATTTTAGTTGGAGTTAAATGCAATGAACACATGAGCAATAGCTTGTTCATATTAGCCTCAGAATTGTAACATTTTCTCACAATCACAAAAGAGTACAGTTAACTCCTCGGACGAGACAGATAACAAACTAGAGACTCAAAGTTAATAGAGAGAAGGAAATTCTTGTGAGTTGAGAGACAGGTAAAGTAGAATCCACATAAAACTTAGAGAGACAAAGAACCCAACATATTAATTTTGGGCACAAACAAAATTCGTGACAAAATAAACTCTAATTAAAAGAAAAAATTCCCTCGATCATAAAATACTAAGAAAAAATAACCAAAACAAGTCTAACACAATAAGAGATGTTTTCAACATGAGAAAAAAGGTTAAATCCCAACTATGTTAAAAAACCAAGACATAAGTCTAACATTTGAGATTTTTTTTAAATGGACCAAGTCAATAACTGAGTTATGAGTGGAGATAACAAAAACATGTTGAAATATAAATTTGAACAATATGAAAATTTAACAGTGGTCCTAGAAACATGAACACATAAATTCAATAACTCAAGATGAGCTTGTAGATGTCACATCCAATGATTTGATTGAAGATGGTGAAAGAATGTTTGTAGCAGCTGCATAATTTTTTTTTTTGTTGAAAAACACAATAATGAGTGAGGATGAACATGATTATAACTATGGTTTAGGATTTGGAACAAACAAATCAGAAAAGGTAGAGAGGAGAAAGAGAAGACAATAAACCCTAATAAATAAATAAGCGAACACAACATTTGAGTTTATTATTTCCAATAAGTTTGAACATTGGATTCAGATCGAGGGCCAAATCAGAAGGATAAAAGTATGTTGTGTTTAAAAGATAACATTAATTGTGTTCAAATGAAGAAAAATGGAAGGGGAAAAACAAAAACGAATACTAATAAGTATGCAAGCATCCTATTCTATTCCTAAAACCAAACATGACCAAAGTTTGGGTGGAATGTGAAATATAAGAAAATCAACATAGAAAAATAACTGCATAACCAATTTACTGAATACTAAAACTTTCAAGAACTCACAAACCAGTACACAACCTCACAAATTAGGTCTACTTTGAGACATAACGTTAACATGACTGATACATTTTTTCATAAGTACATGATTGATACATTTTTGTTCACCTTATATTAATTTCCAAATTCAAATCAGAAACATAACGTTCTTCTCAGGGTTAAACAATGACAGTACCCCAACCTTCAATTGTTCTTCCCCCACTGCTGCTGTCACAGAATCACCTCAAAAAAACATCAAATCTGTTCGCCATCTACCACAATCCTACTACTTCCCTTGTTTCTTACAACTTATTGACTTCACCACAATTATTGGTCCATTCAACTAAGATATATGGGTCCAAATAGCCTCACCAATAATGTTTCAGTCTCTTACACATAGAACAAGCAAAATGTAAACCACTATGTATGAAAAGTGAGACAAAAATCAGCCTTTCTAGCTCTCATTTTTCCAACTAAATTTTTGATGGAAATTGTTCCAATGAAATTGGACATGCATATCCAAACAATCGAGTTTAACATATCAACTCATAACTCTTCCATAATCAAATTTGCACAAAATTTGTCTTTATCTGGTTCAGATCAGTTTGACTCTGTTCAAACTATGAATTTTGGGTATTTCAGCTCATTTAGCTCTTCTTCACTGTCTCACATGAATCCTGCTTGTTTGAGCCACATCAACAGGCTTCAGTTCTTATAGATCCAGATAGTTCAGACCTCCTCCGAGTTTAATGAGTCATTGTGCTCATCTCTTTGTACAGGTGGCCCAAGGTTCTACTGTCCTAAAGGCATCCAACAGGTTCAAACTTGAACATTCTTAGATATGATTAGACTTTTTGTATTTCCTAGCAAGTGACTTCCTAGTTTTGTGTTACCTAACAAGTGTTGCAAGTCTATACCCTCGATTACTAAGTGATATAAGCCTACTAATCTATGAGTCTCTGTCATAGTTGTGCCACTCGCTTCAATGTTGATGATTGTTGATGTATTACTTTCCATGGGCTAATGACTATTTTGACTGGATGTCTTAATATACTTCCATTAGTAAATGACTGATGGTTATTGAATTCCCCTTTTTATTGACCACTGTTATACTTCTTGTAACTAACAAAACATCTATGATTGTCTACCATGATTTACTTCTATTTGACTACTACTCACTATTTCAAAATTTCTAAGATGGATGTCTGTAAAATATTGAAATCCACGCTGCTAGAACCAGTAGGTTAATTCTACTGTTCAATACAATCGCTTGCTGGTTTTATTTATCCATGACTACACAATAATCACTTAGTGGCATTCAGGAGACTCCTGATAAGATTTACATCCAAATTACTATTATTAACTATTAAGTTGTTAACATTCTAGGCTAAGGACAGTTATAAATCTGTTTTCACTCTTTTAATTCATTATCTCAAGGTGGCATTAATACTATCTATTGCAGGGCTACGAGAGAAGGGGCCAGGTGGGTGGGATGTGGATGAAAAAAGTTCCGAGTTTTCTAAAGATGACTACTTGATTTTCAAAAATTTTGATACCATGGTAAGAAACATGAAATTAGAGCAAATAAAAAAATAGGGGAGAAAATTAAATATATATTTCAATATACTATGAGCACATGCAACAGTAAGAGGCAGGCAACACGTCATATTTGAAATACAGAATTACAGTGATGCTTTAGAATTCCAGCATGAGGTGGAATCTTAAAGTTGAGTTAATAATTTCTCTATATCGTTGTGCTCTACACGTAGGCAATGCTTTTCATGAATATAGCACAGAAACATTCATATTTCTAGTTTTTCTTTTTTCTTTCTTCTCTTTCTAATGTTTCACAAAAGAGAAACAGTGACATATTCCCACAACAATGTAAATTATTAGAGAATCCATCACCTCTCCATGTAGTGGCTCACCAAGTACACTTGGGTATGTGATTGGAGAATATCTCAAGTTTGCTACTGTTTCACCTGTTACAGTGGGAGTAGTCTGAGAAAAAATCCGAGGATTACCAAACGTTGGGCAGTGAAGGTGTTGATCTAACATTAGCATATGCGTAGCCATCATATCCCTCCTCCTATGGATCTCCAGTATAAGAGTAAATAAGGCTTCATCATCAGGTATATTTTCAATAAACTGCAAGCCATTGCGAAGTAATTCATAAAATGGCACTCTGCACTTCTCCCCATCAACCAAAAGCCATATAACGTCTAAACAGCTATGCAGCCACTCAATTAAAGCCTTGTCAGGCCTCCAGGATTTTATACCATCTAACCCATCAATCCCATGTTGTCTTTGGTCCCAAGTAACCAACCAATTCAATATGTAGGAGAAAATTTCAGCATGAGTCCCTGGATTTAAGTTATATTCAAGACCAGCTAAAATAATCTTGCAACATAGCTGGCGTAGACTGCTGATAGCATTATCTCTAACAAATGAATTCACCCTTGTAGATTGATGCACAACACAAGATATATCGTTAGACTTGACAGGTGATAAAGTTGCACAAGATGATGGTTCAATGGCTGATTGGGCAGGGGACCCAATACCATGTACAGAAGGTAATGGAGAGGAAGGATTTAAAGAATGAAAATTGGAAGAATTAGGAATTGCATTTGAAGATGGAAGCATTGCCATCTGCGATGATACAGCAGGGGTCAATTTACTTCCCTGACTCATTGACATTTCTGCATTATTGACTGAAGAAAGAAGTGGCGGCAAAAAAGTATCCCAATTAATATATCCAATACTGCACAAGCTACGTAAAGCAAAGAGGAGAAATTCTGCCCTTGGTGCATGACCACTACATTGCACAACCAGAGATATAAGAACAGATTCCGTCACAGCTCGTAATTGTTCTTGGTCCTGAAAAACAAGGAACAGCATTAGAAAAGAAAGGTAAGAAGTGGTAAAAATGGAAGAAAAAAAAATCATAACCTATAAAGAAATAAGATGCCCATAAAAGGTAGATAAAATTCTGCAACTCACAGAAAACTGACTCTGAATTTGCTCAAAGTCCGCAAGGAACTGATCATTTAGAGGAGGTAACTCTCTGTTGAGTGCAACCACACGCTTTTGAGTCTTATTTCTGAACACAATCATTTCAAAATATAAGACATCAATGGATTGATCAACAGCAATAAAGAATCAAATTTAGCACTTTCAAACAAACGAAATAAACAAAGAACAAACTTAACTAATGGTTTTCTCGTTAAGAACCAAATCAACGGTTACCTAAGCATTTTTGAGTTGCTATCATATTTTTCTCTTTCGTTTCTTTCCTAGTTACAATTCATAGTTTCATATGGTATCCTAGTCCAATAACTAGATTAACTAATCAAATTCATTCAAAGAATCTGATTATTCCATTTTTGTCTAAAGTTGTTTAACTCGCTAACAAAAGAGTAGAATGTGAAACCCTCGTCAAAACCACATTTATGAGAAAATTCAATTAAATTCCAGAAATACAAAGAAATTAAGTCCATTAACAACTGAACCACTTTACAAATGAAGAAATGAGAAAGCTTACGGAGGCTCTCGAATTGAGTCTTCGGGCTTTTGGCGGTCATTTCGCTGCAGGAAACGGAACAAAATCAGGAAGTGAATACTGAAAACAAGGGAGAGGAAAGAGAAAGGAGCGAAGAAAATTACTCCTAAGTAGAGGTCGAATAGATTGACGATAGCGGCTCGTCCTGGGTGAAACTGGTATGCTCGCGAAGCAGGGGAGGATCTCTGAATTTGATCCATTTTCGCATTTCGGAGCTCTAATAAGCTGAAAAGTCCATTTAAAAGGGTGAGAGTACGAGAGTCACATTGCTTCTGTTACACTTTCCGAGCGAGTATGATTAATTAAGTTTTATGTTTGTAATACATGAATAATAATAAAAATATATTAAATATTAAATATATTTGAATTTATAATTAGGTAGATAAATCATAAATTCTAGTGTTCTCAGTATATATAAAAATATTATTAATATACAACTTTTTAACATATTTTTAACTAATTATACATATAGTATATATAAGAATTAATTAACTAGATTTTTTTTTGTATATTTAATTCTAAAATAAGATACATGATAAAAATTATATTATGTAAAAATTTAATATCAATAGTGAGTATCTCTAAATCGTACTGAATATTTTATTTAACCTATCTAAAATTACAATCATAAAATTATATATTTTGATTTTTTTTTATTTTACGTGGAAAATATTTTTTTATTTTTAAAATATAAGCAAAATATAAAATAAATTAAATATTAATTTAAATAAATTATTATAGTAAAATTATTTTGATAGGTGAGAAAACTATCTAAACTAAATCAAATATTATTTTAAATATAAATAATTTTATTAAAATAATTATCATCAATTTTATTTAACTATATTATACATATTGTCATTCAATATTGTACAAAATAATTATAATACAATTCAATACAATTAAACTCAATATCATTATATTTAATATATCTAATATAGTACAGTAACATACGTTTATACTTAATCTATCTATTAAGTTATACCAAACATATATACCATAATTGTGATAAATTTTTAAAAAATAATTTGATATCCATTGTATCAATAGGATTATGATTTGATGTTAAATTATAAAGGAAGGAGGTTAAACAAATATGAGACCAATTATTAACAAAGGATGGTGATAAGTGGTGCCCAAGAGACTAATGTGATCAATACATTATTATAGCACTTATATGTACTTGTTAAATGAGTTAGCAATAAGTAGTTATAATACTTAGAATTATTAAGAATAAAAATGTATTATAATTAAGTAAAAATGTGTAGTAAACTTTATAATTGTAGCTTACTATAAATATTGTAAAACAATATTGTACAAGCTACAATATTGAAATCTTCACCAACTTGACATAAATATTGTTTTTTTCTAAATAGAGCTTTTCAAGAAGTATACATGGTATAACTTCAACGATTTGAAGATGCACAATATCTATATTATGTGTGTAAACTGAATAAAGCCATATATGGCTTGAAAGAGGCACGAGCTTAATTTGAAACACTTATAGTTGCTTTGCTAGCCATAAGATTTAACAAGTCAATTACATATAGCTCATTGTTTACAAAGTTTACTCCTCAATCCACAAAGAATTTTCTAATCTATATTGATGATATCATCATCACAAGTACCAATGATGAAGAGGTTAAGTCTCTTATTTCTTCATTACACTCAAGATTTGCTTTGAAATACTTATGGTTACTTAGGTATTGAGGTTAGTAAAGCTGCCTAATAGAGACATTATGCTTAATTAAAGCATGTTAGATAGCTCTAAGTAAAACCTATAGCTTATCACATGTCTACTAGTTTTACTCCTTATAGTGGTGACACATTTGATAATCCTTCACATTATAGATGTGTTGTGGGTGCACTTTAGTGTATTTCAATCACTAAACTTGATATGACTTACATAGTAAATAAAGTTTGTCTATTTACATCAAGGCTTTTAGTTTTCCATTGGTTGGCAGTCAAGTGATTCTATACTAATTAAAGGGTACCATTACACATGGGTTAGTGTTTAAACCATCCCATAAGTTCATCTCCATGGCTTTGCAAATGGTTATAGGAATTTAGACCTTAATGATAGAAGATCTACATCTTGTACTATTGTGTAATTTGGGTCAAATATAGTCATAAGGTACTCGCAAGCAACATTTAGTTTCAAGATCAAGCATAAAAGTTGACTATCATGCTTCTGCATATATAAGTTATGAACTTATGTGTCTTCATTCTCTACTTATATTATTAATAACCTTATGAAAATGAAGTTATTGTATTACTTTTGTACTTAATATTTACTTATTTAATCAATTAAATTGTGTTTTTGGCCTCAATAATTACATTTTAAGTAATATAGTGAAAAATGGATTAAAAATAAAGTTTTTATGAATTTTTTAGGGTTTTATGAAATTTTGAAAACAGGTGGATGTTCTAAGCAACTAACCAAGATGCCTTCAAAAAATTAAAGGGGAAAATTTGAGCACACCACGTGTCCAAGAAGATGCCACCAACTCTCGCCATGAGGATGCCATGCAAGTGTGACACTTATCCACATTAGCTGTAATGCTTGCCACGGGTTAAGATCTTGTTTTATCCACGTGACACGTGTTTGAAGTATGCTACATCTACACCCAAGACACCTCAACAAAATAACATAGTTAAAAGGAAAAATAGAGTTATTCAAGAGATGGTAATAGTCATACTGACCAATAAAAACTTAGCAAAACATTTTTGGCCTAATGTTGTTAACATTACCTGCTACATATTGAATCATTACTTCTTGAGACCTTGTACTTGTCAGTCATCATATGAGCTTATGCACTGAAAGAAATCAAATGTTAAGCACCTTTGTATATTTAGTAGTACTTGTTATATTCTTAGAGATTGAGAGAATCTAGATAAGTTTAAGGCCAAAAGTGATCTTGGTATTTTCTAGGATACTCCAATAACAATTGTGCTTACCGTGTCTACAACCTAAAAATTTATATTGTAATGAAATCCATCAATGTTGTGATAGACGACTCCAGAACAACCAAATTTGTTGAATCTGATGACGATGAGATTTTTGGAGTTTGGGACACTCCTAAAAGTAATGTTAATAATGTTAAGGCACCTTCTAATATTACTCCTATAAGCTCTCTTAGAACTTCTAAAGATGAGAAAGATAATGAACAAGAAGAGTCTTCCCTTTCTAAATGGACAAAGAGAGTTCATTATATGGATGATAGTATCAGTAATATGGAAGGTAGAGTTAAGACGAGATGCCATGAGGCCTTTAACTACATGTGCTTCACTTTCATTATCCTTCCTAAAAATGTTAAGGAAGCTATGCAGGACATGTACTGGGTCACCTCCATGTAGGAAGAACTTAATCAGTTTCAAAGAAACGATATCTAGTACTTGGTTCTTAGACCTATAGACAAACTACAAAAACAAGGAAGATGAAAATGAGGTTATTTCTCATAACAAGTCTCGCCTTATTGCATGAGGTTATACCTAGAATAAAAGAATAGACTTTGATGAATCCTTCACCCTTATTACCCGCCGTTAGTTTTTAGACTACTCTTTGGTTTTTCTTGTTAATTCAGGTTTAAGTTATATAAGATGGATGTCAATAGTACTTTTCTGAATGGAGTTATCAAAGAAAAAGTCTATATGAAACAACCTAAAGGGTTTGAAGACCCTCACTTTCCAAACCATGTCACGAGACTAAAGCAAGTGTTGTATGGATTAAAACAAGTTCTTTGTGCTTGGTATGAGCATCTTACAACATTTCTCCTTAATAATAGATTTCTAAGAGAATGTGGTAACAAAACTTTATTTGTTTTAAGAATTCAGGATGAAGTGGTTATTACCTATGTCTACGTTGACAACATCATTTTTGGGTGTACTAATAATGAACTAACTTAAAAGTTTGTTGCCACTACATAAAGTGAGTTTGAGATGAGTTTAGTTGATGAGTTAAAGTTCTTTATGGGACTTCAAATCAAACATATGAAAGATATATTTTTCTATCTCAGGTTAAGTATATTATGGAATTGATTAAAAAGTTTGGTTTGGAGAATTCCACTCCTACTTAGACTTTGATAAGTACCACACTTAAAATTGACCAAGATTTTTCTAAAAAGAAGTAGAGCAAACTTTGTATAGAAGTATGATTGGAAGTCTACTATATATGACTGCAAGACATCTCCTTTAGTGTAGGAGTTTGTGCTAGATACCATGCTAGCCTTAAAGAATCACATCTTGATAATATTAAATGAATCATAAAATATATCAAGGGCTGATTCGATATATGGTATCCTCGTGATACTATTACATAGTTGGTTGTGTATTCCAATGCCGACTAGGCTGGATGTAATGATGATAGAAAAAGTACATGTAAGGGTTGTTTCGATTTGGGTAATTCCTTGATTTCTTTGCATAGTAAAAAGTTGAGTTTAGTATCCCTCTCCACTATTAAGGCTAAGTATATTGTTATTGGGTTGTATTGTTCATAAGTACTTTAGATGAAGCAAATGTTATCAGACTGTGGTATCATGATTAAAAATATTTATTTTACGCTGTGACAACGCTAGTGTTATATGCATCTCTAAAAATTTAGTCCAACATTCAAGGATCATACACATTGATATACAATATCATTTTATAAGAGATCTTGTAGAATCAAATACCTTGTACTTTCAGCATATTAGCACGGATTGTCTGTTTATTGATATTTTTACCAAACCTTTTAGACTTTCAAAGGTGAATCCCTAAGAAAGGCTATCGGTGTGTGTATATCTCCCTAAGAGTCTGCCTTATGTGTTCTTCATATTTGTAGGAGCCTAAAGAGCTTTGTGTTTAGCTATTTTTCTTCATGTTTATTGTTCTTTGCTGGAATGATAGAATTATAACATATTTGTATGCCTTATCTCTCTCAATTAGGGGTGTTTGTTTGACTTTAGGGGGGAAAAGTTTGTGTGTTGAATTTCGTGTGTCTTCCATGCATGGTGTTTAATAAGTGCTTAATAGCATTTAATATATCATTTTTTTATGCATGTTTAATGATTATATAGATTTATATTTACTTGTTTTATAATTATTTTATACAAATCTATCTTTTTGAAATCACAAATATATTTTGTTGTTTTTCAGGTATTTATTGTATTAAAATAAATCATCTTGAAGAATTATACTTAAAGCACTTCATTACAACTTGGAAGGTTAAAAAAAACATTTGTAAAACATTACATATGCTAGAAAATGAAAAAATAAATTACATTGAAAAAAGGGTTTAAATGTGATGTATTTTGAAGTGTATCATTACATGAAAACATTGTAAGTCATGACATGAGGCTAAAGCAATGTGTCCAAAATCAATGCGGGTCATGGCATGAAAACATAGTGTGCTATGGCACAAAAATAGTGGATCATGATCAAACCGTGTACAAGCACTTATCAATGCGGTGTGAATAAAATGCATGCCGCGACGCCAAGTTAAAAATTTCACTTTTTCCTCCTTTCCTCATCATATAAATAGGAACCTATTTCTATTGTAAAAATATCTCATTCATCCCATCAGCTCTCTTTTAGCTGCTTTCTTAGTTTTTCTTAGTTTTTATTTTAGTAGTTTAAAGTTCTTCTCTTGTTCAAGGTTGAACAATTATAAGAACTTTATTAAGATATATTTAAATGTATTCCTTTTTGAATATTTCTAATTGTTATTTTATATGCTATATATAATTTATTAAACTATGAATGTATGACTATAAATAGTATGAGATATTAGTAATGTTGTTACGCTTGTGAAATATTAAAATAAATCAAATATTTTTATAAAATGAAATAAAATTTATTTTATCATCAAAATTTAAACCAAAGTTTGTAAATGAAAAATATATTGATGAAATGTTTTTCATAATAAACAAGAGAGTTATATTTATGATTTAAATTAGTTGAATCTGATTTAGAGTTGTACTCTTAAATATTTTGGTCTTTATTAACTATATAGTTAGAGTAAACTCTATTTCAAAAACATTTATAAGAATTATTATTGAAGATATATTGATGACGTATCATTCATAATAATTTTAAAATCTAAAAAATAGTTTTTATATACTTAAATTATAAACCTAACTTAGACACCTTGGTGAAATTTAAATTGTCTTCCCGAAAGTTGACAAGTTAAATTTTAATTAACAAAGAAAATAATCACTATCTTAGGATATTTTTGTACCTATTAAAAAGACTCAATAATCGTAATTCATATATTTAATAACCTACTTAATATCGAATAAGTATGATTAACTAACTAATATATCACATAAATTTTCTATTGCATGATAAATGTTTATTGAATCTATCTTTAATTTTATCTTATTAGTTTAGAAACTTAACCAAAAATAATCGTGACAAGGTGTTTAGGTTATTTAATTTTATTTTTAAAGAATTTTTTGAATGATTTAAAAATTACATAATTTCTCCTTATACCGACCTTAAAAGTAAATTTGTCATCTTCTATAATGATTCGTGCACTTACGAGATATTTTATAAATTATACAAAATTTATACGCCTAATTTTAACACTTCAAGTTTTTGGTGTAATTGTCAAGTAAACTAGTAATGACACTAAAAAATAATTAACATTTGTAAGCATCAAGTTTTTTGGCACCGTTGCGAGAAAGGAATATTATTTTTAAATTGTTATTATCAAAATCTTTAAAGCTTTTTGTGCTGTAAATATTATAGTTTTTATTTTTTTTTATTTAAAAAATTATTATTTATTAGTTAACTTAAGTAACACATATAACAAAATTTCTAAAAAAATAAAAAAAAAATTATTTTCTTTTAAAAAAATATGAAAAAATAAATTTACTTTAAATAAATTTTCTTTTAGTAATTCTTTATTGTTTATTTTCAATTTTCTTTTATTTATTTTATTATTTATTTTATTCTTTTATTTCTTAAAATTTTGTTTAAACTTTTGTGTAATAAATTGTTTTAATGTATCATTTATTCCACTAACATGTGTACATTTTTTTATTGTTCTATTATTCTTTGTTACGCATTTAGTATTTTTATGTGCAAACATATATTGTTTTATTATTTTATCTTTTTATTTTTCACTTGACAAGTGAAATAAGATTATATTTTTATTAGTATATAGGAGGTATGAGGTCCTTAGAGATCCATCTCACACCGTTAAATAATAATATTCATTAACCCTGTAGACCGTCAAGAAGGCTAGACTTTGACATCCCTCAACCTTATATTGAAAAAATTTATGAACCTCATTTTGATCCTTCATCTGAACCACTAAATATGATAAAAAAACTCATCATTTAAAGAAACCACAATGAAGGAGTTTGCAAGACTAGTAATTGGCACTACAACTGCCTTTATCTACCTGGGAGAAGCTGTTAGGAATAATGAACTACAAAACATTCATTTTTTCATACTACCTTATTTTCATGGACTACCTAATGAAGACTCATTGTCCTTCATTAGGGACTTTTATTCTACAATCTAGAATTTTTCCCTCGAGATACTCACCGAGGATCAACTTAGAATGAGGTATTTCCCCTACACCTATAAAGACAGGGTCAAGTCATAGTTAATATCAATTTCTCTAGGTTTCGTTATGACTTGAAAGGAAGTTTACAACAAATTTTGAGAAAATTATATTCCTATCAAAAGACATTAGAGCATAGAGGTAAGATCACCACTTTCTTTTAGATGGATTGAGAACCTTTACAAGAATCATGGGATATGTTCAAAATCTTTCTCACTCAGTTCCCTTATCACAGCTACCCACTACAACATTGATAATGTTGTTGGTGGAGTGATGGGAGAGAAAACAACCTCAGACATTTATAATCTCTTTAAGATTTTGGGTGCTAATTCTCAATAAAAGAGCTCTTGATTGAGGAGAGGCAGAGTCTATGAAATTGACTTTGATACTGAAGTTCAAATGTAGCTTCCTCAATTAACCAAGCAAGTTGTGCTTCTAACTATACATGCCACAATAAATAAAGAACAATATAATATATGTAGTACCTTGGACATGGTGCTAAAGCCTACCCTATCAATTAGAAGCTATAGTTAGACCTGAGTAGGTCAATTTGTTGGAGAATACTAACTAAGACCTAGGTATGATTTAAATGTTGATATTTGTGTGAAAATTGTGTTTATTTGATTATTTAATCCACAAATGTCATTTCATGGGTATTTCGTGTTTAAAGTGCAATTTCAGGTAAAATCATGATTTTGGAGAAGTTAGGGACAAAGTACAATGATCGGGATTGAATGAAAATAAAAAGAGAACAAAATTTCAAAATTTGGAATTTCGCTGCCGGCGAGAGTATTCTCGCCGCCGGCGAAAACCTTACGGAGAAAATGTTGAAAATCATGCAGGGAGCACGGATTTTGGCCAAGTGAATCTCGCCGCCGGCCAAAGTATCTCGCCGCCGGCCATATTCATCTCGCCGCCGGCTAAAATCCTGGCGAAAATCTTCCCGAGAGCACAAATTTTGGTAAACTCATCTCGCCGCCGGCCACATTATTTTGGCCGCCGGCCAAAATCCGAAAACCCAAAATTTAATTTTCCAGAAATCTCGCCGCGGCGAGAATAATGTCGCCGCCGGCGAGTTTCGTCCGAAAACACATTTTTTATGTTGTTTTGTTCCAAAATTTCCCCCCAAACCCTAGATCTATATATACATTATGATGGAAAAATATGGGGATGGCAGAAAGAACAGAATTGAGTTATTTTTGGAGGAGAAAAGGTAATTTTGGAGAGAAAGGTTGGAGAAGCTTGAAGTATTATCACCATTGTTGCTACCAAGTCTTCATCTTCAAGAGTTTTTCATCTCTTCTCCTTAGCTTTTATTTTCTACATTTTATTCAGATTGTTTGTTCATGGATTCAATTGAAAATATGTTTGTTCTTATTTTCGTTATGAACTAATTCGTTTTTGCTAAGGCTATGATGTAGTTAAATCAAGAAAATCTGATTTCTTGTGTTATCGTTATATGAATTCATTGTTTTCAAGTTGAGTATTTATTTCCATGCTTAATGCTTTTAAATTTCTGATCAAGATTTAAATGATTTGTTGCATTATATTGAGACCGAGGGGAGATGTGTAATGAACACTTCTTGTGATAAATACCGTATGTTGAATGCGAGTGTGAGAACTAATGCATGATGTATGTGGTTATTCTAGAAATTCCATAAATCGTAATGTGCTTGTTTGTGATTAAATCTTCATAGAAATATAGTCGGTTTTCATAGATAAGTAATTCTAATATAACTCGAGAGAGAGTATTAGATAAGTTTGGGTTTTTCAACCATCACTTTTAACTTTGATTCTCATATAACATGACTTGAAATCGGATTGAATTGATTTAGCGAAATCAAATGCCTTAGCATTTTTAATCATTTGTGAACAACATTAAATTTTGTTATTTACGTTTAGTTTTAAGTTAATTTACTTTTTAAACAAATTCAAAAATTCGGTTTTCAAATAAAATTAGGGTTAGTCAATTTCGGTACTTAGTAACGCCATTCCTTGTGGGTTCGATATCCGTACTTTTGTACACTTTATTACTTGAACAATTCGTACACTTGCGAAATTACGCATCAATATTGAGTTTATATAAATGTATAAATCTCTCAAAATAATGTCTCGCTAATGATGATAAAAAAATTATCATGTATGGGAGTTAACCCATTAATTATTTATTGCTTTAAATTATTTTTTGTATTTTTTGTGATTTTAATTTACGTGTGCTTAATTTAGATTTTTATTCTTTTAATTTATATGTAAAAGGGGGGAATTTAAAAAAAAAGTGAAACAAAGAAGAGCGCACCGCGACATGAAAATTATGCATGCCACAACATGGAATATTAATGTGTAACAGGGAAAAGCCAAAAATGACCACATCGTGGCATGAATAAAGTGTGAGCTACGACATGCCATTAAATTTCTACCTATAAACTTTTTTCATATGAAAAAACTTAATTTTTCTCCCACTTTCTCTCAAACCTTAATTTTTCTCTCCCCTAAACACACTTAATCTCTCAAAACCCCACATTTCTTCAAATTTCTTTCACAAATCCTTCCTAAAACACAATTTCCACCATTCTATCAAGAAATTTTCAAGTTCCTTCAAGATTTTCTTCTTCAAAGGGGTGTTCTTTTTTTTCAAATCTTCAATAACAAAAAGTAAGAATTCATAAACTTTGGAATTAAGTTCTTCAATTTCAATATTTTAGAATTTGTGGAGTACTAATATATCAATTAGGAGTTCAAAACCCTATTTAAGATAAAGAGAAGGTTATGAATTATTTGGAATAAAATTGTTATTGAAAATTTTGGTGAACCCCTATTTAGATTTTGTGGCAAAAATTTGAAAATAGCACAAAATGGTCAAGAAAAAGAAATGAATTTTCAACTTTCAAAGATTTTGATAGTTCAAAATTTTCAAATTTTTATGCTTAAGCCTGCTTTGCAAAAGCGTAAGAAGTTAACAAAGTTTTATTCCAAAAAATGGGATGGAATTTAACGATGGATTAGATGGGATTACTAATGTAAGACTAGTCCTAGGCTGGAGAAAGTTTATTAAGGTTCCATTGAATCTTTAGTCTAGAAATTATACGTAAATTTATCGGACACTATTAATGATAAAGTTTTTTTAGGAATGTGTTAGTTTCATATGGACCAAATGATATAAATGCTCATTTTTATTTAGTTCATGTTTGAGAGATAAGCATGAGCAGTATCTTAGTAATGTAGATTATACTACAATATTATATGCCTTAACTATATAAGGTGTTGAATGAATTATAGTTGGTGGGAAACGTAAATGTTTCAAAGACACCTATTTGGAAATTTTTTTAAGAATTTGATAATACTTTGTATGTTCTAAGATGATGCCCACCAAACATTACAACACTGTTGATAGAGAAAGCTATTTTGTTGTAAGCAATCATATGTAATATGCCCATAGATGTTGGAGCAATAATTCACCAATGAATTAAGTTATTTGCAAATAGTTACCTTATGAGCTTCTTTTTCCTCCAATTAATACTTGTTTTATGTGAGAAAGTAGGGGTACCTCATTCAAAAGGTAAGGTTGTTATGCAACTCGATGAATTATTAAATATTACTTCCTTTAATAAGCTTACTTCTTGTATGAACCATTCCTCCATTAAGAATGTCTATGAAATATCAATTTTATAACTTTGGTGAGAGAATGAGCTATATGTAATAATACCAAAAAGCTCATTTTACCCAACAAGCATCATTGCCAAGTTGAGCATAATCAATTAATGTATGAAATAAATTGATTACAAGTCATCTCTCGATAGATACATGTCATTTAACAACACCCAAGTATCATCATTATGACTTTAATTTTATACCAGCAAAAAGATCACCACAACAAGAACCTAAAGATCAAGGTCCGAATGATGTGAATGAGAAGCTTTAAAATTATCTGGCATTTTATTTCTTTTTATGTATCTTTTTTTGATTTTTTTTTAAATTTTAGTTATTATTTATTATGGATAATGTATTTGTTTTTAGTTTTATTATGTTGTAGGTAATTTTTTTATTTTATGAACATTATTTGAAAATGTTAATTTTATAAATGTTTGTTGAATTTGTGAATACACATCTGTGTAAATATAATATGCTTGGATTCAAGGATGCATCTACAATTCCATACCAACACTTAAACAAGTTCAGGCAAATGGGTTCCTTTCCTTTCTTTACTCTTTCTCTTTAATTTATAATTGTTACATTGAGGGAAATGTAAATTCTAGGTTGGAGTAGGAAAAATTACATGTTTATAAAATTATATGTTAAAATTGAAATTTTATTTTCTTATATTTAAATTTTAGATTTGTTTTTATTTACATTTTTTGTGTACTTTTATTTATTTTTATTGAATTAGAAACTTTTGGTTTAGTTTTATTTTTCTTATAAAATTATCATGTCTTATAAAGTCAATTTCAAGAAAATTATAAAGTCTTTGCATTGTTAGATTAATTTCAAAAATATTTCATGGAGTAATGTGATAATTGGTTAGTTTTTGTCATAGTTAATATTTCATTCATAAATAGTATTTTATGATAAAATTGTGAAATTACGAATAACCCAAATGGTGTTCAGGAATCAAATAATGGACTACCCTTGTGATAATATATTTTCATTCATTATCTTTTCATTATGAGTGATAATATTTTTTTCTACTCTTTAAACATTATTTTTATCAATTCTAGTTATTAAGTGATCTCTATAGGTTTTTGTATTGAATGTTACAATTTTTATATATAATAAAGTGTCATATATTTATTTTTATTGCTTAAATTGAATAAGTAGAAATTGAAAGTCTATGCTTTTATATTCATTAAAAAAAGAGACATATATGAGATTACGTAAAGCAATAGAATAAAAAGCCACAAATTATCTACTCACCTATCATACAATATATGTACTAAAAAAATATATCCCTAAAAAAGAGATATAAAAGAAAAATAAAAAGAGAAGATAAAATGAATATTATAAATTACATACTGTGACCCATTATCCTTTAAAGTTGTGAGAATAACTAAATACAAAAGAAAAAATATAGGAAATAATTCTTCAATAAGTTATTTGCATTTTTTTCATCTCTTACAAAAAGGCATTATTTGATAATTTTTATTTGATGAATTTAATTAATGTATGAAAATAATGTGATTTCTTTATAGATTCTTTCATTTGTTTCATTTCATGGGATCAATATAATGCACCACTTTGAGCTTTTTATTTACACATAAGCAAACTATTAGTTCATTTTTATACATAAACTATTTCATATATACTTTTGAATAAGTACTTGAACTATTAGGATCAGTGTTATTAAGAGTATGTTTTGTGTGGATAGATTCAAAGCGAATTAGAATTCTTTATACCGAGTTGGATAAATTTTATATTAATATATTTTTTATTTGAATATAAAAGTAATTTTCAAATTAATTATTATAATAAATCATGATTTTTTAGAATATTGAAATGAGTTATGCTAAAGATTTTTATTGTTGACTTAAAAGAAATTTTAAAAGCATAAGAAATTTTGTTTTTCTTATTCTTTTATCTTTTGACTTTGTTTTTAAATTTTATTTATTTATTTTTTTACTTTTGATGTTTGTGGGAATCATATCTGAAAACACTCACGAAACTTAAAATTTTCTACTAGGGTAACTTAGGGGTTTAAAGACTAGTTGTATATGCTAAATACAATCATATCAATTTACAAAAATTGTTTAATTTTTAGTTTTTGTTATTAGTTTTTCACCCTTCTTACTAAGAGACTAGTAAAAATCTAGTTAGGCATTATGATAAGTACTCAAAAACACTTTATATATCATGATTTTATGTATGTTTAATGATTATATAGATTAGTAGTTGCTTGCTTTACTACAATGTTATGCAAATCTATCTTTTTAAAATCATGCGTATCTTTTATATTTAAAGCACTCCATTACAACTTATAAGGAAAAAAGAAAACATTTGTAAAACATTACATATGTTTAAAAATTGAAAAAGGCAATTACATGGAAAATGGGGTTTCATGTTGCAATTTGAAGTGTACTGCAGTGTGAAAACATTGTAAGGCATGATGCGAGGTAAAATGAATGTGTCCAAAATCAATGAAGGCCATAATGTAAAAATATTGTGTGTTGTGATGCGAAAAGTAGACCGTGCTCAAAATGTGTACAAATTATGTATGCTGCTACATGAATAAAATGTATGTCGTGCCACCAAGTTAAACATTTCCCTTTTTTCTGCTTTCCATAACTCTATTTCTATTGTAAAAATATGCCTTTTAATCACGTCTTCTCATTTCTAGGTGATTTCTTAGCTGTTTTTTAGTAGTTTAAAGTTATTCTTTTGTTTGAAAGTTGAACAAATTTAATTCATGTAATAGCTTTTAGTTTCAATTTAATAAACAACAAAACAATTATGTCTAAAGGTTTTCTAGAAAGAATTCTAAGAATTATGTTGAGGTATATTTAATTTTATTTTTTTTCAAAATATTTCTAAGTATTGTTCTATATGATATACATATAATTTATTGATCATTTATTAAATTATGCACGTCTAACTCTAAATAGTATGTGATATTAATAATGTTATTATTCTTGTAAAATATTAAAATAGATGAAACATTTTATAAAATAAATTAAGTCTTATTTCATCTTCAAGATTTAAACCAAAGTTTATAAATGAAAAATATATTGACAAAGTGTTTTTTACAATAAACAAGGGTGTTAGATTTATATGATATACATATAATTTATTGATCATTTATTAAATTATACACGTCTAGCTCTAAATAATATGCTATATTAGTAATGTTGTTATTCTTGTAAAATATTAAAGTAGATGAAACTTTTTATAAAATAAATTAAGTCTTATTTCATCTTCAAGATTTAAACCAAAGTTTAAAAATGAAAAATATATTGACAAAGTGTTTTTCATAATAAACAAGAGCGTTAGATTTAGGATCTAAATTATCTGAATCTGAATTAGAGTTTCATTCTTAAATCTTTTAGTCTAGATCAACTGTATAGTTAGATTGTACTCTATTTCAAAGATTTTTATAAGAATTATTATTGAAGATTTATTGACTTCATATCCTTCATAATAATTTTAAAATTTGAATGTTAGTTCTAGATACTTAAATCATAAACTTAACTTAAACATCTTGATTAAGTTTAAATTTTTGGCCTAAACGAAGGTGATAAGTTAAATGGTTTAGAAATTTCTTAGAAAAGAAGTGTAACTTAATTAAGATTTAAATTGTCAACTCGACCGAAGTGTCAAGTTAAAGTTTAATTAACAAAGAAAATAATCACTACCTTAGGATATTTTCATACCTATAAGAAAAAATCAATAATCTTAATTCATATATGTAATATCATACTTAATATCAAATAAGTATGATTAACTAAATAATATATCTAAATTCTCTAGTGCAAAATAAATGTTTAATTGCTTAAATGTTTATTGAATCTATCTTTATTTTTTTGTTATTAGTTTAGAAATGCAACCTAAAACAATCGTGATAGGATATTTAGGTTATTTAATTTTGTTTTTAAAGAATTTTTTAAATGATTTAAAAACCACATGATTCCTCTTTAGACCAACCTTAAAAGTATACTTGTCATAGTCTATAAGTAATTCGTGCACTTGCGAGCTATTTTATAAATTATAAAAAATTTGGTTGCTTATTTTCACACATAAAGTTTTTGGTGTAATTGTTAGGTAACCTAGTAATCACTACTACAAAAGAGGTATTTAAGTCGATATGTAAAGTCGGTTTTTGGAAAAAATCAAGTTTTAATGAATTTAAAGTCGGTTCAGTGTAGAACCGACCCTATCGACGTAGGACGTAGCGTAGTGTCGATTGACACCTAGAACTAACGCTACGTTCACGTGTAGCATCAGTTGACACCTGGAACTGATGCTATGTCCACGTGTAGCATCGGTTCGACACGTCAACCAACGCTACACATGTGGATAAATTATTTTATCTTCTTTCTTCCCCCAGATAGAAACTATTCCAAGCGTTGTATAACTCTCAAAAACCCAAAATCTCTTCCACTTCTTCTCCAATCTTTCTCATTTTCGACCACTTACGACCACCAATTCCAGCGTCGTTTAGTGGGTTTTCTTCTTCTCTAACTAATCTTTTAGATCCCCTATTTTTTTGAGCAAAATACTCAAAAAAATTATACTCATTTCTCACTTATAAAACACGATTTTTCTTCATTTCTTTTATTTTGTCACTTCATTTACTCTTGTAAGTATTTTAATTAATCTTACGCACTTATTTTTCATATTTTTTTCTATTATTATTTGTATAAATTTTTATATTTATGTTATTATGTGTTATTATTTATGTGTATAAATTTTTATATTATATATGTAGGTTTGTATTATAATATCAGGAGAAGAATATGATGATCTTGAATAACATAGAACAACACCATGGTAATTTTTTTGCTATTAATTAATATTTTATTTTTTAATTATTTGTATTATTTAAACTATTTGTTAAACTAATTTTATATTTTCTGTTATTATTAGTTATCGAATACAATTTTTAATTTGAGTATAATAGAAAATGAGAAAATTTTGTAAAAAAAAAAATTTTAAGTCGGTTCATCTCCTGAACGGACTTTCAATGTAAAGTCGGTTCAACGTGTGAACCGACTTTAATACCCCTTTTTGTAGTAGTGAATAGCAATGAAAACTACTTAACCTTTGTATGCATCAGTGTTGCATGTATTATACTACATCTGTTTGCTTTACTTTCTTACACTTATGGTAGTATTACATGAAGTCAAGGGGAGTTGTGTACTTTACATATGATTTCTCTATTGATGTTTACTTGTGTAGCGGTAACACTATAGTGTGTGAAAAACTACATGATTTTTCTTTATGATACGTTCACGGGGTATGTGTTTGTTTTGTGTGTGCAGGTTACATGTGTTGATTGAAGTCATCGAGCTTCAGTTGTGGGTGTGTTATGCTGTTAAGACCCTCATGTTTTATAGTGACAAAAGTTAGATGAGTTGATCCAAAAATATGGATGGAGCATACAAGATAGATGCACTTAGTTTAGGTGTGTTTTTCAGGTTTGAGTATGCGTTGATTTTTTGTTCATAGGAACAAACATATTTACGTAATCTTCATGATCATCTCATGATAGATGTGTATCTGTACTTAATTGTGTAGTGTTTTGGCATGGAAATCCAAAGGCAAAGAATGTAAGTCCTATTGTACTTTGTGTCTATGTGTTAGCTCTTCATATGTAAAACATTGAGTCTTTTTATTTACCTTAGTGTTTTGTATTCCTTTGTGTAAGGTTGGTTATTGTGAATTAGTAATACATATATGCACTTAATTTATGATATTGTGTTTAAATGGATATTTTTCACATACTATAGGGTTGGTTGTTTAGTATGCATGCTAGGCCGTGAGTGGTGGTTTTTGGTTTGTTTTGTGTATGAGTAGTTATGAAAATTACTTAATAATTTTTGAAAAAAAAATATGATTTTTTAATACCTCACTATAGGCCTCGCCACACCCTTTGCAAGCTTGTGGTGTGGTGAGGTGGGTGGTGAGGGTGTCTGCCTGTTGGTAATGCTATATAAATACCCCTATTAAATGTTGCTTTCAATTCAAAAACTCCACAAAAACTTTGCTAAAATTTCTATAGTTTTGAATTTCGTGTTCACTAATTATCTTGAAAGTGTCTCAATAATTGTTATAGGTATGTGTGAGTTTAAAATAGTGAAAGTGTCTATTTTTACAAAGTTTATGAGAATATCTATGTGTAAGTGGTTCTCAAGGGCCGTGTTACAATATTTCACATATCACTAATCTATAGTATTTGATCACAACACATTAGGTAGTGTGGACTTTGGAGGAAAACCATGTTCAAGTGATGGACTAGATCATTAGGAAAGCAACAATACGTAGTTCAAACAAAAGTCCAAGTTGATAGAGGTATTTGTGGTTTGCTTAGTGAATTTTTTGTTGTTGAGTTGTTGACATAAGCAACCTAAGGATATTATCATATATATAGGAGTTCTATGTGTGTTTACCTCGTTATATCTTATGTTATGTATGCTCTATTGTTGTGTTAGTGTAATCGGAATTTGAAGTGTGCATGTTAGCACATACTAAAGTGTGTTAAGATTAATCACTTGTACAATATTTATCACTTGTACGTGACCTGTATACTTGTTGATTCAAAATATATTTTTGGTATAATTGTCGAGGATCTTGATAGTGTATTAAGATTAATATTGATAACAAAACTTTCTCATCTAATTTGAACATTTTTTTTATTATCAAACTAAAAATCTAAAATTTCAAAATTTCAAAAATTCTAAAATATTGTTTTTTATTTGTTATTTATTATCTTATTTGTTTTTTTTATATTTTTGTTGTTTTTATTTACTTTATTTAGTTTAATTTTTTTCCTAACTTTAATTAATTTTTTACTTGACTTTTATTATTTATTTTTATATTTTTGTTGTTTTTAGTTATTTTACTTTATTTAAATTGATTTATGTAGCTTAATATTTTTTCCGTAATTTTTATTAATTTTTTTGTTTATTTTTATTATCATTATTTAGTTAGGTTTTTCTTAATTTTTATCTTATTTTTGTACTTTATAATGCTTTTGAGGTTTGTTTGACGGATGATGGAACCATTTGAATATAAAAGTCTCAAAGATGCACAAATGGTACTTGAAGAGGCTACTAATCTCACAGCTTTTATGGAATGGAATAGTACCTTAAGGGATCTCACAATACAAGAAGATTATCATCTTTCGTTGTTGAGGTCTTTCATAGATACTAAAATCGTACAAAGTTCGTTGCACACTTACGAATGGAATGAAGGGGGACACACGTTTCATAACTTTAACACCAATCCAAGCATGCTAAGAGTCTAAAAAGATGCCACCAGCGCTTGTCATGTGTATTCCATGCATGCGTATTCAACCAATCACTGAACGCTATGTGTTGTCACTCATCCATATTAGCTCCAACACATACCACATGTTAAGATCTTGTTTCATCCGTATGACACGTGTTTGAAGCAAGTTGCCTCTACATTTTTTACATGCTACATCAACAACATGAGTCCTTGTAGGGAATCGCTATGCATCATATGTTTTTCCTCACCTGCATCAACACCTACCATATGTTTTGTTATCCAATACACGAGTGCCACGTGTCCATATATTTTATCATTGATTTTTGAGTGATCCAACAACGAGCATTTAAAAACCCATTCCTTCTATTTTACTAAAATTTCATCAATTATTCATGCATTTTTCACCCAATTCTACCTTTGCAACTTTCATTTTTTATCTTCCATCTTTTTCACTATTCTACCATCATTTTTAACTCCCAAAACACTATTTTTAATAGTTTTTTAGATTTCTATACTATTTTGAAAGTATAGAGAGAATTTTAAAGAATACAAGGAGGCCCTATTGGAGCTAAAGGATAGAAACTTAGAAGTAATGTTTGGAGATTCTTCGAGAGATTTATAATTTTTTACTCCATTAGTTGTAATCTTTATGTTTTTTTATGGATTTTACTCTTGAATTTGTTTATTGAAAGATGTGTATTATATGCTAGGCTCTCTTTCTAAGGATTTAATGGAACCCATTTTATAAGCATGATATTATTATATTAATTTAGTATTTTATGAATGTTTTGATTATCTAGTTTATTTCACTTAATGCTTCTATTTAAATTTAACATTTAATTAGGTTATTTGATAATTTGTGCGCAATTAAAATATTGGTACGAAATTGTAAACATGCATTAAACTAGCATATATGGAATGAAGTAAGAAATTTCCATTGTTATGTATATAATTAATTATTAATTCAAGGTGATTAATGTTCCATGTATACTTAAATGATAAATATATGGGTTAGGGATATATTGATTAAGATTACTATGACTAAAGACATGTGGTTGGTAATTATTTAAGTGGAATTAAGTTAATAATCCAAGCACTTTATTTTAATATTAAAAATATTTATAAAATCATGGGATTAAAATGGGAAAGTTGAATTTTCTAGGTTTTCTTTGATGTTTAGTAAATATATTTTTATTTCTTTAATTAGTTTAATTTATTCATCTTAATTTGTCACCAATTTTCCTAGTTCAAATAGAAAGGGAAAGTACATATTTCAGTACTCAATCCTAATATAAATAAGGTTTTCTTGGATGCGACAATCATATTTTTAAAAATATTTATAACTTATACGCGACCATATACTCGTAGATTTGCAATGATTATAGCATGTCTCATTAGTTAGTATTATGGTTTGGTGTGATAATTTGAGATCCATTTGTTTGGCTATGAATCTAGTTTTACATGCATGCATAAAGCATGTAAAACTTGATTTACAAATTGCTTGTGAAATGGTTCTTACCAATAAGTTGGTTGTGCAACATATTGCCTCAACTCATCAACCTCCAAATCTCTTTACCATGCCCTCTTTATTCCATCATTTCAATTTTGTAGAAGTAAACTCAACATCATTTGCATGTCACTATGTTTGAGAGAGGATATTGGATACAAGCACATTAGTAAAGAGGAGTAACTACTACAAACTAGCCAATTATGTTGTTTTTTTGTGTCATTTTCAGGAAAAATGATGCAAAGTAGGTAAAATTAATTTTTGCATCAATTTTGTGTAAAAATCAAGGCAACTTTTTTATGATTTGAATCAATTTTTAAAAATTGATGAAAAATTGTAAAAAAATTAATGAAAAATATTTGCATTGGTTTTGTCTTATAAACGATGCAAAATAAGTAAATTAAAAAAAACTATTTGCATTAGTTGTATCGAATAGTAGACAAAAACTAGAGTATTATGTGCGTCGGTTTTTAAATGCAACCGACACAAAATGGGTCAACTTTAAAAAATAATCTGTTTGTGGGAAAAATCAACGTATAATATATTATATTTTGCGTCGATTGTTTCTAAAAATGATGCAAACAAGTTTATATTAAACTAACCATATCTTATTTTCTAGCTACTCATTAGATCTATTTTCTATCTCTTTGATTTTTTCTCCCCATCCAACCTTTGCCATCTCTCCAACTCATCATCGTTGCTTAGATCTTTGTCGTCGTTCCAAGCCGTCACCTACCTACCTTGCGTGTTGCCCACTATCAACCGCACGCCTCTACATAGTTTCCCTTAAAACTTCTATATATATTTTTTATTTTCTTATTTTTTTATCTTTCTCACTTGTCAAACGCTATTGTTTTGAACAAATAATGTTATAAATCACTTGATTATTATAGAATATTATTATTGTTGTAATATTTTAAATTAGTTTTTATACATTATATGTTTTTAATATATTTTGTATTTGTTATATATATATATTTTTGCTAGATGTGAAAAATATAATATATATATATATATATATATATATTATTAATATTATGTCTTAATCTCCATAGGAGGAGATATAATACGAGAAAAACAAAAAAAATGAAAAAAATGAAAAACATTGATTAAATTATTCTCATATCATATATACAGTTACAAATGTGTAATTACTTACTGAATATCAAAAAAGAATTAAGAAATTTGCAACATACATGACTTTTTTAGGTCACACTAGGGTTGATCATCAGTTCGAAACCGTAAATTTTAGGTCAATCTGAATTCGATCCGATTTGAAGCAAATTTTGAATTATTCAATCCGAATTCGATCCGATGTACATATCAATATGAACAAGTCTGAATATGCCAATTTTAAGGCAATTCGAAATCAATCAGATCTGATACAAAAAT
This sequence comes from Hippophae rhamnoides, assembly GCA_033030585.1. Lineage (NCBI taxonomy): Eukaryota > Viridiplantae > Streptophyta > Magnoliopsida > Rosales > Elaeagnaceae > Hippophae > Hippophae rhamnoides. Next base: position 26,897,474 of record CM065431.1, on the reverse strand, counting down.
TATTCAATCCAAATCTGTCAATTTTAAGGCAATTCGAATCAAATCCGATCAAATCTGAATCCGCTTTAAATGTCAATCCGAACAAATATGAATCCGATCAGATTAGATAAGGACAAAATCTTAATTTCAACCTATAAAATGAAAAATTACATAAAATCAAAGAAAAATTTAAAATAAAAATATTTTCCATATAAATTCAACAATAAATGACAATATGATAAAAAATAGTTCATCAAAAATGATCCAAAAGAAAAATAATTCAATACAAATTACATAATTTAACTCAAAATATCCATAGCTTTAACATAAAGTTTAAAAATATTAAAATTCAAATTATATCAAAAGTTTTGTTCACTAAAAATCTTCAATATGGGTTGGTTTTAAGATGATTCATTTAATGGAGCTTCCAAATCTCGATCCTTTAAATGAACGGCCGAAGCATGGAAGTCATGAATGCTATAGTTGTTCATTGTCTAGCCAATGCAAAACCTTCATTGTATAGCCAATATAAAAGATTACAAGCTTCTTCAATGGTTGCCCTTCCTAATAAAGCAAGTCACTATCGCATAAGAGTTTAGCACCACGTTAAAGCACTGGACATCTTTGTCCATAAAAAGGACTGCAATACAAATTTTAATTGACCATGAGCCTAAATGTCATGATATATAAATATACAAGTATGTTCTTTGGAAACTATAAGCCAGCTCTTACACTGTGACCTACAACCTCATTAGATGATCCACTTTATGTATGTGGTGTTGCGCCTCTTTCGGACTCTGCATTTTTCAGCCTCATTGTTCAAATTATCTGAAATAATTTTCGAACAAAGAAATAAAATTAAAAAAAACTGAAAGAGTAGTGCCCTTTTATTTGTTGATACAATCGCTTGATAGTTATAGTGAAGCTCTATTTCAAAAGTTTTTATAAGAAATATTATTCAAAAATGTATTCACAACATATTTTTAGTATTGGTTTTAAAACTTGAAAGATAGTATTCGGATAATTAAATTCCTAGGTTTAATTTAGACACCTTGAATAAAGTTTAAAATGTCTAACCCTACCAAATGCGACATTTAAATGGTTCATTTTCAATTTCTTTAAAAAAATTAATTTAATTAACTAAATTAATTATCGACCACATCCATAGGTGTTAATTGATTTGTTTAATTAACAAAGAATATCTAACCCCACAAAATGTTGTATTTATATAAAAAAAGAGAGAATCAATTAATATATATCAATTTATATCTTTAATAACCTAAGTAATATGAGCAAGCATAATTAGTTTAATTATTATATCCATAAATACTCCACTTTTATGAATGATAAAAAATTGCATAATTGTTTATTGAATCCATATCTTTTTTTATGTAATTAGATTAAGAAACACAAAAAAATCAAAATATCGTGAAAAGATGTTTAAGATTTAATTTTGTTTTTAAAAGTTTAAATAATAAATTAAAAACCACATATATTCCTTCCTTAGATCGACCTTGGGAGTATACTTGTCTTTTTTCTATAAAATGATTCGTGTACTTGAGAAAGATTTACAAATATAAGATCAAAGTATCTGTAAAATTGTCATTGCTAGCTTAATGCGAGTTTTGTCTCATTAGTAGCTAATATGATCCAACATTGAATCCAGCTCTCCTTTGAAGCCCTACCACCAAAATTGGTACAACTAGTCGCTAATAGTCAATATGAATGGAAATCCTAAAGGTAAAGTTTAACCAAGAACAAGTACCAAACATGCAATCTAAGTTATAGTTGTTAATCCAATTTTACTTAACCCCACTCAAAAATAGTTTTTGCATAAGCAATCTCGAATCACTAATACCAAAAAATTACTCAAAGTGTTAGTGACTCAGAACAAGAAAAAAATAATTCAATGTTTGAAAAATGAGTTTAAAAATTGATAGAGTTTACTTAAGTTTTATAATTAATTGAAACAATTTAAACAGGATTTTTATATAAAATTCCAATCTACCCATTTAACTTATCGACCACCCTCACTAATCACTTATAGATAACTCTCTGGCCCGGATAATAAGGGTAATAGCTATACCCTGATGAGGGTAATATCCATTACATGCTTATTGGACATCATGGCTAGTGGGTGGCGAGCTCATAAAAAAATTGTTTTTTGTTTTCAAAAAATTGCCAAATAATTTTCCACAAATACCCAAAAAAATGACAAAACAACAAAACAACAAAATGCAACCTAACATGCATACAACAATAACCAACCCTCATGGTGCATAAACATTGTCATATAGACACATATAGAGTGTTTCCATCTTAATGGGTACACCACTGATTACCAGTCATTGACCTTAGACAAAGGATGATAAAACACTAAGTAAAACAAACATACTATGTATTTTGTACATGAGAATGTAAAGAAAGAATCAAAGGACTTACAGAGATCATTTATGGTCATAAAAACAAGGTTCAAGATGCTTTTCCACTTGTTAGAGTAATTAGTTTTTCATTTTCAAGTAAGGTTAAAGTATGATAACTCATTTATGTTGAAATAATAAATAAAAACAATTCAATTTATATGATTATCTTAACTACTAATTCATACATAATAAATGATCATATATGCATAACATATACTTTTATATTTTACTATGATAGTGATTATCCAATTCCTAGAAAATTAAGAGGTCAGTTCTAGTTTGGTCATTCAATCTCTCAATTGGAAAAGAGTTTCTCAATTAATGAATATACTCAATATCCCCATATTAGTAAATCATTTATAACTCCTATGTTTTGGTCCAAACATAATTAGTTCATTAATTATATTTGTTAAGTGTAACCCACTATTTTGGATCCTATTACGTATTTCAAGGATTGCTATTAATCCCAAGTAAATACCCTCCACTTTATGACATCATGAGACCCTAATCAATTTTCCATAGGTGTGCACCCATGATGTAGAACGTAGGAAGGTTTTCAATCCTTTTTTCTCCCGCTCACTATTCTAAATGATTTAATTTAATTTTGATAAAACATCTCATGTGTATTATTGAGCAATCTAAATTATTTAAATTTCTTAAAATTTTCAATTTAAATTTTTGTAATTTGGTTTAGTCATACAATTGTTTTTACTCATTCTATTTTTGTCAATTTGTTTACATTAAACTAGCTTAGTACATGTTAGTACATTTATGTAAAAATCTTTTTACATTTTTTAACCACGTAGCTACATGCATGTGATATATATAATTAATTCAAAAATTAAATTAAATCATTTGGATATGTACTTTAAATCTATATGGCGTGGCATATGCATGTCAATGTTATCCATGCCATGAATTATTCATAAAATAGAAAAAGAAAGAAAAAACACAAGATATAAAATAAATACCATGTTATTTATGACTAGATTCTTTTAGATTCTTTTAGATTAAAAAATAATAAATAAAATTACTTAAATATTTAATTTCAAATTGTAATATCCAATTCTTTATATCATTGGCCTAGGCCTATCCATTTAGAATCAATAGAAAAACCCTTTTTCATCCAAAATAATCTCAATTTAAAATGAAATGAAATTCCATTCAAATACAAGATCAAACTAAAATGAACAAGAAAATCAGAATGACCTACTTGAGTAGATTTGAATCTTCCCTCTAGTAGCATGGCCAAAAACTATCAAAAGGTACCCAGCAAGCCATTCACCACTTGTAACCAAGGTGGTATCCACTTACTTAAAAGGTTCGTTGATCAACTTGCTTGTCTGGTCAAACCCCACTACCACTTGTAGTTAGTTCGTCGTGATAGTTCCAATGCCACCGGTCCTTCATTATTTTGATCAATATAGCCCCAATTTCTAATAGGAACAAGTCTACAATTTTGATCCAAACGTGATACAACAATGACACGTGAAACATAAAGTTTCAAGAAAAATTTAAAAAACATTACAAAAATTGTAAATATTCTCTTACAAGAGCTAAAAAGAACTATACAATTAACGATCATAAATAATTTCATTCAGCTATTGAAGAATTCATGTATACAGAACACATCTCATGTAACTTAGTGCCTACCCAAATCATTATTCACATACAAATTAAAATTATAATATCAGAAGTTGGCATTGAACATAATTGTCTGTTTTGAAAATTTTTTATCGAAAAAATCTAATTTTTATTAACAAAATTTGCAAAAGCAATTGGTATTTAACAATAAAACTTTACCCAACAAAGATGATGCAAGATAAAAAATATTTTTCCTTATCTTTATCTTTGGTTGTTGATGTCATTTTTATATAACTATTTTCATTTAATTAGTTTCTTTGTCATTTGCTTATTTAGTCTATTTTATTAGGCCTTTGTTATATTTTGCTTGATATAGATCAAAGAGCATCACCAAAGATTCCATGGTACAATCTAAGTATGTCAATTAATCAAAAATAACTCAATAGGCCATAAAAAGAGTATAAGCATAATTTCAAGTTATTTGGATGACTTGGGAACGAAGTAAAATGAACGACCAAATAAATTCCAGTAAAGGAATGTTTAATTGAGTAGCTTTTAGTATATTCACCATATATTTTCCATCTAATATCCAATTGAAGCAAAACAACTTTTATTACAAATCTAACTCAATGGGTTACAATATTGAAATAGGAAGTATTTCATAATTCAGAAGTTTACTAGGTCAAAAATAGCTATCAATTAATGCCAAATAATGACCTTTCTTAATTACATAGTTTATATGTCATGTCTAATATTTACTTTATTGTGTAGGATTTGATATTCAATTTCCACCAATAATTTTAGGTTTTTTATATGTATTTTATTTGCTCGGGTGTTAGAGTCTAAAACCCACACTAATAAAATATAATTTTATAAGAGTTTTTTCTCTTTAGTTCCATTTAGAACTTTATCCGAACTTACCAAGAGCAATATTGTGGTATTCATCATAGCCTTACCACTCACATCTCCTTCTGTTCTTGAGTATGGCTTCCAAAAAGTACCTTTTTGATACCAAGGTTCCCATCTCATTGTAGATAATAGGTCATGATCCTCATTTTATTACATTTTACAACCTATTTTAGAACGATCTTAGTGAAGCTCTCAACATTGATCTTTGAGTCTCACTTCTTTAAGTGAGGTTCGTATCATTTCCTCAGCTAAATAATTGCAACCCAAAGATCAATGTTGATATTTTCACTATGATCGATCTAAAATAGGTTGTGTAAAAGTAATAAAAAGAAGACTGCGATATCTATAACGAAGAACCTTGGTATCAAAGAATGATATTTTTAGATGGCACACTAAAGAACAAGGAGAGATACAAGTAATACGTCTAGGATGAATACCATAATATTTCTCTTGACAAGTTTGAATAATTTCTCAAGGAAACTAAAGAGAAACACTCATAAAATTATATTCAAAGTTTGATTTTTAATTAAAATCTTACATAAATATTTATGAACTCTAAAAATTATTGCAATAAATTGAATATAAAATCCTAATAAAGAAAATATTAGACCTACCAAATAAACTATGAAATAAAGAAAAGTAATTATTTGGAAGACTCTTAGGCATTTATTGAAATTTAGTTTTGACATAGTAAACTTTAAAATTACCAAAATGTTATCTATGTCAATATTGTATCGCATTGAGTTAGCTTTGTAAAGATATTTGTTTCGATTCAATTGGATAATGAATGTAAAAGATATGATGAATATACTAACATTTTCTCAATGAAAGCTTTCCAATTTTGGAATTTATTTAGTCATTTATTTTACTTCAGGCCCAAGCAATCCAAATAACTTATAATTATGCCTATACTTGCTCCATGACCCATCGATTTTTCTACTTGGAATGTACCATGGAATCTTTGGTGACACTCCTTGATCCACATCAATATCCCCTTCCTTAAAAGATTCATCTTCGAATCTTTATTGTGATGTTGGGGATTGCCTTCATCACAAAGGATGATTCACACACATATTGCATTAATCTATTGGCTATCCTCTTTGAAATATTGGTCCAAGTACATATAAATTGATTTAATCCTACAAAAGTTTTTTGTTTGACTCCAATAAAATAAATATGTTGGACATTAGGCAAAGAAAATTTTTCATTAGTACTTGAACAAACCACTCTCCTCTCAAATATTTCCTCACTAACCATAACTTATTTTTCATCAACATAATCATCTTTTATTCCTTCCCTCTCCTTTTTTGACTCTCTTTCTTTTCATTCAACTCTTCCTTTTTACTTAATTTTTTATGTTCACTCAATGTTTTCCTTTTTACTTAATTTTTTATTTTCATTCAATGTTTTCCTTTTTACTTAACTTATCCTTCTCATTTATCTCTTGTCTTTCATTTTTGCACATTTTTTGAATGCTCATATAATTTTTGTAACTCAACCTCTATTTTTTTATCCCTCTCTTTTTTTCTTCTCTCAATGTCCATTTTTTTCATTCTCTTTTGGAAAATCAATCTCATATTTTAGAAATAACTTGATCTCTCTTTTTAGTTGACTCTCTCTTTGAAAATAAATATCTCTTTTTTTGTCACTCTTTTGTTGCAACTGAAATTCTTTTTTTGTATCAAGCTCTTTTTGCAACTCAATCTTTTTTTTTCTTAAATTGATTTTTTTTCTTTTTCATCTCTCTCCCTTTTTTATACTCATTCACTCTTTCCTTTAATTGTACTTAATCTTCATGCACTTGTTTTGGGGAAGTGACATAAGAGTAGTTTGTTTATTATTAATGATAAATGAGTACCTAATAGTGCATTAATCATAAGTTGCAAGTCAATATCGTTGTAATGGTCTCCCTAAAAGAATATGACCCATTTCCATTGGAACCATATCAAACATAACCCCATCTTTATACCTCCCTATTGTAAAGGTTACCCAAACTTGTTTATGAATTATCACCACCATAAGAGTGCTAACAAAATTAGATCCTTGGTGCCCATTAATTTTCACACTACATACTTTACCATTGACATAACATTTTGTATAAAACTGGTTTACTACCTAAAAAAACCAACAACTAGATTTTTTTCTTTTTTTTGTTTTTGAATTATCACCACCAGATTTCTTTCTCTCTCCTTTTTTTTCAAATCTCTCTTCTCCTTTTCTCTTTTTTTCCATTTTTTTTCAAGTGCTAAATAAGAATAGTAAATAATATAAAGGAAACAAATTTATAAACAATAAACAAAAAAACAAAAGGGATAGATTAACCTAATTTAGAACCTTCCTTTGATGCCAAATGATGCGAAGCTCACCTAAAAAAATGAGACCTAAAGATCAATATTTTTTATCTTCACTAGGATCATTTTAAAATATGTTGTTAAAAAGTAATAAAAAGAGGATCACGACTCACTATCTTTAATAAGATAGGAACCTTAGTATCAAAGAATGATGTTTCTTAGATGACATATTAAAGAATAAGGGGAGTTGTAAATGATAAGTCTAGGATGAATACCTTAAGATTTCTCTTGATAAGTTTGGAAGAATTCCTCCAGTGAACTAAAGAGAAACATACTCATAAAATAATATTCAAAGGTCAAATTTTAATTAAAACCTTACATGGGTATTTATAGACTCTAAAACCCTAGCTAATAAAACATAAACGAAAAACTCTAAAAATTATTGTTGAAAATTGAATATCAAATCCTAATAAATTAAATATTAGACCTACTAAGTAAACTATGAAGCTAAGAAAGGTAATTATTTGACTGATTCCTCGACATTGATTGAAAGCCATTTTTGACCTATTAAACTTTCAAATTATGAAAAGGTTATCTTTGTCAATATTGTATCCTATTAAGTCAATTTTTTGATGAATTTTTTTCCTTAATTGGATATTGGATAGAAAAGATATGGAAAATATATTGATAAGTGCTCAATAAAAATTTCCTATTTTGTAATTTATTTGGTCATTTATTTTACTTCATGCCCAAGCAATCCAACTAACTTGTAATTATGCTCATACTTGCTTCATGACCTATTGAGTTATTCTTGATTAAATGATCTACTCAGAATGTACTGTGGAATCTTTGGTGATGCTTCTTAATCCGTATTAATGCAAGCTAGTCTAATAAAGTTGTTATCCAAAATGCAGAGCATGGAACTTGTTCCTTAGCCTCTATATCGACATCAAGCACATTATAGTAGAGATAATATATTTTTATTGATATTCCTAAAGTTTTTTTTTTAGTTTTTCTGTATGAAATTGATTTTTGAAGCTCTTATTAGTAAACATGAATTGGGTCGATGAGCTCATTTTCTAGTTCTTGAGTTTTGTTGTTTCTTGTTATGTTAGTATTGGTATCAGAGTAATGATTACCTTAAGCTTTGATGGCAAGTACTAGTGATGATTGTTAATGAAATGGTGAAGAACAATGCCCAAAAGACAAATGGGCTGAAATGTACAATATGGAGTTACAATGGGAACAAAAATTTGGGGATTTATCATGAGAGATTCAACAATCTCTTTCTCTTATCAACCAACAACTTGTTGCAAATAAATTAGGCCAAGGAAGACGGAATAAAGAATCAATCCGAATCCCACCTCCAAACAACCCTATCTAACTATTCCTCTCAATGAAGCCCTGATCTTATAGCGATATAGTTTAGACTCTAATGAAGAATATGACTGTTATAGAGGTGCTAACACAACTCACCAAAAAATACCTAATGCTAATCAAAATTGACCACCACAAGATCAGAGGTATGACCAAAACTATCCCTATAATAGGGCTTATGAGCATAGTGACTATAAGCTTAATATAGACCTGATGCAAATATATGAACTTGAACATGAAAACCTACAAGCACAAGGTGTTTGAGAACTTTAAGGGAAATGGCCAATGACATAATGATAAATTAAAAATGATCCTCAAAAAGCTAATATTCAAATTGAGAGTATCACCTTGAGTCTATGGATATAATGAATCAAATATCAATGGTGATAATAATGCCTCAAAGGTTGCAAATCAATGATAAGTCAGTTTGGAGAAAAATAAAATAGGCTAAAAATCTCTCAAATTTGATTAATTATCAATATTCGAGTTGGTAATTTCAGTTGCCCTAAGGGGTATTTTATCGATATAGAAGAAAACCTAATAACATTTTCAAATGAAAAAGAGATCAAAATGTAAGAAAACTAAAAATATCAGTAGGGCTACGGTGCAATTTTTTCATGACACAACATGGTGTCAAATTCTAAAACTAACAAACAAATTTAGGATGGTCAAGATATGGTGCACTTTATTTTGTGCCTCGGGATTTTTCATGCCTCAACGTGCCTCCATTTTTGGGAACCAAAACCCTTATTTCATTGACTGGACAGTGTAATGACTTGGGCTCTTTTTTGGCACCCTTTGGTCTTGAATTAACTCTGGAATTAACTCCCTTAATGCTTTCTGGATTTGCTTAATCATTGATCTCCTTATGGGTCCACTTGCAATGTCACGGATCCTTTGGTGATTCTCATTGGATCTCATCATTTTAGGGATCCTTTGGTGACAATCCTTGATTCTCATAATTTCCCTTTTCCTCAAAAAGATTCTATTCGATTCATGTTTATGCCACAAAGAAAGATTCATGCTCAAAATTCAATGAGATCATGACTGGCCTTATTGTTGTTTTCAGGTATACAAGAAATTGATGCTTGACTCTTATGATATCAATTAGTTGCTCAACTCTAATAAAATCAATATGTTGGGTACCTGATGAGTGCTCAAAAAGCACTAAAATTACCATGATTTTATTCACTTTAATTTATTAAAAATATATATATTTATATGATTTTATCATATTTCTATATAAATCTATCTTTTCAGAATCAAGGGTATTTTTATTATTTTTTAGGTATTTTCGCTTAAAAAAGTAACTTAAAGACTCAAAGAAAAATACCGGAGGCAATACATCACAAATATATTCATAAATTAATTGAGGAAAAGTCAAAAAAGATGGAAAAATTGGACAAAATGGGTAAAAGGGGTCAAAAATGTAAAAAAGGAGGAAATCTTGCACGCAGTCGCCCAGCCGCGCCAGCACAACGACCAGTCCGTGCATGTCACATGCGCGCCCCAGCTCCATTCCACGTGCGCCCGCGCCCAGCTCGCGCGCGCCTCTGCTCCATTCTGCGTGAGCCACCGAGCCCCACCTTCCTGCTGACGTCAGCTAACATTATCATCACATACTACGCGTTTCCTCCATTTTTAATCATTTTTTCATCCACTTTTTATTCCTTTCCTCACCTGTAAATACCCACATTCTCTTCATAACAAAACACACCTAAAAACACATCTTCTTCTCTCTTTCTTTCTCTCCATTTCTTAGTTTTTAGTTTTTCTTAGTTTTAGAGTTCTTCTTTTTTTGAGATGAACTAATTATGTTTTTGTAATTTATTACTTTTTGATTCAATAAATGGGAGTGCAAATTCCATTTGGAGTTTTCCAGCAACATGAATAACATCAAAGTACTGTATGGATTTTATTTTTTTTACAGTTATTTTTTATGCTTTATTCTTACATGTTACATTTAATTTGTTTCTGATTAAATTTAATTTTGATCACTGTTTGTAAACATGATATAATAATAACATTGTTATGCTTGCGAAATATTAAATAGGTAAAAATCTCTAAAATGAATTGATTTTATTTTTATTCAAGATTTTATATTAAGAATGTTAGAGAGAAATATATTATTTTTCATTACAAACTTAAATCTGAAAATTAAATTTTAAGGTTTAGTTATCCGGTCTAATTTAGAGTAGTGTTCTTTTATTTGTTGGTACAATCGCACGGTAGTTAGAGTGAAGCTCTATTTCAAAAGTTTTTATAAGAATTATTATCTAAAAATGTATTGACAACATGTTTTCAGTAGTATTTTTAAAACTTGAAAGTTAGTACTCGGATAATTAAATTCTTTGGTTTAATTTGGACACCTTGAATAAAGTTTATATTGTCGAACCCCACCAATGTGGCATTTAAATGATTTATTTTCAATCTCTTAGAAAAAAAGAATTAATTTAATTAACCAAATTAGTTATTAACCCTACCCATAGGTGTTAATTGATTTGTTTAGTTAACAAAGAATATCTAACCCCACCAAAGGTGGTATTCATATAAAAAAGAGAGAATCAATAAATATCAATTTATATCTTTAATAACCTAAATAATATGAGTAAGCATAATTACTTAGTTATTATATCCATAAATACTCAACTATTATAAATGATAAAATTTGCATCAATATTTATTGAATCTGTATCTATGTTTATTTTTATGTTATTAGATTAGAAACATAAAAACCCAAATATCGTGACAGGATGTTTAGGATTTAATTTCGTTTTTAATGTTTTTAAAAGTTTGAATAATAAATTAAAAACCACATATATTCCTTCCTTAGATCGACATTGAGAGTATACTTATCATTTTCTAAGAAATGATTCGTGCACTTGCGAGAGTTTTATAAATATAAAACCAAAGTATTGGTAGAATCGTCGATGCCGGTTTTGCTTATCAGTACCATGCAAAAACATTTGTTAGTATAAAAACATGCCTTTTTTCTTTCCTCACTAGCCAAGACTCCCTCTTCTTTCTACTCTCTTTTTATCTCTCTTGTCAAACATATTTTTTCCAAGAGTCCATTTTTTCTCACTCTTTTTCTTCTTTTAAATCGCACTATTCTTTCAAACTCTCTAATTCCTTTTACGGTTCACTATCTTTTTTTCTCTTTCTTCGTCAATCACTTTCTCTTTCTTATATTAACTCACTATTTGTTTATAACTCATTTTTTTATTCAATCTCTCTCACTCTCTCTCTCTTTGAGCTCACTCTCCATCTCTATTGTTTGCTCTCTTTTTCTTCAAAGACCACACTTGATCTTCATACACTTCATCTAGGTTTAAGGGTATACGAGTAATTTTTCTATATCTTTCACAAATGTATACCTATCCTTGAACCCATCATGGATAGCCTACCGTTCAAATCACCATGATTTACTCAATGATATAGGACAATAATGTATAGGAATTACATCACAAAACACCTCATCTTTATACTTTCTAATGGATAACTTGTTTGTTAGCCTTAACTCTTCCCCTATCACTCAAACTTTCTAACTTTTATGACTTAGGGTGTTTCATGAGTGGAAAGTTTAGTCTTTCAACTATAGTAATGCTAGCATAATTAGTATAAGTTCATCTATTAGTAACCATAATACATACTTTATCATTGACATAATACATAGTGTGAGACATGTTTACAGCTTGCTAACAAAATAAATCCCATAAAATGTTATTGTTTTCTTCTTTTTTCTGGCCAAATCCATTTTTATCAAATTTATATATTTTTTAACTCAATCCAAACAATCAAAGGTGAAAATTGAATGGAAAAGATGAAACGATGACACAAACAAATAGCAACACAAACATGTTGAAATAAAAAATAAAAAACTCAAAGAGCACAAAATAAATGAAAAAAAGTAAACAAGGATAGGAATCTAAAATTAGAATAGGCTATTATACTAAATGATGCAAACCTCGAAATGGCTAGCCTTGAAAACCCATGAGAAACTAAGTTATGTGAACCCAAAAGGTCGTAGCCTTGGAACCCAATAACAAATTGAGTAAATGAACCCCAAGAAAGATAAAAATTAGATTTTATTGGGATAGGAAGTGCCACAAGGTATCCTAAGCCTTGATAAGATATTTTGAAGACTATAAGGTTTCCTAAGCCTTGGTAAGTTCTTGTTCGTATTAGGAACATAAGAAGAGCTCAAGGCTCATAAATTTCTGAATTTTTATTCATCAAAAATATTTCTTTCATAATTTAACCAAGTCTTTATTTATAGGAAAAACTAGCATAAAATCCTAATGAATTAATGACTTGCAGCCCATTCCTAAGACCTATATGGCCAACCACAACACTTAGAAACCCTAGGAGATTTACTTGATACCCACTCAAACAATAAAAGGAAATCAATTATTTCTTAATCAAATAAAAATATTCAGCAATAATTAACTACGAAAAAAGAAAGTTCTTGCACACTACTATAAGTTTACTTGCCAAATACTACAAACCATACTTGTGTAGCCAAATAACATCCAAAGCCATCCATGCCTAGAATAAGATCTACTATATATCCAAATATCCCCTATTTGAACCACGATTAAACATGCTAAAAGATCCCTTTTACATGTCCAAACAACCACTATCTTGGTAGGCAAATAAAACCATTAATCCTTTCAACCTAGATGCTTCCTTAGTAATTTTATTGAGAACATCCATGCCATTAGTTTAATAAGCCCATATCAGTCCTTGGGTGCATCTATGGTCCAGTTGTGATTCAACCAAAAATGCTACTTTGATCCTCTAGTACCTACCAATGTGATTGGCCCAATATGAACATATGAAAGGTCTTTGGTTTCTCCTTGGATCGTATCATTCCCCCTTTCCTTAAGAAGTTCATCCTCAAATCTAGACCTGGATAAAAAACAAGTTGAAGTTCAATTATCTTGATGAGTGGCATCCCACTAGAAACTTTGTTGGGAATCACATCTTTATATACCTTAAATGTAGAAAAAATACTAGGCAAAGACTCATTAATTTTGAAACAAGCTACTATTTATGCTTTATCGCTTTTTTCTTCTTCATTGTTTTCTCTGTCACTATTTTCTTATTCAAAGATTTCAATTTCACTATCCCTTCTCAACTCGTGCTTTTTTTTCAAGTATTCATCATACAAAGGGGTATGGGTAATGTTTTTTTTTTGCTCAATAATATCTACCTTGATTTATGCACTTCATGCATGGCTAGGTACAAGTGGCTCACCCTCAATTGGATACATTTCCTCCTAGATATAGGTATTTATTTAGAGTACCCTTTTTCTTAGTTGATAAGAGATGTATCAAGCTACCAATCGTGTTTTGAAGGTTAATGCACATTCTTTTAATATGTTCTTCTAGGGCTTGCAACATAAATGAACATTCACCCCTTGAAGTCATAATGAAACTATAATACAAGGAGATTGTTATGAGTAAAATATCTCACAGCCTTTCAACTTTTCCTTTTCTCTCCACTTTTTTTGTCTTATGCATTTTTCTCCTACGAACTTTTTTCTTTTTACTTTTTTCTAAATACAACAAGAAAAAAAGCTTTCAAACAAATCAAAGAAAAATATGAGGAAAAAACAAAAAAAATAGATGTCATGATTCTATAAATGCGCTTCGATACCAAAATATGTGAACCCACAAACTCAAACCTTAAAACCCACAGACATGAGGTGTTTGAGAACTCTAAGAGAAATAGCCAAAGACTTAATAACAAATTGAAAACGATCCCAAAAAAATACTTAGATTGATAGCTACACCATAAGTCTATTGATATAACACACCAAGAGCCAACTATTATAATTATGCCACAAGGGTGGAAAATCCTTGACATGTTAGTTTGAAAAGGAAGAAAAAAGGCTAAAAAGCTCTCAACTTTGATTAATTATCAATATTCAAGTTGGTAAATTTGGCTACTCCATTAAGGGGTCTTTTATACATTATAGAAGAAACCTTAATAACGTTCAAAAACAAAAAATAGTACAAAATGCAAGAAAAATAAAACTATCAACGTTGGTCATAGTACACTTTTATTCATGTTACGGTGTGATGTAAATTCTAAAACTATCAAATAAATGAAATATGTTCATGCTACAGTGCACTTTATTCTATACCTAGACACGCTTTCATGCCTTAGTGGGCAAACAGTTCATACCTTGATGTGATAAGATGCCTCAACGTGCAAAATTTCATACCTCAGTGCACCTCCATTATTAATAACCAAAACCCTTATTTCATGTAATGGACCATGTAATGACTTGGGATCCTTTTGTGGCACCCTTTGGTCTTGAATTAGCCCATTTAATGCTTCATTAAGGTTCTTGATCATTGATCATGTAATGGGTCCACTTCGAATGTCATGGATCCTTTAATGATGCTCCTTAGATCTCATCTTTTCATTTATCCTTTAGAACACTCCTTGATTCTCATGATTCCCCTTTCCTCAAAAAGATTCATCCTCAAATCTTTGCTATATTGTTGGAGATTGCTTGTGTCACAAAGGAGGATTCATGATCAAAATTCAATAATATCTTGTCTTGAATTTGTTTTTCCAAGTGAAAAAGATGTTTGATAATTGACTCTCATAATATCAATTGGTTGCTCAACTCCAATAAAATCTATCTATTGAATACTAGGGAAAGAAAATATTTTATTAGTATTAAAACATGTCCATTTTCTTTCCTCACCAGTTAAGACTCTTTTATTTTCACTCTCTTTTTTATCTCCCTTCTTAAGCATCTATTTTACTTCACTCCCATTCTTACTCTTTTCTTCTTGTAAATCACACTCTTTTTCAAACTCTATAAATTGTTTTACTAATTTACTAACTTTTTATCTCTTTTGTATGTATGTCACTCTCACTCTCTTGTATTAACTGACTCTATTTTTTAATTCACTTTCATTCTTTTGTTCAATCTTTCTTTTTTTGAGCTCATTCTGAATTTCTATTTTTTTCTCTTTTTTTTTAAATGATCACACTTGTTCTTTGTACACGTCTTCTAGGGTTAAGGTTATAAGAATAATTTTCTGTTATCTTGCATGAATGTATACCTATTTTTGAACCCACCATGGATAACACTCCTATTAAACTTCCATGATTTTCTTAATGTATTATGACAAATGTATAGAGATTACATCACAAAACACTTATTTTTTATACTTTTCAATTGAAAAAGGTACAAAAACTTGTTTGTTGACCTTAACTTTTCCACTATCACTCAAAAATTTTAACTTGTATGTCTTTGGGTTTTTAACGAGTGTAAGTTTAGTTTTTGAACTATGTTGGTGCTAGTATAATTATTATAAGTGCATCTATCAATAACTATGATACATACCTTATAATTGACATGACATTTAGTATGAAACATTCTTACAACCTGCTAACAAAATACCTCCCATTAAATGTTTTTCTTTTCTTTTTTTAATTAGATTTTTTAGTTACTCTATACAATCAAAGGTACAAATTGACAGACAAAATAATAACACAGATAAAAATAGCAACATGAATAGGTTGAACAATGTTATATTTAAATAAAAAAAAATTAAGAAACTCAATAAATACGAAATAAAAGAACAAAAATAAATAAGGTAAGCATTATAAAATTAAAACCTAAGCACTAATACCAAATGATGCAAATCCCAAAAGGACTAGCCTTGAAAACCCACGACGAACTAAGCAACATGAACCCAAATGGTCGTAACCTTAGAACTCATCAATAAACTTAGTAAATCAACCCTAAGTTCCATAACTTAGGGTGTTTCATGAATGGTAAGTTCTGTTTTTCAACCATAATGGTGCTACCATAATTGGTATAATTGCATCTATCAATAATCATGATACATACCTTATCATTGATAGGGCATCTAATTTCAAACATGCTTTACAATATGCTAACAAAGTACCTCCAAAATGTATTTATTTTTTCTTTTTCTTTTTGTTCAGATCTTTTTTTATTAGATTTCATTTTTTTTCTTTTTTGACTCACTCCAAACAATCAACAATGAAAATAGGCTAAAAAGAACAAAATAATGACATAGAAAGAAATAGTAATAAGGACAAGAATATGAAATTAGAACCTAGGCTCTAATACCAAATTATGTGAACCTTGAAAGGACTATCATTGAAAACCCACGAGAAACTAAGCAATGTGAAGCAAAAAGGTTGTAGCCTTGGAACCTGATGCGTATTTTCGCAAGTGTACGAATCGTTCAAGTAATAAAGTAAATTGACTAACCTTAATTTTATTTGAAAACCGAATTTTTGAATTTGTTTAAAAAGTAAATTAACTTAAAACTAAACGCAAATAACAAAATTTAATGTTGTTCACAAATGATTAAAAATGCTAAGGCATTTGATTTCATTAAATCAATTCAATCCGATTTCAAGCCATGTTATATGAGAATCAAAGTTAAAAGTGATGGTTGAAAAACCCAAATTTACCTAACACTCTCTCTCGAGTTATATTAGAATTACTTATCTATGAAAACCGACTATATTTCTATGAAGATTTAATCACAAACAAGCACATTACGATTTATGGAATTTCTAGAATAACCACATGCATCATGCATTAGGTGTTAAACTCGCATTCAACATACGGTATTTATCACAAGAAGCGTTCATTACACATCTCCTCTCGGTCTCAATATAATGCAACAAATAATTTAAATCTTGATCAGAAATTTAAAAGCATTAAGCATGGAAATAAATACCCAACTTGAAAACAACGAATTCATATAACGATAACACAAGAAATCAGATTTTCATGATTCAACTACATTATAGCCTTAGCAAAAATGAATTAGTTCAAAATGAAAATAAGAACAAACATATTCTCAATTGAATCCATGAACAAACAATCTGCATAAAATGCAGAAAATAAAAGCTAAGGAGAAGAGATGAAAAACTCTTGAAGAGGAAGACTTGGTAGCAACAATGGTGATGATCCTTCAAGCTTCTCCAACCTTTCTCTCCAAAATTTCCTTTTCTCCTACAAAAATAACTCAATTCTACTCTCTCTGCCGTCCCCTCCTTCTCCATCATAATGTATATATAGATCTAGGGTTTTGGACGGAAATTTTGGAACAAAACAACATAAAAAAATGTTTTCGAACGAGATGTACTTGGCCGGCGACGAGATGTACTTGGCCGGCGGCGAAATTGCTTTGCCAAAATCTGTGCTCCCTGCGTGATTTTCAACATTTTCTCGGTAAGATTTTCGCCGACGGCGAGAATATTTTCGCCGCCGGCGAAATTCCAAATGTTTAACTTTTGTTTTCTTTTTATTTGCACTCAATCCCGGTCATTGAAATTTGTCCCAAACTTCTCCATAATTATGATTTTACCTGAAATTGCACTTTAAACATCAAATACCCGTGAAATGACATTTGTGGATTAAATAATAAAATAAAACACAATTTTCACACAAATATCAACCTTTAAATCATAACAAAAATGCAATAATTTGACTCCTATCAACAACCCTCAATCGCTTTTTCGCTAGTCTCTAGCAAGAAAAGCGATCTATGAAAAATTTCAAAGGAGACATTAAAAGAAAAATTCAAAGGAAATTTATTCTATTTACAACATTACATTAAGCGTATGCAATAAGCCTTTAAACCCCTAGGCGGCCCTAGTAGGACGAGTTGTAGTCTCGTGAAGGCTTCCAGTGATGACACCCACAAACATCTTACCTATAACTATCCTAACTTAAAACAATAACATAACATAAAAAATAATTTGCACAAATGTCTCAAAAATTGTAAATAACACCTAACATATAGAATAATTAAATGTCACCTAAGCTTTAAGAAATCTCAAATGCCAATTTCACTTTTGTTATTGACTCTTAAACATCCATCAAACCACAAAACAATAGCCATAATGCGCGGATAATATTATACGCAGAACATCCACAAACAAAAAGGTGAAATCTCAAACTCCATAGGCTCACTCTTCAAAACTCTCTCCACTAATGAAGAAAAATACACCACTGGATCAATAGGACTTATTAGGCTTGTAATGTTAGGCTTAGGTATTTGGTTAAGAAAGAACGGGAAGTGTCAAAATACAAATAATAGCACTTATAGATTAAACACAACCAATTAAGTAAAAGAGTAACACTATTTAACCCAAATTGTTTCTTCCGATCTTAACCCATTTTTCCAAAGATAAACAATAATTCTTCCTCGATCTTTCACCTCAAGACATCCATTACTAACACTCTTTTATTTACTTAGAGTGTGGGAATGCCCTTTTTTTTCTTTTTTTTTTCTTCTCTTTTTTTTACACAACCCCCAACCAGTTTCTTCCAATATATGTGGAAGATGTCTTATTTTTTTTTATTCTATCCTTACTCTAATTGCTCTTGAAAAGTTTGTGTTCAAAATTAAGTGCTCTTAACAAATAAGGTAGGAATTATATATATATATATATATATATATATATATATATATATATATATATAAATATATATATATATATATATATATATTTGGCTGAGAAAAAGGTAGGTTATAGAAGGCAAAAAGAAAGAAAAATAAGGCTAACAATATATTTAAATAGGCTCAAAGAGGTAACTAGTGATATAAGGATAACAAGGTAGGCTTAAAATGGGACAATCGATCCAAAAATGGCCTACATCATCTCCTAAACAGTGCAATCCCAAATTATTTCGCCTCAAGAGGTTTTCAAATGAGTTCTAGAGTTTGTTGAGATCACAAAAATGTCCATGAAAAATTTGAACATAAGACTTCTCTAAGCATTTAGACTAATCAATCAAATCATACCACATACCAAAAGTCGCCAACTAGGTAAAATCAACATTTGAAATTATCTTTAAACCGAAGCAATATTTAATGTCTTCTAAAAGCTACTTGTTATCACAATCACATTATTATCATCACCGTGCAAATTAAAATAAGTAAAATGCAAATAAAATAAAAAATAAAATAAAAGAAATTAAATCAAAATGAAGAAAAATAAATGGAAAATAAAATAAGTAAATGCAAATAAAATAAAAAATAAAATAAAAAGAAATTAAATCAAAATGAAGAAAAATAAATGGAAAATCAAAATTAAACACAAATAAACACAAAAATAAAACTAATAAAAATGAAGGGAAGAAAAGATTTACGGTTTACCGCACCCCCAACCAAAACCTTACATTGTCCTCAATGTAAGAAAGAAAAACTGTAAATGGCTTTTTTTTTACCTACAAGACAAATAAAATAAGCAAATTTAATTAAAAATAAAATTATCATAAAATGAAGTGCAAAATTTAAAATTTCTAAAATAAAATTATCACTAGGCAATGATCCTTGAGACCTTTCTGCAATTTTCTTTGAAAGCTGCCCAATTGGTTTTGGATGTCCCTGTTGATTGCCTCTTGATTTCTAAAATTTGTTCTTGTCTCCTCAATGAACTTTCCCAAAATTCCTTCCAAATCTATTTGTTTCTTCTCTTGGGGTTGGTAGGAAGATGATGGCTGTTTGAATCCCCCTTGGTTATTTCCCCATGACAAATTTGGATGATTTCTCCAACATGGATTGTAGGTGTTCGAATATGGGTTATGTTGAGGTTTTTTGAAATTTGAAACATAATTTGCTTGCTCAGCATTTGGTGAAGCAAATGGATTTCCAGCTTGGCACTCGATACTAGCATGAGTTCCACCACATAAATCACATTGTGTAGTTGGTTTGGATTCGAATTTGGATGACAAAGAATCCATCTTTATTGAAAGAAGCAAAGAAACTTGGTGACAAAGCATTCATCGAATCAATTTCATGTAATCGCTGCTTTGGTCTTTTTCCAATTACCCGCTCCGAATGCCACTGATTGTTGTTTTAAGCCATGATCTCTAATAACTCATGAGCATCCTCCTGTTTTTCCCATTAAAGACCCTCCAAATTACAGAGATCAATCATTGCACGATAGTTTAAAACCAACCCATTATAAAATGTAGAGACTTGTAGCCAAGTTGGTATACCATGATGTGGGCACTTCCTCAACATTTCTTTGAATCTTTCCCAAGCTTCATACAATGATTCTTGGTCATATTTATGTAAAAGATGTGATTTCATTTCTCAATTTTGCTGTCTTATCGTGAGGAAAGAACTGACAAGAATTTCTCTGAACCAATTCATTCCATGTTGTAATTGATCCCGGTGGTAATGAAGTTTAGCCACTCCTTGGCTTTATCCCGAAGTGAAAAAGGAAAAACCCTCAATCTTATAGCATCTTCAGACACACCATTTATCTTGTAAAGATCACTCACTCCGAAAAAGTAAGCAATATGTGCATTTGGATCATCCTTTGACATTCCCTCAAGCTGATTTGATTGAACCATTTGGATAAAGGATGGTTTTATCTCAAAGTTATTTGTTTGAACAGGTTGGCCTCCTTATAGCAAGTAGTTCCAACAACATCGCACATCATAATCCCTCGAATCTCTACATGATTTCCACCTCCCTCAACAAATGGTGGATCCATAGTTGATTGTGCATTAGAAGGTAAGGTTTAACGCCTTTCTTTCGCTTTAGGACCTAAATGTTCTATCAATATCTGGATCAAATGGAAATTGGTTAAGGCTTCTCAGACGCCCCATACAACAATCCTACAACTAGAAAATTAACTAGCACAAAAACAACACAAAGTTACCTTTTTTTTATGATAAATAAAATAAAAGATCAAAATAAACAAAATTAAAAAGGAAACAATGATAAAGCAAATTAAATTCAAATTACAACTAAGATTAGGTAGTATTGATATTAATAAAATCAAACCATTCCTGGCAAGAACAAAACTTGATGTGTATTTTCGCAAAGTGTACAAATCGCTCAAGTAATAAAGTGTACAAAAGTAGGATATCGAACCTGAAGGAATGGCGTTACTAAGTACCAGAAATTGACTAACCTTAATTTTATTTGAAAACCGAATTTTTGAATTTGTTTAAAAAGTAAATTAACTTAAAACTAAACGCAAATAACAAAATTTAATGTTGTTCACAAATGATTAAAAATGCTAAGGCATTTGATTTCATTAAATCAATTCAATCCGATTTCAAGTCATGTTATATGAGAATCAAAGTTAAAAGTGATGGTTGAAAAACCCAAATTTACCTAATACTCTCTCTCGAGTTATATTAGAATTACTTATCTATGAAAACCGACTATATTTCTATGAAGATTTAATCACAAACAAGCACATTACGATTTATGGAATTTCTAGAATAACCACATACATCATGCATTAGGTGTCAAACTCGCATTCAACATACGGTATTTATCACAAGAAGCGTTCATTACACATCTCCTCTCAGTCTCAATATAATGCAACAAATCATATAAATCTTGATCAGAAATTTAAAAGCATTAAGCATGGAAATAAATACTCAACTTGAAAACAACGAATTCATATAACGATAACACAAGAAATCATATTTTCATGATTCAACTACATTATAGCCTTAGCAAAAATGAATTAGTTCATAACGAAAATAAGAACAAACATATTCTCAATTGAATCCATGAACAAACAATCTGAATAAAATGCAGAAAATAAAAGCTAAGGAGAAGAGATGAAAAACTCTTGAAGAGGAAGACTTGGTAGCAACAATGGTGATGATCCTTCAAGCTTCTCCAACCTTTCTCTCCAAAATTTCCTTTTCTCCTACAAAAATAACTCAATTCTGTTCTCTCTGCCGTCTCCTCCTTCTCCATCATAATGTATATATAGATCTAGGGTTTTGGAGGGAAATTTTGGAACAAAATAGCATAAAAAAATGTTTTCGAACAAAACTCGCCGGCGGCGAAGTTATTCTCGCCGCGGCAAGATTTCCAGAAAACTTACGATTTCGGTTCCGCTAAATCTCGCCGCGATTAAGCGTGGATTATGACGGTGTGATATATTAGCGTGGCCGAGATGTACTGTGGCCCGAGATGTACTTGGCAATGTAACAGAAATTCCAAATGTTGAACTTTTGTTTTCTTTTTATTTGCACTCAATCCCGGTCATTGAAATTTGTCCCAAACTTATCCATAATTATGATTTTACCTAAAATTGGACTTTAAACAAGAAATACCCATGAAATGACATTTGTGGATTAAATAATAAAATAAAACGCAATTTTCACACAAATATCAACCTTTAAATCGTAACAAAAATGCAATAATTTGACTCCTATCAGAACCTAACAAAAAATTGAGTAAATCAACCCCAAAAAAGCTAATAAATAAAATTTTATTGGGATATGAAGTGCCACAAGGTTTCGCAAGCCTTGATAAGCTATTTTGAACGTTACAAGGTTTCCTAAGCCTTGATAGGTTCCTTTTTGTAATTGGAACACAAAAAGAGCTTAAAGCTCACAACTTTCTGAATTTATATTCATCAAAAATCATTCTCACGTAATTTAGCTAGGCCTTTATTTATAAGCAAAATAGCATAAAATCCTATTTAGAAAACAAATAAAAATACTAACAAATTAATGACTTGCAACCTAATCCAAAGGCCTACATGGCTAGCCACAACACTTAGAAACCCTATGAGCTTTACTTTATGCCCACTCAAAGAATAAAAGAAAATTAATTTGCTAAATTAAAAAGGGGACTAAATTTATGGTGCAAGAAGTGTAGGGTGTTTTTTTCAATTGGAAAATATTATCAAGATGAGGTCCTTTGTGATGTGCTAGACATGTATGCCTAACCTCTTCTTCTAGGAAGCCCTTGGTACTTTCATGTTAATGCTCTTCATAAAGGGAAACATAATAGTTTTCTGTTTGATTGGAAGGGGAATAAGATTGTTTCTTATTCCTACATATGATTAGAAAAAGAGAGTAGCCTAGAGTGAGGAAAAACATTAAGTATTGTTTACCTTTACCGTTAAGAAGTTTGATAAGGAAGGTAAGGATTCCAAAATAATTTTAATGTTGATGGTTAGGGAGCAAAGTGATGACATAGAACTATCTTCTATGAGAGTTAAAAAAACTACTAGAAGAACACTCAAACTTGTCTCCTAAGGAATAGCCTTTAAAATTGCCTCCCATGAGGGATAGCACCAAATTTATCTTGTTCCTAGAGAAAGCCTACCCAACCTTCCTTATTATAGAATAAACCCACGTAAGCATATCATTCTCCAAAGTATAGTTGAAGATTACTGTAGAAAAGTTAATAACAAAAAGCTTGAGCCCCTATGTTGTTCATGTACTATTAGTGCCTAAAAAGAATAGTTCGAGGAGAATATGTGTGGATGGTCATGTGATTAATAAGATTAAGATAAAGTATAGATTCCTAATACTAAGGCTTGAAGACATGCTTGATAAGCTTAGTGGTTATAAGATTTTCTCAAAGTTAGATCTTAGAAGTGGCAACCATTGATACACAAATTTTGTATTTATAAAAATCTTGCAAGTGCATGAATCACTTATAATAAACGATAAGTATACTTCTAAGGTTGGTCTCAAGATGAGTTGCTGTAGTTTTAGATAATTCCACAATTTTCTTAAAAGTTTAAACAAATACGAAAATAAAATCTAAAGATTATATCACACATGTGATTTTTAAAACCATAAAATAATAACAAAATAATTAAAATAAATAAATATAGATTCGATTCAAACAAATCAAGGCAGATATAAAATTAATAATCAATATAAAATTTATGGGAATATTTAGCTAGTTAACCATACTTGCTTACAATTATTTAGGTTAATTAAAATATAAATTCAAATTATTGATTTTTTTCTTTTAAATATGAAAAAATATTTTGGTGGGGATAATTTTCTTTGTTAATTAAATCAATTAAATTCTTTTGATATGGATCATTAATTGAATGATTAAATTATGCATTAACCTAAGAAAATAGCAAACCATTTAAATCTATAATTTTGGTGGAGTCACCAATTTAAACTCTTATTCAAGTTTTCCAAATTAGATCTAGAGTAAACTAATTCCATTGTTCACTTTTCCCAATAGAATTCTCGAGGGGTGTGCATCGTGGAACACTTAGGTCTTTGCCATTGCACACTTTGTTTGTGTTGTTTTTTCTATGCCCCTTACACATCGGTTAGTTCTTGATATAATTCTTATATGCCTTATTCCTTTAAGCTCTTAGGATGCTATTTGAGTGTTCCAAGTGTTGTGTCTTTAGGTGTTGACAAGTTTATCTATTTTGAAGCTAAAAACACTTGAAATACACAAAACATACATATATTTCCAAAAAAATAGATTTATATAAATAATCACATAAAAATTATGTAATCAAACATATTCCTTTCAATTAAGCACAATAATGTCACGAAATATCAGTGCTTTTCAAGCATTTATCACAAACCCTAACCAGCTTCTTGCTAGCCTCTAACAAGTAAAGTGATCTTAAAACTTAAAACAAAAAATAAATAAACTATAATAATCTAAATATTTTCATAGATTAACATAGTTTCATTTAATGTATGGAACATTCCTTGAAACCCCTAGGTGGCCATAAAGGACGAGTTAAAGTCTCATGAGGACTTTTAATGATGATATCCACAAACATCCTAAAATGTAAAAACTAAAACTAAAAGTAATTCACATGAAAAAATAAAAATTAAAACTAAAAATAACACAATAAAAACTAAAATAAAAAAATTCTAATGCTTTAGTTTCTTTTTAGTTCATGGTCAAAAACTCAAGCACAAGCTCATTCAACATCATAAAGGATAAAGTTCCTCGTCTAAATTAGTTACACATCACACATTCATGTCTAATCCTTATAAGATATACTCTTAATTCCATGCTGATCTTATGGATTCAAGCACTCAAGAAGGTATATGTGAACAAAAGTTATGTAAAGAATAAATCAAAAAGGTTAGCATATGAAAAACAAGAAAGGCTCAAATGTGCATAAAATTGATCTCATAAAAGGAATCAAATGTTAGGATTTGTGAATATATTCCTCAAGATGAATGAAAATGCTATTGACTTCAAGAGGATATTCCTATTTGTTTTGTATTTTTTAATAACCATCTCATAATTTCAAGAATTTAGGGTTATAGTATTTAGTTATACTACTTTCTCTTTTTTATTCTTTTAATAATTTTTTTAAGAGAATGGACCCATATACATATATATTTTTGATAAGTGGCTATTTTGGTTCTTTTTTATTTTAAGGGAGCCTCATATATATCTTTTTCTTCTTTTCTTACAAAAAGTCAAGCAAGAATGAAGATATGCACACTTTCAATTTCCACTTAAATCATTTAATCTAAGCAATGGAAATAAATACATGATACTTCATTAGATGTTTGAAATCCTAACATTCAATACAAAACCTAAAGAGATCACCTAACAATTTAAAATAAGAAGAAAAGTGTTTAAAGGAATAGAAGAAAAATAATTACTTAGAATAAAACATTTTTGGCTCATCAATCTTACAAGGTAATCTCTATTATTTGATTCCTAAACATCAATTTTGGGTTCATCTCAATTTCAACATCCAAGCATGGAACATAAACTATGAATATAACTAATTCATATAATAACCCATAAACATGTTTAAGATATCAAATAAACAATGCAAAGACTCAATCGTTCATATTAAGTTACCTAAAAACATGATAATTTTGTAACAATTTGTTTTTTTAAAATGGACCTAAATTCCCCTAAACAAACTAAACGATTATAGAATACTATCTAAAACATAACAATGGGATGAGATTGTAGCATCCATCCACAACCAAAATTGTGTAATGTCCTTGTTGCCATCGAAAAAGAATAAAGGAAATAAGAAAAGAACATTAAATATAAATAAAATAAAAAGTAAAACTACCGAATGGATGCTAAGGATTGTGTAACCATATACACTCAATGTATGTCGTGTTATGTCCTCCTTCTAAATAAGACTTCACACAATGCCTATCCATGAAAATTCCTTGTGCCGTAGGATTCAACAATTCCACCCCTCCATGAAGAAATAATTGGGAAATTGTGAACGGTCCACCCTATCTTGATTGCAATTTTTCTAAAACAATCTCTAATGAGTGTTAAATAATAGAACTTTCATTTCATGTAGTGTGCTCTTTGTAGATATTTGCATTTTCATTGGCTTTGTCCCTAATCTCTTCAAGCTCACTAAATTTAAGTAACCACTTCTCTCCTAATTTATTCATATCCATATTTAGCTCCTTAATTTCCCAATATATCATATTCTTGATTCAACAAGTAGGTGGCATGCCTTCCCAAAGATTAACAAATAAGGGCTCAACACAATAGGAGTTTTGTAATCTGTGCAATATGCTTATAAGGTATCATCCACCTTGATTTCCCAATCCTTCCTTGAATTTAACACAATGTCTTTTAGAACCCCTTTGATTTGCCTATTACTCATATCCACTTGACCAGAAGTTTATGGATGGTATGGAGTGGCCACTTTGTGTGTCATATCCACTTGACCAAAAGTTTGTGGATGGTATGGAGTGGCCACTTTGTGTGTGATGTTGTAATTCTTCAATAACCCATCAAAATGCTAATTACAAAAATGGATTCTTCCATCACTAATTATTGCTCTAAGCATCCTAAACCTACTAAATATCAAATCCTTCAAAAATTTCATAACATAGTTAGCATCATTCATTTTAGTATGTATAGCTTTAACCTAATTGGACACATAATCAATATGGTTTAGAATGTATTCATTACCAAAATATGCAAAAATGGACCTATAAATTAAATCCCCCAGACATTAAATATTTCAACAACTATATTAGATGTCAAAGGCATTTCATCACATTTTCCTCTTTTACCTATCCTTTGACATCAATCACAATGCATGCAAAACATATGAGCATCCTTAAACAAAGCTGGCCAATAAAATCCAAATTGTAATACCTTAAGAGCAATTTTCTTACCACCAAAATGACCCCTACAATGAAGTTCATGATAAAAGACTAGAATGCTTTTATACTCCTCCTCATGCGTACACCTCCGGATGACTTGATCTTGACAAAGCTTGAATAGATGAGGGTCATTCTAGTAGTATTGTGAACAAGAATGTAAAAATATTTTCTTTTCTTGAAAATAAATATTACGTCTCAAAAAACCAATAGCAAGATAATAAACTATGTTAGAAGGTTAGGACCTATTGTAAATAATTATTCATCAAGAAAGGTCTCAACAGTATCTTATTTACTCTTACCTTTAATAGAATTAAACTCAAAAATTAACCTAGATGGATAATCAAATACTACATTTTTGCTACCTTTCTTATCTTTGATGTCTAGTTCAAATTCTTACACGAGAAAAACCCACCTAATTAATCTTAGCTTAGCATTCGATTTATGTAGCAGATATCTCAAAGTAGTATGATCAAAATGCACAATTACTTTAGATCCTACCAAGTAAGACCTAACTTTATCTAATGAAAACACAATAGTCAAGGACTCTTTTTAGTGTAGAATAATCAGTTTAGGCATAATTGAGTGTTTTTCTAGCATAATAAATGACATGTAAGTGTTTATCAACTCTCTAGCCCAAAATAGCTCCTATAGCAAAATTTGAAGCATTACAAATTATCTCAAAAAGGGAGAGACCAATCAGGTGCCTTAATAATGAGGCCTAAAGTTAATTTACCTTTCAAAGTATTAAAAGAAACAAGACAATCATCATTCAAATAAAATAAAAACATCTTTCAAAAAAATGTTGCATAGATGAGGACTTATTTTAGAAAATCTTTAGTAAATTGCCTATAGAAACTCTCATGTCTTAAGAAGCTCCTAATCCTCTTAATAGATGTAGGGGCAATAGTTTAATAATTGATTATATCTTTACCTTATCGACCTCAAGTCTTTTGTTAGAAATTATATGTCCTAGCATAATCCCCTGTTGAACCATAAAATGACTTTTTTTCCCAACTAAGTGTCAGGTTTCTTTCAATGCAATATTCTAAAACTAAAGTCAATTTATGTAAGCAATCATTAAATGAAGTTCCAAAAACATAAAAATAATCCATAAATACCTCAATGAATTTTTCCACCATTTATGAGAATATAGATATCATACATCTCTAAAAAGTGATGTGATAATTACATAGCTTGATTGGCATCCTCTTGAAAGAAAATGTCCCAAATGTACATTTGAATTTGGTATTATCCTAATCCTCTAGTACAATGGGTACATTATAACAACCTGAAAGACCTTCCAAAAAACAATAGAGTCAACCTAGATAATCTTTCTAGCATCTTATCAATGAACAAAGGGTAAAGTGATCCAGTTTAGAAAACAAATTCAATTTTATAAATTCTATACATAATTTTCATTATGTGATTGTCCTAATGGACCTTAACTCATTTTTCTCATTTTTAACCACTATGATTCCAAATTTCTTAGGTATACCATAAGAACTGGATTGACGTTGGACAAATAACTTATATTACTAAGAGTTTTAGAACTTCTTTTTTAAGCACTTCTTACATTACTAGATTTATTCTCCTTTGGGCTTCTCTTATCAGTTTAGCATTATCCTTAATATTAATCTTATGTATACACATAGTTGGACTAATGCCTATAATATCCCTAATAATCCAACCTATTACTTTCTTGAATCACTTAAGCTCCCTGATAAGTTTTTTTTCTTATTTTTTTTGTCAAAGTGAAAGAAATAATAACCAGACAGGTATCTCCTTTCCCAAAAACACATATTTTATGCTATTATGAAATTCTTTAAGTTCTAGCTTAGGCAAAGTGGCCTCTTCACCAGGTGAGGAATTAAATAAGTCTAAAGGTGTATTAGATTCTTCTATAAGTGTGGCATTGTCTAGCATCTTATAATACCACTTAGTTTCCTCATCTAAATCCTCTACTACCTTTTCAACTATAAGAGCTACTTCCAATTTGTCTTCCAATCTTTCCTACAAAAAAGTGTTATGAGCAAGTGTATTCATGGAATCATATTAAAACATTCATCAATAGTAGAGATAGAAGGAATAGGTGAAGATATAAAAACTTTAAAATGAACTATCTCTCCCAAGGTTGTCATTGTCAATCTCACATCTTAGACATCAAAAATTGTCTTGGTAGTGGCCATGAATAATCTACCAAGAAGTATTGTATGTTCCTTGTCAAAGAATGGGTTTTTCTATATGTCTAGAACCATAAAATCAACAGGTATTATTAATTTGTCTACCTGTACAAGCAATTCTTCAACCATTTGCTTTGAATATTTAACAGATCTATGCATAACTTGAAGGAACATGGCTGTAGGTTTTAATTCCCCCAAACCTAGCTGCAAGAAAATAGAGTAGGGAATCTAACATGGCTTTAGCTACCTTCATATCCCTTATAGTAATATTAATGATAAAACCTCTTGGGTTTTTCAACTATGGGTGTAGATTATGTTGAAGCACAACACTAGAAACTTCTGACACCATAACTTTCTCACAAGCTTGTACAGTTTAATTCCTTGAAGAACTTTACATAGGAGGGCACATTATTGGTCATATCTAACAAAGAATAAAATTATGTTACCTTTAGAAAGTATAGCAAAAAGATCATAAAACTACATATCTTGCTTTGACTTTCAACCAGTTTGGAAATGGTATTGGTGGATGGTGTGGTGTTGATGACTTTTATATTTTGGGAATTCATTTCTTTCCTTAGAAGGCTCATCATGTTTGGCACTTGTCTTTCCACCATATTTGGAGACTGTATTTTTTTCTTCCATTTTATTTGTAATAGATGGTAAACCATTAGAAATCTCAAGTAAAATTTTATTAACCAACTTACCACTTTGAAGGACTATAATACCCTTCCCTTGTTGTATTTGACTATATAGCTTTCCTTTCTCCTTTGTTTCTTATACTTTCCCAGCTACCCCACTTGCGCTTACACCCTTTTTATTAAAGCCTCTAAGGAATTCAACATCTTATTGCTCATCAAGTTATCTCTAGTAACTTGAATAAAGACATTCAAATTATCCTCTAATGATGACCTATTGGGTTGATTTGTTGGATAAGGTTGGCTTATATTTGGCCCTTGTATTTGGTTTTGGCCATATACTAGGTTATTGTTTGTTTTCTATGAAAAGTTAGGTTGATTTTTCCACCTAAGACTGTAAGTATTGGTAAAAGGATTCTTGGGTCAAGATTGGTACCCTTGCACAAGATTAGCTTCCTAAATGGTACCTGCATTAGGAGCATCTACAAAAGAGTAAACATTAGCACCATGCATAAATGCACTAAAAAATCTACGTACCATTTGGCTTGACATATTCTTGGAAGTGAGGAATTAACAACCAACATCTCATATAGCTTATAATTTCACTTTACAATCTTTTCTTCCATATCTCCTCCTATAGCATTATCAACCGTGTATTGAAATTATTGTGTCAATGCATTATAGAAAAACTAATTCTATAATAGCAGCTGGTATCTATGGTGTGGGCATTGAATCAAAAGGAGTTTGAATCTATCACAAGCTTCATGGAATGGCTCTCTATCCATCTATCAAAATATGGATATATATGCCCTCAAGTCGACAATCTTTTTTATGGGAATTGAACTTACATGTAAACTTATTATAGACTGTTTTCCAAGTAGTTAAAGAGCCCGATTTTAGAGTCATAAGCCAAGACATAGTTCTATCCTTGAGTATGTAAGGAAAACACCACATGCTAAGCTATTCTTCATCAAGTCTCTACAATGGAAATTTTTTTACAGTAACATAAAAATCTATAACAAAATTTAAGGGCCTTCATTTGGGATATTGTAGAACGAAGGCAATATAAAATAATGAATATTTTTCAATTCATAATTCTTTGCCACCTCTCTCAAATGTATGCAAGAAGTAGCAGTGCCAATGATTTTCCTTGCATAATCCTTCACCATTATTTGCCTATCTCTAGCATCACATATGTCTACTTGTACTTGAGGTTGCTCTTCCTCCCAGATGTTAATATCTAGATTTCTTGAATATATTTAATCTTGTGTATGTCAACAATAAAATGTATGAAATCCTTTCCTAAATATCTCCTACCTTATATACACTAATACAAAAACAAAAATCAAGGTAGCAAAGAACTTAGCACTAAACTGAGCACTATTGGAAATACAATAAAAAGAAAAGAAATATAAACGAGTAAAACAATTTAAGCACCTAAAAATAAAAAAGAAAATTAAATAAGTAATAAAAATAAAATTCATAGATAAAATAAAATAATAAAAGAAATAAATAGAATAAACAACTAAAAGCATATAAATAAAAGAAAAGAAATTAAAATAAACAAAAATTTAAATCACCCACAAATATTCACAAAATCATAAAAAAAAGAGTATGAATATTAACAAAGAGCTTTTAAGAATTTCGATAATAAAAATCTAAAATACTATTCTTCCCGGACAACGGCACCAAAAACTTGATCCACAAATTTTGTATTTAAAGAAGTTTGCAAGTGTACAAATCACTTATAATAAGCAATAAGTATACTCCTAAGATTGATCTCAAGAGAAATTGTAGTGGTTTTAGATAATTCTTCAATTTTCTTAAAAATTAAAAAAATACGAAAATAAAACCTAAACATTCTATAAGGTTTATGTGAGTGTTGGTGATATTTGTGAACAAAAAATATAATTATAATTTTAGTTTCTAGGTGTATCTTAAAAGAATATTTTCAAGTTGAAGAAACTATCGAGCCTAAATGATTATATCTTTGGTATATCTTTATTCCCATGCATGTTAGAATGCATATTAGACACATAGAAACAATATGAAAATAGGCTACACAATCGATTGAGTAGTGACTACATCGATTGAGTTATATTACCTATTGAATTAATTATTTATATGAATAGATCGATCGAGTATTAATCGATCGAGGAATTAATACTTAATCAATCTAGCACTAGTTCAATCGATATTAATGACATGATGGATCCATTTTTTAGAATTAATTAATCGATATACTGAATCGATTGAGAGGACATTTGATCAATCGAACTTTGTACTCGACCAATCAAGTGGCTAAGGCTTTGATTTTAAAACCTATTTCTAATATGAATTGGATTGGCTTACTATTTTGACCTTATTCCTTGAAACTCATTTAGCTGATTTTATGGACAAGGTGGTAATTTTACTTGACCTAGTGTGCTTTAAAATATTTTATAAATATAAACCTAAGAAAATAATTGAAACTAAT
The DNA here is from genome assembly GCA_033030585.1 of Hippophae rhamnoides. Taxonomy (NCBI): domain Eukaryota; kingdom Viridiplantae; phylum Streptophyta; class Magnoliopsida; order Rosales; family Elaeagnaceae; genus Hippophae; species Hippophae rhamnoides. The sequence continues at coordinate 26,864,713 of CM065431.1, read as the reverse complement.
AATACAAGAGCTTAATTGTATTTATTCTCTTCATCTTTTATTCTCTCTCCTATTTTGTAAAAAAAATTAAGTAAGCTTTTTCGTTAAGTTAATTTATCAAACATTTATGGTTGTGTTTGATGGATTAACAAGCCTACAATTATAATTATGTTATTGGGCTTTTAACTATTTGATATTGTTTAAATCAACTACACAAGATTGTTCATTATTGAATGTACTCTAGTACACATACTTGTTAACAAGCCTACAATTATAATTGTGTTATTGTGCTTTTAAATAATTATTTTAGAGTTTCTTTTTTTTTCAATTTATCTAATATATTGTTTAAATCATCTAGTTAGGGTTGTTCATTATTGAATATGCTCTAGAATAAACACTTGCACTTGTGTTTATATGCAAAATATTTAGGTGATAGTAGTGTGGGCTTGATTAACTCATGGAACTCGAGTCTGTCGTAATGTTGGTCCAGATCCGAAAGCAGCTATTTATAAGTAGGTTACTTAAAGTATTACCTAGATGGGTAGTTTGAGTCATAGTCTTCTAACTGGATACTCATTTTTCATAGTGGATAGTTAAGTGGTTTTTTGGACCGATGATTTTTCTCTTAGGTCAATGGTATGACATAAGTTGTTTCCACCTAAAAATCTCGTTTTAATCTTTATATTTTCGCATTACTTTATTTACATGTGATTGGTTGCTTGGATGCTTATGAAATTTTAATTTTTCATACTTTCACTAATATTCTATTCACCTAATAATTAGATAATTAGATCCATAACTAAAAAAAGAAACTTTTGTTTTGTATTAGAGTCGTTTACTAGATACACTTAGTGTGCTTAGGACCTTGTTATAGATTATTTTATTGAGGGTGATAACTTAGATTTTGAGAAAATTAATCTTCTTTTCTTTCTAAATATAATGTTAAACGTTTTCAAGAATTATTCTCTAAAGGTTCTAGAGCCATAAAAAAGGTATGCTAGTTTAAAAGTGAAAATAGAAAAGTTAATGAACAACTTGATATATATGAAAGCTTTTTAACTAAATTAAAAGAAGAAAATAATATTTTTCAAGAATAATGCTTTGAATTTGAGTCTTACAGGTTTGAAAGAAGAAAATAAAAGGTTGCAGTTGATAAAGAAAAATTAATGCAAGAGATAAAATAATCCATGAAAGTTGTGAAAAGGCTAACAATTGGTGCTAAAAGGTTGAACACGATTCTTGATTATGGAAAGCCTTTTGGAGACAAGAGATGAATAGGATATGTGGATGAGCACAATACACCAACCTCCTCAAAATCAACTGTGTTTGTAAAACCTTCTAATCCCTACCATTCACACACATCTCTTGCATCTACTTCTAAGTTTATTCCTATATGTCACAACTATAATAGAAAAGGGACATATTATACCTAAATATAGATTCTTGATAATCTATAATTATGCTGATAATTTGCATGCATCCTATTCAAGAAATAACAATCATGTTTTCATAAATAAGCACATTATTCAAAAAATTAGAAAAGTTTTTATTTAAATTTTTGTGTAGCCTATACTACAATTAAAGCTGAATCTTTTAATGCCTGGTATTTTGATAGTGGTTGCTTTAGACATATGACTAGTAATCGTTTTCTCTTAAAAACTTTTGAAAAATATAAAAAAAGAGACAAGTAAGTGAGATAACTCATCTATGTTATGTTTCTAAAATAGAACCAAAAAATGTTAATAAAGCTTTAAAAGATGAATTCTGGATAAATACCATGCAGGATGAGCTAGCTCAATTCACTAGGAATGATGTTTGGACTTACATACCTAGACCTAAAGATAAAAACATCATAGGAAATAAATGGGTATTTAAAAATAAATTTGATGAACATGATATTGTGATTGAAAACAAGGCTAGACTAGTTGCACAAGGATATAAACAAGTTGAAGGAATTGATTTTGTTGAAACATTTTCTCCTATAACTAGGTTAGAATCGATTAGGATTTTACTTGCTATTACATGTTTTATGAAATTCAAACTCTTTCAAATGGATGTAAAGTCTACCTTCTTAAATGGTTTACATAGTGAAGAAGTCTATGTTGAATAATCAAAAGGTATTGTTAACTTACAATTTCTAGAATATGTTTATAAAATCAATAAGGCCCTTTTACGGTTTGAAACAAGCCCTAAGAGCTTGGTATGAGAGACTTAAAGCTTATCTTTTGAACAAAGGTTTTGTTCGAGAGGAATTTGATAAGACTCTTTTTATTAAAAAGACCAAAGAAGATATATTCATAGCTCAAATATATATCAATGACATAGTCTTTGGGTCAACATCCAATTCTCTTGATGATGATTATGTGAACATAATGACCAATGAATTTGAAATGTCTATGACGATTAAGCTTACATACTTTCATGGTTTATAAATTAAACAATTAAAAAAGGGAATCTTTATTTCTCAAACCAAGTATGCATGTAATTTAATTAAGAAATTTAGACTTGAAAAAATCGAGCATTTGAGAAAACTCATAAGTACTAATACCAAGATCTCAATGGATGATTCAGGTAAGAGCATTGATCAAATGCTATATAGAAGTATGATAGGAAGCTTGTTGTACCTCAAAGTAAGTAGAGATGATATTTGCTTTAGTATTGGTGTATGTGCATGTTATCAATTAGATCCTAAGGAATCACACATTGACCATGTCAAAAGGATCATTAGGTACGCCTATGGAATAAAAAAATTTGGTATATGATTTACTAATGATACTACACATGAAATTAGTGGATACACAAATGTAAATTGAGCATGAAATGAGGATGTATGAAAAACACTTCATGTGGATGCTTCTATATTGAGAACAATTTTGTATCATTACATAGCAAGAAACAAAACTCCGTCTTATTATCTACTATAGAAGTAGAATACATTGTTGTTGGAAGCTCCCACACACAACTTATGTGGATGAATAATATGCTTAAGGAACATGGCTTTGAGCAAGGTACAATTCCTCTTTACTGTGATAACACTAGTGTTATATGTATCTCTAAAATTCATGTTTTACATTCTCGAAGAAAATATTGAGACATTAGACATCATTTCATTAGGGAACTAGTAGAAGATAAAGTTTTATCCCTTAAGTCTGAAAGGTAATTAGTTGATTTATTCACTAAGGTACTTGTTACCCAAATATTAGAATCTCTTAGAAGCTCCTTAGGAATCTTCACTATTGATTAACATTTCCTAGTATTTTTTCATTATTTTTTATAATATATATATATAAAAAGGGAAGTAGACTTGCTCTAACTTGACATAGACATTACATGTTACTCTCATACTTTTGACTACATTTGGAACAACTGGATATTATGACTTATACACTTATATGTCTTATGCATCTAGTGATCAATGTCAACATAATCCTATTCACACACTCACTTGACACATATGTGTGTCATGCATGAAATTTATGATTGATTATATAAGTATTTAGAAACTTAGATAACCTTGAATGCTAGAATTGTGTTTGAGCTCTATCTTACACTTTATAAAATGATGCTATAGAGAAACACTATGATGTGTGAAGCTACTATAGTGAGCAGAAAGATATACCTCACAACTAGTGTTAAAATCATCATTCTAGGTTTTTGACTTATGCATATTTCCTTAAAAATAATATTATTAGAGGACATAGAAAAATAATACAAAAGTAATTGCTCGTATAAAAAGAAAGAACCACAATTGGTTATACAAAAAGAAAATAAATAACCAATCTCTCACACAAAAATAATTAATACAAGAGGGGAATACAATATATATATTAAAGTTCTTTTGTACAAGTATGAATTGAACTGCAATTTTTTTATAATAGGTGATACTTCTTCCTTTAAATCCTTTATAACTAGTCATAAATGGACTAATTGACATACTATTACAATTTTAATTTTTATCTCACTTTTGGTGGCTGTCGATATGTTACTATATGTGTTAATATGTTTATGTGTCTTGTCTGCATATATTTATGTTATCAATGGATAATCACATCTTGAACAAAATTAATCTCATCATTTGTATGTACTATTGTAGTCATTTTAAGCTAAGTCTACAACTCTCAATTTAAATATATATATATATATATATATATATATATATCAGTTTTTATAAAAAAAACAATTAGAATAATTTATTTAGAGAATTTGTAGAACTTAGAGAGAGTTTATTCATTCTCTGGAAAACTTATTGTTTTCAGCTCTTTTTTTATTTGTTATGAGCTTTTCAAAATGTGTACTCTTCATTTCAATCAAACTTAAATACACTGCTTGTTTCCTCAACCTATTGTCATTATTTTATAATTATATTGTTTATTCGTATGACAAAAAGAAGGAGAAAACTAGAACATTAATTGAAAAATATACAAAAGAGGGAGAGTAAATTTAGAGGGAGAATTACTTTGAAAATTGAACTTTGAAAAAAATTTATGGAAATATTACACATAGAGAGAGTTATGTTTTTTAATTTCTATCTAGTGATTACTCACTCTTATGAATATTCCTTGTTTTTCTATTATTAGATCCATTGACCTATTGTGAACAATAAGTCCTTCGGGAAAAGTTGTTTTCTTGTTGATGTTTTTATTTTTCAGTATAAACATAAGCTTTCAAGATTCAAGCAAAGATGGTTCCAGTGGATCATAGAATAGTACCACTATGTAAAAAAATTAATTTTTCCATGAGCATTATATATATATATATATATATTAAGAGAGAGAGAGAGAGAGATTTGTTACATGAATATTCCAAAAGTGGATATTGTAAGGTTTATCTAAGTGTTGGTGATATTCATAAAAAAATATATAACTGTAATTTTAGTTTCTAGGTTTGTCTTAGAAGAATATTTTCAAGCCAAAGAAGCTATTAAGCCTCAACGATCACATCTCAGGTATATCTCTATTTCCATGCACATTATATTGATTAGACACAAATGAACAATATGAAAATAAGCTACTATATCGATCAAGTAGTGACTAGATCGATCAAGCTATATTACCTATTGAATTAATTATTTATATGACTAGATCAATGGAGGAATTAATAATCGATCAATAAAGCATTAGATCGATTGAGACTAATGGCTAGATCGATCTATTTTTTAAGAATTAATTAATTTCTACATTGGATCGATTGAGAGAACATTCGATGGATCAAACTATGTACTCGATCGATCAAGCACTTGATTAGATCGATCGAGCAATCAGAGCTTTGATTTTAAAAACTACGAATTGTATTGGCTTTTTACTATAATTTCCTTATTTCTTAAAACTCATTTAGTTTATTTTATGGACAATATAGTAATTTTACTTTGACTTAAAGTACTTCAAAATATTCTATAAATATAAACCTAAGCATATAATTGAAACTAACCACACAAGAGCTTAATTATGCTTATTCTTTTCATCTTTTATTCTCTCTCATGATTTGCTAAAAGTTTTCAAGAAGATTTTTCATTAATTTAATTTATCAAATATTTATGGTTGTGTTTGATGGATTAACAAGCCTATAGTTATAATTATGTTATTATGCTTTTAGTTGATTATTCTAGAGTTTCTAATTGTTTTTTATTTTTCTAAAATATTGTTTAAATCAACTAAGTAGGGTTGTTTGTAATCAAATCTACTCTAACACACACAATTGCACTTGTGTTTATGTGCTAACTTTTTAGGTGACAGTAGTGGGGATTCTATTAACTCGTGGGACAAGGCCCCTTCTTGTAGAGGCTATGATGAAAGCAACAGCTTGTAAGTAAGTTACATAGAGGTATTACCTAGGTGGATAGTTTGAGTCCTAGCCTTGTTACTAGACATTTATTTTTCATAGTGGATAGTTAGGTGGTCCGGTAGACAGGTGGTTTTCCTCCGAGGTCATTGGTATGACCTAGGTTGCTTTCATATAAAAATATCATGTGTTAATCTTTATATTTTTGCATTACTTTATTTACATGTGATTGGTTATGAAATTTTAATTTATCATAGTTTTACTGATCTTCTATTCACCCAATAATTAGATGATTAGATCCGTAACTAAAAAAAGAAACTTTTACATTCAAGGATTAGGTTTTAAAAATCCTAAACTAATAACAAAATAATTAAAATAACTAAATATGGATTCGATTCAAACAAATCAAGATATAAAATTAATAATCAGGAGAATTTATGCGAATATTTAGCTAGTTAACCATACTTGCTTATAATTATTTAGGTTAATTAAAGTTTAAAATCATATTGTTGATTTTTCTTTTTAAGTATGAAAAAATTAGCGAGATTCATTTTCTTTATTAATTAAATCAATTAAAGTCTTTTGGTGGGGATCATTAACTATTTGATCAAATTAATTATTATGTTTAAGGAAATAGAAAACCACTTAAATATATGCTTTTGGTGGAGTTACTAATTTAAAGTCTTATTGAACTTGTTTAAATTAGATCTAGATGACATTTCTGAAACCTAATTCTCATATTCTAAATCCATTATGAAGAATAAATAGCTAATAAATTATTGAAAAATAAATCTTGCAACAAATCTTGAATCAAGAAATAATCTTTATTTATTTTATTATTAAAATTTCATCTAAATAATATATACAAACATGGCAACAAAGTTAAATTTAGTGAGACACACTTAGCTTAAAATCTGTGATTAGTGGTTCAGAACTAGCATTCAAATATTTAGAAAATGCAAAAAGATTAATTTGAAAACAATTATTACAAATCAGATCTAAATACAAATTCAGGATGGATGATGTATCCTATTCCAAAATTGCGACCTTGATCTTCAAAGCATTCTTGAATATTGAAATATCTTTTATTCTTTTCTTGATTTGAAAACACTCCAAAAGAAGCTACCCATGTTATATTATGAATCTAATCTCTATTATGTTTAACAAAAATAAAAATAAAAACTATTCTAAAGAAAATTAAACTGATGGCTAATATTTAATCAAAAAACTATATGTAGCCTAAAACCTAAATGAGTTATTTATAGGAAAATCTTAAGTGAAGGGCTCGGAATAAAAAATCAGGGTTGCAAGCTATAACACATAATTTTCCATGCTATCACACAAGGGTCGATCACACTCGCACAATACAAATCGAGAAGGCCTCATATCAACATATATTAATTCGTGTCATGGCACAAATATTCACTTTTTCCTGTAGAATTCCTTAGAGCTGTGCACCATGACACACATAGTTCTTTGCCACGACATGCTTTGTTTGTGTAGTTTTCTTCTTTGGCCTTTACATATTAGTTGGTTCTTGATTTAAGGATTATATACCTTACTATTTTAAGCTCTTAGAGTGCTATTTGAGTGTCCAGTTATTGTTCATTTGTGTGTTGAAGCTAAAAACATTTGAAATAGACAAAACATACTCGTGATTCTGAACAGATAGGTTTGCATAAATAATCATGCAAATGTGATACAATCAAACTTGTTTCTTTCAATTAAACACAATAATATAACAAAATATGAGTGCATTTCATGCACTTATCAACTAGCAAAAACGGGTAAGGCTGGGGGATGAAGAGAAAACTATATTTAAGATGAGAGAGTCTATATGAATGGTAGGTAATTCCTTTTGGTCTTTACAATGCTCCTAGTACTTTTATGAGGCTCATGAATCAAGTACTAAATCCTTTCATAGAGATTTTTGTGGTGGTTTATTTTGATGACATTTTGTTACATAGCCAAATTGAAGAAGAACACATTGAAGATCTCAAGTCAATTCTGCAAGTCTTGAGGGAAAAAAAGCTTTATCTGAACCTTGAAAATGTGAGTTTGCTACAGACAAATTATTGTTTCTTAGGTTCTTTATTAGCTCAGAAGGAATTTCTGCTTACGAGAGAAAAGTAGCAACTATTAGGAAAGGGCCTCCAAGCGATAAGAAGCTTCCAAGGCTTGGCCATTTCTTATAGAAGATTCATTAATAAATTTAATTTTTATTGTGGCATCCAATATCAATTGTTTAAAAAGGGGAAATTCCAGTGGGGAAGTGAACAAGAGGACAATTTTCAATTGATCAAACAAAAGATGAGTTAATCTTCTCTACTAGCACTACCTGATTTCATTAAGGTTTTTGAATTGAAACTTATGCATCCATAGTAAGGATTGGAGCTATGTTTTCACAAGATGGGATACAATTTGAATTCTTTAGTGAGAAACTAAATAAGGCAAGACATAAATGGTATACTTATGACCAATAACTCTATGCAATAGTTTGAGCTTTCAAACATTGGAAACTATTCAAAAGGGATTTGTACTCCATGGTGATCACAAATCTCTAGATTATATAAATGCACAAAATAGTATTTTAAGAGTGCATGCTTTATGGATGATATTTTTGTATAAATTCACCTATGTGTTTAGGCACAAATCTAGGAAACAAAACAAAGTTGCAAATGGGCTTAACAGGAGCCATCACTACTACAATATATGCTTTTAGTCTCGGGATTTTAGCCTCGGTTATTTTAAAAACCGAGATCATAGGGTTTTGACCACGGTTTGATAAAAACCGAGGCTATAGTGTATACATATAGCCTCGGTTTTATCAGTAACCGTGACTATAAGTTAAATTACAAAAACTACTTAAATATATATAAAAACATTTATATAGCAACAATTATTAAATAACTATGATTATAATTAAAATAACATAGTTTTCAATATTAAAATACTATATGTCATTCATTTAAAAAAATACAAAAAATATTTTATAATTCTTTTTATTTTTATTTTATAATATATATATATATATATATATCAAATTTTTCCATCAAAATTTTTTTGACTCTTTTTTTTTTACTTTTTTTTCTTCTAATTTTCTAATTAATTTCGTTTTGCACGCAAATTAAATAATATATAATATTAATAACATTCCCCAGCATTCTTAAGTAATATATATATATAATATTAACTACCCCATCCCACTTAACTAATATATATAGAATATTAATTACCAATCCGATTAAGTAATATATATATATATATAACATTAACTACCCCTTCCCACTTAACTAATATATATATAATATTAATTACCAATCCGATTAAGTAATATATATATATATATATATAATATTAGTTACCCACCCAATTACCCCAGGCATAATCTCCAAAAAAACTTTCGGCGTCCATTATATCCAGGAGCTCGTGTGACTCAATTTCTCACCGAGTAACACCACTCCACGTCGCGCCTCAAGATATTGTCGACGAACTCCTCCAACAGCTCCTCATTTCCAACACTTCGCTCGACATTTACAGGAACTTTTTTCCCTAACCTCTCTTCTTCTTTTCTCTCTGTTTTGTTTTTGTTCATATTCCCCTCTTTGCAACTCGACGCCCAACCATTTCTACTGTCGTTGCTGGCGATTCAGCTCCGAATAAATGTAATACCCTCTTTTTTTACTATATAAAATCATATATGTGATCAAGTTATAAATGGTGAGGATATATGTAACAAAATTAAAACTCAAAAATATTTCTGATAATTTAAATATAATTATTAACAAAGTTAATAATTTAAGGATATCAGTTACAATGTATAAAAGGTTATGATTTTTCTTGGTAAGTTATAAATTTGAAAATATATTTGATGAAAGATAAAACTTAGAGATTTGTGATAATATCCTAAGTCCTTGATTACCTAACTGTTCCTCTACTGCATTATGCTATCACAATCTACATTTTCTGTTTCTTTTCCTGTTTTATGTTGAACTTTTTAAAACTTTTTATAGTTTTTTTTTCTTTTTTTAAATGAAAAATCTTTGTTTAGGTTTGAGCTACTTGATATATGATTTCTTTGTTTTCATGTTTCTTGGAGAAAGGAAACGAAACCAAAAAAAAATGGAAAAAGAAAAAAGTTATGAAATAGGCAGGCACCACAAGACCAATATCAGAATTAGTTTAATAGATTCCATCATACACCTCCTATAATATACATCTAACACTTATCAACCATTAGATTTTTTAAAGCAATCTCATCCACATAATTGATTTTAAAAATAATATATATATACACATATAAGATGTATTATAAAACTTTCCAGGTTACTATCATATTGCTTTTAAAAATCGAATAGTCTTCTAGTCGACTTGTATTAAAATCTATTTTAATCAATCAGTTTTCATCTTTTTTTATCCAATAGAGAGTACTCCATGAATCACCTAGTAACTTGGTAGCTTAATTGGTTGAGTTTGCATCTCTCAAAATAAAGGGACCTTGATTGAATATCTCTAATCTCATATCCACCTCATCAAAATAGTGGTTATCAATTGATATTAAAAAAAATTACTTTCAATTTCATGTCAAAAGTTTCAACCAATATTGTATGATTTTAAAAATAAATGATGAAAAGAAAGCTAATTAGTAAGCTATTAGCAACACTAGTGGGTAGTCCTTCAGTTAGAAACCAATATATAAATATTCTTGTTAAGGGGTGATAGAGAAAGCTTTTGTATTAACAAGCCTACTAGATCTTTGATTCTTTGGTGCATTTGGTGCTCGTGTAATCTGGTCAGTGCGTTGGTGTTGATCTAGTCTTTGGTGTTAGTCGCCGGTATCGGTACGGCATTAGTCGTCTTGCAGATCGTACTGCATTAGCCGGTGTGGTGTCTTGGTGTAGTGCGCTAGTCTTTGGTTTTGTCTGTCTTTGGTGCTCTCATCCTAGTCTTTGATGCTTATTACTTCTTGTGCGTCTCTGCTAATTCTACTCATGTATTTTATTTTATAACAAAAGGGTTGTGCTTTTCTTCTTGCTAAGTTTTAGCTTCTATTATTATATTTTTCTATTTTAGTCTTCATTTGAGGTTGTCATTATAACCCCATTTGTGGATCAATAAACCACTTGTTTTGACTTATTTCTACCTATTGATCTACATTATACTTTCATTCGGAGTAATATTGTACAATTAGGTATGTTCTTTGGGGTTGTGAAATGCTTATACATTGTTATTCAATTTCTGAATGATCTACGTATGGATAACTTTGTTAGTGATCAATTGTTCAATATTGGACTATGTATTATTGGTGTGATCCTTCCTTGGCTTTTATGTTTTTTTTTAGTTTTTTCCTTGATGTGTAGTGGGTTCTCTCTCCCAAATACTTTAACTTTCCTTGACCCTTCCATAGTTATTTATTGGTAAGCATTAAAACACTTGATTGTTGTTGGTACTATTGTTGTTAAATTGATTTAAATCTCCCTACTACTGGTGATGCACTGTTGGTTCTACTGGTGGTAGTGTTGGCACTGCTACGCGACGCTGAGTTGGTGATGGCGCTGTGTTGGTGTTGTTGGTGCGTTGTGCTGCTGGTGTTGTACGCTTGTGTTGCTGATGGCGCTATACTGGTGCCTAGCGCTAGTGCATTGGCGCTGCTGGTATTGGTAATTAATACTAAGTTTTTTTTCATGTTTGTAATTAATACTAAAAAGTTAGTTTGTAATACTAAGTTGTTTTTGTGTATAATAAACTCTCAAATATAATTATACTTTTAATTTTAATATAATATGATTTTTAATATTGTAATTTATATTAATTTTTAATATTATAATTACTAATTGTATTTTTTGTAATTTATGTATACCCTATGACCTCTGTTATTAGAAAACCGAGGCCATAGGGTATTTTTTTAATTTATGTATACCCTATGGCCTCGGTTATATGCTAACCGAGGCCATAGATACACCCTATGGCCTCGGTTAAAAACCGAGGCCATAGGTCATTACCTATGGTCTCTCTCACTTAGGCCTCGGTTCTTATAACCGTGGCTATAGACCTACGGTCACGGTTAAAAACCACACTCATGTTATAAATAATTAACTTTGAGTGTCTTTCTATACAATATTTTGATGATGAAGATTTTAGTGCAATTTGAAAGAAGTGAAAATTTTTGAAGTGACTGGTGACTACCATGTGCAAGAAGGTGTTTTGTTCAAAGATAACCAACTTTGCATACCTAAAACCTCTCTTAAAACTCAAATAATCAAAGAAATATACGAAGGTGGGCTTGCAACTCATATACGGCAAGATAGGACAATTCTTTTATAAAGGAAAGGTATTTTTAGCTTGTGCCTAACTCTATATGGGGAGACTTAAGTATGGATTTTATTCTTGGACTCCCTACAGCTCAAAGGAAGGTTGATTCCATATTAGTAGTGGTGGATAGGTTTTCTAAGGTGGTTCACCTGATTACGTTCGGGAAAATCAATGATGCTAGTCATACAACTTCACTTTTCTTTAGATACATTGTTCAATTACATGGAATTCCTAAGTCCATAACCTCATACAAGGATGTCAAATTTATAAGTCACTTTTGGAAGGAACTTTAGAAAAGGTTCAACACTTTTCTCAATTTAAGTACTGATTATCATCCACAATCATATAGGAAAATTGAGGCCCTTAACATGTCCATTATGCTTCCATGTTCATTTACTAAGAATCCCAAGAAATGGGATTTAGTTCTTTTCCATAATTTACTATGAATAACAAAAGGGTGAGTTGATAATAGTGCATTTGAACAGGCAATGACTACCCACTATTGTATGCCATAAATTGCAAGCAAGAAAATTTGGTTTGTGTCCAATACTTAAGAAGATTAACACTAACTCCTATGTCATTACATTACCTGCACATTAGGGAATTTATTCCACTTTTAATATTGCCAATATCTACATTTATCATCCTCCTAATGAAGTTAGTGCCATTCTTGAGAATTTAGTCGAATATTTTCAAAAAGTGGATTTGGATGCAAAAGCATAGCTCTTTTTCCTTATCTTTATCTCTGATTGTTGTTTTCATTTTTTTATAACTATTGCCATTTACTTATTTTCTATGTCATTTGTTTATCAAGTCTAGTTTATTAGGCCTTTGTTGTATAGTGGTAGATGGTATAAGAAAGTTGTTGTCCCATAGCATGGAACTTATTCCTTAGCTTTTTGACCAAAATATAGCATGGAACTTATTCCTTAGCTTTTTGACCAAAATTTAACATATTATAGTAAGGGTCATATATTTTCCTTAATGTTATGAAGTTTTATATTGAGCTTTTCTCTCTATAATTAATTTTTGAAACTCTTATTAGCTAATAGAAATTGGTCCAAAGAGCTCATTTTCTAGTTCTTGATTTTGTTCATTCTTGTTGCGTTAGAAATATAACGCAGGGTTGCCTTACTCTATGGCCATGATTCACCAATTTAGTGGACCTTCATGGCTTTGCATCTAGAGTAAACCCATAACACATCATACCATTAGAGAGGACACACCTCTTATGAAAATCTCACTACTTAGTTTCTTAAGCGATGTGTGATATATGCAGTGACTATGAATGCGTCAAAAGATCTTAAAATATTGATAATTTAATTATATTTAAAGTGTAACAAGAAACACAATTTCATAGTGTATGAACAAACAGTTGAAACTTTTGGGCTTCCAAACCTTATATCCCAATAAGAAAGAATGGGTTTAGTGAAAATCCTTGCAAAATCCAAGTTGATCAAAGCTTGCTTCTAATTTAACCAGAATCCCTTATTGTGTGAAGTCTATTATTGAAAAACAATAATTTTCTATTAAAAACTCCTTCTTTGATCACTATGGCTTTGGTTTGAATTTTATTCTCACAAAATTCTCTAAGTTTAGTACTAGAAAATTCTCTCCATTTTTTATGTGTTGGCCAACCATACAAGGGGAGGAATATGGTGTATTTAAATGGTCTCCATTTGACCTAGTTTGATTTGGATTATGATTATTAAATTATCTCCAATTAGAAATCCAACACGCAATCAAGTTGTGTTTTGATGATAATCTCATTCCCATTATTTTATCCTTATCCATGCCACATAAAGGAATTCTACTCCTAATTATGTGATGCAATATAATTTCAAATTAAATGCATAATTAATCCATAATCATGTCTAATTTAGTTATTACTAAAATGTTCTTATTGTTTCACAAGTATTTAAATAACTAACAAACATTTAAATTTAACATTTTAATATTTTTAATTAATTCAAATAAATATTTAGCCAAACTAAATATTATTTAATCAATTAATTGGATTAATTCAACTATGCCTAATTACCATTTTATCCTTACATATTTATTTGATATTTATGGCAATTTAGAATGCCTTAATAAACAAATATGCATTAATCGTATGAAATAATTAATTCTAAATTAATTATTCACTTGTCTTGAAATTAACATTCTTTCGTCATTTTATGGAGCATACTCAAGGAACAATGGAGTTACGAATTCAAGCTTAAATAAAACATTGATATATTAATTAATCCCTCTCAACTCTCAAAAGCTTCCAACCACAAAGTATATGAGTAATCCATTTATATAACCATTAGGTGCATCTCAATCCTCCACAGCTAGTTTGTCATACAACCGATGTCATTAAATCCATTTTACCTCTTATATTACATCTTCTACTTAAGTACAGGATGATGCATTTGAATAACTATCTATAATCATGTCATAGATTGCATGTAATCACTCAAGGTCTGGATAATTAAAAAGGGGAAATTCTATCTAACTTCTACTAACAGATGGCGTGGATTGTACATCTTGTGAGATAACCTCTCAATTCACCATAAACACCAAGATACCAAGATACAAGGTATCTTATCCCAACATTTCAAGCATCACCGAGTAACTCAAATACTAAGGTGATACAGCAAGGAACCAATAAAATCGTTTAGGATTAAGATCGTTTTATACATGGTTATCAAGTGACATATAAAAACAACTTTGAGTAAACAAATATTAATAGTATAGTGTTTCTTATATGTCTTGTCTAGTATTTTATAATCAATTATTATACAAAATATCTCTAAGTAGATGTCTCTACATTAGTCACACCCATAAGGGTCACTACATTCTAAATATATATGGGTTGTACTAGTGATTTAATAAAGATCTCATTACATTAACTTTATTTAATCATCAAAGAAAATTCAATTATTTCACTTAAATCCAATCCTTCTGTATATATGTTGATATATTGAGTTTTAAGCATATATGAATAATAAAAAAAATTATGATTTATTTCAAGAATAACACAACACATGTAAATAAAAAAACACGTTCTTTTTATTTATTTTAATTTTATCATAAATTTAAGTATAAACTTCTTTGCATTTAGGACTCTATCCTAATAATTTTTTCATTTGATTTTATGTTTTAAAAAGATGCATTTTTTTACATAATAGCATAGTCAATGTGAGTATTTATGCTTGTCTTTATGTTTATATATTTACTTGATTTACTTATTTTGAATTTTGATTCTCATGACAGGTAGTTTGTTGTAATATCATGTTTGGCAAAAAGAAAAAAAAACCTTTAAACAAAAGTTTGTGGGTCAGCAAGCCTCGAAACAATATCCCCTTTGGATTCAAATTTGTATTAGAAGAGTTACTCATAGTTTCTACCAAGAATAGTGATCAATGGATATTTATCTCTACAATGGGGGATTGATTTTGCTTATTGAGAAATTGGAACTATTCAGGAACGGTCTTCTTTCTTTTTGGTTAGAAAAAGTGAAATTTGAGAAATGAGTAATTGATAGCTAATAATATCATTCTAAAATTTTCCAAAAAATTTGGCATTATACTTTATTTTTGGATAATGATATTGCTACAACAATTTTTCCGATTGCAGCACTTATAATTCATTAATTAACTTACTGATATGTGTTTATTACTCTTTGTGTTTTTTTTTTTTTAGAAATCTGCTACTTTAATTTTGTGCATCGGAAGATGTTGGATTTTGGATTTTGGATCAATTTCAGTTGATGTCTATGTACTACAAACTTAGGCAGAAAATGGTTTTATGGAACTTTTAAGGGCAAACTCATTATATGGGAACAAATTTGGCCAATATCCTTAATATAATTGAGTTTGCTATTTTCCCTGACTAAACTGCATGTTATAATATGTGTTACATGCACAGGTAGATACTTCACATATCCACACAGGCGTACTGCTATATGTGTGGAAAATATGTACATATTTAACTTGTTTTACTTCTTCTTTTTTTACAGCCACTGTAGCTCACGTTTCCTAGCCAAGTCTACGTTGCAAATATCGTACAACTCAAACGCGCTTCGTAAATATATATAGCCGAATCTCAAGCTTATTTTGGATTACTATAAGAAATTTACATCCTTTACACGCGAATAACCTCATATTTTTAAATTAAATTATATAATAAAATAAATTTATCAACTAAAAATCTATCCATTTTGTTGATTTTCTCTGATTTTTGTTGAGAGAGTTATTGAATTGATTTTGGTTTAATGTCTAATGTTATATTTATACATTGAAAGGAAGAAACTAGCCATTAAACTAGTCGTTACTAACTAGTCGTTATTAACTAATTATTCTCAACACTCCCCCTCAAATTAGGTATGTAGATATCGGTCAATCCTAACTTGCTTAAATTTTTTTCAAATGATTTTAAATCTAAACCTTTGGTGAAGATGTCCGTCAATTGTTTTTCACTTCTCACAAATGGAGTTTCAATTTCCTTTGCTTTAATTTTTTCTCGAATGAAGTGGCAATCCACTTCGATGTGTTTTGTTCTCTCATGAAACACCGGATTTGATGCTATATGTCGCGCCGCTTGGTTATCACAAAACATCTTTCATTGGTTCTTGAATTTTAATTCCGATATCCAAAAGAAGTTTTTTGATCTAAGTTAGCTCGCTTGAGTTAATGCCATGGCTCGATATTCTGCCTCCGCACTTGATCGTGCCACAAAATTTTGTTTCTTGCTTTTCCATGTGACTAAATTTCTGCCTACAAACGTGCAAAAACCAGTGGTTGATTTTCTATCAAAGCTACCAGCCCAATCTGCATCGGAGTAGCCATACACACTTCATTAGAATTATTACATTTCATGAGAATTCCTTTACTAGGTGTCCCTTTTAAATATTTTAAAATTCTATGTATAGCCTCTAAATGTGGTGTTCTATGTGTATGCATAAATTTACTAATTTGGCTTATTGAAAAAGAAATGTCTGGTCGGGTTACCGTTAAATAAATTAATTTTCCTACAAGTCTTTGAAATTGGCTTATGTCTTTTAAGGGTTCGCCATCCTCAATATTTAATTTACATTTACTATCTATTGGTGTAGATGTTGGTTTACTCCCTAATTTACCAGTTTCTTTCAATAGGTCAAGTGTATATTTTCTTTGTGAAATAAAGAGTCGCTTGGATGAATGTGCTATTTCTATTCCTAGAAAATATTTTAATAAACCTAAGTCTTTGATATCAAAATTCTCCTTTAATTTCATTTTCACTTTTGTAATTTCTTCCAAATTATTTCTGTTAATTATTATATCATCTACATATACTAGAATTATGGTTATGAATGTACCATAATTTTTGGAAAATAATGTGTGATCGACATTACTAATTTTAAAATCACAAGAAATTAAATAAGAGCTTAGTTTTCCATACCATGCTCGTGGAGATTACTTTAGTCCATAAATAGATTTTTTTAACTTACACACTAGACTAGAATTGTTTTCTTTTTTATGACCAGGTGGAAGTATCATATATACCTCTTCTTCAAGTGTTCCTTAGAGAAAAGCATTATTGACATCCATTTGATATAAGGTCCAATTTTGGTTTACCATTATGGAAAGTAAAATCCTAACGGTATTCATTTTGGCCATGGGTGCAAATGTTTCTTGATAATCTACACCATAGGTTTGAGTGTAACCTTTTGGCACTAATCGTACTTTGTACCTTTCAATAGTACCATCACTATTAAACTTAATCTTATAGACCCATTTGCATCCTACGGGTTTCTTTCCTTCGGATAGTTGTACGACTACCCATGTTTCATTTTTTCAAGTGCTCGAAGTTCTTCTTCCATTGCTTTGCACCATACCAATTGGCCTATTGCTTCCTCATAGTTATTTGGCTCATTTTCTTTGGAAATTGAGGTCAAATAAGTCCTATATTGTGGTGTAACATTTTCATAAGATAAATAACTTTGGATAGGATATTTTACCTCATATGTTACAAAATTCCGTAATCTAGTTGTAGGTTGTGGAGTCCGATTAGACCTTCTCAATGGTATTGTTTCGGTAGTACCATCTTCCCCCTCACTTTGAGAAGTTTCTTCCTCTTCATTCTCATTGATTATTTCATTTTCATTTTCATTTTCTACTACTATATTTCCTTCTTCACAA
Organism: Hippophae rhamnoides; assembly: GCA_033030585.1. NCBI lineage: Eukaryota > Viridiplantae > Streptophyta > Magnoliopsida > Rosales > Elaeagnaceae > Hippophae > Hippophae rhamnoides. Next base: position 26,846,477 of record CM065431.1, on the reverse strand, counting down.
TAAAAAAATGGAAATGTAAATTCATTTGGTTCCTCTTGCTTATTAGTCTCCTTTTCTAGTGTTTTATAATATGGTTCATTTTCTTGGAATGTCACATCTCTTGAAATGTAATGTTTTTTGTTAATTGGATCATAGCATTTATAACCCTTTTTTTGAGATGAATACCCCAAGAAAATAGCTTTGATTGATGTATAATCTAACTTGTGTTGTTTATTTTTGTAAACATAACATGTACATCCAAATACTCTTAAATGATAGATATTGAGTTTTTCTTGGTAGAGGATTTCTAGTGGGCTTTTGAAATTCAAATTGGCACTTGGAAATCTATTAATTAAATATGTTGCGGTGAGAACAGCATCCGACCAAAAATTATTGGAACATTATTTTGAAACAAAAGTACTCTTGTTACTTCAAGTAAATGTCGATTTTTTATTTCTGACACACCATTTTGTTAGGGTGTGTAAATACAAGTTGTTTGATGTAAAACTCCTTTTTGCTTGAAAAAATTTGTAAAATTTTGATTTACAAATTCCGTTCCATTATCACTTCTAAAAGTTTTAATCTTTGAATCATATTGATTTTCTACAAAATTATAAAATTCTTGAAATTGAGAAAACACTTCACTTTTATTTTTTAACAAGTGTAACCATGTAGTTCTTGAAAAATCATCTATAAATATAAAAAAAAGTATTTATAACCACTAAATGACTCAATTGGAGCAGGGCCCCAAACATCAGAATGTATTATCTCAAAAGGTTTTTTGCTTTTAAAATTGGATAAACTAAATGGTAACCTTGTGTGCTTTCCTAATTTGCAAATTTCACAACTACTACAATCTAGTTGTTTGAAATCAAAAATACATTTTAAAATCTTATCGGAAGGATGTCCAATTATCTTATGCCAAAGAGTGCCTAATTCTTCTTCTTTTTTAATATTGAAGTTGCATTTTTCTTCACTTAGAATATAAAGCCCATTTTCTAGAAAACCTTCACCAATGATATTCTTCGTTATCAATTCCTGAAAAATCACATTTTTGGATGTAAATGTAATTTCACAATTTAAGTCTCGTGTGATTTTACTAATGGATAACAAGTTAGATGTACAATTATTCACATGCAAAACATTTGAAATTTTTCTTGAAAGGAGACTAATTGAACCATTTCCTAAAATTTCCATTTTTTCACCATTTGCAACGATTACAAATTGTTTAGTCTCAATTTTTTTGTAATTATTGAGTAAGTTTTTATTTCCAGTTATGTGATCAGTTGAACCTGAATCAAGAATCCATTTGGAATTTAAAGAATTTTGAGTAAGGTTTGTAATCATACCAGAGGTTTTTTGAGATTTTCCTTGAAACATCACGGATAATTGTGTATACAGCTGCCTCATTTGATCCATATCCACCTCACCTTTTATTTCTTTTTCAGCCTCGTTTGTACTCATATCCTCTTTTTCCTTTTGTGCAGAGTAACCCATTTTCTCTCTGCTCTCTACCCGATTTTGTCGCTGATCTCCCCCTCTGACGAAGCCTCCACCTCGCCTTCCCTTTTGCCAGAGATGAGGGTTGAGACACCAGCATTCCTCGCACTTTTGTCCTTCCTTCTTACAATAATCGCAATGAGTGAGTGACCAGAATTCCTAGCGCTTATGTCCTTCCTTCTTACAATAATCGCAGCGAATGAGTGTTTGGTCTCCCCGACGTTCTGGCCTAGGGTTAGATCTGGTGATGAAAGCCTTGGCTTCAGGGTTGTCAGGTAGTTGAGTACCCATCACTATTCTTCTTGTCTCTTCTCTTTCAACCATCCCAACAACCTCATCAACAGATGGCAGCTCACCCATGAGAAGAATTTGTGAGCGTACCCCCTCATAGCTTGAATCGAGCTTGGAGAGGAAGGTGAAAATTCCATCATGCTCCTCTCTTCTTTTGATTTCATCAAGATCGGCTGTGAGAGGTCGATACACTCTAATCTCATCATTCTTTTTTTGGATTTTGCTGAATAGTTCGGTGACAGATTGATTTTGTTGTTGTAACTGTTGAAGTTCTTGCTGAAGTTGATAAATAAGAGAGTAATTTTTCTTCTTTCCGAACATTGTCTCGGCTTTAACCCACATATCTCGAGCTGTATCTAGATATGTCATGAGATCAGAGATATGGGGTTCCATGGTTGCCAATAACCAACTCATGACTAGATTGTCACTCTTTCTCCATTCTGAAATTTCCTTTCTTTCTTCAACTGTTGGGTGTGTTGGATCTTCGGCTTTTGGTTTTTGGTTTTGATTTCTCACCAATGACATGCTCAAATTTGTCTCTGCCGATTAGACCAAAAGTCACTTGACGTGCCCAAAGATGGTAATTTTTACCATTTATCAGCACACCTGTAAGTCTCTCTATATGTTGTGACATTTTCTAGATTTCTTGAACTTATACAGTTCTTGTTTATGGGATTGATTTGGAGCAAGATCAAATCTGCTTTGATACCATGTTGATTTTCTCTGATTTTTGTTGAGAGAGTTATTGAATTGATTTTGGCTTAATGTCTAATGTTATATTTATACATTGAAAGGAAGAAACTAGCCGTTACTAAACTAGCCGTTACTAACTAGTCGTTATTAAACTAGCCGTTATTAACTAATTATTCTCAACAAATTTTGAAGTTATATATACGATAAGTTTCTTTGAGAAATATTATTGAAAGTTTTCAAACTCAGATGAATATGTTTGAAATATGATAAAAGAAATGGAAGCTGTCCAAAAATTTCATTTAGTTACAAATTCAAAATAATTATCATAGTTGATCATTTTAAAATAAAATATTTATTCTTTTATACTTTCACTATAATAATTATACCTAAATTTATATCCATAATGATTAATATATTAGTATAATTACTAACCCTTCTAGTATACATTTTCAAACAACAAAAACACTTATAAGATCAATGCACATATGTATGATGGGTAAATATCATTAACATTCCTAGCTAAGTTTACCCAAATATTATGAAGGTTTCAATAGTTTCTTATATCAAGTGTATGAGTTATGATTTAATTAAAAAACAACGATTTATTTTCCATCAAATGTAATAATAATAAAGTAATGCAAATAAATATGAGTGTGTTGAACATAAATATTAAAAATTAATTTAAACTAAAAAAAACTATGAAAGAAATAACATAGTAATGCAAAGAAAAATACAAATTACAAAATATAGAAGAAAAGTATAGAAAATGAAGTGTTATATTTCTCTCCCAACAAAACATAAACATTCAAATATTTTCAAAACCTTCAAGTTCTTGTAATAATTTTAAGTGTCATCTATTAGACAACTAAGGAATAGATGAGGAAGAAGTTTACATTAATCAAGCTTCACAGATGAAGCTTGGACACTATTATTGAAATTTTCATTTTAATCTTCTTTATAGATAGAACAATTAAGGGAAAATTTTTGAATTCTTAGATCCATTTATTGGACTCATTTATTTTATTTTTATTTATGAATTTTATCTTTTTTTGTATTATTATAATATTTTTATTTTTATTTTAATAATTAATTTTTATGAATATTTTAGTTTAACAAATAAATATTATCATAATTTAGCAAAGACTACTTTGAATATTCATTATTAGAATGAACTTTATTGATTTTATCAGTATAAAACATATATATATTATACATACCAATTAAAATCAATTTGAATGTTTTTGGATCAATAAATATTTTTTATTGAATAAGCAACTTAAATATATTCTCGCTATCTCACCAACTTTTCAATTTTCAATAAAAACTTATAAATATCCTATATCTTTTTCATTTAGTGTCTTTAGGTTTTTTTTCCTTATTTTAATTGAAATAAATTAATACATCTTTTTAATTAATGTAGTTTAAATTAAATGGAATTAGATTAAAAAAAAGGAATTTCTATTGCAAGAGTAAGAATGGCTAAAAGCCTAGTTTTAAAACGTAACAAAAAAAATTGATAAAAATAAATTAAAAAAATTATATTTAAATTTCTCTAAACTATTTTCTATGAAAATAACAATTATATATATATATATCTTTATTTCAAGTACTAATATATTATATTATGCTCCATAAAACCACAATGACCAAAATTTATATTGTTTTGAATAATTAAGGAAGATAAATAAATTGCATTTTAGAACATAAAAAATAAAATATACATTTATCAATTAGAAGTGTGAGAAAATATAAATAAAATGAAAGAAGAAGATATATGCCTTCTGAATGACTAATGTTATAAATGTAAATTCAAAACCAAAACTTTTAAACCTAATGATTATACAACTTTTCTTAAATATACACAAATAAATTTAAAATCAAGCTAATTATAACATAAAAAATTATTAGAAAATACCATAACATTGGTACAAAAATCAATGATGCTAATATGCAATACTACAATTGCAATACAAGTTTACTAAAAAATAATGGTAATAATAATAACTACTATAGGAATCAAGGCAAGCGTTCCAAAGAAGTTACAAATATTGATACATACAAAGCCATAAACATTGAGAAAATTACCCTAAAGTTCATTAAAAATATATCATTTAGATACCTTGATCACGTAACTTTTGTAAGGAACATATAAGTCATTTGATTTTAAAATAGGTACACTTTGGTCACATAAATATGTGTTATGTGATTAAAGTGTCCATTTTTACTATAAAAATGGATGTTTTAATTACATAACTATGAAATTATATGATTAAAGTGCCTCAATTTTAAAACTTTAGTGACTTGTACATCCCTTGTAAAATTTATGTGACCAAAATGTCCTATGACACAAACAAAAAGCGTTCCAAAAAAGTTACAAATATTGATACATAGAAAGCCATAAATATTGAGAACATTATCCTAAAGTTCATTAAAAATATATAATTTAGATACTTTAATTACATAACTTTTGTAAAAAACACATAAATCATTCGATTTTAAAATAGGTACAATTTAGTCACATAATTATACATAATTATGAAATTATATGATTAAAATGTTTCAATTTTAAAATTTTAATGACTTGTACGTCCTTTGTAAAATTTATGTAACCAGAATATCCTATGATACAAACAAAATAACTTCAAGAATTGATCAATCTTAATCAAAGTTATTCAATGTAAATTAAATTGAATGTAAATATATAAAAAAATATAAATATTAAAAATAAAGTTAATTATATCTTTTTGTGTAGAAGTAATAAACAACACTTTATTGTGTTTAGAAATTACGCCTAATAGTAGATTCAATTTAAATATCAACAAAACCTTCCCCACATGTAATTCCTTGAAATCATACAATGATAATTAGATTACCAAAAAAAGCTCAATCAAAACAATAAATCAACAAAATATTTGATTTACCTCTTGCAATTGGAATAAAACAAAATCAAAACTATTTGAGTAGTCGAAAGTAGAGATACAAAATGAAAAAAGAAATATGATATTTATAACATATAGTTTCTATTGAGAAATGAAAATTCATTGAGGGAGGAAGAACTTATTAATTAAATTGACTATTCAATAAATACAATTTCACTTGAAGAATGATGTAAGTAAAAATAAGATTGTAATAGAGAATGTTACTAGCACTGTTCACTAAAAACTATTAAGCTTAATAGGAATTAGCATACAAAGAGATATTTTTATTATTATTGAATAAAAATTTAAATATTTTTTGCATTAGTAATTTTAGTTATAGATATAGATTTTTTTAATTATGTTAAGAATAATTTACTTAAATATTATTAAAGAAAACATTAGAGGTTACTAAAAATTACATCATAAAATTTGATCATAAAATAACATCTCTTATATCAAATTCATATATTTTTATTATTATAAAAATCTGATAAAAACATTTTATATTGAACAAATTCCAATTCTAATTGAACACAATTTAAATTGAAATCCAATCATTTAAATTCGTTTAATGTTTAAATCGATCTAATTTGATATTGTTTAATATTATTCGTGTATTATTTTTATTATTATAAGTTTTATTAACTTTATTAAATGTAATTTTTCAAAAAAATTATGTTTAAAAGTGATATAAAATAAAAAATTTAATTTAAAATAATGTAACCAAATGATATTTGGTTAAAAATGTAGGAAAAAAAGGTTACACTGTCTACTTGTAAATGTTTTTGAAATAATATGGATAGCATTTGCGCTTTTTTTAGTTGATTAGTATTAGATGCTTTCATTTTCTTTAGTTTTTAAAATTAAATTTCTAATATTTTATGTTATTAAAATTTTCAATAAATAAAATTATTATTAATATTAAATTTCAACGATATTTAATATTTCATTAATATTTACGTTTAATATATATTATTAATGTTATTAACGTTTAAACATTTATTATTAATGATAATTTAGTGAATAATTATTATTTATTAATGAATAAAATACAAGTAATGTAAGAAGCAATTGAAATTCATAACCACTAAATAATCATTTAATAGTAGACGCTAATATAAATTATAAAATAATTCCAATAATTTAAAACAGTGTTAACTAATAAAAATAAAAGGATGTTAACCAATCAATTTATGACATATAAGCTTGTAAAGGGATAAAAGTATGTAATATAAAAAAATCAGGGTTAAATTGGTAATTTTCTTTTGAAATGAGTGACTCCTTCCTTTATAATAATTATAAAATTTATTGAATTTTTTTTTGAATTTTAAACTTTGGTCAAAATAGTAACCCATGGGTATCCAATCGAATACTCTTAATATTATTCAAAGAGATTTTATTTTAAAAGAATATTAAAAAATCTTGGATAATGATTAAAAAATTGCAAACTAGTTTCTTTTTTCTTTCCTCTTTGTTTTAATGAAAGATTGCAACTAAAAGATCTCAAAGATACACCAGGATATCCCAATAAATTTGATACCTTCGTAGTATCATTCTTCGTAAATTGTATTAACTACAAGTATTATTAAAATAATAAAAAAGTATAATACAAATCATTCTTCAACAAAATATATAATTAGGCTTTCCGTTAATATCTAAATAACTAAAAGCATTAGCAAATTATGGAACATCCCATTACCATGTCACTGTATAGATATCAGGTGTTCTAGAGGTTATATAATCAGTTACAACGTTACTTTCCCTTAAAATATGAAAACAATGAAAATCTATGTGAGCAATCTTTTCTAAGCAGCCAATCCAAGTAGAGTACTATCTCTACGGCACTAATAACGATCTAGTATAAAAAGGAGTCACCACATAAGCCTTGCAATACCTGTTAATAAAATCTAATAATGTCTTGCAACTTCCTTCACTTACTTCAGTAAAATATAAAGCATCATTTTCAAAGAAAAGATTAAGCACATAAGCCACCATAATAATAAAAAATGGAACACCCTGTCTAATCCCCATTTTTGGCATAAATCATTTTGTTGCCTCTCCATTAAAGATCACACTATATTGGACTAAGGTAACATACTTCATTATCTATTGCACCCACTGATCACAGAACCCCAATTTCTTTAGGGATATCCTAAATTTAATATGAATTTTAGTAAATCAAACTCTTTAATTTATTTAAATATAATTTAAAATTTTACCCATTTACTATCTCACGTACCCATTTTTTGAGGCATGGTAATTGGGAAACTGAGCATGGTTTTGATCTTTCGGGAATAATAATCATCCATAATCTTAAAATATTTTTGAACTATTTTTGTCTCAACGTGGCTTCAAGAAAAAAGGTAGTTAAGAACCGACTTGCTAAGAAAGCTAGGGACCAACCCACACAGGATGCAAATGAAAAATGTGGTCTGTTACAAGCACTAAAAATATAAATTACTCAGAGAGGAGAGCTCGAGGAAAGAGTTATAGCTTACTACCTTAAAGAATTTGAAAAGATGAAACCATCATTCTGTGATGGAACCTCCAATCCTGACATCACAAAAGGATGGATTAGGAAAATTAATAAGAAAATTAATGCTCTAAAGATTCCTCCATGTTTTAGAGCTGGTTTAATCACATACAATGATGCAGACCCTTTAGGTAAACAACCTAGGAACCTACGAACTTAAAGGAATAGAAATGATTGATTTGCTAAGAACGTGTTGAAGATGATCAAACTAGAACCCTAAGGAAACAAAGTCCTTAAAATCCAAACCTTGAGACGCCACAAAGGATGATCACTCTCTTTGATAAGTCAAATTCAAGCATTCAATCAAAAATACAAGAAGTCAAAGCAAAAGCTTTCTAAAATATACTTTTCATTAATGATATTCCTTCTTACCTTCAAATTACATAGCTATTCTTCTTTATAAGCAAGAAACCCTAAAAGAAAAAAAACCATAGATGAAATGGGCCTATTTAGTTATGGATTGGGCCAAATCTAATCTTAAAAATAAAAGACTAAAAGACTAAAAGACTTAAAATAAAAAAGCCCACAATTTAATAAAATAAAAATTGCTAAACATAAAAGGCCCACAATTAAATAAAAGACTAAGGCTTAAAATAAAAAGCCCACAATTAACTAAAACAAAAATTGTTTCATAAAATAATCTTTGCATCCAATTTAATATTCTAAATCTATCACTTGTGTAGTATCTTGAGAATATTTGTATGATCTTAAGAATCTTTAGAATATTGGTAAACATCAACTTGGATAGCACCTCAATCTCCATCATACAAGTTGACTGGTGAAGCCGGTGGGACTCTATCAATAGAGGAAAGAACATAAAAAACATTATATGGGAAGAATTTGAGGAGTTATTTTATGAAAGATTCTTCAATAAGACCACAAAAGCTAACAAGGTGGTTGAATTTATGAATCTTAAATAAGACGACATGATTATCAAGCAGTGTGAGAATCATTTCAATCAACTATCAAGATTTGTAGAAAATATGGTAACAAGAGATTTTGACAAGGTTATAAATTTTATAAGGGGCTTACAGAATGATATCCATGTACAATTGATGTACCAAGCTTTATAGACATACACTGTAATGGATACTTTAGCCTATAGAGTTGAAAAAGTCAAAGTAGAGAAGTTAAAGACAGCCACATCATCTCAAATGATCAAGGATAAAGGAAAAGAGAAAAATAATTTTTTCGCAAAGAAGACAACATAGTGGATCATTAGATAGTAATTCATATAGATACCTAGGTATCACCCTTATACTTGTCAGAACTGCAACCAATTGGGTCACCTCAAATACAACTTCCCTTAACTCACCATTAGATAATATGGGGGAGAAATGCAATCTAGTTTTAGTTCTAAAGCGTTAAATACTAGGAGAAATTTTCAAGGGTTGAGTCAAAAAACTGGTTGTAGACCCAACAGAAATTTTCAACAACCAAGACGATTATTCCAAGAACAATCCTCAATATCCTATTAGCCTTCTAGACAATATTTCCAACAACCTTCTAGTACGGAACCATATTTTCAATGTCAACCATCTACCCATAGGAAGGGCAAGGGTAAAGGCATTACCATTCAGGAATAAGGAACACAAGGCCATGCCTTTGTGATAGCTAACAGACAAAGAGGACATGAAATCAATGACATTGTGGAAGGTATAATTCTATTATATCATTCTTAGGTATGAATTCTTTTTTATACTAGTTCCACTCATTCATTCATTTCTTTAGCTTGTACTCAAATGTTAAAACTTTATTATGAAGCTATTGAAGCCCCCTTACTTTGAATACTCTTCTTAGAGCCTCTTCGAATGTCTTGTATATTTGTAAAAAAATTCAATTAGCTTTAATGGTCATCAATTCCTAATTGATCTCATTATACTCGATATAAGTTATTTTGACGTCATTTTAGGAATAGACTAGTTGATTAAATATCAACCCATCGTAAATTACTTTAAAAAGAAGGTTACTTTCCAAACCCTTAAGAGCATAAAAGTCCATTTTTATAGTGGAAAAGGAGTAAATATTTCCAATGTTTTCCTTAAGTGTTGTTTAGGTGGAAAAAGAAACCAGGCAAGCATGGCTCTCCTAAATTCTCTGGAAGTAAACATGAACAATGGAATAAGCTCAGTGCAAATAATGATGGTAAACAAATATTGGGATGTATTTTTGAAAGAATTACCCAAACTTCTTCCAACTCGAGAGATCAATTTTATGATCAAGTTATATCCTAGAATGACACCAATATCCATCACTACTTATCGTATGACACCTATAGAAAAATAAGAACTGAAGAATAAATTGAACGAGCTGTTAGAAAAAGGATTTTTTCAACCAAGTTCATCACCCTAGAGAGCACCTATTCTTTTTCTCAAGAATAATGATGGAAGTTTCAGACTCTACATTGATTATCGTCAACGGAACAGAATGACTATAAAGAACATTTGTTACCCTAAATTGATGAATCATTCAACCAACTTAGAAGATCAATTTTCTTCTCAAAGATCAATATCCAATCAAGATATCACTAATTGAGGGTCAAAGAGTCTGACATACCCAAAACTACTTTCGTACCTGTTACAGAATTTTTGAATTTCATGTTATGCCTTTTGGACTAATAAATGCTCCTATTGCTTTTATAGATCTAATGAATTGAGTATTTTGACCTTACTTAGATCAATTTATCATTGTATATATTGACGATATATTGATTTATTTAAAGACCCATGAAGAGCATAAACAAAATCTCCAAAATCACCTTGCAAACATTAAGGGAAGTCAAATTCCTCGAATATGTCATATCAAGAATAGGAATTGTGGTGGTTCCTTCTAAGATGAAGTATTAAATTGGAATCAACCAAGGAATGTGACAAAATTTCAAACTTTCCATGGATTGGCTAGATATTATCGACATTTTGTGCAAGACTTCTCAAAGATCGTTGCACCATTGTCAAAACTTACTTAAAAAAAGTCAAATTCTTATAGGATGAAGCATGTGAGGAGGAATTTCAAGAATTGAAAACACAATTTATGGTTGCACCAAACCTTATTATGCGAGACAGTATAGAACCTTATGTGGTGTTCACAGATGCTTCACTACAAGGCCTTTGGTGCGTCTTAATGCAAAATAATTGAGTAGCTACCTAGATCATGACAACTCAAGGTTCATGATAGAAACTTTTCAACATATTACTTAGAGCTAAAAGCAATGGAATTTGCCCAAAAAATGTGGAAATACTACCTCTATGGTTTCAAACTCCTAATCTTCTTAGACCACAAAAGTCTCAACTATTTTTCCCTAAAAAAGATCTCAATTGAGACAAATAAGGTGGGTAGAATATATATAGGATTATGAATTCACTTTGTAATACCATCTTGGCAAGGCTAATGCAATCGTTTGACGCTTTGAGTTACAAGTCAGGCTTTGTTGCACAATTGATGTTGGATCCATGGAAAACCACTCAAATTATGAAAAGTTACGAGCTCAATTTTTATGATGATGGACTATAAGAATTTCTACACAATCTTGTAACTAGTCCTACATTATTGGAGAACATCAAGGCATCCCAGTCAAATGATCCTAAAAGTTTTGAAGTGTGGTGTAGGATGAATGAATGAGAGATGGTGGAAGGATGAACTTATATTAATGGAGCATTTCATTTCCACGGAAACATTACGATACTTGCTAATGATTAGTGATGAGTGCTCAAAAAGCACTAAAATAACCATGATTTTATGCACATTAATTGATTAAAAATATATATATTTATATGTTTTATCATATATTTATGTAAATTTGTCTTTTTCGGAATCACGGGTATTTTTATTGTTTTTGAGGAATTTTGGCCTAAAAACGCAATGTAAAGACTCAAAGAAGAATACTTGAAGCAATACATCACAAATAAATTAATAAATAAGTGGAAAAAGGTCAACAAACATGGAAAAATTGGACAAAATGGGTCGAAAAGGTCAAAAATGTCAAAAGACGGAAAAATCGCGCGGCATGACGCCCAAGGTAACGGCGCCAGCGCCTGGCCAAGGCGCGCCGGCATCGAACGCGCGCGTTGATACTGCACCGCGCGCGCCGCGGCCAGCACGCTGGCACTGCTCACGCGCAGCCGAGCTGCCCAGCCACCAGCGTAACGCGTTTTTGACCCATTTTTCCACGTCTGCAGAAGACCACATGTAGCGCCACGGCGTCATTGATGACTCTCAGCATGTCCACTACGTTTTTTATTTTTTTATATTTTTTTTAACATTTGTTTACTCATTTTTTCTCCATCCTCACCTATAAATACCCCTCTTCCATTCACTTCAAAGCACACCTTAAAAACACCTCAAAACACTTCTCTCTTCTTTCTTTCTCTCCGTTTCTTAGTTTTTAGTTTTTTTAGTTTTTCTTATGTTTTAGCTAGTTTTTCTTAGTTTTAGAGTTCTTCCCTTTTAGGGAAGAACTAGTTATGTTTTGTAATAATTTAGATTTTTGATTCAATAAATGGAAGTGCAAATTCCGCTTGGAGGTTTTCTAGCGGGGAATAGCGTCGAAGTTTTGTAAGGATTTTATTTTCTTTCTGAGTTATTTTTATGCTTTATTCTTACATGTTATATTTAATTTATGCCGTGATTGAATTTAAGCGTGCTAGTGTTTATAATCATGATATAATAATAACGTTGTTACTGCTTTCCTTGTACGTGGGGTCACATGTGGCTTATTCGTGTGTCAGCCGGCATCGGTATTGGCCTTGTATGTAACTGTGACTACCAGTAGCCAGCGCCATGCGCGTTTTGACCCATTTTCCACGTGCGGCAACCCCCCTATGACGTCATCTTGGCGTCATTGATGACCTCGGCATGTCCACTACACGCTTTTTATATTTTTTATATTTTTTTAACATTTTTTTACTCATTTTTTTCTCTCCATCCTCACCTATAAATACCCTCTTCCATTCACTTCAAAGCACACCTTAAAAACACCTCAAAACCACACTTCTCTCTTCTTTCTTTCTCTCCATTTCTTGTTTTGGTTTTTTAGTTTTCTTATGTTTTAGCTAGTTTTTCTTATGTTTTAGCTAGTTTTTTCTTAGTTTTAGAGTTCTTCCCTTTTTAGGGAAGAACTAGTTATGTTTTGTAATAATTTAGATTTTGATTCAATAAATGGAAGTGCAAATTCGCTTGGAGGTTTTCTAGCAACTGAATAGCGTGAAGTTACGTAAGGATTTTATTTTCTTTACAGTTATTTTTATGTTTTATTCTTACATGTTATATTTAATTTGTACGTGATTAAATTTAAGCGTGCTAGCTATTTATAATCATGATATAATAATAACGTTGTTATGCTTCTTAGAAATATTAAATAGGTAAAAATCTCTAAAATGAATTGATTTTATTTTTATTCATGATTTTATATTAAGAATGTTAGAGAGAAATATATTATTTTTCATTACAAACTTAAAAAAATTAGATTTTAAGGTTTATTATCGATCGATTTAGAGTAGTGCTCTTTTATTTGTTGGTACAATCGCGTAGTTAAATGAAGCTCTATTTCAAAAAGTTTTTATAAGAATTATTATCGAAAATGTATTGACGACATGTTTCATTGAGTGGTTTAAAACTTGAAAGTTAGTACTAGGATAACTAAATTCTTGGTTTAATTTGGACGAATAAAGTTTAGTATACATTAAGGTGGCATTTAAATGGTTCATTTTCAATCTCTTAGAAAAAGGAATTAATTTAATTAACCAAATTAGTTATCAACACCCATGGAGGTGTTAATTGATTTTGTTTAGTTAACAAAAGAATATCTAACCCTGCAGGTGGTATACAAAAAAGGGAGAATCAATAAATATCAATTCATATCTTTAATAACCTAAATAATACTGAGAGCATAATTAACTTATTACATCCATAAATACTCCACTATTTATAAAGATAAAATTTGCATGAATGTTTTATTGAATCTATGTTTAATTTTACGTAATTAGATTAAAAACACAAAACCCAAAAAATATCGTGACCAGGATGTTTAGGATTTAATTCGTTTTTTAAAAGTTTGAATAATAAATTAAGAACCACATTACATTCCTTCCTTAGACCGACCTTGGGAGTATACTTATCATTTTCTCACGAAATGATTAGGTGCACTGCGAGAGTTTTACAAATATTAAAACCAAAGTATTTGCGAGAATCGGCGATGCCGGTTTTGCTCGTCAAGTTTTTGGCGCCGCTTAAAGTGACGAACCAGTCACCAGCGTAATGGAGAATACTTACCTGCTTATACTTTGGTTTTAATATTTGTAAAACTCTCATGAGTCAATCATTCGTAAAAAATGATAAGTATACTCCAAGGTCGATCTAAGGAAGGAATGTATGTGGTTTTTAATTTATTATTCAAACTTTAAAAGCGAAATTAAATCCTAAACATCACGATATTTTGGAGTTTTGTGTTTTTAATCTAAGTAGAATTAAACATAGATTCAATAAACATTCATGCAAATTTTATCTTTTATAAATAGTGAGTATTTATGGATATAATAACTAAGTTAATTATGCTTGTCAAGTATTATTTAGGTTATTAAAGATATGAATTGATATTTATTGATTCTCCTTTTTGTATGAATACCACTGGGGTTAGATATTCTGTTAACTAAACAAAATCAATTAACACCTACATAGATGAATTGATAACTAATTTGGTTAATTAAATTAATTCCTTTTCTAAGAGATTGAAAATGAACCATTTAAATACTGTGGTAGGTAAACGTTTAAACTTTATTCAAGGTGTCCAATTAAACCGAAGAATTTAGTTATCCGGTACTAACTTTCAAGTTTTAAAACCACTACCGAAAACATGTTGTCAATACATTTTCGATAATAATTCTTATAAAAACTTTTGAAATAAGAGCTTCACTCTAACTACCGGGCGATTGTACCATCAAATAAAAGAGCACTACTCTAAATTAGACCGGATAACTAAACCTTAAAATCTAATTTTCAGATTTAAGTTTGTAATGAAAAATAATATATTTCTCTCTAACATTCTTAATATAAAATCTTGAATAAAAATAAAATCAATTCATTTTAGAAATTTTCACCTACTTAATATTTCGCTTGGAGGTTTTCTAGCAACGGGAATAGCGTCGAAGTTCTGTAAGGATTTTATTTTCTTTACAGTTATTTTTATGCTTTATTCTTACATGTTATATTTAATTTGTCTGTGATTGAATTTAACTGTGCTAGCTGTTTATAATCATGATATAATAATAACGTTGTTATGCTTGCGAAAACCGGCATCGCCGATTCTCGCAAATACTTTGGTTTTAATATTTGTAAAACTCTCGCAAGTGCACGAATCATTTCGTAGAAAATGATAAGTATACTCCCAAGGTCGATCTAAGGAAGGAATGTATGTGGTTCTTAATTTATTATTCAAACTTTTAAAAACGAAATTAAATCCTAAACATCCTGTCACGATATTTTGGGTTTTGTGTTTTTAATCTAATTACAGAAAATTAAACATAGATTCAATAAACATTCATGTACAAATTTTATCTTTTATAAATAGTGGAGTATTTATGGATATAATAACTAAGTTAATTATGCTTTCGTATTATTTAGGTTATTAAAGATATGAATTGATATTTATTGATTCTCCCTTTTTTAGTATGAATACCACCTTTGGTGGGTTTAGATATTCTTTGTTAACTAAACAAAATCAATTAACACCTATGGTGGGGTTGATAACTAATTTGGTTAATTAAATTAATTCCTTTTTCTAAGAGATTGAAAATGAACCATTTAAATGCCACCTTTGGTGAGGTTAGGGATTTAAACTTTATTCAAGGTGTCCAAATTAAACCTAAGAATTTAGTTATCCGAGTACTAACTTTCAAGTTTTAAAACCACTACCGAAAACATGTCGTCAATACATTTTCGGATAATAATTCTTATAAAAACTTTTGAAATAGAGCTTCACTCTAACTATTTAGGGCGATTGTACTAACAAATAAAGAGCACTACTCTAAATTAGGCAGGATAACTAAACCTTAAAGTCTAATCTTGATTTAAGTTTGTAATGAAAAATAATATATTTCTCTACAACATCCTTAATATAAAATCTTGAATAAAAATAAAATCAATTCATTTTAGAAATTTTCACCTATTTAATATTTACTTAAGCATAACAACGTTATTATTATATCATGATTATAAACGGCTAGCACAGTTAAATTCAATCACTGAGACAAATTAAATATAACATGTAAGAATAAAAGCATAAAAATAGCGTAAAGAAAATAAAATCCTTACAGAACTTCGACGCTATTCCCGTTGCTAGAAAACCTCTAAGCGAAATTTGCACTTCCATTTATTGAATCAAAAAGCCAAAAATATTACAAAAACATTACAAGTTCCTCCCTAAAAAGGGAAGAACTCTAAAACTAAGAGAAACTAGCTAAAACATAAGAAAAACTAGCTAAAACATAAGAAAAACTAAAAAAAACTAAAAACTAAGAAATGGAGAGAAAGAAAGAAGAGAGAAGTGTGGTTTTGAGGTGTTTTGAAGGTGTATGGAAGGGGGTATTTATAGGTGAGGATGGAGAGAAAAAATGAGTAAAACAATGTTAAAAAAAATATTAAAAAATTAAAAAACGTGTAGTGGACATCTTTGAGTCATCAATAACGTGACATAGACGTCAACTGTGCTACGTGAAAAATGAGGTGAACGCTGGGCACGCGGGTCTGGGCTGTGGCGTGAAACTTGTTAACCAGCGCAGCGATCTTTGCGTGGCGTGAGCGATAACCCGCCAGCTGATCGCAGCGTGAAGCGATAACCTGTGATCTTCGCCGCGTAAACGATAACCCGCGATCTTTGCCGCGCAGATGAACGATAACCAGCGGCGCTGCTGCGGCGCGCTGAATGCGATACCAGCGATTGTAGTGGTAGTCTTTGAAGCGGCCAGCAATGACGTATGACGGCGTTTTTCTCCTTTTTGACATTTTTGACCTTTTTGACCCATTTTGTCCAATTTTTCCATATTTGTCGACGCTACGCATTTATTTATTAATATATTTGTGATGTATTGCTTCCAGTATTCCTCTTTGAGTCTTTAAGTTGCATTTTTAAGCCAAAATACACGAAAAACAATAAAAATACATTGATTCCGAAAAAGACAAATTTATATAAATATATGATAAAACATATAAATATATATATTTTTAATCAATTAATGTGCATAAAATCATGGTTATTTTAGTGCTTTTTGAGCACTCATCAATTAGTTGAGATAAGAGATCATAGGAGAAGTACACAAGTCAAAATTTATAATACATCTTAAAAGAAAAAAAAATGTATCATGATTTGAAAATGACTTATTGGTGGAAAGGAACGAAGAAAGATGGTGCTTAGTTTGTGTCCAATTGTGATATGTGAACAAATGAAGGTATAGCATAAGAAAATGATTGGAATACTTTAGGCATTTCTAATATCGGAATGAAAATGAGATGACATAACCATGGACTTTGTACAAGGATTATAACGTACTTCTCAAGGTCATGATTCCATATAAATATTTTTAATCATCTTACAAAGTCTCCTCACTTCATTCCATTCAAAATTCAATACTCTGTGAATGCTTTAAATAAGTTGTACATTCAAGAGATAGTATGATTTCATGGCCTTCTAAAGTCAATTGTATCAGATTGAGATCCAAAGTTTTCCACATGTTTTCAGTAGTGGTTTTAAAACTTGAAAGTTAGTACTCGGATAACTAAATTCTTAGGTTTAATTTTGACACCTTGAATAAAGTTTAAACTGTCTAACCTCACCAAAGGTGGCATTTAAATGGTTCATTTTCAATCTCTTAGAAAAAAGAATTAATTTAATTAACCAAATTAGTTATCAACCCCACCCATAGGTGTTAATTGATTTGTTTAGTTAACAAAGAATATCTAACCCCACCAAAGGTGGTATTCATACAAAAAAGGGAGAATCAATAAATATCAATTCATATCTTTAATAACCTAAATAGTACGAGCAAGCATAATTAACTTAGTTATTATATCCATAAATACTCCACTATTATAAAAGATAAAATTTGCATAAATATTTATTGAATCTATGTTTATTTTTATGTAAGTAGATTAAAAACACAAAACCCAAAATATCGTGACAGGATGTTTAGGATTTAATTTCGTTTTTAAAAGTTTGAATAATAAATTAAAAACCACATACATTCCTTCCTTAGATCGACCTTGGGAGTATATTTATCATTTTCTACGAAATGATTCGTGCACTTGCGAGAGTTTTATAAATATAAAACCAAAGTATTGGCAGGATCGGCCATGCCGGTTTTCGTTCATCAAGTTTTTGGCACCGTTGCCGGGGATGGCATCAAAGTTTTTGGCAATCCTGATTCTGCGCATCATGTGTACAAGATGCTTTGGGTATAGATTTCCTACATAACATGACTTATCATCCTAAAATAGATGGACAATTTAATAGTGTTATTCATATGCTAGAAGATTATTTACAAGTCTGTGTTATGGAATTCAATTGGTTGAGTTTGCCTACGATAATAGTTATTATGCCAGCATTGGAATGGCTCCTTATGAAGCCTTGTATAGACAACCATGTAGATCTACATTGTGTTGGGCAGAATGTGAAGATTTCAATACGATGAGAACTGATCTTATTAAAGAAACAACTAAAAAGATTTACATCGCACAAGACAAATTTTATACAGCTCAAAGTCAATACAAGACTTATGCTAATCATAGGCAATGAACAGTGAAATTCAAAGTGAATGACTACATTTTTCTCCAAGATCAACCTCAAAAATGGAGTAACTAGGGTTACCCCAAGAATTGTCACAAGTTCATGATGTTTTTCACGTGTCTATCTTACAAAAATATCAATAGAATCAAAATGATATCCTAGAGTAGATAGAACTATTGAGACAAGTATATGCTCCTATGAAGAAGAGCCAGTGGAAATAGTTGATTTTCAAATCAAGAATCTGAGGAGAAGAGAAATATCATTAATGAAAGTTTAGTGGAGACATCATGATGTTGAAGATGCAACTTAAGAGTTAGAATCAGAAGTTTGTTTGAAATATCCTTACTTGTTTGAAGACTTATAAATTTCAAGGACAAAACCTATAAATTTTCAATATAAATTATTATAGTAACCAAAAAAATTCTAAACAATGTTACAATGTAGAGATGTATCAAAAAAGTTTCATGTGAAAAATAGAATTGAACAAAAAAAAATTAGGAAAAATCTCCACCACCTCATTGCCACCTCGCCACCACCCATGGAAAGTTTGTTGGTAAGCTTGATGGTGAGATTTTCAAGTTTTGCCTACAAAAGAGCCAAGCCTCACCTCTTTTCCCACATCTCATTTTCCATCTTCTCTCCCTTTCTCTAAAAGCTCTCTCCTTCTAAAAGTGTTCGACTTTTTCAACATTTCGAAGCACATTTTGAGGATAAAAACTAAGTGTTTGAGTCAAGGATTCGAGGTAGGTTCTTACTCTAACTTCTTAAATTCATGCATTATTTTTATAAATTAAGTGTCATGCATCATATGCTATGAATAAAAGTGAAAACCCCAATGCCATAATTTTATAAGTAATGTTATAATGATATAAATGTTTTTTGAAATGAGATATTCATCATAATGATTTATTGTGCATACATTGGATAAATTTTGTATACAAAATGAGTAACAAAAGGTACAAGCATTGAAAATGTAACATGGTATCTATAAATATTATGCATGCATTATGAGAATGGTTTTATACGTAGGGAGTACGCCTATATTTTTTCTTATAGAGTATGGTACACTTGGGTTATTGGTTGCAACATATTATTTTTGACAGATTATGGGTATGCATTGAATCATATGTGTTCTTAGCATTTTTCCTTCCATAGTGCCTCTAATTACTGATTGTAGATTTATAAGTCCCATTTTTTTGTGTCTATTTGTTGGCTTTCCATGTGCAAACACATGGCGTCTATTTTATTCTTACTTAGTGTATTTGTTTTTCTCTGTGTAAGGTTGGTTACTATAGATTAGTAATACACACACGTGCATAATTAGGAACACTTTGTATTCAAGCATGCTTACATACATCATGGGATTTGTTTTCGTAATGTGTATGTGAAGTAGAGTATTGGTTTTTGGCGAGCGAGCGTGCGAGCTAGCAAACATTGTCACTTGTGTTTTTAATTTTTTTGGGTACATGTATTTATGGAAAGTACTTGGAAATTTTTGAAACAAAAAAATGTGACTTTTCATCACCTTGACACCAATCTGGCTAGAGATCTCACCACAGGTGGTGGCAAGATGGTTGGTGAAGTGGCAATTTTAAGCTTTATAAATACCTTCCATTTCTTTTTATTTTGTATCCAAAAAATTTAGTGGAGCTCTGGAAAATTGATATCTTATTTTTCTATTTTTGGATCACTAATACCTCGATTATTGTTAGGTATTAGTGATTTATGATTATGTGAGAAAAATTGTACTTATGAGTTTTGAGTACTCAAGATGGTGTTTGCATATGAGTTGTATGTGACTTATGTGTCAACTGAGAGTTTCTTGGATACAACTATTTATTTGTAAGAACCTTATTGTGAGAGTGAGCTAAGTTAAATACACTAAGTTCTCATATCTCTTATTATGTTCAATAAACGATAGGTTGTTTGAGTTAAAAGGTGGTTCTCAAGATTGAGAATATTTACACTTCTAGTTACTCATCTGTAGTTTCTAACTACATCACATTGGGTGGTTTAGGCTTTGAAAGAGAGCTGTGTTCGTGTGTCAAACCAAATTATAACATAAGCAACATGTAAGAGAAACAATAGGCAATTAGGACAGAGGCCCTAGTTGATAGAGGTAATGATGATTTTATTTCTCTCAGAGTGTAACTATTTTATTATTTAGTGGATTATTTACTGTTGAGTAGTTATCTTGCCTTAAGTAACTCAAAGATGTTATCACATAGATAGAGTTTCTATGTGGGTTTATCTCATTGTATATATTATTTTACATGATCTACTTTTGTGTTAGTATAATCTGAGTTTCTATTGTGTATGTTCCATCATACGAGATTTAAACTATGACTAGAAAGCTTATTTATTTTATGTAGCTGCATGATTTCTTTTCTTTCCTTATAGCATGCCCATAGCTATCTAATTATTACTTCTACTTTTTGATCATGCATTTTTTGTGTAAGTCTTTAAAGAATCTGTATCTTTTTACCCTCGTAATGTACCAGGTGTTGGACTCTTTATCATGGTTCGTTATCTAATGTATGATTGCATGCTATGAAAGTAAAATCATCATTTACTTAATATGTTTCCACATATGCGTTCTTAAAGAGATTAGAAATCTCTTATAGCTTTTCAGTATGTATGACTGTATGGCATGCTGTATAATGTTTGTTATGTTTATGTATGCTACTAGCCTAGATAGGAGCCATCACTAGTTTATTTACTATAGTTTCTTCTTTCTTGCTATATGTTTCTTGTTGTGTATTAAATTGAAAATATTGTTTTGTACTTCCACTATGTTAATTGCTCAATTCACATTGTGAGGCCTGCTTGGCTGAATTGATAGAGAGCTTGTGAAAAGATTTCATATGTTGGTGTTTCCATCCCTCATCTAGGTCCCGGTTATATATTTGAGTTAGAAGCCTTCATGTAATTGTTTCTATGTATGGTAATCTTTAGGATTGTTGAGTTATTATGATTATGATACCTTGGATTATTAGCCGTAGATTGTTTCTCGCATATAGGCCTTAAAGTTAGATCCTCCATTGTGTTTGAAGTTACTCGCACATGGGCCTTGGAGTTAGACCCCTATTGTGTTTGGAGTTTTTTCATCTATTAGGTCATGGATTTATTGGTTGCATATAGGCCTCGGAGTTAGACCTTCCATTGTGTTTTGAACCATAGACGAGGCCCATAAGACATTGATTTGATAGATACATATGCCATATATAATGTGATCGTACATAGGGTAGAGGTAGACCTATATATGTCTCGATAGTGGACCATTCATGTGCCCATGTATTTGAATGGCCAATACATATGAGGTTGCATATTCACACATTTTATTTATATTACATAGCATAATTTGTAGTGAATAAGCATGCATTGGGTTATCTAGAATTTAAACTTCCCCTGTCACCCGGAAGCGAAGAAATATATGTATACTATTGTTTTATAACTATATTCTCCTTAGATTGTATGATGATATTGATAATGATTATTATATTTCAGGAACTTTACAAATAACATGCATCATGAATAATTGTTTATTAAAATAATAGTTTAGAGTAGACGCTTATTAAGTTATTTGTAGCTCACCCATTCTCCTTTCCCTCCATATTAGAGTTTGAGAAAGTGGTGGTCGACTTGACGTTGAAAATAAAGAAAAAGCTTTCATGTTCAAAATTTTAATTCATTTTGTATCTTGTATTTGGAGATAATGCTGAGACAATGTTGTAAAATCATTTTTCAATATATTTGATGTTTTTCTATAATTCAAAATAATATTTTTAAATTATGTTTTAAATAGAGATATCTTGAATTTAATATAAATCTTTGTAAATCAAACTCTTGAGTTTATTTAAATATAATTTAAAAAAATTTCATTTTTCTATCTCACTTACCCATTTTTCGAGGCGTGATAGTTATGGTGTTCACTAATATTCATACTTGAAGTGGTAACTTGTTGTTTTGTGATAGTGTGACAAGTAAAATTGATACTTTCGTTAAAGGTTGTTAAGGATTGTGATCATCCGAAGTTTAATTATCTCATTTTTAGTACGTAAAACAATGAATGAATTTATCTAACAACTATGACTAAATTTATTTTTTGATTTATGATTGATTTACGATGCTATGCTACTTCAATTAAAAATAAGAAAATGTGAGCTATAATTCTTTAACTATTAATGGATAGATTTTTTAAGTTATTGTTGTTAATTCAAAGATAGTTATAATATTAATTTATGATATACTTATTTAAATAATAGATTAGTGGCGAAGATTATTTTATAAACACATATTTTTCTTTATCTATATTTTTTTGTGCCTTTTAGTCAATATGTTATGTTTTATTTTTAGTTAAAAATTATTTTTAAAACTTTTATTTTAATTTATTAACAAGTTAATAATTAATAATAGTTATCGTAACAATCATTCATCAACTTTTGTTTTTAAATATTTATTATTTATACAGTTTGATAATGTGTATTTACCTGTTTCCAAGCATATTATCATACTCTATATTGCTTTTAAATTTTAGTCTAGTTTGCATTAGAAATTGGAGTACGGTAAATTGGAAAAATCTAAACAAAACATTAAATTTTCGTGTTTACAAGTTGGATTCAAGTTTGAAACAATACGTCAAAGTAATATTATTGGAGGATGAAGTAATTTGTTTTTAGAAATCATTCCTTTTCAGTCTATGAAATATAAATTTAGGATGCTAATTAATTTTTTTCAAAAATAAATAATTTATAATTTCAGATAATAAGTAAATATATATAAATAATAATAATAATAATAAGTAAATATTTTACAAAAATTATACCGGGACCTGTCGTCAAAGGTAGATGATATATTTATTTAAATATTTGTTGCCACTTTTATAAAAATTAATTATTTAAAATAAAATTTTTACTTTAAAATTTTAGCATAAAATTGACAAATAAATTTCAATAATCCTGTCATAAGAGAAAATAAACTTGTATCACCACAATTAATAGGGTGGTGCATACTACCATTTGTCAAAAATAAATATGCTATTAAATTTTTGAATAATAGCACTATATAACCTCTCCTCTAGATCACCTTAATTTCATCTCTAATTCCCACCCCACCGGAACAATCAATGTTTTTCCAGCTTTTATATTTTATCTTTGGCAGTTTTTTCCATTTTTTTTTCTGCAAAATTTGTTTCCTTATAATTTTCTTAAATCTTTTTATTTTTCTATTTTTTACAACTCATTTTATAATATTTTGTTGGCGAAAAAGTAAATAGTTTTTCAAATTTATTTAAGTTTTTAATATATGTCCGTAACATGTTTGTGTGATGTTTGTAATGAATAAACACTTAATATGGTAAAAAAAAATACATATTTTACTGTTTAAATATGCTTATATGTATATTTGAAAATGTGTTCATTCGAAAAAAATATTTTTAACATTTTTCAGTTAATTTGAATATTTAGTTTTTGAACACATGTTTACAATGTTGTTTACGTAAAGTGGGGTGGGATTATATTACTTTTGGAAATATTTTCTATAAATTTGTATAGAAATAGACTCAAATATCCCTAACACACACATATTTTTGTAATAACGATATCCAAGGAGAAACAAACCTCTTGGTTAGAGATAATAGCATAACAACAACTAAATCATAATATTCAAAATTAACTCAATGTGAGCTAGACAAACATAGCAACCATATTACAATATAGACATTCAGAACAGATCAAAGAGGAAAACAATCATAGACCAAGGCAAAGATTAGAACTTCAATTACTTGTGTGCCCGTAAATAATTATTTAAAAAGAAAAGGAAAAAGAAGAAAAAAAGGAATTAAAAAATATTAAAACAAAATACTAAAATAAAGTATATAAAAATATAAATAAAAAAACTTTTTCTAAATGAATAATAAACATCAAATAAAATCTAATCTGATCAACTTTTCATCATGTTCTGTCTTTTAGTTTACTTTTAGTATTTTCTTTGTCTTTTTTATTTTATTAATTTTCTTGCATTTTTATAAAAAAATAAAATTTATTTTCCTTATTCTGGTTTGTATATAATTTTGTTAGTACTTTATCATAATAGATAGAAGAATTTCATGCGATGAAATATCTTATAAATCACTTTGTAGCATTTAATTGTACATCTATTATATTTACAATTTTAATAAAATATATTTTATGATAATAACTATGATATCCATGAATTATTTTAAATATAATTTTTATTTTATTACAAATTAAAAAAATTATTACATAATCAAATATTGTAACAAAATAATATATACCAACCTATTCAAAAATAATCTTTTGGTTCGTAATCCGTTAAAATCACAATTCTCAAATATTATTTAATAAAAAAAGTGTTTTTAGCTATTACAATGATAAAAAGTCATTTAATCATATGTAAGAATAAGTACGACGGATAATGATAGTTTTTGATATAACTATCTTTGAAATTGAAGTGATAAATAAATACTTAAAATTATTCAAAAATCGTTAGAATTTGGGAATGATTTTTATCTACTTGTAATGGAACAAAACAGATAATAAATAACACCTAAATCAAAAATGTTTTTTTCAAACTCATTAAAAATTTCTATTCAACCTTATACAACCAACACGCAATTAAAGATAAACAATTTTACTTTTAACTTAATAGAATAAATCTAAAATTCAATTGTCAACACACATATAAAAGAGCAGCATATGATACAACCAAAATATTCCAAACTTATACAAATCTTAAGAATTAACAACATAAATTCAAAAAAAAAATAACTATAATACAATAGAAATTCTCTCATCCAATTATTCTTCAACAATATAAGTATCTTGTAAAAAAATATAAAATTACTTTTATAAACCAAAATAACAAATTTATTAAATAATGATGTAAAAAATTTACCTGACTATCATCTTCTACAATAGTAATAGTAGAAGTAGATGAGCTCGGAGCTAACATATCTAAATAAATTATAAATTATTCGAGTACACAATTAAATAATTAATATATAGTATATATAATAAGTGTTAATATAATATAACATGTACAAGTACTAAATATATAAGCTTATACCTTGTTTATGGATATTAGCCCATAACCAATTTTGAGCACACATCAAAGATTCCAATGTGTTTTCTTTGAGTCTACTATAATGTTTGCTCACCACTCTACCACTTGTGCTAAATGTAGATTCTGAAGCAATTGTAGTAATCGAAATAGCTAAGATAGTGCTTGCCATGTCATGCATTACTAGATATTTATGTTTATTACACTTTCATCAAGACAATATATCAAACTCTTAATACAAAATTTCCATATCAGCTTCCTCTAAATAAGGGTCCAACTCAGATCTCAAAAGACCAATTTTATTTTGTATTAGTTTTCATTGTTTATACTCAATTATACCATTAGGATTCAAAAACACTAATACTTTTGAATATTGAGACATATTGGAGCGTGTTGAAAACTCCATTTGTTGACTCTCATCTTCTATAATTCATTTCATTCATTACATATTTACCAAATCACAACACTTTTTTCTCACCTTTTCAATTTCAAAAATGACACTCTTTATATATACTTAGAAAATAAAATTCGAGATAATTTATCTTAAATATGGGATCCAAAACAACTCTTACAACTATGACAATATTAACTTTTTGCCAATACTTGTCAAATTTTTCAAACATGTTTTTAGCCATTCTCTTGATCAAATCATCCTCATCATTAATCCACTGATATAATGCCAATTTAATGTCAAAAATATGAGAAAATAATATGTTTATATTGAGATAGTTGGAACCATAAATCAATTTAGTAACCTTGTAAAATACTAGTAACTTATCACAAATTTTACTTGCCATTTTTCAATCCAAGTCATTATAGAGAGTCTTATAATTCTTATCCAATTGTTTCAAATGAGAAAACACATTTTGATAAAACAATGTATCTTTTAGCATGACAAAAGTATAATTCCAACAAGATTGAAAATCAAGAGAAATTCCTACAAGAAGACTTTATCTCTTGAGATGTAATTTTTTTTAAATTTCTCCTCTCTCTTTTGTATTGTTATCCAATATACAACACTATCTCTATCTTTAACAATGCATTGAGAAAATACATTCTACCCATCTTTCACTACCAAGTTTAATATTGAGTAGCACAATGCATGTGAAAAATATCTTCATCCAATAACATTCAACTTCTATCTAATTAATCTAATAGATCAGGTTACATTGAGTCATTAGTAGAATAATTATTTAAAATTAGGGTTGAAATCTTACAATCAATATTCTAATCCAAAAAGGCAACCCATCAACTCTTAGCCAATAACTTCAGCAGTGTATGGAGCATGAACATATATAAACCAACAAAAAATATATAGCCAGAATAGAATTGTTATATATAATCATTTAATGTACAAATCTCTAAACAATATTTCATACAAATTGCATAAATTTCAATAATAAACTTATAAAATTTACTTGATTATTTTAATATGTAAATACCAATTTTCATCAATAAAATGACAAGTTACAGCTATGAATTCTTCATTCTAGTTTCCAGAATTTCACATATCACTCGTGATTGTAACACGACTTTTGTTGTTCTCTAACATGTCTATCATTTTTTTCTCAACATCATATATCTTCATAATGTCTCTCTTAAATGTCGCACAAGAAATAGGCTTCCATATTGGTTGTAATGAATGTGAATACTCCCTAAATCTATATGTTGGTCTCTTAAGAAGACATGAACATGCAAGTATACAAGGTCACAAGTAATAAGTGATAAATAAGATCGTTCCTACGGAGATTTGTTACTAATATTTGTTAAGAACTAAAATTGTTTCAACCTAATTTTATCCAAACAATCGATAGTTGGATAGAGTTTAACTAAACTATTTTTAAATAACAATATATGAAATTAACACTTGAAGAAAACTCTAGGATTGCAATTTCACCAAATTAATCCACTTGAATCATATTATTTTTTCTTGATTTATGTTTTCGCATTTAATTTGTCAACCAAGAACTACTAATTTATCCACATGTCTCTTCCGATAACAAATAGACACATCTCGTTAAAATAATTCACTATATTCCTATGAGAATTAATTTTACCAAAGATTCATTAAGCTCAAATTTCTCAATAGCTACACATACAATAAAGGTATATTCCTATCCCATATAAATACATGTTATTCTATCCACGAGCAAAACACAAAAATTCCTTTTCCAAGTTCATTAGGGTTCACATATCAATTGATTAATCTTCCAATAATCAAAGGCATTAAGCACAAATAGAATAAACAAATTAAAAAATATCTCACAAGTCATTCAAAAATAATTAATTCAAGTTTCATCATTTAAGCTACATTGCAACCCTAGAACAAATAATTTAGTTCATAGCAAATATTGATATTACAATATGAAAATATTTAGTCATTTCAGAGAAATAAAATTAAGAGAAAAAGATTAGAAAAAACTCTTTCACGATTCCTTAATAAAAAAATAAAATTTCTCCCTTTTTCTTCTTCTTTGCTATCTTTTTTGTCTGTATTTTTACCAAACAGAACAACAACAAAAGCCAAAAATGACGTTTGGCATGTTCTCCCCTTTTTTCAGCAACAAAATAACCCCTTATTTATGGCCTTTTCTATCTCCAAAAATATTCCTTAAAAGAGGCGTGCAAAAGGGCAGAAAAACCGTGCAGAATGAGTTGTGGCAGTGGGCAATTTTTTGAATTGTTTTTACACTATGCATGACACATGGCGAGCTCTAATTTGATGTTAGGATAATATGACACATGGTAGCTTCAGATTGGGCGAGACGCAAGGGTGCACATAGAATCGGTGGACTGTGTCACAGGAGAATTATACGCGCTAGGCGGTGCAGAACAACTAGACTCCACTCATGAATCTCATGCGTGGAGCGTGGCCAACACGTACGATCAGAACTGTTCATCGTTTTATCTGATGCTAGATAACAAAGAACGCGTCTCATGGAAAGTTAACTGTGTAGACAGGTGGACCCCACTCTATGAGTAGGACTGCGCAAATAGGTGGACCCTACTCTGTGTGCTGGACTGTGCAAAACAACTGGAAATCTCGTCCACTCACCACGTAGCGTTTGCATCTCACTCTCCTGATCCTCACCATTGAATTTCTGATATGATGATGTTTGAGGCACGTTGAACAATGTCGCCCATGGTACTCCCTTTCTGCGTAGAAAATAATTTTAAATTCAAATTTTTATTAATTGCATTTAAGCCCTCCTTTTAATTCAAATTAAAATTTCAACTTTTGTTATTTGCATTTCAGTCCTTTTTAAATTTAAATTGTTTAATTTTCTCTAAAAATATAATTTCTTAAAAACCTAACAATAAATAATAATTTAAGAACATAAAATTAACTAAAAACATTAAGAACATAGAAATTATAATTAATAAATTGGACGAAATAAATCTAAAACACAGAGTTATCACTACGATGCTCAACAATACTAAGAGGATACTCATATAGAATTATCATTTTTGCATATTTATCATGAGAAATTTAAGGATCAAAATTCCAATGTCCCAACTCAATTCTATCCTTCTTCTTGTTAAGATTTAACAATAATTGACCTATAACACTTTCTTTACATTTGAATGGACAATCTTTTGTATGTGCTTTTAAGTGAGATGTCACAATCCTTTTATCATCTCCTAACTTCTTTCTGCAATAATTATATATTGCCTTCTATATCCCATTAATTTTCTTCCTATAAAAGTGTACCTATGCTTCAGACTTCAAGTTAGCCTTCCCATCTTCTTCTTCACTACATTCATGTAATAGTTGAGTTTGTGTAGTTTCAGGTAAGGAGGTTGGTATATGAAAGGAGCATTTGTATGCTGATTAGCACTTGAAGTTGCACCACTCGTTACCTTCACATTGAGTGATTGATTAAGTTCAATGTTATTTCCTCCATGAGAGGATTGTGGTGAAAAATTTTGAAAAATAACTTTCAAAGTTTAAATTCAAATATACAAAAAAAAAACAATTTTATTTTCTATTTTCTCTCATTATCTTTTCAATAAATCCACTTCCTATAATATTTAAAGCCAATGTCTTCTTCACAAATCTCAAACCCTATAAAACACATGAAAATAAATACAAGACACCTTCTACTTGATTTCAAGTGTTAAATGCACATTTACATGATAAACAAGTATTATTATGTACACTTTCCCAATACTTCTTTGGTAAGTAAAAACATACTAAGGTCAAACAAACATTAAAACAAAAAATATGATTCAATAGAATTACAAATGTACATTTGCATCTAAATATTTCCCATATCAAGCCAAAATAAAATTATAATAATAATTCCCTTCAATCAAAATTCACAAATTATACCATTTTATTAAAGCAATTTATCAATAAAATAGAATATAATTCAAATGTTGATTGGAAGAAAATTATGGTGTTAGATTCTGTACACTAGTTTGTATTCACAAGAAAAATAAATAGTTGTACATTAATTCTCTAAAACTTGTACATCAAGAGCCAAATTTAGAAAATAAGAGAAGAGAACAACATAATGTTAGTTTTGATTGCAAATCGTGCAACATTTTTCTATTTAGAATTCAAAAATTTCTTACCATCATTGAATAAGAAAAAAGATGAATAGTTTGAAGCATTAATCTATTTAGGAAGATGTTACACCTTTGATGTGTGAAAATTATTCTTTGAACCAATATCTTTCGTCACAAAAGATGAATGAGACATGTGAGTGATAAACTTAACTGTAGTTGGTCTGTTGATGATAATTGGTAGGCTCAAATGGTAGTTGGACTCGAGTAGCTACTTATAATAGTGGAAACTGGCAAGGTAAGTTGTGATCTAGTAGACTCGATGGTAGCTGGTCTCTTGACGACAATTGGTAGACTCAAATGGCAGTTGGACTCGAGTGGCGACTATCAACTAGACTCGAGTCACTACTACAAAATTGATATATAGTCTCAATTTTTAACCATGATTGTAGATCTATGGCCACATTTATAAAAACCAAGGCCTAAATGGGAGAGACTATAGACTTTTATTTATGGTCTCAGTGTTTAATTGAGGCTATAGATATACCCATTTAGACTCAATCTTATAAAAAACGAGGCCATGAAAATACCATTTGGACTCGATATTTTATAAGACCGAGGCTATAGATATACATTTAGTCACTATCTTTAAAAGACTGAGACCATAGACAAACCATTTGATTATGGTTTTATAAAAAATCGAGGCCATAGACATACCATTTGGCCTCAGTCTTTTATAAACTATGACTATATATATCTCAATTAACCCTATTTTTTTAATGTAAATTACAATAAATTTATCAATTACAATATTAAAAGGCATATTATATTAAAATTAAGAGTATAATTACATTTGAGAGTTTATGCACTAAAATATAATAAAACCTTAAAAGTTAGCTAATTAAAGTGTTCCAAAATATGAAATACTTGCAAGAGTTTAGAAAACATGATCAGCATCATTATCTCATAAAGGAACAAAAAAACATCCCAAATAATTATTGTCTTTAGAAAGATGAGAATAAAATTGTAAAAATCAGGACCAAAAGACCTAAAGACCTAACTCAACAGTATGACCATCTCTCCGTCGGAGTTCAGTGTGTATTCTTTCTCTAAATATAGTTGTAGTTCTTTCTGCTTCTTGACTCGAATAGATCATTTCCATCTTTGTTTTTTGGATAGTGCTTTGGTTTCACTTTGCCTTTCACGCCCTACAATTGGCTATAGGCACTAAGGCAACCTTAAACTCTAAAATAGTGTTAGTATATGAAGACAATATTGACGAACTAAGGTAGTCATTTAGGAAAAAGGAAAGAAAAGTCTTATTTGACCTCAATTATGCTGATAAAAATAGAAAGTCATAGCAAAGATTTATCATGAGTTTGTTGAATTTCTCTTGTTTGTCATGATCAGTAAATAGAGGTGTGTCCCAATAATAAATAGACTAACATAGGACAAACAAAATTTAGCAAAAAATTTGAAAGATCATGTCAACCATTGAATAAATATAACAATAACTGCATTTTTCACTTGAACTCATCCTTCACTTTAAATTTCAAAATAAGACCAAGTCATAATATGATTAAGAGTAATTTGTCAACTAGAGTAGCCTTTATTTGTATATGTGCATGCATGCGTAACTTTTATAAGAAGAATAGGCCTAGATGTTTAGATTTATAAGGAACAAGACGTAGATTTATAAGGAACAAGACAACTCATATCAACATACCCCATAAAAGTGAAGGTAACCCACACAACAATAAATCACAATAGCATGTTGTGTACTAAACTAAGTTGCGTGACTTTATCAAAATCTAAATGGTTTTTATCTCATTTATATGCACATGCACAAGCTAACACACACACTGCTATAACTTGAGAGCCTTGCTAATAGAAGATAATTATGCATTTCAAGGTATCCCAGGATTGTAATATTTGTCAACCATAAGTAAATGACATGGAAGAATCAAATGTTAAACCAATGACTAGCAAGAAGTGTTAAGAAATAAAATAAGTCATTGGATATGCCTCTTTAGGAGTTGTTTTCTTTTTGTTTCCCCACAGCAACTTTTATAATATTATCCCCATAACCATATTATAAATTTATTATAGGTTTAGAGTTTATTTTACGAGAAGGATATGTAGAAGACCAACCTATGACTCTATTTTCTTCTCCACCTACAATAACACAACATACAAAAATGAAACATCCAATACATATGAAAAGAAACATCCTTATTCAATATTAAAGTCAGAAAAAATATTAAGAAATGGTAAAAAGAATAAACCATTAATTCATAGTAATAATACCCAAGTAAAAAAGTTGAGATTAACAAACACGTTCCAAATAAGTGCATGCAATAAGCAGGATGTTATGCTTTCCAAATTGTCTATCAACATTTGCAATGATTGAAGGCATACCAAAGTTGGGTTCTATACCAACCCCCTGACATGGCAATTAAATTATGTCAAATTAAAAAAATATCTTTCAAAACATTTAAAAACAAAAGCTATATATTTTCTCTTATAAGAGCGTGACCACGTGGAGTGGCAATTTGGGATTGTTTAATGAGAATTATTGAGCCCTAAAAATTTCAAGTGGACCAATCACAAGGTCTAGGAGGGCACAACTCGAAGAGACTTTAAATGAGCTCATTCAAGAGGTCATGCATAACTAAGGGGACCCAAATTGGGAGTGCAAGGATTGGGACAAGCCTATGATAGAAATTAGGACAAAATTGACAAAAGAAAACTAGGCACATTGTTGTGCCATTTAGACTAATTTTGGGAAACTTTATTTTCAACCCTTGGATGATAACAAAGGTTAAGATGTAATATTTTATTGGGATTTCTTTGTTATCAATTGCTCTAATTTCGTTCCATGTTTTGCTCCACATTTTGCTCCATTTTTGCTGTGTCATTTGGACAGATTTAGGGTAGCTTTCTTTTTAGCCCTTAGATGAAATCAAGGGTTAAGATGTAATATTTTCATAGGATTCCTATATAGTCAGTTGCCCCATTTATCTCCATGTTTTGGTCCATATTTTGTGCTACCTTTTGTGCTTTTTGGCCGTTTTTATTTTCAACCCTTTGATGAGATCAATAGCTATGATGTAGTAGAGCTTAGGGTTTATTTGTATCCTATAAATACTTAAGAGTAGCTCAGCTATTGGGAGTTCACATTTTAATGAAATTTGAATTTTCAGATCATTTGAGAGCTCATTCATGCTATTTGTTCCTCTTTAAGCAACTTATTAAGGGATTAGCAACCCTTGTGGTGTTATTTAGCATCCAAGCATTTGTGATCAGTAATATCCATACTTGTTAAGGTGTCACTTATGCTAGACTTATCAAGGAAACAACACCTTCTTGTAGCTTCTTTACCCTCAGATAAATGGTGAGTAATATCCATTGATTTGTGGAGAAACTATTTTCTATATAATCTGAAAGTTAGCTAGTCCCTAACCCATTAGTTCATATCATTTGGTATCAGAGCTTTAGGTGCTAATTTTCATATTCATATCCTTTATATTTGTTCTTGTGTTCTTGTTATATTTCTAATACATAGAAAAAAAGGAAAAAATATATCATTGTGTTGTGTTCTTGTTGAAATTTATTTTCCAAATCCTAAAAATAGTATTCATCTTTGTTTCCACGTTTTTTCTTGCAAATTCTGTTATTTCTAAAACTATTTTGCAATTTCCCTTGCATATTATATAGTATTTGATATTTTCTTTAGTTTCTTGGTAGTTTTCTGGTATTTCTGTGGTAGTTCCTACATAAATTTTATTTTTCCTTTCTGTCGTAATTTATGTGCTATTTTGCGTATCGTATAAAAATTCCTCAAACTCATATTGAAGGTGTTGTATTGATTTACTCTTGAGTTATTAGCATATTAGATAAAAAAACAGAAAAGGAGTGGCCAAAATTTATTCAAAAAAAAGAGACAAATAAAAGAGGCCAAATTACATATGCTTTCTAATGAGTGTTTGAACTCATAGTTCCAAAAACCTTTCCCTATTATTATAAATTCCTAATTGGGTGTTGAGTTCTTTGAGGAAATTATTATTCTTCCAATATTGTTAATCTTTTGATTTCCCTTGTGCTTAATTATTCTAGTCTAAGATCCAAAACACTTTGAGTTAGTTTCCTTTATGCTTTAACAAATGGGATACTGTGAACTACCTTTTTAGGTGTTTGATAATTCTACAAATTATTTGAAATTCTTGGATTCAATTGCTTTGATTAGGAGCAAAGAAGGTTTGAGTGATCAATCTGAGTGCTAAACACGTGAGGTATTGAGTGAATTTACATTAGTTCTATTTTATTACACTAACCTCTTATTGTGTAGAATTGCAAAAAAATGTCTAACAATAGTAGTACCGAAGGAAGACTGGATATGATGTTTATGAAGACGACACAATAATAATCTTTTGAGAGGATGAACAACTTGATGGTCGAATGAATGAAAGATTGGAAAGGCAAGAAAATTTCTTAGTAGCTTTACAATGAGAAACACCTCCCTCCAATGTTAGGAGGGTTAATAGGCAAGCTCATGTTGGGGATGACATAGAGGAAGAAGATTGGGAAGAATAATTGGAGGAGAAGAAGGAATAATACCTATAGGAGGAAGAAATGGTATAGGAGGTATATGAAGACCCCTACCTAGGGCCCAAGATGGGGTTGATAGATATCTAAGTAGTATAAAAATGAAGACACCAGAATTCCAAGGAAAGAATGACCCGGAGTTGTATTTGGAGTGGGAGAAGAAGGTGGAGCACATTTTTGAGTGCCACAACTACTCCACAGAGAAAAAAGTAAAGCTCGCTATAATTGAGTTTTCTAACTATACATTGAATTGGTAGGATCAATTGGTCATTAGTAGGAGGAGAAATCATGAAAGGACGATAGATAATTGGGAGGACATGAAAGACATCATGAGGAAGAGGTTTGTGCCTAGCTACTACTATAGAGAGTTACACCAATGCCTACAAAGATTGACTCTAGGATATAAATCCATTGATGAGTACTACAAGGAAATGGAAGTGGCAATAGTAAGAGCTAATGTCAAGGAAGATAGAGAGGCCATAATGACTAGGTTTCTTAGTAGGTTGAATCTGGACTTTACCAACATTGTGGAACTTCATCATTATGTGGAGATAGAGGATATGGTCCACATGGAAATTAAGGTGGAAAGGCAATTAAAGAAATGAAGTTTTAGGTCCCAACCATCAAGGTCTAGTCCTATTACTCAAAAACTGAACCCTACTAGTCCTTAGAAGTCCAATGAGAAAAAAGATGAAAGAGCTACATCCAAACCAAGATTTGAGCCTTACAAAGCCAAAGAGATGGGGGCTAGCAAGGACAAAGGTAAAATCGACACCCTAGTTCGTAATCGTGACTTTAAGTGTTTTCGGTGTCTTAGTAATGGGCATATAGCCTCTCAATGTCCAAAAAAGAAGGCAATGATCACCTTAGCTAGTGGTGAGGTGGGAACCAATAATGAAAGTGAAGAAGATGAGATGCCATTTGTAGAGGAAGCTATTGAACAGGAGATAGGACCCGTGGATAGGGAAGCAATTGTAATAAGACGATCTTTAAGCACTCAAGTCAAGGAGGATGACCTTGAACAACAAAGAGATAACATCTTTCACATAAGGTGTCATGTTAGTAACAAGGTGTGTAATGTTATCATAGATGGGGGAAGTTGCACCAATGTGGCTAGTACTACCTTAATTGAGAAATTAGGGTTGCCTACATTCGAACACCCTAAGCCTTACAAGTTACAATGGTTAAATGATAGTGGGGAAGTGAAGGTTGATAAGCAAGTATTAGTGAGCTTCTCCATTGGAAAGTACAAGGATGATGTGATGTGTGATGTGGTACCTATGAAAGTTAGACACATCTTGCTAGGTAGGCCTTGGTAATATGATAAGAGGGTTACACATGAAGGATATAGAAACAAGTATTCATTTGTGAAGAATGGTACAAATATCACACTTGTACTCTTTTCACCTAAGCAAGTCTTTGAAGATCAACTAAAGATGGTTAGGGGAAAAAAAGAGAGTGAAAATGAACAAAAAAAGAATAATGAAAAAGAAAAGGAGAGTGAAATAAAAAAAAGAGTGAATAAAAAGGATAAGAGAGTGGAAAAACAAGAGAGAAAAAAGTATGAGTTTTTATTCTAAGGCAAGTGAGGTCAAAAAGGCTTTTTATTCAAAACAACCCATACTTGTACTTTTGTACAAGGAGGCTAATTTTTCTATTAACGATCTTAACCAGTATTTTCCTAGTGCCATTGTTTCTCTTTTGTAGGAATTTGAGGACGTGTTCCCTAAAGAGATTCAGGATGGGGTGCCACCAATTAAGGGGATTAAGCATGAAATTGACTTCATACCAGGAGCTTTTCTTCCAAACTGACCTGCCTATAGGACTAACCCCGAAGACACTAAGGAGATTTAAAGGCATGTTGAAGAGTACTTGATAAAAGATCAAGTCAGGGAGAGCCTAAGTTGATGTGTTGTTCTCATGCTACTTGTTCCCAAGAAGGATGGATCAAGCAGGATGTGTGTTGATTGTTGAGCCATCAATAACATTACGGTAAAATATAAACATCCTATCCCTAGAATAGATTACATGTTAGATGAGTTGCATGGTTCTTTCATCTTTTCAAAAATTGATTTGAGAAGTGGATATCATCAAATTAGGATGAGAGAGGGTAATGAATGGAAAACCGCTTTTAAAACTAAACATGGATTGTACCAGCGGTTAGTCATGCTCTTTGATCTAACAAATGCACCTAGCACTTTTATGAGGCTTATGAATCATGTTTTGCGTGCATTTATTGGAAAATTTGTTGTTGTCTATTTTGATGATATTCTCATTTACAGTAAAAATCTTGAAGAGCATGTCTTACATCTTAGGTATGTGTTTGAAATTTTGAGAAAAGAACAATTGTATGTGAACCTAAAAAAGTGTTATTTTTGCATGGACAAGTTATTTTTTCTTGGTTTTGTTGTTAGTTATAAGGGAATAGGGGTAGATGAGGAAAATGTTAAGGCTATTCGAGAGTGTCCCACACCTAAATCTGTAACTGAGGTTAGGAGCTTTCACAGATTGACTAGTTTTTATCGAAGGTTTGTCAAAGATTTTAGTACACTAGCCGCACCTCTAACCGAGGTCATTAAAAATTGTATTGGTTTTAAATGGTGCAAGAATCAAGAGAGAGCCTTTAAATCATTAAAGGATAGTTTGTGTTTTTCACCTGTTTTATCTTTACCTAATTTTACTAAAACCTTTGAAGTTGAGTGTGATACGTCAGGAATAGGTATATGAGCTGTTTTGATGTAGGAACGGCGACCTAATGCTTATTTTAGTGAGAAACTTCATAGAGCAACCTTTAATTATCCAACGTATGACAAGGAGCTATATGCCTTGGTTAGGACTCTAGTGACATGGCAACATTACTTTTGGCCAAGGGAATTTGTCATCCACACCGATTATGAATCTCTAAAACATCTGAAGTACCAAGGTAAATTAAATAAGAGGCATGCTAGATGGATGGAATTCATTGAGACATTTCCTTATATTGTTTAATATAAGAGAGGTAAAGAGAATGTTGTAGTTGATGCTTTATCATGGAGGTATACCTTACTCTCAACTTTAAATGCTAGATTGCTAGGATTTGATTATGTTAAGGAAATGTATGCTAATGATGATGACTTATCTGCTATTTACCATGCATGCAAAAAAACTTCTTTTGAATTTTTTTATAAATTAGATGGGTATTTATTTAAAGAAAATCAATTGTGTATACCCAAATGTTCCATCCGTGATTTTTTTATTAAGGAGGCCCATAGGGGAGGATTAATGGGGCATTTTAGAATTAAGAAGACTCTAGATGTTTTGCGTGAGCATTTTTATTGGCCGACAATAAGGAGGGATGTAGCGAGAATATGTTCTAGATGCATAACTTGTAAGCAAGCCAAATCCAAAGTCCTACCACAAGGATTATATACTCCCTTGCACGTACCAAGCACACCTTGGGTAGATATTTCCATGGATTTTGTTTTAGGGTTACCTAGGTCTAAGAAGGGTAGATACTCCATTTTTGTGGTTGTAGATAGGTTTTCTAAAATGGCACACTTCATAGCGTGTCATAAAACTGATGATGCCACTAATGTAGCAGAGTTGTTCTTTAGGGAGGTTGTTAGGCTTCATGGAGTTCCTAGGAGCATTGTGTCTAATAGGGATGTTAAATTCCTTAATTATTTTTGGAAAACTCTTTGGGCTAAAATGGGCACTAAACTCTTATTTTCGACTACTTTTTATTCCTAAACATATGGGCAAACTGAGGCAGTTAATAGGACTCTGTCCACATTGCTTATAACCGTAGTGTGCATTCAACTACTGATCATTCTCCATTCAAAATTTTTTATGGTTTCTATCCACTAACTCCTTTGGACTTATTACTTATACCTATTTCAAAGAAAACTAACTTAAATGGTGCCAAGAAGGCTGAAATGGTGAAGAAGCTCCATGAACACATTCATGAGAAAATTGAGAAGAGAAACAAGGATTATGCTTGCAGGGCCAACAAAGGGCAGTAAAGAGTCATTTTTGAGCCTGGTGATTGGGTTTGGATGCATATGAGAAAGGAATGGTTTACTAAAAAAGACAGTCCAAGTTGCAACCTCGGGGAGATGGACCCTTTCAAGTGATCGAGCGAATTAATGACAATGACTAAAAAATTGATCTTCCTAGTGAGTATAATGTCAGTACCTCTTTTAATGTTTCTGATCTTTCTCCTTTTGATTATGCAAGTGAAGATTTGAGGACAAATACTCTTGAAGAGAAGGGGAATGATGAGAATCATCGAGCCTTACAAATTCCAAGTGGATCAATCACAAGGTTTAGAAAGGAAAAACTCAAAGAGGCTTTAAATGGGCTCATTCAAGAGGTCATGCATAACCAAGGGGACCCAAGTTGGGAGTGCACGGATTGGGACAAGCCTAGGATGGAAATTAGGGAAAAATTGGCAAAAGAAAACTAGGCACATTGCTGTGCCATTTTGACTAATTTTGGGTAGCTTTCTTTTTTAGTCCTTGGATGACAACAAAGGTTAAGATGTAATATTTTATTGGATTCCTTTGTTCTCAACTGCTCCAATTTTGCTCCACATTTTGCTCCATTTTTGCTGTGCTAGGTGGACTGATTTTGGGTAGCTTTCTTTTCAGCCCTTGGTTGAAATCAAGGGTTAAGATGTAATATTTTCATAGGATTCCTTTGTTGTCAGTTGCCCCATTTTTCTCCATGTTTTTTGCTACCTTTTTATGCTTTTTGGCTGTTTTATTTTCAACCCTCGGATGAGATCAAGGGTTATGATGTATTAGAGCTTAGGGTTTATTTGTATACTATAAATACTTAAGAGTAGCTCAGTTGCTGGGAATTCATATTTTGAATGAAATTTGAATTTTTAGATCATTTGAGAGCTCATTCATGCTCTTTGTTCCTCTTTAAGTAACTTATCAAGGGATTGACAACATTTGTGGTGTTGTTTATCATCCAAGCATTTGTGATGAGTAATATCCATACTTGTTAGGATGTCATTTATGCTAGACTTATCAAGGAAATATCACCTCTTTGTGACATCTTTTCCGTCAGATAAATGGTGAGTAATATCCATTGATTTGTGGAGAAACCATTTGTTATATAATTTGAAAATTAGCTAGGTCCTAACCCTTTGGTTCATATC
The DNA here is from genome assembly GCA_033030585.1 of Hippophae rhamnoides. Lineage (NCBI taxonomy): Eukaryota > Viridiplantae > Streptophyta > Magnoliopsida > Rosales > Elaeagnaceae > Hippophae > Hippophae rhamnoides. The sequence goes on along the minus strand of CM065431.1, from coordinate 26,806,452 downwards.
ATTTTTTGATATTTCAAGATAGTCTAATCAAACACATAATCAAACTTAAAACCTAGAGAAAGAAGATTAATACAAGCAGAGATGGTTTGAGAGTTTTTATGAATACTGCTTTTGCATAGGTAGCACTACATTAAAGCACTAAAAACATTATGCACAAATGCCCAAACCTTTAGGAATGAAAATGTCTCAAAAAAGTCTCTTTAAATAAGCATAGTCTGTTTTATCATCAAACCTTCAAGACCTACAATAATGAAAAAAGAAGAAAATTTTGTAGGATAACCAAGACATAGAGCCTAAAAAATTAAGGTAGAGGCTTGAGTTTTAAAGAAAAGTCTAAAATACCATTACTATGCATTACATCATAAGAGAATAATATTATTTAACCTCAATAGAAGTTAATACTTTCTTTTCACCAATCTTCTCAAACTTTTGCTACTTAGTTCCTGCTTTGATTCCCTACCAAGGTAGGCTATACAAATATAATGTCATAACTTTAGAAACTATTGAGCGACAAAAGTTTTAAACAAAACTATATGATAGGAACTTACCTTCCCCTTAAAAAGTACATCAAAACATATCTAAGTGATTCTCAGTCATCCTTGCGATTGTTTTTAGCATTGTAAGTGAAATAAGATGAGTATCCAGATTAGGTTACAACATATATTACTAATCAATTGAAGTATAATTCTACCAACATGCTTGCAAGTGTGCTTTAGGGACAAAAAGCCAACAAACTTACCAATTCCAAGGTGAGTATTCATATTTGCATATTGAGCTATTCCAATCGAATTCTTATTTTCTCTACATTAAAATTTGCCATTCAAATTAACTAGGAAAAATAAAAGGGTAATGCGACATTTATGAATTTATACGTGTGAGTTTCAATTTGTTTAATAATGTATTAAAAGATGCTCACTTATCCGTCTATTTCTACAAGTACATAATTGAGACCAAATCAAAACAAATGCACAAAACTTTATTATGGTTATTATTGCCAGACAAGCCACAACCACCAACATATATTGATATCAATTTCAGTAAAACCAAGTCATTTATTTCCTCGCAATGCAAACTGGGTATTAAAAATATATAACTCTCACTATTAGGCATCGGAATGCTTTATTTTTGTAAAAGTTCACGAACATAAAGATAAAAGTGTATTTTAGGAAAAAATCATTGATAATGCATTATACATTAATATGTAGTGAGTTATGACCTACACAATTAGGAGTAATTGAATAAAAATGCACTATAATATCAGGAAATACTACAACTTCATAGAAGTGGCTTGGATTGAAGAATGAACCTATGAACTCCATTCATCATATTGTAAAATATGTAATTACCAGCCATTAAAAAGTTCAAAACAAACCAACTTGTAAGGAATATGTTAATGAGTTGAAATGTCTCTATACTTCTTGGAAAGACCAAACTCAATGACGTAAACTTGTATTATAAAAGCAATCAGAGAATGCATATGCATAGAGGATGAGAATGAAGCAAACTTAAAATTTTTATTAGTTCCAAAGCCTAATTTGCATGCCTCCTTAAACCCATAAGAAAATTGTCTCGCTTGATGTCTAGATGTAGAAATGATTTGGAATGAACAAACTCCACTTGATTGATCTCCCATAAACATCAAATTACTAGGTAAAATTGAAACCATAGGATAAACATGAAGAAAATTAGAGAAATGTTATGGAGTTCAATGAACCATACATTTATAACTTGCTCTCATTCTATACCATGGAATGGAAACATTGACCAGAAGTACCTCAAACATTTTCTTCCAATAAGAGCCCCCTCATTAACCATCTCCATTCCCATAAAGAAAAGTTTCAAAAAATAAAATTTGGAATTGTAGTTTGAAATAGAGAAGAGACAGGCTAAGAAGGAAGCTACTTAACTACCTTGAATTCCTTGTTTTCTTGGATGCACAAGCAAACTAGAAGCAAAACAATACAATTAATACTCAACCAAGAATGACCTTCATTGAGTAAGCTAAAATAAAATACATCTTAAAGAAAAAGTAATAATATAAGAAATCATCATACCATTAAGGACTAATGTCCCAATATAAGAAAGAATTTCTAAAATAAAAGAGTCAAATGGAAAGAATCCAACAATAGCCATAAAAACTACCTGTCCATAGCAGAGAATAAAATGAAATCATGTAACAATGGTCATTTTTACATGAATAGAACATGTGATAACAATGTAAAATTGTATATAGAATAGATAAATAATTGCATCTCTCAAGACTCAAGGTAATGTTAAGTGCTCAAAATTAATGATTTTAAGGTGTAGGTGGATATGCATTGCCAGGAAAGATTATAGTATAGATCTACCTTCCACTATGTTAGATGAACCTAGAATTTTCTACTCCAAAATAATCAGACAAATTCACAAACATAGAAAATGCATGAGATAGCAAAAACACCAAATACACACAAGAAAATACAATTAGGGATTCGTAAAACAAAAAAAACATAAGTTAGGGATTAGGAAGAGATCATAAAGTGTCTAAATGGCAGCTATAAGGACTGTGTAAGCCATGCAAAGATTGATGATCTGTCGGATATGAAAAACTAGGTCAAATCAAAATCATAATTTCGAATACAAGAGGGAGAGATATAAATACAGAGTAAACGACCTTGAGACTAGTTGGAATTGGTTGAATACACAGAATGAATAGAATGTACAAAGGCTTGGGCATCCTTCCTAGTCTGAGGGGTATGGTGGAGCTCGGTATGGCCAAAGGTGGGTACGGCTTGATGTGGGTCACAATGAAAGAAGATAAGTCGAGAGCAAGAAGGAAAAGAAAGGTTCGGATGCGCAGGAGAGGAGAATATTGCAATGAGAGAAGAGTTAGAGGCACACAAGGGGAAAAAGAAAGGAAAAGCTAGCATGATAGGAAAAAGAAAATTAAAAGAAAGAAAAGAAAGGAAAAGCAAGTGTGAGAGGAAAAAGAAAATTAAAAGAAAGAAAAGAAAAGCAAGCAGGAAGGCAAAAAAAAAAAAGAAAAGAAAGGAAAAGCAAGCACGAGCGAGAAGGAAAAACAAGAGAGGGAAAAAGAAAAAAATTAGGAGAGAAAAAGAGAGAAAAAAGAAAAAAAATGATAAATAAATTTAGTGTGGTGTAAAAAAGAGAAAATATATAAAATTAAATTAATAGAAAAATGGAAAAATTTCAAAGTTTTAGTATTTTTTTAAAATGAATAACACACAATATATATTTTTTATTTCAGTTTCAAAAAGAGCGAGACTCTATTATTTTAATTAGATTACGGTCATTCAATACTTCTAGGCGAACAACTCTAGGAACTTATGAACTCAAAGGAATATGAACAATCAATTTGCTAGGAACATGTTAAAGATGATCATATTAGAACCTTAAGGAAACAAAGTTCTTAAAACCCTAATCTTGAGACGCTACAATGGTTGATCACTCTCTTTGATAAATTGAATCCTAGCATTAAATCAAGAATACAAGAAGGCAAAGTAAAAAGCTTTCTGAAATAAACTTGATAAATGATCAAAAGGTTTTTCCAAAAATTACATGGCTGCTGCTTTTTATAAGCAACAAACTCTAAAAGAAAAACCCTAAACAAAATGGCCCTATTTAGTTATGGATTGGGCCTAATCAATCTTTAAAAAATAAAAGACTAAAAAGAATTATAATAAATAAAACATAAAAGGCCCACAATTAACTAAAACAAAAATTGCTTTCTAAATTAATCATTGCGTTCAACTTGATCATACCAAATGATGTGGACCCTCTAGGCGAACAACCCTAGGAATCCATAAACTCAAAGGAATAAGAACAATCAATTTGCTAGGAATGTGTTGAAGATGATTGGATTACAACCTTGACAAAAAAAAGTCCTTAAAACCCTAACTTTGAGATACCACAAAGGTTGATCACTCCCTTTGATAAGTCAAATTCAAGCATTCCATCAAGAACACAAGAAGGAAAAAAAAGCTTTCTGAAATAAACTTGATAAATGATCAAAAAGGTTCCTCAGACACTTCCTAATGTGTTTGCTCTCAAATTAGATTGTTATCACTTATGTTTCACACTATTTTGGCTTTTTCTCGTTGGTGATTTATCTTGCCTTTTACCACTCAAATCCTAAGCTAACCCCCTTTTATGTTCTTAACATAATCAAAGAATTCAACTAATCTCAAGAAACAATCAGTTTGTTGGTGACAATCTCAAAAATAAGAATTTTAAAAACTTAATTGAGGAAAATGGTGACAAAAAAGAGAGTCCAAAGATGACTCCAAAGAACCAAGAAAATAAGAAAACTCTAAAAGGAAGCAAAATACATGTGAAAAAAATCACTAGAATTGAAGCAAAAGACTCAAAACAACCTTGTTATGCTTGAAACAATCATGAGAAAAAAAATAAAAGAAAACTAGAATGAAATATACATAAACTAGAGCAAAATAATGGAAAACTAATTTAAACAAGAATAAGAAACTGAAGCAAGAAAACAAGAATTGAAAACTTCAACAAGAATAGGAAACTTGAATAATTTGTCACTTTATTCACCTTTTTTGTTACTGCTATAAATAGAAAATACACAAAAATAAATTCACAACCGAATGAACAAAAACCAAAAACAAAGCAAAAAAGATGATACAAACTTTAAACCCTTGTTAAGTGGTATAAATGATGGAATTTGAGGTCGAAAATACTAAGAATGGTCGAAAATGTAGGAAATGAGTTGAAAATCTATGTAAGGAAAGAAAGAAGAAAGGAAACTAAAGGGAAAATGGAAAGAATATATGAATAAGGAAAGGGGTAAATAATCAATTTAGGAAAGTTAAAATAGGAAAGAAATAATCTCTAGTTGGAAATATTTCCAAGATCCTTCTTTTCTTCTCTTGCTTGGCCAAACTATTATTCCTTTTTCTTTTTAAATTAGACTTGGATAGCATGTTTGATGATTCTCTTTTTTTAATAACAATAGTAGAATTATTTTTTTCTTTGTCTTTGTTCAACTTATAGGAATCAAGTGTGGCTTCTATTTGATATGTTATAATAGTCATTTCGTTACTCGAGTTAAAAGTTATGGCTGTTTTAAGTTGCAATTCCAATTTATCAATTTTTTCTGTAACTATGAACAACATCAATCTTTATTCCCCTTTTTATATATATTTTTTGAAGAACAAAGATGTATTGAACATAAAAAATAAAGAATAAGAAAAAAAATTAAAAAATAGGAAGAATTCAAAGAGAACTACGAAACGAAATTCAAAGACAAAAACGAAAATGAAATTGAAAGAAAACACAGAACTATAAAGGACGATTTTTTTTAATCAAGAACTCAAACAAAGATAGATGTAGATAGATAACATGTTTTCAGAAATCAAAACTCTGATACCAAATTATGCGGACCCTCTAAGCGAACAACTCTAAGAACCTATGAACTCAAAGGAATAAGAACAATCGATTTGCTAGGAACATGTTAAAGATGATCGGATTAAAACCCTAATGAAACAAAGTCCTTAAAACCCTAACCTTGAGACGTCACAAAGGTTGATCACTCTCTTTGATAAGTTAAATTCAAGTATTCAATCAAGAACACAAAAATACAAAACAAAAAGCTTTCTAAAATAAACTTGATAAATGATCAAATGGTTTTCCCAAAAATTACATGGTTACCATTTTTTATAAGCAACAAACCCTAAAATAAAAACCCTAAACGAAATGGGCCAATTTAGTTGTGAATTGGGCTTAATCAATCATAAAAAAATAAAAGACTAAAAAGATTTATGATAAATAAAACATAAAATACCTACATTAACTAAAACAAAAATTACTTCATAAATTAATCCTTGCATCCAACTTGATCTTCTAAATCTATCTCTTGCATAAAAAGATAATATACCATCCTCAGTAAAGCTTTGAAATCCTTGAATTTAGTTTTAGATTCTTCTAGCACAATAGTCTTTGTATTACACTTCCATGATTAAGTATTTATAAAACTTGTTTCATCATTTTTGTCTTTATCCTAGTCATTAGACTATCAATTCATTGTAAAAGATCTTGAGGATATTTGAAAATATCAATTTAATTAATACCTCAATCTTCATTACATAACCCTTGTAATAAGTGAGAGATAACTAAGTAATAATATTGTATTTTAATTTTTTATTTTTATTATAGTTTTAAACAATTAAAAAATTTAATATAAAATTAATGAATAAAAGATGGAGTTTATTAGTGGGATTGAGTGTTAATATATGAATAAGATATTTAAGGTTTGAATACATGAAAGTTAAAATTTTGTTTAATTTAATAAATATATATAATATATATTAGGTACAGACGTGACGAATATCAATATAATTGTATCTGTTTCATAAGTGTTCATTTGTATTTGAGTAATACTTTAAAATAGTCTATATTTTTAAAATTAATCTAATAAAAATCTAACTAATAGTAACTATAATCGTAGGTATTCTAACTTTCAGTTAAAATGTTCATGTTCTAATTATATGTTATTCCGAGATAACTATCTTTCAAATCATGATTGCATCTTTCAAATAGATTCATACCATAACGTGACTCGTGGGTTATTTTGTTGCAATAAAAGGAATTGCTCTTGCAATAAATACGTGGGGTAATATATCCCCTAACTCTCAGTTGAGACTATACTTTACCATCTTTGTTCCACATTTTCACTACAGAAACGTGTTGACTATTGGCTCTAAAAGTAACAAATTAGTGGCATAATTTAAGAAAATTAGTGGCCTAATTTGTGGCATGATTTAAGGAAATTAGTGGCATAATTTAAGGAAATTGGTGGCCTAATTTAAGGCTTAAATTATGGCACACTTTAGGGAAAGGGAGCCTTTCTTCATCTATAAATAGGGAAGAGTTCATGACAAAGAACAAGGCAAAAAATCGAAAAAATCAAAGAGAGTATAAGCAAACTCAAAGAGAGAAAATACTTGTGAGTTTTTGGGAAACACTTGAGAGATATTATTAGCGAGGAAATCAGATCCGTATTCTTTATATTTCCTACTCGCTTTCAAATAATATTTGCTGTCTCCCGTGGACCCAGGCGAATCCGAACCACGAAATTTTGTGTGTTCATTTTATCGCTTTGATATATTCATATACCGCTATTTATTGCTTCCACCCAACAAATTGGTATCGAGCCAAATATAGCAAAGATTATATATCAAATCGAAGCTCGACGATACGAACGCAACGGTGAAAGAATTGCTCAAATCGGAAGTCGAATCACCGCTGCTACCTGAGTCCTCGCGACCAAAGAACTAAGTCAACCCGCCGAGTCGGGACCGAGTCAACTCAGCCACTAGTGATATTTGGACCGAGTTGGTCTATTTTTCATCCGCTTTCAACCGAAGCCGATCTATTCTTAGCTAATCGACCATTCCAAATTCAACTACTTTAATTCGTTTTTTCAAATAAGTTATAAAATTTGGAAAAACACTGCTTTTAAGTTGTAAGAAGGCAAAATTTCGTTATCGCTTGTACTTATGGATGATAAAGGAGAGATCGTTATGTGAACAAGTTGACCATAGAATTTATGGCAAACCAAATTCTACTCGAAGAACCATGCTGTCCAACGCAGTTCGAGTGGAGAAATTACGCACAAATAACTTTGCACGTGGCAATGTGAAGTATTAGATCTATTGTTCCGAGAATGATCTAATATAGCCTCGAGACTAGGCCAGAGATTATTCAAATGAAGATTGGAATTATGTCAACCAACAAGCTTCGCGGGCACAATTCGACCGTGCTTAGAAAAGATCAAGTACTTTGTCATGAAAGAGAATGTAGCCGCAGTCACCGGGAAGAAACTGTAGGACAAATACATGACGGGTAAAAGTATCGAGAATGTACTCTACTCAAGAAACTTTTCCGTTTCTAGTACAAGAAAGGTACCTACGATTGAGCACTTAGATAATTTCAATAAAATTTCGTCGATCTCAAAATTTAGATGTTGAAATTATCGATGAAGATAAAGCTTTGTTGTCATGTTGAATTCATTACCTCGAGAGCATGAGCATTTAACCACAACCCCGTTATACGGAAAGGACGAGGTTAAGTTCGTAGATATTTCAAATGCTTTGGTAAATAATCTAAGACGGGTTAAGGATCAACATGATCACAGACTCAACATTTTAAGGCTATCGATTTCAGCCAGAGGTAGGATTAACAACAAAAAATCATGATCAAATAATAAAGGGAAATCTAGATCAAAGTCCCGCAGAGAAATATCCGTGGTAAGACGCCCCGCGAATGACGACGAGCGCGCCTATTCGTCACCGTAGCGGCACTGAAGAAAGATTGTCCAAACAAGGACAAGTCAAATGCAAATGTTGCACGTAAGGTCGATATTTAAGAATCACCTTTTCAATTTCATCATCAAAAACCTACTTAGATAAAGTGATCCTGATTCTCGGATGTTCTTATCATACGTGTCCAAGCGTACATTGGTTTTCGAGTTTTGAAGAGCTCGGGAGCGAGTCAGGCTTATGGGCAACGACAATGCCGTCGACATAAAAGCGGATCGAACAATACGAATAAAGATGCACGATGGTACAATCGCACGACTTACAAATCAAGGTATATTCCCGACTCCAAAGAAAACCTTATTTCTTTAGATGTTCTAGATTCTCGATGGTTACAAGGTAACATTGGAAAACGGAGTCTCGAAAGTTATACGAGGTGCATTTATACAGCTGAAGCGGTACTCGAATGCGAACTTGTATTTCCTAGACGTGGTGTACGCTACAGGAAGCGGCGTACCGCCTCAAGTAGTTCAAGAAAAGGCAAATGATTCTTCCTACCGTGGCACACGACCAGTACGCTTCTAGTGAAGCTTTTGCAAGGCTTAATGAAGCAAGGTCTTTCGAAGCGTGCCAAGACCGGAAAGTTTGATTTCGCGAAAGTATCAGGTAACGGGAAAACAAACAAGAGTCAAGTTCGCACTTCCATTCATCGTACTGCGGATCTCTGATTATATTCACACGGATGTTCGGGGACCTTCCAAGAATGCTTCACTCGGAGGTAAACGTTGGTTTTGCGGACTTTATCGATGATTTCTCTAGATATGTCCTGGATATACACTCATGAGTCACAAAGATTTAAGTTCGGATATCTTTCTTAAATGGAAGAAAATGATCGAGACTCGACAGCAGAAGATTAAAAGGCTCAGATCCGATACCCGGCGAGTATCAATCGATCCTTTCTTTAGAGTTTGTCACACGGCGGATAATCGACATTTTTCGCCTCGCAGACACCACAACAGAATGGAGTCAAGAATCCAATGAATCGTACTTTGGTTGAGAAAGTTCGATGGATGCTATCTCATTCCAAATCGAGCAAGGCATTTGGGTCGAGGCTATTGTCATATGCAACTCATATAGTCAATGTACTTCCCGCGACCGCATTAGATGGAAAAACTCCTAAAGAGGTATGGTTTGACAACTCATACTGATTATGATTCATCGCGAATATTTGGATGTCCCGTATATTTTCATGTTAGTGAATCCAAACTGATCCGAGTAGCAAAGAAAGCCGTTTTCTCGAGCTTTTAAGGCCGAGTTAAAGGATTTCGACTTTCGCGTGGGCGGAATCCAAGAAGATCGCCTAAGCCGAGATGTTACATTCGACGAAATCCGTTATGCTAAGACAAACAAATTCGCAGAGAAAGAGAATGAAAGTCCAAATACTCTTCTAAGGTGATGCTCGAGACTTCGGAAGATCCAGAAAGATTGCACCAATTATCGATCACGCGAAGATGAAATTGATGATCAAGATGAGATCTCGATTGAAAAGGCGAGGTTCTCTCACCATCACTACCGACACCAGCGCCTTAATCTATTGCCACTACTCGACCGAGAAGGGAGATTGCGGAAGCCTACCAGACACACGTACATGGTAGCATTCGCACTTCCGCACTGATGATGATGTCCCATGCACCTCAGGCAGGCCGCAAGAGTTGATAGTACGGGGAAAATGGAAATGGACGTACAGATGAAGTCTCTACATCAATCATACTGAGCTTGGTTCAACTTCCCAAAGGAAAGAAAACTATCGGTTGCAAAACGGGTCTACGCCAAGAAGGAAGCGTGCTCCCGGTAAAGACAACATCGTATACAAAGCCGACCGGTAGCAAAAGGCTATGCTCGTGAAAGAAGGAATAGACTACAACGAGGTATTCTCACCCGTCGTATAAGCATTCATCTATTCGGATACTATTGGCTTTCGTAGCACAATTGATCTCGAGTTAGCTCAACTCGATGTCAAACATGCCTTTTCTCCACGGTACTTTGAACGAAGAAATCTACATGTCTCAACCGATGGCTTCAAAATTCCAGTGACGAGAGAATTGGCTCGTGTCGAAGCAAGTCAATTTACTTCGCTTGAAGCAATCACCGCGACAACGGTACAAGCGCTTTGATAGCTTCATCGTAGAGCAAAAATACACACGTAGTCGCTTGATCATCATGGTATACTTTCTAAACCCAAGACGGTACATCTTCATTTATTTGCTCTTATATGTTGATGATATGTTAATCACGTATCTAAGAGCAAGGCGAGATCGATAGATCAAGGCTCATTGAAGTTCAATTTGAAATGAAAGATCTCGGGAGAGCTAAGAAAATTCTCGGGATGGAAATCACAAGAGATAGCTGCAAGCACGCCTATCCGACACGTACTCAGATCTCAAGAAAGTACTACAAAGGTTTGACATTGATGAAAAACCAAACCAAGAAGTACACCGCTCCCCTCACTTTCACCAAGGCATTAATGTCACCTAGCACCACCGACGGTAGAAGCAAAATGGAACGTGTTCCATATGCAAATGCCGTCTGCTCTCGATGTACGCACCGTTCGCACCCGCACTCCGATATTTCCCACGCTCGTTAGTACGTGAGTCGATACATGCATAATCCGGTAGTTGACACCGGCGCGTTGGGGATTCTACTGGGTACATCTATTGCACCGTGGATATTGGTTTGAAGTTCGAGAGAGACAAGACCGAAGGTAAACACCTAGTCGGGATATATGATTCTCGACTACGCCGAGATCCGGATAAGCGTCGATCTACAACTCGGTTATGTGTTCACAATGGCGGTGAGGACCAATTTATGAGATCAACATCAAGTACTAACCGTAGCTTGTCTACTACGTAGGCAGTAGTATACGGCCGTAATGTATATCTCAAAAGAAGCTATACGGCTTCTGCCGACTAAGGATTCGGGTATTGCTCGAAGAACGCGAGGTTTTCTCGCGACAAAGCTGCCATTTGTTTGGCAAAGAACCAAGTTCATCAGCGGTTGCACCAAGCACATCGACGTTCGATTTCATTTTGCTTCGGGAAATCGTCACGGCGAATGTTATACCCGTAGTCTGAATCGCAGATAACCCTGGCAGATACGCTACAGCGTATATGCGATCAAGTTTCAACACCGCCAACTTGATCAACATCTCTCGAGCTAGTGGCGCCAGTACGATCGTGGCAAATGGCCATATTAACTTTTTTTCGCTACGCGAGATTGCTGAATATCGGCTTAAAAGAACAAATTAAGGATAATTGCGAAATTAAATTCTAATCACAGACGATTTATTTATGATTTAAGCGAATTACTAAGATAATTTATGAATCGGCTACTAATTTAAGGCTAAATTACAGACACTTGCGAAAAGCTGTTTTTCTTCATCTATAACAGGAAGTTAGCCTACGATCAAGAATACGCAAAAAATCTAAAAATCGTAGAGAAAGATAAGAAACTAAAAGTTATAAAAATACTGCGAAGCTGAACACTGGTAGATATTATTAAATGGCGAAATCAGATCAGATTCTCAGATATTTCCTACTCGGGCCTCAAATAATATCTCACGCTTCCCGCGACTCAGCTAATCACAAACCACGAAATTACGTTGCTCATTTTATCGTTTTGATATATTCATATACCGTTATTTATTGCTTCCGCCCCAACAAAACGTAGAGAAGAGAGAGCGTCTTTGAATGAGGACCATAATCTAAATTCTGAATCTGATACTCCAAAAACTGATAATTTGGTCAAGTAAAATGACGGTCTGAGACATTGTTTGTGTGAAATTTGACTTGCTTTGACCGATGGGTGATCAACGGCTCAGAAAGGTAACCATTTATCCTCTACTTTATCTTTGTTGGTTATCGACTTCCATTCTATTTAATGAAGTCTAAGTTGGCACCTTTGGCTCGTAATTTCTAGATCTGCGATTCTGTATGGAGTCACTTGCCAATTATTTTGTACTTTACTCTTCTGGTTTCTTTCATTCCTTTCGAAATTCTACTTTTCCGTACTGTATTTTGTGTTTGCATTTCCTTTTCTGTGATGATTTCTAATTTGTGGGGTTCAGTGGATTGTTCAATTGTTGGTACATGTGGCTTAAGATGATTTGAATTTGGGGTTTTTAAGGTGTTTTCTTTGTGCTTATCATTACCCACATTACTAGTTTGGTTTCATTCAGTATTCTAGATTAATTGAAATATTCGGAATGACAGTGACCTGACTTTGGATTTTGTAGAACTTCGCATTGATTGAACCTTTTTCTTTTAGTGCTTTTTTTCTTCTAGTGAAGCTTCTGTTCGTCTGTGTAGGTTTAAGAGTGTGAAACTTACAAGATCTATATCCCATGGAGTTGAATAGTTGATGGGGGTCAAGCGTTGTCAAGTTGTCATAATTTGCTAACGTAATTTGGATGGCAATTTCATTCCACTTTGGCTCTTGCTATGATTGTTTTGATAGAGACACTTCTTACATGGATTCTTGCTCTTTTGCTTACTTGGTATTAGTCTGATACTGCAAAAATGAAATTTTGGTTTATGGAAACATGTTTGCATAATTCTGGATTCCTGCTTCTCTCACGCATTTGATTAGTTGTGCCGTAAATTTTGTGGCTTTATGTTCATTTAAAATTTCTACTAATTTGTTCATACTGATTTTGCATTTAACAAACTTTTCTCTTATTTGCAGTGAATTAGAAACAAGGAAATTGTTGGTTCTCCTGGCATTGTCTATTGCTTCAAAGTGAACTATTTCCTTACTTTGGATGACAATACTGACAGGTTGGTGACCAGATAATGTCATAATACTGAACTTGTTGATATTTTTGTTTTAAAAGTTTGCACTTTCTGAAGGAAATTCCTAGGAGAGGAAGAGCGGCAGATCTATTTATTTTATATTTCATTTTTTATATGCTAAAGCAGAGTTTTCAAATTTGATATCTGATTCTTGTTCTTCTCTTATTAATACTTTTTAGTCACTCCAAGAATTGGAGCTTTTTTCCAAGGTGCTTAATTTTTTTCACAACAAACTGACACTTATTTCTTTTGCATGATTTGGCACCATTTCAGTCTGTAGGGTGCCAGATTGTTTCATCAAATGCTAAGGGCTCAAAGATTGCGTGAAAGATAGGGGCTGTTTTATCTTGTGCCATATTTTTTGTTTAAAGTAATATGGCACCGTTCAGTCATAGGTGTTGGATATTGAACTGAATCTTCTTAACTCATCTGAGACCAAAATGTCGAATGTCCTTATCCTTTATCGTGTTGCTTGTGTCCGAGTTCATATTCAGCACAGTACCTAATTTGAAGTTTAGAACCAGAAAGTTACATATCCAGTGGCCCATATTCATGTTTAACCAGTAGAATCTAGTTTTAAGGCTGCCATGGATTCCAAAGTATGATATTATAACAGATATTGCAACTAATTAGTGGTCCTTTTCTTTTGGCGGAGTGATAAGCAATAACTACCTAATCTGTATATAAATAATTTGTGGTTCGTTTAGCATAGCACATGTAAAACATTTCTTTCTAAATTAATTGTACTAAACCTATTGATTGTTGCAAGAAATCAAGAATATCCTAGACAATCTTGTTTATAATTATGTGTTGTTGAATTATGATAATGCTCTTGAGTATATATGTTTTAGTCTTTTATGAGAGAAGCACTCCTTTTGAATGATTTGTGAGATTATTAAGTATCAAATCTTGCAATATTTAACTTCATGACATGTTGTCACCATGCATAACATTATTGTTATTAGTTTTATGTCTCAGTTTTCTTAATCTTTCTTTGTATGGTCTTTATGTTACCTTCTTAAAACCTGCCTAATTTCTTTTTTCTTTTTTCTTTTTTTTGGGATAATAAACATCATAATATATTTATTTATAAAAATGGTTAGAAGATGACAAAATGTGGCAAGCAAAAAATCTAACTATATAATCTATTCTTTACAAATCCCAACACATAATCTTAAGAAATGCAAGATCCCCAATTACAGTTTATCGGAAATTGAGAGTAATCTTTAAACTCTTTTGAAACTAAAGCCGACAATGTGGCTAAAAATAAATTTTTTTCTTATAATAGATTGCTATCATTTTCATTTTTCTAAAAGTTTTACTATTTCTCTCAAATCACAACACCCAAAGAATTGCTTCAATCCCACATCTCCACAACACTGTAGCTTTTTTAGCTTTTATACTATTTCCTTGCATGTTATAATTTTCTGGAAACAAAGATTTGCTAGATGTTAGAATGACTCATTGAACACCCATATTACTTTGTAGCTTAGATCAAAGCTTATGCACGATTGGGCAATGGAAAAAAAGCCTGCCTAATTTCTTAGTCAACCATTTCAGCAGTTTGCTCCTGTCAAGTAAGATAATATCCAATTAAGTGTTTCTGGAATCTTTCTTCTGCAGGTCTGCTTTGGTTCAAGTGATTAGCATCATGGGAGGGAAATGGCTCAAGTCATTGATTGGTTTGAAGAAATCAGAGAAAACTCAATCTTTAGAGAAGGATGCAAATGTAGGTATCTGCATCAATGTGTCTTCAACATTTGATATTCTTATGTCAATTTATTTATTTATTTTTGTGATTCACAGTGCCCTTTTTCAGATCTTTTTTTTTCATCCGACCCTTTTTCGGATCTTGACATATTAATTCTTTTTTTTAATAAATATGGAATGTGAAAACAAAGCATATTTTGTTGTCTGGCACAGTTAATGGCCACTACTTTGACGACTGTGCATTATCTACTTTAAGTTGCTCTTAGTACGAGAACAGTGTAGTTGGAAAACTGACTTCCATGAGACATTGATGAGAGTCAGAAGCTATAAAGTAAAAGTATATTGTTAAAGGATTTGCATGGTTATTCTAGAATTGCATATCTGACACATTTCTCCTAATGATTCATGGGGGGTTTAACTAATTTCAAAATGGTAATTAATGAACAATTCATACCAACAGAATGGCATACAGCATATTCTCTTTGGGAATTATCCCCTGTATTTACATATCTATATAGACTGAATCATTTTTAATTCAAGAAGCAGCTTCCTAAGACCGGCGAGCATGATCCTCTCTTGTTAAAAGGATTTGCATAATCAATCTAAAATTGCATGCATGACCCTCTCTTGTTAAAAGGATTTGCATAATCAATCTAAAATTGCATGCCCAATTGACGTAGAACGTGAAGAGAAGAGAATTGGGGATATAGAGAATAAGAAAATTAGGATTAGAAATTTTGGAGAGGAGAATAATTATAATTATTACTCATCATAGTCTGATTGTAACATAGGACTTTTTGTTAACAAAATAAATCCTAATCTCTAATTTGAAAATCAAATATATAATCATTATTGATACATATTAAGATTAAACCCAAACAATATTTAAACTCTCCTTTAATAAATAAAATCCTAATAGTATCTAACTTAAATCTCCTAATTTATCTATTATTCTTTATTCCCATCACCAACATAACTCCACTCCATGTTGATGTTTTGTTGGAGTTGTATTTTTATAATTAATCGGAAGCTCATCTTAGCAATCATTTGTTTAAATTTCCAGTTTGTGCACGGGCTTGTCAAATTACGAAATGAATTCTCAATATACATTATCTGTACTTCTAGTTTATAACGTCTAGAGTTCTGAAAAATTTAGTTTTCTCTATGTTATGAGATGTCTTGAGGACTTCTTCTTCTTTTAGTCCATAGACAGTTTTGAGAATTCTTCATATGATTGATATGATGTTATAATAGCATTTTTAAATAGCAACATCGTGTTCTCATATCCGAAAAAGAGTTCCATTCATTTTTGACGTCTTATTTTTTCTTCATCACAGAAATCTGCTACTAGCAACTCCCGGCACCAGAGGAAACACTCTGTTATGATTGATTGTGAGAAACTGCAGTATGATATTGATGAAAATTCAACTCTAGTTGGAGATGTCATTTCTCAATTTAATCCAGGTGGTGTTGATGCTATTGATGATTCACCTCTAGTACATAATGCAGCACATAGCCAGAAAAGTGAGGAGGAATGGGCTGCTACTTATATCCAAACAGCTTTTCGTGGATTTCTGGTATTGAGTTCTGCAAATTGTGCTTGACACTTTCCTTTTCTGCATTATTTTCTCTTTTTATTGCTTTCTTTCCTTATGATGCAACCTTAACTGCAAATTTTTAAATTCAAAGGTCGTTAGGTTTGTCTTCTTTGTTTAGTTGTAGCTTCGATTACTAAGAACATGATTGATGAGAGAGATTAAGGTTCTGAGAACTTGCACAAATGATTGTTTATGTGAAAGAATGGAGGGATTTTGGATGGAGGAGGAGTAGGAAGGAAAGGGGTGGGGGGGGAGCATTGAGTAACATGCAGTTTTACTTGTTAGGCAAAATTATCTGATGCATGGCATTATTTTTTCCCTAAAAGTTGCTATTGCAAGTAGTAGTCTTGGAAATTATAATTGCCTATATAATTAGTGGGTTAATTCTACTCAAGACACTTTGGTTGTTTTAGAAAAATACAGAATTAGAACTACGATGAGAAGTCCTGAAATGTCATTGATATATGCATACAAAATCAAACAAAGAAGCTCATCTATAACTATTAAGATCTTTGTAGATAAACTATAGATTCATCCAACTCAAGGTCCAAACACCTAAAACGAATTCTTATCCTTGACATTGTCACGTCCCAAAAATGCAAGGATGTGTTTAGATAAGACCAGTAAGGAATTTATTCGAAAGGACATGAATGTTTAGCTAAAAGTCAAATTAGGAATTTTTCATTTGATAATTCATTAGAATTAATTTTTTAATAAATGGGTATAGTAGGATTGTAATTTAAGAAGGGATGAACACGAGGGAGTAAACTTGTGACACTTTACAATATCTCCTTATATGAGTAAGTCTATTAGAAGTAAGATTTCTTTTAAACAAAGAGTCAAAGACTTTCCAAGGTAGGTTTCTAAGCCAATTGTTAGACTAAATAGTTTACATGTGTGTACTGTTAGTGAGTGGTGAGGTGTTATGCCTTGGGCTTGCTGGTAGTCATGGCTTGTTATGTGTAAGCTCTCTATAAATAGCACACTATAAACACAACTTGTATTGGGAATTATTCAATATATAAAAGTATTCATTCAATTTTCCTCCTCTTCATTTCTGTTCTCTATGAGTTTGCTCTAGCTTTACAGGGTATTAGAGCCCCCTCAATGGAGGGACTCTGTTAACTTAAAGAGATTCAACTTCAGAGGTGCTGAATTCATCTGTGCGATCATAGACACTTATGGCTAGTAGTGTAACGATGCAAAATTATCTAGTAAATCCTAATTTTGCAATTAGGTTAAGTCGAAGCAATTATCACCTCTGGAGAGAAAAATCAAAACATATAATTCACATCTACAATCTGCAAGGTTTTGTTAATGTATCCAAGGAAGCTACTCCTCAATTCATTAAGAAGTTTGACATTGCTTTAAATTTGATTGCTAATCTTGAGTTTGATCTTTGGGATCAACCTGATACAATGGTGAAAAGCTGGATTTATGGATCTTTATCTTATCTGAAATACTTGATGAATGAGGAAACTGCATGTGATTATTGGTTGAGCTTGCAAAAAGTATTCTTAGATATTTCACAAGCAAATTTGTTACAGCTCAGGTGGCAATTGCAAACAATGTAGGAAGGTAGCATGTTTATTAAGGAATACATAAATCGATTGAAGAATTTGATGGACCTAATAATAGCACTGGAGATGTGCTTTCATTGAGGGATTATGTGATGTATGCCCTTGGAGGATTACGCTTGGAGTATATGTCATTAATTACCAACATAACTTTGAAGAAGAAAGTGCCACCAATAGAAGAAGTTTTCACAACTAACTATGATAGCTCAAGAAAAAAAATTGAAGGCATGAATCTCTCTTCCTTTACCAATATGTTCATTCAAGCTAATTTCACTAAACCTCAGTTTAATTATCTACTACTACTTGATTCACACCTCAAACTAGGTCTCCATTTCATAAAGGATTTGGATCACAAACATCTTTTCCTCATCCTACATCTCAATCTTTTTCTCCATCACAAGAATTTAGGCCAAGACGTAATAGTCCAAAAGGAGTTAGAAGAGGTGTATATCAGGGTAAATGTTAGATCTGTAATAAGCAAGGTCACTGTGCTACTCGCTATTGGTTCAGGTTTAATCCTGGTAATTTCACTAATGTGCTTCCTTAAGCACATTATGGTCAAGTCTCTACTTGAGATCAAACTCTTCCTAATGTGCCTTCTTTTGAGCTACCTGAACCACCACTCTTTATGAATTACTCTTAGCTTAGCTTAAGCACTCCTTCAATAGTTTTTCCTCAACTTTGCTTTTAGACACATGTGATATTCATCACCGCATTGGTGAAAAGTCAATTTTGCAAGCTCAAACACTGTATATTGACAATGGATCAGTGATGTTAGGTAATGGACGATTTATTCATACCGCCACTAGTCATTCCTTCTTGTTTGGAAAAAAACATGCCTTGCTTTTAAAAGAACTTTTACTTGTTCCTCAGTTAAGAAGCTTTGTGATGACAATCGAGTCTGTGTGGAATTCTTTCCCAGCTGTTGTATGTTAAGGATTTGGAAACCAAGAAAACACTACTAGAGGAAGGAATTGAAGCAGGCTTATACAAGTGTTTAGTCATCTTAGATAAGTCTTTTACTTCGTCGTTTATGCACTTAGTAGAATGTAATAAAGCTCTTGTTAATGGAGTTGTGTGGCATGACAGATTAGGTCATCCACACCAATCTATTTTACATAAGATATTGTCTACCTTTGCTTTTCATGCACTTTCTACTACTTCCTATCAACTATGTGGTTCCCATTAGATTGGTTAATCACATAGATTACCACATCAGCATGTACACACAAGATCAACTAATGCATTTGATATTGTTTATGTGGATATTTGGGATCAATCTCCTATTCTTGTTGCTTTTGGTGCTAGATATGTCTTTTCTTTTTGTAGTTCTATTACATTCCATTTTCCATTTTTTTCAAGTGCTTTTGTTTCTTCCATAACAACTTATCTTCATTTTGGGATTTCTAAAACCTCATGGATATTATTTGGTATTTTTGTTCTGTCAAAGTTATTGGTAAATGCACGAAATGCAGAAGATAGTTTTATACAAAATAAATCTATAAATGGGATTAAGAGTACAAGATCGTGGTTGTTTTCTAAGAATAGTAGTTAACTTAGGAGACTTGGGTGATTCAGAGCTACTTGGGTTCAATGTAGACTTGGGCATATTTGGATATATCGACTCTCTTGGTGCTTCACGTGTGAAGTTCTCCTTACCTTTCAATTTAAACTTTCATGAGTAAGTAATTATCTCTTGGTCAATTTTTTTTATATTTTTTCTCTGGACTTTAAGTTGCTAGCTGAAGATGGTAAAGTAGTACAGGGAGGTATGTTTGGCTTAGGTTCTCTATTTAGACCATTACTTTGATCATTAGTGATATTGGGTGAAGTGAGGTATGGAGAAGTGATTAAAGTTCAAGTATTGATCAAAAGCTTATCCTTTTTTACACCTTTCTCTTCCTGAGGAGAGAGCTTTTGATAGTACATGATGTTTTCAAAGAATGTAACATTGAGAAGGGATCATAAAAATTAAAACCCTTTTGATTAGAAGAATACTCAATAAAAACACATTATTTAGCTTTGGGTACTAAATAAATGCAATACAATTGAACACTATCAATGTCAGATTAGATCGGTAACAAAGTGTTGTAGTTTTTGAAGTGGTGTTACAAACGAGAGAATTCGGCTAGGCATAATATTGATGAGATAAGCAGAATTGAGAATGACATCTCTCCAAAATTATTTGGGCATATTTGTAGTAAATATTAAAGCTCGAGCTACTTCGAGGAGGTGTATTATTTCGTTCTACTATTCCATTTTTTTGGGGAGTGTTAACGTAAGAACTTTGATGTATTATCTCACTATTTTTGAAGATAGTCTTGGAGGTATGGTTGAAATATTCGATATCGTTATCATTGCGGAGGATTTGGATTTGTGTTTGTAACTGTGTTTGAATCATTACGTGAAAGCTAATGAAAAAATTTCAAATCTCATTTTTTTTCTTTTAACAGATAAATCCAACAAACTTAGATATGATCATCAATAAAGATGATAAACCATTTAATGTGAGTACAAGTAGGGATACGAGATAGACCCTACACATTACTGTGAATTGGGTTAAAGGGTTTGGAAGGTTTGTACGGAGCTCTTGGAAAAGAAGAGCTTTGATGTTTTGCAAACTTACAATTTTCATACATAAAGTTGAACATTTTATTATTCAAAAACATTGATGGAAATAACTATTTGAAATATTGGAAGTTTGGATATCTCTTTCTATAAAGACATAATAAAATTTTGCTATTCTTAGGAAAAGAAACTGAATCACATTTAACAATTTGATAACACTTATTAACATTAGCTTCATCAAAGTAGTACAGATCTTTATATTCTTTGACATTGTCAATCATTGTCCTTGATAATAAGTCTTGAAAGACAAATAAAATGGAAAAAAAAATAGCAAAACAACGAGAAGATTTTATTAGTTTACTAATAGAAATTAAATTGCAATATAAGTTTGGGACATAGAATACATAATTGAGAGTTTTAGAATTAGAAATTTGAATATTCTCTTTTCTATGAAAGAAATCTATATGCAATTCTATTTTTAAGATTCCTAGCACATAATGAATTAGTGGTAAATAAATGATAGACATGATATAACGTACTGAAATCAATAATTTAAGGGATTTTAGCTTGAGAAGTGGTGAAAAGACATTAAGTGAGTATTTTTATAGGCTAATGAGGCAGATGAAACATTTGTAGGTGATTGACTAGAATTTTTAAAGTTTGAAAGGAGTTGTAAAGTTGCTTCAATTATTCTGACAATGCTCATAAAAAAATCCTTTTTGTATGTGAATTTGGTCCTGGTCCAATTTGATTTTCATTTGACCCAATACTTTTTTACAAGGACCACCTGTTTTAATTTGGTTGGCATGGTCTTGACCAAGTTTTATTTCCAGCCCATTTGGATTCATCTTGGTATGCCCATTGTTCCCATTAAATAGTCCTAGTCCAAACCCATATTTTGGCCCATGAAAGCTTCCATCTAAGCCAGTCTTTAGGGCTGATTTTTCATTACTGTTGCTAAGAGAACGGAAAGAGCCAAGAGACCGTAGAGTTCCAGGCAACTGCGACTACCGTTGCCATCCTTTCCAGCATAGCTTTCCAATGGTGTTCCTTGCATCGCACTTCTAAGAAGACTTCGTGGACTCATGGTAGAGTTTGCTGGTTAAAGACCTTATGTGAATATCATCAAGGTCTCTGTTCAATTTGACAAGGAATTCGAACACATAACACATGTTAGTTTTTTCAAGTTTTATTCAATAATGTGTGCTATCCCTTGAAGATCCCACTTTTCTTCGGAACCGAGAACAAGTTCTTGTCAGTGTGGTCGTTTCCATGTAGTATTATGTTACATTTTTTTCTCCCTATTTTAATTGTCAAAGACGAGTTTTGAATTCAAAAATTTGGGTAGAATCTTGACCATCGGAGTAAGTCTCACGTACGGCTTATCAGATGTCTTTTGTCGTGGGGAAAAAGAGGTAGGTTTTACCGGTAAAGGTTACCATAAAGTAGATGAGCCATTGTAAGCATAGTTTTCTCCAACCTTAGAGAGCACTGGTGTTGTTGGTTACTGGTTTCTTTTTCTCTCCTGTAAATTAACCCAATTTTACTTTTCCATTGATAATTAATTTTACTGATTGAGGCCACTCTCCAAAGTTTCTCCTACTTAGTTTCTCCATGGTGAGTTGTAAAAATAAACTGTGATTTGAACTTACATTAAGGATGGATTCTGAGACTTGGTCGGGGATTTTAGGGATTATTTTTGGTTTTTCTCTACCATAGGAGATTGGTTTAATAAAAAAACAAGCTCTGATATCATCTATAAAATAAAGGATTGTAGAACAAATTATTATTATTATTATTATTATTATTATTATTATTATTATTATTTTTATTATTATTATGTATTTTTTTGGGGTATTTTTCCGTGTCTTTTTGTGCAGAGATTAGATCCTAATTTATACTATAACAAAAGACTAAAAAAAGAAGCTAATTTAAGACAATAATATATCCTAATCATGTCCTTGTCATTGTCAGATCCTAATTGCTAGAATATTCTCTAATAATTAGTAGTTCTACAAATATGGGATTCCTTTCGTAAGGGGTTTCGATAAATTCCAACTCTTTCTTCATTGTGATAAATTGATAAAGATTAATTTTTTCGACTTAAGCTTCTTTTTCTTTTTGTAGTTTTCTTTATTTTAGTGATATGCTGTAGTTGACTGGTTGTTATCATGTCATCCTTTTGTTGTGAAATGTATCAGGCTAGAAGAGCTCTACGAGCTTTGAAAGGATTAGTAAGACTGCAAGCCTTAGTTAGGGGCCATGCTGTGAGAAAACAAGCTGCGATAACTCTTCGTTGTATGCAAGCTTTGGTGAGAGTTCAAGCTCGTGTTCGGGCAAGGCGCGTTCGTCTTTCTTTGGAAAGTCAAACAGCAGAAAAGAAACTTCAGCAGCAACTGGCAAATGAGGCCCATGTCCGAGAGATTGAAGTAAGTATTTTTCTATACCTATTTTTTCATTTGTGGATGGTTTGAACAAAATATATTTACTCTCTCTTTTTGATCTTGTGTGTGTGTCAATCCTTTTCTTTTTGGACCATTGGTGGGTGCCGAAGCATATATGGCTTTATATTACTTTTACATGTACAAAAGTTCTGTTGGAATTTATTAACCACAATAGAAACATGTAAATGCATAATCAATAGTATATTGGGACATCTAGTTATTCATTGTTGTGAAATTGCCTATTCAAATTGGCTGTTGTGTGCTAACCCACATATCTGAATTTTTCATACCGGATGACTTGGAAATGGCCAGTACAGAGATTCCATGCATTGCTAGAAATCATTTTGTCATAAGCTTTCTGTTGATTATCAAATTAAAGTGCATAAATAACGGTTGTAGGATGAAGAATGTTCAATTGTTTAGTCACAGGTCCTCCGAAAGCTTAAGATGTTAGGAAATGGGACAGCATTATAACATTCTAACAAAATGACCATCTTGAAGTTGTTAAAAAGATGGGAAAGTCTAAGAGAGAGGTAGGGGAAAAATCGGATTGGGAAGGGAGATATGGTTAACTAAAAGATCCCAGGAAGTTGTTGGGACTTATGCTTTGACTTTCCATTAGAGAGTATAAGCTTGTAAACTACGTGCATGGTTATAACTGCTTCAAACAACAAACTTTCTAAGTTTGTCTTGAACGCTTCTAAGGTTATACTAGAGTTGGTTTAGTTTCTGCTACGAGATCAATTTCATACATGTATATTGTGTTTGTCTTTATAAAGTTGGCCATCCCTCTCCCAAAAGAAAAACTAAAAAAAACTAAAAACAAAACAAAAAATTAAGAATGCATAATGTCACGACCTTATTTTTCAAGTATCGATCGTGCGGCACTTAGCACCGTCCGTTGCACTAAACCTACCTTTGAATCCGAATGAAACTCCAAAGAGAATAGAAAGAGTTTGCAAAGAATGCTTTGTATTGCTCTAGAGAGAGTTTATGTTACAAATGCTAAGAATTCTCAAGGATGATTACAAATGAAGACCAATTGGTCTATTTATAGTATGGCTTCTAAGCTTAAGAATATGCCACCACTTTCTAGATAATTCTAAGCCTAGAATATACAAGAGTGTTCTAGGTTTATGTACAATGTGCCACAAGGCTCTAGGACCTTCTAGCCAACTCTAGAGTCTTCTAGGTTTGTCTAGCTCCTTCATGCACGTTCCGGGATGTTCCGTAAGCTTCCAGCGGCTTCTACATCCTTCCCGAACCATCCGGCACGTTCTAGAACATTCCAGCCCATTCTAGCACCCTCCAGCGTGCTCTAGAACATTCTAGGGTCTTCAAGCTTGAGTTGAGTCCGTCCAACTCCAGCCCTTTCTAGACTTCTCTAGGCAACTCTAGAACTTTCCATGTGTCTAGATCCTTTAGGCAGCCAACATTTGGATTTTTAGGGACATTCTGAGCGGGACGTGACAATAAGCTTGCCTTGAAAATTAAGACAATTGGTCCATATTCTGCTAGATGAAACAGTCAAGATTATTAGCGGAATGATTAGGGATTTGATTTCTCAGAATCGATCTTATTGATAGGGACTAGGATCTGTGATGTTTCATGTAAACCAAGCTTCTACTGAATTTTCTATAGGAGACTTTCCTCTTTTACAGAATAGTTACTAATAAATGTGGTCGTTTTGATAGGGTGTTAAACTATAGATTATTATCATTTGAACAATGTTTTTCATACCGAGTATAGTATGAGGCTGAGCATGCTTTTTGTTAAACGTTTGTGCCTCACTATCAAATAATAATCTGCATAGTGCTTTTTATTATTATTTTTTTATTCCCTTTTTTTTCTTAATATTCCCTTTTCTAACAAAAGCTACCTAGAACTTATGTGCTTACTCGGATGCGAGGAGCGTCGGATACGGATACATATCCAAAGTAAATTTTAGGATACGGGGATATGTGTCCAATATTTGTACACATTTAGACACAACAAATTATTATATTAAATTTTATTTAATATATATTATATTGAAAACTGTGTATATAAATGTCAGGTTAATATTTTTTACGAGAAGATTTCGGTGCTTATTGGATTATATTAGCTGAATTTATATTTTATTTTTAAGTTATATTACATGTATTAATAAAATTTTAATTATTGTGTTGATATTATAGGAAAGCATGTCTTATAAAGTTATAATAAGTCTTTAAAATCTAAAAGTGGCATGCCCATTAAAGCAGAGAGAAAATTAAAAGGCCCAAGGCCCAGTTTTAAGTTTTTTCTCATACCCTTTAGTTCTTTAGCTTCCTCTACTTTCTTTTAGTCTTCTTTTTCTCTTTGTTATTCCTCAGTCATGGTTACAAGTTTGACCGCCATGTTCAGAAATTTTTTGTCGGATTGGACACATTTCCCATACCGGTGTTGGTGTCGTTCTTTTGTCGACATCGGTATGGTGGAGTAAACCAAGTCTGGGTAACATAAGCTCAAATACAAAGGGTATGTTTTCTAACCAATCCTGTTTTCAAGTTTTAGTTTTTGAACATAAGTTTTCAAAATAAGTATTATTTGGTAATTAATTATAATTTCAAGTTCAAAATCAGTTTGAAACTTAGTTACATTTTTATACACCTTTATTGTTTTTGAAACTTAAAAAAAAATGTAGCCATATTCAAGTTTACTTCCCCCCCAATTAGTTTGACTTTACATTTATTTATTGTGACTTAAGAGAGAATGAAACTAAAAAAACAGAACTTTTTACCAAATGAGTTTTGTTTTCTTCCCCCTAAATGAATTAAAAAATAGAAAACTAGTTCAAACACAAGAAAACACAACTTAAAAACAGAACTAGTTACAAAATGAGTCCTAAAGCTTTTCACCAGGGCACTGTACAAGCAGTTGTGGAAGAGTCTCTTATACTTCCTTTCTTGTTTTGTGGTAGTTTTTTAGACATTTGATACTGTTTTTACTTGTGCTGCAGGAAGGTTGGTGTGACCGTGTTGGTTCTGTTGAGGAAATTCAAGCCAAGTTGTTGAAAAGGAAGGAGGCTGCTGCTAAGCGCGAGCGAGCAATGGCATATGCCTTGGCTCATCAGGTTTGTGAATGTATTAAAATTTAAACAAAATAAAGCAGGGCCCAAATGGGAGAAAAGGTCATAAATCAGAATTCATATTCAAAACACGCATTTATAATCAGGGATGCTTGACTATAAATCCTGAACCAAAACAGAAAGTTTCTTGTTTAGATGTGCTACACATGTTCCACAAACTGCACACTGAATCTGATAAGCATCTGTCAAAATTATGCCATTAACCTTATTTTGGGATTTTAACCATGTAAATTTTTTTATGAAATCAGCAGTAGTCTCTTTGATATTTCATGAAAATTATTGATCAGATTGGAAAATGAGATCACATTTCTGGTTTATTTTTTTTTTCTCAGTGGCAAGCTGGGTCTAGGCAGCAGGTTGCTCCCTCTGGTTTTGAACCAGATAAAAGCAATTGGGGATGGAACTGGCTGGAGAGATGGATGGCTGTTCGTCCCTGGGAAAACCGGCTTTTGGACATTAATCTTAGAGATGGAGTCATGACATACGAAAATGGATCTGCTGAGGGTAAAAACAGCACTAGAACTCAATTTAAACCTGCAGGCAAGAGACCACACGCGTCAAATCTCACAAGTCAGAAAAATGGTCCCTCTCATTCCAATGACTCTGGCTCATCACTCAGCCAATCAGCAGGCATGCTAGAGGCATCCACAACACTGTATTTCAAGCCAAAAACCAAGTCATTTCTAGATGATACAACTGAAGAAGGAAACTGGAAACCTGGGTTTAGTTCAAGATCTCATAGCAATCCAAAAGAGAGATCAATGCAAACAGATAAACATGCTAAGAAACGTTTATCTCTGCCGAATAGTGGTGAGTCTGTTCTATCATCCTATCCTATCCATTGTAATTATTTTCTATTATTGTATTTATTCTTTGACGTGGGTTTAATCAGGGGGAGTTCCTGTAGGACATACAACACGACATCCTAGGACTTCTGTGAGAGGTGCACCTAAAATTAACGGGGGAGTATGAAACAATATGAAACCATTGATATTTACTCTTTAAATATCATGGAAACAGCCTTCTGAGTCTTTTCTTCGTTCAAGATAATTACTGAAGCTGTACGTGTTAAGCCCTGCTTCAGGGGGATACTTGCAGTGCCTTTGTAAGTTTCGTAAATATGTTTGTGGTTTCCATTGCAGCAGTTACTAGCCAGATTGGGTTGGTTTATTGAGGAGAATAAGGATTAGTGGGATTGTTGTATACTAGCTTTATTTATTGTTGTGAAACATATTTTTATGTGGTATTATTTTTAAACGTACAAGTTTCCATTCTGATTTTGATATTGTTAGAACAAAATTTCTATTTTTAATTAATCATTAAATTATGAGTATAAATTTTAAATTGTTCTAGACATTATAATATTGATATTATTAAATCATCTTAAATATAAAATAATCTAAATTAATAATGTAGATGATTTGTATTTTAAAATTTGAATTTAATGAATAATTATTAAATTAAGAAAAATTAAATAAAATAAAAAGTCATATTAATGGTTAGAAATAGTTTGTTAAAATTATAGAGAATGGTAATATATATATATTTTTTGCGAAAAGGTTTGGTGGGCCCGGTCCGGCCTAGCCAATTTAAGATATGAGCGGATAAACAAACCCGTTAAACGTATATGGGAAAAACTTATTTGACTTCACATTAAAACAAATGGGTTTGTACATCAAAAGCCCACCATAACATATATTGATCAAAACCCATTAAAAAGCTAAGCTCTCTCCCTGATTCTTCGAACAAGCTAAATATTTGCTAAATGAAGAACACGAGTAAAAGGAACAACTCAAACAGTTTGGATAATAATGGAGTATCGTTTGGATCTCCAACTATGAAAATCTCATGGTTAGAAAGTAAAGCTTGTCTAGATCTCTTCAATGTTGGATCACAGTCGTTGAAATTGTCAAAACCAAGAACACCACGACCTCCTGTTTTGAGAGTTAAAAAACAATGACTTCTTGGCAATATGGTGGGTTGGTGAGACTCTTAGCATGAATAGGTATAGTGTATAGATTAGTGTTCTCAAAAAGATTCACCAAGCAGTCGCCTCTTGAAGAGCAGCGACGACACTACTCTGAAAACAAAGGCCAGTCTTGAATTTTTGAGTGATTTCTCTCACCAGCCTCTGAAATGGCAGCTTTCAAATGAAGAAGTGGCTATGTTCAGAAAGGCAAGAAAACTAGGATTTCTCGAATGAATTTTATAATTCTATTATTTTTTAAAATGGGCTCATGCGACAGGCTCAGTTTAAGCCCAATAATAACTAATGTACAATACAAAATTTAGCACATAAATTAACTTGACTGGGTTAGGTCGGGTTTCAAGTAGGCTGGACTTGGGCAAACTCAGGCCATCTTACTCATTTTACACTGTTAGAACAAAATGATTAATTTTTACAATTTTTGATCTAAATGACATCAATTCTAATAAACTGATAAAAAAAATTTAACTAATAATAATTTACTTTAAAACTTGTTGGGAAAATCGGGTATATTTTGCCTATTCTAAGTAGTTACTATTCACTTATGATTTAAATGAATAGAACTCAAACTAACCCGACAAAATAATGCTATTGGAAATATAATGCTAAAATAAACTAAAACAGATATTGAAAGCTTGAAATATTAAAGCGAGAAAAATAATAACACTTGAAATTTAACGAGGTTCGGTATAAATGTTACTAGGTCGCTCGAGGCGTCGTTGACATTAATTTATCTCGAATGAATGAAGCTTCAAAATTACAACTAATTGGGCAAAAGTGAGCTAATCAATTATCCTTACAAAAGAGAGGAAGATTTACAAATTTTTGGGATGTTTACAAATGGTGAATGAGGGCTTTATTTATAGCCCAAATCTGACACCCATCTTAATTCACAACCCGTGTGGGACTTTTCTAATTTTTCTCACTAAGGAGCGATATATAACAAATCTCCACCTTAGCGACTTAGTGGTTTTAAATAATTTCTTCAATTGTTAGATCAATGGCCTTGACACCAATTGATTTGTAGGATGTTAATCAAGTCCAGGACAATGTTTGAACTTGATTCTTTGTTACGCTGGTCATGCATACAAGGATTCTCGTCGTACTAATCTTACGAACTAGTACTCCTTCTTCAATAATCTCTGCATGGTAGACTTGGTTCTTTGCTAAATGAATAACACTACTATCACTGAAAACACCTTGATATGTTTTTGACCAACTCCCAAGTCTTGAATGAGCCTCGTAACGAATAGCATGCTCGCTAAGCGCCATATACTCTGCCGTAGTGTAGTGCCAAAGTAACAACAAGCGTGGACAAGGTAGACTTCCAAGCCCGGTGCTCAGCAAGAGTAAACACATACTTAGGTAGTTGGCCAAGCGCTTATCTAAATCTCCTGCGTAGTCGAATCACAATATCATTTACGAACGTTGACCAATGGTATTATCCTATTTGAAATACTAAACCAACATTTACGGTATTTATAATATAGTAGAATCCATTTCACAGTAACCAATGTCCTTTACCAGGATGCGTGTAATTACTGCTTCTGACGCGTGTGAAATGTCGGGTCTTGTACACCATTGCATACATCGTGGTACCAGTTGCATTTGCATATGGTACTTTTGCCATATATTCTCGGGTCTGCATCATTACGAGGAGATAATTGAGCACTAAGCTTAAATTGAGGACTGAGCGGAGTCTTCGAGGTTTTATGTCTGTTCATTCATACCAAGTTGTAGTATCCGGCAAATATTGACTCTGGGTCGAAACTAAGCTTCCCTTCTTCTGTCTGCCTTATCTCCGTACGAGAATCTTCTTGGCTCCCCGAAATCTTTCATCTCGAACTCGACTTAGTTGAGGCCTTGACTTTTCAATTTCTATTTGACTCTTACGTCTGATCAATATATCATCGGCGTCTGATAGGAGATGATAGACGAAAGACTCATTTTGTAGCTTGAAAATACACCTGATGATCGTGTGTGCTTCGATATACTTTTGTTGCAACGTAAAGCCGATCAAATCGTTTGTACCCTTTGCCTTGGAGATTGCTTCAATCCATACAATGATTTGTTCTTCCCCAATTCTCTTTACGGCAACAATAAACCATGCTTTGAGACATATAGATTTCCTCTTCTAAGTCACCGTGCAGGTGTAAACGCGGTTTTCACATCAAGTTGAACTAGTTCCAAATCAAGTTGTGCTTACCAAGGCCAACAAAATTCTAATGGAAGAATGTTTTACAACTGGAGAAAATACCTCATTATAATCGATTCCCTCGCCCCGAGCGTAGCCTTAGCCGACCTTGCCTTGTAGCGAATACCATCTTTGTTGGGAAATCCATCTTTCTTTACATACACCCATTTGCATCCAATTGCCTTGCCTTTAGGTAGTTGTGTCCAACTTCCATGTTTTATTCTTACGAAGGGACAAAAGTTCTTCATCCATGGCTTCCTTTCATCTTTCAACTTTAGGGCTTCGATTTGCTTCTTTATATATGGAAGGAACATCATACCTGGCCCGAAAGTGCACGGAGCCACCGTATTCTTAAGCGAGCGAGGTAGGTCTTCAAAATCCTTGTATCGGCAGTACCTTGACATTTTGTCGTCGTGGCCTATCAAGCTGAGTTTCTTCTTGTTCTTGTGGAGGTTCTTGGGTTAAAACCTCTTCATACGATTCATCTTAGTCAATGGAGGATCAACTTGTCTTATCTTCACTAATTGGATTAACAATTTTGCTTTCCAAACTCCACTTGTTTCGGAGTTTGCTCACTCTTCTAAAGTACCATCAATCTTCTTAGTTACCTTTCTGACAATGCGAGATTCATCCAAAGGTAACATCTGCTTAAAGATTATCTTTTTCGTTTCAAGGCACATAGTCGATATCCCTTAGAACCGAAGGGATCCCAAAAAATAATGGCTTTCTTGGCTCTTGGGTCCAACTTTGGTCTGTTATATGGTAGTATGCAATTGAACCAAACACGTAAGAAATCGTAATCTCTACAGCGAGGTTTTCCAGGACCATTACCTCATGGCGTTTTGCCTTCAAGAAGCGAGCGATGGTAGACGGTTCCAGCGAGATAGCATGCATATGTCACGGCCTCGGCCAATCTTGCTTGCCTAAACCGGCATTTGACAACGTAGAACCTTTTCCGGCCAAAGTCGGGTTCATCGTTCTGTGACTCCATTTTGTTGTGGTGTTTTCGAATAGTGAAGTGTCGCACTATCCGCTTCTTCTTCTGAAACTTTCATAAATGGATCATTTGTGTACTCGGTGCCATTATCGGACCTCAGGCGACTTGATCTTTTACCGGTCGAGTCTCGATCATCTTCTTCCACTTGAGAAAAATACCTAACACTTCATCCTTTTTCTTCATGAGATACACGAGCTCTTACCGGAGAAGTCATCAACGAAAGTGACATAATAATGTTTGCCACTTCATGGATGGAGTTCTTGTTGGCCGTACATCGGTATGGATGTAATCTAAAATACCATTTGTATTATGAAGAAGCGTGCCAAAGCTTACTCTTTTACGCTTCGATACACAATGCTCGCGGAATTCCAACTTGCGGTTCGCCTTTAGAGCCTTACTTTACTAGAATTTGTAAAGCTTGTTCTGTATGTCCCCAGCCTGACATATGCCCTGACTTGGTAGTTTCTAAATCTCTTTCTTCATACGAAGCTGCTAACGATGCTGTCCCATGATAACCGTACTTACCAGGTAGTAGTAGTGCAGTTATTCTTCCGAACACCTTTCATCGCCCGCAAGTGCTCGAGAAGTAACCTTGATGCCTAGTTTTGTATGGTCACGGTGAAGCCTTTTGATTCTAAGACTCCGCGACAATGAGATTCTTCTTTATATACGGAACATAATGAACATCTGTCAAGATCTGGTTGAACCATCTTGATTCTTCGAAACGGGTGTACCGATTCCCAAAACTTTGCATGGATAATCATTACCCGTGAAAACAACTCACCGTCTAGTTCTTCAAAGTTAAAGAACCAACTCCTTGTTAGGAGACATATGGAAAGTACATGCTTGAATAAAAAATCAATCACCGGGATGAGATGATGTTGATGAACCAACCAATGCAAAATCGAATGCGGAATTGCTTTCGACTACACATGCATCGATTGCACTGACTTTTCCTTTCTTTTGCAACTTCGGACAATTTTTCTTCCAATGGCCTTTCTCGTGACAAAGGCACGTTCATCTTTACCAAGTCTTCCTTTTGATAGAGATCTACCTCTCTCCTTCCTTTATGTTGTGTTTGCGGACGTCCTGCTTACGGACAATGTACCTCTCTTGCTTCATTCCCTTTCTTTTTATCTTTCTTTCTAATTTCATAACTATACAAAACGGTACAAACTTTCTCAAAGACACTTTATCCTTCCCGATGAGTAAGCGCTAAGTAATAAGATGATCAAACCTAAATCGAGGAAGGAGGCTAACATGACATCGAGCTAAATCTTCATCTTTAAAAGTTTCATCCATATTTAACAAATCTGCTACTAATTGATTAAAGCGATAATGTGAGTGGATTTATTGTAGTACACGGAAGGTATTCAAGCGGAACAACTTCTTCTTCAAATAGAGCCGATTTTGTCCAGCTCTTAACTTCGTGAACTTGTTATCGCGCCTTCCTGACTTACTTGCGGATGTCTCCTTGTGAACGTGTACTTTTGTTCTCTTGAGAACACGAACGGATTGTACCACGTACCCGATCGGTTGATATTTTCCTTTCTACTTCATCTGCTCCATCTAGTTTCTCTTCTTCAATGGCGATGTCTAGACCTTGTTGAAGCAGAGCATCAGAACTTCGCCTTGCCCGCACATGCGAAATGGCCAGGTTCCATCAAACTTCTCCACCTCGAACCTTGCGTTCATCACCGTAGTTACGCTTGACGTGGACCGGCCTTTGTTTGAAAGAAATTTTTCTTCCGCCATTTCTTCAAATTACAACAACTAGCAACTATATTCCAATAGCAAACAAACGGAATACAAACAAATGCCTAGGTAGAAAACCTTCGGCTCTGATACCAATTGTTGGGAAAATCGGGTATATTTTGCCTATTCTAAGTAGTTACTATTCACTTATGATTTAAATGAATAGAACTCAAACTAACGACAAAATAATGCTATTGGAAATATAATGCTAAAATAAACTAAAACATATATTGAAAGCAGAAATATTAAAGCGAGAAAAATAATAACACGAGAAATTTAACGAGGTTCGGTATAAATGTTACCTAGGTCCTCGAGCGTCGTTGACCTTTCCACATATCTCCAAATGAATGAACTTCAAAATTACAACTAATTGGACAAAATTGAGCTAATCAATTACCCTTACAAAAGAGAGGAAGATTTACAAATTTTTTGGATGTTTACAAATGGTGAATGGGTGCTTTAGTTATAGCGCCAAATAAACATCAATGCCGTTAACCAATGTGGGACTTTTCTAATTTTCTCACTAAGGAGCAATATATAACAAAACTCATACTTTTATATCAAATAATTCAATAAATAGATCAAAATATATTTATTCTATAATTTTAATAGAACGAGATTATGATAAGATCTCACCGTATATTCGACAACCTCACCGAAATTATGAACATCTCACAATGAACTCACCAAAATATTTAGATAATATACTTAATTATTTCAAAAAATTTAATTACATATTTTATAATATTTTTTTTAAAAAGAATATATGTTTTATTAAACACTATTTTAATTAATTGATTAATATAAATATTATAAGTATTAAAAATATATTATTAAAAAAAATAGTTTAAAATATAAGTATTTATTTTTTTGATTATGTAAAGTTTATAATTTTTTTCATATTTTTAATAGAGTTTTCATAGTTTATGTAATTTTTTTCCAAGTTTTCATCGAAAACAATAATATCTTTAATATTTTTGTAAAAATTATATCTTGATATTTTGATCAACATTGATATTTTAAACCTTGGATGTAATAAGTAATGCAATGAGTTGGTGACAAAAATCGTTCAAACTCTAATATGTTGCCAAAACTCTAATACTTCAATGGAATTTTGATGGATCGTTAGAGATTTTATGTGATCTAATTTTATTTCCATGTTATTGAATTTATGTAACAATGAGATATATTTATAAGTACATCGGTGAGTTGTCGACAAAAATCATTCAAACTCTATTAGATTACCAAAATTCTAATGTTATCTTGTAGGATGTGATCTTATTTTCATGTTAATGAATTTATGTAAATGATATATATATATATATGGTAAAAAACAATAAAAAATTACAAAACCCACTAATAATTTTTTTTAAATATACAAATAACACAATGCACTTCATTCGTTAATCCATACGAACTTCATCAAGATGAAGACTATTTTAACGGGATGAAAGCAACTTTATCGATGGATAACCAACGGTTAATCAACTTCAATAGTAGTCGATCAATGACCTGTCAACATGTTAAGGGAGTGAAAATAGAATTCATCTACAATTTTACGATATATTTAAAAAAAATGAAATTTTTAACCAAGACATTTGAATTTAAACTAATCCAAATCAATCTAATCCGATCATTAATTTTTATTTGTTCTGATCCGATCTGATGTTTTTTTGGTCATTTAAGATTTTTTTAATTTGATATAATTTATTATTTATCAAATTTAATTTTATGGTAGATTTGTAGAAAATGAAGATTTAAAATTTTAACTTATAATTGAAAAAAAAATTATTTAAATTAAGATATATTTAAATGATGATTTTTTTAAAAATATATATATATAACAGAAATAGAAGAGAGAGCGAAAGGAAGAAAAAAAAAGCGAGAAAAGAAGCAGAACAGCCAAAACGAAAAAGTAATAGCAGTGCAGAAACATGGATTAAAGGGAAAAAAGGAGGACGCGAGAACAAATAAACGCGAAAGAAATCCTTTTTGCGATTTTTTTTTTCAATTTCTAAAAAAATAAAAATAAATTATGGTAAATATGTTTATGTTAAATTTAATTTTTAACATAGATTAAACTTTCTTTATTTTAAGAAAAAAAATATAATTTAGTTTTAAATTATATTAATTTTTTATATTAATTTGAATTTTTTTTTCGTATTTGTCTAATTTATTATAAGTTTATTGTTGACATTAATTAAATGTTTTTAATCTCATAAATTGTTATCAAAAGAGTATCAAAAGATGAAATTATATAATAAATCTAAAATATTTCAATATAAGTAAATATAGAGATTGAAAAACTTATATAAATCTATATAGTATTAAAATTATTGATCTTAATCATTTCTTACTTTATTAAATTGTATATTTATGCTTAAATTAATGAACAAAAATATTTTCAATTAAGGATCGAATTTTTTTTTTATTTTTTTTAGATTGTTAACATATAAAAAGAATTAAATTTAATTAGTTAGATTAGTAAAACATACTAAAAAATTAGGTAAAATCAATTTACTATAAGTTTTCTTTCTATTAATTTGATTTTTTAATAATATCTTTATTTTCTTTTGCATATTTTCTTTAAATTTATTTTATTTTAAATTTAAATTATAACTTTAATGATTTCTCTAAATAAAATTAAGATTCATATAATTTTAATATTTGTTAAAAATAAGTTACCAATCCCTAAATATGATATTTTTTTCACTTTTTTATAAAACTATGATATTTTGTACTTATAGGTGTGCAATTTTGTACTTATAAGTGTGCAATTTTGTATCGATAAACAAACTATTATAATTTAATATGTACATACAAAATAATCTAAAATATAAAATTAATTAAGAAACTTAAAGTGAGAATAACTCAGCCATTAGAGTCTTTTGTGTATTATACAAGTAGAATATTTGAGAAAAAAATGTATAATAAAAAGTAGTAAAACCTTAAAAGAGTAACATATATATAAAACATTAACATTATTTAATTTTTACTAGTTCGGATTGGAGTATAGGAGAGGATATACAATGCAATACACCATCCAACCCAAACTTCACAAATTGTGAATTTTGCAATCCAATCCATCAAATCATGGCTTAAAACCACTTAATTTTATTTTTTTTGTCTTAAGTGCTTGATATTCTTTGTAAATCACCTTTATCAAACATAGTGATCTCCTAAATGAGACCGTTGAGAAATTAGATTTTATGGAATAAATCAACCTTGGAAATAATTACAGCAGGCAAAAGGAAAACTTTATGTATATTGAACTATCTTCTATAACAATTGTTTGTAACAACAAGCAGAAATAAATAATCACAAGTATTGAATTTGGGCGTCATAAAACAAAATATTTGAACGAGGCAACCTGTTATTTCTATTTCTGATAAGTAAATGAAATCAAAGACTTTGCATGTCATTTGACGAATTCATGAAGCAAGGTTATTGAGGCCAAAGTAGAGAGTTCTTTGATGGAAGGCATTGATGGCATAATCAACTTGAAAATGACCAAGTTGTGATTTAAAACGAAGGCCATAACCAAGTCCAATGCCAGATCCAGGTTTGCCTTGTCTCAAAGCTGGATTTCCTGATTCCAAAATCAAAACTCTGATTGGCAATTATTATTAACTAAGAGAAGCAAGAGAAACAAAAGAATAATTACTACAACAGTAACACGAGAAATTCAGCAAAAGCAATATTAGTTTCACAAAGTAAAACATATTTTGTGGAAGAAAAAATCCATGCAACATAACTCATGATATCCAATAATTGATTTTGATTTTTATTTTTTCAATGACCATTTAATGCTATATAATCAACACAAAATCCCAACTTTTCCGCCAGGTTAAATAGAATAATTCTTTGTGGAATGCATGTTATGTTTAACCAACCAATAATCAATATAATGCACAAATTTTACTCAACTGTATTAATTATGACTTTACTTACATTAGTAAGTAGAAGCGCTTAACTAATTCATTAATCTCCTAACTTTGAGATTTTTTTTCAGAGATTCCTAAACCTTTAAAATATATGATTTAGTTTTCAAACTTTAAAATCTTCACACATCGATCTCTAAATTTTTAAATCATATGATTTAACCTTCAAATTTTTAACACTTCACGATAAGTCCTAACTTAAGTACTGTTAATACAGTTTTGTTATTCAAAATAAGTTTGAGAACTACTCAAAAGATTAAATTTAGGGACTTATCACCTATGTCTGAAGTTATGAAACTTGAAAACTAAATGACATGTTTTAAAAATTTAGGAACCTATATATAAGTCTAGTCAAAGTTCGGGAACAAATATATAGTTTAGCCAAGAACTAAAGATCTCAAACTTTCATGATTCTATCAACTATAAGAACTTTACCGATAGTAATGATTTAACTAAAAAATCTTATGTAGGAAAACCAAAGACTTTGATCCGAGAAATTTACGTCAAAAACAGTGGAATATGGCGAAATAAGAAAAGAGTGAAGAGGCCTACACTTTCTCTCCTTAGAAATACTTAATTTTTATTTTTTTCCTTTTTATCAAGAAGGCACTAATTTTGACACTTAATCTTTTTATCCAAAAGATTTAACACTTTTTTATTTTTTTTTATATTTTATAAATAACTATACTATTCACACACTAGACTCGAACACCTGATCTTCTACATGCTCAAATGGGCTACATGCCCTTAAGCCACAAGTTCATTCGCAGGACTTACCATATTTTTGAAAGTAACGGTGAGAGTAAATGATTGGTGACCAGACATGAAATGGATTGTACATATATAATAAATTAAACATTTAGCATCTTGCAACTTAAGAAATCACACTAATCAGTTGTCCACGACCTAGCACACTCTTAAGAAGAAAAAGTAAGACAAGTGGCAATGGGACTGCTATAACTTGGTTTTAAACAAGAGATGTAACTCTTCAATGTGACATTAAGAGTTCTATTTACTTAGCCAGTGATCAAGAGTTCCATGTCAGAACTAAGCATATGAATGTGAGCATCAAAATAAAGAATGGATTAATTCATAGTTGATCAAGCTTTCAAGCTTCCATAAAAAATAAAAAAAATAAGAGAGAGAGGGCAAGATATATTGCCAATATTAGTGCCAAGGGAGAAATTGAAACATTGATTGGAAAATATGTTTTTGTTAGACATTGATGAGCGTGAAGCATTCCTACCCATGAACAAAATGCAATTTGGTATCAATGTGAATGATACCATGTGTGTTGACTTCGAGAGTTCAACATTTGAAGGACTTGGTCACATTTTGTGCTTAGGTGGAAATTGGGATATGTAGCTCAAAACACCAATGTTCTCTCAATTACCTTAAAAGCAGACAGTAGTCATTAGCTTTGACTCTTGAGGACACTTTACCCAATTAGAACATAAACGTGCTAAAATTGGTCAAAGTAAAATGGGTTATAACTATATTTTGTTTTTGTTACGAACCAAATACGGCTCAACTCGTTTACGACATCCCTCACTTATATTCGTTAACTCCCCACAAGAACAGACCACCTCATAATAATGTCCATGTGGTCTAAGTGTTTGCGCCACAAAAATATCAATATATAACTCTCTTTTCCATTTTCTACCAATCCTACATTAGGAATACTATAAATTGAAGCCAAATCCCTAAGCCGTGCCATGATAATGATTGAAGCTGTTTTTATTTTACAGAAAAATTACTTCTCATCTTTATTTCTTAATATTAGATCCCTTTATATATACATTTTTATGCCTAATATACTGCTGGAAGTTATTAGTATACAGCTGTAAATCATCCTGAAAATCAGGAAACTAATATCCTAAAAACAGGGGTTGGTTCCACCCTGAAATACAGGAAACTGCTCTCTTAAAATCAGGGGTTGGTTTCACCCTGGATATCAGGAAACTGACCATACTCCTAGGTTGATTTCCTACACTCCCCCTCAAGCTAGGCAATATATGTTTTCCAAACCAAGTGCTACATTTAACTCTGTGAAATTAGGTCGAAACAAAGCTTTGGTTAAGATATCTGCTACTTGTTGCCTTGATGGAACATAGTTGAGGGAGATCATCTTGCCTTCAATTTTCTCACTGATGAAGTGTCTATCAATTTCCACATGTTTAGTTCGATCATGGTGGACTGGATTTTTGGCAATTGCAATTACTGACTGGTTGTCACACATGATTCTAATAGATTCTGAATGTTCAACCTTGAGTTCGTATAGCAGTCGTTTTAGCCAAATTCCTTCACAGATGCCCAAAGCCAATGCACGGAACTCAGCCTCGGCACTACTACGTGCTACCACTGCTTGCTTTTTGCTACGCCATGTCACCAAATTTCCCCAAATAAATGAGCAATATCCAGATGTGGATTTTCGGTCACTAGGAGATCCAGCCCAATCAGCATCAGTATAAATTTCCAATCTCCTATTAATTGTTTTCTTGAACATGAGCCCCTTTCCAGGATCCTTCTTCAAGTATCTTAGAATACGATTTACTGCTTCCAAGTGATCAACTGATGGGTTGCCAAGAAACTGGCTAACAACACTGACTGAAAAACTTATATCTGGACGTGTATGGGTCAAATAAATTAACTTACCTACCAAACGTTGATATTGCCCCTTGTCAGTTGCCAATTCATCAGTTCGAGGCATTAGTTTGGTGTTAGGGTCCATGGGTGTTTCAACAGGTTTACACCCACTCATGCCAGTCTCACGCAAGAGATCTAGAACATATTTGCGTTGAGAAACTGAGATTCCTTTGGTACTACGTGCCACCTCCATCCCTAAGAAATATTTCAAATATCCCAAGTCTTTAATCTCGAATTCCTTGGATAATAGCATCTTAAGTCTCTTTATTTCTCCTACATGATTTCCTGTAAGAACTATATCATCAACATATACAATCAAAGTTGTGATTCTCCCATCTGCGAAGTGTTTGACAAATAAAGTGTGGTCTGCATGTGTCTGAGAGTATCCATCCTGTTTGAGGACCTTGGTGAATTTTTCGAACCATGCTCTAGGTGACTGTTTAAGTCCATATAGTGCCTTTCTCAACTTGCATACCTTTCCTTGTGTATCTTTAGTCTCAAAGCCAGGAGGCACATCCATGTAAACTTCTTCGATCAAATCTCCATTTAAGAATGCGTTCTTGACATCGAGTTGAAGTAGTGGCCAATCCTCATTAACTGCGATAGACAGCAAGACACGAACTGTGTTAAGTTTTGCTACAGGAGCAAAAGTCTCTTGATAATCAATTCCATATGATTGGGTGAACCCTTTAGCCACTAGTCGAGCTTTATATCTATCGATATTTCCATCTGCCTTCTGTTTTACAGAGAATATCCATTTACAGCCTATTGTCTTCTTTCCAAGTGGTAGCTCTGTTAACATCCATGTACCATTCTTTTCAAGTGCATTATATTCTTCTAAGGTTGCCTTGTGCCATTCAGGAACTTTTAGAGCTTCATTGACAGAATTAGGAATCTTGATGTTGTCTAGGGATGTCACAAATGCCTGAAATTTTGGGGACAAATTTGCGTAAGAAATGTAACTTTGAAGAGGATGTTGAGTGCATGATCGAACGCCTTTTCTTTGTGCAATAGGAAGATCTAACTCAGGGTCAGAACCAAGTTTTGGACTAGATTCTGTTTCATCTTGTAATCTTTCAGATTCAGTCTGGTTCAGGAGAGTTTCTTGGCTTTGCTGATTTCGTGTGGGCAAGTCAGGATTTCTCTTTCTTTCATAAACTTTTATGGCATCATTAGGAAGGAGAAGATGTCTAGGATAAACAAAGGGAGATTGATCAGGTTTGGTTTTTGAAGGAGAATCTGGAATGGGTATCAGGTTGGAAGAGGACAAGGTTGTGGAGGGTAAATGAGATGATAAATTCGGTTCAATGAGTGATGACCAATCCCAATTCTGCAATTCATTAGTGTGATTCTCCCCTTGAATTGCAGAATTAGAATAGAATGGAGTTTCTTCGAAGAAAGTAACGTCCATGGAATGGTAAAACTTACGAGTGATGGGAGAGAAACATTTGTAGCCTTTTTGATTGGCTGAGTAACCAACAAAGATGCATTTATTGGCACGGGCATCAAGTTTGCCACGATATTGTGAATGAATATGGACAAAAACAGTGCAACCAAAAACCTTGAAAGGAATTGGTGACACAAGTTGTGAGGTAGAATATTGACTCTGAAGCACTTGTAAAGGTGAATGAAAGTTGAGAAATCGAGAAGGCATTCGGTTGATCAAGTGTGTTGCAGTAAGAATGGCTTCACCCCAAAATTTTTTAGGAACATTGGTTTGAAAAAGTAAAGTTCGGGCAACCTCAAGTATATGACGGTTTTTGCGTTCGGCTACACCGTTTTGTTGTGGTGTGTCAACGCAGGAGCTTTGTTGGACAATACCATGTGATTTGAGATATCCACTAAGATCGGAATTAAAGAAATCCCTAGCATTATCAGTTTTTAGGATTTGAATATTGGCATTGAACTGAGTTTGGATCATGGCATGAAAAAGTGGAAATATGTGCTTGGTTTTAGATTTGTCTTTCATAAGAAATGTCCAACATAATCGAGTATGATCATCAACTAACAGTAAGAACCATCGAGCACCAGTAATACTGGGAACGCGACATGGTCCCCAAATGTCACCGTGAATGAGGGAAAAAGGGTGACTTGGTTTGTGCGTGCGTGGTGAAAAAGTGTTTCGAGTATGTTTTGCCAACTGACAAACTTCACAATGAAATAAATTGGGATTTTTATTGATGAATAAGGATGGAAACAAACGTTTCAAATACGAAAAATTTGGATGACCTAGACGAAAATGCCACATCATGATTTCACTTTCCTTATTAGTATGACTATGAGACTTAAGATTATGACTCAATTGACATTGATGACTAACAGAATGGTTTGAAGGAGTGTTGATATCAAGAACATAGAGGCCCGCACGTAAATCAGCACCACCAATCATTTTCCCCGAGTTCAAGTCCTGAAAAACACAAGATTTAGCCAAGAATTTAGTTTCACAGTTAAGGTAATGATTTAATTTACTAACTGATATGAGATTGCAGCAAAATCCAGGCACAAATAACACAGATTTGAGAATGAGGTTGTTTGAGAGGCAAATGGTCCTTGTTCCGACTACTGTGGTGCGAGTACCATTGGCGACACACACTGTTTGAAGTTTGTTGCAAGGTGAATAGGTTGTGAAAAGTGATTGATCACTTGTCATGTGATTGGAGGCACCTGAGTCTACTATCCAAGATGAGGAGGGAAATTTTTCAGCATGCTTTGTTGAATTACTGGAAATATGTGTGGAGTTATTCCTGCTGCTACTAAATGTGGTGTTGATATTTGCCTTTTGTATAAGTTGTTGGAGAAGTTCTAACTGTTCCTTAGTGAATGGGATAGGATTACCAGAAAATGCACTTGAATTTGAAGGCTGAGTTTGTACTGATGGTTGGAGAGACTGGAACTGAAAAGATGCAGGCCGAAATAGCTCTCCTTGAGACTTGATCATCAAAAGGAGAAGCGAAACATTAATAGTGCACTATTAAATAGACCACCAAAAGGATTATGTTTAGGAGCAGGATCAAGAATGGATCCAAGCCCAATTGCTGAATTTCCCATATTGAATTCGGTTACATTTGTCTCTGGAACCTCTTCATCCATGTCATCTTCCAAAGTGTACTAAGTACATTTAAACTTTCGCTTTTTCATAGCTCTCATGCCCAAAAGTGAAACTTGAGTTGAAAGCGAAAAGGTGCATTCTTTGCTTGAGTATTTGACATCATACTAGGTGAACTTACGTAACTAGTTGAACAAGAGGATAAGAGCAGCAGTTTATGAGCCTAAGGCTCTGATACCATGAAGTTGTTTTTATTTTACAGAAAAATTACTTCTCATCTTTATTTCTTAATATTAGATCCCTTTATATATACATTTTTATGCCTACTATACTGCTGGAAGTTATTAGTATACAGCTGTAAATCATCCTGAAAATCAGGAAACTAATATCCTAAAAACAAGGGTTGGTTCCACCCTGAAATACAGGAAACTGCTCTCTTAAAATCAGGGGTTGGTTTCACCCTGGATATCAGGAAACTGACCATACTCCTAGGTTGATTTCCTACAATAAATGATTAGCATTTCATTCTATAAATTAAATAGTCATTCTAATTTAGCTACCCATAACGATTAGAACTTTCCAAATTTCCATTTTTCCCACCTTTTCCAAAATAAAGAGGTACCAACTAGCTTGTTGGGATAGGGTTGTAGCCTATGTTACTCGGACTTGCTGCTTTGCCTTGCCGCATCGATGTCAACACAAACAAGGCCAGTACCGGTACGGGATATCAATGGCAGAGATTATAGACAAGATTAAAAGATTTACTTTACCATAATTAGTATATTAGTTGTATATATATTATTACCTAAAATAGATAAATAGAATATTGTATATTTAGGTAATAAAATGTTATATATTCTTACTTAAAATATATAAACAGAATATTGTATATTTAAGTAATAGAATATTATATATTTAGGTAATAGAATATTGTATATATTCTTACCTAAAATAAATTATACAGTAATTCTTATTTAATGAAAAAGATCCTCAAGAAGAGGTCATTCACCCATTTACAAAATATTGTTATGGTATCAGAGCCTACCTCTTGAATGCATGGCTGAATCTTCAGTTTTCTTCCAGTTTTTTAAAATTTTTGCTCTTGTTTTTGATTTTGGGTTGATAAATTTCTTATCAACAACTTCGTTTTGAGATTCTAGGTTGATCAACTCGTGGTTAACAGCTTCGTATTAAGATTTTTTTTTAAGGAAGAACGTCTACAGAAACCTTGGCTATCAAATTTATAGGAAAAAATTATGCGGCATGGGAATTCCAATTCAAAATGTTTCTGAAAGGAAATAAGCTTTGGGATCACATTGACGGGTCTTCTCTTTCGCCTGGGGATGGTAAGGAACTTAGCCAATGGAAGGGAAAGGATGCTCGAATTATCTCTTGGATTTTAGGATCTATTGAAGTTCATATGGTAAACAATTTACGCTCTTTTGGTACGGCTAAAGAGATGTGCGATTATCTTAAGCGCATATATCATCAAGATAATACTGCGAGACGATTTCAACTAGAACTTGAGATTAGTACCTTGAGCCAAGGTAATCTCTCGATTGAGCAGTATTATTCTAGATTTCTTAATCTATGGAGCGAATATTTTGGTATTATCTACATGAAAGTACCTAAATAGGCCTTAGCCAGCCTTAAGGCGGTTCATGAAGATAGCAGACGTGATCAGTTTTTGATGAAACTGAGATCAAAATTTGAAATTG
Source organism: Hippophae rhamnoides (assembly GCA_033030585.1). Lineage (NCBI taxonomy): Eukaryota > Viridiplantae > Streptophyta > Magnoliopsida > Rosales > Elaeagnaceae > Hippophae > Hippophae rhamnoides. Next base: position 26,762,039 of record CM065431.1, on the reverse strand, counting down.
CTAGAGCTGGATTGCTGAATAGAGATCCGGTTCCTTCTTTGGATGTATGTCTTGGTGAATTGTTGTGCGAGGAACAAAGAATGGCTACACAAGCTGTTATAAGAGCGTCCAGGGAAACATCTGAAGTTGTCAATGTTGCTTATGCCACTCAAGGGAGGAATCGAGGAAAGGGACAAATGCAGTGCTATAGTTGCAAAGAGTTTGGACATTTTGCATGCAATTGTGGCAAGAAATTCTGCAATTACTGTAAGCAAAATGGACACATTATCAAGGAATGTCCTACACATTCATAAAATTGATGGGTACAAGCTTTTCAAGCTGCTATTCCAACTCCTAACATTATTGGTCCTACATCTACAACTGCTAACACAACTAAGCCTGTTGTTACTCTAGAAATGGTCCAATAGATGATTATCTCAGCATTTTCTTCCCTTGGACTTCAGGGCCAAGGTAAGACTGTTTCTCCTCCTTGGTTTATTGATTCTGGAGCATCCAACCATATGAATAGCTCCCCTGATTTGTTACATAATCTACGAGAATATACTGGTACAGAAAATTATTAGGTTGCTAATGGAAGTAATCTTCCAATTACAACCATTAGTGATATTGGACCTTCTTTTCGTCGTGTATTTGTCTCTCTTGGGTTATCTACTAGTTTAATTTTTGTTGATCAAATGGTGGATAATAACTATGATTTACATTTCTCTAATGGTAGTTGTGTTGTGTAGGATCGGGTGTCGGGGAAGGTGATCACAAAGGGGCCTAAAGTGGGAAGATTATTTCCGTTACAATTTACTATTCCTCGAACTTTGTCTTTAGTTTCTTTTACTGTTTAAAATAAGGCTGATGTTTGGCATAGACGATTAGGCCATACAAATAATGTAATTTTGTCTAATTTGATAAAATATGGTTTTTTTGGAAATAAAGATAAGTGTTATACTCATAAGTTACTTTTTGATTGCTCTACTTGTAAACTAGGGAAAAGTAAAACTTTACCTTTCCTTACTTATGGTGGTCGTGTTAATACATGTTTTGAGATTATACACAGTGATGTTTGGGGTATTACTCCTGTCATTTCACATGCGTAGTATAAATATTTTGTAACGTTCATTGATGACTATAGTCGTTTCACATGGATATATTTTCTACATTCAAAATCTGAGGTGTTCACTATTTTCCAAACTTTTGTGACTTATATCGAGACAATTTTCCACTTGTATTAAGGTTTTACAATCTGATAATGGTGGCGAATATATGTCGTATGACTTTCAAGTCTTTTTGCAACAGAAAGGGATTGTATCTCAACGATCCTGTCCTTATACACCTTAATAAAATGGGGTGGCTGAACGTAAAAACCGTCACTTGTTGGATATAGTTCGAACGTTACTCTTGGAGTCTTCAGTTCCGCCTAAATTTTGGGTGGAAGTTTTGTCCACTACAGTCTATCTGATTAATCGTCTGCCTTCTCAACAATTGAATTTTGATACTCCTTACTATCGTCTTTTTGGTATGCATCCAGATTATCATATGCTACACACGTTTGGATGTGTTTGCTTTGTTCACTTGCCTTCTCATGAGCGCCACAAGCTTACAGCTCAGTCAGTACAATGTGCTTTTATGGGTTATAGAATAGCTCACAAGTAATTTTTATGTTATGATGTTGTTACTAATAGTCTGCGTAATTCTAGAAATGTGATTTTCTTTGAATATGAGTACTATTTTCAGCAACATGTTTCTCCTTCTGATGATGTCCTTCCTAGCTTTAATGATATCTCTCCATCAATTGAGCGCTTTAATCCCAAAATTGTCTATTAGCGACGACGACACCAATCATCACAAATCCTTCCCGACCTTGATCCGGTGCCTGCTTCAATGGCTCCTCGAAGATCTTTTCATACTATTCATCCTCTCAATAGGTATGGTTTCTCTGCTACTTTAGCTAATACTACAGTTACTACCTCTTATTCTCAGGCAGCTAAACATGCGTGTTGGGTGAAAGCTATGCAAGAAGAACTTCGGGTTCTTCAGGAGAATCATACTTGGGATATTGTTCCCTGTCCTACTGGTGTTAAGCCCATTGGATGTAAATGGGTATATTCCATTAAGATGCGGTCTGATGGTTCACTTAGATATAAGGAGACATTTGCCCCTGTAGCAAAGATGACGACGGTGCGACTTGTTCTTACTATTGCTGCATCCAAGGGCTGGTCATTGCAACAAATGGATGTTAAGAATGCCTTTTTACATGGGGACCTTAAGGAAGAAAGTTTTATGACTCTACCATCAGGGTTGTGCAAGCAAGATTGTGTGTTGAAGTCCTCCACCGAGTCTGAGTATTATGCTATGTTTTCTGCATGTTTTGAGATTGTTTGGCTTCGGAGACTATTGGTTAAGCTTGGGTTTCCACAACCTGAGTCTACTCAATTCCATGCAGATAATACTAGTGCTATTTAAATTGCTACTAACCCAATATTTCATGAGCGCACCAAGCACATTGAAGTGGATTGTCACTATTCGTGAAGCATATGATGCTCATGTCATCTCTTTGCCTCATATTACCACCGATCTCCAGATTGCTGATGTGTTTACTAAGGCTCTCTCCCACCATCGACATCAATTTCTTGTTGACAAATTGATGTTTTTTGATCGTGCAGCATCAATTTGAGGGGGATATCAATGACAGAGATTATGGATAAGATTACAAGATTTACTTTACCATAATTAGTGTATTAGCTGTGTATATATTATTACCTAAAATAGATAAACAAAATATTGTATATTTAGGTAATAAAATATTGAATATATTCTTACCTAAAATAGATTAGACAATAATTCTTATTCAATGAAAAAGATATTATTCAGCCATTTACTAAAAATTGTCATGAGATATGTGTTAGATCTGAAAAAAAATTTCAGACATGATGAAGGAATCCGTGGATATAAGAAAGGAAAAAGGAGGAAGAAGAGAGTAGAAATAAAAGCTGAGATAAAAAAAAAGAAAAAAGAAGAAGGAAGAAAAGAGGTGGCACAGAAGACATAAAATTAGGTTTAGGGTAAAAGCCCATAAGACATAAAAAAAATTGAGCCTATTATTCTTTATTTTTTTTACTATGGGCCCTTGTCTTCGTTAATATATACATTAGTTAATTGGAATGGGCCTTAATCTTTGTTAATGTATTTCTTTTATAAATAGTCAATTAAATATAAAAGTCTCTATTAATGTATTTTTTTTCTTCGTAGTTTTTTATTAAACTTTTTTTATTTTTCAAGTAAGCAAAGTTTTTTTTATTACACATTTATTCATTTTTGAGTAATTTTTATAGCTTGCAATAATATACTTAGGTACAAACATAAAAAATTCAAAAAGATACATATATTTAATAGCCATGTCCTAGCATCCGTGTCCAAAACTTGAAAACTAGTCCTAAAATTTTAAGTTTAACAAGTCCAATGCCTAGACATGTACCCATATCCAACATCCATATCCACGTCCGAGTAACATAGGTTGTAGCTAGGCAACTTAGGATGGAGGATGCTCAATTGGGTTAAAACATGAGCCTAAAATCAATATCACTACCCATCATATCAATTTGAGAGAATTCATAGATATTTCTGCATCAGGCAGAGAAAATCACTACTAATTCCAAAAAATGCATACCGGCATTCATTGAGCATGAGCTACAAAATTTTGCAAGAGAGCATAGCTAAATGTAGTTTTACAAAATTTTTAGGTACAAAATGTAATTGAGCATATTTACTACAGAATGAAAATATGGAACTCACCAGGTACATTGCGAGCAGAGCCCAAGTCAGTCCCACAATCACAGAAAATAGCACCTTCTAGCATCTTGTTCTAAAATAAAAATAAAAGGTGGGGGAAACAACAATGCCTCAATATTTATTATTGTTGTGATAGTTCATGCAGATCAATAGTGCAAAAACCTCAAAGAATCAAAAGGTTCAGAATTTTAATTAGAAAGTTGGAGCACTACTACAAAAAATTAGGATACTTCTAGTTTTGTCATCCTTTCAAACATAGTCCATCAAAAATTTAACCAAAGTGTACACAAAGCTAAACATTCAAAATATTAAATCAATGCAGCCAAATGGAACTAGGTACGGCTTAAATTTTCCAAGCATTTCAATATATAATTCTCTTTTCCATTTCTTCTTTAACATTAGAAATACTATAAGTTCCAGCCAAATGCCAAAGCTTGCCATGATATTGATACATGATTAGTATTTCATACTATAAATTAACTCCTACACTACTCCATGCGTTCCAAGGAGCTGATTGGTTTATATGGAAAACATATAATGAAAAATGCACAAGATATCATACAGGAGACTTTAGAAGATTCGACATGAATGAAAATATTCCACATTGTTCTTGCATACCAAAGGGAATGTCAATTCACTATTAGCAATCAAACATGATCTCCCAGATCCAACTGCACCATCACCATATCCTCGCACATTATCAATACCACCAATTGCAAATGCTTGATAAGGAGCCATGTCCCCCACAATGGAACCACCTGTCAGCCTGTCAGAAGGCGAGGTGAGACCATTGCAGATAGAGCACCAACTAGCTATTTTTTACAATACAGAATGTAGAGCAAAACATGAAATATGCATTTAATTTCAATGGGATGCATTCATAAGCCATGGAGATTTTTCATTACTGTTGATTTTTTACTTTCTTGTTGTAATGCTAGTTTCTAGTTCTGATACGCAAGTAACGAAAATTTGCAAATGATTTGTCAAACAATTTTAAATATCCTTGTAAAGTTCTACACCTAGAATATTTCTACAACATCTCAGGTAGTTCATATATTATTCTTGCTTCTGAGGTACCCATTGTGTTTGAAGACCTGCTTCCTGCTTATTGCTTATTATTCTCTGCATTTATTTGTCATTCATGCAGTGGCATCTACATGAGTCTAAGTTTTCTCTCGATACAGTCATCTATGTTATTATTCAGTATCGTTAATGTCTTATTAAGTGTCATTTTTATTGTTTTTTATTTTATTTCTTTTAAGCTTGTCATTTAGCATGAGCTAGTCATGTAGGTCGTTAGTCCATAACTAGTATATGGAGGTAGCTTGCATTTTTTATTTGCAATTTTTGATGATTGTATTTCTGAAATCCTCTCTTCGAATTTGGAATTTACCTTTAGCCCTTGAGGCTTAATTGAAGAATTGTTCCTCATTCTAAAGCTATTTAACTCAGAGTTTAATCAATATACTTCCAACATCATATTGGAATTAGAGCGTAAGGCCTAACATTGATGTCTAATTGCAACAATGATAGTTGATGTGTGGGGGACGAAGTTCATGGCAGAGGGAAGTTTAGACTGCCATGGAAGAAATGGAGAATCAATTTGATCATCGACTTTATGAAATGTCGCGAGACTTTCATCAGTCACTCCAACTGGTTACTAATCAACTTGCTAAGGTGCAATGAAGCTTAAAGCAACTTGGCAAAGAACCTATATGAGGACCCACTTGAGAACCAACTCGCAAACCCACTCAAACTCCACCCCAAAAATCAAAGCTACCATGGTGAATTGAAAGTCAACCATCAACGATGATAAGGTCACCCCTATTAACTACACCCAATGTCAACTTCAGGTATGATCAACCTCAGTTTACTCCTAGGCTCTGTCGAAAGATCATATTTCAAATTTAACATCGTTCTGCCTAGCTTTACTGACCACACTAAAATCAAAGAATTACACTAAAATCAAAGAATTTATGGATTGGCTTACCTCAATTGATAAGTTCTTTTATTACATTGAGATTCCAAAGAAAAAGAAGGTTAAATTGGTTGCCTATAAACTAGTAAGGGGAGCTTCAGCCTGGTGGGACCACATTTAGCATGAATGAAGGGCTACTAACAAATCACCAGTGGTTACTTGGAGTCGTATGAAGAAACTTTTGATTCAACAATTTACCACTTGATTATGAACAAATCCTTTACCAAAAATACCATCAATGCCAAGAGGAAGCAAGACAGTGAATACATGAAAGAATTTTGGAGGCTGGTCAAAGAGTGTCTTGCTTATTCAGGGACTTAACTAACCTATTCGAGATCATTTAGAGATGAGCCAAACTTTGTGGAGTGTCAACAAAGCCAATAGCCTAACCCTTAAAGCTGAAATTCAATTGACCAAATAGAGAAAACCCAGCTACCCAAAACGAGCCTATCCGTACTCTTACGACAAATCCAAACTCCTTTCAATCCCAACCAATCCATCTACCCCAAAGGCCTAACTAGATCTTCAAACCCAAAGCAAACCACCTCCTAAACAGAACAACCCTCCAGCTAAATTGAACCCTTATACCAACAAACCCCCTGTAAAGTGTTTTAGATGTTTGCAAGATGGACCCAAGTCCAATGAATGTCCTCAAAGGAAAACTGCCAATTTTGTTGGTAAATGTGAAGATATTGATGAAGAATTTGAAGACCATGAACTTGATCTTGAAGGAAAACAAGCTATTTTGGAGGGATGAAGGAGAAAGGGTAGTATCCTACATTTTTCAGAAACTACTTGGTACACATAAACAACCAACGACACCTCAGAGGCATTCCTTATTTAGAACCAGGTGCATAGTCCAACAAAAAGTATGTGATGTTATAATAGATCGTGGGAGCATAGAAAACATGGATTCCAAAGGCTTTGGGACTAAGTGTTAGTAAGCCCCCAACTCATACAAAATTGGATGGCTCAAAAGGGGTACAAAAATTAAAGTCCAAGAATTGTACAAGATCAAACTATCCATTGGGAACTTTTATCAAGATGAAGTGGAATGCGATGTAGTTGACATGGATGCATGTCAAATACTATTAGGTAGACCATAGCAGTATGATGTAGATACTAATCACAAGAGGAGATCCAATGTATATGTGTTTGGTTGGAAAGGTAAGAAGATTGTACTAATCTTATAACTATTATAAAAGATCAAGTTTGCATTTTTATTATAAAAATGATTATTTTAATCTCAAAAGTGATATGTCAAAATTTGATTGACAATGTTTACAAGAAGTATCAATTAATTTTCTTATATAACCTAATCCAATTATCCATATATCGAATATATCATGTCCTTTGATATTCTCTAAAATTCTAATCAAATGTAAAAATGTAATTAATTATGACAACACACTTCATGAACCATTAACTATTAGTTTATTACTAACTAGGGAAGTAACTTATAAGATGAAAAACAAAAGTTTCTTATTAAAATTGTAAGAATTGAAGTTTTCAAAAATTTTACACTTCTTAAATATCCAAATGTTTTATATCTTATAACTATTACAAAATGAATGAGTTTGCATTTTCTTAAGTAAATGATCATCCTAACCTCAAAATTAACATGTCAATTTAGTGATTTTGTCCTTTCATATCCCCAAAAATGATATGTTAAAAAACTAGTTGGTGATTTATACTCCAATTATCAATATATTTTCTCATATAATATGATTTGGGTAGTAATATTGTCACAATCGAAATTGTTATTATCATAACAATAATGTATGAATTAGCTATTTCCTTTCTATAATTAATATACTTTTGTATTATTATATTTTGAAAAAATATTGAGAGATGGTGGAAAGAAACTAAAATCTTGTTTTTTTTTCTTTGATATTTTCAAATGTATATACAACAATATAAATAGGAATAGGAGTTAGACAAATAGACCACTAATCTAAGAATAATACAATTGGTATCAACAACTAATTCGCAACCTGTACAACCACTAATACAGTCTAATTAAAGATATTCTCTCAGAAATTCTACACTCACCCTTAAGTTGGGTGATAGATATTAATCATTCCTAACTTGCAACTCAGTTCTTCAAAGATTGTTCGAGGTAATACTTTGGTAAGAATATTTACAATTTGATGACAAAAAGATGTATATAGGAGGTCCACGATTTTTCTATTTAATTTCTCTTTAATGAAATTACGATCAATTTCTAAATGTTTGGTTCGGTCATAATGAACTGGGTTTTTTGCAATTCTTATTGCAGCTTAATTGTCACAATGCATGTTGATAGGTTCAATAGTTATAAAGTCCAGTTCATTAAGTAGTCTTCTTAACCACATTCCTTCACAAATTCCATTGGTCATAGCTCTGAATTTAGCTTCTGCACTGCTTCGAACGACTACTAAATGTTTCTTACTTCACCAAGTTACACGATTCCCCCACACGAATGTACAATATCCAGTGGTAGATCTGCGATCCACTATAGAGCCTGTCCAGTTAGCATCTGCAAAGACTTCAATTTTCTTGGTGGGATTCTTACTGAAGTACAATCATTTTCCTGGTGTCATCTTGAAATAACTGAGTATACGATAGACCGCTTCCATGTGTTCTTCAGTGAGACTGTTCATAAATTGACTTACAACACTCATTGAAAAACCAATATCTGATCTAGTGTGGGATAGGTAAATGAGTTTTCCTACTAATATTTGATAACGACCTTTGTCCACAAGTGCACTGTTTGCTTTGATTCCGAGTTTTACTGTAGAGTCCATCGGAGTTTCTGTCGGTTTACACCCCATCATTCTAGTTTCCTTGAGAAGATCAAGTATATATTTCCTTTGAAATATAGATGTGACTTTCTTTGTTCGGGCTACTTCCATTCCTAGGAAATATTTGAGATTACCTATATCTTTAATCTCAAATTCCTTGGCTAAGAACTCCTTAAGTTTATTCATCTCAATTGTAGAATTACCTGTTAGAGCTATATCATCTACGTACACAATTAGGATAACTATTTTGTCATTGGAAAAATGTTTAACGAATAGTGTGTGATCTGATTGGCATTGATTGTACCCATATCTCTTCATAACTTTAGAAAACCTATTGAACCAAGCACGTGGAGACTGCTTCAATCCATATAAGGATTTTTTAAATTTGCAGACTCTATTGGTTGGATCAAGAGATTCAATTCAAGAAGGAATGTCCATTTAGACTTCTCCTTCGAGATCACCATTAAAGAATGCACTCTTAACATCTAATTGGTAGAGAGACCAATCCAAGTTAGATGCCAGGGAGAGAAGAACACAAACAGTTTTAAGCTTTGCGACAGGTGTAAAAGTTTCCCGATAGTCAATCCCATATACTTGAGTGAATCCCTTAGCCACAAGAAGAGCCTTGAATCTTTCTACACTGCGTCTACTTTGTGTTTGATTGTAAAGATCCACTTACACCCAACAACTCGTTTTTCTAATGGTAGTTCTGTGATCTCGTAAGTCTTGTTTTTCTCTAAGGCACTAAGTTCTTCAAAAATAGATGTCTTCTATTCAGATACCTGAAAAACTTCGTGAACGGAATTTAGAACCTGTATCTGATCAAGGTTGCTGATAAATGTCTTATAACTTGATGAGAGACTTTTATAGGAAACAAAGTTGTAGATGGGGTGGTTTGTACAAGATCTTACACTTTTCCTTGTAATAATTGGCAAATTCAAATCACTAAGAGGCAACTCAATAATAGGAGGTTTAGTGATGTTACCTTGTGAATTGTCAGAATGGCCAATACTCGGGTTAGACTCCTGGACTGGCTCAAGATATGCTCGGTTCTCTAGTTTCTCTTGAGTTCTTCTCCTCCTAGAGTAGACAAGAAGATCCTTGTTGGGATAGGGAAGTTTGGATCTGTTGGCAGAGGAGTTGATGATTCATTGGGATTATTAGGAGCATTTGTTTAAGACACTGATTCACTCTCTAGAATTCGCGGGATATGATTTGAGATAGAATTTGTGGGAGACTGAGTGGTAATGCTATTCCAAAGCTAGTATTCATTGCCTATGTTCTCCCCATAAATGACAGGTTTGGGATAATACGGATATTGTTCAAAGAAGGTGACATCCATTGTATTATAAAACCGTTTTGTGATAGGAGAGAAGCATTTGTATCAACTCTGGTATGAAGAATACCTTAGGATTATGCATTTGATGACTCTAGGATCAAGTTTACCTCTATGATGTACATGGACATAAGTAAAACATCCGAATATTTTAAAGGAAATGTTGGACACGATTCTAATGTGTGGGTATGACTCAAGTAAAGTGCCAATAGGTGTTTTGAAAGTGAAGACACGAGAAGGCACCCTATTAATAAGATAGTTAGCCGTAAGGACAACTTTCTCTCATAAATGTTTAGGGACATAAGTTGTGAACATGAAAGATCTAGCTACCTCAAGAAGATATATATACTTCCTTTTAGCCACTCCGTTTTGTTAAGGTGTCTCAACACAAGAGCTTAGATAGACAATCCCTTGACTTAACAGATAATCACTAATGCTATGTTTGGTTGGATGGATGGAATGGAATGGAATGAAATCAGAATTGATTCCTTCCATTTTTGTATTTGGTTGGGCTGAAAGATGGGAAGGGAATGGAATGGAATTGATTCCTATAGGAGAAGGATTCAAAACTCCTTCTCCCCCCTTAAGGAATCATAATTCCATTCTCATCTAAATTTTTTTTTCTAATTTTATCCCAACTCCAAATATAACCCTAAACCCAAAACCTAAAACTCTAAATCCAAAACCCCAAAACCCAAATCCTAAAACCCTAAATCCCAAAATCCCAAATCCCTAAATCCTATTTAGAAAAATAATAATTTTAACTCTAAATCTTAACTCCCAAATATAACCCAAAATCTTAAACCATATTTAAAAAAATAATAATTTTAATCATAAACCTTAACCCACAAATATAACCCTAAATCCTAAATCTCAAATCCCAAAACCATAAATCGTAAACCTTAAATCCCAAACCCCTAACCCCTATTTAGAAAAATAATAATTTTAACCCTAAACGTTAACCCACAAATATAACCTCAAACCCTAAACCCTAAATCCCAAATCCCAAATCCCAAATCCCTAAATCTCAAATCTTAAACCTCAAAACACTAAATCTTATTTAGAAAAATAATAATTTTAATAATATATTTTCTTTTTAAGTAATAATTATTTAGAAAAATAATGATTTCAATAATGTATTTTGTTTAACGAAAAAATAATAATAATTTTGATTACAATGGTCAAACCAAACAAAAACTGTTTCCTTTTCATTCCATTCCGATTTCATTTTGTGAACCAAACGCCACCTAAGAATTGAAGCAAAGTATTCCTTAGTATTGTCAATTTTCAATACTTAGATTTTTGTTTGAAATTGAGTTTGAATTATGGTATTGAAATTTTTAAAGATCTGACCTACTTTATATTTTTCTTTCATGAGAAATAACCAAGTGATTCGAGTATGATCATCTACGAATGAAATGAACCAATGTGTCCCTGTTATGTTTTTGATTTGAGAAGGTCCCCAAATATCAATGTGAATTAATAAGGATGTGATTTTTTATGTGGAAGATTGGGATATGCATTTTTAACATGTTTTGAAAATTGACATACTTCACATTGAAAATCCTTTCAATTTTTATTTCTAAATAATGAGGGGAAAAGTTTTTCCAAATACAAAAAATTAGAACAGGAAGCGCCAAAGTGGAGGACAACGGCAACTGAGTAAATAGGAATCACCGAAGTGAAAGACAACGACAACTGGGTTCTTGTAGAATGGGAAATGGCTCGCAATGGGAAATGGGCTCACGATGAACCAGGTAGAACTGTCCACGAAGAACTGTGATGTTCGTGGGAGATGAACTAGGTGGTGCCTGGGTTGTGAACAATGGCGGAAGTCGTTCACGATTGTGGTTGAAGTTGAGCGAGACTTAATGATTGAGATCTCCTGAAACTAATGGTTGATATCGCGCGAGATGAATGGACTAGTTAGCGACGATCGTTGGGCTGACAGAAACGAAAGCTGGAAGATGGAGGTGAACAAAGCTGGTGAAAAAAAATTGGATTTCAGAAATGCTCTGATACCATGAAGAAAATATTGAGAGATGGTGGAGAGAAACTGAATTCTTGTTTTTTTCTCTGATCTTTTCAAATGTATATATAGCAATATAAATAGGACTAGGAGTTAGACAAATAGACCACTAATCTATGAATAATACAGCTGGTATCAACAACTAAATTACAGCCTATTTTACAACTAATTCACAACATGTACAACCATTAATACAACCTAATTAACGATATTCTCTCAGAAATTCTACATATTTACATAAAGTTATAATTAATAAATATTAGTTAACATAATAACAATTTGAGTTGTGATAATATCACAGCCTTATAATCCAACTATCTATCTATTAAACATATGCATCCTTTTATATTCCACGAAAGGTTAGTAGAAAGTCATTATATTAATGCATGACAACATATAAATGATCATTAAGGTGTTCAATATAGGCTATGATAGTATTTATTTTATGATATTATGATGTTATTCTAACAATTATGATAATATGTGTTGTTCATACAATTTGTTATATTAGTTTTCAAGCAATACTATTATAACAATCTTATAATAAAAATAATCCCATAACTATTGTAAAAAAGCAACTTGGTATGTTTGTTTGTAAGAGACTATTTTAAACTCATTATGACATGTTCAAAGTTGATTACTAGAAGTGTATTCAATCCAATTCTCTATCTGTTTTTCCATAATATATGTCTCATTTTATATAAATACTAATTAGAAACTTTTAGAATTATGCAAACTTTTGACATTTTCAAATCACGAATCAATAACTATCATCTGTGTGTCTTTCTCCATATATCTCTCCTATAATTATAAATGATATTAACTCAAGACCTTTAAGTTTGGCAAACTTTTGATATTCTTCCATCAAAAATCAATAACTATCATCTCTCTTTCCCATAATCTATCTCTCATAGTTATATATAAATATTAACTCAAGACTTTTATTGGTATAATTATTATGTGTATAATAGTATGACGAAATAAATCAAGCCCCGTAGAGAGAAAAAACATGTACATTGAAATGTCAAATTAACTTTCATACTATACATGTTGGATGATGGCTACTATTAGAATAAAAAATTGATATCTTGATGAAATATATACTAATAGTGAGAAGTATACTAATTTTGTTATAGTAATTACGTTATCACATATTTAAAAAATTATATTTAAACTTTACAAAATTGTTAAATCTATTAAATATCAAGGGTCATGTATGTAAGGAAAACGATATGCACTATTATTATTATTATTACAAATTGTTCTTTGCATTAGTGAATGTCTTTAACAAGTACCATAGTTTATTTTAATTCTAACATTCATTAAAAACCATTTTCTTAAGTACGTAAACTTTATCTTTATTATAAAATTTATAAATTTGTTTCAATATTGTAAGTGATTCAATAATTAACTTGTAATTAATTACTACATTTTATTATCATTTGTTAAAATTAGTTTATAGAACTTGTAAGTCTATTTTATCATAAATTTAAAATTATTCAATTGGATATAACATGAAGTTCTCATGTGCAACACAATATTAACTAGTTTTACCTGTAGATACAAGTGTAACTCAAAGGCATGTCCCAAAAAAGCAAAAAGTATTAATGAGCACTAATTCTAGAGAGTTTGAAAAAGAGGTTTAGCAAACCACAGTAAATGTCTTATGATTGGAATAGGGGCTGTTCTTTCTCAAAATGGATGACTTATTGAGTTATTTATTGAAAATGTAAGGTAGGAGTGGTCCACGTATGAACAAGAATTGTATGCCATTGTGATGTCCTTTAAGCACCGAAAGCACTAACTTCTACAGAAAAAGTTTGATCTACATAGTGATCACTAAAGTTTCTCAATTTACAAAGTATTATATCTAGGGTACCTGCCAAGTGAATTATCTTCTTATAAAGGTTTAATTATGTGTTCAAACAAAAGTTTAAACATTACAAATTAGTTGATGCACTCAATAGCAGATACACTTTGAGTGTCATTGAAGAATGAACTCACTAGTTTTGACAGCTTTTCTAAACTATATACATCTAATGAAGATTTTGTTGAAATTTGGGACGAAGTTGGTCATAATGAACCTAGTCCCAAAAAGGATGGCACCTACAAAATGTGCGTAGATGGTCGTCATATAAACAAAATAACTATCAAGTACAGGTTTTCAATACCTAAGTTGGAGGATATGATAGACAAACTATAAGGTTCCAAGATGTTTTCTAGGTTGAACTTCAAAATAGGTACCACCAAATAAGAATGAAGCCAAGAGATGAATGGAAAACCATCTTTAAGACTATATAATGACTCTATAAATGATTGATAATGCCCTTTTTCTTGTGCAATGCTCCAAGCATATTTATGAAGCTCATGTAACAGGTCTTGAAGTCCTTCACCCAATATTTTGTTGTAGTCTACTTTGATGATATATTGGTGTGTAGTAAAGATGTTGAAACTCATTTAAGACACTTAAGTGTTGTGCTAGAATCCTTGAGGACTAATAAGTTATATATGAATATGAAGAAATGTGAATTATTCACTCATCAACTGGTTTCCTTGGTTTCATTATGCAAACAAAAAGAAATTTGAAGTTATAATGAGTTGGCCTTCCCCAAGGATAGTACAAGTGAGGAGGGCTAGTAGTACAAGTGAGGAGGGCTAGCAACCTTTCATAGGAGGTTTCACAAGGAATTTAGTAATACTGTTGCTCCAATTACCAATTGCCTCAAATAGGCAATTCTAGTTGGGTGAGGAACAAGAAAGAAGCTTCCAAAAAATAAAAGAAAAGCTCAACCATGATACAGTCATTGCTTTACCAAATTTTGATCAAGTGTTTGAGGTGGAGATAAATGCCTCGATGATTGGAACAGGGATGTTCTTTCTCAAAATGGATGACTTCTTAAGTTCTTTATTAAAAGTGTAAGGCATGAGTGGTCCACATATAAACAAGAATTGTGTGCCATTGTGAGACCCTTTAAGCACCGGAAGCACTAACTTCTACAGAAAGAGTTTGATCTACATAGTGATTATTAAAGTTTCTCAATTTACAAAGAACTATATCTAGGATACCTGCCAAGTGAATTATCTTCTTATAAAGGTTTAATTATGTGTTCAAACAAAAGTTTAGACAACATTACAAATGCACTCAATCGTAGATACACTTTGAGTGTCATTGAAGAATGAACTCACTAGTTTTGACAACTTTCCTAAACTATATACATCTAATGAAGATTTTGTTGAAATTTGGGACGAAGTTAATCATAATGAACCTAGTCCAAAATATTTGTTGAAAGATGGATTTCTATTCAGAGGTGATCATCTTTGTGGGACGAAGGGATCAATTAGAGAGCATCTAACAAGAGAAATGCATCCTGGAAGACTAGCAGGACATTAAGAAAGGGACAAAACTATAAGACTACTTGAGGCAAGCATTATTGAAGTGAAAATGGATTTTAGTTCTTGGCTTACATATCACCACATGAAGGTTGATTCAATCCTGTTATAGTGGACAAATTCTCGAAGATGTGCCATTTGATTCCATGGAAGAAAACTAGTGATGCCAATCATGTTGCCTCATTGTTCTTTAGAGAGGTAATGATACTTCATATAGTTCCTTTTATAATCACACTTGACAAAAACGTGAAATTTATGAGTCTTTTCTAGAGGAAACTTTGAAAAAGGTTCCACACTACACCCAACTATAATAGTACTTACTATCCCCAAACTAATGGTCAGACTGAGTCCATCAATAGAACTGTTGGAAGTATGTTAAGGTGCATATACAATGAACATACTAAACAATAGGATTTAGTTGTTCCTCAAGTGGAAGTTGCACTTAATTGCATTGTCATCAGGACCATGGGTAAGCCACCTCTTAGTTTTGTCTATACTAAGACTCCTAATTTTGTTATCAATCTAAAGCAATTCTATGCTCTTAAGAGTAAATCAACTAGTATTTGAGCTAAGGATTATAAGTTCTTCCAAAGAAAGATCAAATAGCACATTTAGAATTTGAATGCCTAGTGCAAGTGCCAAGAAGATAAGTATTGTAGAAGTAAAGAATTTGAAGGAAAGATGGCTATGGCTCACTTAGATAAGCACTAGTTGCCATCTAATGGGTGTTGCAAGATGCAAAATAAGAAATATGGTCCATTCCAATATTGAAGAAGATTAATATTCCTCCATAATTGGGCTTCTTGCGTATTGGAAAATGTTTGCTACTTTCAACTTTGCTGATCTCTACACTTAGTCACCTACCATTCACCAGAGGATGCTGCTATTATCATTCAGAATTCAGAGTTGAATTCTCTTCAAGGAGACTTTAATGTAGTGGCATCTACATGAATCTAAGCTTTCTCTATAATATCATCTATGTTTTCATCCAATGTCGTTTATGTATTGTGTGTCGTTTTTGTTGTTTTTATTTTATTTCTTTAAGTTTGTCATTTAGCATGAGTTGACCATGTAGGCCATTAGTCCATCACTTGTATAGCTTGTGTTTCTATTTTGCACTTTATGATGATTACATTTTTGAAATCCTCTCTTCGAAATTGGAATTTTTCCTTTAGTCCTTACAGGCTAAATTGAAGAATTGTTCCTCATCTTTAAAGCTATTTGACTCGAGAGTTTAATTAATAGACTTCCTACGTCAATCATCTTTTTTACTAACAGGTTAAAAGAATGGGCCATATACTAGAATAGTCATATACTAGAATAACTAAACCTGTGACCATTCAACAAAGAGTCAAGAGAGACTATTCCACCAAAGTTACAAACATACTAGTCACCTTGTTAAGAGGAATGCTGACCCAACTTTAACTCCCTTTGATGCTGCAAACTTAAAACGGTTGAAAATTAGCCACTTGGATAGAACTGGTATTCCTTGTTCTATTTGCAAATTACACTGCAATTCAAGAGAAAATTCATAGTTAGTTTGATGAAGAATGAGTGTTTAGAGATGCGATTTGCAAGTGGAGTTAACATTACAGAACCCCAGCAATGAAGTCTTACATGAAAAAAACTGCAATCGTTTGCCTTTGCAAATCGAGATTCTTGTTTTAAAACAACCATATTATCATGGGAATTACCACTACATAACAAGTATATTAATATGTTAGAAAAGTAGAAAATGAATATAACAATGTGATCAAAATAAGAATACAACGAACCCCATTTACCTGCAGGTGACAAGATACCCATCAATGTCTCGGCTTATAGATCGGCCATAATCATTCATTGGTCGAACATGCTGCATTGAACATGATAACAGCTCAGATCTAGAAATTATCATACTTGAAATTGCAAATGACCATACTACATGAAGATAGTGTGTGTATATATATATTATGTAATAAGATAACCTCAAACTTTATGCTGGTTGTACTGCTCCATTTGGAATTTGTTGGCTCATTTAGATCCATTCCCACCGATAATCGAGACAGATTCACACCTCCACTACCTGAACGGGAGAAATTGTCCATGGGAATACCATGGATCCCAATTTCGGGTAAAAAAGAGTGCTGAAAGGTAAAAACTCCATGTTAGAAAACATAATCAATGATATTTTCTAAACTCAAAATACTACCTTATGGAAAAGTATATATTGGACTAACTTTTTCTTAACAAAAATAAATTTAGAAACAAATCTACAAACTTAAGATGAAATCTAATTATGCACAAGCTCCCCCATGAACTATACAAAACTAAAGCTAGTTCTTCCTCCATGAACTATACAAAACTAAAAGAACAATTCAGATAACCTGAATAGTGAAAGACTGCTGAGCAAGCCATTCAGGTCTTGGCTTTCTAAAAGCTACCAAGATATTAGAATCGTACAACCCCTTATCCCATGCGACATCAAGCTTCTCGCTTCCACCAAATAAATTTGGGTGTTTAATGCAAAGACTGTAGAATACAAACATAACAGCTTAGTTCAACAATAAAGAATCCTTCTCTAGCTTTTTACATGTGATAAATTGGCCAAAGGAGTTGTGGCTCAACTGCATGAATTATGTTGAAGGTCTGGGTTTGAGTCCCACTTATAGGTAGTTGAATTGTGTTGTATAAAAAATACAGGAAATTGGCTAAGGGTCCAACCGAGTATAGTAAAAGCACATAAAAAACTGCCAAATTCTAACCTTCCAATAACTAGGGAGAGAGGACTGCCATTGTTGCTCCTCAAAGGAAGAAAGAAACAAAGAAAGATGCCACTATCTCAGTGAAATTCCCAGGAATAAACAGAGAAAACAATATATCTCCCTAAATATGAAATGAAAAAAATACCTGAAAGGAGATAGCATCAAAGAGGCGCAGAGCTTGTGAGTGAAATCAACATTTACATCAATCTTGGCTGTGAGACATTTAATAGAAGAAAAATATGAAGTAGATAAAACATTTTTCTCAGCAACAACAAGAGAAGAACGGCAAGAAGATGAATAAACCCATTACTGCAACTTTCATGATCACCCATTCGCAAAAAAATGAATTATTAGAATTTAGAACTACGAAAATTTTGATAAATGCGTAAATTTGGGAAACATGAAAGACTATACCTTTGCCAGCATGAATGCTTTTTTGAGCTCCCATTCCATGACCATAAACTGTGATTTAGTATACAACTGAAAGTCTGAAACGAAGAAACATATGAGATGATACTTAGACGAGAATTGAAGTTAAGGTCGAAAGAGCAGAGGATGGACAAGGGAAATGGGTGGTTTACAAAGATGCTGCCTTTGGGTTTAAGTCTACTAATTAGTAGGGGGAACTGGAAAGACACGTTCCTAGCTTCTTCGGTGCTAAAGTCTGCTCTTATTAGATTTGTGGGTTTTGGACAGGATAGTAGGATGAGTGATAGCTGTTATTAAATTTTTAATAATTTCAATTAATAATAGTAAGTTAACCATTATTTTTATTTTCAATATTTATTTAAAAAATATATTTAGTTTAAAAAAATAAAAAATTAACATCATATTTATTCTAAATAAATATTGATATTATTTTTTATTATTTAACTATTTAATACATATTTTTAAGTAAAATAAAAAATATAAATTAATTATTAAATGTAAATTAACTTGCATGTTACGTGATATCAAAGGTGACAATTAACATGTAATTAACATGTTAGTTTAATAGGTAATCATCAAATAACATTATTATTGGATAAATATCCGATATAATAAATGACTATTAAATAATATCTTAATTATCTAACAAAGTGTTAATTAGAAAAAGATAATTTTGATATTAAAATAAGTTTATTGTTATGGAGAATAATTATTAATAGATGGTTTCTTCTTCTATATATATTCACTTGGTACACTTATCACAACGTAACTTGAACATAATCTTGTAAGAGATAGACACATGAATCTATAATCTCTCCCAAACTCTATTTTCATCTCTTTTGATCACGAGATATCAACACTAATTCCCTCATTCTTCAAACTACTCAACATACTTTAGCATCGGAATAATGTGAATCATAAAAGGACTAGCTTTAAAAACCCACAATGAATTAAAAAACGCAAACCTAAAAAGTCGTAGCCTTGAAATCTAACAAAAAAAATTGAGTAAAATAGCCTCAAAAAGCTAGGATGTAGATTGCGGGAAGTGCCACAAGATTTTTCAAACCTTGATAGGCTATTAAATGCAACAAAATTTTTTAAGCCTTGATAAGTTCTAAAAATATTCAATTAAAAACCAAAAGACTACAAACCTCAAAATAATTTCATTAGAAATATCAATCAAAAAAATCTTTTTTTTTATAATATTTGTCCTAATAAATATATATAGAAACTAAAACCCGTAAATATAAGATCCTAAATATATTTACTGAAAATTAAATCCTAAAAACTAATGGCTTGCACACCCTTAATATAAAAGGAATAAAAATCCCTAACAAAAAATAAAATATTTTCATACTTCTAGCCTCAATTTATGAGTCCATTTATCAAAACAAAAAATTTGATATTTCTATAATTAATGTACTCTATTAGATGTCAAAGATATCATTAGAATTGTGAATGCTACTCAATAATATTTTTCAAATAGCGATTTTACTTGCTATTTCTTGTACTTTATGCCCAAGTAGCCCAACCTTGTAGCTCTCATCCAAGGCAATTGTAAATGACCCCATTATGTATTTCTTTGAAGATTGGACCCATTTGGAACATGATATGAATTCTTTGATGATATTCCTTGAGTCAAAGACTATTACACCCTATAATGCTCTAAGGTCCTAACAATGTATTCTCTATTCTCAGGTCCATAGTAAGGAAAAGTATGGCCAATCATTGATGTTGACAAAAAATAAGCATCAATAGTAACAACAAAGACCATCGAATCTAATTATTGAAAATATTATGTTTAATATTAAAAGTTTATTTTACTACGTAATTAAATAAAAAATAATATTATTATATATTCGGTTTCAATTAACCATAATTTTGAAATTGTAATAATCATTTCTACCCCTACCCCTAATCAGTTATGGTTAGTTTTGAACAATAATCATTGGAGTTTCACAGATAGTCATGATTTTGATTATGATTTATCTATTAATAAAATGCTCATCCTTCATCAATGCCTTATTTTAAAAAAATTACATTTTCCATTCATACATTTTTGAAGATTTCCACGCTTTTTCAAAATTTTCAACCAATTCTTGAAAATTCTATTAAATTTTCAAATTTTTTTACATGTAATTGTACCAAATATATTAAAATTTTAACTCAACTTTAGATATTAAATTATATTAATATACGTAAAGTTGAGCCATATTATATATCATTCAAAAACTCAAAATATAATTTATAGATAATTTTATGGTTTGTGATTTAGAGCCTTTGAGAGAAACTTGCTTGCTTTATTGCCCTTGTCTAAGGTTCAAAACTTAGTTAACATTTTTCTTTATTATTTTGTTTAATTAGCCTTCTATTACTAATGTATTTTTATTTTCTAAACTTGGAGGGTTGTTCTAAGAAGTCTATTTAATATCTAGTGTATTTTTTATATATGATAACTTATATTTTGATAATCTTTAAGTGTTTAGAGCACTTTGTGATCATTCTCATCAAAACCATGTATTGTATTTAAGGTAAATTTCATTGTTACCTTGTGGTTTTGCATTATATCATACATATGCTCGACGGTTGAGATGATATCATAAATTTACTTTAAGGTATGATATGCAATCACAACTATTCTTGTGAATCAGACGGTGTTAAAACTTTCATCAATGGCTCAATGTTGGTTGACTTGAGGATATTTTTAAAATTGTTTTTATAATATATATTTCTCATATATAATAATTTTTAAAAATAATAGAAAATAGTAAAATAAATTAATTCATTTATTTTGCTAAGTCTATAAAATTAAAAAAAAAATCATAAAAATCAAATATGAAATATGAATAATAAGATTTTTAATTTTAGTTATTAATTTTTGTAAATTTAGTATGTAATATTAATCGACACGAATTGTGTGCAATGAATACTTAATTATATGCATTGTAATAAATAATATAATGATTAAAAAAGATCCTTCACAAGGAGATTATATTATTAAAAACTAATTTTTAAAATTAAAAAAATAAAAATAAGTTTATTTTGTGTTTTTATATTTTAAGAAAGTAAAATTAAAATATTAAATCATCAAATGGTGTAAATTGGGTTCATAAAGCCCCTATATTAATAAATTAATTAGACATAATTTTATTCATAAAGTTCATATTTTTCATAAAGAAATACATAAAAATTCATAAAGCTCTTGAATTGTAGCATCAATCTCCTCTTAAATCTCTACCAAAATTGTATCTCCTTTTGATTTTTTCTGTATTTTTCTCTCTTCTCAACTCCAAAATCTGATTTTTTTTATAATTTTCAACTTCTTAGGGTTTATAAGGCAATTAAGGGGTTAAATTAGACTCAGATGGAATCTAGACTATCATATCAGCTTTAGATCAAGGGCTGAGATGAAAAACTAAAAAATTAATAGAGCCAGCCAATAGGAACATGACACATGGCACGTGGGATTTATTAGATAAATCAGCGCGCGAAGCTTGGCATGGGTGGACTAATCTAGTCAATGTAGCTGAGTCAACACCATATGGTATGATGTGATCCATAGTTATGGCTTGCATGGTTCCTTCGATGGGAAGAATTGATGAATCAAGTGATGACGCGTGGCACACCCTTGATCACACTGTGAGACTCAAAATGAATGCCATGTTAACAAGTGGTATGGTGTTGCTTCACATAGTACACATAGTGTTGCACGATGGTCTGTTTTGCTTGCATGACATTCACATGGCATGCCTGGTTAGCTCCTCTACTTATGTGGCATCCACGTGGAGTTTTCTGATTGATTCTGCATTCAAAAATTCATAAAAAAACCAAAATATATTCTTAAAAATATATTTTCACCCCTTTTCACTAGAAAGTTCATATTTTAATATTTTTACCCTAAAAATATTATTTACTAAATAAAATGAGCAAATATTAAGTAAGAAAGTGCACTAATGACTCTACTTTTATATAATCATTACACCATAAAACTTAACTCTTTGTTTGTTCTCAAGTTAAGTCAAGTCTAACTAAATAAACTAACATGGGTAATATATGTATGCATGTATATATGCATGTGTATATACGAATATAGATATACATATGTATACGAGCGGGCACACACACACACATATTAATACATGCATATTTGGTGAAAATTATTCCTTTCAAAAATTGTACAATTCTATAACAAGAAGGTTCATTTATTCATCGATCAACTTTGCATCAATACAATGATATGCAATGTTTTTGACGAATTGATTCGTGTGTGTGTGTGTGTGTGTGTGTTGCACATAATATTATCCAATGCCCTCATGAAATCAACCTATATGAGCAGGCTAATCAATTCAATCTTAGAACAAGTCTCGTAAGTTTATTTTTCACATCATTCTCCACTAATATAAATATGTACTTAGCTAAAAATTAATGAGGACTTTACATGCTTGTAATCTAGGGCTTAGGTGGGGGTCGATAAATGAAGACATTTAGGCTCTTTCCAGATCATACCTTTCTTTTTATTCATCGTGTACTTTTTATCTACAATTATGCTTTTACTTGATATTTTAGTACAATATATCTTATCATTCTTTTCATATTCTTTTATTCCACATCTTTTTTTTGGATAACTTCGTAACATTCTTAAACTTATTTCCAAATTTATTTTCTTTTTCTTTAGAGGGATAATTGTGTTGTGAGTTTTTCTTTTTTTAATAGGGTGCATTACATTTTACCATACTCTATAGCATAACATATGATTACATTTATTTTCTTTTCATACAAGCTAAAAGTGTAAGGGTAAATATAACGCTTATTGTTAAGGCATAAAATATGGGTTAAATATATGAAGGATTCTTAATTAGGCTCAAATGGGTGACTACGGATATTAACAATGGTTAGCTTCAAATGCTCAATCGATACAAATAAGGCCTAAATCATTTCTCTTGCTAAATTCTATTCGTAATTTTGCCTCAAGAGATGCTCAATAGATTATAAAACATGATAGGTCTCATCAACTCACCACAAATTTTTTCTCAATAAAATCAATCATGAACACGTGCACAAAAATTCGAATCAATCAATCAAAACTAGCAAGCATATGACATAATTAATGCAAGTATCTTAATTAGCATGTTACATTCCTTATCCTAGTCATAACAACCAATTTTTATCATTGAGTTCATATGTTTCATAATAAGCATGCATGAATTTAGTTTCAATATATTTATCAATTTTTACCCAAATCATGATTAATAACATCCTAAAAGTAATTAAAAAAATTAAAAAATTTAAAATGCATACTAAATACTAAAATAGAGAATGAAGTTTCATGCCTTAAACTTAAATTTCACATTATCCCCAATGTGCAAATATGAATATGAAAAAGGTAAAAGGAAAGAAAACTCCCTTAGTCCTAGCACACCATATTTGTCGTTGAAACTACTCAATCTTATTGGCTATTACCTTCCACATTTATTCACCTACAAAACAAAAATAATAAAAATATTAGTAAAATAACATTGAGTTACCTCCTAATCAACGTCACATTTAACATCCTTGACTAGACAATTATATCACGTCTTAAGGTACATCCCTCCATGTCCATTTACTCTTGAGTTTTCTTGGAAACAGTTTGAGTCTTGATTTGTTCAATAATACTTTATGTTTCGTTTTCAAAACATGGTGCTCAATTCTTTTATCATGCCATATTTTTATTTTCTTTTTGTACTGTTTGTAATTCTTATATTCATTCTACAGTAGCTCATCTAATTTATGTATTTCTAGGATCCTTTCCACCTCTTTATTGGACTCTTCCACTTGCACATATGATTGGGTATAGTAGCATAAAGATGTGAGGTCTAAACTTGGTGTCCCTTCAATAGATGGTTTGAGCTTAGATTTTATCTCAAAACTCTCCACAACCATATTAGATACATAATCGGAGGTGTAGCCTTCAAATAGTTCACACAATATTGGAAAAATGAGTATTTTGATCTAAAGTATCATGAACTTCAATATTGGGTAGGGTTGTTGATGAGGCAGGGTATGGAAAAGGACCTTCTCTGTACCCATCCCTAAGAACAAATCTTTTCATCCCCACTTCTTGAGGGGACATATAAGATGGATGGGGAATGATGATCTATATAATATTTTGAGATGAATGTTTTTTTAATTTTTTTTAATTATAGTTTTAATATTAAGGTTAAAAACATTAAAAATAAGTCATTAAGAAATATATAATAGTAAATGAATGTTTAAAACCATCATTATTAATATGTTAAAAAATAATGAGTGTCTTACATTATTAGTTTTTTTAGTAAGTTTAAATAATTTTAGTGAAAAGAAAATTATTTTAAAACAATAAAATTGTAACATAATTACCGATGAATTTATAATATGTTATATTTGATGATTTATTTAAGTCTTAATAATTATATATTTTTATTTTTCAAAAACTTATCATAAAGGGTACAAAAATTATTAGGGAAAGGGACGAGAAATGCAATTCTCATTCTTGCCTTGCTCCGTATGATAAATATATTTTTGATCTAAAATTTGCTATAATTTTAAGTATTAATTTTATGTTTTATTCTAGAACTTTGTTACGTAAGAAATGATTTTTTTTGTTTTGCAGGTTCATGATATTTTGGAAGAATTGGGGACTAAAATGAACAAAAATAGTGAAAATTGAGCAAGAAATGGTAAATTTGATAAGTTGGGATGAAAAAAATATTAGGCCATAAGGAAATCAATACATAACGTAGAAAAATGTAAATCCATACTGTAGTAAGCCCATCCTGGACTTGATTGCTTGGAACATCAATTTTCATCTCATGCTAAGGTGCATAAAAATGCATGCTATAGTGGTCTCTTTTTGGGTTGCCTATTAGGGGTTTATTTTCATCTTGTGTCTTGATGTAGAATAATGCATACCATGGCCCGTGTCCGTTAAATGTCTAGAAACTCTCTCTTTGCCTGCAATATGTTTCACTTCACTCTTCCAAGTACATACTAAAACCCTCTGAAACACAAACTCTCTCTTTGGTCTAGCTACTCTCATTTTTTTTATTAATCATTGTTGGATCAATCGAAAAGGGTTTTGATTGATGAACCTTGATAAGAACCAAGGGTTTAGGACCTAGCTAATTTCAGATTATATAGCAAAGGGTTTCTCCACAAATCAATGGATATTACTCACCATTTTTCTGAGGAGAAAAGACGCCACAAGGAGCTGCTAATTCCTTGATAAGTCTAGCATAACGACACTACAACAAGTACGGATATTACTCACCACAAATGCTTGGATGCTAAACAACACCACAAAGGTTGCCAATCCTTGATAAGTTGCTTGAAGAGGAACAAAGAGCTAGAATGAGCTCTCAAATGATCTGAATATTCAAACTTCATTTCAAAAATTGTGTTCTGACGGTGAAATTCTATTTTAAAAGGATTCAAACCAACCCTAAGCTATAATACATCATATCCCTTGATCTCGTCCAAGGGTTGAAAATAAACACAAACAAAAGCGAGAAAAGGTAGCAGCAAACATTGACCAAAATACATGGAAAAATTAGGCGGTGACCCGCAAAGCAATCCCATAAAGTATTACATCTTAACCCTTGATTTCATCCAAGTTTGAAAAAGAAAACTGCCCAAATCAGTCAAAATGGCACTCCAAAATTGGAGGAAAACATGGGGCAGGCGAGAACAAAAGAAACCCTATAAAATATTACATCTTGACTTGTTTCCATCTAAGGCCGAAATTGAAGCTGCCAAAAAGTCCAAATGGCACAACAATGTGCCTAGTTTTATTTTGCCAATTTTGCCCTAATTTCCATCCTAGGATTGTCCCGATCCTTGCGCACTCCCAATTTAGGTCCCCTGATTATGAATGACCTCTTGAATGATCCCATTTAAAGCACTTTTCGAGTTGTGCCTTCCTAGACCTTGTGATTGGTCCACTTGGAATTTGTAGCGCTCTATGATTCTCATCATTCCCCCTCTCTTCAAGAGGATTCGTCCTCGAATCATCACCTGCATAATCAAAAGGAGATAAATTAGAAACATTAAAAGAGGTACTAACATTATACTCACCAGGAAGATCAATTTTGTAGGCATTGTCATTGATTCGCTCAATCACTTTAAAGGGTCCATCTCCCCGAGGTTGCAACTTGGACCGTCTTTTTCGAGAAACCGTTCCTTTTCTCATACGCACCCAAACCCGATCACCGTGCTCAAAAATGACTCTTCGCCTCCCTTTGTTGGCTGCCTTAGAAGCATAATCCTTATTTCTCTACTCAATTTGCTCATGAATGCGTTCATGGAGTTTCTTCACCGTTTCAGCCTTCCCAGCACCATCTAGGGTAGTTTTCTCTGAAATAGGAATAGGTAATAAGTCCAAAGGAGTTAGTGGATTGAAACCATAAACAATTTCAAATGGAGAATGATCAGTAGTTGAATGCACACTCCGGTTATAAGCAAATTCAACAAAAGGTAAATAATCCTCCCAATTTTTCAAATTCCTTTATTACCAATTCCTAAGCAACGTGGACAGAGTCCTATTGACTACCTCGGTTTGGCCATCCGTTTGAGGGTGACAAGTAGTCGAAAACAAGAGTTTAGTACCCATTTTAGCCCAAAGAGTTTTCCAAAATAACTAAGGAATTTAACATCCCTATCGTACACAATGATACTCACCAGGAACTCCATGAAGCCTAACAACCTCCCTAAAGAACAACTACGCTACATTAGTGGCATCGTCGGTTTATGACATGCTATAAAGTGTGCCATTTTAGAAAATCTATCTACAACCACAAAAATGGAGTCTCTACGCTTCTTAGACCTAGGTAACCCTAAAAGAAAATCCATGGAAAAATCTACCCAAGGTGTGCGTAGTGCACGGCAAAGGGAGTATATAGTCCTCGTGGTAGGACTTTCGATTTGGCTTGCTTACAAGTTATGCATCTAGAACATATTCTCCCTACATCCTTCCTTATTGTTGTGATAAAAATGCTCACGAAAACATCTAAAGTCTTCTTAATTCCAAAATGCCCCATTAATCCCCCCACGGGCCCTCCTTAATTAACAACTCACGCATGGAACATTTGGGTATACAGTTGATTTTCTTTAAATAAATACCCATCTAATTTATAAAACTTTTCAAAGGAAGTTTTTCACATGCATGGTAAATAGCAGATAAGTCATCATCATTAGCATACATTTCCTTAACATATTCAAATCCTAGCAATCTAGCATTTAAAGTTGAGAGTAAGGCATACCTCCGTGATAAAGCATCGCCTACAACATTCTCGCTTTCTCTTATATTGAACAATATAAGGAAAAGTCTCAATGAATTCCATCCATCAACGTACCTCCTATTCAATTTACCTTGGCGCTCGATGTTTTAGAGATTCATGATCGGTATGGATGACAAATTCTCTTGGCCAAAGGTAATGTTGCCATGTCTCAGGGTCCTAACCAAGGCATATAGCTCCTTGTCACACGTTGGATAATTAAGAGTACGCTCCAATGAAGTTTCTTCTTGAAATAAGCGATAGGTCGCCATTCCCAGATCAAAACAGCCTTCCTATACCTATTCCCTGATGCATCACACTCAACTTCAAAGGTTTTAGTAAAATCGGTAAAGATAAAGCAGTGCGAGAACATAAACTATCCTTCAATGCTTTAAAGGCTGTCTCCTGATTCTCACCCCATTTGAAACCAACATACTTTTTAATGACCTCGATTAGAGGTGCAGCTAGTGTACTAAAATCTTTGACAAACGTTCGATAAAAAGTAGCTAACGCATGAAAACTTTTAACCTAGGTACACAGATTTAGGTGTGGGCCATTCTCGAATAGCCTTAACCTTTTCCTCATCTACTTCTACCCCTTAGAGACTAACAACAAAACCAAGAAAAACTAACTTGTCCATGCAAAAAACAATGTTTTTTAGGTTCGCATAGAATTGTTCTTTTCTCAAAATTTCAAGCACATACCTAAGATGTAAGGCATGCTCTTCAAGATTTTTCCTGTAAATGAGAATATCATGAAAATAGACAACAACAAATTTTCCAATAAATGCACGCAGAATATGATTCATAAGCCTCGTAAAAGTGCTAGGTGCATTTGTTGTAACCAAAGAGCATGACTAACCACTACATACAATCCATGTTTAGTTTTAAAAGCGGTTTTCCATTCATCACCCTCTCTCATCCTAATTTGATGACTATCCACTTCTCAAATCAATTTTTGAAAAATGCAAGAATCCATGCAACTCATCTAACATGTCATCTAGTCTAGGAATAGGATGTCGATATTTTACCGTAATGTTGGTGATGGCTCGGCAATCAACACACATCCCGCTTGATCCATCCTTCTGGGAACGAGTAGCACGGGAACAAGACACGTGGACTCGAGCTCTCTCTAACTTGACCTTTGATCAAGTACTTTCTTCAACTGTCTTTGAATCTCCTTAGTTTCTTTGGGGTTGGTCCATGGCAGGTCGGTTTGGAAGAAAGCCCCGTATAAAGTCAATTTGATGCTCAATCCACTGATTGGTGGCACCCCATCTGCGGAATCTCTTCAGGGAACACGTCTTCAAATTCTCGCAAAAGAGAAATAGTGGTACTAGGCAAAGACCGGTTAAGATCGTTAATAGAAAAAAATTTGCCTCCTTGTACAAAAGTACAAGTATGGGCTTCATTTTGAATAAAAAGCCCTCTTGACCTCACTTGCGCTTAGCATAAAAATTCACATTTTTTTCTCTAGTATTTTTCCACTCTCTCTCCTTTTTCTTCACTCTTTTTTTTTTCTTTCACTCTTTTTTTCTTTTTCATTCTTCTCTTTTTTTCTTTTTCCCTAACCATCCTCAATTGATCTTCAAAGACTTGCTTTGGTGAAAGTGGGTACAAGTGTGATGTTTCTACCATTCTTCACAAACTTGAATACTTGTTTCTATATCCGTCATGTGTAACCTCCTATCATATTGCCAAGGCCTACCTAGCAAGATGTGTCAATGCATGGGTACCACATCACACATCACCTCATCCTTGTACTTTTCCAATGGAGAAGCTCACTAATACTTGCTTATTAACCTTCACTTCCCCCACTATCATTTAACCATTGCAACTTGTAAGGCTTGTGGTGTTCAAATGTGGGCAACCCTAATTTCTCAACTAAGGTAGTACTAGCCACATTGGTGCAACTTCCCCCATCTATGATAACACTACACACTTTGTTACTCACATGACATCTTGTGTGGAAGATGTTATCTCTTTGTTGTTCAAGGTCATCCTCCTTGACTTGAGTGCTCAAAGATCGCCTTATTACAAGTGCTTCCCCATCCACGGGTCCTATCTCCTCTTCACTAACTTCCCCTACAGATGGCGTCTCATCTTCTTCACTTTCATTATCGGTTCCAACCTCACCACTTGCTAAGGTGATCATTACCTTCTTATTGGGACATTGAGAGGCTCTGTTTTCAAACTTAGGAATAGTAGCTAACCATTCCTACCAAAAGCTTAAGCTGTCAGTAGGGGGCGCCAATATCCCTTTATCCAGGACCATCACACTTAACCCAGGTTTGAGGCCACACCACACAAGTGACTTCTAAATGACCCTTGGATGTTACCCACCAAGGTTACCCACACATGGGCCCATGGATGTTACTCACCATGGTCACATCATTCCCCCCTTCGCAAAGGAAGTTCGTCCTCGAACTTGCGCTTTTTGGAACTCGAACCCGGGACCAGGCTCTGATACCAAATGATAAGAACCAAGGGTTTAGGACCTAGCTAATTTCAGATTATATAGCAAAGGGTTTCTCCACAAATCAATGGATATTACTCACCATTTTTCTGAGGAGAAAAGACGCCACAAGGAGCTGCTAATTCCTTGATAAGTCTAGCATAAATGACACCCTAACAAGTATGGATATTACTCACCACAAATGCTTGGATGCTAAACAACACCACAAAGGTTGCCAATCCCTTGATAAGTTGCTTGAAGAGGAACAAAGAGCTAGAATGAGCTCTCAAATGATCTGAATATTCAAACTTCATTCAAAAATTGTGTTTTACAGCAGCTGACATGCTCTAAAAAGGATTCAAACCCACCCTAAGCTATAATACATCATATCCCTTGATCTCATCCAAGGGTTGAAAATAAACACGCCAAAAAGCGAGAAAAGGTAAGAAGCAAACATTGACCAAAATACATGGAAAAATTAGTACGGTGACCACAAAGCAATCCCGTAAAAGTATTACATCTTAACCCTTGATTTCATCCAAGCGGTGAAAAGAAAACTGCCCAAAATCGATCCAAATGGCACTCCAAGTGGAGGAAAACATGGGGCAGGTGAGAACAAAAGAAACCCTATAAAATATTACATCTTGACCCTTGTTTCCATCTAAGGGCTGAAATTGAAGCTGCCCAAAAAGTCCAAATGGCACAACAATGTGCCTAGTTTTATTTTGCCAATTTTGCCCTAATTTCCATCCTAGGATTGTCCCAATCCTTGCACTCCCAATTTAGGTCCCCTTGATTATGAATGACCTCTTGAATGATCCCATTTAAAGCCTTTTCGAGTTGTGCCTTCCTAGACCTTGTGATTGGTCCACTTGGAATTTGTAGCGCTCTATGATTCTCATCAAACCTATTGGTTCGATCAATCGAGCCTATTTTAGATCGACAGAGCATGTAAGTTTTCAACTTAACATATTTATTTAAACTCAAGTTAATTATGAAATTACCGTTTAGTCTTTCCTTTAATGTGCTTCAATATTTTTAAAATATATCCTAAAATATAGGCTAAGATATAGCCTAAATTATATGCTAAAATATAGGATAAGATATAAGATAAGATATAAGCTAAAATATTGGGTAAAATATAGCCTAAATTATAGGCTAAAATATAGGATAATATATAGGTTAAAATTTAGGATAAGATACAAGTTAAAATATTAGATAAGATATAACCTAAAATATAGCTAAAATTATAGCCTAAGAGATAGGTTAAAATCTCATTGAAACTACTTTAAAAAGAACTCTTATTTAAATAAGAGTCTTATTGATTAATGAGTATTACTAATCCTATTTGTAATAAAAAACATATTTATCAATTACATCGAATTAGGGTTTTAATTTTTCATATAAATAAAACTTATTGCTCATTGTTTCAAACAACCACATTTATTCTATTCATCTTGTACTTTCTCTCTCAAAATGTTTTGCAAAAAATTTAATCATATTCTGTTAGGATTTTTTTGAGTTAATCTGTCAAAATGTTTATGGTTATATTTGATTAATTGATAAGCCTATTTATCTTTTGATATTGTGATTTCATGCTCATATATTTTCTTCTTGATTAGGTTCTTGATTCTTTGGATAAAATAATTGTGTGTGTGATCCTAATTATTTGATCCAAATATTCAAGGACTTAATCAAGAAGAATCTATATGAACATGAAATCACAATATAAAAAAAAGGCTTATTAATCAATCAAATATAACCACACAATGTTCGATAGATTAATTCATGAAAGAAGGCTAATAGAATACTACTAAGATTTTTGCAAAATATTTTGAGAGAAAAATCATAAGATGAATTGAATAAATGTGGTTGTTTGAAATAATCAATAATGAGTTTTATTTATATGAAAAATTAAAAACCTAATCTTATGTAATTAATAAATGTATTTTCTATTACAAATGTGATTAGTAATACTCATTAATCAAGAAGACTTCTATTTAAATAAGAGTTATTTTAAAAGTAATTTCATCGAGATTCTAGGCTATTTCTTAGGCTATAATTTAGGGTATATTTTAGGCTATATCTCATCCAATATTTTAGCCTATATTTAGGCAATATTTTATCTAATATTTTAGCTAATATCTTATCTTATATTCAACCTATAATTTAGGCTATTTCTTAGCCTATATTTTAGGACATATTTTAAAAATATTGAACTATATTAAAGAAAAGACTGAATGGTAATTTCATAAATTGACATGAGTTTAAATAAATATTTTAAGTTAAAAACATATGCACTCAATTGATCAAGCCAATAGATTAAAACCCTTTTTGATTGATCCATCAACAATTAATAAAAAACTCGAGAGTTGGAAGATTGAACATGATTGATCCTTGATTGATCTAACCCATTCGATTGATCTAACCCTTTTTATTATATTGTCTTTTTTCTTTAAAACTTTTTTAGTTGATTTTATAAAGAACAACGTAATTTTACTTTGACCTTGTACTTCATAATATATTATACATACAAAACTAAGAACACAACTTTATCTAATCACATAAGAGCATTATTCTTTGCATCTTATTATCTTTCTTGTTTTGCAAAACTTATTCAAGTAGGCTTTTTTTCATTGAGTTAATTTGTTAAATATTTATGGTTGTTTTTGATGTTTAACAAGCCTACAATATTTATGATATTGTTCTTTAAACTAATTATTATAGTATTTTTATTTAATTTTGATTTATCTAACATATTTATTAAATAATATATTTAGGGTTATTTATTATTGAATCTGCTCTAAGACACACATTTACACTTGTGTTATTGTGCTAACTTTTAGGTGCTAGCTATATGGATTCGATTGCTTGTGTGACTCAAGTTGTCATAACATTAGTCTTGATCCAAACACCTTTCTTTTAGAGACTATAATGAAAGTAACAACTTATAAGTAGATTACTCGGGGGTATTACCTTGGTAGGTAGTTTGAGTCATTGCCTTGTAATTGGACTTTATTTTTCAAAGTGGATAGTTAGGTGTGTGATGGATCAGTGGTTTTCCTCTTAGGTCACTGGTGTGACATAGGTTGTTTCCACCTAAAAATCTTGTGTGTTGATTTATATTTCTACATTAATTTATTTATATATGGTTGTATGCTTGGTCATTTATGAAAATTTTAATTTGTCATAATTTCGCGTATTATCTATTCACCCCCTCTTGCTAATTAGGCCATTAACTAAAAAAATCATTTATGATCATAAAAGCCACTGGATACAATTAATATGCCTAGTAGGAATGGGCATGGGGATGGTTATGCTAATAACCATAATCATATCGCATCTATTTCGGTACATTCTGGTAATAACCATTGATTATAAGCTGGTAGTTGTTTTCCAATGGTTTAACAATGTATCTTATTTTTAACATTTATTCAAAAATATATTTAATTTTACAAAATTAAATCTTAACAAAATTCTTACTCTACTATTTTATTTAAAATATTGACATTTATTTTTATTTTTTAATTATTTAGCTCATGATTCTAAGTAAAATAAAAGTTATTGAAGTAAGAATAAATAAAATTCAATCTAATTATTTCAAATATTGTGTATTTTATTAATAAAAGTGTATTTTTGTTTTTAATTATAGGCATATAAAAAAATAATATTAATATATGTTTGGTTTTGGTTAACTATAGTTTCAATATTACAATAATCATACTCGTCCCACGCCTTATCGATTATGGTTACTTTTTATTAAAAAGAGTCAAGTTTTTGTAGTTAATTATAATTTTAGTTATCCACAATTAAAATGTTCATCCCTAGTGCCTAGGATTTTGTTATGGATAACATGAGAGAGGTTTCGTCTACAAATTATGCTCATTACTTTGATAGGTCTAATTACCCATATTGGAAGGCTCATATGAGAGTCTTTCTATGGTCTATAGATGAAAACATCTCGAAATCTATGGTTTATTATTGGGAACTACCTATAGTTACCAAACATAATGTTTTACTCTTAAACCTAGGAAAGTCTGGACCATTGAAAGATAAAACTAGTAGTAATTAGAATCAAAATGATATTAATTATATTTTCAGTGCTATGTCTACTGATGTGTTTTATCATATTTCTCATGTTGAAACTGTTAAGCATGCTTGAGATCTTTTGGAGGTTTTCCATAAGGGTACTTCATAAGTTAAACTAACAAAACTTCTCATGCTTAGTACTCAATTTGAGAATCTTAGAATGAAAGAAGATGAGACTTTTTCTAAATTCTATGCTAAATTATGTGATATTACTAACATCTCTATCAATCTTGGGGAGAGAATTGGTGATTTTAGAATAGTTAGAAAGATTCTTTGCTCGCTATTGGATCGCTTTCATGAGCTATTAAGTTTTTGTTCCAAACAAAACTATTGACATCTCGACTCAGTGAATCACCACTTTTTTGTTCATTTCAAACATTGGGATCTCAGTTTTAAGTTAGAATAGTATAACATTGATAATAAAGAGTTGTTAACTAAAATTTTTGGTTCCCCTGTTATTGGTTTCAATTCTAAAAGATTGTTTATCCCGAGTAAGTTCACTCCCTTCTTTTGGGTGTTAAACAAAATGGTATATGTAAACCTATTACCTTCCAAGCATTCCTCTTAGATTAGAAAACTAAATGTAAGGATATTATATTGTATTATAAAAAGGTATTACATTCAATATAGGTTCAATTATTCAAGATAAGTTTATAAACCAATTTCAGATTGTTAACTTGAGGATGGGGTTCCCTATGGCTACCTAATCACTTAAATGATTCTAGCTACGAGTGTATAACAAATGAGTGATTTTGATAATATTCATTTGATGGGTGACAATATAAATTCAACCATCACAAGATCATCTACTTAGACATCAAAGAAATGGATATCTATCGATTTTGGGACAAGTGGCAGAAGAGCTGCAGATGATTTTTTGGAGATAAGGAATGATGAGTGCTTAAAAAACACTAAAATTATCATGATTTTATTCATTTTAATTGATTAAAAAGATATATATTTATATGATTTTATCATATTTTTATATAAATCTATCTTTTCATAATTATGGGTATTTTTATTATTTTTCAGATATTTTTGCTTAAAAAAGTAACTTAAAGGCTTAGAAAAATACTGGAGGTAATATATCACAAATATATTCATAAAATAAATGAGGAAAAGTCAAAAAAGATGAAAAAAATTGGACAAAATGGGTCAAAAAGGATGAAATCACGCATGTAGCTGCCCAGTAGTGCCGACCAACATGCCCAGCAGCGCCGACCAACGAGCCACAACCTTGCCCAAAGAAATGTCGAAGTCTCTGTGCATCGCCCTAACCACACCGAAGTCTGCGCGTGCACAACGCTGAAGTCGCTCGCCCATCTACCCCATTTTACGTGCATCGCTACACCCATCTGCCCCATTCCGCGCGCCGCCGCGCCCCATCTATCAGTGATGTAAACTGATGTCATCATTCACCTATTATGCATTTTACACTTCTTTTTTTTATCATTTTCCCCACTTTTCTTCCTCTCCTCATCTATAAATATCCTTATTCTCTCAACACCAAAACACACCTCAAAAACATCTTCTTCTCTATCTCTTTCTATCCATTTCTTAGTTTTTAGTTTTTCTTAGTTTTAGAGTTCTTCTCTTTGTTAGAAGAACTAATTATGTTTTTTGTAATTTATTAGCTTTTGATCCAATAAATGGAAATGCAATTCCTTTTGGAGGTTTTCCAACAACAGGATTAGCCTCAAAGTATTGTAAGGATTTTATTTTCTTTGTAGTTATTTTTTATGTTTTTATTTTTATATGTTATATTTAATTTGTCTGTGATTAAATTTAACACTGTTGGCTATTTGTAAACATGATATAATAATAACGTTGTTATGCTTGCGAAACATTAAATAGGTAAAAATATCTAAAATGAATTGATTTTGTTTTTATTCAAGATTTTATATTAAGAATGTTCGAGAGAAATATTATAAAAGATAAAATTTGCATAAATGTTTATTGAATCTATATCCAAAACCTTAACGAGCAAAACCGGTATCGTCGATCCTACCAATGCTTTGGTTTTATATTTATGCAAAACCGGTATCTATAAACATAGATATAGATTCAATAAACATTTATACAAATTTTATCTTTTATAATATTTCTCTCTAACATTCTTAATATAAAATCTTGAATAAAAATAAAATCAATCATTTTAGAGATTTTTACCTATTTAATATTTCACAAGCATAACAACGTTATTATTATATCATGTTTACAAACAGCCAGCAAAGTTAAATTTAATCACAGAGAAATTAAATATAATATATAAGAATAAAACATAAAAAATAACTACAAAAAAATAAAATCCTTACAGTACTTTGATGATAATCTTGTTGCTAGAAAACCTCCAAACAGAATTGCATTTCCATTTATTGAATCAAAAGCTAATAAATTACAAAAAACATAATTAATTCTTCTCAAAAAGAGAAGAACTCTAAAACTATGAAAAACTAAAAAGTAAGAAATGGAGAGAAAGAGAGAGAGAAGAAGATGTTTTTGAGGTGTGTTTTGGTGTTGAGAGAATGAAGGTATTTATAGGTGAGAAAAAGACGAAAAAATGGGTTAAAAATGATAAAAAATCGGGAAAATGCATAGTAGGTGAATGATGACGTCAGCTTACATTATTGATAGATGGGGCACAGCGGCGCACGCGGAATGGGGCAGATGGGCGCAACGGCACACACAGAATTGGGCAGATGGGTGTGCATTTTCAGCATTGTGCGCGCGTAAACTTCGGTGTGGTTCAGGCGATGTGCTCAAACTTTGAAATTTCTTTGGGTGATGCTGTGGCACATTGTTCGACGTGGTTGGGCATTGCAGCATGAGCTGCTCGGTAGCTACGTGCAAGATTTCATCCTTTTTGACTGATTTTGTCCAAGTTTTTAATCTTTTTTGACTTTTCCTCATTTATTTTATGAATATATTTGTGATATATTACCTCCAGTATTTTTCTAAGTCTTTAAGTTACTTTTTTAAGCAAAAATAACTGAAAAATAATAAAAATACCTGTAATTCCGAAAAGATAGATTTATATAAAAATATGATACAATCATATAAATATATATCTTTTTAATCAATTAAAGTGAATAAAATCATGGTAATTTTAGTGCTCTTTGAGCACTCATCAAGGAAATGAAAAATATGCAAGCTTCTAAACCATATTGTTAGGATTTATTTGAAAATACAATGCGAATAAGAATGGGAATATTGGAACAACAAATGAATGATATGAATGAATATCAAGAAGCAATGTTTTCAATGATCATAGACATTCATTCACATTACAAGTTTCCTCCTTTATGACATTGATTTACTTTTGTTTTATTTTGCTATTTTGTCCTTTTTTATTATTGTGTTTCGAAGTCAATATATTTTGTTGTTTTGATATTTACATGGATTATATTCGCGTCATATTAATCAATACACTACATTTGTTACATCTAATAGTTTGTGTTTATCTATATGTTTTTTATTTTCTTGAGCTTGCTATGAGATTTCACATTCATTTTAATTAAAAATGCAACATTTTTTTTGGTTTATTCATATGACAAAAAGGAGGAGAAAAATTGGAATATTAAAGTTAGGGGCAGAATCAATTTTGAAAATAGTTTTTGAAGTATTACACATAGGGGGAGTTTTGTTTTTGAATTCTATATGATTATTATTCACCCTAATTAATATTCTTCGCTTTTTTGCGTTGTTTTATATGATGAACTAATGAACAATGAGTTTTACGAAACAAGTTGTTTGGGTATTTATGTTTATGACTTTCATTGTAAATGTTAGCTTTTAATATTCAAGCAAAGATGGCTTAACCGAATCGTAGGATAGTACCACTAAGTAAAAATTTATTTTTCCTATGAATGTTATGTAGCGAGAGAGAGGTTTTGTCACACCATGCCAAAGGGGGAGATTGTAAGTTTGATGTGAGTATTGGTAATATTTGTGAACAAAACATCCAATGATCACAATTCAAGTACATCTCTATTTTATGCACATTAGATTACATGTTAGACATGTAGAAACATTTTGCGATTATGCTACTCGATCAATCGAGACATGTCTAGATCAATCGAGATATGTAGACCGATCAAGGATCTATTTACTCAATTTAAAAAGTCTCGATTTAATTTTTTCATTGATCGAATTGATCG
Organism: Hippophae rhamnoides; assembly: GCA_033030585.1. Lineage (NCBI taxonomy): Eukaryota > Viridiplantae > Streptophyta > Magnoliopsida > Rosales > Elaeagnaceae > Hippophae > Hippophae rhamnoides. Next base: position 26,723,580 of record CM065431.1, on the reverse strand, counting down.
ATAATTGGATAGATTGATCGAACTAAGTACTCATTTTTAAAACCTTATTCTAACTTGAATTGAGTTGGCTTTTTACTATATATTCCTTTTTTCTTTAAAACTCTTTTAATTGATTTCATAGACAACATAGTAATTTTACTTTGACCTATTGCTTCCAACTATACTATATATACAAACCTAATTATACATCTTTATTTAACCACGTAAGAGAATTATTGAGCATTATTCTCGTCATCTTATTCTCTCTCTTCTTTTGCAAGAACTATTTTTTTCATTGAGTTAATTTGTCAAACATTTGTGATTGTGTTTGATGAATTAACAAGCCTACAATATTTGTGATATTGTACTTTAAACTGATTGTTCTAGGGTTTCTAATTGATTTTGATTTTGATTTATCTGATATATTTATTAACTAATCTACGTAGGGTTATTCATTATTAAATTTTCTCTAAGACACACATTTATACTTGTGTTATTGTGCTAACATTTTAGGTGCTAGCTATATGGGTTAGATTGCTTGCGTGACTCAAGTTGTCTTCGGATCTGAACACATTTCTTATAGAGACTATGATGAAAGTAGTGGCTTGTAAGTAGATTACTTGGTGGCGTTATCTTGGTGGGTAGTTTGAGTCCTAGTCCAGTAGACTGTTGGTTTTTCTCTTAGATCATTGGTATGGCCTTAGTTTTTTACACCTAAAAATCTTGTATGGTGATTTATATTTCCACATTACTTTATTTACACATGATTGCATACTTATCCATTTATGAAAATTTTAATTTGTCATAATTTTGCTCATTATCTATTAACCCCTTTAGTTGATTAGGTTTTTAGTTAAAAATGAAACTCTCAATGTATTCTAACATGCATAAGGATGAGTATATACTTGAAACATATTGTCTTGAAGTTTGAAAGTTTCTTCGGCTTGAATAGCAGACAAAAAAATATGCCTAGAAACTAGTTTACATTTAAAAGTTTTGTTTATGAATATTTCCAAATTCTAATATACCTTACAATCTCCCTCTTTAGTATTATCGTATGACAAAATCTCTCTCTTGATGCATGATACTCATAGGATTAATAATTTTTTTACATAGTATTGGTGTTATCCTAGGATTTGGTGAAGTCATCCTCGCTTGAATAATGATAGTTCATATGGAAATTAAAAATCAAAACAATAAATAGGCCCACAAATTATCTCGAAAGACTCACTATTAATTAGGTCAGTGTATATAATAATAGTAAAAAGATGAAACAAAAATAAGTGGTGAGTAATAATTGATAGAATATTAAAATATTAAAATTACTATCCCTATGTGACATATCAAAGTGAACACTTAATCAAATGTGTTCTCAAATTGATATCTATTCTTCCTTTTTGTCATAAAAAAAGATAATTTAACTTTGAAGCTTAAATTCAATATGAGCAGGAATGTGATGTATGCAATGAATGAACTCCCTTTAAGTTCTATGACTTTTCAAAATAAAGTAGAATAAAACAAAATTGATCAAATCTAAGAAATATAAAATTTTTCTTCTTAAAAGAGGATAGTAGACTTATTTAAACATGACTAGAATATAATACTTATTTGAGAAATTATTTTTGTTCAAAATTTGACTATCCATTGATGGCATGAGTATTTTGACAGGATACATAGATATACTAACCCATATAATGACATATCAACAATCACCGAAAATAAGATACATGTTTGAACCTCAAAAGTATGTCATTTAATTTATTCATGATCAATCATAGAATATTCAAAAGGAAAGAGTATCGCCTATCATGAAAAAAATACAATTTAATCCTTAATTTCACTAAAACAAATTTACCATGAGAGAACCTAAAACAAATTTACCATGAGAGAACCTAAAATATTTTTATTCTCCCCACTTTTTTACATTTAGCGATTGGTTGGTTATTTATTTATTAATTTTATTTTTGTATAACTAACTTTTGACTTTTTATTGCATGCTAAGATTTTCCTATTTTATTTTCCTTTTTTTTAAAGAATTATACACTAGCTAGAAACATTTTATGATAACTTTCACACTAGTTTTGAAAATAGTTTTCTCTATTCACTATGGTAGCTGCACACGTCATAGTGAAATTTTGGAGATAAAAAATAGAGCTCAAAAATAGTTTTGTTGTCAAGGTTAGGTTAAGCCTTGAAATCTTACAAGCAACCATAAACTTCAATCATGATGTACATATAAGTTTAGTGAGTGTGTGAGTAAATTCTTGTCAATATCGATAGCCATATATGAAAAATTATTTAAATACACAAGTCAAAATACTCAATTACACAATGATTACTCAATCAAAATAAGTCAAGTATGTAAAGGAAATAGTATGTAAAGTCTACTTCATTGTTAAAACAAATCTACCCCCTTTTTATTTTTTTTGTTAAGACTAAAGAAACATCAGTAAAAATAAAACATAAAATAGCAACAAATAAATATAATAAAGATGCTCACTTAGGTTTTATCAAGCACTCAAACAAAGGTACATAGTTGAACATTAATGGATGGTCAGGTGACCGAAAAGAAACAATCTTTTTTAACTCAAGCTTTCTTGAATCTTGAGTTCTTTATTTCTTTGGGTTGGAACTCAACTACCTTAGTCTTTATAGGCATGCTCTTGAACTTACCTTTAGATTTAACATTAATCCTAAATAGAGATGCAACATGCAACATGCATGGTAGGATGGGGATAATTAGTCCTAGTTATGAAAGTTTTAAAATTCACTTGCCTCTTTGAACCACCAACTTCATGCTTTTTAGTAGAATTTTTGAACATGTTACTATAATTTTCATTCATCCTCAAATATGATGCAACATGTATGGAAGGATGATGATAATGAGTCCTAGAACTAGAAGCATGGAAAGAATTATTAGATTTATGAGCATTCAACAAAAATCTACACTTGGGCCTAATATGATCTTTCCTACCATAGTGATGACAGACATGCACAAACTTAATGGATTTTTTCAATCATATTTGCAATGGTTATTTATGCATAAATAGTAACTATAAGAGTAGGGTTAGAAGGCCTTAAAAATGTGGTTTTTTATGTAAAAGAAATGGAGCTCTCATCCTTATAACCAATGTCATATGTATCATCTAAAGAAGGGTATAAGCTAATGGCATGGAATCCTTATCCACATAGCATAACATTTTCTTGTCTCCAAAAGGTTTTCCATAGTCAAGAACTTTGTTTAGCTTTTCAGTGCCAATGGTCAACCTTTTTATGGCTTCTTCTAATTCTCCATGCTTTTACAAAAGATTCTTGTTTTCCTATTTAAGATCTGCAAAACTTGAATTCAAAATATTAGCACGTTCAGATAATTCAGTTTTTCTTTTTCTATAATTCAGGAATTCATTTCAAAGAATTTAATTTTATCATTTAGTTTAGTTACTTCTACAAGTAACCTATCCTTTTGTCTCTTACTGCTAACTAAATTAATAAGCAATTCATCAAAACTATTTGCGTTAAATTTATTGAGTAGGAATTCATCATCACTTTCCTCATTATGTGAATCAAATTTTGACTTACTAGAGTGTCCACCATTATTTGTAGTAAATGCTAGGTAGTTGTTGCCCAATTTTCTAAGTCATTAGGATGGTCATTGTCACTTTTTGAGTTGCTAAGGGTAAGCATTGAAAGCCTTTTTAGTTCTCTTCTTTTTATTAGCACACTCAAGTGCAATATGACCAATCCCATGGCATTCAAAACATTTGGTCCAATTGGTTTAGTTTTTTTACCTTTTTAAACTCATAGGTTTGAGTTCTCTTGGATTCTGATCCATAACAAGGTCCTAGGCAAGCATTAAGTATACCTACTGACTCACTCTGATACCAAATAAATGTTAATTACTTCTGTAACTAAAAACTTTCATTAATTATGAGAGACTAAATTTTGTGCAAGGAATATTAGTTTTTCTTTCATGAATGAATGAATAATTGGATGATTTTATATTATTAAAGTTGATTTATTTTTTGTTCATAACTTTTCATATCTTTGTTTATGGATTATTATTGGCCATTCTAATTTATGAACAAAGTGACTATTTTAGCACTTGGCATTATACACATCATTTGTTTTTGGTTGTGGATTTATGAACAAGAGTTTAATTTCATTGCACTAATTTATGTTAAGTTAGATGGTTAATTTATTTTCCTTAGGTTTGTCAATTGACGAATTACAAGCATTGTCAATGAAGTAATTGGATAATTGAGATTTGTGGGGGTTGTCATGATTATTTGGGATTCCCTTATTTGAAAGCTCGAAAATCAATAATTCTAACTTATGAAACTATATTGTGAAAATTATTTAATTTGTTCTATCCATGAATGGTTAGCTATTTAATTTTCCATATTCATTTATCCATATTAATTTAGCAACAATTTAATAATTTTATTTTAGTTGTTGAATTATTTTAGATTTTACAGTCAACTTTCTACCGACAATTGATAGAGTGTTTAGGATTGTTAATTTAACTAATTAAGATTAAAGTGAATTTTAAAACTACTGTAAATTGCTCTAGAGAACAACTTTCTTGGTCTCAATTGCACTAGCCTTTTCCCAAAAATTCTCTTTCAATACTCTCAACTTATACACTTACGAGCAGTTAAAATTTATGAATCAAATTTTTGGCACTGTTGTGAGTGAATCTGGTATGTTAAGTTATTTTTTTCTTTTTAGTTTGTTTTCTTTATTTCATTGTTTTATTGATTTTTAATATTTTTTGTTTAGTTATATCAATTTTCTTTTCTTTTCTTTTACTAGTTCTTCATTTCTATTTGGTTCTTTGATCTTCTTGTTGTTTCATTTAGTTTATGCAAGGTAGAAGATCCTAAGGAAATGAACTTGTACCTTTCATTGACAGCATCAAAGAGCAAAGGAGCACTCCATACCACTAAATATAGAGATTAAGGAAGAATAGGAGCTACATCTAGAGCCAATAGAAATAGGGGATGCTCTACCTAGAGAAATGGATATAAAGGAGTATGCAAACCCAATCGTTGGCATTATTACTTCATGTATACATTTGGGGGAAGCTACTAGAAATTATGATTGAAAAATATTTATTATTCCATGTTGCCTCATTATGGAATTCCTAATGAAGATCCATTGACTTTCATTAGGGATTTTTATGCAACAATGTAGAAATTCCCATTATAGGCACTCGATAAGATTAAATAAGGATGAAATGTTTCTTATACACACTTAAGAATAGAGCAAAGGCTTTACTCATGACACTTCCACCAGGTTCTCTAATAACTTGGGAAGGAGTTTATAAGAAATTCATGGGAAAATTATGCTTTTGCAAAAGACTTTAGATCTGATGACTAAGATAGTCACATTTTCTCAAAAGGTGGGAGAGCCATTCCATGAGGCTTGGGATAGGTTCAAGACTCTTCTTATCTAGTGCCCATACCACCATTTTCCACTGTAGCAACCAAACAATATTTTCTATGATAGGATGACACAATAGTGTCAGTTCACAATTGCTAATGCTTAGTAGGAGCTATGGGAGAGAAGAAAACTATAGAGACTTATGAGCTTTGTGAGATGTTGGGTGCTAATTCTTAATAGAAAAGTGTTAGAGTGAGAATAGCTATAATGAATGAAATAGGCTCTAGAAATATAATATCTATGTGACTTGTAGAATTGACCAAGCAAGTCCCATTTCTTACCACCAAAAACACTCCAAATTGAGGGGTATGTAGAATTTGTAGTAATTATAGGCATAGTGCTAACACTTTTCCTTTTCTAAGTGATATTTATTAGCCTAGACCTAGGAATGACCCCTATGCATACAATTATAAACCAGGGTGAAGAAATCATCCCAATTTCTCTAGGAGGGAAAAAAACCCTACCTATACACAAAATCAAAACCACATACAAGGTTAACATTTGAATCAATGGCATATAATCCATCTAATAAGCCAAATTTGGAGGACAACTTGAACACTTTTTTTAAAGTGAACAGAGACAACTAAGAGAGAAACAATCAAAAGTTTGACTCTTTAGAGGCATATGGGAAAAAGGTGGAAAGTCAAGTAAGGGAATTAGTTGATCACGTGCAGAAGTAAGAGAGAGGAAGATTACCTAATCAATGTAAACAAGCCAAGGTTTTTAGTCCTTCAAAATAAGGGAGTGCAAGTAGCATTCAAGTATCTTAGGAGTTTTAATGTCAACATCACCATGGGTGATAAAAAGGTGGTTAAGGCCATGCTTGATTTAGATGCCAATATCAACCTAATTGCTAACTCTGTATACTTGCAATTAGGTTTGGGGGAGCTAAAACCCATAAATATGTCCCTTTAATTAACTGATAGATATGGTCAATATCTAAAGAGCATGGTAAAGGATTTACTTATACAAGTTGATAAGCTAATCGTGCATGTTGATTTTGTTGTTTTGGATATGCACGAGACCCTAACTATGGACAATGAGCACTATGTTCTTCTTGGTAGGCCATTTATGGCCATAACCAAGACAATTATTGATATTCACAATAGGAGGTTAACCATGATAGATTTAGGAGAGACTATATATTTTAAATAAAATTTAAATAAGTAGTCCCTAACAAAGGGGAATTGAGTGGATCAAAGTATACGCACCATATCGTCAAGCAATGTCTTGCTAAGACGTTAAACTAAGCTCTAAATGAGATGTAACATGTTGAATTTTTTTTCTTTTGTTTTAATTTTTGAACATTTTTAGTTAGTGATTTAGGTTGGGATGGATGATACATTGCTATCCCATGCTATTTTTGTTTAGTACTATTTTTAATTGAAAAAATATTTTAAAGAGCATCGAGGCATGCTTTCTTTGTGTCGCATCATGGTTCTCTCAAGTCACTTTAGTTGGAATAGATTTTTCACTCAGCACTATGGCATGGTAAAACATGCATCGTAGCACAATGGTCTTGGATTTTCTTGTGTGAGCATTTTTAGCAAGTGTCGTGGTATGGGAAAATGTGCACCATGACCCATGTCCAATTTTTATACTAAAACACCACCAATTTTTGAAATTTTAGATCAAAAATTAGTTTTTCAAAATAATCCCAGCCCTAACCCCTTTCCTCTCTCCCAAAACTAGATTTCTCTTAAAATTTCATTGTAATAGAGAGTTTAATTGAAATACTTTCTTGAAATTACATTGTGGGTACTTTTCACATTTTGAACTTACAAATATGACACCAAAAAGGAAAAGTAGTGAAAATGATAAGGAGTAAGTTGTGTCACAAAAGTTTAATAGGACTAGATTTTCTAGTTTTAAGTCAAAACAAAGGTTTGATAAAGCTACAAAAATTCATAAAAAAATAATTATGGAAATAAGGATTGTTTTTAGGGAGTATCTATTTTAGAGTGATTGATAAAATAGTGGCCTTAAGATGGAGATGTTCGTTAAGAACTCAAAGGTCATGGTAATGTCTATAGTAAGAGAATTTTATGCCAATATTCTTAATGATGTGGATGATAAGGCAATGGGTAGGGTTGTGATAGTACCCTTTGGTGCATCTAATATAAATTCATTTTTTGTGATGAGAAATGTTGGACATGGTGAATATAAGGCTTATCTTGACTAGGTAAATTATGATGGGGTAATACAAGCCCTCACATTAGGAGGAAATTGGGAGATAGTAAATAGGAGACACAAATCTTTTAATGCCAAAGACTTAAAAAATGTCTCCCGGATTTGGCAATATTTTATTTGCTTCAAATTGATGCCCAACACACACTATAGCGTACTGGACAAAGAAAGGGCCATATTATTGTTTTCCATCCAATCTATAAAAATAATGGATATTGGAGCACTACTAACAAGAATATTAGATTATTAGCAAATAATCACTAGATAAGCTACTTTTTCCCATAGTTCATCACAAAATTATATGCTAAAGATAGGGTCAAGTTCCCCTAGTGAGGTTTTGTTACAACCTAGTGATTAATTGACCCCAAACTCTATGAAAAGCCTCACAAGTGGGAAAAAATCCATTCAAACCAGCAAGAGAGCCATCTCTTCTCCAAGACTAGCAATAAAAGATTAAGTGCACATGCAAAATTAAGATGTAAAATATATCAAACTGTAAGTCATGTTGAACTCATATATATGCATGGGCTTTTCATGTGAAAAACATAGTGTATATTATATTTTACTGAGTGTTTTGTCATCCTTTATGTATGGTTGGCTACTACAGATTAATAATACACTTATAGTTTGGAATAATTTGTATACAAGCATGTTTACACACACCATGGGGTTGATTTTCGTAGGGTGCATACTAAGTGGAGTATTGAAAATCAACGAGTGATCTTACGAGTGAGTGCATGATGTCACTTGTGTTTTTGGCTTGTTTCAAGAATGGATTTTTAACATAAGTACTTGGTTATTTTTTGAAAAAAATGTGACTTTTTAGCACCTCTCCACCAAGCTTGCCACCACCCTTGGCAAGGTGGTTATTGAGGTGGCTGGCGAGGTGGAAAATCTGAGTTCTATAAATACCCTTATTTCTTCTTATGTGGTATACAAAACAATGTAGTAGAAGTATGTCACATTGACATCTCATTCTTTCTGTTTCTGGATCACTAATACCTTGTGTGTTATTCGACTTTAGTAATTCATGATTATATGAGCAAAATCATGCTTATGAGTAGTAAGTACTTGAGGAGGTGTTTGTAAGTGGTATATGTGAGGTGAGCTATGTGTTAGCTGGTAGTTTCCTTGGTGTAACTTTTTATATGTGAAAACCCCTTTGTGAAAAGGGATAGAGTTAAATTTTTTGAGTTATCACATCTTGGACTATGTGTCCCTTGGTAGTTTATGGTGGACTGTGTGTTCTTGTTTGTTTATTAGGTTTTATGTTCAAGGGTGACTCTGTTGATTGTGCACGTCTTTCATTAATGATCTGTGGTTTCTAATCACACCGTATTGGGTGGTGTTGGCTTTGAAGGTGAGTCAGGTTCATGTGTCAAATTAGGTTGTTGTGGAGGATGTAAGTAAGAGCACTAATAGGCAATTAGGATGGATGTCCCAACTAATAGAGATAATAGTAGTTTTATTTCTTTCAGAGTTGCCACCGATTTCTTATTTAGTGGAGTGTTTGCTATTGAGTGGTTGCCTTAAGTAACCTGAGGATGTTGCCATATAAGTAGGGTTTCTATATTGGTTTTCCTCATTATATCCATATTTATATATGCTTGAATGTGTGGCTAGTATAATCAGATCTTAAATGGTGTATATGTTTCCATACTAAACTTGAAACTCTGATTAGAAATTTTTTAATATTTATCACCTACTTTCTATTTACTAAATTCTATATTTTTTTCTTTATTATACTGCCTGTATGTGTTTATTCATAATACAACTATGATTATCTATCTAGTGTTTTTATCTCTGATGTTTGTGAGGTTGGGTTAAGTTCTTAAGAAGTCATCATCTTCTTAACCTGATTGTGTATTGGGTCTTGGATTCTTTCTTAGTAGACATGCATGCTTAGATCGTGTGTCAATATAATATACCTTTTAGCTACATACATGTTTGGTGTAAGTCTCTAAGGAGTTTGTATCTTCTTACTATAGATGTGTACTAGGTATCAAAAATTTTCTAGGGTTTGCTATATATGTTTGACTGCATGCTATGAAAGTACAATCATCATTTATTGAATATGTTTCCACATACGAGGTCCTAAAGCGATTGGAATCATTTTATCTTTTTGGTATATATACTTGTATCCTAAGTTATGTATTGTTTGCCATGTATAAATATTGCTAGTCTGAATAGGAGCCTGTGAGGCACACCATCACTAGTGTGTATTATGTAGATTTTTATTATTACATCTACTAGTTATTTTTGTTGTGTGTTGAATTGAGCATGATAGTTTGTATTTTCATTGTGTTAATTGCTTAATGCATATTGTGAGGCCTACTTGGTTGAATTGATATAGAGCTCACAAAAAGATTCATGGGTGGTGTTTCCACCCTTTATCTAGGTCCTAGTTACCTATTTGAGTCCAAAGAACAATTAACCTTCATGTAATTGTTCCTAGTATGGGAATCTTCACAAAAAAATACCAATCCTAATAGCAAGAGTGGTTTAGTGGATAAATGCGTTTTCAGGCTAAATACATGCAGTCCATTTATGAGATGCAATGATTTCAACTCTCACAGTCTGTAGTAGATTGTAGCCAACTTAGGAAAGTGTATAAGTATCCAAGGCATGAATATTTTTTAAGGCCACTGAATGCTAAAAATGAATAAAAACCAGACGATATAGAGGATTGCATCTCCAAGTTATCCCAGCTCATTTATTTTTGTATTTTGATTGTCTTTTCTTTTGATTATGATTTGATGTACTTAACTTACTTTTATATCTTTTATTTTTTTTCCATTTGGACAACGTTTATTTGATTTGGAACCCTTAATTTCATAACTTCATGCTGATGTGTGATTCATATGAGATACAAAGTGATTCTCTATATGTGATATAACTTGAATTAGATAATGGATACAAAGAGAGTAGTAACCAAATCACCATGCTTAATCATATTGTGTTATTACAAGGAGGGTAACTTTTCTTTCATTTTCTTCTTTTTCCTTGGATTTACATTTTATCATTTGGGACAACGTAGATTTTAAGTTAAGGTGAGGGAAAAGTTCCTTAGAAATTATGAATTCTTAATTTTTCAAGCATTTGGTTTCTAACATTTTAAACATTTTTATTTTAGGTTTAGTTGTTTTTGGTAAAAATAGGTCCAATAAAAACCTTTTTGATACAAAACTATCATGTGTATGGTTAATTTCTGTAAGTAATTGAGCCTTTATGCACTTTTTGTACGATTTCTTAAACACATTCAAAGTTTGTTATAAAAGTTAGTTTTTATTCATGGTCTATATTTCATGCTTTGAATTTTGAAATTGAGATGAACTTGAACTTGATGTTTAAAAATCTAATAGTAGAGACCACCACCTTATGAGATTGTTGAGCCTATAGGGTTTCATTTTGAGAGAGATTTTTTTCTTCTACTCTTTTAAACACCTTATCTATGATTCTAAATTGTTAGATGATCTCTATAGGTTTTGCATAGGATGTTAGGACATTAGCCAATCAAATGAAGTCTCATTTACCTATTTTCATTACTTTGATTGAATGACTTGAGTAGGAATTGAAAGTGTATGTCTATCTTCATTTCATGCTTGACTTATAGTGAGAAATGATACATATGGTGTTTCTATATAAAAAACCATAATAGCCACTTCCTATAAGTACTAAACATATACATGGGTCTGTTCCATTTCTTAAAAAGAAAGAAAGAAAAAAAATGGTATAAATAAATGATATGAATATAAAATCTTGAAAGTAGTAATGTGGTTATTGCAAGATAGTAGAAGTAACAACTTGAATTCAAATGAATTTTCATTCATCTATAGGAATATACTTGATATTGCTTGCTTAATAAGTTTGATTAATGTATGATAGGAGTAATAATAGGACCACTATTAGTGAAGCAACTTCGATCACAAATAGAATTCTTGTTGCAAGAAAAGCAAGAGCAGGTTGATTGATCATATGAGCTATTGATTGACATGAGTGAGTGTAATAGACATGTGGCTATGTTAGTTTAGTTATGGAAATGGTATTCAATGAGTGATTGCATGGGGTGGCCATTTGTGTTTGGTTTTGAGTCACTGATCTTGCATTATTCAATGCAATCTATGTAGCAAGGATGAATATAGAAACTTGAGCTTGAGGAACATTTGGATATTGAGAGAAGTATTTACGTATGGTTGATTTGTTATTGTGTATATAGAAAAGGTAGGTTGATTAGGTGGGGAGAGCTGGTTAGGAAACATTGTTCGAGGAACATTGTTATTATAGAATTGTTAAATTGGTAGAGCAGAATATTGGGTGGAAATGTGTTTTGATAGGTTTGATTTAGTTTTATTTATGCATCAAATCGATGCCAAAATTTATTAGCAAAGTGGTCCAACTTAACACAGATTTGGCAATGTGGTCTATTGGTGTTATAGTTTCCTCCTCTACCTTTGTTAAAATTATGAAAGTTTTGAAAATATGGCATGCCATTCTGTAATGTATCTCCACTAAATGAAGTATTTTAAGGAGGAAAGTAGATGGGTTGAGGATTTTGTAGGAAATTGGCGTGATATGCTTATTCTTTGCTAAAATCACCTTGTACTTTGTCTACATGGTTTATCAAAGTGATATGAGCAGTGGATTTGTTTGATTGGGTATTGGGAAAGGTGTTAATGGATGTTATTGGACAAGATTAACATTTGGTAAGGGTGTTATGATTACAAGATTAGTTGTAGGTAACAAACACATAGGCATGTTCCTCCTATCCAATCTGCTTTCTTGGTTCAACAGTTTATGCAACACTTCTTTCAATTTCACACACTTTTCTTGGAATTAGCCACAACTAAATCATAGTCACTATCAAGATCATTCAAGATTTTCATAATCTAATCCTCTTATGAAACCACACACCATATAGAAGCTAATTGTGATGCAAAAGATTGCAGATGCTAAACATATTCACTAATAGAATTGCCTTCGTTCTTGATAGCACTCATTTTATCCTTATAGTGCATAATTCTGGCCCTTGAGTATGAGAAGAAATATCCCTCAAGACACATCCATGTTTCATAACTTGTGTCATAGTCTTGTACATTCTTTACAAACTCATAAGTCATAGATCTTACCAACCAAGTACAAATCATTTGATCTTGACGAACCCAAGAGTTGTATTCAACATTCACAGTTCCATTGACACACAATTGTTTAGAGCATTTGTAGACACCATTCACAAAGTTTTCTAAATCGTAACTCTTTACCAAGCACAATATTTGTTTTCTCCACACAATGTAATTTTTTATCTAATATTTTTTTGAGTACTTGATTATGGAAGGAAATGATCTCATACTTTGTTTCTTGTGGAATCACCATTGTTGCTTTCCCTATCTGTAAGTTCTTTCACTTTGATTGATTCTTTCAAAAAATTTCTATAGGCCTATGAAATACCATCTAGAAATTCTTATTTAATTCCTCATTTTTATTGCCATAGCTTTCTTGAGCTATGCATAAACAATTGTAAACTGAGAGAGAAAAGATTAAAGAAGATATCTTGAATAATTCCTTCATAGAATTGTTTTATTGAACTGCTACTTTCCTTTTCTATTTCTACTTCTTCTTTAAAGACTAAAGGCTGCTCCTTTTATACTGGTATGGTGATGTAAATTTACTTGAACAAAGGTGTACATCACTATTAGATTAGCAGTAGCCTTTGTAACAATCCTAATATAGTTTGGTCACAATCATCATAGTTATAACAACTTTAGCATGTCTTAGTATAGGTTTTGTTGGATGACTATAGCATTTGACAATTTAATGTATATGTTGCATATACTGCAACCACGCAGCATACACACAAATGACTGTGTGCTATATATGCTACACATGTAATGTAGTAATGAGTATATCATATGCATTGTCAGTATAGGTAGCTTACACACACACAGATTCATATAACTATGTTTGTTGCATATGCTGCATATGCTAGATATGCAACATAATAACTAGCTTGTCATATGCACAATCTATATAGGTAGTTGACATGCATATGATGCATCTGTTGCACACATATACTGTTATTTTACACATGCTACACATGCAGTCATCAGGCACATAGCTAACCACAGTGTAGCACTGTAATGCATATTTACATCTTGTAGTGTACATTATCCATACATGCTATGCATGGTTAGATTTTACCATCCTCATTTTAAAGACCCATCTCAGATATGGCATCTAAACCCTTCACTCTTTCCATTTTGAATATTTTGGATGTAAATATTAAAGTTCATTTAAGCATATTCAATCTGGGTACATTACAAACTGATGACACAATGCTTAAAGGGGAAATATTATGTTTCAAAATCCATGATTAGCCACTTATATGGTGATAACTCGACCAAATTTTCAAGAATTTCTAAACAAAAGATTACTCGAGTACACCATGCAACTCAGACTTACCAGAAGTTTCATTTTGGTATTACTACCCCTCAAAAATTCTTTTCTAAAAGGAAGGATGCAGTTTGATCACTTGATTTGATTAGTGTGTGAGGAGGTGCTATTCTTTTTCTCTGTTTATGTGTAGTACTTTCAACATGTGTTTACTGTTTTGTTTGATACATATGTTTTTCATGTTCTTATTTATGTTATTTGTGTCCTTTTAAGTGTTTTAAACATAATTTTTCTTGAAAATACAACAAAAAATTAAAATGTGCTCCATTCTCTATTTATCTCTCCTCTTTGGCTACTTTCCAAGCCCATCATTGACCATCATCAACCCCTTGTCGAGATGTTATTGAGCGTATTTTTAAAACACACACCATGGTCTTACTGATGCCTTAGCAAGGATGTCAACGAGCTCACAGAAATCCAATATATACCCTCTTCCATTTCATTTTTGAACCAAAAAATTTATAAACACTTTGATCTCCTTTTACACACTTTTAGCAAGTTCCATCAAACAACTCTACCCCTACATTTCCTTAACCTTTCAAAAATGGCCACAAAAGGTTCAAGGAAGAAAAGAGATACTCCTGGAAATTACAATAGAAATCTACTCCTCCTCCATTAGTTCGTCCATATGTTGTTAAGTGTCTTGTATGGATTGATGACTTCCCTCTAATCCAAGAAAGGTTTTCATACTTCTCTTGGCTTACCTAGTGCTTTCTTGAATATATATACAATCTTGTCTTTGTTCAAGAATTTTATTCTTCTCTTTCATATTGCACTCATGCATTTTCTATTTCCTTCACATTGAAAGGACATTCAATCATGTTTTTTAGGTATGATGTTATTTGAATATTGTCCATTCTTGATGTTTAGGATACCTTTTTTTCTATTCTTCCTTCTGAGTATGAGAACTTACTCAGTGGAGATTTCCATACTAAACTTCCAAACATTGGTTCTAGTGACATCAGTAGGATGGCACCATGTTAATTAGCCTTGACCATAGGTACAATGGAAGTGATCTTAACCATAGTATAGCTAAATCAGGTCGCCATCTTAACAATGTTGTAAGTGCTTGCATCCACCATCGATCTTATACTTCTTTAGTGACAAGGTCTCTTTTTGATAGTTATCTTCTTTGATAAGACTATAGACTTTACTGGCATGATCTATGAGATCATTATGTTTTTCTCCTTAGCAATTATTCATACTATAATCCACTATCCTTCCTTGATCACCTAATTGTGTGAAGCCATCTTTGATACTTTTGATAGTATCATTGAAGGTAGATCACAATTTTCTGCTAAAATCTACCTTTACCTCATCGTCCTCACATTCAGAGGCTTCTAATATATATATATATATATTATGTTCTTGTTAGAGTGCCTCTACTGCTACTCCTAATCTTGTCATTTTTACTTCCTAGTCTTCTATTATTAAAAGTCGCTATATTGCGATAGGAGCTAGCAGTTTTCAGATAGGTGTTGTATGTAATGAAACATGACCTGGTCAAATAAAATATTTCCACCACACGAGAATTCACTTTCTTTAGGTAGCCATTGGTTAAAATCAATGATTGTTTGTTTAGACTACTAGGGTTACTATTGGTGATAATATTGCATCTTTGTATTAAATGTTCGACGCTACCCAACTTGATGACCCAAGATTCCTTAGAGAATTGAGAGAATGGAGTTGATTCTTGGTTTCCTTTTTTTTTAATGTTTTTGATGTAATTTTAAAATTATAATAAGAAATATTGTAATAATAAAAAGTATGTTTTTATTTTGCTTTAAGTCTAGTTGTTGTTTCAATATTTTTTATTTTGAGCATGTGTTTTTGCTTCTATGTTGTTTTATATGTGGTTATGTTATGCTTTAATTTGTTTCTACTTGTTGAATGAGTGTTTATAATTATTGCATTATGTATGCCTTCTCTCTCTCATTTAGGGGTGCTTCTTTGACTTTCTATGTCAAAAAGCGAGGAAAACTTCTTTGTATAATAAGTTGATTACTGCATGAGATATGAGTGTAGGATTACACTGCATCTTATTTCCTTGACCTGGATACACGTAGGTGATTTTTGTATATGTGTTGTATATTTTAGATTATGCTTAGTCTATCATTGCTTACCTACGTAGGGGTAACTTGATAGTTTTTTATTAGACTATTCATAGTTCTGCGTTATACTTCCACAAGCATATATTGTTTCATGTGTGTAGCATATAGTTTGTAATTACATACTTTGGGGATCAATTAGAGCTATGAGTTCATACATGTATCATAGAGTGGTACATAAAGACAAATGTGTTCATTCTTGAAGAGGTTGGAGCACAATAAGATAGATGAATTGAAATAGGTATGTTAGGGGTGTATGGATGTTGCATTTAGGTCATCTCACATGAATGTATTATGTATTGATTTTATGTATGTATAGGTTGTGTAGTGTTTTTCTAGGGAAAACCAAATGGGGAGAATGTAAGTCTTGTTGTTTTCGTGTTAGTATTCCAGTGTGCAAATCATGGAGTCTATATATTATAATTTATGTATTGTCATCCTTTGTATGTTTGCATGGTACATACACCACTAACAGTTTCAGACCATGCAGTTGGCATATTTAGGTTATGGATATTTTTAGAGCTTATTGAGATAGTTGATGAGAAATTATGGCTATTATTCTCACTATCACGACTTTTATCCTTACCATAGTGGTTAGTGAGGGCTTATCGGTGGTTTCCAAAGGCCATATGATCTTAAGAGTTTTCTATAAATACTTTCTTTTTTGTAGTGCTTGAAATTATTAGAAAATGTCAAAAACTCTGGTAGTTTGTAAACTTTGGTTTCTAGTAAAAATTATTTTCTATCTTCCATATTAGCAATACACTGATTGTGTTCCCATATTGTTGATATGTACACTTTTTTGTGATAATTTTATTTTGGATAGGTTAATTAAAATCTAGTTAATACCAATGCATAGTTTTCTTTTAAGTACATGAGCATAGGATTGCCTTTACCTTAGATTTTTTTCACCATATTGAGTCGTATGTGGTTTCACCAAATCATGTGGTGATAAGGCTATAGAGGAGAGCCAAATTTGTAATGGATTGTAGTGCTATGGTAATAGTAGTGGAGGTAGATCATGTATAGTTAAGCATGGTGTTCTAACAGGTAGAGGTATTAGCACATATTGTCTTAGGTTTTGAACGATTTATTTGCATAATTTT
Organism: Hippophae rhamnoides; assembly: GCA_033030585.1. NCBI lineage: Eukaryota > Viridiplantae > Streptophyta > Magnoliopsida > Rosales > Elaeagnaceae > Hippophae > Hippophae rhamnoides. The sequence goes on along the minus strand of CM065431.1, from coordinate 26,706,311 downwards.
GAACTTCTTATTGTCGAGTGGATCCTGTATGGGTTTACCATGTTACATTAATGTATTTGTATGCATTACTACAAAAATAGGCATTAAAGTTGGTTAAAAACCGACTTTAAACTGAGTGACTTAAAGTGTAAAGTCGGTTCATCGCGTGAACTGACTTTACATGTACATTTTATGAATTTATTTTTTATTTTTATTCTTATTTTTCATATTATTCAATATATAGCATAAAAAACGAAAATATAAATAATAATACAAATAATTAAAAATTTAAATATAATTAATTGCTTGATAATTAAATTTATTACAAAAACAAATAATGTATATACAATACATATAGTTAACTTAAATTACAAATAAAATAATGTCGTCAAAGTGTAATTGGATGCGAGTAAGCTTGGTTGGCTTAGAATCACTAACATTATGACAAGAAAACTAGACAAAAATAGCTGATCCATATAACAATTCCTATTCCCCTATATACATGAGCACGTAAACATTCATTAAACAAGCAGTCTAAACTTCAGATCGAGACATACGGATGAAGAAATTAAATCATTATAAATATTACCATCAAAAAGAGATTACCACAACGACATCAGAGTGATATAACCCTTCGACGAACTTATATTAGCACTTTATTAATCATTTGTCTATAAATATAAAGTTATATGGAATATCTGCTAGTATTTTTTAATGCTATAATGAACTCTAAATATGAAATCAAGTGTAACTCCGATTTCTTACTTAGCTTGTGTGAGTTTTGGTGCCCTTAAACATATGGAACACATTCATGGGCACCAAAACTCATACAAACTAAGAAACAAATCGGAGTTACGTACACCTGATTTCATATTTAGAGCTCATTATAGCATTAAAAATACTAACAGAGATTCCAGATAACTTCATATTTATAAACAAATGATTAATAAAGTGCTAATATGAGTTCGTAAGGAAAGTAGGAAAGAGAGATGAGATGTAGTTTGAGCCAAAAATAGGTCCATAAAACAATGCATTCCCCTAAATACATGAGCATATAATCATCCATCAAACAAGTGACTTCAGACACAGGAATAGATAGAGAAATTAAATCATTAAAAAATTTACTGTTATGTTGTCATATGCTATTCAAGATCATCAGAATCTTCTTCTGATTCTTCTTGTGATGATATAATTTGAACCATGTGTTCTGCCCATTTCTCTTGTAAATCATCAAAAATTTGCTGGTCGTAGCCTATCTTGTTCCAACCAAAGAACTACATGTATTTAAAATCAAAATAAGAATGTAATTTCATTTATTTACAAAAAATAACTCAAATATGTTAAATTTTTTTATGTATATGGGTAAAAGATATTACCACATCATCAATTGGAATTTTGATATTTGTGATGATTTCGCTCATAAACTTCATGACATAATAACCACACATGACTCCATTATATTGTTGTGGAACCTACAAAAAACAAGTGTACATGATTTTTCATATTCGAACATCTTTATTATTCAATTGTAAAATTAATAAAATTATTAATATTGGCTTGTACATACCATAACTTTTGTCCATATAAGCTTATGAGATTTTTTAAGGGCAATGCCCTTAACCTTGTTCCACAACTTCCATGCCCTATCAAGGTTTAAAACGGTTATTTTTTATTAAATATTACAAAAAATAATAGAAGAAACTAATATGTAGCTATAACTCTTCTGTTTCAACAACTGCTTTTGTATCTTTACTCAATTCTATGGAAGTTGAGTCATAGTATCAAGCATGATTATTGAACAGATCAATGATTATCAACATCCAATGATCTTGGCCTTGTTCAAACCTTAATGGCCAAGGGATTATCAACTTTTGATTTCTGTTAAGCGTTAATGCCCTATCACATAATTGTTTAGCTCTGATGCTAACATCCTTCTCTTGATATTGATTGACATATGAAGAATCATAGAACATTGCTAAATGTGATGAGTGATTATGTTGAAGTCGATAATAGCATGCCCTATATAAAAGATATATATATATATATATATATAATTAAATAATATAAATATAATTATATATGTTCTACATAAATGAAAGAAAATAAATAGATTGAGGACTCACCTTGTCCACACTTGAATTATACTTAAATCGATCATTTGATATTCAAATAGTTGCAATATGCACTCGATCGATATATAAGTTTGGCCAAGGTCTACACCAGAAATTTCTATAGGAAGTGGCACAGTCCATCCATCATTTATGCTAGATGCCCTCCCAAAAATAGTCATCAAAGTGCCAAGATTTCTGCTGAAGTTTAAAGCATAATTATGCCTATACTTTTTCCAAGGCTTCTTCTTGAATGACTTGGTGCGCGATGATTGGCCACTAGACATAGATTTAGCACGAGATACTTGCTTCGTATCTCTTAAATGTGCCGTATTTAAGAGTTCTGGTATAATAGACTAAAAAAAGAGTATTATATATGTATTTTAGTAACAATATAAGATATAATAAAATAATAGTAGTAAACAAGTGTTATCTTTTAAGTTAAAAAATAGTACCACATTAAAATTTAGAACAACTTGAATCGACGGCTAAGCCACATACTGTCCAACTGCCTCTTGGACTATGGTAGCATCAGAAGGCACAGATAGTGGGCAATCATGAAACAATGATTGATCAATTACTATTCGCCAATGATTAGGCAAATATTAATTATGAATCATCCGATCATCGCTCAATTGTTGTACCGTTCCAATAGCAACAAAGTCCGTTGATGAAGGATGTTTCAACAAATATTTCATATTCTGTAAAAAATTTAAGTGTTATATATAAAAATAAAACATATAATAAGAATTTAAAAATAATAGATTATATACACCAAAAATTAAAATCTTACCACATATGATTCATCAAATAGAAGAGGACTCCCATATGGGGTAGCTATTGGATGTATATTCTCAACAAAACGTTCATCGTGGTTTGATTGATGGTAAGAATGTGTAGATTGCATTGGAGAAAATGAACCACTACTTGATTGCATATGCATTCCTGGCATATAGTGAGGACTAATAGGATGGCTATATCCCATACTGGATGTAGTTTGAGCGCAATGAGATTGCGTGGGTGGCATGCCTGGCATGGATGGTGGCTTGCCTGTCATGGATGGTGGCATACTTTGCATGGATTGTGGCATGCCTGGCATGGATGGTGGCATGCCTAGCATAGATGGTTGCATGCTTGGCCGATATGGCATGCCCTGGTTGTAGAATGATGCCATGGCTAACGTTTGTTGTGATTGATGTTCTTTTAAAGTGGAAATCTCACTTAACACTGAGGCCTTAAAGGAGTTGAATTCTTATTCAATTTTAGTGTACTTCTCCTTACTTACTATATGAGGCTTTTGTTTTGGAATGTTAAAATACTCCATAGAACTATCATATTGGCTACCTCCCGTAACACGATCTGGATGCTCACGTTGAACTATCATATTGACTACCTCCCCTAACACGATCATGATATAAAGCATCTCTCCCAGGCTCTTCGATTGTTTCCCCCTGCATATTTTTTCTTGAACAACTCTATACAAATAATAAAGCACACAAACATATCATTCATTATTACATCAATTATTTAAAATCATTAAGACTTTTTATCAACCAAAATTACTAACCAACTTATTTAATTTTTCTTCTCCTCGCTTAGTCATCGGTCTTGAATTCTTCATTTTGGGAGTCTTTGTTTCTATGTGCAATTTAGTTCGAGTAACAGGTCTACCCAATTTAACTTCCTACATAAATTATGAAAAATTTATTAACAATGACATGAAATTAAATTGAGGAAAATAAATATAAAAATATTTATAAATTTAGACAAATTAATAATACCATTATATATCTAACTTCAGGATTTGAAGACCTCCCAGTATGGGTAGGAAGAATGTTATGCATTTGTACATTCTGATGTTCTTCCCTAATAATTTGAAATTCATATGAATGTCTATAATCCATAAAGTCTTTCCAAACTTGAGGTGTAATCAAGGGTGTCCTTTAGGGATTTTGTAGAGCTCTAACTCATCAAGTGGTTCCAAATATGGAAACACATAATTTCTTGCCAATTTGGAAGTCTTGTATTCCTTCCACGCCTTATTTGCAATCTTATAACACTTAAGTTTCCAACTATCATCGACTTTGTAACAATTCTGTAAAAACACAGTACAAAAGATTAGATATAATACACACCTCATATAATATATATATATATTGATTATAAAATATAAGAGACTTACACAAATGGTTATCCATATTTTGAACTTTTCTACATCGTCAACCTGAGACCAATCATTTATATTGATTGGTACATTGGACTTTGCAAGTCAACCAATAGAGGATTTCAATTATTGACCATTTTCCCCTATTGGATTACCAGTAGCATCAAATAGAACATGTATTCTATCATCTGGGTTAAGTGGAGCATCAGGTATATTCGCCCATCCCCTTCTTTTCAAATACTCCAATGGATTATTTGGATCTACAAGCTATGTTATCCAAAGATCCATGAAATATCTACAAACAATGAAGAAATATAAATTAATTGACAATTTTAGGAACATACATATATATAAGAGTTATTACAACAATATAGAACATACATTATGTTTAATTAGGTTGTTGATCGTATACATATATTCCTTCACAATCACTTCGAGCCCATGATGAAGAATCATCATCATCAATTAGATCATCACATACATTAGGCAATTTATTTGAGAAATTACTAATATTGGTTAATGTATCAAGCATAGAGTCATCATCTTCTACAACATCACAATGGTAAAACTCTTTTTGTGGAGGTGTTAACACAACAGACCATCAGTGTGACTTATCTTGGATAAATTTACAAGGGTAAATCCAAAATTATCTATTTTATATCCAACATTGATAACATCTTCGACCCAATCACACAAGAAAACTGTTTCATGGAAGACCTCATAATCCAATTCCCAAATCTCTTATATTATACCATAATATGTTCTATCAGAAAGTACAGGATTAGCATCTTTTGAACTGGCAAATTGCATAGTTTGTGCAACCATCTTCACACCACTATTTTGATTTACTCTGACATTGTCCCTAGCTTGAGTCATAAACCTCGATCCATTTATTGTGAAACTATAAAATGATTTGACATCAAATTTTGGCCTATGTGCAAGCCATTGTAAACTTTCTGATATTTTATGATTGGGTTTCTTGAGTTCATCTCGAATCTATGTATACAAAAACACAAAATATGTTTAGAGCAAAGTTTTAAAACATTGAATAGATCTAGGAAGATACATGCATGAATTTTTGTTTGTGACACTTGGTTGCGAAACCAATTAATAAGCTCTCACTTATGTTCATCATACAAACATTTTTCTCCTTTTTTTATAATGAGGATCGATCTTCAATAAGTTTAAATGCATCCTGTAATATTATTAAATATATATGAAGTTATATATCATCATTAATAGTTAAATAAAAAATGATTTTTGTAATCATAAAACAATGAAGATCACTTACTCTATGTATGGTTGTGTCTCATTATTATTTACCAAAATGATTCAGTGTGCTTTTTCCTATCGAGTGCAATCAATAAATACTTTTTTACTTCCACCAAGCATAGGGTTACCTACTTGGATCATGTGACATTCTAAGAACAACTTGTGAGTAGGATTCCCAATTTCAGTGCAACCACTTAAGTATTCAGAACAAAACTCAATGGCCTCTTCAGTAATGTAGCGTTCCACCATGCATCCTTAAGGTCGATTTCTATTATTTACATATCCTTTAAGGACTTGCATATATCTCTCAAAAGGATACATCCACCTTAAGTAAGTAGGACCATACAATTGAACCTCTCGAACTAAATGAACACACAAGTGAATCATTATATCGAAGAAAGAAGGAGGAACATATTTTTCAATTAGACACAAAGTCTCTACAACATCTTTTGTAAAGAATTTAACTCACAATTGGTATAGATTTCTTGCATATTGTATTGAAGAATGAACAAAGACGAATTATTGATAATCGAACAAGTTTTGGAAGAATTGATCTAATAGCAATTGGTAATAACTGTTGCATTAAGATATGAAAGTCATGTGATTTCAATCCATAGAGTTTCTTATCGGTGATAGACACAAAATTTCTTAAGTTGGATGAGTAACCATTAGGAACTTTCACACCCTCCAAACATTTACAAAACACATCCTTCACTTTTGTTGACATTGTATATGATGCTGGTGGTAAGTATGTTCGATTCTTATCATTTTCCACCCTTGGTTCCAATTCAGGTGGTATGCCTAGTTTCTTTAAATCCAATCTTTCTTTAATTCCATCCTTTGTTTTTCTAGGTATATTAAGTAAAGTACCAATCAAGCTCTCACATACATTTTTCTCAATGTGCATGACATCTAAGATGTGACGAATGTGTAGGTCTTTCCAATAAGGTAATTCCCAAAATATTGATTTTTTTCCAACAACCATGGTAAGTCGGTTCAAACTCTTTTTCATTTTCACCCATTTCATTAGTTGACCTCTTTCGTTTCCCTACCTTAGTGAGTTTTTTTTTCATCTTTCCATATCGTTTGAATGTCATACCATTCAATTGCCTTAATATCTCAACACCTCGCAAAGGTCGAGTTGCATGTTTATGATCTTCTTCACCATTGAACGGTTTATTTTGGTATCTAAACTTGTGTCCAGATGGAAAAAATCTTCTATGTCTTCTATAAGACATCTTTCATCCGTGAACAAGATAAGTTGCATAAATTCCATCACTACATATAGGGCATCCCTTGTAACCTTTTATTGCATGACCTGATAAGTTTCCATAGGCAGGAAAATCATTAATTGTCCATAAAAGGACCCCCTTCAAGTTAAAGTGTTCTTCTTTATGTGCATCTTAAACATTTACACCATCATTCCACAATGTCTTTAAATCATCTATTAGAGGCTGCAAATATACATCAATATCAACATCGGGTTGTTTCAGTCCTGAGATCAATAATGTTAACATCATGAATTTTCTTTTCATAGAAAACCAGGGAGGAAGGTTGTATGTTACCATAATTATTGGTCAACAGCTATATCTACTACTGAGGGAACTATGTGGATTAATTCCATCAGCAGCAATGGCAAGACAAATATTGCGTGGATCAGATGAAAATTGAGGAGATAAATTATCTACTACTTTCCAATTGGAGAATCACAAGGATGACAGAGCACCACATCATCAGATCGATTATCTGAATGCCAAGTCAACATCTTTGATGTATCTTTACTATTGAACAACCTTTGAAAGCGAGGAATCGGAGGAAAGTACCAAAGAACCTTTGCAGGAACGCATTTCTTATGTGTTGTCTCATTTGTACCATGCTTCCATCTCAATTCTTTACACATAGGACAATCATCTAATGTCTCATATTCTTTTCTATAAAGAATGCAATCATTTAGATAAGCGTGAATCTTATGATATTCCATGCCAAATCGACTAAGAGATTTCTTCACTTCATACATTGAAGATGGCAATTCAATACCCTCAGGAAACATATCGACTAGTAGATTTAATAATTCTGTAAATTCCTTGTCAGAAAAACCATGTTTTGCCTTCACATTGTACAAATGAACCAATCCTAACATTATAGTGTATTTTTTGCATTTTGGATACAACGGTTTTTCAGCATCTTCTATAAGTTTTTTAAAGGTTTCGGGATCATCTTCGCGTAATTCATTTTCAACACCATGAAACATATTTTCTATCTGTATATTATGATAAGATGTATGTAATCCACTCACATTCTTATTTATCTTTTCCCCATGAGTATTATCAATATTTTCTCCATGATAATACTAACATTTATAGCTCAAAAGAATACCATTACGGATAAGGTGATACTTAACCTCGTCAAATTCATGAAATCACTCATTTTTACATTTAACACATGGGCATCGAATCATACTAGTTCCAGTATTACTATTTCTACAAGCAAATTCCATGAAACTTTCGACTCTACAAATATAGTCTTGCTCAATTCTACACTTTGACATCCAAGATTTGTCCATTTTCTATTAATGACATTAATTAAACATATTACTTAATTATGTATCCAATGAATATATTTCAAGTATTATTATATTAAATTTCTTAATTATTAGAATATATATCAAAACATACATAATACAAAACAGTTATCATTTTAATCATTTTACAAAACCATTTCTATACAAATTAAAAAATAAGCAGCATGCCAGCATGAATATATAAAAACCAATCACTTTGGTTGATTTTAATTTCTAAACATGTTACTATATCATAATTAAAAAGTAATATTAATTATATGTATATAACATTCTATAGAAGTATGTGCTACTATAGTAACATATTTAACATTTTAATACATAAGTAGCATATATAAATAAAAATAATAATACTACTTAGTTTTTATTTATTATTTGATTTTTATTAATATATATATATATATTATTTAAATTATTGAGTTTATAAATATATATTTAGAATTTTTTTAAGAGTCAATAGATAGCACGTATAACTCTTATACCAATATAATTTCTTAAAAATTAAAAAAAAAAAACATATTATTTTTCCTCTATTCACTACTTAATAAAATATAATTATTTATATATAAATAAATTTATCCACGCAAAGTAAATATATATAATTCCTCAAACCCACAACATTTCATATATTATTTCCATATAAAATAAGTCAAACATACAAGCAAAATAAAAAATATACCTAAATAAAAAATTTATACAAAAAATAAAACAAACTGAATAATAAGCTACAAAATTAATAGAAATACTTACAAGAATGTTATGAAGTGACTAAATGGAGGAAATAAGAAGAAAATGGTGTTTTTTAAGTGAGAATAAGTGAAAAAAATGGGTATAAATTTTTTGAGTATTTCGCTCAAACAAATAGTAGATCTGAAAGATAATGAGAAGAGGAATATAACCTACAAAACGACGTTACAAATGGTGGTCGGAGGTGGCCGAAAATTGTGAAAGAAGGTGGGTGTGAGCTCGGTTTTGGGAGAAAATGGAGAAGAGAAATGAAGAAATTGGATTTCTACATAAAAAATGAGCCAAACGGATATATTAGGTGGATAGCGTCGGTTCACCACGTCAACCGACGCTATCCACGCAATTAAAATTTTTTTTTGTTAATTATTATTTTATTTAAACTATGCATATACGTACTATAGAAAAAGAAAAAATAATAACTTTAAAATAATATTTAATTAAAACATATACACATAATTAAATAAAGATATATTGTACGTACATATATAAATTTAAATATCTAAACAAATAAACAAAATTATATAATTTTTAAAACTAATTGTCTAAAAAAAAGGAAAAATTATACTATTTATATCCAACTTAAATTCTAAAGAGTCAAATAAAATAATAATTAATGACCTAAAAAAATTTCAATTGTATTTACTTCATCCATTTTTTAATTTAAAAAATAGGACGTAGCTTCGGTTGATGTGGTGAACCGACGCTATCCACGTTGGATGTGGTGTCGGTTGATGTGGTGAATCGATGCTAGCCACGTGAGTACCGTCGGTTGACGTGGAAAACCGATGCTACCCACGTGGCTAGCGTCGGTTCATCACGTCAACCGACGCTACATCCAACGTGGATAGCGTGGGTTCTACACCGAACCGACTTTAAATTCATTATAAGTCGGTTTTTGGAAAAAACCGACTTTACATAGCGACTTAAATACCCCTTTTTGTAGTAGTGATGATTGTATGTTGTTTTATTACAACCAAGATTAAATCTAAATATGTTCTTATTAAGAGGATCTGATTATGATTAGAAAGCTTTTCTTTTTCTTAACTACTTTAATTATTATTACATGCTATTATGACATATATGATGTTTCCATAATATATGTTTGATATTGATTTCTCTTATTTTCTATCATACTTAAATTGAATTTTTCTTCTTTATTTATCGACACTTTTTTATTTCTACTATGTGTGAGAGTTGGTTGAGTTCTAAGGTGTATGCATCACCTTGCCTTGGTTGTGTACCAAGTGTCCAACTTTTCAATTCCAAATATTGACCATGAAGATCTGTTTGCTTCATTTGATATGGCTAAGAAGTTAGTTTTTCAAGGTACCTCCCTTTAAAATAAAGGAAAGGAAACAACCAAAAAAATATATGAGGAGCAGATTTCCAAGGATAAAGAACATTCCTTTGCTCCTCATGTAGGAGTGGTTATAGAAACTGGGCAACAACATGCTCTATCTTCTACTATTCATGAGGCTTTCTCTTTTCCCAATTATGGTTGTCAATTTTCCCTAGCTAGGAAAATTCATTTGGGAATCCTTATTTTGAAGACATGGGTGATGCATAAACTTTGATTGCTTACAAGTATATGTTTTCTTAATTAGTTAAACAAACATTCCTAAATACTCTGTCAATTGTTGGTTGAAAAATGATTGTAAAATATGAAATAATTAAACAACTAAAATAAAACTAGTAAATTATTGTCGAACTAACGTGGATGAATGAGTATGGGAAATTAGCAAGCCAACCTTCATGGATAAAACAAATTAGATAATTTTTACAAATTAGATCATTATTACAAAATAGATTCAAAAGTTAGAATTATTGATGTTTACCCTTTTAAATAAGCTTAATGATAATGGCGAGCCCAAGTAAATCTCAATTAACAAATTACTTCCTCGATCGAGCTTTTAATTAGTTAATTGGTAAACCTAAAGGAAATAAATTAACCATCTATTTTAACATAAATTAATACAATTAAATTAAATTCTTACTCATAAATACATGACCAAACACAGATGATGTGTCCAATGGCCAATAATATTCCATAAATAAATATATGAAAAACCATGAACTAAAATAAATCAACTTTAATTAAATAAAATCATACAATTGTTCATCCACCCTCGGAAGCAAAACTAATATTAGTCTCTCATAAATAAATTAATCATAATCAATGTAATTAAAAATGACATAGTCAAAATATAGAGAGAAATAATACATAAAAATTAAAATACCCCATTTTTGATCTGCTATCTCTAAATCATTAAATTGGTTTGTTTCCTTCAAATCCTAGGAAAAACTTCATAAATGAGAGTTTTCTCTCTAATTTTAGTGGAAATTAAAAATGTGAAATTTGGCTACGGTTCACTTGTTATGTTTCAAAGAATATTAGTATTTACTTATAGATTAGGTTTTTAGGAAGAGTGAAGTGAAACATGTTATTGGTGAAGATAAGGTTTTTGGTCATTTAAGAGATGCAGGCTGCATCATGCATTATTATACACCACAATGCGAGTTGAAAATAAACCCCAGACAGGCAAACCAAGAGGATACCATCATAGTATGTATTTTTGTGCACCTCGACATAGATGAAAATTGAAGTTCCAAGAAATTAGATACAAGAAGGCCTTATTGTGACATTGATTTACGTTGGGCTACAATGCATGTTAATTTCCTAGTGGCCTTATATTTTGTTCATCCTAACTTGTCAAAATTTCCATTTCTTACCTTATTTTCATTATTTTTACACATTTTAATCCTCGATTCTTTCAAAATCTCATGATGAACCTACAAAACAAGAAAATCCCTTCCAATGTAATAAATATATAGAATAAAACATAAAATTAATGCTTAAAAATAGCAAATTATAAGTCAAAAATATATTTATCAAATTTCCCCAAACCTAACTTTTGCTAGCCCTCGAGTAAAACAAAAACTAATAAGACAAATAACAATTCTAGAAAAAAACTACAAACTTGATTCAACAAAATTTCTCATGTGTTAGTCTCTTTTCAATTCATAATTAAGGCTCAAACATAATTCATCCAACATCTCGATACATCATTGTTCATCGTACAAATTAATTTCATATCACAAATCCATGCCATATTACTCAAAACATATCAGCATTAATTCCCCTAAACCCAGTGTTAAGAATTTGAATTCACTTTGACTTTAACCCTCTCAAGATATAGTGTTAATAATACATCAATCCTAGGGGTTCAAGCACTCAAAAAGATATATGCGAACATAATTTATGTAAAGAAGAATGAAAATAGGCTTGCATATATTTACAAACAAGAAAAGGGGTCAAATGTGCATAAAATAGATCTCATGAAAAGAAATAGATGCTAATATTATTAAGGCATCAGCATCACATCACAACTGATCCATTCAACTTGGCTGTCAAAACCAAGTTTATAGGGAATGAACAACTACAAGTAAGAAATGAGGCTAGATTGCAAACTGCTAACATCGGTATGTCTTCCATTTCTTTTGCTTATAATCTAGACATGAAATTCATTTTTTCAAACATGTAACATGTTCCATCCATCACTAATAACCTTCTTAGTATGACTAAGTTTACTAAAGACAATAATGTCCTCATGGAATTTCATATTGATTGTGTGTATGTGAAGGAAAAGAACACAAGGTAGAAGCTCATGCAAAGGATACTTAGGAATGGACTGTATGCATCGATGTAGCTATTCATAAATATTTTCCATTCCATAGACATTCTGTAATCTGTCCACAAGCCCATATCAATTCTAAACAAGGCAACAACTGTAAAAACATAGTCAATAAGGAAGTCTTTTTCAATGGATCTAACCTAACTCTATGGCATAATAGATTGGGTCATCCATCTCTCAAAGTTACTAGAGCTATAATGAATAAGTGTAATGTTAGATGTGAATTGTCTTTGAATAATAATCAGTCCATATGTAATGCTTGTCAATTAAGGAAAACACATAAATTTCCATTTGTTTCTATTATAAATAAAGCTACATCTCCTTTGAATGTTATCCATTCTAGTGTTTGGGACCCTCACCTATGCTTTATAGTCTTGGTTATAGGTGGTATGTACCTTTCACTGATGAATTTTTAGGTTTTAGTTGGATTTATATTTTGAAAGAAAAATCTAATTACAAGAATGCAGTTTTTCTACTTAAAGAAAAAGTTAAGTTTCTTATGGGTAGATATATTAAAGTTATCCAATCTGATGGAGGTGGAGAATATGATAGCCTTAACAATGCACTTAGCTTGGCTGGTATAACTAGATAGATATCATATCCTTACACACCTAAGTAGAATGAGCTAATAGAAAGAAAACATCTATAGATTGTTGAAATGGGGATAAGCATGTTAGCCCAAGCCTCTATACCATTAAAGTATTGGGATGAAGCATTTTATACTACAACATTCTTAGTAAACAGATTGCCAAGTTCAATATTGGATTAGAAAAGCTCTTTGGAGACTCACTTTTTAGTTTTACCTTATTATAGTTTCTTAAAGACGTTTGGGTGTAAGTGTTTCCCTTTGACAAAGCCATTCAATCAACACAAGTTTTCCTTTAAATCTACAGCATGTACCTTTCTAGGGTATAGTCATTGTCATAAAGGCTATAAATGTCTTACAAATGAAGGTACTCTTTTAATCTCACATCATGTCATTTTTGAAGAAATTAACTTTCCTTTCTCCAACAAAATTATAACTCAATTAGAAAACCCAATTTCAAAACAATGTCTCCCTTTTGTCACTAAATTCATCATTTCACAAGTTGTGTTGACCATGTTACTTATAGATACCAACCCATCTCAAAACACTATACAAAATAATCCCACCAATTCCCATACATTATCATTTGAGCAACCATTTGATCCTATAAACAACTCATATGTAACTTTATAACCTGACTTACTTGATGGTTCTTGTTCCCAGTCCACCTATACAGATTCCTAATAAGATTATTCATTACCTATAAATATAGCTAATACTCATGCCATGATCACTCATTCCAAAACTATCCCCAATCCATCTAGAAAACCACCCAATACTCACACCATGATAACTATATCAAAAGTTGTTTCAGTCACACCCAAAGCCTTTCTTTCCACCCATAATATCGCCTTACCATAAATCATTAAATAAGTTTTATCTCATAAGGGCTAGTTTCAATCCATGAAAGATGAATACAATGCCCTTATAAGAAACAAAACATGGGAATTGGTTCCGTATCATGCTAGTAGAAAGGTTAGTGACAAGGAGTGGCTTTACAAGATTAAGGAATAAGTTGATGGCTCATTCGACAATTTAAAATCTAGGCTAGTTTCCAAAAGTTACTAGCAAGTAACAAATTCTGAATTTATGGAAATGTTCAGCCTTATGGAAAAACATGCCACTGTTTGAGTTTTTTTATCCATTCCCTTAAGTAATCATTGGGTACTTTGACAATTAGACATCAATAACGCCTTTCTCAATGGAAATATACAAAAAGAAGTATACATGAGACAACTTTATGGTTTTGTAGACAAACAATGACCTAACTATATTTGGCATCTAGAAAATTTTTTGTATGGATTAAAGCAAACTCCATGGGCATTGTTTGACACATCATCAGTAGCTTTAACTCAGTTTAGCTTCACAAGGGCAAAGTTTGATGACTCACTCTTCTGTATGACTTATACTACGTACTCCATCTATGTCATTGTGTATGCCGATGATATAATCATCAATGGGTTTCATAAAACCAAGGTGAATGTCTTTATTTAGCTCCTCAATGGATAATTTTCTTTGAAAGACATGGACAACCTACATTACTTTCTAGGAATTGAAGTTTCTCAACTTGCAAATGGTCATTTACTACTTAAGTAAACCAAATACATCAAGTCTATACTTAAAAAGGCTTAACTACTACATGCCAAACCTGATATCATTCCTCTAATTTTAAGTTCAACTTTAAAGGCCAAGGGTGATGAAAAATTTAACAATATAGCTTTATACAAAAGTACTATTGGTACATTTCAATATATCACTATAACACATCTTGATATTACCTTCTTTATCACTAAGGTATGTCAGTATAGAAGTCCCCCTAAATATCCACGTTCGTTATCTCAATGGCACTATAGAACGTGGATTAGAATTCAAGACTTCAATAGCACTCCACATTAATGATTTTTCTGACTCAGATTAGGCACCTTGCCTAGAAACAAGATAATCTACTATTGGTATTTGCATCTTCCTTGGTGCCAATCTAGTTATCTAGTTTGTTAGGAAACAAGCCATTTTTTATGGTCCAGTATCGAGGTTTATTATAGATGTCTTTCCAATGCAGGTGATGAAGTCACCTAATTATAAGCTCTTCTACATGAAATGGGTACACCTACTCCATATCTTCCTAATATCTAGTGCGATAACACCAATGTAGTTTCTTTAATAGCTAACCTTATTCTCCATTCAAAGAATAAACTCATAGAGTTAGACTACCATTTTGTTTGGGAAAAAGTTCTTCAAAAGAAGTTGAGCATCAAATATGTCCTATCTAATGACCAAATAGCACACACCTTATCAAACCTTCCAAGTAGATCCTAGGCAAGTTTGGTATTAGAGCCTTAAGTAGGCAAGGTTATAGTAATAGAAGCTGATGAAAATTAATTACTACCATTCCATCTACACCCATTTAAGGTCAATCGAGGTCATTGAAGGTCAATCGAGGAGCAGTTGTAGCAAGCCCCAAGAGAACCAACCAAAGACATAAGACTCAATAACTCTCAAAGTATAGTAACTCTCAAATATCAACATGGAATGAATGGTAAGATTTTGCTCTTGATCTTCTAGAGTTTCAACCTTATCAGGCATCGACTAAAAATAAAGAAGAAACTATTTCAAGAATAACAAAACTTTGAAAAGAGGACAATATTTTATGCTCTATATATAGAGAAACAGAAAAGATTCTATGAAGATTATAAGGCATTCTTAAAGTATGCCAATAGAATTAGTAAAACACCTAATCTAGATTTCTTTAATTTTATTCAAAGATATACAAAACAAAAGGGAATTACACTTCCAGAAACCAAAACCTTGAAAATATTCACAAACATTTCTCCTTATCTTCGAGAGAAAAGGTTATAGAAATTCATCCTCTAGTAGCTACTGTAAAAATAGCTGATAAAGCTCTTATCGTTCTTTTAAGCAAGGGTCTCCTACCTAGAATGCCCTAGCTACAAGTGAAATCAGTTAACTATGTGATAGAACAAGCTATTACATCAACTTGTTTTACAAATAGTTAGTAGCCAGTTAACTCGAATAGAAACTTTATACAAACACCTAAAAATATTCCTTTTCTTCAGAAGCCTCATCCTCGTCCAAATTTAGTTTAAAGAAAGGAAAAAATCAACCAACCTATCCCAGATTTTTCAAGCTTTAACCCTAGAAAAGAATAGAATAAGCCAAAGTTCTTAAAAAAACTTTACTCTAGACTCTCAAATTTAGAGTCAAAAGAACAATTTAAATCCATTAAAATGATGGAGGAACAAGACATATCATAAATGTCTAATGAAGAAATTGAAGTTAGATTGTGAAGGAATCCTTAATGCAATCAAACAAACTATAGAAGAAAATGGTGAACCCTATCATATTGAAGATGCAGTTCACACACTGGTCTATACTATCTTATTACATTTTGTTAGAATGTGAAGAATCCAAATGGATAAAAGTCATGAACAGTTAATTAATTTAAGATGTCTAACTTTATCCTATATTAAATGGTATAAGGATGTCTTTCTTTCTAAAGTACTACAATGAGATGATAGTAATGGTGATTTTTGGAAGGAAAAATTTATATTTGAACTTCTAACATTATTTATAGATAAAAATTCATACTTATTGATCTACCTATATAAGGTAAAGACCGCTCGGTAGTTCAACATCGATTAAAATTTCCCTTTCTATGTAATATAATTTCCTTTTGTAAAAAATTCCTTCATTATTAATATAACTATTCTACAGTTTCTTAATTTCTTCTTATCTTCCGCATCGATTAAAATTTCCCTCTATTTGTAATATAATTTTCTCTTGGAAAAAAGTCCTTTATTAATAATATAACTATAATGTAGTTTATTAATTTCCTCTTATCTTCCATTTATACAATTATCCAACCTTCTAAGGAGATCCTAGGAAAATTTGGTATCAAAGCCATAATTAGGCAAGGTTAGAGTAATAGAAGCTGAAGGAAAGCAATAAACATAAGGAAATTATGAATACAAATAAATTTTTATCTTATCTTCTATATTGATTAAAATTTCCCTCTCTTTATAATATAATTTTCACTTGTAAAAAATTATTTCATCAATAATATAACTATCCTTCAGTTTATTAATTTATTCTTATCTTCTGTATCGATTTAAATTTCCCTCTCTTTGTAATCCCACCAGTTCCCATACATTGTCATTTGAGTAACAACCTGATGCTATAAACAACTCATTTGTAATCCTACAACTTGACTTACTTGATGGTTCTTGTTCATAGTCCACCAATACAGATTACTAATAACATTCTTCATTACCTATTAATACAGCTAACACTCATGCCATTCTCACTCATTCTAAAACTCTCTCCTCTTTATCAACAAAGCCACCTAATACTCACATCATGATAAATTGATCAAAAGTTTCTTTAGTCACACCCAGAGCCTTTCTTGCCACCCATAATATCACCTTACCCCAAATTGTTAAACAAGTTTTGGCTCATAAGAGCTAGTTTCAATCCATTAAAGATGAATATGATGCCCTTATAAGAAAAAATACATGGGAATTGGTTACGTATCATGCTAGCAGAAAGATAACTGATAATGAATGGATTTTCAAGATTAAGGAATAAGTTGATGGCTTATTGGACAAGTTAAAATCTAGGCTAGTTTCTAAAGGTTACTTGCAAGTAGCAGATTATGACCTTGTGGAAACATTAAGCCCTGTGAAAAAACATGCCACTGTTTGAGTTTTTTTATCCATTCCCATAAGTAATCATTTGGTACTTCAATAATTAGATATGAATAATGCCTTTCTCAGTGGCAATCTACAAGAAGAAGTATACATAAGATAACTTACTGGTTTTGTAGATAAAAAATGACCTAACTATATCTGCTATTTGAAAAAATCATTGTATAGATTGAAGCAATCTCCACGATCATTATTTGACACATTATCGGTTGCTTTAACTCAGTTTAGCTTCACAAGGGAAAATTCCGATGACTCACTATTCTGTATGACTTACACTACATACTCCATCTATGTCATTGTTTATGTCAATGATATGATCATTAATAGGTTTCATACACTCAAGGTGAATGCCTTTATTTAGCTCTTCAATGGAAAATTTTCTTTGAAAGACATGGAAAACCTACATTACTTTCTAGGAATTGAAGTTTCTCAACTTGCAAATGGTCATTTACTACTTAAGTAAACTAAATCATCAAGCCTATACTTAAAAAAAGCTCAACTTCTTCATGCCAACCTGGTATCATTCCCCTAATTTCAAGTTCAACTTTAAAGGCCGAGGGTGGTGAAAACTTTAGCAATGTATCTTTATACAAAAGTACTATTTGTGCTTTTCAATATGTCACCATAACACGACTTGATATTTCCTTCTCTATCAATAGGGTGTGTTAGTACAGGAGTCTTCCTAAAGATCCTCACTAGACAGTAGTGAAGAGAATCATTCATTACCTCAATAGCACTATAGATCATGGGTTAGAATTCAAGCCTTCAATAACACTCTATATTAATGGTTTTGTTGACTTATTGGTCATCATACCTAGAAAAAAGATAATCTACTTTTGGTATTTGCATCTTCCTTGGTGCCCCATACGCGCATGGTTGCATGCACCAGCCGCACGTCTTCTGCGCCAACAGCACGTGTACCGAGATTTTTGCAACCCATACGCACGCCAACCTGTCTAAACGCATCCAAATTCAAATTTTGAAATATTTTCCCCTTTTTGACCTTTTACTCATCTATAAAAGGACCCTCTTCTCCCATTCCAAAACACAAATTTTCTGAGCACTTTCTCTCTCTAGCTTTTTCTCTCTCTATAAAGTTTTCATTTTTTAGTTTTTAAGTTCTTCTCTTTTTGAGAACTATTTATGTTTTTATAAATTTTTAGTTTTTGATTTAATAAACAGATATGCAAATCCGTTTGGATGTTTTCGAGCAACAAAATTAGTATCAAACTGTTGTAAGAATTCTATTAAGGTATAATTTTAATGGATTATTTACATTTATCTTTTTATGTTTTATGTTTTATTATTATATGTTATATTTAATTTGTCTGTGATTAAATTTAATATGGTTGGCTGTTTGTAAATATGATATAATTATAATGTTATTATGCTTGCGAAATATTAAATAGGTAAAACATTTCCGTAAAATAAATTGATTTTGTTTTTATTCAAGATTTTATAGTAAGGATGTTAGAGAAATACATTATTTTTCATTACAAACTTAAATCTGAAAATTAGATTTTTAGGTTTAATTATCCAGTCTAATTTAGAGTAGTGTTTTTTTATTTGTTAGTACAATCGTCTGGTAGTTAGAGTAAAATTCTATTTCAAAAGTCTTTTATAAGAACTATTATTCGAAAATGTATTGACATCATATTTTCGGTATTGGTTTTAAAACTTGAAAGTTAGTACTTAGAAAATTAAATTCTTAGGTTTAATTTGGACACCTTGAATAAAGTCTAATTATTTGACTCTGCCTAAAGTTGTGATTAGATGGTTTGCTATTTTCTTAGAAATAAAACTGAAATTTAATATTTAATTAATTAATAGGCCCTACCTAAGGATATTAGTTAGTTAATATTAAACAAAAAAAATTTGGGCCCCGCCTAAGGACACTTTCATACCAAAAAGAGAAAATAAACAAATATAAATTTATATCTATAATAACCTAAATAATATGAGCAAACATAATTAACTTAATTATTATATCCTTAAATACTCTACCGTTATTAATGATAAAATTTGTATTATTGTTTATTGAATCTATATCTATGATTATGTTTATTTTTCTGTTATTAGATTAGAAAACAAACAAACCAAAATATCGTGACATGATGTTTAGGATTTAATTTCGTTTTTAAGATTTTGAATAATAAATTAAAAATCATATATATTCTTTCCTTAGATCGATCTTGAGAGTATACTTATCATTTTTTATAAAATGATTCGTGCACTTGCGAGAGTTTTATAAATAATAAAACCACCAAAAATATTTCACAAGATTGATGTTTGTAATGCCAGTCATGTGATTTCATTCATCAATAGTCATTTGCGTGTATGCTGCATGTTTTCAATATATGTAGCATTTACATTACATTGTCAAATGCTAACATATGATAAAGTTGTTATTATTGTGATGACTGTGACCAAAATCTATTAGGATTGTGACATGCAAAATAGTTCTATGAAGGAATTATTTAAGAAATCTTCTTCAATCTTTTCTCTCTCTCCGTTTACAATTGTTCATGCATACCTCAAGAAAGCTATGAAAATAAAAATGAGGAATTAAACAAGAATTTCTAGAAAGTGATCATCTTTGGGTACTACTTTGAGAGTACCTAAGAAACTATTTAGCAATGTCGCTAACATTACTTCTTATATAGTAAGAACATGTAGAAGTGTTAGAGAAAAGGGGTCTCTAATTTCAAGTCTTTAACTTCAAGGAGCAACAGGAGGA
The DNA here is from genome assembly GCA_033030585.1 of Hippophae rhamnoides. NCBI lineage: Eukaryota > Viridiplantae > Streptophyta > Magnoliopsida > Rosales > Elaeagnaceae > Hippophae > Hippophae rhamnoides. The sequence continues at coordinate 26,685,727 of CM065431.1, read as the reverse complement.
AGAGAAAGGGTAGAAGTAGTGTTAGTACTAGCTCTCACATATAAATGAGTAGTCATTCCCTCACATGAGATCTAATATAACCATGCTTACCATAGTGGTGACAAGAAGGTAGAAAAATTCAAACAAGGGTAATAGATTATCATCAACGTGGTAAGAAGAGGTAGTGTGAGATTGATAACTTTTTACGAAGAATGGTGAAAAGAGATAAAATATAGTTTGGATGGGTTTTATACTTTTTAGTGATTTTAATGTAAGTGATACATTTAGAAGCTTCAATGAATACCCTTAGAAAACTACAGAAGCCCAATCAGAGCACACCATATGTCACCTATATATTACTTCCACATTCTGTGATATTTTCGTTTGCCACGTCAGTCGTCACATTAGACGACATCATTCGTTTCACGAATTGCATGGCACTAGCTCAGCACATGCCACAGTTAGTTCCCTACTGTGTACCATGTGCTGCGTGTGCATTCACTTTTCTTTTTATTCTATGCCACGTGGCACTCAACTAACTGTCCAAATATATCTTTTAGCCTACAATTCCTTTTACAAATCTGTCATTTAGCAATTGGAAGTGAATCAAAAGATCATAATTGTCTTCATGTTCTCCTCATATTCATTATTCCTTGTCAAAGCAATATCCTTTTTTGAGACTTTGAAATGGCCTCATAATCAAGTGTTTCTTATTTCTTCGGTTCTACTTGGAATTTATATCTTATGCTGATTTTATCTCTAATTTTCTTGTTGTTAAAACCATAGCTGAACCATGTGAGTAATTTTGAAAAAAGACATTAAATTAAGTATAAAAAGAGTATCCTACGTTGATTAAGTACTTATAAATAAATATAAACATTATGATCTTTTGATTAATTTTTTGTGATTGAAAAATTCTTGATTCTTATAGATTTTGACACAAAAATAATTCAATAAGTGGTGACATCTCACCAGTTTACTTTCATTTTTATAGCTAGAAATGATGTACAATTTAGATTAATTGCTTGGAAATGATCTCTCATATGAAGTTTTACTTCTGGTCATTTGCTTGAAGAGGATCCCTTTGGAATTTTAGTGTTCACATAGTTATTGTAAGATTAATGTTGTGTTCACGTATACCTAATATTTTTACTAGAAGAATCATCTGCCAGCACAATAGTTTGCATGTTCTTTCCATATTTTTTAGCTTATTTTCCCAAAAACCCCATGAGACCCAAAAATACCACAATTTAGAGCACTTTCTTCACATTTTTGAGATAGAGAGCTTTCAGGCAAGAATTTGGGATTTTTGCAGCATAGAGCAACACCTTTTGGAGAGCTTCTTCACAAGAGTTGCCTCATCTCTCTCCATTAATTCCAATCTTTACGTTCCTTTTACCTTTTTCTCTTGTTTTTATTGTTTTATATCTGAGTATTTTTGAGTAAAGCTTCCTTTCTAAGGATTTAATGAAACTCATTTTATATAATATTATATTATTAATTTATTATTTTGTAAATAAGTGTTTGAATTATCCAGTTTAATGTGATTGATGCTCATATTTAAATAGAACATTTAATTTGATAATTTATTAATTTTATACAATTAGATTAGATTGGTATGAAATTGTAAACCTATATGAAATTAACATATGTGTAATGGTACAAGAAATTCCACGTTATTATGTAGGTTGTAAAGTATTAATTTTAGGTGTTTAATATCACATATATACTTAAATGACCATAAAAATATGTGTTTAGAATATTTGGATTAAGATTACTACGACGATAAACATGTAGGTGATAATTATTTAAGTAGAATTAGATTAATAATTAAAACTCATTTTATTATTTAAAACATATATAAAATCTTGGAATTAAAATGGATAAATTGATTTTCCTATTCCTCTTAATTATTGTGAAAAATTTGAATTGTAATCATTAATTAAAATTAATTAATCATTAATTAAGTAGTTTAAATTACTTTATCAATATAACCGTGTGAATTGTGTACCATGTTTACAAAATTAGAATTATACTCCTTGAGGATGATATTTGTGTTTATTTTTGTGCCATTGATGGAGAGACAATAGCTTTATATTTAATAACATTATTTCAAATAGTAGTAAAACTTTAGGGAATTTAATTTTTTATTTTCTTTGGTGTATGAACAGGTTATTACGTGGACAATTGATTTCTTTTGATCTTGAAATTAAGATAACTTTAAAAAAGATAACAAGGACCAAAGTTTACAATAATCAACTAATTATTATGGATCCACCACGGTCATAACATGTGCCACCAATACCATTGGTACAACATGACGGGCAAGCCCCCAAAGCCTTGAGGGATTTTGTTATGCCTATGGTTGATAAAGTTTATACTTCAATCCAAAGACGAGGAGTCAATGGAAATAACTTTTAGTTGAAGCCTTTTATCATTCAAATTATGCAAGTAAACCAACATGGAAGTTTGGATAATAATGACCCATATGCTCACATATCATCCTTCTTGGAGATTCGAGAAACTTTTAAACAAAATGGAGTCTTCGAAGATGCTATCCGTTTACGTTTGTTTCCAATATATTTGAGGGATAAGGCCAATGGTTGGCTCAATTCTCAACCTACAAGTCCTATTTCTACATGCTAGGACTTGGCACAAAAATTCTTAACCAAGTATTTCCACCTTCCAAAGTGGCCAAGATGAGAAACACCATCACCTCCTTTGTTTAATTTGATGGGGAACTGTTATATGGGTCTTGGGAAAGATTTAAAGAGTTGCTTTGCATTGGCTTGTTTAAAAAAACAAAAACAATAATAAATGTTGTCACGAGTGGACCTATTATGGGAAAGATGGATGAAGAAGCATTTAGCTTAGTTGAGGAGATGGTGGTTAATAGCGCTCAATGCTTAATGGAGAAGATATCAATATGAAGAGAAATAGGAGTGAATTAAGTGGAAGCAATAATGGGTCTCACTACTCAATTATCTATGTTGATTTCTAAACTTGACAATAATGTGGGAAAGGTAAATATAGTACAAACTTCATCCTTGGTGTGTGATTTGTGTAATGGAAATCATGGACCTGGAGTTGATTAATTATGTTGGGAATTTTAGTAGTCAAAACAACCCATATTTCAAAATTTACAATTCCATTGGAAAAATCATCCAAATTTCTTAGGGAGCAACAACAATGATCAAAGAAGTGGACCTTCAAACTAACCACTATTTTCACCACCTAGTTTCCTACAACTTACACAAGAAAATAACTTAGCTTAAATGACAAGTTTGATGTTGTGATGGGTATGATGAATGATTTGAGACTTGTATTGATTCTTAATTTGAGATTGAGAGTTTCATATGTCAAAACAATTGGAAAAATGTCAATTAAACTTACGACCCATTCATATATCTGGGACCTATAAGGGAAGTGGATATACCAATCTCTGGGTATTAACAATGATTAGCTAGAAAGCCTCAATTGATCCAAATGAGGCCTACATCATTTCTTATGCTAAATACTATTTAGGATTTTGCCTCAACACATGATCAAATAGATTAAAAAACATGGTAGATTCCATCAACTTGCATAACTCACTACAAATTATCTCTCAACAAGAACACCAAAATCAATCATGAACTTGTGCATAAAAATTTGAATCAATTCAATCAAAACTAGCAAGCATATCACATGATTAATGTAAGTATATTAACAAGGATGTTACATTCCCTATCCTCATCATGACAACAAATATATCATTGGGTTTATATGTTTCATATCAAGCATGCACACATTTAATTCCATATATTTATCAATTTCTACCCAAATCGTGATTAAAATCATACTAAAAATAAATATATTTCCTAAAAATTGAAAATGCATTCTAAATACTAAAGTAGGGAATAAAGTTCCCTCACCCAAACTTAAATTACACATTGTCCCCAATATGCACATATAAATATGAAAAAGTAAAAGGAAAGAAAACTCCCTTAGTCTTGGCACACCTCATCTGTCGTTGAAACTACTCAATCTTGTTACGCCATTTCTCTCCACATGTATTCACCTATGAATCAAAAACAATAAAAATATAAGTAGAATAACATTGGTTTGCCTCCCCTACCAACATCATGTTTAACATTCTTGACTAGATGAGCATATCAACTTCTAAGGTAGATCCACCATGGTTATCATAGATGTTTCATTTGATAATTGATCTCTAGGATAGTGTTTCACTATATGTCCATTAACCATGAACCAATCTTTATTTTTGTTTTCTAATTCAATAGCTTTATGGTTGGTTACCTTAGGGATGATGAATGGATCTGGCCATCTACTCTTTAGTTTTCCCATAAATAACTTAAGTCTTTGAGTAGTACAATAATGCTTTCTATCCTAATTCAAAGATACGATGACAATTTTCTTCTCATGTCATATTTCTATCTTTTCTTTGTAAAGCTAGGAATTCTCATAAGCATTCCATTGTAGTTCATTCAATTCATTTACTTGTAGCATTCTTTTCTCACCAGTTGCATCTATTGATACTTAACTTTTTTAATGCCCAATATGCTTTATGTTCCAATTCTAGCAACAAGTGACATGCCTTTCCATAAACTAGCTTATATGGGGTGGTACCAATTAGTGTTTTAAATGCAGTTATGTATGACCATAAAACATCATCCAACTTAAATAACAAATCCTTCCTAGAGATGTTAACAGTCTTCTCCAAAAGAAAATCCACTTCTCTAATGGATACCTTCGCTTGCCTACTTGTTTGGGGATGGTAGGGGTGGACACTTTATGCTTAATCCCATACTTAGACAATAAGGACTTAAAGGCTTTAATGCAAAAATGACTACCTCAATCACTAATAGTGATCGTAAGAGTTCCAAACTTAGTGAAAATGTTTTTCTTTTCAGAAATTTCAAGACAACATTGACATCACATTTAATGTTAGTTATGGCTTCTACCCATTTTGACACATAATCAACTCCTTCAAGTATATATTGGTTACCAAAGGATGAAGGGAATGGCCATATAAAGTCAATATCCTAAACACCAAACGGTTCCACTTGAACTATACTATTTAGGGGAATCTCATCTCTTTTTAATAAATTACCTATCATTTAGCATCTATCACACATATTTACATCAATTTAAGCATATTTAAATAGTGTAGGCCAAAAATAACCAGATTGAAGCACCCTAGTTGTTGTTTTTGTGCTCCTAAAGTGACCTCCATAGTCTGGGTTGTGGCAATGGTAAAGAATACTTCCAACTTCATCATAAGGGACACAACTTCTCAAAATACCATCACCGTATTCTTTATAGAGGTAAGGATCATCCCAAAAATTCTATTTAATATCATGAAAAATTTTATTTTTTGTTACCATGTGAGGTCTGATAGAAGACTGTTGGCAGCTAGGAAATTTGCAATGTGTGCATACCATGGGATTTCTATTTGAGCTAGTGAAAGAGTTGCTCATCTGGAAAGGATTTCCCAATCATATTGACATTCATTTTTTCTTCCCTTTCAAATCTAGACATATGGTTTACTACCTACTTTTCTATTCCTTTTTTATCACATATTTTCAAGTCAAATCCTTGTAAAAGGAGAACCATCTTATCAATCTTGTTTTGGCATTCTTATTTTTCATGAGATACTTTATTACAAAATTATATATATAGATAGTCACTTTGGTTCCAACTAAATAAGATATGAATTTCTCAAAGGCATATATAATGGTAAGAAGCTTTTTCCCTATAGTAGCATAATTCATTTAAGCCTCATTCAATGTCTTGCTTGCATAATATATGACAAGGAACATTTTGCCTCTTTGTTTCTATCCAATAATAGAAATTATGACTGGAAGTGTCTAGCAGAAATTATGACTAGAAATGTCTCATTCAAACCTAAAAATGTATAATTGAGATGGATTCATAAAGGTTTGAGATCTAATTTGGATGGCTCCTCAATGGATGGTTCAAGCCTAGATTTTTCCTCAAGACACTCCATAGCCATATTAGATACTCACATGGGAGGGATAGCCTCCAAATAGTTCACATAATCAACAATATCAATTTGCATCACATATTCCACAATTCTATAATTAAAGTACGTTGAGTTGTTTCCTAATGAATTTATTTCATTGTTCATAGCAACATCTATTAAAGTCTCAAGTGTAGGTGGTTGAATAGATTTAGTTAAATTATCATCATGAGTGTGTGTGTGTGTGCAAAAGTGATTATCATGGTGTTCATCATTACGTGTGTTCACAAAATTAACAAGCACGTATTCTAAAGCATCAGTAGGGCAAATGTTATAAAAACATTAGTGCATAGCGTATCAGTAACATCCATCTTAAAGAAATCACTAGTATTATCGGTATTAGGAAACTTAATTGCTTTAAAAACATTAAGTGTTACCTATTCATTCTGCACTCTTATTGTAAGCTCACTTTTTTCTACATAAATGGTGCTCTTTCGGTTGTAAAAAATGGACGACTAAGTATGATAGGAATGTCACTATCCTCCTCTATGTCTAGTATAATGAAATATGCTAGAAAGATGAATTTTTCCACTTTTACTAGTACATCTTCTACCAGACCCCCAAGGTGGCCTGATTGACTTATCTATCATTTATTATGTTATTGAAGTTGGTTTGGCTTCATAAACACCCAAACTTTTTAAAATCGATAGTGGCATAAAGTTAATGCTAACCCCAAGTCTTATAGTGCCTTGCCAAAGTGTATATTCCCAATTGTGCAAGAGATGTCAAAGCTACCTAGATATTTTAGTTTTTGTGATAGTTTTCTATCAAGGATGGCATAACGACCTTCAGTCAAGCTTATTGTCTCATTATCTCCAAGACTCATCTTCTTAGCATTAGACATGAGTCTTATCAATTTGGCATATGAAGGCATCTGTTCAAGTGCATCTACATGTCTAACTTTTGCTTTAGTAATCTTTAAAGGAAAGAAATATTGAGTTTGTCAATTTGGGCTTTATCCAATTCCAAACCTATAAATGAGACTTTGTGACCAAGTATGATGTCCTCTCCAAGCATAAAATGGTATTTTTCCTAATTAAGAACAAGGTTGGACAATTCATATCTTTAACGAACCCTTACAAGATTTGTAAGGTAATCACTTCCCTTTATTTTCAAACTCGAACCTAGGTAATCCATTCTTCTCGTACCTTACCTCTTTTTTATGTTTTGTGGCTTTTTTGTAAACAATTCATAGAGAAGATACTTTAGGCTTGGGCTCTTGGGAGAGTCCTCAATACCCTAACGCCAGTGATGATTCGGGGTCAAACTCTTCTAGCGAGGTAAACCAATCTTTGGATCAGCCATCTTCCTCTATCATTCACCCTCAGGTTATCCAACCATTAGGTTGAATGTGTCTAAGACTCAAATATTAGTGGCTAGGACGTGTAGGAAAAAACGAGGAATATAGGGTTTAGGGAACCTATAGGTCGTACTAGGGGTTAAGGAAAACCTATAACATCCCATCCTCGGTTCAAATAATGATTCCACCAAAAGGGGCCTGTGATAGTAACCAACCTCCATCTGGATGGATCGTCTTTCATGAGAAGGCTTTATGGTTGGGGGTGAGGTTTCCTTTCTACCCTATCATAAGGAGATTTTTGGTTAGGACTCAACTTGCGTTTCTATCAAGTTGATGCCTAATGGGTAGAGGTATCTACTCTACCTAACGGTGATATACTAGGTGCTCAGGATGGATTTATAGATGCCTAAGTTTAATGAAGCTTACGTCTTGAAATAGAACCCCACAGACCTGAAGTGGGTATATATGTCTTTGAAGTAGTACCAGGGTATAAATATAGCCCTCCCTAAGAATGAGAAGAATTGGAAGGAATACTTCTTCTATGTATCAAGCTAGTGGGAATCCCCTACTAGCAACACAAGGTTGATAAGGAGCATTTGGAATGACACTAAGGTCATGATAAGGAATATGGGTTCGTTCATCATGACCATGAGTCTAGATACGAAGCAACGACTGGATAATATCCAAAACTATCTCCCTCAAAAAACCCCATGGAGGCATCTGCAAAACACCCTGCATTTTTTTGCATGCGGGTTAATAAGACATGGTTCAGTGGAGCCCCCATTAGGACTATTTGTAAACCCCAAGCTCCTTCCAAGCATCGAACCCCTCCCATAAACTTTGGGGGAAGGTTTGAGGTGGCTGTTGATGATGGTGAACTAGCCCTAAGACTTTAACTTTTCTCTTTCTTTTTTTTGGATGTGACCTTATGGTAATAACACCTCATTCTTATTTTATATATATGGAGTTCATTGTCGCCTAACTCTTGTCTCGATTGTAGAGCAAGGTTGCTTTCTCAAGGGAGAGCTCCCAAAAGGGTACACCTTTAGTTTCTAGGAGGGACTCTTTTAAAGGTAAAAAGAAGAGTAAATCCTCTGGGTAGGAAGGTCTTTCTCTCCCCTTTAAAAGGAAGAAGAAAGTGACCATCGTTGAGCCCACGCTCAACCCAGAGCCATTGAATGTCTTTGACCCTTTATCAATGTCGCAAGAGGAATATAACTCTTTATCTCCCTACTCGAGTCCTAAAGAACCTGGCCACCTTATATAGGATTCTAGGAAAGGAAAGGTTTCCTTAATTATCTTACCATCGACATGGATAGGGTATATCTATATTGAGGCTTGGCGCCATAACAGCTCGATCCTTAAGCCATCTTCCAACCAAAGCTCACGAGAAGTAGTTCTAGGCCATATGTGAGGATATGGGCTCTGATGATGTCATATGTTGTCACCTATATCAGGTATGTTGACTCTACCTCGCCATTTTTGTTCATAATAATTGTTTTTACAAGTTTGACATCGTGACATTTGTTTGACCTTGCACCTTTCTTTTCTTTCAGTTGCAACTACTCTATGATTTTGACAAGACTCGAAATGTAGGGCATTTGAAGGATGAACTGGTATAGGATAAACAAGGCCATGCGTCTACTTGGTCTAGGTATACCGTGCTATTGATGAAGGTAAACAAGTCGGAGGGCAAGGCCATTAATAAAGAGGAAAAATTGAATAAGGTTGTCCCCAAGCTGAATGAGTATTCCAAGCATATTATTGAGCTCAAAGAGGCTCAAAGACAAGCCAAGGGTGAGACTGAGGCTTCCCGGAAGATATCCGAGGCTACAATTGAGGAGGTCAAGAAGGAAAAGGCTGAGCTTGATGCTATGGTCAAGTAGCTTAATTTGAGCGTCGAGATGGGGTACAAGCTGGCCATGGAATCCTTTAAAATGGAAGCTAAGAAGGACCTAGAGGAGTACTATTTTCACATTCCAAATATCTCGGTCACTCCTCAATATATGCCTACTAAATCTCAAGAAGGGGGAGAGGAGGAGGGCTCGGACTCCAGTGAGATTGAGGACGAGCCCGAGGCAACATGTGTAAGAGAAGGACATGATGATCATTAATTTTCTAGCCTGTACTCTTTTTAACTTTTTGACCTTGACGCCACTTATACTTGTGTGGTTGAGAGCTCAACCTTTGTAATTCAAACTTTATTAAATAAAAAATCAATTTCATTAACAAAAAATAAATTTGTCTGAATCATTTTATATTTATGATGTTGACCTACCCACTTGTGTTTGGAACATATGTCACCTTCCTTTTTCTCATCATCATCCCCTATAAAAGGGGGTTAAGGATAGTTGTTTAATCCATGCAATATAAATATTTACTAATTCCTCCTTTTTTGGTGGAAATCTATGGATTCTGATCGAACCAACTGACATTCTATTTGAGCTTTGAAAATGTAAAATGGTAGGCTTAAAGAGCGAGGTTAGGGAACTAAAAGTTGAGGTGTTCAAACTCGATGGAAAGTTAAGTCCCTTTGAGGAGAACAAGTGAGAGCTCACTTCTTATAAAGAGAAATTAATCCAAATTCAAGTTCGAGAGAAGATCCTAACTAAAATGGCCACCCTTGTAGACAGAGAATCCTATTGGGAAAATTTCTATATAAAGCGATCTGAAAGGGTGGTCCTCAAGGTGATGGAGGTCACTAAAGAATTGGAACGTGTAGTGCTTGCATTGAGGTATGTTCCTCTCGAAAGGGTTACCCATGCACAAAAGAAGATCATTGAGATTCAAGCCGAGTTGTTACCTCTAATGGAAGAAATTGATGACCCGGACACTAGTCACATGTCTAAGCGTCTGAGGAATTTTTAACCCTCTGAGTGATCAAGCTATGTATTAATAAGTTTTTCAAAAGAATTGTAATTTCAGATAATAAAAATGTTCTTGATAGCATCCACTTGTGATGCTCGACCATTATATATTTTTTATTAGGGGTTGAAACCTACCATTGTCGAGGCGCTATCTGGTTCTTAACTGAGGTGATTATCCTATGACATAAAATAGTGGGAGAGAGAGCTCTACTTGGTTCCTGATCGAGGTGCTCAGTTCTCCCTTCAATTTCAGATTGTCAACCTAGTTCCTTATCGAGATGGAAAACTCATCAATTTTGCAAATGTTAGGGCGCTCTACCTGGTTATTAACTGAGGTGACTAGCACATTACATAAATCAGTGGGGGAAGGAGCTCTACCTAGTTCCTAACAAAGGTGGATAACTCGTGACTCTTGCATCGGTCAGGGTGGGGCTCTATAAGGTTCTTAACTAAGGTGATCAACCTGTGACATAAATTAGTGGGGGAGGAAGCTCTACTTGGTTCCTGATCGAGGCCATTTCAATGTCAAAGCACTAACATGGTTCCTGGTTGAGGTGGAAAACTTATGAATTTTGCAAGTGTTAGGGTGATCTACCTAGTTCTTAACCAAGGTTATCAGTCTATGGCATAAATAATTGGGAGACTTCTGGGAGAGAATCATTTGTTGAAGGGGGTCATTCCATAGATATGCATATGATGGTACATGAAAGTGGTAAATTAATATACATTAGAAGTAATATTTCTTCAAGTGTATGGAATTCTAGCTTGTGCCATGCTCAGTTCCTTCATTGCTTTTCAATAAGTAGGCCCCTCCTAGATTTTTCTCAGTTACTTGATAAAGTCCTTTCCAATTTATACCATTTTACCAGCTCTTCATTCCTTCTTATTAGGCAAGACCCGTTTGAGAACCCAATCGCCTATGGCGAATACTTTAAAATGCACAACCTTGTTATAATAATATGATACTTTTCTTTTCTATTTGATTATCCTCCTCAAAGCTTCATCCTTTTTCTCTTCGACAAGGGTCAACTCGATTGCTCTACTCGCCTCATTCTATTCTTCTATTAGGACCTACCTAGAAGTAGGTATTGCAACTTCAATTGGTATTACTACTTCAGGGGGTCTCGTCAGTGTCAATGGACAGCTTAGCTGTCTATAACAATTTTATTGTAATTTGTTGTCCATATTCATTTAGTTGTCCACAGTTGTTGTCCATAGTCATTTTTAGTTGTAAATAACTGTCCATAAATAGTTGTTCATAGTTGTCCATAGACAGCAATCCATGGTTGTCCACAAATGTCCATAAACAGCTATCCACAGCTGTCCATAACCATCCACAACTGTCCATAGACAACTTTGTTGTATTTTGTAGCTTTGTTGTATTTTGTAAAGTCTATAAATAGAAAGAAATCATAAGACCAAATCATTCAGTCATTTTCATACAACATTCTTGACTTATTTTTGACATGGTATTAGAGCTTCTTTGAAAAAAAAGTATTCTTCGGCAATCTTTGTTTAAGGCCATTTTCTCGGTTTCTTTAATTTTGGCATTCTATTTCTGAGGAAATCTTCATTGAAATTTCTAGCATTTTCTGCTAAACAAGTGTTATTCGGTAATCTCTGTTTAAGGTCCTTATCTCGGTTTCTTTAATTTTTTGAATATTTCTTGGGTTCCATTTACTTGCAATGGACACTACACCAGTGTGTGTTAAGTTTACAGGAAAAAATTGCTCTACCTAGGTTTTCCAGTTTGAACTTTACCTCAAGGGAAAAGACCTTTGGAGCCATATTGATGGCCCAGATGTTACACCAACATCTGACACTACCAACTCTAAGGAAGTCGTATCTTTTCCTTCTTAGGCTATGCTTTATGCTCAAATCATTTCTTGGCTTCTAAGTTTGGTGAAGCCATATATCATCACCAACTTGATGGCTCATCACTTTGCTCAATCTATGTGGAATTATTTGAAGAAAGTTTATCATTAAGACAATGATGCTTGTCGCTTTCATTTGGAACATGCGATTTCCATGTTCCAATATTGTAGTCTTTCTGTTCATGATTATTACTCAACATTTTTGACTCTTTGGAATGAATATACTGATTTAGTTACAGCAAATGTTCTTGTTGATGCTATATCAACTATTCATAATCTTCATAGGACTAGCAAGCGTGATCAATTTCTTATGAAATTATGCCCAAAATATGAATTGGTTTGCTCTTTTCTATTGAACAAATCTTTTTTTCCCTCTCTGGATATTTGTTTTGGTGACTTACTTCACGAATAACAACTTCTTAGTACTAAAGCTATTATAGAATTTGGTGACTTACTTCATGGCAGTTCCACGACGACAACTATGAATTATGCTGCCCAAGGGCATGGATCACCTATGCCTTCTAAAAATCTGCAATGTTTCTGCTGCAAAGAATATGAGCATATTGCTGCCAATTGTCCTAAAAAGTGTTGCTCGTATGGCAAGAAAAAGGGTCATATTATCAAAGAATGTCGTATTTCCCCCATAATCGTCAAGCCCAAGCATTTCAGACTTCTGTTGTTGTTCCTCCAGTAGAAACTATTGTAGCACATATGTCTTCCTCAAGTGATTCTCTTAATCTTGCACCTCTTACAGCAACTTACTGCACTCCTGAAATGGTGCAACAGATGCTAATTTTGGCATTATCTACAATGGGATTTCAAGGTAAAAATTCTATTACACTTTGGTATGTAAACTCGAGGGCTTCTAATCATATGATGAATACTCCCATAACTTTGTCTCATGTTCGGCCTTATGTTGGCCAATATACTATTCATACTACCAATGGAAGTTCTTTGCTAATCGAAGTTGTTGGAAATACCTCTTCAACATTTATTGATGTGTTTCTTGCTTCTCAACTTTCTACAAATCTCATTTCTATTGGTCAATTAGTTGATAACAATTGTGCTATTAAATATTTTGGTGATGGTTGTGTTGTGCAAGATGATAGGAGTCAAATTATTGCATTTTTGTTATGCTTTAAAGGTTCATATTTGTGTGAAAATTGCGTTTTATTTTATTATTTAATCCACAAATGTCATTTCATAGGCATTTCGTGTTTAAAGTGCAATTTCACGTAAAATCATAATTATGGAGAAGTTTGGGACAAATTTCAATGACCGAGATTGAGTGCAAATAAAAAGAAAACAAAAGTTCAACATTTGGAATTTAGCTGCCGGCAAGAATATTCTCGCCGCGGGCAAAAATCTTACCGAGAAAATGTTGAAAATCACGCAGGGAACACAGATTTTGGCAAAACAATTTCGCCACCGGCCAAGTACATCTAGCCGCCGGCCAAGTGCATCTCGCCGCCAGCCAAAATAATCCCGCCGCCGGCGAGATTTAGCGGAACCAAAATCGTAAGTTTTCCAGAAATCTTTCCGCGGCGAGAATAACTTCGCACCCGGCGAGTTTCGTTCGAAAATATTTTTTTATGTTATTTTGTTCCAAAATTTCCCTCCAAAACCCTAGATCTATGTATACATTATGATGGAGAAGGAGGGGACGGCAGGAAGCACAGTTCAAAGGCATTTTTGGAGAAGAGAAGGAAATTTTGGAGAAACTTGAAGGATCTTCACCATTGTTGCTACCAAGCCTTCATCTTCTAGAGTTTTTCATCTCTTCTCCTTAGTTTTTATATTCTGCAGTTTATTGATATTTGTTATTCATGGATTCAATTGAAATAATGTTTGTTCTTATTTTCGTTATGAACTAATTCGTTTTTACTAAGGCTATGATGTAGTTGAATCATGAAAATTTGATTTCTTGTGTTATCGTTATATGAATTCATTGTTTTCAAGTTGAGTATTTATTTCCATGCTTAATGCTTTTAAATTTCTGATCAAGATTTAAATGATGTGTTGCATTATATTGAGACCGAGAGGAGATGTGTAATGAACGCTTCTTGTAATAAATATCGTATGTTGAATGTGAGTGTGAGAACTAATGCATGATGTATGTGGTTATTCTAGAAATTCCATAAATCGTAATGTGCTTGTTTGTGATTAAATCTTCATAGAAATATAGTCGGTTTTCATAGATAAGTAATTCTAATATAACTCGAGAGAGAGTATTAGATAAGTTCGGGGTTTTCAACCATCACTTTTAACTTTGATTCTCATATAACATAACTTGAAATCGGATTGAATTGATTTAGCGAAATCAAATGCCTTAGCATTTTTAATCATTTGTGAACAACATTTAATTTTGTTATTTGCATTTAGTTTTATATTAATTTTCTTTTAAAACAATTTCAACAATTCGTTTTTCAAATAAAATTAGGGTTAGTCAATTTTGGTACTTAGTAACGCCATTCCTTGTGGGTTCGATATCCGTACTTTTGTACACTTTATTACTTGAACAATTCGTACACTTGCGAAAATACGCATCACAAGACCAGGTAATAGGGAACCAATCACAAAAGAGACCTAAAGTGGGACATTTGTTTCCACTACTTTTACATGTTCCAACACTTTATCCAATTCCTTCTATTAAGGCCTTTGCTAGTAATAATATTCCTGATCTGAGTATGATGTGGCATCGTTGTTTAGGCCATCCCAATACTCAATTCTTATCTCATATATTGAACTCGGGCTTTCTTGGTAATAAAGAACATTCTTCTTTACCTGTTGAGTGTGATTCTTGTAAACTTGGTAAAAACAAAACTCTTCCATTTTCCTTTGCATACTAGTAGAGCTTCTCACTGCTTTGATCTTATTCATAGTGATGTTTAGGGACCTTCCCCGATTACTTCACATGAAAAATTTAAATACTATGTAACTTTCATTGATGATCATAGCAGATTCACTTGGGTTTATTTTCTTCGCTCTAAATCTGAGGTTTTTCGTACTTTCACCAAGTTTTTAGCATATGTTGAAAATCAATTTTCTACAAATATTAAGACATTACGCACAGATTCTAGTGGTGAATATTTGTCCATTGAGTTTCAGGTATTCTTGGCTTCTAAAGGTATTATCCATCAATGTTCATGTCCTGTTACTCCTCAACAAAATGGAGTAGCCGAGCACAAAAATCATCATCTTCTTGATATGGTACGTACTCTCTTGTTAGAATCTTATATTCCATCTATGTTCTAGGTTAATGCTCTAAATATTGCTACTTACTTGATTAATTATTTACCTTCCTAAGTTTTACACATGGAATCTCCTTATTTTCGCTTGTTTACTAAGTAACCTAATTATGATAATCTTTTTATCTTTGGTTGTGTATGTTTTGTTCATTTACCACCTCATGAGAAACATAAATTATCTGCTCAATCTATTAAATGTGCATTTTTAGAATATAATGTGTGTTAAAATGGATTTGTTTACTATGATCCTATATTATATCGTACATGCATTTCTAGGAATGTTATTTTCTTTGAAAATCAACATTTTTTTCCCGTGTCTTTTATGCCATCTTCTTCTACTATAGTTCTTCCCTCCTTTGAGCACCAGTTCTTAGCTCTTCCTCAAAATAATTCTCGCTTCAAAACGATAATGGTGTATACAAGACAATCCTCCCATAGTCTCTTCTGATGGCTCACCCGATATCTGATCCTAACATTCACCAGAGTTAGTCAGTTGTAGCACCTCCAGAGCCTTTGGTACATCATTCTTCTCGAGTGTCTGTACCCCCGGATAGGTATGATTTTTCTTTTGGCAATTTTATTTTAGCTCTTACTACTACATTGTCCAATTTTGATACATGCTACTCACATATTGTCAAGCATGATTGTTGGCGCCAAGCTATGCAGGAAGAAATTGCTGCTTTAGAGGCCAATCACACCTGGGACATTGAGTCTTGTCCTTCCATTAAAGTTCCTCTGGGTTGCAAATGGGTTTACTCAGTCAAGGTTTGCTCTAATGGAAGTTTGGATGGTTATAAAGCTCGGCTTGTTTTCCTTGGGAACAAACAAGAATATAGTGTTAATTATAAGGAGACATTTTTTCTTGTGGCTAAAATGACTACTGTTCGAACGATCCTAGCTCTTGCTGCTTCCAATGATTGGTCACTACATCAGATGGATGCTAAGAATGCTTTGCTTCATGGAGATCTTAAAGAATGTATTTATATGAAGCCACCTCCAGGGTTTTTTTCCTCTTCAACATCCAATGTGTGTAAACTCTATCACTCTCTTTATGGTCTTAAACAAGCTCCACGGGTATGGTTTGAAATTTTTTGAACCAGTTTATTACAATTTTTCACTCAAAGCAAGTATGACACTTCATTATTTCTTCAAAAATCAGACATGGGTATTGTTGTCCTTTTGGTTTATGTTGATGATATTGTGATCACTGGTTCTGATTTTACTTTACTTGTCCAGCTCAAGACCCATCTCTCACAATCCTTTCATATGAAGGATCTTGGGTCTCTTACATATTTTCTTGGTCTTGAGGTGCATTGTAGCCCCTCTGGTATTTCCCTCAATCAACACAAGCATGCTAGTGATTTGGTGACTACAGTTGAACTGCAAGAAGCTACCTCTGTCGATACTCCTATGGAATTAAATATCAAGTTTCGTAAAAAGGAAGGTGACTTACTTGTTGATCCCAACTTATATCAAAATTGGTGGGTAGCCTTGTCTATCTCACCATCACTAGACCGGATATTTCTTTTGCTATATAGTAAGTCATCCAATTTCTCTAGGCTCCTCGTCATCTTCATTTGGTTGTTGTCCGTCGGATCATACGCTATGTTCAGGGCACTTCTACCCATGGCTTATTCTTTCCTTCAGGAAATTCTCTTCATCTTGTTGCTTATAGCAATGCTGATTGGACTGGTTGTGGTTAAACATGTCGATCCATCACTGGTTGGTGCATGTTCTTAGGAGATGCATTGATCTCTTAGAAGATTAAAAAGCAAGACAGAGTTTCTAAGTCATCTACAGAATCTAAGTATCGAGCAATGTCTCTTGCTTATTCCAAAATTATTTCGCTTCAAGGTTTGCTAGTTGAGTTAGACTTCTCTGAGATCGATCCTACACCTTTACATGCCTATAATACAAGTGTTATTTAGATTACTTCCAATCATGTGTATCATGAGCGCACAAACCCTATTGAAGTTGACTGTCACTCTATTCGTGAAGCCTTTAATGCTCATGTTATCACTCTTCCACATATATCTATTGAACTACAAATTGTTGATATCTTTGATGCGTATTTTCGCAAGTGTACGAATCGTTCAAGTAATAAAGTGTACAAAAGTACGGATATCAAACCCACAAGGAATGGCGTTACTAAGTACCGAAATTGACTAATCCTAATTTTATTTGAAAACCGAATTTTTGAATTTGTTTAAAAAGTAAATTAACTTAAAACTAAACGCAAATAAAAAAATTTAATGTTTTTTACAAATGATTAAAAATGCTAAGGCATTTGATTTCGCTAAATCAATTCAATCCGATTTCAAGTCATGTTATATGAGAATCAAAGTTAAAAGTGATGGTTGAAAAACCCAAATTTACCTAATACTCTCTCTTGAGTTATATTAGAATTACTTATCTATGAAAACCGACTATATGTCTATGAAGATTTAATCACAAACAAGCACATTACGATTTATGGAATTTCTAGAATAACCACATACATCATGCATTAGTTCTCACACTCGCATTCAACATACGGTATTTATCACAAGAAACGTTCATTACACATCTCCTCTCGGTCTCAATATAATGCAACAAATAATTTAAATATTGATCAGAAATTTAAAAGCATTAAGCATGGAAAAAAATACTCAACTTGAAAACAATGAATTCATATAACGATAACACAAGAAATCAGATTTTCTTGATTCAACTACATCATAGCCTTAGCAAAAATGAATTAGTTCATAACGAAAATAAGAACAAACATATTCTCAATTGAATCCATGAACAAACAATATGAAAAAAATTCAGAAAATAAAAGCTAAGGAGAAGAGATGAAAACTCTTGAAGATGAAGACTTGGTAGCAACAATGGTGATGACCCTTCAAGCTTCTCCAACATTTCTCTCCAAAATTGCCTTTTCTCCTCCAAAAATAACTCAATTATGCTCTCTCTGCTGTCCCCCTCTTTTTCCATCATAATATATATATAGATCTAGGGTTTGGGGGGCAATTTTGGAACAAAACAACATAAAAAATGTGTTTTCAGACGAAACTTGCCGGCGACGACATTATTCTCGCCGCAGCGAGATTTCTGGAAAATTAAATTTTGGTTTTTCTGATTTTTGCCGGCGACTAAATTAATGTGGCCAGCGGTGAGATACTTTGGCCGGCAGCCAACTTAATGTGGCCGGCGGTAGGATGCTTTGGTCGGCGGCGAGAATTATTTGGCCGGCAACGAGATGCTTTGGCCGGCGACGAGATGACTTTACCAAAATTTGTGCTCTTGGGAAGATTTTCGCCATGATTTCTGTAGGATTTTCGCCGGCGGCGAGACACTTTGGCCGGCGGTGAGAATACTTTGGCCGGCGGCAATATTCACTTGGCCAAAATCCGTGCTCCCTGCATGATTTTCAACATTTTCTCCGTAAGGTTTTCGCCGGCGGTGAAATTCCAAATTTTGAAATTTTGTTCTCTTTTTATTTTCATTCAATCCCGATCATTGTACTTTGTCCCTAACTTATCCAAAATCATGATTTTACCTGAAATTTCACTTTAAACACGAAATACCCATGAAATGACATTTGTGGATTAAATAATCAAATAAATACAATTTTCACACAAATATCAACATTTAAATCATAACAAAAATGCAATAATTTAGCTCTTATCAACAACCCCCAACCAGCTTCTTGCTAGTCTCTAGCAAGAAAAGTTATCTATTTAATAAATTCAAAGGAGACATTAAGAGAAATTTCAAAGAAAATTTTATTCTATTTACAAAATTACATTAAGCGTATGCAATAAGCCTTTAAACCCCTAGGCGGCCCTAGTAGGACGAGTTGTAGTTTCGTGAGGCCTTCCAGTAATTATACCCACAAACATCTTACCTATAACTATAACTTAAAACAATAAAATCACATAACAAATAATTTGCACAAATGTCTCAAAAATTGTAAATAACACACAACACATAGAATAATTAAATGTCACCTAAGCTTTAAGAAATCTCAAATGCAAATTTCACTTTTGTTATTGACTCTTAAATATCCATCAAACCACAAACCAATTGCCATAATGCCCGGATAATATTATGCATAACATCCACAAACAAAATTGTGAAATCTCAAACTTCATAGGCTCACTAGGACTTTATGAGGCTTGTAATGTTAGGCTTAGGTATTTGGTTAAGAAAGAACGGGAAGTGTCAAAATAAAAATAATAGCACTTATTTGATTAAACACAACCAATTAAGTAAAAAAGTAACACCATTTAACCCAAATTGTTTCTTCCGATCATAACCCATTTTTCCAAAGATAAACAAAATTCTTCCTCAATCTTTCACCTCAGTAAATCCATCACTAACACTCTTTTATTTACTAGAGTGTGAAGGCCCTTTTTTCTTTTTTTCTTTTTTTTCTTTTCTTTTCTTTTCTTTTTTTAAACACAACCCACAACCAATTTCTTCCAATATATGTGGAAGATGTCTTTTTTTTATTCCATCCTTACTCCAATTGCTCTTGAAAAGTTTGTATTCAAAATTAAGTGCTCTTAGCAAATAAGGTAGGAATTATATATATATATATATATATATATATATATATATATATATATATATATATATATATATTAGCTAAATAAAATGTAGGTTATAGAAGGCAAAAAGAAAGAAAAATAAGGCTAACAATATATTTAAATAGGCTCAAAGAGGTAACTAGTGATATAAAGATAACAAGGTAGGCTTAAAATGGCACAATCGATCCAAAAATGGCTTACATCATATCCTAAACAGTGCAATTCCAAATTATTTCGCCTCAAGAGGTTTTCAAATGAGTTCTAGAGTTTGTTGAGATCACAAAAATGTCCATGAAAAATTCACACATAAGACTTCTCTAAGCATTTAGACTAATCAACCAAATCAGATCACATACCAAAAGAGTCGCCAACTAGGTAAAATCAACAATTGAAATTATCTTTAAACCGAAGCAAAATTTAATGTCTTCTAAAAGCTAATTGAGAGAAAAATAAACATAAACATAAACATAAACATAAATAAATAAAAATAAGATAATAAACAAATAAAATAAATTAAATCAAGATGCAGAAAAATAAATGGAAAATCAAAATTAAATACAAATAAACACACAAACAAAACTACTAAAAAATTGAAGGGAAGAAAAGATTTACCGTTTACCGCACCCCCAACCAAAATCTTACATTGTCCTCAATGTAAGAAAGAAAAACTGCAAAGGTATTTTTTTTTTACCTACAAGACAAATAAAATAAGCAAATTTAATTAAAAATAAAATTATCATAAAATGAAGTGCAGAATTTAAAATTTCTAAAATAAAATGAGATAAAAGATGAGAAAACAAATCTGATGGGTTGCCTCCCATTAAGAGCTTTAAGTTATAGTCATTAGCTAGACTTTATGTCATTCTTTCTACTTGCTGAATTCTCCGTCAAAATATGGCCTCAACCGTTGTCCATTTACCTTGAAAGTTCCCTTTGTTTCATGACGGATCTCAATTGTTCCATAAGGAAACACCTTGGTTACTAGAAAAGGTCCTGACCAACAAGATTTTAGCTTTCTTGGAAAAAGTCTGAGACGGGATTTATAAAGCAGCACTTTCTGTCCCACCTCAAAGTTTTGCCTCAAAAATGTGCTTATCATGCCAAACCTTTGTCTTGTCCTTGTATATTCGGGCATTCTCATAAGCATCATTCCTCATTTCATCCATCTCATTTGTTGCAGATTTCACAAGGCAAGCTTCTAGTGGTAGCAATGGAGTTCTCTCCTCAAACTTTTCTGGGATTAACCTGTCAAGAATGTTAATTCGAAAACAAGAATGTTCCTCACTTGGAAATTTCATTGCTTCAAAAACATCAAAAGTCACTTGTTCATCTTGCACCCGTAGAATGAGCTTTCCTTGTTGAACATCAATCAATGTTCTTCCAGTTGCAAGGAACGGTCTCCCTAATATCAAGGGTACCTCTCTATCTTCCTCCATGTCAAGCACCACGAAATCTACAGGGAAAATAAATTTGTCAACTTTAATTAAAACATCCTCAATTACCCCTCGAGGATATTTCACCGATCGATCCGCTAATTGTAGAGATATTGAAGTGGGCTTCACTTCTCCCATGCCTAGTTTCCTAAAAATAGAGAGTGGCATCAAATTAATGCTTGCTCCTAAATCACATAGGACTTTATCAAAATTGCAACTTCCTATAGTAAAAAGGTATAGTAAAACTCCCTAGGTCTTTCAATTTCTGTGGCAGTTTTCTTTGAAGAACTGCACTGCACTCCTCATTTAGCATGATAGTTTCATAATCTCCCAGCTTCCTCTTCTTTGATAGAATTTCTTTCATGAATTTTGCATACGTGGGAAATTGTTCCAACATCTCTGCAAAAGTAATGTTAATATGCAATTTCTTAAAAATATCCAAAAATTTATCAAATTGATTATCAAGCTTTTTCTTATTCAATCTTTGAAGATATGGGATAGGAGGCTCATATTTCTCATTTGGGGAAGGTTGAACATCTTGGGATGTTGATGGATTTTCTTTATATTTTTCCATCTTTTTCTCCGATTTCCCCTGCCATTCAAGTTCTTTACCGCTTCTCAATGTGATAGCCTTTACATGCTCTTTGGAATTTATTGTGTCACTAGGCAACGATCCTTGAGACCTTTCTGCAATCTGCTTTGAAAGCTGCCTTAGTTGGTTTTGGATGTCCCTGTTTATTGCCTCTTGATTTTTGAAATTTGTTCTTGTCTCCTCAATGAACTTTCCCAAAATTCCTTCCAAATCTGTTTGTTTCTTCTCTTGGGGTTGGTAGGAAGATGATGACGGTTTGAATCCCCCTTGGTTATTTCCCCATGATAAATTTGGATGATTTCTCCAACCTGGATTGTAGGTGTTCGAATATGGGTTATGTTGAGGTTTTTGGAAATTTGAAACATAATTTTCTTGCTCAGCATTTGGTGAAGCAAATGGATTTCCAACTTGGCACTCGATACTAGCATGATTTCCACCACATAAATCACATTGTGTAGTTGGTTTGGATTCGAATTTGGATGACAAAGAATCCATCTTTCTTGAAAGAGCAGCAACTTGAGCCGACAAAGCATTCACTGAATCAATTTCATGCACTATTGCTGGTCTTTTTGCAATTACCCACTCTGAATGCCACTGATTGTTGTTTTCTGCCATAATCTCTAATAACTCATGAGCATCCTCCGGTGTTTTTCCCATTAAAGACCCTCCAGCTGCAGCATCAATCATTGCACGATAGTTTGAAACCAACCCATTATAAAATGTAAAGACTTGCAGCCAAATTGGTATACCATGATTTGGCCGGCGGCGAGATGCTTTGGCTGGCGGCGAGATGAGTTTACCAAAATTTGTGCTCTCGGGAAGATTTTCGCCATGATTTCTGTAGGATTTTCGCCGGCGGCGAGATGAATATGGCCAGCGGCGAGAATACTTTGGCCGGCGACAAGATTCACTTGGCCAAAATCCGTGCTCCCTGCATGATTTTCAACATTTTCTCCGTAAGGTTTTCGCCGGCGGCGAAATTCCAAATTTTGAAATTTTGTTCTCTTTTTATTTTCATTCAATCCCGATCATTGTACTTTGTCCCTAACTTCTCCAAAATCATGATTTTACCTGAAATTGCACTTTAAACACGAAATACCCATGAAATGATATTTGTGGATTAAATAATCAAATAAACACAATTTTCACACAAATATCAACATTTAAATCATAACAAAAATGCAATAATTTAACTCTTATCAATCTTCACCAAGTCTTTCACTCGTCATCAAAATTTCTTTTTAAGTTGCAAATTGATGCTTATTGATCAACCTGCATCAATTTGAGGGGGGCTATCAATGGACAGCTAAGCTGTCCATAGTCATTTTTAGCTATAAATAACTGACATAAACAACTGTTCATAATTGTCCATAGACAACAATCCATTGTTGTCCACAACTGTCTATAAACAGCTGTCTACAACTATCCATAGACAGCTTTGTTGTATTTTGTAAAGTCTATAAATAGAAAGAAATCATAAGTCCAAATCATTCAAACTTATTTCTGACAGTCAGTGCTTCCCCGAGGGCTAGTCTTGATGGCCCATAATGTCCTAGGAAGCTCCTCAACCCATATTCCTTTTGCCCTCTCCAACCTTTTCTTCAGTAGGTTGATTATTAATTTGTTGGAAGATTCTGCTTGACCATTGGCTTGGGAATAGTATAATGTTGAGTGGCACATCTTAATGTTGTACTTGGTGGCGAACTCCTTGATGTTACGACTTGTAAATTGTCTCCCATTATCGGTAACAATTTCTTTGGGTAGACTGAATCGAAAAATTATAGACTTCCAGATAAATCAGATCACCTCTTCTTCCCGTTTTCTTCCCATAGGCTCACCTTCAATCCATTTCGAAAAGTAATCAATAGCCACTAATAGAAACTTATTTTGGCCCTTAGTTGGGTAGGGGTCCCACTATGTTAAGCCTTTACTTGTAGAAGGTCCAAGGACCCACCACCCCTGTCATGACATTTGGAGGCATGTGTGAGAAAAGAGAAATCTTTGACACTTATCGCATTTCTAAGTGTATTTTGTATAGTCTGTCAACATAGTGGGTTAATAGTAACCCTACCTCATAATTCATTGGGATAGCCAACTTCCATCTAAATGAGAGTCGCACCCCCTCTTGTATGCTTCAAACATCAATCTTTCAGCTTCTTCCTTGGCTATGCACAAGTGCCCAGGTCCAAGTGTGGTTCTTCTAAACTTGCTTTTCTCAAGATCGTAACCAACTACTCGGGTGAGGTTGGCCTCCCACACTGATGCCAGTATACCCAAAGCATCGGTATGACCTTCCCATTTCGAGCTATTTTCTTGATCTCAAACTTTGAAAATTTTGAGCACTCTCATTTCAATCTCTCTAGATGACCCTTCATCTTTCCATCCTTAGCTTCAAATGTCCCTAAGAACTGGTTGACTACTAGTTTGGAATTTCCATGTAAGGTGACCTTATTTACCCCCAGCTTCTTTGACGTCATGGCCCCGAATATAGCCACCTTATATTCTACAACATTATTAGTTTCCTAGAAATCAAGCCTAACCACATATTAAAAGCAATTGTTGTCATGATCAACTATGACCACCCATATCCAGTGCCATTGAAGCTGTGTGCTCCATCAAAAAATACTTGCCAAGTTGACCTATTCTTTTGATCCACCATACATTTCCTATTTCCCCTCATTGCTAATAACTTTCAGTGTCTCACTGAATTTGGCCACAAACTCAACTAATGCTTTCCTCTTAATGGACATTCTAGCTATGTATTTAATATCATATTCTCCTAATGGCGATTTGTGTCAGTCTCCTTGTCACCTAACCTTGTTAGAATTCTTTTAAGTGGTTAAGAAGTAAGTATTGTAACTATGTGTGAGCCAAAGTAATGCCTGAGCTTTCGAGCATTGACTTTGAGGGGAAAAAACTAACTTGTCAATGGTTGGGTATCTACTTTGGGCGTCTTTCAAGATTTGATTGACGTAGTAGATGGGGTGTTGAACCTTGTCTTTATCGAATAAGAGTATGACACTACAAGTCTGTGGGGCTATGTCCATATATAAATAAAGTGTGTCTTATGGGAGAAGGCTGATCAAGATAAGAGGGTTACTCAAGTATTTCTTGATTTCTTCGAAGGCCTTGTCACAATCCTCATCCTAAAAAGTTGGCGTGTTTTTTCTCAACATCTTGAAGACTTGCACACGTGTTCATGCATTTAGAGATGAAACTGTTCAGTGCCACTATTCTTCCATTCAACTGTTGGATCCCTTTCAAGTTAGTAGGTGGCTTTATGTTCATCAAAGTTTGTATCTTGTCTGGGTTGGCCTCAATCCCTCAGGAAAATACAAGATACCTTAATAATTTTCCTACAGCAACACCAAAGATACACTTCTTTGAGTTAAGTCTCGTGCCATACCTTCGGATTACCAAAAATACCTTCTCTAGGTCTTTAGCGTGGTTCAAGCATTGACTTTAATGCCATGTTGTACACATATGCATCCAGGTTTCTCCCCAACTGATCTACAAACATTTTATGGAGGGGACATTGATACGTAGCACCCATGTTCTTCAATTCGAATGGCACCATGGTATAACAGAAGGTCCCTTCTTCTATGATAAAATATTTTTTCTTCGTCTTTGGGGTGTATCCTGATATAATGGTATCCGGAATATGCATCCAAGAAACTTATCAAACCAAAGTCGGCGGAAGCATCTACCAATTGATCAATACTTGGAAGGGGGGAACAATCTTTGGGACATGCCTCATTTTAAGTCTGTAAAGGCTACACACATACAAGGTGATTCGCATGCCTTTTTTTCCAGCACCACATTTGCCAACCATGGAGGATAGCTGACCTCCCTTATTACCCCTACCTCCCTAAGAGCAGTAACTTGATTTTTGATCACCTCGTTCTTATCTCTCAAGAATTTTCTCTTCCTTTGTTGGATAGGTCTAGCTTTTGGATTGACATTTAGTTTATGTGTTATGGCTTTTGGGTCAATCTTAGGCATATTTGTTGGGGTCCATGCGAAGATGTCCAAGTTTTTTTTTAGAAAATGAGAGAGTTGCATCTCCACCTCTATCGTTAGGTCCATATTGACTTTTAAGGGATGGTTCTCGCCTTTGCCTCCTATTGGAAAATCTCGCACCTCATTTAAATCAACAGATCTTGCCAATTTTTCCACCTGGCCTCCTTTGAGGGAGACCTTTCTAATTAATACTTGTGGGTGACCTCTTTCATGGTGGCGTTGTAATAGTTTTTGGCTTTCTCTTGGTCCTTTTTTTATCTCCTATGTGCCCTCGTCAATTGGGAATTTTATTACTTGATGTAAGGTGGATGAGACCGCCTTTAATTTGTGTATCCATGGCCTACTCAAGATGGAATTGTAGTGGGCTGGGACATCAATGATTATGAAATTGGTCATTAATATCATCTTTTTTTCCATGACGGGCAGCACCACGGTTCCCACTACGTAGGTGGTGCTTCTTTGAATCCACTAAAGGGAGCTCTGCCTTAACAATGTCAAAATATTTAAGTCCTAAAGCTCTTGTAGTGGACAAAAAAATATATAATAAGCTCCTTGTGTCAATCATTATTCGGCAAATATCGCAGAATCCTATTCTCAAGGTGATCACTAAGTTCATGATTGGATGAGGTCTTGTCCTTCCTGGTGTAAATGATCTTTGCAATGGGCCTTGCTTTTTCCAAGGTATACACATGGGGGAATTGCGAAATTCTCTAGAAAAATATTTGACCCCATTGATTCCAGACCCTCCATGTATGGTACATATAATTCTGATGTTAGGCTCATTATGGTACTCCCTTCCACTATTCAGTGGAGTTGTCGTCTTCGGTGCCTCTTGTCTATTCTGATAGACTCTTTTTTCCCTACTTCCTCTTACGAGGTCTTTCAAATATCCTCTGGCTAACAACTCCTCTATTTATTTTTTGAGGTGTATGCAGTCTACTGTCTCTTGGTCCCCGTCTTTGTGGAAGGCACACCATTTAGATGTGTCTCTGAGGGGGGATTTCATCTTTTGGAGCCATCTGACATTTGGTTCCTCCTCCATCCTTAATACAGCCTAGGTTAGGTTCAATCTTAATGGAGGTCCTATGAAAGAAGAGAATGGCCTCCCCTAAGGTCCTCTATTCCTTGACCATTGTCCGCTTTCCATGTTGTTTGGTGCGAGACGTTTGTTTCTATTGATCCTGCTTCTCTGATTTTCCTTGTCGGGACTTATCCTTCTTTATCTTTCTCTAGCACGATCTCCACGTTGGTTTGATGGCCTTTAACCAAGCCCAACTCTCTTTCAAGATTGACAAACTTCTTCACCTCCCCATATGCTTCCTCCAAAGTACAAGGAACTGTTTTGGTCAACTCTATGAACAAGTCAGAGTTTTTTTTAGAGACCATGTCTGAAGGCCTCTATAGCAATAGAGCTAGGGAAATTAGTGATTTCCAACTTTTCCTCCCTAAATCATTTCATATACTCCTCTGTGGACTCACCCCTTTCTTGAATAATTGAAAATAGGTAATGTGATTCTTTCCTTAAGGGCTTGTTGCAAGCGTAATTGGTGATGAATAATCTGGAGAACTGTGAGAAGGATGTTATGGAGCAAGGTGCCAAGATTTTGAACCACTTTTGTGCGCCCTCACAAAGGGTAGCAACGAACAACTTACATATCATGGCATCTTTCTTTCTCTGTGTGAGGCTCATAGGGGCCATTGCCGTCTTGAAGTGTTGTACAGGTGTTCCAGGGTCCTTAGTTCCAAAATAATCAGGACATTTAGGAGCATTAAACTTGGCTGGTAGTTCATCATTCTCTATCTCATTAGAGAATAGAGAGACACATAATTGTTCATAGTCCGTATCCACATTATAGGGAGATTTGCCTTTCTCCTGCCTTTCATTGGCCACCTTCAAGGCTTGGTCTTGCTTTTTGTTGGCCTCTTCCAATGCTTGAAATCGTATGTCCCAATTTTTTATTTCTTGTATCCATTGTTCATCGCTAGGTCTCGCCGAGTTGGAAAAGGGGGTTCCCTTCAACTTCTTGCTCACCTTGATTAGGCTCGAGTAGGATGCACTCTGTTCGATTCCTATTAGTCGAATTGGCGAGTCGATCATCAGAGGCTCCCCCACCTGATTGGGAGCGTAGCAACCTATTTTCTCACCTAGTCTCCTCGAGCTCTTTTCTTAACTGGAGGAGTTGATGAGTTAGTTCTTGATGAAGGTTAGCCTCCGTTCTGATCTCATTACAGGTCAATGAGGCATTGCCCTGTGTTGTTGTTGTTGCTTCCTCATTGACTAATCTTAATCATTTTTTAGTATGTGTTCCTACCATAGTGATATGGAACGAGTGATTGTGATTTTGGGTGTAGCTAGTAGGTGGTGGAGTACGTATTTGGTCTCTTGAATTTCTCTCAAAGTTTGGGATAAATCTTAGAAAATGTGGGGTTAGAAGCTTAAGCTTGACCTAAGAATCTGAGCCCCATGATAGACGTCAAAATGTTAAAATTGATCCAATTTACAGTGAGAAAAACTAGAAAGAAGTTAGAACAATTGTCTAAGTGTGAGGATCTCTCAGGGAGTCTATTTATATATAGAGAGTTTTATATGTACAAATGTCGATTACATAAGGTAGACACATGTAAGTGTATCAGGAAGAATAAAAAGGGCAAAACAAATACATTCATAAACTGGGGTCAACTATCTCATGACTCAGACTGGTGGTCGACCCCATAGATATAAAAGATGGCTCAAGCTGTATTCTGGGATTGGACTGTTTTCTGGGCTTAGTCTGTCCTCTGGGCTCGGTCTATTCTCTGGGTCCAGGCTGTCTTTTGGGCTTGGTCTATCCTCTAGGCTCGGTCTGTCCTCTGAGTTCGGATTGTCTGGTCAATCCATGCATCCAAACATTATCCATAAAACATTCTCACGTTGGTTGAGATTGTGATAAATTTGTGACATTTGGTTGTACTCTTAGATTTATATTTTATTTTGAATATTATTTTGGAGCTAGTGCTGAAAAGAAACCAAAGAGTGCAGCATATTTTCAGAATATTTTCTTGAAGGAATCCTTCATTGACATATTTGAAATGATTTTCGAGCCTAGGTTGTGGTTAGGTATTTGAGAAAAACATTTTATAAGCCCTAGCCAATTCTTTTTTTTCCCCTAAATTTTTGACCTGGGTTCCCTTAAGAAAAAAGTCAATTTACTTTCATATTGGTCAGAAACAGAAAGTGCTGATCGGTTCCTTGGAAATATTGAAATTTTAATGTTTAATATCTTGCTTGCATTCTTTGCCTTTCAACGCTTAAATTTCTTCTTTTAGGGGTGTTTAAATTAATCTCATATTTCAGTATCTTCCTGCAGTTTCCTGTTGGTAGAATCCACCGGCTTTTGAAGTCGAGAGTTACAGCAAATGGAATAGTTGGTGCAACAGCTGCTGTGTACTCTGCTGCTATTTTGGAATGTTTGACTGCAGAAGTGTTGGAGCTGGCTGGTAACGCAAGCAAGGATCTTAAGGTAAAGCGTATAACTCAGAGGCTTTGGCTTGTTCTGTACCTCGGCCATAGCTACTGTTTTTGTAATTGTCTTCTGGCTCAAGATCATGCTCTTAATCTATCGTAAAGACTTTATGCGGTAGTTTTAGATTAAACAAGTTTGTGACTGAGAGGTCAATTAATCTTGAAAAGCTTATATGAGTCTACAGTTAGAGCTTTGCTAGGGTTTATTAATTGCCTTTTTTCTTCTCATCCCACCAAAATTCACCAAACTCTTGCATTTTCCTCCATTTTTCTTCTTCCCCTCCATCTTTCCCATTTATCTTCAGTTACCTCATGATTTTGGGTTTTTTTCGATTCCACTTCCAGAATAATGGAGATTTTGTTGCGGTTTGAAGCTTACAATCAGTGATGATTTATGTTCCATATCATCCATTCAGATCCTTATTTGATCTCTCCTGTTTTGATGTTGGTGTTTTCTTTCAGATCTTTCATGGACAATACCAGGTTTCTCTTCACCTACAGAGATGGAACATAATGAAACAGAGATGGAACCACCATTTCAATGGAAATCGTTTGTTGCCATTGTCCTAGATCGAAAGAAATTGAGGTCAAAGGTACTATAAATGCTATAGAGATTACAAAGACACCCTATAATACCCACCAAAAAATGACTCAGCAAATAGAATGATTCCCCTTAAAAAGTGAATGAAAAACTAAATGTCCATAATTTTAGCATTTTATATACATTATAGATATAAATGCAACTTTATAAGCATTATAAATATGTTTGTAACAACCTTATACATTGGGGACGCAAGACATAACTAACCCTTTCTTTTTTGGTTAAGAATACTCCATACAATTCAGCTTCGTGTACTTCATGTATCTGAATCAACTCTGATATATCTAGTTTCCAATTTAACGTTCGCCAGTGCTATGATTATTTGATAGATAAAAGACTATATTGGCCGATTCAAACACCACCAGATATTAATTAGAAAAAAAAAATCCAATTTAAACTACAGTTGGGAGGGACTATTGCCAAAGATAATATTATTTAATAAGAAATTTTTCAAAATATTAACTAAATATACATTTCCGTGAACAGAGCCAAATCAACCTATCATCCTTGACAATAGCCTCGCCCAAACTCCACGCTGCACTAACAGTTCTTTTCCATGAGAGGGTTTCAGCTCCAAATCTCCAATAAAACAAAGAAAAATTACAACAAAATTAGAATTCTTCCAAATACAACTCTGACCTAAAACATGTATACATTGGAGATATTACACAAGGCTACAAGAGAACTCAATTCGAAGGAAACCAAATCGGTTAATTTCACAATGACGTAAAACATACAGGTGCAACAGTGTCAAGTTTAGAGAATCAGAAAGTATTCCCACTTTTATTTTCTTGAACAAAACAGAGATCAAACCACTTTTCCTCTGATTGAAATAGGCAAAATTAATGTACACTGCTACTGAACATTTGTGTCATCAGTCACTCCTTTTACAAACGCAAGCTCAGATGCCAAGACAACATGGTCACTACCCCATTTCTGAAAGAGATTATAAAAAGTAAAAAAAACAATAAAATACCATGTTCTGAGCCATCATAATAGAATTGACTTGAGTTAGCAACTCTGCAACATATTTACAAGTCTCAAACATCTGTATAGTAAACAAAATACTCAAGTCTCAAATATAAATAGTAATAGAACTGGCAAGTACAAAGAAGTGAGACAAAACTCTCCATCTTCTAATCCATCTATTGCCATCACCACTGCTTATTCCATTGCTGGATTTACAGGTGTCTTAGTTCTGAGTTAAAATATACAGATCTAGTTTCTTGGTGTCTTTTTGTTATTTCTACATATATGTGTACTGTTTGGAAAGCTTCACTTTCTCAAACCTAATCTACTCCTTTTGTGAGGTTAAATTTGTTCCAGTAGTCTTGATTGTGAAATTTTTTGGGAGGTTTAGCCTGTTATTTTCAGCAATGGAGGAAGATGAAGATGATCCAGATCTCTTGGTTTTCAGTTCTTGAAAGGGATTACAGCTCCCTATTATTTTGGCTTCATTAGATTTTTGTTTTATTTTTAGTTTTCATATTTCTTTTGATGTTGTTGTGTTACTAATTTGGTTGGTGGTGTCTAGTGAGTGTGTGACGATTTTTACTTTTATTTTTGATTGATTTTCGGGTTAGATGTTTGTGGGGGATTGATCTCTTTGTTTGAGTCAAGTTTGATATCATTTCCTTACGTGGCTTGCTGGAGAGCAAGAGTATTTTGGGGGATTATCTCTTAGCTTTGCTTCTTCTGCAGCCATTTGTGATGTTACTGGCAAGAGGAATTGAGATTGGGTTTTCAAAACAATCTTATTGATTATAGATTGTTATAGTTGGTTTTTTCTTCTTTTTTTTCTTTTTGGTAATGGGTTTTGTTTTAAGGAGGTGTATTGTATAAGATGTCATGCTTCGGGGAATATATATATATATATATATATATATATGTGAGGAATAATGGTCAGACAAAAGTAGGAAAGGTCTAGTGACCATATGCAACATACAATTGATTCGGTACATACGAAACTAAATCATCATGTGAAAACACATTTTATTAGGACCATTTTCAATAAGTATTAACTAGTAAATTAAACTGAATAATAATAGCTCAATTTTGAATTTCATTCATTATTGCAGTGACTTCTATTATTATGGCCTTCTAATAAAAAAAGCTCAACAAAGCATACTAAATACCTATGGTACCTTTGTAGGAAATCCTGGAGTCATCTGCTTCATAACATGTTTTGGTATTGGAGCAAGCACTTTTACAGTCTGCAGGCCTTGTGATCGCCTGAATATTGAAATAAAGTCCATCACATACATGTTCCATTTTGCCAGAAAACTAAATAAATATTTAGACAATTTATGTTCAAATCCCAAGCAAACGCTTCCATTTTTATTAGTCCTATAGCTTCATAAGTAACACCTGACAGTTGTTCACTTCATCAAACCTCTTGACCAGGATTTGAGTGTGTTCTAGTAGGGTGTTCGCACAGCCAGGGCAAAGAGGGTTAAATGAAAGATAAGCGAGTAATCGTTTGGCAGCAAGTACACATCAAATAGAAGAAATAGAAGTATGGAAACTTACCAAATATAATCAACTGTCCCCATGAAACACCTATTGAAACTGGTCACAAGAGGCTCGCCATTTGAGTCTCTGTTCTCACCACTGTCCTGCAACTTGAAGACATTCAAAAAGTAATACCATGCAGAGCCATTCAATTGTAGAGGGAATAGTAGTTGCTCAAAATAATATGATCTACCTCAACATCGGTGTACGTACTTCTAAGCTCTAGGGGGTGTTCTAAAAGAGTGCAGTTTTCATTGCCTGTTGCAGTTTCTATTTCCACAGGAGTCCACAGTGATGGGTCATATATATTCTTCTCCACATTGAGTGGCTCCGAATCCAAATCTTGAGATAAATCATCTTCAACCCCATGGGACTGATCTGATCTAAATTGCCCAAAGTTAGACCGTAAGGTGTCATCCGTATGTAATGCAGATACAAATGTACGGCTGTCTTCAGCTATGTCTTCTTTTGTCATGAAATTATCCACCTCATCATGTGACAAATTCTCCAGTTTCTCCTGAGCTTTATCAGTGCCAGACACAAATGAAATGCTGACTTGATATGGGTCTGAATAGCAACAAATATCCATGCTAGAAATTGGCACAGAGTACGTATTTCTAGGGTTGTCTGGAGATGGAACTTCCTGAGCATCAGCTAAAGAAGTCAGGCAATATGGTTCTAACAACGGAATTTCAGAGTGACTATTTTCGTCAAGATTTCTGTTCGACGACATAAGCTGTGAATCGGGAGTGGAATCAACTTTTTCTTCATATTCCACCTGAGTCACATCTGAATAAACTGCTTTGGCATGTGAAGATTTAGAAAGGGAAACTTTTTTACTGGAATTACTGAACCTGCCAACTGAAGGTTCACCTTCACTGAAAGATGTACTCAAAGTTGTTCCAGCTTCATCCTTGGAGCTATATAAATCACTAAGTTCGGTTTCTTCTTTCCTTTCATCATTTTGTGTGCCATCATACTTTTCATGGTCCACATTGGTGCATTGTTTACCAAGCACATATCTGTTATCTTTAGATTGAGCTTGAGATGAGTTGTTTGTGATGGGCACATTCTCAACACTGATATCTTGCTTATATGGTTTCTGCATGTTTGAAGAAGAATCAGCCAAATTGATGTCAGGTTCACTGCCTTGAACCAGTGACGGTGCTTGAGCAAAACTACTGGTAGTTTGAACCCTGAAATCATTCAGCATGCAGGGTTGTATTTAATTTGGACAGAAGTATACTAACAGGTATGGGCCCCAAAAATTGATATATTGACACAAGTACACTAAACCCTACCCACGACTTGGATTGTATGTCCTTTGTTCTAGGATTTCCGCTAAAGCTTGTCCAGAGACCTTATCTCTATCCAGTCCAGACAAGTCCAGCTGCACCATAAACATATAATTTCAACTCTAATTCAGAGGCTGCTTGATCATCAGAAGTAAAGGTGAAATGAACTTACCTTCTGTTCTGATATAAAGTTGTACAATGGACTCTGAAAGGGGGAAAATATCATCATCAATGACAAAACAAAACATATATCACTTGAAACTTGAGTAAAAAAGTGGAAACCTTTGGAACACAATTGAAATCCCCACAAAGGACAACTGGAGAATCATTCCAGATTTTTGAAACAGCATGAGCCCTACTGAGCAGTACCCTCACCTATTTCAAGAAATACAAGCAACGTTGAATGATCAGTAGAATTTAATGCAAGCTATGGTATCATAGCAGCTCAAATCAATTGCATTGTCCTATCAATATGGAAGCATTAATGGTTTCATAATTTAGCATGTGTACGCCAACAGTTGAGCTAGGCAGGACCTAACATTCATTACTTTATATAAGACACTTGACACTCATATTCTGCAGACTAAAGCATCACAACAAATGACTAAAAACCAAAAAAAAATAATAATAATGAAATAAAAAGTCATCCACTGTAGAAGACCGGTTATATACTCAAGGGAAAACATAACTGGAAATCTCTTATGTTTGAGCTTTCATCAAATGGAGCTTTGAGGAAGGGAATATAATTAAAGATAGAAACATCTACATCCTGATTTAGAAAAAGTAATTACCTGACCAAGCTTGATTTCTCCTCTTTTAGGATTGTAAAGCACATGGATGTTACAAACAACTACTTTATTAGAGTTACTTGAGCTGCAAATGGAGAATAATAACACAAGCGTAATGGTGTAACACAAGGTTAATAGTGTATCAAAATGAATTAAATAACAGAAGTTTCATCATGTATTATAAATATAAATAAATGTTAATTACAAAATATCAGTTAAAGCTACATAAAGTCCCATCATGAGGAGGGGGGCCACAACCCATAAAATAATCATATATTTGAGAGAACACTAAAGAAGATAAGGGGAACTATTGGGCACAATCTTAAAGTTGCAACCTCTGGAAAAAAAAATCCTGACTGATGTCTCATAACAGAGAACATTAAGGGAATCTCATATGAATAAACTGTTTATATCACAAGTCAATGATTTATACTGTGGCCTCTTATCTAATAGCATTTTTAACATTTCTCTTTTATATTTTTCTCCTCATCATACCCTAGACATGATGAGGCGAAAAAGACCTCTCAAAACTCAATCAACCTTGTAGGATACCCCTAAAGGAAGAAAATATAAGGGAAAACCACCCACAGGTCCAAAGGTCAATGTTCTTAACTAAAGGTACATTTTTCTTTTGTTATTTACTGGTACAAATCCAGTCAATTAATTACAAGGTACAGATAAGTTCAATCTTGGTGAAAATGAAGAGAAAATACTAATGATGGTAAAAAAATAAAATAAATAAATAAAAATAATAATCTGGTGCATTGAGGGAAACTAAGGAAATGAGACATATTACCCCTCAATTAAATAGTCATGCAGTCCACATGTGAATGAAAATTGAAAATTCACCAACTAGGGGTTCAGTGCATTTTTGGTCCGAAGGGACTGGTGCACTTTAGTCTCTTAGCTTTGATAAAGAGCATCAATGATCCCCTTCTGGTATTCGGTGCACTTTGGGTCATTTTGAATTGTAAATTAAAATATTATCAAATAAACTCAAACTATTATGTGCAAGTCACATTGCAGAAAATTAAGTCATTTTCATTTCTGTTACTGAAACAGCTTTTGTTACAGGTGCAAAATATTATACAAGATCTCTCTCTCTTTCTTATCGTTGCTCCTAATTCAGCATATTAGGGTTTTTTCTTAGATCGGCTTGATGTTGTATTAAAGTAAGAAACAATGGTATGCTTCACGGTCACTCTGTGAGATAGAAAATAACAACTATGACAATGAGGAAGACAATTCGAAAAGAAGGAAAAGAAAAAGGAGGGAGAGAGGGGGATTGACTTAATACAAAATTGAAAATTACTTAATTTCCCCATAATTGTTACAATGCACCAAATATGAGAAGGAGATGGTTTGGTGCCTTTTATCAAAGCAAAGGGACTTAAGTGCACCAATCTCCTAAAGAAGGGACCAAAAAAGCACCAAAACTCCCAAATAGTAACTAGAAATCAAACATGTGTGCACCTTTTCAAAAGCTAGAGGCCAAAAGGGTACCCATTTAAAACAAAGGTATTGAAGTGTACCTTTTAACCAATGAATATAAAGGGACTCTTATGGCCCCAAACCCGTAAATAAAGTTGAAGAGAAGAGATTGATATTGAATGGGTAGCAGGATCTGGAAAACTAGTTGAACTAAAGAGGAGAGATTGATATTGAATGGGTAGCAGGATCTAGAAAGACTATTTTCCAAGTCGTAACTCTAATCAGAAGAAAATATGTTGGTAGCAAGAAAGCTCAATGGGAAATGATCTCATTAACTTAAATATATTGAAAATAGAGACAGTGACAAAGAGAATTGTCCAAGCTTTGCGTCTCAAAAACCAAGTATTACTCGATTCCCTTCCCATCTTTACATAATCTGATTCAAAAAATTCAAATCCAACAAACATTGTCACTAACTTACATTAACTATACTACTCATAATCTGGAAACATTTCTCAAAACAAACAGAAGCTTGAATGAGTAAGTTGTACGAAAATCAAATAATCACCTCATAACTGGAACTGCATTGTTTTCAGCATTACTTTGTCTTATAAACTGTATTAAGAGGAAAAAAAGGGTAAAAACTACAATTACAATGCAATAACATCATAGAACTGACTCAATATGGGTAGATAAGAAGTTAAGATAAATCTTTATATTAAACTTAAAACAACATAATTCAGCGACACCAAATACGTTCCAAAAGTACAATCATCTGATATACCTCCAGTACACATATCTGAGCAACGTTATCTCGGAGCCCAAGTTTATTGAATTCAATAGATTCCTCCTGGAGCAATTTGAATCTAAAAAAGAATCCCATGTCAAAAAAATGTAACAAAACTAAATAGCACTGGCCTACTGGATGATCCTCAGGCCATCAGGCCACTTCAAAAGAAAAACTTCAGCTAACAGATACTTTAACTATTTTTCAGAAGTATAGACTATCAGAGTTCATTATGGCTACTTTCAAAAATACAATTGGTAATGTTTTATTAGAAAGCTTCTAGACTTCACTCTTCACTGCACTTATCGACAAATCTGTTGTTCTATACATCAGTTGTATCAGCAGATGAATAAAAAAATAAAAAAGCAGAAAGAAAAGCCTATTATTCATTTATCATTTAACAATCTCATCGTTATCACCAGGGCATCTTCAGAACTAAGGAAGAAAAAAACTCATAAGAGATAATCCATTTGAGCTATTAGTTATGTTATAATTAATATGTTAACCTAGCTACCTTCTGACAACATATTGTCTCAGGCTAATTAGGAAAAATATATATAACTAGCAGAGGCTATAGATTTTTCTCTTTGTTGATGAGTAGCATAATAAATCAAGTCATGAACATTTCCAAACTGGTCAGCGTCTTAATTACAGAGGTGTATCTTACCTTGACGAACGCCAAAATACAGCACATCCATCAATTGGATTGCCGGTCCTCCTCTATAAATAACCCAAGACATAGTTAGACTTCTTTTGCGCACAAAAGATTTATTAGTAAATGGCATATCTTAAAAGGGTGGGTTATTACCCCCATCTCATTTTGTTGTTTCCACATTTTATTTATTGTTAAATTTAAAAATTGTCAAAAATACCCTTTTGTCTTTAATATATTTATTCTATACTAATTAAAAATTTATTAAGGGTATATTTGATAATTTTTAAAATTAGTAATAAATATGTTGTAGAAACAACAAAATAGAATGTGGCAATAACTCTACTCTTCTTAAATACAAAATAAATAAATCAAAGTTCTTATTGGCTAAATCTAGCAGGAAATAATAGCAAAATAACTGGATAAAAAATGTTTGAATTTGTTTGTACATTGAAACCAAAATGGTATATAAGCACACAGCCCAGACTTTGTATATTGTCTAAAATAGAAATATAACAAAGGGAACACTAAGAAGATTTCTGTTGATGATCCAGGTTCGGATAACTATTCAAGCATACCTTCCAAATGCCACTGTATCCCCGAGCCTTTAACACCTCCTCTAAGTCCTGATATCTATCAACTTCCTGAAAAAGTGATACACCATAACAAGGGAATATTATAAGAAGGCAAACTAGAAATCATATTATTTGGAACCCAGTATCATATCCAACCCAGTTTTGGAAACCAATGAAAAATGAGGAGACATCATCTTTACATTAGTACTAGTGAATAGCAATATACTCTCGCCCATCCCAATCTCTCAAAAAATCATTTGAAATTTATAAGAGTTGCCCCCTTGTGGATGACCAGACATACTGCATAACAAATTATAGGAGCTTGCCAAGAAGCCATTGAATTTACCGCACAGGACTGCTAAGGAGATACCAATAGTTGCTCGTTCATTTTCCAAGAGAACCATCCATTTTGGTGATTTCACTTTATTAAGAAACTCCGTATAAAGCCTATGTTTTCATAAAAATATATATAAAAAATCTTTTTTATATATATAGGAAAGAAACTATGACAAACCTGAAAACACATAATATCAGCAGACCACAATTCAAGCTCGAAAAGCATATTTTTCTTTCTCCATTCCCAGTCCAACATGTAACGAGGTATATGATAGTAAAGCTTGCTCCGGTGATTTTGAGCCAGATAGTCAGCCAGTATATTGTACGATAGCACAATAAACCGATCTGCTAACAACAACATACAACAAGCGATAAAACAAACACAACAATCCCAAAGAACTCATATAGCAAAACCTCACTTAATATATTAATCTACCTTTATCAGGAGGCGGTTTTATTTTGGCATACTCCCAATTCCGATAATCGGGAGCCCTAGGCCGATACCGCTGAGGACGATGCTGCGGCACTTGATTTTGATCAAACGGCCTAGAACGAAGAAACTGTTGGTTCCGATTACTGTAGTGCTGTAGCTGAGGCCTTAGCTGCTGCTTTTGATTAAAATGTGGCGAACGCCAGGGACTCGGATTGTAGGTTGAAGGCGGAGGTGGAAATCTAGAGGGGTTCACTAAGCTTCCAGTTTCTATTCCGCTATCCCCACGCCGGAACCCTAGATTGGCGTCCCGGACGGACTGGAGGTGAGAATCTCCAGTGACGAAGTTGTCTCTACCGGATATGTACGGACGATCAGAGAAGTTTCTACGAGGTCGACCTCGACAGCCTCGGTACTGCAAGAAACATTGGCAGTCAGTCAGTTCAGTGTTTGAATGAAAATTTAAAAAAATATATTGAAGTACAGTTACTGTGAAAGAGAGATGTTGGATACAGCCATACAGAAGGGCGAATAGACATGGCTACGACGTCGGTTGAAGAAGCGGCGAGGAATTGGAGAGGTTGTAGAGGGCGACACATCTGATGTAGGGAGTGTATCTCCCTCATTGATACGGGGGTAAGTCATAACTCGTGTCGTGACTCGTAACAGAAAATTTGACGCTAAGATCAGCACGTTTTGTACGATAACGCGTGCACTCTTCCTTACCATAGTAGGAATTGTTTTTAAAATTAAACATTATTTATTAAGGTTTTCCCGAAGAAATTAAATATAATTAAAATAAATTACTTACAATTTTATGTTTAATTATTCAAAAAACAAATTGTTAATATAATTAAATCAATTATTAAAAGAGAAATTATGATTCTATTTTTTTTAGAATTATGATTTCATTTTAATTTAAATTTTAATTCTAATTTTATCTCAATTATAAATATAATTCTAAACCATATACCATATATCCTAAGTCCTAAACATATTTAGAAAAATAATAATTTTAATCATAAAATTTAATTTACAGATATAACCCTAAATTTTAAACCTTAAATTATATTTAAAAATAATAATAATTTTAACCCTAATACGAAGAGAGGGAAGAAGAATGGTAATAGTGGCTTTTTTAAATTTTTTGTTAATAAAATATATAAAATTTTATTTTATTACTAAAAATCTTAATTTTTAAAAATTTTAACTTAATTTACTATACTTTTAAATTGAAGAATTCAATGAACTTGTCTCCAAAATTACATGATAAAATCATATAAGGTTTTTATTACAAGAACCAAATAACATAGTCCCTTAATTACGTGTACATTATCATACAATACAATGTATGTAACTTACACCTAAATTTTAAAGGTCAGGTAGCGTGAGAAATATCATAGCTTTTTACAAAATTTGTACTCTAATCATGTAGCTTTCGATTAGCTCTTTAATTTTGAAAAAAACATATGCCTTAATACTACAAAATGAAAAAGTAAGACTAAAATGCATATTTTATTTCAAATGTATGAGACTAAAGTTAATATTTTTTAAAGTTATAGAACTAAAGTACTACAGTTGAAAGTTATTAGACTAAAAATTCATTTTTCAAAAACTAAGAAACCATTGATGTTATTTTCTAAATTAAAAATAATTTTATCTCAACCATTAGATATATTGTAAGTATTATTTTATTTTTTAGTTTGATGATAAGACTTATACTACACATTTCAAATTTGGAAGTACATTAAACCATTTAATATAAACAAAAAGTAGTAAAATGGGTCGTTGATGTTGTTTTGTTTAGTTTTGAGGGTTGTTTAATCCCTTTATTTAGATAATGTATTTTTTTTAAGTGCTTTGTTCGGAGAATGTGATTTTGAACCCTTTGTTTAGATAATATATTTTAAAGTTTTTTTTTGTGAAAAATGTACCAGATAATAACAAAGTTAAGTTTCTATCTAATTTTTATTAAATATAATGAAATAGTATATGTGACACATACACATTGTATTTTTCAATAGATATATATCTAATAAAATAATTTTTAATTAAAAAAATTACTTAAAATTTTTAACAAATCCGATGAAACTTAAATGAAATTTTTATTATCTAATGTGTGACTTTAGATATTAGACAATGAAAATTTAGTTTAAGATTTATTTAATTTTTTTTAATTTTAAAAGAATAAATTTTCTCAAAAAGTTTGAGTAATTTTAATTAAATATTATTTTTTTACATATATATCTATTAAAAAATATAAAAATATATGTGACACATATAATATTTCATAATATTTAACAAAATAGTTGACGAAAGTTTAACTTTATCCTTACTTAACACATTTTTCACAAATAAATGGACTTAAAAATACCTTTTTTTAACAAATGGACTAAACAACACCTTTGATCTAAATAAAATCACCATTTACACTTTTCATCCTAAAATGTATTATAAGTGAGATTGGTTGCTAAGGGTGGCAATTGGGGTCACTCGAGTTCGAAGTTGCACTTGCTTAATCAATTCAACAAGTTGCAAGGTCATCTCATTACCGGAGCCAACTTTATTGACTCTTGCTTTTCTTCTTCTTGTACTTCTTTATTGAGAAATAAAATCCAACAGCTCATAGAGACTATAGGTTTCCTCTGCAGTCTTTTCTCCCACGGCTCTTCCAGCAGCTTTATCAACCATGTATTGACTTCGTAGTGTCAATCTATCATAAAAGAATTGGTTTTGTAGTTATAATGGAAAACTATGATGATGACATTGAATGAAAAGGAATTTGAGTCTTTCCCGAGCTTTATGAAAGGGATCTTCATCCATTTGAGAAAATGTTGATATCTTCATCCTTAGATGAGCAGTCTTTTGATGGGAATAGAACCTACCTATAAAATTTTCATAAACTGCCTCCCAAGTTGTTAGAAAACCCGGATGTAAAGTAATGAACCATGATCACGCCTAATCCTAAGCTGGTCTTCATCAATTCTATGTAGTGGAAAGGTTTGGATATTAGCATACAATTCTTTAATGAAATGCAAAGGGTCTTCATTAAG
Organism: Hippophae rhamnoides; assembly: GCA_033030585.1. Classification (NCBI taxonomy): domain Eukaryota; kingdom Viridiplantae; phylum Streptophyta; class Magnoliopsida; order Rosales; family Elaeagnaceae; genus Hippophae; species Hippophae rhamnoides. The sequence goes on along the minus strand of CM065431.1, from coordinate 26,643,836 downwards.
GATACCATAAAAGGAAGGCAACAAAGAATAATGAATCTTTTTCAATTCATAATTTCTTGCAGTCTCTTACAATTGTATGCTAGAAGTTGCAATGCCAAGAATTGGCATTGCATAGTCCTTCATCATTTTCTACCTATCTTCAGCATCTCTCATGGCTACTTGTAGTTGAAATTGATCATCCTCCTCTGTATCAATAACTAGCTCCTAAATTGAAAAATAGTATAACTCTTTAAGAAAGATTTCTCACTTGACAAAATGTATAGGCTTAAAGAAGAAAGACATAGGAAAACTAAGTTAAATTTTTCCTTTGATGTTAAATTTAAAGAATGGACACAATTTTTCAAACAAATGAATTTCTATTATTTCATTGGAATTTTATTACACACATTATTAAAATAAAAGAAAAAAACAAACTAAAAGAAAAGAAAATACAATAATGGGTGACCTCCCACTCAGGACTAAAATTTATCGTCTTCTAGTAAGACGTTGCTTGGAGATTTCAGAATGACAAACTCAATGTCTCATTTTCATTGAATTTATTTGATCCAATTTAACCATTCAGCTAGTCTTTGCTTTGTTTTTGCAAATGTTCAGCTAATTGTTCCACTTAGACTTCCACCTTTTTCATAGAAGCTTCTATAGAGTCCAACCATTGATTGGTTTTAGACTGGTTATCTCTATATACTTGAATAAAAGAATTCAAGTTGTCTTCCAGGTTTGGTTTACTAGGAAGGCTTCTTGGAATGGGTTGGTGGAATTACTGGCCTAGTTGATTTAAGCTTTGGGAAAGAGGAGGGTTGCTTTGCCTCCAGGAGAAGTTGGGATGATTTCTCCACCCAAGATTATAGGTATTTGAATTGGGGTCGAATCTTAGTATCTATTGATATGCTCTCAAAACATTAACATGTTTAGGTCTAACTAGTGCTTCTTCTTGTTATAGAGAGGCTTCAGTACCATGTCCTATGTTGCTATACAAACCATAATGTTCATTGTTGGTGTTGGTTTGCGTAGTGAGAAGGGCAACTTGCTTAGTTAATTGAAAAGTTTTCATTGAACTTCATTGTTGGAATTGATTTCATGAACTTCATACATATCTAAGGTTGTCTTCTCTCCCACAGCTCCTCTGATAGCATTATCGACAACAAACTACTATTGCTACGTGAGTCCATTGTAAAAGAATTGGTTCTACAACTATAGAGGGAAGCTATGATGGAAGCATTGAGTGAGGAACAATTTGAAGCTATCTTAGGTTTTATGGAATGGTTATTCTTCCATATGAGAGAAAATGGCAATCTTTGCTCTCAACTCTGATGTTTTTTGGTAGGAAATGAATTTTCCCATGAATTTGTTATAAATGTCCTCTCAAGTCTTTAGATAACTTAGAGGAAGTGACATCAACCAATCTTTGGCCTTGTCCTTCAAGTGGAGTATTTAAGGATATAATAATTAAGTTAATTATGTTTGCTCATATTATTTATGTTATTAAAGATATAAATTAATATTTATTGATTATTTATTTTTATATGAATATCACATTTTATAGAGTTAGATATTTTTTATTAATTAAACAAATCAATAAAACCTATGGGTGTGGTCGATAATTAATTTGGTTAATTAACTTAATTCTATTTTTTTAAGATATTAAAAATGAACCATTTAAATGCCAACTTTGGTAGGGTTAGATATTTTAAACTTTATTCAAGGTATCTAAATTAAACCTAAGAATTTAATTATTTGAGTACTAACTTTCAAGTTTTAAAACAATTACTAAAAATATGTTGTCAATAAATTTTTGAATAATAATTCTTATAAATTTTTTTTTGAAATAGAGCTTCATTCTAACTACAGGGCGATTATACTAACAAATAAAAGGGCACTACTCTAAATCAAATGAGATAATTAAACCTTAAAATATAATTTTTAGATTTAAGTTTATAATGAAAAATAATATATTTCTCTCTAACATCCTTAATATAAATATTAAATACAAATAAAATCAATTTATTTTATAGAAATGTTTTACCTATTTAATATTTCATAACCATAACAATATTATTATTATATCATATTTACAAACATCAAGTCATGTTAAATTTAATCACAGAAAAATTAATTATAACATATGATGAGTGCTCAAAAAGCACTAAAATTACCATGATTTTATGCTCATTAATTGATTAAAAATATATATTTATATGTTTTATCATATATTTATATAAATTTGTCTTTTTCGGAATCACGGGTATTTTTATTGTTTTTCAGGTATTTTGGCTTAAAAACGCAATTTAAAGACTCAAAGAGGAATACTTGAAGCAATACATCACAAATATATTAATAAATAAGTGGGAAAAGGTCAACAAACATGGAAAAATTGGACAAAATGGGTCAAAAAGGTCAAAAATGTCAAAAAGACTGAAATCGCGCCCCAGCCCGCGCGTGCTTGTTCATGCGCGATGACAGCCGCCACAATGCGGTGCCAAAGAACCCCTCCAGCGCGCCAACGCCTTTTTCGCCCCATTTTTCACGTGCGGATCGCCTATGACGTCATGCTGACGTCATTAATGACCTCAGCATTTCCATTACGCGTTTTTACATTTTTTAACATTTGTTTACTCATTTTTTCTCTCCATCCTCACCTATAAATACCCCCATTCCCTTCACTTCAAAACACACCTCAAAACACACTTCTCTCTTCTTTCTTTCTCTCCATTTCTTAGTTTTTAGTTTTTTTTAGTTTTTCTTATGTTTTAGCTAGTTTCTCTTAGTTTTAGAGTTCTTCCCTCTTTGGGAAGAACTAGTTATGTTTTTGTAATTTATTAGCTTTTTGATTCAATAAATGGGAGTGCAAATTCCGTTTGGAGGTTTTCTAGCAACGGGAATGGCATCAAAATACTGTAAGGATTTTATTTTCTTTGTAGTTATTTTTTATGCTTTATTCTTACATGTTATATTTAATTTGTCTGTGATTAAATTTAAGCGTGCTATTGTTTGTAAAAAATGATATAATAATAACGTTGTTATGCTTGCGAAATATTAAATAGGTAAAAATCTCTAAAATGAATTGATTTTATTTTTATTCAAGATTTTATATTAAGAATGTTAGAGAGAAATATATTATTTTTCATTACAAACTTAAATCTGAAAATTTGATTTTAAGGTTTAGTTATCGATCGATTTAGAGTAGTGCTCTTTTATTTGTTAGTACAATCGTAGGTAGTTAGAGTGAAGCTCTATTTCAAAAGTTTTTATAAGAATTATTATCTGAAAATGTATTGACAACATGTTTTCAGTAGTAGTTTTAAAATTTGAAAGTTAGTACTCGGATAACTAAATTCTTAGGTTTAATTTGGACACCTTGAATAAAGTTTAAACTGTCTAACCCCACCAAAGGTGGCATTTAAATGGTTCATTTTCAATCTCTTAGAAAAAGGAATTAATTTAATTAACCAAATTAATTATCAACCCCACCCATAGGTGTTAATTAAATTGTTTAGTTAACAAAGAATATCTAACCCCACCAAAGGTGGTATTCATACAAAAAAGGGAGAATCAATAAATATCAATTCATATCTTTAATAACCTAGATAATATGAGCAAGCATAATTAACTTAGTTATTATATCCATAAATACTCCACTATTTATAAAAGATAAAATTTGCATGAATGTTTATTGAATCTATGTTTAATTTTATGTTATTAGATTAAAACACAAAAAACCCAAAATATCGTGACAGGATGTTTAGGATTTAATTTTGTTTTTAAAAGTTTGAATAATAAATTAAAAACCACATACATTCCTTCCTTAGATCGACCTTGGGAGTATACTTATCATTTTATTCGAAATGATTCGTGCACTTGCGAGAGTTTTATAAATATAAAACCAAAATATTGGCAGGATCGGCGATGCCGGTTTTCGCTCATCAAATTTTTTGACAATCCCGATTCTGCTCATCAAGTTTTTGGCACCGTTGTCGGGGATGACTCCATTGCGGGGATGGCATCAAAGTTTTTGGCAATCCCGATTATGCTCATCAACATATAAGAATAAAACATAAAAATAACTATAATTGTACCTCAAAAGAATCCTTACAATACTTCGATGCTAATTCTATTTTTGGAAAACCTCTAAACGGATTTGCATTTGCATTTATTGAATTAAAAACTAGAAATTTACAAAAGCATAACTAGTTCTTCTCAAAAAGAGAAGAAATTTAAAACTTAAAAAAACTAAGAAAACTTTCTAGAGAGAGAACGAAAAGAGTTGAGAAATGTGAGACTTAAGGGATCTTGAGGGATGATTTTTACAATGGAGGGAGGGTCCTTTTATTTGTGAGGAAAAGAAAGTGGAAAAATATCTTGAAAATGATCTTGGATGCGTTTAGACATGGTGGCACACATGTGAGGGCGTTGGCACGCAGGGATGGGCAAGATTTGTAGCATGATGGGGGCTGGCACATATGGGTGCACATAAGACTCATTGAATGCATGCAGGACAAGCTAAGTTTGGCATGGCGCATGCGGGATGCGTGCGACCGCCGATGGCTAAGGGATTTTTTGACCTTTTGGACCGTTTTTATCCATTTTGTCAAATTTTTCAATTGGTTTTGACTTTTTCTCATTTTTTTCAACATATTTGTGATATATTGCCTTCACTATATTTATTCAAGTCTTTAAAATTATTTTTGAACAAAAATACCTAAAAAAATACTCGTAATTTCAAAAAGATAAATTTATATAATAATATGATAAAATCATACAAATATAAAATCTATTTAATCAATTAAAATACATTAAATCATGATAATTTTAGTGTTTTTTAAATACTCATCAGTTTCCCAACCATCCACTTATTTTTGTTTGGTAACATTCACTATATGACACATTCTCCAATCAAGAAAGCTTTGAATCGAACTACTTTATTGAAGTAAGCTCTCACCCTTCGTTTCAAATATTCTATTCAAATGTTGGATTTGTCACAAAGTTCTTCGAATGGTACTAAATATAAGGATCTTTTTTGGGTTATTGTCAAACTCTTTGATTTTAGCTTGTTAGGTCGACGTAATCATTTATGTGGGAATAATGGCTACCATCACGTAAAAAAGAGAAAATGGTGTTTCATTTATTTCCCCTATCAGGCTAGTTTGGATGGCCCAAAGCACTTTAAGTAATTCTTCAACCCATTTGCTTTTCGAAGACTCAAGCTTCTTTTTTATTTGATTGAGAACTAACTTGTTCGATGATTCTAGATGTGCGTTTGCTTGGGGATAATATGATAAGGAATGACAAAGTTATACTCTGTACTTCATCACAAAGTCTTTCACTTTGCTTCCAGTGAATTGTTTTACATTATCTATGATGATTTCTTTAGGCAGAGAAATGGTATACGATGTTCTTCCATAAGAAATTAACGACCTTTTCTTCCCAGATTCTACTTTAGGCCTTAGCCTCAATCCACTTGGTGAAATAATGTTTTGCTACGAGAATGAATTTCCTCTGATCGACTGCCAATGGCATGGGTCCTATTATATCTAATCTATATTTGTAAAAATGGCCAAGGGGTAACCACGACAGTCATAAGTATAGGAGAACATGTGCGAATGGGTAAAACTTTGAGATTTGTTACACATCTATGAATGTCTCATGCTGTCCGCTAACATGGTAAATCGATTGTACCCTTGACGCATGACTCTTTATGATAATTTTCTACCATTGAAGTGAAATCTGCACTCACCCTTTTTTGCCTTATAGAGGAGATTTTGGCTTGACTCCCTAGTAAGGACAAAGGAATCCATGCCATAACTATGTTTTCCTATACAATTTGTTCTTCTATAGGAAATAGTTATTCAACTTATTGACTATGGCATATGCTTTCTTTTTGTCTTCGATAAGAGTCCTATTATTAAGATATTTGACAAAGGGGTCAAACCATGACCCTACAAAGTGTTCTACTTGGTTTATGACCTTTTCAGCCTCAGATAGGCTCGCTCAAGATAAGATTGTGATGGTGACTGATTGTTGGATTTTCATGTCATGTACTGAGGTGAGTATTGCCAAGGCATCGGTATGATAGTTGTTGTTATGAGAAATTTATTGCATTTTGACATAGTTTAACAATAAATATTCATGCCTCAACCTTTCCAGATATTTTCTCATCCTGTTGTCCTTCACCTAAAAAATACTAGCATATTAATTAATGACCAACCTCGAATCACTTAACAAAATAAGGTTCTATGCCCCTAAATTCCTTGCAATTATTACCCCAAAAATGGTAGCTTCATATTCAGTAAAATTATTTGTCTTCAGGAAGGAAATACAAACTAAATACTTATGGATGGTTTGTCCATTATCCATTATGACTACATAGATACCAAATCCTTTGAAGTTGTTATAACCATCCACAAATGCATTCCATGTCATTTCTTTTTTGATGCCTTTGTACGGTTGACCGATTGGGGAGTACATTCTTATTCAATGCACTCGGCTACAAAATCTGCTATAGACTATGCCTTAATATTCGTTCAAGGTTGGAATTTAATATCATACTTTCCAAGTTTAATAGAGATTTGTATTAGCCTACTAGAAACAATGACAATGTGAGATCTAAATAGTGTCTTAACTTAAAGGCTATGGCCTTGAGCACAAATGCCAATTTGTCAATCACTACGTATCTTCCTTGAGCATCTATTAGAACTTGACTAATGTAGTATAGAAGGTGTTGGATCTTATCCCTTTCTACCAATAGTAAAACGTAACAGTCTATATGGTAATAGCCCAATACATATACACCAACTCACTTGGGAGTGTGATAAGAAGGATAGAAGGTTGACCGAGGTAGGTCTTTATGTTTTGAAAGGCATGTTCACACTTCTTATTCCAAAAGACAAAGGTATTTTTCCTCAACAGTTTGGAAAATGGGAGACATTTGTTAATACACATTGATATAAATCTATCTAGTGGAGTGGTTTGCCCATTCATTTATTGGATGCCTTTTAGGCTGGAAGGAGATTTCATGTTCACCAATGCTTCAATTTTTTTAGGGTTTGCCTTAATTCCCCAAGCGAAGATGAGATAACCCAAGAATTTACCCAAACACATACTTCTTTGGGTTTAACCTCATTTTGGGACTCCTTATTAATCTGAATACTTTATCAAGATCAGACACATAGTTTGAGGGTTGCTTAGTATTTACCATCATATCATCTATATATGCCTCCATGTTTCTTTCAAAGAGACCATTGAACATTTTGTTTACCAATCTTTGGTAAGTTTCTCTTACATTCTTAAGATCGAAGGGCATCCTTTTGCAACAAAAGGTCCCACCCTCTATTATAAAGGCCATTTTTTCTTTGTCTTTAGAGCTCATGTGTATTTGATGATAACCCAAATATGCATCAAGAAAGCTTATAACATCATATCCAAATGTTACATCTACAAGCTAATCAATGTTCGAAAGAGGATAACAATCTTTCATGCATGCATCATTCAAATCTGTAAAAGCCACACACATTTGAGAAGTACCACATAACTTTGCAACAAGAACTACATTTGAAAGTTAGGTCTAGTAGTCTACTTCTTTTATAATCCCAATGTCTTTTAGTGAGTTGACTTGTGTTTAAATGATCTTATTTTTCTCCCTCGAGGATTTCCTCTTCCTTTATTATACCGATTTTTTGCTAGGGTTGATGTTCAACCAATGTGATATTAGCTTGGGGTTAATACATGGAATATCCTCTAGTTTCAAAGCAAAGATATCCAAATTCCTTTGGAGGAAGTCAACCAAAGCTCCCTTACTCACATTGCTTAGGCTCGAATTCAACTTTAATGCCTGACTTTCTCCATCCTTGTGTTCAACCAACTTAATCTCATATGAGCTAATCGTTCCAACAAGTGATGTCTTCAATCACTCTCGATAATGTCAAGCAGACATTAATTCTTATTTTATGTTGAATTGTTTTATGGTCACATTATAACAACTATATGCCTTTTCTTGCTCTCATTAAACTTCCATGACACCTTCGTCAGTAGGTATTTTATTTCTTTATGATAAGTAGATAGAATAGCTCTCATTTTGTCTATTCGTGGTCTTCCTAGTATCAAATTGTAATGGGCAAACTACTATAGAGTTCACCATCATAACAGTTCCTTTAACCATTATGAGCAACTTAATTGTTCCCAAGATTTACGTCATGTTACTGTTAAACCCTACGAAAGGCATTTTTTTTTCAAGAGCTCTTCTTCATGTACTCCCAAATCATAAAGGGTGGACAAGGATAGTAGGTCGATGGAACTTCTAACATCAACCAATATATGACAAACATCACATGAACATACTCTTAATGTTATAACCAGAGGATCTTTGTGGGGGCAAGTTACTCCATCTTTTTCATTAAATATTTTTGGGGCAATGGAATACTTTTTATATAGGCTATATACCCCGTGAAAATTTCACTTCATGCCTCCCTAACATGTCTCTTTCAGGAATTACTAGACTTAGCATTTAGGCTAGGTCCTCTATGGATAGAATGGATTATTTGAACATTATCATCTATTCATGCAACATGCCTCCCAAAAGAAGCGACAACTATTCGGGGTACTTCTTTGATTAGCCTAATCTCGTTTCTTTGATTCCTACCACTCACTAGATCACCAAGGTACCTTTTTAATAAAAAAAATGATTTCTTTTTTTAAATATTGATAATCCCTAGTGTCATTTCGAATGTCTTTATGGAATGTACCATTTTGTGGTGTCTTAGTGGCACCTTCATTCGAGGAGGCCATCTAATGTTTTTTTCTTCCTACATCTTTAAAACTACTTCGGCCAAAGTAACTCTTCATAGGGTTCCTCTAAAAGATGAAAGTGATCTTCCATATGGACTTGGGTTCCTATTCCAAGAGTTTCCACTTCTGAAATTCTATCATGCAAATTTTTTATGGTTTTAGTGCTCTATTTGCCTAGGCCTTTTCAGACTCAACTCTACTTTTACCTTTCTTTTTATGGCTACAAGTGTGGTCGAGCTCCCTTTTATGACTAGTTTCAACTCCCTTTCTAAGTTAATGAACTTATACCCCTCTTTGTAGGCTTCTTGCATAGTTCGGGATACCATTTCTAGTAGTTTGGCTAAAAGGTCTTAATTTCTTAACACTCCTTTTCTAAATGACTAAATATCGATTGAGTCCAACAATTAGGTATTTCCATCTTAAATCTCTTCATAAATTCTTTGATAGATTCATCCATATTATTAACTATAGAGAACAAGTAGTGAGCCTTTTTCTTTAAGGGCTTATTACTAATATAATAGGTCACAAGCAATCTGACCAGTTTAATGAAAAAAGTGATACTGCCAAGCTTTAGATTGTTAAACTATTTACTTGTTGAATCATGTAAAGTAGCTGAAAAAGACTTGTATAACAACACATTTCTTTTGTCTCGAAGCATATTGAGGGAGACATAATGGTTTTGAAAAGGAGTATATTGGCGATGGGGTCCTTCGTTCCTTTGTAGCCTAACATTTCGTAGATACAAACTTCTCAAAAAGTTCACTCATTTCAATACCTTAAAAAAGGGTATAGGTCAGTTGCCTACACACTATTTCAAGGTTAGTTTGAGCTTTCCCTTTATTTTATTTCTTTATTTGTTGCTCCAAGGCTAGTGCTTTGTTCTACCATAACAACTTTTCTTCTAGTGCTACATCGAGTTACCCAAATAGACTTGCACCCTTTATTTAGACCACTTGGGCTACTGCCAGTCTTTGATTTGTTCGATCGTGAGCCATGTTTTTCTTTATCATGCAACTCCTTATTCCTTTCATGCTTAGCCAATATTCTACTGATTTTTTTTCTTCATCTTTTTCTATTCTTACATTATCACGACCAGGCCCAAAGCTTAGGTTGCACAAAGAGCTTTTGACTCATTTCTTTGACTTTACTCCTCAATTCAAGTTTTATCTCCTCATCTCATTTCGCATTCCCTCCATGTATTTTCTCATGTCTAGAAATTATGAAAGAAACTCTTGATTCGAATTCACTACCTCAATATGATGAACAAAATCGGCATCAAGTTAGCAATATCGGTTTTGCAAATGCTTTGGTTTTATATTTGTAACACTCTCACAAGTGCAAAAATCATTTTATAGAAAATGACAAGTATACTCTCAAGGTCGATTGATGGAAGGAATATATGTAATTTTTAATTTATTTTTCAAACTTTTAAAAATGAAATTAAACCCTAAACAACCTATCATGATATTTTGATTTTTTTTGTTTGTGTTTCCTAATCTAATAACAAAAAAAACCTAGATATGGATTCAATAAACAATTATGCAAATTTTTATCATTCATAATAGTGGAATATTTATGGATATAATAATTAAGATAATTATGTTTGCCCATATTATTTAAGTTATTAAAGATATAAATTGATATTTATAGATTCTTTCTTTTTTATATAAATACCACATTTGGTGAGGTTAGATATTATTTGTTATTTAAACAAATCAATTAACAATTATGAGTGGGGTCGATAATAAATTTGGTTAATTAAATTAATTCTTTTTTTCTAAGAGATTGAAAATGAACCATTTAGATGCCACATTTGGTGAGATTAGACATTTTAAACTTTATTCAAGATGTCCAAATTAAATCTAGGAATTTAATTATCCTAATACTAACTTTCAAGTTTTAAAACCATTACTGAATATATATTGTCAATACATTTTTGAATAATAGTTCTTATAAAAACTTTTGAAATATAGTTTCATTCTAATAAATAAAATAGCACTACTCTAAATCAGACCGGATAAATAAACCTTAAAATCTAATTATCATATTTAAGTTTGTAATGAAAAATAATATATTTCTCTCTAACATCTTTAATATAAAATCTTGAATAAAAACAAAATGAATTTATTTTATAGAAATGCTTTACCTATTTAATATTTAGCAAGCATAACAACGTTATTATTATACCATATTTACATATAGCAAGTCATGTTAAATTTAAACATAGAAAAATTAAATATAATATATAAGAATAAAACATAAATATAATTGTAAATAAATCATTTTAAAATTATACCTCAAAAGAATCCTTACAAAACTTGGATACTAATTCCGTTTCTGAAAAACATTCAAACAGATTTATATTTTCATTTATTAAATCAAAAACTAAAAATTTTAAAAAATATAACTAGTTCTTTTCAAAAAGAGAATAACTTTACAAGTAAAAAAAGTAAGAAAGCTTTCTAGAGAGAGAAAGATAGAGAGAGAAGAGGTGAGATTTTCAGGCATGAATTTTACAATGGGGGAGAGAGTTCTTTTATAGGTGAGAAAAAGGCAAAAAGAAATGGAATAACATATCTTGAAAATGAGTGTTGGATGCATTTTAGACAGGTTTGCACAAGTGTAGGCAAAGGTGCGCGCGGGACAGGTTGAGCATGTGCCTAACTATGTGTGGGATAGGCGTTGGGGCACGCGTGGGACAAGACGAATGCGAGGCTTGGAGCAGCGGGTAGGCTGGACTCAGCATGGCAAGTGCGTTGCGCATATGGATTAGAGAATTTTGACCTTTTTGACAGTTTTGACCCATTTTGTCCAATTTTTCCAATTTTTTACCTTTTTTCATTTTTTCTCAACATATTTGTGATATATTGCATCTAGTATTTTTCTTTGAGTCTTTAAATTATTTTTGAATGAAAATACCTAAAAAACATACAAATATAAAACTATTTAATCAATTAAAGTTCCTTAAATAATGGTAATTTTAATGTTATTTAAGCACTCATCACAACTCATCACCAACTTCTTAGCAAGAGAAGCGGTAAAAACTAAAAATTAAACTATCATAAATCACTTCCATGGATTGACATGGTTACATTTAGCGTATGTAACAAGCCTTTAAACCCCTAGGTTGCCCTAGTGGATAAGTTTAAGTCTCGTGAGGATTTTCAGTAATAATACCTACAAACATTGAGCTAAATGTAAAAGTTAAAAAAATAACAAAAATAAACAAATCAAAAACTAAAATTATAACCAAATAAAAACTAAATAAAATAAAAATTAATTTAAAAATAATATAAAAAAACAAAATGACTCATGATTTTTAATCTCCTTTAAGATAATAATTAAAATCTAAAGCATAAGTTATTTTTTAAACAATCATAGTTTATATTAATAATTATTTGAAAATCATTTTCATACTTTATTTCAAAAATATTTCAATATAAATCTACCCAATTTCATTGTCAAAAACTCGAATTCACTTTGACTCTATCCTTTGAGAGTATTGACTTGTAAGGCGTGTGTGAATAGAGTTTATATTTAGAAATGAACTAATAAATTCACATACTTATAAAAGAAGAAAGGCTCAAAAGTAGTGCATAACTTCGATCTCATGAAAGGAATCGAATGTTTAGGATTTCGTAAAGAAATCAAAAAATTATTTTCATGCTTCAATCAAAATCATTAAATAAAAATTTCAAGATATATGCCTTATAGAATGAAGACAGTGCAATGACATTTTAGGGATTTACTTCCTATAACTTTTTTTGTAATTAATTTTTTTTACAACTTTATAGGTTATGTGAATCATAGTATGTAGATTATACTATTCATTTTTTTAATATATATATTTTTTAGAGAGAAGACCTATGTAATGTTTTAGGTACCTATATGTATTTGTTTTTGTATAAGTAATGCATGAAGGGCGAAAGGACATATACTATCAATTTCTACTTAAATCATTCAATTTAAGCAGTAAAAATAACATACGATACTTTACTAGATGTGGAAATCCTAACATTCAATGCTAATACCTATAAAGATCATCTAAAAATTTCTAAAAAATAAGAAATGCGTTTGAGTAGAAAAAAAATATTTCACTCAGAATTAAGGAAATTAGACTCAAATTATATCTTAAAAGGGTAGTCTCCACTATTTAATTCTTATAAACTGATTTTGGGTTTATTATAATTTTCAAACTTTATTATGAAATACTACTTATTACAAAAACTAACTAATTACCATATACTCTATGATATGTTTTCAAAAATTAATCTAATAGTGCAAAAGACTTAACTATTTACTTAAATTTGATTTAAAGAAATGATAAATTTTTGTGAGAAATTTTTTAAAACTAATCCTAAAATTCTAAAAATTACTAAACCATACAAAGAAAATAAAATCAAACACAATAAAAATGAAAATGTGAACATAAACGTTTTTAAAATTGTTAATTTTTTTAAAATTAAGCATGATAACTTTTTACCACCTCCAACCTAGAACTTATATTTTCCTTAATGTAACAATTATAAATTAAAGATAAAGATAAAGAGAAAAGAGAAGAAAAGTTATCAATTTCCTAAGAATGTGCAAGTAATGATGGAGAAATACAGGTGTATTGATCATGTTCATCATTAGTTTTAACAATTCTAAAATTATTCACATGCAATTAAACAAAAATAAATAAAATAAAATTACGTAAAATGATGGATTGTCTCCCATCTAGCGCTTAGTTTAACGTCTTAGCAAGACGTAACTTAGGAGATTTTATTTTAAGTAAACTCAATATCCCCACATCATTGAGTCAATCAAACCTATAGGTAGGACAAGTTTGTCTACCTATATTTTTTTAAGTTATGCCCAATGGATTTTTAAAATTTTATTTACTTAAAACTAGGGACATGATTTTGGGTTTTAGATAACCCATTTCCATGTGCAAATCAAATAACTAAGGCATCAAAACACATTTGTACCTAAAACTAACAAAGCAAGTACATCCTTTTATCATAGATTGTGATCTAAAACTTTAAAATTTTGGAGATAGCTTTCGAATTTTTTTAAAACTAATCTAATACTAAGTATTAAAATAAATACTAAACAATAAAAATAAAAATTAAGTAAAAAAATAAACAAAAGATTATAATAAAAGAAAAATAAACAAATAAAGTAAAATAAAAATAAAGTTAGTAAAATAAAGAAAAGAATAAAAAAATAAAATAATTATATAGATTATACAAATTTTGATATATATAATTATACATACTTAAACTATACATATTTATAATACACTCTATCTATCATATAATTCAAACACATTTTTTTACAAATAAATATACATGATTAAATTATACATAATAAATATTTATAGCATACTCTATCTAATATATAATATAAACATATTTTTATATAAATAAATATACATGATTAAATTGTATAAAATATAATACACTCTATATAATATATAATACAAATACATTTTTATACATGTTATACCATACAACATTTAAAAGTTAGTACACAGAAATACTATATAACAAATAAAAGGAATAACCTAATATAAGAATTAAGTTAATATTTTTTTTAAATAATAAAAAAATATTTGTATAATATTTTATTTATTTATTAAGAGTTCACTATTTAAATAAAAGAATATTTAAAAAAAATAAAAATTAAAGGAATAAATAAAGTAAGTTCAAAATAAAATTATTTTTAATCTCTTTTTTAATTTATTTATTAAAAAAATAAAAATAAAACTAAAATTTAAAAAATTATTTTTATTAAAAAATAAATTAAAAATAAAAAATAAAAGAAAATTAAAAAATTAAAAATAAAAGAAAATTAAAACAAATTAAAAATAAAAGAAAATTAAAAAATTAAAAATAAAAGAAAATTAAAACAAATTAAAAATTAAAACAAATTAAAAAAATTAAAAAAATTAAAAAAATTAAAAATCTAAAAATTAAATTAAAAATTAAATGAAAATTAAGAGTAAAAAAGTTTTTTTTTTATTTTTCTAAATATATTTTTTTAATTTTTGTTCGAATAGATAATAATTAAATAAATTAAAGTTTAATTTTTTTAATAAAAATAAAAAAAATCATAATTATTTACAACATAAAATGTTTTCAAAATTTTGATAAATAATTTAAAAAATTGATTCCTTCCTCCGCAAAGGCGCCAAAATTTTGATGAACAAAATCGCCATTGGGTTAACAATACTCGTTTTGTAAATATATTTTTAATATTTATAAAACTCTCGTAAGTTCACGAATTATTTTATTTTTAATGAAAAGTATATTTTCAAGGTCGATCGAAGAAATGAATATATGTGGTTTTTAATTTATAATTCAAAATTTTAAACCGAAATTAAATCTTAAACATCATGTCACGATATTTTGATTTTTTTTGTTTCTTAATCTAGCTAATAACAAAAAAATAAACATAGATATGGATTCAATAAACAATTATGCAAATTTTTATCATTTATAACAATGGAGTATTTATGGATATAATAATTAAGCTAATTATGCTTACTCATATTATTTATATTATTAAAGATATAAATTGATATTTATATATTCTTTCTTTTTTGTTTTATCTAAAAACCATATTTGGTGGAGTTAGATATTATTTATTAATTAAACAAATCAATTAACATTTGTTGGTGAGGTCGTTAATTAATTAAATTAATTCATTTTTTCTAAGAGATTGAAAATAAATCATTTAAATGTCCACTTTGGTGGAGTTAGACATTTTAAACTTAATTCAAGGTGTCCAAATTAAACCTAAGAATTTAATTATCTCAGTACTAACTTTCAAGTTTTAAAACAATTACTGAAAATATATCGTTAATACATTTTTGAGTAATAGTTCTTATAATATTTTTTGAAACAGAGCTTCACTTTATATACTGTGCGATTGTACCAACAAATAAAAGAACACTACTCTAAATCAGTCCGGATAATTAAAATTTAAAATCTAATTTTCATATATAAGTTTGTAATGAAAAATAATATATTTTTCTCTAATATCCTTAATATAAAATCTTGAATAAAAACAAAATCAATTTATTTTATAAAAATGTTTTACCTATTTAATATTTCGCAAACATAATAACGTTATTATTATATCATATTTACAAACAGTGAACCATGTTAAATTTAATCACCGACAAATTAAATATTACATATAAGAATAATAGATAAAAATAACTGTAAATAAATCATTTTAAAATTATATCTCAAAATAATCCTTCTAGAACTTTGATACTAATTTCATTCCTAGGAAACCTCCAAAATGATTTGCATATTTGTTTATTGAATCACAAGCTAGAAATTCACAAAAGCATAACAAGTTTTTCTCAAAAAGAAAAGAATTAAAAAAATTAAAAACTAAGAAATTTTTCTAGAGAGAGAAAAGAGTTGAGATTTTTAGGCATAATTTTTACAATAGGGGAGATGGTCCTTTTATAGGTGAGGAAAAAGCAAAAGAAAAGTGGAAACATATGTTGAAAATGAATGTTGGATGTATTTTAGACAGATTGATATGTGTGAGGGCAAAGGTGCACGCGGTTGGGCTTTTGCACCTACAAATGGGCACCAAAAGGGGAATGGATCTTGGCATGGCATGTACGCGACTACGCACAAGACATGTTGGGTATTTGCATGACTGTGTGCAAGATAAGCGATGGCGCATGATGAGACAAGACTAGCACCACGTTAGCAATACTGATCTTGCAAATACTTTAGTTTTGTATTTGTAAAACTCTCGCAAGTGTATGAATCATTTTATAGAAAATGACAAGTATACTCCCAATGTCGATCTAAGGAAGGAATATATGTTGTTTTTAATTTATTATTCAAAATTTTAAAAACGTAATTAAATCCTAAACATCATATCACGATATTTTGATTCTTTTGTGTTTCCTAATCTAATAACATAAAAAATAAAACATACATATGGATTCACTAAACAATTATGGAAATTTTTATCATTCATAACATTGGATTATTTATGGATATAATAATTATGTTAATTATGATTACTCATATTATTTACGTTATAAAATATATAAATTTATATTTGTTGATTATCTCTTTTTTATATAAATATCATCTTTGGTGGGGTTAGATATTAATTGTTAATTAAACAAATCAATTAACACCTATGTGTGGGGTCAATAATTAATTTGGTTAATTAAATTAATTCCTCTTTTCCAAAAGATTGAAAATGAACCATTTAAATGCCACCTTTGGTAGGGTTAGACATTTTAAACTTTATTCAAGGTGTCCAAATTAAATCTAGGAATTTAATTATCCTAATACTAACTTTCAAGTTTTAAAACTATTACTGAATATATGTTGTCAATACATGTTTGAATAATAGTTCTTATAAAAAAATTTGAAATAGAGTTTCACTCTAACTATCGGACTATTGTACCAATAAATAAAAGAACACTATTCTAAATCAGACTGGATAAATAAATCTTAAAATCTAATTATCATATTTAAGTTTGTAATGAAAAATAATATATTTCTCTCTAACATCTTTAATATAAAATATTGAATAAAAACAAAATCAATTTATTGTATAGAAATGTTTTACCTATTTAGTATTTCGTAAGCATAATAACGTTATTATTATATCATATTTACAAACAGTTAGCTATGTTAAATTTAATCACAGACAAATTAAATATAACATATAAGAATAAAACATGAAAATAAATGTAAAGAACTCATTATAAAATTATACCTGAAAAGATCCTTACAGAACTTTAATGCTAATTCTATTTCTAGAAAACCTACAAACGGATTTGTATTTCCGTTTATTGAATAAAAAAAACTAGAATTTTACAAAAGCATAACTAGTTCTTCTCAAAAAGAGAAAAACTAAAAAACTAAGAAAGCTTTCTTGAAAGAGAAAACTAGAGAGAGAAATGTGTGATTTTTGGAATTTTAGGGGTTTTTAGTGATTTTTACAATGGGGGAAAGTGTCCTTTTATAGGTAAGAAAAAGAATAAAAAGTGGGAAAATTATCTTGAAAATGAGAGTTTGATGTTTCTTGGACAGCTTGGCACGGGTATGGGTAGAGGTGTGCACGAGACAGGCTAGGCATACGTGTGACTGCAAGTGGGATAAACGTTGGTACATGGGGGCACACGCGGGACAAGGCAGATGCACGGCTTGGCGTGGCGAGTAGGCTGGACTCACCATTAATGAACTGAAAAATCTAAGATAAACAGGCTTATCACCTACTTTAATTTTTCTTCTGAAATTCTTGATTGCTCTTTTAAAATTTTCTGGGAAATAATTGAATTCACTTAAATTAATTCCTAGATATATATTTTCTATTAGTCCTACATGAAATGATTTATACACAAATATTGGATCAACTCCTTCCAATATATTGAATTTACTTTATGTAGGAAATTCATTGTCTATATTATAGAATTTCATATCTTCAATATGTTTTTGGGTAGATTTTCCCCCATAGTTATAGAGAATCAACCATTGTGGTTTATTGAGGTTTCTATATTGGTCCTTTTCATCTTTAATGATTGGAGTAGTTCTAAGAGATGTCCTCTTGAATAGTACCGAATGTTTTACTATTTTTGATGTCTTTGGAGGAGATGTTTCTCTAAATAGAACTGGAAGCCTTGCTATCTTTCCAAGATTTGTCAATCTGCTTGGAGTTGTTGTAGTTTTGTACAATAATTCCTTACTATATCCTATAGAGTTATTAATTTTGGTGCTTTGTAGTTGGCATAACTACCTTCAGCTTCTATTTTGTTGGTGAAGGCCCTACGAGTTACTCTACTAATTCCTACAATATATTTGCTAGCTTCTACCCAATTGTTATAAATTCCTAATTTTGGGCCATTATAGACCATATAAACTTTTTTATGTTCTTTTTTTTCCTCATCTGCCCAATTGAGCTTTGTGGTTTCAGAAGTTGTTTTTGAACTGTTAGGTTCTTCCTTTTTTAATGGAGATTCCTCATTTGAGCTTCTGGTCTCTAGAGGTTATTTTGAACAATTAAGTTCTTCCTATTTCTTTTCTGTCTTCATAAGAGATTTCTCTAGATATAGCAGCTCAAGTTGTTCCTGTAGGATTTTTATCTCTTTTTTCCTTTATCTTGATTTTGATATCAAGATGTTCCATTCCTGAAAGCATAAAAATAGTTAGAGGTGCTAATTCTCTAGTAAGGGCATCCACTAAACTATTTTTATGGCCTAAAAGATGTTCAACATCAAAATTATAATGGTTGAACCACTGTTGCCATCTAAATAATCTTCCTTGATTGTAATCGCCTACAATATTAGTTCTTAAGAATAACCAAAATTCTTGTTATCTGTTCTAACAATGAATATGGAGCTTATGACATATATTGCAAATTTCTTAATAGCTTTCTTAACAGCTAATTGTTTCCATTACTATGGTAATTTAATTCTGAACCTTGGAAAGATCCCGATGTATATCTACAAAGATATTCATCTTTTTCATCTACTCTTGCTTTAAGAATTGCTGCTTAATATTCTTGTGAAGCATCTATTTTAATAATCATCTTATCATCTGGTCCTAAATAGTATAAAGTCGGTAGATTTTTTACCTTTGTTTTTACTTTATCCATATATAAAGTATCTTCTTCTGTCCATTTTCAAATATGATCTTTTTTCAATTTTGCTTGTAATGGTTTTCTCATTTCTACAAGATTCTTGATGTATGCTTCTGCATATATTAAACATCCTAAAAATCTCTGTAATTGGTTTTTATCTTTTAATTCACTATGAAAACCTTGAATATTATTTAGTACATGGGGTTGTAGATTATGTTTACCATCTTCAATTTCCAACCCTAAATATTTAATCTTTTGTTGAGTAAGTATTACTTTCTTTTTAGATAGTACAATGCCTTCTTTTCTACATTCTTGTAGAATATTGATAATATCTAAATAATGATTATTTAGTTCATTACTGAAAACTAAAATATCATCTATGTAAACACAACAAATATCTTGTAATTTCTTGAAGATATTATCTATAAATCTTTGAAAAATACCTGGAACTTGTTTTAATCCAAATGATATAACTGTCCATTGGAATTGTCCTTAGGGGCAACTAAATGCCGTTAATTTTTGGGATTCGTCATCCAATCTTATTTTATAAAATCCACTTTTGCAATCAAAACTCGAGAAATATTTCTTTCCTTTTATTAATGATATTAGTTCTTCCTTTTTTTGGAATGAATTATCCATCGTCAATGGTTTCTTTATTCAATGTTTAAATTTTATTACCATTCTATTTTTTCATCTTCTTTTTCAACTAAGAATACTAGACTAGAGTTAGGTGAATTACTCGGTATTATGACTTTTAATTCCAAAAGTTCTTGAATTTGTTTTCCAAATTCAATTCTGTCTTTTAGAGTATAAATCATTAGTTTTACTCTTACAATCTTGTTAGGATCGCTTAATTTTATGTTGACTATTGTTTTAGATTTATTTATTTTTGGATCCAAAGAATTTTTTGAACTAACTATTTTTAATAGTTTTCTAATGCCTGTTAGGGTTGTCTTCTTGTATTTCATTGAGAAAAGAGTTTTGTTTCTCTTTTAAATCTAATGAAATAGTTTCTAAATAAGGTGTTTTTTGGTCTTCTATCTCACCACGTTTTCGCCTTTTATGTTGTTTCATAAAAGTTGAGTTTGAGACAGTTAAAGCTTTTCTTATTTTGAAGACATAGATGGTATCTCCTTCTAAGGTTGTGAGACTAATTTTGTCAAAATTTTGTGTGAAAAGTTGATTTAAGTTTAGGAAATTATTTCCTATTAACAATTCTACTCCTGTTTCCTAGTGATATATGGTAGGAATGTGAAAGTTTTTTCCTCATATCATTATATCAGTATCTTTTAACCTTATTGAGTTTTATTGTAATATTATTAGCAATTCTTACAACTAAATCTTTTGGTCCTTGTTCCCAATTGTCTTCTGAAAATACATATCTACCGGCTACACACATACTAGCTCCTGTATCTATATATGCATGTAAATGATAAGTGTTATAATCTTTAAATTTTAGTCCTACTTTAATGTAATTACTATTTGGATTTGTACTACTATACAAATCATTCATCTTCTGATGAAGAATATTCATAATTTGAGTGTTCATATTCAAAGTCAGTTATTTCTTCCTCAGTTTCTTCCAATAGATAGATACTATAAGTATCATCTATATCATATTGATCGATTGGTTCTAATTCCATTTTGAAAGCTTTCTTAAGATTTTTGCTTTTTGTGGAAATTCCTTTTTATGTTGAAGTCTGCTTGGACATTCATTAGCATAATGTCCTTTTTCATTATAGATCCAACTATAGATCCAACATCTGCATTTTTTCTTTCCTGAAGGGTAATAATTCTTTTTTTAGAAGTTTTATAATTCTTTCTTTTAGAATATCTTTTTTTTGTAGTTTTCTCTATTAAATCTCTTTTTATATTTTTGGAATTTTTTTTTCTAAATTTATATTTTTTATATTTATATTTTTGTTTATAAGATTTTATATTATATCCATATTTCCCTGGTATTCCAAAATCTCTTATATCATAACAGATTTTATCATTTCCTCTTATCTGTTTATATTCGTTTCTTTCTTGGCATTTAATAATGATCTAATCTTTAAGGCTTCTTATTCTTCCTCTTAGAGTATATGGTATAGTTTCTTTATTCCTTTGTTCCTAATTTTCTATTAAGGTTTTATATAGTGTTCTAGGTAATTTTTGAAAAAAAATTTCTTTATAAATTATTTACATAGAGGGTGGTAATTTATGGTAATATATTGCATATTCAAAAGTAAAAAAATCTATGTAACACATGTTACAAATTTCCATATTTGTTAGATTCTATTTAGCTTCATTGATTTCTTTTTCACTAGATTCAATGATAGTCCTTCCTTTATCTTCTCCAATAAATTCTTTGTATATTTCATTTATTACTGTATCCAAGTATTCCCTTCCTGTGGAAGCATTTTCTTGCATTAACAAATGTTATTGATCTGTTAAGTTTGAAAACCAAACTTTAACATTTCCTGTCATTTTATGTGTTATAAGCACTCTACAGGTTGAAGTATTTGTTTGGGTAGTTTGGGAAGTTTGTATGAGCACACTCATTCCACTAGCCCATTCATCTAAGGCTTTTTTCCTATCTCTTATACAATCTAAATCTAGAAGTTTAGATTTATAATTATCATAGAGTTTGAACTCTGGTGGATTACTACATCTAGTTTCCCAATGTAACCCTTCCTCCATTTTAGGGGGTTGTCTTCTTCTATATGTGGTATTAGGTTATTCTGTTCTTTGCCTATTTCTTTCTCCCCTATGTGGGTGAGATGTTCCTTCTTGGTAAGGGACTGGTAATGAAATTGGTTTCATATGACCTTTTGAGGTCATGTTTTCTGGTTCAGAATCAGTTTCATTGATTATTGTCATATCATCCTCTTCTTTGTTAGTACAAAGTTTTTCATTATAATTTTCTTCTATTTCTTCATTGGTTAATGTTAATAAACTGACCAATGTTTCTATATCTCTATTTTTAGGGTCCATAAATTTTCTTGTTAATTCTTTTCTATATTCCATTAAATTGGAATTATCTCTTTGTTATTAGATTGTTCCTCATTTTTCCTTTTCTCATTTTTAGGAATCAGGGAATCTGATCTACTAGGTGGTTCTTCTTTTAGTCTTTCTAATGGATCATATTTATAACCTACTATTTCATTATTCCTATGTATGTTGTATACATCTTTTCTTAATTTTGAAAATTCCTTATGCATATCTTGTTGTAGTTTATTATAACCACATTCCTTTATTTCCTTTAGTAATTCTTTTTATATATCTATTATTTATTGTAAATATTTTGTGTTTAATTCTTGGACTAAATTCATTACCTCTGTTAATAATTGTACAATTTCAAATAATGTTGCTTGATGTTTTTCTACACCTACTAGGCTTCCATTTACTTCTAAATGCATATTTTTTATTTTATCTCTAAACATTATTTATCAAAGTAAACCTTGGCATGCTATTAGTTTTAACAACATTAATTTTTCTTCCTATTAGCAAGGGTTTTCTTTGATATCTAATTTCCATTCTTCTAATATTTCAAAGTCTATTAGTATTTCTGGTTTTATTATTTGTCCAAGTTCCTTAAAAGTTTTGTTTATTTTCATAATTTCATTTTGTCTATATATTGAACTATTATGACTATTTGTTAAAGAATATGCTACTAATTAATATATTGAAAATGAATGATTTCCTTCTTTCATTAAGTCTTTTCTTTCAAATTCATAAGATAGACATAATACTTGATTTAGATTTTTATCATGTATATTAATAGAAAATCTAGCATATGCTGTAAATTTTAACTTTTGGTATCCTAAATTACAATGGATCATTCCTAATAAGGCATCTTGTTTATTTCTTATTTTGTTATCTAATAATGCTATTTTTATTGGTGTATCTATTCCTTCTCTAAAATGAGTTTTTATTAATATTTTAATTCCTCCTAAATGGATGTATCCAATTTTTTCTTTATCTTTATGATGAATTTTTGACAGCTTGTTTAATGTAGTTTTCTTTATCAATTAATGGTATATTATACCTTCCTTATGCATCTGTAATCTTAATACTCGTTTCTTTATTACTTATGCCATAATAAATTATGTTTTTCTTAGAGAATAATTTCTTAATAAAAATGATGGGTCTTTAAATCCATCTCCTTCTTTAATATTTAACTTTGTTTTTTGAATTTTTTAAAATTTATTTTTACTTATTACCATTTCTTGTGAAAAATATCCTAAGATGTCTTCTGTTTCAATATATATTATTTCTTAGTTTATTTTTTCTTCTTCCATTTTAGGAATATTTTTTGTATTTTTTGAAACCTTTGGGGTATTTCTCATATTGAATGTTACTATTTACTTTCGTTAGATTTAACTTCCGTTATGTTTCAGGGGTATTTTTGAATTTTTAGAAACCTTAGGAATATTTCTGAAGATTCCTTAAAGCTTGGGGGTATTTATGATATTATTCCATATATGTATATACAATGATGGCATCTTATATATATATATATATATATATATATATATATATATATATATATATATATATAATTGCAATATTTTTTTGATTAATAAATACTTAGTAATTGGAGCATAAGGGATTCAATAGGTTGGGTCATATCAAATTAATATCGTACCAGAGATATTTATTAGTAAACTGTTTGGTATTTTTATCTTTATATAGCTTCTTTTTTATTAGATTTTTATATATTTATATTAAATAATTTTATGTGTAATTATAATTATTTGATTTGATTATTAAATTTTAAAGAAGTTATATTTATTGAACTTGTGCTTAATATTTTTGCTATAAGATTTGCTAGTTGATTTGGTTTAAGTGACATATGTTTGGAATCATCTAGTTAGGATCATTAATT
This sequence comes from Hippophae rhamnoides, assembly GCA_033030585.1. Taxonomy (NCBI): domain Eukaryota; kingdom Viridiplantae; phylum Streptophyta; class Magnoliopsida; order Rosales; family Elaeagnaceae; genus Hippophae; species Hippophae rhamnoides. Next base: position 26,619,574 of record CM065431.1, on the reverse strand, counting down.
ATTAAATCTATTCTAAAACACACACGAACACTTGATTTTTTGTGCTTACCCTTTTATAGTTGATTGGTGAACATATATGATTGAAGGGAAGCTTATTGGAACGTTGGTCTGGATATCGCTCACACTAATATTAGAAACTATGAAAATAGAGCAATGGCTCGTAAGTAAGGTATATTGAGGTAGTATCCTAGAAAAGGTAGCATAAGACCGAGTTTGTACTTGAACATTTGTTTTTCATAGTGAAATCTTAGGTGGTCTGATGGACCAATGGTTTTCCTCTTAAGTCATAGTTGTGGTCTAGGTTGTTTCCACCTAAAATTATTGTGTGCTATTATTTCATTTTCACACTTTATTTTTACACGCAATTGCATACCTGACCGCTTTGTTTTGGTTATTAAATTATAAATTAAAAATAACGTATTTACCCCTAGGTTAATTAGGTCTATATTTTTATAAACTTTTAATAACAAAATAAAAAAGAATAATAAAACTTCTCATGCTTTTTAATTTTTTCTAAGTTTATAATTAAAATCTATAGCATAAGTTATTTTGATATGCTAAACATTCATGGTTTACTATAATAATTAGTTAAAAACTTTCATATTCAAATAAAAAATGAATCAATATTAAATTTGCCCAATTTTAGTGTATGAAATCCGAATTCTTTTTGATTCTATCCTTACAAGGCATACTCTTAATAACACTGATCCTATTTATTCAAGCACTCATTCAAAGATATATGCGAATAGAAATTGTTTAAAGAAATGAACTAATAGGTTCACATATGTATGAAGAATAAAAATCTCAAAGTGCTGCATAATATTGATCTTATGAAAGGATTTTATAAAGAAGTCTTATACTACTTTCATACATAAATTAAATTCATCAAATAAAAATTTCAAATAATATACCTTTATAGAGATGAAGAAAATACAAATAACTTCTTGGGGAATTATTTCCTATATTTCTTTTGTACTTTACTATTTCTCATAATTTTGTAGAATATTAGGTCATAGTATTTAGTTTATACCATTTATTTTTCTCTTTTTTTTCTTTTATAGATATTTTTTAGAAAGGGTCCATATATAGATTGCACATATTTCATATGATAAAGTGAATGGTTAATTTGTGACTTTTTTTTATATAGATTTCGGTAATCCCATATATGTATCTTTTTTAGAAATCATGCATGAAAGAAGAAAATATCATATACTTTCAATTTCTACTTAAGTTATTCAATTTAAAAAATAAAAATAAATATAAGATATTTTATTAGATCTAAAAATCCTAATATCCAATGCAAAAACCTATAAAGATCATCTACCAATTTAGAATTGATAAGACAAGTGTTTAGAAGAGTAAAAAAATATTATCACTCAAAATGAGAAGATAATGGCTCGAAATATATTCTCACAATGTAGTCTCCACTATTTGATTCATAAATACTGGGTTTATCTCAATTTTAACATTTTAGCATGAAATACTAATTGTGACAAAAATTAACTAATTATCATATTACCATATGATATGTTCAAAAAATTAATCTAAAAATGCAAAGACTTGATCATTTTCTTACAATAAACTAAAAGATATGATAATTTTGTAAGAAAAAATTTAAAATTAGCCAAAAATTTGTAATCGTGAACATATATTTAAACAAAAAATTCAACGAGCACAATTTTATAGTGTAACTTTTCCCACTTTTAACCTAGAATTTATATTATTCTCAATGCAATAATTGTAAATTAAAGATAAAAAATAAAGAACAGAAAAGTTACCCATTTGTTAAACCTGCTCAAGTATTGGTATAAAATTTCAAATGCATCAATCAATCCAAACATTTAAATTTTACACAGATATCGTGTATTTCTCACAAAGTTCAAAAAATAGTTTTAAAATTAACATGAAATAAAAAAAATATAATATCCAAAAATATTTAAAAAGACTCAACATAAAATAAAACAAAGAAAAATAAAATACATAAAAACATAAAGTTCCACATCAAAATTTAGAGCTCTTTCTCCATGTCTCCCAGACCTTGTTTTTCTAATTACTATCATAATATTTCTGAAGATGTAAAGGTGAAATCATAATCATGATACTTGTTTGTTACTAAGTTATTTGTATCCATTCGAGATGACTTAGTTACAACCAATTCATTTCATATATCAATTGATTATGTACCATCTTATCACGATGTTGTTGATTTAAGAATGCAATTTGTTGGGAAAAATAGGTTTGCTGGTATTCTTCCATATAGCTCATTCTTTCCCTAAAATTATGAAATTGTTCTTTCATATATCAACCGATTATATACCACCTGATCATGATGCTATTGATTCAGGAATGCAGCTTGTTGGGCAAAATAGGTTTGTTGGTATTCTTCTATATAACTCATTCTTTCACCAAAATTATGAAATTTTTCTTTCATGGACAGTTTTGATAAAGGAATGTCCCTTCTTTCTCTTGGAACAATATTCATACCAGAAGTGAGCTAATCATATAACAAATTCACCTTTTGAATAGGGTACCCTTACATTTTTACATAAATCAATGATTAACTAGAGGAAAAAGAGACCCAAACAGTAATTGTTTGTAGATAACATTATTTTGTGGTGAATTATTGTACCTACATCCATAGGCATCTTCGATGGGATTGCATACAGTAAAATTCTCTTTTCTCTATCAATAGTGTTGTAATGTCTGGAGGGAATCAATCTCAAACACACAAAGTATAGCCAAATACGAGTAATTTTATCTAAATACTTTGCTTCAAATCCCTTACGTTTATCACCAACAACTATCCATTTAGCTCCTCGTATAGTTAAGGTCTCTAATATTGTGTAATAATCGACATTACTTAAGTAGTTCTCATACTCATCCTGCCTAATATTCACTTAAAATAGCTAGCATTTATACCATTTAACCCAAATGAGAAGAGTACACATTGTACTTTTATTCAATAGCGTCAGGAATATTTGCATAGAATTCCTGAACAATTCATTCGATGGCATCCTAAGGTTTGTTTACAAACTTTTTTCCATCCTAGAACTACTATGACATCTATAATCCCTCTAGTTCAGATTTAAATTCCATCCCCATCTATGTATAAAACCTTTATTCACTTCTATCACTTTTTCAAAACGTACTTAGGCCTCAAAACTAGAAAATTTAGACCTATCATACTCTTCAAAAGTTGAAACCTCTTTTCCTATAGTATTCTTGGTTCTTTTTGGTGCCATTTTCAACAGTTTTATTGATATCTAAAAATTTAGATGTTCACAGAGTATCTAGATAACAACATAAATTTATACCAAATTTTTCCTAACCTTTATTTGTTCTCATTAGGGTTTTTGAAATCTTAAAAAATAAAAAATATTCCACAAATTTCATAGAATTTAACTTAAAGGCTTAAATTCTAAAAATTTATAAGTACTTACTTGTGCTGTTGTGGATTGAAGAACACCCTTCTTTGAAGATGAATATATCTTGATATTGTTTAAAAAAATTGAAAATTTCTTTTAGAATGGATAGGAAATGTTTAGGAAAGTGATTTTTGTGAAAGATTTTGAAAAATTATTGAAGAAAGGTAAGATTTTTGAGGGTATTGAGGTATTTGGTGGGATAGGAAGTTATGTTGTGTGAAGAAACTATGAGAAAATGAGAGAAAAGCAAAAAAAAAATTGTAAAGGAGGCTTAAAATTCTAGAAAGTGCACGCATGATGCAACATAGGAATAAGCATGCCGCAACACGAATATTCAAACTTTATATCATTTAAAATAGAGATCCTAATGTTGTGGCTCACAAAAAAGCAAGCCAAGTTAGGATTCAAAATTGTTTTCACCTAATTTAATGTTAATCCTCCTTTTTGTTATTAAAATATTATAACAATAATTTAAACAAACAAAGATTTATAATTTAATTAAAATTATAAAATAACCACACAAAAAACAATAAAACAATTATTTATGAAATGAAATTAAAGCAATAAAATAAAATAATAGATTACCTCTCATCTAGGACTATATTTATTATCTTTGGTGAAACGTTGTTTGGAGGATTTATATTTTTGCAAACTAAATATCCCTACATTTATTAAGTTCAATTTTCACCCAATTATTCCTTGTCTTACTTCTACAAGTTCTTAGTTAGCTACTCCATCTATACTTTTACTTTTTTAAATGGAAGACTCCACAAATTCTAACCTTTGATTTGTTTTGGATTTGTTATCTATGCTAACTTGAATGGATGTATTCAAGTTATCCTTTAGATTTGGCTGGTTAGGAGGATTCTTGGGCATTTGTTCGTAGAATTGATGGCTCATTTGGTTTGAGTTTTGGGAAAATGAACTTTTGCTATACCTTTAGAATAAATTGGGATGATTCCTTAACTCTGGATTATAGATATTAGCTTTATGGTCATACCAGTCTTGGTTGGTAACCCCCTAATGCATTGACCTAGTCAAGTCCAACACTCATTTATCCTTGATAGGGATAGACATCAGCACCATGTTCCAAAGTATTGCACACACCACATTGTTCTTTATTTATTATGCCACGTGTTGTAAGAAGCATTACTTGATGAGTTAGTTGTGCAAGCTACATTTGAAATTTAGTACTATAGTCTATTTCATGGACTCCGGCTCTCCTCACTCGAGAGCTCTTCTACAGAGAATTAACACCTAACATCTCAAAAAGATTGTAAATCTCTAAGGCAGTCTTTTCTCCATCACTCTTCTAGTAGCATTATCAATGATGAATTGATATTTTTGTGTCAATCTGTAATAAAAATACTGGTTCTACAACTGTAAAGGATAGCTATGATGAGGGAAATGAGTGAAAAATATTTTAAACCAATCCCTTACTTCATGGAAAGGTTATCCCTCCATTTGAGAGAAAGTAGTAATCTTAGCTCTTAGCTATGATGATTTTCAGTGGGAATAGAATTTTCCCATAGGCTTGTTGTAAGCATCCTCATAAGTCATCAAAGTACATGGGGGAAATGACATTAGCCATGCCTTGGCTTTGTCTTCAAGGGTGTAGAAGAAACATCGCATTGTGAGTTAATCCTTAGTAAGTATACTAAGAGAGAATGTTTGCGCTGTTATGTAAAAGTTCATAATGAAAGACAATGAGTCTTCATTAGGCAGTCCATTGAAAGAAGGTAACATGTAAAAATGAATGTTTTTCAATTCATAGTTCTCAGTAGCCTCATACAGTCGAATTGAGACGGTAGTAATGCCAATTATTGGCCTTGCATACTCCTTTATTATGGTTTTCCTTGGTGGTGGATTCTTGATGAACAAAATCAAGGATAATATCGATTTTGTAAATACTTATCCATTTTAAATTTTATTAATTCTCGCAAGTGTATGAATCATTTATAGAAATGATAAGTATTCTCCCAAGGTCGATTCAAGGAAGTAATATTGTGTGGTTTTTGATCGCCATAGAAATTGTGTGTGAAATTAATACGCAAGTATACATATCGCAACAAGTAATATAATGATAAGAAAAGGTTATTCACACAGAGATTATTTTATTAAAAACTAATTTTTAAAATTAAAATTGATTGTATTTCTTCTTCTACTCTTTCCTTTATCAATTTTTATGTCTTTTTTATGAAAAATATGAGCATTATGAACACAATTATGTGCAGTTAGTTTATTAATCTAGTGATCTTATGAACATAATTTTTACTATGTGATCTAATATTTTACCCCAATTATAATTATAATTATAATTTAATTATATTATTCAATCTGATTTTTATGCTATTAATTGTTTGGCCAATAATTTATCTATAAAGGCAATTAAATATATTTAAGAGAATTATTTAATTGTGTGTCTTGATTAAATAACATGCATAATTTCTTGGAAGATATGTATGATTATTATATATGTGATCTATAATCGATGAACTTAATGAGTAATATGCAATTTAATTGGCATAAGAATGTAATTAAATTAATTACTATATGGTGTATAGTTTACTTGAGGGAGGAATACATGCTAGATTAGATTCAATTAATCATGTAATTAATTGATAATTATATTGGAAGATTTTAGTTATTCACATGTTTAGAAAATTGAGGGATTAAGTATTCCTAGATATTTTCTCATATATTTTCTTACTTATCAAATCTTATTTAATTAATTATTGTTATTTACTTTTAAATATTTTAATTTTACTTCCTTAAAATATAAAAACACAAAAAAATTGATTTATATTTTTTTAGTTTTAAAAATTAGTTTATAATAAAATAATCTTCATAGGAACGATCTTTTTTTATCATTATATTACTTGTTGCAATACGTATACTTACGTATTTATTGCACACACAATTTGTGTGGCGATCATGTTTTTGGCACGGTCCAAACCTTAGCTTTCTTTTTTTCATCATGCACTTTTTAAGTGCAATTGAGCTCTATTTTAATGAATCCTCTCTTATCATTCTTTTCACATTATATTATTCCACATCTCTTTTTTTTTTAACTTCACAATACTCACAAACTTATTTTCAATTCTATTTTCTTTTTCTTTATAGGGATAATTGTGTTATGAGTTTTTCTTCTTTTATCTCTTTTTTATAGGGTGCATTACATTTCACCTTACTCTATAGCATAACACATGATTGTATTTTTTTCATACAAGCTAAAGGTGCAATGATAAACGTAAAGCTTATTAGTTAGGCATAAAATGTGGCTAAAAGCTATGAATGATTCTTTGTTAGGCTCAAATGGGTGACTACGAAAATTAACAATGGTTAGCTTGAAAAGCTCAATCGATCCAAATAAGGCCTAAATAATTTATTTTGCTAAATACTATTCAGAATTTTGCCTCAAGATATGATCAAATAAATTCTAAAACATGAAAGATCTCATCGATAAGAATACTGAAATCAATCATGAACATGTGCGTAACAATTTGAATCAATTCAATCAAAATTAGCAAGCATATCACATGATTAATGTAAGTATCTTAAAAAATATGTAACATTCCTTATCTTAGTCATGATAACCAATTTTTATCATCGAGTTCATATGTTTCATATCAAACATGCATGCATTTAGTTTCCATATATTTGTAAATTTCTACCCAAATCATTATTAAAAACATCCTAAGAATTAAAATATTTTCCTAAAATTTTTAAAATGCATAGTAAATACTAATGTAGACAATGAAGTTCTCTCCCCCAAACTTAAATTGCACATTGTCCCCAATGTGTACATATAAATATGAAAAAGTAAAAGGAAAGAAAACTCCCTTAGTCTTGGCATACCACATTTGTCGCTAAAATGCTCAATTATGTTGCCCCATTGCTCTCCACATTTATTCATATACAAAACAAAAAAAATGAAAAATATAAGTAAAATAACATTGGGTTGTCTCCCAACCAGTGTCATGTTTAACATCCTTGACTAGATGGTCATGAGTCCTAAGCACATCCCTTTGTGTGCATTTACTTTTGAGTTTTCCTGGAAACAATTTGAGTCTTGATTTGTTCAATAATACTTTATGTTCTGGCTCGTAAACACGGTGCTCAATTCTCTTATCATGCCATTTTTTTTTGAATTTTTTGGCATTCTTATAAGCACTCCACCATAACTCATCCAATTTATATATTTTCAGCATCTTTTTCACCTCTCTATTGGACTCTTTCACTTCATACTTGAGTGGGGATTGTAGGGTAAAAGTGTGGGGTCTAAACTTGGGGTCCTTTCAATTTATGGTTTGAGCTTAGATCCTATCTCAAAAAATTTCATAATCCCTTTTGATACATATATGAGAGGTGCATTCTCCAAAAAGTTCACACAGTCCACAGTATCAAACTTTGATTCCATACTTTCAAAGTTAAAACAAGTTGAGTTGTTTTCTGGTGAGTTTATGTCCTTGTTCATAGCATCATGTGTAACAGTGTTAAGTGTGGGCGATTCAACAGATTCTTTTAAGTTGTCCACACATTCAATAAATTTGTCCTTAAGCATTCATTAGCACTATCAATATCAGGAGGTTCATTTGCTTTAAAAACTTTAAATATTATTTGTCCATCTTGCTCTCTCATTGTAAGTTCACCTTTTTGTACATCAATGAGTGCTCTTCTGGATGCTAAGAATGGACGACCAAGTATGATAGGAATGTCATAGTCCTCATCATGTCTAACATAATGAAGTCTGTCGGAAAGATGAATTTTTGTACTTTTACTAGCATAAATTCTACCACACCCCAAGTTCTATTAATTGATCAATCTCCTATTTTTAAGGTTGCTGAAGTAGGTTTAGCTTTACCAACCCCTAATCTTTGGAAGATTGATAATGGCATGAGGTTAATGCTGGAACCCAAATCACATAATGCCTTCTCAAAGTGGATGTTCCTAATTATACAAGGAATGTCAAAACTATCTAGATCTTTCAATTTTTAGGGTAGTTTTCTAGTAAGGATGGCACTACAAGCTCCAATCAAGGTTATAGTGTAGCACCAAAAACTTGATCGCCATACAAATTATGTGTGCAATGAATACACAAGTATACATATCATAATAAGTAATATAATGATAAGAAAAGATCATTCCCATGGTGATTATTTTATTAGAAACTAATTTTTAAAACTAAAAAAAATAAAAATCAATTTTTTTTTGTATTTTATATGTTAAGGAAGCAAAATTAAAATAACTAAAGGTAAATAGCAATAATTAATTAAATCATATTTGGTTGCTAAGAAGATATATAGAAAATATCTAGAAATACTTAATCTCCCAATTTTCTAAACATACGAATCGCTAAAATTTCCCAATATAATTATCAACTAATTACATAATCAATTGAATCTAACCTAACATGTATTCCTCTCTCAAGTAAACTACACACCTTATAGTAATTAATTAAATCATACTCTCATGTCAAGTAAATTGTATAATACTCATTAAGTTCATCAATTATGGATCACATACATAAGAATCATACATCTCTGCCTAGAAACTATGCACGTTATTTATAATTGAGGTAAAATATTAGATCATCACATGGTAAAAATTGGGTTCATAAGATCCATAGATTAATAAACTAACTACACAAAATTGTGTTCATAAAACTCATATTTTTCATAAAGAAAGGCATAAAAATAGATAAAGAAAAGAGTAGAAGAAATACAATCAATCTCTTGAATTGTAGTACTACTTTTCTCTTGAATCTCCACCCAAATTATATCTCCTTTTTAATTTTTTTTGTATTTTTCTCTCTTTTTAGTTCCAAAAACTTATCAAAATCACTGGACGAATCAAAGCGCGACACATGGCAAGGGAGACTAGTCCTCTTTACCATTCTAATCAATGCTCGTAGTCGTTCTGTATCATGCCGAACTCTGTGCACATCTGCGCCCAACCGCGCCGCATCAAGCCAAAGTCATGCGTGCGCCACTACCTATATCAGCACCTGTCCATTACCCATTTAAAGCCTTTTTTTTATCATTTTCCCCACTTTTTAACCCTTTTTCTCACCTATAAATAACCCCTCTTACCCATTGTAAAATATACACCTAAAGAAATAATTTTCTTAGCTCTTTCTCTCTCTAGAAAGTTTTTTTTTTAGTTTTTAGTTTTAAAGTTCTTCTCTTTTTAAAGTTATCCAGTCTAATTTAGAGTAATGCTCTTTAATTTTTTGGTACAATCTCCCGGTAGTTAGAGTGAAGCTCTATTTCAAAAGTTTTTATAAGAATTATTATTCGAAAATGTATTGACAACATATTTTCAGTAATTGTTTTAAAACTTGAAAGTTACTACTCGGATAATTAAATTCCTAGGTTTAATTTGGATACCTTGAATAAAGTTTAAACTGTCTAACCCCACCAAAGGTGGCATTTAAATGATTCATTTTCAATCTCTTAGAAAAAATGAATTAATTTAATTAACCAAATTAATTATCAACCTCACCCATAGGTGTTAATTGATTTGTTTAATTAACAAAAAATATCTAACACAACCAAATATTGTATTCATATAAAAAGGAGAGAATCAATACATATCAATTTATATATTTAATAACATAAATAATATAAGCAAGTACAATTAACTTAGTTATTATATTCATAAATACTCTACTCTTATAAATGATAAATTTTTTGCATAATTATTTATTGAATCTATATCTATGTTTATTTTTATGTTATTAGATTAGGAAACACATACCAAAATATCGTGACATGATATTTAAGATTTAATTTCAGTTTTAAAAATTTCAATAATAAATTAAAAACCACATATATTTCTTTCTTAAATCGACCTTATGAGTATACTTGTCATTTGCTATAAAATGATTCGTGTACTTGCGAGAGTTTAACAAATATAAAACCAAAGTATTTGTAGGATCGACGATGTTGGTTTTATTCATCAAGTTTTTGACGCCTTTGTCGAGCAAGAAATTTTTTTTTAAATTATTTATCAAAATTTTGAAAACATTTTATGCTGTAAATAATTGTGATTTTTTTATTTATTTTGTGTTAAAAAAATAAATAATAACAAAATAAAATAAAAATACATTTAAAAAAATAAAAAAATTCTTATGAAAAATAAAAATTTAACTTTAATTTATTTAATTATTTTCTTTTAGAAAAATAAAAAATAAAATTTATTTTATTTAATTATTTTCTTTTAAAAAAATAATTAAAAAACAAATTAATATAAAATTAAAAAAAGAATAAAAAATTAAATTTTAATTTTTAAGTATTAATTTTATTTTAATTTTTAATTATTTTTTATTTTTTAATTTTAATTTTAATTTATTTTTTAAAAAAATTAGCTAATTTTTAACTTTACTTATAATTTTAATTTAAAAATAAATTAATTAATTAATTTAGATTTTAACTTAACTTAATTAACTTAAATTTTCACTAACTTAATTTATTAATTTAATTAACTTAGATTTTAACTTATCTTAATTCATTAACTTAATTAATTTAGATTTTAATAGCATAAAAAGTAAAGATATAAGGGAGTTCTATCTAGAAGACTAGTTCTTGAAAGCATTTGTGCCATTAGTGTTTCCTGAGAATGATGCTCTATCTAGGAGGATGGCTTTTAATGAGACTTTTCTCCATCATTATTTCCTTGGAGCACTCTTGGTTAATATTTATTACATTATTTAACTTAGAGATTTTAATAAAAAATAAAAATTTATGAAGTTATCTCCAAAGTTTTAAAGTTTTTTAATCACAATTTGTGACAAAAAGAGATAGTTGTTTTGTTATATCTAGGTACAATTGTGTTTTGATACCTTAATTATTTGACTTGCACCTAGAAGTGGGTTATCTAAAACCCATAATCATGTCCCTAATTTTAAGTAAATAAAATTTTGAAAATCCATAAGGCATGATTTAAAAAGTATAGGCAGAAAAACTTGTTCTACTTGTAGGTTTGATTGACTCAATGATGTAGGGACATTGAGTCTACTTAAAATGAAACCCCTCAAGTTACGTCTTGCTAAGACGTTAAACTAAGCCTTAGATGGGAGGCAACCCATCATTTTAGGTAATTTTCTTTTATTTATTTAATTTATTTTAGTTTAATTGAATGTGAATAATTTTAGAATTGTTAAAACTAAAAATATTTGTTGAGATGTTAGAAGTTCCCAACGATATGTTTGTGTGGACTTTAATGATGAACATGCTGGATGCACCTATATTTCTCCATCACTACTTGCACATTCTCAAGAAATAAGTAACTTTTCTTCTATTTTCTCTTTATCTTTAATTTCCAATTGTTACATTAAGGACAATATAAGTTCTAGGTTGGGGGTGGTGAAAAGTTACCATAAATTAAAATTTGTTACAATTTTCATTTTTATTGTGTCTTATTTTATTTTCTTTGTATGGTTTAGTAATTTTTAGAATTTTAGAGTTAGATTTTAAAAAATTCTCACAAAAATTTATCATTTCTTTAAATCAAATTTAAGTAAATAGTTAAGTTTTTTGCACTGTTAGATTAATTTTTGAAAACATATCATGGAGTATATGTTAATTAGTTAGTTTTTATCATGACTAGTATTTTTTGATAAGATGTGGAAATTATATTAAACCCAAAATCGGTGTTTAGGAATCAAATAGTGGAGACTACCCTTATGAGATATAATTTGAGCTTAATTTTCTTTATTGTGAGTGAAATATATATTTTATACTCTAAACACATTTCTTATTTCTTCAAATTTTTAGATGATCTCTATAGGTAATAGCATTGAATGTATGAATTTTTTTCTCATCTAAATAGAGTGTTGTATATTTGTTTTTTATTATTTTTTCTTAGATTAAATGATTTAAAGTAGAAATTGATAGTATATGCCTTTATCTCATTCATGCATAACTTTTACAACAAAAAATACATATCTAGGGTTACCTAAACCAAAATCAAATAGAATAGCCACAAAAGTAACCACTCACCAAAATCCTACAAAAATGTACAATCTGGACATGGATTCACTCTCTAAAAAATATATATTGAAAAAATATGTTAAAAAATATATAATATAATCTACATACTATAACCCACATAGCCTACAAAGTTGTGAGTAAAGACTAATTACAAAAGAAAGTTATAGGAAGTAAATCCCTAAAAGTCATTGCATTTATTTTTTCTACACTTCTAAAAGACATATATCTTGAAATTTTTGCTTAATGAATTTGATTGATACATGAAAATTATTTTTATATATGATATCTTTATAATTTATACATTCGATTCCTTTCATGAGATCAACGTTAAAATGATACTTTTAGCCTTTATTCTTTATACATATGCAAACATATTAGTTCATTTATATACATCAACTTTTTCCCATATAAATTAGTATAAGTTTTTGAACCCATAGGATTCAGTGTTTTTGAGAGTATTGATTTGTGAGGAATAGAGTCGAAGCGAATTCAGACTCTTGACATTGAATTTGGGTGAAATTCTTGATACATTTTTTATATAAAATATGAAAATGATTTTCAACTAATTATTATTAAATCATGACTATTTAAGAATATGAAAATAACTTATGCTTTAGATTTTAATTATGATCTAAAAGGAGATTAAAAAGTATGAGATATTTTTGTGTTCTTTTTCATTTCATTTCATTTTGTTTTGTTTTATTTTATTCTTAAGTTAAGTTTTGATTTTGTTGTAATTTTAGTTTATTTTTATTTGATTATTTTTGTTATTTCTTTTATTTTTACATTTAGTTCAATGTTTGTGGGAATTAAGACTGAAAACCTTCACGAGATTTAAACTTGTCCACTAAGATAGCCTAGGGGTTTAAAGGCTTATTGCATACGTTAAAGGAAACTATTTCAACCCACGGAAGTGATTTATGATAGTTTAATTTTTTGTTTAGTTTTTATCGCTTCTCTTGCTAAGGGACTAGCAAGAAGTTGTGTGAGGGTTGTGATGAGTGCTTAAAAAATACTAAAATTGTCATGATTTAATGTATTTTAATTGATTAAAAAGATTTTGATTTTGTCATCTTTTTATAAAAATTTATCTTTTCGAAATCACTAGCATTTTTATTGTTTTTCAAATATTTTTGCTTAAAAAATAATTTAAAGAGTTGAAAAATAATATTGGAGGTAATACATCATAAATATGTTGAAAAAAATGAGAAAAAGTAAAAAAAATGGAAAATGGAAAAATGGACAAAACTTCCCTCAACCACGCGCACTATGCCGATCAACACACGCAGTCGCCCCCACCATGGTGATCACCTCACGCAGTCATGCTACATCATGTCGAAGTCTGCACGCATATATGCCCAACCCCACCGCATCACGCATATGTGCCCAATCGTGCCGCATCATGCCGATTTCATGCACACACCACTACTTGTGTCAGCACCCATCCATTCTATATCAGCACCTATCCATTGCGCATTTAAAGTTTTTTTTTAGTTTTTAGTTTTAAAGTTATTATCTTTTTTAGAAGAACTAGCTATGTTTTTATAAATACCCCCCCTTCCTAGTTTGTAATTTTCTTAGCTCTTTCTCTCTCTTGAAAGTTTTTTTTAGTTTTTAGTTTTAAAGTTATCTAGTCTGATTTAGAGTAATGCTCTTTAATTTGTTGGTACAATCTCTCGGTAGTTAGAGAGAAGCTCTATTTCAAAAGTTTTTATAAGACATATTATTCAAAAATGTATTGACAACATATTTTCAGTAATTGTTTTAAAACTTGAAAGTTAGTACTCAGATAATTAAATTCTTAGGTTTAATTTGGATACCTTGAATAAAGTTTAAACTGTCTAACCAAACCAAATGTGGCATTTAAATGATTCATTTTTAATCTCTTAGGAAAAAAGAATTAATTTAATTAACCAAATTAATTATCAACCTCACCCATAGGTGTTAATTAATTTGTTTAATTAGCAAAGAATATCTAACCCAATCAAAGTTGGTATTCATATAAAAATGTGAGAATCAATAAATATCAATTTATATATTTAATAACCTAAATAATATGAGCAAATATAATTAACTTAGTTATTATATTCATAAATACTCCACTATTACAAGTGATAAAAAATTTACATAAATGTTTATTGAATCCATATCCATATCTATGTTTATTTTTATGTTATTAGATTAGGAAACACATACCAAAATATCGTGATAGGATATTTAGGATTTAATTTCATTTTTAAAAATTTGAATAATAAATTAAAAACCACATATATTCCTTCCTTAGATCGACCTTGGGAGTATACTTGTCATTTACTATAAAATGATTGGTGCACTTGCGAGAGTTTAGCAAAGTGTTATTTTAACGTTGATCTCATGAAAGGAATCAAATTTAAGGATTTATAAAATATTATACATTACTTTCATGCATTAATCAAATTCATCAAATAAAAATATCAAGTAATATGCTTTTAGAAAATGTAGGAAAATGCAATTACTTCTTAGAGAATTACTTCTTATATTTTCTTTTACATTAAATCATTTCTCACAACTGCTTAGGTTTTTGAGTCATATTAAATAGATTATACTATTAATTTTTCTCTCTTTCTTTCTATTTTTTTTCTTTTTCTTGTATTCTTTTTTATAAGAGAATCCATTTTCTTATAGAGTGGACCCATGTACATATTATATATTTTTTATATGGTAAGGTGAGTTGTTAATATTTGAATTTTCTGTTTGTATTTGTTTAGGTAACCTTAGATATATCTCTTTTTTAATAGAAGTCATGCATGAATGAAGAAAGACATATACTATCAATTTCTACTTAAATCATTTAATCTAAGAAAATGAAAAACAAATATATAACACTTCATTAAGATGTAAAAATCCAGACATTCAATGCTAAGTTTTATAGAGATCATCTAATAGTAATGAAGAAATAAGAAATGTATTTAAAGTAGAAAAAACATATTTATCACTCAGAATAAAGGATAGTGGGCTCAAAATATTTCTCACAATGGTAGTCTCCGCTATTTGATTCTTAAACACCGATTTTGGGTTTAATATAATTTTCATACCTTATCAAGAAATACTAGTCATGACAAAAATTAACTAATTATCACATTACTTCATAATATGTTTTTGGAAATTAATCTAATATTGCCAAAAGACTTAATCATTGTTTAAATTTAATTCTAAGACATGATCAATTTTTGTGAAAATTTTTATAATTACTATAAAAAAACTAAAAATTACTAAACAAATAAATTACAAATAAAAGTAATAAATAAAATTACGTGAAAATTGTTTAAATTATCTAAGAATAAAAAAAGTGTAAAAGGTGTAACTTTTATATACCCACCCCAACCTAGAATCCACATTTTCCTCAATGCTTAAGAAATGTAAATTGCAAGAATAGAGAGAGAAAAGTTATCAATATGTTTGATGTGTTAATGATTTGATGTGAAAAACAAGGTGCAACCAACATCAGCTTGAAATAATTATGTTCACAAGCAAAATACTGTAAATTCTAACACATCTCAAAAAGTTAATTATTTTAATTCTTAAAATAAAATAAAAAAACATAAAAGAAACTAGTTAAATAAAATTGTATAAAAGAAAAATTACTTATAGTGATGGGTTAACTTCCATCCAGGACTAAAATTTATTGTCTTTTAGTAAGACTTTACATAAAAGATTCTAACAATATATAGATTCAATGTCTCTATATCATTGAATTTTATATGCTATTGGTTGAAATCAGTCAGTCTTACTTATTTCTTTAAATGCTCTACCAATTGTTCAACTTGGACTTTCACCTTTTTAATTGAAACCTCCACAGAGTCCAACAGTTGAGTTGTCTTTATTTGGTTGTCTTTACTAACTTTAATAAAAGCATTCAAGTTATCCTCCAAGTTTGGCTTGTTGGAAATATTTTGTTGTTGTTGTGGAAATTCTAGCCTTGTTGGTTTGAATTCCAGGCAAATGAAGAGTTGTTCTACCTCCATGAAAAATTAGGATGATTCATGCACCCAGAATTATAAGTGTTTGCATTAAGGATCATATATGGGTCTTGGTTGGTACCATCCCAATACATTGACCTACTCAGTCCATCATTTTCTTCTCCTTGAAATGGATTTCCATTTTCTCCTCAACCTTTCCTCATCCTGGGGTACTAGCCCACTAGTCTTAATCTTCACAAACCAACCATTAGTACGACCTATAGGTTCCACAGATCCTAGGCTCCTTGTTTTATTCCTCCATATCCTAATCACTAATATTTGAGTTTGGGGCACGTTCAGCTTAATAGTCAAAGTGGCCTGAGGATGGGTGGTGGAGGTAGAGGGCTGAGGTGGAGACTGACTAGCCTCGATAGAGGAACTCATCTTGGAAGACCACGAGTCATCACTGGCATTGGGGTATTGGAGGCTTTCCTAAGAACCCGAGCTCAACGTTTATTCTGAATGCATAATGTTTGAAAAATAACACAAAACATAAAAAAGGGTAAGGCACAAGATAAAAAGATTACCGAGGGTCAGGTTGAAAGTAAAAGGAAATGATTCTTTATAAAACTGACTTGAAAAGAAGATGAAAGATATGTGTTAGTCTTGAAATAGGCTATATACCAAGCTAAGTTTCTTACCACTAAACTAGAAATATTTTAATGGCTTGAGTTGATACGATAGAGAATATTTTATCTTACTTTTTGTTTAATGTGTAATAAATGATGAATAGTCTCAACCCAAGCACCTCTTTATATAGAGGTTCCCATTTTTCTCTCCAATCAACTAACACACATTTATTAGGGAAGCTAAACAGATCGTATTCACTGCCCAAGAATTACTCTTCCACCTCAGTTCAAAGTTAGATTTGAAAGATTAGGGGGACTAGATGTTTGGACATACGGATTGACCTGGTGCCTAGTCCATTCAACTACTCAAGCCTAGTCAATAGCCCAAGCCGTAATACAAGCCATCACAAATGAACCTCATGCTCACAACTAACTAACAAGAAAGAGACTGGTTTGAGGAAACCTTACTACCTTTAGGTTTGAACACCAACTATAGATAAGGTCAACCAGTAGGGGGACTTGATGTTTGGATACATGGATTGGCTTAGAGTCTGACCCGTCTAACAACCCAAGCTCAAGTGACATCTAAGCCTTCTATTGTATCTATAGGGGTCAACCACCAGTCCGAGCTTTGAGTTAGTCAACCTCGATCTATAAATGTATCTATTTTTACCTTTTTATCCTCTCTAAGACACATGCATATATCTTTTGTAATCGACACCTATACATGTAAAACTCTATATATACATGTAAAACTCTATATATACATGGAATCCCTAACAGATCCACACATTCAACCAATTGCTTCGATTTCTCTTTAAGTTCTCTCTATGAAAATCAGATCATCCCAATCAGTTAGTACAAGCATAATTCTATCCAAGAATATGCCAACATATATGGATCCTATTGTGATTGGGAAGAACTTCTTACCCTCTAGTGTATGCCATATGATTCATTCTGCCTTACTATATCTTGCTTCTACTTTATCTACTTATGTTGCTATCTGTTTTACTTATGCTATTTGCAAGTTGGGGGTGAGTCTCTAGTAGTAGTTGACTCTTTATCTTTGTAGTTTATCGGATAGTGGACTTTCTCAATTTTAATAAATTGTAAAAATATAATTAGTTATGATTACACATTTCATGAATTATATACAATTAAATTTTGATTTATCTATACTATTAATTATTATATTATTTTACTACTTGACTAATGAAGAAATTATAAAAGGAAATATAAAAGGTTACTTATCCAAATTATGATATCAAAGTTTTTTAAAACTTTTACACTTCTTCAAATAATTTTTTACAATTCTAAAAAGAATTAAGTTCAATCATATAATTTGTTTTACATTTGATCCCTAATTTATTTTGAAATTCTTTGATCCATAACTTTTTCAAGATACATAATTATCCCATAATTTTTATCGTTTGTACATAATATTGTATTATTTTTCACTCTTTTATTACGAAGATAGTTATACTTCATCACATCTATTGATATTGATCTTATAATTATTATAAATGTATGAGTTTACATATTCACTAGGAAAATACTCTAATATTTTAAAAAAATTGACTTTCTTAAGTCCTAATTATTCTAAATTTTTATTTGTGTATTTTACAAGTCATAATTCTTCTAAATTTTTATGTTTTTAATTAAAAATTATTCTTTATGAAATAATAAATAACATAATTAATGTTAAAAATATTACAAATTTCATTACATCAACATAAAAAAATCATATTATCATAATTATATTTATATTTGTTTTAATAAAAGGTTACAATTGATAGACCTCATAGGTTTACATGCATATCTCAATTAGGTTAGCATCTCCACAGTACTCATAGTCATTTAGCCTGTGAGTATTATTAAAATGGTAAAAAATATAATACAAATAATTCCTTAGCAAAACCTATAATTAGGCCTACTGTTAATATTCAAAAAGCAAAAATAGTAGGAGATGATGAGGCATCCCACTACCATGTCATTGTAAAAATATTAGGTGCTTTAGAGGCTATATAATTAGTTATAGCATTGTCTTCCTTAAAAATGTGGAAAAAATGAAAATCCATGTGAGTAATATTTTCTAAGTAATCATCCCAAGCAGAGTACCATCTTCATGGCACCAATAACGATTTAGTGCAAAATAAGTCACTATATATTTAGAGTCTAAGTCCAACTTTTGGCAAACAATATTGCGTGAATAGTTACCATGAGCTTTACATCAAAAGCAAATGCAAGGCTAAGTGGAATACATAAACAATCTTTGATAAAGAATCTTGATGTCCAAAATACCCCTACATAACTTGCTACCAGGTGATCCAAAAGGGGCACCATTGATGTTGACCTTTATCCACCCCGAGAATGGCGGTCTTCAAATTACCTTTATGATTTTTGGTGCTCGTTATGGAATTCCTTGCACTTGCAATCTTCGTAGGACCATAAGATCCTCCACAATATTTTTCATGGATCCACACTATGATAGGCCCACTTCATAAATAAAATGCCAAACTATGGAAAAAGTGGAGCTCATAGAAGTACATCTATCCTTGAAGCGAGCATCATTCCTAGCTTTCGATATCACCCACATGACTAAAATTATAGGTTTTTCCATAGATTATCAAGTTATGACCAAGGTTAATCGACATTGTATATATCTATAAATCTAGGATGGAAGAATATTTATGAGACCATCAATAGAAAATGAGCATAATCAATCTCATAGTTCACATGTGAAATGACAACTAGAAAAGGTGAGAAATAGTCTTTTCATTTGACCCACATACATAGCACTAGGAAAAGAAGGAGTGGCCCTTCTTATTTGCTTGAAAATAAGTACGAAGCTTGATTTGTATAGCATGCCATAATAGAATGGGTCAGGATAGTGGTATGAAAGGATCCCAGATTGCCTTGCAAGTTGTGACTCCTCTTTTGATCGAACATGTCCAAACCCTAGTATCCATACCTTTCTTAATAACTATTGAGCGGACCTCTAAGGAAATATTAGGGTAAGAATTCTCAAAAGACTATGCCAAATGCCACCTATTAGCCTACAAATAATCTCCTACTAACAATTGTAAAGGTCGGTCCACAAGGAGGTTGTTCCTCCACTCAAATAGAGAATAATCTAGCCAATTATCTGTCCAAATTATACTGAGCAATTACTGCCAACTAACCACCAAGACTCATCCAAAAGAGTTGAGTAATGATGTCGTAAATTGGGCTAAACTAAAGAACAAACATAATAACTTTGTAGAGCTTCTCATCTACCAAAATACCGACTATGTAAGTAGAGCATAATGTTAGAGTTCCTTATGATAATCCACTAGCAGAACTTTCTCAACAAGGCCTCATTTAAAAGATCAAGATCCTACAAACCAAGATCCCCTTCCTTGAGGGGGTGACATAAGTCTTTCCAAGAAACTTGAATCAATTTAAGCCTATCTATTTTCCCTGACCAAAAGAAATTGAAGATGATTTTTGTGAGGTCACCAAGAATACTTTTTGATGTGGATCGAGGAGAATCACCAAAGATTTTATGGTACGCTCTAAGTAGGTCAATTAATTAGGAATAACTCAATAGGACATGGAGAAAGTATGAGCATAGTTTCAAGTTATTTTGACTACTTGGGCATAAAGTAAAATGAATAACCAAATAAATTCTAAATAGGAGAGTTTCATTAAGTAACTGTCAGTATATTTTCCATATATTTTCTATCCAATATCTATTTGAGGAATTTTTTTTTACAAAGCTACCTCAATGGCCTACAATATTAAGAAAGATAGGATTTTCCCAACTTAGACATTTATTAGGTCATAAATGACTTTCAATAAATGCCCAAAAATATACGAAATAATTATCTTTCTTAGTTTCATAGTTTTTTTTGTATGTTTAATATTTACTTTATTTTATAGGATTTTATATTTAATTTCTAGCAATAATTTTGAGTTTTATATTTATATTTTATTAGCTAGGATTTATGTTATGTTTTAGAGTCTATAAGTACTTATGTAAGGTTTTAATTGAAAGCAATAGAAACTTTGATATAATTTTAATGAGAGTGTCTCTCTCTAGTTCCTATAGGAACTTCATTCAAACTTATCAAGAGTAATCTTGTGGCATTTAAAACTTGACTTATCATTCATATCTCCCCCATGTTCTTGAGTGTGGTGTCTAAAATAACATTCTTTGATACCAAGATTCCTATTTCGTTATAGATAGCATGCTGTTGTCCTCATTTGCTTTATATGTACAATCTGATTTAGAACTATCCTAGTGAAGATCTTAACATTGATCTTCGAGTCTTATTTCTTTTGATGAGGTTCGTGTCAAACTTTGGCCATTTATATATCTAGAAATAATGTAAAAATATGCTCTGAATAATTGAAATGATCAAACATTTATGCCTTGCCAAAGGGAGGGTCTAACTCTTCCACACGTCTATTTTTGCATGAATTTTATTTGCTAAGCCTTGAAACAAATGCTTCTTTAGAGCCTCTTGAAATAAGGTGACGCCCAAAAAGGATAAGAAGGCACCCCCAATGCACATCCCAACAATATCTTGGAGAGATAGAATATTACTCTAAGGCACACCCTTAAGAATATAAATGAAAAGTCTAAGATAAAACTTGTTGTCGATGAGTAAGCACAACTAAAGATAAGTAGGTCATCCGTATATTAAAAATAGGTTTGTGCTATAGTGCCTTTAAGAGAGGAAATTGACCAAAGCTGCTTATTATCAACCAAAAACCCAAGGTACTTGCTCCAAAAATCTTCTATAATATAAAACAAGAGCGAATATAGATGGTCTTATTAATGAACACCTTTAGAGCATGAAAAATATCCTATCGATGAAACATTAACTAGGACCAATATTCTTGTTAAGGAAAAGAGATCTAAAATCCAACCCATAAAAATGTTGCCAAAACCAAAGCACTATATCACCCTTAAGATAAAGGCCTAATGTATGGTGTCAAAATCTTTACGGATATGAATTTTTGGGGATACATTATCCCCTTGATTAGAAATCTACATTACATTGAAACACTCAAAAGTACTGTCATACAATCCCTAATGCGACGACCTGGGATGAGCTCAAATAGATTTTTGAGATAGAATGTAAGAGAAAATGTCTCCCAATCATGCAATGATCTTTGTAACTAATTTGAACATAAAGTTCCCTAGAGTAATTGCATTATACAAGAAAATATTGTTTGCTTGAGGGCTTTTAGTGATTTGGATAAAGATATTTGAATTCAATCCCGAATATATGCATCAGACCTATCCTAATATAAACCCAAATTGTTAGTATTACATCCATATCAATGGTGTCCTAGCACTGTTGGAAGAATTTACGTAAAAAGCCATCCAAACTAGGAGCCATTAATGGGTCTATGTTAAAAACTACAGCACAAATCTTTTTTAGTGACAGTATACATTATAAATTGCCATTATCAGTAGCAGTGAACAAGGAGTGGCAATGGGCACGGGTACAATTTTTGATATAACTGTCCCCGAATCAAATTATAAAATTTGTACCCGAAAACCACCCAAAAATTGTTACAATTCAATGATAGTTTTTTACTCACGTGTAACGATTTGGGACAGTTATTAAAAAATAAAAATAAAACCATTTTCCAAACTTTTTAAAAATTTCTTGGCAAACTTATATTTGGGTACAATTCCTTGAAGCACTTAATGTGTTCAATCGATAGGATAAAAACCTAATATACAGCTTTTTAAAGACATTAAATCTTCAATTAGAAGAAATATGAACTTTAATCAGAAAATGTTTCTAACTGTAAACTTCTTAAAGCTTCTACCTTGCAGCTACACTAAGTTCATTTCCACCTTTATTAAGGAAACCCAAAATTCATACATAACCAAGTTTATTTGCCTTTTTGCAAGCTCAAACATGAATTGCCAAATCATGCAATACTTGTAGATAGTAACAACTTTACCAGAAATTGGAGTTCCAACTACAAGATGTCAAAATGACAAACTCAAAAAAAAAATTAAGAAATAGACAAGTAAGAGAGACCATGTATTAGAGTTTCACATTTCAACCTTTGGATAAACTAGTGGCTTTTTCTCGATAGATGAATATGATATCGAGAAAAAATTCCTTGCATATCACTATTTTTCTTCTGTATTACATAATTTTATACAACTACAAAATTAAGCACAATATTTGGCGAGTGGACCGATATTCATGCTTTTCACCTTCAAGTCCAAGTTAAGATGGTATGTTTTTGCTTCTTTAATGTAAGCGAAATTTGGAGATTGCATTAAATGAAATTAAATATATTATTAATAGAAATAAAGATTTTTTTCTACCATTTTGGGCATATCTGATAACAAACGAGCCATACAATCATAATTTCAGAGCATAAACTAGTCGTATAAAAGTTCAAAGCCAAAAATGTTGTATTAATTGGATTGTTTACCAAGGAATTGAACTCTCAACCAAACTTCCAAAGAGAAGCAACACAAAATAAATTGTTCGAATATGGCACAAGATGATTATCCATTAAATAAATACAAAACAATGAAAGTTTTGCATTAAAACAAAGGAAGCTACAAGGAAAACAAAATATTCCAAAATATACCTTTTTATTTTCAGCAACAACTCCAAATATGAGTCACAATACTCCTAAGAAGGAGATTTCTAGAGACATCTACTTCACTGTAAAAGACATTCCTGCTTCAAAACTTACAATTTCCTACAAGAAAACTCATTAACTTCAACATCTAAAACCAACAAATATGTGAGAGTAAACTCACAAAAAAGAAGAAGTTAAGGAGGATAGTAGAAGTGAACTGATACGAGCATTTGCGCTCAGGCTATTTGGTGCAGCACCGATGATGCGTGAGGCACAAAATAGGACCACAACGGCATAGACATAAGCATCACACGTAGAGGGGACCACAAAGAATGTAGGGTAGAAAGAACTATAATTCTATTAGAGTTGTCAAGAATGTATGGCTATATATAAAGCCACATGAATTCAGCAAAGGAATAATAAGAAATATATACAATTTACCTATTCTTCTCTATGTTCTTCTTCTCTCTCCCTATCTTTTGAAAATTACCTTAACAATGGTATCAAAGTCGGTTCCAGCCATGGACAATTGCTCCAACACTGAGTTCTTCAATGAGGTATCTGAGATCTTGGCACGACATAAGTCCAAAGTTGAGCGAGTGATCAATGCTATATAGGCGGTGTTGATTGAGCTACGAGCAACTTACACCGCTCATAGCTCACCACTAGCAACCTCTCTTGGCAATCAGAGGAGTAGATCGCCTGAGACCTTCGAGAATCCTGAGGCTACACCCACTGATTCCTTTGTGATGAGTAAACTACAAACCATAGAACTCATAGATAATAAGAGCTGCATTTCTAGGTTACATGGAGAAGGAATAAGGGTTTATACAGAATCCAAGCTGAGGCTCTATGGATTAGTTGAAATCATAAAATCAGCTCGTATATTGGCCCATGAAGCAAGCTTATATCATAGACATAACCTCATGCCTTCAAATGGGCTTAGTTTCAAGCCTTTATGGGAATCCATAGACCTGACCCACGAAGAAATGATCGCTCCATATGATAAGATTACCCATGTGAAACCCTATCGGGTGATGCGCTTATCTCATTGGGATACCAGTCGCGCGAAATTACGCCGATGGCTTAGCGTTTCTAGTGGATGTGCTCTTAGAGGTGGTTGGAAAACTGTGGGGAATAAGGGTTGAGAAGCCCATATGTTTGATCCCGATAAGAGCTGGCAACGGTGGCACTGTAGGACTAAACTGAAACAATACATTCTTGTATCAGTTAGGGCCATCTCTACCAATTCATCTATGGTTATGGCTCATGGTCAAAGTCTTGTGGCTGTTCTAGAAAGAACTCTTGTTATTCTGGAGTCAACTGAAAGTGTTACGAAAATGTCAGCGACGATTAGAACTTTGAATCATACCAGAGTTTTCTCTTAAGTTGAGGATATCTCCATCTCAACCTGCCTTCCTAATCAGCCTATGATTGAGGCTAAGGTAACACTATATAGAGGTAACATCAGTACCCTAATTTCTTTGATGGGTAATAATCAAACTCGTGGAGGGTAGATTACTGAAAAGAATGGGGCTGAGAAGAGGGTGTTCTTCATGAACATTCATTCTCTCTACTATAAAGAAGACATTTCCAGCTTATGTTCCTTGGTCATTAGGTCCCTTTATTTTTCCATCAAGGAAGTACCCTCAGAGGTGTTAGCTCTAACTATACCGGTTAACTCTGGTTGCATTAACAAAGTTGGACTACTTGGAAGCAATAATGTTCAGAAGGATTCATCAAGTGAAGGTTATCAAAATGGTGGTAGCCATATGATGAGCTCTACTTCTGACCCTAAGGTTCTTGATGATGGGAATATAGTGTTGGGATATGCCTTGAATACTGTCTCTGGGAAATTCTCATTGGAAGAGTCTCAACAACTAAAATCAGAAAAGACAACCTTGTAAAGGATCTATCAAGTTGCACAAAAAGCCTCAAAATAACTAAGTCTCAGTTGCATCAAACTGAGTAGCCTCTTACTGAAGCTAAATCATAGTTAGCCTATGCAGAAAAACCAAATAACTTGGCTAAGGTGCAGCTGAGATGTATAGCTAAATCAGACTGGTCACTTAAAAAATGGGATGCCTGGTCCCTGCCAAAAGCAAAGGACATTCAAAGGAGCAGATTATTCCAGCCTTAGTGGAAGTTGAAAGGAAAACTACTCAGCTCTCAGACCAGTCCAAACATCTCTCTATTGGGGACATATGCACCAGAATTGACTCAGCTTTGGTTCTGAGCTTTTTGGCTGAGGTGAACCTCCCAAACCTCAATCAAGAAAATTTTAGAGTTAGTGAGATTTTGGCCTTGGTGTAGGTAGAAGAACTTCCTACTGAATTAGGATTTGTAGTCATTTCTTATGAAGGGATTAGGAATGACAAAATGAAAAGATTCTACAGAGGCACTTATACTCTTGATGATGAAAAAAGGAATAAAGTAGTCACATGGGTTGCAACTGCAGGTGCTAGAGGATGCTATCTATATTGGGGTAATCTTGCTTGTAAGGATACCTTTAAGAGTACATTGGGTGATCCATCCAAACTAATAGCACTACCTAACAGGCCAATGCTTAGAAAAAGGGTTGTGAACATGGTAAGATAAATTCATATCAGGAGTCATCAATTTTGTCTACTAATTTGATGGAAATGATCTTGGAATTATAGAGGCACTTCCTACTCGATTAGGAGTTATAGCCCTTATTTCCAAAGGGATTTTGAATAACAAAATGAAAGGTTACTTATGCTCATCATGGTGTGGATGAAGAGGATGCTCAGAAGCTGGTATCTATTACTGGTAGCATCAAAGGGAGTCTAGGGGATGGAAGGTTAGATAATGATGTGATTGAGAAGAGTAACCTCTGTAGACAACTCTGGTTCTGTGATGGGAATAGTGGGCAAGCCAAGTCAAAATTGTTATTTTAGTTGTTGCATCAATTAATCCTCAATTCAATATTGAGACCCTACAAAATAGAGTTGGGCCAGAGATGGATCATGTCTTGTACGATGCTTCCTAGGAGAAATTGAGTATTGTTGTTAAGGAACCTGACAAGATTAAGACTGGGTTACATACTGATCAAAAATTTGGTAAGGTGGAACTCCAATACCTATATGAGTATGCTAGAATTAGCACTCGTGTTGGTTGGACTACAATTCCCAGAGTCAACTTCTCAAGCATGGTTGGGAACAATGCCCTTGTATATGGAACTAACCTCACCTTAGATACTGCCTCTAGAAACTTTACTAAACTTAATGCAAGGCTGACTTACCCCCATTATGATCTCATTGTTTTCCTGACATTGAAAGATAAAGGTGACACTCTTATAGCTTCATATTACCACATAATTAACTCTTTCACCAACCATGTTGTTGGTGTGGAAATGTCACATAGATTTTCAAGCAAGGAAAACACTATTACCATTGGCACGCAACATGTGCTTGATCCCTTGACCATGGTGAAGGCTCGTGTAAACAACTACGGGATGGCCAATGCTATTATTCAATGTAAAGGGTGCCAAAATTTCCTCTTTACAATTTCCATAGTGGTGGCTACTAGTGCAATTAAAGCATAAAACCTGATAAGGCTAATGCCAAGAACTGCCCTGATGCCTTTATCCGCGTTATCAGTTACCCTATCAAGTCCACAATGCCTATCACAGTAGAGATTCTCAAGCAGATGGGTATTTGTAATCCAAAAAGGCTCTTCGGTGTTTCTACATTGGAGGTTGTGAGGTCAAATAAAATTGTTGCTCAGAGGAAGAATCTAAAATTGATTGATGTTAATTTCCCAGTAGTTAGAGGTCATGTTGGTATCACCATTCTTCACTTGCTATCAAAAACAAACCCCGCTGTGAATTTCAGTGACGAGG
This sequence comes from Hippophae rhamnoides, assembly GCA_033030585.1. Taxonomy (NCBI): domain Eukaryota; kingdom Viridiplantae; phylum Streptophyta; class Magnoliopsida; order Rosales; family Elaeagnaceae; genus Hippophae; species Hippophae rhamnoides. Next base: position 26,592,118 of record CM065431.1, on the reverse strand, counting down.
AAGTCCAGGAAATAACTGCCTGGATTCAAAATACTAGAATTAACAGTGCTGAAGCAAAGTCAGATATTGGTTCTGCTACATTGTCCATGGCATATGCTGCAGCTAAATTTGTTGAGTCATCACTATGTACTTTAGATGGGGATGATGGTGTTTACGGGTGTCTTTATGAATAGTTAGACCTAACTGATCTCCCATTCTTTGCATCCAGGGTTAAGTTTGAAAGGAATGGGGTTGAAGCATTAACATCATCTAATTTTTAAGAGCTTACTAAAAATAAACAGAAGGATTTGGAAGCCCTCAAGAGAGAATATAAAGCCAGTGTTGTCTCTTTTGGTGAACATAAAACGTGCAAGTATACATGGTCAAGTAATAAAATTTGTAAGTAAAGTATCGTTCCCACGGAGATTTGTTACTATAGTTTGTTGAGTACTAAAATTATTTCTCTCTGATTTTATCAAAAACGATCGTTAATTAGAAGAAATTTAAGAAAATATTTTTATAACAAAGTAAAAGAAATCTAGGATTGCAGTTTTTCACCAAATTAATCCACTCAAATCATGTTATTTTCTCTTGATTTATATTTTTTTTAGTACATTTAATTTGTCAACCGAAAACTTCTAATTTTATCCACACATCACTTCCGAGCTCCGTATAGACACACCTCGTTAAATTAATTCACTATATTCCTATGAGAATTAAATTCACCAAGATTCATTACGTTCTAAGTTCCCAAATGGTCACACATACAATTAGGGTATATTCCTATCCTTCATCATACATGTCATTCTATCCATGAGCAATATACACAAAAATGCCTCTTCTAAGTTTATTTAAGTGCTACAAATCATTTGATAAAATTTTTAAATAATCAAAAGCATTAAGCACAAATAGAATAAACAAATCGAACGTCTTATAAATCTTTCAAAAGTAATTAAATCCAAGCTTCATAAATTTAAATAAAAGGCAACCCTAGAAAAATTAAATTACTTCATAAAGAAAAAATTAAAATTACAGTAGTTAAGGAATTTGAGATGAAGAACAAAGAAAATTAAAACATTTCTGATTCTAATATTTCTGGCACACATAGAACACACGAGAAGCCAAAAATGGCTTCTGCGTGTTCCACAGTCCAAGTCTATCAAAAACGAACCCCTAAACCCCACCTTCAAAAACTAAAAACTTTCAGCCATAAATCCCCTATTTATAGCTAAGAAAATTACATCGAAAATAAAACCCTCACATTTTCCTTAAATTCTGCATCCACGCGTACGAAAGAGAATATTAAATTTGTTACACGTGGACGACATCAAAACAGGGGGCGCCATTTATGATCTTTTTTAATTCAATCTGCGTGCCACATGTCAAAGTATGATTCACTGCAAGGAAAGGTTAAACACGTGGCAGCATCTCGTTGGGTACCAAGAACGGGCGCACGCGGAATTGTACCACAGGATAAGCGGCGCCGAGAAAGTGGGGGATAGCTGCTGGAACGCGTGCGTGATTCTGTGCTTTTGCGTTCACCGAAACGTGACACATTTCAGTGTTTGATTAGCTTCAAGAAATTGTGGGACACGTGGCAGCTTTCACTTCGTTGTATAACCGGGCGCATGTGAATCGGCCGCACGGAATCATGCATTGGCAGCCGCGTGAGACACGTGGGTCCCACTCGGCGCACCGAGCCGCGTGATCCAGGAATAACGGGTCCACTCGCTTTTTTCGGGTTTGAAACACACGCACTCATCCTAACAGTTTCTTGTGTGATCTGACGGTTAACGTTTCGCGCGTGGATTGTTGCGCGTGGACTTCTTCTCTCCTGCACAAAAAAATAATTTTTCTTAATTGCATTTTAACCCACAAAATTATTTCAAATTACATTTTAAACTTTCTTTAATTACAATAAAGTCATTTTCTAATTTAAATTAAATTTTAAACTTTTAATAATTAATATTAAGCCCAATTTTAATTTAAATTATATTTTAAACTTTTATAAATTGTAATTAAGCACTCTTTTATTTGAAATTATATTTTTGGACATAAATTTGCAATTAAGTACGTTTTCGATTACATTTATTTAATTTTCTTAAAAATATACTCCTTAACAAATAAACAGTAAATACTAATTTATTTAACTAAAATTAACTAAAAATGGTAAGAACATAGCAATTATAATTAATAAAATAGATGAAAATAACTATATAAAATATAGTTATCAGCCAGCATTGAGAGGGGATCTTACAACTTGTTAGTGATCTCTGAAGACAAAAGGGTAATGATTTGCAAACTAATGGAATAATAGTCAACGGAATGGAGAATAATAACAAATGGGCATGGCCTTAACATCGAAGCAATTTTTTTGGAAACTACAGGCTTGCTCCAAGGTTAATTCAGGTCTTCCTTATCCCGTTATATCTTAACTTTATCCTTGAGGACAAGGATTCTAAAAGGGGGATGGAATTATACGAGCATTTGTACTCGAGCTGTTTGGCGTAGCACCGATGACGCACGAGGCAAAAAAAAAGACCACAATAGCACAAACGCAGGCATCACACGTAGAAGGGACCACCGAGAATGTAGGGTAGAAAGAACTGTAATTTTATTAGAGTTGTCAGGAATGTATGGCTATATATAAAGCCACATGAATTCAACAAAGAAATAATAAGAATATATACAATTTACCTCTCATTCTCTGTGTTCTTCTTCTCCCTCCCTATCTTTTGAAAATTACCTTAACATGAACAAGAAAAGAACTAACCAGGGGAAGAGAACAAGAGACACAGACATAGAGGCGAGGATAGTGAGTCAGCGACACACGTAGAACGATAGAGGGTAGAGCCGAGACGAGAGAGGTAGAGTACAAAATATTTGAATCTAATCTCATCTGAATTCTCAAGAGAGTTTTGTTTATGTACCTACGTGAAGAGCCAAAAAGGAAAACCCTAATTAATATATAATATAATTTAATAAATATATAAATTAATTAAATAAATATAATTAATTCCATGTACGGGAGTGTACGATTATTAGTATAACTGTACATGAACCATACCCTTTGCTTCATGTTTGATTAATACCTGAAATTGTACCCATCCTCAAAATTTATCGGGTAAAAATCAAACCTATGGTGTAGATAACCACAGATAACCGAGCCTATAGTTTTTTTTGCCTATTCCTACCAAGAAGGGTACAATTGACACAATTAAAGTAGAGTCCAAGGGGTCACCAATCTAAACAGAGAAAATCTGTTCATAATAGCCCAAAATATGTGTAGTTATAACCTTTGGGTCCTGTGTAACTTCACCATTTATATCCAAATGAGTTAAAAGTTTTTAGGCCTTTAAGTTCCAAAGTAGTGAGTGGAAAAGTATAGTATTTCTATCGCTACCCTTCAGCCACTTTAGTTTGATCTTTTCTCGCAAGAAGAGATTCTACTAATGTAGCAATCTATCCAAATTAGCATGCATATCAGATTCTAGGTTAAGGAGTTCCTCACAGAAGCAATTTTTATCATCACTTTTGTATTTCAATGAGAGTAGCAGAGGATCTCTCAATATTAGGATCCAAGTTACCAAAAACCTCTCTATTCATAACCTTGATAGTTGACTTAAGTGCCTTAAACTTACCAACAACCACTCCCATTGGACTAGCATGAACAAGTGTCAACCACGTGGTTTGTACTAAATCCATGAAACTAGGATGCTTAATCCATATACCATGAAACCGAAAAAGGCCTAAGTTCCCCAGACCCAGCCATGGAAGTTGATAATAATAATGGGTAGTGATCGGAGTGATGTCTCGAGAGAGTGTAGTAAGAAACCTTGGGCTAGTAGTAAATAAAAGACTTGGAACATAACCCACAATCCAAATAAGACCTTATATAGGATAGATTTCCTTTGAAATAGGTATAATAAACCCATTTGTTATCAATTTTGGCAACATTGTAAAAAGAGACAATAACACCAAACTCCTTAATAGAAATAGTACTACAAAATGAACCCGTAGATTCATGAGATCCAAGAATAGTATTTAAACTCCCTATCACCAAAAAAGAAGGGTGAAGGTATGAAATAGACATTAAGGAATCCCAAAGGTCCTTCTATTTAACGTAGGTTCCACGATCGTAAACAAAGGTTAAGAGATGAATATTGGTATTTGTAGTATAGGTAACCGATGTATGTTGTTGATGTTGTAAAATAATCAAAGTATCATCTACCATTCAGGGAGTAGAGAAAAAGCCAAAGTTTACTTACTGACATGAAGTTAGAAGTAATGAAGGAATAACCTAAGTTTCACTAAAAAAGATTATCCAAAGAATTGAGATCTTTCATTGGTTATGTTATACATAAAAATTAGGCCTTTCCTTTTTGTAGATAATTCATAGGATGGTTTGGCTATTCAAATTCGTGATACTCCTACAATTATACTCTATGAGTATCATGAGGAGTTATTACTCGAAGATAAGGGCTAACAGATTTGACTTGTCGATTTTTATCGGTTATTAATTTCTAGCCTTCATTATCAGCATCAATTAATGCATAATGTGCTCTTTGTTATATACATTCATTATGCTCAATCATTGAGACAGATGATTGGGGTTAAAGGATTAAAGTAGGAAAATTGAACCTTGGAGTGGCAAGAGGTGGTAGAAAGCCAACGAAAAAGTTGCTAGGCCTCGATTGTGTTATCTTTGTAGTGGAAGTAGATCCATATATAGTTAGGGTAGTGGTGGTATTGGGTATGCCTAATACATCAGTAGAGATATCGATGACCACCACATGCATATAACTAGTTTCAAAAGTGTCCATCTGTGCTAGGAGGTGAGATAACTGCATAGTAGAGGACATAATATTGGAAGGCAAAATGTCGATAACTATTGATGGTAAATCAATAGGCATAACTATTGATAGTATAGTAAGAACCATGGAGTCTACAAGTAAGGCCAAGCATATGGGAATAGTACCATGATGGGTATTTTTGGTAGGTGGAGCATAACATAAAGTGTAGAGAAGCGTTACTTACTGAATTTCATTGGTGACATTGGTTACTTTAAGCTTATAAACTTGTTGGGGGATAAGTTTAGGTATAAAGCTTAGTAAGCTATGTGTCTCTGGGTTTTTCTATTGATGTATTAGCATTTTTTTCAACATTTATAAGTGATATGGCCCACGGAGTAGCATAGGCTACAGAAGTCGGCTACATTCTCATAGTAGAAGTGAACAAAGATCTTGAATGAACCCACATCCACCATTACTTGTTCATCTAGTTTACGAGCTAGATTTATATCTATCAAGACTCTAGCATACTAGCCCAACTCACCATTGAGAGTGGCATTGTCACTTTTTAGGAAAGCCCACAACTCTAGTGATATGTGCGAGGTTTTGTTTGTTCCATAATTTCCAAGCCAAGTTGTAAAAACAAACTACACTTAAGCATTGGTATTATGGGAATTAAAATTAGGTGTCCTGCGTTGAACTTGAAAAATCTCTACTTGACATTAATCAATGCATTAACTCGAACACTAGCTCTATCCTCAAGAGAGTGTAATAATATGTAGCAGAAACCATGAGTAAAGGCAATGAGTTTCCAATTTATGGGTAATTTCTATATCGAGATTAGGTAGAATTTTAGATCACCTTGATTCTAGAGCTATCTCCTTTGGAAGGAATTAGGCAACTAATAAGTGAGAATTTACTAAGATCAAAGCAAAATTGGTAAACTTATGGAGCTAGGGTGAGACAAGCAATGTCTTCACTTTTGCTTGGGGCGTCTCACAAGGTTCAATAAGCAAGTGTGAAATGTTGCCGCCAAAGATTTAAACATGGTTGCATGGCTCTGGTAGTTTAAAGTTGCAAGGCTACATATGAGTTGGTTAAGGTTAGGGTTAGAAGAACACCTAAATCTCAGGAGTTCAAGAATATTTCAACAGTAGTGAAATATTTTAAATTAATTATAAAAAAGAAATGGGTAACTTTAATTCAATAATGTATCACTCGGATATTAAAATGAAGTTAATTATGATGGTGATGATCGATGGCTGATGGCTTGATACCAGTCTGATCGGTGGTGGTTTATATGTTTTTGATACCAGTTCAACAATAGAAATATTAATTGGCCTCTCCTGTCCAAGTAACTCCAATTGCCTCTTGTTAATAGTTATGGCGTGGCCCCAATTGCTTATGTAGGTCCACGTAACTCCAATTGCTTCTTGTTAATCACAAATTGCTTTAAACATTTGGTCTTATGTAGGCCTCCTTCTCTACTAGTGAAGATTAAAATCGTTGGTGATGATCGGCACCGTAAGACGGTTTCTAGGGCAAGGTAGAGTTTACGCTAAGGAGAAGAGTTGCAACTTGCATATGAATATTATGTATTACACGAGAAAGGGTACATGAGGGTTATACTTTTTTCTTTTCTTTTTTTAATTTCTATTTTCCAAGAAGGGATTTTTGAACTTATTTTTTTAATTTCACACTTGAATTTCAAAAGACTTTAACTCTTATTATTTAATCACCACTTCCCACATTTATTTTTTAATGTTTTAAACTACAATTAATTTTTTAGTATAATATATAATAGACATAATACTTAATTATGTATTAAAAACAAAAAGACTTTACTTAGAATTATTTAATCACTCATTTACAAATTTATTTTTTAATAATTTTAATTAAAATTAATTATTTAGGACAATAAATAATAGACATAATGATTTAATTAAAAATTAAAATGAAAAATTTAAAAGACTTCATTTAAGATTATATAATCACGTTTTCATAATTTTTTCTATAAAATTATAAAAATTATAGATGGTATATAATTATTTTGGTAAAAAAATTTTAAAATTTTAATTTTTTTAATTAAAATTAATTATTTTTAGTATAATAATAGACATAATTACTTTAGTAATTAAAAACTAAAATTCAAAAAGATTTTAGTTAAAATTATTTAATCATACTTTCATAATTTTATTTTTTTAATAAAATTATAAGTTATGGATTGTATATAATTATTTTCATCATATTTTTTCAAAATTTTACTGTTTGTAATAAAAATTAAATATTTTTAGAATAATAAATAACAAATATAATGATTTAATTAGAAATTAAAAATTATAATTTTAAAATACTTTAGTTATAGAATTACTTAATTACCTTTTCTTAATTTTCTATCTTATAAAATAAAAAAATATAGATTATATATTATTATTTTATTCATACTTATTCAAAATTTTAATGTTTTTAATTAAACTAATTTTTTTGTAGAATATTAAATAACATGCATAAACACTAGAATTTCAAAAGACTTCATTTTAATTTATTTAATCACAATTTCGTAACTTTATTTTATATAAAATTAAAATAGTTATATATTATAAATAGTTATTTTGGTAAAAAAATGTTTTAACAATCCTAAATAAAATTAATTATTTATAAAATAATAAATAACAAACATATTCACTTATATAAAAATAAAAAAAAATCTAAAATTTTTGGTTTTGATTATTTAATCACATTTTCTTTCATCGATGTCGTAGAGATGATATTATGCTTAAGTTGAGTGCATAAAAAACATTACTCACGTAGATTTTCATTGTTACAATATTTTTAGAGATGATAATGCTGTAGCTTATTATATAACCTCTAAGATACTTAATATCTGTATAGCGACATGTTAGTTGGATGCCCCATCATTCACTATGTTTTTGTTTTTTTGATACTAACAATAAGTATAATTATAAGTTTTATTGAGGAATGATTTATATTCTCATCTTTTATCATTTTAATAATATTTATAGTTTATAGGTTAAATAAAGAAGAGTACTATGTAGGTACCAACCTAGTTAAAATATAGTTGTACATCTTTGAGCTCTATTAGCTGTAATCTTTCATTAAAAATATATTTAAATGCATCTATACTATTCCCAAATTAATACCAATAATTACTATATATCTAACTTAATTAATAATATAACCATGATTTTTTTTATTTTTCCAAATTTATTCTATGATTATTTGATGATATTTTATACAAAACAATATTTGGTATAATTCAAATTTGTAGCTTGATACAAGGGAGAGAATGCATTTGATGATAAGAAAATACAAGAAGATATAAAAAAACAATATACTCATGTGTGAGCTTAATCTTTTTTATTATATTAGCTTTTTCTTTCAACTTAAAATTTATGACTTTTGATGCTATAAATAAAAGATAATTATCAAATTGATAATGATTAAATTTTTAGGTGTTTCACAATGTTTGTTTTAAAACTTAAGGATACTTCTTAATTTTTTCACATATATATATATTATATATTTTCTATTTTTATTCATGAAGTATTGATCAAGATTTTTTAATTATTTTTTTTTGATTTTTTATAATATTATTTTTATGTCATACAAAATTATGAAACTCAAATAGTTAGATAGCAATAAAATATAACTACCAAAATAAATTACATATATTAATAAAATTAGTAATTATTTTTACTCTTATTTAAAATATTATAATATAAATATATTTCATAAATAAAAATAAAAATTTATTTATTTATATTAAAAAATTTGAGTTTCACGGTTATACTTATTAAAGAAAAAAGATAAATGCATACATGTTACTTTATTTATGTTAGTTAAAATTATTTAATCTTGTGTTTTTTTATAATAGTTTAGTTATTTTATTATGAAAAATTAGCTCAAAAATAAATGATCAAATTTTAATTTTTTTATTTTAATTTTAGTTTATTATCATATTTTATAATTTTATCACTAAAATTAATATATAAAAATAATATTTCAATAATAATTAAGAAAATATGAGAAAAATAATAAGAAAATAAAAAATTAATTATTTATCTTTGTGTTGTTAATTTTTAACTCTTTCTCATTCTTATTTTTCATCTATTTCAACATTTATATATATTGATTTCTTAAACTTTCCTACCCAATCCAAAATATATATATAAAATAAGTTACATGATTAACTTTCTAAATTATTGGTTTTATAAAAAAAACAAAGTTAATGTATTATTGTAAAAATATATATTTAGTTACTAAGAAAATATTAAAGAAAAATATCTAAACAAAATTATTATTACTTAACGTTATTATATGAAATATGTGAGCAAAATTATTATTACTTAATATCATTTTATAATTATTTTATGTATATTCATATTGATATTTTCACAATTATAAGATTTAGACCAATCAGATAAAATTATTTTAATTAAGTATTTATACATGCTTGTATTATATGTAATTTAATATATTTAGATTTATATTTATTAAATAAATACTATGTTTATGTTTCGTTATTATTATATATTATATTAAATATACTATAAATACATCATTTTAATGAAAAATTAATTAAATTAGTATATTATTATTTATTTTAATATTTATTAAAATTTTATAAAATATTTCAAAAAAAAAATTATAACAATTTTTATAATTTTTTATAATTATTTTTTCAAATATTCATGTAATAATGTATTTAATATTTTTATAAAACTAAAATATATGATATTTTCCTATTAGGTGTCATTCACCGTTAAAAGGAATTTAATTAAGTATTTATACATGCTTGTATTACATGTAATTTAATATATTTAGATTTATATTTATTAAATAAATATTATGTTTATGTTTCATGTAATTTAATATATTTAGATTTATATTTATTAAATAAATATTATGTTTATGTTTAGTTATTATTATACGTTATATTAAATATATTATAAATATATCATTTTAATGAAAAATTAATTAAATTAGTATATTATTATTTATTTTAATATTTATTAAAATTTTATAAAATATTTTAAAAAAAATTATAACAATTTTTATAATTTTTTATAATTGTTTTTTAAATATTCATGTAATAATTTACTTAATATTTACATAAAATTAAAAATATGATATTTTCGTATTAGGTGTCATTCACCGTTAAAAGGAGTTTTTTTTCCTTCACTTGAGGATGGTATACAGTAACTTTTGAATTTATACCTTCTTCTTTCAATTCCATTTACACCATTTTCTCCACAGACGAACAGAGTCACAAAGAGAAGAAAAGACAGAGATCATATTTTCATTAAAGATTGTGGATTAGATGCGATGTCGTTTTCTTCCTCTCTTTCGTCCCCTCTATCGCTTTCTCTTCTCTCCAAAACCAAACCCTTCTCAATGGGCTGTGAACATTCGACCGTTTTCTATGGCTCTCGCTTCAGGGCTTCTGCTGATGTCCCAGACTTCCTCTCTGCTGATTGGTTCGTCTCCCTTTTGGCCCTCTGTTTTGCTCTATTAATAACGTTTATGCTCTTTTTTTAAATTATTGTTCTAATTCGTGGAAATACTGAAAGTTGGATGGCTTTTCTTCACAAATACCAAAATAAAAAAAATTTTGAATTATGAATTGATAAGCTCTAATCCTTTCTAGTATTAATTTTTTTTCTGTTAATTGTATTGGAATTTCAAAGGACGTAAACTACTGGTAATTGATCCTATCATTTTTATCAGTGAAAGGTATTTTGCAAACACTGTTATAATTATTGTTAATTATTCTACATTTCAATTTCATTTACCCTAAATTATGTTGCATTTTTTATTTCAGGTTTGAATCTCGCAAAAAGAGACCATTCGGCCCTAGATTAAATGTAAACCCCTTTGCTTACACAACTGGGAAATTCTTGTTGTGGATGTTCTTTTGCTATAGATTGTAGGTCTAGCTGAACTCTGCTATAGTTTAGTGCAGAAGAAGCTGTACAGCATCAGCTTGATTCACTCAAGTACAATGATCAACCCCGTCAAGATTATGGCATCGAGGTTATGTACAGGGTACTGTCTTGCTTCAAAGCTCTGGCACTATTAAATCTCTTTCTGGATTGTTATAATTTTTTATAGGAAACTGGTATTCTTATGAATCAATGTTATATTGTTTCTCAGTTTGCAGGATTTGATCCTTTTGAAAGGTCCACCTATTTTGGTCCCTTCTTTGATTTGGGTCAGGTTGGTATTTTGGAAATTTGAAGTTTTCTACTGTTATATAACTAGTAATATGGAGCTAATGCTTGGTTGATTATTGCGGTGAGACTATAGTTTGAAAGGTTTAGACGAATTTTTCACCATTCAACCTACCGAGTGTTGCTAGGTCACAAGGAGAGAAAGATTTTGAGCAGTTTATTTGTAGAAGAGGTACGAAATTCGTTCAACATGCATATAAACTAGCTTTGGATGATAAAATGTATTTTCCTACTCACGTTTGCAATTTGATTATTAAGTCCTTTGGTGCCCAAATGAATTTCTGTTTTTCTGATCAGCTGTGATGGATTTTTAATTTGTTAATTAGAACCGCTTCAAGCAGCGAGTTTGGGTAAAAGGAAGTCGTCCAGAGGAAGAAGAAGTTTTCCAGTTTACCTTGGTTCAGGTTTGGTTGTTTACCTTGTTCTATATTTTGTGTGACCAAAATACATCTAATGAATTTAATGTCTCCTTTTTGTATATCTTATAGGAAGAAAAAAAATCTTTATATTATGGATGTTGAAAGAAACATTACCAAATCTCTAGAATACTCTATTCTAATTTAATAAAGAAGAATACTTTATTCTAGAATAGTTTGTATTAATATCTTTAATATATCATTTGTAGAACATCCTAGAAAATAATAAATTATAAAACATTCTAGAATCTAGTAGGTTGGTCCGTCCACTCACATATATGTGTGGGTTGTGTTATGTGTGTGTAGAGAGAGTGAGTTGCGAACATAAGTAAGATAGTGTGTAAGGTGGTGTAATGTAAGTGTGTGATAAGTTCTAGTGTTATTTAATAATAGTATAATATTAATTTGTTAAAGCATTTTGCTGTACATGTGTGGCTTTCAACTCAACAATTTGGTATCAAAGCGAGTTGATCACTGGTTGAATTTTTGTTAGAGCTTTTAACAAAATCGTACACAATCGTGAAGGATTGTGAAGCCTATTTGAGATCAAACTTACTTGGATAACGCGGGGGTTTTTCTAAGTACTATTAATGGGAGACCTACAAGGGGTAGGTAAGAAGCTCAATAACAATAATTATAGTACATGGTCGTTGCATATACAACCTTATCTCCATGGCAATGACTTATGGGAGATAGTTGGTGGCAAGGAGGTCACATCATCGCAAGATTTCGGCACTTTGAAGAAGTGAAAGATCAAAGCGGGCAAGGCTATTTACGCAATTAGGGCCTTAGTGGAGGATCAAATATTGGAGCACATCAAGTGTTGTGACACACCAAAGGCAGTATGAGACATTCTTGTAGCACCCTTTCAACGAAGAATGATATAAGGTTGCAACTTCTGAAAAACAAGCTTCTTTCAGTCAGACAAGGAAAGATGTCAATCAAAGAATATTTCAACAAGGTAAAAACGCTTTGACGTGAGATCTCAGAGTTAGAAACTACTGCTAATATGTCTGATGAAAAGAATTGTTATCCATGGATTAAATCCAAACTATAGAGGATTTATTACTGCCGTGCAAGGTTGACCGACCCAACCTTTATAGTGGTGTTAGAGAATTTTCTCGTCGATCAAGAAGCATGAGCAAAGCAAATGTCTGAAGTCACACTAAAGAATAGTGAAGATGACTCTTTAGTAATCAAAGAAAAGATCAACGTAACTGGAAACCTAATAGAGGATCAAAAGGAGATGAATATAAAAAAAGAGATTTTCAAGTGGTGGAAACTCAAAGCATTCATGAAAAGAAAAGGAAGAGGAAGAAGAAAATATTGAAGATTGGAATGATGGGGAGCAATTACTCAATAAAAAACAAGAAATACAAAACGAGAATATAAATGTCAGAGGACCGAGTGAGGGTAATCTAATAGTAAATTAGTAATCGAGGTTGGCAAAAATTGTCCTATCGAACATGAGAGCAGCCACATTGTAGTGGAGGAGAATGAGAAAATAACAATTCAAGAAAGTGACCAGAAGAATAATAAAAACAAGGTACGTGGGCTATCATGTGTAATTGAAGGAAAAAAATATTGTATTAGTTAAAAGTTAATTTATCACGTCAAGGAGATAATGAAACAAAGTGGAGAGTTATTTTATAACATAACCTCAACCAATCTAAGGCCATTATGAAGGAGCCGAAACTGTGAAAAAAATTATAAAGTGATAAAGCTATTGTCAAGGGGTAGCATTGACAAACCACCATTTATTTCCTTTCATTTTGAGAGAGTAGTTGCTAAGGGAAAAATGTTGAAAGAAACATCACCAACTCTAGAATACTATATTCTAGCTTAATAAGGAAGAATATTTTATTCTAAAATAATCCTTATTAATATCTTTAATGTATCATTTGTAGAACATCTTAGAAACTAATAAATTATAGAACATTCTAGAATCCAGTAGGCTGGTCTATACATCCGCATATGATCTATATATATATATATATAATGTGGGTTGTATTATGTGTGTAGAGAGAGTTAGTTGAGAGCATAAGTGAGATAATGGGTAAGGTGGTGTAATGTAAGTGTTTGATGAATGCTAGTGTTATTTAATAATAGTGTAGTATTAATTTATTAAAGCATTTGGCTTTACATGCGTAACTTTCAACTCAACAATGGAGAAATAGTTTTTAGCTGATCTCTCATCATGTATGGTAGCGAAGAATTTAGGACAAACTCATAGTACGGACATGATTTTTGCTACAAATCACAAATGTGGTAGAGATATGTGTGTTTCACAATGTTGGCTGTTACATACCCACTTAATTGACTTACAGGGGTATGTCACTTGGTTACATGGATTTCTAACTAAATACAGATCTCTTACTATATATGGCCAGGGTCTGTTTGGGTTGGACCCATATTGTACTGAATTGACCTGCGGTGAAAACAATAAAACCCAATTACGTAGTTTTGGAAGCAGTTCGGTTCAGGTATAACCCACAGGACAACGACCATAACCATAATTAAATTTAAAATATTTGAATAATAAATATTAAATTGTTATATTCGATGTATTCTAAGAATGGTTCATGCACTGAACATTTTGTGACTCGAACTGGTCCCGAACCTACTTGAACGAGTTGCATACCTACACGGTGCTTAACTTTTGGTGTCAAATTTCCATTCCTAGCTCTTACTATCTTGTGCGCATCTAGGGTAATAAGTGGAAAATTGGTTTAAATTAAGTTCTGATGAAGTACCGGTTTAAAAATAGAAATAATTAAGAACATCACAATCAACTGTTAATCATGTTCGTAATTATGGGAGTTAAACTGCAATACCATTTTGGTGTGGTGATTGGTCGTTGAGCGTGTGTCTGGTTACCAAACTGTGTAGCTTATGAATTGTTGATTGTTCAAGATAGTAAAGGGGTCTCTTGAATCTTTTTATTTTATTTTATAGAAAGTCTCTTGAATTAAGTAACCTCTTTAGTGTAAATCTTGATTCTTCTAATTGTTACTATATCCGTGGGTTCTTGAATCCTAGATTGAATTTTATTGTTCATATTTGCTAAATATAGAAGAACGAGAACCAGTGTTAAAACCAGTCCTGATTGAACGTATGTCTATTGGCAGAGGGTTGGTGGTTCGTGGGATGGTTATTGGCTGACTGAAAGTCTACTTCATGATGGAGATGCTTTTGCTGGTGGTTTGGCATATTGAGCGCTTGGATACTTACTTCTACCTGTTCTTCAATGTTCATCTGCTGATATGGTGTCACAATTTGTACATAGTGATAGCAAAAGTTGTCGAGATATCTTCTGTTATTTGTTCTGGTAAATCATGTGTTCTATATCGAGGGAGTGCTCAACGTATCTTTGCCCCTTCATGTACATTTCAACTTTCCAAAATGTTAGTGTGTGCCCCTAATACATCTTTTATGCTATTTGGGTGCCAGTTCTCGGATAGTAGGCTTTTGCTTAGCAAGCTCACATGTTTTTACATTTGCCACTAAATTGAATAGCTTTTACCATTTTAAGGTATTGGATTGATGTGAAGATTGATAATTGTTTAGTTTTGTATCCATCTTCACCACTTCACTCTATGGCAAAATAAAATTATACTCAATATAGTGGCTTTGTAGTATACTCGGTGGTCTGACATGTGACAATATCACTTGACCATTAAACGAATTTTCCAGCCACATTTTAGTACAATTGGTAGAATTTAATTTTTTTTAGAAATTTTCTGGTTCGAATCACCACCCATAAGATATTAAAAAAAAACTCCACTCAATGTTCAATTTCTAGCAATTGCAATATATGGGATTATCTAGTAGGGAACCAAGGCTGTGTGATAAACTTAAAACTCTAATGGCAACCCAGTGTAATTGTTTGTGTATTTTGTAGTTTGCCATACTAATCAAATCATGTGTACATAACATTAATTTTAAAAAGCAAGACTTCGCATCAGAACAATTACATAACCTCCCTCAATAGTATGTGAGATTAGTGTTTAGTTATATTAGTTTATTCCTTTTGTTTTACAGACCAACTATCCAAATTTAGATATATTATTGAGTTTTTTTTCTTCCCCTTTATGGAGACGTAGTTTGACAGACTAATTGTCCAATTTTATAAGACATTAGGTATTTGAAAAGAAAAAAAAGGACAACTAGTGATATTCATTTATTATAAAAAAAGTGGTTATTTGGGTTTCTATAACCCGTGATATTTGTTTTAATTTTCTTGTCAAATTTGTTGGCTCCCTATTTCTTAAAATTAAATCATGTTTGATATTAAAGATACTAATCCTTTTGTAACAGAAAGTCAATCTAACAATAATATTGTCTCTATCATGACTATACATGATGGATCTTCTTCGATTAATATTAAATTGAATGGTATTAATTATCATGTTTGATTTAAGATTTTAAAAATACTTAGAGGTAAAAAAAGGATATGTTATCGAAAGAAAAACTACTCCAAAAGAAGATCCACTTTTGATAAATGAGAAGCTTAAGATGCCTTAATTAAATTTTGGCTCTTTATGATAGACAAGTTAGTATCTCACTTTATTTGTGGAACTGCAAAGAACGTTTGGGATGCAGTTAGAAAGAGCTATCTTGATGTTTTTGAGTCTTCTCAGGCGTATAAACTAATGAAAAAGTTGTTTCAACCACGACAAAATGAACGACCTCTTGTTGAATACTACAATGTGTTAAATTCCATTGTTTAAGGAAGATCTAATGATAAGGAGCATACTAATGATATTAAAAAACTGAGGAAAGTACTAATGAGGAACGAATTTATGCATTTTTGGTTGGATTGGATAGAAGTTTAGATCAAGTTAGCAATTTGGTTTTAGCTACTTCCATTTTTCCTAGTCTAGAAGAATCATATTCACAAGTTCATAATGAAGTGCAATGACAAACCATAATGGTCCTTGAGGGACATCCTGAGGCCTCGGCCCTTATTATCCAAAAATACAAGACCAATTCAAATAACTCCATAGATGATTCTAGTTCTCAACTTTGCATTTATTGTGATAGCACTAGGAATATTGCTCATATTTTTTAGAAAAACATGGTTATCTTGAATGGTTCAAACTTAAGCAAGCTGGAAGAAAAAAGGAAATCCATGGTACAAAGAAATTTGTTAATGTTGTTACTAACATTTCTCCATCTTTTGCCTCTTATGTTTCTCAATTGACTACTAAAGGAAGAGGTAATTATTGTTCTATATTTATGTTTTTTGTTTTTAATACTTGGCTTATTGATCTTGGGGCTACTTATCATATGACTAGTGACCCTTCTATTCTTGACTCTTTAACATCCTCTCCTATTAAGTCTATTTATGTTGCCAATTGGACACTAGTTCCAAATACAAGGGCTAAAAATCTCTTACTGTCCCCCACATTCCCTATGTCTTCCATTTCACTTGCACCAAATATCTCTAAGAATCTTTTGTCAATTAGTAAAATTACAAAAAAATCGTAATTTTTCTAAAACATTTTACTCTACTCAATGTGTGTGCTAGGAAAATCAAAGGAAGATAATGATTGCTACTGGTAGAGAAAAAGGGCCTTTACTTTTTAGAGATGAGGGTGAGCAATTCAAACTGTGGCTTTTAAGTGGACAAATAGACTAAAAAAGAGAAAGCTATGTCATGGCATTAACATCTAGGACATCTTTTTTTTAATACTTAGAATGTTTATTTCCTATGTTGTTTTATAATTGTTATGCTTAGAGTTTCAAATGTGAAAAATGCATTTTTGCTAGAAATCATCGTGCTCATTTTAAAGTTAGTACAAATAAAAGTTCTATTCATTTTACTTGTATTTACTTTGATGTGTGGGATCCTTTATATACTCATACTATTTCTAGTAAAAAATATTATTTTTCCTTTATTGATAATTGTAATAGGGTCACTTGGATTTATTTGATGCAATATAAGGGTGTTGTTATACATATTATTCCTCAGTTCTATGATATGATAGTTAAAAAGTTTCATGCTAAGATTCAGGCATTTCATTTTGACAATGGTCATGAGTTTGTGAATCAGTCTCTTACTAATTTCTTTCAAACTCATGGCATCCTCCACCAAACAACATGTACTTATATGCCACAAAAGAGGTGTAACGAAACATAAGAACCACCATCTTCTTAAGGTGGCATGTGCCTTATGCTTTACGATGCATGTTCCTAAATGTTTTTGGGTTGAGGTTGTCATGACTACTACTTATTTTATTAACCGAATGCTTGCTCATATTATTGACTATCAGATTCTGTTGAGGATGTTGTCCCCTTTTCACTCTATATTGTCTACCTTGAATCTATGTCCTAAATTTTTTGGGTGTATTTGTTACATTCATATTCATGCTCTCCATATAGACAAACTGGACCCTTGCTCTCTTAAATGTGTCCTTGTTTACTCTATTACACAAAGAGGTATAAATATTTTCATCTCCTTACTAGTAAATATTGTATCTCTATAGATGTTCAATTATGTGTAAGAGAATCTTATTTTTTTTGGAGATTCTTTGGATCCACTTCAGAGGGAGATTAGTAGTAAAGAAGAGAAGAAGTTATGGTTGGAAGAAAAGAAGTTGTAGAATTCCTATAAGGGGGAAATGTTTTCTCCAATACAATGTAGTAACTATTTATAATCTCCTCATCCTGTGGGGGAACCCGAAGCTGAGAAGGAATGACCACCTTATTTGTTCCAACAATAGTTTAGAAGGAAGAAAGATGTTACTATTATGCCATGCCTTCTGATGCTTATATTGTTTTTAATGATACAATCATGCCATCAACTAATTCTTCCATAATTGATTATGAGGTACATGTTTTTGATTTAGATCTTACTCCCGATATTTCTATTAATGAGATACCTTCTAACCCTATTTTAGTACCTATTATATTGGATCCATAGGATGTGATCATGTAGAAGGTATCCTCTTCGAATTCATAAATAACCTAATAGATTAGGCTTCTCTAAGCCCTCTTCTAATGTAGATTATCCTATTTCTTACTTTATCTCTTATCATCGCTTATTCAAAACTCACTTAGCTTTTGCTCTTCAAATCTCTTATATTTCTATTCCTAGTCATTTTTAGGAAGTCCTTAAAGATCCCAAGTGAAAAGATGCTATGCTAAAGGAAATGAACACCCTTTATAAGAACTACACTTGAGAGTTGGTTGAGTTACTTAAGGGGAATAAGATTGTTGGTTGAGTTACTTAAGGGGAATAAGATTGTTGGTTGTAAGTGGGTGTTCACTGTAAAATTTCATTTAGATGGGACAATAGAGAGGAATAAAATTGGATTAGTTGTTAAATCATATGCTCAAACTTATGTGATTAACTATTAGGAGATGTTTGTTCTTGTGGCTAAGATGAATATAGTACGAGGTGTACTCTTTATTGTTGTGAACTTGGATTGGCGAATACTACAATTTGATGAAAAATAATGCCTTTCTCCGTTGAGAGTTAATAGAGCAAGTGTATATGGATCCTAATAGAAGAAGGTAAGGTATGCATATTAGAAAAAAAGCCTTTCATTGGTTGAAACAATTACATAGGGCATGATTTTTTCGATTAAGTCATGCAATGAAGTGAGTATGGTTTTAAACATGTCCAAGTAGATCACACTCTTTTTTGTAAAAGAGATGCTAATGATATTACATTAATTCTTATTTATGTTGATAACATGTTTGTTACATGTAATAACATTAGTGAGATAGAAATTTTATATAGCTACGTGTCTAAAGAATTTGAAATGAAGGACTTGAGGAACTTAAGGTACTTCTTAGGTATTGAAGTTTCTCATTCTAAGCAAGGACTTTTTTCTCTCTCAGAAGAAGTATTCCTTAGATCTTTTGGCTTAAACTGGTAATTTTGCTTGTACCCAATGAGACACGGCTTGTATGGTTTATGTGAGTGTTGGAGATATTCATGAACAAAATATACATATAAAATTTTATTTTCTATGTGTGTCCTTCAAGAATATTTTTAAACTGAAGAAATTATCGAGCTCTAATGATCATAACTCAGATATATCTGTTTTTATGTACGTTAGATTACATGTTAGGCATGTAGAAACATTTAGAGATTAGGCTACTTGATCGATCTAGACATGTCTAGATCGATCGATGATTCTACTCAATTTAAAAAGTCCCAAATTAATTTTTTCATTGAGTAGATCGATCGAATTAAGTACTTGATCAATCAACCATATATTAGATCGATCGAGCGACTAGGGCTTTGATTTTAAAACTTATTTCTAACTCAATTTGAATTGTGTTTTTACTATACTGTCCTTTTTCTTTAAAACTCTTTTAAATAATTTTGTGGACAACATAGTAATTTTCTTTGACTAAGTGCTTCAAAATATACTATATATACAGAAATAAGCACACAACTTTATTTAACCACATAAGAGCATTATTCTCTTCATCTTGTAGAGACTATGATAAAAGCAACGACTTGTAAATATATTACTTAGGGGCATTAACTTGGTGGATAGTTTGAGTCTAGCCTTGTAATTGGACCTTATTTTTCATAGTGGATAGTTAGGTGGTCCAGTAGACCACGGTTTTTCTTTTAGGTCATTGGTATGGCCTAGGTTATTTCCACCTAATCTTGTGTGTTGATTTATATTTCTGTATTACTTTATTTACATGTAATTTCATGCTCGACTATTGGTAAAAAAATACTTTTTCATAATTTTGCTAATTATCTATTCACCCCTCTAGTTAATTAGGTCCGTGACTAAAAAAGAAACTTTCAATTGGTATCATACCTATCACCAGATACACTTAATGTGCCTAGGACCTTGTTATAGATAATTTGAGAGATGGTTCGTCTACAACCTATACTTCTTAATTTGATGGGTCTAATTACTCATATTGAAAGGCTCGTATGAGAGAAGCTTGCCACATGTCTACTTTCCATTCGCTAGAGTTGTTAATTTTGTTTGTTTTGCTCTCAGCCCTTGATATGAAGCTGATCTGACAATCTAGATTTCACCTGAGTTATATTTAACCCCCTAATTACCACATAAACCCTAAGAAGCTAAAGTTAACATAATTTTTATCAATTTTTGGAGTTAACAAGTGAGAGAAAAACAAAAAAAATTCAAAAGGAGATACAATTTTGATGAGGATTAAAGAGAAGATTGGTGTTAAAATTCAAGAGATTGATTGTATTTATTCTTCTTATCTTTTCTTTATCAATCTTTATGTCTTTCTTCATGAAAAAATATGAGCTTTATGAACAAAATTATGTATTGTTAATTTATTAATCTATACATTTTATGAACCCAATTTTTTAACATGTGATGATTTAATATTTTACCCCAGTTATGATTTTAATTTAATTATATTATTTAATTTAATTTTTATGCTATGAATTATTTGGCAAACAATTAATCTATAGGGGCTATTAAATGGATTTGAGAAAATTATTTAATTGTTTGTCTTGATTAAATAATATGCATAGTTTTTAAGAAGAGATGTATGATTCTTATGTATGTGATCCATAATTGATAAACTTAATGAATAGTATGTAATTTAATTGACATGAGAGTATGATTTTATTAATTACTATATAATGTGTAGTTTACTTGAGAGGGAAATACATGCTAGGTTAGATTCAATTGATCATGTAATTAATTGATGATTATATTGAAGAGATTTTAATGATTCATATGTTTAGAAAGTTGAGATATTAAGTATTTCTAGATATTTTCTCATATATCTTAGTTGCTAGATCTGATTTAATTAATTAATTATTATTATTATTATATATTTTTAGTTTTTTTAATTTTGTTTTCTTAAAACATAATAATACAAAAAAAATTATTTTTTATTTTTTTGTTTAAAAATTAATTTCTTATAACATAATCTTCGTGAGACGATCTTTTATTATCATTATATTACTTGTTACGATACATATATTTGCATATTTATTATACACAATTCATGTCCAATCAAGTTTTTAGCTTCGTTGTTGGGATTTATAAATATTAGAACTTAATTAATTTTATTTTAGTTATTTTTCTTAATTTTAATTTTAGTTTTAAGTTTTAAATTTTTAGTTATTTAGTTTTAATTTTTAATTTTTAATTAATTAATTAATTAAAGTTAATTTTCATGATTTATTTTTCAAAATTTTGATTTAGTTATTTAGTTTTAACTTTTATTTATTTTTAATTTAAACACATCCTTTAGTGCGATTAGAAAGATAGTTGAGTTTATTGCTTAAGCAGAGTTCATATGAAGGATGTTTTTCTTTTAGATTCTAAAATTGAGCGAATTTTGAGATAAATAAGAAAATAACAAGTTATCACCTAAGTGGAAGAAATGGATTATCCAATAGAAATAAATAATAATGAGTTAAATTTGAACAATCAGATACCTTTAATGGATGATAGGGATAAAGCAATAAATGGATATGTAAGACCTATGTTGGAAGGGCTAAATCCAAGTATTACAAGGTCAAACATTCAAGCTAATCAATTTGAACTGAAGTCATTGATATTTGAAATGATACAAACAATTGGACAATTCAGCAAATTACCAATAGAGGATCCTCATTTACATCTCAAATTGTTTATTGAAGTTAGAGATTCATTTAAATTCAATGGTGTGACTGATGAGGCATTTAGGCCCTTACTCTTTGCAAGACCGTGCTCGAGCTTGGATAAACTCTTTCCCACATGATTCCATTATAATTTGGAATGATTTGGCAGAGAAATTCATGATGAAATAATTCCCACCAAGAAAGAATGCCAAGCTTAGGAATGACATTACCTCCTATCAACAACATGAAGGAGAATCTTTATAGGAAGCATGGGAATGATTCAAAGAATTTATAAGGAAGTGTCCTCACCATGGTATCCTTCATTGGATCCAAATGGAGACTTTCTACAATGGTCTCAATGCTCAAATAAGAACCATTGTTGATGTATCCGCTAATAGAGCTTTGTTAGCTAAATCTTACAATCAAGCTTATGATTTACTTGAAAAAATGGCTAGCAATAATTATCAAAGGGCAATGGACAAAATGGAACCCACCAAAGAGTAGCCAGAGTGCATGAGGTATGTGATATCATGGCACTAACAACTCAAGTGTTATCTTTGGTAAATATTTTGAAGGCTCAAAACTTCCTAGCGAGTATAAACCAGATCCAAGATTTAGGGGTGTCGTGTGTGTTTTATAGAAGAGCTCATTTGTTTGATAATTGTCCAAATAATCCTGAATCAGTATTCTATGCGGTTAATGTGAAATGAAACAATAATCCATACTCAAACACATATAACTCAGCATGGAGACAACATCCAAATTTATATTGGAACAACCATCTATCATTTCTACCACTAGGTTTTCAACAACCACAACAATTAGAAGCCCAAGAGAAGAAGTCATCTACTGAGGAAAATAAAAATACTTTATTGAGGATGATGAAAGACTTCATTCAATCAATAAATACAAAAGTGTCCATTCAAGAGGCTTCAATTCGAAATTTATAGACTCAAATGGGGCAACTCTAATTTGTTGATCTTATTTTTCACATTACTTTATTTACATATGATTGCATACTTGGTTGATTATGAATTTTTAACTTGTCATACTTCTGTTGATATTTCTCTAATTAGATAATTAGATCCATAACTAAATAAACAAACTTCAATTGGTATAAGAGTTTGTCACTAGATACATTTAGTGTGTCTATGATCTTGTTATGGATAATGTAAGAGGGGGTTTGTTTACAATCTGTTACCCATATTGGAAGGCTCAAAGGTGAGCCTTTCTACGGTCTTTAAATGAGAATGTTTGGAACTCTGTACTTTATGGTTGGAAATCACCCATGGTTACCAAAGATAATGTAGTCACTTCTAAGCCTTGGAAGGAATGGACCAATCAAGATAAAACTGCTAGCAACTGGAATCAAGTGGATATTAAAGTTGTTTTTAGTGTTATTTGTGTTAATGAGTTTCATTGTATTTATCGCGTTGATACTGCTGAGCATGCTTGGGATATTTTAAAGATTTCCATTGAAAGAACCACATAAGTTAAACAAACTAAACTTCATATGCTTAGTAGTCAATTTGAAAATCTTAGGATGAAAGAAGATGAAACTTTCTCTGAATTTTGTATTAGATTATGTGATATTAACAACATCTCTACCAATATTGGAGATATAATTTTTGATTTTAGGATATTTCAAAAGATTCTCTACTCCTTACATGATTAATTTTATGCAAAGGTCTCTACCATTGACAAAAGCAAGGATGTGGACACCATCAAAATAGAAGAACTCGATGGCTCACTTCATACCTTTGAGATGAGCTTCCAAAAACCTCTGAAGAATAACAATATTGCTTTCAAAACTGATATGATTGAAGACAGTGACAGTGATGATGAAGAATTGGTACTCTTAACTAGAAGATTGAATATAATCCTCAACAAAAAGAATCATCAAAACAAAGTACAATTACATTGTTAAAAGGATCAAAATCTAAGAGAACTCCAATCTGTGAGCTTTGATGGTAAGAAATCCAAACCCATTAGACTTTAATGTTTTGAATGTACGAGTTTTGGTCAATTCACAGTTGACTGTGCAAATAGGAAGAACCAAGCTGGAAGAGCTTTCAACACGACACTTACTGACTTTGAAGGGACAAATATAATCTAGTTGAGTCAGACACCAACTACAACCACTGGTGGAAAAGTCGATAACCTAACCATCATTTATTGTTCGTCTAGATACTTTTATTTGAGTGCTTAATTGACCCTAGGTGAGAATCTTTCATTTGTTTGTTTGTTTGTTTTCATTTTTATTGATGTTTCTTTAGTTCTAGAAAAAGGATAAAAAATAAAAAATAAAAAGGAAGGACATAGACATGTTTTAACATTGACATGATCATTACATATTCCATTTATAATTTTTTTTATCGTGCATTGTGCAAATAAATATTGTAACTTGTGCATTTACTTATTTCTCACATATGGTAATCGATGTCAATATGAACTTATTCACACTCACTGGACATATAAGTATGTTATGCTAAAATTTATAATTAATTATGTGAGATTTTAGGGCATGAGACAATATTGACTGTAAAAGTTATGATTGAACATTGTATTTCACTGTATAAAATGTGGCTATAGAGAAACACCTAGTTTTGAGAGGTTTACCTATTGTGATGTGTGAAAGTTACCGCAGTGAGCAAGGAGGGCTACCTCACAACTATTGTGAAAGTCATCATGCTAGGTATATTGGCTTGTGCATATTTCCTTTGCAAAAGAAAAATAATATGATAAAGAAAATAGTTGAAAAAAAACAAAAGTTTTTACATGCATAAGAAAAGAGCTACAATTGGTTATAAAAAAAAGAAAATAAATAACCAATCACTCACACAAAAAATATATTAAAATTTTATTAAGTTCTCTTAGCAAGTAAAATTTTATTATCTATAAGTATGAATTAAACTGTAATTTTTCATGATACGTAATACTTTTTTCTTTGAATCTTTCATAATTGATCATACATGAACAAATTGACATCTTATGCACTTCCAATACATATTTTACTTTTAGTGATTATCAATATTTCATCATATGTGTTCGTATATTTAAGTGTCTTGTTTACATATATTTATGTTATCAATAGATAGTCACACTTTGAACGCAATTAATTTCATCTTTATGTGTATTGTTGTAGTCATAGTTAGCTAATTTATTACCCTATATTAAATATAAATATATATATATATATATATATATATATATATATATATATATATATATATATATATCAATTTTTATAAAATTTTGTTTTATCTTAATTTATTTAGAGGAGTCATAGAACTTAGGGAGAGTTTATTCATATTTTGGAAAACATTGTTTTTAGCTCTCTGTTTTCATTATTTTGAGCTTTTCAGAATGTATACTCTTTTTTTCAGTCATTAATTACACTACTTGCTTTCTCAACCTATTTTCATTACTTCATGATTATATTGTTTATTTGTATGAACAAATGGGGAAAAAGGGAGAGATAATTTAGGGATTTTTTTTAATTTTTGAATTACTTTGAATTTTAGGATATTTAACATAGGGTGAGTTTTTTTTTAATTTCTATCATTTTTTAATCCTCTATTGAACATTCTTTGCTTTTTCTATTATTAGATATATTGAACTATTATGAACAATGAGTCCTTCAGAATAATTTTTTTGCTTGTTGGTGTTTTTGTTTTTCAATGCAAACATGAGCTTTTGAGATTCAAGCGAAGATGGTTCCATTGGATCATAGGGTAGTACCACTATGTAAAAGATTTAATTTCCTATGAATGTTATGTAGTGAGGGAGAAGTTTTGTCACACGAATATGCCAAAGGGGGAGATTGTAAGGTTTATGTGAGTGTTGGCGATATTCATGAGCAAAACATATAATTGTAATTTTAGTTTCCAGGTGTGTCTTAGAAGAATATTTTCAAGCTAAAGAAACTATCGAGCCTCAACAATTACATCTCAGGTATATCTTTACTCCATGTACGGTAGATTGCATATTAGATATATAGGAACAATATAAAAAGAGGCTACATGATCGGTTGAGTAGTGATTAGATCAATCGAGCTATAGTACCTATTGAATTAGTTATTTATATGACTAGATTGATCGAGATTAATGACTGAATCAATCTATTGTTTTAGATTTAATTGATTGATACACTGGCTCAATCGAGAGAATATTCGATTAATCAAACTATGTACTCGATTAATTGATCCCTTGTTAGATCAATTGTGTAGCTAAGGCTTTGATTTTAAAATGTATTTCTAATAAGAATTGGATTGGCTTTTTAATATATTGTCCTTATCCCTTAAAACTCATTTAATTGATTTTATGGAAAAGATGGTTATTTTACTTTGACCTAAAGTGATTCCAAATATTCTATAAATATAAACCTAAGCATACAATTAAAACTAACCATACAAGAGCTTAATTGTACTTATTCTCTCTCTTGTCTTGCTAAAAGTTTTCAAGTGAGATTTTTCATTAAGTTAATTTATCAAACATTTGTGGTCGTGTTTGATGGATTAACAAGCCTACAATTATAATTGTGTTATTATTCTTGTAACTGATTATTCTAGAGTGTTCCTAGTTTTTTTTTTCAATTTATCTTATATATTGTTTAAATCAACTAGTTAGGATTGTTCATTTTTGAATTTACTCTAGGACATTTATTTGACCTTATGTTTATGTCCTAACTTTTTAGGTGATAGTAGTATGAGTTCGATTACCTTGTAGGACTCGACTTTTTTAGAACAATGGTCTCGATCTGAATGCCTTTTCTTGTAGAGACTATAATTAAAGCAACGACATGTAAGTAGGTTACTTGGGGGCATTACTTGGGCGGGTAGTTTGAGTCCTATCCTTTTAACTAGATACTTATTTTTCATAGTAGATAGTTAGGAGGTCTGGTAGAATGATAGCTTTTCTCTTAGGTTATTAATGTGGCCTAGGTTGTTTTCACCTAAACATCTGAGCTGTTGACTTTATTTACATGTGATTATATGCTTGGTTGCTTACAAAAATTTAATTTGTCATACTTCTGATGATATTTTTTCAATTAGATAATTAGATCCATAACTAAATAAATGAATTTTCACTAATGGTTATCAATGTTTTGAATATATGGGTTATGGTTACTGTGTACCTGATTATGCTAACAAGAAGAACATAACTAGAAGATCCTTCAATGCTACAATTATTGAATCTAAAAGTGATAGCGATAATACAGTTGAATCAAAAAACAATGATAACTACTATTTGGCATTTATTGCAACTACTAGTGGACACTTCAGTAAGTTTGATACTGATCCGGATGATAAAGAAAGTGATGCTTAATTTTTACTCAATAAATTTAATGCAAATAGTCTTGATGAATTACTTATTGATTTAGTTAGAAGTAAGAGATAAGAGGATGAGTTATTTGTAGAAATAACTAAATTAAATGATAAGCTTAAATCCTTTGTAATAAACTCCTCAATTATAGAAAACGAAAAAATTAAACTGTCTAAACGTACTAATGTTTTGAATTTAAGTCTTGTAGATCTTAAATAGGAAAATAAGAATCTAATGTAGAAATTGAAAAATCAAAAGAAGCTATGAAAATGTTAACCATGGGAGCTGAAAGGATAAACAAAATTCTAAATTATAGAAAACATGTTGGATATAGGAGAGGACTAGGCTATGTAGATGAGGATTCTATGCCATCATATTAAAAAATAATTGAGTTTGCAAAACCCTCTCACCCTTCTTCTTCACAAGCTACTCATATAGTTGAAACATCAAGAACCACATTTGTAAGGCCTTCTGACTCTATTCTAATGTTACTCATTATACAAAAAGAACAATTGCTCATGTGATAGAAAAATCTATTAAGTTGGTGTCAGTCTATTATCATTATAGTAGAAAATAATAATAACATGTTCAAAATTCTACTAGAAAGTATAAAGTTGTTGGTTCAAAGAGGCATGTAAAATTCAACATTTGTAATTCTAGGACTAGTTACCATCATCCTATTATGCATATTGTATCTTCATTTAGGATGAATGGAAAGTATAAAGGTAAGTCTAAGAATATGCCAATGACAACTAAGGTGGTTGATTTCCAACCTAAAGATATAAAGAAACTAAAATTCAAGAAAGTTTGGGCTAGGAAATATTGTCTCTTTTGAGTCAACTAACCTTCATTTATTGTTCACTTAGATACTTTTGTTTGAGTGCTTAATTGACCTTTTTTTTTGGTTTTTTGTTTCTTTTTTAATTTTAAAAAAAGGAGGGAAGTCGACATGCTTTAACATTGACATGATCATTACATACTCCATTCATATTTATTTTGATTGGCTATACATTATACAAATGGATATTTTTACTTGTGCATTTATATATTTTTCACATCTAGTAATCGATGTTAGCTTAATAAACCTACTCACACACTTATGGAACACATATGAATATCATGCTTGGAGTTTTTATTGATATTGTTAAATTTAGGGCTTGAGATAACATTTACTACTAAATTATAGTTGAACTCTATCTTTCAATTTATAAAATGCTGCTATAATGAGACACTTAGTTTTGAGAGGGCTACTTACTCTTATGTATGAAGCTATCATAGTGAACGGAGAGGGCTACCTCACAACTAGTGTGAAAGTCATCATAATAGGATTTTGGTTCATGCATATTTCCTTAAAAATAATAATATTAAAGGAGAAAGAAAGATACAAAATTTTTTGCATGCACAAAAAGAAAGAGCCATAAATGGTTATACAAAAAGAAAATAAATAAGCAATCCCTCACAAATGATACCAGGTGGGAATATAATAAAAAAAGTTATTTAAGTTCTCTCTTGGTTAGTAAAATTTTATTATATGCAAGTATAAACTCAACTGTGATTTTTCATGATATGTGATATTTTTTTGAATCTTTAATTAATGATCATAAATGAACAAATTGACATCATATTGTCGTATCAACACATATTTTACTTTTTGTGATTGTTGATATGTCACTATATGTGTTAGTATATTTATGTGTTTTGTTTATATATATTTATGTTGTCAATGGATAGTCACACTTTAAATAAAATTAATTTCATCAATTGTGTGTACTATTGTAGTCACGTTAAGCTATGTATACTACCCTTAATTCAAAAAGGATATATATATATATATATCAGTTTTTATAAAAAAAATATTCTTATTTATGTAGAAGAGTCGTAGAACTTAGGGAGAGTTTATTCATTTTTGGAAAACATATTGTTCTTAGCTCTCTATTTTGATTGTTTTGAGTTTTTTATATTTCTTACTCAACCTGTTGTCATTGCTTCATGATTATATTCTTTATTTCTATGACAAAAAAGAGAGAAAAATTGAAACTTTATTTGAAAATCTATAAGAGGGAAAGAATTTCTTTAAGTATTAACGTTTAAAAATATTACACATAGGGGGAGTAATGCCTTTTAATTTCTATTTTATGATTACTCACTCTTATGAATATTCTTCACTTTTTATATTGTTATATAAACTGAACTAATGAACAATGAGTCTTTTTGGACAAGTTATTTGGGTATTTATGTTTTTGACTTTTAGTGTAAACATTAGCTTTCATGATTTAAGCGAGAAAATGGTTTCACTGGATTATAGGATAGCACCACTATGTAAACATTTATTTTTCCTATGAGCGTTATGTAATGAGAGAGGTTTTGTCATATGAATATGTCAAAGGGGGAGATTGTAAGTTTATATGAGTGTTGGTGATATTCATGAACAAAATATACAAATATAATTTTAGTTTCTAGGTAGGTCCTTTAAGAATATTTTCAAGCCGACAAACCTATCAAGCTCCAACTATAACAATTTAGGTATTTTCTGTTCTTATCCACATTAGATTACATGTCAGATATGTAGGAACATTTAGAGATCAAGTTATTCGATCATCGAGACATGTCTAGATTGATTGAGCTATGTATATCGATTAAGTATCGAGCTACTCAATTTAGAAAATCCCAAATTAATTTTTTTATTAACCAGATTGGTCAAAATAAGTACTCGATCGATCGAGCGGCCATGACTTTGATTTGAAACCTTATTTTTAACTTGAATTGGATTGACTTTTTATTATATTGTCATTTTTCTTTTAAAATATTTCAACTGATTTATTAGACAACTTAGTAATTTTACTATGACCTAATGCTTCAAAATATAAACATAAGCACGCAACTTCAATCTAAGCATAAAACTTTATTTAACCATAAAAGATTGAACATATACTCTCTCTCTCTTTCTCTATTGTTTTGCAAAAACTATTCAAGTAGGCTTTTTCATTGAGTTAATTTTTCAAACATTTATAATTATATTTGATGAATTAACAAGCCTATGATATTTGTGATTTTTTTGCTTTAAATTGATTGTTCTATGATTGTTAATTGATTTCCATTTATTTGATATATTTATTAAATCATCTAGTTAGGGTTATATATTATTGAATCTACTTTAGGACACATATTTTGTTATTGTGCTAACTTTTCTGGTGCCAACTATACGAGTTTGATTAACTCATATGACTTGAGTTTATCAAAATATTGATCCATATCAGAATACCTTTCTTGTAGAGACTATGATCAAAGTAGTGGCTTATACGTAGATTACTTGGAGGCATTACGTTGGTGGGTAGTTTGAGCTCCTAGCTTTGTAATTGGACCTTATTTCTCATAGTAGATAGTTAAGTGACTTGATAGATCGGTGGTTTTTCTCTTAGGTCATTAGTGTGGCCTAAGTTGTTTCCACCTAAAAATCTCATGTGTTGATTTATACTTTTGCATTACTTTATTTACTAGTGATTACATGCCTGGCTGTTGATGACTTGTATAATTTGACATAATTTATCACTTCTCAACTTTAACTTTAGTTTAATTTTATTTAATTTTTATTGATTTTAGACTTCATTATTATTATTTAAATTTTGTTACAGATTTGAAGAAAATGAAGATCCAAAATTTTAAAAGCATATCGTTTAAGGACTCTCAAATTAATGGGAAGAAAACTTCTAGGAAATTGATTTCCTCTAATCCCTTACTATGTTTTACTCATCTATCTAATTGAATTTAATTTACTCTGTTTGTTAGCAATCTATAAAAAACATCCAAAAGCCTCTTTTGACAGTTAATTGGAAACATTTTTTTCATTAATTTACACAAGAGTATGAAATTTAATAAAGCAAGAAAGCATTAAGATCAATAATTTTAATACTACACAAGTTCATACAAGTCTTTCAATCTCTATGTTTACCTATGTCGAAATATTATAGATCTATCATACAATTCCCTCTTTAGATAGTAAATCACAAGATTAAAATCATCTAATTAATGGCTAGTTAATTAGAAGTATTAAACTCAGAATACATCAGACAATCATGAAGAGAAATCATTCAAATTAATGTAGAAAATCAAGCATAGTTTGGAATTAAATTACATTTTTTTCATTGAATAAAGAAAAATTAGTTCATGCTAAAAAGTAAATTTAACATAAACAAATTCACCATAATTTTCTAAGGGGAACTAAAAGAAAATTGACTCACAAAAAGAATCTACTTTTGCGTTAATTTGTTGCCCTCCAATCTGCTTTTGCCTAAGCTTGCACCGCTGTTCTTTTTTTCCCTGGCGGCATTTCTTTCTTTTTCTTCTTTTGATTTGTTCCTCTTCATCCCTTTGTTCTCTCAAATTCGTTCTTTAATTTTTCTCTCTGTTGATCCTTCTCTTTTTGTTATGTTTGCTCTTATATATATATAACGGCATGAGACTTTGTTTCTCTCTCTTTTTTTTACTTATCTTAATTTAAATTTGATATCAATAAATTTTCATTTAAATTTGAGAGTCCTTAAGTAGAGTTCTTTTTTTTGTGTGTGTGATTGCCTTGATACTAATAGTCTTTACTAATTTCAACCACTTCAACCCTTTTTCGATTCTTGCCTTTCACTTTCTCTTTTTTTTCACACTTTGATCAAATAGAGAAAACATAATGTGAATTATTTAATTTGAACTAATTTTATTTTTAAATGCAAATTTTCACCAAAG
This sequence comes from Hippophae rhamnoides, assembly GCA_033030585.1. NCBI lineage: Eukaryota > Viridiplantae > Streptophyta > Magnoliopsida > Rosales > Elaeagnaceae > Hippophae > Hippophae rhamnoides. The sequence continues at coordinate 26,560,051 of CM065431.1, read as the reverse complement.
TATTTTCTCAAAATTTAAGGTAAATTCATGGTTTTTCAAGCTTAGAATGGGAATGGTTTATGTAGTTAAAAGAACAAATAAAAGCTTATGTAAAATAAGGCTCAAGGGGGTTAACTATGAGAATACACCATGCAATGATGGGGTCATAATTAGGACAGTTGGGAAAACTTTTGATTATGAAAAAAAACTTGCCTAGATCATTTCTCTAATATTTGGTATCAACTAGGATTTTTCCTTAAGGATCTATCAACGGATTCTACAGTAAAGCATGATTAATGTTTTCCTAACTTAGTTAATTCAACTCCTTCTCTTTAAAGGAAAAATGGAATAGAGAAAAATTTACTATGTGCTCAATTATTTTCAAGGACAAAGATTTAAATCAAAGTACCCACAAAAATTTGCCTAACATAATAGCATATATTGAAAAATATTTCTCAATCACAAATATCATAGTCATAGCAAATTCAATCATACTAAAATTCATGCTTGATAAGATAATTCAACAACTCAAGACTATAGGAGTTGACACCCCTAAACTTAAACTAAACAATGTCCTCATTGTAATTCAAAAGTGAGACAGATTGAAGAAATGAAAGGAACTTCCCTGGTTTTATGGTGGATCCACATTAGTTAGTAAGTTTTAGCTCTTTATTCTTGAAAAATAAACTAGCATCAAAATCCAAATTATTCAAATAGTAATAAAAATAAAATAAAAAAAGAAAGTTTTATGGGCTGGCTCCCATAAGCACTTGTTTTATAGTCTACAACCAGACTTTTCAATCTTCATCAATTAGGATTTCGAAAGGAATTCATGCACAATTCCTCTCCACTTGTTCTCCATAATAGTGCTTCAATCTTTGACCATTAAATCTGAATATATTCCATACCTTTTCCTTCAAGTCTATTGCTCCAAAAGTGAAAACTTTGTTAATTGTATAAGGACCTATCCATCTTGATCTTAACTTACCTGGGAAGAGTTTTATTCATGAATTGAAAAGTAAAACATGTTGTCCTGGAGAAAACTCATGCCTAAGAATATGTTTATCATGCAACTTCTTTGTCTGTCCTTTATAGATATTTTCATTTTCATAAGCATCATTTCGGAACTCATCCATCTCATTCAATTGAAAAATTCATTTTTCCCCTGTTGCCTTCAAATCAAAATTAAACTTCTTTACAACCTAATAAGCTTTATGCTCTAACTCAACAGGGAGATGACATGCTTTTCCAAACACTAATAAATAAGGATACATCTCGATAAGTGTTTTAAAATCTGTACGGTATACCCACAAAGCATCATCAAGCTTTTTTGCCCAATCCTTTCTATTGGTGCTGACCGTCTTTTGAAGGATATTCTTGATTTCTCAATTTGAAATTTCATCTTGGCCATTAGTTTAAGGATGGTGGGCAAGTGCTATCTTGTGCTTCATACCATATTTAGAGAGAAGGTTGTTAAACAACTTGTTGCAAAAATGGGTCCCTTCATCACTAATAATAGCTCATGGAGTGCCAAATCTTGTGAATATGTTCTTATGCAAAAATTTGAGCACTAACTTTGCATCATTTTTTGTTGCACCAATTGCCTCCACCCACTTTGAGACATAATTAACTGCTAACAAGATATAAAGCAAGCCAAAAGATGGAGGAAAAGGACCCATAAAATCAATTTCTCAAACATTAAATAACTCGACCTCTAAGATATTTTTCGATGGTAGCTCCTAACGTCTTGAAATATTTCCTTTTCGTTGGCATTGATCACAAGTCTTCACCAAAGTATAACTATCACGAAACACAGAAGGCCAAAAGAAACCACTTTGAAGTACCTTAGCTACTATTCGTGTTACTTCAAAATGTCCTCCATATGATGAGGAATGGAAATGATGGAGAATGGCTTGCATCTCCTCTTCAAGCACATGTCTTCAAATCATTTGATTAGGGCATCTTTTGAAAAGAAAAGGCTTATCCCAAAAATAATATTTTACATCATGCAAAAACTTCTTACATTGATGGTAAGTAAGATTGGTGGCAATATCTTAGAAGCTAGGTAGTTTACAATATTAGCATACCAAGGAAGCTTGATCTCACATGCAAATAAATGCTCATCAGGGAATGCTTTTTGGATCTCAAAATCTGGTTTTACTTCCTCTTGCTCCAACCAAGAGAGATGGTCAGTAACTAAATTTTCGCTTCCTTTCTTATCTCGAACTTCCAAATCAAATTCTTGAAGAAGAATGATCTAACAAATCAGCCTATGCTTACCATCATTCTTGCTAAACAAATAATGAAGTGATGCATGATCAGTGAACAATATCACCTTTGTACCAATGAGGTAAGACCAAAATTTTTCACAAGAAAACACCACAACAAGCATCTCCTTCTTAGTTGTATAATTCAATTGAGCTTCTTTCAATGTCTAACTTGCATAGTTTATGGCCCTAAATAGTTTGTCTCACTTTTGTCATAACACTTCTCCAATTGCAAAGTCACTTGCATTACACATGATTTCAAAAGGTTGACTCTAATTAGGTACAATCATTACTGGTGCTAAAATCAATTTTTCTTTGATTGCATTAAAGGCCTGCAAACAAACATCATCAAAGTGAGATGCATAATTTTTTTCAAGAAGATTACATAAATGTTTAGAGAGTTTATAAAATTCCTTTATAAATCTTTTATAAAATCCCGCATGTCCCAAAAAGCTTCTGATTCCCTTCACATTCTTTGGAGGTGGTAGTTTTTCTATGGTTACAATTTTAGCTCGATTAACCTCAATTCCTTTAGATGACACTCTATGGCCAAGCATAATCCCTTCTTGAACCATGAAATTACATCTCCCAGTTTAGGACAATATTTTTATCTTCACATCTCTGCAAAACAAGAGCTAAATTTTGCAACCAATGATCAAAGGATGTACCAAAAACCAAAAAGTCATGCATGAAAATTTCCATTATATCTTCTACCATATCAGAAAAAATAGCCATCATGCAACGTTGAAATGTTGTTGGGGCATTGCACAATCCAAATGAAATGCTTCTAAAAGAAAATGTTTTATAGGAGCATGTGAAAGTAGTTTCCTTTTGATCTTTGGGGCTATGGCAATATGGTTATACCCCGAATAACCATCTAAGAAGCAATAATAAGGATATCCAGCCAATTGATCTAACACTTGATCAATAAATGGAAGTGGAAAATGATCCTTCCTTATTGTTTTGTTAAACTTGATGTAATCTATATATACACGCCAACTCGTGACTATTCTTGTATGAATAAGCGCATTATTTTCATTTTTAACCACCTTTATTCCACCATTTTTTAGTACAACTTGCACTGGACTTACCCATGAGCTGTTTGAAATAGTATAAATAATTCCAGCATTGAAGAGCTTTAAAATTTCAGCTCTCATAAATTCCTTCATTGTTGGATTTAATCTTATTTAGGGCTCAATTGATGGTTTGTAAGGTTCATCCATTAGAATCTTGTGCATGAAAATGGATGGATTTATATCTTTTATGTCAAAGATAGTCCATCCCAAGCTTGTTCTATGCTCTCTTAACACACGTAACAATTTTTCCTCTTCTTTGGGTGTAAGTGATGTCACAAAAATCACTGTAAAAGGTGTAACTATCACCCAAGAATCCTCAAGAAATTGCTTCAACTCTGGAGTTGTAGTTTGTTGCACTTTTTCTATAGAGATTACATAATCTGTCTTTGCTACCATTGGCTCTAGCCTCTCCACTTCTGTGCTAAATGATTAACCTGATGCAATGCTTCCAAGGAAAATACATAGTGGATAAATTCTTTACTAACAAAAGGTAAATCAGGTTCACAAACAGCAGAGTTATTAAAATAATAAGCATGAGATGGAGTGGTGATACATCGTTTTAGGTGATCAGCTGGTATATCTTCTTGAAAGGCTTCTACTTCACATTGTTCAATGATATCTACCCGAAAGCAAGTGCTTGGATCTTCTAAAAATCTCGTTGCAACGTAGATGTGGAATGTAACCTCTTCCTTGTTCACTCTTAATGTTAACTCACCCTTTTGAACATCCATTAAAGCCCTTCCCGTAGCCAAGAATTGGTGGGAGATCTTAGTCTTCATCCATATCTAACACCACAAAATCAGCTGAAAAAATAAATTTATCCACGTTCACCAATACATATTCTATGATTCCCCATGAATACTTGATGGATCGGTCTACTAGTTGCAAAGAAATTGTTGTTTATTTCATCTCTCCAAAGTCCCAATTTTCTATAAACACAAAGTAGTATAAGATTAATGCTAGCACCAAGATCACATAAAACTTTATCAAAAAATGAATTTTCAATAGGCAAGGCAAGTGAAACTCCCTAGACCTTTTAATTTTTGAGATAATTTCTTTTGAAGAATGGCATTACATTCTTCAGAAAGCTTGACTATTTCGAACTCCTCTAACCTTCTCTTCTTGGACATGGTGTCCTTTAGGAATTTGGAATAATTTCTCATTTGTTCCAAGGCAAATACAAAAGGAATATTTATGTGAATTTTCTTAAAGATATCCAAAAACTTAGAAAATTGCTTATCTAATTTTTGTTTTTTAAAGCATTGAGGATAAGGAAACAGAGTAAAGAGATTATGAGGATTATCAGGAAATGAAATTGATGGAGGCATGTTAGTCTCTCTTAATGTATCATCAACAATCTTATCTTCTTCTACTTTATTATTGCTTTGGCCATTGTTTGGAGCTATAGGGGTGGACTCGGTTTCCTTTGATGGTGACCTCTCAATTTCTCTTCCACTCCTAAGTGTAATGGCCTTGCATTGTTCCTTTGGATTCACTATTGTATTGCTAGGAAAAGTTCCTCTTTGTTGAGCATTGATGGTTATGACTAGTTGCCCAATTTGCACTTAAAGATTTTCATAATGGCTCCCATATTGTTACAATGAGTCTCAATGTTATCTAGACATTATAGCTAATATCAACTCTAACTTTGAAGGTGATAACAGTCAAATTATTACATTTTTGTTATGATTTAAATGTTGATATTTGTGTGAAAATTGTGTTTATTTGATTGTTTAATCCACAAATGTCATTTCACGGGTATTTCATGTTTAAAGTGAAATTTTAGGTAAAATCATAATTTTGGAGAAGTTTGGGACAAAGTTCAATGATCGGGATTGAGTGAAAATAAAAATAAAACAAAGTTTCAAAATTTGGAAGTCCCGCCGCCGGCGATAATCTTACAGAGAGCACGACAAAAATCTTCCCGAGAGCACGAATTTTGGTAAATACAAATCTCGTCGCCGGCCAAATTATCTAGCTGCCGGCGAGAATCAGAGAAACCAAAATTTTAATTTTCCAGAAATCTCGTCGCGGTGAGAATAATGTCGCCGCCGGCGAGTTTCGTCCGAAAACACATTTTTTATGTTGTTTTGTTCCAAAATTTCCCCCTAAACCCTAGATCTATATATACAATATGATGTAGAAAGAGGCCACGACAGAGAGGAGTAGATCTGAGACATTTTGGAGGAGAGAAGGAAATTTTGGAGAGAAAGTTTGGAGAAGCTTGAAGGATTATCACCATTGTTGCTACCAAGTGTTCATCTTCAAGAGTTTTTCATCTCTTCTCCTTAGCTTTTATTTTCTGCATTTTATTCAGATTTGTTATTCATGGATTCAATTGAGATAATGTTTGTTCTTATTTCTATTATGAACCAATTCGTTTTTGCTAAGGCTATGATGTAGTTGAATCAAGAAAATCTGATTTCTTTTGTTATTGTTATATGAGTTCATTGTTTTCAAGTTGAGTATTTATTTCCATGCTTAATGCTTTTAAATTTATGGCTAAGATTTAGATGATTTGTTGCATTATATTGAGACCGAGAGGAGATGTGTAATGAATGCTTCTTGTGATAAATACCGTATGTTGAATGCGAGTGTGAGACCTAATGCGTGATGTATGTGGTTATTCTAGAAATTCCATAAATCGTAATGTGCTTGTTTGTGATTAAATCTTCATAGAAATATAGTTGGTTTTCATAGATAAGTAATTCTAATATAACTCGAGAGAGAGTATTAGGTAAATTTGGGGTTTTCAACCATCACTTTTAGCTTTGATTCTCATATAACATGACTTGAAATCAGATTGAATTGATTTAGCGAAATCAAATGCCTTAGAGTTTTTTAATCATTTGTGAACAAAATTCAATTGTGTTATTTGCGTTTAGTTTTAAGTGAACTTGCTTCTTAAACAATTTCAACAATTCGGTTTTCAAATAAAATTAGGATTAGTCAATTTCGGTACTTAGTAACGTCATTCCTTGTAGGTTCGATATCCGTATTTTTGTACACTTTATTACTTAAACGATTCGTACACTTGCGAAAATACGCATCAGTAGGTTCTTAGGTGGATAGGAAGTCGAGTTTAGGATATCTTACATTTATTAGAGGAAATTTGGTGACTTGGAAGAGTAAGAAACAACAGATAGTACCATTGTCTAGTGCAAAAGCTGAATATTGTGCTTTCCACCATGGTATTATTAAGCTTTGGTTGAAGATTCTATTAAGTGAACTTAATTTTGGTCCTAAGAAACCTATGATTCTATTTTTTGACAGCATTACAAATATTGAAATTACAAATAACCTAATACAACATGACTGAACAAAGCACATTGAGCTTGACAGAAACTACATCAAAGACAATTGTGACTCTAGTAACATCAAAGTTCCGTACATCAATAATTTTGATTAATTAGCCAATATTATGACTTACGAAGTAACTGGAAATTCTTTTCATACTACATTATCCAATTTGGGCATGTGTGACATCTATGTGTCAACATAAGGGGAAGAGTTAGCATGTATAGATACATATTGTATCTATTCTTATTATTTTAGGATAAGTACTATTAGTTTGTTTATAATTAGGATTATTTATCATTATTACTTATCCTTATCAATTAAGTTTATATATGGGTATAAACACACTATTGAACTAATTGAGAATTCCATATGTAGGAACAATTACACAACAGTCAATTTTTATTTCGACTCAAATAGATAACCGAGACCTAGATGATAGATAGAAATCCCAACCCATGGAATCTTTTCGAGAGCTCTATACCAATTTGGCCAAGTAGGCCTTACATATGTGAATTAAGAAAATAACACAACGAAAATACAAAACAACATGCCTAATTTAACACACTATAAATACAACCTCTTGATACGAACACAACAAACTGCATTAAACACACTAGTGACGATATGCCTCATAAGCTCTTGTATAGGCTAGCATCATGTATGAAAAAATAAAACTTCATATAGCATGTGAATCAGTCATACATACTAGAAAAGCTATAAAGGATTTTCAATCACTTCAAGACCTCATATATGAGAATATATTTGGTAAATAATGATTATGCTCTCACAGCATGTAATCATACATAACATAGGATATCATAAGAAAGAGTCTAATATTTAGAACACAACTAAGGTAAGGAGATATACTCCTTAGAGACTCACACCAAAACCAAATGATCATAAAACAGAAGTAATAATTAAAAATTTGTAGGCATGCTATAAGGAAATGAAAGAAAGCATGCAACTACACAAATCAAATAAGCTTTCTAATTAGAGTCTAAATCTAGTATGTCGTTGAATAAAAGATACAAACTTAGATTATACTAACACAATAGTAGATCATCCAATAGTAGATTATACTAACTTAGATTATACTAACACAATACTAACACAATAGTAGATTATTCTAAACCCGTATAGAATCCCTACCTATGTGGTAACATCCTCGTGTTACTTATGGTAACCACTCAACAGTAAACAAATCCATTAAGCAATAAAACAATTACAACCCTGACAAAAATAAACCATGTTACCTCTATCAATCAAGACCACTATTTGAACTTCCTATTAATGCCATCACTTGCTATCTTTGTAATGACTTGGTTCGACACACGAACCCGACTTTCCTTTAAAGCTATCATAATTTGATGTAGTGCGATTAGCTATTAGCCATCGATAAAGTGTAATGTGAACAATCAAACATGATGACTACCCTTAATCACGAACATCTTTCACATGGTAGTTCTCACACATGAAAAAGTTGTATCCTAGAAACTACTAGTCGACACACGGCTCACAGTTATATAGGCTCCATACATTAGAAAAAGTAACACAAATGCAATTACCAGCTGACACACAACTCACAGCCATATATTTTCCCCACATAAGAAAACGTTGCATGAAGGCCACTACCAATTGACACATAGCTCATAGCCTCATAGAATCCTTACATAAAATCACTTGCAAATACAACCTCAAGTACTCACCACTCATGATTTTTCCCACACAGTCATGAATCACTAATACTGAACAATATTCAAGGTAATAGTGATTTCAAAACAGAAAATGAGATGTCATTTAATAAATTTCCATTACATGTTTTTTGGATAGGAAACAAGAAAAGAGTAGGGTATTTATAGAACTCAACCAAGCTCAGAGCCAACCTCCTTAAGGGGTCCTCGCCAACCACCTTATCAGGGGTTTAATAAGGCCTTTGTCGAGGAGCTCATTGAGGTGCCAAAACTTTCATTTTCTTGATTAAAAAATTATCGAGTAATTTTCATAAATATCCATACTTGAAATGAGACAAAAACATAAGCGACTTTGGTTTACTCGCACGTCGAAAACCAAAATGCTTAACCTAGTATATACACTACGAAAATCAATCCTATGGTGTGTATGCAAACATGCTCGCATACGAAGTGCACCTAACTATGTGCGTATTTGTATTACTAACCCGCAATAACCAACCTTACACAAAGGAAGACAGAACAATGAGTAAAAAAATAGTCTCCATGTTTTGCAAAGCCAATATACGACTACTACAAAAATGGGTATTTAAGTTGATATGTATGGTTGGTTCAGTATAGAACCGACGCTATCCACGTAGCATAGCGTCGGTTGACACGTGGAACCGATGCTACACACGTAGAACTGACGCTACACACGTAGATAAATTCTTTTCTCTTCTTCTTCTCCAAACAGAAACTATTCCAAGCTATAACTCTCAAAAACCCAAAACCTCTTCCACTTCTCCTCCACTCTTTCTCATTTTTCGGCCACCTACGACTACCAATTTCAGCACCGGTTAGTGGGTTTTCTTCCTCTCTAACTAATCTTTTAGATCCCCTATTTTTTTGAGCAAAATAGTCAAAAAAAACAAATTATACCCATTTCTCACTTACAAAACACCATTTTTTCTTCATTTCCTTCATTTTGTCACTTCATTTAATTTTGTAAGTATTTCTATTAATTTTACGCACTTATTATTCATATTTTTTTCTGTTATTATTTATGTGTATAAATTTTTGTATTATATATGTAGGTTTGTATTATAACATTAGGAAAATAATATGATAATCTTGAATAACATAGAACAACACCATGATAATTTTTTTGCTATTAATTAATATTTTATTTTTCAAATATTTGTATTATTTAAACTATTTACTAAACTGATTTTGGTTTTTTTCCTGTTATTATGTAGTGAAAAAAAAATTAAAGTCGATTCACGCGTTGAACCAACTTTAAATTTTAAGTCATTTCATTTAAAGTCGGTTAAAAACCGACTTTAATATCCTTTTTTTTAAACGTGTACAAACACACAAGTACAATTGGACTTACATTAATAATAAAATTAAGCTTTTACAATTAATTGTTTATATCGAAAAAGTAATAGCACAAAGACAATGATCAATTGTTAAATATTTTATTTTTATCAAATTCTTAGTCATTATTGTCTATGCTAAAGATAATCTTTACAATTGATATATCAACAATATATGAAAAATGTGTGAAAAAATAAATCATTTGTTTTTATGTTTTATAACAAAAACAATTAAACTTTTACCAAATATAATAAAAAGATTAAACTGTTATATTTGATATAAATAGGTTATTTGTGCATTAGAATTATACTTTATTAGTATATTTAGCATCCAATATCTATATTTATGCGATGCAAGTATCTTTGTCAAAATTTCCAAAACATTTTTCCATGCTCTCAAGTATGCAAAAACAGTTAATGGATATCAATATGTGCAAAGAAATTCATGAAATATTAGAATGGAAAATATCTATACTTATGCAATGCAAGTATCTTTGTCAAAATTTCCAAAACATTTTTCCATGCTCTCAAGTATGCAAAAACAGTTAAATAGATATCAATTTGTGCAAAGAAATTCATGAAATATTAGAATGGAAATGATTATCAAAATTGCTTTTACTACTAATTCAAATACATTTCATTACATTTCTTTTGCGAGCAATCGTTCACCCTTGTTTCAAATCACATATTTGACTTACATCAATAATGTTTGATTTAAAAAAGAATCATAACGCATTAAGGCTTTTGAGTGATGTGTCACACACAATACAGATTGAGCTAGCAGTAGGCTATTGATGATTCAGAACTAACTAGTAGTTCACCAAATCAACTCCACGAGGAACAGTGACTCCTATTTGTTGCACAGCACGTTGTCGAGCCTTTTATGTTTCATTGCTAATTCCCTCCCTTCTCTTGGGTGGATTTTTGGAAATATTATTTGGAATTTAGGTTGACTAGAAAGGATTTTTTTTATTTATTTACATAGAAAGTCGAAGCTTTGCAACCCAGGGAAAAAAATCAGCCTATAAATCCATTTGGAACAATGTTAGGTGCAAAATATCTTATGCTCATACCAATGCTGACAAGTTTTTGTTTTTATCCCACTTGTTCACTACTTTTCATTTTAATCCGAGTCAATTATGCTCGAATATAAATGTGTTAAAAAATAAAATTTATATGAAAATATATTCAAAAGTGTTTATAGCAAAACATTTATCTTTGAGGCATAACATGACCCTTCAATAGTTTAGCAATCATCTGCCGTTTTTAACTCCGTAGCACTTCTAAAGGCATGCACAAAAAATATATAAATATTTTTTAAAAACGTGTTCACAATAATGATAGGTTCAAACCTTCCAAGAGTCATCTCAAGCAATATTCCCTTGGAACTTGTGCAATTGTCATACTTCGCACTTGTTCACAACTAATTCTGGCATTGGATTCAAAAAGAACGCTAGAATTAAGCAGCTTTTATTGATGGAACTTTAAGCAGCTAGATGAATACAAGAATGCTGCCACATTCTAGAGAGCAAGGAAACTCTGAAAATCTTCACAGTCGAGCTGTAATTCTTCTCAGAAGAAATCCCAACCATTAAAACTTGAAACAAGTTAGAGTTTACGGTTCACAGAATTCATGAAGTTCGACCGGTAACAGATACGATTATTTCCAGCTTGAACCAATCAAACAAATAACAATGCTCCTCTTTTCTGTTTTCACACGACTATGGACACTGTCAATAGAACAAAGGCAGTATCCAAACCTGCGATGTTGCATCAAGCTGTGTCTGCAATCTATTTTAACTCGAAAATAGCATATGGAAAAGTCATGAAGGTTTTAAAAAATAACTAGGCAATTCCCATCTAACAATATCAACAGTATACCATATTCAATAATGTTTGGTTGCTATAACATAGAAATACAGAAAACACTTGTGGGCACTAACTTTCAAAACTTTTTGAAGTTCACCGACCGACCGATCCATTTGATAAGACCGGTGATGGGTACAATTGGGAACTTGATTTTTTATTTTATTTCTTGGTTTGTGTTCGTGCAATCTGCTTAGTAAGAACATAGCAGTCTGGAGGAATGATGTTGGTATAGTAGTTCTGAATAGTTTCTGTGATTTCAAACCCAAACTTCTTATAGAAGTTTATGGCATCTTCATTATTTGTCTGCACATGCAAGTAAATCTCAGAAATGTTTTGTTTGGAGCAAAGATTAATAACATGGTTCAGGAGCTTTGTACCTGCCAAAATCGCAAAGTATAAACATAAAACATAAACAAAGTTAAACAGGTATGATAAGTTGTAACAAACATGAATGATGATTTTTATAACTTACAACGAGCTATAAGATTAGCATTTATAAGTTCAATTCGAGACATGGATGCTAAGTTCCTTACCAATGCCTAGTCCACGATAAGGTGCTAAAACACCCAGTGTCATTATGTAAACACGAACAGCACCAGCTTCCTTCTTCTCCAGCCGACATGCAACTGAACCAACGCATATATCACTGAAGTATGCTGCCAAATGATACGAAAAGTAATCAAACCAAGAAAATTATCAGTACATATATGTTATATATTTTACTTCACACAATATAAGTGTCAAAATGGCTATTGACATCCTGGAAAAATGCAGAAAGGATATAAAAGAACACCTATTTTACGTGGCTACTCATGCTTTTACGTGGCTATGTTTGTGGACACCTATTTTTTCTATGTATTTTGGTTCTTGATGGGATAAGCAAAACGTCTAAAGTTTAAAGTTGACATCTTAGACTCTCAGTCGTAGGCATTATGCAGTACAAAGCTGAGACCACTACTTAATGAAGAAAGAATAAACTCCCTTACAAAATCTTCACACAATGTAGACACTTGAAGATGGTAGCTTTTCAGTAATGAAAGTATCATGCAAATACATATATAGAACATCTTCAAATAATCTCAACTTGTAAGCCATGTTTGGTTGACAAAAATAAGAATGATTCAAAGTATTCTTTTATTTGGTTTGAATGTTAATTTGTATTGGAATGTAAAGCATTTTAACAATAGCAAGAATTCTTATTCCTTCTACACTCCTTGAGAGTACCCTAGAATGTTCTATTATCCACAAATATTTGAATAATTACTTATTATTATTACTATCATTTTATCTCATTTAAAAATAAAAAATGTTTATTTCTAATTTACTTTATTTATAATTTTATTAATTTTACTTTAATATTTTACGTATTAATTCTACAAACCAAACATGATCATAGTTCCAATAAAACATTCCACGATAAGAGTTCAGGAGAATTTCAGTCATTAGATTATTGATAGACTGCTCATTCGAAAACTTGGAACCCTTTTTATTACAAGCGGATTCCTCTTGGAATATGAGGATTTCAACAAAGAATCAAAAAATCCAAAACCGGGTGAAAATAATTCCTTCCTTTAACATTAACTTAGTAAACCAATTACCATTACCAAGTACTGGTTAAGTTGGCATACTCAAATAAATTGGAAGGTGAACGGTTCAATATGCCCCTTTCTTCAAACTTGTTCAGACAAAACACAAAACTACTTCTGCATTATCTATGCTTTTCAGAAACAAATTGATAATATGTTCCAAAGAGCAACCAAATGGTCACAAAACTTATTCCAATCATGAATCCGATACACTAAGCAAAAGTTTCCCTTATTGTTTCAGCAGTTTCTATTTTCTTGAAAGCATAAAACAAGTATTATGGAACAAGAAAAGCCCTAGAATATAAAGCTATTAATAATAAGAGAAAATTAATAAAATCCAAAAGAGGAACAAAGGCACAAAATGTTAAATTATTTTTATGGGGACTAGCATAATCATATCAACTTTAAATTATATCAAATAATTATAAAGCATGTTAGGACAAAATTGGTGTAATAAGCAAAATATTACTTAAGCATATGTTTTATTTAGGTACATAATCAGATTGATTAAATATTTTATAATATGTGATAGGCTCATGGGCTCACGACACTATAAAGACTGAATTGGCCCATAAGGTTTAGGGCTATATGGGCACATAAGTGCTAGAGCCAATAAGCCTAATATTTCCATAGAGTTAGTGCATTCGTTCCATAGCTTCTACCTCAATTATGGAAACAAGTATGTATACTATATTATTCACATGTTATATTATTGAAACAAGCTTTATTCTGCTACAGGGCCGGACCAAGAGCAAGGCCATATAGGTGGTCACTTATGGCACCGATTTAACAAGGGCCCCAATCTAATAAGTGTATTTCTAATTATTTTTTAATTTTATTTTTAAAATATAATAATATTAATAATTTTTTATGTTATTTCCTTTCCAATACAGTGTATGAGTGACAATCTTGATATAACACAAACTTGATTATTACACTATCAAAATCTGAATGGATTAGAATTTTTTATTGATTGTTTTATAAATTTAAAGGTCATATTATTCTTTTGTTATTATAAACAATTTAATTGAAAAAATGTCAACCAGCATGCAAAAAAAAAAAATGTCACAACACAAATTCATCATGCAAACACAACACGACATGATTTCCAAGCCTATTCTACTGGAACAATGAAATGAGTATTTCTAAATAACATGTTTATACCACCTCATATGAAATAAAACTTGAAAAAAATTCTTCTTTTTATGCATGAACCCAAAACCATCTGGATGTGAATCACTCCTTTTATCTTAATTAATTTCATATCTATTATAATTGTTTTCCCTGCAATGATCTCAATCATAATTTATCATTATATATCTACAATAAAATGTGTGCATATTGCCATGTATAAAAGGGGCAATTCCATCCATCTAAATTCAATAAATTTGTTACATGGTGAAAACAAAAAAGTATGGTAAATAAAAACACATTTCATAAATACTTTATTTTCTTTCATATTTTTTATGAACTTAAATTTATTAAATCTTAGATAAACTACTTAATGTTCTAAAGAAATATAATTAGTAGAGAACCGACCCTTATTTTAAAGCAAAGAAGTTCAATTTCTTAATCCCATTTTAGAAAATTTTACAATTTAAATTATGAAAATTATGGTGTTCATAAAATAAATTTTATCAATCCTTAAATTTATTAATTGCAAGGGATTTTTTTTTCATAGTTGATAAAAAGTATGAAACATTATTTATACTTCAAATGTTCTATTAAATAAAGTAATAACTAAAATAATATGAAAAAAATTAATATCATCGTATACTTGTGTTGGTTTTATTCATGGTCTTAAAGGTATCAAAGAGGCTAGGTTGGCACAATCCGTTATAGCGTTACTGGTCCGTAGTCCATTAACTAGGGGGCAGTGCCTCTACTCTTGGCCTGTGAGCCATGCTTAACAGGCTTGCACGACCCATATGAAAAAATGTTGTTAGTGGGAGTCGAACTCTGCACCTCCCATATGTTAATGTTAACTCTATCTAATGAGCCTCCCATATGTCAATGTTAACTCTATCTAATGAGCTATGCGCACATATGGTAACGTAGACACTTATATATATTTAATATAAAATTTATATATAATTCAATTTTGGGCTAGTGTGGCGGCACGGCCAACCAATTACGGGCCGTGGGCCAACGGCCAGCCATGTCGAGCAAGTCCAATGGGCCAACCGGCCATGCCACGTGGCTTTTTTTTTCTTTTTTTGCTCGCATGCCATGTCGGTCTGATGGGCGTACAGGCCAGGCCGTGCCGTGCCGGCCCGTTTAACACCCTTAGTCTAATATTTTTATTTTTATTTATTAAATGTAATAATTTACAATTTATATTTCAATAAAAAAAATAATAAATTTAATATATAAAAGGTCCGTCTAGGGCTCATAATAGCTTGTCCCGGCTCTGTTATGATGTTTGTGATTGATTATTTTTTAACACAGAATTCAAACAGATAAAGCCTCCATAAAAGCAATATAGATTAGAGAAAGCCTAAACGAAACAAAACTATTAAATTAGAATTTTCAAATTGAACTATCAAATTAAATTGAAGTGCAATGGAATAGAAAAAATTGTTATAAACACAAAATAAGAAAAACCCAGACAATTAAAGCAAAAAATGAGACCCAGAAGCGAAACCGAACCTAGTTTAGTGAATTCACCGGAAGCGAGGGCATCGGCGTAGTATTTGTCGTTGTAGCGAACAGGGAAAAGAACAGAATTAAGCTTTTTCAGCTGCATCAAATTCTTGTCTCTTACTCCGTCTAGAGAGGTTTGAACTTCTCGCCCAGCCCCCATTTTATAGGAAGATAAACAGAGAGATTTACAAGGAGAGAGAGCAGAGGGCTTTGCAGAGAAGGGGTCGAAAATGCACGGGCAACATCTGGGGTTAAGTTTCTGTTTTATATACTGGGTGTGAAAATGGGGAGGAAAGGATCGAAGTCAGTCATCAAATTGGGCTTGGGTCAATGAACGACGTTGTTTCAAGTGATTTTTAAGTAAATATATTTTTCTAGTATCGTCCAATTTTTTATTATTTTTATATTTTTAAATTTTAGAAATGTTATAAAATTATGTTTGATTATTTTTTGTTAATTCTATATCTTAAATTTTGTAAATTTTAGAAAAATATTATTGAGATATATGTAATTTACTGTTAATAATTATGAAAATAACAAAAAATTCAATAATATTTTTATAATAATTACCAAAATTTAGTTGTATAAATTTATTTATTTTTAGGCTTTGTGTCAATTTTTTTGTAATTGTTGTGTTATTTTTTTCCCTAACTTGTTTACGATTGTTTATAAGTACATGTAATCATTTATGTTGTAATTTAATTGACCAAATTAAACTCGAATTAAAGAATTTGAATCGATCATTAATCGAATTAAATTTTAACCAAATTCAAACTAGCTCAAATAATCCTAAAAATATCAAATTATATTTGAGTTACGTTCGATCCAACTTGTTAGCCCGAAATAAAATAAAAATAAAAGCTATAATTTGTTACAACTTACATGCTTGCTTAAAAACTTGACATTAGAGAAACATATTTCTTCTTATACCATATTGCAATTCTTACAAAGAATATATTTTCTTTCAAAATAAAATAGAAAGTTATTACTTCAAAATTCATATGGGTTTTGAATAAGTGATAATTTGTTCATTTTGTCATGTTTATATTAATAAACTCAATCACAAATAAAATTCTAGGAAAAAATAATATCAAAGCAACAAGCATGCAAATTATGATTTAAAAGGGAGTTTATTAATAATAATTATATTATTTTCATAACTTGTAAGGTGGTGCTGATAAATCTATATTCCCTAAGAGAGAGTTAGTTCTTATGCATCTAGAACAAAGTGCCTTATTATACATGGTAAATTTTTATTGTGTATCCTAATTTTTGGTTATTTAATTTGTTTATTGTTATAGCTATTGGTTATTAACTTGCAAAAAAATGGTTCAATTTCAATCAAAGAAGCAATATAGAGGTGGATGGAGATGAAATAGCTAATGTAATAAAAAACACATAAGAGAAAGATGAAACAACCATTGATGTTTTTCCAAATTTAAAGAAGAAAAAGATGATGTCAAAAGGATTATGGCTATGGGCACACTTTGAGACTCTTCTTTTGTCTTATAATAATATTCCATGAAAGAAGTGCAAGTATTGTGGTAAAATATATCAAAATAAATCTCAGAATGAAACGTGTGGTTTCACACACCATTATAATAAGTGTGCTATGAAGAACACATGCGATGTGACTCAAGGGCCTATTAACTAGCTATTGTAACATAACATGTGTATGTGAGAAATTGTATTTGTAAGAATTATAAGTGTTGGTTATTTTCGTGGAACGCTATTAAGTCTATTAAGTAAAATTGAAAAAATGTCAAAATTTTAGATAGTCGTACTTAATGTATATCTGTTATAACTATGATATATTGGATTGTACTCACACATTTAATAGCACATGTTCGTAAATCTGGAATTATTTTTGTTGCTAAAATAAAGAATAAGATATATGCTAAAATATTATATAAGATATATCCTAAATTTTAGGCTAAATCTTAGAATAAAAGATAGCCTAAAATATACTTTAAAATAACTCTTCTTTAAATAGGAGTCTTCTTGATTAATGAGTCTACTTTAAAAGAATTATTCTTCAAATATAAGTCTTCTTGATTGATGAGTATTACTAATCCTATTTGTAATAGAAAAGATATTTTATCAATTACATAAGATTAAGGGTTTTAATTTATTCTATAAATAAAACTCATTGCTCATTGTTTTAATTAACCACACAAGAACATTATTCTCTTCTTCTTAATCTACTTTTTTGTTTTTCAAATATAAGATCATAATTATTTAGGCTTCTTTATGTGGTTAATCTATCAAACATTGGTGGTTGTGTTTGATTGATTAATAAGCCTAATTAGTTTATGATATTTTGAGCATATGTTCTTATAGCTTCTTCTTTATTTTTGTTCTTCAATTGTTAGATCAAATAATTGTGTGTGTCATGTCATAATTATTTGATTTGATTATTAATCATTAAAGAAGCTATTTTTATTAAACTTATGCTTAATCTTTTTACTCTAGGATTTTCTAGTTGATTTGATTTAAGTGACATATGTTTTAAATCATCTAATTAGGATTATTCATTATTAAACCTATTCTAGAGCACACACAAACACTTGTGTTTTTGTGCTAACCCTTTTACAATTGATTCATGAATGATTTGATTGGCGGGAAGCTTATTGGAACGTTGGTTTGGATATCGTTCATGCTAATATTATAAACTGTCTAAACATAGCGGGGCTCGTAAGTAAGGTACATTGGGGTAGTATCTTAGGGAGGGTAGCATAAGAACGAGTTTTGTACTTGAAAATTTGGTTTTCATAGTGGAAAGTTAGGTGATCTGGTGAATCGATGTTTTTCCTCTTAGGTCATGGTTGTGACCTAAGTTGTTTCTACCTAAAAATATCATGTGTTATTCTTTCATTTTCACACTTTATTTTTATACGCAATTGCATAACGATCCACTTTGTTTAGGTTATTAAATTATAAATTGATAAAAATTAAAAATAGTCTCTTTACCCATCTAGGTTAATTAGGTCCATATTTTATAAACTTTCAATTGGTATTACAGTTAATATTAGACATACTTAGTATGACACCAGATGAAAGAAGGTGGGTCATCTGTTAGATCCCTACTCTTTGATGGGTACAATTACCCTTACTGGAAGGCTTGCAAGTAAGCCTTTCTCAAATAAGATGAAAAAGTGTAGGATGTTATTCTTGATGGTTGGGAACCACCTTCGATAATAAAAGATGGTGTAACAATCATAAAACCAAGAAGAGACTAGACCACTGAAGAACGCATCCCTAGTGGGGCAAACCAAAAATGTTTAAGTTCAATCTTTGCTATAGTATTGATGGATGAGTTCTGTCGCATCTTCGACTATGAGACTGCTAAAAATGCATGGAATACACTTGCTCTTGTTCATGAGGAAACTTTCCAAGTGAAATAAAAAAAATTGAGATTGCTAACATCTTAGTTTGATTCCATTAAAATGAGCAACATTGAAACTTTTGGTCAATTCTATGCTAGCTTTTGTGATATCACTAATGCTTGTTCTAACCTTGGTGAGAAAATTCAACAACCTATACAAGTATGCAAACTCCTAAAATCCTTAATAGTAGACAAAAATATGAAAGTTATAGTGATAAAGGAAAAATAAGGATATGACATTCAAAAGTCCCAAAAAGGACATATGTGATAGTGATGAGGATATGAACGATGAGTCACTAGTTTTGTTAGCACAAAAATTTAAGTTTATGAAAAAGAAGGGTTAATAGAATAATCAATCTAACAAGGGATAACCCAATCGTTCGAGGGACTAAAAGTCAAGGGAAATCAAGCCTCCTAGCCTTGATTGTAAGAAAAATAAGCCTACTAGTCCTCAATGTGTTACTTATGGGGGCTTTGATCATATTTCTGTAGAATGTGCAAACAATAAAAATAAAGTTGGAAAATCCTTTAATGTTATACTCAGCGAAATAGAGAGTGAGTAGGATAATGCTATTAACTCAAAGGATGATGACACTAACTATTGTGCCTTCATTGCAACTACTAAAGCACACCACAATGATTCTGACTCTTACTCGGATGAAGAAAATAAGCAAGTTAACTATTCTCTCTTACTGTCTAAGTTCAATGTATCAAATTATGATGAACTATTCATAGATTGTCTAGGTACCATAAAAGAGAGAGATAAACTACTTGTTGAAGTAACTAAACTTAGTGATATTATCAATTCTCACAAAACAAATTCCTCTAGCTTAGAGAAAGATAAAAGGGAATTTTCTGAATATATTAATGCCTTGAATCAGAGTTTTGTAGAAACCAATCAGGAAAACAAAGGGCTTAGGCAAGAACTTAGTATTATTAAAGAGACAATGAGGAATTTGACCATAGGTGCTGAAAAATTGACCAAAGTCCAAGACTATGGAAGGCCATATGAAGATAAGAGAGGTTTTGGATACATAGATGAGCAGTCAACATCTTCAACATCAAAGACCACATTTGTATGGTCCTTAAACTCTATTTCTACTATTACTATTTATGCATAAAGAAGTATTGCATCTATGGTTGAAAAAGTTGTTAAGTTTGTGCCTGTTTGTTATCATTGTGATTGGAAAGGTCATATAAGGCCAAAATGTAGATTTTTTATGAATGATCCTGAATTTTATCATTCCTTTCATATTTCATATAGTAGAACCCATAATTATCATCCATCTATGCATGATATTTCATATTCAAGGATGAATGGAAATTATAATAACGTGTTAAAAAATTATACTTGGAAGCATGAAGTCTTAGGTTCAAATACACAAGTAAAATTCAATATTTTTAATGCTAGGACTCATTATCATCATTCTTATGCATATTGCGTCTTCATTTGGGATGAAAGAGAAAAATATAACTAAGTCTAAGAACACGCCTATGACACTTAAGGTAGTTGAGTTCCAACCCAATGATATAGAGAAACCAAAATGCAAGAAAATTGATCACTTTTTCCTGGTCACTTGACCGTCTTTTATTCTTTCATTTAGGTATTTGATCGGTGCAAAACTACAAGTGCACGGTATCGTAGTTTTATAATAAAGTGATAAAAAGAGTATCGCCTTCAGAGATTGTTAACTTATTTTTGACAAATACTAAAATTATACTAATATCAATTTTATCAAGAAAAGTCACTAAGCTTGTTGTAATTGAAATTTAGAATAAAATTAATTTTAAAAATATACAAAAAAATAAAGACGTTGTTCAAAGATCAAATTAATAGGAATTTTTTTTATAGGAAATCGATTTCACCTAATCCCTCACTATGTTTTACTGATATACCTAATTGAATTTAATTCTCTCTGTTTGTTAACAATCTTCATAAAACATCCAAAAGCATATTTTGACAATCAATTGGAAATATTCTTATTTATTAATTGACACAAGAGTACGTAATTTAATAAAGCAAGAAATCCTTAAGACCAATGATTTTAAAACTAGATAGGTTCATACAAGTTTTTTGATCTCTATATTTACTTATGCAGAAATATTCCAGATTTATCATATAATTCTCTATTTTGATAATAAATCATAAGATTAAAATCATTTAATTAATGATCAGTTAATTAGAAGTATTAAACTCAGAATAAATCATACAAATATAAAGAGAAATAATTCAAATTAACATAGAAAATCAAGCACAGTTTGCAGTTAAATTAGATCTTTTTCCTAGAATAAATAGAAATCATCTCATGCTAAAAATTAAATTAAACATAAACGAAGTCACCATAATTTTTTAAGAGAAATTGAAAGAAAATTGAATCGCAAAAAGAATGTTCTTTTGCATTAATCTGTTCTAGATTTTTCTTCTCTATTTTGCGTGTTTTCTTTCTTTTTTCCCTACGTCGCTACCATTGATTTTTTTTCTTTTTGTCTTCTCCTCCCATGTTTCTTTCTTTCTTTTTTCTCCTGGCTTGTTTATATATATATATATATATCTTTATTTAAATTTGATTTAAATAAATCTTCATTTAAATTTGAGAGTCATTAGATGATATGCTTCTAAATTTTTAGATCTTCATTATCTTCAAATCTGCAATAAAATTTAAATAATAATAAAGTCTAAAATCAATAAATATTAAATAAAATTAGACTAAAATTAAAGTTAAGAAGTGATAAATTATGCCAAATTATACAAATCATCAAACACCCCCAAGCTTAAAACTTTGTTTGTCCTCAAACAAAAATAAAATAAAATAAAAGACAACTATAGACAATATCAACTAGACCCCATCGAGAAATATCATCACTCACCAAGCCATGATTTGAATTTAGATTTCATCACTAATAACTTACTCTTTTTATATCAAAGATAGCAGAAAAATTAATCAAAAATTCAGCAATTTGTCAGGCAAGAGTTAAGCATTTACTTCAATCTAAAGCTAAGTCCTTGTGTGTGTGTGTGAAATAGTCAATTTAACTCCAAACCATCAGCAAATTTAGATAAAAGTAGAATAACTTAAATTAGAAGAATTCTTTCAAAACTTAACTCCATAAGTCCAATCTTTAGAAATCCTCTCCACTAACATAATCAAATACCAAAATCAAAGATCAAAAGGTCTTTAATCAGGGTTGTAATGATAGGCTATAGGATAAGGGCTAAGAAAGAAATGGATATGAAAAATCAAAGCAAACTGGGAAAATACTTGGTATAAAGATACAATAAAAACAATATCCATAGGATTCGCACCGTGGTTCTTTCTTAATAATATACTCATACTAATGACAATATTGTTACTATACTCAATATGTGTTGTGCTTTCTTCTTCTTCTTTTTCTTTCTTTTTTTCTTTTCATGTGGTTGCCTTGATCCTTATAGTCTTTACTAATTTCAAGCACTTTAACCCTTTTTTGATTCTTTCTTTTCACTTTCTTTTTTTCACTTTTTGATCAAATAGAGCAAATATAATGTGACTTATTTAATTTGAAATAACTTTATCTTTAAATGAAAATATCCACCAAAGTATGTTCTCAAAATTTAAGGTAAATTCATGGTTTTTCAAGCTTAGAATGAGAATGATTTATGTAGTTAAAAGAACAAATAAGGCTTATGTAAAATAAGGTTTAAGGGAGTTGATTATGGGAATACACCTGTAATGATGGCATGATAATTAGGATGGATGGGAAAGCTTTTGGTTGTGACAAAAAGAATTTCTTAAATCATTTCTCTAATATTTGGTATCAACTATGATTTCGCCTCAAGGATCTATCAACCGATTCTAGAGCAAAGAAAGATTGAGCTTTTCTAACTCAGTTAATTCAACTCCTTTTCTTTATAGGCCAAATAGAGTGGAGAAAATTTACTATGTACTCAATTATTTTCAAGGAAAAAGAATTAAATCAAACTACCCACAAAACTCTGGTTAACATAATAGCATATTTTGAAAAACATATCTCAAAACCATCCTCAATCACTAATTTCAAAGTCATAAAAAAATGAATCATACTCAAATACATGCTTGATAAGATAATTCAACAATTCAAGACTATAATAGTATACACCCCCAAACTTAAACCAAACAATGTCCTCATTGTAATTTAAAAGTGAGACAAATAGAATAAAATGAAAGGAGCTTCTATGGTGTTATGGTCGTTTGTAATTTTCATCTTTTTATTCCTACAAAATAAACCATCATCAAAATCCAAATTATTCAAATAGTAATAAAAATAAAATAAAAGAACAAAAGAAAGTTTTATGGGCTCCCTCTCATAAGTGCTTGTTTTATAGTCTATAACCAGACTTTTCAATCTTCATCAATTAGGATTTCGAAGAGGAATAAATGCACAATTCCTTTCCACTTGTTCTCCATAATAGTGCTTCAATCTCTAACTGTTAACTCTGAATATATTCCCTGCCTTGTCCTTCAAGTCTATTTCTCCAAAAGTGGAAAATTTATCAATTGTATAAGGATCTATCGATCTTGATCTTAACTTACTTGGGAAGAGTTTTAGTTATGAATTGAAAAGCAACACCTATTGTCCTGGAGTAAACTCACACATAAGAATCTGCTTGTCATGCCACTTGTTTATCTGTTCTTTGTAGATCTTTGCATTTTCTTACACTTCATTTTGGAACTCATCCATCTCATTCAATTGAAGAAGTCACTTTTTCCTTGCTGTCTTCAAATTAAAATTAAACTTCTTTACAGCCTAATAAGCTTTATACTCCAACTCAATAGGGACATGACATACTTTTCCAACCGAAAATTCATTCATGAAAATTTCCATTACATCTTCCATCATATCTGAAAAGATAACCACCATGCAACATTGAAATGTTGCTGGGGCATTGCACAATCCAAAGGGCATCCTTCTAAAAGCAAGTGTTCCGTAGGGGCATGTCAAAGTAGTTTTCTCTTGATCTTTGGGGGGGGGGGGGAAATCTGGTTATAGCTTGAATAACCATCTAAGAAGCAATAATAGGGATATTTGGCCAATCAATCTAACATTTGATCGATGAGTGTAAGTGAAAAATGATCCTTCCTTGTTTATTTTTTCAACTTGTGGTAAACTATACATATATACCAACCCATGACTGTTCTTATAGGAATAAGTTTATTGTTGTCATTTTTACCACCTTTATTCCACTTTGTTTTGGTACAACTTACACTAGACTTACCCATGAACTATATGAAATAGCATAAATCATTCCAGCATTGAAGAGCTTCAAAATTCTAGCTCTCATAACTTCTTTCATTATTGGATTTAATCTTTTTTGGGGATCAATTAATGGTTTGTAAGGTTCCTCCATTAGAATCTTGTGCATGCAAATGGAAGGAATTATACCTTTTATGTCAGAGATAGTCCATCCCAAATATGTTCTATGCTCCCTTAACACACATAGCAATTTTTCCTCTTCCTCAGGTGTAAGTGATGCCATAACAATCACTGGAAAAGTGTAACTATCACCCAAGAATGCATAGCAAAGATACTCAGGCATTTGCTTCAAATCTGTAGTATAGTTTGTTGCATTCTTTCTATAGAGATTAAAAAATATGTCTTTGCTACCATTGGCTCTAACCTCTCCACTTCTTTGCTAAATGATGTAACCTACGATAATGCTTCCAAGGAAAATACATAATGGAGAAATTTTTCACAAAAAAAAGGAAAATAAGATTCACAAATAGTAGAGTTGTTGAAATCATAGCATGAGATCAAGTGGTGATAAATCGTTCTAGGTGATCGGTTGTCATATCTTCTTGAAAGGCTTCTACTTCACATTATTCAATGATATCTACCCGAGAGCAAGTGCTTGGATCTTCTGGAAATCTTATGGCTTCGGAGATGTAGAATGTAACCACTTCCTTTCTCACTCTTAATGTTAACTCACCCTTTTGAACATCCATTAAAGCCCTTCCCATAGACAAGAATGGCTGGCCAAGAATTAGTAGGACATCTTGGTCATCCTCCATATCTAACACCACAAAATCAATAGGAAAAATAAATTTATCCACGTTCACCAATACATCTTCTATGATTCCCCGTGAATACTTGATGGATCGGTCTACTAGTTGCAAAGAAATTGTTGTTTATTTCATCTCTCCAAAGTCCCAATTTTCTATAAACACAAAGTAGTATAAGATTAATGCTAGCACCAAGATCACATAAAACTTTATCAAAAAATGAATTTTCAATAGGCAAGGCAAGTGAAACTCCCTAGACCTTTTAATTTTTGAGATAATTTCTTTTGAAGAATGGCATTACATTCTTCAAAATGCTTGACTGTTTCGAAATCCTTTAACCTTCTCTTCTTGAACATGATGTCCTTTAGGAATTTGGAATAATTTTGCATTTGTTCCAAGGCATCTACAAAAGGAATTTTTATGTGAATTTTCTTAAAGATATCCATAAACTTAGAAAATTGCATATCTATTTTTTTGTTTTTGAAAGCATTGAGGATAAGGAAGTGGAGTAGAGAGAATGTGAGGATTGTTAGGAAATGAAATTGATGGAGGCATGTTAGTCTCTCTTAGTGTATCATCAACAATCTCCTCTTCTTCTACTGTATAATTGCTTTGGCCATTGGTTGGAGTTGTAGGGGTGGACTTGGTTTCCTTTGATGGTGACATCTCAATTTGTCTTCCACTCCTAAGTGTAATGACATTGTATTGTTCCTTTGGATTCAATTCTATATTGCTAGGAAAATTTCCTCTTTGTTGAGCATTGATGGTTGTGGCTAGTTGCCCAATTTTCACTTCAAGATTTTTCATAATGTCTCCTATATTGCTAAAATGCGTCTCAATGTTATCCATCTGTGAATCACTCTTTTTAAAACCTTGCTTTGGTATCCTCAACAAAGGAAGGCATGGAATCCTCAAGTGACATCTTTTTCTCCCTTATTTCACTATCAAACCCTTGAGGAGGTTGTAGCAAATTGTTTATGTTTCCATAAGAAAACATTTCATGATTTTGAAGCCCTAGATGGTAGTAATTTTTCATAGGATTACCACGATAATTTCAGTTCTGATTGTTGATGTACTAAACCTATTCTTGACTTGCTTCATTCATCAGAACTTTTATAATTGAATCTACAACATATTTTGAACTTTTTGGTATTCTTTGGGTTGTCAAGGCTGAAATATGATGAGATAGAGAAGCTACTTGAGCTGAAAGGGCAGCAAACAACTCCAATTCATGAATCCAATCAAATTTCTTAACCATAGATCTTTTAGTTGGCCATTGATTATTATTTGAGGCCATTTATTTCAAAAGAGAAGTAGCACCTTCAGCTATCTTTGACATCAATGTTCCATCAGAAGAACCATCAACTATGGTTCTAGTTTTCCCATTTAACCCATTATAGAACATTTGAACTTGCAACCAATCTAGAAAATCCATGTTGAGGGCAACATCGAATCATATATTTATACCTTTCTCATGCTTCATAGAGTGTCTCAAAATAATTTTGTCTAAATTGACCAATCTCACTCCTGAGTTAGGCTATTTTTGCAGGTGGAAATAATTTTGCAAGAAACCTCTTTCGCCATGTCTTGCCAATTAGTGATGCTTCCCAATTATAGAGATTATAGCCAACCTCTCGCCTTGTCCCTCAATGAAAAAGGAAACAATTTTAGTTTAATGGTGTCTTCAGTAACACCATTCATCTTTATAGTGTCACAAATCTCCAAAAACATCGCCAAATGAATATTGGGATCATCAAGTGGCGATCAGCTAAATTGGGCTTGTTCCACCATACTGATCAACGCTAGTTTGAGCTCAAAATTATTGGCATTAATGGTCTAGCATCTTACACCTAAGTAATTTTCATTCACAATTGGCCTTATATAATCCTTCAAGGTACGTGGCTGTGCATTCTGTTCTCCTTCAACCATGGCTAGTACTTTCTTCTTTCTTTGTGATTTAATGGTTATTTCAATCTTCGGATCAAAAGGAATAATGTTTCGAGTTCAAGCATGGGGCATCCAATGTCAAAAACACACCTAGAGAAAAATAAAAATAAAATATAATTATGAATTAAAACCAAGATTAATTTGTATCAATATAGGAAAAAATAAGAAAAAATCAATCCCCAACAATGGCGCCAAAAACTTGATCGGTGCAAAACTGCAAGTGCACAATATCGTAGTTTTATAACAAAGTGATAAGAAGAGTATCGTACTCAGGAATTTTGAACATATTTTTAACAAATGCCAAAATTATACTAATATCAATTTTATCAAGAAAACTCACTAAGCTTGTTCTAATTGAAATTTAAAATAAAATTAATTTAAAGAAAATATGCAAAAGAAAATAAAGATATTGTTCAAAGATCAAATTAATGGGAGGAAAACTTCTAGAAAATCGATTTCATCTAATCCTTTAGTATGCTTTACTCATCTAGCTAATTGAATTTAATTTTCTCTGTTTGTTAACAATCTCCAAAAAACATCCAAAAGTCTCTTTCGATAGTCAATTGAAAATATTTTAATTCATTAATTTACACAAAAGTATGTAACTTAATAAATCAAGAAAGTATTAAGATTAATGATTTTAAAACTACACAGGTTCATACAAGCCTTTTGATCTGTATATTTACCTATGTCAAAATATTCCAAATCTATCCTATAATTCCCTCTTTCGATAGTAAATCATAAGATTAAAATCATTTAATTAATGGCCAATTAATTAGAAGCATTAAACTCAAAATAAATCAGACAAACATGAAGAGAAATAATTCAAATTAATATAGAAAATCAAGCATAGTTTGCAATTAAATTACATCTTTTTCCCTAGAATAAAGAGAAATTAGTTTATGCTAAAAATTAAATTAAACATAAACGAATTCACCATAAATTTATGAGATGAATTGAAAGAAAATTGAATAAAAAAAAAGAATCCACTTTCACATTTATCTATTCCAGATTTTTCTTCTCTATTGTGTGTGTTTTCTTTCTCTTTTTTTCCTTACCTCGTTGCCGCTGCTTCTTTTTCCTTCTGTCTTCTCCTCCCGTGTTTCTTTTTTTTCTCTGGGTTTGTTATATATATCTCCTAGTTTCCTGTTTATATATATATATATATATATATATATATATATAAATCTTAATTTAAATTTGATTTAAATAAATATTCCTTTAAATTTGAGAGTCTTTAAATGATATGCTTCTAAAACTTTGGATCTTCATTATCTTCAAATCTACAATAAAATTTAAATAATAATAATGAATTCTAGAATCAATAAAAAATAAATAAATACTCATGATAAATTAATCCAAATTATGTGATTGCCTCACAAGAAGTGTGTGAAATGAATATGCAAATATACGTAAAAAACAAGTAATATAATGATAAGAAAAGATCATTCTCATAGAGATTATTTTATTAGAAACTAAATTTTAAAACTAAAAGAATAAAAATCAATTTTTTTGTGTTTTTATATTTTAAGGAAGAAAAATTAAAATAACTAAAAGTAAATAGAAATAATTAATTAAATCAGTTTTGGTTACTAAGAAGATATATGAGAAAATATCTAGGAATACTTAATCCCCCAATTTTTTAAGCATGCAAATTGCTAAAATGCCCCCAATATAAATATTAATTAATTACATGATCAATTGAATCTAACCTAACATGTATTTATCTCTCAAGTAAATTACACACTATATAGTAATTAATTTAATCACACTTTCATGCCAATTAAATTACATACTACTCATTAAGTTCATCAATTATGGATCACATACATAAGAATCATACATCTATACCTAAAAACTATGCATGTTATTTGATCAAGACAAACAATTAAATAATTCTCTCCAATCTATTTAATTACCTCTATAGATAAATTATTGGCAAAAAATTAATAGCATAAATATCATATTAAATAATATAATTAAATTAAAATTATAATTGGGGTAAAATATTAAATCATCAAATGGTGAAAATTAGGTTCATAAAATCCCTAGATTAATAAATTAACTACACACAAGTGTTTCCATAAATCTCATATTTTTCATAGAGGAAGACATAAAAATTGATAAAGAAAAGAGTAAAAGAAGAAATAAAATCAATCTCTTGAATTGTAGTGCTAATCTCCCCTTGAATCTCCACCAAAATTGTATCCCCTCTTGATTTTTTTTGTATTTCTCTCTCTTTTTAGCTCCAAAAACTGACCAAATGCTAATAACGACCACTTAGGGTTTATAGGGTGATTAGGGGCATAAATATAGTTTAGATGTGATCTAGACCATAAAATAAGCTTCAAATCAAGAGTTATGATTAAAACAAGAAACAATAACAGTGCCAGCCAATCACAGTACGGCACGTGGCACACGAAATTCACTGGGTGAATCAAAGCATGTCGTGTGGCAAGGGAGACCGGTCATAGTCAACGCTCATTGAGTCAACACCACATGGCATTACATGATTTGTGGGAATGGATGGCATGGCGCACTGGTGGAACGCGGGTAGCAATGGTATAGTGACACATGGTAGGGCATTTTGACCGATCTCCTAACTCGGATTGAACGTTGTGTTGATGATGCGTAATTTTTGCAAGTGTACGAATCGTTCAAGTAATACAGTGTACAAAAGTACGGATATCGAACCCACAAGGAATGTCGTTACTAAGTACCGAAATTGACTAACCCTAATTTTATTTGAAAACCGAATTGTTGAAATTGTTTTAAAAGAAAATTAACATAAAAATAAAGCAAATAACAAAATTTAATGTTGTTCACAAATGATTAAAAACTCTAAGGCATTTGATTTCGCTAAATCAATTCAATCCGATTTCAAGTTATGTTATATGAGAATCAAAGTTAAAAGTGATGGTTGAAAAACCCAAACTTATCTAATACTCTTTCTCAAGTTATATTAGAATTACTTATTTATGAAAACCGACTATATTTCTATGAAGATTTAATCACAAACAAGCACATTACGATTTATGGAATTTCTAGAATAACCACATACATCATGCATTAGTTCTCACACTCGCATTCAACATACGGTATTTATCACAAGAAGCGTTCATTTAAATCTTGATCAGAAATTTAAAAGCATTAAGCATGGAAATAAATACTCAACTTGAAAACAATGAATTCATATAACGATAACACAAGAAATCAGATTTTCATGATCTAACTACATCATAGCCTTAGCAAAAACGAATTAGTTCATAACGGAAATAAGAACAAACATATTCTCAATTGAATTCATGAATAAACAATCTGAATAAAATGCAGAAAATAAAAGCTAAGGAGAAGAGATGAAAAAACTCTTGAAGAGGAAGACTTGGTAGCAACAATGGTGATGATCTTTCAAGCTTCTCCAACCTTTCTCTCCAAAATTTCCTTTTCTCCTGCAAAAATAACTCAATTTCGCTTCTCTGCCGTGGCCTCCTTCTCCATCATAATGTATATATAGGTCTAGGGTTTTGGAGGGCAATTTTGGAACAAAACGACATAAAAAATGTTTTCAACGAAACTTCACGGCCGCTAAATTTCTCGGGAAAACTTACGATTTGCTCATTCTTCAAGCGGGATTATCGTTGGCGGCGAGATGCAATTGGCCGGCGGCGAGATGTATTTGGCCGGTGGTGAGATGTACTTGGCCGGCGGCGAGATTTCTTTGGCCGACGGCGAGATTGCTTTGGCAAAATCCGTGCTCTCGGGAAGATTTTCAACATTTTCTCCGTAAGGTTTTGAAATTTTGAAATTTTGTTTTCTTTTTCTTTTATTCAATCCCGATCATTGTACTTTGTCCCTAACTTTTCCAAAATAATGATTTTACCTGAAATTGCACTTTAAACACGAAATACCCATGAAATGACATTTGTGGATTAAATAATCAAATAAACACAATTTTCACACAAATATCAACATTTAAATCATAACAAAAATGCAATAATTTAGCTCTTATCAACATGACCCTCAACCGAACCTTCGCTAGTCTCTTGCAAGAAAAAGCGATCTATTTAATAAATTCAAAGAAGACATTAAGAGAAACTTCAAAGGAAATTTATTCTATTTACAACATTACATTAGCGTATGCAATAAGCCTTTAAACCTCAGCGGCCCCAAGAGGCCGAGTTGTAGTCTCTTGAGGAGCTTCCGGTGATGACACCCACAAACATCTTAC
This sequence comes from Hippophae rhamnoides, assembly GCA_033030585.1. Taxonomy (NCBI): domain Eukaryota; kingdom Viridiplantae; phylum Streptophyta; class Magnoliopsida; order Rosales; family Elaeagnaceae; genus Hippophae; species Hippophae rhamnoides. The sequence continues at coordinate 26,528,708 of CM065431.1, read as the reverse complement.
CCATAACTACCCTAACTTAAAACAATAACATAACATAAAAAATAATTTGCACAAATGTCTCACAAATTATAAATAACACCCAACATATAGAATAATTAAATGTCACCTAAGTTTTAAGAAATCTAAAATGCCAATTTCACTTTTATTATTGACTCTTAAACATCCATCAAACCACAAACCAATAGCCATAATGCCCAGATAATATTATGCAGAACATCCACAAACAAAAAAGTGAAATCTCAAACTCCATAGGCTCACTCTTCAAAACTCTCTCCACTAATGAAGAAAAATACACCACTTCGGATCAATAGGACTTATTAGGCTTGTAATGTTAGGCTTAGGTATTTGGTTAAGAAAGAACCGGAAGTGGCAAAATACAAATTGTAGCACTTATTAGATTAAACACAACCAATTAAGTAAAAGAGTAACACCATTTAACCCAAATTGTTTCTTCCGATCATAACCCATTTTTCCAAAGATAAACAGTAATTCTTCCTCAATCTTTCACCTCAGTACATCCATTACTAACACTCTTTTATTTACTAGAGTGTGAAGGCCCTTTTTTTCTCACTTTTTTTTTCTTTTCTTCGTTGTTTTTTTTTCTTTTTTTTTAAACATAACCCCCAACCAATTTCTTCCAATATATGTGGAAGATGTCTTTTTTTTTCTCTTTTTTTTTATTCCATCCTTACTCCAATTTCTCTTGAAAAGTTTGTGTTCAAAATTAAGTACTCTTAACAAATAAGGTAGGAATTATATATATATATATATATATATTGGCTAAATAAAAGGTAGGTTATAGAAGGCAAAAAGAAAGAAAAATAAGGCTAACAATATATTTAAATTGGCTCAATGAGGTAACTAGTGATATAAAGATAACAAGGTAGGCTTAAAATGGCACAATCGATCCAAAAATGGCCTATATCCTATCCTAAATAGTGCAATTCCAAATTATTTCGCCTCAAGAGGTTTTAAAATGAGTTCTAGAGTTTGTTGAGATCACAAAAATGTCCATGAAAAATTCGCACATAAGACTTCTAAGCCATTAGACTAATCAACCAAATCATACCACATACCAAAAGAGTCGCCAACTAGGTAAAATCAACATTTGAAATTATCTTTAAACCGAAGCAAAATTTAATGTCTTCTAAAAGCTACTTGTTATCACAATCACATTATTGTCATCAACGTGCAAATTAAAATAAGTAAAATGCAAATAAAATAAAAAATAAAAATAAAAGGAATTAAATCAAAATGCGAGGAAAAATAAATGGAAAATCAAAATTAAACAAAAATAAACACACAAACAAAACTAATAAAAATGAAGGGAAGAAAAGATTCTTGTTTCTTGCACCAACCAAAACCTTACATTGTCCTCAATGTAAGAAGGAACAACTACAAATGGGGTTTTTTTTTACCTGCAAGACAAATAAAATAAGCAAATTTAATTAAAAATAAAATTATCATAAAATGAAGTGCATAATTTAAAATTTCTAAAATAAAATGAGAGAAAAGATGAGAAAACAAATCGATGGGTTGCCTCCCATTGCCGACTTTAAGTTATAGTCATTAGCTAGACTTTATGTCATCTTTTTGCTTCGTCGAATTCTCCACAAAATATGGCCTCACCAATCGTTGTCCATTTACCTTGAAAGTTCCCTTTGTTTCATGACCGATCTCAATTGTTCCATAAGGAAACACCTTGGTTACTAGAAAAGGTCCTAACGAGCGAGATTTTAGTTTTAAGGGAAAAAGTCCGGAGACGGATTTATAAAGTAGCACTTCTCGTCCCACCTCAAAGTTTTGCCTCAAAATGTGCTTATCATGCCAAACCTTCATCTTGTCCTTGTATATTCGGTCATTCTCATAAGCATCATTCCTCATTTCATCCATCTCATTTGTTCGCGATTTCATAAGGCAAGCAGTGGTAGCAATGGTGTTCTCTCCTCAAAATTTTCCGAGATTAACTTGTCGAGAGTGTTAATTTGAAAACAAGAATGTACCTCACTTGGAAATTTCATTGCTTCAAAAACATCAAAAGTCACTTGTTCATCTTGCACCCGTAGAATGAGCTTTCCTTAAGCCGAACATCAATCAATGTTCTTCCGGGTTGTAAGGAAACGGTCTCCCCAATATCAACTGTACTTCTCTATCTTCCTCCCGTGTCAAGCACCACGAAATCTACAGGGAAAATAAATTTGTCAAGTTTAATTAAAACATCCTCAATTACCCCTCGAGGATATTTCACAGATCGAACCGCTAATTGTAGAGAGATTGAAGTGGGTTTCACTTCTCCCAGGCCTAGTTTCCTGAAAATAGAAAATGGCATCAAATTAATGTTGCTCCTAAATCACATAGGACTTTATCAAAATTGCAACTTCCTATAGTATAAGGTATAGTAAAACTCCATGGGTCTTTCAATTTCTGTGGCGCTTTTCTTTGAAGAACCCATTGCACTCCTCATTTAGCATGACGCTTTCATAATCTCCCAAATTTCCTCTTCTTTGATAGAATTTCCTTCATGAATTTTGCATACTTGGGAATTTGTTCCAACATCTCTGCAAAAGGAATGTTAATATGCAATTTCTTAAAAATATCCAAAAATTTATCAAATTGATTATCAATCTTTTTCTTATTCAATCTTTGAGGATATGGGATAGGAGGCTCATAATTCGCATTTAGGGAAGGTTGAACATCTTGGGATGTTGATGGCTTTTCTTTAGATTTTTCCATCATTTTCTCTGATTTCCCTTGCCATTCAAGTTCTTTCCTGCTTCTCAATGTGATAGCCTTTACATGCTCTTTGGGATTTATTGTGTCACTGGGCAACGATCCTTGAGACCTTTCTGCAATCTGCTTTGAAAGCTGCCCTAGTTGGTTTTGGATGTCCCTATTGATTGCCTCTTGATTTCTAAAATTTGTTCTTGTCTCCTCAATGAACTTTCCCAAAATTCTTCCAAATCTGTTTGTTTCTTCTCTTGGGGTTGGTAGGAAGATGATGGCTGTTTGAATCCCCTTTGGTTATTTCCCCATGACAAATTTGGATGATTTCTCCATCCTGGATTGTAGGTGTTCGAATATGGGTTATTTTGAGGTTTTTGGAAATTTGAAACATAATTTGCTTGCTCAGCATTTGGTGAAGCAAATGGATTTCCAGCTTGGCACTCAATAATAGCATGATTTCCACCACATAAATCACATTGTACAGTTGGTTTGGATTCGAATTTGGATGACAAAGAATCCATCTTTCTTGAAAGAGTAGCAACTGAGGCGACAAAAGCATTCACCGAATCAATTTCATGTACCGATCTTTGGTCTTTTTGCAATTACCCGCTTCTGAATGCCATTGATTATTGTTTTGCCATGATCTCTAATAACTCATGAAAGCATCCTCCGGTGTTTTTCCCATTAAAGACCCTCCCTTGTAGCATCAATCATTGCACGATAGTTTGAAACCAACCCATTATAAAATGTGAGACAGCCAAATTGGTATACCATGATGTGGCACTTCCTCAACATTTCTTTGAATCTTTCCCAAGCTTCATACAATGATTCTTGGTCATACTGTAAAAGATGTGATTTCATTCCTCAATTTTGCCGTCCTTAGCAGTGAGAGGAAAGAACTTAGACAAGAATTTCTGAACCAACTCATTCCATGTTGTAATTGATCCCGGTGGTAATGAATTTAGCCACTCCTTGGCTTTATCCCGAAGTGAAAAAGGAAAAACCCACAATCTTATAGCATCTTCAGACACACCATTTATCTTGTAAACATCACTCACCTCCAAAAAGTAAGCAATATGTGCATTTGGATCATCGTTTGACATTCCCCCAAACTGATTTGATTGAACCATTTGGATAAAGGATGGTTTTATCTCAAAGTTATTTGCTTGAACGGTTGGCCTCCTTATACCCGAAGTAGTTCCAAAGAACATTAGGCACGCATAATCCTGGCTCTATGATTTCCCCCTCCCTCAATAAATGGTGGATCCATAGTTGATTGTCTATTAGGAGGTGACGTTGAACGCCTTCTCTCTCGATTTAGACGCCTAAATGTTCTATCAATCTCAGGGTCAAATGGAAATTGGTTAAGGTTTCTTGTACGTCTCATACAACAATCCTACAACCAGAAAATTAACTAGCACAAAAACAACACAAAATTACGTTTTTTTTATGATAAATGAATTAAAAGAGCAAATTAAACAAAACTAAAAATGAAACAATGATAAAGAAAATTAACTTCAAATTAAAACTAAGATTAGGTAGTATCGATATTAATAAAATCAAACCATTCACGACAACGGCAGCGCCAAAAAACTTGATGCGTAATTTTCGCAAGTGTCTGAATCGTTCAAGTAATACAGTGTACAAAAGTCACGGATCTCGAACCAACGAGGAATGGCGTTACTTAAGTACCGAAATTGACTAACCCTAATTTTATTTGAAAACTGAATTGTTGAAATTGTTTTAAAAGAAAATTAACATAAAACTAAAGCAAATAACAAAATTTAATGTTGTTCACAAATGATTAAAAACGCTAAGGCATTTGATTTCACTAAATCAATTCAATCCGATTTCAAGTGATGTTATATGAGAATCAAAGTTAAAAGTGATGGTTGAAAAACCCAAACTTATCTAATAGTCTTTCTCAAGTTATATTAGAATTACTTATCTATGAAAACCGACTATATTTCTATGAAGATTTAATCACAAACAAGCACATTACGATTTATGGAATTTCTAGAATAACCACATACATCATGCATTAGTTCTCACACTCGCATTCAACATACGGTATTTATCACAAGAAGCGTTCATTACACATCTCCTCTTGGTCTCAATATAATGCAACAAATCATTTAAATCTTGATCAGAAATTTAAAAGCATTAAGCATGGAAATAAATACTCAACTTGAAAACAATGAATTCATATAACGATAACACAAGAAATCAGATTTTCATGATCTAACTACATCATAGCCTTAGCAAAAACGAATTAGTTCATAACGGAAATAAGAACAAACATATTCTCAATTGAATTCATGAACAAACAATCTGAATAAAATGCAGAAAATAAAAGCTAAGGAGAAGAGATGAAAAAGCTTTTGAAGAGGAAGACTTGGTAGCAACAATGGTGATGATCTTTCAAGCTTCTCCAACCTCTCTCTCCAAAATTTCCTTTTCTCCTGCAAAAATAACTCAATTCTGCTCTCTCTGTCATGGCCTCCTTCTCCATCATAATGTATATATAGGTCTAGGTTTTTGGAGGGCAATTTTGGAACAAAACAATATAAAAAAATGTTTTCGAACGAAACTCGCCGGCGGCTAAGTTATTCTCGCCGTGGCGAGATTTCTGGAAAACTTACGATTTCGGTTCCGCTAAATCTCGCCGGCGGCAGGATTATTGTGGCCAACGGAAAGATGCACTTGGCCGGCGGTGAGATGTATTTGGCCGGCGGCGAGATTTCTTTGGCCGGCGGCGAGATTGCTTTGCCAAAATCCGTGCTCTCGGGAAGATTTTCAACATTTTCTCCGTAAGGTTTTCGCCGGCGGCGAGAATATTCTCACTGGCGGTGAAATTCCAAATTTTGAAATTTTGTTTTCTTTTTCTTTTATTCAATCCCGATCATTGTACTTTGTCCCTAACTTCTCCAAAATCATGATTTTACCTGAAATTGCACTTTAAACACGAAATACCCGTGAAATGACATTTGTGGATTAAATAATCAAATAAACACAATTTGCACACAAATATCAACATTTAAATAATTACAAAAATGAAATAATTTAGCTTTTATCATGTGACACGTGGCATGCAGTTTGTACTCCTTAAACATAGCGTAACGTGATTCATTATCCCTAGCTACTTGTGTGGAATCTACGTGGTTTTTCTAGTTAGCTCCTTTGCTTGCGTGGCATACCACAGGGTAGATCCTAATTGATTCTACATTAAAAATTCATAAATAATCCATAAGAATTCCAGAAAAATCCCAAAAATTAGATTTTAACCCATTTTCACTAAAAGTTTATATTTTAATATTTTTGGCCCCAAAAATACTATTTATTAAATAAAAAATCAAATATTAATTAAATAAATGCGCCAATAACTCTACTTTCATAGAGTTATCACAACCCCAAACTTAACTTTTTTCTTGTCCTCAAGTAAAGCCAAGTATAACTAAATAAAATAACGTGGGTAGTATATTCATAAATATACTTCTATTAGTACATGCATATTTTAAGAAAACTATCCCTATAAAAAGTCATACAATCCTATGATAAGGAGGTTCACATATTCATCAATCAACATTCCATCAATACAAGGATATGCAAGATTTTTGAAAAATTGATTTATGTGTGTGTGCTGCACATGATATCATCCAAGTATAACTAAATAAAATAACATGGGTAGTATATTCATAAATATACTTCTATTAGTACATGCATATTTTAAGAAAACTATCCCTATAAAAAGTCATACAATCCTATGATAAGGAGGTTCACATATTCATCAATCAACATTCCATCAATACAAGGATATGCAAGATTTTTGAAAAATTGATTTATGTGTGTGTGCTGCACATGATATCATCCAATGCAGTCAAAAAATCAACCTATATAAGCATGCTAATCAATTCAATCTTAGAACAAGTCTCATAAGTCTATTTTTCACATCCCTCTCCACTAATATAAATATGTACTTAACTCAAGATCAATAAGGACTTTACATGGTTGTAATGTAAGGCTTAGGTGGGGGGTCAATAAATGAAGACATTTAGGCTCTTTCCACACCTTAGCTTTCTTTTTGTTCATAGTGCACTTTTTAACTGCAATTGAGCTTTAACTTGATATTTCAGTGCACCCACTTTTCTCATTCTTTTCATATTCTTTTATTCCATATCTCTTCTTTTTTTTTTGTAACTTCACTACACCCCAAAACTTATTTTCAATTCTATTTTCTCTTTCTTTAGAGGGATAATTATGTTATGAGTTTTGCTTCTTCTTTTTTCTTTTTTTCTACTTTTTTTATAAGGTGTATTACATTTCACCTTACTCTATAGCATAACACATGATTGCATTTTTTTTTCTTTTCATACAAGCTAAAGGTGCAAGGATAAAGGTAAAGCTTATTGGTTAGGCATAAAATGTGGCTTAAAGATATGAATGATTCTTTGTTAGGCTCAAATGGGTGCTACAAATATTAACTATGGTTAGCTTGACAAGCTTGATCAATCCAAATAAGGCCTAAATCATTTCTCTTGTTAAATACTATTTAGGATTTCGCCTCAAGGGATGATCAAATAGATTCTAAAACATGGTAGATCTCATCAACTCGCATAACTCACTAAAAACTTTTCTCATTAAGAACACCAAAATCAATCAGGAACATGTGCATAAAAATTTGAATCGATCCAATCAAAACTAGCAAGCATATCACATGATTAATGTAAATATCTTAGAAAACATGTTACATTCCTTATCCTTGTCATAACAACCAATTTTTATCATTAATTTCATATGTTTCATATCAAGCATGCATACATTTAGTTTCCATATATTTGTTAATTTCTACCCAAATCAGGATTAAAAACATCCTAGGAATTACAAAAATTCCCTAAAAATTTAAAATGCATAGTAGAAATATTAATGCAGAGAAGGAAGTTCTCTCCCCCAAACTTAAATTCCACATTGTTCCCAATGTGCACATATAAATATGAAAAAGGTAAAAGAAAAGAAAACTCCCTTAATCACGTCACACCACATCTATCATTGAAATGCTCATTCTTGTTGCACCATTACTCTCCACATTTATTCAAATACAAAACAAAAACAATGAAAATATAAGCAACATAATGTTGGGTTGCCTCCCAACCAGCATCACATTTAACGTCCTTGACTAGAAGGTCATATCAAGTCTTAAGGCACATCACTTTGTGTCCATTTACTTTTGAGTTTGCCTAGAAATAGCTTGAGTCTTGATTTGTTCAATAATACTTTATGTTTTGGTTCGCAAACACGGTGCTCAATTCTCTTCTCATGCCATATTTTTGTTTTCCTTTTGAACTTTTTGGAATTCTTATAAGCACTCCATTGTAACTCATCTAATTTATGTATTTCTAGCATCTTTTTCAACTCTCCATTGATTTCAAGGGGATTTATTTCCTATTTTTCTTTTGTAATAACAATTCTCACCACTTGAGGAACCTTTGGGTCTTAGTATTTAGTTATACCACTTATTTGTTTTCTCTTTTTTATATTATTTTTTAATAATATTTAGAGAGTAGACCTATATACATATGTGTATTTGGTGAGTTGTTAATTTTTGGCTCTTTTATGTTGGCTTAGGGAACCCCATATATTTATCTCTTTTTTCTACTAGAAATCAAGTATGAATGAAATAGACATAACTTTTAATTTTACTAAAATCATTTAATCTAAGAAATAAAAATAAGTATATATAATTTTCCATTAGATATTAAAATTCTAACATTTAATGCAAAACCTAGAAAGGTCATCTGACAATTTGAATTAATAAGAAAAGTGTTTAAAGGAGTAGAAAATTATATTATCACTCGAAATTAAGTGATTATAGGCTCAAAATATTCTCACAAGGTAATCCTTACTATTTTATTCCTAAACATCAATTTCGGGTTTATATTAATCTCAACATTCAATCATGAACACAAACTATGATAAAAAAAATTAATTATCAAAATATTCCATGACATGTTTAAGACATCAATCCATCAGTGTAAAAGACTCAATCATTCCCTTTAAATTAACTAAAAACATGATAATTTTACAAAAAAAAATTAAATTGAACCAAATTTTCACTAAATAACTAAAGATGAACCTAAAATAAAAAAGAATAAATTTAAACACATGTTTAATAAAATATTTTAAAAATGCCTAAAGTCATGTGTAACTTTTCTTCCACCTTAGAATCTACATTGTCTTTAATGTATAAAATGTAAATTAAAATTTAAGAAAAAGAAAAGAAAATTTACCCAAATTCTTTAGCTCAATGTGATGTGCTAAGTTGGGTGCATCCATCATTTCAAATAATTTAACTATATAGACAGAATGATGTGTGCTTCTCTTAAATCGCATCTAAAACAAACAATTATACTTCTAACATTTCTAAATGAAATAAACATAGATTCATATAAACATGAAATAAAGTAAACTAAAATAAAAAAATTACATTAAAATGAAAAAAATAAAATAAGATAAAAAACAAAAACAATTAAACTAAAATTTCATGAAAACAAATTGAAATAAAATACATAAAAATAATAAAAATCAGGCGTGGATATCAATCCTCCACATTGTCTAGTCCTAGTCCTTGGTCATCACCATGTCGGTGCTCGAGTGGTGTAAAAATAAAATCATATCCTTCATTCTCGAATTCTCTCAAATGACTAGTATGAATTTGAGATGAGAGAGTGTTAATCATTTCATCTCATGGATATTATGGTTATATTCACCCTGAACACAATGCAACCACTTGTATAGTCATCATGTTGGATAGTGTAGTCTTGGACACATATCTTCATTTAAGTTACCTCTTCTCTTAAATAATGAAATTCATCTTTCATGGACATCTTTGAAGAGGAAGCTACCATTTTATCACTTTTGGTTCCTTTAGTACCCAAGGTGAGTTCATGCATTTATGCTTGAGTCAATAATTCACCTCACCATTTGGATAATTCACTCCCACTTTAGCACACAAAGCTATAATGATTTGGGGGAAGAAATAACTCAAATGGTGATTGTTTGTAGGTAACCTTATCCATTGGTAATTATGTCTTTAACATCCACGGTCTTGTAGATACTATAGAAAAAAGTCATATAGCTTTTTTTATCAACAAAACTGTAGTGAGTGGTAGGCATGAGTCTAGAATAGACAAAATATTGCTAGATGTGGAAAACCTTACTTAAATGTTTGGCCTCAAAACCCTTGGATTTCCCACTGAAATATTCCCACTCAATGCCCTCTACTGCTAGACTTTCTATTACCTTAGTATAGTCCACATTATTCAAATAGTTTATGAACTCATCCTGGCCTATGTCCACAAAATCATAGTAAGAATTTATATCATATGGGCCAAACAGGACAATTACACCATGTACCTTTACTCGATTGTTGATAGTGTTGGGAACATTAACATAAAATTCCTTAATGATGGATTCAATAGCGACTTCTAATCCAAGTGCAGCTATAACGTCCATTATCCACTCAAAATGAAAATTTTGTTTAAGCTCAAATTCTAATCCTCTTTCTACAATAAATTTCTTATTGATTTTAGCATTCTTATCAATCTTGAGTTTGGCTACTACACTAGCAAACTTAGCACTATTATAGTCTACATGGACCTCTTTGTCCTTTCCTTTTTCACTTATATTTCTTTTATATGCCATTTAATTCTACCTATCAAAAATTAGGGGTTCATAGAAATTCAAACAATAGAATACTATAAATTAATCCAAAAAATTTCCTTTCTCTCTCTTAAACCAATTAGGGTTTGGTAGTCTTTTAATCCAAAATTTTAGAATTAATGCATACATATTAGAAAAATTAATCGAAGAATTGATTCTAAATTTTTTGGTCACTTACTTGTGTTTTTGCAAAGAAGACGAAGATTTAAGGAATATCCCTTGTAGAAGAAGAAGACTTGATGATTCTTGTTAGAGATTTCAAAAAATCTCTCAAAGAATGACTAGAAAAAAAATAGTAATAAGAGTATTGTGAAGAAATTGGAAGGATTGAAAGAAAAATATATGATTTTTAGGGAATTTGGTGTGTTTGTGCTGAGTGTTATCAATTCATGTGGGCTAGGCTAGTTTGAATTGGCCTAAATTAGCCCAAACTAAAATAATCAAACCCTAGCCTAAATCTAATTTAAGTCATGTCATGAATTGCCAACCCTAACCTGAACTAAAAAATTAGGCTGGACTAAACTAGCACGAATTGGCCCAAACTTTTATTTTTAAGTATCAATTGATCTTTTTAACTTATTTAACCCAATATTGATTTGAAATATTATAAACTTTCTTATAATTTTTAATCTAATTAAAATAATTAAAGTTTTGAACCAAATTTAATGCATTCTAACAATGTTAAACATTCAAATAACAATTTTGTTACAAGTTTTTACAAAATAAAAAAGAAACAAGTTTCAAAGCCATAAATATATTACAAAATAACTCAATGAGCCACTACCAAAACTAAAGCAAATGATTATTTTAGATTTGAACTTCATGTAATTTTGATTAGTGACAAAATAATATATTTACAAAAGTACCTAAGAAGAATAAAATTACAAGCTAATTTGACAGATGCAGAAACAAATTAGTGAACTCGTCATAAGTACTCTATATGAAATAATCTAAGAATTCAAAAGAAATTGTGACATATCTCATTTATAAATAAAATTTATAACTGCTTATATAATTAGTCACGTTTGTTGTTGATAAAATGTTACAAATTTTTTGTTAATAAGTGAATAATCAATATATTAAGACAAAAAAATTTACAATAAAAATAGTAAGAGAAATGCTTTTTATGATATGAATTAACAGACTCAGCACATAAAAAATAATAGAAATAGTACATAAAAGTAATTAGTATTATTTTTTTATTTTTTTTATTTCAAATCAACCCTAATCCAGTCCTAACCTAGCCCTAATTTTTTCATGTTCTTCGGCCAAGCCTAAATTGGGCACAAATTTAATTCCATTTGTGTTTGATTTAAATAATCGAGTTACAACACAAATTGCTAGCACAATTTTAAGAGATGAGAAAATTAGGGTTTGAGAATAGAAGTAAATAAAATGTGAGAAAAATGGGTTGGAATACTTAGGATTGTGCATTTTAGTGAAAAATTTGAACGTAGGCCGTGAGGCCAATAGTTATAATTCTAGACCAAATGTTCAGTAACACCAGGGATTGTGATGTATGAAAGCTCATGCTATGTCCTAAATTTGAATTCTTCTTAAGACTAAGTACTAAATTAAAACTAGTTACTAAGAAATTGTATTAAAATAAAAATAAAAGATAAGAAAGACAAATAAATAACAATAAAAGAAAATAAACAAATAAAATAAAATCAAAAGAAAGAAAAATAATTATGTAAAGTTTGTGAGTCTTGGTGTTATTTATGAACATAGCATTTGTATGTAATATTTGTTTGTAGGTGTGTCTTTCAAGAATATTTTCAAACCAAAAAACTATTGAGCCTCAAAATCACATATTAGGTATATCTTTGTTCCCTTGAACAATATATTTCATATTGGGCACATAAGAACATTGTTCAAATAGGTCACTTGATTGATCAAGCTTAGTTAAGACTGACTGAATTAAATTTTAATATGACTAGATTGATCGAAACATTAATTCAATCATCGAGAACTAGATCGATATAGATTAATGACTACTCAATGATTAAGTTAATGATTAGATCGATCCATTGATTTCACTAGATCTATCGAGCAACCATACTCAATTGGTAGAGCTAAGTATAGATCGATTGAGTTGCCAGATTTTTAAAATTAACCAATTTTTATTCAAGCCAATTAGTATTTTTACTATATTGTCTTTATGTTTTAAGCACTTTTAAATACTTCCAACAATAGTTTTGTAATTAACCTTTGACCTAGGGTTTCAACTCATGCTATTTAATTATATCATTTTTGTACTCATGCTATTTAATTATATCATTGGCTCATAATTTTTTCAACCACATAAGAACATTATTCTCTTCATCTTATTCTCTCTCTTATTTTGCTAAACCTATTCAAGTATGTTTTTTCATTGAGCAAATTTTTCTAACATTTATGGTTGTATTTAATGAATTAACAAGCCTATAATATTTGTGACATTCTGCTTTAAATTGATTATTCTAGGGTTGCTAGTTGATTTTGTTTTATTTGTTGATACGGTAAAACATCTAGTTAGGATTGTTCCTTATTGAATGTACTTTAGAACCCATTTTCACTTATGGTATTGTACTAACTTTTTAGGCCCCAGCCATATGGGTTCAATTAACTCGTGTGACTTGATTTCATCAAAACTTTGGTCCAAATTTGAACTCTTTTCTTATAGAGACTGTGATGAAAGCAACGAATTTAAGTAGATACTTGTGTGCATTACCTTGGTAGGTAGTTTGAGTCCTATCGTTGTAATTGGACCCTATGTTTTATAGTGAATAGTTATTTGGTTGGGTGGATTAGTGGATCAATGGTTTTCCTTTGAGGTCATTGATGTGGCCTAGATTGTTTTTACCTAAAAATCTTTGTGTTAATATTTATATTTCGGCACTAATTTTATTTACTCCATTACATGTCTGGCCATTCTGTGAATTTTTAGTTTATTATACTTTCATTGATTATCATTTCACAACCCTTTCTACCTAACACTATCCATAACTAAACATATATTTTTCTCTCAATTGGCATCAGAGCAAGTCATTAGATACATTTAGTATACCTAGGACCTTGTTATGGATCATTTAGGAGAGGATAATTCCACTACCCATGCACTTTACTTTGATAAATCTAATTACCCATATTGGAAGGCTCATATGAGAGCCTTTCTGGAGTCTATAGGTGAATGTGTCTATAATTCTATACTTATGGTTAGGAACCACCTACAGTTACCAAAGATAATCTAGTCACTCCTAATCCTAGGAATGAATGGATTAATCAAGGTAAAACTGATAGTAACTGGAATCAAAAGGGCATTAATGTTATTTCTAGTGTTGTGTTTATTGATGAGTTTTATCACATTTCTCATGTTGATACTGCTAAGCATACTTGGGATATTTTTTAGGTTTCCCATGAGGGAACCACATAATAAACGAACTAAACTTTGCATGCTTGGTAGTCAATTTGAAAATTTTAGGATGAAAGTAAATGAAATTTTCTCTAAATATTATATTAGAGTATATGATATTACAAACACCTCTGTTAATCTTGGAGAGAAAATTGATGATTTTAGGATAGTTTGATGAAAGTAAGGATGTGACACCATCAAAATAGAGGAACTTGTTGGCTCACTTCAAATTTTTGAGATGAGCTTTCAAAAACCTCCAAAGAAAAAAGATATCGGTTTCCAAACTGGTATGATTGAAGAAAGTGACAATGATGAGGAATTGGTATTCTTAACTAGATGATTGAACCAAATCCTTAACAAAAGGAATCCTCAAAACAAAGGACAATCAAGTTGCCAAAATGATCCGAATATGAGAGAATTCAAATCTGTAGGTCTGACGTTATGAAATCTAAAACCTAGGGACTTCAATATTTTGAATGTATGGTTTTTGGTCACTTTATAGTTTATTGTACAAACAAGAAACAAACTAGAAGACCTTTCAATGCAATACTTACTGACTTTGAAAATGTGATAACAATAATCTACTTAAAAGAGACAACAACTATTTGGCATTTAGTGCAACTTTAGGTAAACAATTCAGTAAGTCTGACATTGATTCAGATGATGAGGAAAGTGATGTTGAATTTTTACTCAAAAAATTTAATGTCACTAGTATTAATAAAATATTCATAGATTATGTAAGATGCAAAAGAAAAGTAGCTAAACTAAATGACTAACTTAAATCTTTTCAAATAAATTCCTCAATAATTTAAAAAAAGAGGGAAGTAGACTGCTTTAACATTGACATGAACATTACATACCACTCTTATACTTTTGACTATGTCTTTAACAACTGGATACTATGACTTATGCACTTACATATCTTATGAATCTAGTGATCGATGCTAACATGATCCTATTCACACACTTATTTGACATATATGTATATGACGTATGAAATTTATGATTGATCATATGAGTATTTAGGGACTCGGATAACCTTGACTATTAGAATTATGTATGGGGCTCTCTCTTATACTTTGTAAAATGATGCTATTAATAGACACCTAGTTTTCAGAGGGCTACCTATTATGATATGTGAAGCTACCATGGTGAGGAGAGATGAATACCTTACAACTAGCACGAAAGTCATCATTCTTTGTTTTTGGCTCTTGCATATTTCCTTAAAAATAATATTATCAAAGGAAAGAGAAAAATAATACAAAAGAAGTTACATCCACAAAAAGAAAGAGCCACATATGGTTATTTAAAAAGAAAATAAGTAACCAATCCCTTACAAAAAAGTACTAATACAAGAGAAGAATACAATATATATATATATATATATATATATATATATTAAAATTTTCTCTTTGTAAGTAAAATTTATTTTGTGTAAGTATGAATTTAATTATAATTTTTTTATGATAGGTGATACTTTTCCTTCAAATCCTTCATATATAATCATAAATTAACTAATTGACATACTATTGCAATTTTAATTTTTATCTCACTTTTGGTGACTTTTGATATGTCACTGTATGTATTAGTATATTTATGTGACTTGTCTACATATATTTATGTTGTCAATGGATAATCACACTTTAAACCAAATTAATTTCATCATTCGTATGTATTGTTGTAGTCATATTAAGCTAAGTCTACTACCCTCAATTAAAAAAAAGTTATATATCAATTTTCATAATTTTTTGTTTTATTCTAATTTATTTAAAGGAGTAAAACTTAGAGGGAGTTTATTCATTTTTGGTAAAACTATTGTTTTTAGCACTCTATTTTGATTACTCCGAGCTTTGAGAATCTATACTCCTACTTTTCATCATTAAATATACTACTTGCTTACTCAATGTTGTCTCTTTTAGAGAACATAAAATCGTGCAAGTATACACGGTCACAAGTAATAAAGATTTGTAAGTAAAGTATCATTCCCACGGAGATTTGTTACTATAGTTTGTTGAGTAATAAAATTGTATCGCTCTGATTTTATCCAAAACAATCGTTGACTTAGAAAAATACGAAAAGAGTTAACAAAATAAAAGAAATCTAGGATTGCAATTTTTCACCAAACTAATCCACTCAAATCGTGTTATTTTCTTTTGATTTATATTTTTTAGTACATTTAATTTGTCAACCGAAAACTTATATTTTTATCCATACATCTATTCCGAGCACCGTATAGACACACCTCGTTAAATTAATTCACTATATCTATATGAGAATTAAATTCACCAAGATTCATTACGTTATAAGTTTTCAAAAGGTCACACATACAATTAGGGTATATTCCTATCCTTCATCATACATGTCATTCTATCTACGAGCAATATACACAAAAATACCTCTCTCAAGTTTATTAATGTGCCACAAATCGTTTTGATAAAATTCGTAAATAATCAAAAAGCATTAAGCACAAGATAGAGTGAACAAATCGAACGTCTTATAAATCTATCAAAAAAATAATTAAAATCAAAGCTTCATAAATTCAGATCAAATGCAACCCTAGAAAAATTAAATTACTTCATTAATTTAAAATAAAAATTACAACAAGGAAATTAAGATGAAGAACACAGAAAATTAAAACATCACTTAAAACAAATATTTGGCACACGCGTAACACAACAGAAGCCAAAATGGCTTCTGCGTATTCCATAGTCCAACCCCCAATACCACAAAAATTCTACACTCCAAAAACTCCTAAACTCTATCATCTTATCTCCTATTTATAGCTAAAAAATACATCCAAAATAATACATTTTTTAAACACGCGTAAATAATTCTCATAGAAAATAATACCAGACATTTTTCTTAAATTCCACGTACACGCGTACGAAATGGAATATTATATTTTTTTATGCGTGCACGACAGAAACAGAGGGCGCCGTTTCTGATATTTTTAAATTCAATCTGCGTGCCACGTGTCAGCATCTGATTCGCTGCAAGGTTTACTATGGACACGTGGCAGCATATCTGCCTGTGGAGAAACGGGCGCACGATGGATTATCGCACGGGAGACAACGGCTCTAACGAGGGCGTGATCCTGCACGTGCGCGCTCATTGTAATATGCCACGTGTTGGAATATTATTGTTTTAAAGATAAAGTTGACACGTGGCTTCTTCTTATTCTGTAAAACACGAGGGCGCACACCGATTGGATGAACCACGTCGTAGAGGATTTTAAAACAAGTGGTTCGGTGCGTGGCAGCTTGGTTCCATGCGCTTCAATCTGGACCGTTCAACCGATCCAATGGTGATCGATGCACCTCGGGGGAAATTCTACGCAGCCGACATGTGGGTCCCACTCTGCACGCCGGCCTGCCCAGTAGGTGGGCCCCACTGGCACGCCGAGCCGCGTAAGCCGTGAAATCTGTGGTTACGCTCTTTTGTCGCGCTTGTAATACACTGCAACATCGTATCGTTTGGTTGTCTGATCGAACGGTCCGTGTCTTCTGGACTTAATGTTGTGCGTGACTTCCTTTTCCTGCACAGAATATAAATTTCTTTAATTATATTTTGACCCACAAATAAATTCCAAATTACATTTTAATCTTTCTTTAATCGCAATCAAGCCCAATTTTAATTTAAATTGTATTTTTGTCTTTTATAAATTGCAATTAAGCACTCATTTATTTGCAATTATATTTTTGGACAAAAACCTTTCAATAAAGTACATTTTCGATAAAAATTATTTAATTTTCTTAAAAATGTATTTCTTAACTTATAAAAGATGAATATTAATTTATTTAACTAAAATTAACCAAAAATGTAAAGAACATAGCAATTATAATTAATAAAATAGATGAAAATAACTATAAAATACAGTTATCACTCAACCTTTTGTTATTGCTTTATGATTATATTATTTATTCGTATAACAAAAAGTGGGAGAAAAATTAGAAAATTAATTAAAAAATCTACAAAAAAAGATGGCTAATTTAGGGAGAGAATTACTTTGAAAATATTTTTTAAAATATTACACATAAGGTGAGTTATGTTTTTAATTTTGATATTATGAATATATTTCACTTTTTACATTCTTATATATACTAAACTAATGAACAATAAGTCTTACAGGACAAATTGTTTGGAAGTTTTTGTTTTTGTTTTTCAATGTATACATAAGCTTTGAAGATTTAAGTGTAGATGGTTTCACCAAATCATAAAATAGTTCCACTATGTAAACTTTCACTTTTCATATGAGAATTATGCAGTAAGAGAGATATGTTGTCACATGAATATACCAAAGGGGGAGATTGTAAGGTTTGTGAGTGTTGGAAATATTTAGAAACAAAAATATTTGTATATTAGTTTCTAGGGGTGTCTTTCAAGAATATTTTTAAACCGAAGAAACTATCGAGTCTTAATGATCACATCTCAAGTATATCTCTCTTTCATTGCACGTTAAATTTCATATTAGACAAATAAGATCATTTTTTAAATAGGTCACCCGATCGATTGAATGGTGACTATATGATCGTGCTTAATTAAAACTGGTTAAATTAATTTTTAATATGACAAGATAGATTGAAGCATTAACTCGATCGATCGAGCACTAGATCTGTTGAGATTAATGATTTGATTGATCCACTTATTTCTAAATTAATTTTTTTACTATATCGATGGAGATTTAACAAGTTTGATTGAACTGTGCATAGTTGATCAAGTGGCCATACTCGATTGATCAAGCTAAATATAAATTGATCGAGTGGCTAGATTTTCAAATTTAACCTAATTTTTACTCAACCTAATTAGTATTTTTACTATATTGTTCTTATGTTTTTAAGCTCTTCTAAATCTTTTAAGGATAGTTTTATAATTAACTTTTGACCTAGAGTTTCTACTCATGCTATTTAATCATATCATTGGTTCACAATTCTTTCAACTATACAAGAGCATTGTTGAACATTATTCTCTTCCTCTTATTCTTTCTCTTATTTTGCTAAAAGTATTCAAGTAGGTTTTCTCATTGAGTTAATTTTTCAAGAATTTATGGTTGTGTTTGATGAATCAATAAACCTACAATATTTGAGATATTATGCTTTAAACTAATTGTTTTGGTGTTGCTAATTGATTTTTTTATCAGTTACTCTATTAAATCATCTAGATAGATTTGTTCATTATTGAATCTACTTTAAGACATACATTTGCACTTCCAATTGTATATGTTCGATTAACTCATATGACTTAGTTCATTGGAAAGTTAGTCTAGACCCAAACACCTTTCTTGTAGAGACTATGGTGAAAGTAATGGTTTGTAAGTAGACTACTTGGGCATTACCATGGTATCGTGTAAGTCCTAGCTTTCTAATTGGATCTCATTTTTATATTGGATAGTTAGGTGGTCTAATAGATTGGTGGTTTTTCTTTTAGATCATTGGTATAGCCTAGGTTATATCCACCCAAGAATCTATTGTGTAAATCTTTATATTACTACATTTCTTTCTTTATATGTGATTACATGTCTAACAATTCTACAAATTTTTAATTTATTATACTTTCGTTGATTATTGTTTCACAACCCTTTCTTGCTAACATAATTCGTAGCCAAACACATTTTTTCTCGCAAATTAAAACAAGCAAAAATAAATGGACAAATCACAAAAAATTAAAAAAATAAAAAAAATAAAAATAAATGTAAAAAAATAAAAAAAAAATAGATAAAATAAAATAATAAAAGAAAAAAAGTAATAGGAAACAAATTAATAAAATAAAATTTAATACACAAAAATACAAAGTAAAATAATTAAGAAAGAAATAAAATAAAGTTAAATAAAAATAATAAAAATAATTAATATTAGTAAAAATTAGTACCCAAAAAAATACTCAAGAGAAAATTAATTTAGCAAATAAATTAATAACTAAAGTTACGTTAATAAAATAAAAGAAGTTCAAATAAAAAGTAAAAATAAACTAAAATATTTTTTTTTATTTTTTTAGATATTTTTAAATTAAATTACTCACAAATATTTAAAATTTATTTTTTAAGAATTTTGATAATAAAAATTTAAAATGTTATTCTTCCCTAACAATAGTGCCAAAAATATAATAGCTAAATAATAAACTCACGTGAACGAACCACTTGTAAATTATGTTAATAAAATAAAAGAAGTTCAAATAAAAAGTAAAAATAAACTAAAATAATTTTTTTAGATTTTTTAAAATTAAATTACTCATGAATATTTACAATTTGTTTTTAAGAATTTTGATAATAAAAATTTAAAATGCTTTCTTCCCTAACAATAGTGCCAAAAATTTAATAGCTAAATAATAAACTCATAAGTGGACGAATCACTTGTAAAAAGTGATAAATAAACTCTTTCGGTCATTTTAAATAGGAATTATGTGATTTTAAATAATTCAACGAATCTCTTAAAAATAAAACAAAAAAATAAACCTAAATATTTTGTCACAATATTTGGTTTTAAAAATTCTAATATATTAAAATATAATTAAAGATAGGGGTATGATTGATTCAAACAATTCTAGGCATATAAACCATTAACAATTAATGGATAATTTATGGGAATAATTAACTAGTTAACCATATTTGTTTAGAATTAATTAGGTTATTAAATATATAAATAAAGGTTATTGATTTTTTTTATTTTTATATGAAAATATCCTTAAATAGGGTCAGATTCTTTGTTAATAAAACTAATTAATATTATTAGGTTTGAATAACTAACTATTTAGATTAAATTATGATTTATTTATAAGGAAATAAAAAACCATCTAAGTCACTACTTTAAGTAGAACACTTAATTTAAACTCTTAATCAATGAGTCAAACTTAGATACTACAACCTAACTTTCATATATAAATCTATTACGAAAAATATGTCGTTAATACATTAGTCAATAATAAACTTTGCAGAAATCTTAAATGAAGAAATAATCTTCTCAACTTATTTTATACATGGAAAAAAACTAATATTACGTAGTAATAATGAGCCAGATGCTCTTATATTTAATAAATGACAAGTAGATTTAAAATAAAATTTAGAATAATACATAAAGATTGAATATGTATATAAAATTAAATGAATACAAATAAGATCCACAATACCAATTAAAAGATAGACGTACGCATCCTACTCCATAACTGTGACCTTGATCCTTAATGTACTCTTTGATATATAGATATCTTTTGTAATTTGTGTGGTCTAGAATACCTCTAGATGATCTTCCTATTACTGTTATTGAATCTAACCTATTGTAAAAACTAAAGAAAAACAAAGTGGCAACTCTGAAAGCTAAAAATCCTAAGTTACTCATGATAGCACACCCTAAAACCTAAACATAACATATTATTTATAGTTGAGGTCGGCCAAAAATAGCTTCAGGATAGAAAACAAAATCACGTGCTGCAACTTAACACTTCCTTTGATGTAGTCCAAATTTTGTAATTATTTGACTCATGTTTACCCCAAATAGGTCACATTGTGGCCCAACAATTCTTTGTTGTGACATAGTACAAATTGCGTGAATATTGATTTTAAATATTGAAGAGTGTGTTGTGGTCTACTATATTTCATGACGCAGCCTACGATGCTCAACTTCTTGTTTTCATCCTTTTCCAAATTGGCTAGATTTACATGTAAACCTTACATGTATTATTCTTTTAATCTTCTAAAGTGCAAATGAGTGCTTTTGGTATGATTCTATATGTGGTGATGAATTTATCAATTTGATGTTAAAAGTACTTGAATATAATAGACTATGTACAAATAAACTATGAAGTATTAGTGCTTTTTAAGCACTATTCAGCATTGTAGCTCGTGCAGATGGATATATGCAATAATCTCTGGATTTTCAGCACATGTTTATCCAAACTCTTTCAGATTTATAGATTAGCATTTTTAATGTTTTAGATCCCTACAACCTTATCCTAACTAGTTGTAGTTACACTATAACACTTTTACTATAAATATGTAGTTAGGGTTAATGATAAATCTATGAAAAATAGACTTATTCATCCAGTTCTAAACCACATATTTCCTTGTTACATATTAAAATATAATGAAAAAGCTTAGTTTGTGTTTCATATGGTAATGTACGTGAAAAGATTTCAAACAGATCAAACATAGGAAAAAATGAGGACAAATATAGAATTATAGTTTTCGATCGGTTAATCAGGAACATGATCGATCGAATTTTTATAATTGGATCGATTGAAAAAGAATTGGATTGATAGAAGGGTCATTTCTATGAAGAATAGGCTCGATTGATTCAACAATGATGATTAAAATGCGTCAGCACTATATTAAATCCCAAATTTCAACTCACTTATTGGATCAAAGTTACACAAATTAATCTAATAAGGATCAATTTCAACCTAGTTAAATCACCATAGGGAGGTAATAAAAAAATACACAAATAAGAATCAGATCCTTAGAAGCTACCAAGAAGAGAATAGAAGAGAAGAAGTTCAAGAGGAGATTAAAGGAGACACAACTTTGTGAAGGATTGAAGAGAAAATTAGTGCTACAAATTAAGAGATTGAGTGTATCTCTTCTTCTTCTCCTTTCTTTATCAATTGTATCATCTTTCTATATGAAAAATCTGAGCTTTAAGAACATAATTATGTCTAGTTAATTTATTAAACTAGAGGTCTTATGAACCCAATTTTCTACATGTGATGATCTAATATTTTACCCCAATTGTTATTACAATTCAATTATATTATTTAACCTGATTTTTATGCTATTGATTGTTTGGCCAACAATTGATCTATGGAGGCAGTTAAATAGATTTGAGAAAAATATTTAATTGTTTGTCTTGATTAGATAACATGCATAGTTTCTCGACCGAGATGTACTATTCTTACATGTGTGATCTATAATTGATGAACTTAATGAGTAGTATTAAATCTAATTGATAAAAGAGTATAATTAGGTTAATTACTATATGTTGTGTTGTGTACTTGAGAGGGGAATGCATATTAGGTTAGATTCAATTGATCATATAATTGATTGATGATTATATTGGGAGGAATTTTAGTGATTCACATGGTAGGAAATTGGGGAATTAATGATTCCTAGATCATTTTCTCATATATCTTCATAGTTTTTGAGTCTTATGATTTAATATTAGTTGTTATTTATTTTTATAATTTTCTATTGTCTAAATAATATTCCTCATAATTATATCGATAGTAAGTTACAAGTTACAAAACTCCTTATGGGATTAATATTTGTACTTAGGTACATTATATTACTTGCACGTGACATATACTTGTGGATTGCATTGTATTGATCAAGTTTTTTGGCATCATTGTTGGGGAATTTAATACTTATAAAAAATATCAATAATGGTTATTATTATACTAGTTTGGACCTTTTGGTTTTTGTTTTAGTATCTATATTGTATGCCCAAGTTGACAAGTGAAGATCTTGTTTCTTTTGATCCAGAAATAGACAGAACTTTGCTTCACTTAAGAAGGGAATAGTTAGCACAAGATTAATTAGGGGTTATGGCAGAACAAAGGGATCAATTAGCTATTGTGGTCCTTAAACCTTTATGGAATTTTACAGTCCCATAAGTACATAGAGCCTAA
Organism: Hippophae rhamnoides; assembly: GCA_033030585.1. Lineage (NCBI taxonomy): Eukaryota > Viridiplantae > Streptophyta > Magnoliopsida > Rosales > Elaeagnaceae > Hippophae > Hippophae rhamnoides. The sequence goes on along the minus strand of CM065431.1, from coordinate 26,505,265 downwards.
TCATCTATCAATAGAATGGGAATTAATGCTAACAATTTCAAACTTAAGCTAGGAGTCATTCAAATGGTACAAGAAAATCAATTTGGAGGGTTAGTCAATGATGATCCAAATCTTCACTTCACTTTATTCTTGGAAATATTTGACACCTTCTAGATGAATGGTTTATTAGATGATGCAATTCACCTTCATTTGTTTCTTTTCTCACTGATGGATAAAGCTAAGACATGGTTATAGTCAATACCTACTGAGTACATGGGATCAATTGGCTAAAATATTCTTGGCAAAATACTTCCCACCTTCAAAGAAAGCTAAGCTAAAAAATGACATCACTTATTTTAAGCAATTTGAAGGGGAGTCACTTTATGAATCTTAGGAACACTACAAAGTGTTGTTAAGAAGATTCCCTCACCATGGTCTTCTAACTTGGCTACAAGTGCAACCATTCTATAATGGATTAATAGGACAACCAAGGACCATAATTGATGCCATAGTTGGAGGATCTTAATGAGTAAAACTGAAGAGAAATCTTTTGCATTACTTGATGAGATGGAATCTAATAATTGCTATTGGCCTATGGAAAGGGTAAACCCAAGGAAAGTGACTAGAGTAGTAGATGTAGAGACAATAACAACATTGCAAGCTGAAAAAAATGCTACGCTTTTTCATTTAACTAAGAAGCCATTTAATGGAAGTATAGGGGTAAATATGGTACAAAGCCCATATATGGTGTATGATTATTGCAATGGAACTCACTCTACTGAGGCATGTGGGAACCTTCTTGAAGTAGTAAACCACGTTAACAATTAAAACCACCAAAAAACCCATACTCAAACACATACAACCCAGGAGGAGAAACCACCCAAATTTCACATGGAATAATAACATTAATCTAGGTGTAATAAATTCAACCATCAAACCTTCCCACAACTAGGATTTCAACAACAACAAGTCCAAGAGAAGAAGCCATCTAGTAAGGAAAACACTAGTGCTTTAATGGGAATGATGAAATACTTCATCCATTCAATAAATACAAAAGTGGATCATAAAGAGTCTACTTATGGGGCTTCTATTCAAAATTTGGGGATTCAAACGGGGCAATATGCCAAAATCATAAGTCAAAGGCCTTAAGGTAACCTTCCAATAAGCTTGAAGAGTGGTAAAACCTTAGAAGAAAAGGAGGCTAAAACAGATGAGGAAAAAGTGGACAAAGAGAGTACTAAAAAGGAAGTGATTCAACCAAAGAAGAGTAACCTCTACAAACCCATTATTCCCTTCCCTCAAAGACTCCAGAAGAAAAAAATTAGAAAATCAATTTTTAAAATTTTTGGATGTCATCAAGAAGCTACATATAAACATACCATATGCAGTTTCACATGAACATATGCCTTCATAGGCCAAATTCATGAAGGACATTATATCTAAAAAATGAGGCTTATAGGTTTGGACATAATGAGACAATAACCTTAACTGAAGGTTGTAGTGCTATCCTTTAGAGAAAGCTACCATAAAAACTTAAAGATTTGAGTAGATTTAACATCCTTTGCACCATTGGGAATATAAATGTTGGCAAAGCATTATGTGCGTTACGCACAATCATTAACCTTATGCCACTATCAATCTTTAAGAGATAAGGGGTTGGTAAAGCCAAACCCACTTTAGTAACATTACAAATGGTAGATAGGTCAATCAAGTAACCCCAAGGTGTTATAGAAGATGTGTTAGTAAAAGTAGATAAGTTCATATTTCTGGTAGATTTCATTACACTATACATGGAAGAGGATCGCATCATTCCTATCATACTTAGTTTCCCATTCCTAACAACCGAAATAGCACTCATCAATGTAAAAAAATATGAGCTTACAATGAGTGTGCAAGATGAATAGGTAACATCTAATATTTTTAAAGAAATTAAATTTCCTGATATTTATAATACTAGTGATTGCTTTAAGATAGATGTTACTAATGAATTAGCTAATGTTGTACTTTATAACATGTGCCCTAGTGATGCTTTAAAATATATTCTTGTTAATTCTGTGAACACACATGTTGTTGAACACCATGACAATCACATAGGCACACATTCAAAAATTTGACACATGATACTATGAACATTGAAATAAATTCATTAGAAAACAATTCAACTTATTTTAACGACAAAACTATGAAATCTAAGATGCGAGTTGATATTATTAACTATGCGAACTATTTGGAGGCTATGCCGCCCATGTTTCTATCTAATGCAATTGTAGAGTGTCAGGAGAAGGTTCTAAATTCAAACCATCTATTGAAGAGCAACCAAAATTACAACTCAAACCTTTTCCCTACCATCCCCTATTGTTGTGTGTTTTACAACACAGAAAATCGTGCAAGTATACACGGTCACAAGTAATAAATATTTGTAAGTAAAGTATCGTTCCCACGGAGATTTGTTACTATAGTTTGTTGAGTACTAAAATTGTATCTCTCTGATTTTATCCAAAACAATCGTTGATTAAGAAAAGGTTTAAAAATAAAATAAAAGAAATCTAGGATTGCAAATTTTCACTAAACTAATCCACTCAAATCGTGTTATTTTCTTTTGATTTATATTTTTTAGTACATTTAATTTGTCAACCAAAAACTTCTATTTTTATCCATACATCTATTCCGAGCACCGTATTGACACACCTTGTTAAATTAATTCACTATATTTCTATGAGAATTAAATTCACCAAGATTCATTACGTTCTAAGTTTTCAAATGGCCACACATACAATTAGGGTATATTCCTATCCTTCATCATACATGTCATTCTATCTACGAGCAATATACACAAAAATGCCTCTCTCAAGTTTATTAATGTGCCACAAATCGTTTTGATAAAATTCGTAAATAATCAAAAAGCATTAAGCACAAGATAGAGTGAACAAATCGAACGTCTTATAAATCTATCAAAAAAATAATTAAAATCAAAGATTCATAAATTCAGATCAAATGCAACCCTAGAAAAATTAAATTACTTCATTAATTAAAAATAAAATTACAACAAATATAGAAAATTAGAAGAAGAAATGAAATTAAAACATCATGAAATGAAAATATTTGGCACACGCAGAACACAACAAAAGCCAAAAAATGGCTTCTGCGTGTTATGCAGTCCAAAACCGAACAACGCAAAAATTATAAAACCCAAAAAAACTCCAAAAAACTCTTAATTCTATCATCTTATCACCTATATATAGCTACCAAAATACATCGAAAATAATAAAATTTAACACACGAGGGAGAGAAAGAAGTTTGGGACAAATAATAAATTAAAACGCGTGGGGGGACAAAATGTATCAAAAACGCGTTCAAAATGTGAATGGAGATGCTGCGCGTTTCTGTTTTTATTTTCCTTCCACGCTGCCACGTGTCAGCGTCTGATTCACTGAAAATATTTCATATGGACACGTGGCAGCTTCTTATTGGATGCGGGAAACGTGCGTAGGAGACATCAGAGCACGGAGACAACGGGTACACACGGGCTTGATCCTGCGCTTTCGCGCTCATCGTAACATGCCACGTGTCAGTACATGATTAGATGAAAGTAGAGTGGGACACGTGGCATTTTCTGATTCAAGGTAAGGATTCATGCTGACAGGTCGAAGCTTCTAATTCGCTGAAACTCCAGTTGCACGCAGAGATCAACGCACGGGATCAGAGGCGCGCGTAAATGGGGGATAGCGGCTGCATACATCAGACACGTGGGTCCCACTCTGGCACCGAGCCCCATGATAAAGAATCTGCACCAACGAGATTTTGGTCGGGCATGATCTGAAAGCGCGAATCGTAGCCGTTTCTTCTCTGATCGCACGGTCCACGTTTGGTGTGTGTTTTATGGCGCATATTTCTGCTCATCTGCACACAAAATTAAGCTTTCTTAATTTCATTTTGACCCACAAATATATTTCAAATTACATTTTCAACTTTCTCTAATTACAGTTTAGCCCTTTTCTATTTTAAATTAAATTTCTAAACTTTTAATAATTAAAATTAAGCCCGATTTAAATTTAAATTATATTTTTGACTTTTATAAATTGTAATTAAACACTCTTTTATTTGAAATTATATTTTTGGACACAAATTTACAATTAAGTACGTTTTCGATACAAATTATTTACTTTTCATAAAAAAATATAAAAAATAGTAAATACTAATTTATTCATCGAAAATTAACTAAAAACATTAAGAACATAGCAATTATAATTAATAAAATAGGTGAAAATAACTATATAAAATACAGTTATCACCCATCAAGTGGGCAAGCAAAAGTGTTCAATAGAGGTAAAAATAATGCTACAAATAAATAAATTGGATGAGCCATGGTGGAGTACTTATGAGAATGCCAAGCTGTATAAAAATAAAACAAAAAGATTGCATGATAAGAAAATTGTGCACCATCTTATTGAACGGGGACATAAATTTTTACTAAACAACTCAAAACTTAACTTGTTTTTGGGCAAACTCAAGAGTAAATGGTGAGGTCCATTCACCATTACTAATGTAACAAACCATAGAGCCATTGAATTGAAAAAAAAGAGAGTAGTTCATGGTTAATGGGCATAGAATAAAGCAATATCATGGAAATCCACTACCAAATGAAAACGTTGTGATGACCTGAGTGGATGCATCTTAGGAGAAAATATGAATGTCTATCAAAAGAAGTTAAACGTAGTCCTTGTTGGAAGGAAATACAATGTTATTTTACTTATATGTTTTCTATTTTCTAGGTGAATAAATATGGAGTATGATGGCATAACAATGATTGAGTAGATTCAATTATAGATGTGGTGTGCCAACGCTAAGGGAGCTTTCTTTTCTTGCACTATTTTTCATATTCATATGAGCACATTGGGGACAATGTGCAATTTAAGTGTATGTGAGGGAAATTCGTTTTTTACTTTAGTGTTTTGTATGCATTTTTATTTTTTAGGATGTTCTTTTATCATGATTTTTGTAGAAATTGATTAATACATGGAAACTAAATGCATACATATTTGATACGAAATATACGAACCCAATGAGGGAATTGGTTGTCATGACTAGGATAAGGAATATAACATGCTTTCTAGTTTTGATTGAATTGATTGTGAAATCTACATGTGACAAATGTTTAGGTCTTTTTGATGATGAGTCACAAGACATGCATTAAAAATACCGATCTTGCGAAATAACCTTTGTGGTTTTATTATTTGTAAAACTCTCGCAAGTGCACGAATCATTTTATAGCAAATGATAAGTATACTCCCAAGGTCGATCTAAGGAAGGAATATATATGGTTTTTAATTTATTATTCAAAATCTTAAAAAACGAAATTAAATCCTAAACATCATGTTATAGTATTTTGGTTTGTTTGTTTTCTAATCTAATAACATAAAAATAAATGTAGATATAGATATAGATTCAATAAACAATAATGAAAATTTTATCATTCATAACAATGGAGTAATTAAGTTAATTATGCATTCTCATATTATTTAGGTTATTAAATATATAAATTGATATTTGTTAATTTTCTCTTTTTGGTATGAAAGTGTTCTTAGGTAGGGCCCAAATTCTTTTGCTTAATATTAACTAACTAATATCTTTAGGGAGGGCCTATTAATTAATTCAATCTTAAATTTCAGCTTTATTTCTAAGATAATAGAAAACCATCTAATCACAGTTTTAGGTGCAATCAAATAATTAGACATTATTCAAGGTGTTCAAATTAAACCTAAAAATTTAATTATCAAAGTACTAACTTTCAAAGTTTAAAACCAATACTGAAAATATGTCATCAATACATTTTCGAATAATAGTTCTTATAAAAAAATTTTGAAATAGAGTTTCACTCTAACTACCTGGTAATTGTACCAACAAATAAAAGAGCACTACTCTAAATCAGATCGGATAATTAAACCTTAAAATTTAATTTTCAAATTTAAGTTTGTAATGAAAAATATTGTATTTCTCTCAACATCCTTAATATAAAATCTTGAATAAAAACAAAATCAATTTATTTTATGGAAATGTTTTACCTATTTAATATTTTACAAGCATAACAACGTTATACTTATATCATATTTACAAATAGCCAGTCATGTTAAATTTAATCACAAATAAATTAAATATAACATATAATAATAAAACATAAAAAAATAATTGTAAAGAATCCTTACAACAATTTGATGTTAATTCTGTTGTTGGAAAACCTCCAAACGAATTTACATATTTTCTTATTGAATCAAAAACTAAAAATTTATAAAAACATAGCTAGTTCTTCTCAAAAATAAAAAAACTTAAAAACTAAAAACTAAAAACTAAAAACAAAAAACAAAAAGAAAATGAATTTGGACGCATTTGGATAGGTTGGCTTGCGTATGGGGCACAAAATTCTCAGTAGATGGGCGGTTGATGTGTGCGGGACAAGGCAAGGAGTGTGCTGGCGCATGTGCAGAACGACGGGGATGAATTGCTATGCACGGGACTCGGCGCGGATGGGTTGGTGGATGAGGGACTCGGCAGGAATGGGCGGCTACACACTAGCGCACGTGGGACTCAGTGCAAATGGGTTGATGCGCACAAGCTTTCTACCATTTTAACATTTTTGAAAATTTTGATCCATTTTGTCCAAACAAAAATTCATATTTTTGACTTTTCCTCATTTATTTTCTCAATATATTCGTGATGTATTGCCTTAAGTATTTTTCTTCATGTCTTTAAGCTATTTTTGAATGAAAATACCTAAAAAAATACCTGTGATTCTGAAAAGACAAATTTATATAAATCTATTTAATCAATTAAAGTACATTAAATCATGATAATTTTAGTGCTTTTAGGCACTCATCACAACCCCCAACTAGCTTCTTGCTAGTCCCTTAGCAAGAGAAGCGATAAAAACTAAAAATTAAACTATCCTAAATCACTTCTGTAGATTAACACAGTTACATTTAGCGTATGCAACAAGCCTCTAAATCCTTAGGTTGCCCAAGTGGACGAGTTTAAGTCTCATGAGGGTTTTCAGTAATGATACCCACAAACATTAACAAAAAAATGAAAACAAAATAGAACAAATGAAATAAGAAGTTAACTAAAAAATAAAATAAAAAGAATAAAGAAATGAAATATATTATTATATATGAATTCCCTAATTATTAGAATATCTATCAAAATATCATATAAAAATAAATACAAAAAAAGCAAACATAAAAAATATATACACATAAATATAATTATATGAGATTGATTGTAATTACTTATAATAATATGCCAAATAATTTGAGTTGATTTTCAGATGTCCCTACATTCAGTAACATTTATCCTTAAACATTTATTAGCATTATCAATATTAGGGGGTTCAAATTCTTTAAAAACTTCAAATATTACTTGTTCATCTATCTATCTCATTCTAAGTTTACCTTTTTGTACATCAATGAATACCCTTCTGGTTGCTAAGAATGGATGACCAAGTATGATAGTAATGTCACTGACCTCTTCTATGTCTAGCACAATGATGTCCGCTGGAAAGATGAATTTGTCTATTTTTACCATCAAATCTTCTACCACACCCTGAGGTCTCTTAATAGATCTATCTTCCATATGTAATGTTATTAAAGTTGGTTTTGTTTTACCAATCCCCAATCTCTTGAATACTGATAATGGCATGAGGTTGTTGCTAGATCCCTATTAAAGCATTTGTTTTGTCCTTAGTAGGTGCCTTCTTTTCTTAGGCTTGTGATTGTTGTGATTGTTGAAAACCAGGTGGTGAAAATGATTGATGGTTGAATTGATTACCACCTTGATTGTTGTTATTACTCCAAGAGAAATTTGGATGTTGTCTCCATCCTGGGTTATATGTGCTTGAGTATGGATTATTGTTTCGGTTCACATTTCCCACACAGAATACGAATTCAAGATTATTTGGAAAATTTTCAAACAAATTAGCTCCTCCACAAAACACATATGACACTATTGAATTTTGGACCTGGTTTATACTCGCTGGTTAGTTTTAAGCATGCAAAAGATTAACCAAAGATGAAACTTAAGTTGAAAATGTTGTGATATCATTTTCATCATACATTCCAACTACTCTTCTTGTGATTGCCATTCTGTCCATTGGCCATTAATAATTATTGCTAGCCATTTTCTCAAGTAAATCATAAGCTTGATTGTAAGAATTGGCTAGCGAAACTCCATTAGCAAATGCATCTACAATAGTTCTTGTTTAAGCATTGAGACCATTGTAAAAAGTCTCCATTTGTATCCAAGAAGGAATACCATGATAAGGACACTTCCTTAGCAATTCCTTGAATCTTTCCCATGCTTCATATAAAAATTCTCCTTCATGTTGTTGGTAGGAAGTAATGTCATTCCTAAGCTTGGAATTATTTGTTGGTGGGAAGTATTTCATCAAGAATTTCTCCGCCAAACCATTCCAAGTTGTAATGGAATTAGTTGACAAAGAGTTTAGCCAAGTTCAAGCACGATCTTGTAAAGAGTAAGGGAACAATCTAAGCCTAAATTGAACTTAAATGAATCTACAACTTCAATAAGCAATCTAAGATGAAGATAGGATTTTCTATTGGTAATCCGTTGAATTGTCCAATTTTTTGTAGCATTTGAAACATCACTCACTTTAGTTCAAATTGTTTAGTTTGAATATTTGGCCTTATAATACTTGGATTCAGCCCTTCCAATGTAGGTATTACATATTCATTTATAGCTCTATCTCTATCATCAATCAAAAGCATTTGATCGTTCAAGTTTAGCTCATTATTGTTTATTTTTAATGGATTAGCCATTTTCCTCTTTGGTGACATGTTTTCTAAATAATCTCAAAGTACGCTCAATTTCAAGATCTAAAGGAAAAATTTCTCCCTCACAAACTCTACTCATGCAATAGACTAACCTATGTTTCTACAATAGTAAAAGATATGTCTCAATAAAAACTAAATAAAACAATAAAATAATAAACAACTAAATAAATAAATTAAAGTTAAAATTAAAAATAAAAAATAAAAAAAATTAAAGAAACTAAATAAACTAAATAAATAAATAAAATTAGTAAAATAAAATAACTAAGTTCAAATCAAAATTAAAGTAAAGAAAAATAAATTATAAAAAAATAATAATAAAAAATTATTAATTTTTAATATTTATAATCCCCGATAACAACGGTGTCAAAAACTTAATCGCCACACACAAAGTGTGTGCAATAAATATGTAAGTATATGTATCATAACAAATAATATAATGATAAGAAAAGATCATTTTTTAGAGATTATTTTATTAAAAACTAATTTTTAAGAGTAAAAAAATAAAAATCGATTTTTTTTGTATTTTTATATTTTAAGGAAGCAAAATTAAAATAACTGAAAGTAAATAGCAATAATTAATTAAATCAGATTTGGTAACTAAGAAGATATATGGGAAAATATCTAGGAATACTTAATCCCCCAATTTTCTAAACATACGAATTGCTAAAATCCCCAAATATAATTATCAATTAATTATATGATCAATTGAATCTAATATAGCATATATTCCTCTCTCAAGTAAACTATACACCATATAGTAATTAATTTAATCACACTCTCATGCCAATTAAATTGCATACTACTCTTTAAGTGCATCAATTATGGATCACATATATAAGAATTATATATCTCTGCCTAGAAACTATGCATATTATTTAATCAAGACAAAAAATTAAATAATTCTATCAAATCTATTTAATTTCCTCTATAGATAAATTGTTGACCAAACAATTAATAGCATACAAATCATTAAAATTATAATTTGGGTAAAATATTAAATCATCACATGGTGAAAATTGGGTTCATAAGATCCCTAGATTAATATATTAATTACTTATAATTGTGCTCATAAAGAAAGACATAAAAATTGATAAAGAAAAGAGTAGACAAAGAAATACAATCAATCTCTTGAATTGTAGTGTTAATCTCCTCTTGAATCTCCACTAAAATTGCATCCTCTCTTGAATTTTTCTATATTTTTCACTCTTTTTAGCTCCAAAAAATGACCAAAATTATGCTAATGGAGGCCACTTATGGTTGGAGTGATTAGGGGCTTAAATATTTCTCAGGTGCAATCTGGACCGTTAGATCAACTTCAGATCAACGGCTACGATCAAAACAAGCAAAACTGATAGTCCTAGCCAATCACAACATGACACGTGGCATCATAAATTCACAAGGCGAATCAGGGAGCAACGTGTGGCAAGGAAGACTAGTCAGAGTCAATGCTTGTTGAGTTAATGACATATGGCATGACGTGATTCATGGAAACGGATGGTGTGGTGCATGGGTGGATTGACACGTGGAGCAATGGCGTATTGACATATGGCAACACATTTTGACCAAGCCCGAACTTGGATTGAACATCGTGTTGACATGTGGCACACATTTAATCCTCCTTATATGTAGTGTAACATGATTTGTTGTCCCTACTTGCATGGCATCCGTGTGGCTTTCTCAATCATCTCCTCTACTTTGCATGGCATGACATGTGACAACTCTTGATTGGTCTTATGTTAAAAATTTATAACATATCCCAAAAAATTCCAAAAATTATTTTTTCACCCCTTTTCACTAAAAAGTTTATATTTTAACATTTTTGGCCATAAAATAGTATTTATTAAATAAAACAAGTAAATATTAAGTAAAAAGGTGCGATAATGACTCTACTTTCATAGAGTCATCAAACACCACAGCTGGTGTGTTAGGACTTCCACCCCAACAATGTTTAATTCCAGCTTCAACCGCTCAACCAATGACCTTTCATCGAATTACCAACCAAGAAGCACCTAAACTTTGAGAAAAGGGATTATGTTACTACTGTGATGAGAAATTTATTGTTGGTCATTTCTGTGCATGGCCATAACTATTTATGATGGAGGATTCAACCCAAGATCACATAGATGCCTTTGAAGAAACCCTACTAGAGTCAGAACATCACGAAGTGATACTTGAAATTTCCTTCCATTCCATAGTACACATTGAACACCCACAAACCATGTGCATCATAGGAAAGCTGGAAAATAAGAAGGTATTAGTACTGATAGATGGAGGTAGTACACATAATTTTATTGATCATGCCTTAACTTCTTAGTTTGGATTGATCATAGTCAAGGGTAAGAAACTAGAGGTAATAATGGCTAATCATGAGAAAATAGAATGCACTGGGCAATGTTGCAACTTCACCCTCATCACTCAAGGGATCAGCCTTAGCATTATCTACCTATGAGAAGGAAATGATAGTTGTGATTAAGGCCATCAAGATATGACATCCATACTTACTTGGAAGACTATTCACAGTGTGCACTAATAAAAAAAGTCTCAAGTACCTACTGGAGCAACATATCACAACACCAGCGCAAGCGCATTGGCTCCCAAAAATTCTTGGTTATGACTATAAAATGAGTACAAACATGGTTTAGAAAAATTAGGGTGTAGACTCCTTATCCCATATGGTGGAGTTCCAATTTGTATCTTTCTCTTAACCCTGAGCAAATTGGTGACCTATGCTAAAAAAGGAAGTCCAATAATACTCTTTTTATGAGAGACTCCTAGCCAAAACTTCCTCTTCATATGTCCACAAGATTTGTCAATGTGATAAGGTATGGGATCAAGGGATAAAATGTGTATTTAAGCTCACAGTCTTCCTTAATTCCACATATATTAGCTGACTACCACTCATCTACTATTCGGGGCACTTTAGGTTTCACAAAACCCTCTCTCGTATCAAATAGAATTTATGTTGGTCTAACATATGCAAAAGGGTGAAGGAATTCTTACGCTTTTGTGATGTACGCCAACGGTTCAAGACTGGTTGTATGAAACCAGCAGGATTGCTGCAACCCTTACCGGTTCCTACCAAAATATGGGCTAAAATCTCAATGGATTTCAATGAAGGGTTACCACCCTCAAAAGAAAATACTATGATCATAGTAGTCGAAGATCGCTTGACAAAATATGCCTATTTCATTGCCATGAAACATCTATTCACTGCAATGAATATGGCTAAGGAAATTATAGCCAATGTAGTACACCTACAAAGCATTCCAACATTCATAGTGAGCGATCGAGATAAGGTATTCATCATTTCATTTTGGCGAGCCTTGTTCTAGCTGTAAGGAACCAAATTATACATGAGCTTAAGCTACCATCCCCAAATAGACAACCAGATAGAGGTTTACAATGACACTCTAGATCAATATTTACGTTGCTTTACTGGTGAGCAACCTAGGCAATGTGTTGAGTGGATACCCTAGGCTGAATTCAACTATAACACCACAACACATTCCTCCACCAAAATGACTCTCTTTGAAGCAATTTATGGCATTTCATCACCATGTCTTTTAGCTTATGTTCTAGGGACCTCCCACATCCAAGAAATGGATGAATACCTGCATAATCGAGACACTATGATACATGACTTGTGCCATAACCTTTTATAGGCTCATAATTGAATGAAATGTCAGGCTAATCAACACTAAAGAGAGAGATCTCTTTTGAAGTGGAAGATTATATGTACCTAAACTCCAACCTCATAGAAAAATTTTAGTGGTTTTTTGCTCTTCCATGAAACTCGCTCCACATTTCTACGCTCCTTACAAAATAGTAGCTCAGATTGGTATAGTAGCCTACAAGCTGGCCTTACCTCCTAATTCCCAAATTCACACTGTCTTCCTTGTCAGTCTGCTCAAAAAACACTTGGGACCCTACACACTAACCCTTCCTCAACTTTCCCCAATATCAAAAAATTCACCTGTGCTTCTGAAGCCATTTTGGCTCGAAGAGTGATCCAAAAAGGGAAGTATCGAACCAAGCTTGGAATCCTTATGAAATGGGCAGGCACACCAACAGAGGATGCCACATGGGAGAATGAATGGAATTTCACCAAAACCTATCCTAATTTCACCAAAAATTCACGTGTATATACTACTATATGTTTCTTGTACACACAGATGTAGAGGTCGTTACATGGGCTGTTACTAGTAGGGAGAGGGACCATCAAGTTGTTAGGGGATATGCTCTGTAGCACTTCCTTTTTTTCACTATTTTCCTTGTAAGCCTATAAATAGCCAGAGAGATGAAATAAAGAGGATATCAAAAATTATATACTCAACTCCTTCTCTTCCCTGCTACTTCTTCCCCGCAAATTCTTCTTATCACACCATTCATATAATAATCCCTTCATGTTGAGCGTGGAAAAATCTATGCTTGAAATAAAAAATAATAATCAAATTCTTGTTAACACCAATAACTATAAGAGAAACCAAGCTTATGTTCCATACCAACATTATATAAATAGACAACATAAGTTGAGTTAGACACAGATCTCTTCCCATTCGCATCTCCTACCATAATTTTTTTCCCACTCCTTTCTTTTGATTACATATTGTTTAAACTTGGGTTCGTACATTTTAAAGATATTTGCATAGGTCCCTCATCCGAGGCATTATGGCTCCACCTAGTTGATATACACAAGAGACCAACCTCGGGAAAGGTAATGCATTTCTTTCGCTCTCCCTAACTTTCGAACCCAATCTTGACCACTTAAGACATTAATAGGAAGTGAGTTGGTATCACCTGGACTAGTAGGACGTACGTAGATATCCTTAAAATGTGTGAACCCAAGTTTAGTTACATTAAAGAGAAGTCAAGACTATTGGATGAATGGGTGGATCTTCATGAGGGGTCCATCTATTTATAGAACATTATAGATATAGTGTCAGTTACATAATGTGACATGTATTTACATGTTAGAAGAGCATAATTGGCCTAAAGTACAACATGTTAGGGGTTGAGGTCGAGCTAAGCTCGGGCTGTCATGTGAGCTCGGACTATCATTGAGCTCAGACTATCATTTGAGCTCGGGCTATCATTGAGCTTAGGCTTTCATAGAGCTCGATCTATCATTATGCTCGGGCTGTCATTAAGCTCGAGTTGTCATTGAGATCAGTCTATCCCAAGGGTAGGACATCTGGGGTGCTTCACCTTCTATCTCATGTTGGTGACTTGGCTTGGGTGGTTTGCAAGGGTCAGGCATTAGGCCGATCTGGTTGTCCAAACATCTAGTCCCCCTACTCTTTCAGCTCGAGCTTTGGTCTGAGATGGAAGAATAAATATCGGGCATAGGATATGAACCATTCAACTCCCCTAATAAATGCGTGTTAATTGATTGGAGAAAGAAACCAAATGCCTCTATATAAAGAAATGCTTAAGCTGGGACTTATCATTGTTACTTGCAAAATTAAGAAATAGTGAAGAAAAACACTCATTCATTTCACTTCAAACTTGTAAAATATTTTTAGTTTGGTGGTAAGATTTTAGTTTGGGCTATAATTTTCTCTATTCGAGTTTTTTTAGAATTCAAGCGTTGAGATGCTAACAATTTTCAACTTTCTTTTCAGGTCATTTTTTAAAGGAACATTTTCTTTTATTGTCAACTCGTCCCTAGGTAATCTCTTCTTCTTGTACCTTACCACCTGCTATTTTTTTGTCTTTATGTTTTTGTAGCTTTTCATAGAATGCAAAGAGAAGAGACCTCAACCTTTGTCTCAGGATAACTCAACCTCTTCAAGTGCTAGGGCAACCTAGTTTTTTGATCGAGGTGATCAACCTTTTGCTCTAATTGATGGGAAAGAGCTTTACCTGGTTCCTAACTGAGTTACTCATCTCTCTTTAACGTCAGAGGGCTTACCTAGTTCCTGAATGAGGTGGAAAAATCAACCTCTTCAAGTGCCAGGGCACTATACTTGGTTTTCTAATCTCGATGATCAACCCTTGGCTCACATTGATGGGTGAGATCTTTACCTGGTTCCTAACCAAAGTACTCATTTTTCTTTAACGTTAGAGCACCGACTTGGTTCCTGACCAAGGTGGACAACTCGACCTCTTCAAGTGCTAGGGAGCTCTACCTAGTTTTTTAACCTATGTGATCAGCCTTTGAGCCCCATTAATAGGTGAGAGCTTTACATGGTTCTTAACTAAGGTGCTCATTTTTCTTTAACGTCAGAGTACCGACCTGGTTCCTAATCGAGGTGGAAAACTTGACCTCTTCAAGTGCCAGGGTGCTCGACCTAGTTTTTAACCTAGGTGATTGGCTCTTGGCTCAAATTGATGAGAGAGAGCTTTACTAAGGGATCATTTGCTGAAGATTTTTATTTCGTAGATGTATATGTGTCGTTGTTACAAAATAAACAAAAAATAGTATGTTAATGCACATTTTTTAAAAGTGGTATCTTTCTAAGTGTTTGGCATTCCAGCTTGTGTCTTCCTCGATGCCTTTGATATTTTTCAATATGTATGCCTCTTATAGTTTTATTTCAATTATTTGATAAGGTCCCTCCCAATTGGCCCCCATTTTTCTAGCCATCCATTCCTTCTTGTTAGGGAAGACCCTTTTGAGAACCCAATCACCCTTGGAAATATTTTTGAAGTGCACGATTTTGTTGTAGTATTCTGATACTTTTATTTTTTACTCGATCATCCTCCTTAAAGCTTCATCCATTTTTTTCTTTTCTAGGGTAAGTTTGGTTACTTTTCTCACCTCGTTTTGTTCCTCTGTTAGAACTGATCTGGAGGTAGGAATTGTGATTTCGGTTGGTATAATTGCCTTGGTTCCATAGACTAAGGAAAAAAGGGGTCTCGTTAGTACTCTTGCAAGGACTTGTCCTGATAGCTCATAACTTGCTTGGCAGCTCCTCCACCCATCTTCCTTCTGTGGTTTCTAATTTTTCCTCTAATAGATTGATAATTATATTATTGGAAGACTTTGCTTGACCATTCATTTGGGGATAGTATGGCGTTGAATGGCTCATCTTAATATTGTCTTTAAGGGTGAATGCTTTGATTTTTTGGCCAGTGAATTGTTGCCTATTATCTATGAAGAGCTCCCTGGGAAGGTTAAAATGACAAATTATGGATTTCCATATCAAATTACTTCTTCTTCTCATATTCTTCCTAGGGGTTCTACTTCGATCCATTTTGAAAAATAATCAATGGCCACAAGAAGCAACTTCTTTTGGCTTGTGTTTATGGGGAGGGGTCCTACTATATCTAGTCCCCACTTGTAGAAAGGCCAAGGACTCACAGCCCCCACCTTGGTATTTGGTGGTTTGTGGGTTAGTGGGGGAAAACCTTTGGCATTTATTGCATCTTTGAGCATACTTGGTGCAGTCTGCCAGCATGGTGGGCCAATAATAGCCCTATCTCATAATTCATTGTGATAATCTCCTACCTTAGAATGCGAAACGTAGTCTCCTTCGTGTGCTTCACACATCATTCTTTCGGCTCCCTCTATAGCTATACATAATAGGCCAAGGACGAGTGGGGTTTTTTGGTATAGTTTCCCTACCTCAATCATGTACCGACTTGCCTTGGCCTCGATTTCTTTCGGGGTCTTGCGATCCTCTTGTAGGTCCCTCTTTTCCAAGAAATTATAGATTGGGGTGAACCATGTGATATAGGGAGCATCCACACACCTAATCCTTTTTTTATCTTCTTCCAAAGATGCCTCTGATAGCACCGTTACTGATACTACCCTATCACGCTTGGTCTCCCTTATTAATGCCAAGGTTGCTAAGGCATCAGCGTGATAGTTTTCACCCCGCACTATCTATGTAATCCTAAACCTGGAGACTTTTGAGCATTCTTGTTTTAATCTCTCCAAGTATATCTTTAATTTTTTGTCTCTCACTTCAAATGTTCCCAAAAAATGATTAACCACTAGCGTAGAATCACTATGTAATGTGATTCTATCTATCCCTAGCTTTTTTGCCGTCATGACCTCGAATATGACAGCCTCATATTCTGTGACGTTATTGGTTGTTTGAAAATCAAGTCTGACTGCATATTCAAAGTAGTTTTCTTCCTGATCAATTATGATAAAAAAATGAAATATATTAGTTGATTTATAACAATATCTCTTGTCCCGTGGATATTTTTTAATAATTTAAATATAATAATTTAAATTGAAATAAATTTGATCATTTTTAAAAATAAAATGATTTGGGCAAACTACTCAAAAGAAAAATGATGAAAGATTTTTCATATAAATCAATATAAATTTAATATGTATCTTACAAAATTATGTTAAATTTATATACATCTTCCAAAATTATATTTTGTTAAGCTCATAAATTTATGTTAAATTTTACATCTTACAAAATAACTTGGAACATTAAAATGTTCATAATAAACAATATTTTTAATTTGAGAACTCAATATTGAATTCACTTTGTAAAATGTACAAAATATTACAATAATTTATAAATTATACATAAAATTCTTACATATTTATTTAATATAAACAACAGAATTTGTACTGTGTATAGAAATTGAAATAATATTAAATTGCAAAAAAGATTTGTATATATTTGTTTAAAATAAATATCACACTGAGCAAAAGTTTTTACAACATACAAAGACTTAAATATATAATTAATAAGCCAAATATTGATGAGAGTAGTCACTTAAAATATATATTAAGAAACCCAATATATTATGCCATATTATTTACGACGATATTAGGTTTCTTAATATATATTTATAGCTTCTGTATAAAGTTTTACTTAATATATATTTTAGGCAAATATGTACAATTTTTTTTGTACAATTTAATATATTTTAAATTTATATATGCTATATATAATTTTGTATTGTTTATATTAGACAAATATGCATAAAAAATTTATACAACTTACAAATTGTTGTACATATTTTGTACATTTTATAAAGTGAATTCAATATGAAATTCTCAAATTAAAAATATTGCTTATTATATATTATGATGTTATAGGTAATTTTGTATGATGTATAGAAATTATAAATAAATTTGTGAGCTTTACATAGATGTTATTTTATAAGTTGTAGGTAACTTTTATATAATTTTGTAAGATATACATTAAATTTATATTGATTTACGTAAAAAAATATTTAAATTATCACATTAAAATAAAAATAAATAAATTTTAAATTGTATATATTTTTCACAACAGAAACAATTTTATATTTTAAGAATATTCTATAAAATATACAAAAAGTATACATAATTATGTAAACTTTACATAAATGAATTTTAGAACAGAAGAGTTTTAAATTAAAAATATTACTCAATAGTAATATTTTCGTACTCTAGGATTATTCTATAAGTTTTACACAAATAATACATAATTTTGTAAACATTACATAAATATACAATCATTTTATAAACCATAAAAATATGAAAAAATTTATAAGTCTCACAAATTTGGTAACGATAACGATGGTCACAAAACCGTCGAAAAGATTATCGACAATGATTGTCTAGCCTCCGACGAGATCACTGATGATGGTTACTAGAGGTTTGATAGTAATATAGTTAAAAATTAAATACATCTTTATTTTAATCTTTTTAATATATATATATATATAATTACTACATATATTATTTTTAATGTTAGATATCCACTTTATTATTCATATGTCTGTGTGTGCCGAGGTATTAATTATAAACATCTGTCACCTCACCTTTATCAAAACAAAAACAAAAAAATTGATAAGGTATTTTTAGTAAGTAAATATTTAGTGATCATAAATTTAATAATAAATGAATTAATATATATTTTAGTAAGTAAATTTTTTTAATTAATTAATTAATTTTTTATTTTTGTAAGTAAATTTTAACCCACAAAATTGTATACAAAAATAAACTGACAAGTGAATTGTGAAAATATTCATTTGATTTTGCATAAGCTTGCCTAATACATTCACGTAAATAAAGTGTCTTGCACAAGGAATTCATTAGCATGTTCATCAAATTGTACAGCAATTTATGTTCTCTCTTAGTTACAAATCACAAACAGCTTAATATTACCCTTAATGATTAGTAACATTCAAATTTGGTGTCATTAATCCTGCTGATGATCATTAAAAACAACAGTTCTCTTATGACTACGAAAATGAACACTATAAACAAGTCAACATGCACCAATCCTCCAATCTTATAAGAACCTGTCTTTGATAATTTTCCAATGATTTAATTGGTACTTGGTGCTGATCACTTGGTGGTGTTCATATAGAAAGTTCTCCATTCTTTGATCAAATTCAGAAGCCTTTCCAAACAGTTGATGTGAGAGTAAGAGGTAAGTTATGCAAGAAAAATAAAAAAGAATTTAATTATCAAGAGCCAGAAGGAACAGACAATAATACCAAATAAAAGAAGCAAAACTAGTTTCCATCACTACTCAGAAATAATTGCCCTGAATTTTTCAGCGATTTCTACAAGAATACAAATACTCTTTTTTACTCCGCTCCCAGCTCCTGACAGATAACATAACAAGGAGATGAACATTAAAACCTCTCATCATTTGATCAAAATCTTTAAATATGAAATTTGATGGTGTCCCAAGGATTCCTGGAACAAATTTTATGGTATAAAATCATAGTTATATCGGTTGATGGGAGGCATTTTATTTGTGAGTATAAAGAAATTAACCAAGTAAAAAACAATGGTGAATTTTTGGTAAAAAAGGAGCAAAAAATAAGAGAGACTAATAGTTAGACTATATAAAACAATCGTTAGTCCATCCACGAAAGATTAAGCTTTTAAGGTAATTGGTAACCAATAAGTTCTAAAATATGGTATAAGAACGAAAGGTAAATCCTTGGAAACTAATTTGTTAAGCTCTCTCAAATGGTGATCAATACACTAAATATCAGCTCGTGTGTTACCATATATTTCCAAAGGTGCAAGATTCATTCTTAAAGAGATGAACCAAAACTCATACTGCACTATACATTCTGTTTGGGTAAAATGAGAAGTTAGCTATATAAATGTCATAACCAAAGCAAACTTATATATTCTTTCTTTCACATGAATGGGATCTAAGGCAGCAACTAATCACTGTGGTAGCCTCGACTACAAAGAGAATCTATTGGACTAAGAGAGCAACCTAAAGCTTCCAACATCCCATAAACCTCATTGATTTGGGGGTGAATAGTGTCATCTACAGTGAACACATTTACCCTGTTATCCACCTCTATCCAACTACAACCAGGATTCTTCTTGATTCCCTTCTCTTTGATCACTCTTCTCAGATCAGCAAAAGCTTCTAGCTTTCCAAATTCTGAATATATATTAGCTATAAGTGAATAATTTCGAGAGTCCGCATCCAGTTCAAGCAAATTCTTCACTGCAAATTCTGCCAACTTGTAGTTGCTGTGGATCCGACAAGCACTAAGCAGAGTTACCCATACAGCAGCATTTGGTTTAACACACATTTCATCAATCAAATTCTTGGCCTGCTCCAACAACCCAGCTCGTCCAAGGAGGTCTACCATACAAGCATAATGCTCACAAGTGGAAGAGACACCAAAGTCTTTAATCATTGAACTGAAAAAACGCTTCCCTTCTATTACAAGCCCAGAATGGCTACAACCTGATAGAACAGATACATAGCTTATACAGTCTGGTTTGCAGCCTACTTTCAACATATTATCAAAAATTTCAATCACTTTCATCCCTTGACCATTTTGAGCATACCCTGTCATTATTGCATTCCAAGATACTAAATTCTTATCATTTAGCAAATCAAAAGCTTTCTGGGCCTCCTCTATTGTTCCGCATTTGGAATACATAGTAACAACACTATTTGCCACAGAAACATTAGTACCAAGTCCTAACTTTTCAGCTTGGGACACAATTTGGGTCCCATTTTTTAATACGGCTAAATCAGCACAGGCACTAAGGGATGTGGTGAAAGTGATCCAATCTGGGTTTAGCCTTTCTCTTCGCATTAAAATATACAATTTTAGACCTTCTTCACAGAAACCATTTTGAACATATGCAGCTAACATTGAGTTCATTGTTACCACAGTCCACTCTGGCATCTTATAAAAAAGTTCTCGAGCTTTTTCAATATTACCTGCCTGGGAGTATGTGGTGATCATTGTTGTCCATGAGATTATATCTTTAATTGGAATCGACTCAAATATATAGCTTGCTTTACAAGCATCTCCCAATCTAGCATACATTGTAATAAGAGCATTCTTTATAGAAGTCGAGGAGCTCATACCAGATTTGAGTACGTAACCATGGAGTTGTTCACCAGTCAAATCATGTTCTTTAACTGGACAAACCCTGATAATTGTTGTGAGGGTAAACAAATCCAAGGCAACAGTACTTGCTCTCATTTGGTTAAACAGAAAGAAAGCATCTTCTCTAAACCCATATAGTGCAACACCATTCATTAAAGAAGTCCAGGAAACTGTGTCACGTTCTATCATATTATTAAAGACCTGCCTCGCAAATCCCAACTTTCCACACTTGACATACATGTCAATCAAACCATTGGCTACAATAACCTCAAGATGTGATTCCATACGAGCAATCCGTGCATGCAAATGGATGCCCCATTGCAAATCACATATGCTTGCACATGCACCAAGTACGCTAGCATATGTCATGGAACTTGGTCTAAATCCTTGATCCCACATTTCTAAGAACACACCAAGAGTCCTAACTCCAAATCGCTGTTGAGATAAGACAGAAATCATAGTGTTCCAAGAAACATCATCGCGCTCAGGCATTTGGGTGAATATATCAAGAGCCCATTCAACCCCATAAAATTTAGAGTAACCATAGATCATACTATTCCAACAAAACAAACTAGGCTTAGGTATCCTTAGAAATATTTTCTCAGCAGCAATGACATTGTCACACTTAATGTACATATCAATAACTGAATTTTGAAAAGTCATGTTGCTCAACAAATCAAACACCTCCACATAACTGTGCAACTGACGAGCCAATTTGATGTAACCAAGGCTGCCACAAACCTTCATGGCACAGGAGAAGGAAAGTGGGCTAAGAGAACATTCACAATCCCTAATCATTAAAGCAAAGACCTTTATAGCATCTGCTGCTTGCCCATTATGAAAATATCCCGACATCATTGTATTCCAAGAAACAATGTCCCTAATAGGCATTTTTTCAAACAACTTCACTGCTTCGTTAACCCAACCCAAATTTAATAACCCATTAATCATTGTATTCCAGGTATAAACATTTCGATTTTTTATGTGGTAGAAAACCTGGAAGGCATCATCTATCAATCTGCAATTCAAATACATATGCAAGAGATGGTTTTGGAGAAAAATGGAAGAGTCTAGGCCTATGGAGATGAGTTGAGCATGTAGTTTTCGAGCAAAGGATGATGATTTGAGAGATGAACAAGCTTTCATAGCTTCGTAGAATTTCTGTGATAGCTCCATTTAAAATAGTTGAATAGAAGGGTCGCAAGAAACAATGCATGTTGCCGAGATAAATTCTTGGGTTGAGAAATATAAATAAGCTAGCCTTCTTGTTGATGCCAATGATACACAGAGTGAATTTGTAGCCTGGCATTAATTAGAAATTTAAAGATTCAATGACATCATTATATTTGGTCAGTCTGACATCATACACTACTGATGCTGCTTTGGATACTCAATATATTGTTGTTTTAACTTGAGGATTCCCAGAGCATATTTTCATAAATAATGATGGAAAAGGACGCAATTTGTTTTACAAGTTAAAATCCATTAACGAAGGATTAATTTTTGCTCAGACATTAATAAAGGGGAAATAGCAGGTTTACTATCTTAGTAATACCATGATTTTACTTTTTGTACCGTTTTTTTTTAAGTATCAATTTGATATAATTTATCATTTAATTAAGGATTTTTCATATGTATAATAATACAAGTATAATATTGAAAGGACATTTTTAGATAATCAATTAATTGATTATCTGAAAATACCTTCCGAATATCATTTAATTAATTAATTATCTAAAAATGTCCATTGAATATCGCACATGTATTAATCCACGTAAAAAATCTCCAATTAAATGACAAATTGTACCAAATTAATATATTTATTTAAATGAGAGTATCACTAAGGTATCACCTCAAAAATATAGGTAAAAAATGATACTCAAATTAAAATCGTGGTACTTACTAAGGTACGAACCCTAGGAAATAGCTCTTGATGCACTTTAATCTCTTAACAGGTGGATTGTAAATCTCTTATTTTTAAGATTCACGTAAGTTTATTTTAAGCTGATTATTTTAATTTAATTACTATTTAGACACATAAATGTCATATGTCACCATAATGAGGCAAAAATTTGTCGATATAAAAATATTTATTTTTCCTCCAAAAATTAACAACTCTTCTTAATTTTCATTAACGAGAAATTTACCTCTCATTGATGGTGTCACGTGACTTTTATATGTAAAAAAAGCAGTCAAATTGAAATAGTTCCTAAACTAAACTTATGCACATCTTAAAAATAATTAGGAAACTTATAATGTAGCTTTTAAAAAATTAGTGACTAAACCGCACGTTTTTATTACAGGAGCTATTTTCCCATTAATATAGGAATACCAAGTATCAAATAATTATTTGGACCAAAAAAAAGTATTAAATAGTTATTAGCTAAATGAGCACGAGATGGGGAGAGAAATTTTTTATTTTATTTTATTTAACCATCCCCAAAACCAAATATACAAGTTACAACTGTCTAAAATTGAAAGCAGTTTGTGTTTGCTTAATCTTGTTTTCAATTTTACCAATAGAGCCCAGAAAGCGTTATAAATCATAATCAGCCAGAAGGATACACTGGAATTTTATTCTTTTATAATAAACTATATAGACCCAGAAAGTAAGATGAATCCCAAGCTTCAGCAACCATATCCAAGTACAAGAAGGGAAGATATTTTGAAATTACCAATCAAGCAAAAGAATATTGAAAAGTATGTTCTTTTTCATTAAGCATATAGACCCAGAAAGAAAAATCAACACATAAACCACCAAAACTTTTTCAATAGACATATATGCCTAGAAAGCAAAATCAACCCATAACACCACCGAAACAAAACTTCAGCACTTTCATAAATAAATAAAATACAATCAAATAGCAGGGAAAAAATGTAATCCAGAAGGAAAATAATCCAAACGCAAAAAAAATCAAAATTATCAATTGGGTAGATTTGAATCCTTACATAAACATCATAAGGAGAGCAGAGAAAAAAATTGTAATCCCAAAATCTAAAGGCAACCAATAAAATGGGAAAAGCAGGGGAGAAAAATGTGAAGAATAAGGAGGAAAAAAAAGAAGAAAATCGTACATTGAGTCTTTGATCGATGGAAGACGGAGATAGAAACCCGCGCTGGGGGAGGGGGGGTGTAAATGACGAGGCACGAGCAACGGCAACCGGCTGACTTTAGAGGGAAAGGCTCGAGGCTGGACTGTTCGAACATACGGGATTAGTATTCTCCTAACATGTTTGTCTTTGCTTGATGAATATTAGTGTGTACGACACCAAAGTTATTATTACTATTTTTTCTTTCTTAACTAGTAATTTATTATGACGTGATTCATTACATGAATTGAGATATTCTATCTAGGTAAATACTTTTATAGGAATACCTTCGTCTAACTTTTTAACTATAATTATTATTAAATGGAAAAAATATAAATAAAATCTAATTAAAATCAATAATTAAGTTTACTATTAACATCCAAATAAATGAGAATAGTTAGACGTTTCACGAACAAGTCATCATACAAATACTAAAAGTCTTAAAAGGTCATAGTATCAATTACAACATTGCCTTTTATAAATACGAGAACAATGAAACTCTATACAATTAATTTTTCTAAGCAATCAACCCAAACATAATACCATCTCTACAATAACGAAAACGATCGAGCCCGAAAAAGATTGACAATATAAACATAATCTAACTCAAACCAAAGTTTATATCATTCAAAGGTAGTAGCATACATCATTGCATAAATAGCCACCGTTAATTTTGCCTCAAAAGTATATAAGATCCTAAGTTTGATACAAAAAACATCCTTTAACGAAAGATCTTGATGTTTGAAAAACATCTGCACAACCATGTAGCCTTAGCAATTCAAAAGTAGCACCATTTGTATTAGCCTTGATTCATCTCGAATGTGATTCCTTCCAAGTAACCTTTACAATCTGTGGAGCCTGTCGTGTGATGACTTATATTTGTAGACAGTGGAAGGTCTGAAGATCATCAATTATATTTTGCATGGATTTACAATGTGAGAGTCTCACTTCTCGAATAAACCGCTAAATTGTGAAAAATACAAAGCTCAGAAGTGTCTGCCTATCTTCAAACTGATAATCATTTATGATTGTCCATATCACCCAGATGAGTGAAACAATCCATGCTTTCCATAAGTTAAAGAGTTGTAACCCAAAATAAATTGTCATTGCATTTGTACACAGAAGATTTTCATATAAAGGAACAATTACACAAAGTCAATTTTCTTTCGACACAAATAGATAACGAGACCTAGATAAGGGATTGAGATGGCAACCCAAGTAATTATTTCACTATCTTTATAAATTTTCCAAGTTGGCATCATAAATATGAATTAAGCAAATAATATAGAGAAAGTACAAAATAAAATGCTCAATTCAACATCCAACAAACACAACCAGTAGTAAAGAAGAACAAAATGCAATAAACACATTAGTGATGGTGCACCTCACAAGCTACTAGACTAACTACAAGCATAAACATGGAAAACAACAAATAGCATGTGAGACAAGAATGCATATTGAAACAATAAAGGATTTTTAATCATTTTAAGACTTCATATGTGGAAATATATTCGGTAAATAATGATTTTACTCTCACAGCATGCGACCAAACAAAGCATAGCATATCTTAAGAAAAGTGTTTGACACTTTATACACAATCAGGGTAAAGAGATACAGACTACTTAGAGATTCACACGAAACTTACATGTAGATAAAAGACAAAGGCAATACAAATTAATTAGAAAATAGGTAGATTAATTTAATACAACAAAAAGTATGAATAGAGAGCTATAGGCATGCAATATAGAAAGAAAACAAAGTATGTGATAACTTATAACAAAAAGCTTTCTAATTAGAGTTTATATATAGTATGTTGGTCCATACACAATAGAAACTCATATTATACCAACATATAAACTGATCACGCATAACAACAATGAAGAAGTCCAATACTCGATACACAATCAGATTAAGGAGATACTAACACCTTAAGGACTTGTCCCAAACAAGCAAACAAAAGACAAATAAACACTTAATTGATAATCATAACAACAATACAAATAATCACAGAAGGACAATAAATAAGCAGTAG
Source organism: Hippophae rhamnoides (assembly GCA_033030585.1). Classification (NCBI taxonomy): domain Eukaryota; kingdom Viridiplantae; phylum Streptophyta; class Magnoliopsida; order Rosales; family Elaeagnaceae; genus Hippophae; species Hippophae rhamnoides. The sequence continues at coordinate 26,479,036 of CM065431.1, read as the reverse complement.
ATATGTTATGAGTAATAAGAAATCAAGTAATAAATATTAGAGGCTTTTTAATGAGAGTTTAAACCTCAGTATATAGAGACATACATAATTTAAACTTAGATTGTACTATCCAAATAATAAAGTATATATAACACTAGATATAACGAGATAAACGCACATAAAAACCCTACCTATGTGGCAACATCTCAGGTTGCTTATGGAAACTATTTGGCAGCAAACAAATCCACTAAGTAATAAAAAAATTACAACCCTAATAGAAATAAAACCCTTTTTACCTCTATTTGTTTAGATCATTGTCCAAATTTCCTATTGCTAACTTTGCTTACTACCTTTGCAATGACTTAGTTCGACACACAAACCCAACTTTCCTCTCAAGCCAACACCATTCTATGTAGTGCGATCAGCTATCATATATCAATAATGGAAACAAGATTTGAACAACCAACGTGGAAAACCACTCAACCCTGATCACTCATAAACTCACAAACAACCAATGTGGGATACATATTCAACCACGTATAGCGAACCTCTAATAAATAACTAGCTGACACACGACTCACCACTCAAGAAAAATTTGTACGAAGGAAACTACCAATTGACACACAACTCACTACCACATAGACTTCTCACATAAGAAAAATTTGCATAAAGGAAAATACTATCTGACACACAACTCATAGCAATATAAGCTCCTTGCATAAGAAAAAGTTGCATGAGGACAACTACCAGTTGACACACGGCTCACAACCACACAAGCTATTTACATAAATGCACTTGCAAACACTACCTTGAGTACTCACCACTTAAGCGTGCAATTTTTCCCACACAGTCACGAATCAGTAATACTTAACAACAATCAAGGTAATATTGATTCGAAAATAAAAACCAGATGTTAATTTGAAAAAACTCAATTACATATTTTATGGATACCAAACACAAAAAGAAGGGGTATTTATAGAATATCAACAGGCTCGCCACATTCATCGCCAACTATCTCGCCATGGCCTTATCAAGCGGTGTTACAAGGTGCCAAAAATCATATGTTTTTGTTTAAAAAATTATCAAGGAATTTCTATAAATACCTATACCTAAAATAAAACAAAAACATTAGTGATAACGTTACCTCCCTCACACATTTTTTCATCAAAAATCACAATGCTCAACCTAGCATACACACTACAAAAACCAACCCCATAGTGTGTGTATACATGCTTTCAAACATAATGTACATAACTATGTACATGTGTGCATTACTGATCCACAATAACCAACCTTACATAGAGGAAGATAAAGCATTGAATAAAAAAAAGACCATATTTTCCACACAAAAAGTTGACACATATAGATAGTAGAATAGGACTTACATTCATAAATCAAAAATGGAATAATTTATTAGAGACTTCATGTTCAAAAATAAGCATAAGAGGTACCATAATGCACTTGTAAAATGATAACTAAAAAAAGGTGAGAGATAGTTTCCTTTACACAAGACGCATCTATAAGGGAATGAATGTCCTATCTTCTTTGCCTGAAAATCAATAAAAGTTTATTATGTAAAGCACACCAGAGTAAGATTGACCATGACCATGGTATGAAAGAGGCCCAATTAGCCCTATCCTAACCCTCAAGTTCATTGGTCACATATAGGGAATCACATGCTTTGATGACTCTATAAAAGTAGAGCCATCAATGCACATTTTTACTTAATATTTGATCAATTTATTCAATAAGTAGTATTTTGGGGTTAAAAATATTAGAATATGAAATTTATAATGAAAGGGGGTGAAAATATAATTTTTGAAATTTTCTTGAAATTTGTAATACATGACCAATCAAAAGTTGTCACGTGGACGCTTGTGTACAGAGTGATGTAGTGCCTCACCAATTGCGTTCATTCCGAGTTCACCACTTGGTCATCGCTTCTGCTATGCGTCGTCACATGATTCATCCATTCATTCCAACCGAGCACCATGCAATACATAATCACTAATCACATCCCGCCACATGGTGCTGACTCAACATGTGTTGACCGAGACTAGTCTCTCATGCCATGTGTCACTCTTTGATTTTCCCAATAAATCTCACATGCCATATGTCACTCCTCTATTCACCAATGCAGTTAATTTTTCTTGTTGATCTCAATTATCAATCTGAAGTTGATCTAATAGTCTAGATTCCACATGAGTTATATTTAACCCCCTAATCACCCCATAAACCCTAATGAGTCATAATTAACATAATTTTTATCAATTTTTGGAACTAAGAAGAGAGAAAATTATAGAAAAATTCAAAACGAGATACAATTTTGGTGGAGATTCAAGAGATTGATTGTATTTCTTCTTTTACTCCTTTCTTTATCAATTTTTATGTCTTTGTTTATGAAAATATGAGATTTATGAAAAAAATTATATTTATTTAATTTCTACACACATATGTGTATATATTCTATGATTGACAAATGTACATGTAATGTCCTATAAATATATGGACCTTTTATGGAATCCACACATTCAACCAATTATCTTGATTTCTTTTTATTGAATAAAATAAGTAAATATTAAGTAAAAAATGTGCTAATGACTCTATTTCGTAGAGTCATCAAGCTAGTAAAAACACTTAAGGGAATTAGGCCTAACAGGTCCCAATTATAGCAAAAAAAAAAAAGAATGTAGATAGAAACATGGAAACCTTTAAAACAGGCCAATGACAAAGGATTATATTCAAAAGAAAGGTATATATTGACTATGAAGAGATATTATCACGAGTAGCTATGCTTAAGTAGATAAGGATTTTGCTATTTGTTTTTGCCTATAATGATTATGAAATCTAGCAAATAGATGTGAAAAATATATTTTATAATGGCTATCTTCAGGAAAACATCTATATGGACCATCCAAAGGATTGTGTAGCCGAAAGCCAAGAGCATTTGAAATTAAAGTTGAAGCAGTCCATTGATGTGTTGAAGCAAGCTTCACATAGTTGGAATCTTCAATTCAATGAAGTCATAAAATACTATGGATTTGATGAGAATGTTGATGAGGCTTGTGTGTATAACAAGCTCAATGGTAAAATAATGGTTTTCTTGGTGTTGTGTGTTAATGATATCCTACTAATTGGTAATGATGTTGGAGTATTATCAATAGCTAAAATATGATTGGGATAGCAGTTTGACATGAAGGACTTAGGAAAAGCTAACTACATACTAGGCAAAAGTTGCTTAGAGATTGATCCAGAGGGATACTCAGGATTTTGTAGAAGACTCGCATACAAAATGTCATTGGAAATTTTAGCAAGCAAGAATCCAAGAAAGGCTTACTACACTTCAGGCATGGAATCCCACTCTTGAAGGATTACGCTAAAAAATAGTTGATGAAGAGGAGAAAATGAGTCAAATACTGTATGCTTTAGCAATAGGTAGTATGATCTATGTTATGTTATGAACTAGACCGAACATTTTTTATACCATTGGCATAATGGCTAGGTACCAATCAAATCCAGGAATCAAATATTAGGAAACAATCAAGCACATCTTTAGGTATTTGAGAAGGACTAGGGATAATGTCCTTACGTATGGCCAAGTTAACTTAACCCCAATAAGGTATATTGATTTTGATGTACAAGAAGATTACAATATGTAAGTACAAGTCTACGAATGGATGCATTTTTATGCATGAGGATGTTGTCATTGTATGGAAAAGCATAACACATTCATGCATAGCGGATTCCACAATGGAGGCTGAATATATAGTAGCTTTAGAGGCACCAAAAAAGCTATTTGCCTCATGAAATTCTTGATCGATTTTAATGTGGTTATTAGTCTTAACCTACCTATAACGCTTCATTGTAATAATACGAGGGTGATAGTGGAATGCAAAGATATATACAAGGAATCACAAGTATAGGAAGCATATAGATAGAAAATACCACCCTATCTAAGACTTCTTTGCAAAAGGAGATGCGGTTGTAACGAAGATATCCACCACTACGAACCTAGGGGATCCATTTAAGAAGACTCTAACTTCCAAGGTCTTTGAGGCTCACATTAAAGGTCTTGGGTTTCTTTGTAATAAGGGTTAGTTTTAGGTGCAAGTGGGAGATTCTTAGGAGGTATGCTTTAAAATTCACATAGATGACATAGGTGTAATATCCTATTGTACTTAGTTAATAAAATAAATTTTCATTTAACTATTTGTGTATCATTCTAATGTTATTTAGCATTAGTGGTTCCATAGTGGGAGTTGCAGGTCACCCTATGCTCAACATATGAGTTCATGTACACTTATGCCTTTTCTTTAAAAATGGGTCTCCACACATTGAGCAAAGAATTGGTAATGTGTATCTCGTAACTGCACGATGAGACAATGGCTTAGTCCAATCATAGTGAAGGCATGCTTCACAATTAGAAATGGTATAATAAAGTATTGGATGGGATCACTAGTTAGATGTACAATATCACTAAATGATTATACTAACATTTTTACATAATAACTAACAATAGCTCTTAATCATATGGAAGAGTGTATTCAGAAGTATGCAAGGTGGTTAATTTGATTCAATTGTAAATGCAACACAATTGCTTATACCTTTGTATTTTTGGTAGCCACTAAGTATGCTCTGTAAAATAGACTTCCCTCCATGAATCTATATTTTAAGTGTGTGATGGCATATTCATCTATAGAGTAAAATATGAGATCAATGATGGTTAGCCTCATCCGTTGGATAAATGTATGACATGTAGATTATAAGATGCCCACTAGATCATTTAAGTTCAAGGTACGAGATAGTCATGGTTAGCAAATCTTAAAATTGATCCATTATACATAGAGGGGTAAAATTAACATTCAACACTATTGGTAGATGGAGTTGTAAATAGGACTTACTGAATGAGTATAATTGGAGGACAATAATAGGTAAGTCATCATAACTAAGTAATCCAAGAGAGATTCCCTTGAAATTTGGAACTATACATATGTGATTATTAGGGAGCCATTTGTGTATTTGTCATAGATCCTCACTTAGGAATTTTGTAAGTGTAATGTCAAATACCTATGACAAAAAAAGTTAACCATGAGTAAAATAGTAATTTTATAGTTAGGGACTTTATGTTCCTTAAATAGTCATTAATTAATTTGGATCGTATGCATTAATAATTTCCAGATAAATTATTATTCAGGACATATAAATGATTCAATTAATTATGAGGGGAAAATAGTAAAAAATGTGCACTGGAGAAAATAGTGATATTGTACGTCAATGGGTGATACGTGTGTAGTTGATGAGTGCTCAAAAAGCACTAAAATTATCATGATTTTATGCACATTAATTGATTAGAATATATATATTTATATGATTTTATCATATATTTATATAAATCTGTATTTTCGGAATCACATGTATTTTTATTATTTTTCAGGTATTTTTGCTTAAAAATGTAACATAAAGACTCAAAAAGGATTACTAGAGGCAATACATCACAAATATATTCATAATTAAATGAGGAAAGGTCAACAAATATGAAAAATTGGACAAAATGGGTCAAAAAGGTAAAAAAGGAGGAAATCGTGCATGGAGCTGACCAGCTGCGCCGGCCAACGTACACAGCACGCCCAGCCACGCCAGCACAACGCCCAATCTGCGCACACCATCTCTCCATTCCACACGTGCCGCGTGCGTCCCTGCTCCATTCCGCGCGCGCCACCGCCCCCACGTCAACATGACGTCATCATTCACTACTCCACATTTCCACCATTTTTTATCATTTTTTCACCCACTTTTTATTCCTCTCCTCACCTATAAATACTCCCATTCTCTTCACTTCATACCACACCTAAAAACACATCTTCTTCTCTCTTTCTTTCTCTCATTTCTTAGTTTTTTTAGTTTTTCTTAGTTTTTAGCTTTTCTTAGTTAGTTTTTCTTAGTTTTAGAGTTCTTCTTTTTTTGAGAAGAACTAATTATGTTTTCGCTTATCAAGTTTTTGGCCACGTCACGGATGTCATCAAGTTTTTGGCCACGGCTAACGGGAAGGAATAGCGTTTTTAATTTATTTATCAAAATTTTAAAAATATTTTTGTGCTGTAAATAATTGTGATTTTTTTTTTGTTTTTGTAAAAAAATAAAAATAAAAAAAAAATTCAAATTTTAAATTTCATAAGAAATAATAAAAAATAAAAAAAATAAAAATTTTTTTTAATAAATTTTAAATAAAAATAAAAAAAAATTAAAAAAAAATTAAAAAAATTAAAAAATTAAAAAAATTAAAAATAATTAAAAAAATTAAAAAAAAATTAAAAAAAAATTAAAAAAAATTAAAAAAATAAAAAAAAATAAAAAAAATAAAAAAATAAAAAAATAAAAAAATTTAATTTTTTGAGTTTAATTTTTTCTATTTTTTTATTTATTTTAAATCATAATTTTAATTTTTTTTTTCTTTTACCTTTTTCAATTTTTATATTATTTTTTATTTTTCTTTCTTTAGGTATTTTTTTTCTTCTTGATTTTTAGATACCCTACTTAAGTTAGTTTTTTTACTAACTTAATTAACTTAGATATTTTTTTAACATTAACTTAGGTTTTTACATAAATTTTCATTAACTTAATTAACTTAATTTTTTTTTACTTCACTTAACTTAATTAACTTAGATTTTTTTCACTTAACTTAATTAACTTTTTTTTCACTTAACTTAATTAACTTAGATTTTTTACTTCACTTAGATTAATTAATTTTTTTTACTAACTTAATTAACTTAGATTTTTTTTAACTTAACTTAATTAACTTAGATTTTTTAACTTAACTTAATTAACTTAGATTTTTTTTAACTTAACTTAATTAACTTAGATTTTGTTTTTTTTAACTTAACTTAATTAACTTAGATTTGTTTTACTTCATTTAACTTAATTAACTTTTTTTTTAACTTAGATTTTCATTAACTTAGATTTTTACTTAACTTAATTTAATTAACTTAATAGCATGAAAAGTAAAGATCTAAGGGAGTTCTGTTCAGAGACTAGTTCTTGGAAGCCTTCAGGCCACTTGCTTTTCGGGAACGCTGTTTGCAATAAGGAGGATGGTTTTACGAGCCTTTGCACCATTCTTTCCTGGGAGCACTCTTGGTTAATACGGATTATGTTATTTTTTTTTTCTTAAAAACAAAAACAAAAAAAAAATTTCTGAACTATCTCCAAAATTTTAAAGTTTTAATTATAATCTAAGGAGTTAGTTGCTTTGTTTGATCTAGGTACAATTATGTCTTAATGACTTAATTATTTAATTTGCACCTAGATATGGGTTATCTAAAACTCAAAGTATGCCTCTAGTTTTAAGTACAAAAAGAAATTTGAAAATCAATAGGGCATGACTGAAAAAGTATAGGTAGACAACCTTGTCTTACCTGAAGGTTTGATTGACTCAACGATGATGAGGGACATCGAGTTTACTTAAAATGCAATCCCCAAGTTACGCCTTGCTAAGACGTTAAACTAATCGGACGGGAGTGCAACCCATAATTTTAGGTAATTTTGTTTTTTTTACTTAATTCTTTCATTTTAATTACATGTGAATAATTTTTAAATTGTTAAAACTAAAAATATTTGTTGAGATGTTGAAGTTCACGCGACCTGTCTGTATACACTTTAATGATTTAATATGATGGATGCACCGCATTTTCCATTACTACTTGCACTTTCAAGAAATAGGTAATCTTTCTTCTCTTTCTCTTTATCTTTAATTTACAACTTGTTACATCGAGGACAATGTAAGTTCTAGGTCGGGGGTGGTGAAAAGTTACCATGCTTAATTAAAAAAAGTTTTAACAATTTAAAAATAAAAAAAAAATTTAAAAATAAAAAAATATACTTTTTCATTTTCTGTGTGTTGGTTTTATTTCTATTTTGTGTGATTTAGTAATTTTTGAAAAAAAACTTTTTCACAAAAAATTTATCATTTCTTTAAATCAAATTTAAGTAAATAGTTAAGTCTTTCAGATCTTGTTAGATTAATTTTTGAAAACATATCATGAAATATTTTGTAATTATTTTTGATAATTAGTTAGTTTTTGTCATAACTAGTATTTCTTGATAAGATGTAGAAATTATATTAAACCCAAAATCGGTGTTTATGAATTTTTTTTAGTGGAGACTACCTTTGTGAGATATAATTTGAGCCTAAATTTATTTATTCAGAGTGAAATATATATTTTTTCTACTCCAAACACATTTCTTATTTCTTCAAATTTTTAGATGATCTCTATAGGTATTAGCATTGAATGTATGAATTTTTTCTCATCTTAATAGAGTATCGTATATTTTTTATTATTATTTTTTGCTTAGATTAAATGATTTGAGTAGAAATTGATAGTATATGCTTATATCTCGTTCATGCATGACTGCTACAAAAAAAAGAGACATATCTGGGGTTACCTAAACCAAGATCAAACAGAAAAGCCACAAAATTAACCACTCACCAAAATCCAAGATAAAAATGTACAATCTGTACATGGGTTGACTCTCTAAAATACATATATTGAAAAATATCTACAGAAAAAAAATAGAGAGATAAAAAATAGTATCATCTATATACTATGACCCACGTTGCCTACAAGTTTGTGAGTACAGGGTATTTACAAAAGAAAGATATAGGAAGTAATGCCCTATAAAGCCATTGCAATTGGTTCGTTTGTAGAAAGCATATATCTTGAAGTTCTTTCTTAATGAGTTTAATTTATGCATGAAAATAATTTTTATATATGATATCTTTATAATTTATACATTCGATTCCTTTCATGAGATCACCGTTAAAATAACACTTTGAGCCTTTATTCTTTATACATATGCGAACATATTAGTTCATTTCTATACATCAACTCTTTCGCATATAAAATAGTATTTAGTGTTTGAACCCATAGGATTCAAAGTGTTTAGAGTATTGACTTGTGAGGAACAGAGTCGGCTTAATTCTCGATTCAATGACACTGAAATTGGGTGAAATTAAATTGATACATTTTTGACATGAAATATGAAAATGATTTTTGACTAATTATTATAATAAATCATGATTGTTTGAAGAGATTAAATAACTTATGCTTAAGATTTTAATTATGATCTTAAAGGAGATTAAAAAGTATGAGACATTTTTGTGATATGTTGTTTTCTCTTATTCAAAAAAAAAAAAAATTAATTTGTGATTTTGTTGTAAATTTAATTTTTAAGTTGTTTGTTTTTATTGTTTCTTTTGTTTTTACATTTAGTGCAATGTTTGTGGGTATCATTACTGAAAACCCTCACGAGACTCAAACTCGTCCACCAGGGGCAACCTAGTGGGTTTAAAGGCTCATTGCATAGGCTAAATGCAACCGTTTTCAATCCACGAAAGTGATTTAGGATAGTTTAATTTTTAGTTTTTTATCGCTTGCTAAGGGACCAGCAAGAAGCGGTTTGGGGTTGTGATGAGTGCTCAAAAAGCACTAAAATTACCATGATTTTATGCTCGGTAATTGATTAAGAATATATATATTTATATGTTTTATCATATATTTATATAATTTGTCTTTTTCGAATCACTGTATTTTTATTGTTTTTCGTATTTTGGCTTAAAAAACGCAATTTAAAGACTCAAAGAGGAATACTTGAAGCAATACATCACAAAAATATCAATAAATAAATGGGGGAAAGGTCAACAAATATGGAAAATCGACAAAATGGGTCAAAAAGGTCAAAAATGTCAAAAAGGAGAAAACGTTGCCGCCGCATTACCACACATGGCCAAGACTCAGCCCCAAACTGCGTAGCGGGGTACTGTTCATACAAGATCATCGCGCGTGGTTATCGTTCACGCCACAGCCAGCGGCTCAGCAGCCAGCTACATTACTACAGCTCACCTCCAGCGCGCCCAACGCGTTTCACCCCATTTTTCACGTGAGTTCCCTGTGACGTCATGCTGACGTCATTGATGACCTCAGCATGTCCATTACACGTTTTTTAATTTTTTAATATTTTTTTAACATTTTTTTACTCATTTTTTCTCTCCATCCTCACCTATAAATACCCCCCTTCCATACACCTTCAAAACACCTTCAAAACCTCCAAATACATTCTTTTCTCTCTTTCTTTCTCTCTTTTCTTAGATTTTTAGTTTTTCTTATGTTTTCTTAGTTTTTAGCTTTTCTTAGTTAATTTCTCTTAGATTTAGAGTTCTTCCCTTTTTGGGAAGAACTAGTTATGTTTTTGTAATAATTTAGATTTTTGATTCAATAAATGGGAGTGCAAATTCCGCTTGGAGTTTTTCTAGCAACGGGAATGGCATCGAAGTACTGTAAGGATTTTATTTTCTTTGCAGTTATTTTTTATGCTTTATTCTTACATGTTATATTTAATTTGTCTGTGATTAAATTTAACTGTGCTAGCTGTTTGTAAAAATGATATAATAATAACGTTGTTATGCTTGCGAAATATTAAATAGGTAAAAATCTCTAAAATGAATTGATTTTATTTTTATTCAAGATTTTATATTAAGAATGTTAGAGAGAAATATATTATTTTTCATTACAAACTTAAATCTGAGAATTAGATTTTAAGGTTTAGTTATCCTATTCGATTTAGAGTAGTGCTCTTTTATTTGATGGTACAATCGCCGGTAGTTAGAGTGAAGCTCTATTTCAAAAGTTTTTATAAGAATTATTATCCGAAAATGTATTGACAACATGTTTTTCGGTAGTGGTTTTAAAACTTGAAAGTTAGTACTCGGATAACTAAATTCTTAGGTTTAATTTGGACACCTTGAATAAAGTTTAAATTGTCTAACCTCACCAAAGGTGGCATTTAAATGGTTCATTTTCAATCTCTTAGAAAAAGGAATTAATTTAATTAACCAAATTAGGTATCAACCCCACCCATAGGTGTTAATTGATTTGTTTAGTTAACAAAGAATATCTAACCCCACCAAAGGTGGTATTCATACAAAAAGGGAGAATCAATAAATATCAATTCATATCTTTAATAACCTAAATAATACGAGCAAGCATAATTAACTTAGTTATTATATCCATAAATACTCCACTATTTATAAAAGATAAAATTTGCATGAATGTTTATTGAATCTATGTTTATTTTTTTGTAATTAGATTAAAAACACAAAAACCCCAAAATATCGTGACAGGATGTTTAGGATTTAATTTTGTTTTTAAAAGTTTGAATAATAAATTAAAAACCACATACATTCCTTCCTTAGATCGACCTTGGGAGTATACTTATCATTTTCTACGAAATGATTCGTGCACTTGTAGAGTTTTATAAATATAAACCAAAGTATTAGCGAGGATTTCGTCTACATGCCGTTTTCTGCTCATCAAGTTTTCGTTCATCAAAGTATTTGGCGATCACGATTCTGCTTATCAAAGAACTAATTATGTTTTTGTAATTTATTTTATTTTTGATTTAATAAATGGGAGTGCAAATCCATTTGGAGGTTTTTCAGCAACCGGAATAGCATCAAAGTATTGTAAGGGTTTTATTTTCTTTACATTTATTTTTTATGCTTTATTCTTACATATTATATTTAATTTTTCTGTGATTAAATTTAACTTTGTTGGCTATTTGTAAACATGATATAATAATAACGTTGTTATGCTTGTGAAATATTAAATAGGTAAAAATCTCTAAAATGAATTGATTTTGTTTTTATTCAAGATTTTATATTAAGAATGTTAGAGAGAAATATATTATTTTTCATTACAAACTTAAATCTAAAAATTAGATTTTAAGGTTTAGTTATCCGGTCTGATTTAGAGTAGTGCTCTTTTATTTGTTGGTACAATTGCCCGGTAGTTAGAGTGAAGCTCTATTTCAAAAGTTTTTATAAGAATTATTATGTGAAAATGTATTGACAACATGTTTTCAGTAGTGGTTTTAAAACTTGAAAGTTAGTACTCGGATAATTAAATTCTTAGGTTTAATTTGGACACCTTGAATAAAGTTTAAACTGTCTAACCCCACCAAAGGTGGCATTTAAACGGTTCATTTTCAATCTCTTAGAAAAAAATGAATTAATTTAATTAACCAAATTAGTTATCAACCCCACCCATAGGTGTTAATTGATTTGTTTAGTTAACAAAGAATATCTAACCCCACCAAAGGTGGTATTCATATAAAAAAGAGAGAATCAATAAATATCAATTTATATCTTTAATAACCTAAATAATATGAGCAAGCATAATTAACTTAGTTATTATATCCATAAAAACTCCACTATTATAAATGATAAAATTTGCATCAATATTTATTAAATCTATATCTATGTTTATTTTTATGTTATTAGATTAGAAACAAAAAAAACCCAAATATCGTGACAGGATGTTTAGGATTTAATTTCGTTTTTAAAAGTTTGAATAATAAATTAAAAACCACATATATTCCTTCCTTAGACCGACCTTGGAGTATATTTATCATTTTCTACAAAATGATTCGTGCACTTGTGAGAGTTTTATAAATATAAAACCAAAGTATTGGTAGGATCGGCGATGCCGGTTTTGTTCATCAGTAGCACACGACAGCCAAGTTGGACCTCCATATGGAAGAACATAGTGCCACGCTAACAAGCCTCTTAGGTCATGTGGAGCATGTAGCATGGGGATTTATAGTTTAGCTACAAGTAGATAACCAATTTCCATATTAAATACCTTCCCAATTTGAATTGAAATCTATTAGAAAAAAATATCATATAATTAATGGGGAGATATTTTAGATGCCAAATTTTATTAGAAAATGAAACTTGTATCAAAAGTAATAGTTGTTCCACAAGAATTACAAGGTGGTGCAGACTGCATTGGGGTTGCTAGATGTGTGCCACACACATTCTATAAATATAGAGTTGGTGCTTCACAATTTCTCAACCTCCAGTTTCAAAAGTCATAACTTTTAGAAAGTGTAAGGTTTTACCTAACCTAATCATTGTTGAGAATGATTGGTGAAACTGTACATAACATAGTATTTCCAAGAAGAACTTATGTAAAAGTTCTTTGATCAATTCCCTACCACCATCATGGGTGTTGTTTTACTCAATCCTGGTATGTTGTTGCTATCTACGTGGTAACAATTAAAGGAGTCAATAAATGGTTATTAAATTAATGATATTGGTATTTATTTGATCAAATAAAATTTCTATATGTTGGAAAATATTTTAAAATCCATTTCCTTTTGCTTGTATACATTTTAAGCTTGCAAATGGTTTTTCCCAAAAACATCTTGTATGCTTGGAAGTCATAGTTTATGTATCATGTGGGATTAAATAAACACTAGAAAAGATGAGCATATAATTCCTCATTCTCCTAAGATACTTAGGGATGCATTTGACTACATCTAATGATCCAATCCTTGATTGGACTAATACCAACTTACAATGCCAACATCATAGCTAATGTCATGCCAAGTACACAACATGGACTACATTAGACGACCAATTACTAATGCATATGACATCGTTGTCAAGTCCTTATATTTTGTAGTGTCTTACAAAATTACTCCTTAGATAGGGTAGTTTCATGTCTAATAGGTAAGGTATCTTTTCTTTGAATTCTATATGAAAAACCTTGACAACACCTTGTATATGTACGAAACATCAGACATAGCTAAGAGCTTGCTCTCACAATCATAAATAATATGTATTCCTAAAACATAGCTTTCCTCTCCTAGATCCTTCATCTAGAATGGCTTACCCACCACTACTTTACACCCAATAATAATTCTACACAAATCATAATATGAAAATGTCAACTTTTTGAGTTTTCTGACATATTTTAATTTGAAGATTTCCACTTAAAGTTATGTGTGTTTGAATGATGAAACTCTTTTTAGTGATTTTAAAATATGTTTCACCCATGTTCATAGCTAAAGAGATGAGTTTGTTCTTTATATTTCAATGATATATTTAAATAGTTTTACAACTATTTTACTTGTATGTTTAATGAATTTCAGAGTATGCATTTTTTATTTGGATTTATGAGCGTAAGAATATCAAAACTATAAGTAACAATTTGATTTCTACCTAAGTATTTAATATGGTATTGAGTTATACGTTAACATCCCATGTTTTAACATTTTTAGAGTATCATTCAATTTTAGATTAGCCAAACTAGCTTTGGTATTATTTTTGTTTTTGACACAAGTATGATCATATATAAATGGTTGATCCAGAAAATATTTTAATGCAACTAGAGAAATAGTGATGATATAATACTATAAGTGGATTTTTAATATTTTTAAAACTAGATCACATGAATTTACATTTTTATTTGACTATTTAATTTTTGCACTCAATTTATTCAAATATTTAGCATATGGATATGAAATTTCCAATGTAGTAAAAATGGATTTTCAAAAGAATGTATTAGTTAGTTCTAATAGTGCTGCTTTTATGCCAAAACTTTACTACTAGAGTTAGTCATATTTAGCTTAAAAATTCTTGTTTCATATCAATGCATTTTATGTACCCATCATCAAGCCAAGTTATGAAAACATATTTTCCTTTAGGCACTTGAACCAACTAGTACATAGTTAGTAATATCAGAACGAGAGAATTATGTTTTACAAGCTATACTTATTTTAAATGGAAGTTTGTAAAGTGATATTGAGTTTTCTTTTCTAAGTATTTGATAGCATCCTTGAGAGCACCTTTCACATTGGTTTTATTTGTATTTTTTTAGTATTAAATTTCAAAGTGCATTCAATTAATTTACCAAGAATTTGAAGAACATGTTATATGTTAGTTTCAATGCACTTCCATTATGAAAGTCCCATGAAAATACATTTTATTATCCTTATTGGCAAGCTAAAAGCAAGATAATTTGTAAGTAACTTCTGCATAATAATAAATAACTTTATTATTCATACTAATTTTATACAAGCATGCTAGTTCAATAAATCTAACTTCTTTCACTACATTGGCTAAAACAACATTCGCATTTCCTACTCGTATGGTAAAGTATTGATCCTCTTAGTTCAACTGGTGAACTAATCATCTATGGAAAATAATAAACATATATAGTCACACATGAATAAACTATTATAAATAACATATCATTTTATATCAAACAAGCTTTTAGGACAATAATTTCATATTTTCTTTCCTCTCTCTTATTTATGGGCTGTGGGATATGCTAAAAACTCTTTCTCACATAGTTCCCAACTTTGTTGCAATGAAAACCCTTTTTGCTTATATCTTTCTTCTTTTTGACTTTTATGTTCTTACTGTTATCTCCTCGTTGATAAAATCATATTTTCTCTTTTTTCTTAACATTTACAACAACCTTTTTGAGTTAAAGTTGTGATAGGCTAGTCACACTTCCTAATAAGAAGTGTTAAGATTTCAATATCAATTTGATGACTATATTCTCTTGCAAGGATTTAATCATATCATCCATGATAATTTTAGTGCTTTTTAAGCATTCATTACAACCCCCAACCAACTTCTTACTAGTCCCTTAGCAAGAGAAGTTGTAAAAGCTAAAAATTAAACAATCCTAAATCACTTCCATGGATTGATACAATTACATTTAGCATATGCAACAAGCCGTTAAACCCCTAGGTTGCCCTAGTAGACAAGTTTAAGTTTTGTGACGGTTTTCAGTAATAGTACCCACAAACATTGAATTAAATAAAAAAATCTTTAAAATAAAACAATAGAACAAGTAAAATAAAACAAAAAAAATTTCATGCTTAAAATTTCATTTATGTTTTATAATTAAAACCTTTAAGCATAGATTATTCTAATTTCTTAAACATTCATGATTTACTACAATAATTTGTCGAAGATCACTTTCATATTTTAATAAAAAAATGTTTTGTTTTCACTTCACTCAATTTCAATGTTTGGAATCTGAATTTGCTTTGACTCTACTCTCACAAGTCAATACAATCAATTTACTAAATCCTATGCGTTCAAGCACTCATACTAAGGCGTATGTATGTGAGTAGAATTTATGTTTAGAAATGAACTAATAAGTCCACATACTTATAAAAGCATCAAGGCTCAAAATAGTGCATAATTTTGATCTCATGAAAGGAATCGAATGTATAAATTGTAAAGATATCATATATATTATTTTCATGCATCAATCAAACTCATTAAGCAAGAATTTCAAGATATATGCCTTTTAGAAGTGTAGAAAAAATAAATGCAATGACTTCTAGGGGAATTATTTCCTATATTTCTTTTGTGCTAACCAATTTACTCTCCTTTTTTTAAAAGAGATTTTCAATATTGTTTTTAGAGTGGACCCATGTATAGATTGTACTTTTTTTTAGGATTTTGGCAAACGGTTAATTTTGTGGCTTTTTTGTTTCATTTTGGTTTAGGTAACCCCATATATGTCTCTTTTTGGTAGAAGTCATGCATGAATTAGATAAAGGCATATACTATCAATTTCTACTTAAATCATTTAATCTAAGCAAATGAAAAATAAATATACGATATTTTATTAAGATGAGAAAATTCATACATTTAATTCTAATACCTATAGAGATTATATAAAATTTTAAAGAAATAGAATAAGTGTTTTGAGTAGAAAGAAAATATTTCACTCAGAATAAAGGAAATTAACGGTCAAATAAAATATGACAACGGTAGTCTCCACTATTTGATTCCTAAATACCGATTTTGGGTTCGTTTCATTTTAATATTTTATCATAAAATATTAGTTATGACACAAATTACTAATTATCATATTACTCCATGATATATTTTTTTGAAAATTAATCTAATAATGCAAAAAAGTCGTAATCATTGCTTAACCTTAATTTTTAAGACATGATTATTTTTGTGACAAAATTTTAACACTACTCTAATTTACCTAAATACACAAATAAAGAAAATAACACACATATATAAAAGAAAACAAATAAATTAGAGGAAAATATTAATATGAAAATTCATAACTAAATTAGCAAAATAAGGGCACATTGTTCATAAATTTTTTTAAATTTTCCTAATTTGTGTAACTTTTAAATACTACCATTTATAAATCTATTATTGTTTATAATAGATTCATTCAATGCATCTTTGTAAAACCAAATTCCATTTATGTAAGCAATCATTAAATGAGTTTCCAAAGATAGAGAAATCGTCCTTGAAAACCTCAATGAATTTTTCCACCATGGCCGAGAAGATAGACATCATACATCTTTGGAACGTGATAGGGGCATTGCATAACCCAAATGGTGTTCTTCGAAAAGAAAATGTCCCAAAAGGACATGTATATGTGTTCTTTTCCTTATCTTTTGATGCTCTGGGTACTTGATAATATCTGGACAATCCATCAAGACAATAGTCAATTTCATGCACAACTAATCTTTCCAACATTTTCTCAATGAATGGAAGAGGAAAGTGATCTTTTTTAGTATATAAATTCAGTTTCTTGAAATCTATACACATCCTCCATCCAGTGATTATTCTAGTGGGCACTAATTCACTTTTTTCATTTTTAACAACTATTATCCCGGATTTATTAGGTACCAAATGCACTGGACTAACCCACTTACTATCGACAATAGGGTAGATAATTCCTTCTTCTAGCAATATAAGAATTTCTATCTGCACTACCTCTTGCATGTTTGGGTTTAGTCTTCTTTCGGCCTCTCGTACGAGTTTAGTACCATTCTCCAAGTTGATCTTATGAATGCACATGGTAGGACTAATGCCTCTTATATCCCCGATACTCTAACCTATGGATTTCTTAAACTTCTTAAGCACTTTTACAAGTTCCTTTTCTTAGGTTTTGGTTAAGGTTGAAGAAATTAATATTGGATAAGTTTCTCCTCCCAAAAAAACATATTTCAATTTCTTAGGTAAGTCTTTGAGTTCAAGGTAAGGTTTATTTTCCTCTTTACTGGATGAGGAACTAGGTATATTTAAGAGTACTAGATTTTATCATTAGTTCATCAATATCTAGTTGTTCAAGGTACCCCTTAGTTACCTCATCTAAATCTTCTTCGACCTCTTCAAGTGTAAGAACATTTTCTAGTTTGTCTTATATTCTAGTTCAAGAAAAGGTGCTTTGGAAAAGATTATCCAAAGGGTCAATATTGAATATTTCATCGATGGCAGAAATAGAAGCAAAAGGTGAATAATGAAAAACTTTAAAATGAATAGTCTTTCCTAAGACTATCATTGTCAAATTTCCATCTCTAACATCAATAATAGTCTTGGTATTTCCATAAATGGTTTACCAAGTAGTATTGTGTGCTCTCTGTCCAAGGCTGGATTTTCTTGCATATCTAGAACCACAAAGTCAATAGGTATTATCAATTTTTCTACATGTACCAGCACATCCTTAACTATTCCCTTTGGATACTTAAGAGATTTATCTGGAAGGTGAAGGGACATAATTGTGGGTTTTAAATCTCCTAAATGAAGCTATAAGAATATAGAGTAGGGCATTAAGTTTATACTAGTACCTAAATCAAGCATTGTTTTAGCAACCTTCCTATCCCCTATAGTTATGTTTATGATAAAACTTCCAAGCTCTTTTGACTTAGGGGGAAGTTGATGTTGAAGTACAACACTAGAAATTTCTGATACTACTACTTGCTCATTAAATTCATACCTCTTTTCTTAGTGTTCAACTCTTTGAAAAACTTATCATATGAGGGATCATTTATAATCACTTCTAATAATGGTATATTTATATTTTCTATAGAAAGCATATTAAAAAGATCATAGAATTTCTTATATTGTTTGGATTCTTCAGCCAGTGTGGAAAAGGTAATTGCAGCTGGTGTGGTTTTATTGTCATTTGAATTTTGGGGATGTTAGATGACTACCTAATGAGTTTTTATGAAGGTTTGTCAAGTTTAGCACTTGTCTCTCCTTTTTGTGAGACTATAATTTCACCTTCTTTGTTACCTGAACTACAAGGTAGATCTTTAGAGATTTTAGGTAAATTAGCATTAACTACCTTACCACTTCAAAGGGTTCTTACATCATTTGCTTGTTCAAGTTAACTGGGTAAATTTTATGGTTCTTGCCTTTGCATTTGTTCAGCTAGTTTCCCAACTTTAGTTTCAATCCTTTTAACCGAAGCATCCATGATGCTCAACCTTTTATTATTCATCAATTGGTTGTTAAGACTAACTTGAATAAAAGCATTCAAGCTATCATCTAAGGTTGGCTTAAAAGATTTATTTAATGGGTAAGGGTGGTTTTTATTTGGCCGAGTGTTTCACATTGGGTGTAGGCTTGGTAATTGTTTGGTGTCCAATGATGGTTGGGGTGATAATTGGTGTTTGGATGATACCTTTGAAAGGAATTGACTTCCTCTGCGACATCCACACTAGAATCACAAGTATATGAACAATTACAGGCATCATGCCCAAATGAAAAATACACTTCACATACCTCTTGATTTTGCATTTGGTGGGTAGTGAGAAGTTGTACTTGCTTAGTCAATTCATTAAGTTACAAAGGTCATTTCATAACCAGAGCCAACTTTATTGACTCCTACTCTCCTTCTTCTAGTACTTCGTTGTCATGAATTAGAACCCAAATGCTCATAGAGACTATAGGTTTCCTCTAGGGTCTTTTCTTCCATATCTCCTCAAGAAACATTATCAACCATGTATTGACTCTACAATGTCAATCCATCATAAAAGAATTGGTTCTGTAGCTATAATGGAAAGCGATGATGAGGACATTGAATGAAAAGGAGTTTGAATATTTCCTAAGCTTCACGAAAAGGCTTTTCATCCATTTGAGAAGATGTTTCTATCTTCGTCCTTAGATCAATAGTCTTTTGATGGGAATATAACCTACCCATAAATTTTTCAAAGACTGCCTCCCAAGTTGTTAGAGAACCCGGGTGTAGAGTAATGAACCATGACCAAGCTTGATCCTTGAGGGTGTAAGGAAAACACCTCATCCTAAGCTAGTCTTCATCAATTCTATGTAATGGAAAGGTGTGGACAATATAATATAATTCTCTAATGAAATGAAAAGGGTCTTCATTAGGGATATCATAAAAGGAAGGAAACAAAGAATAATGAATCTTTTTCAACTCATAGTTCGTTGTAGTTGTATGCCAAAAGTTGCATTTCCAATGATTGGATTTGCATAGTCCTTCATCATTTTCTACATATCTCCAGCATCTCCCATGGCTACTTGTAATTGAAATTGATCTTCTTCATCTTGCATATCTAGCTCTTAAATTGAAAAATTGTAGAATTCTTTAAGAAATATTTCTCACTTGATAAAATGTATAGGCTTAAAGAAGACGAAAGACTCAATGTCTCAATGTCTTTGTTTTGTTTTCAAAATGAAAAACTCAAAGTCTCCTCTTCATTGAATTTATTTGATCCAATTTAACCATTAAGTTAGTCTTTGCAAATGCTTAACTTACTGTTCCACTTGGACTTCCACCTTTTTGATAGAAGCTTCAATAGAGTCCAACTGTTGATTGCTTTTAGATTGGTTATCTCTGTAGACTTGAATAAAAGAATTCAAGTTATCCTCTAAGTTAAATAACATAATCAGGATTAACCAAGAGTGCTCCCGGGAAAGAATGATGGGGCAAAGCCTCCTTAAAAACCATCCTCCTAAATAGAGCAATGTTTTCAGGAAAGACTAGTGGCATAAAGGATTCCAAGAACTAATCTCTTAGACAAAACTCTATTAGATTTTTACTTTTCATGCTATTACACAGTATTTTTTAAAACAATTTTTTTTATGTTTTTATTTTTTTAGAAAAGAAAATAATTAAATAAATTAAAGTTTAAATTTTTTAAAATCAAAAATCAAAAAATTAAATTTCTTTTTTGAACACAAAATAAATAAATAAATCACAATTATGTACAACACAAAAAGTTTTAAAAAATTTGATAAATAATTTAAAAACGTTATTCCTTTCCCAACAACGACGCCAAAAACTTGATGAACGAAACTAAGTCCTCGACAACAGTGCCAAAAACTTATTGATGACACAAGATCGGCATCGGGTTAACAATACTGATCTTATGGATAATTTGATTTTATATTTGTAAACTCTCACAAGTGCATGAACCATTTTATAAAAAATGACAAGTATACTCTTAAGGTCGATCTAAGAAAGGAATATATTTGGTTTCTAATTTATTATTCAAACATTTAAAAATGAAATAAAATCCTAAATATCCTATCACGATATTTTGATTTTTGTTTCCTAATCTAGGGACATAAAAAAACATGGATATGATTCAATAAACAATTATGCAAATTTTTATCGTTCATAAGAGTGGAGTATTTATGGATATAATAATTAATTTAATTATGTTTGCTCATATTATTTAGGTTATTAAATATATAAATTGATATTTATTTATTCTCTCTTTATTATATGAATACCACATTTGGTGGGATTATATATTCTTTATTAATTAAATACATCAATTAATAGCTATAAGTAGGGTGATAATTAAATTGGTAAATTAAATTAATTCCTTTTTTCTAAGAGATTTAAAATGAACCATTTAAATGCCACATTTGGTAGAGTTAGACATTTTAAACATTATTTAAGGTGTTCAAATTAAACCTAAGAATTTAATTATCCGAGTACTAATTTTCATGTTTTAAAACCATAACTTAAAATATGTTGTCAATACATTTTCAAATGTAGTTCTTATAAAGACTTTTGAAATAGAGATTCAATCTAACTACCAAGCGATTGTGCCAACAAATAAAAAAAACTACTTTAAATCAAACCGGATAATTAAACCTTAAAATCTAATTTTTAGATTAAGTTTGTAATGAAAAATAATATATTTCTCTCTAACATCGTTAATATAAAATCTTGAATAAAAGTACCATCAATTTATTTTATAGAGATGTTTTACCTATTTAATATTTCGTAAGAATAACAACGTTATTATTATATCATATTTACAAACAACCATATACGTTAAATTTAATCACAGATAAATTAAACATAACATATAAGAATAAAACATAAAACATAACCGTAAAGAATTCATTTTAAAATTATAACTCAAAAGAATCCTTATAGAACTTTTATGCTAATTCTATTGCTAGAAAATCTCCAAACGGATTTGCATTTCCGTTTATTGAATCAAAAACTAGAAATCTAAAAAAGCGTAACTAGTTCTTCTCAAAAAGAGAAGAACTTTAAAACTAAAAAAACTAAGAATTAGAGAGAGAAATCTAGAGAGAGAATTTTGGGATTTTGGGATAATTTTTACAATGGGGGAAGGGGTTCTTTTATAGATGAGGAAAATGCCAAAAAAGGTGTGAAAATATCTAAAAAATTGATTTTGGACACTTTTGGACTTACTCTCACGCATTTGGTGGACGAGTTTGTGGAAAATGGGCATTGGTGAGTGTAGGTGAGGGCAGGATAGGTACCGGCATGTGCTGGGAGTGTGTTGGGTCTGTGTTGGCTGCATGAGCTGGTGCACGCGGTACTCAGTGCATGCATGTGTGGTGTACACGGGACTCCAAATGTTTGACATTTTTTACCGTTTTGATCCATGTTTTTACTTTTCTCATTTTTTTCTCAACATATTTGTAATGTATTAACTCTAGTATTTTTATTGAATCTAAGTAATTTTTGAACGAACATACTTGTAAAACAATAAAAATACCTATGATTTTGGAAAGATAAATTTATATAAAAATTTGATAAAATCATATAAATATAAATCTGTTTTATCAATTAAAGTACATTAAATCATAGTAATTTTAGTTCTTTTTAAGCACTCATCAATATCTTCCCTCATTATGTTGGGTAGAGCATTCATGAAAACTACTCACAATAAGATTGATGTCCAAAATGGGACACTGATCGCAAAATTTGATGGAGAGTCTATATGCTTCACCATCTTTGAAGGAATGAGGTATTTTAATGATGGTAATTCTTGTTATCATATTGATGTTGCAAACTCGTGTAGAATAAGTGTTTGGGACACTTTGGAAGTAGTCTTGACACATAGCTTGGAAGTAGAGGATCCAAAGAAGCTTGCCAGTGAAATACAACTCAGTACACACATAGAAGTAATAATGTCATCCTTAGAATCTCTTTCCAAGATACCACCAAGGTGTACTGTAGCTTTTATTTCCTTACCTATAAATACTAAGAAGTTGTTACCTTTTGTTTTGTAGGAACCTATATTAGAGTTAAAACCCTACCATCTCATTTGAAATATATTTATTTAAGGGATAATAATTCATTACTAGTTATCATAACTAATAACTTGTTTTATGAACAAGAGAATAAACTTCTAAAAGTTTTGAGGGATCATATCCTTCTATGCATGCATAGAATATTACTCAAGGATAGAAGTAAACATACAAAAGTGGCACAATGTCGGTTAAATCCACCCATGATGGAAGTGGTGAAGAAAGAGATACTAAAATGGTTAGATGTAGGGGCTATCTATCCCATTTCTGATAGCAAATAGGTAAGTCCAATTTAGGTGGTACTAAAGAAATCTAGTATCATAGTAGTTAAAAATGATGAAAATGCTTTGGTACCTACGAGAATTCAAACCTAGTACATAGTTTGCATGGATTATAGAAAAGTCAACACCAATACTATGAAGGATCATTTTCCTTTTCCCTTTATTGATCAAATGGTCGAAAGATTAGCAAGTCACTTTCACTATTTTTTTCTTAATGGTTATTCCAATTTAAATCAAATTGTTATAACACTTGAGGCCTAGGAGAAGACTACATTCACTTGTCCCTTTAGAATTCCATTTGGCCTTTGTAATGCTCCCAATACTTTTCAAAGATGTATGGTAAGTATATTCTCTAATTACATAGAAAGTATAATAGAGGTTTTTATGGACAATTTTACCATGTATGGGAATTCTTTTGATTTTTGCTTACATAATTTAACACTTATTCTCAAAAGATGTGTAGAGACTAAGTTAGTATTTATTTAGAAAAAGTTTCATTTTATGGAAGACTATGGGTTGGGGCATTTAATCTCTATTAAGGGCATACAAGTAGATAGGGCTAAAATTGATACTATATGTGGCTTACCACCTCTCACCACTATAAGAGAGGTTCATTATTTTCATGGTCATGCAAGTTTTTATACGAGATTCATCCAAGACTTTTCAAAGATTGTAGATTGCTATGCACACTACTATAGAAATACATCCCATTTTTGTTTAATGATAAGTGAAAATAAGCTTTTAAGAAGCTAAATGAGTTGGTCACCATAACAGATCATACAGGCATCTAACTTGAGTAATCCATTTGAACTTATGTGTAATGCTAATGACTATGCAGTTGGTATAGTGTTAGGGAAACAAATTTTCAAAGAACCACACGTCATATCTATACCTCCAGAACCCTCAATAATGCCCAATTCAATTATTCAACTATTGAAAAAGAATTACTTGAAGTTATTTTTTATTTGGAAATATTTAGTAGGTACTAAAGTAACCGTGTTTTTTGACCATGTAGGTCTCAGGTATCTGTTGACAAAGAAGGATGCAAGACCAAGGCTTGCCAGGTGGATTCTCCTACTTCAAGAATTTTACTTAGAGATTAAGGACAAGAATAGGAGTGAAAATTTAGTGGTTTATCTCTTGAGTTGAACCATACAATAAGAGGAATTCATACCACTATAGGAACAATTCCCAGATGAACAATTATTTTCTTGGGGAAATTCTTTACCTTGGTATGATAAGTTTGTCAACTATCTAGTAACCAAGAAAATCCCTTGTGAGTTACAATGATCACAATAGCTTAAGCTTAAGAAAGAGGTCAGGTATTATGTGTGGGATGATCCATACCTATGGAAACATTTTCCTAATCAATTATTATGAAGATGCATACCTCAAACTGAATTTCATTGTGTACTCACCTTTTGTCACTCTTAGGCACGTAGAGGACATTTTGGTGCCAAAAGTACCACTCTCAAGGTTCTTGAGAGTGGATTTTACTGACCCACCATGTTTTCTACTTCTCTGATAATCTTTGTCTCTTTAAGTGAGGTGACTTGAGCTTTAATCACCTCATTTTTTTCTCTTGGAAATTTTCTCTTATTCTACTTGATAGGTCTAGCATTTGGATCAATATTCAATCTATATGCTATGATCCCTGGGTCAATTCCAAGCATATCTATAGGTTTCCATACAAGGACATTAGATTTGGTTCTTAAGAAATGCAATAATTATTCTCTAACACCCATTATTAAGTTGGTGCTCAACTTCAAAGATTGGTCATTACATTCATCTCTAATATGTAAATCTTGAACTCTACTTGAATTGACTGATTCTACTAGGCACTTGTCCACATGTATTGTTTGATGAGATCCATACAGTAATTGCTACTTTAGAACCACTTCTTTCATTGTAGCATTATAACAAATCCTAGTTTTCTCTTGACCCCATATCTCTTTTATGCCTTCCTCCATTTGGTATTTAATGACTTGGTTGAAAGTAAATGAAATTTCCCTCATCTTATGTATTCATGGTCTCCCCAGAATAACATTGTAGTGGGCTAGAACATTAGTCACCATAAAGTTGGTCATAACTATTAAATCAATTGCCATAACAGTCAACATCACAGTTCTGATAGTATAGGTGGTGCTACTATTGAATCCCACTAGAGGTAACTCCTTTTTATAATGTTCCAATCTTTCACACCTAGTGCTTTCATAATTGCAAGAAAAATATGATCAACTGAAATCCATGTATTGATCAAAATTCTGCAAACATTACCAGACCCTACTAAGAAGGTGACTACTAGAGGGTATTTATAAGGAACTAAGGTCTCGCCATTATTGGAGAAGGTGATTACCACAGAGGATGGACTCTAATGCAAATTATAAACATAAAATGACCCACGCAAGTCTTGAACGTATCTTTTATGTGCATTATTAGAAGTCCTATTGAGCCTAATTCCCTTATATATAGTATGAATGGTCCTCATAATATCTTCATTGCATGGTTCTACCTTGTTACTTAGTGAAGCAAGCAGTCTTCAAGTTTCATGTTGGGTTTGACAATCTGATCTTTTGATATCAATTCTAACAAAGATACTTAAGTATCCTCTGAATAACAAATCTTCTATTTCTTTTTTTCAAATTTCTACAATCTTGCTTATTATGGCTTGTATCCTTGTGAATGGCTCACCATTTAGATGTGTCTCTAAGAGGTGTTCTCATCTTTAGTAGCCATCTGACGTTTTTAAGTCCCATTGTACTTGTGTCTGTTTGTTTCCTTCTCATATATAAAACACAGTATCACTTATTTTACTTATTGTTTCTTTATTCATTTATGTAAGGTTGATTACTGTGAATTAGTAATGCACACATGTAGGTAGTTTCGAACACTTTGTATACGAGAATGTTTACACACAAGGTTGGTTTTCGTAGTGTGCATGCTAGCTTGAGGGTTTTTATTTTTGATGAGCAAGCTTGCGAGTGAGCGATGTGTCACTTGTGTTTTCATTTCATTTTAAGTGCAGGTATTTATGGAAAGTACTCGATAATTTTTGGAATGAAAAAATGTGACTTTTAACCACCTCACCACCAAGTTTGTCAGTGACCTCTCCATAGGTGGTGGCAAGGTGGAAAATTCAAGTTCTATAAATACCCTCTCATTTCGTCTTCTTTTGTATCTAGAGAATGTAGCATAGCTTTATCAAATTGACGTCCTATTTTTCTATTTTTACAACACTAATACTTTTAGTGATTCATGATTGTGTGAGCAAAATTGTACTTGTGACTGTTGATTACTCAAAACTGTGTTTGTAGGTGGGTTATATATGAGCCATGTTTCGACTAAGAGTTACTTTGATGCAACTATTTATTTGTGAGAACCTCATTGTGAAAGTAAGCTAAGTTAAATGCTTTGAGTTCTTATATATCTTATTTGTAGCAATAAGAGATAGGTTGTTTGAGTTGAGGGTGGTCCTCAAGATTAGTAGTAGTTATAGTTTTAGCTATTGATATGTAGTCACTAATCACGCCACATTAGGTGGTATGGGCTTTGGAAGAGAGCCAAGTTCATGTGTCAAGCTAGGTCATTACGAAAGCAACAATCACACCACATTGGGTGGTGTGGGATTTTATTGGATTGTTTGCTGCTGAGTGGTTGCCTTCAAATACCCGAGCATATTACCATATAGATAGGGTTTCTATTTCAGTTTGCCTCATTATATCTATTGTTATGCATGATGTTTTTTTGTGTTAGTATAATCTAAGTTTCTATTATATATGTTCCATTATACTAGATTTAAACTATGATTAGAAAGCTTATTTGTTTTGTATAGTTGCATGCTTTCCTTCCTTTCCTTGTAGCATCCTTATAGCTTTCTAATAATTACTGATGAGTGCTCAAAAAGCACTAAAATAACCATGATTTTATGCACATTAATTGATTAAAAATATATATATTTATATGTTTTATCATATATTTATATAAATTTGTCTTTTTCGGAATCACGGGTATTTTTATTGTTTTTCAGGAATTTTGGCCTAAAAACGCAATGTAAAGACTCAAAGAAGAATACTTGAAGCAATACATCACAAATAAATTAATAAATAAGTGGAAAAGGTCAACAAACATGGAAAAATTGGACAAAATGGGTCGAAAAGGTCAAAATGTCAAAGACGGAAAATCGCTACACAGATTCAACATACAACAATACTAGATTGCGATAAGTCACAAGGCTTGACGATAAAGCCCGCTGCCACGCATACGGCATCGTTCACGCAGCTTGCCGACAAGTACAGTCATTAGGCCAGCGCGCGGCCTAGCACGTCTAAATTGCTCAGCGCGCCCAACGCTGCTTTTGACCCATTTTTCACGTGCGGCCTTCCCATGACGTCACGCCGACGTCATTGATGACCTCAAAGTAGGTCCAAAACACGTTTTTTATTTTTTTTAATATTTTTTTTAACATTTTTTTACTCATTTTTTCTCTCCATCCTCACCTATAAATACCCCCCTTCCAAACACCTTCAAAACACCTCAAAACCACACTTCTCTCTTCTTTCTTTCTCTCCATTTCTTAGTTTTTAGTTGTTTTTAGTTTTTCTTATGTTTTAGCTAGTTTTTCTTATGTTTTAGCTAGTTTTTCTTAGTTTTAGAGTTCTTCCCTTGCAAGAACTAGTTATGTTTTGTAATAATTTAGATTTTTGATTCAATAAATGGAAGTGCAAATTCATTGAGGTTTTTTAGCAACTAGAATAGCGTCAAGTTGCTCGTAAGGATTTTATTTTCTTTACGTTATTTTTATGTTTATTCTTACATGTTATATTTAATTTGTCCGTGATTAAATTTAACGCTAGTACTGCTTATAATCATGATATAATAATAACGTTGTTATGCTACAAATATTAAATAGGTAAAAAATCTCTAAAATGAATTGATTTTATTTTTATTCATGATTTTATATTAAGAATGTTAGAGTAGAATATATTATTTTTTCATTACAAACTTAAATCAAAATTAGATTTTAAGGTTTAGTTATCCCATTCTAATTTAGAGTATGGCTTTTTATTACTATGGTAACGCCTAAGAAGTAGAAATGAAGCTCTCATTTCAAAAGTTTTTATAAGAATTATTATCCTAAAATGTATTGACGATATGCTTTCTAGAAGGGTTTTAAAACTTGAAAGTTAAGTACTCGGATAACTAAATTCTGCGTTTAATTTGACACCTCCGAATAAAGTTTAAATCGCCTAACTCAGCCAGAGATTATTTAAATTGCTCATTTTCAATTTTTAAAAAGCGAATTAATTTAATTAACCAAATTAAGTTATCAACCCCACCCATAGTTAATTGATTTGTTTAGTTAACAAAGAATATCTAACCCCACCAAAGCGGTATATTCATACAAAAAGTGAGAATCAATAAATATCAATTCATATCTTTAATAACCTAAATAATACGAAAGCATAATTAACTTAGTTATTATATCCATAAATACCCCAATTATTTATAAAAGATAAAATTGCATTTAATGTTTATCAATCTATGTTTAATTTTCTCAGTAATTAGATTAAAAACACAAAACCCAAAATATCGTGACAGTGATGTTTAGGATTTAATTTCGCTTTTTAAGTTTGAATAATAAATTAAAAACCACATACATTCCTTCCTTAGATCGACGTGAGTATACTTATCATTTTCTACGAAATGATTCGTGCATGTAGAAGTTTTACAAATATTAAACCAAAAGTATTTCATGGTGAATCGGCCACGGCCGGTTTTTAAGGCCATCGTAAGCCGTAAGTGAATAAATGCTTTTTAATTTATTTATCAAAATTTTAAAAATATTTTTGTCAGAAATATCAGGATTTTTTTTGTTTTTGCAAAAAAAAAAATAAAAAAAATAAAAAAAATAAAAAAATAAAAAAATAAAAAAATTTAATCAAATTTTAAATTTCATAAGAAATAATAAAAAATTAAAAAAATAAAATTTTTTTTAATAAATTTTAAATAAAAATAAATAAATAAATAAATAAAAAATAAATAAAAATAAATAAAAATAAATAAATAATAAATAAAAATAAATAAAAAAAATAAAATAAAAATAAAAAATAAATAAAAATAAATAAAAAAAAATAAATAAATAAATAAAAAATAAAAAAAAAATAAAAAAAATAAAAAATAAAAAATAAAAAAAAAATAAAAAAAATAAATAAATAAAAAATAAAAAAAAAATAAATAAATAAAAAAAAAAACCAAAATTTTAATTTTTTGAGTTTATTTTTTTTACTACTTTTTTTTATTTATTTTAAATTATAATTTTATTTTTTTTATTTTCTTTTACCTTTTTCAATTTTATTTTATTTTATTATTTTTTTTCTTTCTTTAGCTATTTTTTTTTCGTGTTGATTTTTATTTAACTTAATTAACTTAGTTTTTTTTACTAACTTAATTAACTTAAATTTTTTTTTTAACATTAACTTAGGTTTTTACTTAAATTTTCATTAACTTAACTTAGATTTTTTTTTACTTCACTTAACTTAATTAACTTTTTTTTTTTCACTTAACTTAATTAACTTAGATTTTTTTACTTCACTTAGCTTAATTAACTTTTTTACTAACTTAATTAACTTAAATTGTTTTTTTAACATTAACTTAGGTTTTTACTTAAATTTTCATTAACTTAACTTAGATTTTTTTTTACTTCACTTAACTTAATTAACTTTTTTTTTTCACTTAACTTAATTAACTTAGATTTTTTTACTTCACTTAGCTTAATTAACTTTTTACTAACTTAATTAACTTAGATTTTTTTAACTTAACTTAATTAACTTAGATTTTTTTTAATTCACTTAACTTAATTAACCTTTTCTTTAAACTTAATTAACTTAGATTTTCATTAACTTAAAAGTTTTATTTAACTTAATTTAATAACATAAAAAGGAAAGATCTAAGGAGCTCTTTGTGAGACTAGTCTCTTGGAAGCCTTCTCAGGCCACTAGTCTTTCCTGGGAACGTTGTTCTGCCTGAGGATGGTTTTTAAGGAGCCTTTGCACCACCATTCTTTCCGGGAGCACTCAAGTTAATACCGATTATGTTATTTAAAAAAAAATCGAACTCTCTCCAAAATTTTAATGTTTTTAATTACAATCTAAGGAGTTAGTTGCTTTTGTTTGATCTAGGTACAACCGTGTTTTAATGACTTAATTATTTGATTTGCACCTAGACGTGGGTTATCTAAAACCGCCAAAGTATGCCTCTAGTTTTAAGTACGTAAAAGAAATCAAAATCAATAAAGGGTGACTGAAAAAGTATAGGAAGACAACCTTGTCTTACTGGCAGGTTTGATTGACTCAATGATTTAGTGGGACATTGAAGTTTACTTAAAATGCAATCCTCAAGTTACGCCTTGCTAAGACGTTAAACTAGTTACCGGATGGGTGCAACCCATCATTTTAGGTAATTTTCTTTTATTTGTTTCATTTATTTAATTACATGTGAATAATTTTTAAATTGTTAAAACTAAAAAATATTTGTCGAGATGTTAAGGTTCACAAGGACCGTCTCGTATACACTTTAATGATGAATATGATGGATGCACCGCATTTTCCATTACTACTGCACTTTCTCAAGAAATAGGTAATCTTTCTTCTTTTCTCTTTATCTTTAATTTACAGTTGTTACATTGAGGACAATGTAAGTTCTAGGTCAGTGAAAAGTTTCCATGCTTAATTAAAAAAAAAGTTTTAACAATTTAAAAATAAAAAAAAAATTTACTTTTTCATTTTTTGTGTGTTTGGTTTTATTTCTATTTTGTGTGATTTAGTAATTTTTGAAAAAAAAAAAAAAACTTTTTCACAAAAATTTATCATTTCTGTAAATCAAATTTAAGTAAATAGTTAAGTCTTTTCAGATCAAGTTAGATTAATTTTGAAAACATATCATGAAATATTTTGTAATTATTTTTGATAATTAGTTAGTTTTTGTCATAATTAGTATTTCTTGATAAGATGTAGAAATTATATCAAACCCAAAATCGGTGTTTATGAGTTTTTTTAGAAGGAGACTACCTTTGTGAGATAATTGAGCCTAATTTCCTTTATTCAGAAAGGAAATATATATTTTTTTCTACTCCAAACACATTTCTTATTTCTTCAAATTTTTAGATGATCTCTATAGGTATTAGCATTGAATGTATGAATTTTTTTCATCTTAATAGAGTATCATATATTTTTGATTATTATTTTTGCTTAGATTAAATGATTTGAGTAGAAATTGATAGTATATGCTTATATCTCATTTATGCACGACTACTACAAAAACAAAAAGACATGTCCTGGGTTACCTAAACCAAGATCAAACGTAAAAGCCACAAAATTAACCACTCACCAAAAATCCAAAGAAATGTACAACTGTACTGGGTTGACTCTCTAAAAAATTCACATATTGAAAAATATCTACAAAAAAAAGAGAGAGATAAAAATAGTATCATCTACATACTATAACCCACATTGCCTACAAAGTTGTGAGTAAAGGCTAATTACAAAAGAAAGATATAAGAAGTAATTCCCTGAAAAAGTCATTGCAATTTCTTCATTTGTAAAAGGCATATATCTTGAAATTCTTTTCTTAATGAGTTTGATTTATGCATGAAAATAATTTTTATATATGATATCTTTATAATTTATACATTTGATTCCTTTTCATGGAGATCAATGTTAAAATAACACTTTGAGCCTTTATTCTTTATACATATGCGAACATATTAGTTCATTTCTATACATCAACTCTTTCGCATATAAATTAGTACGAGTGTTTCGAACCCATAGGATTCAAGGTTTTCGAGAGTATTGACTTGTGAGGAATAGAATCGAAGCTTAATTCGATTCATGACACCGAAATTGGGTGAAATTAAATTGATACATTTTTGATATGAAATATGAAAATGATTTTCGACTAATTATTATAATAAATCATGATTGTTTAAAGATATTAAAATAACTTATGCTTCGAGATTTTAATTATGATCTTAAAGGAGATTAAAAGTATAGAGAAATTTTTGTGAGATGTTGATAATTTGTGATTTTGTTGTAAATTTAATTTTTAAGTTGTTTGTTTTTATTGTTTCTTTTGTTTTTACATTTAGTTCAATGTTTGTGGGTATCATTATCGAAAACCCTCACGAGACTCAAACTCTACCACTGGGGGCAACCTAAAGGGTTTAAAGGCGTTGTTGCATAGGCTAACGAACCGTGTCAATCCACGGAAGTGATTTAGATAGTTTAATTTTTAGTTTTTATCGCTTTCTTGCTAAGGGACTAGCAAGAAGCTGGTTTGGGGTTGTGATGAGTGCTCAAAAGCACTAAAATAACCATGATTTTACGTACATTAATTGATTAAATATATATATTTATATGTTTTATCATATATTTATATAAATTTGTCTTTTTCGAATCACGGGTATTTTTATTGTTTTTCAGAATTTTGGCCTAAAAACGCAATGTAAAGACTCAAAGAAGAATACTAAGCAATACATCACAAATAAATTAATAAATAAGTGGAAAAAGGTCAACAAACATGGAAAATTGGACAAAATGGGTCGAAAAGGTCAAAAATGTCAAAGATCAGGCCTCCATACGCGCTGGGCCAGAGTTCACCGGCCTCAATAAGGGGCCGCTGCGTTGATGTTTAGCGCGCGCCACACTGTGCCAGACAGCATCGTCAAATAGCGCGAAGGCTGCTACAAGCACTCATGCCATACACTAAAGACCAAAGATTGCCCATTATGCGCGCGCGCTCAACGCGTTTTTGACCCATTTTTCACGTGCACTCATGACGTCACGTCGACGTCATTGATGAACTCAGCAGGTCCAAAACACGTTTTTTTTTTTTTTAATATTTTTTTTAACATTTTTTTACTCATTTTTTCTCTCCATCCTCACCTATAAATACCCCCCTTTCAAACACCTTCAAAACACCTCAAAACCACACTTCTCTCTTCTTTTCTTTCTCTCCATTTCTTAGTTTTTAGTTGTTTTTAGTTTTTCTTATGTTTTAGCTAGTTTTTCTTATGTGTTAGCTAGTTTTACTTAGTTTTAGAGTTCTCCCTTTTTTAGGGAAGAACTAGTTATGTTTTTGTAATAATTTAGATTGTTGATTCAATAAATGGGAGTGCAAATTCCGCTTGGAGGTTTTCTAGCAGCGGGAATAGCGTCAAGTTCTCGTAAGGATTTTATTTTCTTTACGCTTATTTTTTATGCTTTTATTCTTACATGTTATATTTAATTTGGTCCGTGATTAAATTTAACTGTACTTCGTTTATAATCATGATATAATAATAACGTTGTTATGCTTGCAAATATTAAATAGGTAAAAATCTCTAAAAATGAATTGATTTTATTTTTATTCATGATTTTATATTAAGAATGTTAGAGAGAAATATATTATTTTTCATTACAAACTTAAATCCGAAAATTAGATTTTAAGGGTTTAGTTATCCTGTCTAATTTAGAGTAGTGCTCTTTGTTTGATGGTACAATCGCCCTAGTAGTTAGAGTGAAGCTCTATTTCAAAAGTTTTTATAAGAATTATTATCTGAAAATGTATTGACGACATGTTTTCGGTAGTGGTTTTAAAACTTGAAAGTTAGTACTCGGATAACTAAATTCTTACGTTTAATTTGGACACCTTGAATAAAGTATAGAATGTCTAATCCCACCAAATGTGGCATGTAAATGGTTCATTTTCAATCTCTTAGAAAAAGGAATTAATTTAATTAACCAAATTAGTTATCAACCCCACCCATAGGTGTTAATTGATTTGTTTAGTTAACAAAGAATATCTAACCCCACCAAAGGTGGTATTCATACAAAAAGGGAGAATCAATAAATATCAATTCATATCTTTAATAACCTAAATAATACGAGCAAGCATAATTAACTTAGTTATTATATCCATAAATACTCCACTATTTATAAAAGATAAAATTTGCATGAATGTTTATTGAATCTATGTTTAATTTTTCTCAGTAATTAGATTAAAAACACAAAACCCAAAATATCGCGGATAGATGTTTAGGATTTAATTTCGTTTTTAAAAGTTTGAATAATAAATTAAAAACCACATACATTCCTTCCTTAGATCGACCTTCGAGTATATTTATCATTTTCTACGAAATGATTCGTGCACTTGCGAGAGTTTTACAAATATTAAAACCAAAGTATTTGCGAGAATTGGCGATGCCGGTTTTCGCTCATCAATTACTTCTGCTTTTTGATCATATATTTTTAGTATGAGTCTCTAAGGAGTCTATATCTCCTTACCCTAGTAATGTACAAGTTGTTGGACTATTTTTTATGGTATATTATGTAATGTATGATTGCATGCTATCAAAGTACAATTATCATTTACCAAATATGTCTCCATATATGAGGTATTGAAGATATTATAAATCCCTTATTTTTTTTCAGTATGTATGACTATCTTATATGGTGTGTGATGTTTGCTATGTTCATACATGTTGCTAGCCTGGACAGAAGCCTGTGAGGGCCACTATTACTAGTGTATTTACTACAAGTCATTTTTCTTATGTATTGATTTGACAATGTTATTTTGTACTTCCATTGTGTTAATAACTCAATTCACTTTGTGATGACTACTTGGCCAAATTGATATAGAGCTCTTGAAGAGGTTCTATGGGTTGGCATTTCCACCCCTCATCTAGGTCTTAATTACCTAGTTGAGTCGAAAGAACAATTGACCTTCTTGTAATTTTTCTAATGTATGGGAATCTTCAATTTTTCTCATTCTACATCCTTAATACAGTTTAAGCCAAACTTACTCTAAAATTTGGACCTATAAAGGATGATAACAAACTACCCCAAGGTCAATGATTTCTTGACCATTAGCCTCCCCTTATGTTACTTAGGGCAAAACATTTACTTCTGTTGACCATTTTTTTCATGATTTGCTCTGTTTAAGCTTAGCTTCATATTTTCCCTAGTACAACTTCTATGAACATCTTGTTCTTTTTATCTGATTTCAACTCCCTTTCTAAATTAACAAACTTTATGACCTCTTCATAAGTTTCTTCCATCGCATGAGGCACAATTTTGGTTAATTTAAAAAAAAATTAGAATTTCTCAAAAGACCTTCTCTGAATGCTCCTATTGTAGCAAAAGTGGGACAGTTCGTAATTTTTAATTTTTCTTCTCTAAACCTTCTCATGTATTCTCTTTTGACTCTTTATTTCCCTAGGTGATTGAGAAGAGGTGATAAGACTCTTTCCTCATAGGCTTGTTAATGGTTTAGTTGGTAATGAAAAATTTAGCAAACTGAGAGAAGGAGGTTATGGTACGCGGTGCCAAGTTATTGAACCATTTTTTAGCGCCATCACATAGAGTGGTTGCAAAGAGTTTTCAATTCATAAGATCTCTTTTGTCTTGAGTGAGGCTCACAGGGGCCACAATTGTTTTGAAATGTAAAGCATCAGTCATAGGATCCTTCATTCCTTAGTAGTTTGGACAGTTGGGGGCATTAAATTTATGGGGTGGTTCACTATTCTCGATTTTATTATAGAAAGGGGAGACACATAGTTGTTTGTAGTCTCTATCCATGTCATAGTGTGATTTACCATTATCTTGCCTTATGTTAGTTTCTTTAAGGACCTCATTTTGTCTTCTATTCATTTCATCCAAGTCTTGGAAGCATGCCTCCCACAGCCTTCACTCTTTCAATAACTGCTCATTGTCATGCTTGATTGCATTTTGTCTTTAGACTAGTTGGGTCTCAATTATGGTATTATGATATTAAACATTATCTACTACACTCTCAACTTGAGTAGGTTCGTTTCTTATAGGATCTGGTCCAATTTCTTCAACTAGGTTATTAGCTTGACCTAAATGGGCATTTGGATCTACTTGTTTGAGTAGTGTTCAAAATCCTTACCTGGTCTCTACTAACTCTCTCCTCAAATTGACAAGTTGCTAAGCCAAATCTTCCTAAGGGTCAACCTCAACTAGTACATCACCTAATGGTTCAACTTACTGATTAGCTCATGGTTCAGCTCGGGGCTTTTCACTAGTTGGTAAGGCATTATCATATGAAGCCATTTCATTCATAAGCATCAATCTTTACTCAACTCGTGTTCCAACTATGATGAATGTAGTTCTTAAAGATTGTAAGGTGAAGTTTTTATTTGTGAGGTTTCTCTTTCAATCTTTACTGAACATACCTGCCACTAGCATCATATACAATGTCAACAAAAGAGAAGGATGTGTTTTGTAAATGTTTGGCGGGTGTGAAAGTTCCCGATGGTTACTCATCCAACTTCAGAAATTTTGTGTCTATCATCGATAAGAAGCTTTGTGGATTGAAATCACATGACTATCATATCTTAATGCAAAAGTTATTACCAATTGCTATTAGATCAATTCTTCCAAAACATGTTCGATTATTAATAATTCATCTTTGTTCATTCTTCAATACAATATGAATGAAATATATATCAATTGGTGAGTTGAAATCATTACAGGAAGATGTTGTAGAGACTTTGTGTTTACTTGAAAAATATTTTCCTCCTTCTTTCTTTAATATAATGATTCACTTGTTTGTTCATTTAGTTCGAGAGGTTCAATTGTGTGGTCCTACTTACTTAATGTGGATGTATCCTTTTGAGAGATACACGAAAGTCCTTAAAAGTTATGTAAATACTAGAAATTGACCTAAAGGATGCATAGTGGAACGTTGCATTGCTGAAGAGGCCATTGAGTTTTGTTCTGAATACTTTAGTGGTTGCACTAAAATTGGGAATCCTATGCACAAGTTGTTCTTAGAACATCACATGATCCAAGTAGGTAACCCTATGCTTGGTGGAAGTAAGAAATTGTTTATTGATTGCACTCAATGGGAAAAAGCACACTAAATCATTTTGGTAAATAATAATGAGGCACAACCGTACATAGAGTAAGTGATGACAGGTTCAACCTTTCCATTTAAAATGAAATTAGTTTTTATTTAACTATTAATTATATCTACTTGATATATCTTTAATAACATTACAGAATGCATTTAAACTTATTAAAGCTCAATCCTCGTAATAAAAAAAGGAGGAGAAAAATGGTTGTATGATGAACATAAGCGAGCTTATTAATTGGTTTTGTAACCATGTAATTGTCACATACAAGAATTCATTAGTACTTCTATGCAATATTTTAAAACTTTGCTTTAAACACATTTCATGTTTTTGTATGCATAGATTCGAGTTGAATTGAACAAACCCAATCATAAAATAACAAAAAGTTTAAAATGGCTTGTACATGGTCCAAAATTTGATGTCAAATCATTTTCTAGTTTCACAATTAATGGATCGAGGTTTATGATTCAAACAAGGGACAAAGTTTGAGTAAATCAGAATAGTAATGTGAAGATGGTTGCACAAACTATGCAATTTGTCAGTTCAAAATATGGTAATCATGTACTTTCTGATAGAACATATTATGGTATAATTCAAGAAATTTGGGAACTTGATTATGAGGTCTTCCATGAAACAATATTCTTGTGCGATTGGGTCGAAGATGCTATAAATGTTGGATATAAAATAGATGATTTTGGATTTACCCTTGTAAATTATCCAAGATAAGTCACATTGATGATCCTTTCATGTTAGCACTTCATGTAAATCAAGTATTTTACGTGAGCGATCATATTGACACAAGATGGTCTGTTGTGTTAACGCCTCTATAAAAAGAGTTCTACCATTGTGATGCTTTTGAAGATGATGACCCTATGCTTGATACATTATCCAATATTAGTCATTTCTCAAACAAATTGCCTAATGCATGTGATGATCTAGTTAATGATGATGATTCTTCGTCATGGACTCGAAGTGATTTTGAAGGAATATTTGTATACGATCAATAACCTAAATTAAACATAATGTATGTTCTATATTATTCTAATAACTCTTGGATGTTTATATGTATGGACTTAAAATTGTTAATTAATTTATATTTCATCATTGTTTGCAGATATATCATAGATCCTAGGGTACCAGAGCTTGTAGATCCAAATGATCCATTGGGGCATTTGAAAAGAAGGGGTTGGGCATCTATGCATTCTTACCATCCATCACATCATAATGAACATTTTGATGAGAATGTACTTCTAATAGCTACCCCATATGGGAGTCCTCCCCTATTTAGTGAATCATTTGCGGTAAGATTTAAAGTTTATGTAGATATTCTTTTAATTTTATTTTTTATTATATTTTTTATTTATTTTTTGCAATGCTTAAATATTTTATAGAATATGAAGTGTTTGTTGAAACATCCTTCATCAACGAACTTTGTTGCTATTAGAACGATACAACAATTGAGCAATAATCGAATGATTCATAATCAACATTTTTCAAATCATTGGCAAATAGTAATTGATCAATCATTGCTCTATGATTGTCCACTACTTGTGCCTTCTGATGCTACCATAGTCCATGAGGCGGTTGGACAATATATGGCTTGGTCGTCGAGTCAAGCTGTGATAAATTTTGAAATGGTACTATTTTTTTTACTTAAGATAACTATTTTTTACTACTAGTATATTATTATTCTTTTATTGTTACTAACATACATAATACTTCTTCTTTAGTATATTATACCAGAATTAGTAAGTGCGACACATTTAAGAGATACAAAGCAAGTATCTCATAGTAAATCTATGTCTAATGGCCAATCATCGCGCACTAAGTCATTCAAGAAGAAGCCATGGAAAAAGTATAGTTATGATTATGCTTTAAACTTCAGCCGAATCTTGTCGCTTTGATGACTATTGTTGCGAGGGCATCTAGCATAACTGATGGATGGACTATGCCACTTCCTCTAGAAATTTCTGGTGTAGACATCGGTCAAATATATATATTGATCGAGTGCATATTGTAGCTATTTAAATATCAAATGATCGATTTAAGTATAATTCAAGTTTGGACAATGTGAGTTCTCAATCAATAGTTGATAATTTTCATTTATGTAGAACATATATATGTATATTTATATTATCTAATTATTTATATATACATTACTTTTCTATAGGGAATGTTATTATCGACTTCAACATAATCACTCATCACATTTAGCAATGTTCTATGATTCTTCATTTGTCAATCAATATCAAGAGAATGATGTTAGCATCAGAGCTAAACAATTATGTGATAGGGCATTAATGCTTAACAAAAATAAAAAATTGATATAAAATTTGAACAAGGCCAAGATCATTGGATGTTGGTAATCCTTGATCTGTATGGCAATGATGTTTGGTATTATGACTCAGCTTCCATAGAATTAAGTAAAGATACAAAAGAACTTATTGAAATGTAAGAGTTATAGCTAGCTATTTTTCTTCTATTGTTCTTTGTAATATTTAATAAAAAAACTAACCGTTATAAGCTTTGATATGGCATGGAAGTTATGGAACAAGAGTAGGGGCATTGCCCTTAAAAAATCTCATAAGCTTATATGGGACAAAGTTATAGTATGTACAAGTGAATATTAATAATTTTATTAATTTTACTATTGAATAATAAAGATGTTTGAATATGTAAAATAATGTATACTTATTTTTTGTAGGTTCCACAACAAAATGATGGAGTCATGTGTGGTTACTATGTCATGAAGTTTATGAGCGAAATCATCACAAATATCAACATTTCAATTAAAGATGTGGTAATCTCTTTTACCAATATACATTTTTAACATATATGATTTATTTTTTGTGAATTCATGAAATTACATTCTTATTTTGAATTTAAATATATGTACTTATTTGGTTGGAACAAGACGGGTTATGACCCGAAAGTTTTTGATGATTTACGATAGGAATGGGTAAAACACATGGTTTAAATTATATCATTACAAGAAGAATCAGATGAAGATTCTGATGATCTTGAATATTATATGACAACATCATGGTAATTTTTATAATGCTTTAATCTCTATTACTGTGTATAAAGATTGGGCAGCTTGTTTGATAGATGTTTATGTGTGCTCATGTATTTAGGGGAATGAATTGTTATATGGGCTTGTTTTTTGCCCAAACTTCATCTTTTATCTCTTTCCTAGTTCCCTGGTATGATAACATCATGGTAGTCATTGGCCAGCCAAGTACAGAAAAACCACTAAGAATCATCATACCTTCAAGAGTAATTGTTGGTTCACCCCAAGGAAATACAAAAGTATTAGTATATGGGCACCAAAACTCAATCAACCTAAGTAACAAATTGGAGTTACACTTGACATCATATTTATAACTCATTATAGCATAAAAAATACCAGCTTCATTCCAGATTAATACAATGCTAATATGATTTTGAAGGGATGTGGTTATTATTATATATCACTCTGATGTCGATGTGATAATATCTTTTACTAATATTTTAACATATATATGTTATTTTTTGTGAATTCATGATATTACATTCTTATTTTGAATTTAATTACATATAATTCTTTGGTTGGAACATGTCAGGCTATGGGGTTTATTATTATATCACTCTGGTGTCAATGTGGTAATCTCTTTTACTAATCTTTTAACATATATAAGTTATTTTTTGTGAATTCATGATATTACATTCTTATTTTGAATTTAATTATATATAATTCTTTGGTTGGAACAAGTCAGGCTATGGGGTTTATTATTATATCACTCTCGTGTTGATGTGGTAATCTCTTTTACTAATCTTTTAACATATATAAGTTATTTTTTGTGAATTCATGATATTACATTCTTATTTTGAATTTAATTACATATAGTTCTTTGGTTGGAACAATGCGGGCTATGGGGTTATTATTATATCACTCCAGTGTCAATGTTGTAATCTCTTTTACTAATCTTTTAACATATATAAGTTATTTTTTGGTGAATTCATGATGTTACATTCTTATTTTGAATTTAATTACATATAGTTCTTTGGTTGGAACAACTCGGGTATGCAAATTTTTGATAATTTATGAGAAGAATTGATAGAACACATGGTTCAAATTATAACATCATAAGAAGAACCAAGAGAAGAATATGATGATCTTGAATAACATTGGAAAACAACATGGTAATTTTTATAATGTTTTAATTTCTCTATTCTTGTGTCTTTAAAGTTTGGGATGTTTGTTTGATGAATTTATGTACTCATATATTTAGGAGAATGAATTGTTAGATAGACCAGCTTTTTTTGGCCAAACTCTATCTCATCTCTCTTGTCTAGTTGATTCTAAGCAAACCAAGCTTCTTCTCCTTGAAATAAAATGGAAATATCACAAAATTCATGACAAAAGAGACATCATTTTATTTGTAATTTAAGTTAAATATATATATATATATATATATATATATTGTATATAAATTATTTTTTTGTAATAAATTTAATTCTCAAGTAATTAATTATATTTAATTTTTTCAATTATTTGTATAATTTAAACTTTGTTAAATAGATTTTGGTTTTTTCTACTATTATGTGATCGAATACAGGTTCTTAGTAGAGTAGAAAAAGAGTAAAATATGTATAAAAAAAGAATTTAAATTCGGTTTAACCCGTGAATTGACTTTAAATTTTAAGTCTTTCCATTTAAAGTCGGTTTTTAACTGACTTTAAAGCCTGGTTTTGTAATAATGACTTGTCACTTGAGAGTTTTTTATAAATATAAAACCAAAGTATCTGCAAGATCGGTATTGCTAACTCGATGTCGGTCTTGTCTCATCAGTACAATCAATTACGAAGTGATCGAAACCCATACATTCAAAACATTAAAGTCAAGTTGGTTTAGATTTCTTACCATCAAAATTTAAAGATTTGATTTCGATCATTTTGACAACTTGATTGTTCTTTGTTTCAAGGAGTCTTTATGTTGAGGATTTTGTTCAATCTTTTGATTAAGTGTGTCATTTCTTCATCATCATTGTCATTTTCTTCAATCACAGTAGTTTTGAAAGTGATACCTTTATTCTTTGGAGGTTTTCAAAAGCTCATCTCAAAGGTTTGAAATGATCCAACAAATTCCTCTATTTCGATGGCGTCTACATCCTTGCTTTTGTCATTGACATTGACCTTTACGTGGAAGCGATCTGGTAATGAACAGAGAATCTTTCGAACTATCCTAAAATCATCAATTTTCTCTCCAAGATTGGTAGAGGTGTTAGTAATATCACATAATCTACTACAAAATTTAGAGAAACTTTTATCTTCTTTCATCTTAATATTCTCAAATTCAGTACTAAGCATGTGAAGTTTTATTCATTTAACCCGCGAGTTACCCTCATGGGTAACCTCTAAAATATCCCAAGCATGCTTAGTAGTTTTAATATGAGAAATACGATGAAACCCAGCAGCATACACGACACTAAAAATAGCATTAACACCTTTTTTATTTTAGTTGCTAGCAATTTTATCTTGATTGTTCCATTCGTTCCTAGGCTTAGGAGTGAATACATTATCATTGGTAACCATAGGTGGTTCCTAACCATAAAGCATAGAGTTCTAGACAATCTTAACTAAAGACAGTAGAAAGGCTCTCATATGAGCCTTCCAATATAGGTAATTAGACCTATCAAAGTAAGATGTATGGGTAATGGAAAAATCCTCTCTTAAATGATCCATAACAAGGTCCTAGGCACACTAAGTGTATATAATGACCTACTATGATACCAAATGAAATTTCATTAATTTAGCTATATATCTAATTTTCTAATTAGAAAAAGTAAGTGGCCAAGCATGTAACCACATATAAATAAAGTAAATCAAAAAAAGAAAGATCAGTACACGAGATATTTAAGTAAAAACAACCTAGGCCACATCAATAACCTAAGAGGGGAACCACTGATCCACCTAACCATAAAACTATCCACTATGAAAAATAAGTATCTAGTTGCAAGGCTAAAAATCAAACTACCCACCCAAGTAATGACGCCATAATCTACTTATAAGTCATTGCCTTTATCATAGCCTCAACAAGAAAAGCATT
The DNA here is from genome assembly GCA_033030585.1 of Hippophae rhamnoides. Lineage (NCBI taxonomy): Eukaryota > Viridiplantae > Streptophyta > Magnoliopsida > Rosales > Elaeagnaceae > Hippophae > Hippophae rhamnoides. The sequence continues at coordinate 26,435,612 of CM065431.1, read as the reverse complement.
TGGATTCGAGCTAGCATTCTGACAAACTCAAGTCTCACAGGTTAATCAAACCTGAATATATATCACCTAAAATGTTAGCACATAAACATAAGTGCAAGTTTGTTCCATATGGTAGATTCAATAATAAACAATCCTAACTAGTTGATTTAAACAATATATCAAATAAATCAAAAACAACTAGCAATTCTAGACTAATTAGTTAAAAGCACAATAATACAATTATTATTATAGGCATGTTAATCCATAAAATGCAACCACAAATGTTTGATAAATTAACTTAATGAAAAAGCGTACTTGGAAAACTATTAGTAAAACAAGAGAGAGAATAAAAGATGAAGATAATAAGCACAATTAAACTCTTATATGATTAGTTTCAATTATATGCTTAGGGTTATATTTGTAGAATATTTTCAAGCACTTTATGTCAAAGTAAAATCACTATCTTATCCATAAAACTAGTTAAATGAGTTTTAGAAAATAAAGAAAATATAGTAAAAATCCAATCCAATTCATAGTAAAAATAGATTTCAAAATCAAAGCTATGGCCGCTCGATCGATCGAATACATATTTTGATCGATTGAATGTCCTTTCAATCAATCAAATGTACCAATTAATTAAATCTCAAAAAGATGGATCAATCTTGTCATTACTCTCAATCGATCTAGACATTAATCTCGATTGATCTAGTCACTACTATATCAATTGCGTAGCCTATTTTCATATAGTAACAATATGAAAATAGGCTACTCGATTGATATAGTAGTGACTATATCAATCGAGTAGCCTATTTTCATATTGTTACTATGTGTCTAATATGAAATCTAATGTACACAAGAATAGAGATATACTTAAGATATGATCATTGAGGCTTGATAGTTTCTTTGGCTAGAAAAATATTCTTCTAAGACACACCTAGAAAGTAAAATTACAATTATATGTTTTATTCACAAATATCGCCATCATTCACATAAACCTTACAATACTAAATGTAGATTCTAGAGGTTGTTAGAGAAATATAAATCATCAAAGTAGGAGATTCACACAAACTTCTCAAGATAACCAAACAAATTCATAAAGATAAGGCAAGTGTAAGGAAGAGAAATACTTTTGATAAACTAGGCAAGAAAAATTTAGCCATACATGCTCCCAAAGAATACACATGTCAAACATCCATTCATCAATTTAGATCAAATGCATACCAAACCTATATCAATATGATCCCTCAAGAATTCAATTTACATGCAAACATTTATGAAAGATAAAATCCATTAGTATCCAAAAAGCAAAATAAAGATGATAACTGTATTTTATACAGTTATTTGCATCAATTTTAGTAATGATAATTGCTATGTTCGTTTAATATTTATTAATTTTTGTTAAATAAATTAATATTTTCCATTTATTTGTTAAAAATACATTTTTAATAAAATTAAATAATTTGTATCGAAAATGTACTTAATTTCATATTTTTGTCCACAAATATAATTTATGATAATATAGTTTCTTAATTACAATTTATATAAATCAAAAATATAATTTAAATTAAATTTGGGCTTAATTATAATTATTAAAACTTAAAAATTTAATTTAAAATTAGAAAAGGGCTAAAGTGTAATTTAAGAAAGTACAAAAATGTAATTTGGATTAAATTTGTGGGTGAAAATATAATTAATAAAAGTTTGAGTTTTCTGCGCAGGGGAGATGAAGTCCACGCGCAAGAACATCACACTCGCTAAACGTGGACCGTCCTGATCAAAGGATCACGGCCGATTCACGCGTGTCCATCAAGCCCGACCAAGGAGATCGGGGATAGAGATATTCGCTTTGCGCAGTCGGCGTGACAATGGCCCCACGTGTCGCTACAGTGCTCTGGCCGTGAGTTGGGACCCACATGTCGGCCGCGCAGATTCCCCCGAGGCAATCTCTCGATCATTGGATCGGATCGATCTGGCCCGGGGACATTGAGCCGCGCCCATCCAAGCCGCTGCCGCGCACCGAGTCGCTTCGTGTAAAGATCCTGGTGTGACGCGGATTATGGTAGCAAGGCCAAGTGCATCCCCGCTTTGCTGCACAAAATCTACCACGTGTCCCACGAATATTTAAGCTAATCAAAGTCCGACACGGGCTATTTACACGCGCGCGACCGCACGGATCACGCCCGTTTCCGGGCCGTTGCCTCGGCTTTTCGCGCCCAAATCCCGTGTGCGCCCGTTTCTACGTGCAACCGGCTCAGGTATCCAATGATTTGTCGCCACGTGGCCATAGGGAATCTTTCAAATAATTAGAAAGCGACACGTGGCGTCATGGGAGAAAATAAAAAAAAAGCGTAACGGCGCTGCCTACGCGTTGATAATAATTTATATTTTTCGACATAAAAAAATCGATACGCGTGTTTTTTGTTTTTCTACAAAAAAAGTATTACGTTTTTCGATAAAAAAATAAAATAAAAATGTAATATTTTAGATGTATTTTTTAGCTATAAATAGGAGATAGTTTTTAGTTTTAAAAAAAGTTTTTTTTGGTTGGAGAAAAGTTTTTTTTGGTTGGAGAAAAGTTTTTTTTGGTTGGAGAAGAGTTTTTTTTTAGTTTAGAAATTTTGTAGTGTTCCGTTTTGGATTGCAGAACACGCAGAAGCCATTTTTTGGCTTTTGTCAGAGCCATGTCAACGATGCCAAATATTTTCGTATGTGATGTTTTAATTTTCCTTCATGTTTTTCTAATTTTTCTGACCGCTTGTAATTTTATTTTTTAATTAATGAAGTAATTTAATTTTTCCAGGGTTGCATTTGATCTAAATTTATGAAGCTTTAATTTTAATTATTTTTGGTTATGGATTTATAAGACGTTCGATTTGTTCGTTCTATTTTGTGCTTAATGCTTTTTGATTATTTACGAATTTTATCAAAACGATTTGTGGCATAAAAATAAACTTGAGAAAGGCATTTTTTGTATAGCTCGTCAGAATAGCATGACATGTATGATGAAGGATAGGAATATACCTTAATTGTATATGTGGCCATTGGAAACTTAGAACTTAATGAATCTTATTAAATTTAATTCTCATAGAGATATAGTGAATTAATTTAACGAGGTGTATTTTTACGGAGCTCGGAAGAGATGTATGAATAAAAAAGAAGTTTTTCGGTTGACAAATTAAATGTACCAAAAAATATAAATCCAAAGAAAATAATATGATTGGAGTGGATTAGTTTGGTGAAGAATTGCAATCCTAGAGTTCTTTTATTTTCTTATTACCTTTTTCTTAAATCAACGATTATTTTGGATAAAATCAGAGAGAAATAATTTTAGTACTCAACAAACTATAGTAACAAATCTCCGTGGGATCGATCTTTACTTATAAATGTTATTACTTGCGACCGTGTATACTTGCACGAGTTTGTGTGTTGAAAAACACGCAACAAAAGACAAACAAGTGAGATGACAAGAATGGACTTAGATCGGATTAAATACCAAAAGAAGAGAAAATAGCCTTAAAAGAGATCAATAGCAACACTCGTATCCTTACTAGTTAGTAGAATGGAAGGAACTCGCTAACTAATAAATATCATAAGAAACATCCCTAAGAGAAGGAATAAATAAGGGATGTTGGTAAATTACTAATTATACAAGAAAGGAACGGGTTTTAATACAAAAACATGAAACATGCTTAAACAAAGACAATTATACAAATAACAAGAGTGTCAATGGAATACATAAGTTAAATATAATATTGCAAGTATGCCAAAATCCCTAAAGCCATAAATATAATCTAAATGACATATAAATGCATAAAACAAACTGAAGTAAGCATAGAATGGGAGACACTTATAAGGCATAAAAGAAGGAAAAATAGGTCAAATAAGAATAGATAACAACAGAATAAAAATAGAGGATCAATATACAATATACTAGGTATAGGAAAGTAGAATCTAGTAAAACAGGTAGGATGCAGTCTATATGACATGAATTATGAAAGATAAGACTGCAAAAAGTAAAACCTTAATACTTTGATTCTACATGATGAGCATATGATGTGATGCATATAAAATAGGCTATAGAGGAAGAAGCAAGTAGTATATAAGACAAGCACACATAAGGAAATTAAGCAATTCAACCCCAATAGATCACCCAAAAGTAGTGATCAAACTGCTTCCTTCCATTTAAAGAATTTATGAGGGGTAATAGAGATCAGAGATAGTCACTGACTCATATGAACATGAGGTGTATATGGGACTCGTGATCTATTTTGTTTATAATTTTTAGAAAATTCAATCGAGTCAGGCATATAAGTTGGACGAGCCAAAATTTTTAAGGTATATTTATTCCTTTTTACTTTATGCCTTAGGTGCATAATGTGACCTACTTGAACATGCTCATTTGGTTTATAGTAGCTACATCTATACAAAAAAGTAAAGGTGAATGAGGTGAAGTACTTCAGGATAAACTCATCAAATATCTAGAAAACTACCGGGAAAGGTGGCCAATAGTGCCACAAAGATAATAGGCACAACAAATGAAGTTAGATAATCTGGGTCCTTGACTTCGAGGAGTTATATTCAAATGAAAAAAAGAAAAGGTGCTCAAGTTAGCTTTCATACGAGGATGAGAAGTTAATTTTTCATATCAGCATCTTACATGCCCTTGTTTACCATAGTGGTGACAAATAGGGGTAGTACTAAGTAGAGGTAATAGACCATTACCATAATGACAGGAAGTGTTTATCTAAGATGAATAGTTCACCTTGCTAGAGGAACCAGGCCAGAACGTGACAAATGACTTATCTGTAAGGGTAAAAGCAATTTACTTCAACTTAGAATATTGATCAATAGACTTGACAAACTTAAGAGTAGTAGAAGTAGAAGTATAAACCCCTTCATTATACCTAGTACCACATTTATCACCAAATTACTTTGTGTTATTCATAATTTCACTTTATTTCTGGGATCTAGAAATCATTTTGTTGATAATAGAGGAAGACTGAGCCAGTTCTTTTTCACTTACACAAAGTTTAGCTTTTAAAGTTATAATCAAGTTTTCCTTTTCCTTATGCAAAGATTCCATGTAAGTTTCTTATTGTTGAGAATCCCAATTATCTCATTCATATGTTTCACTTCAGCTTCTTTCTCAAAGAGAGCATAAGTTAGATACTATTTGGCACTTTCAAGGTTAATTATCTACTTCTTTAACTATTAAATATCATCCTTTTGATCATTCAAGGGATCATGATTGACATACAATGGAAAAGCTTTATCAAAAGTAGAATACTTCAATTGTTCCTCAAGTATCTTCATCTTTTCAGGATTTGTGTCAAACTTTTCATGCAAATGTAGATTTCTCTTTTGAATGACACCACACTTTTTAATGAGATCATGTTTTTGTTCTTTAGATGAGGACTTCCTTTCTTCAAGAGTTTTCTTTAAAGAATTTATCTTGAACTTATTTTCATTCATGCTTTAAAACACCTTTTTCTTAGTTTTTTTTCTAATTTGTTGTGCTCTAACAAGAGTGCATTGTAGGAGTCAAGCAATTCATCTTACTCATCATCATCATTTGCTTTAAATTTAGACTTTTGAACATATGGGGTAGTAGTCTGAGAATCCACAATATTACCTAAAGTAACTAAGTCTAGAAAATTAGTGCCATCCTTATCATCACTATTGGTACTATCCGAAATAGTAACCTCAACTTTCATCGTGCACTTATTTGTGGCTTCTATTTTTGAAAATAATTTGTTGCAAGGTGATCAGACTTCCCATATTCGAAGCATTTAATCTTGATTAAGTTCCCTTTGTTAGGTTTCATAGATTCATTATCTGAGTCATCGACAACTTTTACAAACTTTGAGCTTTCATAGCTCAAATTAACTTTTTCAATACCCCCAGAAGAGGGTTTCTTCTTTCTAAAAAATTAGTAAAAATTTAGGCAAGTAGAGTCATTTCCTCCTCATCGGCATCAGAGTCATCATTACCATCAACTATGGTAAAAGCATCTTCACTCAGACCACTATCCTTTGATGTCTTAAGAGGCAATCCCTTTCCCTTCTTAGAAGAAAATTGATCTCGTATTGGCAAGAGGTGATGCAAATCAAAGACTTGTATGTCACCAACTAATTCATTAGCAGTAAGTTGACCAGGCTCATACATGCACTCAAACATGGTAACTTTGGCATGAAAACAATAGGACAAGCTAGCGATGTTTTTTTCAATATCCTTGTCCTTTCTAATAGGTCTACCTAAGTTGTAGGAACAATTGACAATATTTGAAAAACATGCATAGGATTTATCAAAAGTTGCATCCTTTTGCATGATATATAGCTCAAAATATATGTTCAACTTTAGAATTATAGATCTTTTTATAGTTAAAGTGCCTTCGTGAGTAGTATCCAAAATTTCCCATGCTTATTTTGAAGAATTATAATCTAAATTATTGGAAATTCAACTGGAAAAACAACCCTGATAATTGCATAAAGTCCTTTGCTATTCTGTTTAGATTCCTTACTCTTATCTTTAGTCCACTAACTCATGGGTTTAGGAATCATAGTGTTATTAGGTCAGGATTTGGTTGGACACGTCCAACCATTCTCTACAAGGAACCACACTCAATCTCCTTCGAACCACAAAAAAGTTCTCATTTGTGATTTTCAATAGGCATAGTTCGTCCCATTAAAAAGCAGAGATACACTTACATTACCTTCTTATCTCAACTCTATCAGAGAGAAGTGTGTGTGTGAACATGCAAGTTAGCAAAATCAACACCAGAGCGATTAAGCCCAAAAGAGTGTATCCATACTGATACCAATTGAAATAGTCCACGATCTAGTATACTACCAAGGTAAGGATAAAAAAATTCTAAAGGACTCAAACCTAACATGCACAAACATATAAACACTTAAAAAAATCATGCCACAGAATCATAGATAGTATAATATCAAAAAGTAGATCATTTTAATCACAAATGTTATATATAAATAACATAAAGCAATTGAAAAATAAATGTTTTTTTAGTCAAAGTTTATGCTTCAATATGTTGAGACATATGCATAACAAACTCAGATTATACTTTCTCAGCAAGTGATCATGAATAACAATCTATATAATGAGCTAAACGTATATAGAGACCACATCTACATGGCAAATCCTCAAGTTTCTTAAGGCAACCACTTTGATGAACGAAAACCGGCATCGCCGATTCTCGCAAATACTTTGGTTTTAATATTTGTAAAACTCTCGCAAGTGCACGAATCATTTCGTAGAAAATGATAAGTATACTCCCAAGGTCGATCTAAGGAAGGAATGTATGTGGTTTTTAATTTATTATTCAAACTTTTAAAAACGAAATTAAATCCTAAACATCCTGTCACGATAGTTTGATTTTTGTGTTCCTAATCTAATAACATAAAATAAACATATATACAGATTAATTAAATATAATAAAAAAATAAACATAGATACAAATTCAATAAATAAATATAAATACAGATTCAATAAATATTCATGCAAATTTTATCATTTATATTAGTGGAGTATTTATGGATATAATAACTAAATTAATTATGCTTGCTCATATTATCTAGGTTATTAAAGATATAAATTGATATTTTATTGATTCTCTCTTTTTTGTATGAATACCACCTTTGGTGGGGTTAGATATTCTTTGTTAACTAAACAAATCAATTAACACCTATGGGTGGGGTTGATAACTAATTTGGTTAATTAAATTAATTCCTTTTTCTAAGAGATTTAAAATGAACCATTTAAATGCCACCTTTGGTGGGGTTAGACAGTTTAAACTTTATTCAAGGTGTCCAAATTAAACCCAAGAATTTAGTTATCCGAGTACTAACTTTCAAGTTTTAAAACCACTACTGAAAACATGTTGTCAATACATTTTCACATAATAATTCTTATAAAAACCTTTGAAATAGAGCTTCACTCTAACTACCGGGCGATTGTACCAACAAATAAAAGAGCACTACTCTAAATTAGACCGGATAACTAAACCTTAAAGTCTAATCTTCAGATTTAAGTTTGTAATGAAAAATAATATATTTCTCTCTAACATCCTTAATATAAAATCTTGAATAAAAATAAAATCAATTCATTTTAGAAATTTTCACCTATTTAATATTTATGCAAGCATAACAACGTTATTATTATATCATGATTATGAACAGCTAGCACAGCTTAAATTTAATCACAGACAAATTAAATATAACATGTAAGAATAAAGCATAAAAATAGCGTAAAGAAAATAAAATCCTTACAGAACTTGACGCTATTCCCGTTGCTAGAAAACCTCCAAGCGGAATTTGCACTTCCATTTATTGAATCAAAAATCTAAATTATTACAAAAACATTACAAGTTCCTCTCAAAAAGAGAAGAACTCTAAACCTAAGAGAATTGAACTAAAAACTAAGAGAAAAACTAAGAAAAGCTTAGAAACTAAGAAAGAAACTAAGAAAAACTCAAAAACTAAGAAATGAGAGAAAGAAAGAAGAGAGAAGTGTGGTTTTGAGGTGTGCTTTGAAGTGAATGGAAGAGGGATATTTATAGGTGAGGATGGAGAGAAAAAATGAGTAAAAAAATGTTAAAAAAAATATAAAAAAAATAAAAACGTGTAGTGGACATCTTTGAGGTCATCAATGACGTCATGATGACGTCATAGAACTGCACGTGAAAAATGGGTCAAACACGTTGGCGCTGGTGCAGGTCCGCGCTTGTAGCGCGCGTGCAGCCGCGCGCGCGCGGAAGCGAGAGAACAGCGCGCGGTAACGGTGGCGCGCGCGACAATAAGCGGCCTTGGTGGCCGGGCGCTGAAGCGGCGCGCGATTTTCCGATCTTTTGACATTTTTGACCTTTTTCGACACATTTTGCCCAATTTTTCCATGTTTGTTGGCCTTTTTCCACTTATTTATTAATGTAATTGTGATGTATTGTTTCACGTATTCTTCTTTGAGTCTTTAAATTGCGTTTTTAAGCCAAAATACACGAAAAACAATAAAAATACCCGTGATTCGAAAAAGACAAATTTATATAAATATATGATAAAACATATAAATATATATATTTTTAATCAATTAATGTGCATAAAATCATGGTTATTTTAGTGCTTTTTGAGCACTCATCACAACCAAACCACTTCTTGCTAGTCCCTTAGCAAGAGAAGCGATAAAAACTAAAAATTAAACTATCCTAAATCACTTCCGTGGATTGACACGGTTGCATTTAGCCTATGCAACAAGCCTTTAAACCCCTAGGTTGCCCTAGTGGACGAGTTTGAGTCTCGTGAGGGTTTTCAGTAATGATACCCACAAACATTGTACTAAATGTAAAAACAAAAGAAACAATAAAAACAAACAACTTAAAAATTAAATTTACAACAAAATCACAAATTATCAACATCTCACAAAAATGTCTCATACTTTTTAATCTTCTTTAAGATCATAATTAAAATCTCAAGCATAAGTTATTTTAATCTCTTTAAACAATCATGATTTATTATAATAATTAGTCGAAAATCATTTTCATATTTCATATCAAAAATGTATCAATTTAATTTCACCCAATTTCAGTGTCATGAATCAATCGCTTCGACTCTATTCCTCACAAGTCAATACTCTCAAAACACTCTTGAATCCTATGGGTTCAAACACTCATACTAATTTATATGCGAAAGAGTTGATGTATAGAAATGAACTAATATGTTCGCATATGTATAAAGAATAAAGGCTCAAAGTGTTATTTTAACATTGATCTCATGAAAGGAATCAAATGTATAAATAATAAAGATATCATATATAAAAATTATTTTCATGCATAAATCAAACTCATTAAGAAAGAATTTCAAGATATATGCCTTTTACAAATGAAGAAATTGCAATGACTTTTTAGGGAATTACTTCTTATATCCTTCTTTTGTAATTAGCCTTTACTCACAACTTTGTAGGCAATGCGGGTTATAGTATGTAGATGATACTATTTTTATCTCTCTCTTTTTTTTACGTAGATATTTTTCAATTTGTGTATTTTTTAGAGAGTCAACCCATGTACAGATTATACATTTTTTTTCGATTTTGGTGAGTGGTTAATTTTGTGGCTTTTCTGTTTGATCTTGGTTTAGGTAACCCAGATATGTCTTTTTGTTTTTGTAGTAGTCATGCATAAATGAGATATAAGCATATACTATCAATTTCTACTCAAATCATTTAATCTAAGCAAAAATAATAATCAAAAATATATGATACTCTATTAAGATGAAAAAAATTCATACATTCAATGCTAATACCTATAGAGATCATCTAAAAATTTGAAGAAATAAGAAATGTGTTTGGAGTAGAAAAAATATATATTTCACTCTGAATAAAGGAAATTAGGCTCAAATTATATCTCACAAAGGTAGTCTCCACTAAAAAAACTCATAAACACCGATTTTGGGTTTGATATAATTTCTACATCTTATCAAGAAATACTAATTATGACAAAAACTAACTAATTATCAAAAATAATTACAAAATATTTCATGATATGTTTTCAAAAATTAATCTAACAGTACAAAAGACTTAACTATTTACTTAAATTTGATTTAAAGAAATGATAAATTTTTGTGAGAAAAGTTTTTTTTTTATTATTTTTTTTTTAATTAAGTATGGTAACTTTTCACCACCCCCAACCTAGAACTTACATTGTCCTCAATGTAACAACTGTAAATTAAAGATAAAGAGAGAAGAGAAGAAAGATTACCTATTTCCTGAGAATGTGCAAGTAGTAATGGAAAATGCAGGTGCATCCATCATATTCATCATTAAAGTGTATACGACGGATCATTGTAAACTTCTAACATCTCAACAAATATTTTTAGTTTTAACAATTTAAAAATTATTCACATGTAATTAAAATGAAATAAACAATAAAATTAAGTAAATAAAACAAATAACAAATAAATTTTTTTTTATTTTTTTATTTATTTTTTTATTTTTTTTATTTATTTTTTTTTATTTTTTATTTATTGTTTTTTTTTTACCTAAAATGATGGGTTGCCTCCCATCTAGCGCTTAGTTTAACGTCTTAGCAAGACGTATCTTTTTGGTGCTAAGGGTTACTCACCAAATGCAATCCATTTCAAAGAATGTTGTTTGGTTCTTCTAAATAAGGCTTGACACGACGATGGCCATTGACTTTGAACGTTTTTGTGTCTTGGAGTCCAATAGTTCCACTACTCCATGTTCAAATACTTGAACTATTTTGAATGGTCCATCCCATCTTGATCTCGACTTTCACGGAAACAATCTCAAACGAGAGTTAAATAAAAGAACTTTCATTCCAGGGTGAAGAGTCTTAGGAACTAGCCTCTTGTCATGATAGCGCTTAGTACGCTCCTTGTATAATTTGGCATTCTCATAGGCTTCATTCCTAATTTCTTCCAACTCATGAAAATGGAGTAATCGTTTTTCACCGCTTTATCTAAATCCATGTTTAACTCTTTAATTGCCCAATAAGCTTTGTGTTCAAGTTCAACCGGGAAGGTGGCACGCTTTCCCAAAAATTAACCGGTAAGGGCTCATCCCAATAGGTGTTTTGTAAGCGGTGCGGTATGCCCATAAGGCATCATTTAGCTTAAATGGCCAATCCTTCCTTGACGGACACGGCGTTGCCCAAAGATTCCCTTAATTTGCCTATTGCTCACTTCCACTAAACCTAAGTTTGAGGATGATATGGAGTAGCTACTTTATGTGTGATGTTGTACTTGTTTAGTACTCCATCAAAGAGTTTGTTACAAAAATGGCTACCTCCATCACTTATTATAGCTCTAGGCGTTCGAATCTACCGAATATGAAATCTTTCAAGAATTTCACAACAACATTAGCATCATTGGTTTTGGTGGGGATAGCTTCACCCACTTGGACACATAATCCACAAAGAACCAAAATGTATTGAAAACCATTAGATGGGGGAAAAGGACCCGTGAAGTCAATCCCCCATACATCAAAGAGTTCAACAACTAAATTAGATGTCAAAGGCATTTCATCTCTTTTGCTTATGTTTCTGTTCTTTGACATCTATCACATTGTGCACAAAACATATGAGCATCTTTAAAAAGAGTGGGCCAAAAGAATCCAGATCGTAATATCTTACGAGTCTTTTCACCTCCAAAATGACCCCCACAATGAAGTTCATGACAAAAAGTCGAATGCTCTTATGTTCTTCTTCGTACACATCTCCGGATGACTTGATCTTGACCAATCTTGTATAAATAAGTCGTCATCCCGAAATAGTCCTTAATAGTTTTAAAAAACCTTTTCTTGTCCCGATATGAAGTGTTAGGTCGCAAAACACCAAAGGCAAGATAGTTTACAATATCAAAGATACCATGGGTTCGGACCTATGAAAAATAACCGTTCATCGGAAAGGTTTCAACTATATCGTCATTACTCTCATCTTTAAGAGAATTGAAGTCGAAATCAACCTAGACAAATGGTCGGCTACTAAGTTTTCACGCCTTTCTTATCCTTGATTTCTAGGTCAAATTCTTGTAAGAGTAAGACCCACCGGATTAATCTTGGCTTGGCATTTGGTTTACTTAATAGGTATCTTAAAGAAAGATGATCAGAATGTACAATCACTTTAGATCCTACTAAATAAGACCGAAATTTGTCTAAAGAGAATACTATAGCCAAGAATTCCTTTTCGGTGGTGGTGTAATTCATTTGGGCATCATTGAGTGTTTTGCTAGCATAGTAGATGACATGTAAACGCTTATCCACTCTTTGTCGCAGGACGGCTCCTATTGCTTAATCAGAAGCGTCACACATAATCTCACAAGGTAAAGACCGGTTTGGTGCCATTATAGCAGGGGTAGATGTTAGTTTCTGTTTGAAGGTATTAAAGGAAATAAGGGAGTCATTGTTGAAGTCAAATTCATCTTTGGATAGTAAGTTACATAAAGGACGACTTATTTTAGAGAAATCTTTAATAAATCGTCTGTAAAATCCTGCATGTCCCAAGAAGCTTCTTATCCCCTTACGGATGTAGGGGAGGTAGTTTGGATATCAATTCAACTTTTGCCTTATCAACTTCAATACCCTTGTTTGAAATTATATGTCCTAAAACTATCCCTTGTTGAACCATAAAATGACTTTTCTCCCAACTAAGGGTTAGATTGCATTCAATGCATCTTTCTAAAACCAAAGTCAATTTATGTAAGCAATCATCAAATGAGTTCCCAAAGACAGAGAAATCGTCCATGAAAATTTCAATGAATTTCTCCACCATGTCCGAGAAAATAGATATCATGCATCTCTGGAAAGTGGCGGGCATTGCATAACCCAAATGGCATTCTGCGAAAAGCAAATGTCCCAAAAGGACATGTAAATGTGGTCTTTTCCCGATCTTCCTGCATGGGTACTTGATAATATCCAGACAGTCCATCCAAAAACAAGAAAATTCTTGCCCACTAATCTTTCCAACATTTGATCAATGAATGGAAGAGGAAAGTGATCCTTTTTCGTATATAAATTTAGTTTCCTAAAATCTATACACATTCTCCATCCAAAGGATTATTCTAGTGGGCACTAATTCACTTTTATCATTTTTAACAAGCTGTTATCCCGCATTTCTTTGGTACCACATGCACCTTTGGACTAACCCACTTACTATCCGCATGATAGGATAGATAATCCCTTCTTCTAATAATTTAAGGATTTCCTTTTTAACTACCTCTTGCATGTTTGGGTTTAGTCTTCTTTGGGCCTCCGTACGGGTTTAGCACCATCCTCCAAGTTGATCTTGTGCATACACATTGTTGGACTAATGCCTCTTATATCCCCTATACTCCAACCTATAGATTTCTTAAACTTGTTTAAGCACTTTGATGAGTTCTTTTCTTGTGATTTGGTCAAGGTTGAAGAAATTATCCTTTGGATATGTTTCTCCTTCTCCCAAAAACACATATTTTAAGTGCTCGGGTAAGTCTTTGAGTTCAAGTTCGGGTGGATTGGCCTCTTTAACGAGATGAAGGAATTTGGGTAGATTTAAAAGTGTACTAGATTTTGTCATCACTTCATTATTGTCTAGTTGTTCAAGGTACCCCTTAATTTCTTCATCTAAATCTTCTTCAACCTTTTCAAGTGTAAGAACGGTTTCAAGCTTGTCTTCTATTCGGTTTGGAAAAAGGTGTTTTGGACAAGATTATCCAAAGGATCAACTTCGAATATTTCATCGATGGCGAGAAATAGAAGGGAAAGGTGAAGAATCAAAAACTTTGAAATGAACAATCTCCTAAGACTGTCATTGTCAAATTTCCATCTTGGACATCAATAATAGTTTTAGTAGTTGCCATAAATGGTCTACCAAGCAATATTGTATGCTCTGTCCAATGGGATTTTCTTGCATATCCAGAACCACAAAGTCAACGGGTATTATCGGTTTGTCTACCTGTACCAAAACATCCTCAACTATTCCCTCCGGATATTTAAGAGATCTATCTGCAAGTCAGGACATAGTTGTGGGTTTTAAATCCCTAGATTGAGTGAGAATATAGAGTAGGGCATCAAATTTATACTAGCACCTAAATCAAGCATTGCTTTAGCAACCTTCCTATCCCCCATAGTTATGTTTATAATAAAACTTCCAGGGTCTTTCAACTTAGTGGGTAGTTTGTCAAAGTACCGCTAGAAATTTCGATACTACTACTCGTTCATTCGATTCATACCTCCTTTTCTTAGTGTTCAACTCTTTGAAAAACTTGGCATATGAGGCACATTCATGATCACTTCTAATAATGGTAAATTGATATTTACTTTAGAGAGCATATTAAAAAGATCATTGAATTGCTTATCTTGTTTGGATTCTTTCAAACGGTGGGGAAAAGGTACTTGCATCCGGTGTGGTTCGTTGTCTTTTGAATTTTGGGAGTGTCGGATGACCCCCAATGAGTTTTTCAGAAAGCTTGTTAAGTTTAACACTTGTTTCTCCTTTTTCGAGATTAGAATATCGCCTTCTTTGTTACATGAACTACAAGGTAGTTTAGAGATTTCGTGTAACCGGTATTGACTACCTTACCACTTCAAGAGTTCTAACATCTTTTGCTTGTTCCGGTTGGTAGGGCAACTTTCCCGGTTCTTTCTTTTGCATTTGTTCTGGTCTAACTTTAGATTCAATTCTTTTAACCGAAGCCTCCATGGTGTTCAACCTTTGATTAGTCATCAGTTGGTTGTCACGACTAACTTGAATAAAAGCATTCAAGCTATCTTCTAAGGTTGGTTTAAAAGATTGGCTTGGTGGGTAAGGGTGGTTGTAGGTTGGGTGATCATAGGTGTTTGGATGATACTTTTGAAAATATTGGACTTCCTCTATGGCATCGACACTAGAATCACAAGTATTTGAATAATTATGAGTACCATGCCCAATTGAACAACACACTCCACATACCTCTTGATTTGAAATTTGGTGAGACGTGAGGAATTTCACTTGTTTAGTCAATTCAAGTTGCAAGGTTATCTCATTATCAAAGCCGACTTCATTGACCTTTGCTTTCCTTCTACCACCTCTTTGTTGGGAATTAGAACCCAATAGCTCATAGAGATTATAGGTTTCCTCTGCGGTCTTTTCTCCTACAAAGACCTCCAAAGAAGATTATCAACCATGTATTGACTTTGTAGTGTCAATCCATCGTAAAAGAATTGGTTTTGTAGCTGTAGTGGAAAGCTATGATTTTGACATTGAATGAAAAGGAGTTTGAATCGTTCCCAAGCTTCATGAAAGGGCTCTTCATTCATTTGAGAAAATGTTGCTATCTTTGTTCTTAGATCAACGGTCTTTTGATGGGAATAGAACCTACCCATAAAAATTTCATAGATGCCCTCCCAAGTTTTAAGAGAACACGATTGTAGAGTAATGAACCATGACCAAGCTTTATCTTTGAGAGTGTAAGGAAAACACCTCATCCTAAGTTGATCTTCATTAATTGCATGTAGTGGAAAGGTTTGGATAATAGCATAGAATTCTCGAATGAAATGCAAAGGGTCTTCATTAGGGATACCGTAAAAGGAAGGCAACAAAGAATAATGAATCTTTTTCAATTCATAATTCCTTATGACCTCTTGCAATTGGATAGGAAGTTACATTGCCAATGATTGGCATTGTATAGTCTTTCATCTTTTTCCGCCTATCTTCAGCATCTCCCATGGTTGTTTGTAATTGAAAATGATCCTCCTCCTATTGTGAATCAACATTTTGCTCTTAAAAACAATAGTAGATATCTCTAAAAAATGCAAGGAACCTAATTTTTTTTTAATTTTAATTTAAACAAAGGGACACAATTTGTGAAACAAACGAATTTATTTCATTTGAATTTTTTTTATTACACGCAAACTAAAACAAAGGAAAATACAATAATGGGTGACCTCCCATGTAGGACTAAAATTATCGTCTTCTAGTAAGACGTTGCTTGGAGATTGCAGAATGAAAAACTCAATGTCTCCTCTTCATTGAATTCATTTAAGTTTCAATTTAGTCTTTGCCTTTTTGCAAATGTTCAACTAACTGTTCAACTTGAACTTCCACCTTTTTGATTGAAGCTTCCACAGAGTCCAACCGTTGATTGGTTTTAGACTGATTATCCCTACAAAGTTGAATAAAAGAATTCAAGTTGTCCTCCAGGGTTGGTTTATTTGGAATGCTTCTTGGAATAGGTGGGTGGAATCTGCCCGCCTGGTTTGAGCTTTGAGGGAAATGAGGGTTGTTTTGCCTCCAAGAGAAATTTGGATGACTTCTCCACCCAGATTATAGGTATTTGAATTGGGATCAAACCTTGGTCTCTTTTGATATGCTCCCAACACATTAACCTCGCTCGTGTCCAGCTTGTATCTCCTTGATATGGACAAAGCCAAGATTTTGTCCCACGTTGCTATACAAACCATATTGTTCATTATTTGTGTTTGTTTGTGTAGCGAGAAGTGGCAACTTGCTTAGTCCGCTTGAACAAGTTGTTGTTGAACTTCACATCGGAGTCGATTTCACGAACACCGCCTTTTCTCACTCGGGAGCTTTTCTCGGGAATTAGCACCCAACATCTCAAAGAGGTTATACGTTTCTAATGCGCCTTTTCTTCTATTGCTCCTCCCGGCGTTGTCGACAATGAACCGACATTGTTGTGTAAGTCCATCGTAAAAGAATTGGTTCTGCAACCGTAGGGAAAGCTATGATGAGGACATTGAGTGAGAAACATTTTGAACCTATCCCAAGCTTCATGGAATGGTTCTCTTCCATCCGAGAGAAAGTAGCAATCTTTCCTCTCACCGATGTTTTTTGACGGGAATAGAATTTTCCCATGAATTTATTGTAAATGTGTCCCCATGTCATCGAGAGAACCCGGGGGAAGTGACATCAACCAAGCTTTGGCCTTATCCTTTAAGGTGTAGTGGAAAACATCTCATTCTAAGTGATCCTCGTTTAGAATACCGGGGGAATGTTTGGACCGTAGCATAGAAATCTCTCATAAAGGAAAGAGAATCTTCATTAGGTAGCCCATGAAGGAAGGAAGCATAGAAAAATGAATATTTTTAAGGTCATAATTCCGAAGCGACCTCTCCCAATTTGGATAGCGGTAGTTAGTGCCAATCACCTGGTCCTTGCAAACTCCTTCATCGTGGTTTCCGACATGTTGGTTTTCTTCCATTTCTTTTGGTTCTAGTAAAGGATTAAGACTTGATTCTATGTTTGGCTCAAAATCGGGTTGATGGGTAGAATCCAGGTGTTGTTGACACTTGTTTAAATTTATGAATATTATTTACATATGGTGTAAGGGTTTCCTAAGGATCTCCTACCACGCATGTACTATTTTTAAAACGTAAATTTAAAACTCCTGTCAACAAAAATAAAAGAAAATTAGAGAAAATTTCCATGGCATTTAATACAAAACACTAGACAAATTTTTTTTTTTTTATTTTTAAATTTTTTTTTTATTTTTAAATTAAATTTTTTTTTTTTTAAATTACATAATCAGTATTAACCAAGAGTTGTGAAAAGAATGGTGGTCATTAGCTCCTTAAAAACCACTCTCCTAGTAACAACGCTCCCAGTGAAAGACTAATGACAAAGCGCTTCAAAGAATCCAAGATCCTGCATTAACTCCCTTAGATTTTTACTTTTCATGCCTTTTAGTTTTTTTTTTATTTTTTTTACGTTCGTAATTTTATTTTACTATTCACGCTATCTTATTTCTTATTAACTTAAAAAATTTTAAAAAATTTTTTTAAATTTTTTTTTTTTTACGAACGGTAATTTTTTTTACTATTCACGCTATCTTATTTCTTATTAACTTAAAAATTTTTAAAAAATTTTTTTAAATTTTTTTTTTTTTTTTTACGAACGGTAAAAACTTTTTACTTCAAATTTCAAATTTCTAAATTATTTACTTTTTATGCTATAATTAAAAAAATTTATTTTTTTTATTTATTTTTTTTATTATTATTTTTTTTTTACGAACGGTAAAAACTTTTTACTTCAAATTTCAAATTTCTAAATTATTTACTTTTTATGCTATAATTAAAAAAATTTTATTTTTTTTATTTTTTTTATTTAATTTTTTATTTAATTTTTTATTTTTTTTATATTTTATTTATTTTATTTTATTTATTTTTTTATGAAATTTGAAATTTGATTAAAAATTTTTTATTTGAAAAAAAAAAAATCACAATTATTTACAACACAAAAAAATTTTTAATATTTTGATAAATAAATTAAAAACGCTATTCCTTCAAGAACTACTAAAACTTGATGAACTAAAAATCAAGATCGCTGATTCTCGCAAATACTTTGGTTTTAATATTTGTAAAACTCTCGAAGTACACGAATCATTTCGTAAAATGATAAGATACTCCTGCCGCCGATCTAAGGAAGGAATTACGCGCTTTTTTAATTTATTATTCAAACTTTTAAAAACGAAATTAAATCCTAAACATCGTCGCGATAGTTTGGTTTTGTGTTCCTAATCTAATAACATAAAATAAACATATATCTGATTAATTAAATATAATAAAAAAATAAACATAGATACAAATTCAATAAATAAATATAAATACTGATTCAATAAATATTCAATGCAAATTTTATCATTTATATTAGTGGAGTATTTATGGATATAATAACTAAATTAATTACGCTTCATATTATCTAGGTTATTAAAGATATAAATTGATATTTTATTGATTCTCTTTTTTGTATGAATCTGGCGCTTTGGTGAGTTAGATATTCTTTGTTAACTAAACAAATCAATTAACACCTATGGGTGGGGTTGATAACTAATTTGGTTAATTAAATTAATTCCTTTTTCTAAGAGATTTAAAATGAACCATTTAAATGCCAATTTTTGGTGGGTTAGATAGCTTTAAACTTTATTCAAGGTGTCAAATTAAACCCAAGAATTTAGTTATCCGAAGTACTAACTTTCAAGTTTTAAACCACTACTGAAAACACGTATTAATACATTTTCACATAATAATTCTTATAAAAACCTTTGAAATAGAGCTTCACTCTAACTAGGCGATTATCAACAAATAAAAGAAAGACTACTCTAAATTAGATGGGATAACTAAACCTTAAAGTCTAATCTTCAGATTTAAGTTTGTAATGAAAAATAATATATTTCTAACATCCTTAATATAAAATCTTGAATAAAAATAAAATCAATTCATTTTAGAAATTTTCACCTATTTAATATTTCGCAAAGCATAACAACGTTATTATTATATCATGATTATGAATAGCACGCTTAAATTTAATCACGGACAAATTAAATATAACATGTAAGAATAAAGCATAAAAATAATCAGAAGAAAATAAAATCCTTACGTAACTTTGACGCTATTCCCGCTGCCAGAAAACCTCCAACCGGAATTTGCACTTCCATTTATTGAATCAAAAATCTAAATTATTACAAAAACATTACAAGTTCCTCTCAAAAAGAGAAGAACTCTAAACCTAAGAGAATTGAACTAAAAACTAAGAGAAAAACTAAGAAAAGCTTAGAAACTAAGAAAGAAACTAAGAAAAACTCAAAAACTAAGAAATGAGAGAAAGAAAGAAGAGAGAAGTGTGGTTTTGAGGTGTGCTTTGAAGTGAATGGAAGAGGGGTATTTATAGGTGAGGATGGAGAGAAAAAATGAGTAAAAAAATGTTAAAAAAATATAAAAAAAATAAAAACGTGTAGTGGACATCTTTGAGGTCATCAATGACGTCATGATGACGTCATGTGCTGCACGTGAAAAATGGGTCAAAAACGTGTTGGGCGCGGCTGGTGTATTGGCGCTTGTAGCCAGGTATTCTGCGCCTCAGCGATGTGAACAGTGCCAGCGCGCTGCGTGAAGCTGAGAGAGAACGGCGCGAACTGTGCGCGATTTTCCGATCTTTTGACATTTTTAACTTTTTCGACCCATTTTGTCCAATTTTTCCATGTTTGTTGACCTTTTTCCACTTATTTATTAATTTATTTGTGATGTATTGCTTCAAGTATTCTTCTTTGAGTCTTTAAATTGCGTTTTTAAGCCAAAATACCTGAAAAACAATAAAAATACCCGTGATTCCGAAAAAGACAAATTTATATAAATATATGATAAAACATATAAATATATATATTTTTAATCAATTAATGTGCATAAAATCATGGTTATTTTAGTGCTTTTTGAGCACTCATCACACTTATAAGCAAATAATTCACTAAATAGTAAATGAGGTTAAAACACTAAGATAGAAAAACCACTATTACCTCCACCAATAAGGACCTCCGTCCAAATGACCTACTACTACTCTTCACTTTTCGCTTCTGTAACCATTTGGTTCAACACACGAACCCAGGTGTCCTCCACAACCAACACAACCCAATATGGTGTGATTGGTAACTAAATATCAATAACTAGAAGTGTATCAACACACACTCTTAAGCGACACATAGTCTACCACTATAATCAAATCGTGTATGGGAGGCACATAATCAAATTACATATGCATAGAACCTAAAATTTGATTACTAAACTCACTAAGTGACCCATACTCAAATATAGTCTCTTCAAAATAATTTTGACAACATATATAAATCTTAGTGAATTTTGGTTCGTAAATGAGGGGTAAGAAATACGAGAAATGAGAGGGTATTTATAGCACTCAAATTTTTCACATTACTAGATACCTCGCTACCACATATGGAAAGGTCCTTGGCAAGGCGTGTAAAATGTGATATTTTTTGTTTACAAAAATTATCAAGTAAAATCCATAAATACCCACACCCAAAACAAGCGAAAACTCACAAGTAACAATGTTAACTCACTCGCACACTCGCTCATCAAAAACCAACACTCTCAACCTAGAATGCATCTATATAAACCAATCATGTGGTATGTGTACACATGTTTTTCTGCAAAGTGTAGCTAACTATGTGCATGTGTGAATTAGTGATCCGCAGTAACCAATCCTACATAAAGGAAGAAAATATACTATGTAAAATAAAACATACACCATCTTTTATACATGGGAAGCCAACACACAGACACGAGTATAACTAGACTTACAAATGTTATGCAACCACTAACTCATTTGAAACATCATATCTTCCAATGATATAAACTACCATCAGCTCATTCCCTCTGATTTTTTTGACCCCTTATCATTTTTTGACCATCTTATCAGATTAACAAACTTTCTAACCTTTTCCATTACATGTGGCACTATTTTGGTTAATTTAGAAAACAAATCAAAATTTCTCAACATACATCTTCTAAATGCCTTTATTATAATAGAATTGGGGTAGTTCATAATTTCTAACTTTTCTTCTCTAAACCTTCTCATGTATTCTCTATTGAATCTCAATTTTCATGTGTGATAATGAAGATATGATGAGACTCTTTCCTTATGGGCTTGTTACTGGCATAGTAAAGAACAACTTAGAAAACTGAGAGAAGAAGGTTATGCTACGGGGTGCCAAGTTGTTAAACCATTTTTTAGTGCCATCACATAAAGTGGCTACAAAGAGTTTGCACATCAAAGTATCTTTTTTGTCTCATGTGAAGCTCATAGGGTCATAGGGGCTATGGGTATTTTGAAATGAAATACATGAGTCACAAGATCCTTCATTCCTTGGTAGTTTGGACACCTAGAGGTATTAAATTTGGTGGGTGATTCACAATTTTCTATTTTTTTAGAGAAAGGGGAGACATATAGTTGTTCACATTCTCTATCCATGTCATAGTATGATTGACCCTTATCTTTCCTCCTGTTAGTTTCTTTGAGGGTCTCATCTTGTTTTCTATTTTTTTCTTCCAAAGCTTGGAAGTGTACGTCCCACATCCTTCGCTTTCCCAATAATTTGTCATTGTTGTGCCTGATTGCATTTTGTCTTTGGACTAGCTGTGTCTCGATTCTAGAATTATATTGTTATACATCATCTACTATATTCTCAAGTTGGGAAAGTTCATTTCTCATTGGAGTTGGTCCAATTTCTTCAACCAGGTTACTAGCTTTATTTTCTCGTGTAGTGCTTTATTTTCTCGCCTGATTTCCTCAAGCTCTCTCCTCAGCTCGAGAAGTTGGTGAGCCAACTCCTATTGAGGTTCAACCTCAATTGGTACATTAGCTAGTGATTCAACTTGCTGCTCATGAAACGAGTAACAAATCAAAATAATGCATCCCATATATCTCATATATCAAAAAATTTTGTAATAAAAAATTTCTCTTTACAGATCGGTAAGGCGTTATCATATGAAGCCATTTCATTCACTATCCCCAATCTTTTCTCAACTTGCATTCCAACCATGATGAATGTGGTTATAAAAGTTCGAGAGCTAAAGTTTTTATTCGTGAGGTTTCTTTCTCAAAACTCAAGGTGGGTGCCAAAATGTTGGAATGATCAAATTTTAGAGAGAGAAACTAGAGAGAAGTTAGAATTAGAGTAATATTGTATGGATCTCATATTAGGTTCACATATATATAGAACATTACATAAAAACTTGCCAATTATATAGAAGGTATACATCACAGCGTATCGTGGGGTATATAAGTAAAAGAATAAACTAACTTAAGCTCAACCATATTGACAAACTGAGTTGAGAGTCGATCTTTTAATACTTCAGAATGTTCTAGATAGATTTGGACACCCTAAGATTATCACTTTAGGCGTGAGCATATCTCATAGTCTCAAGCAATGTAGATAATGGATTGGGCTATTCAAGGCTCTAGATTTTGGGCGAGCCTTATATTCAAACATTTTACTATGATAATAACCAAACAAAAAGATTAATGAGATAGTCAATACCTTCTTCATTTCTATAAATTAAATCAACTTTGACTTTCTCTATTCGAGTTCTTGATAATTCAGATATTGATAGAGCTCTGACCTCTTTCTTCTTGTATTACAAGATTGTATGGAGCTCTCAAATGCCACGATGACAACTCTTCGTTTCAATCTTCTTCAATCACACATACGACATAATACAACCTATGTGTGTCCTATATAATTTCCTTTCACTCTATCTAGATTTTCTATATATTCTAATAATATTATTACATTAATTTTTAGAGAAAAGTAAGTTTTATTGTGTGCTTAAAATCTTACGTTTAAATATATGTTTTTTAATACTTAATTTTTTTTAAAACAAATTAATTAAAGATAAATAATATTTTTTAATAATATTTTTTAAAATATTATTTTTTTATCAAGTTATTAAAATATGATTAAAATTTAATCTTTTAGTAATGATAAAATAAAAATTAATATGGAAAAATTTATAAAATATTTATTATAATTTTTGGTTGTTATTCATATTATATTTTACTATTTCCACTTTTTTTATTTTTAAATATATATAATTTTTTGTTATAATATTTATTACTGTTAATTTTTGCTTAAATAATTTCATACTAAACTTCATTTTTTTTCTTGTTAATGGTTCATGTTTTATCTTATTTTAATAATTTGACAATAAAAATGTCCTTAATTGACATTTTTTCTCAAAATTATTGGACTAAGAAACATATTTCAAAATCTAATTTACTAAGCGTTATCAACTTTATAATTTAAAAACTTTTATGACTCATCTCCTTAATTTTTATTATTATCATTTAAAAGTATATTTATATTAAATATTAATTACATTTTAATTTTGCTATTAGTGATGAAATTATTATTAATAGAATATTATTGTAACAATAACTATTTATATTATAAAAATATTGTTATCATATTTTAGTTATGTTTAGTGTATTTTTGGGTTCAATACTTCGGTGGTACTTTTATTAAACAAAAAATTCATATTTAGACTCATATTATTAAACTTGTATACTAGTTATCCCCATTTTAACAAAAAGTAAAATAATAATCTATTCTCAATAATATAATTTATAGGATGATAGTTTTGTCTTTATGAAAATATTTATTATTTGTTAATTTCTTTCATATATTTTTGGTCATTTCATTATGAAAATAACTCTATGTACCCCAACAACCATCCATCTCCGGTATCCTTTTCTATCCTATACCCAAGTTTTAAAACATTGATGTTGATCTAAATGTTTAAACATAAATTTAATGAAAATATCATAAATATTATAGTTGTCAACGAAAACTTTGAAAAAAAACTATGAAAACTATATTAAAAACATGTAATTTGTTTATAAAACTTTATAAACTATCAAAATAATCAATTACTTATATTTTTAAACTAAATTCTTATTTAATACATATATTTATAAAAGTTATGGCATTGAATTTATTAAGTAAGCCAATTAATTAATCAGAATATAGAATGTAATTTTTAATATTATTATAAATGAATAAATTTTGATGGTACGTAATAGAATTTAAATTATAAAAAAAACTATATAAGTAAAACTAGTAAATTAAATGTCAAAAAAAGAATAAAATATTCATAAATAAATAATATTTTAATTGAAGATAAAAAAATATTTAAAGGAAATTATTTATAAAATAAAAAAATTAATATGTTTAAATTATATTTTATCGATATTTGTCGATAATTTTGCGATAATAAATAATATATCTATGATATTTTGACCAAAAACATTTTCCTGATATTTTCTCGACGATAACATTTTGTCAACAATGTCGTGGCATTCTTGACATTTTAGCTAAAAGATATAAATATCACATTTCGATCTTAGGATACATAAAAAAATGACAATATTGCAACAATATGAACGATATCGTCAACATTTTAATTCTTACATACACTTAATACCACCCCATTTTTTTCGTCCACTAACTACCTCATTGTGTGCCCTAGAATAATTAAAAAGTGTAATTTTTATCGAAACTTATGTTATGCAACTAACAAATCATCTGACCCTTATATCTGCTAATGATATCAACTACAATCATCTCATTCTCTCTGATGTTTTTGATTCCTTATCATTTTTTGGCCACCTTATGTTCAATCAAAACTATTTTTACCTTAGGTTTGACTGAGGTGGTCAAAAATTATGAAAGGTGAGTAAGATCAAAGAGAATGAGCATGTGGTAATGGTGATCAGTGGCAAAGATTGATACTTCAAATGAGTTGATAGTGACCTAGTTACAAATTTAGTAAGAAATTACAACTTCAAATTGTTCTGAAATAAATAGTGAAAGTTGTTTAGTCGATAAAGAAATAAAGTAATATCAAGAATAAAACATAGAGGACGATGAAAATTGACATAAATTATTGGGTAATATATTTTTGTATAGAAATAAAAAATAAATATATTAAATAGTAATATTTTTATAAAGATAAAAATATCGATATATAAATATATATTTTTAAAATTAAATAATTGGTATAATTATTATTAAATGAAATATCATTATTTTATTAATGTATTAATATGAGTTTAATATATATTTTTATTTAATAAAAATATAATCAAAAATAATAAATTTGTATTTTGTTTCTCTTTCTGTGTTGCCATAAGAGTTAGGACAGCAATACAACCAAGTGTTTGACAAAAAGTTCAAGGAAGGAGTTAAATTGGGATTTTGGGTATTGAATTTGTAAGAAATGGTTTTAATTCTCTTAATGAACGAATATTTATAATCTAATTTATACAAAACAAAAAGAAAATTGTAATGATTAAAAATAGACATAATTATGGTAGAAAATGGTCTTGGATCCTTGTTGCTCCCTAGCTTTTGGTGTTTGTTGCCTCCAGTTGGTTCTAGAGTTCTTCAACATTCCCCCTCAAGTTGGAATATATGTTAATTATTCCTAACTTTCTAGGTAAGCTCGAGAACTGTGAAAATATTAGGGTTTTGGTAAAGATATCTATTGGTTGCTTCAATGTAGAGATATGATAAGTCTTTATCATTCCAACTTGAATCTTTTCTCTCACTAGATGGAAATCAATCTCTATATGTTTGGTTCATTCATGAAACACTTGATTTGATGCAATATGAAGGGAAACTTAATTGTCACAATATTATTGACCAGTTGGGACTGTTTGAAACCCAAGTCATCCAAAATGTATCGTAACCAGGTTACTTTGCAATAGGCTTCCACCATAGAATGGTATTCTGCTTCTATACTCGATCATGATACTATGTTCTGCTTCTTAGTTTTCCAAGAAATTAGTGAGTTTCCAAGAAACATACAATATCCCGTGGTTGATCGTTGTGTGTTTATGCATCTAGCCTAATCTACGTCATAGAAAGCATTTAGTTGTAGTGAACTAGCTATTGAGAAAAAGAGACCTTTTTCTAGTGTGTTCTTGACATATCGTAGCACTCGTTGAGCTGCTTCTAAATGTGGTTGTCATGGTTTATTCATGTATTGACTGAGAATGTGCACAACATACACTAAGTCTGGTCGTGTGATGGTCAAGTATATTAATCTCCTAACAAGTCTTCGATAAAATGTGGGGTCACTGATGAATTCTCCTTCAACCTTGCTGAGGGATAAATTATGTTCCATAGGTGAATTGGCAGGTTTGGCACCAAGATAAAACATGTCCTCCAATATTTCAAGTGCACACTTATGTTGTGACAAAACAATTCCCTTATTGGATCGTGAAACTTTTATGCCCAAAACATACTTTAATTTTTCCAGATCTTTTAGCTTGAATTGTCGCATGAGATTATTCTTAGTTTCTTCGATGTCTTGTAGATTGTTTCCTATTATGATTATATCGTCTACATAGACAAGAAGAGCAGAAAAGGAATTACAATGGGTTCGGACGTATAGTGAGTGATCATACTTGGATTGGTTTAAATTGGCTAGCTTAAGTGTTGTTGATATCTTGATGAACCATTTTCGTGAGGCTTGTTTCAATCTATACAAAGATTTATGTAGTTTACATACTCATGTTTCCCCCTTTCATCTGAATCCTAGTGGAAGAGACATGTAGACATATTCATGGAGATCACCATAGAGAAAGGCATCATTGACATCAAGTTGGCGAAGATGCCAATTTTGAATAGCAGCAATGGCAAGAAGGAGACGAATGGTGACACGTTTGGCTACTAGTGCAAAAGTTTCTTGGTAGTTAAAAACTTCAATATGATTGTATCCTTTGGCCAAAAATTGAGCCTTGTATCATTCTTCAGAGCCATCAGGATTATACTTGATTTTGTAGACCCATTTACTACCAACGGGTTTCTTGTTTGGAGGAAGTTGTTGGAGCGTCCAAGTGCCATTTGTTTTGAAAGCATGTAATTCTTGTTTCATGGAAAGCCACTATTTCAAATCATTGAAAGCTTTAGCAAAGGTGGTTAGTTCCCTTAAAATGGAAAGAGAAGTAGCAAAGGCATAATGGGCAGGTGATAATTGGTCATAGGTAAGTACATGGGATAAAGAATGAGATAGGGAATGAAAAGTACCTTTGTTATCAGACGATGTTGAATTAGACGGAGGGAAGGACTGAGAAGGCAAGGAAGCTCCTACATGATACTTTTAAATGTATCTAGGAACATGAGTGGATCAACAAATTCTATGTGTAACTGGTGTTGAAAGAGTCACGTGCGGTGTGAAAGTTTATGATGGTGTTTCAAGAGGTGTATCTTAAAGATTATGGTTGTGTAGGTTGATTACTGGAAGGAAAAATGATGTATGATTAAATGATGTATTTGGAGTGGTTGATTGGTGAATGTCAGGCATGTCATCATAAATAGTATTTTCTGATGTAGAGAATAGAGTTGGAGTGTTGACAGTAGAAATGGATTAAGGAAACACATGTTCATGAAAGATAACATCAGGAGACATAAAAGTTTTGCATATTTCTAGATTGTAGAGTAGGTAACCTTTTATCCTAGATGGATACCCCAAGAATGTGCATCAATGTGATCTAGCATCAAACTTTGTTGGTCGATCATGATGTACAAATGCAAAGCAAAGAGAACCAAATACACGAAGATGTTCATACCTAGAAACTTTGTGAAAAAGGATTTCAAATGGTGTTTTACCCTTGGGAATAGGTGTTGTAGTACGATTTATAAGGTATGTGATTGTAAGAATGGCATCTCCCCAGAATTGTTTAGAGAGGTTGGCTTGGAATAGCAATGCGCAAGCTACATTGAGAAGGTGATGGTGTTTGTTTTCAGCAACACCATTTTTTTGAGGGGAAGAGACATAATTGGTGTGATGTAGGATTCCTTTGGTAGAAAACAATTGAGTCATAGAAAATTCTTGTCCATAATCACTACGAATGATTTTAACTTGGGATGCAAATTATGTTTCAACAAGATTAATAAAGGTGGTCAGAAATATGCGTGTATCAGATTTAGTGTTTAAGAGATAGACCCATGTTTATTTTGAGTAGTCATCAACAATAGTGAGAAAATAACGTGCTCCATTAAGTGCTGGAATGTGATAGCCACCCCAAATATCAACATGAATTAGTTCAAAAGGTGCTCTTGTATTGATAGAACTTAAAAGAAATGGATTACGAGTTTGCTTAGCTAGTGGACAAATAGAACAATCACTAATCGAAAAAAGGAATATTGATGGAAAGAGAAAGTACACACAAACTGTTGTCAGATAAATGACCAAGTTGTTGATGCTAGAGATGAGGGTTGGTTATAGTGGTATTTGAAATGGAGAAGCATCTAGCCTTTTCCGACATAGTCAGGTATTATAGTCATTCTTTCTTAGTTCCCATCCTAATCTTCTTCCTCGAGCATTTGTCCTAAACAAAGCACACATTATTAGTGAAGGTGGTATGACAAAATGAAGTTTTAGTGAGTTTGGCTACTGAATTCAAGTTTAATTTGAAGGAGGGTACACATAAGACATTATGGAGTATGAAATTATTGGAGAAATGTATAGTGCCAATATTTGTGACACGGGCAAGTGAATGATCAAGTAAATGCACATGCTGATTAATGAATGGAATGCTGGAGCTCATAAGGTTTTGGGAACAGACCATGTGATCAGTTTCCCTTGTATCAAAAATCCAATAGTTTTATGGATAGAAAACACTCACATATGATGTGTTACTTGAAGGAGTAGTCACTTGACTTTCCATACTACCTGATTTGACTTGATTGAAAAGTGTAAGGAGCTCATGATATTGGGCGGATGTAAGGTTGTAGGATGGTGTCCTTGTGTCGGATCTGCAACTTTGAAGGGGAAGCCATAACTTGCATTTTTCTTGTTTTGAATCACCTTTTTCTTTCAACACATGTTGATGGTATGTCTATTGAAACCACAGAAATCACATTTGAGGAAATTTTGGTAGCTTTCATAATTGTGGCCGATATTGTTGCATCGATCGCACTTGAGATGTGAGTTCTTTAGTGGGTAATTCTTGTAAGAATATTGTGGTCAGTATTGTGGACGACTATCCTTGGTGACAAGTACGACAGCTTCTGGCATCCTTCCTATGGTTTGTATGTAGACAATCTCTGCTTTTCATCTTGAATAATGAGTGAATATACCTTATTTACTATAGGTAAAGGTTCCATGAGCAAGATTGTCTCCATGTTGTTATGTAAACTGTGTTAAGCCCCATCAAGAACTTTATGGTTCGTTGCTTTTGTTGGTATTCCTGTAGTTCCTTTCTGACATTTCCTCCACAATATGCAAAGGGACATAGTGCAACTCGAGTATCCCATAGGTGTTTCAACTTCGTGTAGTATTCTGCAATGCCCATACCTTCTTGTATGCAGTCATGGATCTCTTTGTCTTTTTGAAATAGGTGCATACTATTGGTGTGTGAAAAATGTTCCTTCAATTCTTCCCATAGCTCATATGCGGTATCATTATACATAACATTTTTTGCAATTTTAGGTGATATGGTATTGAGAATCCATCCTTTGACAAGAGTGTTTCAGCGAGTCCATTGTTTGGTTTCTACCTCAGAGTTTGCTGGTGGCCTTGTGATTGTGCCATCAATGAATCCGTCTTTGTTTTTTGTGGTGAGAACTATGAGCATCGCATGACTCCAAATATGATAGTTTTCCTGATTTATGGATTGAGCCACTAGAACTATGCCCGGTTGGTCTAAGTGGTGCAAGTATAATGAATGGATAAAATAATCATACCATTTTGGTATAGTAGGGCTAGTATTGGTAGTTTTAGACATGATTGTTGAGTGAAAAAATCAAAAATGGCATAAGATTTAGTGTGTTTTAGACAATAATGATTTTTTATGGAAAAATAATGAACTAAAATGGGATGTATTTTATAGGAAATGGATCAAGGATTCCAGAACTAGAAATTTCAGTTCGAGAATCGGTCAGAAAGTGGGTGAACTAGGGTCTGTAATGGCAAAACCGAGGGTTGGAAGACTAAACGGGCTAACAATGCATCATTTTTTTTGTTGAACGACATGTCATTTGCATCATCTTCTTTAAAGAGCATGAGTGTACACGCGTGCAGGTGCGTGGGACTCCGAAAAAGCGTGTATGGGCACGTGGATGGTCGTCTTGGCTTGAAAAAAATTGTAGAAATTTTCTAGATATTATAATGGAGTGAATTTGAAATTGTGGGTGTGATTCAAAATTAATTTTGAAAAGAAACAAAATTTGGAAGAAAAATAAAATTGTTCTGTGTGAGCTGGATTTTCAGAGAGCTTTTTCCTAAGCTCTGATACCATGTAAGAAATGGTTTTAATTCTTTTAATGAATGAATATTTACAATGTAATTTATACAAAACAAAAAAAAATTTAATGATTTAAAATAAACATAATTGTGGTGGAAATGATCTCGGATCCCTTTTACTCCCTAGTTTTGGTGTTGGTTGACTCCAATTAGTGTGTTAGTTGCCTCCAAGTGGTTCTCGAGTTCTTCGAGAGAATTCGAATCTTGATCACACGCTTCCAAGCTCGCCTTATGTTATCGCATACGTCACTCTACCTTTTCCCTTCTTGTAAAACCCATCTCCACTCATTCACCTATTTCCCTCTCTTACTTCTAAATGCTTCTGGTTACAGAAACTTTTGCATACGAAAAGACAAACACAGGTTGCATGATGTATTATTTATTATTTTTAAAATTTATTATTAAATAATTATATTATTTTTTCTACCTATTTTTATTAAATATTTATTTTTTAAAATAAGTTACATTAGTTTTAATTTTCATTATCATGAAATACTATATCATGATATTCTATTAATAATGATAATTTTTTTATGATTATAGAAAAATTATTTATTATTCATTCTTACTTAGTATTTTCCTGTTTTGCCAAGGTGACACTAAAAATCATATATATATATATATATATATATTTGTATTTTATTTTTTTATAATAATTTAACTTTATTATTATAAAAAAATGATTGTATAAAAATAAATAATAATTATTATTATTATTTTTTAAAATTTTAGAATTATATTTTATTCAAGTTATATTAATCTCTAATTAATGTAATTAAAAAAAATTAAAAAATAAAATAAATAAAAATTATTTATTGACCACTATTCGATAATAATAGGACTAAACTGTAAAAAAAAATATAAAATTTAAATATTATTATAATAATAGGTAAAAGATTTTGAGTATTTTTCTCTTTTAAAAGGTAAAAAACAATATATATATATATATATATTTTATATTTTATTAATTTAAAATATTATATTAATAATAATTTAAGGAATTATTTCCTACTTTTACTCGATAAATACCCCTTTCGTTATGTATCGATTTTTTATTTAATATATTCGTATAAAGTTAATTATAATTATTAGTAACATCTACACATTTTGTACGTATAAATTTTTTCTTTTCTACTAAATAGTTATATATATATTTTTTGTATATATGTGTTAATTTTAAGTTAAATGTAAACTTTAAATGGTTAAATATTAAAATAATTATAAAATTTTATTATAAGAAAAAAATAACGATAAATATCATTAACATAATTATTTTTGTTATTATCATAATAAAAATATATCAAAAATTTAATTTATCTATATTATTAATTATACTTTAGTAATAGTATTATTGAATAAAGTTATCGCTATAAGTGATTATTAAGCTAATTTCGAGGTATAATGATAAGTTAAAGAAAGGTGAGAGATAACTCACTTCACTAGGTCACACAAGGCACATCTAGAAGGGAATGAAGGTCTTTTTTTATTTTCCTTGCGGTCAATGAAAAGTTTATTTTGTATAGCATACCAGTGTAAGATGGATTGTCAAGGTGGTATAAAATAGGCTCAAATAGCCCTATCCCAACTCTTTAGTTTCCTGACCACAAGTAAGGAAGCATAAGCCTCATTAGTTATAACTCTTCTCTTAATTGAGCGTTTCCAAATTCGATTGTTTATACCAATTCTAGAAACTATTAAGCGAATCTCCAAGACAATATCATAATAACGGTATGCAAAATCTTATGACATGTGCCATCAATCCACTATAAACAATCTCCCATCAAAGAATGCATCAGCTGGTCCATTAGGGACTATTCATTTTTAGATTAGAGTATTGCCTAGTCAATTATCCATCCAAAATTATATTGAAGAGTCTTTACCAACTAACCATCTAGATTCCTTCAATAGGATCAACTAATGAGGTTGTAAATTGATCCAAACAGAAGAACAAACATAATAACTCCATAGAGCTTCTTCCCTATCCAAGTACCGTCTAGCAAGTAAAGCATCATGCTCGAGTTTTCTTTGATAACTGCCAGGTGGAATTTCTTAACATGGCCTCATTTTGGAGGCTGAGATCCCATAAGTTGAGGCCTTTTTTATCTAGTAGACGAAAACAATTCCTCCAAACAACATGAACCAATTTAAATTTATCTTTTTTTCCTAACCGAAAGAAATTTTGAATAATTTTTTTGATAGTCTAAGATTACCTTTCGCCATTTATATATTTGAAGTGAGTGAATAGGCATACTCTGAATAACCGAAGATTTCAAACATATGTACCCTACCAAAGAGAGGATAAGTTCTTGCCACACTTCTATTTTGTTGGAATTTTATCGACCTATCCTTAAAACCAACATTTTCTTAGAACCCTATGAAATAAGGTGACACTTAAGTAGGACAAAAAGCACCCCCAATACACAACCTAGATATTTCTTGAAATAATGAAATATTGTGCCAAGGTACCACTTTATTAGTGTAGATGAAATATTTTTTTCAAATTGACCAACTAACTCGAAATATGTCTATACAAATGAAAAACCTAGAATAAAACCAAAAATATTTGATGAATAGGCATGACCAAAGATGAGAAGGTCGTCAGCTATTTAGTTGTAATTTGTTTAGTATATGAATATAACTCATAATCCAGTAATGATAAAGTACTATATATTAAAAATACAAATTCCAATCTTAATATTATCACTATACACAAATTTTCTATTATAAAAGAGTGTATTTATATAAATTTTGAAATAATTGAAATAAAATAATAAAACCCACACATAGTATATAAGTTAGTAATAAAATTAAAAACCAATCGCTTCCATCTACAATAATATCAATAAGACCCCTAAAGTATGATATAATTTCATACCTCTAAAGTTTCACAAATATCACAACTTTATGAAAATTAAAAATAACAAAAGTTAATAGTAATGTTTTATAAATTACCCATAAAAATAAAAGAAATAATAGAAAATCAAGAAAGTGAAAATAGAAACAGAAGATATGTTAAGAAATTTTTCACAAGAAATGACTATTAATAAAAAGAATTTTGAAATAATTTAAAAAGAAAAATTAAATCTTAAAAAATTATATGAATTTAAATATTCATCGTTCTCAAAATAAGGAATATGTTTTCAAGACAATATATAATTTATTATGGAATAAGTAATAAAAAAATGAGTATTAATATTACATAGGCAAACAAAAGTTATTACATATCATTAATTGACAAAGAAATTATTATAGATAAGCTATCAAAACTCCCTCGAAATGATAGAAGAAAACTTTGTTACATTCATTTAGAAAAAATCCAAATACTAATAAAAACTCATTTAGAGAATAAATTGATAAACTAATAAAACTAACACTACTAGACAATAGAATAATGAATAGAAAATATATTTTTTTAGTAATGATTCATGAAAACCTAGGATATCATAAATTAAAATTCACAACATACCCTAGATTTTCCATTAATGTTAATGATAAAAGCTTAAAGCAAATATTAAGTGTAGTGTATGAATTTGAAAGATGAGATATAATGAAAGAATGAAATTATCTATTTTCAGTATACTATATAATAGGATATTCTTTAACAAATAACCATAATAGTTATATATATGGACAAAATAAATTCAAAGAAATTGATAATACTTTTCAAGAAATTGAACAAATAATAAAACCATAATTATTAACAAACTTTGAAATATCTGAAAAATAGAACTTAGATATTAAAGAAAAATTCTGATACTAGGAAGAAAAAGTAATATATCAAGGTTTATGTTTATAGACTCTTAAGAAGAAACCTCTAAAAAAGAAAAAAAAGAGGTAACATAACTAAAACCAAGAAGTTAAACAAATAAAAAATAATATTAACAAGAAAATAATATCATTATTATCCCAATAATGTTAAAATATAAACTACAAGATATAGAATATATTATAATGGAAGCCTAACAACTTTATCAAAAAACCAAATAGCCATTATGAAAGCTTTAATGTTTTTAGCAAAAGAAATAGATATAGTATAAGAATCAAATATCAAGTCCTTACAAGACATAAATGAAACACAAAAATAATTTTCAAAATAAATGAGAGAATATGGTTATAATAAGAAATTACAACAAAATATACATAAGAAATTTACAAAATTAAGAAGTGATGTAAATAACATAACTAAAGGCAATGAAATTATAGGTTAGAAGTTCAACCCATTTGTAGGATTAAAAGAAGAACCACCTAGCTAGGACATCAAATGCATTGATGCTTAGGAATAAGAAAAGAAAGAACAAGGAAAATCCCAAAGATAAAGAAGAAACTATAATTATAGTTTAATAAAACATATAAAAGAATTAGAAGAACAATTTATGAACCCTAAGAATAGGGACATAGAAAAATTAGTTAGTTTGTTAACTCTAACTGATAAAGAACTAGAAAGACATTATGATGAAAATATTTGTACAAAAAAAGAAAGATGATATGAAAATAGTTAGTGAACCTGATTTAGAACGAGAAAATATAATCCTTTAAACTCATATGAAACCTTTTACATTATCAATTCCTCATCAAAAAGGAACATGTGACCCATGTAGGAAAGAAATAAATAGGTAAAGGCAAGAAGAACACAACCTTCCTTATAGAAGAAAACAACAACCCAAAATTGAAGTAGGATTGCAATGGGGAGCTAGAGGTAGTATCCCACCATAATTTAGACTTTATAAAAATTATAAATCTAATCTTTTAGATTTAGATTGTATAAGAAATAGGGAAAAAATATTTATATAAATGGTCGAGTGGTATGAGTGCAATCATATAAACTTCTCTAAATATACAAGAAAATCCTTAAACTTGTAGAGTCTTTGTAGCTCACAAAATGACAGGAAATGTTAAATTTTGATTTACAAAGTTAACATAACAACAACATTTACAAATATAAGAGAATGCTTATATAGGTATACAATATCTCGATATTGTAATATGTAAGATATATTAGAAATTTATCGGAGAAGACAAGGGTAGATATATCATTGAATCTAGTAAATATGAAATTGAGGAAGCTAAATGGAATTTAAAAAATATGTAGATAAGTGACATGTGTCATATAATTTTTTTTTATTTTTGAATATGAAATGTATTACCATAAGTGACCACCTTCTATGTAAGAAACTTATAAGAAAATATTTTTCTAGAAATTATCTAATATATTATATAAAACTATGACAAAAGGAAACTAAACCAGGTATCTTAGGATGAAAAATAAAAACTCTTAAAAATTAAATAATCATTAAATGTCAGGAGATGAAAGAATATAAACAAATAAGATAAAAAAATCTAATATGATACAAGAGATTTTAGAATGCTAGAAAAATATGGATGTAGCATAAAAACTTGCAAAAAATATAAAAAAATTCCAAAATTCAAAAGATATAAATTAAAAAATTAGGACTTATTATAAGTAAAAACCTTATAGAAAAATATATAAATCTTTAGAAAAGAAAAATTATTACCTATCAAGAAAAAAGATATGCACATGTTGGATTTATAACGAGAAAAGATATTATACCAATAATTACCCTAACAGGCTCGTACATAGAAAGTAATCTAAAAAAGAATTTTAATGGAAAGCAAAAAATTTAGAATAAGCTTTTAAGGTGGAGTTAGAACTAATAGAGGAATCAGGCATAGATGCTTGTAGTATTTATCTATTAGAAGAAACCGAGAAAGAAATAATTGACTAAGATTATGAATACTCTTTATTAGATGATGAATGATTTGTATAGTATTACAAATCTAGAGAGTACATACATCAAAATATGATTAAAATTTAAAGGATTTACAAATTATTATTTGCACGAATATATGGGTACAAGAGCTAGTTTGTATGCAGCTAGTAAATATGTATTTTTAGAAAAACTTTGGAAATAAGCACCAAAAGATTTAATTGTAAGAATTGATAATAATACTACAATAAATCTTAATAAAGTCTTAAAAGATATAGATATAATGATAGGAGTAATTGTTTTTCATATTCCTACTATATATCAATGAGAAATAGCAGTTGATTTACTCATAAAAAATAACTTCCTAAACCTATATAAAACCTTTACACAATAGTTAAAAAAATAAGCCTCACAATACTTGATAGTGAAACCATTTACATGTCAAAAGTAAGAAAAGTTTTGACAGTATTAATCCTAACTTTTATGCAACAACATAACAAGTGAAAACATTGTGAGATAGACATAAATTAACAATCATATTTAGAAAATAGTTCATTATATATAAAAGAAAAGAAAAATTCTTTTCTTAATGAAATATAGGAAACTAAAGCCTTAATAGGTATACGAAAACTATCACAAACAGTAAGTTCAAAAAATCCTTTAGACCAAAAAATAAATGTCTAAAATGATTGCTAGCATAAAACTTAAATACCATAACCAAATTATTAGAGTAAAACCCATGATTTATACTTCAAAAGTCACTATTGATTTTGAAAAACAAATTTAAGAACTTTTGGAACTAAAAATCATAATATCAAGAAATTTAACTCACTTTAGTCCTTCATTTTTAGTTGAAAAAAAGAGAAAAATAGAATGGTAATAAATTTCAAAGCATCAAATAAAAAAACCATGAATGATGAATAATTTATTAAAAAAAAGAATTATTATTACTAATAAAATGAAAGAAATACTTCTCAAGCTTTGATTGTAAAAGTGGATTTTATTTGCCCCCAATGATAATTCCAATGATTGTTGCACTATTTGAATTAAAACAAGCTCCATGTATGTTTGAAAGATACATGAACAACAATTTTATGAAATTATAAAATATTTTTTGTGTCTATATAGATTACATTTTATTTTATTTTTTAATAATGAATTAAATAAATATTATTTAGATATCATTAATATTCTATAAAAATGTAGGAAGGAATGACTTTTATTAGAAAAGAAGGTTGTGATAGCCCAACACAATAAATTAAAATAAATTGACAATAGAAGATAAAAAAAACATCATATCTAACCTCATGTACTACATAGCATACAAGAATCTTCTAGAAAAATTAAAAATAAAAATAAATTACGAAGATTTTTAGAATGTTTGACTTATGCAGAAGCATACATCAAAATATTAGCATAAATGTAAAAACTATCACAAACTAAACTCAAAACAGATTATGTTTGGAAATTGATAGAGTAGGACACATTGTACATGGACAAGGTAAAAGCATAAGTAAAAATCTTGCAAACTTTATACCATCTAGGTTAAGATGTTAAAATGATAATAGAAACTGATGCTACATGTGAATATTGGAAAGATATTTTAAAAGCAAAAGTAGATGACAAAGATGAATGTCTTTGCATATACATATCAAGATATTTCCAATATCAAGAATTAAAGTGTCATAATAATGAAAAATAATATTAGCTATTAGAAAGGCTATAAAGAATTTTACAAATAATAAAAACATTGGATATTTGTTGAAAACTAGTATTGCAAGTGATTATAAGCAAGACGATTAATTAGATGACAACAATGATTCATTCCTTATAAATTTGATGTTGAACATTTACCAAGAAATAAGAATAGTTTAGCTTATGCATTAACCAGAGACTTAACACCTCTAACCATTGTCCTTGTAGGAATGGATCAACTTGACATAGATATCAAGATTCAAGAAAAAGAAATAAAAATTCTACATGTCTAACTTCAAATATTATATCTTAAGAAATACTTAAAGGATAAAATGAAAGAGGCTAACCCCTTGACTAACCAGGAAGAACTTAAATATTTAGAATCTAAATGTGATGATGTTAACACCTCTATCCCATAAGAAAAGAAAGGAATCAAAATTCCAAAAATAGGCGAAGAAGAAAATAATTTCCTTATGGAGGAAAAAAAAAGGAAAAACTCAATTAGGAAAATGAAGCAGAAAAAGAACATATTTAAAGATTAAGCTTTATGTCGTATATAATGGTCACCTACCAAAAATTTATATTAATTGACCATAAGCTAGCAAATCCATAGATCATTCAAAAATATAATAGAAGCAGAAGGTAGTTTTATCAACTATAGAAGTCCAAAACTATTATTTCCTTTAGAGATAACCAGGGATTATTCCCAAGTAGTACATCAATCAGCCAATCCTAATAGATTGAAAACACTCGGAAGAGTACCCAGACTAGTGTTGTTCAGAGAACTTTAGGAAATCCATTAAGAAATTTAGAAAAAAATAAAGCTATGG
Organism: Hippophae rhamnoides; assembly: GCA_033030585.1. NCBI lineage: Eukaryota > Viridiplantae > Streptophyta > Magnoliopsida > Rosales > Elaeagnaceae > Hippophae > Hippophae rhamnoides. Next base: position 26,396,290 of record CM065431.1, on the reverse strand, counting down.
ACAAGCTTTTTTGTAAAGATTTTTTAGTTCAATTATGGATTGGAACTAGAAAATTTCAGTAAATCTATATCATTTTATTAAGCTTGGACTTGCCAATGCCAAAAGAGAATTTAATCGTCCCAAATATTTTCCAAAAAAGGAATTTAATCCATAGAAATTAAGTATGGAACATAGCCGGATGTTAAGCCACATCTATTATAAACCAAGAAAAATTAACAACTCCTCTAAAGTTAAAGTTATTTATTATACCAAAAAAGTGATTATCACCTAATAAAGTAACCTACCTATCATTGAGTAAGATGGTGAAAAGATCATCAAATATGAAGCTTCTTTCAATAGCAATAAATTGGAAGTAAATATGAAAAGTAAGAAGGTATTTTGCCATTATTCCAAATAGTAGGCTCTTAACCACAAATGCATGTATTACATTAGAGATAAAGAAGAAGACGTGGAGACCTCAACTTCATAAGAATTATTGTCGATAATTGGCTCTAAATTAATGTAGATTCCATATATAAGAAATTGGTGCTCCAACCTCAATAATGTAAGAGTTAATTCGAAAAGTTAGGTGAAATAATAAAATCTCACTCATGTAAAAGAGAACTCTTATGCCTATATAAGAAAACTCTTATTTCAAAGGGGGACATGATGCGTATTTTCGCAAGTGTACGAATCGTTCAAGTAATAAAGTGTACAAAAGTACGGATATCGAACCCACAAGGAATGGCGTTACTAAGTACTGAAATTGACTAACCCTAATTTTATTTGAAAACCGAATTGTTGAAATTGTTTTAAAAGAAAATTAACATAAAACTAAACGCAAATAACAAAATTTAATGTTGTTCACAAATGATTAAAAACACTAAGGCATTTGATTTCGCTAAATCAATTCAATCCGATTTCAAGTTATGTTATATGACAATCAAAGTTAAAAGTGATGGTTGAAAAACCCAAACTTATCTAATACTCTTTCTCAAGTTATATTAGAATTACTTATCTATGAAAACCGACTATATTTCTATGAAGATTTAATCACAAATAAGCACATTACGATTTATGGAATTTCTAGAATAACCACATACATCATGCATTAGTTCTCAAACTCGCATTCAACATACGGTATTTATCACAAGAAGCATTCATTACACATCTCCTCTCGGTCTCAATATAATGCAACAAATCATTTAAATCTTGATCAGAAATTTAAAATCATTAAGCATGGAAATAAATACTCAACTTGAAAACAATGAATTCATATAACGATAACACAAGAAATCAGATTTTCATGATCTAACTACATCATAGCCTTAGCAAAAACGAATTAGTTCATAACGAAAATAAGAACAAACATATTCTCAATTGAATCCATGAACAAACAATCTGAATAAAATGCAGAAAATAAAAGCTAAGGAGAAGAGATGAAAAACTCTTGAAGAGGAAGACTTGGTAGCACAATGGTGATGATCCTTCAAGCTTCTCCAACCTTTCTCTCCAAAATTTCCTTTTCTCCTGCAAAAATAACTCAATTCTACTCTCTCTGCCGTGGCCTCCTTCTCCATCATAATGTATATATAGGTCTAGGGTTTTGGAGGGCAATTTTGGAACAAAACAGCATAAAAAAATGTTTTCGAACGAAACTCGCCGGCGGCGAAGTTATTCTCGCCGCGGCGAGATTTCTGGAAAACTTACGATTTTGGTTCTGCTAAATCTCGCCGGCGGCGGGATTATTGTGGCCGGCGGTGAGATGTACTTGGCCGGCGGCGAGATTTCTTTGGCCGGCGGCGAGATTGCTTTGCCAAAATCCGTGCTCTCGGGAAGATTTTCAACATTTTCTCCGTAAGGTTTTCGCCGGCGGCGAGAATATTCTCGCCGGCGGCGAAATTCCAAATTTTGAAATTTTGTTTTCTTTTTCTTTGATTCAATCCCGATCATTGTACTTTGTCCCTAACTTCTCCAAAATCATGATTTTACCTGAAATTGCACTTTAAACACGAAATACCCGTGAAATGACATTTGTGGATTAAATTATCAAATAAACACAATTTTCACACAAATATCAACATTTAAATCATAACAAAAATGCAATAATTTAGTTCTTATCAACAACCCCCAACCAGCTTCTTGCTAGTCTCTAGCAAGAAAAGCGATCTATTTAATAAATTCAAAGGAGACATTAAGAGAAACTTCAAAGGAAATTTATTCTATTTACAACATTACATTAAGCGTATGCAATAAGCCTTTAAACCCCTATGCGGCCCTAGTAGGACGAGTTGTAGTCTCGTGAGGGCTTCCGGTGATGACACCCACAAACATCTTACCTATAACTATCCTAACTTAAAACAATAACATAATATAAAAAATAATATGCACAAATGTCTCGAAAATTGTAAATAACACCCAACATATAGAATAATTAAATGTCACCTAAGTTTTAAGAAATCTAAAATGCTAATTTCACTTTTGTTATTGACTCTTAAACATCCATCAAACCACAAACCAATAGCCATAATGCCCAGATAATATTATGCAGAACATCCACAAACAAAAAGGTGAAATCTCGAACTCCATAGGCTCACTCTTCAAAACTCTCTCCACTAATGAAGAAAAATACACCACTTCGGATCAATAGGACTTATTAGGCTTGTAATGTTAGGCTTAGGTATTTGGTTAAGAAAGAACGGGAAGTGTCAAAATACAAATAATATCACTTATTAGATTAAGCACAACCAATTAAGTAAAAGAGTAACACCATTTAATCCAAATTGTTTCTTCCGATCATAACCCTTTTTTCCAAAGATAAACAATAATTCTTCCTCAATCTTTCACCTCAGTACATCCATTACTAACACACTTTTATTTACTTGAGTGTGAAGGCCCTTTTTTTCTCTTTTTTTTCTTTTCTTTTCTCTTTTTTTTAAACATAACCCCAAACCAATTTCTTCCAATATATGTGGAAGATGTCTTTTTTTTATTCCATCCTTACTCCAATTGCTCTTGAATTTTGTGTTCAAAATTAAGTGTTCTTAACAAATAAGGTAGGAATTATATATATATATATATATATATATATATATATATATATATATATATATATATATTGCCTCAGTAAAAGGTAGGTTATAGAAGGCAAAAGGAAAGAAAAATAAGGCTAACAATATATTTAAATAGGCTCAAAGAGGTAACTAGTGATATAAGGATAACAAGGTAGGCTTAAAATGGCACAATCGATCCAAAAATGGCCTACATCATCTCCTAAACAGTGCAATCCCAAATTATTTCGCCTCAAGAGGTTTTCAAATGAGTTCTAGAGTTTGTTGAGATCACAAAAATGTCCATGAAAAATTCGCACATAAGACTTCTCTAAGCATTAAGACTAATCAACCAAATCATATCACATACCAAAAGAGTCACCAACTAGGTAAAATCAACATTTGAAATTATCTTTAAACCGAAGCAAAATTTAATGTCTTTTAAAAGCTACTTGTTATCACAATCACATTATTATCATCAACGTGCAAATTAAAATAAGTAAAATGCAAATAAAATAAAAAATAAAAATAAAAGAAATTAAATAAAAATGCAGAAAAATAAATGGAAAATCAAAATTAAACACAAATAAACACACAAACAAAACTAATAAAAATGAAGGGAAGAAAAGATTTACCGTTTACCGCACCCCCAACCAAAACCTTGCATTTTCCTCAATGTAAGAAAGAAAAACTGTAAATGGTTTTTTTTTACCTGCAAGACAAATAAAATAAGCAAATTTAATTAAAAATAAAATTATCATAAAATGAAGTGTAGAATTTAAAATTCTAAAATAAAATGAGATAAAAGATGAGAAAACAAATCTGATGGGTTGCCTCCCATTAAGCGCTTTAAGTTATAGTCATTAGCTAGACTTTATGTCATCTTTTTGCTTGCTAAATTCTCCGTCAAAATATGGCCTCAACTGTTGTCCATTTACCTTGAAAGTTCCCTTTGTTTCATGACTGATCTCAATTGTTCCATAAGGAAACACCTTGGTTACTAGAAAAGGTCCTAACGAACGAGATTTTAGTTTTCTTGGAAAAAGTCTGAGATGGGATTTATAAAGCAGCAATTTTTGTCCCACCTCAAAGTTTTGCCTCAAAATGTGCTTATCATGCCAAACCTTCATCTTATCCTTGTATATTCGCTCATTCTCATAAGCATCATTCCTCATTTCATCCATCTCATTTGTTGCAGATTTCACAAGGCAAGCTTCTAGTGGTAGCAATGGAGTTCTCTCCTCAAAAGTTTCCGAGATTAACTTGTCAAGAGTGTTAATTTGAAAACAAGAATGTACCTCACTTGGAAATTTCATTGCTTCAAAAACATCAAAAGTCACTTGTTCATCTTGCACCCGTAGAATGAGCTTTCCTTGCTGAACATCAATCAATGTTCTTCCAGTTGCAAGGAATGGTCTCCCCAACATCAACGGTACCTCTCTATCTTCCTCCATCTCAAGCACCACGAAATCTACAGGGAAAATAAATTTATCAACTTTAATTAAAACATCCTCAATTACCCCTCGAGGATATTTCACCGATCGATCCGCTAATTGTAGAGAGATTGAAGTGGGTTTTACTTCTCCCAGGCCTAGTTTTCTGAAAATAGAAAGTGGCATCAAATTAATGCTTGCTCCTAAATCACATAGGACTTTATCAAAATTGCAACTTCCTATAGTACAAGGTATAGTAAAACTCCCTGGGTCTTTCAATTTCTGTGGCAGTTTTCTTTGAAGAACTGCACTACACTCCTCATTTAGCATGACAGTTTCATAATCTCCCAGCTTCCTCTTCTTTGATAGAATTTCCTTCATGAATTTTGCATACTTGGGCATTTGTTCCAACATCTCTGCAAAAGGAATGTTAATATGCAATTTCTTAAAAATATCCAAAAATTTATCAAATTGATTATCAATCTTTTTCTTATTCAATCTTTGAGGATATGGGATAGGAGGCTCATATTTTGCATTTGGGGAAGGTTGAACATCTTGGGATGTTGATGGCTTTTCTTTAGATTTTTCCATCATTTTCTCTGATTTGCCCTGCCATTCAAGTTCTTTACCACTTCTCAATGTGATAGCCTTTACATGCTCTTTGGGATTTATTGTGTCACTAGGCAATGATCCTTGAGACCTTTCTGCAATCTGCTTTGAAAGCTGCCCCAGTTGGTTTTGGATGTCCCTATTGATTGCCTCTTAATTTCTGAAATTTGTTCTTGTCTCCTCAATAAACTTTCCCAAAATTCCTTCCAAATCTGTTTTTTTTCTTCTCTTGGGGTGGTAGGAAGATGATGAATGTTTGAATCCCCCTTGGTTATTTCCCCATGACAAATTTGGATGATTTCTCTAACCTATATTGTAGGTGTTCGAATATGGGTTATGTTGAGGTTTTTGGAAATTTGAAACATAATTTGCTTGCTCAGCATTTGGTAAAGCAAATGGATTTCCAGCTTGGCACTCGATACTAGCATGAGTTCCACCATATAAATCACATTGTACAGTTGGTTTGGATTCGAATTTGGATGACAAAGAATCCATCTTTCTTGAAAGAGCAGCAACTTGAGCCGACAAAGCATTCACTGAATCAATTTCATGCACCGTTGCTGGTCTTTTTGCAATTACCCGCTCTGAATGCCACTCATTATTGTTTTCTGCCATGATCTATAATAACTCATGAGCATCCTCCGGTGTTTTTCCCATTAAAGACCCTCTAGCTGCAGCATCAATCATTGCACGATAGTTTAAAACCAACCCATTATAAAAGGTAGAGACTTGCAGCCAAATTGGTATACCATGATGTGGGAACTTCCTCAACATTTCTTTGAATCTTTCCCAAGCTTCATACAATGATTCTTGGTCATATTGTGTAAAAGATGTGATTTCATTTCTCAATTTTGCTATCTTAGCAGGAGGAAAGAACTTGGACAAGAATTTCTGAACCAATTCATTCCATGTTGTAATTGATCTCGGTGGTAATGAGTTTAGCCACTCCTTGGCTTTATCCCGAAGTGAAAAAGGAAAAACCCTCAATCTTATAGCATCTTCAGACACACCATTTATCTTGTAAATATCACTCACCTCCAGAAAGTAAGCAATATGTGCATTTGGATCATCCTTTGACATTCCCTCAAATTGATTTGATGGAACCATTTGGATAAAGGATGGTTTTATCTCAAAGTTATTTGCTTGAATAGTTGGCCTCCTTATACCCGAAGTAGTTCCAGCAACATTAGGCACAGCATAATCCCTCAAAGCTCTATGATTTCCACCTCCCTCAACAAATGGTGGATCCCTAGTTGATTGTCTATTAGAAGGTGAGGTTGAACGCCTTCTTTCTCGGTTTAGACGCCTAAATGTTCTATCAATCTCTGCATCAAATGGAAATTGGTTAAGGCTTCTTGTACGTCTCATACAACAATCCTACAACTAGAAAATTAACTAGCACAAAAACAACACAAAATACCTTTTTTTATGATAAATAAAATAAAAGATCAAAATAAACAAAATTAAAAAGGAAACAATGATAAAGCAAATTAACTTCAAATTAAAACTAAGATTAAGTAGTATCGATATTAATAAAATCAAACCATTCCCCTGAAATGGCGTCAAAAACTTGATGCGTATTTTCGCAAGTGTACGAATCGTTCAAGTAATAAAGTGTACAAAAGTACGGATATCGAACCCACAAGGAATGGCGTTACTAAGTATCGAAATTGACTAACCCTAATTTTATTTGAAAACCGAATTTTTGAATTTGTTTAAAAAGTAAATTAACTTAAAACTAAACGCAAATAACAAAATTTAATGTTGTTCACAAATGATTAAAAACGCTAAGGCATTTGATTTCGCTAAATCAATTCAATCCGATTTCAAGTCATGTTATATGAAAATCAAAGTTAAAAGTGATGGTTGAAAAACCCAAACTTATCTAATTCTCTTTCTCAAGTTATATTAGAATTACTTATCTATGAAAACCGACTATATTTCTAAGAAGATTTAATCACAAATAAGCACATTACGATTTATGGAATTTCTAGAATAACCACATACATCATGCATTAGGTGTCAAACTCGCATTCAACATACGGTATTTATCACAAGAAGTATTCATTACACATCTCCTCTCGGTCTCAATATAATGCAACAAATCATCTAAATCTTGATAAGAAATTTAAAAGCATTAAGCATGGAAATAAATACTCGACTTGAAAACAATGAATTCATATAACCATAACAAAAGAAATCAGATTTCCTTGATCTAACTACATCATAGCCTTAGCAAAAAAAACGAATAATTCATAACGAAAATAATAACAAACATTATTTCAATTGAATCCATGAATAACAAATATCAATAAACTGTAGAATATAAAAACTAAGGAGAAGAGATGAAAAACTCTAGAAGATGAAGGCTTGGTAGCAACAATGGTGAAGATCCTTCAAGTTTCTCCAAAATTTCCTTCTCTTCTCCAAAAATGCCTTTGAACTCTGCTTTTTGCCGTCCTTTCCTCCATCATAATGTATATATAGATCTAGGGTTTTGGAGGGTAATTTTGGAACAAAACAGCATAAAAAATGTTTTCGAATGAAACTCGCCGGTGGCGAAGTTATTCTTGCCGCGGCGAGATTTCTGGAAAACTTACGATTTCGGTTCCGCTAAATCTCGCCAGCGGCGGGATTATTGTGGCCGGCTGCAAGATGCACTTGGCCGGCTGCGAGATACACTTGGCCGGCGGTAAGATTCACTTGGCCGGCGGCGAGATGTACTTGGCCGACGGCAAAATTGCTTTGCCAAAATCTATGCTCCCTGCGTGATTTTCAACATTTTCTCGGTAAGATTTTCGCCGGCGGCGAAATTCCAAATGTTGAACTTCTGTTTTCTTTTTATTTGCACTCAATCCCGGTCATTGAAATTTGTTCCAAAATTCTCCATAATTATGATTTTACCTGAAATTGCACTTTAAACACAAAATACCCGTGAAATGACATTTGTGGATTAAATAATAAAATAAAACGCAATTTTCACACAAATATCAACCTTTAAATCATAAAAAAATTCAATAATTTGACTCCTATCAACAAACTCGTATTTAAAGTTGTTTTTCCTTAGTGAACCACCTCTTAGTCTTCAACCTGTAATTTCTTTTTTAACTTTTTGCATGACCATTACGTCACATGATTTAAACATGTAATGTCAAAGTATTAGGATATATTTTTTAACCATGTCATTTATATATCATATCATATAGATTACATCTCCTCTAATTTACTAGGTTGTTTTCTTTGTTATCTAGTTATCATGTATTGGTTTTCAATTTATACCATGCTCTTCATTGTTCATATTTTACATTCCTTATATTTTGCTTTAGATGTATTTTTGAGAAAGTTAAAGTGTGTTTTTAAAGTTTAAATACTTGAGTGTTGTCTCCTCTTTTATTTATACTTGTTACTTGTTCTGGTTTGTCATGCGAATTTCTTTTATTTTGGTGGTTTATCATGTGAGTTTCTATTTCATATAAATTATTTGCATGGTTTTAGAACTCTTAAGTTAGATGCATTGTTATGATTAGACTAATATGTTTAATTATAATTCCTATTGGTTGGGTTGTTAATTATTTTTAATCATGTCTCTTGTGTTCGGTTTGGAACATGAGTTTTCTCTTCTACTAAGATGTTTTAATAAAATAAAAAATCATAATTTTTTATTGCAAAGCTATCAATCGCTTTTTGATTTTTCTTATAAAGTTATACATCCTCCTCTTTTTTTCTCAAAAAATTATCATCTTTTAACACGATTCAATTCCTTTAGAGGTTTTTCAAAACTGTCTCTCAACTTTTCGTGATTTCATTTGGTTTTGAGGTTAAACTAAGTTTTTATTTATTAATGATTTAATGAACTTTTTTTATTCTTTAATTATTTAAAAAACTAGTTTTCCCTTCATTTTTACCCATGTGTGTAAAACATGAAACTTTTTTCAATTAAATCTTAATTTTAGACCACTACAATACCTAAAATTAAATGTAGGGATTATTAGTGTACTGCTATTAAAATATAGGTCCAAATGCATAATTTTTTGTTAACTAAGGATACTATTAAAATATTAAACCATCTAAATAATATAATTATCTTTCGTTTATATCACATGTGATTAAATCTTTAATTTAAAACATAAAATTAAATTATTTATGTATATAAGTTCAGGTTGTTACATTTTTATTAAAATATTTACCACTAAAATATCAAAACCGACTCTCCAACACAAAAAATGACATTTTGTAATTCCTAAAATTTTTTACTTTCTTTCCCTTCTAAAAATCTATTTACTTGACATATGAACTTACCTCAGTTTTACTAAGCCAAAAAAACCTGAGTAATATATAATTAAGTTAAATAGTTTTTAAGGTATTTAAATTTTAGTAAATTTTATATAAAGATATCTAAATTTTTTCTACGTAGAAAAATATCGATAATTTCACTTTATTTACGTGTAGTGCAAGAAACGAGTGATACCCATATTTGTATATTCAGAGTACGATGTAGAGGTAGTGTATCTATGAAAACATTGGTTAGCATGACATGGCATGTAAAAATGTATAGATCAATACATTGATGCTTGTGCATGCATGTCACGCCGTTATGGCTCGATAGGCCTCTAATTTTCTTGCAAATTGTTAATTTTCTTCACTCACATGTATATATATGGAAAAAACAGAACTCAAAATTCTGCAATTTTATATTTCAAATTCTTAGTTTTGTTCTCTTTTTAGTTATTTGTAGTGTTGATCTGATGATGATGATGATGATGATGATGATAGAAGAGAAAAATGTTCTTTTGTAAATGAATTTAAATAAAAATATTTTTATTATTTTATGACATTATTTTATAATCATGTAACCGTTATTTTATGACTATTATTTTTCATAATTATGTGACTATTATTTTTATAATTATGTGACCATTACTTTTATAACCGTTATTTTCATAATTATGTGTTTCATAATTATGTGACCGTTACACATCTTTTTTCAATTATAAATAGAGGGCAATAGCCCTCATTTTACGACACAACTTAACAACTCAAAAACGGTTCTACTGTTTTTCATAACAAAACCAAAGAAAAGAAAATTCAGAATTGTTTTATCATATTATCGAGCAACATAAATATTTGATAGGTGTAGTATTTCGGACTTCATCAATGCAGTGAAGCTCCAAGATAGAAAAAATATTATAGGCTGTTTTATCCTGAAGATGACGAGATTGTGTTTGCTTACACAAGTTTGGGCAGAGCTGTGAAACTTCTTAAAGAGAGCGACCTAGTCTGCGATTCAACCTAAGTAGTATATTTTAATATATCAGTAATATTATTCTTACATAATTTTTCACATATTTGTTCCAACAAGTTCCCATAAAAGTCATCTTCGATCTTTGGGCCCTACTTATGACATGTTATTTGAGGGGACTCGTAGTGTAAAACTAATAAATAATCAGTAATGCTATTCTACAAAAACAATTATAATTATCTACGTTACTCTTATAACTAATTATTTATATTTTTAAAGTTGTCATTATTTTATTAAAAGATAAGATGAAGTATCATTTATTTTTTTAGATTAGATCATTTGTAACATTTAGTCTTTTAAATTAAAAACAGTATAATTTAGTCACTTAACTTCGTAAAAAATATTAATTAGGAATAAATTATATTATTTTAATGATTTTTCATTTAAAATATTATTATTTTTTATCAAGTAATTAAAAAGCAATTAAAATACGAGTCTTTAACAAAAATAAAAATGAAATTTAATATGAAATAATTTAAAAAAATAAACAACAATAAAATTTAAACAAAAATTTATTTAAATATATATTTTAAATTTTTTTAAAATAAAATATTAAAATAAAATAGTGACAATTAGCAAATACTAAAAAATAAATATTTTGTGAATTTTATTTTATATTAATTGTGACTTTATCATTATTAAACATTTATGATTTAATCGTATTTATTCACTTAATAGAAAAATAATAATATTTTATTAACAAATAAAATAATATAATTTATTCTTAATTAACTTTTTTAAAAAAACTAAGAGATCAAATGACACGTTTTTAATCCAAAGTATTAAACGGCACAAATATCGTAATCTAAAAATATTTTTGTGATATTTTCTCTAAAAGATAATTGTAACAATATCGTCATCATAAATACTTTCTCATAAGAAAGTAATCAAAATGATACCACTTGTTAATAGACGACTAATTAAATTGTAACATATATATTTTTATTCATAAAGTTTTTTATATTTATTTTAGTCCTATATTGCTCCGGTGAGAATGAAAACCCGTTTAAATGTCCTCTTATGAATAAATTTTGATACATAAGTGATAACAAGTATATAGAATAATGATATTACTCTTTGGAAGCCAACTAAGGCCAAGTTCGAGGTTAAGATTAGGACTGCGTAAAAAAACTACGGGTTTGGTTTTCAGTAGTTATCCACACTGTCGATTCAGTTTTTATCTGATAAATTTTGGAGACAAATTCAATTTCGGGTATTAACCAAACATGAAACAACAAGTATGGTTTGGGTACAATTATACTGATAGCCATACCTGCCTATACCCAAAAATAAATATATTATTTAATTAATTTATATATTTATTAAATTAAATTATATATTTTTTAAATTAATATATTTATATAAAATAGTTTTTTTCAGATATTTTTTAATAACCATCATGAACCGTTACTTGCAGGTAAAATTGTTCCCAAATTATAACGGTTTTGGGACTATTTCGGGTAGAGATTTTATAATTCACTTCGGTGACAATTATATCAAAAATTGTCCCTTCCCGTACCTGTACGCATTACTAGTTAAGATTAATTTACGTAGTAACCATCACACCAATAGTCATGTTTAGATTTTTATATTCTCCTTATTGTGGCTACTTTTAATATCTAACACCACTTGTATATCTTATATATAGTTAATAAAAGATCTTGAGTCATTATTATTATTGTTCATTTATTATATTTCTATATCTTCTCACTTAATATTTGAATTGTCCCCCAAAATTTTGCCGCCCACGATGTGGCATTTTTTGTTTAACCGATGATCCGACGATAGTAAAAACCCTACATCTTCCCTCTATTTTCTCTCTTCGGTCGATTATCACCAAGTAAGAAAGCGATTGCTATTGAGTTCATATTCTAGTCCTTATTCTCCAACTTGGGGTTTTTCATAACAACCGAGCTCATATCCTCGTCGCCACCAACAAACCATTGTCATCACATTTTGCCCCATCGCTTGGTCTGCCCACAAAATCACTAATATCAAGCTCCAACACTCATTGACAGTTAGACGAATCCATATCTTCAACACACTGATGAGCAGAATCGGGATTGCCAAAAACTTTCATGCCATCCTCGGAAATGGCGCCAAAAACTTGATGAACGAAAACCGGCATCGCCGATCCTACCAATACTTTGGTTTTATATTTATAAAACTCTCGCAAGTGCACGAATCATTTCGTAGAAAATGATAAGTATACTCCCAAGGTCGATCTAAGGAAGGAATGTATGTGGTTTTAATTTATTATTCAAACTTTTAAAAACGAAATTAAATCCTAAACATCCTGTCACGATATTTTGGGGTTTTTGTGTTTTTAATCTAATTACAGAAAATTAAACATAGATTCAATAAACATTCATGCAAATTTTATCTTTTATAAATAGTGGAGTATTTATGGATATAATAACTAAGTTAATTATGCTTGCTCATATTATCTAGGTTATTAAAGATATGAATTGATATTTATTGATTCTCCCTTTTTGTATGAATACCACCTTTGGTGGGGTTAGATATTCTTTGTTAATTAAAAAAATCAATTAACACCTATGGGTGGAGTTGATAACTAATTTGGTTAATTAAATTAATTCCTTTTTCTAAGAGATTGAAAATGAACCATTTAAATGCCACCTTTGGTGGGGTTAGACAACTTAAATTTTATTCAAGGTGTCCAAATTAAACTTAAGAATTTAGTTATCCGAGTACTAACTTTCAAGTTTTAAAACCACTACTGAAAACGTGTTATCAATACATTTTCAGATAATAATTCTTATAAAAACTTTTGAAAGAGAGCTTCACTCTAACTACCGGGCGATTGTACCAACAAATAAAAGAGCACTACTCTAAATTAGACCGAACAACTAAACCTTAAAATCTAATTTTCAGATTTAAGTTTGTAATGAAAAATAATATATTTCTCTCTAACATTCTTAATATAAAATCTTGAATAAAAATAAAATCAATTCATTTTAGAGATTTTTACCTATTTAATATTTCGCAAGCATAACAACGTTATTATTATATCATTTTTACAAACAGCTAACACAGTTAAATTTAATCACAGACAAATTAAATATAACATGTAAGAATAAAGCATAAAAAATAACTGCAAAGAAAATAAAATCCTTACAGTACTTCGATGCCATTCCCATTGCTAGAAAACCTCCAAACGGAATTTGCACTCCCATTTATTGAATCAAAAAGCTAATAAATTACAAAAAACATAACTAGTTCTTCCCAAAAAGGGAAGAACTCTAAAACTAAGAGAAACTAGCTAAAACATAAGAAAAACTAGCTAAAACATAAGAAAAACTAAAAAAACTAAAAACTAAGAAATGGAGAGAAAGAAAGAAGAGAGAAGTGTGTTTTGAGGTGTGTTTTGAAGTGAAGGGAAGGGGGTATTTATAGGCGAGGATGGAGAGAAAAAATGAGTAAAAAAATGAAAAAAAACGCGTAATGGAAATGCTGAGGTCATCAATGACGTCAGCATGACGTCATGGGGGCGGCTGCACGTGAAAAATGGGGCGAAATGGCGTCGATGCGCGCGGAGGGCAGCTGGGCGCGGATGAACAGTATCCGCACGCGCATCTGTGCGCGGATGAACAGTACCACGCGCGTAGCTCGGCGCGGCTGGGCGTTGTCGCGCGCGGGATGGGCTGCTCTGGGCGCGATTTTCTCCTTTTTGACATTTTTGACCTTTTCAACCCATTTTGTCCAATTTTTTCATATTTGTTGACCTTTCCCCATTTATTTAGTAATATAATTGTGATGTATTGCTTCCAGTATTCCTCTTTGAGTCTTTAAGTTACGTTTTTAAGCGAAAATACCTGAAAAAAAATAAAAATACCCGTGATTCCGAAAAAGACAAATTTATATAAATATATGATAAAACATATAAATAAATATATTTTTAATCAATTAATGAGCATAAAATCATGGTAATTTTAGTGCTTTTTGAGCACTCATCACGCACCTCGAAGTCAAATGCTCAACCACTAAGCTTGAAGCTTGAACATTACTCAAATGGAGGAATACATTTTCAACGACATGCTAATATACCTTAAGGCTTATCACCCTAACCATCTTCAAAGAGTTAGAAAAAAGCTCAATACTACAGAAATGAAACCAAAGAAACACCTCATATGCAACAATTACAAAGTGTGAATGGTAGAGATCCAACTTTAATACTAACAGAATGATGAATTTCTTTCTTTCAATTGGTATCATGTTGGGGACCTTCAGTAACTTGGAACTCGACATATACGATACCAGCTCTAACTATTTATGAGACAAAGTCTCTTGTAATGAATCTTTCATGACAACCCCGACTAAGAAGGAAGCATAATGTTTTAGTTGAATGGAAGCCATCCTTGTGCTCTATCACCGAGGAAAAAATGGTAGTGGAGAGAACCGTTCGATTTGATCGCACCATATTAGACATTCATCAAGAACTCCCAAGAGAAATCCCTAAGTATTTCCATAAAACATAAGCATACATAAACATGCATTCTTTTTTTGGCACGACACAAACCGTCTTTGTAGGTTGCTACACATGAGAACAATATTGCTACACGTGCAACTGCTTGATGGTTAGGCACTATTTTTTGGTACCATTATTGTACATGTTGTGTGTGCTACTGTTGGGACGTATGATGCTACTTTGTGAAATCATCTCATAAATGTTTATGCAGTATAAATCCCATATTAGGACATGTGTCTTGACAGGTGTCATAATATGATGTGTATAAAGACAAGTGTAGTAATATATTGTATCAATGTGTCTTGTGCATGCTCTATATGCCATACATGCAACTGACCATGTGTCATGAACAGCCACAAAGCTTTTTTGCATGACAGATTTTGTAAAACTACTTCTGTATTTAAACAGAAGCAGTTCAAGAGGGAAGGGTATAAAAAGATAAATAAAACAACCTCATTTTAAATCCATTATTCTTCTATGATTGGGACCTATTGATTGGTATTATATCTTGAGTAAATGGTGACAAATCGAGAGAGAATAGAAAGTTTAAAAGTTGGCTTGGGAGGAATGCAAGGCAGCTTTAACTAAACCAACTCCTATAACAACCTTTAAACTAGTCACATTGGTAAAATTGTTACATGGGATGATATGTAGTAAAAGAGGGCTCAAGGGCTTTGTTTCAATTGTGTTCAAAATTTTACACTAGGTCATAAATGTAGAAGTCCTAGGCTACTGATGTTAGAAGAATGGAGTGATGATTTAGAGAATGCTAAGCCTGAAATATCCCTACATACTCTTGTGGGATGGTCTGCCAATCGAACTATGAGGCTGAAAGAAGTGATCGATAATCATGAAGTAATTGTACTCATCGACAGTGGTTCTACTCACAATTTCATCAATGAAAGAGTAGCTAACATCCTTCCACTTCTTGTGCAACCTATAGAACCTTTTAATGTAAAGATAGAAAATGGTGGCTCATTGACATGCATGAGAAGATTTGAAAATGTTCCAATCCTAATCCAAGGTATCTTATTTATCCTCACACTATATGACTTACCATTAAATGGATTAGATGTTGTGTTAGGAGTCTAATGGTTGGAACGATTAGGAATAGTCTCTTGTAACTGGAAACAATCAACCATGGAGTTCACATAGGAAAATCAAAGTTATAAGTTTCAAGGAATTGATAATAGGGCAATAGGAAGAGCCTTAGTGAAATATATTTCTAAAGATATGAGACAAGAAGGTGTTGCCTTTGCTATATGCCTCCAATCTTTCTCAAACTCATCCCTGCAACAATCTCAACATGACATCCAACAGTTACCGGATGACTTTGGAGACATATTTCAAGAACCTAAGAAATTACCTCTCATTAGAGAGATAGACCATCATATCAATCTAAAGGAAGGAACTGAGCCTGTTAATGTTAGACCCTACACAATAAAGTGACCATCAAGGAAAGATTTTCCATTCCAACTGTTAATGATATGCTTGATAAACTTCATGGAGCTTCCAACTTCACAAATCTCGATTTGAAAGTTGGTTTTCATCAGGTATGAGTGCACCCCTCACATGTGCATAAAACTGCATTTTGTACTTATAATGGTCATTATGAATATTTGGTTATGCCATTTGGTCTTTGCATTGATCCCTCTACATTTGAAGCTCTTATGAACTCTATCTTTCACTCTTATCTTTGAAAGTTTGTCTTATTATTCTTCGATGACATATTGGTGTATAGTCTGGATTGGAAAACACATATTAATCATGTTAAAACAGCCTTTGGAATATTGAGACATCATAAGTTCTTTCTCAAGTTAAGCAAATTTGTATTTGGGTAGCAGGAGTTAGAGTATCTTGGCCATATAATCACACAAGGATACGATAGGAAGTTTGTTCGTAACTATGCCATCATCACTCAACCTCTTACTGATCTCCTCAAAAAGGGGAACTTTGGATGGATAAATGAAGCTAATGATGCCTTCCAAAAACTTAAGCAAGCAGTCATTACAACACCAACTCTTACCATGCCAAATTTCAAAGAGCCATTTATCATTAAAATAGATGATTCTGGTGATGGCATATGAGCAATCCTTTCTCACCAAGGTAAACCCATTTCATTCATAAGTAATTCATTAGGACAATCCAAGAGAACATGGTCCACCTATGCTAAGGAAATATTGGCCATTGTACATGCTATCCATACTTGGTGGCCATATCTAATAGGACACAAATTTTATATTCAAACAGACTAAAAAAATGCTTAAATATTTGTTGGAACAACACATCACAACACCAGAACAACAAAAATGGGTCTCTAAACTGCTAGGGTATGACTATAAAATCACTTATAAGCCTAGCAAATAAAATAATACAGTTGATGCTCTATCTCGACTTACAAATAGTCCTACTCTTAACACCATAGTCATTGCACAAACTCAATTATGGAACACTATTAAATCTGAAGTAAATACTGATCCTTACATGCAAACAATTTGTAGACAAGCCCTTGAAAAACTAGGAGCTCCTTATGAATGGAAAAATGACATGGTTTTCTACAAAGATAGAGTGGTTCTTGCTCCTAAATCACCAGTCATTCATAAACTATTACAAGAGTTTCACTATTCTATCCTAGGAGGACACTCAAGGGTGCTCAAAACTTACAAGCGAATGGCTCAACAAATCTATTGGCTTTCAATGTATAATACTATAAATAATTATGTAGCCTCTTGTCAAGTATGCCAAAGAATCAAAACTGAGAATTTATCTCTTGTAGGACTTCTTCAACCACTACCTATTCCTTGTCAAATTTGGTATGATATAACAATGGATTTCATTGACAGTCTTCCCTTATCCCAAGGAAAAAATGCTATCTTAGTTATCGTTGACCGACTTAGTAAATCTTCTCATTTCATAGCATTATCCTACCCATACACTACCAAGATGATTGCAGAATATTTTTTTTGCAAAGGTGGTGAAATTCATGACATGCCATGATCAATTATCAATGATTGTGACCCAATCTTTATCAGCCATTTTGGCAGGAACTCTTCAAAATTTATGGAGCTAAACTAAAAATTAGCTTAGCATATCATCCTTGAATAGATGGCCAATCAGAAGTTGTGAATATATGTGTAGAACAATACCTTTGTTGCTTCGTCCATCAACAACCTTGTAAATGGTCCTTTTTTTCTTCCATAGGTTGAATTATGGTATAACGCTACCTATCATGCTTCCATCAAAATGACACCTTTTGAGGCCCTCTATGGACGTCTTCCTCCTATAATTCCATGCTACAATGAACGTACTTTTCCTATTAATGAAGTAGATCAACAATTGAATTCCAGAGGTATAATTCTTAAATAGCTTAAAGAGAATTTATCTTCTGCCAACAATAGAATGAAACAACAAGTAGACATAAGGAGAAGGTAAATTAAATTCAACATTGGTGATCTTGTCTTTCTCAAACTACACCCTTACCCTTAACATTCAGTTTTAAAAAGACCTTATCAGAATCTTTCCAATCGTTATTATAGACCCTATGAATTTGAAGAAAAAATTGGTCGGGTTGCTTACAAAATGAAATTACACTCAAATTCTCGAATACATCTAGTTTTCCATGTATCCATGCTCAAGATATGCAAAAGAGAAGGTCAAGTTCAAGCTCAAAATTACCACCAATTTTTGACAATGGAAAACTCATCATTGAACCATAAGCAATCTTAGACTCACGATGGGTAAAAAAAGGATCCAAGTTTATAGAAGAGAGCCTCATTAAATGGAAAAATTTGCCTCAAGAAGAAGCCTCATGGGAAGACTATCAACAGATTAAGGAAAGGTTCATGAACCTTGAGGAAAAGGTTCTTGCAAAAAAGAAGGGTAATGTTAGATGTTCATCAAGAACTCCTAAGAGAAATCCCAAGTATTTCCATGAAACGTAAGCATGTATAAACATGCATGCTTCTTTTGACATGGTACAAACCATTTCTCCACATGTTACGTGTGCTACTGTTGGGGCATAGGGTGCTAATTTTGTGAAATCATCTCATAAATGTCTATGTAGCAGAAATCCCATATTAGGTCATGTGTCTTGACAAGTGTCATAATATGATGTGTATAAAGACAAGAGTAGTAATATATTATATCCATGTGTCTTGTACATGCTCTATATGCCACGCATGTTAGTGGCCATGTGTCATGAATAGCCATAGAGTTGTTGCATAACAGATTTTGTAAAATTGCTTCTATATTTAAACAAAAGCATATCAAGAGGGAATGGTATGAAAAAGAGAAATAAAAAAACCTCCTTTTAACTCCATTATTCTTCTCTGATTGGGACCTATCACACAAACATGGTGAAGCACTTCTAGCTCACCAAAGACAAGTTCTTGTAGTATGGTTCTCTCCTCAGTTGGACGTTGAATGGGCTATCACTACCTATAATGACCATTAAGGACAATATTTTTTCTCTTATTGTCTTGAGTCACACAAAACAGTGAACTACTTAGAAGATACCAAACAAGGAACCTATTTTTTCCTTCAAAATTTATTAAGTTGCCACTTGAATTATGGAAGCTTATTTTCAACTCTACCAAGACACCCAAAATGGGAAGCTTCCTTAAATCTTTAATTTTGTATTGTTTCTTTCAAATCTAATGCTTATTATTTGATTTTGGATTTGTTATGGGTTGGAAAATTTCTTGTATATGAATAAGGAATTCAAGGGATTAATACTAGAAATACCCCACAGCTTTAAGGAATCTTCAAAAATACCCCTAAGGTTTCAAAAATACCCCTGAAACATAATGGAAGTTAAATTTAACGGAAGTAAATAGTAATATTTAATATTAGAAATACCCCTAAGGTTTCAAAGAATTCAAAAATACCCCTAAGGTTTCAAAAGATTCAAAAACATTCCTAAAATGGAACAAGAAAAAATAAATCAAGAAATAATAGACATAGAAACAAAAGACATCTTACGATGTTTTTCATAAGAAATGGTAATAAGTAAAAAGAAATTTGAAGATATTCAAAAAGCATAGTCAAACCTTAAAGAAGGAGATGGATTTAAAGACCCATAATTTTTATTAAGAAAATTATTCCCTAGGAAAAACATAATTTCTTATGGCATCAGTAATAAAGAAATGAGTATTAAGATTACATATGCAAAAGAAAGATATAATATACCATATATTGATAAAGAAACTATATTAAACAAGCTATCAAAAATTCCTCATAAACATAAATAAAAAATTGGATACATCCATGTAGGAGGAATTTAAATATTAATAAAGCTCATTTTAGAGAAGCAATAGGTACACTAATAAAAATAGCATTATTAGATAACAGAATAATAAATAGGCAAAATGCCTTATTAGGAATGATCCATAGTAATTTAGGATATCAAAAGTTAAAATTTATAGCATATCCTAGATTTGCTATTAATATACATGATAAAAATCTAAATCAAGTATTAAGTCTAGCTTATGAATTTGAAAGATGAGATTTAATGAAGGAAGGAAATCATCCATTTTCAATACATTATCTAGTAGCATATTCTTTAAAAAATAATCATAATAGTTCAATATACAGACAAAATGAATTTATAGAAATAGACAAAACTTTTAAGGAACTTGGAAAAATAATAAAACTAGAAATACTAATAGACATTGAAATACCAGAAGAATGAAAATTAGATATCAAAGAAAAACTCTTGATAACAGGAAGAAAAAGTAATGTTGTTAAAAAACTAGAAAATGAAGTCAAAATAATGAAGGCATTAGTTCATGATTGTATATTAGGGAAAAATAATGTTTAGAGATAAAATAAAAAATATGTATTTAGAAGTAAATGGAAGCCTAGTAGGTGTAGCAAAAAATCAAGAAATATTATTTGAAATTGCACAATTATTAATAGAGGAAATGGATTTAGTCCAAGAATCAAACACAAAATATTTACAGGAAATAATAGATATACAAAAATAATTACAAAAGAAAATAAAAAGGAATGTGGTTATAATAAACTACAACAAGATATGCATAACGAATTTTCAAAATTAGGAAAAGATGTATACAACATACGTAGGAATAGTGAAATAATATGTTATAAATATGATCCCTTAGAAGGACTAAAAGAAGAACAACCTAGGAGATCAGATTCCTTAATTCCTAAAAATGAGAAAAGGAAAAATGAAGAACAATCTAAGAACAAAGAGATAATTCCAATTTAATGGAATATAGAAAAGAATTAGAAAGAAAATTCATGGACCTTGAAAATAGAGATAGAAACATTTGTCAGTTTATTGACATTAACCAATGAAGAAATAGAAGAATATTATAATGAAAAACTTTGTACTAACAAATAAGAGGATGATATGATAATAATCAGTGAAACTGATTCTGAACTAGAAAACATGACCTCAAAAGGTCATATGACACCAATTTTATTACTAGTCCCTTATTAAGAAGGAAAATTTGACCCACATAGGGAAGAAAGAAATAGGCAAATAAAAAAACAACCTGATACCACAGATAAAATGAGACAACCACCTAAAATGGAGGAAGGATTGCATTGGGGAACTAGCGGTAGTATTCATGATAATTATAAGTCTAAACTTCTAGATTTAGACTATATAAGAGATAGGAAAAAAGCCTTAGATGAATGGGCTAGTGGAATGAGTGTGCACATACAAAATTGTCAAACTACCCAAACAAATCCTTCAACCTGTAGAGTGCTTATAACACAAAAAATGATAGGAAATGTTAAAGTTTGGTTTTCAAACTTAACATATCAACAAAATTTGTTAATCCAAGGAAATACTTCCACAGGAAGGGAATATTTGGATACAGTAATAAATGAAATATACAAGGAATTTATTGGAGAAGATAAAGGAAGGACTGTCACTAAATCTAGTGAAAATGAATTCAATGAAACTAAATGGCATCTAACAAATATGAAAATTTTAGCATATGTTATATAGATTCTTTTATTTGTGAATATGAAATGTATTACCCTAAATTACCACTCTCTATGCAAACAACTTATAAAGAAATTTTTTTCCAAAAATTATCTAAAACACTACATAAAACCTTAACATAAAATTGGGAACAAAGGAATAGAGAAACTATACCATATACTCTAAGAGGAAGAATAATAAGCCTTAAAGATTGGATTATTATTAAATGCCAAGAAAGAAAAGAATATAAACAGATAAGAGGAAATAATAAAATATGTTGTGAAAAAAGAGATTTTAGAACACTAGGAAAATATGGATATAATATAAAATCTTATATGAAAAAATATAAATTCAGAAAAAAAAATTTCTAAAAATATAAAAAGAGATTTAATAGAGAAAACTACAAGAAAATATATTTTAGAAGAAAGAACTATAAACCTTCTAAAAAAAGAAATTATTACCCTTCAGGAAAGAAAAAAATGTAGATGTTGGATTTGTAATGAAGAAGGACATTATACTAACGAATGTCTAAGCAGACTTCAACATAAAAAGGAATTTCCTCAAAAACAAAATCTTAGAAAAAGCTTGCAAAATGAAATTAGAACCAATCAAGGAATTTGATATAGATAATACTTATAGTATCTATCTATAGGAAGAAATTGAGGAGGAAATAACTGACTCAAAATATGAACACTTAAATTAAGGATATTCTTAATCAGAAGATGGATGATTTGTATAGCATTAGAAATCCAAATAGTACTTACATTAAAGTAGGACTAAAATTTAAAGGCTATAACACTTATCATTTACATGCATATATAGATACAGGAGCTAGTATGTGTGTAGCTAGTAGATATGTATTTCTAGAAGACAACTGGAAACAAACACCAAAAGATTTAATTGTAAGAATTGCTAATAATACTATAATAAAACTTAATAAGGTATTAAAAGATATTGATATAATGATAAGAGGAGAAAACTTTCACATTCATACCATATATCAATAGGAAACGAGAGTAGATTTGTTAATAAAAACTAATTTCCTAAACTTCTATCAACCTTTCACACAACATTTCGAAAAAATAAATCTCACAGCCTTAGAAGGAGATACCATCTATGTCTCCAAAATAAGGAAAGCTTTAACTGTCTCAAACCCAACTTTTATGCAATAACAAAAAAAGCGAAAACGTGGTGAGATAGAAGACCAGCAAAAACCTTATTTAGAAAATATTTCATTAGATATAGAAGAGAAACAAAACTCTTTTCTCAATGAAACACAAGAAGACAAAGCGCTAACAGGTATTAGAAAACTATTAAAAATTGTCAGTTCAGAAAATCCTTTGCATCCAAAAATAAATAAATATAAAACAATAGTCAATATAAAATTAAGAGATCCTAACAAGATTATAAGAGTAAAACCAATGATTTATACTCCAGAAGATAGGATTGAATTTGGAAAACAAATTCGAGAATATTTGGAATTAAAAGTCATAATATTAAGTAATTCACCTTACTCTAGTCTAACATTCTTAGTTGAAAATGAAGCTGATAAAAGAAAAAGAAAAGAGAGAATAGTAATATACTTTAAAGCACTGAATAAAGAAACCATTGAAGATAGATACTTCATTCCAAAAAAGGAAGAGCTACTATCATTAATAAAAGGAAGAAATACTTCTCAAGTTTTGATTGCAAAGACAGATTTTGGAAAATAAGATTGGACGAAGAATCCCAAAAATTAACGGCATTTAATTGCCCCAAGGAAAATTCCAATAGACAGTTATACCATTTGGATTAAAACAAGCTCCAGGTATTTTTCAAAGATATATGAATAACATTTTCAAGAAATTACAAGATATTTGATGAGTTTACATAGATGATATTTTGGTTTTCAATAATGAATTAAATAAACATTATTGGGATATTATCAATATTCTACAAGAATGTAAAAAAGAAGGCATTATACTCTTTGAAAAGAAAGCAGTACTTGCCTAACAAAAGATTAAATACTTAGGGTTGGAAATTGAAGATGAAAATAATAATCTACAACCCCATATACTAAATAATATTCAAGGATTCCCTAGTGAATTAAAATACAAAAACCAATTACAAAGAATTTTAGGATGTTTAACATATGTAGAAGTATATATCAAGAAACTTGCAGAAATGAGAAAACCATTATAAGCAAAATTGAAAAAAGATCATATCTAGAAATGGACAGAAGAAGATACTCTATATATGGATAGAGTAAAAGCAAAGGTAAAACATTTACAACTTTATACCATCTAGGACCAGATGATAAGATGATAATTGAAATAGATGCTTCACAAGAATATTGGGGAGCAGTTCTTAAAGCAAGAGTAGATGACAAAGAAAAATATCTTTGTAGATATACACCAGGATCTTTCCAAGGTTCAGAATTAAATTACCATAGTAATGAAAAAGAATATTTAGTTTTTAAAAAAGCTATTAAGAAATTTGCAATATATGTTATAAGCTCTAGATTCATTGTTAGAAAAGATAATAAGAATTTTGGTTATTTCTTAAGAATTGATATTGTAGGTGATTACAACCAAGGAAGATTAGTTAGATAGAAACAATGGTTCAACCATTATAATTTTGATGTTGAACATCTTCCAGGCCATAAAAATAGTTTAGTTGATGCCCTTACCAGAGAATTAGCACCTCTAACTATTTTTATGCTTTCAAGAATGGAACATCTTGATATCAAAATTAAGATAAAGGAAAAAGAGATAAAAAAACCTATAGGAACAACTCAAGCTGCTATATCTCGAGAAATCTCTTATGGAGATAAGAAAGAAACAGGAAGAACTAAATTGTTCAAAAACCATTTAGAGACCTAAAGCTCAAATGAGAAATCTTCATTAAAAAAAGACGAACCTAATAGTTCACAAAAAACTTCTGAAACCACAAAGCTCAATTGGGCAGATGAGGCAAAAAAAGAAGAATAGAAAAAAGTTTATCTAGTGTATAATGGCTCAAAACTAGGAATTTATAACAATTTGGCAGCAGCTATGATTGCCATACAAATTGTGTGTGCAATGAATATGCAAGTATACGTATCGTAATAAGTAATATAATGATAAGTAAAGATCGTTCCCACGGAGATTATTTTATTATAAACTAATTTTTAAAACTAAAAATAATAAAAATTAAATTTTTTTGGTGTTTTTATATTTTAAGAAGCAAAATTAAAATAACTAAAAGTAAATAACTAACTAATTAAATCATATTTTGTGACTAAAAATATATATGAGAAAATATCTAGGAATACTTAATCCCCCAATTTTCTAAACATGCGAATCGCTAAAATCCCCTCAATATAATTATAAATTAATTACATGATTAATTGAATCTAATCTAGCATGTATTCCTCTCTCAAGTAAACTACACACCATATAGTAATTAATTTAATCACACTCTCATGCTAATTAAATTGCATACTACTCATTAAGTTCATCAATTATGGATCACACACATAAGAATCATACATCTCTGCCTAGAAACTACGTATGTTATTTAATCAAGACAAACAATTAAATAATTCTCTCAAATCTATTTAATTTCCTCTATAGATAAATTGTTGACCAAACAATTAATAGCATAAAAAATCAGATTAAATAAAATAATTAAATTAAAATTATAATTGGGGTAAAATTTTATATCATCACATGGTGAAAATTAGGTTCATAAGATCCATAGATTAATAAATTTATTACATGTAATTGTGTTCAAAAAGCTCATATTTTTCATAAAGAAAGACATAAAATTGATAAAGAAAAGAGTAGAAAAAGAAATATAATCAATCTCTTGAATTGTAGAATTAAACTCCTCTTGAATCTCCACCAAAATTGTGTTGTTTTTTGAATTTTTCTATATTTTCTCTCTTTCTAGCTCTAAAAACTGACCAAAATTATGCTAATAGAGGCTAATTAAGGTTTAAGGAGTGATTAGAGGCTTAAATAAAGCTCAGGTGCGATCTTCACCGTCTGATCAACTTTAGATCAAGGGCTATGATTAAAACAAGCAAAATTCATAGTTTCAGCCAATCATAGCGCGATACGTGGCATCAAAAATTCATTGGGAAAATCAGGGAGTGACATGTGGTAGGGGAGACTGATCAGAGTCAACACTCATTAAGTCAGCAAAACGTGGTAACAATGGCGTGGCGCACAGGTGGAATGCGAGGAGTAATGGCTTGGTGATATGTGGCATGGCGCATTGACAGATTTCTGAACTCAGATTGAAAGTCATGCTAACACGTGGAGCGTGTTTTATCCTCCTTACATGTGGTGCGATGTGATTCACTCTCCGTACTTGCGTGGTGTCCACGTGGCTTACCTAGTCAGCTCCTTTGCCTTGTGGCAGCTTCTGATTAGTCTTGCGTTAAAAATTCATAAAAAATCCATAAATATACTCAAAAAATTCCAAAAATTATATTTTCACCCCTTAAAACATGTAAGTATTAAGTAGAAAAGTGTGCTAATGACTCTATTTTCATAGAGTCATAAAGTTAGCAAATATATTCAACGAATTAGTGGAGTAACTCATGGAGCCTTCACCAACATAATAGAAGCTAAAGGTAGTTATGCCAACTACAAAACACCAAAACTAATAACTCCATAGGAGATAGTAAGAAATTATTCTACAGTACTACAATAACAACCAATAGCTCTAAGTAGATTGAAAAATCATGGAAAGATAGTAAGGCCTTCAGTGCTATTTAGGGAAACATTTCCTTCAGAAACATAAAAAATAGTAAAGCATTTAGTACTATTCAGGGAGACATCTCATAGAACTACTCCAATCATCAAAGATGAAAAGGACCAATATAGAAACCTCATTAAACCACAATGGTTAGTCTCTATAACTTGGCCAGAAAATCTACCCAAGAACATACTGAAGATATGAAGTTCTATACTATAGACAAGGAATTTCCTGTTGGAAGTAAATTCAATATATTGGAAGGAGCTGATCCAATATTTGTGTATAAAGCATTTCATGCAGGACTAATAGAAAATATATATCCAGGAATTAATTTAAGTAAATTAAATTATTTCCTAGAAAATTTTAAAAGAGCAATCAAGAACTTCAGAAGCAAGATTAAAGTAGGTGATAAACTTGTTTATGTAAGATTTTTCAGTTCATTAATGGATTGGAATAAGGAAGGAAGTATTAGTCTCTTCCACTTCATCAAGATAGGGATTTCTTACACAAACAGAGAAGTTCCCAAACCAAAGGCACTTTTAGGAAAGGAATTCAACATAGAAGAACTCTGCATACTAAAAGGTCAAATGCTAGGCCAAATTTACTATGAACTCAGAAAGATTGACAATTCTTCTTAGATTAAAGTAAATTATTCAACTAGTAAAGTCATCATCATTTCCTATAGTAGCATGGCTCTGGCAGAAGAAGATGGTGAAAAACATTACCAAATAGAAACCAATTTTAATTGAAACAACCTAGAAATTGGTCATGAATAAATGAAGGTATTCTATTTCTAAGCCAAAAAAGCCACCAAAGACCACAAATGCATTCTCTACATCAAATACCAAGAAGATGAATATGCATCATCATCAACATCATCAAAGGAACCATCGATATAAAATGACAGAAAAATAAGAAAAGAAATTGTGGGCAGAAGATGACAAAAGAAATAAAGATGTAGACCCCACATCTTAGTCGGCAGTATGTGCCAAGGAAAAATGTAGTGGCTATCTTTTAAAATAAAAAAGTAGATGAATTATTAAAGCAAGGGTAAAATAATAATTTTAGTCTTGTAAACATAGATTCCTTGTTCTATAAAAGGAACCCTTATTATCATTTCAAGACACAAGAATACACAAAAATCCAGAGCTCTCTACTCTGAAACACTCTAGCATAGAAAACCCTTATATCTAGAAATCTCAAAACTGATAATTATGAGCGGCTAAGAACCCCTTCAAGGTTCTTAGTTGGCCTTAAGTTGTAATAATTATTATCGTATGAATAAAATGGAGTTTAGTTACACTTCTCTAGTAAGTCAACTATTGGACACCATTTATGTACGTATGTAGAAGGCTCACCATTACTTGGAGGGCGTTGAGGTTTGAGCAAAGCTGAGGCATAACAGGTGTAAAAAAAGAAGAGGAATAGAAGGAAAGACCGTGGTGGACCTATCCAATTCAGGTATAATAATTATAAATTTAAGCCAGTTAAGAATCTTGAATGTTTAAATATTTGCTTACAATAAGACATAATATTGCTAAAATAGGAAAAAGAAAATTGTTTTTAGAAATACACAACTAATAAATCTAAATAAAATCAAAGATAAAAATCTAATTCTATTAGAAACATTTGATAAAGGTTATCTCTATCATTTAAATGAATATTTTAAAGATGAAGATTATGAAACTTTCTTGAAAATTTTAAAAAATTTAACACCTTATTAGATATCTATACAAATTATATTAAAGCTATCATAAGCATCATAGTCAATCCTATTTGAAGGAAATTAAAAGATTACTTTAGTCAAAAATATGTAAGAATAGAGAAAGAAGGATTCAAAAACTTAATATTTGGATATTAGTTCTTTGGAGATTATAAATATACTGTATGTACATAAGAAAAACCTACTTGTATACTACGAATAGAAAAAATAATATACATTCAACACATATGATTTATCAAGATAATACTCTATGAACATCGAATCATCAGTACATAATTTAGAACTGTTAGATTTAACAAATGAAAGAATGGTTTTTAATTTTAAAATACAATTAATAGATTCAGGATTAGAATTAAGCAACCAATATAATGAAGAACATAATATACTATGGAATTGTAATAAATATAGAAGATAATTAGACTTATATAGAAAAAAAAATAATTTTTTTAGACAAATTATTACCTTCAATAAAGAGACAAAGACCATCAACTAGGTCAATATTAACCTCCGAATAAAAATTGTATTGATCCCCAAAAATTGGTATCAAAGCCTAGGAATAGTAGTCTAAATAGTAATGGATGAAAAATTAATTAAAGTCTAAGGGTATTTTTCATATTTTATAAATGTCGAGGGCATAATTGAAGATATGCCAAATCTCCGGGACATTTGAGATATTATTATGGAATTCAAGTATTGATATGTTTTTCACTTTAGGAATGTTATTTGTTTAGGTTTGTAAATTTTTCATAGCCGAATGCTAGAAGAGATGCATGGTTATTTGTTTAGGTTTGTACATTGATTTATTGTTTTTTATGTTTTATTTTATGTTATATAGATTTTAGGAGACAAAATGAGTAAACATATGCAAAAATGAGTATTTAGAGCTAAAACTACAAATGTGTTAGGGCACAAAATATGTACACTTTGGTGTATTCATTTTAGATCATTAGGAATTTTGAAACAAAAATGCACGCATCTCTCAAATTGAATAACAAGACACCAGTTTTATTACATACCGTGATATGGAGAAAAGTGCACCATGGCCTTGGTTGCTTTATTACACACTTAACACCCAAGAGAGTTTTCTAATCCTAATTGGATTGTATTTAAACCTATCACTATATATATATATATTATTAGGGTTAATTATACATATATAATATAGAGATAGTTCTGAAATAATTACACAATTGGATTAAGAGGCAAGACAGATTAAAAAGCAAATCAAAGGCAAACTTTTGAAAGAGATCTAAATTGAATGATTGGAGATTGGAGATTGGTTTCTTTTGATTTCATCATCTAAAATTCCTATGTTTTTCTTATCACTTCTTCTCTTCTTAGTTTCAATGATTATGATCATTTTATAGAATCCATGTCTAACTAAACTTCAAATATGATTGTGTGTAATTCCAAACCCTAAATTATGATTTAAATTAATTTAATATAATGTAGAATTAACTATGTATACATGCATATTTTGCAAGTGTAATATTAAACTTATTACCTTGAGTGTGAAATTAATATGTTCAAATGGATACAACCACTTGTCAAACTTGTGCCTAATGGTCTTCTAGAATTTCATATTGGAAATACATATTCATGGATTGACATTATCAATTCAAAGGTTTTTTTCCTTGCCAGGTCTTTTCATTAAAAGGAAGGGCTCATGCCTTTGTTATCTCCTTTGTAGCTATGTTATTATGACCTTTGTAGAAGTAAATGAAAATAGTTGCAGGTATTTCTTACAATATGTGTGATACAATAAATTGTAGAGAAGAAAAACTAAAGGAAGAAGAAGAGCTAGAGAAGGAGCTAAATTTGGGTAAAGATTCTCGGTAACTCTTCTGATTTCTAAGTGGCTTTATATATAGCCTTACAGGAACCAAATTGGAGAACAATTTTTAACTGATTTCTAACATCCTTAATAGAATTCCTAGCCCTAATTTATTCTATGGTCCCCTTATGTTTTCCCAACCGAATTTGCGCCTTCCCTGCGCCTATCCTCTGTGTGCGTCCATACGCTTTGTGCATCCGGTGCTGTTTCGATGAGGATGAACAGAATTAGCTCATATCATTCCTCCCTCCCTAGGAGAATCCTTGTCCTCAAGGATGAATTCTGGGTATGATTTCAAAAATTGCCACTCATTTTCCCAAGTAGCATCTTCGGTTGGAATGTCCTTCCATTTGACCATAATTTTTGTCTTGGGTCGATATTTTCCTTTTTGGGTCACACGAAAGTTGAGAATGGTTTCAAGTTGAGGAAGAATAGTTTCTTGTTGAGAGACTGGAGGAGGTTGACTTGAGCTTGATTGAATTTCCCCCTTGTGTTTTCTTAGCATGCATATATGAAATACACCATGTATTTGTGAAGCGGGAGTGATAACTGTATTTTATATAGTTATTTTTACCTATTTTATTAATTATAATTGCTATATTCTTTTTAATTTTAGTTAATTTTAGTTTAATAAAATAGTATTTACTGTTTTTTATATATTTTAAGAAAATTAAGTAAATTGTATCTAAAACGTACTTAATTGCAAATTTTTGTCCAAAAATATAATTTCAGATAAAAAGAGTGCTTAATTGCAATTAATAAAAGTTGAAAATATAATTTAAATTAAAATCGTGCTTAATTTCAATTATTAAAAATTTAAAATTTAATTTAAATTAGAAAAAGGGCTATATTGTAATTAAGTAAAGGTTAAAATGTAATTTGAAATATATTTGTGGGTGAAAATATAATTAATAAAAGTTAATTTCTGCGCAGGTGAGAAGAAGCCACACGCCCTAGTCCAACCGCGAAACGTGGACCGTCCGAGCAAAGAAGTAAAGGTTAGGATGTGCGCGTGTTATTCATACCCGACCAAGGAGAGTGGGTGGAGAGTTCTTCTTTCGCACGGCTCGGCGTGCCAGTGGGGCCCACCTGCTGCGCAGATTGGCGTGCAGGGTGGGACCCACATGTCGGTTGCGCCGGATTCCCCCGAGGCTTATCAATCACCGTTGGATGAGTTGAATAGTCCAGATTGAAGCGCGTGGAACCTAGCTGTCACGCCCCAAGCCGCTCGTCTATGAATCCTATGCGACGCGGTGTATCCAAGCAGCGTGAACCCTTTGTTCCAATGAAAAAATAAGCAGCCACGGGTCTGATAAATATTATATCGAATAGAATGATGAGACGTGGCATGTATTTGGTGAAATAAAAACACAGAAACGGCGCCCACTTCCAGCCGTTATCGCATTTCCATCGCGAGGAAATCTTGTGCGACGCGGTCCAGATATGCTCTATGCGTTCGATCCTCTCACCTAATGAAAGGCTTCCACGTGTCTCCCTATTTCTCGCAGCCAATCACATGGAGACACGTGGCAGGCGTGGAAAGAAAAAAAATATCAGAAACGCGCAGAATGGTTTTCACGCGTGATGTTTTTTTAATCCCCATACAATTTTATCCCCCACTTCAAATAAAAAAATAATAAATAAAAAAATAAAAATTGAAAAGGGGATATACTTTTGTACGTGGGGTTTGGTTTTGGGGGTGATTAGTTTTTTGGTTTTCTTTCATTTTTTCGTGGTTCTTGTTATTGTTTCTCTTTTTTACCGTTTTCATTTTTCTTTTCTCTCTGCATGTTACACAAAACACGCAGAACGTTTATTTGACAATTTTTTGTATTATATTTTCTTAGGGAAATTACAGAGAAAGAAGACAACAAAGAAGAACCCTTGTTTGAAATCACATGTCCAACACAATCCCTTATTCGACCATAAAATGACTTTCTCCCAACTAAGGGTTAGATTGCATTCAATGCATCTTTCTAAAATCAAAGTAAATTTATGTAAGCAATCATCAAATGAAGTTCCAAAGAAAAAAAAATCTTCCATGAAAACGTCAATGAATTTTTCTACCATGTCTGAGAATATAGACATCATACATCTTTGGAATGTGGTAAGGGCATTGCATAAACCAAATGGAATTCTTCTAAAAGAAAATTCCCCAAAAGGACACATAAAGGTGGTATTTTCTTGATCATTAGGTGCTATGGGTACTTCATAAATCTAGAAAGTCTATCTAGAAAAAAGTAAATTCATGCGGAGTTAATCTTTCAAGCATTTGATCAATGAATGGAAAAGGAAAATGATTTTTTTTAATGTATAAATTCAATTTTCTGAAGTCTATACACATCCTCCATCCAATGATTATCCTTGTGGGTACTAGTTCACTTTTATTATTTTTCACAACTGTTATTCCAAATTTCTTTGGAACCACATGCACTAGACTAACCCATTTACTATCAGGCAGTAGGGTAAATGATTCCTAATTCCAAGAGTTTGAGAATTTCTTTCTTAACCACCTCTTGCATGATAAGGTTTAGTCTTCTTTAGGCTTCTCTTACGAGTTTAGCACCATCCTCCAAATTGATCTTATGCATACACATGGCAAGATTAATTTTCTTATAACCCCGATACCACAACCTATGGCTTTTTTAAACTTCTTAAGCACTTTAATGAGTTCTTTTTCCTATGTTTTAGTCAAAGTTGAAGAAATTATCGCTAGATAAGTTTCTCCTTCTCCCAAGAACACATATTTTAAATTCCTAGGTAAGTTTTTCAATTCAAGTTTAGGTGGATCGGCCTTTTTTCTAGATTGGGAACTTGGTAGATCTTAGGGTGTATAAGGATTTCTTATTGGTTCAACACTATCTAGAATTTCAAGGTACCCTTTAGTCTTCTCATCTAAATCTTCTTCTAACTTTTCAAGTATAAGAGTTTTTTCTATTTTGTCTTCTATTATATCCTAAAGAAAGGTACTTTGGACAAGATTATCCAAAGGTTCAACATTGAAAATTTCATCAATGGAAAAAATAGAAGGAAAAGGTGAAGAGTCAAAGACTTTGTAATGAACAGTCTCTCCTAAGACTGTTATTATCAAATTTCCATCTTAGACATCAATAATAGTCTTAGTGGTTGCCATAAATGGTCTAACAAGAAGTATTGTGTGTTCTCTATCCAAGGCTAGGTTTTCTTGCATATCTAGAACCACAAAATCAATAGGTATGATTAGTATGTCTACTTGTACAAAAAAAGCATCAACTATTCCCTTTGGATATTTAAGAGATCTATCTGCAAGTTGAAGGGACATAATTGTTTGTTTTAGGTCTCCTAGACCTAACTATAAGAATATAGAGTAGGGCATCAGATTTATGCTAGATCCTAAATCAAGCATTGATTAGCCACCTTCCTATCCCCCATAGTTATGTTTAAGATAAAAATTTCAGGGTCTTTCAACTTTGGGGGGAGTTGATGGTGAAGCATAGCACTAGAAATTTCTAATACTACTACTTGTTCATTAAGTTCATCTCTCTTTTTTTTAGTGTTCAATTCATTGAAAAATTTAGCATAGGAGGGCACATTCATGATCACTTCTAACAAAGGTAAATTAATATTTAATTTAGCATAGAATTTCGTATCTTGTTTTGATTCCTTCAGCCGGTGTGGGAATAGTACTTGCAAATGGTATGGTTTTTCTATCTTTTGAATTTTGGGAACGTTAGGTAACTCCCCAATGTTATTCTCATAAGGTTTGTCAAGATTAGCACTCTTCTATTCTTCCTGACAGACTATTATTTCACCTTCTTCATTACCTGAACTAATAGGTAGATCGTTAGAAATTTTAGGTAAATTTTTATTGACTACCTTACCATTTTGAAGAATTCTTACATCCTTCACTTATTGTGCTTGATTAGGAAATATTCCTAGTACTTATTTTGCATTTGCTCAGCTAGCTACCAAACTTTTTCTTCAATCCTTTTCACCAAAGCCTCTACAGAGCTCAACCTTTGATTGTTCATCCATTGGCTTTCATAACTAACTTGAATAAAAGTATTCAAGTTTTCCTCTAAGGTTGTCTTAAAAGATTGATTTAATGGGTAAGGGTGGTTTTCATTAGGCTTTATGTTTGGAATTGGGTGTAGGCTTGGTAATTGTTTGGTTCCCATGAATGGTTAAAGTGATTATAGGTGTTACTAGGATGATACCTCTGAAAAGAATGGACTTCCTCTATGGCATCAGCACTAGAATCACAAGCATATAGACAATTATTAGCATTATTCTCATTTGAACAACAAACTTCATATACCTATAATTTTCAAAATTGATGGGTAGTGATGAGTTGCACTTGCTTAGTCAATTGAGCAAGTTGCAAAGCCATTTCATTTCCGGAGTGAACTTTATTGACTCTTGCTCTCCTTCATCTACTACTCTATTATTGGGAATTAATACCCAATAACTCATAAAGCTCAAAGGTTTCTACTGCGGTCTTCTCTCCTATAGCTTATCCAGTATCATTGTCAACCATGTGTTTGACTCTGTAGTGTCAATCCATTATAAAAGAACTGGTTCTACAACTGTAATGGAAATCTATGGTATGGACATTGATTGAAAAGAACTTTGAATGTTTCCCAAGTTTCGTGAAAGGGCTCTTCATCCATTTGAGAAAACATTGCTATCTTTGTCCTTAAGTCATTAGTCTTTTGATGAGAATAGAATCTACTCATAAAATTTTCATAGATTGCCTCCCAAGTAGTTAAAGAACCTGGTTATAGAGTCATAAACCATAACCAAGCTTTATCTTTGAGGGTGTATGGAAAACACCTCATCCTAGGCTAATCTTTATCAATTCCCTGCAGTGGAAAGGTTTGCACAATAGCATAGACATTTCTAATGAAATTTAAAGTGTCATCATTAGAGATACTGTAAAATAAAGGAAATAGTGAATGATGAATCTTTTTCAATTCATAATTCCTTATAGCCTCTTGTAGTTGTATATTGGGAGTAGCATTTCCAGCGACTGTTGTTGCATATTCCTTCATCAATTTATGCATATCTTAAGCATCTCTCATGATTTCTCGTACTTGAAAATGAATCTCCTCCTCTTGATTATCAATGTCCAGCTTCTAAAGGGATCCTAATTGAATAAAAAAGTATGAATTTTAAAAAAATTTCTTACTTTTTATATGCTAAGACTAAGTTTAGAGTTTTAAGAACGTAGGAAATCTAAGTTTTGTCTAAGTACTATCAGAAGTAAAAGAAAACTACTATACAAAAATTTAAAGAACATAAATAAAAAAATTAAAAATTAAAAAAAATATCTTTTATTAAAATAAATATGATTACATAAATGAAATAACAAAATGGGTAACCTCTCATTCAGGACTAAAATTTATTGGCTTTTAGTAAGACGCTACACAGAAGATTCCAACAATTTAAAGATACAATGTCTCCATATCATTGAATTTTATATGCTCTTTATTGAACTCAATCAGTCTTTACTTGTTTCTAAAAATGCTCTACCAACTTTTCAACTTAGACTTCCACCTTTTTAATTGAAGCATCTATAGAGTCCAATCATTGAGTTTTCTTTATTTGGTTGTCTTTACTAACTTGAATAAAATCATTCAAGTTATCCTTCAAGGTTCACTTGGTGGGAAGATTTCATTGTTGTTGCTAGTGGAATTTCTGGCCCTATTGATTTGAATTATGGCCAAACGACGGGTTGTTCTACCTCCATGAGAAATTAGGATGATTCTTCCAAATAGGATTATAAGTTTTTGTATTATGATCATATCTAGGTCTTGGTTGGTACCCTCCAAATATATTGACCTACTTAGGTCCAACATTTTCTTCTCCTTGAAATGGAAAGGCATTAGCACCATATCCCTAATTTCTACGTAGACCGTATTGCTCTAAGTTGGAAATGGCTTGTGTAGAGAGAAGCACAACTTGCTTTGTTAGTTTTGAAAGCTACAGTTGTACCTCGTTACTAGAATCTTCTCTCTCATTTCTCCTTCAGCACCATTGTCTATGACGAACTAGAATTGCTGCATGAGTCCATCATAAAAGAACTAGTTATACAACTATAGAGGGTAGCTATGATGAGGGTAATGAGTGAAAAAGAGCTTGAACCTCTCCCAAGCTTTGTGGAAAGGCTTTCCTTCCATTTGAGAGAAAGTAGAAATCTTCACTCTCAACTCTGATGTCTTCTGATCGGAGTAGAATTTTCTGAGGAATTTGTTATAGACCTCATCCGAGGACATTAGGGAACCTGGAAGAAGTGACATTAACCACGCCTTCACCATATCTTTTGAGGTGTGGGGAGAAAACCTCATTCTTAGTTGGTCCTCGGTAAGAGCACCAAGGGGAAAATTATGGACTGTTGAATAAAAGTCCCTAATGAAAGAAAGTGAGTCTTCATTAGACACCATGAGAAATGAAGGAAGTATAGAAAAATGAATATTTTTCAATTCATAATTCCGAGAAGCCTCACCCAGCTGGATAGAGGCTATTTCCATGCCAATTATTGGTCGTGCAAACTCTTTCAAGGTGGTTTTTCTAACATGTGGGTTTTCTCTCATTTCTATTGGTTCCAGTGGAGAATTAAGGCTTGGTTCTATGTTTGGCTCAAAAATAGGCTAATGGTTAGAATCCAACCTTGTGGACAGTTGTTTTAATTTATAAATATTATCTATGTATGGTGTAAGAGGGTTTCCTAAGGATCTCCTACCATGTATAGACTATTAAAAGCATAAATTTAAAACACCTGTCAATTAAAAAGAAAAAAAGTAATAAAATAACAATACAAAAATTTATAGAAAATATACATAGTATTTAGTACAAGAATACTAAACAAACAAGTTAAGTTAATCTCTAAGTTAAATAACATAATCAGTATTAACCAAGAGTGCTACCAAGAAAAAATGGTGGGCAAAGCCTCCTTAAAAACCATCATCCTAGATAGGGCAACGTTCCTAGGAAAGACTAATGGCACAAAGGTTTTCAAGAACTAGTATCACAGACATAACTCATTTAGATCTTTACTTTTCATTCTATTACCCAATTAGTTTTTTTATATATATTTTTATATTTTTCTTTAATGGTGTCGTGGAGAAAAGTTTTCTATGTCCCAGTAAACTGGATACGATATGAACTCCAGTGTTTTTAAATTTTTTAAATTTTTTATCAATTAATTAATTAAATTAAAATTTATTTCAAATTTTTATTTAATTAATTATTAATATATTTTTTTATTTATTTAGATAATGAAATTTAAAATTAATTTTTTTTACTTTATAAATTTCAAATTGAAATTAAATCCAAATTTAAGATGTATTTTTCATTTTTGATTTTTTTAATGAAATTACTATTCCCCAAAATACTATTCATGAAATAATAGCTTTTCTAAAAATTTAATATTTTACATTTTACTGTTCAAATTTATCTTAATAGTCTATGAACTACTTTTTCAAATGTTTTTATTTTTTTTTCAATTTTACTATTTATTTAGATTTTTTAAAATTTAATAATTAAATTTAATTATTTTAACTTTAAGATTTATTATTATTTTTTTATGAACCGTAAATCACAAAGATTTATTCAAAAAAATTAGATTTTTATTTTTTTAAAAGATTTAAATTTGAATTTAAAACTAATATCTTTTATTTATGATTTTTTTAATGTGTATGATAAATAATTTAGATATTAATTTAAATTATGTCTTATACCAAATTTTTTATTTTTATGAACTTAATATTCAAATCTAAAATATTTTTAGTTTTTTTTTATTTTATTTTGATTTGAAATTAAATTCTAAAAATAAAAATCACAATATTTACATTACATAAATTTTTTAAGATTTGATGATGATATAAAAATCAATATTACTTTCTCGACAATGGTGCTAAAAATTTGATGAACGAAATTGGGGATAATACCGATTTCATAAAAACGTATTCATTTTAAATTTTATTAATTCTCGCAAGTGTACGAATTAATTATAGAAATCATAAGTATATTCTCAAGGTTGATTCAAGGAAGTAATATTGTGTTGTTTTTAAATATTATTCAAATTTTAATTAAACATAAATATTTTGTCACAATAATTTGGTTTTTGAAAAACAAAACTAATCTACTCCATAAAGATAAAGATAGACATGGATTCAACAAATACTCATGCAATTTAATATATTCATAAATAGTGAATAATGATTAATATAACAATTCAATAATTATGTTTACTCATATTATTTAGGTTATTAAAGATATAAATTGATATTTATTTATTTTCTCTTTTTGGTATTAAAGTATCTTTAGGTGGGACCCAAATTCCTTTTTTGATATTAATTAACTAATATCCTTAGACGACCCTTATTAATTAATTAAGTATTAAATTTAAGCTTTATTTCTAAGAAAATAGCAAATCATCTAATCAAAACTTTAGGCGAACTTAGTTAATTAGACTTTATGGAAGGTGTATAAATTAAACTTAAAAATTTAACTATCTAACAAATAACTTTCAAGTTTTAAAACTATTTAAAAAAATATGTAGGCAATACATTTTCAAATAATAATTCTTTGTAAAAAACCTTTGAAATAGAGTTTTGTCATAAATATCAGAATAATTAAATCTAAAATAAAAGAGTATTACTCCAAATTAAGTTTAGGTAATTAAATCTTAATTTTAACTCTCATATTAAGTTTGCTTTTAAGAGTAATGTACTTCAAATAATATTCTTTATAAAAATCCTGAATAAAAATATTAAGAAAATGTTTTACCTATTCAATATTTTGCAAGCATAACAACATTATTATTATATCATAACCACATCCAAAGGTTCACTATCATAAGTGATCCAAGACAAATCAAGAATGACACAGAAGAAGCAACATAGATGTATGGACTACAAAAGTAATATAATTAATACCTTAACAATATCCTTACAGAACTATGAAGAGTTGATTCTAAGACTGGAAAAACTCTGATAGTAATTGCACCCCAAAATTAATTGAATCGAAAACTAGAAATTATTAAAACATATACTTGTTCTTCCTCAAAATTGAGAGAAGAACTAAATAAATTCTAAAAGTTAAAAATATAAAAAATATACAGAAAAGGGGGAGAGAAAGTTGATGAAAACGAAACTTGAAAACTTGCTTCCTTCCATTTGGAAGGCATTGCGTTACAGTGGCATCGGTGGCTAACAACGTTTCGTGGACCACTCACGTGGGTGGAATTCACCAATGCTTCTCAAATCAGATTTGGGCCAACAGACTACGAGGACCCCTCAGAAGCCCTAACTCATCTAAGGCATACCACTAGTGTAGTAGCATACCAGGAAGCGTTTGAAAATTGTCCCATAGAGTGGACGGTTTACCAAAAGAATTCCTAATAGGGTGATTCATAGCTGGATTGAGGGATGAAATTCGCCTTGATGTTAAGATCAAATAGCCTAAGACATTGGCTAATGCCATTGGTGTAGCCAGGCTTATTGAAGAAAGAAATCTACTGCAAAAGAAGTCTACTCAGAACCCACATTATCAGTCTTATACAAACCCCACCAAACCAACAACCAACACCAACCCTGGTGTGCTTGGCCCCTCACCTCAACAACGTTCCAGTCCATCCCAACAATTGGACTTTAGAAGAATAACTAATCAAGAATCATGGGAACGAAGAGATAAGGGCTTATGCTACTACTGTGATTAAAAGTTTGTAGCAGGCCACCACTGTGCACGACCTTAACTGTTTATGATTGAGGAATTTCCTCAAAAATTAATAGAAGCTCAAGAAGAAGAACTTCCTGAACAAGAGCCTCAGAAGCTAATGCCAGAAATCTCATTTCATGCAATAGCAAGTACCAGTCATCCACAAACACTCTGAGTTATAGGAAATTTAAGAAATAAGAAGGTTCTAGTTTTGATAGAAGGTAGCACTCATAACTTCATTGATCAAAACCTGGTTTCTCAGTTTGTCTTAACTGTTACTAAGAGTAAGAGGTTGAAAGTTATGATAGCCAATCATGAAAAGATAGAATGCGTGGGGTAATGCAGCAACCTCACTCTTTCTATTCAAAGGTATCTGGTGTCTGCTGATTACTATATGCTACCAGTAGCCGCCTGTCAGGTAGTGCTTGGGTTCAATGGCTTGAAACCTTAGGCCTAATAGAGATGGACTATATAACGTTGACCCTTAGCTTTAAGGAAGGAGGAGTCACCTATACATTCCAAGGATTACAACAAACCTACAGTGCAACTCTAACCAATAAAGAATGCAGTGAACT
This sequence comes from Hippophae rhamnoides, assembly GCA_033030585.1. Classification (NCBI taxonomy): domain Eukaryota; kingdom Viridiplantae; phylum Streptophyta; class Magnoliopsida; order Rosales; family Elaeagnaceae; genus Hippophae; species Hippophae rhamnoides. The sequence continues at coordinate 26,355,920 of CM065431.1, read as the reverse complement.
ATAGAATATAGGGTTGTTTCTCCAAATTTTGTCCATAGATGATTATGAAAAATAAAAAAGATGTCTCCTCAATCCTTGAAATGAGGTAATTACTAATAGAGTTCTCTCACATATTTGAACTTCCCTTATGTCTTCCACCTAGACGTTAGCAAAATCATTGTATTCCCTTAAAACCTAGAGTAGGACCAGTTAATGTCAGGCCATACCATTATCCTTATTACTAGAAGGCAGAAATTGAAAAGATGGATAAGGAGCCCCTTCAATCCAGGTTGATCAGGAATAGCAACATTCCATTTTCTTCACTAGTCTTGTTGGTTAAAAAGGTTGATGGTAGCTGGAGGTTTTATGTGGATTATCGAGCTTTGAATGATAGCATATTTTAAAATAAGTACCCCATTCCTATTAGATGAGCTCCATGGAGCTCGTATCTTTTCCAAATTAGATCTACGATCAAGGTATCATCAGATAAGACTCCATGAAGAAGATATCCCTAAAATATCCTTTAGAACCCATGAGGGCCATTATGAATTCTTAGTAATGTCTTTTGGCCTTACTAATGCCCTAGTTACCTTTCAAGGTCTCATGAATGACCTTTTTTGACCCTACCTTTGAAAATTCATTATGGTATTCTTTGATGACATTCTGATCTACTCACAATCAAGGGATGACCACCTGGTACACTTGAGAGTGGTTCTTCAGCTCTTGGATGCTAACAACTTGTATTCCAAGGAAACCAAATGTAATTTTGGAGTGAAACAAATAGAATATTTGGGTCATGCGGTCTCAGATCAAGAGGTCTCAATAGACCCTTCAAAGAGCCAAGCCGTTATGGAATGGCCAACCCCAACCACATCCAAAGGAGTAAGAGGATTCCTTAGCTTAGCTGGTTATTACAGGAAGTTCATACGCCATTTGGGTAGTATAGTAGCCCCCTTAACTCGTTTGTTGAGAAAGGAAGGGTTCCATTATGATGAGGACACTAAAAACTCCTTTAAACAGCTAAAGGTAGCTCTAACATTCCCACCAATCTTGAGCCTTCCAAATTTCTCACAAAAGTTTGTAATTGAGAGTGATGCTAGTGGTATTAGGCTAAGAGCTATTTTGACTCAAGAAAACAAACAAGTAGGTTACTTTATTCAAGCCTTAAAAAGTTCATCATTGGCTTTATCAACCTATGAAAAGGACATGCTAGCTATCATCAAAGCCATCAGGGTATGGCTCCCTTACTTATTGGGAAAACCCTTCACCATTCTCACTGATCAGAGGAGCCTCAAGTATCTATTGAAATAGCACATTACCACCCCAGCACAAGAACAATGGCTGCCTAAACTTCTTGGCTATGATTATAAAATTGAATACAAATGTGGGTAGGAAAACCAAGGAGTTGACTCTTTTTCACAAGTAGTGGAGTTTCACTTTAAGCATATCTTAGCCACAGGTAGACTGGTGGCCACAACTTCAAAAGGAAGTCCAACAAGAACCTTTCTACACAGACTTGATGACCAAATCCACTCCTATAACTGCTCACAAAGTACTACAACGAGATGAAGTTTGGTTTAAGGATAACAAGGTATATTTTAGTACTAACTCCTCTCTTATACTCAAGATACTAGTTGATTGTCATTCCACCCCAATTAGAGGAAATTTTGGGTTTCACAAAACCCTTTCTTGCATCAAACATAGCTTTGTGTGCCCTAAACTATGCCAAATGTTGAAGAAATTCATCAGGGAATGTGAGCCTTGCCAAAGGTTCAAAACATAAAGCATGAAACCAGTAGGATTACTTCAACCCCTTCCTATACCTGATAAGGTTTGGGCTAACATCTCAATGGATTTTATTGAAGGGTTACCATCTTCAAAAGGACATACAGTCATAATGGTGGTTGTGGACTGTTTAACTAAATATGCCCATTTTGTTCCTATGAAACACCCCTTTATAGCCATTATCATGGCTAAGACATTTGTGACCAATATCTTGCGCCTATATGGCATGCCTAAATCCATCGTTAGTGATCATGATAAGGTGTTTATCAACTCCTTCTGGCAAGAGCTATTTCACTTACAAGGAAATCAACTATGCATAAGCTCCAGCTATCACCCCCAGTCAGATGGATAAATCGAGGTAACCAGCCACACACTTGAGCATTATTTGTAATGCTTCACTGGAGACTAGCCACGCAAGTAGGTTGAATGGATTCCATAGGGTGAGTATAGTTATAATACTTTTTTCCATTCCTCCACGCAGATGACTCCCTTTGAAGTAGTCTATGACGTTCCATCTCCACACTTATTAGCATATGTTCCAAAAGCTGCTCAAGTTATAACAGTAGATGAAAATCTATGTGCCAGAGACCTCCTTCTATGAGAATTAAGGCACAATCTGCTACAAGCTCAAAACAGTATGAAATGCCAAGCTGACAAGCACCAACGAGAGGTCTTCTTCCAGGAAGGAGATTATGTTTACCTAAAACTCCAACCTTATAGACAAACCGCAGTGGCCTTCTGTTCATTAAGAAATTTAGCTCCATAGTTATTTGGACCATACAGAGTTATCGCACGAGTAGGACCAGTAGCTTACAGGTTGGCACTTCCTCCTACCTCTCAAATACATGATGTATTTCATGTCAACAAGTTGAAGAAGTACGAAGGAGCAGTTACACCAAGCTTGAGGCAACTTCCTCCTGTCTCAGATCATGCAACAATCATGCCTCAGCCTAAAAATTGTCTAGATCATTGTGTGATTCAGAAGTGAAAATTTCAACCAAAAACTGAAAATTTGATCAAATGGAAGGGTACTCCAATCGAAGAAGCTACATGGGAAAATGAGTGGCGATTTTTGCGATTATACCCTGACTTCATCCTTTAGGATAAGGATTCTCGAAGGGAGGGAGGAATGATATGAGAAACTCCTACTCTTAATGATTAGAGTAGTACCTGGTGCATAAGGTGCATGAGCGTGTGCAAACAGAAGGCGCACGAAGGCATATAGAAGACACAGGGGGCGGGACCACCAAATAACCATCAGATGAGCAGCAAAACTAGAATTAGGATTCAGTTAGGAATGTCAAAAATTAATTAGGATGTTGTCCTTTTGATTCCATTCCTGTAAGGCTATATATAAAGCCTCTTGAATTTAGCAAAGATATATAAAAAATACATTTTCAAGCCTCTCTTCTTCCTTTTTAACTTATCTTTTCTTCCTCCATTATCTCCTATAGCTATATCACTTTTCCCCTTCTAATGTCTCTCTATTTTCTATGCATTGAAAAATAAAAAGGCTTATGCCACAGTTTTGCTACACTATTGACTCTTCCATTTTAATTTTATTGCACTCTTCAAACCACTCTCTTTAAATTCTTATATTTTCCCACTCTATCATTTCATAAATAGAGTATAAAGAAATAGAGCTAGTAGGAAAACAAAAAAAAACTTTCACTTCTTTGAATTTTATTTACCTCTTGATGAGCGAAAACCGGCATCGCCGATTCTGCCAATACTTTGGTTTTATATTTATAAAACTCTCGCAAGTGCACGAATCATTTCGTAGAAAATAATAAGTATACTCCCAAGGTTGATCTAAGGAAGGAATGTATGTGGTTTTTAATTTATTATTCAAACTTTTAAAAACAAAATTAAATCCTAAACATCCTGTCACGATATTTTGGGGTTTTTGTGTTTTTAATCTAATTACAGAAAATTAAACATAGATTCAATAAACATTCATGCAAATTTTATCTTTTATAAATAGTGGAGTATTTATGGATATAATAACTAAGTTAATTATGCTTGCTCGTATTATTTAGGTTATTAAAGATATGAATTGATATTTATTGATTCTCCCTTTTTTATGAATACCACCTTTGGTGGGGTTAGATATTCTTTGTTAACTAAACAAATCAATTAACACCTATGGGTGGGGTTGATAACTAATTTGGTTAATTAAATTAATTCCTTTTTCTAAGAGATTGAAAATGAACCATTTAAATGCCACCTTTGGTGGGGTTATACGATTTAAACTTTATTCAAGGTGTCCAAATTAAACCTAAGAATTTAGTTATTCGAGTACTAAATTTCAAGTTTTAAAACTACTACTGAAAACATGTTGTCAATACATTTTCAGATAATAATTCTTATAAAAACTTTTGAAATAGAGCTTCACTCTAACTATCGGGCGATTGTACCAACAAATAAAAGAGCACTACTCTAAATCAGACCGGATAACTAAACCTTAAAATCTAATTTTCAGATTTAAGTTTGTAATGATAAATAATATATTTCTCTCTAACATTCTTAATATAAAATCTTGAATAAAAATAAAATCATTTCATTTGAGAGATTTTTACCTATTTAATATTTCACAAGCATAACAACGTTATTATTATATCATGTTTACAAATAGCTAGCACAGTTAAATTTAATCACAGAAAAATTAAATATAACATGTAAGAATAAAGCATAAAAAATAACTGCAAAGAAAATAAAATCCTTACAGTACTTCGATGCTATTCCCGTTGCTAGAAAACCTCCAAACGGAATTTGCACTCCCATTTATTAAATCAAAAAGCTAATAAATTACAAAAAAAAAACATAACTAGTTCTTCCCAAAAAGGGAAGAACTCTAAAACTAAGAGAAACTAGCTAAAACATAAGAGAAACTAGCTAAAACATAAGAAAAACTAAAAAACCTAAAAACTAAGAAATGGAGAGAAAGAAAGAAGAGAGAAGTGTGTTTTGAGGTGTGGTATGAAGTGAAGAGAAGGGGGTATTTATAGGTGAGAATGGAGAGAAAAAGTGGGTGAAAAAATGTTAAAAAATGGTGAAAACGCGTAGTGCACATGGTGAGGTCATTGATGACGTCAGCATGACGTCATGGGGGCGGCGGCACGTGAAAAATGGGGTGAAATGGCATCGGCGCGAGGGCAGTGGGCGCTGAAGCAGAAGAAGCGGCCGGCGGCCTTGCGGGCGCGGTGGGCTGCTCCGAGCGCGATTTTCTCCTTTTTGACATTTTTGACCTTTTCGACCCATTTTGTCCAATTTTTCCATATTTGTTGACCTTTCCCCATTTATTTATTAATATATTTGTGATGTATTGCTTCAAGTATTCCTCTTTGAGTCTTTAAATTGCGTTTTTAAGCCAAAATACCTGAAAAACAATAAAAATACCCGTGATTCTGAAAAAGACAAATTTATATAAATATATGATAAAACATATAAATATATATATTTTTAATCAATTAATGAGCATAAAATCATGGTAATTTTAGTGCTTTTTGAGCACTCATCACCTCTATCAACACTTTTATTTCTATTTTCTTGGGATTTTCTTAGATGGGTTATTGTAAAGATCAATAAGAAGAACAAAGGAAGTTTGTTTGGGTTTAAGGACCTATCATTGTAGGTGTTGGACCTTCTGGCCTTGCAGTTTCTGCTTGTCTTTCTCAACAAGGTGTTTATTTTGTTGTTCTTGAGAGAAGTGATTGTATAGCTTCTCTATGGAAACACAAAACCTATGATCATCTTAAACTTCATTTACCCAAATATTTTTGTGAACTTCCACTTCTGGGTTTTCCTAAAAATTTCCAAAAATACCCAACAAAGAAACTGTTCATTTCATATATGGAGTCTTATGCTTCTCATTTCTCTATCAAACCAGGTTCAACCAACCTGTTCTGAGCTTTGAGTTTGATTCAAGTTTAGGTTTTGGGAGGGTTTGCACTCAAGAATTCATCTACATTTCACCTTGGCTTATTGTTGCCACAGGAGAGAATGCTGAGCCACTTGCAGCAGACATTGTTGGATTGGAAACGTTTCATGGCTCTATTATTCATACAAGTTCATATAAGTTTGGCTCCAATTTTAGAAACCACAAGGTTTTGGTAATTGGTTGTGGGAATTCTGGGATGGAAGTTAGCTTGGACCATTGTAGAAACATAGCAATTCCTGGTTGCTAACTCTAACTCCTTAGTCAATGTTGCTTCATTACCCTCCTTTGGTTTGTACATATCTAGATGTACTTATTTTTAGTAATAATTTAATCATATTATTATTAAAAAGTGATTGTAAAAGAACAAAGGTATTCAATTACATTAGATAATGACTGTTATAATTTAAAGAATAAAAAATAAATTAAAACATGAAAAAATAGTTATTTGTGCTTATGCAGTCACTTTTTATAACAATATGATTAAATGTAATAAAAAATAAAATATATAACCTATGTGTTACTTTTAAAATAAGTATTTTACGTTCACCTACTCTAATTTTTATTTTAAAAAACACAACTACTTACTATATTTTTTAAACAATTTCAATTAAAATTAGTGTGAAGTACAACCTAGAACTTTCGAAAAGGCTAAGTAGCACAAATTTTACACAATGTTATGTGCTTGAATGGTTTTGAAAAAAAGGGATAATTAATTTTATTTATTTTTTAATAATTTTACCATATAATATGTGCAAAAGAGTAATTTATACGTTTTCTTAGATTGGTGCCACAGTTTGGTTGATATGTGTGAGGGCTTAGGTTCAAGTGCTATCATGGGTATGGTTTGTTTTTAGTCCCTACATGCATGTATTTGGTGATTGTTTGGACATCTAGACTGGCCCAATGCCCAGTCCTCACAAACTGCCTAAGCTGAGTCACCAACCCGAGATCAAAGGTGAAGCACCCGAGATGTCCTACCCGTGAAAAAACTCGAGCTCTATGACAACTCGAGCTGAGGTTGACCTCAGCTAATAATATGTTGTACTTTATGTCAATTTTACCCATTTGACATGTACATATATGTATTCATTATGTAATTGATACCTGTATGGGTAATGTTCTATAAATACATGGATCTCCTTTGAGATCCACACATTTCTACCAATCAACTTAACTTATCTCTAAGCTTTCTCTCTTTAAGTAAGATCAATCCTAAAGATTTTGGCACCCACCGTAGGGCTTAGATTTTACATGGGGCTCATATTTTAGGTCGATATTAAGTTTTTGACCCCATACTTCTTGGGATTTAAGTATAAGTCTTGAGAGGAGCTTAAGAAATCTATCATACACTCTTCGAAAATTTCACCTAAGAAATTAGCCATTCTACAAACATTAATATGGTAGGAACTCATGCTGATAGATGTTCAAAGTTGGCCAACAACGGGACAAGAGTAGCTCAGGAAGAAACAACACCACCCCTCGATGAGTTTAAGACAGAAAAAAAGTTACACTACTAGGAGATGACTCGTCAGCTCCTAGAGTTGAGAAAAGAGCTCGAGGAAACTAAAAGGGAAAATGTGATGCTATGGACCCAATCACGGGAAAGGGTATTGAATGGCCAAGCAGTAGACCTAATTGACAGAAACACAATGGGATAGGGACAACACAAGCCACATCATATAGAATAAGAGGATGAAACAACTAGGAGGTATGGTTTCAAGAGTTGTAAAAATCCCATAAGAAGTAAGACTAGTCTTGAAGGTAACTCAGGATAAAAACGAGAAGGTAAAGCCCCTTATGATGTGGACAAAGATTGTGAACAAAAATGTATCTCCCCATTTTTGGATAATATAGAAAATGAGGAACCACCAACCAAGTTCAAGGCCCTCAAATGCCTTGATTATTTTGGGACAAAAGACCCAGTAATGCACATAGAACACTTAAAAACAGCTATGGCCCCATGAGTTTGACTCAAGAAAAAAAAGATTCTATTTTATGAAACCTATTTGTAGCTATTCTTTGTGAAGGCACCCAAAAATGGTTCAATAACCTGGCACCCCAATCCTTAATCTCTTGTCCATAGTTCGCCCTAATTTTCATTACAAACTATGGAAAGGCCTCGTTACAGAGAATGGGAATCAGAGAAATTGCCAAGATAGGTGAGAGGTGCCAAAAATAGTAAACCTAACTAGCAGTAGAAGAGAGCCCCAAAAAGAAACCAATATCATAACTATGCACACCATAGATAGAGGACTAGGGGTCAGCAGGAGCTCTAATAACTCGTGCAAAAGATTTGCAAGAGAATTGCATGGTGCCCCCATGTATACGCCTTAGATAACAAGATACCTACCACTAAAATCATTTTTAATGAGAAGGATGAGACCTCGTCTCACCGCGAAGAGCCTCTGGTGATCGCCTTAAGGATTAGATCTTAATTTGTTTACAAAATAACGATTGATACGGGAAGATTAGTAGACCTCTTTTTTATGACCACTATAAGAGCCTTAGGTATAAAGGACCCTGACATTGTCAAGACATAGCTCCCTCTCGTAGGGTTCAACATAAGTACTACCTATGCAAAAGGAATAGTGGTGCTTCCTATTATGGCAAAAGGAATTATAATAATAACACCATCCTAGGAAGACCTTGGATACATAAGAAAAAGGTAGTCTCATCCACCCTTCACCAAGTAATCAAATTTTCCACTGATGGAGGACGAGAGGAGATTAGGGGAGACGAGAAGAAGGTTAAAAGCTGCTATAACACCACTATAAAGGATGTGGCCCGAAAATATCAATTATTGAGGGGTGTCCCTTAGAGGAAGCCAGGGAGGAAAGGCCTTAAAAAATCAATCAACCTAAATAAAGTAAAGAGCCTCCCCATTGAAGTAAAAGGGGAAAGCCAGCCCTTAAAATTGGGTGAAGATTTGACGATGTAATTAGAGGCACAACTCTCATAGTTCCTCAAGGATAAATCATATATCTTTGCATGGAATCCAATTGACATGCCTGGAATTGATCTAAAAGTCATATCACACCAACTAAACTTCAATCCAAAAGCTAGATCTGTATAGCAACAAAAAAGAAAATTCCTAAGAGAAAAGAATGAGGACATTAAGCACTAGGTGGTGGCCCTTAAAGAAGCAGGGATCATAAGGGAAGTCAACTATCCCTTATGGCTATTAAATGTGGTCCTCATCAAGAAATCATGTGGATCATCATGTATGTGTTTCACTCTTACAGATTTAAATGAGGCATGTCCCAAGGATTGCTTTCCTCTCCCCAGTATTGATCAACTAGTGGATGCTTCCTCTAGTTTTGGGATGATGAGTTTCTTGGATGCATATTCAGGGTACCACCAAATTAGGATGCACCCAAAAGATGAGGACAAAACATCTTTTATCATGGAAAAGGGAACATTCTATTACAAAAGGATGCCATTTGGGTTGAAAAATACAGGTGTCACATACCAACACCTAGTCAACAAAATGTTTGAAGAAATGCTAGGGAGGAACCTGGAGGCCTATGTGGATAACATGGTGGTTAAGTCAACTCAACCCATGGACCACATTACAGACCTAAATGAGGTATTCTCGATAATCCAAAAATATGGTATGAGGCTTAACTCCAAAAAATGTATATTTGGTGTTGCGGTAGGAAAATGTTTAGGGTACCTTGTGTCAGCTAGAGGGATTAAGGCCAATCTAGACAAAATACATGCCCTGATAAAAATGACACCATCATATAGGCTTAAAGGAATTCAGTAATTAAATGAAAGAATAGCATCATTGAACAAGTTCATTTTAAATGCACTGATAAGTGTCTACCCTTATTTAAAATGTTGAAAAAAGGCACATCAATATTTTTAGATGAGAACTGTGATGAATCCTTTGAAGGAATCAAGAAATACTTACGTAAACCCCATTTTAGCTAGCCGTCATCTTGGTGAGGTTCTTTATCTATACTTGGTTGTGACCTCCCATACATGCAGCGTTGTACTCATAGTTGAGGGAGATAAATTTTCAACATCCTATCTATTATGTCAACCAGGTCCTAATAGATGCCTATAGTAGGTATTCAACCATTGAGAAATTAGCATCTTCTCATAAAGTTAGTTCACGAAAGCTCAGGCACTACTTCGGCTCATACATTGTCGTGCTACTCACCTTTCACCCACTCAAGAATGTCCTAAAGAGACTTGACGTAGAGGGAAGGATGACACAAATAGCCATAGAATTGGGGGAGTACGAAATTAAGTACAAGGCTAGATCGACCATCAAAGGCCAAGCGGTTGCCAAATTTGTGGCTGATTTTAGTGAGAAACCATAGGTTATTGTCAACGAGGAGCAAAATAAAATATGTGGGATAGATAAAAAATATGTGGCAATTTGGAAACTATTTTTTGAAGGAGCACAAAACGTCAACGATGTTGGGCTAGGGTAGTCTTAGTAGACCCCAACAACAATTGTTTCGAATATGTAGTCAAACTTGATTTCCAAGTGACCAACAATGTGGCAAGGTATGAGACGGCTATATTTGGGGCCATAATCGCTAATAAGGTGGGAATAGATAAGGTCACCCTACATAGTGATTCACAGATTATGGCCAACCAGTTCTTGGGTCATTTGAAGCTAGGGACAAAAAAATGAAACGTTACCTAGAAAGTTTAAAAAATTGAGTGCTCTAGATTCTCCAAGTTTGAGATCGAGCAGATAGCTCGAAACAATATTAGTCAAACTAATGCCTTAGAAACTTTGGCATTGGTATGAGAAGCCAACCATGATTAAGTAGTATCAATAACAATCCTGCCAAAAGCATTCTTGGAGAGGGTTGAATGAACAATTGTAAGCATAGACATTCCCACTATCCCATGGTACACCACGATTTATAACTTCCTAGAAAGGGAGTAGCTGGGAGAAGATAGCAAGTTTGTGAAAGAAATCAAATCCAAGGCAAGTCTAAAAATGATACAAATAGGGAAATTGTATCAAAAAACTCCACTCGATCCAGGGCTCTTCTGTGTAGCCAAATAAGTATTAGAAAGATTAATGTATGAAACACATGAGGGGGACTATGGTTCACATTCATAGGGGAGGAAATTATCACAACGAATCATGAGATAGGGATATTATTGGCCCACTATATTGGCAGATTGCACAAAGTACACCCAAACATGCAAAAAATGTCAAAGGTTTTCCCCGTTGCCACACACCTCCCCAAATACCATAAAGGGTGTGGTGAGTCTATGACCATTTTATAAGTGGGGGCTTGACATAGTAAGACCCAAACCTATAGAACAAGGTAAAAAGAGTTTCTACTTGTGGCAACTAATTACTTTTCAAAGTGGATCGAATCAGAACCCTTGGGTAGAATACGGGAGAATGAGGTGATCCAATTTATATAGAAATCCATCATTTTCCGTTCAGCCTACCCAGAGAACTCTTCACGGATAAAGGGAGACAATTCCTATGTAAAATATCATAAAATTTTCCCTCAAGAAAAACATCAAGATGTACCATTCCATGCCATATCATCCCCAGGCCAACGTTCAAGCGGAATCCTCCAAGAAGCTCATCATTGGCTTATTAAAGAAAAGGTTAGAAAGTGAAAAAGGAAGGTGGGTGGAAGCACTAATATGACCCATTTTTTCCTAGTTTATGGTACGGAGACAGTAATACCAACCAAAGTCACGATACCCACTACAAGATCAGTTTTAACAGATGAACAAAAAAATGTAATCAGAGAAAAAGAACTGACCCTCATGGAAGAGAAGAGAAATGAGGCCCTAAGAAGGATGATCAAGCAAAAAAAGGAGAATCTCATATTATTTCAACAATACCATATGCTTCAAAGCATTTTCTAGAGCTGATTGGGTTCTCAGGAAGATTTTTCCCAACAGGAAATAATGGATGGTCGGAAAATTGGGCGCTATTTGGGAAGGACCTTATCAAATAATCAAAATGACACCAAGATGGGCCTACTTGCTAAAAAATGTAGAAGGAATAGAAGAGGACACGAGTTGGAATGCCAGGCATTTGAAGAAGTATCACTTCTAACATCAAAGTACTATGAGGATTTTATTTTCTTTTTACAGTTATTTTCTATGTTTTATTCTTATATGTTATATTTAATTTGTCTGTGATTAAATTTAACTTTGCTGGCCATTTGTAAACATGATATAATAATAATGTTGTATGCTTGCGAAATATTAAATAGGTAAAAATCTCTAAAATGAATTGATTTTGTTTTTATTCAAGATTTTATATTCAAAATGTTAGAGATAAATATATTATTTTTCATTACAAACTTAAATCTAAAAATTAGATTTTAAGGTTTAGTTATCCGGTTTGATTTAGAGTAGTGCTCTTTTTTTGTTGGTATGTTCGTCCAATAGTTAGAGTGAAGCTCTATTTCAAAAGTTTGTATAAGAATTATCATCTGAGAATGTATTGACAGCATATTTGCAATAATGGTTTTGAAACTTGAAAGTTAGTACTCAGATAATTAAATTCTTAGGTTTAATTTAGACACATTAAATAAAGTTTAAATTGTCTAACCCCGCCAAAGGTGGCATTTAAATAGTTCATTTTCAATCTCTTAGAAAAATGAATTAATTTAATTAACCAAATTAGTTATCAACCCCACCCATAGGTGTTAATTGATTTTTTTAGATAACAAAGAATATTTAACCTCACCAAAGGTGGTATTCATATAAAAAAGAGAGAATCAATAAATATCAATTTATATCTTTAATAACCTAAATAATATGAGCAAGCATAATTAACTTAGTTATTATATCCATAAATACACCACTATTATAAATGATAAAATTCCCATAAATGTTTATTGAATCTGTATCTATGTTTATTTTTATGTTATTATAGAAACACAAAAACCTCAAATATCATGACAGGGTGTTTAGGATTTAATTTCATTTTTAAAAGTTTGAATAATAAATTAAAAACCACATATATTCCTTCCTTAGATCGACCTTGGGAGTATACTTATCATTTTCTATAAAATGATTTGTGCACTTGTGAGAGTTTTATAAATATAAAACCAAAGTATTGGCAGGATCAGCGATGCCAGTTTTGATTCATCAATAAGGTGTTAGGAATACTCATTTAGCTTGAGGGCATCCATTTTTAGCTTTTCCTCCTTATCAATTGCTTCACCCTCTCACTTGGCAGTTCTCGCTAGCAGCAAATGTACTTTATTGCTCTACTTCTCCTACACCATCTCATCTTTCCAAAAATCCATGCTACTAGAATTATCAAAGTCATAGAGCAGCATCAACTGAAGCAAATAACAGGTCAAACTAATAAGTCTTGATCTCGTAATTTACATACGATAATCAATGAATAAAAACAAAATGTGAGATAACCCACCTAGCACACCTCGCAATGGATGACCTTGCCAGAGTCCATTCCCTCTCATGACTCTATGAAAGTAGAGTCATTAGCGCATTTTTTTACTTAATATTTACTTGTTTTATTTAATAAATAGTATTTTATGGCCAAAAATATTAAAATATAAACTTTTTAGTGAAAAAGGGTGAAAATATAGTTTTTTGAATTTTTTGGATTTTTCTAAAAATGTTATGGATTTTTTATGAATTCACGTGGCTTGCCGCTGGCTGGGCAAGCCATGTAGATGTCATGCAAGCAGGGATAAAAAATCACGTTACGCTGGGTGTAGGAGGATGAACCCACACCACCTGTCAAGAGAGGACACAATTTTAGTGGAGATTCAAGAGGAGATTAATACTACAATTCAAGATATTGATTGTATTTTTATATTACTCTTTTCTTTATCAATTTTTATGTCTTCCTTTATGAAAAATATGAGATTTATGAACACAATTATGTATAGTTAATTTATTAATCTATTGATCTTATGAATCCAATTTTCACCATGTGATGGTTTAATATTTTACCCCAATTATAATTATAATTATAATTTAATTATATTATCTAATCTGATTTGTCTATTAATTGTTTGATCAAAAATTTATTTATAAAGGCAATTAAATAGATTTGAGAGAATTATTTAATTGTTTGTCTTGATTAAATAACATGCGTAGTTTCTAGGGAGAGATATATGATTCTTATGTATATGATCCATATTTGATGAACTTAATGAGTAGTATGCAATATAAATAGCATGAGAATGTGATTAAATTAATTACTATATGGTGTGTAGTTTACTTGAGAGAGGAATATATATTAGGTTAGATTCAATTGATCATTTAATTAATTGATAATTATATTAGGGGGATTTTAGTGATTCACATGTTTACAAAATTGGAGAATTAAGCATTCTTAGATATTTTCTCATATATCTCTTTAGTTACCAAATATTATTTAATTAATTATTTCTATTTATTTTAATTATTTTAATTTTTCTTTCTTAAAATATGAAAACACAAAAAAAATTATTTTTTCCTTTTTTAGTTTTAAAAATTAGTTTCTAATAAAATAATCTATGTGCGAACGATCTTTTCTTATCATTATATTACTTGTTGCGATACGAATATTTGTGTATTCATTGCACACACAATTTATGTGGCGATCAAATTTTTAGAGTCATTGATGGGGATTATAAATATTAAAAATTAATAATTTTTTTATTTTTTTTAATTTATTTTTCTTTACTTTAATTTTTATTTTTATTCACTTATTTTCTTTTACTGACTTATTTATTTGTTTATTTTAGTTAGTTTTTTTTTTATTTTTTGTATTTCTTTTCTTTACTTATTTATTTGTTTTTTTTCCTTAATTTATTTTTTAGTTGTTTATTATTATTATTATTATTTAATTTTTATTTATTATTTATTTTTAATTTAGACACATCCTTTAGTGTTATTAGAAGCATGGAGTAGAAAATAGCTAGCAATAATTATCAATGGTCAATGGACGGAATGGTAGCCATAAGAAGAGTATGTGGAGTGCTTGTGGTAAATGATGCCATGGCACTTACAACTCAACTGTCCTCTGATAACTGTATTCTATATATTTATTTTCATCTATTTTATTAATTATAATTGTTAGCTTTTTTACATTTTTAGTTAATTTAAGTTGAATAAATTAATGTTTACTATTTATTTGTTAAGGAATATATTTTTAAGAAAATTAAATAATTTGAATCTAAAAAGTACTTCATTGCAAATTTATGTCTAAAAATATAATTTACAATAAAAGAGTATTTAATTGCAATTAATAAAAGTCTAACATATAATTTGAATTAAAATCGGAATTAATTGTAATTAATGAAAGTTTAAAATGTTATTGGAACCCATGTGTCTCCGTGTCCGATGATCCCGTGCGGCGGAACCATGTGCAATCGTTCCCTCCATCCATTTATAGTCTACCACGTGTCCCACTTTTCCCTTCAACCAATCATTTGCTGACACATGGCACGTTTCGGTGAAAGCAAAAACGTAGAATCACGCACGCATTCCCAGCAGCTATCCCCCTCTTTCTCGGCGCCACTTATTCCATGCAATGTAGTCCGCGTGCGCTCGTTTCTCCCACCAATAGCAGGATGACACGTGTCCAACTATATCTTGCAGCGAATCAGATCGCAACACTTGGCACGCAGATTGAATAAAAAAAATCAGAAACAACACCCTATGTTTTAATATCTCTCACGCGTATGTTTAAATAACAATTTCGATATCCCATTTCCATACGCGTGTCTGCCATTTCCATATGCATGTATGCCTCCCACGCTTAATATTTTTGATGTATTTTTGGAGCTGCAAATAGGGCATTTAATGCCAAAAAGAGTTAGTTTTTAGTTTTGGAATTTTTGGAGAGTTTGTGGGTTGGACTGTGGAACACATAGAAGCCAATTTTGGCTTCTGTTGTGTTATGCGTGTGCCAAATATTTACGAGCCGAGATTTTTTAATTTTCTTTGTATTCTTCATCTAATATTCCTTAACTGTTGTAATTCTTATTTCCATTATGAACTAATTCAGTTTTGCTAAGGCTACGATGTACTTGAATCAATAAAATTTGATTTCTTTTGTTATTGTTATATGAGTTCATTGTTTTCAAGTTGAGTATTTATTTCCATGCTTAATTCTTTTAAATTTCTTGCCAAGATTTAGATGATTTGTTGTATTATGTTGAGACCGAGAGGAGATGTGTAATGAATGCTTCTTGTGATAAATACGGTATGTTGAATGCGAGTGTGAGACCTAATGCATGATGTATGTGGTTATTCTAGAAATTCCATAAATCGTAATGTGCTTATTTGTGATTAAATCTTCATAGAAATATAGTTGGTTTTCATAGATAAGTAATTCTTATATAACTCGAGAGAGAGTATTAGGTAAATTTGGGTTTTTCAACCATCACTTTTAGCTTTGATTCTCATATAACATGACTTGAAATCAGATTGAATTGATTTAGTGAAATCAAATGCCTTAGCATTTTTAATCATTTGTGAACAACATTCAATTGTGTTATTTGCGTTTATTTTTAAGTTAATTTGCTTCTTAAACAATTTCACCAATTAACGATTGTTTTGGATAAAATCAGAGGGAAACAATTTTGGTACTCAACAAACTATAGTGACAAATCTCCGTGGGAACGATACTTTACTTATCAAATTGTATTACTTGTGACCATGTATACTTGCACATTTTATGTTCTCCTAAAAGAGACAACATCCTCTTTGGTAAATATTTTTATGGTTCAAAACTCGCCAGTGAGTAAAACCATGTCCAAGATTCAAGGGTGTCGTGTATGTTTTGTGATAAAGCCCATTTGTTTAATAATTTTCCAAATAATCCTGAATCATTCTTCTATGTAGATTATGTGAACCAAAACAATGATCCATACTCAAACACATATAACTCAGGATGGAGACAACATCCAAATTTCTCTTAGAATAACAACAATCAAGGTGGTAATCAATTCATCTATCAATCATTTCCACCTCCTAGTTTCCAACAACCATAACAATTACATGCCCAAGAAAAGAAACCACCTATTGAGGACAATACAAATGCTTTAATAGGGATGATGAAAGACTTCATCCAATTAGTAAATACAAAATTTTCCACTCAAGAGGCTTCAATTGAAAATTTGGAGAACCAAATGGGGCAACTTACTCAGGCTATAAGTTAATGGCCTCATGGTAACCCTACAAGTGACACAATTGTAAACTCAAAAAGAGAATGTAAGGACCATTGTAACACTATAGACTTAGGGAGTGGTAAAAGTTTAGAGGAGAAATATAAAACCCAAAATAATAAGGAGGAACAAGAAACTAAAAAGGATGAGTAGGAATTAGAGGATAAAGTGAGTAATGGAAAGGAAATAATTCAGTCAAAAAAGAGCAACCTCTGCAAACCCACTATTCCTTTCCCTCAAAGACTGCAAAAGCAAAAGTCAGATATGCAGTTTTCAAAATTTATAAAAGTCTTCAAAGAGTTGCATGTAAACATATCATTTGTAGATGCACTTGAACATTTGCCTTCTTATGCCAAATTTCTGGACATCTTATCTAAGAAAAGGAGGCTTGGAGATAATAAAATAGTAACCTTAATTAAAGGTTGTAGTACCATCCTTGCTAGAAAACTACCCCAAAAGTTGAAAGATCCATATAGCCTTCAAATTCCTTATACAATTGGGAACATCCACTTTGAGAAAGCATTATGTGAATTGGATTCTAACATTAACCTTATGCCATTATTAGTCTTCAAGATATTAGGGGATGGTAAAACTAAACCTACTTTAGTAACATTACAAATAACAGATAGATTAATTAAGAGACCTAAGGGTGTGGTATAATATGTGCTAGTAAAAGTAGACAAATTCATCTTTTCGACAAACTTCATTGTGCTAGACATGGAAAAGGACTGTGACATCCCTATCGTACTTGGTTGTCCATTCTTAGGAACCGGAAGGGCACTTATTGATGTACAAAAAAGTGAACTTACTATGAGAGTGCAAGATGAACAAGTAATGTTCAAAATTTTTAAAGCATCTGAACCCCCTGACATTGATAATGCTAATGAATGCTTAAGGATAAATGTTATTGAATGTATGTGCAACTTAAAAGAATTTGTTGAGTCACCTACACTTAAGACTGTTACACATGATGCTATGAAAAGGGACATAAACTCACTAGAAAATAACTCAACTTGTTTTAACTTTGAAAGTATGGCATCAAAGGTTGATATTATAGAATGTGTGAACTTTTTAGAGGATATGCCTCTCGTGTGTGTATCAAAGGCAATTATGGAAAATTTTGAGATAAGATCTAAGCTCAAACTATCATTTGAAGGGATACCAAGTTTAGACTTCAAAATTTTTTCGTTCGATCCCCAAGCAAGTTGGCAAGTGAAAGAGTCCAATGAAGAGATGAAAAGCTATTAGAAATACATAAATTGGATGAGTTACGGTGGAGTGCTTATAAGAATGCCAAAAAGTTCAAAAAGAACACAAAAATATGGCATGAACAGAGAATTCAGTACCATGTTTGTGAGCCAGAACATAAAGTATTATTGAACAAATCAAGACTCAAAATTTTTCCATGCAAACTCAAAAGTAAATGGACACAAAGAGATGTGCCTTAGGACTTGATGTGACCGTCTAGTTAAGGACGTTAAACGTGATGCTGGTTGAAAGGCAACCCAACATTATTTTACTTATATTTTCATTGTCTTTGCTTTGTAGGTGAATAAATGTGGAGAGCAATGTCATAACAAGATTGAGAATTTCAGCGACATATGTGGTGTGCCATGAATAAGGGAGTTTTCTTTCCTTTTACCTTTTCATATTTAGATGAGCACATTGGGGAAAATGTGTAATTTAAGTTTGGGGAAGGGAACTTCGTTCTCTACATTAGTATTTAGTATGTATTTTTAATTTTTAAGGAATGATTTTTAATTTTTAGGATGTTTTAATCATGATTTGGGTAGAAATTGATAAATATATGGAAACTAAATGTATGCGTGCATGCTTGATATGAAACATAAGAAGTCAATGATAAAAATTGGTTGTCATGACTAGGATAATGAATGTAACATATTTGTTAAGATAAATACATTAATCATGTGATATGCTTGCTAATTTTGATTGGATTGATTCAAATTTTTATGCACTTGTTCATGAATAATTTTGGTGTGCTTATTGAGAGAAAATTTGTACTCAGTTAAACGAGTTAATGAGATCTACCAAGTTTTTGAATCTATTTGATCATCCCTTGAGGCAAAATCCTAAATATTATTTAGCAAAAAAATGATTTAGGCCTTATTTGGATCCATTGAGCCTTTCAAGCTAACCATTGTTAATATATTTAGTCATCAATTTGAGCTTAACAAAGAACCTTTCATATTATTAAGCCATATTTTTTGTCTAATCGATAAGCATTACCTTTATCCTTGCACCTTTAACTTGTATGAAAAGAAAAAGAAAATGCAATCATGTGTTATGCTATAGAGTAAGGTGAAATGTAATGCAGCCTATAAAAAAGAAAAAGAATAAAAACTCACAGCATAATTATCCCTCTAAAGAAAGAGAAAATAGAATTTAAAATAAGTTTGGGGGTATTGTGAAGTTACAAAAAAAGAAGAGAAATGAGATGTGGAATAAGAGAATATGAAAAGAATGAAAAAAGAGGGTACACTAAAATATAAAGTAAAAGCTCAATTGTAGTTAAAAAGTGCATGATGAAAAAAAAACCCAAGGTATTGAAAGACCCTAAGTGTCTTCATTTATCAACCCCCACCTACGCCTTACATTAGCTCATTTTTTTACTTAATATTTACTTGTTTTATTTAATAAATAGTACTTTTATAGCCAAAAATATTAAAATATAATTTTTTTAAATGAAAAGGGGTGAAAATATAATTTTTTGAATATTTGGGATTTTTTGGAATTGTTTATGAATTTTTAACGCATGACCAATCAAGAGCTTACTAGGCAAGCCACGCAGATTCCATGCAAGCAGGGACGGTGAATAACATTACTCCATGTGCGAGGAGGATGAACCGCACACCACGTGTCAGCACGACGTTCAATCCAAGTTGAGAGATGGTCAACGTGCTTTTCCATTACTCCCCACATTCCACTCGTACACCATGCCATCCATTTTCGCAAATCATGCCTCGTTGTGTGGTGCTAACTCAGTGATCGTTGACTCTAACCGGTCTCCCCTGCCATGCGTCGCTCTCTGATTTTGCCAGTTAATTTTCCCTTACCACGTGTCGTGCTGTGATTGGCTGGCACTATCAGTTTTGCTTGATTTGAAGCTAATCTGACGGTCCAGATGACACCTATGCTATATTTAAGCCCCTAATCACTCCATAAACCCTAAGGGGCCATCATTAGCATAGTTTTGGTCAATTTTTAGAGCTAAAACGAGAGAAAAATACAAACAAATTCAAGAGATAGCATAATTTTGGTGGAGATTCAAGAGGAGATGAATACCACAATTCAAGAGATTGATTGTATTTCTTCTTCTACTTTTTTCTTTATCAATTTTTATGTCTTCCTTTACGAAAAATATGAGATTTATAAACACAATTATGTGTAGTTAATTTATTAATCTAGGGATCTTATGAACTCAATTTTCAACATGTGATGATTTAATATTTTACCCCAATTATAATTATAATTTAATTGTATTATTTAATCTGATTTGTATGCTATTAATTATTTGGCCAACAATTTATCTATAGAGGCAATTAAATATATTTGAGAGAATTATTTAATTGTTTGTCTTGATTAAATAACATGCATAGTTTCTAAGGAGAGATGTATGATTCTTATGTATGTGATTCATAATTGATGAACTTAATGAGTAATATGCAATTTAATTAGCATGAGAGTGTGATTAAATTAATTACTATATGGTGTGTAGTTTACTTGAGAGAGGAATATATGCTAGGTTAGATTCAATTGATCATGTAATTAATTGATAATTATATTGGGGGATTTTAGTGATTCACATGTTTAGAAAATTGGGGGATTAAGTATTCCTAGATATTTTCTCATATATATTTTTAGTTACCAAATATGATTTAATTAATTATTGCTATTTATTTTAATTATTTTAATTTTTCTTCCTTAAAATATAAAAACACAAAAAAATTGATTTTTACTTTTTTTAGTTTTAAAAATTAGTTTCTAATAAAATAATCTCCGTGGGAATGATATTTTCTTATCATTATATTACTTGTTACGATATGCATACTTGCGTATTTTATAGTAATATCATTAAGGATTATGGTCTTCCCCTTCCTTGAATCCTTTACAGGTTCCTCAGATTCCTTGAAACCCGAGCAAGAAGTTAGAGACATGTGTTATTCTCATAAAGGTGATACGGGCGGGCAAACATTCAGAGGCTCAAGGCTAAGGGCAACTTGTCGACCCCCACTTTCATCTTGTTCTTCTTATTCAGTAAAGGAGGGAAAGTTTCATGAGAGGACTTGTCCCTTTTCTTTCTCCTAAAAGAACCCTCTATAGGAGCCATAGGTGTACCCATTGAGTAGCGGTAACATCCATGGGATCTGTAAAATAAGAGCAAGAGGATGTCACATTAGTCATGTCGCACCTAATAAAAAGGAGAAAGGAAATTCATAGGACTAGTTCACCATCATCGGCCACCATTTCCAACTGGCCCCCAAAATCTGTATGAAGAGTTCTATGTTTAGGAGGAGCACGAGATTTAGGAGGAGTCCGAGGTTTAGGGTTGATCCTTAGGGGAGGATCCACTATACCATGCCTCATCAACCCACATTTGACAAAACATAGGGTGGTCAACAAGGTCCTTTAATTGGTTTCTTCAAGAAGATAGGTTGGATATTAGCCAAGCTTTGCTTCGTGTCCAGGCTCAAGGTCATGATTAAGGAAGCCATATTCCTTATCACGACCTAGGTGTCATTCTAGACACTTCTTATCAACCTAATGTCATTGGTAGGAGACTTCCACCAACTTGAAACATATATACCCTCCTAGGATCCGTGGGGTTCTACTTTAGGACATAAGCCTCATTTAACTCAGTCATCTCTAAATCTATTCCAAGTTATTAGAAGTTTAGCGTCAGGTAGAGCAGATACCTCCACCCGTTAGGCATCAATTACCTTAGTGCGAGCTGCGTCCTAATCAAAAATCTCCTAATGAGAGGGTATATGGGAAACCTTACCCCCAACCACAAGGCCTTTTCATAAAATATGGTCCAACCAAATGGAGGTTGATCATTATCATGGCTCCCTCTGGAAGGATCATTATATAAACCGAGGACAAGATGATGTAAAAGTTATTTTGTCCAATTTATTAATTATAATTGCAATGTTCTTAAGGTTTTTAGTTAATTTTAAGTTTCTAAATTATTATTTGGTGTTGGTTTTGTAAGAAATTATATTTTTAGTGAAAAGGAAACAATTTGAATTAAAAAAAGACATAAATGCAAATAACAAAAGTTCAAAATTTAATTTGAATTAAAAAAAGTACTTAAATACAAATAATAAAAGTTGAAATTTAAAATTTTTGCATAGAAAATGAGTCGCACGCTCGAATGGAACAATGCACATCACCCACCGTCAGATCAAACGATGAAAGGTCTAGATCGCACATGTTCTCCACACTCTATGGAGAGAGTCACGGAGTGGGGCCCAACCTATCTATATAGCTAGCATGCAGAGTGGGGCCTAACCTATCTTGCATAGTCCAACGTGTTGAGTGGGATCCACCTATCTACATAATCCAATATGCAGAGTAGGGCCCAGTTGTCAGCACAACCTAGTGCGCAAAATTCCCTATGATGCGATCCACCAAAGCTTCGTGCGCTCTCACGTCTTGCTTAGCTCGCATACGCCACATGTTCGATTCTCCTGCCAACGAATCAAATCTTGCCACATGTCATGCGTAGTGTGAAAAGACAAAATTTAGAAAATTTCTCTAATAGTGCATGCCTCTTTTGTGCTTCTTTTGCACGCCTCTTTGATATAAAATAAATTTTATGTGTATGTATTTAAAAAGAGAGAGTACAGGCTATATATTTGTTGTTGCTTTGTTGCTGAAAAAAATAAGAGAATACGCAAAGGCTAGTTTGTTTTGTTTTTGTTGTTTAGTTACTGAGAAGAAGAGATAAACACACAGAGAGCAAAAAATGAAGATAGAGTAAATGTATTATTTTGTTTATAGTTGAATATTGAGTTAGCAACTCTTGAATTTTAGGAAATATTGCTTGGAGAGTAATGAATCATCAAAGAGTTTCTTCAAATTCTTTTGTCTTTTGATTTTATTTTTCTTAAATGTCCAAATATTGTTGGATTGTGATTTCAATATTTTCCATGAACTAAATTATTTGTTCTAGGGTTACAATGTAGCTTACATTATGAAGCTTGAATTAATTATTTTTAAATGATTTATGGGATGTTTCCTTTAATTTGTTTATTCTATTTGTGCTTAATGCTTTTGATCGTTGGAAAATTAATCAATTGATTTGTGAATCTTAATGAACTTGGAAAAGGAATTTTTGTGTTTTGTGATGCATATTTTCGCAAGTGTACGAATCGTTCAAGTAATAAAGTGTACAAAAGTACGGATATCAAACCCACAAGGAATGGCGTTACTAAGTACCAAAATTGACTAATCCTAATTTTATTTGAAAACCGAATTTTTGAATTTGTTTAAGAAGTAAATTAACTTAAAACTAACGCAAATAACAAAATTTAATGTTGTTCACAAATGATTAAAAACGCTAAGGCATTTGATTTTGCTAAATCAATTCAATCCAATTTCAAGTTATGTTATATGAGAATCAAAGTTAAAAGTGATGGTTGAAAAACCCAAATTTACCTAATACTCTCTCTCAAGTTATATTAGAATTACTTATCTATGAAAACCGACTATATTTCTATGAAGATTTAATCACAAACAAGCACATTACGATTTATGGAATTTCTAGAATAACCACATACATCATGCATTAGTTCTCACACTCGCATTCAACATACGGTATTTATCACAAGAAGCGTTCATTACACATCTCCTCTTGGTCTCAATATAATGCAACAAATCATTTAAATCTTGATCAGAAATTTAAAAGCATTAAGCATCGAAATAAATACTCAACTTGAAAACAATGAATTCATATAACGATAACACAAGAAATCAGATTTTCATGATTCAACTACATCATAGCCTTAGCAAAAATGAATTAGTTCATAACAAAAATAAGAACAAACATATTCTCAATTGAATCCATGAACAAACAATCTGAATAAAATTTAGAAAATAAAAGCTAAGGAGAAGAGATGAAAAACTCTTGAAGAGGAAGACTTGGTAGCAACAATGGTGATGATCCTTCAAGCTTCTCCAACCTTTCTCTCCAAAATTTCCTTTTCTCCTACAAAAATAACTCAATTCTGCTCTCTCTGCCGTCCCCCTCTTTCTCCATCATAATGTATATATAGATCTAGGGTTTGGGGGGAAATTTTGGAACAAAACAACAAAAAAAATGTGTTTTCGGACGAAACTCGCCGACGGTGACATTATTCTCGCTGCGGCGAGATTTCTGGCAATTTAAATTTTGTTTTTCTGATTTTGGCCAGCAGCCAAATTAATGTGGCCGGCAGCTAGATTATTTGCCCGGTGGGGAGATTCTTTGGCTGGCACCGAGAATTATTTGGCCGGCGGCGAGATTCACTTGGCCAAAATCCGTGCTTCCTGCATGATTTTCAACATTTTCTCCGTAAGGTTTTCTTCGACGGCGAGAATACTCTCGCCAGCGGCTAAATTCCAAATTTTGAAATTTTGTTCTCTTTTTATTTTTGTTCAATCCCGATCATTGTACTTTGTCCCTAACTTCTCCAAAATCATGATTTTACCTGAAATTGCACTTTAAACACGAAATACCCGTGAAATGAAATTTGTGGATTAAATAATCAAATAAACACAATTTTCACACAAATATCAACATTTAAATCATAACAAAAATGCAATAATTTAGCTCTTATCAACAACCCCCAACCAGCTTCTTGCTAGTCTCTAGCAAGAAAAGCGATCTATTTAATAAATTCAAAGGAGACATTAAGAGAAACTTCAAAGAAAATTTTATTCTATTTACAAATTACATTAAGCGAATAAGCCTTTAAACCCCTAGGCGGCCCTAGTAGGGCGAGTTATAGTCTTGTGAGGGCTTCCAGTGATGATATCCACAAACATCTTACCTATAACTATCCTAACTTAAAACAATAAAATCACACAAAAATTAATTTGCACAAATGCCTCAAAATTGTAAATAACACACAACACATAGAATAATTAAATGTCACCTAAGCTTTAAGAAATCTCCAATGCCAATTTCACTTTTGTTATTGACTCTTAAACATCCATCAAACCACAAACCAATAGCCATAATGCCCAGATAATATTATGCAGAACATCCACAAACAAAAAGGTGAAATATCAAACTCCATAGGCTCACTCTTCAAAACTCTCTCCACTAATGAAGAAAAATACACCACTTTGGATCAATAGGACTTATTAGGCTTGTGATGTTAGGCTTAGGTATTTGGTTAAGAAAGAACGGGAAGTGTCAAAATACAAATAATAGCACTTATTAGATTAAACACAACCAATTAAGTAAAAGAGTAACACCATTTAACCCAAATTGTTTCTTCCGATCATAACCCATTTTTCCAAAGATAAACAATAATTCTTCCTCAATCTTTCACCTCAGTACATCCATTACTAACACTCTTTTATTTACTAGAGTGTGAAGGTCCTTTTTTTTTCTTTTTCTTTTTCTTTTCTTCTCTTCTTTTTATTATTCCATCCTTACTCCAATTGCTCTTGAAAAGTTTGTGTTCAAAATTAAGTGCTCTTAACAAATAAGGTAGGAATTATATATATATATATATATATATATTTGGCTCAGTAAAAGGTAGGTTATAGAAGGCAAAAAGAAAGAAAAATAAGGCTAACAATATATTTAAATAGGCTCAAAGAGGTAACTAGTGATATAAGGATAACAAGGTAGGCTTAAAATGGCACAATCGATCCAAAAATGGCCTACATCATCTCCTAAATAGTGCAATCCTAAATTATTTGGCCTCAAGAGGTTTTCAAATGAGTTATAGAGTTCGTTGAGATCACAAAAATGTCCATGAAAAATTCGCACATAAGACTTCTCTAAGCATTTAGACTAATCAACTAAATCATACCACATACCAAAAGAGTCGCTAACTAGGTAAAATCAACATTTGAAATTATCTTTAAACCGAAGCAAAATTTAATGTCTTCTAAAAGCTACTTGTTATCACAATCACATTATTATCATCAACGTGCAAATTAAAATAAGTAAAATGCAAATAAAATAAAAAATAAAAATAAAAGAAATTAAATCAAAATGCAGAAAAATAAATGGAAAATCAAAATTAAACACAAATAAACACACAAACAAAACTAATAAAAATGAAGGGAAGAAAAGATTTATTGTTTCCTGCACCCCCAACCAAAACCTTACATTGTCCTCAATGTAAGAAAGAAAAACTACAAATGGCTTTTTTTTACCTGCAAGACAAATAAAATAAGCAAATTTAATTAAAAATAAAATTATCATAAAATGAAGTGCATAATTTAAAATTTCTAAAATAAAATGAGATAAAAGATGAGAAAACAAATCTGATGGGTTGCCTCCCATTAAGCACTTTAAGTTATAGTCATTAGCTAGACTTTATGTCATCTTTACGCTTCTTGAATTCTCCATCAAAATATGGCCTCAATCAATTGTTGTCCATTTACCTTGAAAGTTCCCTTTGTTTCATGACTGATCTCAATTGTTCCATAAGGAAACACCTTGGTTACTAGAAAAGGTCCTGACCAACGAGATTTTAGTTTTCTTGGAAAAAGTCTGAGACGGGATTTATAAAGTAGCACTTTCTGTCCCACCTCAAAGTTTTGCCTCAAAATGTGCTTATCATGCCAAACCTTCATCTTGTCCTTGTATATTCGGTCATTCTCATAAGCATCATTCCTCATTTCATCCATCTCATTTGTTGCAGATTTCACAAGGCAAGCTTCTAGTGGTAGCAATGGAGTTCTCTCCTCAAAAGTTTCCGAGATTAACTTGTCAAGAGTGTTAATTTGAAAACAAGAATGTACCTCACTTGGAAATTTCATTGCTTCAAAACCATCAAAAGTCACTTGTTCATCTTGAACTCGTAGAATGAGCTTTCCTTGCTGAACATCAATCAATGTTCTTCCAGTTGCAAGGAACGGTCTCCCCAATATCAACGGTACCTCTCTATCTTCCTCCATGTCAAGCACCACGAAATCTACAGGGAAAATAAATTTGTCAACTTTAATTAAAACATCCTCAATTACCCCTCGAGGATATTTCACCGATCGATCCACTAATTGTAGAGAGATTGAAGTGGGTTTTACTTCTCCCAGGCCTAGTTTTCTGAAAATAGAAAGTGGCATCAAATTAATGCTTGCTCCTAAATCACATAGGACTTTATCAAAATTGCAACTTCCTATAGTACAAGGTATAGTAAAACTTCCTGGGTCTTTCAATTTCTGTGGCAGTTTTCTTTGAAGAACTGCACTGCACTCCTCATTTAGCATGACAGTTTCATAATCTCCCAGCTTCCTCTTCTTTGATAGAATTTCCTTCATGAATTTTGCATACTTGGGCATTTGTTCCAACATCTCTGCAAAAGGAATGTTAATATGCAATTTCTTAAAAATATCCAAAAATTTATCAAATTGATTATCAAGCTTTTTCTTATTCAATCTTTGAGGATATGGGATAGGAGGTTCATATTTCACATTTGGGAAAGGTTTAACATCTTGGTATGTTGATGGCTTTTATTTAGATTTTTCCATCATTTTCTCTTATTTCCCTTGCCATTCAAGTTCTTTACCGCTTCTCAATGTGATAGCCTTTACATGCTCTTTGGGATTTATTGTGTCACTAGGCAATGATCCTTGAGACCTTTCTGCAATCTTCTTTGAAAGCTGCCCTAGTTGGTTTTGGATGTCCCTGCTTATTGCCTCTTGATTTCTGAAATTTGTTCTTGTCTCCTCAATGAACTTTCCCAAAATTCCTTCCAAATATGTTTGTTTCTTCCCTTGGGTTTGGTAGGAAGATGATGACGGTTTGAATCCCCCTTGGTTATTTCCCTATGACAAATTTGGATGATTTCTCCAACCTGGATTGTAGGTGTTCGAATATGGGTTATGTTGAGGTTTTTGGAAATTTGAAACATAATTTGCTTGCTCAGCATTTGGTGAAGCAAATGGATTTCCAGCTTGGCACTCGATACTAGCATGATTTCCACCACATAAATCACATTGTGTAGTTGGTTTGGATTCGAATTTGGATGACAAAGAATCCATCTTTCTTGAAAGAGCAGCAACTTGAGCCGACAAAGCATTCACTGAATCAATTTCATGCACTGCTGCTGGTCTTTTTGCAATTACCCGCTCTGAATGCCACTGATTATTGTTTTCTGCCATGATCTCTAATAACTCATGAGCATCCTCCGGTGTTTTTCCCATTAAAGACCCTCCAGCTGCAGCATCAATCATTGCACGATAGTTTGAAACCAACCCATTATAAAATGTAGAGACTTGCAGCCAAATTGGTATACCATGATGTGGGCACTTCCTCAACATTTCTTTGAATCTTTCCCAAGCTTCATACAATGATTCTTGGTCATACTGTGTAAAAGATGTGATTTCATTCCTCAATTTTGCCGTCTTAGCAGGGGGAAAGAACTTAGACAAGAATTTCTGAACCAACTCATTCCATGTTGTAATTGATCCCGATGGTAATGAATTTAGCCACTCCTTGGCTTTATCCCGAAGTGAAAAAGGAAAAACCCTCAATCTTATAGCATCTTCAAACACACCATTTATCTTGTAAAGATCACTCACCTCCAGAAAGTAAGCAATATGTGCATTTGGATCATCCTTTGACATTCCCCCAAATTGATTTGATTGAACCATTTGGATAAAGGATGGTTTTATCTCAAAGTTATTTGCTTGAAAAGTTGGCCTTCTTATACCCGAAGTAGTTCCAGCAACATTAGGCACAGCATAATCCCTTAAAGCTCTATGATTTCCACCTCCCTCAACAAATGGTGGATCCATAGTTAATTGTCTATTAGGAGGTGAGGTTGAACGCCTTCTCTCTCGGTTTAGACGCCTAAATTTTCTATCAATCTCTGGATCAAATGTTAATTGGTTAAGGCTTCTTGTACGTCTCATACAACAATCCTACAACCAGAAAATTAACTAGCACAAAAACAACATAAAGTTACCTTTTTATGATAAATAAAATAAAAGATCAAAATAAAAAAAAATTAAAAAGGAAACAATGATAAAGCAAATTAACTTCAAATTGAAACTAAGATTAGGTAGTATCGATATTAATAAAATCAAACCATTCCCCGGAAACGGCGCCAAAAACTTGATGCGTATTTTCGCAAGTGTACGAATCGTTCAAGTAATAAAGTGTACAAAAGTACGGATATTGAACCCACAAGGAATGGCGTTACTAAGTACCAAAATTGACTAATCCTAATTTTATTTGAAAACCGAATTTTTGAATTTGTTTAAGAAGTAAATTAACTTAAAACCAACGCAAATAACAAATTTAATGTTGTTCACAAATGATTAAAAATGCTAAGGTATTTGATTTCGCTAAATCAATTCAATCCGATTTCAAGTTATGTTATATGAGAATCAAAGTTCAAAGTGATGGTTGAAAAACCCAAATTTACCTAATACTCTCTCTCGAGTTATATTAGAATTACTTATCTATGAAAATCGACTATATTTCTATGAAGATTTAATCACAAACAAGCACATTACGATTTATGGAATTTCTAGAATAACCACATACATCATGCATTAGTTCTCACACTCGCATTCAACATACGGTATTTATCACAAGAAGCATTCATTACACATCTCCTCTCGGTCTCAATATAATGCAACAAATCATTTAAATCTTGATCAGAAATTTAAAAGCATTAAGCATCGAAATAAATACTCAACTTGAAAACAATGAATTCATATAACGATAACACAAGAAATCAGATTTTCATGATTCAACTACATCATAGCCTTAGCAAAAATCTGAATAAAATGCAGAAAATAAAAGCTAAGGAGAAGAGATGAAAAACTCTTGAAGAGGAAGACTTGGTAGCAACAATGGTGATGATCCTTCAAGCTTCTCCAACCTTTCTCTCCAAAATTTCCTTTTCTCCTGCAAAAATAACTCAATTCTGCTCTCTCTGCCGTCCCCCTCTTTCTCCATCATAATGTATATATAGATATAGGGTTTGGGGGGCAATTTTGGAACAAAACAACAACAAAAAATGTGTTTTCGGACGAAACTCGCCGACGGTGACATTATTCTCGCCGCAGCGAGATTTTTGGCAATTTAAATTTTGTTTTTCTGATTTTGGCCGACGGCCAAATTAATGTGGCCGGCGGCTAGATTATTTGGCCGGCGGCGAGATGAGTGTACCAAAATTTTTGCTCTCGGGAAGATTTTCGCCGGCGGCGAGATTCACTTGGCCAAAATCCGTGCTTCCTGCATGATTTTCAACATTTTCTCCGTATGGTTTTCGCCGGTGGCTAAATTCCAAATTTTGAAATTTTGTTCTCTTTTTATTTTTATTCAATCCCGATCATTGTACTTTGTCCCTAACTTCTCCAAAATCATGATTTTACCTGAAATTGCACTTTAAACACGAAATACCCGTGAAATGACATTTGTGGATTAAATAATCAAATAAACACAATTTTCACACAAATATCAACATTTAAATCATAACAAAAATGCAATAATTTAGCTCTTAGATAGAATAACATATATATATGGGATAGAAATATACCTTTATTGTACGTGTAGCTATTGAGAACTTTGACCTTAATGAATCTTTGGTAAATTTAATTCTCATAGGAATATAATGAATTAATTTAGTGAGATGTATCTATTTATTATCGAAAGATACATGTGGATAAATTAGGAGTTCTTGGTTGATAGATTAAAGAACATAAATCAAGAGAAAATAATATGATTCAAGTGGATTAATTTGGTGAAATTGCAATCCTAGAGTTATCTTCAAGTGTTAATCTCATATATTTTTATTTAGAATTAGTTTAGTTTAATTTTATCCAAATATCGATTGTTTGGATAAAATTAGGTTGAAAAAATTTTAGTACTTAACAAAGATTAGTAACAAATCTCTGTGGGAATGATATCGTATTTATCACTTACTACTTATAACCGCGTATACTTGCACGTTGATGTTCTTTTAAGAAACCAACACTTAATCTCTCTTCATCTTGGGATACCAACTCACAAGGCTTAGACACATCCGACCAACTCTGGTATGACCTATGGATTCCCTAGATCCAATGTTCCTCGTTTTCTTCCTCCATATACTAGCCACTGAGATTTGGATATGAGGCACACTCAATCTAACGGTAGGATTGGTTTGAAGATGAGGAGTAGAGGTAGAAGGCTGAGGCATAGATCGGCTCTTCTAGTTGGAAGAGCCAGAGCTAGAAGACTCCGAGTCACCACTAGCACTAGAATATTGGGGACTCTCCCAGGAGCCCGATTTAGAGGCCGAGGTCTCTTCTCTATGTATTCTGTAAAAACTACAAAAACATAAAAACAAAAGGAAACTTGATGGGTAAGGTACGAGAAGAATAAGTTACCTAGGGTTAAGTTTGAAAATAAAAGAAAGTGATCCTTTAAAAACCTACCTAAAAAGAAAGTAGAAAATTGTTAGGTTCTTGACGCTTGTACTTTAAAAACTGAAACAAATAAAACTACAAGTTGAGTTGAATTCTTACCACCGAACTGAAAAACCTTTTACAAAATCGAGGTGATAAGTCCCAACCCAAGCATCCCTTTATATAGATGATTGGTTTCTCTCTCCAATCAACTGACACACATTTATTAGGGGAGTTGAAGAGTTCGTATTTTAGGCCCGATAATTAGTTTTTCACCACGAATTAGAGCCCGAGCTGAATGAGTAGGGGGACTAGATGTTTGGACATTTGGACCAACCCGATGCCTGGTCCTCGCAAACTGTCCAAGTCGAGTCACCAACCCGAGATAGAAGGTGAAGCACCCCAGATGTCCTACTCGTGGGACTGTCCCAACTCAATGACAGCCCAAGCTGAGGTTGACCTCAACTGCGAATATGTTGTATTTTATGCCAATTTTACCCCTCTGACATGTAAATATGTGTACTCATTATGTAATTGACACATGTATGGGTAATATTCTATAAATACATAGATCTCCTATGAGATCCACACATTTGTGTCAATCAACTTAACTTCTCTCTAAGTTCTCTCTATAAGTCAAATCAATCCTAAACAGTGATACTACTCAATCCTACCCTCAAGTTAAAACCATAATGAGTACACCAAGTTCGATGTACCTAAATTTATAAAGCTTAGTCGATTAATCATTAAAATAATATTATTTATTTTTAATTAGCTTATTAAAATTGAGATACTAAAAAATATATTTTAAAATTTAAGAAACTAAAAAATATCAATATTATAATCCATGAGACTTTTATGATCCCTTCAAAAAAATATTGTGGAGATGGGTTGGTATTCTTCTCGAAAGTTCATATATTTTATAAGAATAAGAATGGCCATACTTTTAAATCAATTAAGATAAACTAATATTTCAATAGCTTATGTTGTTTTTTAATTATTGATGAATAAAATTTAATCTTTATAATTACAAATAAGTTATATATATAAAAATTACTTATTGATTTTAATTAAGTTTTTACCAATTTAGAAAGCAACTAATAACGTTAAAAGGTTAAAATTAAGATGTGTCATAACCAAATGAAACCTATTTGAGCATATAAAACTTTCTAAATATATATAAATAGTATAATTATTTAAAAAAATGTTAAAGGTTAAATGTGTATTGAAAAACACTAGGCTCAATATATTAATCTATTTTCAAAAGTACAAGTATAGAAAATTAGTTGATAGAAATATCTTTTAATAATAAAAATAAGAATTGATACAAAAATATTAAAAATAATAAATAATTTTTTTAAATAAAATAAACGTTTTGCCTTATAAGCATTTCTAAAAATGCAAGCTACAATAACACCCCATATAATCACTAAAACATTCGAAGTTTATAAAATACTCTATTTCGATAAATTAAAAAAACTCAAAAATTAAATGGAACAACAATTACATCCAACCATGTTTTTACATTTAAAAAAAAATACATCCAACCATATCTCACCATCACTACCACCACCACCCCATGAACATACCTATCAAACCAAAATAACCTAACCTTTTTAACCATTACACTTTCTACTTCTAATGGATAAGTTAGATACCATGATCGCAAAGCAAGGAGAGGAATTGAGAGAAAAATCGTTTATGTTTATTGCTATCTATTATTTTGCAAATTGCTTACATATTCGACTTACCAAAGTCAAACATTACTAACATTTTCAAATTATTGGATAATACCTGTCAAACAAATATAAATTTGTGAAATGTAATTATGTTCAGTAGCCATAGTCAAACAGAGTAGAAATGTCCAAACAATTCTGCTAAACATGTTAACATGTAAACCGAAAATAGTTAAAATGTAAACAATCGAGTATATCTATCCATATATATATATATATTAAATAGGGATCTTGAACTTCATGGTTTTCATAAAATTAAAAAGACATTATATGACATACTTTGAGCCATATCTTTAATCCTTACTTATTGACCTTGATGATTAAAATTAAGAAATTAAAAAATGCTTAAATCAGTTTCTCTCTTAACCTTTCTGTTATATATATAGAGTGTTTTTTGTTTGTAATAGAAAGTATGTTCTGTGTTTTTTATAGGTAGAGCGAGAATCAATTTTTTAATAACTGAAATATTTTCCTTCAACTACACTTGCGTATTAGGTGAGAAAAAAAAGAAGTTTATTCCTCTAACTGCACATTCCATCATCTAATTTATTTATTTTCATAATAATTTATTAATCAATATTATCCATAACTATATATAATACTCATTTATCCAAATTTATAAATAATAAATAGTATTCCATGTAGGGGACAATCTTATATTCTCTTAATTAGTTCAAGTGTTAAGAATTAATCTTTATAGTTTGATAAATAAGATAAACATAATATGTAAAATATAATATCTTTTTCATATTACTGAAGTCATTATATCATCATTAAGTATAAATTAACAGAGACCATCATCATTAAGTATAGATTAACACAGGCCATGATGGTTCTATATCATTAGATCGACATAATTCCTTCCAAGTAGTATAATATTATAATTCTTAGATCAACATAATTCCTTCCAAATAGTATAATATTATAATTCTATTTAACGTGACCTAAAATTGAAAAAGCTCAATAATGGTCAACGATAATGTATTTATTAGATGCCATATCTTATCAACTTCATAAAACATTCTTGTACATAACAAAATAAAATAAGATGTCCATAAATATCATAAACAAAACATAGATAAGCTTTAAGTGTCAATTAGATAATATTAAAATCCATAAAATCATAAAAGTTTATTGATAATGTCTATCCCCTCAACATATCCATTAAATGTATTTAGAGGCAATCCTTTAATCAAAGGATTTGCAACCATGAGAGTGGTTCCAATACGCTCTATTGACGCCTTTTGTTTTTGAACTTCTTTTTTAACAACAAGATATTTTAATTCAATATATTTATCACCTTTAGAACACTTGTCGTTCTTAGAGAAGAACAATACTGTAGAATTATCACAATAAATTTTCAACAACTTGACAATACTATCAACAATTCCAAGTCCTAAAATAAAGTTTTGTAGCCAATTTTCTTGAATTGTGGCCTCAAAGCAAGCAACAAACTCAACCTTTATAGTGGAAGCAGCAATTCTAGACTACTTTGCACTTTTCCGTGGTATTTTTCCTCTAGCTAAAAGAGAAAAAATAGCCAAAGACTTTCTTGTGTTCGTACATCTAGAAAAATCTGAAACTAAATATCCAATCATCTCAAGATGGTCAGATCTTTGATAAGTGAGCAAGTGATTTTTAGTTCCTTGCAAGTATCTTAACACCTTCTTTGTAGCCTTCAGTGATATATTCCTGGATTACTTTGTTACCGACCAAGCATTCCCACAGAAAAATTGATGGCTCACCTAATACAAGTCTGAGCATACATTAAGCTCCCAACAATTGATGCATATGGAATTCCTTCCATTTTTTTCCTTTCCAAATCATTCTTTGGACATTGCATCAGGTTGAACTTATATTCCTTTTGAATTGGAACGATGCTTGATGAACACTTTTTCATTCTAAACTTCTCTAAAAGTTTATTAATATATGCTTTCTAAGACAATTCCAAAATCCTTGTAATCTATCTTGAAATATTTCTATTCCAATCACATAAGTTGTCTTACCCATATCCTTCATTTCAAAGTTCTTTGAGAGGAATTTCTTAGTCATACCCATTGATCTTCGTGTATGCATACCTAGCGACAATGTTCTCCTTAAATCTAAAAGAGGTAATGGTATCATTGAACGTAAGATACCATTGACGGGAAGCTTGCTTAAGTCCATATATTGACCTCTTAAGTTTAGACAACAAATGTTCCTTTCCTTCAATAGAAAAACCCTCAAGTTGATCCTTACACACCTCTTCTTCCAAATTCCTACTTAGAAAGGTAGTTTTCATGTCCATTTGATGTCAGTATAAATCATAATGAGCTACCAAAGCCGTGATAATTCTAAAAGAGTCTTTCTTAGAGATTGATGAAAATTTTGCCATGTAATCAACACCATCCTTTTGAGTGAAACATTTGGCAACAAGTTTGACCTTGTAACGTTTGAGATTGCCACTTGAGTCATGCTTGGTCTTAAAGATCCATTTACAACTGAGTTTTTTAAAACCTTTAGACAATTCAACAATGTCCCCAACCTTATTATGTTTTATTGATTTCAACTCACCTTTCATGGAATCAATCCATTTAGAAGAATTAATGCTTTCAATGGCCAGTGAAAATGAAATTGGGTCTATATCAATTTCAAACTCAAATCTTGGTTCTTGTAGATAAACCATGTAATCATTTGAAATAGCAAACCTTTTTTTCTATTTGAGACCTCATTAATGCAATTTATTGTGATTCATTTACTATAGGTTATGCTATTTCTTGTGGTTCAATTACTATAGGTTCATTAAGATTACCTTCAGTGGGGTTTTCTTAATCATTCATTTGTTGTTCTTATCTATTGTTTAATTTTACAACTATAAGAATAACAACTTTAAAAGAAGTTAAGGGAAAATAACATTCTATACTTATTTCTTTAATTTCCACATTTCTTAGTTCTTAAATCCTACTAACTTCATCATTCTCAATGAACCTAGCATTTCCAAATTCCACAATTCTCATACTATGGCTAGGATAGTAAAATCTATACCCTTTAGATTTATTTAGATAACCAATAAAGAAGTAATTGATTGTTCTTGAATCCAACATCTTTTCATGTGGATTATGGGTCTTTACTTTTTCCAAGCAACCCCAAACGTGTAGGTTCCATAAACTATGTTTCCTACTAGTCCACAATTCAAAAATAGTCTTTAGAACTACCTTATACTAGAAACCTTATTTAGCAAATACATTGCAATTTTTAATGTATGCATACTCCTAACTATATCTAATAAAGTACGATTATGCCTTTCTACTACACAACTTTGTTGTGGTATACCTAGCATAGTGTATTGAGCACATATGCTATGCTTTTCTAGCAATTTAGGCATTGTTCAGTTTCATCATAATTTCCATAATATTCATAACATTTGTCAGACCTAATAAATTTCACTTTTATGTCTAATTGTCTCTTAATCTCATTAATAAACACCTCTAGGTCAACTATTGATTGAGATTTTTCATGCAATAAATAGGCATAACCATAATGTGAAAAATCATCAATAAAGGTGATAAAACATTTTTCTCCACTAAAAGATGAAACATCAAAGGGTCCACATATATCAATGTGTATTATTTCAAGAAGTTATGTGCTTTATATGACTCCTTTTCTTTGTGTGTTTTGTTTGTTTTCCACACAAATTTCAAGATTGGTAAAATCCAACTCTGGGAGGATTTTTATTCTTTACCAATCTTTGGTTGAAAACGTTACCCAAATGTTTATGCCACAAGTAATCAGAACATTCATTCACTAAACTACATTTAGTCAAATATTATTGAAAGTTTATAAATTACGGACCTAATTAACCTAGAGGGGGGTGAATAGGTTATTTTTATTTTTTATCAATTTATAACTTAATAACCTTAATAAGGCGGTCAGGCATGCAATCATGTGTAAGAATAAAGTATGGAAATAAAGTAATAACACATTATTTGTTTAGGTGGAAACAACCTAGGCCACAACCATGACCTAAGAGGAAAACCACCGGTCTACCGAATCACCTAACTTTCCACTATGAAAATCAAATGTTCAAGTACAAACTTGGTCTTATGCTACCCTCCCTAGGATACTGCCCCAATGTACTTTACTTACGAGCCCCTACTCTATTTTCACAGTTTCTAATATTAGTGTGAGCGGTTTTTAGACCAACGTTCCAATAAGCTTCCTACCAATCAAATATGTTCCCGAATTAACTGCAAAATGGTTACCACAAAAAAAAAACACTAGTGCCCATGTGTGTTCTAGAACAGATTTAATAATGAATAATCCTAACTAGATGATTCAAAACATATGTCACTTAAATCAAATCAACTAGTAAATCCTAGAGCAAAAAGATCAAGCACAAGTTCAATAAAAATAGCTTCTTTAAAGGTTAATAATCAAATCAAATAACTATGATATGATAAAAACAATTATTTGATCTAACAATTTAAAAAAAAATAATAAAGAAGAAGTCATAAGAACATATTAGCAAAATATTATAAAATAATTAGGCTTATTAATCAATCAAACATAACCACCAACATTTGATAGATTAACTAAATAAAGAAGCCTAAAGAATTATGATCTTACATTTGTAAAACAAGAGAGAGAAATTAAGAAGATTAGAATAATTCTCTTGTGTGGTTAATTGAAATAATGAGCAATGAGTTTTATTTATAGGAAAAATTAAGACCCGTAATCCTATGTAATTGATAAATATCTTTTTTATTACAAATAGGATTAGTAATACTCATTAATTAAGAAAACTCCTATATGATTGATAATTATCTTTTATATTTCAAATAGGATTAGTAATACTCACTAATTAAGAAGGATCTTATTTAAAGAAGAGTTCTTTTAAAATAGATTTTATGCTATCTTTTATGCTAAAGATTTCAACTATAATTTAGAGTATATCTTATCTAATATCTTTTAAAAATAGATTTATGCTATCTTTTATGCTAAAGATTTCCACTATAATTTAGAGTATATCTTATCTAATATCTTTTAGCATATCTTATTTTAGAGTATATCTTATCTAATATCTTTTAGCATATCTTATTCCATATTTTAGCACTAAAAATAATTTCAGATTTATA
The DNA here is from genome assembly GCA_033030585.1 of Hippophae rhamnoides. Classification (NCBI taxonomy): domain Eukaryota; kingdom Viridiplantae; phylum Streptophyta; class Magnoliopsida; order Rosales; family Elaeagnaceae; genus Hippophae; species Hippophae rhamnoides. The sequence goes on along the minus strand of CM065431.1, from coordinate 26,317,639 downwards.
AGCATGTGCTATTATATGCATAAATGTAATCCTATATGTCGTGTAAGAAGAGTCACTACTAAAGGTTCTTAGTAAATTTAAAGGATTCACAATTCTAAGAAATAAGCCCATTCATATGTATGTACAAAATTTTGTTAGAGGATGGAGCTAAGCCCACTAAGGATGCACAATGTTGTTTAAACCCTATTATGAAAGAAGTGGTGAAGAAATAAATTTTTAAATGGTTAGACATGGGCATTATTTACCCATTATCTCATAGTGAATGGGTAAGCACAGTTCAATGTGTACATGAAAAAAAAAGAATTATTGTTGTGAAAAATGAGTCAAATGAATTAGTACTCACAAGAAAAATCACAAGATGGAGAGTATGTATGAATTTTCACAAGGTGAATAAAGCTACAAGGAAAGACCATTTTTCTCTCCCATTTTTGGATCAAATAATTGATAGATTAACTGAACATTCCTTCTTTTTCCTACTAGACTATATTTAGATCGTTGTGGCACCTGAAGACCAAGAAAAGACCATCTTTACATGTTCATATGGAACTTTTTATTTTAGGAGAATGACATTTGGGTTATTAAATGCACTTACAAAATTTCAACCTTGTATTATGGATATTTTCTCAAACATGGTGGAGAAGCATTTAGAGATCTTCATGGTTAATTTCTTGGTTTTTGGGAACACGTTTGATGAGTGTTTACATTATTTCTCCCTAGTGTTACAAAGATGTGAATAAAATAATTTGGTTTTAAATTGGGAGAAATGTCACTTTATGGTGTAGGAGGGTATTATCTTGGGTCACAAAGTCTCACCTAAAAGTATGGAAGTGGATAGAGCTAAGATAGAAGTAGTTGAGAAGCTACCACCACCAACTAGTGTAAGAGGAGTTAAGAGTTTTCTTGGACATACAAGCTTTTACCAAAGATTCATCGAATATTTTTCCAAGTCTCCAAACCCATGTACAATCTATTGAAAACTTACAAATTTAATGATAAATGTTTAGAGGCATCTTGAGTGCTTAAAGGGAAATTAGTATCAACGCTAGTTATAGTAGCATATGATTATAGCAAGCACTTTGAGTTAATATGTAATACAATTGACTTTGCTAAAAGTGGCTATTTTGGGGAAACGAAGAGAAAAGATTACATACCATATATTATGCAAGAAAAACACTCAATGATGCTCAAATAAATTACGCTACTATAGAGAAGGAACTCCTAGCCATTATGTATTCCTTTGAGAAAATTCAGATTGTATTTAATTGGGACCAAGGTAATTTTCTATATGGACCACTCTACAATAAAGTACCTCATGAAAAAGAAGGATGCCAAACTAAGATTAATAAGATGGGTTCTCCTTCTACAAGAGTTTGACTTCAAGTGATAAAATAGGGATAGAAAACCAGGTAGTAGACCATCTATATAGACTAAAGAAGGAATCTAATACGTACAACAACATGAAAATTAGGGAATCTTTACCATATGAGAAACTTCTTTCAATGATTCAAATTGACATCCCATGGTATGTAGACATTGTAAACTATCTCGTTTCCAACATCCTCCCACCTAATCTTACATGGAAACAAAATAAGAAATTCTTCCATGGTATTAAACAATATTTTTGGCATGGCCATTACCTCTACAAAGAATGCGATGATGGTATTTTGAGAAGGTGTGCCTTTTATAATGGTTGGATGTATCCTTCACCACTGTTATAGCTCAAACTACGGAGGCCACTTTAGGAGCATAAAAACAACAACTAAGATACTTCAATCTTGTTATTTTTAACCTACACTATTTAGAGATACCTACCTTTATGTAAAATCATGTGATAGATTCCAAAGGATAGGTAATATTTTTCAAAACAGATGAGATGCCTCTAAAGAATATACTTGAAGTAGAATTGTTTGATGTTTAGGTCATTGACTATATAGAACCTTTCCCTTCATCCTTTGGTAACCAATGCATGCTAGTATGTGTGGATTATGTGTCAAAGTAGTTAGAAGCCATTGCTAGTAACAAATGCGATGCCAAAGTTGCAATGAAATTTCTACAAAAAAACATTTTCACTAGGTTTGGAACTTCTAGGATTATTATTACTATTGGAAATAGTCACTTTTGAAATAGAGATTTTAATTATTTATTATCTAAGTATGAGATTAAGCATAAGGTATTTACCTCATATCATCCCTAAACAAGTGAAAATGGTTTTTTGGAGAAGGCAATGAATTATTCTTGAAAGGGCCTCTAAGTAAGACGATGCTTTATGGGTGTACAAAGTTGCATTTAAAACACCAATTGGTACTACCCCATATAGGCTATTTTGTGGAAAGGAATGTCACCTATTGGTAGAATTGGAGCATAAAGCATATTGGGCATTAAAATAATTGAACATGTCGATGGATGCACCTGGTGAGAAAATGATACTACAAATAAATGAAGTTGATTAACTATGGTGGAATTCTTATGAGAATGCCCATATTTAAAAATAAAAGAAAAAGATATGGCATGATAAGAAAGTTGTCTATTGTACTTTTGAACCAGGATAGAGAGTATTACTATACAACTCAAGACTCAAACTACTTTTGGGTAAACTCAAGAGTAGATGGTCAGGTCCATTTACCAAAGCTAAGGTAAAACACTATGGAGCTATTGAATTGGAAAACAAAAACAAAGAATGGTTCATGGTTAGTGGGCATAGAGTAAAGCACAATCTTGGAGACCAATTGCCAAATGAAAAGAGTATAATGATCTTGGTAGATGCACTTTAGGAGTTGTTATGAAGGGGAAACAAACCCTAACTTTGGTTAAGAAAGGATATTGATTACTTAAGCTCCAGTTTTAATAACTTCAGCCCAAAACCTTCCTGGCACATTTTTCACATGTAGTATACTTAGACAGACCTATGCTAAATGTCAATTCCTTCTTTCTACTAAACCATTTTGTCGTGGCATGTTGGCACATATAAATTGATGAAGTATTTAGGAATTTTGTAATTATTAAAAAACTCATTCAGGTTGTATTTGCCTTTATTATTTGTAAGTAGATAGATAATCTTCTTCCCTACTTCTCCTACAACTATTTCTTTGAACTTTTTAAACTAAGATAATACTTCAAATTTTTCTTTCAAAAAGAAAATCCATACATACCTGGAATAGTCATCAATAACATCATCCTGTATTGTCTTTCACCAATCAATGTTTCTTTAATAGGACCAAACACATCAAAGTGAATTAGCTCTAATAGTTCTTTTGATTTGAACTTTGACTCCTTGTATGGTACTTGATGTGCCTTACCATACTAACATCCAACACATACTGTATATGTTATAACGTCAACTTGAGGAAGAACCTTAAGCATTATCTTTTTCATCATCATACTTATCTTGTGGTAGCTCTAATGGTTCTCATATGCTATAAATTAGATCTCATTCCTTCATTTTTTTTTCATACATGCAAAATCTACTGACATTACATAAGCTTACTCCAATAATTGTCCCTATATTGTTGGCATTCTTGAGATTTTGAGATCTCGACACACCTTCATATGTTATGGACCAAACGTGATGTAGTTTCTTAATGATGTCAATTGGGCCACTAAAAGAAAAAATTTCTTCATACATGGAACATGGTAGACATCTTGAAGTCGCACTTGATTATGATTATGTTAAGGTACAACTACTACTTACTAACATGAGTTATTGGTAACCTTGAGTTGTTAGCTATCATTAATAAATGACCTCCCTTGTACTTAGTTACATTTTGTAACTTCTTCTTATCATTGGTCATATGATTTTACCAACCTAAATCAACAATTCAAGCATTCTTAGAGTCAATCTATTCAGATGATATAACCTTGAGAGCTAACTCTTCTTCTACCATCACAAAGGATGCTTTGGCATCCCAATATTATTTTATCCTCTCATTTCAATTGGAAATAAAAACATTACTTTATGTAGCCTTTTTATTGAACCAATTATCATTTTCTATATGACCCTTTATTCCACAATTGTAACATTTACCCTCAAACCATTTGTATTGCATGAATTGACCATTGTTGACACAATTCTTTGGAGCTTTATGAGTGCTTAAAAGTACTTAATATATAGTGATTTTATGCATAATAAATTATTACGTATATTCTTATTTTCTTAATTTTACTATCATTTTAAACAAATCTATCTTTTCGGAACCATTGGGATATTTTATTGTTTTTTAGGTATTTTAAGTTCAAAAAGATAAAATTGATCAAATACTTGAATAATATATCTAAAAGCACTCCATTAGCTCTTTAAAAGGTTAAAAGATAACATATGTAATGCAGTACATATATTCCAAAATGGATATACAAGAAAATATGGGTTTAAAGTTCATCTAAATAACGTGGGCTATTGATGAGCGAAAACCGGCATCGCTGATTCTTGCCAATACTTTGGTTTTATATTTATAAAACTCTGGCAAGTGCACGAATCATTTCGTAGAAAATGATTAGTATACTCCCAAGGTCGATCTAAGTAAGGAATATATGTGGTTTTTAATTTATTATTCAAACTTTTAAAAACGAAATTAAATCCTAAACATCCTGTCACAATATTTTGGTTTTTGTGTTTCTAATCTACTGACATAAAAATAAACATAGATTCAATAAACATTTATGAAAATTTTATCATTTATAATAGTGGAGTATTTATGGATATAATAACTAAGTTAATTGTGCTTGCTCATATTATTTAGGTTATTAAATATATGATTTGATATTTATTGATTCTCCCTTTTTTGTATGAATACCACCTTTGGTGGAGTTAGATATTCTTTGTTAACTAAACAAATAAATTAACACCTATGAGTGGGGTTGATAACTAATTTGGTTAATTAAATTAATTCTTTTTTCCTAAGAGATTGAAAATGAACCATTTAAATGCCACCTTTGGTGGGGTTAGACAGTTTAAACTTTATTCAAGGTGTCCAAATTAAACCTAAGAATTTAATTATCCGAGTACTAACTTTCAAGTTTTAAAACTACTACTGAAAACATGTTGTCAATACATTTTCAGATAGTAATTCTTATAAAAATATTTCAAATAGAGCTTCACTCTAACTATCGGGCAATTGTACTTGACAAATAAAGAAACCTTACTAAATCCAGGCCAGGATAACTAAACCTTAAAATCTAATTTTGATTTAAGTTTGTAATGAAAAATAATATATTTCTCTCTAACATTCTTAATATAAAATCTTGAATAAAAATAAAATCAATTCATTTTAGAGATTTTTACCTATTTAATATTTGTGAGCATAACAGCGTTATTATTATATCATGTTTACAAGCAAACTTGACTGCATTAAATTTAATCACGGACAAATTAAATATAACATGTAAGAATAAAGCATAAAAAATAACTATAAAGAAAATAAAATCCTTATAGAACTTGATGCTATTCCATGTTGGAAAACCTCAAGCGAATTTGCACTTCCATTTTATTGAATCAAAAGCAAATAAATTACAATAACTAGTTCTTCCCAAAAAGGGAAGAACTCTAAAACTAAGAGAAACTAAATAAGAAAAACTAAAAACTAAAAAAAACTAAAAAAAACTAAAAAAAACTAAGAAATGAGAGAAACAAAGAGAGAAGAGAATGTGTTTTAAGGTGTGTTTAGAAGTGAAGAGAAGGGGGGTATTTATAGGTGAGGATGGGGAGAAAAAGTGGGTGAAAAAATGTTAAAATTTGGTGAAAACGCAGAGTGTTGATTGATGACATCATTGATGATGTCAGCATGGCGTCGTAGTAGGCATGCGTGCCGCGAATTAGAGCAAGGTCTTGTATGGTGGGCGACTCATGATTTCCTCCTTTTTGACATTTTTGACCTTTTTGACCCATTTTGTCCAATGTTTCCATATTTGTTGACCTTTCCTTATTTATTTATTAATATATTTGTGATGTATTGCCTCCAGTATTCTTCTTTGAGTCTTTAAGTTACATTTTTAAGCGAAAATACCTGAAAAACAATAGAAATACCCGTGATTCCAAAAAGGACAAATTTATACAAATATATGATAAAATCATGGTAATTTTAGTGCTTTTTGAGCACTCATCAGCTATGATGTGGAATTTTTATGTATTGCGGCTGGAGGCTAATAAATAGAATATTACGCATCCCAAAATTGGTATGAGCCATAGCGTGCAAATATTTTGTTCCACAATACGTGTGTAATGGATCGAGTTCCCATTGTGTATAGCCTATTATGCAGCAGCGTGATTTTTAAGTGTGTTGTGGCCCCAATCTTTTGATCGAACATTTTCTTTTATTTTTTTATACCAAAAAATACTACCCATTTTCATTGTATTCCATATCCTTTTCATCTATTTCTCTCTAAGATTTTAGCTTTTATTTTCTTTGTTTAAAGTTATTTTGAAAATAGCTATAGATTTATGTAATAATTTAGTCTCAATTAAATAAACAATAATTGGTAATTCTATTTGGAGGTTTTTTATTTACAGAAATGTTATTAAAACTCTATATTTGGCAAGATACACTTGAGGTATAATTTAAATATATTCCTCTATTTTTAGATTAATTTATGTGTTGTTCTAAATGGTATGTTTAATTTTTTGATCAATCATTAAATTAAGCATGTTTGGTTGAAATTACTATGAGATTATTAGTAAAGTTGTTATTCTTGTAAAATATTAAAATAGATAAACATTTTTACAGGATTAAGTATTATTTTCTATTCAATAATTCTACAAATTTTATTATAGAAAATAAAGTGATATCAGAATTTTCGTAATAACTTAAAATATGAAGTTAGATTTAGATTATTGTTCTTTTATCTTTAATTTGGTTCATATGTATACTTGGAGTGGAAACTCTACTTTAAAGATTTTTATAAAATTTACTACTGAAACTATATTGAGGATATATTTTTGTAGTAGTTTTAAAATCTGGAATTTAGTATCCATATATTGAAATTCTTAAATCTAACTTTAACGCTTTGAATGAAGTTTAAATTGATAGACGTGACTAAAGGGTACAATTAAAATATTTATTAATATCTTATAAAATATGAATAATTTAATTAAAATTAACTACTAGACCAGACCAAAGGCACCAAGTAATTTTAATTAATAACAAATTGTTTACCCAACTGAAGTTTCTATTTGTATATATAAGAGAGAATCAATAATCTTAATTCATATCTTTAAATAATCTAATAAATGCTAAGTAAGTATAATTAACTAACAAATATATCACATGAATTCTACACTGAGTATAAATGTCAATTGCCTAATATTTATTGAATCTATCTTATTTTTATTTCATTAACTTATATCTTTCAAAAACCTAAAACTTTTTGACATAATGTTTTAGATTTATTTTTGTTTTTGAGAATTTGTTGAATTATTTAAAAAACACATGATTCTTCTTTAGATCAACTTTGGAAGTATACTTATCATTTTTAATAAATGATTCGTGTATTTATGAGCTATTTTATAAATGATACAAAATTTATATGCCTAATTTTGACACATCAAGTTTTTGGCGCCGTTGTCAAGAAGGTATAGCATTTGTAAAATTTTATTATCAAAATCTAAAAAAACAATTTGTGTTGTAAATATTATTATTTTTATTTAAAATTTTAAAATATTCAAGTTACTAATTAGTTTTAGATATTTTAAATTTTAAATGTTTTCTTATTTTTGAGTAAATAGTTAAGTCTTTTGCATTATTAGATTAATTTTCGAAAACATATAATGGAGTATATGGTAATTAGTTAGTTTTTGTCATAAGTAGTATTTCATGATAACGTGTGAAAATTATAATGAACCCAAAATCATTGTTTAGGAATCAAATAGTGGAGACTACCTTTGTGTGATATAATTTGAGCCTTTTTTTTTATTCTGAGTGAAATATATATTTTCTACTCCAAACGAATTTTTTATTTCATCAAAAGTTTAGATGATCTCTATAGGTATTAGCATTGAATGTATGAGTTTTCTCATCTTAATAGAGTGTTGTATATTTATTTTTTATTTTCTTAGATTAAATTATTTAAGTAGAAATTGATAGTATATGCCTTTATCTCATTCATGCATGGCTTCTACCAAAAAGAGATATATTTGGGGTTACCTAAACCAAAATCAAACAGAAAAGTTACAAAATTAACCACTCACCAAAATCCTACAAAAATCTACAATCTGTACATGGGTCTACTTTCTAAAACAAAAATATGTTAAAAAAACCTCTTAAAAATAGAGAGATAAAAAATATATAGTATAATCTACATACTATGATCTACATAGCCTACAAAGTTGTGAGAAAAGGCTAATTACAAAAGAAAGTTATTGGAAATAATTCCTCTAGAAGTCATTGCATTTAATTCTCCTACACTTCTAAAAGGCATACATCTTGAAATTTTTATTAATGAGTTTGATTAATGCATGAAAATAATATATATATGACATATTTATAATTTATACATTTGATTCCTTTCATGAGATTGAAGTTATACACTATTTTTGATCCCTTCTTATTTTATAATATGTGAACTTATTAGTTCATTTCTAAACATAAACTCTACTCGCATACGCCTTAGTATGAGTGTTTGAACTCATAGGATTCAATTTTTTGAGAAGCGAATTCAAATTTCTGACAATAAAATTGCGTAAATTTAAATTGAAACAATTTTGAAATGAAGTATGAAAATGATTTTCAACCAATTATTATTATAAACTATGTTTGTTTAAGAAATTGAAAATAACTTATCCTTTAGATTTTAATTATGATCTTAAAGGAAATTATAAGCATGAGATATTTTTATATTTCATTTCTTTATTTTATTTTAGTCTTTTTACTTTATTTTAAATTTTAATTAACTTCTTATTTTATTTTTTTTTATTTTGATTTCAATTTTTGTTAATGTTTATGGGTATCTTTACTAAAAACCCTCACGAGACTTAAACTCGTCCAATAGGACAACCTAGGGTTTAAAGGCTTGTTGCATATATTAAATGCAACCGTGTCAATCCATGGAAGTGATTTAGGATAGTTTAATTTTTAATTTTTATTGCTTCTCTTACTAAGGGACTTGCAAGAATGTGGTTAGGGGTTGTGATGAGTGCTTAAAAAGCACTAAAATTAACATGATTTAATGTACTTTAATTGATTAATCAGATTTATATTTGTATGATTTTATCATAGTTTTATATAAATTTGTCTTTTCAGAATTATAGGTATTTTTATTGTTTTATAGGTATTTTCATTAAAAATAACTTAAAAACTCAAAGAAAAATACATACATCATAAATATGTTGAGAAACAAATGAGAAAAGGTAAAAAAAATGGAAAAATTGGACCAAATGGGTCAAAATGATAAAAAAAATGTCAAAAATACAGTGTCCTCACAATTAGTAACATTTATCCTTAAGCATTCATTATCATTATCAATATCAAAGGGTTTAGATGCTTTAAAAACTTTAAATGTTACTTGTTCATCTTGCACTCTCATTGTAAGCTCACTTTTTATACATCAATGAGTGTTTTTTTAGTTGCTAAGAATGGACGACCAAGTATATTAGGAATGTTATGGTCCTTTTCCATGTCTAGTAAAATGAAATCCACCGGAAAGATGAACTTATATACTTTTACTAGCACATCTTTTACCACATCCCGAAGTCTCTTAATTGATCCATCTACCATTTGTAATGTTATTGAAAGCTTTACTCCCAATCCCTTGAAAATCGAAAATGGAATAAGGTTAAAGCTGAAACCCAAGTCACACAATTCTTTCTCAAAGTGGACATTCCCAATAGTGCAAGGGATGTCAAAACTACCTGGATCTTTCAATTTTTGGGGTAGTTTTCTAACAAGGATGGCACTACAACCTTCAGTCAAGGTTATTATTTCATTATCTCTAAGCCTTATTTTCTTAGACATGATGTATTTTAGAAATTTGGCATAAGATGACATCTATTCAAGTGCATTTGCAAATGATATATTTATGTGCAGTTTCTTGAAGACTTCAAGGAATTTTGAAAATTGCATATCATACTTTTTCTTTTCCAGTCTTTGAGGGAAAGAAATAGTGAGTTTGTACAAGTTTTTTTTTGGCTGAATTATTTATTTTCTATTACTCTCTTTATCCACTAATTTCTCCTCATCCTTTTTAATTTTGGGTTCCTCCTTATCCCTTTTAGTCTCATGGTTCTCCTTATGCTTTTGAGTCTTATCTTCCTCCTCTAGAGTTTTACCACTCCTTAATACTATTACGTTGCAATGGTCCTTACATTCTCTTCTTGGGTTTAAAATTATGTCACTTGGAAGGTTACCTTAAGGCCTTTGAATTATGGCCTGAAAATGTTGCCTCATTTGGTCCTCTAAATTTCAAATTGAAGCCTCTTAAGTAGGTGCTTTTTTATTTACTGATAGGATGAAGTCTTTCATCATCCCCATGAAGTCATTTGTATTGTCCTCAGTAGGTGGCTTCTTCCCTTAGGCTTGTGATTACTGTGGTTGTTGGAAACCAGGTGGTGAAAATGATTGACGGTTGAATTGATTACCACCTTGATTATTGTTATTACTCCAAGAGAAATTTGGATGTTATCTCCATCCTAGGTTATATGTGTTTGAGTATGAATTATTGTTTGGATTCGCATTACCCATATAGAATACCAATTCAAGATTATTTTGAAAATTATCAAAACAAAGGAGGCCCTCCACAACACACACACGATACCCTTAAATCTTGGACCTTGTTTATACTCGCTGGTGAGTTTTGAGCCTTCAAAAGATTAACTAATGATACACTTGAGTTGTGAGTGCTGCGATATCATTTACTTTATGCACTCCGGATAATCTTCTTATGGTTGTCATTCTACCCATTGGTCATTGATAATTATTGCTAGCCATTTTCTCAAAGTAAATCATAAGCTTGATTGTAAGATTTGGCTTGCAAATCTCTATTAGCAGATGCATAAAAAATAGTTCTTGTTTGAGCATTGAGACCATTATAAAAAGTCTCCATTTAAATCCAAGAAGGAATACCATGATGAGGACACTTCCTTAGTAATTTCTTGAATTTTTCCCATACTTCATATAAAGATTCTCCTTCATATTGTTGGTAGAAGGTAATGTCATTCCAAAGATTGGTATTCTTTGTTGGTGGGAAGTATTTCATCAAACATTTCTCTGCCAAACCATTCCAAGTTGTAATGGAATCAGGTGGCAAAGAGTTTAGCCAAGCTAGAACATGGTATCGCAAAGAGTAAGAGAATAATCTAAGCCTAAATTCCTCCTCAGTCACACCATTGAATTTAAATGAATTTATAACTTCAATAAATAATATGATATGAAGATGGGGATTCTCTGTTGGTAATCTGCTGAATTGTCCATCTATTTTTAGCATTTGAAACATCATTGGCTTTGGTTTAAACTGATTAGCTTGAATGTTTGATCTTGTAATATTTGGATTCAACCTTTCCAATGTAGGTATTGCATATTCATTCATAGCTCTATCCCTATCATTTATCAAAAGTATATGATTGTTCAAATTTAGCTAATTGTTGTTCATTTCTAATGGATTAGCCTTTTTTACACTTTGGTGACAACTTGTTGTTTTCTTATTGATCTCAAAGTATGTTCAATTTCAGGATCAAAGGGCAAGATTTCTCCCTCACGAACTCTCCTTATGAAATAGAACCAACTATATTTCTAATAACACTAAGAAGATGCCAAAATTAATATAAATAAAAATTAAAAATAAATAACTAAATTAGTTAATTAAAATTTTAGAAACTAAATAAATAAAGAAAATTAACTAAAATAAATAAATAACTCACTAACTAACTAACTAGATAACTAAAAAAATTAAAATTATGAAAAATAAATAAAATAAAAAATTAATTTATAATATTTATAATCCTCGGTAATGGCGTCAAAAACTTGATCTCCACATACAAAGTGTGTGCAATAAATACACAAGTATACGTATCGCAACAAGTAATATAATAATAAGAAAAGATCATTCCCAGATAGATTATTTTATTAGAAACTAATTTTTAAAAATAAAAAAAATAAAAATCAATTTTTTTTGTTTTTACATTTTAAGGAAGAAAATTAAAATAACTAAATGTCAATAACAATAATTCATTTAATCAAATTTCGTAACTAAGAATATATATGAGAAAATATCTAGGAATACTTAATCCCCAAATTTTCTAAACATGAGAATCACCAAAATCCCCCAAATATAATTATCAATTGATTACACGATCATTTGAATCTAACCTAGCATGTATTTCTCTCTCAAGTAAACTACACATCATATAGTAATTAACCTAATCACACTCTCATGTAATTTAAATTGCATATTAGTAATTAAATTCATCGATCATGGATCACACATATAAGAGTCATATATATTTTCCTAGAAACTATGCATGTTATTTAATTAAGACAAACAATTAAATAATTATCTCAAATCTATTTAATTGCCTCTATAAATCAAATTGTTGGCCAAACAATTAGTAGTATAAAAATCAGATTAAATAATATAATTAAATTAAAATCATAATTAGGGTAAAATATTAGGTCATCACATGGTGAAAATTGGATTTGTAAGACCTCTAGATTAATAAATTAACTTGACATAAATTTTTTCAAAAAACTCATATTTTTCATAAAGAAAGACATAAAAATTGATAAAGAAAGTATTAGAAGAAGAAATACAATCAATCTCTTGAATTGTAGTACTAATTTTCTTTTGAATCTCCACCAAAATTGTATCTCTTTTTGAATTTTTCTATATTTTTCTCTCTTCTTAGCTCCAAAAACTTATCAAAATTATGCTAATGTTGACTCAATAGGGTTTATGGGGTGATTAGGGGGGGTAAATATAGCTCAGGTGGAATCTAGATTGTTAGATCAGCTTCAAATCAAAGGATGAGATCAAAATAAGAAAAATTAACAACGCCAGCGGACATGTGCGATGTGGGGGCAAGAAGAGATAGGTCCATGTCAATGCTGTTGAGTTGGCACCAATTGGCACAATATGATTCACGAAAATAGATAGCATGGCACACTGGTGGAAAGCGGTTACAAATAGCATGATAACATATGGAAATATGGTTTGACTGCATTGTAAACACAAAATAAACATTATGCGGACATGTGCGACGTGTGATGAACGAAATTGAGGATAATATTGATTTCATAAATAATTATCCATTTTAAATTTTATTAATTATTGCAAGTGTACGAATAATTTATAGAAATGATGAGTGTACTTCTAAGGTCGATTCATGGAAGTGATATTATGTAGTTTTTAAATATTATTCAAATTTTAAAAATAAAATTAAATCTCAACATTCTGTCATAATGATTTAACTTTTGAAAAAAAATTAATCTAATGCAAAAAAATAAAGATAGACATGGATTCAACAAATATTTATGCAATTTAATATATTCATAAACAATGGATAATAATGAATATAATAATTAAGTAATTATGCTTACTCATATTATTTAGGTTATTAAAGATATAAATTGATTTTTTATTTTTGGTATGAAAGTGTCTTTTGGTGGGGTCTAAATTCTTTTATTTAATATTAGTTAACTAATATCCTTCGACGGGGCCTATTAATTAATTAAGTATTAAATTTTAGCCTTATTTATAATAAAAAAGAAAATCATCTAATCACAACTTTAGGCGGAGACAATTAATTAGACATTATTCAAGGTATCTAAATTAAACTTAAGAATTTAACCATCTGAAAAATAACTTTTTGTTTTTAAAACTATTTAAGAAAATATGTTTTCAATATATTTTCAAATAATAATTCTTTGTAAAAAAAACATTTGAAATAAAGTTTCACTCTAAATATCCAAATAATTAAATCTAAAATAAAAGAGTATTACTCCAAATTAAGTCTAGATAATCAAATCTTAATTTCAACTCTCATATTAAGTTTGTTATTAAGAGTAATGTACTCCTTCAAATAAAATTCTTTATAAAAATCTTAAATAAAAATAAAATCAATTCATTTTAAGAAAATGTTTTACCTATTCAATATTTATCAAGCATAATAATGTTATTATTATATCATATTCACTATTAGTCAGACATGTTATAATTGACCACAAACAAATCAAAAATGAAACAAAAGAAAAAATACAGATATATGGAATGCAAAAGGAATATAATTAATACTTTAACAATATCTTTACAGAACTTTAAAGAGTTAATTTTAAGACCAGAAAAACTCTGATAGTAATTGCACTCCAGAATTTGTTAAATCAAAAACTAAAAACTAATAAAACATAAACATGTTCTTCCTCAAAATTAAGAGAACTAAATAAATTCAAAAAGTTAAAAATATAAAAATCTACAAAAAAATGGGGAGAGAAAGCTGTTGAAAATGCAACTTAAAAGCTTATTTTCTTGGTATATAGGGGGTTTTATTTATAAGAAAGAATGTGAAAAAATTTGTCGTGACGCGATCAGATCACAACCATATTTTTTACAAGTTCAAACCTCTTTGTGCCGCGACATACAATTATTTTTTTTATTTTCATTATCTCTTTTCTTCACTTTGGATAATATCAAATAAATGATATTCATTTAAGCTCCAAAAAATGTGATAAACATGCTTCAAGTATTTTTCTTTATTTTAATATTTATTTATTAAAATACCTACAAAACACTACAATATACCTATTAATCTGAAAAAATAGATTTGTCTAAAATATAATAGAATAAAACAAATACAAATCCATTTTATTAATTAAATGACATTAAAACATGGTATATTTAGTGCTTTTAAGCACTCATCAACGGCTAAACATGCAATCGTGTGTAAATAAAATAAAACAAAAATAAATAAAGATTGACACGTGATATTTTTAGGTAAAAACAATTTAGGCCACACTAATGACCTAAGGGAGAAACCACCAGTTCAACAGATCACCCAACTATCTACCATGAAAATGAGGTTCAATTACAAGGCCAAGACTTAAACTATCTTCTAAGATAATGCCTTCAAGTAATTTACTTATAAACCACTATTTTCCTTCACAATCTTCATAAGAAAGGTGTTCTGATAAACTAAGTTACACGAGCAATCAAACTTGTTCAGTTACCACTTGAAATGTTATCACAATAACACAAGTATAAAATGTGTCTTAAAGTAGATTCAATAATGAATAACTTTAATTAGAAAATTCAAGAATATATCAATTAATTTTAAAACATCTAGCAACCCTAGATTAAATAGATTAAGCACATATTCAACAAAGATAACTTCTTTAAAGTTCAATAATCAAATCAAATAACTATATATTACACACACAATTTATTTGATCTAAGCATTCAAGAAGATAATAAAGAAGAAGCCATATAAACATATAATCAAAATATCATAAATTAAATAAGCTTATTAATCAATCAAACACAATCACCAATGTTTGGAAAATTAATTAAAGAAAAGAATGCAAAACAAATATGATATTGAAACAATTTGAGAGAGAGAGCACAAAAATAATTAGAAAATTGTAATGAATGTGGTTAAAGAAAACAAAAGGCATTAGGTTATTTAAATAGTAAATATTGAAGCCTTAATACTAGGTTAAAGTCCAATTAAAAATCCATCAATTAAACAATTTTAAATAATAGAGACAATATAGTAATCGAAAAGTTTGGCTAGAGTAAACAATTAGGTTAAAGTTGAAACTTTCATCACTCGATAAATCAAGACCGATCTTAATTGATCAAACCAATAAGGTCAACTAATCGAAACCCTTTTCGATCGATCCAGGCAATGGTTAATAAAAAGTCGAGACTAGGTAGATTGAATACGATCAATCTAGTCCCTCGATTGATCGAACCCAACTTCGATCAATCTATCTTAACTTTAAATTCATCTTGAGATGATTTAGCTAGATCATACATGATTGATACTCGATCAATCTACCTTTTCAATCAATCTAGCCATTATTCGATCAATTGAGCAACATATAAAATAAATGTTCTTATGTGTTTAATATGAAATCTAACGTATTTAGGAACAAGTATATACTTGAAGTATATGGATTTGAAGCTTGGTAGTTTTCTTCGGCTTGAATAATGATCTTGAGAACATGTCTAAAAACTAAATTACATTTAACGTTTTGTTCACGAATATCGTTAACAATCATAAACCTTATAAATAATATCATTTTGTGTACTTTTCCAAGGTAAACATAAGACATACATAACATATCTCATTTGAGTAGTTGTAGATCCAAGGAAACAAGCCTATACAGGTTCTATTTCTACTCTGTCAGAATGGTTATTTATTCCGAGTTTGTATTGAATTTAAACAAGTCAACCTCCTAAACTGACTTGTGTGCTAGAAGTGGTTCTTCTAAGTTGAATTTACAACTAGTCTTTTCTGAAGATTCAACATGCAAGATATCTTCTCTCTTTCTATGATCAAACTGTAGCTTTGCTTCTATTTCTTGCTTCACCTCTTCAAGCTCTTTGGCTTTGCCCCATAGGACTACATATAGTCCAATAACCACTGCAATCGCACCTGCTAAGCTGTGAATACCAAAAAGTCATTCTTAGATGTTATTCATCAAAAAAAGCAGGGGAAGCAAAGATCAAATTCTACCCTTTGTACCTCAATTTTTTTCATAATATTATATCTTCAATCTTTTCAAATTTAAGGCATTACAAATTAAGAATTTGACTAAAATTTTATTGCATCAATCAAAATTAACGAGTTTAAAAATTATTTAATCCCAAAACTTTTAACTATTAACACATAATTATCTTTAAAATTTAACTAACTATAAATTACAAAGATGGTAAACGTAAAATTAGAAAAAATAAGTCAAGGGAATAAAGAGTAGAAACAAAGTTTTGAGACCAATTTGTACGCGTAAAGGGAATTAAGACGTTAATGGTTAATTTTAAAGATTAAAAGATAAATGCATAATAATAATAATAATAATAATAATAATAATAATAATAATAATAATAATAATAATAATAAAAATAATAATAATAATAATAATAATAATAATAATAATAATAATAATAACAAGATACAATGATGATGATGATGACCACGAAGACATCTTACCTTCCAATATACAAATTCTCATGTAGAAACAGAGCAGCTATAATGGTTGTAATAACTGTGCACAAAGGATTGAACATTGCAGAGAAGAGAGGACCTCTTTGTGAAATGCACCATGCTTGAACAAAAAATGACACCGCAGTGCCAATTCCCTATCAGTTAAAAGCAGATATTGAGAAGTCATTCCATATTCGACTTGAATCTTCTTAATATATATTTTTTCATTAAAGACCAAATAAGAAAAGCATAAACAATATGAAGATAAATGGTAACTTACTGCATATATAAAACTGCCAATTTCAACAAATGAATGCAGATACCATATTTCTAGATCACGATCTATAAACGATGTAAATATTGCTGATTGTATGGTTGACAAGAAACACATCCAAGTACAAGAAATTAAGTGGTCAGGACAGCTTGCTGATATTGGGACCTATTCAAAAATTGAAGCAAAGTTTAATGCAAAATAATAAAAATAAAAAAATAATTGTTTGGTATATATAACTCGTAATAAATATAAAAATTAAATTGAAAATATTTGTTGAACATGTATTCAAAATATATGAAAAACTAAACATATAATCATTTTTTTAGACGGATTAAAATTAAAATCAATCAAATAAGTGAGTTATATATGAAACAAAAATCCATTAAACAAAATAAAACTCGGGTAGAAATTAAGATACCTGCATAATCATCCAAAATGACCAAAAACAGCTGCATGCAAAGAGAAGAAAGCAACCAAGTTTCAAATTCTCACCTCCCGTGCCAAATAAAAATTTTGATGGTAGTAATTGTGTGTTTAGTAGCTTTTGGCCTTTGACTAATGCCATGGTAATGGCTCCACTTACACAGATGATTGTCCCTAAGATCTTAGCCATACTGCTTAAGCTTCTTCCATTAACTTTCTCCAATCTGCTCATACAAGAAGAAGAAAAAAAAAGTAGTAGTAGTAGTAGTAGTAGTAATTTTGTATTTCAGACAATAATTTGATTGATTCAAATCCCACACCACAATTATCATTTAATTTAAATATAAAAGAAAAAAATAAGTGTAAGAAAGATCTTATGTTTTTGTTAAATAATTTAGTTGGACTAAGTTTTGCTCCTCTTTAATTACCCTACTATTGCCGCCATTACAAAGGTGACTGCAGGGATTAGATTTGTCATGGCAGTTGTTATTGTCGAAGAGGATAAATATAAGCCTTCAAAATATGCATTTTGATTCCCTGTCACTCTGCAAAATGTAAATCATAGCATTAGTATAAGAAAATTTGACCTGACAAAAACACAAAACCCAACCACGTACCCAATTAGAGAAGTGATAAATATCAAACAAAAACTCCTTACTCCCATTGAACTCCTACTACTTGGATTTCTCCTGTCAATTTAAAAGCAAGTGAAATGAGGTAGGAATTAAAATCACACTTTTTTGGGCTTAAGTAAAAAAAAAATGTACCATAATCGCTCGTGTACATTATAGTACATTATAGTACAGATTCATGTACAAGCTGGTAAATGAATCATAGCTATACGATTTTGAGACATTTTCAACCAAATCTCCAAAAACCCATCTAAATTGCTGGAAAGAGATAGGTGATGATTATAGATACCTTACCATCTAGAGAAGCAAGCTAAAGGAGTCATGATCAAAGTGGCTACTGCTTGTCTATAAACTACAAAGACTCTAGGACTCATTCCTTGTACCAAAGCAGCCTTAGTAAAGAGAGCAAGTCCTGAGTAGATAAATTGCAAGCAAACCATAGCCACTGCAGGCTTGTAACCATCTACTACTATACCCATATTTTTTTTCCTTGCATTCTACAAATTAGACTGTAATGGTACTGCCTTTATAAGGATATAACATAATCATTCTCTTTTTTAAATTTTATATAATATATAAATAAATTAAATTATCTTGAAAGCTTAACCTTAAAAGAAGAACGTAAATTCTATATTACTTTTAAACGTTTAATTAATACAATAAACTTTTTTTATTCACTATTATTTGTAACATTGATCACGTGTCTTGCTATTATAGAACAACAACAAAAGATCTCTACGTAGTTGCAGATGCCAAAATATAATATAGATGTTATGAATCTGACGTGGCAAGATTAGTATTGGACATTAATACGGCATAAGCCAACAAAATTGGTAGCATATCTTTTCCCACATGGTGCTTAACATTTTGAAGGTTCGCAACGTCACACAAAAATACTATTAAATAAGAGGAGATGGGTTTTATAACGTGGTGATGGTCCCATCAAGCATTAGAATTGATTGGACTAAAGTTGGAGCCATTATCTTAATGATATGATTTGATTTTCTTTCTTTGTCTATTTTTATTTTTATTTTTTTATTTTAGTTTTGGTTGGCAAGGACATTTTAAAATATACAAGTGTTTGTCGTATTAGGCTGCTTGCTTAAACAGGGATTGGTGAAGATCAGAAAATACCAAAGAATATTTGCTATTTTATTAATTAAATGAACAACATGGGTTATTTTATTATACTTTCATTAATTTTCTTCCACTCATATATGGTTTTTTGAATTCATGTGGATAGGGGTCTGAAAGCTATTGGTGTTCATACTATATCATGTGATGTTATTGATTGGGATCTTTAATGTAGATAAATATATAATTTCTCCTAATAATCATTTGTGGCTGCTTCACTACCTATCTAAGCAAATTAATTCACAACTTATCTACTATTCATTAATGAGCTGTATCATTACAAAAAGATAAAAATGAAGAAGCCACGTGTTCATATCACCCGAGGGGTGTCCAAAAACCGGATCGAACCGGACCAAATCGTAAAACCGAACCAGATCGGACCAAACCGAAAGGTTTTACTAATCAAATTGTCTAGTCCGATTTGTATTAATTTTAAACCGTTCGAACCGGACCGGATCGGTTTAATAATATATTAAAAATTTCACATTATTCTTCATTAAATTATAAAAAAATCGAACCAAACCGAGAACCAAATCGGACCGAACGATTTTATAAGTTAAACGGTCCGATCCGGTTTTTATTTTTTAAAACCGTTTCAAACAATCCGATCCGATCCGGTTCTAGTAATATGAACGGTTCGATCCGGTTAGATTTTTTTTAAGAAAAATCGGACCGGACCGGACCATGGACACCCTATCACACATGATAATTACAGTTTTTCTCTTTTAAATCCCTTAAACCGTAATTAGGTCTTTAATAACATAAAGAAAACTACAAAAACAATTCAGGAAATTGCTATTTCTACATCTTTAAATCACATGTAAATAACATCAATACATGACTTATATTTTTTTTTATTTTTTTTAAACTACTTTGCTATTTATTTTAACAACTTTTACCTACATGTAAATAGTTGTTATTTGAACTTTTACCTACACGTGTTATTTGAACTCATTTTTTTTAGGGGAAATTCTAAAGACACATGTTTAGTCTCAAGCATGCGCTTGCTTCGGTCTGTACTTATTAAATTTAAAAAGTTACAATTAAAATTTTGAAGACACATTTAAAAATAATTCATAAATTTCTAAAACGCATGTCTCTCATAAGTCTAATAGTATGATAAATCAATTAAATTTTGAACAATTAATTATTTTCTCAAAATACCCATTCAAAATAAATCTAAAGTAATATGTAGATATATTTTGATTAAATTTGATTGTTCGCGTTTATTTGAAATGCTTTTTTTCTAAATGATTCTAAACATAAAGCTATTTTTTGTGGAGGGGAAAAAGCATCAGTATTGCTTAAATTATTAGAACAAGAAAGAAACTCATTTTTAGTATCAAATTAATTAATAGGTAGCATAATAGAGTTTTTGGTAATTTCATATATGATTACTTTAAGTTTTAATTAAATATTGGGTGCTTTGAGACAATACGTTTAAAAAGAAAAGAAAAGAAAAGAAAACTCTATCATTTCTCCTTCTAAAGAGAAAACACTAATATAAAAACAATTAAACATTTTATATAACAATTTAATATTTTAATCTTTTTAAAAATAGAAATTACTAGAAAAAAATTGTTATCTAATTATAGCTATTTACATTAGTAAGCTAACCGCTATGCAAAATTATATAAGGGAGCATTGATTAGGAAACATTTGGGTTGTTAACTAGGTGACATGGGGCGGGGACTACCACCGTTCTCCATCATTAACTAAGAATTTGTTCTCTATCTTTACTTGTAAGTAAAGATCTTCGGTATAGAGTAAGAACCCTCAAACATAACAGCAAAATCTAAATGGTATTTTAAAAAAAAATTTATCTTTAAGATAAAGAAAAAATTATTAAAAAAATAAATTAATAATAAATATTTTATGTTAAAAATGAAAATAAAACTACGAGATAGTAAAAAATGAAAAATAAACACTATTTATCAAGAAAAATAAAATGTATGTAATAATAAATATATTTTTTTATAAATTACTTTGAAATAATAAAAGAAATAAAAAATAATTATATTATTTTAAATTTTAATTTTTTTTTAAAATTTAAGTAAATGGTTTAAATAATTTTTAAAAGTATTAATATTACTTATATTTTAAAAGAATAAAAACATAACTTAAATATGGGATAATTATCAAAAATATCTTAAAGCTTTAAAGTAATATCACAAATACTCCTAAAGTTTTAAAGTCTTAAGGAATTAGATGGATTTAAAGATTCATTAATATCAAAAATAAGGAAAATATTTTCAAAAAAATATATAATTTATCAAGGAATAACGTAATAAAGAAATAAGTATTAATATTACAGACGTAAAAATAATATATAATATATCATTAATTGATAAAAAACTATTATGGATAAATTTCTCATAAGGATAAAAGAAAAATTAGATACATTCATTTAAAAGGAGTCCAAATATTAATAAAAACACATTTAAGAGAAGAAAATGATATTATTATCCCAATAATGTTCAAAAACAAACTATATGATATAGAACTAGATCTTAATGGAATCCTAGCAAGTATATCAAAAACTAAATAACAATAATGAAAACTTTAATTCTTTTAGCAAAAGAAATGGATATAACACAAGAATCAAACATCAAGTACTTATAAGATATAAATGAGACACAAAAAGAACTCCTAAAAGAAATAAGAGAATATGGCTATAATAAAAAACTATAATAAGACATACATAAAGAATTTACAAAATTGATAATAGATGTAAATAATATACCTAAAAACAATGAAATTATAGGTTATAAGTTTGATCCATTTATAGGGTTAAATGAAGAATCACCTAGGAGATCAAATGCATTGATACATAGGAATGAGCAAAGAAAGAATGAAGAAAAACCTAAAGATAAAAAAGAATCTATAATCTTTATTTAAGGGAATATAGAAAAGAATTAGAAGAATAGTGTATGAACTTTGAGAATAGAGACATAGAAAAATTAGTTTGTTTGTTAACCTTAATAGATGAAAAACTAGGAAGATATTATGATGAAAAACTTTGTACAAACAAATAGGAAGATTATACGATAATAATTAGTGAAACTAATTCTGAACTAGAAAATATTATACCAAAATATCATATGAAACCTATTTCATTACCAGCTCCTTATAAAAAAGGAACATTTGACCCACATAGAAAATAAATAAATTGACCTTTCTTATAGAAGAAAATAACAACACAAAATGGAAGAAGGATTACATTGGATAACTAGGGGTAGTATCACTCATTTGATCTTTTAGATTTAGATTATGTAAGAGACAAGACATTCTTTTTAATTGAATGGTCTATTGGTATGAGTGTAATCGTACAAATGTCTCGAACCACACAATCAAATGTTTCAACTTGTAGAGTCTTAATAACTCATAAAATGATAAAAAATATTAAAATTTGGTTTACAAATTTAACAAAATAATAACACTTATAAATGGAAGGGAGTGCTCCCATAGGTAGAGAATATTTAGATACTATAGTCAATAAAATATACAAGGAATTTATCAAGGAAGATATACCACTGAATCCAGTAAAAATAAAATTGAGAAAACCAAATGGAATTTAGAAAATATGAAAATATGTAACGTGTGTTATATATATTTGTTTACTAGTGAATATGAAATTTATTATCACAAGTTACCACCCTCTATGCAAGAAACTTACAAAGAAATATTATTTTTCCAAAAATTACCTATAACATTACATAAAACTATAATATAATGATGGAACAAAAAAAGTAGAAAAACTATACAAGACACCTTAGGATGAAGAATAAGAAATCTTAAAAATTGCATAATCATTAAATGTCAAGAAAGATAGAAAGATAAAAAAAAAGAGGAAATAATAAAATCTGTTGTGATACAAGGAATCTTACTAATGAAAAGTTGATTTGTCTGAATTATTGTGTATTTATTATGTTGACCCACCTTATTTTTAGGAACATTCATTTATCAATCATTTTTTCAACATCATCCTCTATAAAAAGAGATCAAGGGTGCTTGCTTAATCAATGCAATATGGATTTTTGATAATTTCTCCCTCTTTTTTGGCCAATCATTATGGATTCTGATCGTACTCAAAGACATTCAATTTGAGCTTTAATGGCTGACAATAACATGCTTAAAATCAAGGTTATGGCACTATAAGCCAAGGTTCTCAAACTCGAGGGCAAGGTAGGTCCCTTTAAGGAGAGCAAGTGTGAGCTCGCTTCTTGTAAAGAGTAGTTGATGCAAACTCAATCTCAAAAGAGGAGAGCCCTGGCTAAAATGACCACCTTGTAGGAAGGGAATCTTATTGGGTGTACTTCTATATGAAGCGAGATGAGAAAGTGTTCCTCAAGGTGATGAAGGTTATTGAGGATTTGGAGTAAGTAGTGCTCGCGGTGAGGTCTACTCATCATGAAGTAGTGACCTATGCATAAAAGAAAATTATCGATATTCAGGCTAAGCTTTTGCCTTAGTGGAAAAAACTAATGATCTAGACACTGAATGTTTGTTCAAGAGTTTAAAGAGTTATTAATTCTCAATGGGGAGGGATAAACTTGTATTAATAACCTTTTCAAAATATTTGTAATATCAAATAACAAAAGTTTTCTTTATGGAAAGTATTTGTAGTGCTCAAATGTTACATATATATATATATATATATATATATATATATATTTACATGACACGAACTAGTTTCTAATTGTGGTGGACAACTCAACCTTTGCTATTATTAGGGCACTCTACCTAGTTCTTAACTGAGGTGATCAACTTATGGCTTAAATTGATGGGAGAGAGAGCCTTACCTATTTTTGATTGAGGTTCTCATCTCCCACCGACCTAGTTCCTAATCGAGGTGGAAAACTCATGACCTTTTACAAGTGCCAGGGAATTCTACCTAGTTCTTAGCCAAAATGATCAACTTGTGGCTTTAATCGGTGGGAGAGAGAACCTTACCTAGTTCCTGATCGAGGTGCTCATCTCCCCCTTCAATGTTAGAGAAATGACCTGGTTTCTAACTGAGGTGGAAAACTCATGACCTTTGGTGAGTGCCAGGATGCTCTACCTAGTTCTTAACCAAGGTGATCACCCTGTGATTCATATAGGTGGCAAAGAAAGCCTTTCTTGCTTCTTATTAGTTGTTTGGAACTCGTGACCTTTTCAAGTGATAGGGCACTCTATCTAGTTCTTAACCGAGGTGATCAACCCATGACATAAAAGTGTGGGAGAACTTTAGGAAAGGACCATCTTCTGAGAGGGTTTATTTCGTAAATATATATGTGCTGATGTTACAAAAAGTGGTAAATTAGTGCACATTGAAAAGTGGTATCTCTTCAAGTGTCTGACATTCCAACTTGTTCCTTTCTTAGTACATTTAATGTTTTTCAATATGTAGTCCCCTCATGGTGTTGTTTCAATTATTTGATAAAGTCCCTCCCAATTGGCACCCATTTTACTGGTCATCCAATCTTTTTTATTGGGAAAGACCCTCTTGAGAACCTAATCACCTCTGGAAAAACTCTGCTTGACCATTAGCTTGGGGATAGTATGGAATTGAATGGAATATCTTAATATTGTATTTGAGGGAAAATGCTTTGATGTTTTGGCCAGTGAATGGTCTCCCATTATCTGTGACAAGCTCCCTAGGCAGGCTGAATTGAAAAATTATGGACTTCCATATGAATGAATCACTTCTTCCTCTCGTATTCTTGCCAAGGGTTTAGCTTGGATCCATTTTGAAAAGTAATCAGTGGTCACAAGGAGAAACTTCTTTTGGCTCATACCTAAGGGTAGGGGTCATACTATGTCAAGCCCTAATTTGTAGAAAGGCCAAGGATTCACAATCCCCACCATGGTATTCAGAGGTATATGTGATAGTGGGGTAAACATTTTGCATTTATCAAATTTTTGAGTGTATTTTGTGCAGTCTACCAGTATGGTGGGCCAATAATAACCCTATCTCATAATTCATTGTAAAAACCTCCTACCTCTAGAGTGTGAAAAGTAGTCTCCTTCATATGCTTCAAACATCAACCTTTCAAATCCCTCCTTGGCTATACACAAGAGGTCAGAACCAAGGGGAGTTTTTTGGTATTGTTTCCCCGATTCGATCATGTATCATCCTAACTTGGCCTCAATTTATTTCGTGGACTTGAAATCTTTTAGTAGGTCCTCCTTTTCCAAGAAATTATATATTAGGATGAACAATGTGATAAAGGGAGCATTCATATATTCGACCTTTCTTTTGGTCTCCTCCAAAGATGCTTCTATTAGAACTGTTACTGATACTACTCTATTGTGCTTCGTCTCCTGTACTGATGCCAAAGTTGCTGGGGCATCGACGTGCCCATTCTCATTTTGAGCTATTTGCTTGATCTCAAACATAGAATTTTGAGCACTATTGCTTTAATCTCTCCAGGTACCCTTTCATTTTTTCATCCCTTGCTTCAAATGTCCCCAAAACTGGTTGACCACTAGCCTAGAATCACTATGTAAGGTGATCCTATTTGTCCCCGAATGTTTTGTAGTCATGGCCCCAAATAAAACTACCTCATATTCTGTGACATTATTCGTTATTTGGAAGTCATGTCTAACTGTATAGTTTAAGCAGTTGTTGTCATGATCCACTATGACCACCCCTAGTTTTGCACCATTGAATTTGTGCTCTCCATCAACAAATACCTACCAGGTTAGGGCATCCATTTGGTCTATCCCACACACCTCTTGTTCTGCCTTGGTGACGACCTTGGGCCTATTGAAAAATTCAGCCATAAACTCAACCACAACCTGACTTTTAATGGCTATTCTAGCCATGTATTTAATATCATACTGTCCCAATTCTATGACTATTTGGGCTATTCTTCCAACCACATCTAGTTTCATAAGGACAATTTAAAAGGATGTGAGATGATTACCACAACAATGTATGAGCCAAAGTAATGCTTGAGCTTTCACGCACTAATCTTGAGAGCAAAGGTCAATTTATCAATGGTAAGATATCTTCTTTGGGCCTTCGTTAGAACTTGGTTGAAGTAATAGATAGGGTGTTGAATTTTTTCCCTTCTAGCTAAGAGCACGGCACTGGATGTTTAGGGTTTCACAACCAAATATATATAAATAATCTCTCATAGTGGAGGGCTGACCAAGATGGGGGAGTTGCTCAGGTACTTCTTGATTCCTTCAAAGACTATGTCGTAGTGCTCATCCCAAAAGATCGATGTGTTTTTTCTCAGCATTTTGAAGAAGGGTATACACTTATCAATGCATTTAGAGATGAATTTATTCAGTTCCATTATTCTTCCATTCAGTTCTTGAATTCCCTTAAGGCTAGCAGGTGGCTTCATGTTTACCATCGCTTCTATCTTGTTTGGGTTGGGCTCAATATAGATACCCTCAAAATTTCTTATAGCAACAACAAAGATACATTTTTAGGGGTTAGGTCTCTTTCCATACCTTCGGATTACTTTGAATACCTCATGTAGATCCTTAATGTGGTTCGGGGGTTGAGCTAATTTCACCACCATGTCATCTACATATGCTTTTGGATTCTTCCCTAGTTTTTTCCCGAATATTTTGTTAACTAGACATTGATATGTGGCACCTGTGTTTTTTAATCCAAATGGCATCCTTGTATAGCAGAATTTCCTTCCTCTATGATGAAATTTTTTTTCCCCTCATCCTCAGGATGTGGTATCGGGAGTACACGTCCAAAAAACTCATCAATCTAAACCCGGAATAGGCATCTACTTGCTCATCAATGGTTGGAGGTGGAAGCAATCTTTAGGACATGCCATGCTTAGATCTATAAAGTCCATACACGTATGAAATGACTCATATGATTTCTTTACCAATACCACATTTGAAATCTTTGAAGGATAATTGACCTCTCTAAAGACCCCAGCCACTATAAGGGTACCCACATGGTGTTTAATCACCTCGTTCTTCTCGCTAGGGAATTTTATTTTCCTTTGTTGAATGGGTCTAGCTTTTGGGTTGAGAGTCAGTTGTTGTGTTATGACTTTTGGATCCATTCCTAGCATGTCTGGTGGAGACCATGCAAAGACATATGTATTAGCTCTAAGGAATTGTGAGAGTTTCTCCTCAAGGTTTGCTGTCAAATCCTCACCCATTTTTAAAGGGTGGTTCTTGTCCTCAAAATCCATTGGGAGCTCTTTCACTTTATTTAGGTACATTGACCTCACTAGGCCTTTGCTTCTTGGTCTCCTTTGAGGGAGACCCCTTGTTGATTCCTATTTAACTGTAGTTGATGCGTATTTTCGCAAGTGTACAAATCATTTAAGTAATAAAGTGTACAAAAGTACGGATATCGAACCCACAAGGAATGGCGTTACTAAGTACCGAAATTGAGTAACCCTAATTTTATTTGAAAACCGAATTGTTAAAATTGTTTTAAAAGCAAATTAACATAAAACTAAACGCAAATAACAAAATTTAATGTTGTTCACAAATGATTAAAAATGCTAAAGCATTTGATTTCGCTAAATCAATTCCATCCGATTTCAAGTTATATTATATGAGAATTAAAGTTAAAAGTGATGGTTGAAAAACCCAAACTTATCTAATACTCTCTCTCGAGTTATATTAGAATTACTTATCTATGAAAACCGACTATATTTCTATGAAGATTTAATCACAAACAGCACATTACGATTTATGGAATTTCTAGAATAACCACATACATCATGCATTAGTTCTCACACTCGCATTCAACATACGGTATTTATCACAAGAAGCGTTCATTACACCTCCTCTCGGTCTCAATATAATGCAACAAATCATTTAAATCTTGATCATAAATTTAAAAGCATTAAGCATGAAAAATAAATACTCAACTTGAAAACAATGAATTCATATAACGATAACACAAGAAATCAGATTTTCATGATTCAACTACATCATAGCCTTAGCAAAAACGAATTAGTTCATAACGAAAATAAGAACAAACATATTCTCAATTGAATCCATGAACAAACAATCTGAATAAAATGCAGAAAATAAAAGCTAAGGAGAAGAGATGAAAAACTCTTGAAGAGGAAGGCTTGGTAGCAACAATGGTGATGATCCTTCAAGCTTCTCCAACATTTCTCTCCAAAATTTCCTTTTCTCCTGCAAAAATAAACAAATTATGCTCTCTCTGCCGTCCCCCTCTTTCTCCATCATAATGTATATATAGATCTAGGGTTTGGGGGCAATTTTGGAACAAAACAACAAAAAAATGTGTTTTCGGACGAAACTCGCCGGCTGTGACATTATTCTCGCCACGGTGAGATTTCTGGCAATTTAAATTTTGTTTTTCTGATTTTGATTCTTTGGCCGGCGGTGAGATGAGTTTACCAAAATTTGTGCTCTCGGGAAGATTTTCACCAAGATTTTCGCCGACGGTGAGATGAATATGGCCGGCGGCGAGACACTTTGGCCGGCGGCGAGAGTACTTTGGCCGGCGGCGAGATTCACTTGGCCAAAATCTGTGCTTCCTGCATGATTTTCAACATTTTCTCCGTAAGGTTTTCGCCGGCGGTGAGAATACTCTCGCCAGCGGCGAAATTCCAAATTTTGAAATTTTGTTCTCTTTTTATTTTCATTCAATCCCGATCATTGTACTTTGTCCCTAACTTCTCCAAAATCATGATTTTACCTGAAATTGCACTTTAAACACGAAATACCCATGAAATGACATTTGTGGATTAAATAATCAAATAAATACAATTTTCACACAAATATCAACATTTAAATCATAACAAAAATGCAATAATTTAGCTCTTATCAGTAGTCCCTTTCATAGTGGCATTATAATAACTTCTGGCCTTCTCCTAATCTCCCCTTATCTCTTTGGAACCCTCGGTAATTAGGAATTTGATCACCTGGTGAGAGATGGATGGAAATGCCCTCATTTTATGTATCCATAGCCTTCTTAGGATGGTGTTGTAATGTGTAGAGACATCAATAATCACAAAAATGATCATTATTATTACCCTTTTTTCCATGATAGGAAGAGCCATTGTTCCTTTTGCATAAGTGGTGCTGCTATTGAATCCTATAAGACAAAGCTCTGTATTAAGGATGTTAGAATATTTTACTCCTAGGGCCTTAGTAGTGGTCATAAAAAGGAGATCTACTAAACTCCCTATGTTGATCATTATTTGGTAGACATAATAATGCCCAATCCTTAGATTTGTTACCAAAGGGTCCTTGTGATGGGAGGAAGTCTCGTCCATCTCACTAAAAATTGATTTCTATAGGAAGTCTTTCCTTATCCAAGGCGTATACATATGGGACATTGTGTAGCTCCATTGCAAATATTTTGCATGATTTATTAGAGATCCAGTTGACCCAAAGTCCTCCATGTATGATATGTATAGTCCTAACGTTGGGCTCATTACACTGCTCCCTGCTTTCGCCTGATAGGCTCGTTGGTTTTTGAACCCCTCATCTTCCTTGGTGGTTTCTTTTGTCTCTATTTTCTATGATGAGGTCCTTTAGATATCTCTTAGCCATAAAATATTTTATCTTTTTTTAAGTGTTTTCATTTTTTTTCATGGCCTACATCCTTATAGAAGGCACACCATTTGGATGTGGCTCTAAGGGTATATTTCATCTTTGGTAGCCATCTGACATTGGGCTCATCCTATATTCTTCTTATAGCTTGTGCTAGCTCAACCCTTAAAAAAGGCCCCTTAAAAGGGGAGATTGACCTCCCCCAAGGTCCTCCATTTCTTGGCCATTGTCTAACTTGCCTATTACCTGGTACAAAATATTTGTTTTTTTTATGGGCCTTGTCTGGGCTTATCCTTCTTTTTTCTTTATCTAGCACCATTTATACATCAGTTTGATGGCTTTTGACTAGACTTAGCTCCCTTTCAAGGTTGAAAAACTTTCTTGCCTCCCTATAAGCTTCATTTAAGGTGTGTGTCACTGTCTTAGTTAGGTCCACAAATATATCAAAGTTCTTTAGTAGGCCTTGCTTGAAGGCCTCTATAGTAATAGAACTAGGATAATTAATGATCTCCAATTTCTCTTCTCTGAATTGTTTCATGTATTCCTCATTGGATTCCTTTCTCTATTGAATAATTGAAAAAATGTTGTGAGACTCCTTTCTCAAAGGTTTGTTGTAGGCATAGTTTGTGATGAATAACCTAGTAAACTATGGGAATGAGGTTATAGATCTAGGGGCCAGGTTGTTGAACCATTTTTGTGCACTTTCATAGAGGGTGGTAGTGAACAACTTGCACATCATGACATCTCTCTTTCCCCGGGTGAGACTCATAAAGGCCATTGGCCATTGGCTATTTTAAAGTGTTGAACATGAGTTACCATGCCTTTTGTCCCAAAATAAGTAGGGCATTTAGGGGCGTTGAACTTAGCTGGTGGTTCATCATTCTCTATTATATCAGAAAAAGGAGAGATGCATAGTGCTAACAATATTTGTCCATATCATAAGGGGTTTTTCCCTTCTCATGTTTCTCATTTGCTGCCTTCAAGGCCTGATCTTGCCTTTTATTGGTCTCTTCTAGCATCTAGAATCAATCCTTCCAGCTATTTCTTTCTTAAATCCATTGTTCATTACTAGGCCTTATCGAGCTAGAGAGAGAACTCCCCTCCTCTTCATATGTAGCTTGTTAGGGCTTGGGCTAGCCACACTTTGCTATATTTCCATTGGTCGGATTAGTCATTTGGTCATATGAGGTTCTACTCCCTATTTGGGAGCGCAGTGACCTATTTTCTCTTTTGGTCTCCTTAATATCACGACCTTAATTTCTCAAGTAGCGATCAAGGTGACTTATTTATCTCAGCACCAAGCCTCGCTTTTGAATCCGAAATGTAACTCCAAAGAGAATAGAAAGAGTTTGCAAAGAATGCTTTGTATTGCTCTAGAGAGAGTTTATGTTACAAATGCTAAGAATTCCCAAGGATTTCCAAGATTGTAAGGAATTTCCCAAGATGAATGCAAATGAAGACCAAGTAGTCTATTTATAGTGTGGCTCTAAGCTTAAGAGCATGCCACCACTTTCTAGAGTCTTCCTAGTCTAGAATGTACAAGGGAGTTCTAGATTTACGTACAATGTGCCACAAGGTTTCAGGACCTTCTAGCCAACTCTGAGTCTTCTAGGTTTGTCTAGCCTCCTTCATGCATCTTCCGGGATGTTCCGCAAGCTTCCAAAGAAATTTTCACAACCTTCCCGAACCATCCTATGGCGTTCTAGAATATTCCAGCCCATTCTAGCACCCTCCAAAGGTGCTCTGTAACATTCTAAAGGGTCTTCAAGCTCGAGTTGAGTCCGTCCAACTCCAAATTTCTAGACTTCTCTAGTGCAACTCTAGAACTTTCCACGTGTTCAGATCCTTTAGGCACTATCATTTGGATTTTTAGGGCCATGGGGCGGGACGTGACACCCTCCCCCCACCTCAAGTTCGCGACGCCCTCGTCGCGACTTCAAGTTGAAACCTCTTTATAGCATTTTTTAATTGCCACAAGGAATCCTCGTGTTCCTAACTTGTCTCTACATCCGAGGCGTTTTCCATTTGACCAAGTATTCCCTATAACTGCACGCCTCTTCGTCGGATCAAGCGGTCCGCCAAAATCGAGTCCACTTCCGTCACAAAGCGGAGGGTTACCACTCCACGGTAGGCGCTCTTGGATTCTTCCCAACTCATGTCTTCCTTGTCTCCATGAAAGGGTTTCAAAGATACTTACATGAAAGACCGTATAGATTTTAAGCTTTGAGGGAGTCAGCTTGTATGACACCTTTCCCGACTTTCGAGAACAGAAATTGTCCTCATATTTCCGCACCAACCCCTTGGCGAACCTTCTGCAAGGACTTGAATTGTTGGGGCAATAGTTTCACCAGGACCAAATCACCTTCCTGAAACTCTATCATCCTCCTCTTCTTGTCATCCCATTTCTTCATCTTCTTAGATGCCTTATGCAAATAGGCTCGGGCCAACTCCGTCATTCATGCCAGCCGTGCCCTAGCAAACTTGAAAGCAGCATGGCTCTTCCCTTCATAACTCGTGGCCAAGGCAATGGGAGTCATGGGTTGCTGCCCACGACAATCTCAAAGTGGACTCTTTGCGTGGACTCGCTTTCGGCAGACATACGAAAATCGGGCTACATCCAATAGCTTCGCCCAATCTCATTGATTGCACTCACAAAGTTGCCCGAGGTACAACTAAAGAATGCATTGGCACGCTCCGTCCCGTCCATCACTTCGAGGATGAAAGCTTGTAGAAAAGTTCAAGTCCGATCCCACCAGCCTGAACAATTCCGTCCAAAATTTCCCCCGTGAATCGTGGTCTCGATCACTTACTATATCGATGGAATCCCCAATGCTTCACAAAGACGTTTAAGGAATGTGCCGCCGTCTCATCCGCCGTGCGTACCGTTGAAAGCGAGGGTATGAATGTTGCATATTTGCCGAAGCGGTCAATAATGACACCATGCCGCCAAAGCCCTCCGATTTTGGCAAGAAAGTGATGAATCCATAGAGACACTCTCCCACGGTCTACATGGAATGTGCAAATGGTGTCAGACCTTCGGTGTACGCTTTGTCTTCCCCTTTCGACTCAGCGCATCAGTCACCATGCTTCCGCTGCGCAACTCTGATTTTTCCACCTTATCAGGGCTCATTGTTGGTGGTCTTGTGTCGAGTTCCAACTCGACTTCATGGTCCACCTCCTTCCTTGGAGGTAAACATTGAGGCGAGGCCTCATGCATCACCCCTTGGGACTTGTCTAGGTTAGCTTTCACTTCCGTTGGCAAGCTTGGCTTTGGTGACGCCTCAAACATCACCTTGTGGGACTTGTCTGAGGTAGCTTGCACTTCCGTCAAGTTTTGACTTCGTGACGCCTCAAACATCACTCGCTGGACTTATCCGGGATACCAGACGTCCGTTGGCAAGCTTGGCTTCGCGACTCCCCTCGGCTGTACTCTTTGAGATGGTCGTAACTCTCTTCGTCCCTCTTCAATCCCCTTTGATTTGGAAGTGCCGAGAGTTGGGTTGGCGTTTCGCGGTCCTGTCATTACCACCACACAAGCCTTCGAACCATCCATGACATGCATTACGGAGCCTGGTATGGCACCAAGAAAGCTCTTACTCCGGTCCAAGAACTCCATGCCGAATACCATCGAGTAGTCATCTATCTGCCACCGATAAGTCCACTTGGCCAGTCCATGCACCAAGATCGACTCTTAACTCCTCGAGCGACTCCATGTAATGGTAACACGTCAGTTAACTACTTTGAGAGAACCCCCTCCATTGACAACATTTAGGCCAAGTCTCTTTGCTTCTTCCACCGAAACAAAGTTGTGAGATGCTCCTGTGTCGACCAATGCTTTGGCAGCCTTCCCATTGATGGTGGCATCCACGTACATCAAACCTTTAAGGGTCTTTGGGGCACTCTGCATTGCACCAAGTAGGCGTAAAGAACCCATCTTTTCACCTTCGTCCGATTCACCTCCATCTTGACCATGTGTGGAGGAAACTAAGGCACTCAATGCCTTCCTCTTCGGACATTCACGTGCCCTATGCGATCCATCACAAATGAAGCACGTTACACGGGGCTTTGAGGCATTCCGATCCTCCTTCTCCTTCCCCTTATCCCGTGGCTTGAATGAGGAGCTGCCTTTATGACTTTTGGAACCCCCGACTTTTGGCATGGCCTCCATTATTCTTCTCTCCACCAAACTTTTTATCTCGAGGCCTTGGACTCTCCTTGTTCGTGGAGTAGTCAATAAAGCTTCGCGGTCGCAATGGCCGAAGATAAGTCTGAGCCGACACCACGTCGCTTCGAGCTCGGTTCCACGATTGGAGACCGTCCACGAACAAGAATAGGGCATCCTTGTCATTGCCTGGGACTTCAAGTGCCTGAAGGTGGAACTCCTTCACATAATCCCCATGCTACCCGTCTTCTTTAGCCGTCGTAGTCGCCCCTTTGCCTCCTCCTCGCATTTACGGGGAAGAATCGCATCTCGAACTCCTTTTGAAGTCTTCAAAGGTGTCAATCAGGCAAACCCCTCGTCGCACATCTCTACGCCTCCTTCTCCACCATAACATGGCGTTGTCTGGCCAAGTACATGGCAAAGAAGCCGGATCTTGGCCGTCGCATGGTCCGTTACGCCAAGAGCCTCGAAGTATTGTTCTAGCCCCCATAGTAAGTTCCCTCCACTTCCCCAGCGTTCCTAACACCATCAAGGTCTCGGGCTCGGGAACATCCACCCTCTTAGCCTCAATTACATGGGTGCTAGTTCCCACGGCCATAGCCCGCTACAAAGAGCTAGATCACCACCCATATCCTCAACTCTAAGCAAGACATTTGCGAGTTCTCTTTGACGAGATCTCTTACCTTCCTGCAAGTTCACTTTCAACCCATCAATCTCTCGCCTTAACCCACCATCTAGCTCGTTGAGTGACATCTTTACCGCCGCATGGATCTCCACATCCCTCGGCCTCCAAGCCATTGCAACGCTCCTCTAAGTTGTCTACTCGGTCAAATCTTCCCCCAAGTCGCCGCGCACTCCCAACTCGTGCCTCCAAGCTGAAAGTATGTCTTTGACTCGCTCGAGATTCCTTTCGATGGTTTACGTTTCCTCACGGCTACGTTCCATACGTGGAACATCAACGCTTGAGTAAATGGACCAACGTTCTTCATTATGCCAAGAGTAAGATTGCTTCAACCTAACGCTCCGATACCAACCGTCACGACCCAATTTCTCATATCATCAGGCGACACTTAGCTCGGTCCGTTTCACTAAGCACGCCTTTGAATCCGAAATGTAACTCCAAAGAGAATAGAAAGAGTTTGCAAAGAATGCTTTGTATTGCTCTAGAGAGAGTTTATGTTACAAATGCTAAGAATTCCCAAGGATTTCCAAGATTGTAAGGAATTTCCCAAGATGAATGCAAATGAAGACCAAGTGGTCTATTTATAGTGTGCTCAAGTCATAAGAGCATGCCACCACTAGAGTCTTCCTAGTCTAGAATGTACAAGGGAGTTCTAGATTTATGTACAATGTTCCACAAGGCTCTAGGACCTTCTAGCCAACTCTAGAAGTCTTCTAGGTTTGTCTAGCTCCTTCCGCACCTTCCGGATGTTCCGCAAGCTTCCAGAAATTTTCTACAACCTTTCCGAACCATCCTGCTCTAGAATATTCTGTGCCATTCTAGTACCTCATGTGCCAGAACATTCTTGTGGTCTCAAGTTTCGAGTTGAGTCCGTCCAACTCCAGCCCTTTCTAGACTTTTCTAGGCAACTCTAGAACTTTCCATGTGTCTAGATCCTTTAGGCAGCTATTATTTGGATTTTTAGGGGCAGTTTGGGCAGGACGTGACATTAAGCTCTCTTAACTTGAGGAGATGGTGAGCCAAATCTTAGTAGTGGAAGTTATCTTCTCCTCTGGATTCATTGAGAGCTAGTGAGGTATTTCTTTGAGTCACTATTGCTTCACGGTCATCCAACCTTGACTGTCTTCCAACGTGAGTCCTTGCTATCGTAATGTGTGCCTAGTATTTGTAGTTCATGACTGGAATACAATTATGTTTCCTAGTTTCTCTCAAGAAGTAGGGTGAATCCAAAATGATATGGGTTCAGAAACTTACTCTCAACCTCAAACTTTAAGCCCTATGATGGGCTTCAAAATGATAGAGTTCAACCTATTTCTAGAGATAGAACTTAGAGAAAAGTTAGGATAATTGGCTAAACGTGTGGATCCCATAAGTGTTCCATCTATTTATAGAACATTACATATACATGTGTCAGTTACATAATGTGTACACATATTTACACACCAGAGAGGTATAATTTGTATAAAGTACAAAATATTATTGGTCGAGGTTGATCCTAGCTCGATTTGAGTTATTTTGTCTTATGGCTCAATATACTTATAGGCTCAGGTTGATTACTGAGCTCGGTTTGGTCTATAGGTAGGATATTTCGGATGCTTTGCCTTCAAGCTTGGGTTGATGACTTTGGTTGAGCGGTTTGAATAGGTCGGGCACTAGGTCGGTCTATATGTCTAAACACTCTTCATTAAAAGATGAATGATTTTTATAGTATTACAAATACAAACATTACTTATAATAAGGTAGGATTGAAATCTAAAGGTTACAAGAGCTATCATTTGCATGCATATGCATATACAAGAGCTAGTAAATACACATTTTCAAAGAAACTTTAAAAACAAGTACAAAAAAGATGTAATTGTAGGAATTACTAACAATACTATAATAAATCTTAATAAAGTCTTAAAAGATACAAAAACAATGATAGGAGGAGACAACTTTCATATTCCTACCATTTATCAACATTTTACACAATATGTAGATAAAATAAGTTTAACAACACTAGATAGTGAAACCATTTATGTGTCAAAAGTAAGTAAACTTTGACTATATCAAACCTAACTTTTATGCAATAACATAAAAAGAAAAAAACTTGGTGAGAGACACAAAGTAGTAATAGAAATCATATTTATAAAACATTTCATTAAATATAGAGATAAAACCAAACTCTTTAATGAAATCTAAGAAGATAAAGCCTTAACATGTATTAGACAATTATTAAAAGTAGTAAGCTCATAAAATCCTCTAAATCCAAAAGTAAATAAATCTAAAATGGTTGTTACCATAAAACTAAGAGACTCTAATAAATTGATAAGAGTAAAACCTAAGATCGGAATGAGTCTGAGAAACAAATTTGAAAGTAATTACTACTACAAGAAAGGCCTTTTAAGTCAGATAGGTGAATTGATTTAAAACGAGGGGACTTAAAATTTAAAGTCAGCTCAACCCATGAACCGACTTTAAATTCTATATTTTTTAACATATTTTACACATTTTATGCTATCCTCACTACCTGTTTTTGATCACATAATAGCAAAAAAACCCACAAATATATTCAAAAGAGTTTTTCAATATCATCATATTCTTCTCCTCATTCTTCTTGTGATGTTATAATTTGAAGCATGTGTTCTTCCCATTTTTCTTGTAAATCCTCAAAAATTTGCATATCATAGCCGGATTTGTTCCAACCAAATAACTACATGTATTTAAATTCAAAATAAGAATGTAATATCATGAATTCACAAAAAATAACTTATATATGTTAAAAACGTATATTAGTAAAAGATATTACCACATCTTTAATTGGAATGTTGATATTTGAAGTGACTTTACTCATAAATTTCATAACAAAGTAACCACACAACTCCTTTATATTGTTATGGAACCTACAAAAAATAAGTGTATATGGCTTTCCATATTTGAAAATATTTATTATTCAATAGTAAATTCATTAAATTATTAATATTTGCTTGTACATATCATAACTTTGTCCCATATAAGCTTATGTGATTTTTTAAGAGTAATGCCCCTACTCTTGTTCCACAACTTCCATGTCTTATCAAAATTTAAAACAATTAGTTCTTTATTAAATATTACAAAGAACAGTAGAAGAACAATAGCTAACTATAACTCTTACATTTCAATAATTTCTTTTGTGTCTTTACTCAATTATATGGAAGCTGAGTCATAGTACCAAACATAATTTCCATACAGATCAAGGATTATCAACATCCAATGATCTTGGTCTTGTTTAATGTTTAGTGGCCAAGGGATTATCAACTATTGATTTCTCTTAAGTGTTAATTCTCTATCACATAATTGTTTAGCTTTGATGCTAACATCATGCTCTTGATATTGATTGGAAAATGATGAATTATAGAACATTGCTAAATATGATAGGTGATTAGCATGAAGTCAATAATAATATGCCCTATATAAAAGAAATATATAATATAAATAATTATATAATATAAATATAATTATAAGTTTTGCATAAATGAAAGTAATTTACTGATTGAGGATTCACC
Source organism: Hippophae rhamnoides (assembly GCA_033030585.1). Taxonomy (NCBI): domain Eukaryota; kingdom Viridiplantae; phylum Streptophyta; class Magnoliopsida; order Rosales; family Elaeagnaceae; genus Hippophae; species Hippophae rhamnoides. The sequence continues at coordinate 26,279,183 of CM065431.1, read as the reverse complement.
TTGTCCACACTTGAATTCTACTTAAATAAATCATTTGAAATTCAAATAGTTGCAATATGCACTCAATCGATATATATGTTTGCCCAATGTCTATGGTAGAAAATTCTAGGAAGTGGCACAGTTCATCCATCATTTATGCTAGTCTTTCTCACAACAATATTCATCAAAGAACCAAGATTTCTCCTAAAGTTCATAACATATTCATAATTATACTTTTTCCATGGCTTCTTCTTGAATGACTTAGTGTACGATGATTGTCCACTAGACATAGATTTTCCATGAAATACTTGCTTTGTATCTCTTAAATGTACCGCACTTACTAATTTTGGTATAATAGACTAAAGAAGAGGTGTTATATATGTTAGTAAAAATAAAATAATAATAATATAATATTAGTAAAATTTATCACAACTTGATTCGATGGCCAAGCCACATATTGTCCAATAGCTTCTTGGATTGTGGTAGCATCAAAAGGCACAGGTAGTGGACAATGATAGAGCAATGATTGATCAATTAATATTTTCCTATAATTTGGAAAATATTGATTATGAATCATTTGATCATCACTTAATTGTTGTACCATTCCAGTAGCAACATGGTCCATAGATTATGGATGTTTCAACAAAAAATTCATATTATGTAAAAACTTTAAGCATTATATATAATAACAATAAAAATAATAGACTATCTCTATAAGCTTTAAATCTGACAACAAATGATTCATCAAATAGAGAAGGACTCTCATGTCGGGTAGTTATTGGAAGGACATTCTCATCAAAACATTCATCATGTGATGGTTGGTAAAAATGCAAAGATTGCATTGGAGATATTGAACCACTACATGATTACATATGCACTCTTGGTATAAATGGAGGACTAATAGGATGGCTATATCCTATAGAGGATATAGGTGGGGCACTATGAGATTACCTATGTGGCATGACTGGCATGCCTGGCTAATCAGAGATACCTTGATTGTAGTATGGTGCCATGGCTGACATGTGTTGTGATTGATATTGTTTTAAAGTGGTAATCTCACTTAACACTGAGGCCTTAAAATAGTTTAATTCTTCTTCAATTTTACAGTAGTTGTCCTTACTAACCATCTGATTCCTTTGTTTTGAAATATTAAAAAACTCTATATAATCATCATATTAGCTTCCTCCCCTAACATGACAAGGGTGTTCACGTCCAAATGCATGATATATCACATATTTCCTTGGTTGTTCAGTTATTTCACCCTTGGCTATTTGTTCTTGAACCACTCTTTAGAAATAATAAAGCAAAAAAACATATCATACATTATTACATCAATATATAAAAATCATAAGGATTTTGTATCAAGTTAAATTACTAACAACTTATTGAGTTTTTCTTCTCCTTATTTAGTCATTGGTCTTGACTTATTTGTTTTGGGGGTCTTTGTTTCTATATATAATTTAGATCGAGTAGTCGGTCTACCTAATTCAGGTTCCTACATAAATTAAATAAATTTATTAACCATTACATCAACTTAAATTTGAGGAAAATAAATATAAAAATAATTATAAATTAACAACTTAATAATACCATTTTTTGTCTAACTTTAGGATTTGATGACCTCCCAGTATGGTTAGGAAGATTATTTTGCATTTGTATATTCAGATGTTCTTTCCTAATGATTTGAAATTCACTTGTATGTCTATAATCCATAAAGTCTTTCCATACTTAGGGTTCAATCTAGGGGTGTTCTTTAGGGATTTTGTATAGTTCTTATTCATTAAGTGGTTCCATGTATGGAAACAAATATTGCCAATTTGGAAGTTTTGTATTCCTTCCATTCCTTATTTGTAATCTTATAACACTTGTTCATTTAATTATCAGGGGCTTTAAAACGTTTCTATAAAAAAACACATTTTAGATGAGATATAATACAAAAAAGATATAATATATTTAATTAATTATAAAATAAAAGAGACTTACATAAATGGTTTTTCATATCTTAAACTTTTCAACATCATCAACCGTAGTTCAATCATTTATATTAATTGGTATGCACTTCACAAGGCTACCAATAGAAGATTTCAATTGTTATCCATTTTCTCCTAATGGATTACCAGCTACATCAAACCGAACGTGTACTTTATCATCTGGATTAAGTGGAGCATAAAGTATATTAGCCCAGCCCCTTCTTTTCAAATGCTACAATGGATCATTTGGATCCACAATCTCTGGTACCCTAGGATCTATGAAATATCTACAAACAATGATGAAATAGAAATTAATTGACAATTTTAAGTCCAAACATATAAACAAGAGTTATTAGAATAATATAGAACATACATTATGTTTAACTAGGTTGTTGATAATGTATATACATATATATTCCTTCACAATCACTTCGAGTCCATGATGAATAATCATCATCATTAAATAGATCATCATATACATTAGGTAATTTGTTTGAGAAATGACTAATATTGGATAATGTATTAAGAATGTCATCATCTTCTAAAGCATCACAATGTTAGAACTCTTTTTGTGGAGGCGTTAACACAAAAAACCATCTCGTGTCAATTTGATTGCTCACATAAAATACTTGTTTTACATGAAGTGTTATCGTGAAAGGATCATCAATGTGACTTATCTTGTATAAGTTTACAAGGATATGTAAATCCAAAATCATCTATTTTATATCCAATATTGATAACATCTTCCACCCAATCACACAAGAATACTATTTCATGGAAGAACTCATAATCAAGTTTCAAAATTTCTTGAATTATACCAAATATGTTCTATTAGAAAGTATAACATTACCATCTTTTGAACTAGTAAATTTCCTAGTTTATGCAACTATCTTCACACCACTATTCTGATTTACTCAAACTTTATCCCTTGTTTGAGTCGTAAACCTTGAACTATTAATTATGAAACTAGAATATGATTTGACTACATCAAATTTTGGACCATATGCAAGCCATTCTAAAGTTTTTGTAATTTTATGATTGGGTTTGTTGAGTTGCACTTGAATCTATGCATATAAAAACATGAAATGTGTTTTAAAAAGTTTTAAAATATTATATAGAAGTACTAATGAATTCTTGTATGTGACACTTACATGGTTGCAACACCAATTAATAAGCTCTCATTTATGTTCATCATACAACAATTTTTCTCCTTTTTTTATAACGAGGATCAATCTTCAGTAAATTTAAATGCATTATGTAATGTTATTCAAGATATATCAATTAGGTATCATTAATATTTAAATAAAAAATAAATTTATTTTAAATGAAAAGGTAGAACTTGTCATCACTTATCTATGTACGATTGTACTTCATTATTATTTACCAAAATGATTCGGTGTGTCTTTTCCCATCGATTGCGATCAATAAAAAATTTCCTACTTGCACCAAACATAGGGTTACCTATTTGGATCATGTGATGTTCTAAGAATAACTTGTTCATAGGATTCCCAAGTTCAGTGCAACCACTCAAGTATTCAGAACAAAACTCAATGGCCTCTTTAGCAATGTAATGTTCCACCATGCATCCTTTAGGATGATTTCTATAATTTACATATCCTTTAAGGACTTTCATGTATCTTTCAAAAGTATGCATTCACCTTAAGTAAGTAGGACCACACAAGTTAACCTCTTGAACTAAATGAACACACAAGTGAATCATTATATAAAAAAAGGAGGAAACTATTTTTCAAGTAGACACAAATTTTCCACAACATCTTTTTGTAAAAACTTTAACTCATCAATTGATATAGATTTCTTGCATATTGTATTGAAGAATGAAAAAAGACGAATTATTGATAATAGAATATGTTTTGGAAGAATTGATCTAATAGCAACTGGTAATAACTATTGCATTAAGATATAATAGTCATGTGATTTCAATCCACAAAGTTTCTTGTCCATGATAAACACAAAATTTCTTAAGTTAGATGAGTAACCATTAAGAATTTTCACACCTGCAAAATATTTACAAAACACATTCTTCTCTTTTATTGACATTGTATATGATGCTGGTGGCAAGTACATTCGACTCTTATCATTTTCCACCCTTTGTGCCAATTCAGGACGTATGCCTTGTTTCTTTAATTCCATCCTTCATTTTCCCATGTATATTAAGTAATGTACCAATCAAGCTCGCACATACATTTTTCTCAATATGTATGACATCTAAGATATGATGAATGTGTAGGTCTTCCAAATAAGGTAATTCCCAAAATATTGATTTTTTTATTCCAACAATCATGATCTACTGATTTAGTAACATTTTCCTTTTCACCCATTTTATTAGTTGATCTCTTTTGTTTCCCTGCATCAGTGAGTATTCTTTTTTCATCTTTCCATATTGTTTGAATGTCATACCATTCAATTTTCTTAATATCTCAACACCTTGCAAAGGTCTTGGTGTATGATCATGATCTTCTTCACCATCAAAAGGTTTCTTTTGGTATCTAAACTTGTGTCCAGATGGAAAAAATATTCTATGTCTTCTATAAGACATATTTTGGCTATGAATAAGATAAGTCATAGAAATTCCATCACTACAAATAGGGCATCTCATATAACCTTTTGTTGCATACCCAGACAAGTTCCTATAGGCAGAAAAATCATTAATTATCCATAAAAAGACCCTCCTCAAGTTAAAGTATTCTTCTTTATATGCATCGTAAACATTTACACCATCATTCCACAACCTCTTTACATCATCTATCAGAGGTTGTAAATATACATCAATATCAACTCTGGGTTGTTTTGGTCATGAGATCAATAATGTTAACACCAGGAATTTTCCTTTCTTACATAACTAGGGAAGAAGGTTTCATGTTACCATAATTACTGGCCAAAATCTATATCTACTACTAAAAGAACTGTGTGGATTAATTCCATCAATAACAATGACAAGACGAAGATTGTGCAGATCAGATGCAAATTGAGGGGATAAATTATCTACTACTTTCCAATTTGGAGAATCATAAGGATGATGTAGCATCAAATCATTAGATCAATTATCAGAATGCCAAGTCAATATCTTTGATGTCTCTTTACTTTTGAACAACCTTTGAGAGTGAGGAATCGGAGGAAAGTACCAAGAACCTTTGTGGGCACATTTTTCTTAGGTGCTGTCTCATTTGAAGCATGCTTCCATCTTGATTCTTTACACATCGAAAAATCATCTAATGTTTTAGATTCTTTTCTAAAAATAATGTAATCATTTAGACAAGCATGAATCTTATGATATTCCATGCCAAATCGACTAAGATATTTCTTCACTTCATACATTGAAGATGACAATTCATTACCCTCAGGAAACATATCTATTAGTACATTTAGTAATTTTGTAAATCCTTTGTAAAAAAAACCATTTTTTGCCTTCACATTGTACAAATTAACCAATCTTGACATTTTAGTGTATTTCTTGCACTCTAGATACAACAGTTTTTTGGCATCTTTTATAAGTTTTTTAAAGGTTTTGGGATCATCCTCATGTATTTCATCCTCAACAGCATGAAACATATTTTTTGTCCATACATTCTGATAAAATATAAATAATCTACTCACATTCTTATTATCTCTTAACCATGAGTATTATCAATATTTTCTCCATGATAATACCAACATTTATAACTCAAAAGAATACCACTACGGATAAGGTGATACTTAACCTCGTCGACATCATGAAATTTTCCATTTTTACATTTATCACATGGGCATCAAATCATACTAATTTCATTATTACTATTTTTACGAGCAAATTCCTAGAAACTTTCAATTCTTTAAATGTGGTCCTCCACAATTTTACACTTTGACATCCCATATTTGTCAATTTTTTATTAATGACATTCAGCATATTAAATATGTATCCAACTAATATATTTCAGATATTATTATATATAAATTCTCTAATTATTAGAATATCTATCAAAACATCATATAAAAATAAATACATAAAAATCAAACAATTAATGAACTCATAATAACATTAACAAATATATAATATATAATAATTTATATATATATATGTATATATATATATATATTCATATACATGTAAATAATTTTAAAAAAATTTAAGTTTAAAATAAATTAATATATATCCAAAACCTAAATACATAAAATTATTAAAATAAATAAATAAATAAAATACCTTTTCTTCTAAGATTGAATAAAAATACACAACCTACATAACATAAAAATTTATACACATAATATACATTAAAATAAAACAAATATGAATACTAAGTGTAAAATAATTCATAGAAATATCTACAAGAGTAAATGAAGTCACAAAATGAAGGAAATGAAGAAAAAAAGGTGTTTGGTAAGTGAGAAAGTGAAGGAAAATAAGTATAAATTTTTTGAGTATTATGCTAAAAAATATAGTGGATCTAGAAGGGAAATTGGTGAGGAAGAAAACCAACTAAACGTCACCGAAATTGGTGGTTGGAGGTGGCCAAAAAATGAGAAAGAGTAGGAGGTAGACGGTCAATTTTTCGGCCACCTACAACCACTAATTTTAGCACTGTTTAGTGGGTTTTCTTCCTCTCCAAATTATATTCCAGATCCCCTATTTTTTTGAGCGAAATACTCAAATTTTTATACCTATTTTCTCATTTACAAAATACCATTTTTTCTTCATTTCTTTCATTTTGTCACTTCATTTACTCTTGTATGTATTTCTATTAATTCTACGCACTTATTATTTACTTTGCATTATTTTATGTGTATAATTTTTTGTATTATGTATGTTATTATTTTTATTATGTAGGTTTTGTATAAGTATTTCATAATAAAATAAATTTATATATATATATATATATATATTTATGACTGTGATTTAAGGTTGGTGTTTAATTTATTTATTTATGTTAAAATGAAATGGGAAAGACATGATTCAACAATATGATGCTCATTAAAATATCTGTGATATGAAGTAGTGTAGTTATTTTAAAAAAATCTTAATAATCACAAAATTATTATATAAATTTATATGTCATTGAATACATGTTCTTAAGTAGAATAAAAAATGAGTAAAATATGTAAATTCACTTCAATCTGTGAATCGAATTTAAATTTTAAGTCTTTCTATTTAAAGTCAATTCAACGAACCAACTTTAACCGATTTTAAATTGATTTATAGTCTATTTTTAACCGATTTTAAAGCCCATTTTTGTAGTAGTGGGTGTGTAGTTTACTTAAGAGAGAAATACATGCTAGGTTAGATTCAATTGATCATGTAATTGGTTGGTAATTATTATAAGGAAAGTTTAGTGATTCACATGCTTAGAAAAATAGGGGATTAAGTTTTCTAGGTTCCTTTCTCATATATCTTCGTAGTGGTTGAAGCTTTGATTTGATAATTAGTTGTCATTTATTTTTCAGTTTTTATAATGTACCATTTTCCAAATAATATTCATAATAATTATATTGGTACTCAACTATATGTTACACAACTCCTTGTGGGATAGATATCTATACTTAGGTACATTATATTACTCACACGACTTATATACTTGCAGTTAGCATGTCAATATTTTGGAGCCGTTGTGTGGGAGTTTAGCACTTGTAACAAATACCAATAACAATTATCATTATACTAGTTTGAGCCTTTTAATTTTTGTTTTAGGGTTTCTATTGTATGCCCAAGTTGACAGGTGAAAATCTTGTTCCTTTTGATCCAAAAATAGAGAGAATCTTCATTTTCTTATAAAGGGAACGGTTAGCACAAGATCAATAAGGGGTTATGATAGAATAAGGGGATCAACGACCTATAGTTGTCCCCAAACCTTTAAAGCATATTTCAGTCACACAAGTAGATGGGGCCTAATCATCTATTAATAGATCAAGAATCAATACTAACAATTTCAAACTCAAACCAGGTGTCACTCAGATGTTGTAGGCAATTCACCTTCATTTGTTTTCTTTCTCCCTAAGAGACAAAGCTAAGGCTTGATTATAGTCACTACCTGCTGGGTTAATCACTATATGGGATCAATTGGTTCAGAAATTCTTAGCAAATTACTTCCACCTTCAATGATAGCTAAGTTCAAAAATAGAGGTGAAACAACAATATGACAACATGAGCCTTAGCATCCTTTCAATTTGAAGAAAAAATTTATTACTTATGTTAAATATAAACTTCATATAAATATTGTAAAAAAAGTAATTTCCACACCTTTATCACATATTATTTCTATACATCCACTTTTTATTTTGTCTTAGAAGCCCATCTAGTTGTGAAAATCATGCTATTAATCAATAAATTTCATTATTTACAATATTTAGCCCAAAAATAACATTTTTATGTTTTACTTTTCTACTTCTAAAAATATTTTATATTCAAATTTAGCCTATAAAATTAATTTTTTACAAAAATATTTTCCTACTAACTTTATCTTCATTTTTCTATAATTTATGCATTAATCACTTTATTAGTTTTTCATCTTTTAATCCATTTTTATATTATTGTTTATAGTTTTTTAATAATATATTTTGGAATATGGTTTACTATATAAACTTCTATTCATATAGATTGAAATATGTAATTTAAAATTTTAATTTACTTATATATTTTAAATTTTAAATATTTAATATGTTTTTCATTGTTAAATTTATATATAATAAAATAACAAATTTTGGCCCCCTAATCATTGCAATGTTGGTTACTCCGTGCTTAGAAACAACATCACAACTTTTCAACAATTTGGAGAGGAACCATTTTATGAAGCTTGGGAACATTATAAAGAGTTGTTAAGAAGATGCTCACACCATGGTCTTCCTACTTTGTTGCAAGTACAAACATTCTATAATGAATTAATGGGGAAACCAAGGACAAAAATTGATGCTACAGTTACGAGAACTTTAATGAGTAAAATTGAAGAGGAGGCTATTGTAACACTTGATGAGATGGAATCAAACTATTTATCATGGCAAGTGGAGAGGCTCAACCCAAAGAGAGTGGTTGGAGCAATAGATGTAGACACTATAGCGGCATTGTAAGCTCAAACAAATGTCTTGCTATTAGGTTTAACGAAGAAGTTGGATGGTGGTAGTGTGGGGGTAAATATGGTACAAGGTCTATTCATGGTGCGTGATTATTACAATGGGCCTCATTCTATGGAGGCATATGGGAAACTTCGTGAAGTAAACTCTATCAACAATCAAAATTGCCAAGCAAACCCGTACTCTAACACATACAATCCAAAAAGGAGAAACCATCCAAATTTCTCGCATTACTAGGTTTTCAAAAACCAAAACAGCCGTAAGCCTAGGAAAAGAACCCCCAGTGAGGATAACACAATGTTTTAATGGGAATGGTGAAAGATTTCATCCATTCAATAAATACAAAAGGGGATTGCATAGAATTCACTCATTTGGCTTCTATCCAAAATTTGGAAATCCAAATAGGGAAACTAGCTCAAACCTTTAGTCAAAATCCTCAAGATAACCTTCTAAGCAACACAAAAGTAAACCTAAAAATAGAGCGGAAGGAGTATTGTAAAGCAACAATTTTGAGGAGTGAAAAAACTTAAGAAGAAAAGTAGGAAGCTAAAAGGATGAGTTGCTCATTAGATCAATCCCAAACATTTTGACACCTACCATAGGGCTTTAATTTTGAGGTCAAGCTTAAGTTTCTAACCCCGTATTCTTTAGGATTAACCTCAAGTGTTGAGAGAAGCTTGGAAAATTTGATATTTTATGTTCAAAAACTACACCCTAAACTCTCTAAAATATTTCACACATAAAACATGGTAGGGACTCATGCTGGAAGGCGTTCAAAGTTGGCTAAAAAAAAGCCAAGGCGAGTAAGAAGGATGCTTCACTAATCCTTGAGGAGATCAGAATGAGAGATGACCTTTACCATAAAGAAATGCCTCGTCAACTTCTAGAGAAAAGAAAGGAACTCAAGGAAGCTAGAAAAGAGAATAGGACACTATGGTCCTAATTAAGGAGAAAGACCGTGGATGATCAAGCAACCGACCTAGCTAACAAAACATAGTAGGTCAAGCTCAGGCCTAGCCACACCAGATAGAGCAAGAAGATGAAAGGAACCCCAATTCTAGCTCGATGAGACCCAATAATGAACAATGGATTCAGGATTGGAAAATTTGGGAGGTATGATTTCAAGGGCTAGAGGAGGCCAACAAGAAGCAATTGTGTATCTTCCCTTTTTTCCACGAGATAGAGAATGATGAGCTGCTAATCAAGTTTAACTTATTCTCCCCATTGTAAAAATCACCCCTTAAATCCCTTAAAATCACAAACTTCTCTCTCTCTCTCTCTAGTTCTTAGTTTTTTAGTTTTAAAGTTCTTCTCTTTTTGAGAAGAACTAGTTATGATTTTACATATTTCTAGTTTTGGATTCAGTAAACAAAAATGAAAATCTGTTTCGAGGTTTTCCAACAACAGAATTATGATCAAAGTTTTGTATAGATTCTTTTGAGATATAATTTTAAAATAAATTCTTTATATTTATTTTTTATGTCTTATTTTTATATGTCATGTTTAATTTTTCTGTGATTAAATTTAACATGGTTGTATGTCTGTAAATATGATATAATAATAACGTTGTTATGCTTGCGAAATATTAAATAGGTAAAAGATATCTATAAAATAATTTGATTTTTTTCAATATTTTATATTAAGAATGTTAGAGAGAAATATATTATTTTTCATTACAAACTTAAATCTAAAAATTAGATTTTAAAGTTTAATTATCTGGTATGATTTAGAGTAGTGCTCTTTTATTTGTTGGCACAATCACCTAGCAGTTAGAGTGAAGCTCTCTTTCAAAAGTTTTTTTAAGAACTATTATTCGAAAATATATTGACAACATATTTTCAATAATGGTTTTAAAACTTGAAAGATAGTACTGAGATAATTAAATTCTTAGGTTTAATTTGGACACCTTGAATAAAGTTTAAAATGTCAAACCCCACCAAATGTGGCATTTAAATGGTTAATTTTCATAATCTCTTAGAAAAAAGAATAATTTAATTAACTAAATTAATTATCGACCCCACATATAGATGTTAATTAATTTGTTTAATTAATAAACAATATCTTACCTTACAAAAGGTGGTATTCATATAAAAAAAGAGATTCAATTTTTATATATTTATATCTTTAATAATCTAAATAATATGAGCAAGCATAATTAACTTAATTATTATATTCATAAATACTTCACTATTATGAATGATAAAAAATTGCATTATTGTTTATTGAATCCATATCTATGTTTATTTTTTTATGTTATTAGATTAGAAAAGTCAAATCAAAATATCGTGATAGGATGTTTAGGATTTAATTTCATTTTTAAGAGTTTGAATAATAAATTAAAAATCACATATATTCCTTCATTAGATCGACCTTGGGAGTATACTTGTCATTTTCTATAAAATGATTCATGTACTTGCAAAAGTTTTACAAATATAAAACCAAACTATCTGCAAGATCAGTATTGCTAACCCGATGCTGGTCTTGTCATCATCAACCACCCTCTATGATGGTGCTCAGAAATGGTTTAACAACTTGGCACCCTAATCTATAACCTAATTTCGTTAGTTTTCCAAGATATTCATCATGAACTTTGCCTGCAACAAGCCTTTGAGAAAAGAATCACACCACCTTTTCTCTATTATTAAGGAAGGAAGAGTATCCACTGGGGAATACATGAAAGGATTTAGGGAGGAAAAATTAGAAATCTTTGATTGTCCTAGCTACATTGCCATAGAGGCTTTTAGATGAGGTCTCTTGAAGAATTATGATCTATTTGGGGAATTAATCAAGACACTGCCTAGTACTCTTGATAAAGCTTATGGAAGGCAAGGAAGTTCGTCAATTTGGAGAGAGAACTCTGGAAGGTAAAAATCCAGCATGCTAATCACAAGAGGATGAAAGATAAGGAAAAGAGAAGGATAAGCCCAAACAGGGCACAACAAAACAACAAAAGAAAGCATTTTCACTAAATAATAGAGGACCCATACCATGGTCAAGAAATAGAGGACCTTGGGGGAGGTCACTCTCTCTTATTAGAGGGCCCCATTTGAGAGTAAACCTAGCTCAGGCCATACAAAGGATGTAGGAAGAACCCAACATCAGGTGGCCACAAAAGATGAAATCTCCACTTAGGGACACATCTAAACGATGTGCCTTCCATAAGGATGTGAGCCATAAAATGAGGGATTTCCAATACTTGAAAAAGGAGATGGAAGAATTGTTAGCAAGGGAATACTTGAAGGACCTTATCATGGGAAGTGGAGATCAGAAAAATTAACAAAACAAGGGAGAGATGCCCAAAGAAACAAATTCGTTAGACAGTATAAGGGAGCACCATAAGGAGACCAATATAAAAACTATACACACCATGCACAGAGGGCTTAGGATCTATAGAGTCTCAAATAACTCACGCAAAAGGTTTACTAGAGAATTACGCAACACTCCCTATATATACACCTTAGACAAAAGAAGGCCTATTGTAGAAATTATTTTCAATGAAAAGGACGAGATCTCGACCCATCATGAGAACCCCTTAGTGATCATTTTAAGGATTGGATCTTTTATGAGTGCTCAAAAAGCACTAAAATTACCATGATTTTATGCACATTACTTGATTAAAAATATATATTTATATCTTTTATCATATATTTATATAATTTGTCTTTTTCGGAATCACGGGTATTTTTATTGTTTTTCAGGTATTTTCGCTTAAAAACGTCACTTAAAGACTCAAAAAGGAATACTGGAACCAATACATCACAAATATATTAATAAATAAATGGGGAAAGGTCAACAAATATGGAAATATTGGACAAAATGGGTCGAAAAGGTCAAAAATGTCAAAAAGGAGAAAATCGCGCTCGGAGCATACGCCCGCCGCGCGCAACGTGACGTTTACGCCGCGCGCGTGATGCACGCGCCTTCCTCCAGATCCGCGGCCGCCACACGGCGAACTATCCGTTCACGCGCGGCTGGGCATACGGCATCGCTGCTTCTGCGTGCGCCCCAGTACTGCCACTCATGCGCGCCGACGCCATTTTGCCCCATTTTTCACGTGCGGCCGCCCCATGACGTCATGCGATGTCATCGATGAACCTCACCATTTGCACTACGCATTTTCACAATTTTTAACATTTTTTTCACCCATTTTCTCTCCCGTCCTCACCTATAAATACCCTTTCTCTTCACTTTATACCACACTAAAAACACACTTCTCTCTTCTTTCTTTCTCTCCATTTCTTAGTTTTTAGTTTTTTAGTTTTCTTATGTTTTAGTTAGTTTTTCCTTAGTTTTAGAGTCCTTCCCTTTTTGGCAAGAACTAGTTATGATTTTGTAATTTATTAGCTTTTTGATTCAATAAATGGGAGTGCAAATTCCGTTTGGAGGTTTTCCAATACGGGAATAGCATCAAAGTAATCTTGTGGGATTTTATTTTCTTTGCGGTTATTTTTTATGCTTTATTCTTACATGTTATATTTAATTTGTCTGTGATTAAATTTAAGCTCTTTGGCTATTTGTAAACATGATTTAATAATAACGTTGTTATGCATGCGAAATATTAAATATGTGAAAATCTGTAAAATGAATTGATTTTATTTTTATGCAAGATTTTATATTAAGAATGTTAGAGAGAAATATATTATTTTTCATTATAAACTTAAATGCGAAAATTAGATTTTAAGGTTTAGTTATCGATGCGATTTAGAGTAGTGCTCTTTTATTTGTTGGTACAATCGCTAGATAGTTAGAGTGAAGCTCTATTTCAAAAGTTTTTATAAGAATTATTATACGAAAATGTATTGACAACACGTTTTTGTTAGTGGTTTTAAAACTTGAAAGTTAGTACTCGGATAACTAAATTCTTAGGTTTAATTTGGACACCTTGAATAAAGTTTAAATCGTCTAACCCCTTAAAGGTATTCATACAAAAAGGGAGAATCGATAAATATCAATTCATATTTTTAATAACCTAGATAATATGAGCAAGCATAATTAACTTAGTTATTATTTCCATAAATACTACTTTATTTATAAAGATAAAAATTTGCATAAATGTTTATTCAATCTATCTTTATTTTTATGTAAGTAGATTAAAACACAAAAAACCCCAAAATATTGTGACAGGATGTTTAGGATTTAACTTCGCTTTTAAAAGTTTGAATAATAAATTAAAAACCACATACATTCCTTCCTTAGATCGGACCTTGGGAGTATACTTATCATTTTCTTCGAAATGATTCTTTGCGAGAGTTTTATAAATATAAAATCAAAGTATTCGCAGGATCGGCGATGCCGGTTTTCGTTCATCAAGTTTTTGGCACCGTTGCCGGGGATGGCATCAAAGTTTTTGCAATCCCGATTCTGCTCATCAAGTTTTTGGCGCCGTTGCCGGGGAGGGAATAGCGTTTTTAATTTATTTTTCAAAATTTTAAAAATATTTTTGTGTTGTAAATAATTATGATTTTTTTTGTTTTTGTAAAAAAATAAAAAAAAAAAACATTTAATCAAATTTCAAATTTCATAAGAAATAATAAAAAAAAATTAAAAAAAATTTGTAGCGTGAATAGTACAATAATTTAGAAATTTGAAATTTGAAGTAAAACGTTTTTACCGTTAATGAATAGTAAAAATAAAAAAAAAATAAAAGAAAATTTAAATAAAAATTGTAGCATGAATAATAAAATAATTTAGAAATTTAAAAATTGAATTAAAAAAAAATTTACCGTTCATGAATAGTAAAAAAATATTAAAAAAAAAACACATTTCAAAAATTTTAAGTTAAAAAATAAAACAAATAAATAAATAAATAAAAATAAAGACAAAATAAAAAATAAAAAAAAACCAAAATTTTAATTTTTTGAGTTTAATTTTTACTATTTTTTTATTTATTTTAAATCATAATTTTATTTTTTTTATTTTCTTTTACCTTTTTCAATTTTATTTTATTTTATTATTTTATTATTTTTCTTTCTTTAGCTATTTTTTTTCTTCTTGATTTTTATTTAACTTACTTAACTTAGTTTTTTTACTAACTTAATTAACTTAGATTGTTTTTAACATTAACTTAGGTTTTTACTTAAATTTTCATTAACTTAATTAACTTAGTTTTTTTTTACTAACAACTTAATTAACTTAGATTTTTTACTTCACTTAACTTAATTAACTTTTTTTTTCACTTAACTTAATTAACTTAGATTTTTTACTTCAACTTAGCTTAATTAACTTTTTTTTACTAACTTAATTAACTTAGATTTTTTAACTTAACTTAATTAACTTAGATTTTTAATTCACTTAACTTAATTAACCTTTTCTTTAAACTTAATTAACTTAGATTTTAATTAACTTAAATTTTTATTTAACTTAACTTAATAACATGAAAAGTAAAGATCTAAGAGAGTTAAATACAGGAGACTAGTTCTTGGAAGCCTTTGTCAGCTTAGTCTTTCACAGGGAGCGTTGATGCAATACGGAGGATAGTTTTTAGGAGCCTTTGCTTGCACCATTCTTTCCGAGAGCACTATTAGTTATCATCGATTATGTTATTTTTTCTTAAAAAACAAAAAACATAAATTGAAACTACCTCCAAAATTTTAAAGTTTTAATTATAATCTAAGGAGTTAGTTGCTTTGTTTAATCTAGGTGCAATTGTGTTTTTATGCCTTAATTATTTGATTTGTACCTAGATGTGGGTTATCTAAAACTCAAAGTATGCCTCTAGTTTTAAATGCAGAAAGAAATGCGAAAATCAATAGGCATTTGAAAAAGTATAGGTAGACAACCTTGTCTTACCTAAAGGTTTGATTGACTTTCAATGATGAGGGGACATTGAGTTTACTTAAAATGCAATCCCCAGTTACGTCTTGCTAAGGCGTTAAACTATTTGGATGGAGGCAACCCACGTCATTTTAGGTAATTTTCTTTTATTTCTTTTATTTACTTAATTATTTCATTTTAATTACATGTGAATAATTTTTAAATTGTTAAAACTAAAAATATTTGTTGAGATGTTAGAAGTTCACATCGATTTGTCTGTATATACTTTAATGATGAATATGATGGATGCACTGCATTTTCCATTACTACTTGCACATTCTCGGGAAATAGGTAATCTTTCTTCTCTTTTCTCTTTATCTTTAATTTACTGATTGTTACATTGAGGACAATGTAAGTTCTAGGTTGGGGTGGTGAAAAGTTACCCATGCTTAATTAAAAAAAAAGTTTTAACAATTTAAAAATAAAAAAAATAAAATATACTTTTTCATTTTTTGTGTGTTTAGTTTTATTTCTATTTTGTGTGATTTAGTAATTTTTTGAAAAAAACATTTCTCACAAAAATTATCATTTCTTTAAATCAAATTTAAGTAAATAGTTAAGTCTCTTGTACTGTTAGATTAATTTTTGAAAACATATCATGAAATATTTTGTAATTATTTTTTATAATTAGTTAGTTTTTGTCATAACTAGTATTTCTTGATAAGATGTAGAAATTCTATTAAACTCAAAATCGGTGTTTATGAATTTTTTTTAGTGGAGACTACCTTTGTGAGATATAATTTGAGCCTAATTTCCTTTATTCAGAATGAAATATATATTTTTTCTACTCCAAACACATTTCTTATTTCTTCAAATTTTTAGATGATCTCTATAGGTATTAGCATTGAATGTATGATTTTTTTCATCTTAATAGAGTATCATATATTTTTTATTATTTTTGCTTAGATTAAATGATTTGATTAGAAATTGATAGTATATGCTTATATCTCGTTCATGCATGTATTGCTTTACAAAAAAAGACATATACGGGGTTACTAAACCAAGATCAAACAGAAAAGCCACAAAATTAACCAACTACCAAAATCCAAAAAAAAATGTACAATCTGTACATGGGTTGACTTCTCTAAAATACATATATTGAGAAATATCTTGAGAAAAAAATATTGAGATAAAGAATATATAGTATAATCTACATACTATAACCATGCATTGCCTACAAAGTTGTGAGTAAAAGTTAATTACAAAAGAAAGATAAAGGAAATAATTCCCTAAAAAGTCATTGCACTCTCTTCATTTGTAAAAAACATATATCTTGAAATTCTTTCTTAATGATTTTGATTTATGCATGAAAATAATTTTTATATATGATATCTTTATAATTTATACATTTGATTCCTTTCATGAGATCAATGTTAAAATAACACTTTGAGCCTTTATTCTTTATACATATGCGAACATATTAGTTCATTTCTATACATCAACTCTTTCGCATATAAAATAGTATGAGTGTTTGAACCCATAGGATTCAGTGTTTCGAGAGTATTGACTTGTGAGGAATAGAGTCGGCGAATTCGATTCATGAATCGAAATTGGGTGAAATTAAATTGATACATTTTTGACATGAAATATGAAAATGATTTTCGACTAATTATTATAATAAAATCATGATTGTTTAAAGAGATTAAAATAACTTATGTTTGAGATTTTAATTATGATCTTAAAAGAGATTAAAAAAGTATGAGACATTTTTGTGATATGTTGTTTTCTTTTATTCTTAAATTAATTTTTGATTTTGTTGTAATTTTAGTTTTTGATTTGATTGATTTTATTTTTACATTTAGTTCAATGTTTTTGGGTATCATTACTGAAAACCCACACGAGACTCAAACTCGTCCACTAGGGCACCCTAGGGGTTTAAAGGCTTGTTGCATAGGCTAAATACAACCGTGTCAATCCACGGAAGTGATTTAGGATAATTTAATTTTTAGTTTTTATCGCTTCTCTTGCTAAGGGACTAGAAGGCGGATTGAGGAGTTGTGATGAGTGCTTTCAAAAAAGCACTAAAATTACCATGATTTTATGCACATTAATTGATTAAATATATATATATATATTTATATGTTTTATCATATATTTATATTAATTTGTCTTTTTCGGAATCACGGGTATTTTTATTGTTTTTCGGGTATTTTTGCTTAAAAACGTCCACTTAAAGACTCCAAAGGAATACTAGAAGCAATACATCACAAATATATTAATAAATAAATGGGGAAAGGTCAACAAATATGGAAAAATTGGACAAAATGGGTGAAAGGTCAAAAATGTCAAAAAGAGAAAATCGCGCCGGAGCGACCCGCGCGCGGCGCGACATGGCCCACGTCCGTGCAGATGCGCGCGCCTTCCTCCAGGATCCGCGTGCGCCGCGAACGCTATCATCGTTCACGCGAGCGCTTGCTGTTGTTCTGGCGACGCGCGTGTGCGCCCCAACGCCTTCTGACGCCTTGCCGATGCCATTTCGCCCCATTTTTCACGTGCAGCCGCCCCCATGACGTCATGCTGATGTCATCAATGAACTCACCATTTTCACTACGCGTTTTCACCATTTTTTAACATTTTTTCACCTACTTTTTCTATCCATCCTCACCTATAAATACCCCCCTTCTCTTCACTTCATACCACACCTAAAAACACACTTCTCTCTTCTTTCTTTCTCTCCATTTCTTAGTTTTTAGTTTTTTTTAGTTTTTCTTATGTTTTAGTTAGTTTTCCTTAGTTTTAGAGTTCTTCCCTTTTCGGGAAGAACTAATTATGATTTTGTAATTTATTAGCTTTTTGATTCAATAAATGGGAGTGCAAATTCCGTTTGGAGGTTTTCCAGCTACGGGAATAGCATCAAAGTACTGTAAGGATTTTATTTTCTTTGCAGTTATTTTTTATGCTTTATTCTTACATGTTATATTTAATTTGTCTGTGATTAAATTTAACTGTGCTGGCTGTTTGTAAACATGATATAATAATAACGTTGTTATGCTTGCGTAATATTAAATAGGTGAAAATCTCTAAAATGAATTGATTTTATTTTTATGCAAGATTTTATATTAAGAATGTTAGAAAGAAATATATTATTTTTCATTACAAACTTAAATCTGAAAATTAGATTTTAAGGTTTAGTTATCCGGTCTGATTTAGAGTAGTGCTATTTTATATGTTGGTATAATCGCCCGGTAGTTAGAGTGAAGCTCTATTTCAAAAGTTTTTATAAGAATTATTATCTGAAAATGTATTGACAACACGTTTTCAGTAGTGGTTTTAAAACTTGAAAGTTAGTACTCGGATAACTAAATTCTTAGGTTTAATTTGGACACCTTGAATAAAGTTTAAACTGTCAACTCACCAAGGTGGCATTTAAATGGTTCATTTTCAATCTCTTAGAACAAGGAATTAATTTAATTAACCAAATTAGTTATCAACCCCACCCATAGGTGTTAATTGATTTGTTTAGTTAACAAAGACTGTCTAACCCCACCAAAGGTGGTATTCATACAAAAAAGGGAGAATCAATAAATATCAATTCATATTTTTAATAACCTAGATAATATGAGCAAGCATAATTAACTTAGTTATTATATTCATAAATACTCCACTATTTATAAAAGATAAATTTTGCATAAATGTTTATTGAATCTATGTTTATTTTTATGTAAGTAGATTAAAACACAAAAAAACCCAAAATATCGTGACATGATGTTTAGGATTTAATTTCGTTTTTAAAAGTTTGAATAATAAATTAAAAACCACATACATTCCTTCCTTAGATCGACCTTGGGAGTATACTTATCATTTTCTACGAAATGATTCGTGCACTTGCGAGAGTTTTATAAATATAAAATCAAAGTATTGGCAGGATTGGTGATGCCGATTTTCGTTCATCAAGTTTTTGGCGCCGTTGCCGGGGATGGCATCAAAGTTTTTGCAATCCCGATTCTGCTCATCAATCTTGTGACGTTTGTAGACTAATGATCGATACAAGGAGTTTGGTTGATCTCATTTTCCTGACCACCGCCAGTGCTTTAGGAGTAAAAGACCTTGACATTGTCAAGATAGAGCTCTCTCTCATGGGATCCAACAACAATACTACCTATGCCAAAGGAATGGTTGTGCTGCCTATTATGGCAAAATGAGTGATAATAATGACCAATTTTGTAATCATCGATGCCCTAACTCACAACAATGCCATCATGGGAAGACCTTGGATATATAAAATGAGAGCAGTTCCATCCACCCTCCATCAGGTAATCAAATTTCCCATTGACAAGGGCCTAAAAGAGATCAAGGGAGACTAGGAGAAGGCCAAAAGCTACTATAACACTACTATGAAAGAAATTTCCCCCAAGTAGTAATTACCGAGAGGTCTCCCTCAATAGACCAAAAAGAAAAGGCTTGATGATCTTAATCAACCTAAATAGTATAAGAGACATGCCAATGGAATTTGAAGGTGAGAGCCACCCCTTAAAATTGGGGGGAGGGGGGACTTAACGATGGAACTGGAAGAACAACTCTCACAATTCCTAAGATCTAACACAGATGTCTTTGCATACACCCCTATTGATATGCCTAGGATTGATCTAGAAGTCATTCCATACTGATTAAATGTCAATCTATAGGCTAGACCCATTCAGTATCAAAAAAGAAAATTCCCAAGAGAAAATAATAAGATAATTAAGCACCATCTAGAAGCCCTTAAAGAAGCTGGGGTCATAAGAGAAGTATACTCTTCATGGCTGTCAAATGTGGTCCTGGTCAAGAAATCATGTGGGTCATCTTGTATGTGTGTGGGCTTCATAGATTTAAATGAAGCATGTCTCAAGGATTGCTTCCCATCCCAAGCATTGATCAGCTAGTAGATGCCTCTATTGAATTTGGACTGATAATTTTTCTGGATGCATACTCTAAGTACCACCAATTTAGAATGCACCCTCAAGATAAGGAGAAAACATGAAATGCATATTTGGTGTTATGATGGGAAAATTCCTAAGGTACCTTGTGTTTTCTTGAGGGATTGAGGTCAACCCATATAAAATATAGGCCCTCATTAATATGAAGCCATCTTCCCACCTTAAAGGAATCTAATAACTAAATGACAGGATAGTAGCACTGAATAGGTTCATCTCTAGGTGCACTGATAAATGTATGCCTTTCATCAAAATGTTAAGAAAGGACATATTAGTCTTTTGGGACGAGAGCTTCAATAGAGCTTTTGAAGAAATCAAGAAGTATCTAAGCAATCCCTGTCTTAGGTAGCCCTCACCTAGGTGAGGTTCTATACTTGTATTTGGCTGCAACCTCCTATACATGCAGTACTGTAATTTGGCCTAAAGAGTTAAGATTAAGCACCATGTCTACTATGTAAACTAGGTTCTGATAGATGCCCAAAGCAGGTATCCAACAATTGACAAATTAGCATTCGCTCTCAAAGTTAGTGTGCGAAAGCTTAGGCATTATTGTGGCTCATACACTTCTCACCCACTCAAAATTGTACTGGCAAGGCCAAATGTAGCAGGAAGGCTAGCATAGATTATCATAGAGTTGGGAGAATAGAATATTAAATACATGGCTAGAATAGCCATCAAAAGGCAAGCGGTGGCTGAGTTTGTGGTTTAGTTCAAAGAGAGGCCAAAAGTCATCAACAAGAAGTAAAAGAGGGTGTTTAAGGTAGATCAAAAAGTGACCCTAATTTGGTAGATATTTGTTGATGGAGTACACAACTTTAATACTACAGGACTAGGGGTATTCATAATAAACCATACCAATAATTTATTTGAGTACATAGTAAGACTTGATTTTCAAGAAACTAATAATGTGTTAGAATATGAGGTGGCTATATTTGGGGATATAACCTCAAAGAAACTGGGAGGATATTTGGTCACATTACATAGCTATTCAAAGCTATTGGTCAACCTAAATTTTAGGGACATTTGATGCTAGAGATGGATAGATGAAGGGGTACTTATAGAGATTAAAGAAGGAATGCTTCATATCGATGCTTTAGAAACTTTGGCATCGGTACGAGAGACCAAGCATAATTGAGAGGTGATGGTGAAAATCCTTGCAGAGGCATAATTAGAGGAGGTCAAAAGAGGGTGTGTGTGTGTGGATGCCCTCACTATCCCATGGCTCACCCCAATCCATAACTTCCTACAAATAGCAATTCCATAAAAGAAATCGGAGCCAACGAAGGATAGTATATGATAGAATCATGGAGACTGTATGGGAAAACCATACTTAGTCTAGGGATTTTACGCATAGCCAAGGAAGGGTTTGAAAGGTTGATGTATAAAGCACATGAGAGAGACTACAACTCACATTCAGAAGGGAGAAGGTTATCACAATGGATTATGAGATAAGGCTATTATTGGTCCACTATATTGGCGGATTGCACAAAATATACCTAGATATGTAATAAATGCCAAAGGTTTTCCCCCTTATCACACACTCCCCCAAATGTCATGAAGGGGGTGGTGAATCCTTCAAATGAGGTCTTGACATAGTAG
The DNA here is from genome assembly GCA_033030585.1 of Hippophae rhamnoides. NCBI lineage: Eukaryota > Viridiplantae > Streptophyta > Magnoliopsida > Rosales > Elaeagnaceae > Hippophae > Hippophae rhamnoides. Next base: position 26,256,853 of record CM065431.1, on the reverse strand, counting down.
GACCCATACCCATAGGAAAGGGTCAAAAGAAGATTCTACTTATGGCTACTGATACTTTTCAAAATGGATCAAAGTAGAACCTCTAGGTAGAATATGGAAGGAAAAGGTGATTTAGTTTATATGGAAGTCCATAATATTCTTTTTCAACCTACCTAGAAATCTGGTCACGAATAATGGGAGGCAATTTGTAGGATAAGTATCAAAGAATTTTCCCTTAAGTACAACATTAAGATGTTCTACTCCACACCATATTATCCTTAAGCCAATGGTTAGGTATAATCTTCCAATAAATTAATCATTAGCCTATTAAAGAAAAGGCTAGAAAATGCAAAAGGGAGATGGGGGAAGAGCTACCTAACACATTATAGGCCGTCAGGACTACCCCTTGGGGAAGCACTAATGAGACCCTTTTTTCCTAGTTTACGAGACTGAAGTTGTGATACCAACTGAAGTCATAATACCCAATACCAGGTCAATTTTAACAAAAGAAAAAAACAAGGTAAGTAAAGCAATTAAACTTACCCTCGTAGAGGAAAAAAGGAATTAAGCTCTAAGAAGGATGATCGAGAAAAAGATGAGGGTATCAGATTATTACAATAGGACTGTGCATTTCAAAACATTTTCTAGGGGAGATTGGGCCCTTAGAAGGGCTTTCCCTAACAAGAGAGAGTGGATGGGTTGGGAAAATGGGCGCTAATTGGTAATAACCATACCAAATAATTAAAACAATGCTAGGAGAGGCTTATCTATTAAAAATCATTGAAGGAATTGAGAAGGGTATAAGCTGGAATGCCACACTGGAAGAAATATGACTTTTAATGTAATAATTTTCCATTTTCATGTAATACCTGCACAAGCATATTAATGGAATTACATCCCCATACAAATGGTTCTTTTTATTGAAGGTCTTTACCATCTCTACATTACGGGTTGATCACTTTGATTAAGAACTAGGTAGAGCACCGTGAAATATGCAAGTCATGAGTTGTCCACCTTAGTCAGGAACTGGGTCGACACTCTAACATTGAAGGGAAAGATGAGCGCCTCAGTCAGAAACTAGGTAAAGTTACATCTATACATCATAGGCTGATCACCTCGGTTAAGAACCAAGTAGAGCACCTTGACACATGCAATTCATAAGTTGTTCACCTCGGTCAGGAATTAGGTCAAAACTCTAACATTAAAGATAGAGATGAGTGCCTCGATCAGGAACTAGGTAAAGCTCCATCTCTACATTATGGGATAATAACCTCGATCAAGAACCAGGTAGAGTTACCTAACATATGCAAGTCATGAGTTGACACTCTAACATTAAAGTCAGAGATGAACACTTAGGTTAGGAATTAGATAAAGCTCCATCTCTATATCACTGGTTGATTACCTTATTCAAGAACCAAGTAGAGTGCCCTAACACATACAAGTCACTAGTTTTCCACCTCGATTAGGAACTAGGTTGACATTGACATTAAAGGAATAGATGAGCACTGATAAGAGCTAAATTATTGCATTTTGTTATGATTTAAATGTTGATATTTGTGTGAAAATTGTGTTTATTTGATTATTTAATCCACAAATGTCATTTCATGGGTATTACGTGTTTAAAGTGCAATTTCAGGTAAAATCATGATTTTGGAGAAGTTTGGGACAAAGTACAATGATCAGGATTGAATGAAAATAAAAAGAAAACAAAGTTTCAAAATTTAGAAATCCCGTCGCGGGCTAGAATATTCTCGCCACCACAAAAAATCTTATCCAGAGCACGGCGAAATTCTTCCCGAGAGTACAGATTTTGGCCAAGTGAATCTCGCCACCGACGAAAATCTTCCTGAGAGCACAAATTTTGGCAAACTCATCTCGCCGTTGGCCAAATACATCTAGCCTCCGGGCACATTAATTTGGCCGCCAGCCAAAATCAGGAAAACAAAAATTTTATTTTCTAGAAATCTCGCCGCGGTGAGAATAATGTCGCCGCCGGCGAGTTTCGTCCGAAAACACATTTTTTATGTTGTTTTGTTCCAAAATTGCCCCTGAAAACCCTAGATCTATGTATACATTATGATGGAGAAAGAGGGGGATGGTAGAGAGAGCAAATCTGAGTTATATTTGGAGGAGAAATGGAAATTTTGGAGAGAAAGGTTAGAGAAGCTTGAAGGATCATCACCATTGTTGCTACCAAGTCTTCATCTTCAAGAGTTTTTGATCTCTTCCACTTAGCTTTTATTTTCTGCATTTTATTTAGATTTGTTATTCATGGATTCAATTGAAATAATGTTTATTCTTATTTCCGTAATGAACTAATTCATTTTTGCTAAGGCTACGATGTAGTTAAATCATGAAAATCTGATTTCTTGTGTTAGCATTATATGAATTCATTGTTTTAAAGTTGAGTATTTATTTCCATGCTTAATGCTTTTAAATTTTTGATCAAGATTTAGATGATTTGTTGCATTATATTGAGACCGAGAGGAGATGTGTAATGAATGCTTCTTGTGATAAATACCGTATGTTGAATGCGAGTTTGACACCTAATGCATGATGTATGTGGTTATTCTAGAAATTCCATAAGTCGTAATGTGCTTATTTGTGATTAAATCTTCATAGAAATATAGTTGGTTTTCATAGATAATTAATTCTAATATAACTCGAGAGAAAGTATTAGATAAGTTTGGGTTTTTCAACCATCACTTATAACTTTGATTTTCATATAATCATTTGTGAACAACATTAAATTTTGTTATTTGCATTAATTTTAAGTTAATTTACTTCTTAAACAAATTCAAAAATCCGGTTTTCAAATAAAATTAGGATTAGTCAATTTCGGTATTTAGTAACGCCATTCCTTGTGGGTTCGATATCCGTACTTTTGTACACTTTATTACTTGAACGATTCGTACACTAACGAAATTACACATCAGCGCCTGGGTCAAGAACCATTCTCGGAGATTATAAGTAAGTCTTGTTCCTTAATAAAAGAAATAAGAATAAAATACATAACATTCAAGCATTGCAAATATAGGCCTTCAGGAATATTTTCATTATTTGAAATTACGAATTTTTGATAAAATTATTTATACAAATGTCGACCCCACCAAGGGTCCATAATTCTTCAAAACATTTGACACAAGGCCAGTGTCTAGGTCAACGGTCTCTTCCACTAAAGGCAAAAACTCGGCCTGAATCTCAATAACTTTCTTTGGTGCATAGGTTATCGCATCAATATAAGTTAACCTCAGCACAAGCATTGCTCACTCCAACTCTTCAATAACCTCCATTACCTTAATGAACACTCTCTCGGATTGCCTAATATAGAAGCTCACCCAATAGGACTTCCTATCTATAAGCTTGGCCACTTTATACAAGGTCCTTTTTTTTAGATTGATTTTGGCATAACTTCTTTTACAATAAGCGAGCTCACCCTTTCTCTCTTCAAGGAGATTTATCTTAGCCTCAAGTTTTACCACCTTGGTTTTTAACATGTCAACCTTTCTTTTAAGCCGGTTATTTTCCACTCTCAAAGCTCAAACTAAATGTCTATTTGATCGATTAGAATCTATGAAGTTAGACCATAAAAGATGGAAGAATTAAAGCATGAATCAAATAACTTCCTTTGATCCCCTTTTATAATAAATGATATTGAGAAAAAAAGGTAAAAGACACATATTTCCATAAAAACTGGGTAGGTCAACATCATAAATACATAATAATTCAAATAGATTAACTTTTCTTTAATGAGTAAAATTGGTTTTATTTAAAAAAATTTGATTTAAAAAATTGTGAGCTCGCGTTCACACAAACAGATATGGCGTCGAGCTCGAAACCTAAAAAGACCAACTCTTAACAATTATTGATCCTCATCCCCTTCATCTACACATGTTGCCTTGGGCTTGTCCTCACCCCCACTTGACCAAGATTCCTTCTCTTCTCCCCCCTCTCTGGAAGGAGTGTTCATGTATGATGGAGTGATCAGGATATTTATAATATGATAATAATACTCACCTAAGTCTTTTTTCTTGGCCTTTGTCTTGAAGGACTCCATAGCCAACTCATACCCCCTTTCTAGGCTCGAATCGAGCTATTTGACAAGGATGTCAACCTCAACCTTTTCCTTGTGGGATTCTTTAACTGCATCCTCAGCTTTCTTTTTCTCTTTCTCAATCTCTTCTTTGGCTCATCTTCTAGCCCTCTCAAGCTTGGTAACACACTTATCATAGGCATTTAGCTCAGTGACGACCCTTTTTAGTTTTTCCTTCTTATAGATGGCCTCCCCCTCCTACTTATTTACTCTAGAAAATAATGCAACATACCAAGATATGGTCAACTTAGGTGAATTTTTCTCTTCTTTCATCTCGTTCTTCAAATGCCTCATATCGTGAGTCCTATTGAAATTATAAAGCAGCACTGACTAAAACAAAAGAAAAGTATGAGGCCAAATGAATATGTCATATGCTAAAGCTTTGCAAAATTATTATCATAAATATATGCAGGGTGTGCGGTAGCATACTTGATACAATTGGCAACGGGTAACCTTGTCAGAGTTCTCATTTTCATAGAGCGCCTCTAGTTGCTTCTAGAAGGATTTAGTAGGAATCTGGCTTAGATAATAATCAAGATGCTCTAGATCCAAGCCCTGATTTAACATAATCCCATCTACACCGATCATGAAATCGTTTAGAATTTTCTTTCCCTTCCTTTCAACCCGGTTCGAGTCTCCACGCTCTTTAGAGCTCGAGTAGGGAGGTGGAGTTCCAAGTTCCTCTTGTAGTGAGGCTTGGGGAATGCAGACGTTCAATGGCTCTAGGCTGAGTGTAGGATCCTCCATGGATGCTTTCTTCTTATTTTTTAGAGACATAAGGGTGACCTTCTCTTCTAGAGTACTTTCTCTTCTTCTTACCCTTTGACGAGCCCCTTCTAGAAACATGAGGTAAGCCTTTATAGGAACTCACCCCAGTAGAAGTCATCTTACTTTACAGATGAGCCAAAATCTGGGCAGTAGTAGGCTTCATGAGATCAATGAAACAAAAAAAAAAGGCATGGTTATTTTAATCATGATATGCCAAATAAAAAAAACAATAAAGAGAGCCCAAGCCCAGTTTACCATTATCATTAACCACTTCAAATCAACCCCTAAAGTCCGTAGGAAGGGTTCAACATTTAAGAGGAGCTTGGAGTTTTTGAATGATCTTAAGGGGGGCTCCACCGCACAGTGCCTCATCAATCTGCACATGAGAAAATGTGGGGTGTTTAATAAGTGCCTCTATGGGGCTTTCTCACAAAGATAGTTTTGGATATCAACCAAATATTACTTCACATCAAGACTCAAGGTCATGATTAAAGAACCCATATTCCTTATCATTACCTTAGTGTCATTCCAAATACTCCTTATTAATCTAGTCTCAGAAGTGGAAGACTCCCAGCGGCTTGAGACATAGAAAAAATATTCTTTCCAATTTTTCTCATTCTCTAGAAGAGACACATTCATACCTGAGCCTACTTCATAGACATATATACCTTTCTTGTATTTGTAGGGTTCTATTTAAGGACGTACACCTCGTTAAACTTAGGCATCTCTAAATCCACCTTGAGTTCTTGGCATATGAATGTCAGGCAGAGTAGATACCTCCACCCATTAGGCATAAACTGTCCTGGTGTGAGCTGAGTCCTAACTAAAAATCTCCTTATGAGAGGGTATAGGGGGAACCTCACTCCCAAATACAATGCCTTCTCTTGAAATATGGTCCACCTAGATAGAGGCTAGTCACTATCACTGGCTCCCTCTGGAGGAATCATTATCTTAACAGATGAGGAGATATTATAGGTTTTGCATAACCTTTCTACATCCTCAGGCACTAGCCCATTATTCTTAACAACAACCGACCAACCCTTGGTGTGACCTGTTGGTTCCCCAGATCCCTTGTTTCTCATCTTTTTCATCCACGTCCAGGCCATGAATATTTGAGGTTGGGGAATGCTTAACTTAATTATTAGAGTGGCCTGAGGAAGAGTGGTTAAGGTAGAGGATGGAGGTATTGATTGACTCATTTCGTTGGAAGAGCCTCATCTAGAAGATCCTAAATCATCATTAGCATTGGAATAATGAGGGCTCTCCTAGGAGCCTTAGCGTGAGACTGAGGTTTATTCTCTACGCATGATCTTTAAAAAACACAAAATATAAAAGCAATGAGTAAGAAGTGAGGATGAGAAGACCCAGGATTGAGTTTGAAAATAAAAGGAAGTGATTCTTTAAAAACTGACCTAAAAAGCACGTATAAAAGCATTAGAATCTTGAGATTTATGCTCTAAAAACCCGAACAAACAAGAATATGGTTCAAGCCGAATTCTTACCATTGAACTGAAAAACCTTTGATAACCCGAGCTGACATGACAGAGCATTTTTCTTTACTATTTGTTTGTTATGTAGGAAATGATGATAAGTCTTAGCCCTGGCACCTATTTATATAAAGGCACCCATGTTCTCTCTCCAATCGAATGACACGAGGTATAATTTTGAGGGGTATTAAACAGTTTTGTAAGGATTCTTTTGAGGTATAATTTTAAAATAAATTATTTACAGTTATTTTCTATGTTTTATTATTATATCTTATGTTTAATTTGTCTGTGATTAAATTTAACATGGCTGGCTGTTTGTAAATATGATATAATAATAACATTGTTATGCTTGCAAAATATTAAATACGTAAAACATTTCTGTAAAATAAATTGATTTTGTTTTTATTCAAGATTTATTATTAAGAATGTTAGAGAGAAATATATTATTTTTTATTACAAACTTAAATCTAAAAATTAGATTTTAAGGTTTAATTATCCTTTCTGATTTAGAGTAGTGTTCTTTTATTTATTGGTATAATGGCCCGGTAGTTAGAGTGAATCTCTATTTCAAAAGTTTTCATAAGAACTATTATTCGAAAATGTATTAACAACATATTTTCAGTAATGGTTTTAAAACTTGAAAGCTAGTACTCTGATAATTAAATTATTAGGTTTAATTTGGACACCTTGAATAAAGTTTATAATGTCTAACACACCAAAGGTGGAATTTAAATGATTCATTCTCAATACAAGAATTAATTTAATTAACAAATTAATTATCGACCCTACTTATAGGTATTAATTGATTTGATTAAGTAACAAAAAATATCTAACCCCACCAAAGGTAGTATTCGTATAAAAAAGAGAGAATAAATAAATATCAATTTATATCTTTAATAACCTAAATAATATGAGCAAAACATAATTAACTTAATTATTATATCCTCAAATACTCCACTGTTATAAATAATAAAAATTTACATAATTGTTTATTGAATCCATATCTATGTTTATTTTTTTTATGTTATTAGATTAGGAAGCAAAAAAAAACCAAAATATCGTGATAGAATGTTTAGAATTTAATTTCGTTTTCAAAAGTTTGAATAATAAATTAAAAAGCACATATATTCCTTCTTTAGATTGACTTTGGGAGTATACTTGTCATTTTTTATAAAATGATTCGTGCACTTGTGAGTGTTTTACAAATATAAAACCAAAGTATTTGTAAGATCAGTAATGTTGATCTTGCTCATCACACACCATATAGTAAGTAACTTAATTACACTCTCACGTTAATTAGATTGCATACTACTCATTAAGTTGATCAATTATAGATCACACATATAAGAATCATACATCTCTACCTAGAAGCTATGCATGTTATTTAATCAAAACAAACAATTAAATAATTCTTTCAAATATTTTTGATTGCCTCTATAGATCAATTATTGGCCAAATTAATTAATAGCATAAAAATCAAATTAAATGATATAATTGAACGCAATAACAATTGTGGTAAAATATTAATTATCAAATGTAGAAAATTGGGTTCATAAGACCCTTAGATTAACAAATTAGCTATACATAATTATGTTCTTAAAGATTAGGTTTTTCTTAAAGAAAGACAATATAATTGATAAAGAAAGGAGAAGAAGAAGAAGATATACACTCAATTTATTAATTTGTAGCACTCAATTTATTGATTTGTAGGACTAATCTTCTCTTGAATCCTTCAAAAAGTTGTCTCCTTTAATCTCCCCTTGAATTTTTCTCTTCTTTGGAGTTACTAGGGTCTATAATCTTAATCGTATCTTCATGTGACCTCCTTATGGTGCTTTAAATAGGCAGAAATTAATCCTCATTAGATTAGGTATCATATTACTTTGATCCAAAGACTAAGATTTAAAGTTGAGATTTAATTTTGTGATGATGTGTTTTGCTCCTCATCACTCAATCGATTGGTTCATTTATTTTTTCGATCGATGTAGTAATAAAAATTCGATCAGTCATGTTCCTAGTAGATTAATTCTATATTTATCCTCATTTTTGCCTATTTTTTATCTATTTGACATTTTTCATCTACATTGACATAATTAAACACAAATTATGTTTTTTCATGTTATTTTAATACATAGTAAGTTAAATAAATAGCTAAATAAATCTACTTTTGTAGAGTTAACAATGGGGCACATTTTTGTAGATGTGGGACACGTTTTTTTGTTTTTTTGTTGAAGCAGGTAACTCATTTTTATTGATGTTGGAAATACATTTTTTGTTATATGGGAACTTATTTTGTTTAAGTTGGACACATTTTTTGTTGTTTCAAGTTGGGAATTTTTTGTTAATGTGAGGCACCCATTTTTGTTGAGATATGGGCTGCATATGTTCACTCAGTACTTAGTGACCATGGGACTCTTCAGGAAATACTTAGATACTTTTGTAAACTTTTCAGGAGTTGGATGATAGACCAGGAAAACTCAGCCCCAGTTACCAAAGATGATCACGTCATCACCCCAATATGTGGATCCAAGAAAGTTTCGAAAAGCACCCAATGGAACGAGCAATGGGAAAGGTATGATCAAATGTGGGTGGTGCAAGATGGTAGATGGACTATGGCATAATCGAAAATGATCGATCTACTGGTCAATTGGTTAGTTGGCCTTTGGAGCCCACTATCCCCAACTCCCTTCTGGTCTAAGCATGCAATCAGAGTACATAAGGAGGTTAGGTGTAGTTGCAGATTTTTCATGACTTTTGTAGCTGATAACTTGGTTTTTAATGGCATAAAAAAATCTTGAGACCATGAGGTTTCTAAGTATGTTCATTTCTTGAATCCAACTTCTTGATTGTGAGATACGAGTGGTCAAATTTGCAAGGGTCAACTGTCACTTCAAATTAGGGATTTGTGGAGTATACTAGTAAGCTAATTGCTTGGTCAGTCTAACAGCTAGTCGGAAGATGAGCTATTGAAAGCCTCACAGCTTAATGACTTCAAAATCGATCTTGGATCTCCAAGAGTTGGTCTAAATCATGGTGAATCGAGTAAATTTGTGTTGTATATTCCTGGGGTTGTTTTTGCTTACTAGAATTGAAGATTTGTAGCCACTTCTCTACTAGCAGGTAGAGGTCCACGCAAGATATAGTCCAAATTTTGGTGGTAAGTAACTTATACTCATGAGGTAGTTCCCTTACTTGGAAAACTTTCTGTTGGAAAAAGATGAAATTTAATAAAAAATTAATTGTTGGAAAATGTATCTTGTCCCATATGGATTTTTTACATTATTTTAAAGAGGTATAAATAGTGAAGAGTTGGCTATTGGGATTGGGCTCCAAGGGGGACCCACTTTTGTGGAAGGGGAGATGACCTAGGCAAATGTGATACACACACGCGCGCGCGCACGCCGTCGTCCGTCTGACTGACCGGCCGTGCCGTGCCGAGTTCGAGTGCGTGTATGTGAGGTGAAGTGGTATTTTATTTTTTTTATCAAAAATATTACCGTTAAATGGCCGTTTGTATTCTTTATTTAGAAAAAGAGCGGTTGCTCGTATTTATTCGGCCGTTACTCTCTTAATTCCCAAACATTATTGTTTTATCATAATTACCACACGGTTTCTAAAACCTATAAAAGGAGGGCTTTGACACAACAATCTCAACAAAAAATTCTCACAACAAACAATTCTCTCTGCAACTCTAAGTTATTTTAGTTTTTCGAGCAACAAAATTTTCGGGTGTAGCATTTCGGTCTTCATCAGTGTAGTGAAGTTCCGAGACATAGAAAAAAGATTCTGGGTTGTTTTATCCTGGGGACGACGGGGCTGTGTTTTCTTGCACAAATTTGGACAGAGCCGCGAAACGTCTTAAAGAGAGCGACCTAGTCCGCGACTCAACCCAAGCAGTTCATACCAGTTTTTTTGGTAATATTGTTTCAGTACTGTTATTAACAAACTTGTTTCAACAATTTTAAGACGTATTCAATCTGCCATGTCTACTGAAATGTTAACTGCTGATCTAAACAAACCATTCCGTTTTGAGGGACTACACTTTAAAAGATGGAGACAAAAAATATTATTTTTCTTAACCATGAAAAAAGTCGTTTCTGCCCTTACTACTGAAAAACCAATACAGTCTACTCCTCCTACTGAAGATGCAACTAAGGATTTAGACACCATGATGCAAAATGATTTTCTGTGCAAAAATTATATTCTTAATGGTTTAGCTGATGATTTGTATGATTATTATAACTCTGATAAGTCTTCTAAGGAAATTTGGGAAGCACTTCAAAAGAAGTACGACACTGAAGAAGCTAGAACTAAGAAGTATGCTGTCAGTGGGTACATGAAGTTTCAAATGATTTACGGAAAATCAATTGAAGCTCAATCACACGAACTTTAGAAGATAGCACACGAAATAACTTCTAAAGGTATGACTTTAGATGAACAATTTCAAGTAGCTATTATTATAGATAAATTACCCCCTGCTTGGAATGATTTTAAGAATTACACTTAGGCATAAAACTAAGGAATTTTCTATAGAAAGTCTTATAACCCGGTTAATAATAGAAGAAGAAGCTCGAAAACAAGACCAAAGAGATGAAATACTCGTAGTCTCAAATAACAGTACCAATAAGAAACCCTCATCTACAATTTTGAAACCTAAAGGTAGAAATATGAAAACTCAGAATCGTAATAATAATGAGAACCGCAACCACCAAAATAGAAATAGAAACTAACCTCCCCAGAATGGACCTCAACCCCTTAAGGAATAACACATTCATGTGTTATAGTTGTAACAGACCTGGTCACTTGGATAGAAACTGCTAGAACAGGAATCGTCCTACCCCATAGGCGAACCTTATCGAAGATCAACTTATTGCTATGATATCTAAAGTTAATTTTGTTGGTGGATCCGAGGGGTGGTGGGTGGACACCGGTGCTTCTCGCCATGTCTGCTATGATCGAGACATGTTCAAGTCCTATTTTGATTCTGAGGATAAGAAAGTGCTGCTGGGCAACTCCCACTCCACTAAATTTGCTGGTACTGGTGAGGTGGTATTGAAGTTTACCTCTGGAAAGACTGTCATTTTAAAGGATGTCTTGCATACTCTAGAGATGAGAAAGAACTTAGTTTCAGGCTATTTTCTTAACAAAGCTGGGTTTACTCAAACTATAAGGGCTGATTTATATACTATAACTAAAAATAATATATTTGTTGGGAAAGGGTACGCCACTGATGGCATGTTTAAATTAAACGTTGAAATAAATAAAACCTCTTCTTCTGCTTACATGTTGAGTTCTTTTAATATTTGGCATGCTAGACTTTGTCATGTTAATAAACACATAATCAAGAACATGAGTAGCTTAGAACTAATTCCTAAACTATCTTTAAATTATTTTGAAAAATGTGATTTTTGTAGTCAAGCTAAAATAACCAAAACTTCACATAAATCAGTAGTTAGAGAATCTGAACCTTTAGAATTAATTCATTCTGATATATGTGAACTTGATGGAAATTTAACAAGAAATTGAAAACGTTATTTTATAACTTTTATAGATGACTGTTCAGATTACACTTATGTATATCTAATGAAAAATAAAAGTGAAGCATTTGACATGTTTAAAATATTTATGACTGAGATTGAAAATCAACTTAATAGGAAAATAAAAAGGTTTCGAAGTGAAACAGGCACCGGATATGATTCTAATATCTTCAATGATTTTTATAAAACTCATGGAATCATTCATGAAAAAACTACACCTTATTCTCCTGAAATGAATGGCAAAGCTGAAAGAAAAAATAGAACTTTTACTGAATTAGTTGTTGCAATTTTATTAAACTCTAGTGCTGCTACCCATTGGTGGGGAGAAATTTTATTAACTGTTTGTTATGTGCTAAATAGAGTGCCTAAATCTACAAATAAAATTTCACCATATGAAATTTTGAAAAATAAGAAACCTAATTTAACTTATTTTAAAACTTGGGGTTGTTTAGCCTATGTTAGGATCCCTGATCCTAAAAGAAATAAACTTGCTAGTAGAGCATATGAATGTGTGAATTATGATACACTGTGAATAGTAAAGCTTATAAATTCTATGACTTAAAAGATTAGGTAGTTATAGAATCAAATGATGCTGACTTCTATGAACATAGGTTTCCCTTTAAATTTAAAAATAGTGGGGGCTCATCTTCTAGTAGTTTACCTATAACTAGAACTAGTGAACAAACTGAAGGATTAAACACTGAAATTAGAAGAAGTAAACGAGCTTGAACCCTTAAGGATTTTGGGTCTGATTTTTATGCTTATACCTTAGAGGAAGAAGTAGCTAGTTGCTATATTAACCGTCATGATAAAAAAGTGAGAACCAAAAGGTAGTGTTGTCACACCCTTAAGCAATGGATGATAGCTGTCATCTCTTTTTCTTGTATCATTTAGCAACATTCGGTGTCATTAAGTTTACGGCTTTCATAAGCTATCAGATGCCCTTCCTGCATCAATACTCTACCAATGGAAAAGTTTGAAGCATCTATATGCAGCTCGTACATCTTGGATGGTCTAGTAGGCAAAGCACTGGTTCTCCACTAATGCCCTTCTTCAATTCTTCGGATGAGGCTTGACATTCACTTGTCCATTTCCAAGACTTGTTCTTTTTGAGCAGGTCAGTTAGTGGGGCTGCTCTCGCTGAGTAGGACTTGATAAACCTTCTGTAATAGTTCCCAAGTTGAAGAAAAGACCTTAACTCAGGGACCTTGGTAGGAGTTCCCATTCTTGGATGGTTTTCACCTTGGTTCCATCCATCATAAGCTTCCCATCCTTTATTCTATGCCCCAAGAACATCACCTCATCTTGGGCAATGGAACATTTCTCCTTCTTGACATATAGTTCATTTTCCCTCAGGACCTCGAACACCTTCTTCAAGTGCTCAAGATGTTCTTCCAAAGTTTGACTATATATCACAATGTCGTCAAGATACACTACCACAAACCGATGAGGTAGGGATGTAAAATCTTGTTCATAAGAGTACACATAAGGTGGTAGGTGCATTAGTGAGACCAAATGGCATGACAAGGAACTCATTGCCATCATACTCTATCCCACATATGGTCTTGGGTTCATCCCCTTTGGCTATGCGTACCTTGTAGTATCCCGACCGCAAGTCCAATTTCGAAAAGTATCTTGTGTTCCCCAATTGATCAAACAAGTCAATAATGAGTGGGATAGGATACTTGTTCTTTATCGTGATCTTATTTAGAGCACTATAGTCAATGCATATTCATAGCGAGTCATCGTTCTTCTTTTGAAAGAGCACCGGGGAACCAAATAGGGCTTTAGAGGGCCTTATGAAGTCAGCATCCAGCAATTCATCGAGTTGCTTTCGTAGTTCTGCCAACTCTAAGTTTCCCATTTGATAAGGGCTCATTGCTGATGACATTGTGCCGGGTTCCAACTCAATTTCATGGTCCACCTCTTTCCTTGGAGGTAACCATTTGGGCAACGCCTTAGGCATAACATCATGGAACTTACTTACACTTCTGTCAGCAAGCTTGGCTTTGGTGACGCCTCCTCATTGTCGTACTCTTTTAAGATGGCCAAGTAACTATCTTCGTCCCTTTTCAATGCCTTCTTGAATTGAAGTGCTAAGAGATCTTGGGTAGTAGGTCTGGTAGTCCTCTCCATCGATACCACACGAGCCTTTAATCCATCCATGATGCACATAGAGTTTGAGCATGGCACAAGGAAAGCTCTAACCTGGTCCAAGAACTCTATGCCAAATAATACCGAGAAGTCATCCATAGGTGCCACTGATATGTCCACTTGGCCAATCCAAGCACCAAGAGCAACCTTACCTCTATGAGAAACTCCTTGGAGATGTAGTGCTACCGAGTTAACTACTTTGAGAGATCCTTCTCCGTTGACAACCTTAAGGCCGAGTCTCTTTGCTTCCTCTAGTGAAACAAAGTTATGAGATGCACCTGTGTCAACAAAGCTTTGGAGACCTTCCTATTGATGGTTGCATCTACGAACATCTAGCCCTTGGGGGTCTTTGGGGTGCTTTGCAATGAATCAGGTAGCCGCAAAGAACCCATCTTTGCACCTTCATCTATCTCGCCTCTATCCTGGTAATGAGTGGAAGCAACTAAGGCACTCAATGCCTTTCTTTTTGGACATTCACGTGCCCAATACGATCCATCACATATAAAGCATGTCACACGGGGCTTCGAGGCACCACAATCCTCCCTTTCCTTCCCCTTATCTCATGATTTAAATGAGGAGCCTTCTTTGTTATTTTTGTGGCCCTAACTTTTGGCATGGCCTTCTCCACTCTTTCCTCCACCAAACATTCTATTTGTGGCCTTTGAGCTCTTTTTTTTGTGGAGTAGTCAATAAGGCTCTCTACAACCGCAATGGCCGAAGATAAGTCTTGGGCACCATATCGCTTGAGTTCTAGGTTAGCCCATGACTGAAGACCATCCATGAATAAGAATAGGGTATCCTTGTCTAATGTGTTAGGGACTTCTAGTAGTAAGATTGTGAATTCCTTCACATAGTCCCTTATGCTACCTGTTTGCTTTAATATTCACAATCGGCCCCTTGCCTCATCTTTAGTATTTATAGGGAAGAATTGGCTTTTGAACTCCCTTTTGAAATCATCAAAAGTTTCAATTGTGCATACCCCTCATTGCACATCACCATGCCTCTGTCTCCACCATAGCATAGCAGTGTCAGATAAGTACATGGCAGCAGTTTGGATCTTGTTGTCATGATCCGTTATGCCAGTAGCCTCAAAATATTGTTCAAGCCCCCATAGGAAGTTCTCAACTTCCCTAGAATTCCTAGCACCATTGAAGGTTTTTGGCTTAGGAACATCCATGTTCTTGTCCTCAATGATGGTGGTTGTGCTAGTTCCCAAGGCCATAGCCCGCTTGCAAAGAGCTAGGTCACCACCCATATCCTCCATTCTAAGCAACACATTAGCAATTTCTCTTTGGACAAGATCCCTTACCTTGGAAAGTTTGGCCTTCAACCCATCAATGTCTTGCCTTAACCCATCATCTAGCTCGTTGAGGGACATCTTGACTGCTACATGGATCTTCACATCCTCGGCCTCCAAGCCATTGTAACTTTCCTCCAAGTCGTTGTAACGTTCCTCCAAGTTTTCCACCCGGTCGAACAGCTCCCCTAAGTTTTATTTTGCACTATCAACACATTCTTCTAAGCTAGAAACCATATCTTTCGACTTGGCTCAAGACTCCTTTAGTGGCTTCTAAACTTCCTCATGCTCATGTTCCATTGGGGGAACATCCACACTTGGTGTAGCTGGGGCAATGTTCTTCATTATGCCAAGGATAGTAATGCTTCAACCTAAAGCTCTAATACTAACTATCACGAACTTAAATTTCAAATAGCAATCGTGCGGCACTTAGCATGGTCCATTGCACTAAGCTTTCCTTTCAATCCGAATGAAAGACTCTAAAGAGACTAGAAAGAGACTTAGAGATTTAGAGGATTCAAGAGCAAAGCAAGAACAAAAGAGATTTTGTAAAGAATGCCTTGTATTGCTCTTAGAGAGGTTATCTTACAATTTCCCAAGGATTTCAAGGTTTCCAAGGATTTCCAAGGATGATTACAAATGAAAACCAATAGGTCTATTTATAGTATGACACCAAGCTTAAGACTATGCCACAAGTTTCTAGATCCTTCTATGTCTAGAATGTACAAGAATATCTTACATTGTTCTAGTTCTATCTACAATGTGCCACAAGGTTCTAGGACCTTCTAGTTAAGTTTAGCCAACTCTAGAGTCTTCTAAGATTGTGTAGTTCCTTCATGCAAGTTCCAGGATGTTCAGGAAGCTTCTAGAGACTTCTACATCCTTCATGAACCATCCAACATATTCTAGAATATTTCAGCACCTTCTAGCATACTCTGGAACATTCTAGAGCCTTCAAGGCTTGAGTTGAGTCCATTCAACTCTAGCTCCCTCTAGACATCTCTAGGCCACTCTAGAACTTTCACATGTAGTAACTTGTAGAAAAGTCTAGATACTTTAGGCAACCACCATTTCTTTCAATTTTAAGGGATAATTTGAATGGGACGTAACACTATGCTCAACATATGGGTTCATGTACACTTATGCCTCTTCTTTAAAAATAGGTCTCCATACATTGAGCAAAGAACTGGTAATATGTATCTCATAAATGCACCTTGAGGCAATGGCTTTGTCCAATAATAGTGAAGGCATTCTTCACAATTAGAAATGGTATAGTAAAGTATTGGATGGGACCACTAGTTAGATGTACAATATCACTAAATGATTATACTAACATGTTTACATACTAACCAACAATAGCTCTTAATCACTTGGAAGAGTGTATTCAAGAGTATGTAAGGTGGTTAATTTGATTCAATTGTAAATGCAACGTGATTGCTTATACCTTTGTATTTTTGGTAGCCATAAGTATGCTCTATGAAAAAGACTTTCCTCTATGAATCTATATTTTAAGCGTGTGAAGGCATTTTAATCTATCGATTAAAATATGAGATCAATGATGGTTAGCCTCATCCATTGGATAAATGTATGACATGTGTAGGTTATAAGGTGCCTACTAGATCATTTAAGTTCAAGGTACAAGATAGTCATGGGTAACAAATCTTAAAATTGATCCACTATACATAGAGGGGTAAAATTAACATTCAACACTATTGGTAGATGGAGTTATAAATAGGACTCACAGAAGGAGTATAATTAGGGACTTTATGTTCCTTAAATAGTCCCAATAGGTTTGTATTAAATAATTCGGATCATATGCATTAATAATTTCCAGATAAATTATTATTTAGGACTTTTAAACGATTAAATTAATATTGAGGGGAAAATAGTAAAAAAATGTGCACCGGAGAAAATAGTGATATTGTAAGTCAACAGGTGACACGTGTGTAGTACACGATAGCCAAGTTGGACCTCCATGTGGAAGAACGTAGTGCCACGCTAACAAGCCTCTTGGATCATGTGGAGCATGTAGCATGGGGATTTATAATTTAGCTACAAGTAGATAACCCATGCCATATTAAATACCTTCCCAATTTGAATTGAAATCTATTAGAAAAAAATATCATATAATTAATGGGGAGATATTTTAGATGCCAAATTTTATCAGAAAATGAAACTTGTGTATATCAAAATTAATAGTTGTTCCACAAGAATTACAAGGTGGTGCAGACTGCATTGGGGCTGCTAGGTGTGTGCCACACACATTCTATAAATATAGAGTTGGTGCTTCATAATTTCTCAGCCTTTAGTTTCAGAAGTCATAGCTTTTTGAAAGTGTATAGTTTTACCTAACCTAATCATTGTTGAGAATGATTGGTGAAACTGAACATAACACAATATTTACAAGAAGAACTTAGGTGAAAGTTATTTGATCAATTCCGTACCACTTTCATAGGTGTTGTTTTACTCAATCCTGGTATGTTGTTGCTATCTACGTGGTAACAATAAAAGGAGTCAATAAATGGTTATTAAATGAATGATATTGGTATTTATTTGATCAAATAAAAGTTCTACACGTTGGAAAATATTTTAAAATCCATTTTCTTTTACTTGTATAAATTTTAAGCTTGCAAATGGTTTTTCCCAAAAACATCTTGTATGCTTAGAAGTCATAGTTTATGTATCATGTGGGATTAAATAAACACTAGAAAAGATTAGCATATAATTCTTCATTCTACTAACATCGGTGTCAAGTCCTTTATCTTTTTGTAGTGTCTTACAAAATTACTCCTTAGATAGGGTAGTTTTATGTCTAGTAGGTAAGGTATCTTTTATTTGAATTCTATATGAAAAACCTTGACAACTTGTATATATACAAAACTTCAAACATAGCTAAGAGCTTGCTCTCACAATCACAAATAATCTGTATTCCTAAAACATAGCTTACATCTCCTAGATCCTTCATCTAGAATGGCTTAGCCACCACTACTTTACACCCAATAATAATTCTACACAAATCACAATATGAAGATATCAACTTTTTGAGTGTTCTAAAAGATTTTAATTTGAACATTTTCACTTAAAGTTATGTGTGTTTGAATGATGGAACTCTTTTTAGTGATTTTAAAATATGTTTCACCCATATTCATGGCTAAAGAGCTTAGTTTATTCTTTATATTTCAATGATATATTTAAATAGTTTTAGACCTATTTTACTTCTATGTTTAACGAATTTCAGAGTATGTATTTTTTTATTTTTGGATTTAGGGGCGTAAGAATATCAAAACTATAAGTAGCAATTTGATTTCTACCTAAGTATTGAAGATGATATTGAGTTATATGTTAACATCCCATATTTTAACATTTTTAGAGTATCATTCAATTTTAGATTAGCCAAGTTAATTGATGCTTAATTTCGCAAGTGTACGAATCGTTTAAGTAATAAAGTGTACAAAAGTACGGATATCGAACCCACAAGGAATGGCGTCACTAAGTACCAAAATTGACTAACCCTAATTTTATTTGAAAATCGAATTGTTGAAATTGTTTTAAAAGCAGATTAACATAAAACTAAACGCAAATAAAAAAATTTAATATTGTTCACAAATGATTAAAAACGCTAAGGCATTTGATTTCGCTAAATCAATTCAATCCGATTTCAAGTCATGTTATGAAAATAAAAGTTAGAAGTGATGGTTGAAAAACCCAAACTTATCTAATACTCTCTCTCGAGTTATATTAGAATTACTTAACTATGAAAACCAACTATATTTCTATGAATATTTAATCACAAATAAACACATTACGATTTATGTAATTTCTAGAATAACCACATACATCATGCATTAGGTGTCAAACTCGCATTCAACATACGATGTTTATCACAAGAAGCATTCATTACACATCTCCTCTCGGTCTCAATATAATGAAACAAATCATCTAAATCTTGATCAGAAATTTAAAAGCATTAAGCTTGGAAATAAATACTCAACTTGAAAACAAGGAATTCATATAACAATAACACAAGAAATCAGATTTTCTTGATTTAACTACATCATAGCCTTAGCAAAAACGAATTAGTTCATAACGAAAATAAGAACAAACATATTCTCAATTGAATCCATGAACAAAAAATCTGAATAAAATGCAGAAAATAAAAGTTAAGGAGAAGAGATGAAAAACTCTTGAAGATGAAGACTTGGTAGCGACAATGGTGATGATCCTTCAAGCTTCTCCAACCTTTCTCTCCAAAATTACCTTTTCTCCTCCAAAAATAACTCAATTCTGCTCTCTCTGCCATCCCCTCTTTTTCCATCATAATGTATATATAGATCTAGGGTTTGGGGGGAAATTTTGGAACAAAACAACATAAAAAATGTGTTTTCGGACGAAACTCGCCGATGGAGACATTATTCTCGCCACGACGAGATTTCTAGAAAATTAAATTTTGGTTTGTCTGATTTTGGCCGGCGGCCAAATTAATGTGGTCGGCGGTGAGATAATTTGGCCGGCAGCGAGATGCTTTGGCCGGTGGTGAGAATTATTTGGCCGGCGGCGACATGAGTTTACCAAAATTTGTGCTCTCGGGAAGATTTTCGCCGGCGGCGAGATGAGTATGGCCGGCGGTATGAGTACTTTGGCCGGCGGCAAGATTCACTTGGCCAAAATCCATGCTCCTTGCATGAATTTCATCATTTTCTCCATAAGGTTTTTGCCAGCGGCGAGAATACTCTCGCCGGCGGCGAAATTCCAAATTTTGAAATTTTGTTCTCTTTTTATTTTCATTCAATCCCGATCATTGTACTTTGTCCCTAATTTCTCCAAAATCATGATTTTACCTGAAATTGCATTTTAAACACGAAATACCCATGAAATGACATTTGTGGATTAAATAATCAAATAAACACATTTTTCACACAAATATCAACATTTAAATCATAACAAAAATGCAATAATTTAGCTCTTGTCATTAGCTTTGATATTATTCTTGTTTCTGACACAAGTATAATCATATATAACAAGTTGATCAATAATATATTTTAATGAAACTAGAGCAATAGTGATGATATAATACTATAAGTGGATTTTTAATATTTTTAAATTTAGATCACATGAATTTACATTTTTAATTGACTATTTAATTTTTGCAGTCAATTTATTCAAATATTTACTAAAGTTCACACATATGGATATGATATTTCCAATGTAGTAAAAATTGATTTTCAAAATAATGTAATAGTTAGTTCTAATAGTGCGGCTTTTATGCCAAAGCTTTACTACTAGAGTTAGTCATATTTAGCTCAAAAATGTTTGTTTCATGTCAATGTATTTTATGTACCTATCATCAAGCCAAGTTATGAAAACATATTTTCCTTGTGGTACTTGAACCAAGTTGTACATAGTCAATAATATCATAACGAAAGAACTATGTTTTATAAGCTATACTTATTTTAAATGGAAGTTTGTAAAGTGATATCAAGTTTTCTTTTCTAAAGATTTGATAGCATCCTTGAGAACACCATTCACATTAAAGTAAACTCAATTGGTTTTATTGATATTTTGTAGTATTAAATTTCAATGTGCATTCAATTAATTAAACAAGAATTTAAAGAAAATGTAATATGTTAGTTTCAATGCACTTCCATTATGAAAGTCCCATGAAAATACATTTTATTATCCTTATTAGCAAGGTAAAAACAAGATAATTTGTAAGTAACTTCTGCATAATAATAAATAACTTTATTATTCATACTAATTTTATACAAGCATGCTAGTTCAATAAATCTAACTTATTTCACTGCATTGGTTGAAACAACATTCGCATTGCTACTCGTATGGTAAAGTATTGATCCTCTTAGTTCAAATGATGAACTAATCATCTATGGAGAAGAATAAACATATATAGTCGCACTTGAATAAACTCTCATAAATAACATATAATTTTATATCAAACAAGATTTTAGGACAAGAATTTCATATTTTCTTTCCTCCATCTTATTTATGGGTTGTGGGATAAACTAAAAACTCTTTCTCAGATAGTTCCCAACTTTGTTTCAATGAAAACCATTTCCGCTTATATCTTTCTTCTCTTTGACTTTTATGTTCTTACTGTTATCTCCTCCTCATTGAGAAAATCATATTTTCTTTTTTTTTTCTTAACATTTACAACAACCTTTTGAGTTAAAGTTGTGATAGACTAGTCACACTTCCTAATAAGAAGTGTTGAGATTTCAATATTAATTTTATGACTATGTTCTCTTGCAAGGATTTAATCATATCGTCCATGTTGAGTATCATATAGTTACTAGCTATGTTAGATCCAATGATCATAATAATTTGTAGGTAAAATTTTGTATTTTTTGACATTTTAGCTAGTATGTACCTATGCACAATATTCTTATATCTAATCTAATGACAATATGATTTTTCTACATTACAATTGTATTTTTGGGTAGTGTTGGAGGCATTCCTCTATTAGATCATAATGAATATTCTCGATCACCAAAACATGGTTCATGTTGCTTTTCTACTTTTTAAAATTGTCACCAGTTATTTTCTCTTATGAGGGAACGGGAAGGACCAATTTTGGCTATAAATACCTACAAAACAACCAATTTTCTTACTCAAAAATTTTTCTTCTCTCCTTCCCTCTTTAACATTGTCAAGTTGTTTTTAACATTTCTGAGTACGTTTTGAGAATAAAATATATAGGAGTTGAAGTTTAGGAGAATCGAGTATAGGGATAAAAATATTATTTCGATAATCTCAAAAAGTTAACATTCTTCCCTTAAGCACTAATTTTATGTTATGTAAATTAATTTAGATTATCAATAATTCATGAACAAATATGATTGTGCTTAGTTTTCACTGAAAAGGAGAAGGGGTTAGCAGTAGACAAAAGTTTCTTAGTCCAACTTTTTATTCATACATTAGTTTCATAAAAATTTCATGCATCATATATTATGAATAAAAGGAAATACAAATTCAATGATTTTAATAAATAATTTTGTAAATGTTGTTTAAGTGAAATACTCATTATGAACATTTTTATATATACATGAAAAAAAATTTACAAAACGAGTATTTAAAAAAACACACATGGAATCTGAGATTTTATACACGCAACATGAAAATAATTTTATTGGGGAGTATGCCTGCATGTATGTCTTGTAGAGTATGGTACACATGGACTACTAGTTGTAGTTGACTATTTTTGATAGACTATAGGTGCATATTGCATTCATATGTATTCTTGGAGTTTGTTCGTCTATAGGTCTCGGAGTTCGACCACACATGGGTCTCGAAGTTAGATCCTTCATTGTGTCTCGATGTGGCCTGCCCATAATGTGAGGGCCCATATGATGAGTATGTTAACTAATATATATGCCATTTGTATCTCAAAGTATGACCGTTCATAGGGTTGAATATAGGCCCAAATGCTTCTTGGTTGACCGCATATGTGCCCACATATTTTGGTGTTATACAATACATGTGGAGATTACATATCATTCATATGAACTTTATCTATAACATAGTATATTTTATCTCATATGAGCATGCAATGGCATATCTAGAAGTAGCTAGTTGCTAGCAAGAAGCTGGTTGGGGGTTGTTGATAAGATCTAAATTATTGCATTTTTGTTATGATTTAAATGTTGATATTTGTGTGAAAAATGTGTTTATATTGATTATTTAATCCACAAATGTCATTTCATGGGTATTTCGTGTTTAAAGTGCAATTCAGGTAAATCATGATTTTGGAGAAGTTTGGGACAAAATACAATGATCGGGACTGAATGAAAATAAAAAGAAAACAAAGTTTCAAAATTTAGAAATCCCACAATCGGCGAGAATATTCTCGCCACCGGTGAAATTCTTATCCAGAGCACGACGAAATTCTTCCCGAGAGCACAGATTTTGGCTAAGTGAATATCACCCCCGGCCAAAGTATTCTCTCCATCGGCCAAAGTATCTCGCCGCCGGCCAAAGTATTCTCACTGCTGGCCAAAGTATCTCGCCGCCGGTCATATTCATCTCACCGTCGGCAAAAATCTTCCCGAGAGCACACATTTTGGCAAACTCATCTCGCCGCCGGCCAAATAATCTCACCACAGGCCAAATTCATCTAGCCGCCGGCCATATTAATTTGACCGCCGACCAAAATCAGAAAAACACATTTTTTATGTTGTTTTGTTCCAAAATTGCCCCCCAAACCCTAGATCTATATATACATTGTGTTGGAGAAAGAAAGGGATGTGAGAGAGAGCAGATTTGAGTTATTTTTGGAGGAGAAAAGGAAATTTTGGAGAGAAAGGTTGGAGAAGCTTCAAGGATCATCACCATTGTTGCTACCAAATCTTCATCTTCAAGAGTTTTTCATCTCTTCTCCTTAGCTTTTAATTTTTGCATTTTATTTAGATTTGTTATTCATGGATTCAATTGAAATAATGTTTGTTCTTATTTCTATTATGAACTAATTCATTTTTGCTAAGGCTATGATGTAGTTAAATCAAGAAAATCTGATTTCTTATGTTATCGTTATATGAATTCATTGTTTTCAAGTTGAGTATTTATTTCCATGCTTAATGCTTTTAAATTTCTGAACAAGATTTAGATGATTTGTTGCATTATATTGAGACCGAGAGGAGATGTGTAATGAATGCTTCTTATGATAAATACCGTATGTTGAATGCGAGTTGACACCTAATGCATGATGTATGTGGTTATTCTAGAAATTTCATAAATCGTAATGTTCTTATTTGTGATTAAATCTTCATAAAAATATAGTTGGTTTTCATAGATAAGTAATTCTAATATAACTCGAGAGAGAGTATTAGATAAGTTTGGGTTTTTCAATCATCACTTTTAACTTTGATTCTCATATAACGTGATTTGAAATCGGATTGAATTGATTTAGCGAAATAAAATGCCTTAGTGTTTTTAATCATTTGTGAACAACATTAAATTTTATTATTTTTGCTTATTTTTAAGTTAATTTACTTCTTAAACAAATTCAAAAATTCGGTTTTCAAATAAAATTAGGATTATTCAATTTCGGTACTTAGTAACGCCATTCCTTGTGGTTCGATATTCGTACTTTTGTACACTTTATTACTTGAACGATTCGTACACTTGCAAATTTACGCATCACGAAGCAAAATTTAATATCTTCTAAAAGCTACTTGTTATCACAATCATATTATTATCATCAACGTGCAAATTAAAACAAGTAAAAATGCAATTGAGAGAAAAAATAAAAATAAAAATAAATAAATAAATAAATAAATAAAAATAAGACAATAAACAAATAAAAGAATTTAAATCAAGATGCAGAAAATTAAATGGAAAATAAAAATTAAACACAAATAAACACACAAACAAAACTACTAAAAAAATGAAGGGAAGAAAATATTTATTGTTTACCGCACCCCCAACCAAAACCTTACATTGTCCTCAATGTAAGAAAGAAAAACTACAAATGGCTATCGTCATCACGAAGAGAAATAGAGTTAGGTGCACCATCACAGTCATAGTAATTCGTTAAATCAAGGGGTTAACAATAAAAGAAAATCAATCATAGTCGCATTTTTTTTATTACCTCCAAGACAAATAAAATAAGCAAATTTAATTAAAAATAAAATTATCATAAAATGAAGTACAGAATTTAAAATCTAACTAATAATTTACCAAAACTTAAAATTTAAGCTAAAATTTAAAATTTAAAATTGCTAAAATAAAATTAGATAAAAGATAAGAAAACAAATCTTATGGGTTGCCTCCCATTAAGCGCTTTAAGTTATAGTCATTAGCTAGACTTTCTGTCAATTGTTTTTACTGCGGTTGTTGTAACTCTAGAGAATCCTTCTGCTTGCTGAAATCTCCATCATAATATGGCTTCAACCATTGTCCAATCACCTTGAAAGTTCCGTTTGTTTCATGATTGATCTCAATTGTTCCATAAGGAAACACCTTGGTTACTAGAAAAGGTCCTGACCAACGAGATTTAAGCTTTCCTGGAAAAAGTCTGAGACGGGAATTATAAAGTAGCACTTTCTGTCCCACCTCAAAGTTTCACCTCAAAATGTGCTTATCATGCCAAACCTTCGTCTTATCCTTGTATATTCGGGCATTCTCATAAGCATCATTCCTCATTTCATCCATCTCATTCAATTGCAGCATCCTCTTTTCACCTGCTGCCTTAAGATCAAAATTCAAAATTTTAATTCCCCAATATGCCCGATGTTCCAATTCAACTGGAAGGTGACAATCTTTTCCATACACCAATTGGTATGGAGACATACCGATAGGTGTCAGGAAAGCTGTCCTATAGTCCTAAAGTGCATCATCTAGTTTCCTTAACCAATCCTTGCGTGAGTTATTTACGGTCTTTTCAAGGATCCTCTTCAACTCTCGGTTTGACACTTCAACTTGTCCACTAGTTTAAGGATGGTAAGGTGTTGCTATCCAGTCTGTTACTCCATATTTTTGCAACAAAGCCTCAAATTGGTTATTGCAAAAATGCTTACCTCCATCACTTATAATTGTTGTAGGTGTGCCAAATCTGGAAAATATGTTCTTCTTGAGAAAATTGATCACAACCCTAGCATCATTGGTAGGCAAGGCAACTGCTTCCACCTATTTAGAGACATAATCTACACCAACAAGAATGTATTTATTAGAATGAGATGGAGGAAGAGGCCCCATAAAATCAATACCCCAAACATCAAATAAATCAATTATTAAAATATTATTTAAGGGCATTTCATGTCTCCGTGAAATATTTCCGCTCCTTTGGAAATCATCACACATTGAAACAAACTTGAAAGCATCTTTAAACAATGAAGGCCAATAGAATCCATATTGCAAAATTTTTGCTGCAGTTTTTGTTCCACCAAAATGTCCTCCAACTTCCTTCGAATGGCAATGACAAAGAATGCTTTCCATTTCTTCATCCGGTACGCATCTTCTAATAATTTAATCTGCACAATGTTTATACAAGTAAGTTTCATCCCAAAAATATTGTTTCAAATCAGGGAAAAAATTTCTTCTTTGTTGATAAGACATGTCAGGAGGTAAAATTGTCATAAGCAAATAATTTGCATAATCAGCAAACCATGGAGCCGTTCGAATAGCAAGAAATTGCTCATCAGGAAATGTTTCATTAATTTGTCCTTCAACCTCAAAGTAATTTGTCCTTCAACCTCAAAGTAATCTTCCTCCAACCTGGACAAATGGTTAGCAACCAAATTTTTGGTCCCTTTTTTGTCACAGATTTCTATGTCAAATTCTTGCAAGAGAAGAATCCATCTTGGTAATGGGGGTTTGTCATCTTTCTTGGCTAGAAAATACTTAAGAGAAGAATGATCAATATAAACAATGATTTTAACCCCAATTAAATAAGATCTAAACTTATCAAATGCAAACACTACTGCCAAAAGCTCTTTCTCAGTTGTGGCATAATTAAGTTGTGCATCTGTCAATGTCATGCTTGCATAATAAATCACATGTAGCAACTTATTCTTCCTTTGGCCCAAAACAGCACCTATAGCATAGTCACTAGCATCACGCATTACTTCAAATGGAAGACTCCAAGCAGGTGCACAAATTATAGGGGCCGAAGTGAGTTTTTCCTTCAAAAGGTTAAAAGCCTTCAAAGAGTCAGGAGAAAAATCAAACTGTGCATTTTTAACTAACAAACTGCAAAGAGGTTTTGTTATTTTTGAAAAATCCTTAATAAATCTTCTATAAATCCCAACATGTCCCAAGAAACTTCTAATGCCCTTTACAGCTGTTGGAGGTGGTAATTTTTCGATCACCTCCACCTTTGCTGAAATTCGATGGCCAAGAACAATTCCTTCTTGAACCATGAAGTGACATTTCTCCCAATTTAGCACTAAATTTGTGTCTTTACAACGCTGCAAGACTAAAGAGAGATTATGCAAGCAATTATCAAAAGAATGGCCAAAAACAGAAAAATCATCCATAAAAACCTCAATAAACTTTTCGACTATATCAGAGAAAATCGCTATCATGCATCTTTGGAAATTTACAGGTGCATTACATAAACCGAAAGGCATCCTTCTATATGTAAAGGTACCATAAGGGCATGTAAATGTTGTCTTATCTTGATCCTCTGTTGCAATTGCAATTTGGTTTTACCCCGAATATCAATCAAGGAAACAATAATAAGCATGTCCAGCCAATCTTTCCAACATCTGGTCAATAAATGGCAAAGGAAAATGATCTTTTCGGGTGGCATCGTTCAACTTTCGATAATCAAAACATACTCTCCACCCAGTCACTGTCCTTATTGGAATAAGCTCATTGTTTTCATTTTCTACAACTATGATTCCACCTTTCTTTGGTACACAATGAATTGGGCTTACCTAGGCACTATCTGAAATCAGATAAATTACCCCGGCATCCAAAAGCTTAATCACCTCATCCTTGACCACTTTTTGCACTGTTGGGTTTAAGCACCTTTTTGGCTGAATTGTGGGCTTATAATCCTCATTCATCAAGATTTTATGCATGCAAATCAAGTTCCTAATCCCTTTGATGTCCGCCATTGTCCATCCAATTGCCATTTTTTGAGTCCAAAAAACTCCTAATAGATTTTTTTTCCTCTTCATCATTCAAATAATTGTTAATAATAATAGGAAAGGATTCAGAGTCTTCAAGATAGGCATACCTTAGATGGGACGGTAGTGGCTTTAGCTCAATTTTATTGGCTTCCTTCTTTACCACTGAGGTTGGAGTTTCATTTGTTCCCAACTCCTTGAATGTTTAATCACTGAACAAATATTCATCAAGTGCTGCAAGTAATTCGGAACATTGTCTCACTCCCTCATCTTCCTCCTCAATTTTTGCAAATTTTACAAGGCAAGCTTCTAGTGGTAGCAATGGAGTTCTCTCTTCAAAAATTTCTGAGATTAACCTGTTGTTCTGCGTGTGCCAAATATTTTCGTTTCTTGATGTTTTAATTTTCATTATTCTTCATCTAATTTTTCTGCATATGTTGTAATTTTTATTTTAATTTTATGAAGTAATTTAATTTTTCTAGGGTTGCATTTGATTCAAATTTATGAAGCTTTGATTTTAATTATTTTTGATAGGTTTATAAGACGTTGGATTTGTTTGTTTTATCTTGCGTTTAATGCTTTTTGATTATTTACGAATTTTATCAAAACGATTTGTGGCATAAAAATAAACTTGAGAAAGGCATTTTTGTGTATATTGCTCGTAGATAAAATGACATGTATGATGAAGGATAGGAATATACCCTAATTGTATGTGTGGCCATTTGAGAACTTAGAACTTAATGAATCTTGTTGAATTTAATTCGTAGAGATATAGTGAATTAATTTAACGAGGTGTGTTTGTACGGAGCTCGGAAGAGATGTATGAATAAAAAAGAAGTTTTCGGTTGACAAATAAAATGTACTAAAAAATATAAATCCAAAGAAAATAATATGATTGGAGTGGATTAGTTTGGTGAAGAATTGCAATCCTAGAGTTCTTTTATTTTCTTGTTCACTTTTTATTAAATCAACGGTATTTTGGATAAAATCAGAAAGATACAATTTTAGTACTCAACAAACTATAGTAACAAATCTCCGTGGGATCGATCTTTACTTATAAATGTTATTACTTGCGACCGTGTATACTTGCACGAGTTCTGTGTGTTGAAAAACACGCAACAAGTTTTTGGCGCCGTTGCCGGGGATTTGTTTTACTATTTTCATTGTTGATATTAATACCAATCAATCTGGTTTTAATTCAAAAAAAAAAAAAAAAAAAAAAAAAAAAAAAAATAATTTATTGTTGCTTGTTTAATTTATTTTTCAATTTTCTCGTGGGTTGAGATTTTGTTTGACACACAAATCTTATCTCGCACAAAGAAAAATAAATATTTTTTTTATTTTTTTTTATTTATTATTATTATTTTTTTTTTTTTTGTTTGTTGTTTAGTTTATTTTGAAATTTTCTCGTGCGTTGAGATTTTGTTTGACACACAAATCTTAACACACAAACAGAAAAAAAAAACAAATTTTTTTTTTGTTGTTATTTATGCTTGCTTAATTTATTTTTCAATTTTCTCGTAAGTTGAGATTTTGTTTGACACACAAATCTTAACTTACAAACAGAAAAAAAAAATTGAGAAGTCAGTCAAGACTATAAAACAAGCGCTTCTTGGGAGGCAACCCATGTGTTTTATATTTATTTTTGTTTATTTTTCGGATGTGTTGTGTTTTATATTTTGTTATGTTATTTTATTTCTTTCTTTTTCGTAGGTGCAAATGGAGGTAATAAAGCTATTTTGGCTTAACCAATCAAACAAACCAGGAAGTTTCTTAAACCCATCTCAAATGTTCTTTAATTTTCACACATTGAGGACAATGTGTATATTAAGTTTGGGGGTGGTGTATATATTGAACCGAATTAAAATACTTTCTGGATGTGATTGCTTGTGAAATTTTTTTTTTGTTTGTTTGGTTGATTGAAGATATGTGCTATGAATAGTGAGTTATTTTTGTTTCTTCGATTTAAATGATGCATATCTCTTTGAAAAATCTGAATGTTGTCTAAGTGATGATTAATTTTTACGTATATGTCATTTTTACAAGAATAGATATTCATGAGCACTAGTCTTGATTTTTGATTTGCTGTGCTAATTTAGAGAATGTTTATGTGAGTATGAAATTCGATTGATTTGTGTGGTGTTACAGTTCTTAGAATTTGTTTGATTTTCTCTCGAGGCGAAATTATAGATAACATTTAACTAAGAAAATGATTTAGGCCATCTTTGGATCGTTTGAACCTTTCTATCTACCCTTACATCCATTAACCATAGTATGCCCCATTTGAGCTTCAAAGTTTATATATATATATATATGTATCATTTCAAAAGCCTATCTAAAAAGTATATATATATATGTGTTTAGATATACCTATTGTTCTTATTCCACTAACATGTTCCAATTGTTAGTAAATGTTGAAGGATATATCGAAAAAAAAAAGGGTTGCTTAAAAAAAAAAAGCAGAAAAGAAAAAAAAAAGATTCTGAAAAAAAAAAAGAAAAAGAAAGAAAAGAAAAAAAAAAAGCAGAAATAAAAAAAAAACAAATATGGTGTATGTGATGATAAATCCCAAATTGGGTTGTAATTATTGTAATGATAGAATTATCTGTTTCAATCCTGAAATGTTATGCTCGGGAAAAGTTTTAAGCTAAATATTATCTTTCATTCCTACCTTTACCTAAGCCATACATTACAAGCTTAATGAAGTCCTATTGATTTATTGTTTTGTGTTTGTCTAAATTAGTGGAGAGAGAAATGAAAAATAGACTATGAGATTTGTGATTTCATGATAATTTGTTTGATTTTATATTTGTATAAACTGATCCGGATTGCATGTAATGAAATTTGAAAAGACTTCACACACACACTTAAAAGTTCATTGTAAAAAGGTTGTATACTTTTAAATTGATTTTGATGCTTAGATAAAATTCTTTTATTTCTTTGAGTTATGTTATATGGAATGTTTAAAAAGAAATATTTTGAAAATCACTATTTTTAAATACAGTTATCTTTGTTTTATTTTCTTCCTTTTGCTCGAGGACTAGCAAAAACTTAAGTTTGGGGGTGTTGATAAGCTGTATTTTATACTGTTTTTTTTACCAATTTTAGTAATGATAATTGCTATGTTCGTTTAATAATCATTTAATTTTTGTTAAATAAATTAATGTTTTCCGTTTATGTGCAAAAAAATACATTTTTAATAAAATTGTATAATTTGTATCGAAAATGTACTTAATTTCATATCTTTGTCCACAAATATAATTTCAAATAATATAATGCTTAATTACAATTTATAAGAATTGAAAATATAATTTAAATTAAATTTGGGCTTAATTATAATTATTAAAAGTTTAAAAAATTTAATTTAAAATTAGAAAAGGGCTAAAGTGTAATTTAAGAAAGTACAAAAATGTAATTTGGATTGAATTTGTGGGTAAAAGTATAATTTATAAAATTTTGAATATTCTGCGCAGGGAGATGAAGACCACGCGCATCATCACACTCGCCAAACGTGGACCGTCCGATCACGGGATCAACGGCTCAGATTAGCGCGTGTGCATCAAGCCCGACCAAGGCGATTGAGGTCCGAGATATTTCCTTCGCGCGGCTCGGCGTGTCAGTGGGACCCACGTGTCGCGCAGGCCGGCGTCAGAGTGGGCCCCACATGTCGGCTGCGCAGATTCCCTCGAGGCGATCGCTGGCCGTTGGATCAGATCAACGGTCCAGATTGAAGCGCGTCCATCCAAGCTGTCGCGCACCGAGCCGCTCGTGTTGCAATCCTGTGTGACGCGGTCCATACAAGCGGCGTGCATCTTCAGTTTTAACAGAATAAGAATCTGCCACGTGTCCATCAAATATTGCAGCGAATCAAAGTCCCACACGTGGCTATTTACCATGCGCGCGCCCGCGCTGGATCACGCCCTGTTTCCAGCCGTTGCCTCATTTTTTCGGCGCGCCAATCCGGTCGCCGTTCTACGTGCGGCCGGTTTGTTCGCTCGATGACGTGCGACACGTGGCGATAGTGAATCTTCGGCGAATCAATGACCGACACGTGGCATGCACTTTGAATTTAAAAAAATCGAGCAACGGCCTTTGTATCACGCGTAAATTAAAATAATAATATCGAAAATCGATACGCGTCGATTCTATTTTCGATACAAAAATATTCCTTACGCGTTTTAAAAAAAAAAAGAAATATAATATTTTATTAATGTATTTTTTAGCTATAAATAGGAGATAGTTTTTAGTTGTAAAAAAGAGTTTTTTGGTTGGAGAAAAGTTTTTGTGTAGTTTAGAAATTTTGTAGTGTTCGGTTTTGGACAGCAGAACACGCAGAAGCCATTTTTTGGCTTTTGTTGTGTTCTGCGTGTGCCAAATATTTTCGTTTCTTGATGTTTTAATTTTCATTATTCTTCATCTAATTTTTCTGCATATGTTGTAATTTTAATTTTAATTTTATGAAGTACATTTTTCTGCATACCCTAATTGTATGTGTGGCCTTTGAAAACTTAGAACGTAATGAATCTTGGTGAATTTAATTCTCATAGAGATATAGTGAATTAATTTAACGAGGTGTGTTTGTACGGAGCCGACAATCCTAGAGTTTGTTGAGTACTAAAATTGTATCTTTCTGATTTTATCCAAAATACCGTTGATTTAATAAAAAGTGAACAAGAAAATAAAAGAACTCTAGGATTGCAATTCTTCACCAAACTAATCCACTCCAATCATATTTTTTTCTTTGGATTTATATTTTTTAGTACATTTTATTTGTCAACCGAAAACTTCTTTTTTATTCATACATCTCTTCCGAGCTCCGTACAAACACACCTCGTTAAATTAATTCACTATATCTCTATGAGAATTAAATTCAACAAGATTCATTAAGTTCTAAGTTCTCAAATGGCCACACATACAATTAGGGTATATTCCTATCCTTCATCATACATGTCATTTTATCTAAGAGCAATATACACAAAAATGCCTTTCTCAAGTTTATTTTTATGCCACAAATCGTTTTGATAAAATTCGTAAATAATCAAAAAGCATTAAACGCAAGATAAAACAAACAAATCCAACGTCTTATAAACCTATCAAAAATAATTAAAATCAAAGCTTCATAAATTTGAATCAAATGCAACCCTAGAAAAAATTAAATTACTTCATAAAATTAAAATTAAAATTACAACAGATTCAGAAAAATAAGATGAAGAATAAGGAAAATTAAAACATCAAGAAACGAAAATATTTGGCACACGCAGAACACAACAAAAGCCAAAAAATGGCTTCTGCGTGTTCTGCTGTCCAAAACCGAACACTACAAAATTTCTAAACTACACAAAAACTCTTCTCCAACCAAAAAAACTTTTTTTACAACTAAAAACTATCTCCTATTTATAGCTAAAAAATACATTAATAAAATATTATATTTCTTTTTTTTTTTAAAACGCGTAAGGAATATTTTTGTATCGAAAATAGAATCGACGCGTATCGATTTTCGATATTATTATTTTAATTTACGCGTGATACAGTGCCGCCGTTCTGATTTTTTTAAATTCAAAGTGCATGCCACGTGTCAGCGTCTGATTCGCTGAAAGATTCGCTACTGCCACGTGTCAGCACGTCATTGGGCGAACAAACCGGCTGCACGTAGGAACGGCGCACCGGATTGGCGCGCCGAAAAAATGAGGCAACGGCTGGAAACAGGGCGTGATCCAGCGCGGGCGCGCGCATGGTAAATAGCCACGTGTGGGACTTTGATTCGCTGCAATATTTGATGGACACGTGGCAGATTCTTATTCTGTTAAAACTGAAGATGCACGCCGCTTGTATGGACCGCGTCACACAGGATTGCAACACGAGCGGCTCGGTGCGCGACAGCTTGGATGGACGCGCTTCAATCTGGACCGTTGATCTGATCCAACGGCCAGCGATCGCCTCGAGGGAATCTGCGCAGCCGACATGTGGGGCCCACTCTGACGCCGGCCTGCGCGACACGTGGGTCCCACTGACACGCCGAGCCGCGCGAAGGAAATATCTCGGACCTCAATCGCCTTGGTCGGGCTTGATGCACGCGCTTGTCCCGAGCCGTTGATCCCGTGATCGGACGGTCCACGTTTGGCGAGTGTGATGATGCGCGTGGTCTTCATCTCCCTGCGCAGAATATTCAAAATTTTATAAATTATACTTTTACCCACAAATTCAATCCAAATTACATTTTTGTACTTTCTTAAATTACACTTTAGCCCTTTTCTAATTTTAAATTAAATTTTTAAACTTTTAATAATTATAATTAAGCCCAAATTTAATTTAAATTATATTTTCAATTCTTATAAATTGTAATTAAGCATTATATTATTTGAAATTATATTTGTGGACAAAAATATGAAATTAAGTACATTTTCGATACAAATTATACAATTTTATTAAAAATGTATTTTTTTGCACATAAACGGAAAACATTAATTTATTTAACAAAAATTAAATGATTATTAAACGAACATAGCAATTATCATTACTAAAATTGGTAAAAATAACTGTATAAAATACAGTTATCAACACCCCCAAACTTAAGTTTTTGCTAGTCCTCGAGCAAAAGGAAGAAAATAAAACAAAGATAACTGTATTTAAAAATAGTGATTTTCAAAATATTTCTTTTTAAACATTCCATATAACATAACTCAAAGAAATAAAAGAATTTTATCTAAGCATCAAAATCAATTTAAAAGTATACAACCTTTTTACAATGAACTTTTAAGTGTGTGTGTGAAGTCTTTTCAAATTTCATTACATGCAATCGGATCAGTTTATACAAATATAAAATCAAACAAATTATCATGAAATCACAAATCTCATAGTCTATTTTTCATTTCTCTCTCCACTAATTTAGACAAACACAAAACAATAAATCAATAGGACTTCATTAAGCTTGTAATGTATGGCTTAGGTAAAGGTAGGAATGAAAGATAATATTTAGCTTAAAACTTTTCCCGAGCATAACATTTCAGGATTGAAACAGATAATTCTATCATCACAATAATTACAACCCAATTTGGGATTTATCATCACATACACCATATTTGTTTTTTTATTTCTGCTTTTTTTTTTTTATTTCTTTTCTTTCTTTTTCTTTTTTTTTTCAGAATCTTTTTTTTTCTTTTCTGCTTTTTTTTTTTAAGCAACCCATTTTTTTTTCGATATATCCTTCAACATTTACTAACAATTGGAACATGTTAGTGCAATAAGAACAATAGGGATATCTAAACACATATATATATATACTTTTTAGATAGGCTTTTGAAATGATACATATATATATATATATAAACTTTGAAGCTCAAATGGGGCATACTATGGTTAATGGATGTAAGGGTAGATAGAAAGGTTCAAACGATCCAAAGATGGCCTAAATCATTTTCTTAGTTAAATGTTATCTATAATTTCGCCTCGAGAGAAAATCAAACAAATTCTAAGAATCGTAACACCACACAAATCAATCGAATTTCATACTCACATAAACATTCTCTAAATTAGCACAAAGAAATCAAAAATCAAGACTAGTGCTCATGAATATCTATTCTTGTAAAAATGACATATACGTAAAAATTAATCATCACTTAGACAACATTCAGATTTTTCAAAGAGATATGCATCATTTAAATCGAAGAAACAAAAATAACTCACTATTCATAGCACATATCTTCAATCAACCAAACAAACAAAAAAAATAATTTCACAAGCAATCACATCCAGAAAGTATTTTAATTCGGTTCAATATATACACCACCCCCAAACTTAATATACACATTGTCCTCAATGTGTGAAAATTAAAGAACATTTGAGATGGGTTTAAGAAACTTCCTGGTTTGTTTGATTGGTTAAGCCAAAATAGCTTTATTACCTCCATTTGCACCTACGAAAAAGAAAGAAATAAAATAACATAACAAAATATAAAACACAACACATCCGAAAAATAAACAAAAATAAATATAAAACACATGGGTTGCCTCCCAAGAAGCGCTTGTTTTATAGTCTTCAGCTTGACTTCTCAATTTGTTTTTCTGTTTGTAAGTTAAGATTTGTGTGTCAAACAAAATCTCAACTTACGAGAAAATTGAAAAATAAATTAAGCAAGCATAAATAACAAAAAAAAAAAATTTTTTTTTTTTGTTTGTGTGTTAAGATTTGTGTGTCAAACAAAATCTCAACATACGAGAAAATTTCAAAATAAAATAAACAACAAACAAAAAAAAAAAAATAATAATAATAAATAAAAAAAAAAAAAAAAAAATATTTATTTTTCTTTGTGCGAGATAAGATTTGTGTGTCAAACAAAATCTCAACCCACGAGAAAATTGAAAAATAAATTAAACAAGCAACAATAAATTTTTTTTTTTTTTTTTTTTTTGAATTAAAACCAGATTGATTGGTATTAATATCAACAATGAAAATAGTAAAACAAATCCACAGAACGGCGCTAAAAACTTGTTGCGTGTTTTTCAACACCCGAACTCGTGCAAGTTTACACGGTCGCAAGTAATAACATTTATAAGTAAAGATCGATCCCACGGAGATTTGTTACTATAGTTTGTTGAGTACTAAAATTGTATCTTTCTCGATTTTATCCAAAATACCGTTGATTTAATAAAAAGTGAACAAGAAAATAAAAGAACTCTAGGATTGCAATTCTTCACCAAACTAATCCACTCCAATCATATTATTTTCTTTGGATTTATATTTTTTAGTACATTTTATTTGTCAACCGAAAACTTCTTTTTATTCATACATCTCTTCCGAACTCGTACAAACACACCTCGTTAAATTAATTCACTATATCTCTATGAGAATTAAATTCAACAAGATTCATTAAGTTCTAAGTTCTCAAATGGCCACACATACAATTAGGGTATATTCCTATCCTTCATCATACATGTCATTTTATCTACGAGCAATATACACAAAAATGCCTTTCTCAAGTTTATTTTTATGCCACAAATCGTTTTGATAAAATTCGTAAATAATCAAAAAGCATTAAACGCAAGATAAAACAAACAAATCCAACGTCTTATAAACCTATCAAAAATAATTAAAATCAAAGCTTCATAAATTTGAATCAAATGCAACCCTAGAAAAAATTAAATTACTTCATAAAATTAAAATTAAAATTACAACAGATTCAGAAAAATAAGATGAAGAATAAGGAAAATTAAAACATCAAGAAACGAAAATATTTGGCACACGCAGAACACAACAAAAGCCAAAAAATGGCTTCTGCGTGTTCTGCTGTCCAAAACCGAACACTACAAAATTTCTAAACTACACAAAAACTCTTCTCCAACCAAAAAACTTTTTTTACAACTAAAAACTATCTCCTATTTATAGCTAAAAAATACATTAATAAAATATTATATTTCTTTTTTTTTTAAAACGCGTAAGGAATATTTTTGTATCGAAAATAGAATCGACGCGTATCGATTTTCGATATTATTATTTTAATTTACGCGTGATACAGTGCCGCCGTTCTGATTTTTTTAAATTCAAAGTGCATGCCACGTGTCAGCGTCTGATTCGCTGAAAGATACGCATCTGCCACGTGTCAAGACGTCATTGGGCGAACAAACCGTGCACGTAGGAACGGCGCACCGGATTGGCGCGCCGAAAAAAATGAGGCAACTGGAAACGGGGGCGTGATCCGTATGAGCGCGCGCGCATGGTAAATAGCCACGTGTGGGACTTTGATTCGCTGCAATATTTGATGGACACGTGGCAGATTCTTATTCTGTTAAAACTGAAGATGCACGCCGCTTGTATGGACCGCGTCACACAGGATTGCAACACGAGCGGCTCGGTGCGCGACAGCTTGGATGGACGCGCTTCAATCTGGACCGTTGATCTGATCCAACGGCCAGCGATCGCCTCGAGGGAATCTGCGCAGCCGACATGTGGGGCCCACTCTGACGCCGGCCTGCGCGACACGTGGGTCCCACTGACACGCCGAGCCGCGCGAAGGAAATATCTCGGACCTCAATCGCCTTGGTCGGGCTTGATGCACACGCGCTAATCTGAGCCGTTGATCCCGTGATCGGACGGTCCACGTTTGGCGAGTGTGATGATGCGCGTGGTCTTCATCTCCCTGCGCAGAATATTCAAAATTTTATAAATTATACTTTTACCCACAAATTCAATCCAAATTACATTTTTGTACTTTCTTAAATTACACTTTAGCCCTTTTCTAATTTTAAATTAAATTTTTAAACTTTTAATAATTATAATTAAGCCCAAATTTAATTTAAATTATATTTTCAATTCTTATAAATTGTAATTAAGCATTATATTATTTGAAATTATATTTGTGGACAAAAATATGAAATTAAGTACATTTTCGATACAAATTATACAATTTTATTAAAAATGTATTTTTTTGCACATAAACGGAAAACATTAATTTATTTAACAAAAATTAAATGATTATTAAACGAACATAGCAATTATCATTACTAAAATTGGTAAAAATAACTGTATAAAATACAGTTATCAACACCCCCAAACTTAAGTTTTTGCTAGTCCTCGAGCAAAAGGAAGAAAATAAAACAAAGATAACTGTATTTAAAAATAGTGATTTTCAAAATATTTCTTTTTAAACATTCCATATAACATAACTCAAAGAAATAAAAGAATTTTATCTAAGCATCAAAATCAATTTAAAAGTATACAACCTTTTTACAATGAACTTTTAAGTGTGTGTGTGAAGTCTTTTCAAATTTCATTACATGCAATTGGGATCAGTTTATACAAATATAAAATCAAACAAATTATCATGAAATCACAAATCTCATAGTCTATTTTTCATTTCTCTCTCCACTAATTTAGACAAACACAAAACAATAAATCAATAGGACTTCATTAAGCTTGTAATGTATGGCTTAGGTAAAGGTAGGAATGAAAGATAATATTTAGCTTAAAACTTTTCCCGAGCATAACATTTCAGGATTGAAACAGATAATTCTATCATTACAATAATTACAACCCAATTTGGGATTTATCATCACATACACCATATTTGTTTTTTTTTTATTTCTGCTTTTTTTTTTTTTTTCTTTTCTTTCTTTTTCTTTTTTTTTTTCAGAATCTTTTTTTTTTTCTTTTCTGCTTTTTTTTTTTTTAAGCAACCCTTTTTTTTTCGATATATCCTTCAACATTTACTAACAATTGGAACATGTTAGTGGAATAAGAACAATAGGTATATCTAAACACATATATATATATACTTTTTAGATAGGCTTTTGAAATGATACATATATATATATATATAAACTTTGAAGCTCAAATGGGGCATACTATGGTTAATGGATGTAAGGGTAGATAGAAAGGTTCAAACGATCCAAAGATGGCCTAAATCATTTTCTTAGTTAAATGTTATCTATAATTTCGCCTCGAGAGAAAATCAAACAAATTCTAAGAACTGTAACACCACACAAATCAATCGAATTTCATACTCACATAAACATTCTCTAAATTAGCCTGACAAATCAAAAATCAAGACTAGTGCTCATGAATATCTATTCTTGTAAAAATGACATATACGTAAAAATTAATCATCACTTAGACAACATTCAGATTTTTCAAAGAGATATGCATCATTTAAATCGAAGAAACAAAAATAACTCACTATTCATAGCACATATCTTCAATCAACCAAACAAACAAAAAAAAAATTTCACAAGCAATCACATCCAGAAAGTATTTTAATTCGGTTCAATATATACACCACCCCCAAACTTAATATACACATTGTCCTCAATGTGTGAAAATTAAAGAACATTTGAGATGGGTTTAAGAAACTTCCTGGTTTGTTTGATTGGTTAAGCCAAAATAGCTTTATTACCTCCATTTGCACCTACGAAAAAGAAAGAAATAAAATAACATAACAAAATATAAAACACAACACATCCGAAAAATAAACAAAAATAAATATAAAACACATGGGTTGCCTCCCAAGAAGCGCTTGTTTTATAGTCTTCAGCTTGACTTCTCAATTTGTTTTTCTGTTTGTAAGTTAAGATTTGTGTGTCAAACAAAATCTCAACTTACGAGAAAATTGAAAAATAAATTAAGCAAGCATAAATAACAACAAAAAAAAAATTTGTTTTTTTTTTCTGTTTGTGTGTTAAGATTTGTGTGTCAAACAAAATCTCAACGCACGAGAAAATTTCAAAATAAACTAAACAACAAACAAAAAAAAAAAAAATAATAATAATAAATAAAAAAAAATAAAAAAAATATTTATTTTTCTTTGTGCGAGATAAGATTTGTGTGTCAAACAAAATCTCAACCCACGAGAAAATTGAAAAATAAATTAAACAAGCAACAATAAATTTTTTTTTTTTTTTTTTTTTGAATTAAAACCAGATTGATTGGTATTAATATCAACAATGAAAATAGTAAAACAAATCCCAAACGCGGCGCCAAAACCTTGTTGCGTGTTTTTCAACACACGAACTCGTGCAAGTATACACGGTCGCAAGTAATAACATTTATAAGTAAAGATCGATCCCACGGAGATTTGTTACTATAGTTTGTTGAGTACTAAAATTGTATCTTTCTGATTTTATCCAAAATACCGTTGATTTAATAAAAAGTGAACAAGAAAATAAAAGAACTCTAGGATTGCAATTCTTCACCAAACTAATCCACTCCAATCATATTATTTTCTTTGGATTTATATTTTTTAGTACATTTTATTTGTCAACCGAAAACTTCTTTTTTATTCATACATCTCTTCCGAACTCGTACAAACACACCTCGTTAAATTAATTCACTATATCTCTATGAGAATTAAATTCAACAAGATTCATTAAGTTCTAAGTTCTCAAATGGCCACACATACAATTAGGGTATATTCCTATCCTTCATCATACATGTCATTTTATCTACGAGCAATATACACAAAAATGCCTTTCTCAAGTTTATTTTTATGCCACAAATCGTTTTGATAAAATTCGTAAATAATCAAAAAGCATTAAACGCAAGATAAAACAAACAAATCCAACGTCTTATAAACCTATCAAAAATAATTAAAATCAAAGCTTCATAAATTTGAATCAAATGCAACCCTAGAAAAAATTAAATTACTTCATAAAATTAAAATTAAAATTACAACAGATTCAGAAAAATAAGATGAAGAATAAGGAAAATTAAAACATCAAGAAACGAAAATATTTGGCACACGCAGAACACAACAAAAGCCAAAAAATGGCTTCTGCGTGTTCTGCTGTCCAAAACCGAACACTACAAAATTTCTAAACTACACAAAAACTCTTCTCCAACCCAAAAACTTTTTTTACAACTAAAAACTATCTCCTATTTATAGCAAAAAAATACATTAATAAAATATTATATTTCTTTTTTTTTTTTTTAAAACGCGTAAGGAATATTTTTGTATCGAAAATAGAATCGACGCGTATCGATTTTCGATATTATTATTTTAATTTACGCGTGATACAGTGCCGCCGTTCTGATTTTTTTTTAATTCAAAGTGCATGCCACGTGTCAGCGTCTGATTCGCTGAAAGATTCCCTACTGCCACATGGCAGCACGTCATTGGGCGAACAAACCGGCTGCACGTAGGAACGGCGCACCGGATTGGCGCGCCGAAAGAGTGAGGCAACGGCTGGAAACAGGGCGTGATCCAGCGCGGGCGCGCGCATGGTAAATAGCCACGTGTCGGACTTTGATTCGCTGCAATATTTGATGGACACGTGGCAGATTCTTGTGCATTAAAGCGAAGATGCACGCCGCTTGTATGGACCGCGTCACACGGGATTGCAACACGAGCGGCTCGGTGCGCGGCCGGCTTGGATGGACGCGCTCAATCCGGACCGTTGATCGATCCAACGGCCGCCGATCGCCTCGAGGGAATCTCGCGGCCGGCATGTGGGGCCCACTCGACGGCCGCCTGCGCGACACGTGGGTCCCACCGACACGCCGAGCCGCGCGAAGGAAATATCTCGGACCTCAATCGCCTTGGTCGGGCTTGATGCACACGCTGTAATCCGAGCCGTTGATCCCGTGATCGGACGGTCCACGTTTAGCGAGTGTGATGATGCGCGTGGTCTTCATCTCCTGCCTTGAGAATATTCAAAATTTTATAAATTATACTTTTACCCACAAATTCAATCCAAATTACATTTTTGTACTTTCTTAAATTACACTTTAGCCCTTTTCTAATTTTAAATTAAATTTTTAAACTTTTAATAATTATAATTAAGCCCAAATTTAATTTAAATTATATTTTCAATTCTTATAAATTGTAATTAAGCATTATATTATTTGAAATTATATTTGTGGACAAAGATATGAAATTAAGTACATTTTCGATACAAATTATACAATTTTATTAAAAATGTATTTTTTTGCACATAAACGGAAAACATTAATTTATTTAACAAAAATTAAATGATTATTAAACGAACATAGCAATTATCATTACTAAAATTGGTAAAAATAACTGTATAAAATACAGTTATCACCTGTCAAGAGTGTTAATTCGAAAACAAGAATGTTCCTCACTTGGAAATTTCATTGCTTCAAAAACATCAAAAGTCACTTGTTCATC
Organism: Hippophae rhamnoides; assembly: GCA_033030585.1. Taxonomy (NCBI): domain Eukaryota; kingdom Viridiplantae; phylum Streptophyta; class Magnoliopsida; order Rosales; family Elaeagnaceae; genus Hippophae; species Hippophae rhamnoides. The sequence goes on along the minus strand of CM065431.1, from coordinate 26,214,343 downwards.
TTGCACCCGTATAATGAGTTTCCCTTGCTGAACATCAATCAATGTTCTTCCAGTTGCAAGGAACGATCTCCCCAATATCAAGGGTACCTCTTTATCTTCCTCCATATCAAGCACCATGAAATCTACAGGGAAAATAAATTTGTCAACTATAATTAAAACATCCTCAATTACCCCTCGAGGATATTTCATAGATAGATCCGCTAATTGTAGAGAGATTGAAGTGGGTTTCACTTCTCCCAGGCCTAGTTTCCTGAAAATAGAAAGTGGCATCAAATTAATGCTTGCTTCTAAATCACATAGGACTTTATCAAAATTGCAACTTCCTATAGTACAAAGTATAGTAAAACTCCCTAGGTCTTTCAATTTATGTGGCATTTTTCATTGAAGAACTGCATTGCACTCCTCATTTAGCATGATAGTTTCATAATCTCCCAGCTTCCTCTTCTTTGATATAATTTCTTTCATGAATTTTGCATACTTGGGCATTTGTTCCAATATCTCTGCAAAAGGAATGTTAATATGAAATTTCTTAAAAATATCCAAAATTTTATCAAATTGATTATCAAGCTTTTTCTTATTCAATCTTTGAGAATATGGGATAGGAGGCTCATATTTCGCATTTGGGGAAGGTTGAACATCTTGGGATGTTGATGGCTTTTCTTTAGATTCTTCCATCTTTTTCTTTGATTTCCCCTGCCATTCAAGTTCTTTACCGCTTCTCAATGTGATAGCCTTTACATGCTCTTTGGGATTTATTGTGTCACTAGGCAACGATCCTTGAGACCTTTCTACAATTTGCTTTGAAAGCTACCCGAGTTCGTTTTGGATGTCCCTGTTGATTGCCTCTTGATTTTTGAATTTTTTTCTTGACTCCTCAATGAAATTCCCCAAAATTCCTTCTAAATCTATTTTTTCTTCTCTTGGGGTTGGTAGGAAGATGATGACGGTTTGAATCCCCCTTGGTTATTTCCCCATGAAATATTTGGATGATTTCGCCAACCTGGATTGTAGGTGTTCAAATATGGGTTATGTTGAGGTTTTTGGAAATTTGAAACATAATTTTCTTGCTCAGCATTTGGTGAAGCAAATGGATTTCCAACTTGGCACTCGATACTAGAATGATTTCCACCATATAAATCACATTGTGCAGTTGGTTTGGATTCGAACTTATATGACAAAGAATCCATCTTTCTTGAAAGAGCAGCAACTTGAGCCAACAAAGCATTCATTGAATCAATTTCATGCATTGCTTCTGGTCTTTTTGCAATTATCCGCTCTGAATGCCATGATGAGTGCTCAAAAAGCACTAAAATAACCATGATTTTATGCACATTAATTGATTAAAAAAATATATATATTTATATGTTTTATCATATATTTATATAAATTTGTCTTTTTCGGAATCACGGGTATTTTTATTGTTTTTCAGGAATTTTGGCTTAAAAACATAATGTAAAGACTCAAAGAAGAATACTTGAAGCAATACATCACAAATATATTAATAAATAAGTGGGAAAAGGTCAACAAACATGTAAAGACCCAGCGCGCGCGCGCAGCGCCCAGCAGCCGCCCAGCCGCGTGCCCAAAGCGTTTTCACCCCATTTTTCACGTGCAACAGCCCCTGTGACATCATGCTGACGTCATTGATGACCTCAGCATGTCTATTACACGTTTTTTAATTTTTTAATATTTTTTTTAACATTTTTTTACTCATTTTTTCTCTCCATCCTCACCTATAAATACCCCCCTTCCATTCACTTCAAAGCACGCCTTCAAAACTCACTTCTCTCTTCTTTCTTTCTCTCCATTTCTTAGTTTTTAGTTTTTTTAGTTTTTCTTATGTTTTAGCTAGTTTTTCTTATGTTTTTGCTAGTTTCTCTTAGTTTTAGAGTTCTTCCTTCTTTGGGAAGAACTAGTTATGTTTTTGTAATATTTTAGCTTTTTGATTCAATAAATGGAAGTGCAAATTCCGTTCGGAGGTTTTCTAGCAACGGGAATAGCGTCGAAGTTCTGTAAGGATTTTATTTTCTTTACAGTTATTTTTATGCTTTATTATTACATGTTTTATTTAATTTGTCTCGTGATTAAATTTAAGCGTGCTAGTATTTATAATCATGATATAATAATAACGTTGTTATGCTTGCGAAATATTAAATAGGTGAAAATTTCTAAAATGAATTGATTTTATTTTTATTCAAGATTTTATATTAAGGATGTTAGAGAGAAATATATTATTTTTCATTACAAACTTAAATCTGAAAATTAGATTTTAAGGTTTAGTTATCCGGTCTAATTTAGAGTAGTGCTCTTTTATTTGTTGGTACAATCGCCCGGTAGTTAGAGTGAAACTCTATTTCAAAAGTTTTTATAAGAATTATTATGTGAAAATGTATTGACAACATGTTTTCAATAGTGGTTTTAAAACTTGAAAGTTAGTACTCGGATAACTAAATTCTTAGGTTTAATTTGGACACCTTGAATAAAGTTTAAACTGTCTAACCCCACCAAAGGTGGCATTTAAATGGTTCATTTTCAATCTCTTAGAAAAGTAATTAATTTAATTAACCAAATTAGTTATCAACCCCACCCATAGGTGTTAATTGATTTGTTTAGTTAACAAAGAATATCTAACCGCACCAAAGGTGGTATTCATACAAAAAAGAGAGAATCAATAAAATATCAATTTATATCTTTAATAACCTAGATAATATGAGCAAGCATAATTAATTTAGTTATTATATCCATAAATACTCCACTAATATAAATGATAAAATTTGCATGAATATTTATTGAATCTGTATTTATATTTATTTTTTATTTATTGAATTTGTATCTATGTTTATTTTTTTTATTATATTTAATTAATCTGTATATATGTTTATTTTATGTTATTAGATTAGGAACACAAAAACCAAACTATCGTGACAGGATGTTTAGGATTTAATTTCGTTTTTAAAAGTTTGAATAATAAATTAAGAACCACATACATTCCTTCCTTAGATCGACCTTGGGAGTATACTTATCATTTTCTACGAAATGATTCGTGCACTTGCGAGAGTTTTACAAATATTAAAACCAAAGTATTTGCGAGAATCGGCGATGCCGGTTTTCGTTCATCATGCCACTGATTCTTGTTTTCTGCCATAATCTCTAACAACTCATGAGCATCCTTCGGTGTTTTTCCCATTAAAGACCCTCCAGCTGCAGCATCAATCATTGCATGATAGTTTGAAACCAACCCATTATAAAATGTAGATACTTGCAGACAAATTGGTATACCATGATGTGGGCACTTCCTCAACATTTCTTTGAATCTTTCCCAAGCTTCATACAATGATTCTTGGTCATACTGTGTAAAAGATGTGATTTCATTCCTCAATTTTGCTGTCTTAGCAGGAGGAAAGAACTTGGACAAGAATTTCTGAACCAACTCATTCCATGTTGTAATTGATCCCGGTGGTAATGAGTTTAGCCACTCCTTGGCTTTATCTCGATGTGAAAAAGGAAAAACCCTCAATCTTATAGCATCTTCAGGCACACCATTTATTTGTAAAGATCACACACCTCTAGAAAATAAGCAATATGTGCATTTGGATCATCCTTTGACATTCCCCCAAAATGATTTGATTGAACCATTTGGATAAAGGATGGTTTTATCTCAAAGTTATTGGCTTGAACAGTTAGCCTCCTTATACCTGAAGTAGTTCCAGCAAAATCCGGCGCAATATAATCCCTCAAAGCTCTATGATTTCCACCTCCCTCAACAAATGGTGGATCCATAACTGATTGTCTATTAGGAGGCGAGGTTGAATCCCTTCTCTCTCAGTTTAGACGCCTATATGTTCTATCAATCTCCGGATCAAATGGAAAATGGTGAAGGCTTCTTGTATGTCTCATACAACAATCCTACAACCAGAAATATTAACTAGCACAAAAACAACACAAAGTTACCCTTTTTTATGATAAATAAAATAAAAGATCAAAATAAACAAAATTAAAAATGAAACAATGATAAAGCAAATTAACTTCAAATTAAAACTAAGATTAGGTAGTATCGATATTAATAAAATCAAACCATTCCCCAGCAACGGTGCCAAAAACTTGATGTGTAATTTAGCAAGTGTACGAATCGTTCAAGTAATAAAGTGTACAAAAGTACGGATATCGAACCCACAAGGAATGACATTACTAAGTACCAAAATTGACTAATTTTAATTTTATTTGAAAACTAAATTTTTCAATTTGTTTAAGAAGTAAATTAACTTAAAACTAACGCAAATAAAAAAATTTAATGTTGTTCATGAATGATTAAAAGCGCTAAGGCATTTGATTTCGCTAAATCAATTCAATCCGATTTCAAGTCATGTTATATGAAAATCAAAGTTAAAAGTGATGGTTGAAAAACCCAAATTTACCTAATACTCTCTCTCGAGTTATATTAGAATTACTTATCTATGAAAACCAACTATATTTCTATGAAGATTTAATCACAAACAAGCACATGAGATTATTTTGGCCGGTGGTGAGATTATTTTGGCCGGCGACGAGATGAATTTGTCAAAATCCGTGCTCTCGGGAAGGTTTTTGCCATGAGATTTTCGCCGGTGGCGAGAATATTTTGGCCGGAGGCGGGATTTCTAAATTTTGAAACTTTGTTTTATTTTTATTTTCACTCAATCCCGATCATTGTACTTTTTCCAAAACTTCTCCAAAATCATGATTTTACCTTAAATTGCACTTTAAACACGAAATACCCGTAAAATGACATTTGTGGATTAAACAATCAAATAAACACAATTTTCACACTAATATCAACATTTAAATCATAACAAAAATGCAATAATTTGGCTCTTATCAGTAATGATATTATTTTGAAGTATACTCTTTCATAACTATATATTATACAGTTATTTTTTCCATTTTATTAATTATAATTGCTATATTCTTGATATATTTAGTTAATTTTAATTAATTAAATTAATATTTACTTTTATTTTTTAAGGTATATATTTTTAAGAAAATTAAAGAATGTGAATCGAAAAAGGGTTTAATTGTAAATAATAAAGTCTGAAAATATAATTTGAATTAAAATAGGGCTTAATTGTAATTAACAAAATTTTAAAAGTTAATTTAAATTAGAAAAAGGCTTAATTGTAATTAACAAAAGTTTAAAAGTTAATTTGAATTAAATTTGAGGGCTAAAATGCAATTATATAAACTTTGGTTTTCTTCGCACGAAAGGAGGACCATGTGCACCATTAACAACGCGCAACACGCACCGTTTGATCATCCAATCAATGGTTCAGATCAGCATGTGTAATACAAATGCAACAAAAGCAATTGGACCTGGTTTTTTGGATTACACACTGCACGGAGCGCTGATATTAGTGGAGTATTTATGGATATATATACAGATTCAATAAATATTCATGCAAATTTTATCATTTATATTAGTGGAGTATTTATGGATATAATAACTAAATTAATTATGCTTGCTCATATTATCTAGGTTATTAAAGATATAAATTGATATTTTATTGATTCTCTCTTTTTTGTATGAATACCACCTTTGGTGGGGTTAGATATTCTTTGTTAACTAAACAAATCAATTAACACCTATGGGTGGGGTTGATAACTAATTTGGTTAATTAAATTAATTCCTTTTTCTAAGAGATTGAAAATGAACCATTTAAATGCCACCTTTGGTGGGGTTAGACAGTTTAAACTTTATTCAAGGTGTCCAAATTAAACCCAAGAATTTAGTTATCCGAGTACTAACTTTCAAGTTTTAAAACCACTATTGAAAACATGTTGTCAATACATTTTCACATAATAATTCTTATAAAAATTTTTGAAATAGAGTTTCACTCTAACTACTGGGCGATTGTACCAACAAATAAAAGAGCACTACTCTAAATTAGACCGGATAACTAAACCTTAAAATCTAATTTTCAGATTTAAGTTTGTAATGAAAAATAATATATTTCTCTCTAACATCCTTAATATAAAATCTTGAATAAAAATAAAATCAATTCATTTTAGAAATTTTCACCTATTTAATATTTCGCAAGCATAACAACGTTATTATTATATCATGATTATAAACAGCTAGCACAGTTAAATTTAATCACAGACAAATTAAATATAACATGTAAGAATAAAGCAAAAAAATAACTGTAAAGAAAATAAAATCCTTACAGAACTTCGACGCTATTCCCGTTGCTAGAAAACCTCCAAGCGGAATTTGCACTTCCATTTATTGAATCAAAAATCTAAATTATTACAAAAACATTACAAGTTCCTCTCAAAAAGAGAAGAACTCTAAACCTAAGAGAATTGAACTAAAAACTAAGAGAAAAACTAAGAAAAGCTTAGAAACTAAGAAAAAACTAAGAAAAACTCAAAAACTAAGAAATGAGAGAAAGAAAGAAGAGAGAAGTGTGGTTTTGAGGTGTGCTTTGAAGTGAATGGAAGGGGGGTATTTATAGGTGAGGATGGAGAGAAAAAATGAGTAAAAAAATGTTAAAAAAATATTAAAAAATTAAAAACGTGTAATGGACATCTTGAGGTCATCAATGACGTCGGCATGATGTCACGAGGCTGCTGCACGTGAAAAATGGGGTGAAAACGCGTTAGCGCTGGTGACTCTTCTTTGGCCGCTTCTTGTGGCCTCTGAAATGTCATTGCGGCTCGGGGGGCAACCTGTGAAAGGGGTGTCAACGTCTTGTGGCGCGCAATGGGCGTTGGGCACTGTGGCGGTGTTGGTCAGTATGTAGTCAACGGCGCGCGATTTCCGTCTTTTTGACATTTTTGACCTTTTCGACCCATTTTGTCCAATTTTTTCAATGTTTGTTGACCTTTTCCCACTTATTTATTAATATATTTGTGATTTATTGCTTCAAGTATTCTTCTTTGAGTCTTTACATTGCGTTTTTAAGCCAAAATACCTGAAAAACAATAATAATACCCGTGATTCCAAAAAAGACAATTTTATATAAATATATGATAAAACATATAAATATATATATTTTTAATCAATTAATGTGCATAAAATCATGGTTATTATAGTGCTTTTTGAGCACTCATCAATTTTCTCTCGAGACGAAATCCTAGATAACACTTAACTAAGAAAATGATTTAGGCCATCTTTGGATCGTTTGAGCCTTTCTATCTACCTTCACACATTTTATCCATAGTATACCCATTTTCAGCTTCAAAGTTTATATATATATTTTTATCTCCTTTCAAAAGCGTAATAATAATATATATATATATATATATATATGTATAAATATATCAATTTTTCTTATGTCACTAACATGTGACCATTGTTATTAAATTTCTAAAGATATATCGAAAAAAGAGGATACTGAATAAAAAAAAGAAAAAAAATGATTATAGCATGTGATGTTAAATCCCAAATTGGGAAGTATTCATTGAGATGTTAGAATGTATCTTATTTCAATTCTAAAATGATGTGTTTAGGAAAAATTTTGAGCTAAATATTATCTTTTATCCTACCTTTACCTAAGCCATACATTACAAGCTTAATAAAGTCCTATTGATTTTTGGTTGTGTTTGTCTATATTAGTGGAGAGAAAAATGAAAAATGAACTTATAAGATTTGTGATTTCATTAAAAATTAATTGCGTCCATATTTGCATAAACTCATCCGGATTTCATGTGATGAAATATGAAAGACTTCACACACACTAAAATTGATTGTGAAAATGTAACATATTTTTAAATTTATTTCAATGCTTAGATAAAATTCTTGTATTTCTTTGAGTTATGTTATTTGAAATGACCAAAAAGAAATGTTTCAAAAATCACTTTTAAATGCATGTATCCTTGTTTTATTTCTTTCCTTTTGCTCAAGGACTATCAAAATCTTATATTTGGGGGTGTGATAACTATATATTATACAGTTATTTTGTCCATTTTATTAATTATAATTGCTATGTTCTTAATATATTTAGTTAATTTTAATTAATTAAATTAATATTTACTGTTTATTTTTTAAGAAATATATTTTTAAGAAAATTAAAGAATGTGAATCGAAAAAGGGCTTAATTGCAAATAATAAAGTCTAAAAATATAATTTGAAATAAAATAGGGCTTAATTGCAATTAACGAAAGTTTTAAAGTTAATTTAAATTAGAAAAGGGCTTAATTACAATTAACAAAATTTTAAAAGTTAATTTGAATTAAATTTGAGGGCTAAAATGCAATTAACAACGCGCAACACACACCGTTAGATCATCCAATCAACGAACACGACAGATAAGCACGTGTAATAAAAACACGACAAAAGCGATTGAACCTGGTTTTCTGGATTTCATGCTGCACGAAGCGCTGAGTGGGGCCAACCTGCAGCGCACCATTAACATATTTTACTCATTTTATGCTATCTTCACTATCTGATTTCGATCACATAGTAGCATAAAAACCAAAATATGTTTAAGAGTTTTTAAATACTACAAATAATATAAAAATTAAATATTAATTAATTAATTGAGAATTATATTTATTATAAAAAAAATAACTTATAAGTTAAATATATATATATATATATATTTAACTTAAATTACAAATAAAGGGATGACACCTCTTTTCTCTTGGATTTTGTGATATTTTCACTTTATTTCAAGGAGAGGAAGCTTGATTTGTTGCTTAGAATCACCAACAATGTCCCATTCATAATGACCAAGAAACTCTCTAATGAGATGATAAGGAGTTTGGGCAAAAAAAATACGTCCATACAATAATTCATTTCCCTAAATACATGAGCACATAAACATCCATCAAACAAGCCAAAACTTTAGAGATGCATGAATAAAGAAATTAAAGCATTAAAGAAATTTCCATGGTGTTGTACTATGCTAATCAATTCCATCATTTTGTTGTGGAACCTAAAAAAAAAAGTGTTCATGATTTTCCATATTCAAATATCTATATTATTTAATAGTAAAATTCATAAAATTATTAATATTTGCTTGTACATACCATAACTTTGTCCCATATAAGCTTATGAGAGTTTTTAAGGGAAATGCCTCTACTCTTGTTCCACAGCTTCCATGCCATATTAAAGTTTAAAATGTTTAGTTTTTTTATAAATATTACAAAGAACAATAGAAGAAAAATAGGTAGCTATAACTCATACATTTCAACAACTATTTTTGTGTCTTTACTTAATTCTATAGAAGCTGAGTCACAGTACCAAACATAATTGCCATATAGATCAAGAATTATCAAAATCCAATGATCTTGGCCTTGTTCAAACTTTAGTGGCCAAGGAATTACATGTTCTAATTTCTCTTAAGTGTTAATGCCTTTTCACATAATTGTTTAGCTCTGATGCTAACATCATGCTCTTGATTGTGATTGACAAATGATGAATCATAGAACATTGCTAAATGTGATAGATGATTAGCTTGAAGTTGATAATAACATGTATGTTCTACATAAATGAAAGTTATTTACTGATTGAGGACTCACCTTGTCCACACTTGAATTATACTTATATCGATCATTTGAAATTCAAATAGCTACAATATGTACTTAATCAATATATATGTTTTCCTAATATTGATGCTAAAAATTCTCTAGGAAGTGGCACAGTCCATCCATCATTTATGCTAGTCTTTCTCGCAACAATATTCATCAAAAAGCCAAGATTTTTGCTGAATTTTATAGCATATTCATAACTATACCTTCTCTTCTTGAAAGACTTAGTGCACGATGATTGCCTACTAGACATAGATTTCCACAAGATACTTGCTTTGTATCTCTTTAATGTGCCACACTTACAAATTCTAGTATAATTGACTAAAGAAGAGGTATTATATATGTTAGTAACAATAAAAGAATAATAATATAATAAAAGTAGTAAAAAAAGTTTTATCTTAATTAAAAAATAATACCATAACAAAATTTATAACAGCTTGATTCGATAGCCAAGCCACATGTTATCCAATAGCTTCTTGGACTGTGGTAGCATCACAGGTAGTGGAAAATGATGGAGCAATGATTGATTAATTACTATTCTCTAATAATTTGGAAAATATTGATTAGAATCCTTTGATCATCACTCAATTATTATACCGTTCCAATAGAAACATAATTCGTAGATGATGGATGTTTCAGCAAACACTTCATATTCTATTAAATATTTAAGCGTTATATATAATAAATAAAATCTATAATAAAAAATAAAAACAATAGAATATCTACATAATCTTTAAATCTTACCACAAATGATTTATCAAATGTAGAAGGACTCCCATGTGGGGTAGCTATTGGAAGGACATTCTCATCAAAACATTCATCATGTGATGGATGGTAAGAATTCATAGATTGCATTGGATATACTGAACCACTACCTGATTGCATAAATAGAGGACTAATAGGATGACTATATCCCATAGAGGATATAGATTGGGATCCATGAGATCGCATGGGTGGCATGCCTTGCATGGATGGTTGCATGCATGGCCAATAGGACATACCTTGATTATAGTATGGTGCCATGCCTGACATGTGTTGTGAATGATATTGCTTTAAAATGGTAATCTCACTTAACACTGAGGCCATAAAGGAGCTGGAATCTTCTTCAATTTTACAATATTTTTCCTTACTGACCATCTGGGGCCTTTGTTTTCGAATATTAAAAAACTTCATATAACCAACATATTGGCTTCCTCTCCTAACATGACTAGGATGCTCAAATCCAAAGCATCAGGTATATTAGCCCAAACCCTTCTTTTCAAATTCTCCAATTGATCATTTGGATCTACAATCTCTGGTACCCTAGGATCCATGAAATATCTAAAAACAATGATGAAATAGAAATTAATTGAAAATTTTAAGTCCAAACATATAAATAAGAGTTATTATAATAATATGAAACATACATTATATTTAATTAGGTTATTGATCATATATAAATATATATATTCCTTCACAATCACTTTGAGTCCATGGCGAAGAATCATCGTCATCAACTAGATCACCACATAAAAATAGGCAATTTTTTTGAGAAATGACTAATATTGGATAATGTATCAAGCATGTCATCATCTTCTAAAACATCACAATGGTAGAACTCTTTTTGTGGAGGCGTTAACATAACATACCATCTTGTGTGAATTTGATCACTCACATTAATACTTGTTTTGCATGAAGTGCTAATGTGAAAGGATCATCAGTGTGACTTATCTTGGATAAGTTTATAAGGGTAAATCCAAAATCAACTATTTTATATCCAACATTTATAACATCTTCAACCCAATTACATAATAATATTGTTTCATGGAAGACCTCATAATCGAGTTTCCAAATTTCTTGAATTATACCATGATATGGTTTATCAGAAAGTACAAGATTACCATCTTTTGAACAAGAAAATTGCCTAGTTTGTGCAATCATCTTCACACCACTATTCTGATTTAGTTAGACTTTGTTCCTTACTTAATTCGTAAACCTCGAACCATTAATTGTGAAACTAGATTATGATTTGACATCAAATTTTGGACCATGTGCAAGCCATTCTAAAGTTTTTGTTATTTTATGATTGATTTTTTTGAGTTCAACTTCAATCTATGCATATAAAAACTTGAAATGTGTTTTAAAACATTATATAGAAGTACTAATGAATTCTTGTATGTGACACTTACATGGTTGCAAAACCAATTAATAAGCTCTTGCTTATGTTCATCATACAACCATTTTTCTCCTCCTTTTTTTTATAACGAGGATTGATCTTCAATAAGTTTAAATGAATTCTGTAATTTTATTCAAGATATATCAATTAGGTATCATTAATAGTTAAATAAATAATAATTTTATTTTAATTGAAAAGTTTGAACTTGTCATCATTTACTCTATGTATGATTGTACCTCATTATTATTTGCAAAAATGATTTGGTGTGCTTTTCCCATCGAGTGTAATCAATAAACAATTTCTTACTTCCATTGAGCATAGGGTTACCTACTTCGATCATATGACATTCTAAGAATAACTTCTGCATAGGATTCCAAATTTCAGTGCAACCACTAAAGTATTCAAAACAAAACTCAATGGCCTCTTTATCAATGTAATGTTTCACTATGCATCATTTAGGATTATTTCTATTATTTACATATCCTTTAAGGACTTGCATATATCTCTCAAAAGGATACATCCACCTTATGTAAATAGTTCAACATAATTGAACCTTTTGAACTAAATGAACACACAAATTAATCATTATATCTAAAAAAGGAGAAAAATATTTTTCAAGTAGACATAAATTCTCCATAACATCTTTCTATAAAGAGTTTAACTCATCAGTTGATATAGATTTTTTTCATATTTTATTAAAGAATAAACAAAGAAGAATTATTAATAATCGAACATGTTTGGAAGAATTGACCTAATAGAAACTGGTAATAACTATTGCATTAAGATATGACAGTCATGTAATTTCAATCCATAAAGTTTCTTATCGGTGATGGACACAAAATTTCTTAAGTTGGATGAGTAACCATCAGGAACTTTCACAACCACCAAATATTTGCAAAACACGTGCTTCTCTTTAATTGACATTGTATATGATACTGGTGTCAAGTATGTTCAATCCTTATCATTTTCACCCTTGTTACCAATCCATATCGTATGCCCCGTTTCTTTAAATCTAGTGTTGCTTTAATTCCATCCTTCGCTTTTCCAGGTATATTAAGTAATGTACCAATCAAGCTCTCACATAAATTTTTCTCAATGTGCATGACATATAAGATGTGACAAATTTTTAGGTCTTTTCAATAAGGTAATTCCTACAATATTGATTTTTTATTCCAATAATCATGATATACTAATTTAGTAACATTTTCCTTTTCACCACTTTTATTAGTTGACCTCTTTCGTTTCCTCTTATTAGTGAGTATTCTTTTTTTCATCTTTCCATATCATTTGAATGTCATACAATTCAATTGCCTTAATATCTCAACACCTCGCAAAGGTCTTTGTACATGATCATGATCTTCTTCACCATCGAAAGGTTTCTTTTGGTATCTAAACTTGTGTCCAGATGGAAAACATCTTCTATGTCTTCTATAAACATCTTTCATTCATGAAAAATATAAGTTACAGAAGTGTCGTCATTATAAATAAGCCATCCCATATAACCTTTTGTTGCATATCCTGATAAGTTACCTTAGGTAGAAAAATCATTAATTGTCCGTGAAAGGATCCCCCCATGTTAAATTATTCTTCTTTATGTGCATCGTAAACATTTACACCATCATTCCACAACATCTTTAAATAATCTATTAGAGGCTACAAATATACATCAATATCAACTCCAGGTTGTTTCGATCCTCACATCAATAATGTTAACATCACACTACGCCAAAATATACTATTAAAGTTGGTTAATAACCGATTTTAAATTAATTTAAAGTTTATTAGTTGAACTGACTTTAAATTTTGTATTTTTTAACACATTTTACTCATTTTCTACTATCCTCGTAACCTTGTAGAGTCTTGGGTATAGCTCCAAATCCTTTCCATGAATACTGATTCTTTGCTTTTCTTGCAATAACCCTAATTAAAATTCAAACTAGCTATAAGAATTTCTACAAATATAATTTCACAACCAATCAAATAAACATTACTTTCAACAAAAAAAAAATCATATCCCAACACTCTCTAATACATTAAAAATATCATAGATTCATCGTCTCTCAACCCCTATAAAATTCAAAAATGATTAGATCTATAAAAGAAATAGATTAAGAAAAATCCAAAAAATAATAGTAACAAAATCAAATAAAGACCTAATTTGGAAGCTGCATCATTGAGGCCAATGGAGGTGACACCATCTCGATTGTACAAACTCAAGAAACTAAATGAGACAAAAAGTCAGCTTAACAAGATTTGAAGAAAGAAAAAACAAAGAAAATTCTAAAGAGAGAGCGAAAGAGTACTTGGAGCATATGAAAGAGGGGAAGCAAGTAAATAAGAAAGAGAAATGAGTAGAGAAGAGGGAGAAATGGTGGGGTCTATAAATTTAATTTTTTGTCAAATGCGGTAGAAAGAAGAGAAAAGAAAAAAACGTGTGTAGCATCGGTTAACACGTAGGACCGGCGCTATATGTGGGATTTTAAGTCTGTTCTACGTGTCAATCGACGTTACACGTGGCTTAAGTTGGTTGACATATAGAATTGACTTAAAATCCTATATGTAGTGTCGATTGACATGTAGAACCAACTTAAAATCCTACGTGTAGTGTTGGTCCTACGTGTCAATTGACTTAAAAATTTTCAAAAAAATAAAATAGTAGCATGGGTTGACACGTAGGACTGATGCTACACATGTCGATTCTACATGTCAACCGATGCTACACATGGCTTAAGTCGGTTGACACGTAGAATAGACTTGTAGCGTCGGTCCTACATATCAACCGACTTAAACAATTATAGAAAAATAAAATAGTAGCATCGGTTGACATGTAGAATCGACTTAAAATCCTACGTGTAGTACCGGTTGACATGTAGAACTGACTTAAAATCCTATATGTAGTGTCGGTCCTATGTGTCAACCAACTTAAAAAATTACAGAAAATTAAAATAGTAGCATCGATTGATATGTAGGACCGACGCTACACGTAGGATTTTAAGTTGGTTCTACGTGTCAATTGACGCTACACATGGCTTAAGTTGGTTGACACATAGAATCGATTTGAAATCCTACATGTAGCATCGGTTTACATGTAGGACCGACACTATTTTTTTAATTTTTTAAGTTGGCCTTTCAGCGTACCAACTTTAAATTCATTATAAGTTAGTTTTTCCCAAAAATTGACTTTAAATCCTAACTCAATTGCTCCTTTTTCGTAACAGTGTTATGAATTTTATTTTCATACACAACTAGGGATGAAGGTTGCACGTTACCATAATTACTGGCCAATAACTATATCTATTACGAAGGGAACTATGTGGATTAATTCCATCAGCAATAATGGAAAGATGAAGATTTCATAAATCAGATGCAAATTAAGG
Organism: Hippophae rhamnoides; assembly: GCA_033030585.1. Lineage (NCBI taxonomy): Eukaryota > Viridiplantae > Streptophyta > Magnoliopsida > Rosales > Elaeagnaceae > Hippophae > Hippophae rhamnoides. The sequence continues at coordinate 26,199,304 of CM065431.1, read as the reverse complement.
AAATAAATTATCTACTACTTTCCAATTTGGAATATCAAAATGATGACAAAACATCCCATCATCACATCGATTATCTAAATGCCAAGTCAACATCTTTGACGTCTCTTTACTTTTGAACAACCTTTGAAAGCGAGGACTCATAAGAAATTACCAAATAACCTTTGTGGGCATGCCTTACTTAGGTGTTGTCTCATTTGTAGCATGCTTCCATGTTGATTCTTTACACACCAAACAATTATCTAATGTCTTATATTCTTTTCTATAAAGAATGGAATCATTTGGACAAGCATAAATCTTATGACATTCCATGCCAAATCGATTAAGAGATTTCTTCACTTCATACATTGAAGATAGTAATTCATTACCCTTAGAAAACATATCTATTAGTACATTTAGTAATTCTGTGAATCCTTTATCAGAAAACCATTTTTTGCCTTTACATTGTACAAATGAACCAATCCCAACATTTTAGTGTATTTCTTGCACTCTGTATACAATGGTTTTTCAGCATCTTCTATAATTTTTTTAAATGTTTTGGGATCATCCTCATGTAGTTCATCTTTAATAGCATGAAACATATTTTTTGTCTGTACATTCTGATAAGATGTATATAATCCACTCACATTCTTATTTATCTCTTCACCATGAGTATTATCAATATTTTCTCCATGATAATACCAACATTTATAACTCAAAAGAATACCACTACAGATAAGGTGATACTTAACCTCATCAACATCATGAAATTTCTCATTTTTACATTTAACACATGGGCATTGAATCATACTAATTTCATTATTACTATTTCTACGAGCAAATTCTAAGAAACTTTCAATCCAAAAATATAGTCCTGCTCAATTCTACACTTTGACATCAAAGATTTGTCCATTTTCTATTAATGACATTAAGCATATTAAATATGTATTCAAACAATATACAATAGATATTATTATATATGAATTCCCTAATTATTAGAATATCTATCAAAATATCGTATAAAAATAAATACATAAAAACCAAACAATTAAGAAACTCATAATAATATTAACAAATATATAATATTAATAATATATAATATATAATAATTTATATATATATAAATACATGTAATTAATAATAATAAATATTTTATACATATATATAATAAACCCATTTTATATTAAATAGATATTAAATTCTGTGTGTGTATATATATTTCATGTACATATAAATAATTTTCAAAAATTTTAAGTTTAAAATAAATTAATATATATCAAAAACCTAAATACATACAATTATTTTAATAAATAAATGAATAAAATTCCTTATTCTCTTCTAAGCTTGAATAAAAATACACAATTTACATAACACAAAAATTTATACACATAATCAATAACATGTGATATATATTAAAATAAAAAAATATGAATAATAAGTATAAAATGATTCATAGAAATACTTACAAGAGTAAATAAAGTGAAAAAATGAAGAAAAAAAGGGTGTTTGGTAAGTGAGAAAGTGAAGGAAAATGGGTATAAAATATTTAAGTATTATACTAAAAATATAGTGGATCTAGAAGAAAAATTGGAGAGGAAGAAAACCCACTAAATGACTTCGAAAATGGTGGTCAGAGGTGACCACAAATGTGAAAGAGTATAAAAGGAGGATGATCGATTTTTTTCAAGATGCTGAAGAAGAGGAAACACGATTAATCTGTTTGTAAAATGGGGGAGAAAAGAGATAAAAGGAAAAAACATATGGTAACATCGGTTCTACGTATCCACCAACTCTAGTTTTTATAAATTTTTTAGTCGGTCTATCAACAGACCGACTTAAAATTTGTAATAAGTGAGTTTTGAACAAAAAATGATTTTAAATGGTTGAAGATTATTTACATTATAAGAACAGTCCAAACCAATCAAGAGATCTATTTTCTCACAAGTGTGTTTGGGCACAAAGTTTCAATAAATTGAGTGCTAGAAAAATTCCCCAACTCTTGGTGTTTGCCTGCCACAATGAGGGGAATAGTCTACTTAAATAAAATCCAAATTTGCATTAATTAGGAATAGAACTAGTAAATCCACTACACCTAGATGGTCCATTACACAACTAAATTGTGGCTATGTAAGAATCCAATTCTCACACTCCAACTCTCTATATGACACGCCAATATAGGATTTGATTCCATAAATCTGTGCTATAATTTAATCCCTATATCAAATAAGGTTTTATAATTACTAAAATATCTGTACTTGTTCTACGGGAATTTAAATGTATACCAAATATTTAAATTTAATATTTTAATTAAATCATATAATTATTTTTTCCGATATTCCATGGATTAAATAACTAGGAAAAAACTACTAACTTACCCTCACATATTTATTAGACATTTACGACCCTCATAAATAATCCTAATAAATAAATATACATTTGATCATTTAGATAATAAAATCTAAATTAGTTCATTTATTTTTATCTGGGAAGAAACATCGTTCAGTCATTGTTATGGAGCAAACTAGGGGAATAATGGAACTATGATTTAAAGCTTAAATAATGACTTGATACATTAATTGACCTCTTAATAAGTATCAATCTATATGAATCTCAGGGTTGCTCCACTGTAAAAATAATTTTAAACTCTCAAATATCATAATTGATATTTACGCAACACAATATATTTGAGTAATCCATTGATAGAACCATTAGGTCTAGCTTAATCTTCAATAGCAATTTCATAACATAACTGATGGCATTAAATAATTTTTACCACTTCTATTACATATTTTCTTTGAGTACACATATGTATACAAACAATCATCTAATCATACTATAGATTGCATGGAGTTATCCATGTTTTGAATCGCTAAACAAGGGAATTACTATCTAGCATCTGCAAATAGATAACATGCACTCCATATCTTTTGAGATAACCTATGAATGATAACTCAACAAAAGTATAGTTATTTAGCCACCTGTAAACCCACTATTCTTGTTTTGTGCTAAATATCATGAAAATGGTTAATTTGTGTTTGATTATTTCAAATGCTAAATATAGGTGGAACGATGGCAATTGGATTGAAAGCGAGACAAAAACAGGAAAAATTAGTCCATGCCGTGGTAGGCAAAAATCTGTGCCTCCACGTACCTATTTCCATTGACAATTAGCATGATCCATGCCTCGATGGGAATTTTTATATACATTAACAAGTGTTGTTTCTCATTGAATTTCGCCACAATAAATCCATTTTTAATCTTTCTTTCACCCTCAGCCCTTGGTTCTTTTAAGAGTTGATCAAATAGTCCATATTAGATCATTTTCCCTTAAATTAACCTTAATGAGGCATGATTGAAATACATAATTAATAATAAAAAATTTACAATAGCTAAAAGGAGAGAAAAGAGAGAAAAAAATTCAATAGAAGTTCAAAGAAACAATTTTGTGAAGAATTTAAGAGAAGATTAATGCTACAAATATAGAGATTGAGTGTATCTCTTCTTCTTCTCCTTTCTTTATCAATTTTTATGTCTTTTTATATGAAAATTTTGGGCTTTATGAGCTTAATTATGTTTAGCTTATTTATTAATCCAAGGTTCTTATGAACCAAATTTTCTACATGTGTTGATATAATATTTTTCCCAATTACGATTATAATTCAATTATATTATTAAATCTAATTTTTATGCTATTAATTGTCAAGGTAAAAATTTATCTATAGAGGCAATTAAATAGATTTGATAGAATTATTTAATTGTTTGTCTTGATTAAATAACATGCATAGTTTCTAGAAAGACGTGTGTGATTTTTATGTGTGTAATCTATATTTGATGAACTTAATGAGTAGTATGCAATCTAATTGGCATGAGAATGTGATTAGATTAATTAATATATAGTATGTAGTTTACTTGAGAGAGGAATGCAAGCCAGATTAGATTCAATTGATCATGAAATTAGTTTATAATTATTTTGGGAGAAATTTTAGTGATTCATATGCTTAGGAAATTGAGGGATTAAAGATTCCTTTGTCGTTTTCTCATATATTTTCGTAATTGTTGAGTTTTGATTTGAGTAATTAGTTATCATTTATTTTTGTATTTTTATAATTTGTCATTGTCCAAATAGTATTCATAATAGTCACATTGGTACTTAGTTATAAGTTACACAACTACCTGTGAGATTGATATTCGTATATAGGTACATTATATTACTTGCACGACTTGTATACTTGTGATTAACGTGTCACTCAATGAACCATAAACACATATATGCAAGGCATATTAGTCTAATAGTATGGGAATTGTCAAGTAAATCCAATAATATGGTGCTACAACAAGGGACCAGCTAAATCACTCAAGATAAAGATAATCACACACATGGTCATTAAGTGACATAAAGAAACATCTATAAGTAAATGAATATTAACAATGTTTCTAATATGTCTGGAACAATCCTATTTAATAAACTATTATACAAAGTATCCCCAACAAGATGTCTCCCCATTAGTGACCCTAGACAAGAGTCACTCTATTGCAAATGGACATGAACTATACTAGTGACATAATTAAAGATCACGTTATAAACTTTAATTAATGGTTGTAGACTACCTTGAATATCTCACTTAAAACTCAATTAGTACATAGTTTGTAATTATTTAGGTTATACAAGTAATATAGTACTAAATCATAAGTATTGATCCTTTAGGAGTGGGGCCTTTAATAGAAGAATACTGGTAATGAGAAATTGTAATACTATCAATAACTAATACTATTATTAAAATAAGCCATTTGGAATCTCCTAACCATTTCACATGTAATTTAAAACAATCTCTAAATGATTTTCTAAATATAAATATTTAGTTACTTGATCATAGATATCGATGATTCTTTTTCAAGCAATCATTTATGACTTCATATAAACAATCACATTCTCATGCTAAATTTCTTACACAGCAATTAAACCCACATGCAATCAAACTACAAATACCTTAATCATGCTTTTGTACTATTCCAATGCATATGTTAATTAATCTATGAATAATTTAGATTCCACCGTTTTAAGCTAGAACACAAATCTCACAATCATGCAACTAAAGGCGAGTTAATTGAAGCATTAAGTAAAAGATTAATTAAGATATCAACTAAAGAGAAAAATCACATAAATAAATTTATTTTGATTACATACTACATGACTAGGTTCAACTAAAATCCTAAATAACGAACCTAGGAACTCATCATTCTAAACATAATTACAATAAAATAAATAAGTTTATGAAAATAATCTAAATTAAGGAAGAAAGAATTACATAAATCGATGAGGAAATCTGGTCCCACACAAGATTAATCTTTGACTTTTTTGCACTGGCTCTGAACTATTTTTTTCCTTGCTCTTAATCATAGATAAGACAAAGGTTTTATTATTCTCTTCCAAAGTGATACTAATAAGGCCAAAAACAAGCTTAATTGGTTAGGAAACATATTAGCTTTAATCAAATGGATTAGATTCATAATTGGATGTAAAAATATTAGCTTATGTGTCAATTTTTCCTTCACTCAATTGGTTGAGTCCCTTGCTCAATCTATCTAACTATGACATCATTCCAATTCGAGAGCACTTGAACCGTTGGAGCGACGCTTAATCGATTGAGTCCTTTTTGGATCAATATAATCCTTATGGATCGATTAATCTACAATAAGTAAATCCACCTAATAACCCACAATCGAAGTCAAGCGATGCTCAATCAATTGAATGAGTCATAATTTTGTGATTTTCCTAATAACCTACATTAGCACTTTTATATATAAGATAAATATTTTTACTAATATTCACTCCAAAATAAGACAAATAGAAAGTTTAGAATGACTAAATAACTCTACTTCTATAGAGTTATTATCACCCCAAAACTTAATTCTTTTCTTGTCCTCAACCAAAGCAAAGACATCTTATTTATTGACTATACTAACAAGATGTGTGTATTTACTAATGAGGATTATTCAAACTGCACATTAATGGTTGATAAAAAATTATCTCCTTTAAAGATTGTATAAATGTAAAACAAAGGGATTACATGGCAATCAATCAACACATTTTGATCCAAGAGTATGCAAGGTGTTATTGATGGAACAACTTTGTGTGTGTGTTCAAATCATGTAACTCACTATACATATGAGATAGTTTCATGCAAACCATACAATTGGCATAGTGTTTCAAAACACATTTTATAATTCCACTCTTCTCACCACTTTTCACTAATTTAAATGTATATTTGTTAGAAATCAATAGGGCTTCACATGCTTATAATGTAAGGCTTAGGTTGCGTTTTGGGTTTGTATATGTGAATATTTAGGTTAATTCACACCCTAAGCTTACTTTATCATTCATATGCAATTGGAACTTTTTTTATCTTTTAGTGTACCTTCTATTTCTTGTCATCCTTTTCCACATTCTTATCCATTATTAGGCCTTTTTTGTTTCTATTTTTCTTGTCCATTTCAACTTTAATATGTTTATTAAGAATGATGTGCTCTATTTATATAAGATGCATCCCAGGTCAATTCTTTAACACTAATTAATTTCATTATAAGCACAAGTTAAGAGTATGAGTTATGTGAGATATATTATTATAATCTTTTTTGTTAAACTAAGATGTTGGTTATATGAAATTGTTAAATATTCGGATCAACATCTTAGTTTAACTATGGACACAACATATATGGTTAGCTTGAAAGACTCAATCGATCCAATAAGACCTTAATCACATTTCTACCTTAATATTGTCATTTATGACTTTTCCTCAATGTGTAATAAAAGAATTCTAAAGTTTGTACAAAACTCATGGCACTTAGTATCATTTACACGCATTTTCTCCCAATAAGCACATTAAGTAAAAATCTATGACATTGTATGAAAGTGTTTAAAGCAATTCCACAAAAACACCCAAGCATACAACTCAATTAATACATGCATCTTAATGTTCATGTACTAGCCCTTTATGATACTTGAGGAAACCATTTCTATCATAGGATTCATATCATTACTAAAATACAAAAGATAATAACTTAAACATAAATCCTAAAGTAGAGAAAATGAAGTTCTATGCCCCATACTTGAATTGCATATTGTCCCCAATATGCAAATAATAAAGATAAGGAAAAAACATAGGAAAACAAACTCTCAACATGACATGTCTATTTTTATACCCACATAAGTCCATATGCTTGCCATGTCCCTCTACACTTTATTCACCTACAAAGACAATAAAAATAAGTACTAAAAATAAGTTGGGTTTCCTCCCAACAAGTGTCACTTTAAGGTTGACTAGACACTCCGGATAGGAGATAACTTGTAAATATTTTGTCACTATTTTGTTCTCCATATTTATGTTTATTTTATTATTCTCATATGTTATAATTATTTATTTTATATTTTATGAGAAAATATGAGTTTTTATAATTTTTGAATGTTTTTTGGAATTTTAATGCATTTTTTATAAATTTTATTTGACATATGGTTGTACTTTGAAAGAAAAGTGGATGTATATAGAAGACACACAGATGCACTTAGAAAATGTGTGCCAGAAATGGTACCATTTTGAATTAACACTAGTTGCACAACACCCAGCCAATGCATCGTTTACCTCAGTTGCATTCCAAATGATGTGTCATTTGGGCGAGTCCTTAGCTGCCCCAAACGGCACGTTGTTTGGCCAAAACCACCTCTCATTCAAAAGCACCGATAATGTTCACATTATTCGACTCTCTTGACATATGGCACAATCTGGTGTATCCATTTGACTCCATCTTATGGTCCATAATTAATCTAACCATAAAACCCAAAATAAAACTTTATAAATACCCATAAAATTCCATTTTGAAGGGATTGATGAGAAGAATTAAAAAAATTAGATAGAAACATTAAAAAAAATTCTCTACCATAGATTGAAGAACATTGGAAGAAATAATGAAGAACAAGTTTAGAGATTGATGTATTGACTTCACATTTGCATCACAAATAAATAAATTATTGTACCTTCTTTCTTTTTATATTATGAATTATTTAGTTATCTTATTATATGTGTTAATCTTAATGTATAACTAAATAGTTCAGTGTGATTATGGGTAATAACAAGCCCTAAATTATGATTTGATATTTATGAATTATGCTATGATATGAATAAAATTTCAATTATTAATTTCTTGATGTATTTAATTTCATGATTAATTGTCAAATCATGTCAATTCTTGAATTTGGTATACAAATAATTTTATATTTAGTTTTTTTCATTGTTAGATTATGAAGTTAGTATGATATTGCTAATTTTTATAATTGAATTAGCACATTGTAATTTTTCTTACAATTGGAAATAAATACTTAGATTAGAAATTATTAACGATATCAATTTCATCTAATTTAGTTATTACTTCTTTGGATTATAATCAATAAATGAATTAAATTTAGTAGTAGTAATTCTGGGTTGTTCAAGAGTTAGGTTAATTAATAATCGAGTTGTTAATCAATTACAACGTTTGAAGAAGTTGGGAATTCTAAGTGAACTTAAATTCCCAAAATTAAAATTGAGAAAAATAAAAGGGATTTTAAATTTATAAAATAAATTTAGAATTTGAAAAATGAGTGGATCATAACATAATAAATTTAATTGGAATCTAATGGCAAGAAAAATATCATAATCACATGTTTCTCTTATTAATTCAAAAATTTATGTTTTTTTTATTTTCTTATTCTTGTATGTTATTTTATTTTTCAACAAAGACATTTAAAAACCCTCCATTATTCTATTTGTAATATGTTAATATTTTATTTTAAACTAGTAATTAATAATTAAATTGTGTCCATCCTTTGTGGGTAATGACCCTTAGTTGCAATTATATTTACAATGATAATTTTTAAAAAGTAAAAAAATAATGTTAAATTTATGAGAATCTAATTTAGACACCATCAAAATTTTGGCGTCGTATCGTCAGGGATTGAATTGATAATTTTTCTTATTAATTTCTAAATTTTATTTTAAAATTCTTTTTATTTCTTCTTCCATTTTGTTAATTTTTGTTATTTTATTTTATTTCATTATTATTATTGTTATTACTATTTTCTAATTCTAGGTTTATTGAGATTGAGTTAAACAATCAAATACCTAAAGACATGGCTACTCCTAATTTGGAACAACAACAATTATACATTTAGTATCTTGCACTAGATGTAGCATTTGAACTTAAATCTGGTGTGATTCACTTATTATCTATTTTTAGAGGTTGGTAGCAAAAGACCCAAACAAGCATCTTAAAGAGTTTCATGTGGCTATTCAAGTATGAAACCAGTAGGAGTTATTGAAGAACACGTTAAATTGAGAGCCTTTCAATTCTCCTTGGTAGATAATGCAAAAGAGTCATTATACTATCTCTCTTATGGATCTATAACCTCTTGGAGTGAAATGAAAAAGAAATTTCTAGAAAGATACTTTTTAGCTTCAAGAACCACAATGATAAGAAAAGAAATATGTGGAAATAGGAAATACAGTGGGGAAACACTACATGAATATTAGGAACAGTAAAAAAAGTTATGTGCTAGTTTTCCACAACATCATATCAGTGATCAACTTCTACTCCAATACTTTAATGAAGTACCATCACCTATGGAGAAGAATATGATTGATGCTACAAATGGTGGAGCTCTGGTAAATAAAACACCTACAGATATAGGAAGCCTTATGGAAACTATGGTTGTAAACTCTCAATTATTTGGTACTAGAAATGATACACCAGGAAAGATAAGTGAGTTAATTACTTTTTCTTATCTTGAACAACAATTGAATAATTTGATTTCTTTGGTACAAGAATTAGTTTTTGGACAAGTGAAGTCATATGGTATATGCTCTATAGTAGGATACCCTACAGATATATGCCCCACACTTCAAGAAGAACATACCAATGCCATTGGTAATACTTATAAGCTTGGATGGAGGGATCATCCAAATTTTAGTTATGCATGTAATAATCAAGCAACCAATCCCAAAAATACACCTCCAAGGTAAGTCTCTAGAAGAATTAGTAGTTTCTTTAACAACAAATAATGATAAAATTAAACAAGATACCCAAGAACCTTCTAAAATAGAATGATAGGGCCATTATTTTACGAAATGGAAAGCAAGTAGAAGAACTCCCAAAAGGTTCCAAAAAATCAAATAAAAAGAGAAATCTATTCATGGAGAGCTAGAAAGAGATGGAGCAACTACTCCATAAGAGGATACTCCAACCCCTCAAGTTTCCCCAAAAGCTTCTATTTATAATAATGCTTCTGTATTACCATTTCCTAGTAGGTTTACTAAATGAAATAAAGGAGCATTTATAATAGGTTTTGGAGACCTTTACTAAATTGCAAGTTAACATCCCACTATTGGATGCAATCAAACAGGTACCATGGTAGTTATACTATTCCATGCACTATAGGGACAACTAGATTTGAAAGAGAAATGCTAGACCTAAGAGAATCTATTAATGTTATTTCTTATTCCATTCATGCTTCACTTAACATTGGTTCTCTCAAAAACACTATTGCAATTGTAGAGTTAGTTGACATGTCTAATGCATATCCAAAGAGTGTCTTGGAAGATGTATTAGTATACGTTAATGAGATAAATTTTCCTATAGCTTTTTATATGCTAGACATGTCAGATGAACCTAACAACATATTTGATGAACAAAATCAAGTCCCTAGAAACGGTGCCAAAAAATTGATGATGACATAAGATCGCCATCGGGTTATCAATACCGATATTGCCGATATTTTGGTTTTATATTTGTAAAACTCTCACAAGTACATGAATCATTTTATAGAAATGACAAGTATACTCCCAAGGTCAATCTAAGGAAGGAGAATATATAGTTTTTAATTTATTATTCAAACTTTTAAAAACAAAATAAAATCCTAAACAACCTGTCATGATATTTTGATTTTTGTTTCCTAATCTAATGACATAAAAAAACATAGATATGATTCAATAAACAATTATGCAAATTTTTATCATTCATAACAGTAGAGTATTTATGGATATAATAATTAAGTTAATTATATTTGTTCATATTATTTAGGTTATTAAAGATATAAGTTGATATTTATTGATTCTCTGTTTTTTATATAAATATCACATTTGGTGGAGTTAGATGTTCTTTGTTAATTAAACAAATATATTAACAGCTATGGGTGGGGTTAATAATCCATTTGGTTAATTAAATTAATTCTTTTTTTTTCTAAGAGATTGAAAATGAACCATTTAAATGCCACCTTTGGTGGGGTTAGAAATTTTAAACTTTATTTAAGATGTCCAAATTAAACCTAAGAATTTAATTATTTCAGTACTAACTTTCAAGTTTTAAAACCATAATTGAAAATATGTTGTCAATACATTTTCAAATAATAATTCTTATAAAAGCTTTTGAAATAAAGCTTCACTCTAACTACTGGGCAATTGTGCCAACAAATAAAAAAGAACTACTTTAAATCAGATCGGATAAGTAAACCTTAAAATCTAATTTTTAGATTTAAGTTTATAATGAAAAAATACATATTTCTCTCTAACATTGTTAATATAAAATCATGAATAAAAAAATCAATTTATTTTATAGAGATGTTTTAGCTATTTGATATTTCGTAAGCATAACAACATTATTATTATTTCATATTTATAAATAACCATCCATGTTAAATTTAATCAAAGACAAATTAAGCATGACATATAAGAATAAAACATAAAAAAATAACCATGAAAAATTCATTTTAAAATTATACATCAAAAGAATCCTTACAGAACTTTGATGCTAATTTTGTTTCTAGAAAACCTCCGAGCGAATTTGCATTTCCATTTATTGAATCAAAAACTAGAAATCTAAAAAATCATAACTAGTTCTTCTCAAAAAGGGAAGAACTTTAAAACTAAAAAAACTAAGAACTAGAGAGAGAAGATTGTGATTTTTGGGATAATTTTTACAATGGGGGAAGAGGTCCTTTTATAGATGAGAAAAAGGCCAAAAAAGGTGTGAAAAAATCTCAAAATTTGTTCTGGAAGCATTTAGGGGCTGAGATTTATGACAAACGGGCATTGGCGTGGGCATATGTTGGCTTGCCTAGGACAAGCACACGCGTGTGTTGGCACTTGCGGGACTCAGCGCAGGCATATGCTAGATGTGTGAAAGCGTTTATTGGGTGTGTGGTGGGTGTGCGTATGCTGCAGCGCGTAGTACTCATCACTTATCATTGGTGTGTCCAATATTTTGACCAATTTTGTCCAATTTTTTCATTGTTTTTACTTTTTCTCATTGATTTCTCAATATATTTGTGATGTATTGGCTATAGTATTTTTCTTTAAGTCTTTAAGTTATTTTTAACGAAAATATCTATAAAGCAATTAAATTACATTAAATCATGGCAATTTCAGTGATTTTTAAGCACTTATCACAACCCCTGACCAGCTTCTTGTTAATCCCTTAGCAAGAGAAGCGGTAAAAGCTAAAATAAAAACTAAAAACTAAACTATCCTAAATCACTTTTGTGGATTGATACAGTTACATTTAGCATATGCAACAAGCCGTTAAATCCCTAGGTTGCCCTAGTAGATGATTTTAAGTTTCGTGAGGGTTTTCAATAATGATACCCACAAACATTGAATTAAATAAAACAATAGAACAAGTAAAATAAAAAACAAAAATTTTCATGCTTAAAATTTCATTTTTGTTTTATAATTAAAACCTTTAAGCATAGATTATTCTATTTTCTTAAACATTCATGATTTACTACAATAATTAGTCAAAGATCACTTTCATATTTTAATCATAAAAATTTTGTTGTCACTTCACCTAATTTCAATGTTTAGAATCCAAATTCGCTTCGAATATACTCCTCACAAGTCAATACTCTCAATTCACTAAATCATATGCGTTCAAGCACTCAGACTAAGGCATATTTGAATAGAATTTATGTTTAGATATGAACTAATAAATCCACATACTTATAAAAGAATTAAGCTCAAAATAGTGCATAACTTTGATCTCATGATAGGAATCAAATGTATAAATTGTAAAGATATTATATATATTATTTTCATTCATCAATCAAACTCATTAAGCAATAATTTCAAGATATATGCCTTTTAGAAGTGTAGGAAAATAAATGCAATGACTTTAGGGGAATTATTTATTATATTTCTTTTGTATTAACCAACTCTCATAATTTTTTAAGGATACAAAGGTCATAGTATGTAGATTATAGTATATATTCTTTATCTGTCTCTTTTTTTTATAAGAGATTTTCAATATTTTTTTTAGAATGGACCCATATACAGATTGTACATTTTTTTAGGATTTTGGTGAATGGTTAATTTTGTAGCTTTTTTATTTCATTTTGGTAGAAGTCATGCATGAATTAGATGAAGGCATATACTATCAATTTCTACTTAAATCATTTAATTTAAGCAAATGAAAAATACATATATGATATTCTATTAAGATGAAAAAATTCATACATTCAATGCTAATACCTATAGAAATAATCTAAAATTTTGAAAAAATAGAATAAGTGGTTTGAGTAGAAATAAAATATTTCACTAAAAAATAAAGGAAATTAAGGCTCAAATAAAATATGACAAGGTAGTCTCCACTATTTGATTCCTAAACACCTATTTTGGGTTCGTTTCATTTCAAAATTTTATCATAAAATATTAGTTATGACACAACTTACTAATTATCATATTACTCCATGATATATTTTTTTGGAAATTAATCTAATAATGCAAAAATACCTAATCATTGCTTAAACTTAATTTTTAAGACATGATTTATTTTTGTGACAAAAATTTGAACACTATTCAAATTTACCTAAACACACATATATAAAATAAAATAAATAAATTACAGGAAATATTAATATGAAAATTCATAACTAAATAATCAAAATAAGGGCACATTATTTATAAAAAATTTAAAATTTTCCTAATTTGTGTAACTTTTAAATCCTACCAATTATAAATCTATTATTGTTTATAATAAATGCATTCAATGCATCTTTCTAAAACCAAAGTATATTTATGTAAACAATCATCAAATGAGTTTCAAAAGATAGAGAAATCGTCCACGAAAACCTCAATGAATTTTTCCACCATGTCTGATAAGATAAACAGCATACATCTCTAGAACGTGACAGGGACATTGCATAACCCAAATGGCATTCTTCAAAAATAAAATGTCCCAAAAGGACATGTCAATTTGTTATTTTCCTTATCTTTTAGTTCTCTAGGTGCTTGATAATATCCAGACAATCCATCATGAAAATAATCAAATTTGTGACCAACTAGTCTTTCCAACATTTGATCAATGAATGGAAGAGAAAAGTGAACTATTTTAGTATATAAATTCAGTGTTCTAAAATCTATACACATCTTCAATTGAGTGATTATTCTAGTGGGCACTAATTCACTTTTTTCATTTTTAACAACTGTTATCTCGGATTTCTTAGGTACTAAATACACTAGACTAACCCACATACTATTAGAAATAGGGTAGATAATTCCTTCTTCTAACAATATAAGAATTTATATCTTCAATACCTCTTACATGTTTGGGTTTAGTCTTTTTTGGGCCTCTCGTACGGGTTTAGCACCATCTTCCAAGTTGATCTTATGCATACACATGGTAGGACTAATACCTCTTATATCCCCGATACTCCAACCTATGGCTTTCTTAAACTTCTTAAGAAATTTTACAAGTTCCTTTTCTTGGGTTTTGGTCAAGGTTGAAGAAATTAACATTGGATAAGTTTCTCCTCCCAAAAATACATATTTCAAGTGCTTAGGTAAGTCTATGAGTTCAAGGTAAGGTGGATTGGCTTCTTTACTAGATGGGGAACTGGGTAGATTTAAGAGTGTACTAGATTTTATCATTAGTTCATCAATATCTAGTCGTTTAAGGTACCCCTTAATTTCCTCATCTAAATCTTCTTCAACCATTTCAAGTGTAAGAATAGTTTCTAGCTTGTCTTCTATTCTAGTTTAGGAAAAGGTGCTTTGGACAAGATTATCCAAAGCATCAACATTGAATATTTCATCAATGGAAAAAACAGAAGGAAAAGGTGAATAATCAAAAACTTTGAAATGAATAGTCTTTCCTAAGATTTTCATTGTCAAATTTCCATCTTTAACATCAATAATAGTCTTGGTATTACCATAAATGGTCTACCAAGTAGTATTTTGTGCTCTCTGTCCAAGGCTAGATTTTCTTGCATATCTAGCACTACAAAGTAAACAAGTATTATCAGTTTGTCTACATGTACCAACACAACCTCAACTATTCCCTTTGGATACTAAAGAGATCTATCTACAAGTTGAAGGGAAATAGTTATGGGTTTTAAATATCCTAAATGAAGCTGTAAGAATATTGAGTAGGGCATTAAGTTTATACTAGCACCTAAATCAAGCATTGCTTTAGCAACCTTCCTTACCCTTATAGTTATGTTTATGATAAAACTTCTAGGGTCTTTCAACTTAGAGGGAAGTCGATGCTGAAGTACGACACTAGAAATTTATGATACTACTACTAGCTCATTAAGTTTATACCTCTTTTTCTTAGTGTTTAACTCTTTGAAAAAGATAGCATATGAGAGCACATTTATGATCACTTCTAATAATGGTAAATTGATATTTGCTATAGAAAGCATATTAAAAAGATCATAGAATTTCTTATATTATTTGGATTCTTCAGCCGGTGTGATAAAGGTAATTGCAACTGGTGTGGTTCTATTGTCTTTTGAATTTTGGGGATGTCAAATGACTACCCAATGAGTTTTTCTGAAGGTTTTTCAAGTTTAGCACTTATCTATCCTTTTTGTGAGACTATAATTTCACCTTCTTTGTTACCTGAACTATAAGGTAGATCTTTAGAGATTTCAACTAAACTAGTATTGAATACCTTACCACTTCAAAGGGTTCTTACATCCTTTCCTTATTCGAGTTGACTAGGTAACTTTTCCGGTTCTTGCCTTTGCATTTGTTCAGCTAGTTTCCCACCTTTAGTGTCAATCCTTTTAACAAAATCCTCCATGATGCTCAACCTTTTATTATTCATCAATTGGTTGTCGTGACTAATTTGAATAAAAGCATTCAAGCTATCATCTAAGGTTTGCTTAAAAGATTGATTTGGTGGGTAAGGGTGGTTTTTATTTGGCCTTAGTGTTTGACATTGGGTGTAGGCTTGGTAATTGTTTGGTGTCCAATAATGGTTAGGGTGATTATTGGTGTTTGGATGATACCTTTGAAAGGAATTGACTTCCTCTATGGCATCCACACTAGAATCACAAGTATATGAACAATTACAAGCATCATGCCCAATTGAAAAACACACTTCACACACCTTTTGATTTGGCATTTGGTGGGTAGTGAGAAGTTGTACATGCTTAGTCAATTCAGCAAGTTGCAAAGGTCATTTCATTACTAGAGCCAACTTTATTGACTCCTGCTCTTCTTATTCTAGTACTTTTTTGTCGGGAATTAGAACCTAAAATCTCATAGAGACTCTAGGTGTCCTCTGGGGTCTTTTCTCGCATAGCTTCTCTAGCAGCATTATCAACCATGTATTGACTCTACAATGTCAATCCATCATAAAAGAATTGGTTATGTACCTATAATGGAAAGCGATGATTAGGACATTGAATGAAAATGAGTTTGAATCTTTTCCAAGCTTTATGAAAGGCCTCTTCATCCATTTGATAAAACTTTGCCATCTTCTTCCTTAGATTAGTAGTCTTTTGATGGGAATATGAACTACCCATAAAATTTTCAAAGACTTCCTCCCAAGTGGTTAGAGAACCCAGATGTAGAGTAATGAACCATGACCAAGCTTTATCCTTGAGGGTGTAAGGAAAACACCTCATCCTTAGCTAGTCTTTATCAATTCTCTGCAATGGAAAGGTTTGGACAATAGAATAGAATTCTCTAATGAAATAAATCTTTTTCAACTCATAGTTCCTTGCAGCCTCTTGTAGTTGTATGCCGAAAGTTGCATTTCCAATTATTGGCATTGCATATTCCTTCATAATTTTCTACCTATCTCCAGCATCTCCCATGGCTACTTGTAGTTGAAATTGATCCTATTCCTCTTACGTATCTAGCTCCTAAATTGAAAAATAGTAGAATTCTTTAAGAAAGATTTCTCACTTGATAAAATGTATAGGCTTAAAGAATACGAAAGACTCAATGTATCAATGTCTTTACTTTGTTTTCAAAATGAAAAAGTCAATGTCTCTTCTTCATTGAATTTATTCAATCCAATTTAACCATTCAGTTATTCTTTTTTTTTTTTTTGGAAATGCTCAGCTAACTATTCCACTTGGACTTCCACTTTTTTGATAGAAGCTTCCATAGAGTCCAACAGTTGATTTCTTTTAGACTAGTTATCTCTACAGACTTGAATAAAAGAATTCAAGTTATCCTCCAGGGTTGATTTATTGGGAAGCCTTCTTAGAATGGGCTAATGGAATTGATGGCCTGCCTGATTTAAGCTTTAGGCGAAAGGAGGGTTTTTTTCCTCCAGGATAAGTTGGGATGATTTCTCCACCCATGATCGTAGGTATTTGAATTGGGGTCGAATCTTGGTCTTAATTGATATGCTCCAAAAACATTAAATTTTTCAGGTCTAATTGGTGTTTCTCCTTGATTGGGGAGGATTTAGTACCATGTCCTATGTTGCTACAAAAACCACAATGTTCATTGTTAGTTTTGGTTTGCGTAATGAGAAGGGTTACTTTCTTTGTTAATGGAACACGTTTTTGTTGAACTTCATTGCTAGAATTGATTTCATGAACACCATCCCTTATCACTCATGAGATTTTATGTTGGGAATTCGTACCCAACATCTCAAAGGGATTGTACTTCTTTGAAGCTATATTTTCACCCATATCTCTTCTTGTAGTGTTGTCAACAATGAAATGTCATTGCTGCATAAGTCCATCGTAAAATAATTGGTTCTACAACTATAGAGGAAAGCTGTGATGGGGGCATTGAGTGAGGAACAGTTTGAACCTTTCCTAGGCTTCATGGAATGGTTCTCCTTCCATATGAGAGAAAGTGGAAATCTTGGCTTTCAACTCTAATTTATTTTATGGGAATATAATTTTCCCATGAATTTATTGTAAACCTCCTCCCAAGTTATCAGAGAACCTGGAGGGAATGACATCAACCAAGATTTGGCCTTGTCCTTCAAGATGTAGGGTAAACACCTCATTCTAAACTGATCCTCGTTTAGAATACCTAGGGGAAAGTTTGGACTATGGAGTAGAAGTCCCTAATGAAGGAAATAGAATCTTCATTAGGCAGCAAATAGAATGAAGGAAGTATGGAAAAATGAATGTTTTTCAAGTCATAATTTCGAGCAACATCACCCATTTCTGCTGGATAGAGCTAGTTGTCATACCAATTACTGACCATGAAAACTCATTCATAGTCGTTTTCCTAACATGTGAGTTTTCTCCCATTTCTAGTGGTTCTAGTAGAGGATAAAGGCTTGGTTTTGTATTTGGCTAAAAAATAGGCTAATGGTTAGAATCTAGCCTTATAGAGAATTGTTTAAATTTATGAATATTATCTATATATGGTATAAGAAGGTTTCCTAAGGATCTCCTACCATGCATAGACTAGTGATAACGTAAATTTAAAACACATGTTAATTAAAAAGGAAAAGAATAATAAAATAACTATACAAAAATTTAGAGAAAATAAAATACTAAACAAACAAGTTAATCTCTAAGTTAATTAACATAATCAGTATTAACCAAGAGTACTCCCGGGAAAGAATGGTGGGAAAAAACCTCCTTAAAAACCATCATCCTAAATAGAGTAATGTTCCTAGGAAAGACTAATGGCATAAAGGTTTCCAAGAACTATTCTCCTAGACAAAACTCCATTAGATTTTTACTTTTCATACTATTACACAGTTTTAAAAAAAATTATGTTTTTTATTTTTTTAGAAAAGAAAATAATTAAATTTCTTTTTTGAACACAAAATAAATAAAAAAATCACAATTATTTACAACACAATTGTTTTTCAAAATTTTGATAAATAATTTTAAAACATTATTCGTTCCTTAGAAACAACGCCAAAAACTTGATGAACAAAACCAAGTCTCCAGCAACGATGACAAAAATTTGATGATGACAAGTATACTCCTAAGGTCGATTTTATATTTATAAAACTCTCGCAAGTGCATGAACCATTTTATAAAAAATGACAAGTATACTCCTAAGGTCGATCTAAGGAAGGAATATATAGTTTTTAATTTATTATTCAAACTTTTAAAAACAAAATAAAATCCTAAACAACCTGTCATGATAATTTGATTTTTGTTTCCTAATCTAATGACATAAAAAAACATAGATATGATTCAATAAAAAATTATGCAAATTTTTATCATTGATAACAGTAAAGTATTTATGGATATAATAATTAAGTTAATTATATTTGTTCGTATTATTTAGGTTATTAAAGATATAAGTTGATATTTATTGATTCTCTCTTTATTATATGAATACCACCTTTGGTGGGGTTATATATTCTTTGTTAATTAAAAATATCAATTAACACCTATGAGTGGGGTCAATAATTAAATTGGTAAATTAAATTAATTCTTTTTTTCTAAGAGATTGAAAATGAAACATTTAAATGCCACCTTTGGTAGGGTTAGACATTTTAAACTTTATTTAAGATATCCAAATTAAACCTAAGAATTTAATTATCCGAGTATTAACTTTCGAGTCTTAAAACCATAACTAAAAATACGTTGTTAATACATTTTCAAATAATAGTTCTTATAAAAAATTTTAAAATAGAGTTTAACTCTAACCACGGGGTGATTGTGCTAAAAAATTAAGCATAACATACAAAAATAAAATATAAAAAATAACCGTGAAAAATTCATTTTAAAATTATACCTCAAAAGAATCCTTACAAAACTTTGATGCTAATCATGTTGCTAGAAAACCTCCAAACGAATTTGCATTTCCATTTATTGAATCAAAAACTAAAAATCTAAAAAAGCATAACTAGTTCTTCTAAAAAAGTGAAGAACTTTAAAACTAAAAAAACAAAGAATTAGAGAGAGAAATCTAGAGAGAAGTTTGTGATTTTTGGGACAATTTTTACAATGGGGGAAGGGGTCCTTTTATAGATGGGGAAAAGGCCAAAAAAGGTGTGAAAATATCTCGAAATTTGATTTTAGAAGCTTTTGGACAGGCTGTCACGCATTTGGTGGGCGAGATTTGTGGCAGACGGGCGTTGGCGTGCATAAGTGAGGGTCGTACAGGTGCGTGTGTATGCTGGTCGTGTGTTGGGTGTGTACTCGGCGTAGGCATATATTGGTGTGCACGAGACTCCACATTTTTGACATTTTTAACCATTTTGATGCATTTTGTCCAATTTTTCCATTTTTTTTTACTTTTTCTCGTTTTTTTCTCAACATATTTGTAATGTATTAACTCTAGTATTTTTCTTTGATTCTAAGTTATTTTTGAACAAACATACCTGTGAAACAATAAAAATACCCGTAATTTCCTAAAGACAAATTTATATAAAAATATGATAAATTCATATAAATATATATCTATTTTATTAATTAAAATACATTAAAATATGATAATTTTAGTGTTTTTTAAGCACTCATCATTATCTACCCTCATTATGTTGGGTAGAGCATTCATGAAAACTACTCACACTAAGATTGATGTCCAAAATGGGACACTGATCGTGAAATTTGATGGAGAGTCTATATGCTTCACTATCTTTGAAGCGATGAGGTATTCTAATGATGTTAATTCTTGTTATCATATTGATATTACAGAATCGTGTAGAATAAGTGTTTGGGACACTTTGGAATTAGTCTTAACACATAGCTTGGAAGTAGAGGATCCAAAGAAGCTTACTAGTGAAATACAACTCAGTACACATATAGAAGCAATAATGTCATCCTTGGAATCTCTTTCCAAGATACCACCAAGGCATTCTCTAGCTTTTATTTCCTTACTTGTGAATACTAAGAAGTTGTCACCTTTTGTTTTGTAGGAGCCTATACTAGAGTTAAAACCCTACCATCTCATTTGAAATATATTTATTTAAGGGATAATAATTCACTACTAGTTGTCATAGCTAATAACTTGTTTTATGAACAAGAGAATAAAATCCTGAGAGTTTTGAGGGATCATAAGATTGCTATAGGTTGGACCATTATCGATATAAAAGGTATAAGTCCTTCTATATGCATGCATAGAATATTACTTAAGGATAGAGATAAACATACAAAAGTGGCACAACGTCGGCTAAATCCACGCATGATGGAAGTGGTGAAGAAAGAGATACTAAAATGGTTAGATGTGGGGGCTATCTACCCCATTTGTGACAGAAAATGGGTAAGTCCAATTCAGGTTGTACCAAGGAAATCTATTATCATCATGGTTAAAAATGATGAAAATTCTTTGGTACCCACGAGAATTCAAACCTGGTACAGAGTTTGCATGGATTACAGAAAAGTCAACACCAATACTATGAAGGATCATTTTCCTTTTCCCTTTATTAATCAAATGGTCAAAAGATTATAAAATCACTCTCACTATTTTTTTCTTAATGGTTATTCCAATTATAATCAGATTGTTATAACACCTGAGGACTAGGAGAAGAATACATTCACTTGTCCCTTTAGAATTCCATTTGGCCTTCGTAATGCTCCCACTACTTTTCAAAGATGCATGGTAAGTATATTCTCTAATTACACAGAAAGTATAATAGAGGTTTTTATGGATAATTTTACCATGTATGGAAATCTTTTGATTTTTGCTTACAAAATTTAACAAGTATTCTCAAAAGATGTGTAGAGACTAAGTTAGTATTTATGTGGAAAAAAGTGTCATTTTATGGAAGCCTATGGCGTTGGGGCATTTAATCTCTATTAAGGGCATAAAAGTAGATAGGACTAAAATTGATACTATATGTGGTTTATCACCTCTCACCACTGTAAGAGAGGTTCATTCTTTTCATTGTCATGCAAGTTTATATACAAGATTCATCCAAGAATTTTCAAAGATTGCAGATTGCTATGCACACTGCTATAGAAAGATATCCTATTTGTGTTTAATGATAAGTGAAAATAAGCTTTTGAGAAGTTAAATGAGTTGGTCACCACAACACCTATCATATAGGCATCTAACTTGAGTCATCCATTTGAGCTTATGTGTAAGGCTAATGACTATGCAATAGGTGCAGTGTTAGGGAAACAAATTTTCAAATAACCATATGTCATATCTATGCCTCAAGAACCCTCAATAATGCCCAACTCAATTATTCAACTACTAAAAAAGAATTACTTGAAGTTATTTTTTATTTGGAAATATTTAATAGGTACTAAAGTAACCATGTTTTTTGACCATGTAGGTCTCAAGTATCTGTTGACAAAGAAGGATGCAAGACCAAGGCTTGCTAGGTGGATTGTCCTACCTTAAGAATTTTACTTAGAGATTAAGGACAAAAGTATGAGTGAAAATTTAGTGGTTTACCACTTGAGTTGAATCATACAATAAGAGGAATTCATACCACTATAGGAACAATGCCTATATGAACAGTTATTTTCTTAGGAAGGTTCTTTACCTTGGTATGCTAAGTTTGTCAACTATCTAGTAACCAAGGAAATCCCTTGTGAGTTACCATGATCACAGGAGCTTAAGCTTAAGAAAGAGGTCAGGTATTATGTGTGGGATGATCCATACTTATGGAAACATTGTCCTGATCAATTATTATGAAGATACGTACTTTAAAATGAATTTCATTATTTACTCACCTTTTGTCACTCTTATGCATGTAGAGGACATTTTGGTGCCAAAAGTACCACTCTCAAGGTTCTTGAGAGTGGATTTTACTGGCCCACCATGATTTCTACTTCTCTAATAATATGTCTCTTGGGTCAATTCCAAGCATATCTATAGGATTCCATACAAGGACATTAGAGTTGGTTCTTAAGAAACGCAATAGTTGTTCTCTAACACCCATTATTAAGTTGGTGCTCAACATCAAAGATTGGTCTTTCCATTCATCTCCAACTTTTAAATCTTGAACTCCACTTGAATTGACTAATTCTACTAGGCACTTGTCCCTTGGTCTTTTTGATGAGATCCACACTGTAATTGCTACTTCAGAACCACTTCTTTCATTGTAGCATTATAAAAAATCCTAGCTCTCTCCTCATCCTTCCTTATCTCTTTTATGCCTTCCTGCATTAGGTATTTAATGACTTGGTTGAAATTAAATGAAATTTCCTTCATCTTATGTATCCATGGTCTCTCCAGAATAACATTGTAGTGGGCTGGAACATCAATCACTATAAAGTTGGTCATAACTATTGAATCAATTTTCATAATAGGCAACATCACGGTTTTGACAGTATAGGTAGTGCTACTATTGAATCCCACTAGTGGTAATTCCTTATTTATAATGTTACAACCTTTCACACCCAGTGCTTTCATAATTTCAAGAAAAAGATGATCAACTAAAATCCATGTAATGATCAAAATTCTGCAAACATTACCTGACCCTACTCAGAAGGTGACTACTAGAAGGTATTTATGAGGAACTAAGACCTCGTCATTACTGGAGAAGGTGATTACCACAGAGGATGGACTTTATAGCAAATTATAAACATAATATAACCCACACAAGTCTCAAGCATATCTTTTATCTACATTATTAGAAGTCCCATTGAACCCAATTCCCTTATATATAGTATGAATGATCCTCACAATATCTTCATTGCATGGTTCTACCTTATTACTTGGTGAAGGAGGTAGTCTTTGAGTTTCACGTTGGGTCTGACAGTCTGATCTTTTGATATCGTTTCCCACAAAGATACTCAAGTATCCTCTTAAAAACAAATCTTTTATTTCTTTTTTCAAATTTCTACAATCTTGCACGTTATGGCCTATATCCTTATGAATGGCATACCATTTAGATGTGTCTCGAAAAGGTATTCTCATCTTTAGTGGCCATCTAACGTTTTTTAAGTCCTATTGTACTTGTGTTTGTTTGTTAGCTTCTCGTGTATAAAACATAGTATCACTTCTTTTACTTATTGTTTCTTTCTTCTTCTATGTAAGGTTGATTACTATGAATTAGTAATGAATACACGCACATAGTTTTGAACACTTTGTACACGAGCATGTTTACACACACCACAAGGTTGGTTTTCGTAGTGTGTATGTTAGCTTGAGGATGATTATTTTTGATGAGAAAGCTTACGAGTGATCGATGTTGTCACTTGTGTTTTCGGTTCATTTCAAGTGTGAGTATTTATAGAAAGTACTCAATAATTTTTGGAACAAAAAAATGTGATTTTTTACCACTCATAGTCTCGAGTAAGGCACATAATGGATCACACTTCAAGTCAAACCTTCTTTTTAAATATTTACTACGATAATAACAAAAAAAGAAAAAGAAAAATTAATGATAGTCAGTACCTTCTTAATTTTTATAAATTAAATAATCTGTGACTTTTTTTGTTTGAGTTCTTGATAATTCAAATACTGATGAAGCTCGGACCTCTTTTTTCTCATATTACAAGATTGTACGAAGCTCCAAATGCCACGATGACAACTCTTCGTTTCAATCTTCAATCACCTATACGACACAATACGGCCTATATAATTTTCTCTCATTCTATCTAGATTTTTTTATATTATAAAAATATTATTACATAAATGTTTAGAGAAAAGTAAGTGTGCGTTTAATATCTTATGTTTAAATTTAAATTTAAATTTCTTAATGCTTAATTTTTTAAAAATAATTAAAAACAAATAATATTATTAATATTTTATTAAAATATTATTTTTTATCAAGGATTAAAATACGATTATTATTTAATTTTTAATAATGATAAAATAACAATTAATATGAAAAAATTTCAAAATATTTTATAATTGTTGGTTGTTATTTATATAATATTTTAATAGTTTCCCAATTTATTTTAAAATATATATACATATATATATTTAAATAATTTTTTGTTATAATATTTATTACTGTTAATTTTTTCTTAAATAATTTCATACTAAATTTTAGTCTTTTATATTAATAGTTCATGGTTTATTGTATTTTAACAATTTAATAGTGAAAATAGTATTTTAATAGTAAATTATTAAAAAAATATTATTATTTTTAATTGATATTTTTTTAAAGTTGTTGGACTTAAAAACATATTTTAAAATCTAATGTACTAAACCACATCAACTTGTTAATTTAAAAACTTCTAAGACTTCTCTACTTAAATTTTATTGTTATCATTAAAAAGTATATAAAAAATATATTTATATTTAATATTAATTCATTTTAATTTTGTTATTATTGAATGAAATTATTATTAGTAGAATGTTATTGTAATAATAAATATTTATATTATGAAAATATTGTTATCATATTTTAATTATATATAGTGTATTTAGAGATTACATATTTTAATGGTACTTTTATTAAACCAAATTACATATTTGGATCCATATTATCAACTATTATATTAATAATCCATCGTTTTAACAAAAGGTACTATTATGAACTAATTTAAAAAAACTAAATTATAGAATGATAATTTTAATTTTATCAAAATATTTATTATTTTATATTTTCTTTCATGTATTTGGTTAATTAAATTAATTTTTTTCTAAGAGATTGAAAATGAACCATTTAAATGTCACATTTGGTGAGATTAGATAGTTTAAACTTTATTTAAGGTGTCCAAATTAAACCTAAGAATTTAACTATCCGAGTACTAACTTTCAAGTTTCAAAACCATTATTGAATGTTGACATCAAGTTGGAAAAGATGCCCATTTTAAACAGCAACAATGGCAAGAAGGAGACGAAAGATGAAAAGTTTGGCTACTAGTGCAAAAGTTTTTTCATAGTTAAAACCTTCAATATGACTATATATTTTGGATACTAATCGAGCCATGTATCGTTCTACAGAGACCCATCAGTGTTATACTTCATTTTGTAGACCCATTTTCTACCAATGGGATTCCTCTTTGGAGGAAGGTGTTGGAGCGTCCAAGTGCCATTAGTTTCGAGAACATGCAATTAATTTTTCATGGCCAGCCACCATTTTGGACTATTGAAACTTCAGCAAATGGGAAATGGCAGGTTTGCCACCAACCTAACAAATGTCCTCCAATATTTCAAGTGCCTACTTGCATTGTGACAGAACAATTCCCTTCTTGGATCGCGAAACTTTCATGCAAATTTTATCTTTTATAAATAGTGGAGTATTTATGGATATAATAACTAAGTTAATTATGCTTGCTCATATTATCTAGGTTATTAAAGATATGAATTGATATTTATTGATTCTCCTTTTTTTGTATGAATACCACCTTTGGTGGGGTTAGATATTCTTTTTTAACTAAACAAATCAATTAACACCTATGGGTGGGGTTGATAACTAATTTGGTTAATTAAATTAATTCCTTTTTCTAAGAGATTGAAAATGAACCATTTAAATGCCACCTTTGGTGGGGTTAGACAGTTTAAACTTTATTCAAGGTGTCCAAATTAAACCTAAGAATTTAGTTATCCGAGTACTAACTTTCAAGTTTTAAAACTACTATTGAAAACATGTTGTCAATACATTTTCAGATAATAATTCTTATAAAAACTTTTGAAATAGAGCTTCACTCTAATTACCGGGCGATTGTACCAACAAATAAAAGAGCACTACTCTAAATTAGACCGGATAACTAAACCTTAAAATCTAATTTTCAGATTGAAGTTTGTAATGAAAAATAATATATTTCTCTCTAACATTCTTAATATAAAATCTTGAATAAAAATAAAATCAATTCATTTTAGAGATTTTTACCTATTTAATATTTCGCAAGCATAACAACGTTATTATTATATCATTTTTACAAACAGCTAACACAGTTAAATTTAATCACAGACAAATTAAATATAACATGTAAGAAATAAGCATAAAAAATAACTGCAAAAAAATAAAATCCTTACAAGACTTGATGCTATTCCGTAGTGGAAAACCTCCAAACGGAATTTGCACTCCCATTTATTGAATCAAAAAGTTAATAAATTACAAAAACATAATTAGTTCTTCCCAAAAAGAGAAGAACTCTAAAACTAAGAGAAACTAACTAAAACATAAGAAAAACTAAAAAAACTAAAATCTAAGAAATGGAGAGAAAGAAAGAAGAGAGAAGTGTGTTTTGAGATGTGTTTTGAAGTGAAGAGAAAGGGGGTATTTATAGGTGAGGATGGAGAGAAAGAGTGGGTGAAAAAATGTTAAAAAATGGTGAAAACGGGTAGTGCAAATGGTGAGGTCATTGATGACGTCAGTATGACATCATGGGGGTGGCTGCACGTGAAAAATGGGGCGAAATGGCATTGGCGCGGAAGGCAGCGGCGGCGTAGCGTGAGCGATGTGGCAGCCATTGCGTTGCGTCTTGAGCGGAGGAAGAAGCGCGCACGGACGTGTGCCGTGCTGCACGCGCGGGATGGGCTGCTCCGGGCGCGATTTCCTCCTTTTTGACATTTTTGACATTTTCGACCCATTTTGTCCAATTTTTCCATATTTGTTGACTTTTCCCCATTTATTTATTAATATATTTGTGATATATTGCTTCCAGTATTCCTTTTTGAGTCTTTAAGTGATGTTTGTAAGCGAAAATACCTGAAAAACAATAAAAATACCCGTGATTTCAAAAAAGACAAATTTATATAAATATATATATTTTTAATCAATTAATGTGCATAAAATCATGGTAATTTTAGTGCTTTTTGAGCACTCATTAGTATACATCTTTGTTGTGATCACCATAGAGAAAGGCATTGTTCACATTGACTTGGAAACTTTTCCAATTTTGAACAGCAGCAATGGCAAGAAGGAGATAGAAGGGCGAAAGCTTGGCTACTAGTGCAAAAGTTTCTTGGTAGTTAAAACCTTCAATATGACTATATATTTTGGATACTAATTGAGCCATGTATCGTTCTACAGAGCCATCAGTATTATACTTGATTTTGTAGACCCATTTACTACCAATGGGGTTCTTATTTAGAGGAAGCTATTGGAGCATCCAAGTGAAATTAGTTTCCAGAACATGCAATTCATTTTTCAGGGAAAGCCACAATTTTGGATAATTGAAAGCTTTAGAAAAGGTGAATTGGCATGTTTGGCACCAAAATAACCCATGTCCTGCTATATTTCAACTACGTACTTGCGTGTTGAGAGAACAACTCCCATCTTGGATCGCTAAACTTTTATGCCCAAAAAATACTTTAATTCTCCAAGATCCTTTAGCTTGAATTTTCACATGAGATGATTCTTAGTTTCTTCAATGTCTTGTAGATTGTTTTTTGTTAGGATTATATGCTCTACATACACAAAAGAGTAGAAAAATAATTTCCACGAGTTCAAACAAATAGTGAGTGATCATACTTGGATTGGTTAAAATTGGAAAGCTTAAGTGTTGTTGATAGCTTGATGAGCCGTTATCGCGAGGCTTGTTTTTGTGTATATATATATTTGTATATTTTACATACTCGTGTTTCCAAATTTTGTCCGAATCCGGGTGGAAGAGGCATTTAGACATCTTTGTGGTGATCACCACAGAGAAATGCATTGTTAACATTGAGTTGGCGAAGATGACAATTTTGAAAAGTAGCAATGGCAAGAAGGAGATCAATGGTGAAAAGTTTGGCTACGAGAGCAAAACTTTCTTGGTAGTTAAAACATTCAATATGACTATATATTTTGGGGATTAATCGAGCCATGTATCGTTCTATAGATCCATCAATATTATACTTGATTTTGTAGACCCATTTATAACCAATAAGTTCTTGTTTGGAGGAAGCTGTTGCAGCATCCAAGTGCCATTAGCTTCGAGAACAGGCAATTCATTTTTCATGGAAAGCCACAATTTTGGATCGTTGAAAGCTTCAGCAAAGGTGAATTGGTAGGTTTGGAACCAAGATAACCCATTTCCTCTAATATTTCAAGTGCGTACTTTCATTGTGAGAGAAAAATTCCCTTCTTGGATCGCTAAACTTTTATGACCAAAAAATACTTTAATTCTCCAAGACCCTTTAGCTTCAATTATCACATGAGTTGATTCTTAGTTTCTTAAATGTCTTGTAGATTGTTTCCTTTTATGATTATATCGTCTATATAGACCAGAAGAGCAGAATAGGAATTACCACTAGGTTGAACAAATACTTAGTGATCATACTTGGATTGGTTAAAACTGGCTAGCTTAAGTGTTGTTGATAGCTTGATGAACCATTATCGTGAGGCTTGTTTTAGTCTATATAAATATTTGTGTATTTTACATACTCGTGTTTCCAACTTTCATCTGAATCCGAGTGCAAGTGACATGTAGACATCTTTGTCGAGATCACCATAGAGAAAGGCATTGTTGACATCGAGTTGGCAAAGATGCCAATTTTGAACAGTAGCAATGGCAAGAAGGATACGAAAGTTGAAAATTTTGGCTACTAGTGCATAAATTTCTTTGTTGTTAAAACCTTCAATATGACTATATAATTTACGTACTAATTGAACCATGTATCGTTCTATAGAGCCATCAGTATTATACTTGATTTTCTAGACCCATTTACTACCAATGGGGTTCTTTTTTGGATGATGATGTTGGAGCGTCCAAGTGCCATTTGTTACGAGAACATGCAATTCATTTTTCATGGAAAGCCATAATTTTTGAACATTGAAATCTTCAGCAAAGGTGAATTGGAAGGTTTGGCACCAAGATAACCCATGTCCTCCAATATTTCAAGTGTGTACTTGCGATGTGATAGAACAATTCCTTTCTTGGATCGCGAAACTTTTATCCCCAAAATATACTTGAATTTTCACATGAGTTGATTCTTAGTTTCTTCAATGTCTTGTCGATTGTTTCCTGTTATGATTATATCGTCTACATAGACAAGAAGAGCAAAAAAAGGAATTACCCCGAGTTCGAACGAATAGTGAGTGATCATACTTGGATTTGTTAAAAATGGCTACCTTAAGTGTTGTTGATAGGTTGATGAACCATTAGCGTGTGGCTTTTTTTAGTCTATATAAAGATTTATGTAGTTTACATACTCATGTTTCCAAGTTTCATCCGAATCTGAGTGGAAGGGACATGTAGAAATCTTGTGGAGATCACCATAGAGAAAGCCATTGTTGAGATTGAGTTGGCGAAGATGCCAATTTTGAATAACATGAATGGTAAGAAGGAGATGATAGGTGAAAAGTTTGGCTACTCGTGAAAAGGTTTCTTGGTAGTAAAAACCTTCATTATGCCTGTTGTATCTTTTTGGAGAACATAAAAATGATCAAGTATACATGGCCATAAGTAATAAAATGTGATAAGTAAGTTATCGTTCCCACAGAGATTTGTCACTACAGTTTGTTAAGTACTAAAAGTATTTCACTCTGATTTTATTCAAACAATCGAAAAGTTTGATGATATTTAACTAAAATGATTTTTGTAAACAATAAATACGAAAATTATAAGATTGAAGTTTATACCAAATTAATCCACTCGAATCATATTATTTTCTCTTCATTTATTCTTTTGTAAATTTAATTTGTCACCCGAGAAATTATATGTTATTCTATCCACAAGCAATTATACAAAAATGCATCTTCCAAGTTTATTTAAGTGCCACAGATCAATTGATAAATTTTCCAATAATCAAAAGCATTAAGCACAAGTAGAATAAACAAATTAAAAATATAATAAATCATCAAGAATAATTAAATACAAGCTTCATAAATTTAGATAAAATGCAACCCTAGAAAAATCAACTTACTCCATACAAAAAATTAAAGTTGCAGAATTTAAGGAATATTCGCTCAAGAACACAAAGAAAATTAAAACGTTTCTGCACTCTAAATTTTTGGCACACGCAGAATACAACAGAAGCCAAAAATGGCTTCTGTGTGTACCACTATCCAGAACTCTCAAATCGAACCTAACCTCATTTTTCTGGCAATAAATGCCCTATTTATAGCTAAAAAAATACATAAAAAAACATTCTTCTTAAAACCACACATGAATAGTTCTGTGTTTTCATTTCAATTCATGCATGCCACGTGTCAACATCTGATTGGATAAAAGAAATAATCGGACATATGGCAGCATTTAATTTGTGGGAGGGAAAGCATGCACGTGGTTGCGCCACACAGGATCATTACTTTTCGAAGACACGAGATGACGTAGAAGCTGCTAGAAACGTGCGCTATTTGGGTGTTTTTATTTTAACCAACAAATGCCACATTTTAGCTCTTGATTTGCTAAAATAATATTTGAGACACGTGGCATTGTCGTATTAGTTGTAATGAATGGGTGCACGATGTTTCTCTGGACTGAGTAGCATGGGACCATTTCTTGGGGCAAACATGTGGGTCCCACACGGCATACCGAGCAGCCTGTAACCAGAAAACCCACATCCAATAGCTTTTATCGCATTTGTATTACAAACGCTGATCCTCACCGTTGATATTCTGATCTGACGGTGCACATCGAGCGTGGACAATAGCTGCACGTGGTCTTCTTTCTTGCATAGAAAAATAAATTGTCCTTAAT
The DNA here is from genome assembly GCA_033030585.1 of Hippophae rhamnoides. Lineage (NCBI taxonomy): Eukaryota > Viridiplantae > Streptophyta > Magnoliopsida > Rosales > Elaeagnaceae > Hippophae > Hippophae rhamnoides. The sequence continues at coordinate 26,167,659 of CM065431.1, read as the reverse complement.
TGCATTTTAGCCCTCTAATTTAATTTAAATTAACTTTTAAACTTTTGTTAATTGCAATTAAGCCCTTTTCTAATTTAAATTAACTTTTAAACTTTCGTTAATTACAATTAAGTATTATTTTAATTTAAATTATATTTTAGACTTTTGTTAATTGCAATTAAGCAATCTTTTAATTTAAATTATATTTTCAGACTTCATTATTTGCAATTAAGTCCTTTTTGAATCATATTCTTTAATTTTCTTAAAAATATATTCCTTAAGAAATAAACAGAAAATATAAATTTATTCCATTAAAATTAACTAAAATTGCAAAGAACAAGGTAATTATAATTAATAAAATAGACGAAAATAATTGTATAAAATATAGTTATCAATGACAATATATTTTGGGTACTAATCGAGCCATGTATCATTCTATAGATCTATCAGTATTATACTTGATTTTGTAGACCCATTTACTACCAAAGGGGTTCTTGTTTGGAGGAAGTTGTTGAAGCGTTCAAGTGCCATTAGTTACGAGAACATAAAATTCATTTTTCACATGAGATGATTCTTAGATAACCCATGTCTTCCAATATTTCAAGTGTGTACTTGCATTGTGACAGAACAATTCCCTTCTTCGATCGCTAAACTTTTATGCCCACAAAAAACTTTAATTCTCCCTGATTCCTTAGCTGGAATTTTCACATGAGATGATTCTTAGTTTCTTCAATGTCTTATAGATTGTTTCTTGTTATGATTATATTGTCAACATAGACAAGAAGAGTAGAAAAAGAATTACCACGAGTTCGAAAAATAGTGAGTGATCATACTTGGATTCGTTAAAACTAGCTAGCATAAGTGTTGTTGATATCATGATGAGCCATTATCGTGAGGATTGTTATAGTCTATATAAATATATGTGTGTAGTTTACATACTCATGTTACCTACTTTTTTCTGAATCCGGGTGGAAGAGACATGTAGACATCTTTGTGGTGATCACCACAGAGAATGGCATTGTTGACATCGATTTGGTGAAGATGCAGTTTTTGAACAACAACAATGGCAAGAAGAAGACAAACGGTGAAAAGTTCGGCAACTAGAGCAAAAGATTCTTGGTAGTTAAAACCTTCAATATGACTATATATTTCGGGTACTAATCGAGCCATGAATCATTTATAGAGCCATCAGTATTATATTTGATTTTGTAGACCCATTTACTTCCAATGGGTTCTTGTTTGGAGGAAGCTATTGGAGGATCAAGTGCTACTAGTTTTGAGAAAATGCAATTCATTTTTCATGGAATGCCACAATTTTGGATCGTTGAAAGCTTCAGCAAAGATGAATTGGCAAGTTTGGTAAGAAGATAACCCATGTCCACCAATATTTCAAGTGCGTACTTGCGTTGTGACATAAAAATTCCTTTCTAGGATCACTAAACTTTTATTCCCAAAAAATAATTTAATTCTCCAAGATCCTTAAGCTTGAACTTTCACATGAGATGATTCTTAGTTTCTTCAATGTCTTGTAGATTGTTTCTTATTATGATTATAATGTCTACATAGACAAGAAGACCAGATAAAGGAATTACCATGAGTTCGAACGAATACTTAGTGATCATACCTGTATTGGTTAAACTTGCCTTGCTTAAGTGTTGTTGATAGCTTGATGAACCATTATCGTGAGGCTTCTTTTAGTCTATATAATGGTTTGTGTAGTTTACATAATCGTGTTTCCCACTTTCGTCCAAATCCTAGTAGAAAAGACATGTAGACATCTTTGTGAAGATCACCATAGAGAAAGGCATTGTTGAGATCGAGTTGGCGAAGATGCATATTTTGAATAGCAGCAATGGCAAGAAGGAGACGAAAGGTGAAAAGTTTGGCTACAAATGCAAAAGTTACATCATAGTTAAAACCTTCAATATGACTATATATTTTGGGTACTAATCAAGCAATGTATTGTTCTACAGAGCCATCAGTATTATACTCTATTTTGTAGACACATTTACTACTAATGGGGTTCTTGTTTAGAGGAAACTGTTAAAGCGTCCAATTTCCATTAGTTTAGAGAACATGCAATTAATTTTTTATGGCAAGCCACAATTTTGAATCGTTGAAAGCTTCGCAAAGGTGAATTGGCAGGTTTGGCACCAAGATAACCCATGTCCTTCAATATTTCAAGTGCATACCTAACTTGTGACAGAACAATTCCCTTCTAGGATCGCGAAACTTTTATGCCTAATAAATAATTTATTTCTCCAACATCCTTTAGCTTGAATTTTCGCATGAGATGATTCTTAGTTTCTTCAATGTCTCAAAGATTGTTTCCTGTTATCATGATATCTTCTATATAGACAAGAAGACCATAAATGGAATTACCACGAGTTCAAATGAGTAGTCAGTGATCAAACTTGGATTAGTTAAAACTGGCTAGCTTAAGTGTTGTTGATAGCTTTATGAAAAATTATCATGAGGCTTATTTTATTCTATATAAAGATTTGTGTAGTTTACATACTCGTGTTTCCAACTTTCGTTTGAATCTAGGTGGAAGAGATATGCATACATCTTTTTGGATATCACCATAGAGAAAGGCATTGTTGACATCGAGTTGGTGAAAATGCCAATTTGGAACAATAGCAATGCCAAGAAGGAGATGAACGATGAAAAGTTTGGCTACTAGAGAAAAAGTTTCTTGCTTGTTAAAGAATTCAATATGACTATATATCTTTGGTACTAATCGAGCCATGTATCATTCTACATAGCCATTAGTATTATATTTTATTTTGTAGACCCATTTACTACCAATAGGTTCTTGTTTGGGGGACTCTGTTGGAGCATCCAAGTGCCATTAGTTTCGAGAACATGCAATTCATTTTTCATGGAAAGCCACAATTTTGGATTGTTGAAAGCTTCAGCATGGTGAATTCGCAGGTTTGGTACCAAGATAACACATGTCCTCCAATATTTCAAGTGCGTACTTGTGTTGTGACAGAATAATTCCCTTCTTGGATCACTAATCTTTTATCCCCAAAAAATACTTTAATTCTCCAAGATCCTTTAGCTTAAATTTTCATATGAGATGATTCTCAGTTTCTTCAATGTCTGGAAGATTGTTTCCATTGTTTCCTATAATTATTATATCGTCTACTTAGACAAGAAGAGCATAAATGGAATTACCATGAGTTCGAACAAATAGTGAGTGATCATACTTGGATTGATTAAAACTGGCAAGCTTAAGTGTTGTTGATAGCTTTATGAACCATTATCGTGAGGTTTGTTTTTAGTCTATATAAATATTATCGTAGTTTACATACTTGTGTTTCCAACTTTCGTATGAATCCGGGTGGAAGCGACATGTATACATCTTTGTGGAGATCACTATAGAGGAAGGCATTGTTGATAACAAGTTGGCGAATATGCTAATTTTGAACAACAATAATGGCAAGAAGGAGACGAAAGGTGAAAAGTTTTGCTATTCATGCAAAAGTTTCTTGGTATTAAGAACTTTCAATATGACTAAATATGTTAGGTACTAATTGAGCCATGTATCATTCTATAGAGCTATCAGTATTATACTTGATTTTGTAGACCCATTTACTACCAATGGGGATCTTGTTCGGAGGATGTTGTCAGAGCATCCAAGTGCCATTAGTTTTGAGGACATCCAATTCATTTTTCATAGAAAGCCATAATTTTGGATTGTTTAAAGGTTCAGCAAAGGTGAATTGGTAGGTTTGGCACCAAGATAACCCATGTCCTCCAATATTTCAAGTGCGTACTTGCATTGTGACAGAACAATTCCCTTCTTCGATCACTAAACTTTTATGCCCACAAAAAACTTTAATTCTCCATGATTCCTTAGCTGGAATTTTCACATGAGATGATTCTTAGTTTCTTCAATGTCTTATAGATTGTTTCTTGTTATGATTATATTGTCTATATAGACAAGAAGAGTAGAAAAAGAATTACCACGAGTTCGAACAAATAGTGAGTGATCATACTTGGATTCGTTAAAACTAGCTAGCATAAGTGTTGTTGATATCATGATGAGCCATTATCGTGAGGATTGTTATAGTCTATATAAATATATGTGTGTAGTTTACATACTCATGTTACCTACTTTCGTCTCAATCCGGGTGGAAGAGACATGTAGACATCTTTGTGGTGATCACCACAGAGAATGGCATTGTTGACATCGATTTGGTGAAGATGTAGTTTTTGAACAACAACAATGCCAAGAAGTGATGAGCAGAATCAGGATTGCCAAAAACTTTGATGCCATCCCCGCAACGGAGTCATCCCTGGCAACTGCGCCAAAAACTTGATGAACGAAAACCGGCATCACCGATCCTGCCAATACTTTGGTTTTATATTTATAAAACTCTCGCAAGTGCACGAATCATTTCGTAGAAAATGATAAGTATACTCCCAAGGTCGATCTAAGGAAGGAATGTATGTGGTTTTTAATTTATTATTCATACTTTTAAAAACGAAATTAAATCCTAAACATCATGTCACGATATTTTGGGGTTTTTGTGTTTTTAATCTAATTACAGAAAATTAAACATAGATTCAATAAACATTCATGCAAATTTTATCTTTTATAAATAGTGGAGTATTTATGGATATAATAACTAAGTTAATTATGCTTGCTCGTATTATTTAGGTTATTAAAGATATGAATTGATATTTTTGATTCTCCCTTTTTTGTATGAATACCACCTTTGGTGGGGTTAGATATTCTTTGTTAACTAAACAAATCAATTAACACCTATGGGTGGGGTTGATAACTAATTTGGTTAATTAAATTAATTCCTTTTTCTAAGAGATTGAAAATGAACCATTTAAATGCCACATTTGGTGGGGTTAGACAGTTTAAACTTTATTCAAGGTGTCCAAATTAAACCTCAGAATTTAGTTATCCGAGTACTAACTTTCAAGTTTTAAAACCACTACTGAAAACATGTTGTCAATACATTTTCAGATAATAATTCTTATACAAACTTTTGAAATATAGCTTCACTCTAACTACCGGGCGATTGTACCAACAAATATAAGAGCACTACTCTAAATTAGACCGGATAACTAAACCTTAAAATCTAATTTTCAGATTTAAGTTTGTAATGAAAAATAATATATTTCTCTCTAACTTTCTTAATATAAAATCTTGAGTAAAAATAAAATCAATTCATTTTAGAGATTTTTACCTATTTAATATTTCGCAAGCATAACAACGTTATTATTATATCATGTTTACAAATAGCTAGCACAGTTAAATTTAATCACAGACAAATTAAATATAACATGTAAGAATAAAGCATAAAAAATAACTGCAAAGAAAATAAAATCCTTACAGTACTTCAATGCCATTCCCGTTGCTAGAAAACCTCCAAACGGAATTTGCACTCTCATTTATTGAATCAAAAAGCTAATAAATTACAAAAACATAACTAGTTCTTCCCAAAAAGGGAAGAACTCTAAAACTAAGAGAAACTAGCTAAAACATAAGAAAAACTAAAAAAAACCTAAAAACTAAGAAATGGAGAGAAAGAAAGAAGAGAGAAGTGTGTTTTGAGGTGTGTTTTGAAGTGAAGAGAAGGGGGTATTTATAGGTGAGGATGGAGAGAAAAAATGAATGAAAAAATGTTAAAAAATGGTGAAAACGCGTAGTGCACATGGTGAGGTCATTGATGACGTCAGCATGACGTCATGGGGGCGGCTGCACGTGAAAAATGGGGCGAAATGGCATCGGCGCGCGCGGAGGGCAGCTGGGGCGCGCACAGGCGCGCACGCGTGAACGATGACATTGTATTGCGGCCGCGCGCGATATCTGGAGGAAAGCGCGCGCATCTGTATGGACGGGCGCCGTCTTTGTCTGTGGATGGGATTTTACTCCGGGCGTGATTTTCTCCTTTTTGACATTTTTGACCTTTTCGACTCATTTTGTCCAATTTTTCCATATTTGTTGACCTTTCCCAAATTTATTTATTAATATATTTGTGATGTATTGCTTCCGGTATTCCTTTTTGAGTCTTTAAGTGACATTTGTAAGCGAAAATACCTGAAAACAATAAAAATACCCGTGATTCCGAAAAAGACAAATTTATATAAATATATGATAAGACATATAAATATATATATATTTTTAATCAATTAATGTACATAAAATCATGGTAATTTTAGTGCTTTTTGAGCACTCATCAAGAAGAAGACAAACGGTGAAAAGTTCGGCTACTAGAGCAAAAGATTCTTGGTAGTTAAAACCTTCAATATGACTATATATTTTGGGTACTAATTGAGCCATTTATCGTTCTATAGAACTATCAGTATTATACTTGATTTTTTAGACCAATTTACTACCAATGGGGTTCTTGTTTGGAAGAAGCTGTTGTAGCGTCCAAGTGCCATTAGATTAGAGGACATCCAATTCATTTTTCATGGAAAGCCACAATTTTGGATCATTGAAAGCTTCAACAAAGGTTAATTGGTAGGTTTGGAACCAAGATAACCCATATCCTCCAACATTTCAAGTGCGTACATGCGTTGTTGTAGAACAATTCCCTTCTTCGATCGCTAAACTTTTATGCCCACAAAAAACTTTAATTCTCCATGATCCTTTAGCTTGAATTTTCACTTGAGATGATTCTTAGTTTCTTTAATATCTTGTTGATTGTTTCTTGTTATGATTATATCGTCTACATAGACAAGAAGAGCACAAAAGGAATTACCACGAGTTCGAACGAATAATGAGTGATCATACTTGCATTCTTTAAAACTAACTAGCATAAGTGTTATTGATAGCATGATGAACCATTATCGTGAGGTGTGATATAGTCTATATAAATATATATGTGTAGTTTACATACTCATGTTACCCATATTCGTTCAAATCCGCGTGGAAGAGACATGTAGACATCTTTGTGGTGATCACCACAGAGAATTGCATTGTGGACATAGAGTTGGTGAAGATGCAATTTTTGAACAATAACAATGGAAAGAAGGTGACGAATGGTGAAAATTTTAGCTACTAGAGCAAAAGTTTCTTGGCTGTTAAAACCTTCAATATGACTATATATTTTGGGTTCTAATCGAGCCATGTATCTTTTTATAGAGCCATCAATATTATATTTGATTTTGTAGATCCATTTACTACCAATGGGTTCTTGTTTGGAGGAAGCTATTGGAGCATCCAAGTGCCACTAGTTTCTAGAACATGTAAATCATTTTTCATGGAAAGCCTCCATGATAACCCATATCCTCCAATATTTCAAGTGTATACTTACGTTGTGACAGAATAATTCCCTTCTTGGATCGCTAATTTTTTATGCCCAAAAAATACTTAATTCACCAAGATCCTTTAGCTTGAATTTTCACAAGAGATGATTCTTAATTTCTTCAATATCGTGTAGATTATTTCCTGTTAGGATTATATCGTCTACATAGACAAGAAGAGCACAAAAGGAATTACCACGAGTTCAAATGAATAGTTAGTGATTATACTTGGATTGGCTAAAACTAGCTAGCTTAAGTGTTGTTTATAGCTTGTTGAACCATTATCGTGAGGCTTATTTTAGTCTATATAATGATTTGTGTATTTTACATACTTGTGGTTCCCACTTTTGTCCTAATCCAGGTGGAAGATACATGTAGACATATTTTTGGAGATCCACATAGAGAAAGGCATTGTCGACATCGAGACGGCGAAGATGCCAATTTTGAACAGCAATAATGGAAATATGGAGACAAATGGTGAAAAGTTTGGCTACTTGTGCAAAAGTTTCTTAGTAGTTAAAACCTTCAATATGACTATATATTTTGGGTACTAATTGAGCCATGTATCATTCTACAGAGCCATCAGTATTATACTTGATTTTGAGGACCCATTTACTACCAATAGGGTTCATGTTTCGAGGAATTTGTTGGAGTGTCCAAGTGCCGTATGTTTCTAGAACATGCAATTCATTTTTCATGAAAGGCCACAATTTTGGAACGTTGAAAGCTTCAGCAAAGGTGAATTGGAAGGTTTGGTACCAAGGTAACTCGTGTCCTCAAATATTTCAAGTGCGTATTTTCATTGTGATAGAACACTTCCCTTCTTGCATTGCGAAACTTTTATGCCTAAAAAATAATTTAATTCTCCAAGATCCTTTAGTTTGAATTCTCACATGAGATGATTCTTAGTTTCTTCAATGTCTTGTAGATTGTTTCCTATTATGATTATAACATCCACATAGATAAGAAAACCAGAAAAAGGAATTACCACGAGTTTGAACGAATAGTTAGTGATCATACTTGTATTGGTTAAACATGCCTTGCTTAAGTGTTTTTGATAACTTGATGAACCATTATCGTGAGGCTTCTTTTAGTCTATATAATGGTTTGTGTAGTTTACATACGCGTGTTTCCAACTTTCGTCCAGATACGGGGGGAAGAGAACTGTACACATCATTGTGGTGATCAACACAGAGAAAGGTATTATTGACATCGAGTTGGTGAATATGCCTATTTTGAAGAGCAGCAATGGCAAGAAGGAGACGAAAGGTGAAAAGTTTGGTAACTAGAGCAAAAGTGTCTTGGTAGTTAAAACCTTCAATATGACTATATATTTTGGGTACTAATCGAGCCATGTATCATTCTATAGAGCCATCATTGTTATACTTGATTTTGTAGACACATTGACTACCAATGGAGTTCTTGTTTGGAGGAAGCTATTGGGCGTCCAAATTCCACTAGTTTCGAGAACATGTAATTAATTTTTCATGGCAAGCCACCATTTCAGACCATTGAAAGCTTCAACAAAGGTGAATTGGCAAGTTTTGTACCAAGATATCCCATGTCCTTCAATATCATCTACATAGGTAAGAAGAGGAAAAAAGGAATTACCACGAGTTCGAATGAATAGTGAGTGATCATACATGGATTGGTTAAAACTGGCTAGCTCAAGTGTGGTTGATAGCTTGTTAAACCATTATATTGAGGCTGGTTTTAGTCTATATAATGATTTGTGTAGTTTACATCCTCGTGTCTCCAACTTTCGTCTGAATCCGGTTGCAACACACTTGTAGACATCTTTGTTAAGATCACCATAGATAAAGGTATTGTTCACATCGAGTTGGCAAAGATGCCTATTTTCAACAGCAGCAATAGCTAGAAGGAGACAAACGATGAAAATTTTGGCTACTAGAACAAATGTTTCTTGGTAGTTAAGACCTTAAATATGACTATATATTTTGGGTATTAATCAAGCGAAATATCGTTCTATAGAGCCATCATTGTTATACTTGATTTTGGAAACCCATTTACTCCCAATGGGGTTCTAGTTTGGAGGTTGCTGTTGGAGCATCCAATTGCCACTAAATTTGAGAACATGCAATTCATTTTTCATGGCAAGCCACCATTTCAGACCATTGAAAGCTACAACAAAGATGAATTGGCAGGTTTGGTACCAATATAACCCATGTCCTCCAATATTTCAAGTGTGTACTTGGGTTGGGATAGAACACTTCCCTTCTAGCATCATGAAACTTTTATGCCTAAAAATTACTTTAATTTTCCAAGATTCTTTAGCCAGAATTTTCACAAGAGATGATTCTTAGTTTATTCAATGTCTTGTAGATTGTTTAATGTTATGATTATATCATCTACATAGGTAAGAAGAGCAGAAAAGGAATTACCATGAGTTCGAATGAATAATGAGTGATCATACTTGGATTGGTTAAAACATGCTAGCTCAAGTGTTGTTGATAGCTTGGTAAACCATTACATTGAGGCTTGTATTAGTCTATATAATGATTTGTGTAGTTTACGTACTCATGTTTCCCACTTTCTTCCGAATCCAGGCGTAAGAGACATGTAGACATCTTGGTTGTGATCACCAGAGAGATAGGTATTGTTGACATCGAGTTGGGGAAGATGCCTATTTTGTACAGCAGCAATGGCAAGAAGGAGACGAAAGGTGAAGAGTTTGGCTACTAGTGAAAACGTTTCTTGGTAGTTAAAACCTTAAATATGACTATATATTTTGTTTACGAATCGAGCCATGTATCGTTCTATAGAGAAATTAGTGTTATAATTGATTTTGTAGATGCATTGACTACTAATGGAGTTCTTGTTTGGTGGAATCTATTGGAGCGTCCAATTGGCACTAGTTTCGAGAACAAGCAATTCATTTTTCATGGCAAGCCACCATTTCAGACCATTGAAAGCTTCAACAAAGGTGAATTGGCAGGTTTGGTACCAAGATATCCCATGTCCTCCAATATTTCAAGTGCGTATTTGTTTTGTGAAAGAACAATTCCCTTCTTGGATCGCTAAACCTTTATGCCTAAAAAATACTTTAAATTCTCCAAGATCCTTTAGCTAGAATTTTCACATGAGATGATTATTAGTTTCTTCAATGTCTTGTAGATTGTTTCCTATAATGATTATATCGTCTACATAGGTAAGAAGGGAAAAAAAGGAATTACCACGAGTTTGAATGAATAGTGAGTGATCATACCTTGATTGGTTAAAACTGGCTAGCTCAAGTGTTGTTGATAGCTTGTTAAACCATTATATTGAGGCTTGTTTTAGTCCATATAACGATTTATGTAGTTTAAATACTCGTGTTTCCCACTTTCATCCTAATCCGTGTGCAAGAGACTTGTAGACATCTTTGTGGAGATCACCATAGAGAATAGTATTGTTGACATCGAGTTGGCACAGATGCCTATTTTGAATAGCAGCAATGGCAAGAAGGAGACAGAAGGTGAAAAGTTTGGCTGCTAGTGTAAAAGTTTCTTGATAGTTAAAACCTTCAATATGACTATATATTTTGTGTAATAATCGAGCCATGTATCGTTCTATAGAGCCATCAATATTATACTTGATTTTGTAGACCCATTTACTATCAATGGGGTTCTTTTTTGTAAGAAGCTGTTGTAGCGTCCTATTGAAACTAGTTTTGAGAATATGCAATTCATTTTTCATGGCAAGCCACTATTTTGGACCGTAGAGAGCTTCAGCAAAGGTGAATTTGCAGGTTTGGCACCAAGATAACACATGTCCTCCAATATTTCAAGTGCGTACTTGCATTATGATAGAACACTTCCCTCTTTGCATTGCGAAAGTTTTATGCCTAAAAAATACTTTAATTCTCCAAGATCCTTTAGCTAGAATTTTCACATGAGATGATTCTTAGTTTCTTCAATGTCTTGTAGATTGTTTCCATTTATGATTATATCGTCTACATAGGCAAGAAGAGCAGAAAATGAATTACCACGAGTTCGAACAAATAGTGAGTGATCATACTTGGATTGGTTAAAACTGGCTAGCTTAAGTTTTGTTGATTGCTTGATGAACCATTATCGTGAGGCTTGTTTTATTATATATAAAGATTTGTGTAGTTTACGTACTCGTGTTTCCAACTTTTGTCCAAATCTGGGTGGAAGAGACAAGTAGACATCTTTGTGGTGATCACCACAGAGAAAGACATTATTGACATCGAGTTGGCAAAGATGCCAATTTTGAACAATAGCAATGGCACGAAGGAGACGAACGGTGAAAAGTTTGGCTACTAGAGCAAAAGTTTCTTGGTAGTTAAAACTTTCAATATGACTATATATTTTGGATACTAACCGAGCCATGTATCATTCTTCAAAGCCATAAGTATTATATTAGTTTTTGTAGACCCATTGACTACCAAGAGCCATTTTTTTCGAGAACATGCAATTCATTTTTCATGGTAAGCCACAATTTTGGATCATTGAAAAATTCAACAATGGTGAATTGGCTGGTTTAGCACCCAGATAACCTATAGCCTTTAATATTTCAAGTACGTACTTGCGTTGTGACAAAACAATTCCTTTCCTGGAATGCTAACTTTTAGGCCCCAAACATACTTTAATTCTCCAAGATCCTTTAGCTTGAATTTTCATATGAGATGATTCTTAGTTTCTTGAATGTCTTGTAGATTGTTTCCTATAATGATTATATCGTCTACATAGAAAAGAAGAGCATAAAAAGAATTACCACGATTTTAAACGAATAGTGAGTGGTTATACTGGGATTGGTTAAAACTGGCTAGCTTAAGTGTTGTGGATCGCTTGATGAACCAATATCGTGAGGCTTGTTTTGTCTATATAATGATTGGTGTATTTTACGTACTCGTGTTTCCCACTTTCGTCCGAATCTGGGTGCAAAAGACATGTAGACATCTTTGTGGAGATCACCATATAGACAAAGGCTTTTTTGACATCTAGTTGGCACAGATGACTATATTGAACAGCAACAATGGCAAGAAGGAGACGGATTGTGAAAAGTTTGGCTACTAGTGCAAAAGTTTCTTGGTAGTTAACACCTTATATATGACTATATATTTTAGGTACTAATCGAGCCATATATCGTTCTACAGAGCCATCATTGTTATACTTGATTTTGTAAACCCATTTACTACCAATGGGGTTCTAGTTTGAAGGTTACTGTTGGAACGTCCAATTGCCACTAATTTCGAGAACATGCAATTCATTTTTCATGGAAAGCTACAATTTTAGACCATTAAAAGCTTCAACAAAGGTGAATTGGCTGGTTTGGTAACAAGATAACCCATGTCCTCCAATATTTCAAGTGTGTACTTGCGTTGTGATAGAACACTTCCCTCTTTGCATCTCGAAACTTTTTTGCCTAAAAAATACTCTAATTCTCCAAGATCCTTTGGCTAGAATTTTCAAATGAGATGATTCTTAGTTTCTTCAATGTCTTGTAGATTGTTTCCTGTTATGATTATATCGTCTACATAGGTAAGAAGAGCCAAAAAGGAATTACAACGAGTTCGAATGAATAGTGAGTGATCATACCTGGATTGGTTAAAACTGGCTAGCTCAAGTATTGTTGATAGCTTGTTAAACCATTATTTTTAGGCTTGTTTTAGTTTATATAATGATTTTTTTGTAGTTTACATACTCGTCTTTCCCCACTTTCGTCCGAATCCGGGTGCAAGAGACTTGTAGACATCTTTGTCAATATCACCATAGAGAAAGGTATTGTTGACATCGAGTTGGCAAAGATGCCTATTTTGAACAGCAGCATTGGTTACAAGGAAACAAAAGGTGAAGAGTTTGGCTACTAGAGCAAAAGTTTCTTGGTAGTAAAAACCTTAAATGTGACTATATATTTTGGGTACTAATCGAGGCATATATCGTTCTACAGAGCCATCCTTGTAATACTTGATTTTGTAAACCATTTACTACCAATGGGGTTCTTGTTTGGAGGTTGCTATTGTAGCATCCAATTGCCACTAATTTCGAGAACATGCAATTCATTTTTCATGGCAAGCCACCAATGAAAGCTTCAACAAAGGTGAATTGGCAGGTTTGGTACCAACATAACCCATGTCCTCCAATATTTCAATTGTGTACTTACGTTGTGATAGAACATTTCCCATCTTGCATTGCGAAACTTTTGTGCCTAAAAAATACTTTAATTCTCCAAGATCCTTTAGCTAGAATTTTCACAAGAGATGATTCTAAGTTTCTTCAATGTCTTGTAGATTGTTTCATGTTATGATTATATCGTCTACATAGGTAAGAAGAGCAAAAAAGGAATTACCACGAGTTCGAATGAATAGTGAGTGATCATACTTGGATTGGTTAAAACTAGCTAGCTCAAGTGTTTTTGATAGCTTGTTAAACCATTACCTTGAGGCTTGTTTTAGTCTTTATAAAGATTTGTGTAGTTTACGTACTCGATTTAAGCACTTTCGTCCAAATCCAAGTGCAAGAGACTTGTAGACATATTTGTGGTGATCACCATAGAGAAAGGTATTGTTGACATCGAGTTGGTGAAGAAGCCTATTTTGAACAGCAGCAATGGCTAGAACGGGACTAACGATGAAGAGTTTAGCTACTATAGCAAAAGTTTCATGGAAGTTAAGACCTTAAATATGACTTTATATTTTGGGTAATAATCGAGCCATATATCGTTCTATAGAGCCATTAGTATTATCCTTGATTTTGTAAACTCATTGACTACCAATGGGGTTCTTGTTTGGAGGTTACTGTTGGAGCGTCCAATTGCCCCTAGTTTCGAGAACATGCAATTCATTTTTCATGGCAAGCCACCATTTCAGACCAATGAATGCTTCAACAAAGGTGAATTGGTAGGTTTGGTACCAAGATAACACATGTCCTCCAATATTTCAAGTGTGTACTTCCGTTGTGATAGAACACATCCCTCTTTGCATTGCGAAACTTTTATGCGTAAAAAATACTTTAATTCTCCAAGATCCTTTAATTAGAATTTTCACATGAGATGATTCTTCATTTCTTCAATGTCTTGTAGATTGTTTCCTCTTATGATTATATCGTGTACATAGGCAAGAAGAGCAGAAAATGAATTACCACAAGTTCGAACGAATAGTGAGTGATCATACTTGGATTGGTTAAAACTGGCTAGCTTAAGTGTTGTTGATAGCTTGATGAACCATTATCGTGAGGCTTGTTTTATTATATATAAAGATTTGTGTAGTTTACGTACTCGCGTTTCCAACTTTTGTCCAAATCCGGGTGGAAGAGACAAGTAGACATCTTTGTGGTGATCGCCACCGAGAAAGACATTATTGACATCGAGTTGGCAAAGATGCCAATTTTTGAACAATAGCAATGCCTCGAAGGAGACAAATGGTGAAAAGTTTGGCTACTAGAAAAAAAGTTTCTTGGTAGTTAAAACTTTTAATATCACTATATATTTTGGATACTAACCGAGCCATGTATCATTCTTCAAAGCCATAAGTATTATATTTGATTTTGTAGACCCATTGACTACCAAGAGCCATTTGTTTCGAGAACATGCAATTCATTTTTAATGGTTAGCCACAATTTTGGATCATTGAAAAATTCAACAATGGTGAATTGGCGGGTTTGGCACCCAGATAACCCATAGCCTTTAATATTTCAAGTGCGTACTTGCATTATGAAAAAACAATTCCTTTCTTGGATCGCTAACTTTTAGGCCCAAAACATACTTTAATTCTCCCACATCCTTTAGCTAGAATTTTCACATGAGTTGATTCTTAGTTTCTTCAATGTCTTGTACATTGTTTCCTGTAATGATTATATCATCTACATAGAAAAGAAGAGCATAAAAGGAATTACCACGAGTTTGAACGAATAGTGAGTGGTTATACTTGCATTGGTTAAAAATGGCTAGCTTAAGTGTTATGGATCGCTTGATGAACCATTATCGTGAGGCTTGTTTTATTCTATATAATGATTGGTGTATTTTACGTACTCGTGTTTCCCACTTTCGTCCAAATCCGGGTGCAAGAGACATGTAGACATCTTTGTGGAGATCACCATAGACAAAGGCATTTTTGACATCGAGTTGGCACAGACGACTATTTTGAACAGCAACAATGGCAAGAAGGAGACGAAAGGTGAAAAGTTTGGCTACTAGTGTAAAAGTTTCTTGGTAGTTAAAACCTTAAATATGACTATATATTTTGGGTAATAATCGAGCCATGTATCGTTCTATAGAGCCATCAGTATTATACTTGATTTTATAGTCCCATTTACTATCAATGGGGTTCTTTTTTGGAGGAAGTTGTTGTAGCTTCCAATTGAAACTAGTTTCGAGAATATGCAATTCATTTTTCATGGAAAGCCACAATTTTGGATAGTTGAAAGCTTCAACAAAGGTGAATTGGTATGTTTGGCACCAAGATAACCTATAGCCTCCAATATTTCAAGTACGTATTTGCATTGTGAGAGAACATTTCCCTTCTTGGAATAGACATGTAGACATCTTTGTGGTGATCACCAGAGATAAAGGCATTGTTGACATCGAGTTGGTGAATTGCCAATTTTCAACCATAACAATGGCAAGAAGGAGACAGAAGGTGAAAACTTCAGCTACTAGTGCAAACGTTTCTTGGTAGTTAAAACCTTAAATATGACTATATATTTTGGGTTCTAATCGAGATATGTATCGTTCTATAGAGCCATCAATATTATACTTGATTTTGTAGGCCCATTTACTACCAATGGGGTTCTTGTTTGGAGGAAGCTATTGGTGCGTTCAATTTCCATTAGTTGCGAGAACATGCAATTAATTTTTCATGGCCAGCCACCATTTTGGACTATTGAAACTTCAGCAAAGGGGAAATGGCAGGTTTGGCACCAACCTAACAAATGTCCTCCAATATTTCAAGTGCCTACTTGGGTTGTGACAGAACAATTCCCTTCTTGGATAGCTAAAATTTTATGCCCAAAAAATACTTTAATTCTCTAAGATACTTTAGCTTGAATTTTCACATGAGATGATTCTTAGTTTCTTCAATGTCTTGTAGATTTTTTCCTGTTATGATTATATAGTCTACATAGACAAGAAGTGTAGAAAAGGAATTTCCATGAGTTCGAACGAATAGTAAGTGATCATACTTGGATTGGTTAAAACTGCCAAGCTTAAGTGTTGTGGATCGCTTGATGAACCATTATCGTGAGGCTTTTTTTAGTCTATATAATGATTGGTGTATTTTACGTACTCGTGTTTTCCACTTTCGTCTGAATCCGGGTGTAAGAAATCACCAAGATAGGGGAGAGGGATGGGAAGTTCAGTATACGTCCTTTTTTATGACCACTACAAGAGCCTTAGGTATAAAGAACCCTAACATTGTCAAGACATAGCTACCTCTCGTAGGGTTCAACATAAGTACTACCTATGCCAAAGGAATGGTAGTGCTTCCTATTATGTCAAAAGGAATGATAATAATAGCGCCATCCTAGGAAGACCTTGGATACATAGGATGAAGGTATTCCTATCCACCCTCCACCAAGTAATCAAATTTCCTACTAATAGAGGATGAAAAGAGATTAGGGGAGACCAAGATAAGGCCAGAATTTTCTATAACGCCAATATTAATCAACCTAAATAAAGTAAAGAACCTCCCCATAGATGTAAAAGGAGAGAGCCAGCCCTTAAAATTGGGTGTAGATTTAACGATAGAATTAGAGGCACAACTCTCACAGTTCCTCAAGGATAAATCATATATCTTTGCATGGAATCCAATTGACATACCCAGAATTGATCCAAAATTCATATCGCACCATCTAAACTTTGATCCAAAAGCTATACATGTTTAGCAACAAAAAAGAAAATTCCCAAGAGAAAAAAATGAGGTCATTAAGCACTAGGTGGTGACCCTTAAAGAAGCAGGGATCATAAAGGAAATCAACTATCCCTTATGGCTATCAAATGTAGTCCTCATCAAGAAATCGTGTGGATCATCACGTATGTGTGTCTCTTTTATGGATTTAACTAGGCATGTCCCAAGGATGCATATTCAGGGTACCACCAGATTATGATGCACCCAAAAAGATGAGGACAAAACATCTTTTATCATGGAAAAAAGAATATTATGTTACAAAAGGATTCCATTTGGGTTGAAAAATACAGGTGCCACGTACCAATGCTTGGTCAACAAAATGTTTGAAGAAACTCTAGGGAGGAACCCAGAGGCCTATATGGATGACATGGTGGTTAAGTCAACTCAACCCATAGACCTCGTTACAGACCTAGAGGAGGTATTCTCGATAATCCAAAAATATACATTTAGGGATATGGTAGGAAAATGTTTAGGATACCTTGTGTCAGCCAGAGGGATTGAGGCCAATCCAGACAAAATACAGGCCTTGATAAAGATGACACCATCATCTAGCCTTAAGGGAATTCAACAATTAAACAAAAGAATAGCATCATTGAACAGGTTCATTTCTAAATGAACTGATAAGTGCTTACCCTTCTTTAAAATGTTGAAAAAAGGCATATCAATATTTTTGGATGAGAACTATGATGAAGCCTTTGAAGGAATCAAGAAATACTTAATTAACCCCCCTTTTAGCTAGCCCTCATCTTGGTGAGGTTCTTTATCTATACTTGGTTGTGACCTCCCTTACATGCAGCGCTCTACTCATAGTTGAGAGAGATAAAGTTCAACATCCTATCTATTATTACATCAACCAGGTCCTAACAGATTCCCATAGCAGGTATCCAACCATTGAGAAATTAGGATTTTCTCTCAAAGTTAGTTCACGAAAGCTCAAGCACTACTTCAGCTTATACACCGTCGTGGCACTCACCTTTCACCCAATCAAGAATGTTTTGATGAGACTTGACGTAGTGGGAAGGCTGACACAAATAGCCATAGAATTGAGGGAGTACGAAATTAAGTACATGGCTAGATCAACCATCAAAGGGCAAGCGTTTTCCAAATTTGTGGTTGATTTTAGTGAGAATCTAGAGGTTATTGTCAACGAGGAGCACAATAGAATATGTGTGATAGATCAAAAATATGGGGAAATTTGGAAACCATTTATTGATGGAGCATAAAACTTCAATGGTGCAGGGCTAGGGTAGTCTTAGTAGGGAAATTGTATCAAAAAAACTCCACTCTATCCAGGGCTCTTGTGTGTAGCCAAAGAAGGATTAGAAAGATTAATGTATGAAGCACATGAGGAGGACTATAGTTCACATTCAGGGGGGAGGAAACTATCACAATGAATCATAAGATAGGGATATTATTACCCTACTATATTGCAAAATTATTCCCTTACTATATTGGAAAATTGCACAAAGTACACCCAAACATGCAACAAATGTCAAAGGTTTTCCCCGTTGTCACACCCCCCCCCCCCAAAAAAAAAACCATAAAGGGTGTGGTGAGTGTGTGACCATTTTATAAGTGGAGCCTTGAAATAGTAGGACCCATATCTATAGAACAAGGTCAAAAAGAGTTTCTACTTCTGGCAACTGATTACTTTTCGAAGTTGATCGAATCAGAGCCCTTGGGTTGAATACGGGAGAATGAGGTGATCCGATTTATATAAAATTCATCATTTTCTACTTCCGCCTACCTAGAGAACTTGTCACGGATAACAGGAGACAATTCACAGGGAAAAATATCAAAGAATATTCCCTCAAGTACAACATCAAGATGTGCCACTCCATGCCATATTATCCCCAAGCCAAAGTTCAAGCGAAATCCTCCAAGAAGCATATCATCGACTTATTAAAGAAAAGGCTAGAAATTGCAAAAGGAAGATGGGTGGAAGAAATTCCTGGAGCATTGTGGGATGTCAAGACTAGTCCTCGAGGAAGTACTAACGAGACCCATTTTCCCTAGTTTATGCTACAAAGGCAGTAATACCACCCAAAGTCACGATACTCACTACAAGATCAGTTTTAGCAGATGAACAAAAAAAACGTAATCAGAGCACAAGACCTGACCCTCATGGAAGAGAAAAGAAATAAGGCCCTAAGAAGGATGATCGAGAATAAAAGGATAATATCATATTATTGCAAGAATAAGAGATCTTAAAGATAATGAGAAGAGGAATATAACCCATAAAATGGTGTTGAAAATGATAGTTGGAAGTGGCTGGAAATTGAGAAAGAGTGGAGGTGAGCTCGGTTTTGGGCGAAGGGTTGCTGCATAAATTGAAATTTGGAATTCTAGTGAAGAAGAGAGAAGAGAAACGGCAATAAACGTGTGGATAGCATCTGTTGACGTGACGAACCGACACTATCCACGTGTGTAGTGTCGTTTGCCCCGTCAACCGACGCTATCCATACAGTTTAAAAATTAAAAAAAAAATTTAGGTCAATTATTATTTTATTTTAACTCTTTAAAATTTAATTTGAATATATATATATATAGTATAAAAAAAGAAAAATAATAATTTTAAAATAATATCCAAACAAATACATAAAATTAAATAAAGATGTATTGTACGCAAGTACATAAAATTAAATATCCAAACAAATACAAAAAATTATATAATTTTAAAAACCAATTGTCTCAAAAAAACAAATTATACTATATATATATATATATATATATATATATATCCAACTTAAATTTTAAAGAGTCAAATAAAATAATAATTGACTTAAAAAAACATTGTACCTAAAACAAAATTTCAATTGTAAAATGCATTTTTAATAAAAGAAATACATGTAAGATGTAGTGTCGGTTAACGTGGTGAACCGACGCTATACACATATGTAGCGTCAATTCTCCCGTCAACCGACTCTATGTCCTACGTGGATAGTGTCGATTCTATACTGAACCGACTTTAAACTCATTATAAGTCGGTTTCTTCCAAAAACCGACTTTACATATCGACTTAAATATCCCTTTTTGTAGTAGTGATAGCTTTTAAGGAGAGACATATAATTCTTATGTATATGATCCATAATTGATTAACTTAATGAGTAGTATGCAATTTAATTAGCATGAGAGTGTGATTAAATTAATTACTATATGGTGTGTAATTTACTTGAGAGAGGAATATATGTTAGGTTAGATTCAATTGATCATGTAATTAAATGATAATTATATTGGGGGGATTTTAGTTATTCGCATGTTTAGAAAATTAGGAGATTAAGTATTACTAGATATTTTCTCATATATCTTTTTAGTTTAGAAATATGATTTAATTAATTATTTCTATTTATTTTGATTATTTTAATTTTTCTTCCTTAAAATATAAAAATACAAAAAAATTGATTTTTACTTTTTTTAGTTTTAAAAATTAGTTTCTAATAAAATAATCTTTGTGAGAATGATCTTTTCTTATCATTATATTACTTGTTGCGATATGTATACTTGCGTATTTAGTAATAATATCATTAAGGATGGTCTTCCCCTTCCTTGAATCCTTTACAAGTTCCTCAAATTCCTTGAAACTCAAGCAAGAAGTTGGAGACACGTGTTGTTCTCACAAAAGTGATACGGGTGGGAAAACATTCAGAGGCTCGGAGCTAAGGCCAAGCTTGTCGACCCCCACTTTCTTCTTGTTCTTCTTCTTTATTAAATAAGGGAAATCTTCATGAGAGGACTTTCCCATTTTCTTTCTCCAAGAAGAACCCTCTACAAGAGCCACAGGTGTACCCGTTGGAACACTCCCCCAGTGGGTGCGACCTTACTCTTCATACAAGCAAAGAGTTAAATAGTTGTAACATCCATAAGATCTACAAAATAAGATCAAGAGGATGTCACATTAGTCATGTCGACCCTAATAAAAAGGAGAAAGGCAATTCATTGGACTAGTTCACCATCATCAGCCACCACCTCGAACTGGCCCCCAAAGTCTTTAGAAAGAGTTCTATGTTTAAGAGGAGCCCAAGGTTTATGTTGATCCTCAAGGGAGGATCCACTACACCATGCCTCATTAACCCACACACGACAAAGCATCGGATGGTCAATAAGGTCCTCCAATTGGTTTCTTCAAGAAGATAGTTTTGTATATCAACCAAGCTTTACTTCGTGTCCATGCTCAAGGTCGTGATTAAGGAAGCCATATTCCTTATCATGACCTAGGTTTCGTTTTAGACACTTCTTATAAGCCTAATGTCATTAGTAGGAGACTTTCACCAACTTGAAATATATATACCATCCTAAGATCTGTGGGGTTCTATTTCAGGACATAAGCCTCGTTAAACTTGATCATCTCTAAATCCACTCTGAGTTATTGGAAGTTCAATGTCAAGTAGAGCAGATACATCTACCAGTTAGGCATTAATTACCCTAGCACGAGCTGCGTCCTAATCAAGAAACTCCTAATGAGAGGGTATATGGGGAACCTTACCCCAACCACAAGGCATTTTCATGAAAGACGGTTCAACCATATGGAGGTTGATCTCTGGAGGGATCATTATATAAACCGAGGATGGGATGATGTAAAACTTATTTTTTCCAATTTATTAATTATAATTGCTATGTTCTTAAGGATTTTAGTTAATTTTAAGTTTCTAAATTATTATTTGGTGTTAGTTTTGTAAGAAATTATATTTTTAGGGTAAAGGAAACAATTTGAATTAAAAAAAGGACTTAAATGAAAATAAAAAAGTTGTAAATTAAATTTGAATTAAAAAAGTACTTAAATGCAAATAATAAGAGTTGAAATTTAAACTTTTTTGCACAGAAAATGAGTTGCACGCTCGGATGGAACAACACGTGTCACCCACCGTCATATCAAACGATGAAAGGTTCAGATCGTGTATGTTCTCCACTCTCTATGCAAGAGAGTCATGGAGTGAGGCCCAACCTATCTACATAGCCAACATGCAAAATGGCGCCCAACCTATCTGCATAGTCCGACATACAAAATGGGATCCACCTATCTGTATAATCCAACGTGCAAAGTGGGGTCCAACTGTCAGCATAACCCAATGCGTGAAATTCCCTATGACGTAGTCCACCGAAGCTCCATGCACCCTCGCGTCTTTCCCAGCCCACATACGCCACATGTTCGATTCTCCTGCCAGTGAATCAAATCTCGCCACATGTCATACATAGTGTGAAAAAATAAAATTTTGGAAAATTTCTCCAATAGTGCACTCCTCTTTTGTGCTTCTTTTGCACGCCTATTTGATATAAAATAAATTTTATGTATGTGTATTTAAAAAGAGAAAGTAGAGGCCATATATTTTGTTGTTGTTTTGTTGCTGAAAAAAATAAGAGAATACGTAGAGGCTATTTTGTTTTGTTTTTGTTGTTTAGTTAGTGAGAAAAGGAGATGAACACACAGAGAGCAAAAAATGAAGATAGAGCAAATCTATTCTTTTGTTTGTAGTTGAATATTGAGTTAGAAACTTTTGAATTTTAGGGAATATTGCTTGGAGAGTGAGGAATCATCAAAGAGTTTTTTCAAATTCTTTTGTCTTTTGATTTAAGTTTTCTTAAATGTCCAAATATTGTTGGATTGTGATTTCAATATTTGCTATGATCTAAATTATTTGTTCTAGGGTTGCAATGTAGCTTACATTATGAAGCTTGAATTAATTATTTTTGAATGATTTATGAGATGTTTCCTTTAATTTGTTTATTCTATTTGTACTTAATATTTTTGATTGTTGGAAGATTAATTAATTGATTTGTGAACCCTAATGAACTTGGAAAAGGAATATAGTGAATTAATTTAGTGAGATGTTGTAATTGGAAGAGATATCTGGATAGATTGGAAGTTCTTGGTTGATATATTAAATGTGAGAACATAAATCAAGAGAAAATAATATGGTTCAAGTGGATTAATTTGGTGAAATTACAATCCTAGAGTTTTCTTCAAGTGTTAATCCCATATATTGTTATTTAGAATTAGTTTAGTTTAA
The DNA here is from genome assembly GCA_033030585.1 of Hippophae rhamnoides. Lineage (NCBI taxonomy): Eukaryota > Viridiplantae > Streptophyta > Magnoliopsida > Rosales > Elaeagnaceae > Hippophae > Hippophae rhamnoides. The sequence continues at coordinate 26,144,535 of CM065431.1, read as the reverse complement.
CTCTATCCAAATATTGATTATTTGGATAAAATTAGGTTGAGACCATTTTAGTACTTAAAAAAATTAGTAACAAATCTTTGTGGGAACGATATTGTATTTATCATTTACTACTTGTAACCGTGTATACTTGCATGTTAATGTTATTTTAAGAAACCAACACTTAATATCTCTTCATCTTGGGACACCAACTCACAAGGCTTAGACACAGCCGACCAACCCTGGTATGACCTATGGGTTCCCCAAATCCAATGTTCCTCGTTTCTTCCTCCATGTCCTAGCCACTGAGATTTGGGTCTGAGGCATGCTCAATCTAACGGTAGGATTGGTCTGAGGATGAGGAGTAGAGGTATAAAGTTCTAGAAGACTCTGAGTCGCCACTAGCACTAGAATACTGGGGAATCTCCCAAGAGCTCGATCTAGAGGCCGAGGTCTCTTCTCTGTGCATTCTGTAAAAACTACAAAAACATAAAAACAAAAGGGAACCCGACGGGTAAGGTATGAGAAGAATAAGTTACCTAGGGTCAAGTTTGAAAATAAAAGAAAGTGATCCTTTAAAAACCTACCTGAAAAGAAAGTAGAAAATTGTTAGGTTCTCGACGCTTGTACTCTAAAAACTTGAACAAATAAAACTATAACTTGAGCTGAATTCTTACCACCAAACTAAAAAACCTTTTACAAAATCGAGGTGATAAGTCCCATCCTAAGCATCCCTTTATATAGACAATCGGTTTCTCTCTCCACTCAACTGACACACATTTATTAGGGGAGTTGAACGGTTCGTATTCCAAGCTTGGTAATTACTCTTTCACCACGAACTAGAGCCCGGGTTGAAAGAGTAGGGGGACTAGATGTTTAGACATTCGGACCGACCCGATGCCCTATGCTCGCAAACTGCCCAAGCCAAGTCACCAACCTGAGATAGAAGGTGAAACACCCCAGATGTCTTACCCGTGGGATTGTCCCAACTCAATGAAAGCCCGAGCTAAGGTGGACTTCAACTACTGCTATGTTATATTTTATGTTAATTTTATCCATCTGACATGTAAATATGTGTACTCATTATGTAATTAATACATGTATGAGTAATGTTTTATAAATACATGGATCTCCTATAAGATCCACAAGTTTTACCGATCAATTTAACTTATCTCTAAGTTTTCTCTTTGTAAGTCAGATCAATCCTAAACATTGATACTACTTGATCCTACCCTCAAGTTAAAACCATAGTGAGTACACCAAGTACCCTCAAGTTAAAACCATAGTGAGTACACCAAGTTCGGTGTATCTAAATTTATAAAGCTTAGTCGATTAATAAATGTAATGTAATTGATGTTTATTTCCATAAGTTTTTTTATTGAAAAAATAATAATTTAACGTTGAGAGAGAGCCACTACTAAGTAAGGGGTTATAACGTAGATGAGTATACATTAAAAATACAATAATTTAGCCTCTTCATTTCTTTCGATGTTTATTGTAACAATTTTAAAATATAGAAAAACTATATTTTGACATTATGGATTTAGGTGTCTTATTTTTTGATTTCTTGTTAAATAAAATTTTGATTTATTGATTCTGATATTTATGCACGAAGAGTTGTGTTTTTTCAATACAGGATGGGATGCCTAAAACACCGTTTCCTAACGGTTGGAAGGGGGATAATGGGATTCATACAGTTGGATTTACGAAAAGAGGACTTCCTCTGACGCCGTTAAAGTTGCCAAAGATATTGCTGGTCAGTGGAGGAGATACAAAGAGTTGAACAGTTGTAATAACTCCCATATTCTTTTAGTCAAAAAAACATAAACAAATGAAACTGTAGAATTGGAAAAGAAAATTTAACTAAAAGAAAATTGAAAATGGATTTAGATTAGTCCTACGATTTAGGTTGTCACATGCTTCAATATTAATTTTCTCGTAGCTAGGCATGTACTTTATTTATTATTTATTTTTTCCTTTTGAGGGATGTCTAGCTTTTCCATAGTAACGAGGGATGTCAAGGGGCGAAGGTGGGGGAGGTCATATTCAATTTCTATTTAAAATAGAGAAGTGCGTCAAGTTACTCATATTAAATATTTTAGTATCTTAGATTTAAAAAGATATTTTTTAGTCTTAATTTTGAAAAAATAATCAATTGAAAAATAAATAATATTATTTTAATGATTTTTTTTTTAAATATTTTTTTTATATCAAGTTATTAAAAAAAGGATTAAAATTTGATTATTTATTTATTAATGATAAAATAGTTAATAATTTCACAAAATGTTTGTATTATTATTTAGTTATTACCACTATTTTAATATTTTATTTATTTTTTTAATAAATATGTATTTAAATGATTTTGTATTAAAATATTATAGTTGATTTTTTTATTATTAATTTTTTACTAAATTTTACTCTTATTTTTGTTAATGGTTCATATTTTATTACATGTTAATCACTTTACAATAAAAATAATATTTTAATATTTATTATTTATTTTTAATTAACTCATTTTTGAAAAATTGATTGATTAAAATATATATTTCAAAATTTGAGAACTAAATGATATCAATATTATAATTTGTGAGACTTTTATTATCCTCTCTCTTTCAAATATTGTAGAGATGGGTTGGTATTCTTCTTAAAATTTCATATATTATATAAGGGTAAGAGTAGCCATACTTTTAAATCAATTAAGATAAACTAATATTTTAATAACTTATTTTGTTTTTTAATTATTGATGAATAAAAGTTAATCTTTATAATTATAAATAAATTATATATATATATATATATATAATAAAATAATGTTTTATTGATTTTAATTAAGTTTATACCGATCTAGAAAGCAACTAATAATGTTAAAAGGTTAAAATTGAGATGTGGCGTAACCAAATGAAACCTATTGAGTATATATATAATTATTTAAAAACATATTAAAGGTTAAATGTGTATTGAAAAATACTAGGATGAATATATTAATCTACTTTCAAAATTGCAAATATAGAAAATTAGTTGAAAGAAATACTTTTTAATAATAAAAATAAGCCATCGATACAAAAATATTAAAAATAATAACTATTTTTTTTAAATAAAATAAGAGTTTTACCTTATAAGTATTTCTAAAAATGCAAGTTTCAATAACACCTCATATAATCACTAAAACATTGAAAGTTTATAATAAAATACTCTATTTTAAAAAAAAAAACTCAAAAACTAAATGGAATAACAATTACAAGATATCTTTGTGGAGTCATAGCTTTTATACAGTTGGGGTCTTTGGACTCTTGATAAGCAGAATCGTGATCGCCAAATACTTTGATGAACGAAAACCGGCATCGCCGATCCTGCCAATACTTTGGTTTTATATTTATAAAACTCTCGCAAGTGCACGAATCATTTCGTAGAAAATGATAAGTATACTCCCAAGGTCGATCTAAGGAAGGAATGTATGTGGTTTTTAATTTATTATTCAAACTTTTAAAAACGAAATTAAATCCTAAACATCCTGTCACGATATTTTGGGGTTTTGTGTTTTTAATCTAATAAGAGAAAATTAAACATAGATTCAATAAACATTCATGCAAATTTTATCTTTTATAAATAGTGGAGTATTTATGGATATAATAACTAAGTTAATTATGCTTGCTCGTATTATCTAGGTTATTAAAGATATGAATTGATATTTATTGATTCTCCCTTTTTTGTATGAATACCACCTTTGGTGGGGTTAGATATTCTTTGTTAACTAAACAAATCAATTAACACCTATGGGTGGGGTTGATAACTAATTTGGTTAATTAAATTAATTCCTTTTTCAAAGAGATTGAAAATGAACCATTTAAATGCCACCTTTGGTGGCGTTAGACAGTTTAAACTTTATTCAAGGTGTCCAAATTAAACCTAAGAATTTAGTTATCCGAGTACTAACTTTCAAGTTTTAAAATCACTACCGAAAACATGTCTTCAATACATTTTCAGATAATAATTCTTATAAAAACTTTTGAAATAGAGTTTCACTCTAACTACCGAGCGATTGTACCATCAAATAAAAGAGCACTACTCTAAATTAGACCGGGTAACTAAACCTTAAAATCTAATTTTCGGGTTTAAGTTTGTAATGAAAAATAATATATTTCTCTCTAACATTCTTAATATAAAATCATGTTTAATAATAAAATCAAATCATTTTAGTGATTTTTACCTATTTAATATCACGCAAGCATAACAAGGACATTATTACATCATGTTTACTAAACAAAATGATTAAATTTAACCACAGACAAATTAAATTTAACATGTAAGAATATAGCATAAAAATAACTACAAAGAAGAGAAAATCCTTTCATAACTTCGACGCTATTCACGTTGCTAGAAAAACTCCTATCGGAATTTGCACTCCCATTTATTGAATCAAAAAGCTAAAATATTACAAAAACATAACTAGTTCTTCCCTAAAAAGGGAGGAACTCTAAAACTAAGAGAAATTAACTAAGAAAAGCTAAAAACTAAGAAAACATAAGAAAAACTAAAAATCTAAGAAAAGAGAAAGAAAGAGAGAAAAGAATGTATTTGGAGGTTTTGAAGGTGTGTTTTGTAGTGAAGGGAAGGGGGGGAGTTATAGGTGAGGATGGAGAGAAAAATTGAGTAAAAAAATGTTAAAAAAATATTAAAAAATTAAAAAACATGTATTGTAAATGCTGAGGTCATCAATGACGTCAGCATGATGTCAGGGCTGCACGTGAAAAATGGGGTGAAAACGTTGGCGCGCGGAGGGCGGCTTAGGCGCTGCGCGCACGCTGTCTGTCCGCGCGTAGCTCGGCGCGCGTGAACGATGCCCGCGCGTAGTGCCGCACGCGTGAAACGGTAATCTCGCGCGCACAGCGCGCATGAACAAGAACGATAACCAGCGCGATCTGCGTGCATGAACGATAACCCGCGCTTGATTGGGGGCTGAGTCTTGAAGCGCGGTGTAAGGCGGCGGCGCGTTTTTCTCCTTTTTGACATTTTTGACCTTTTTGACCTATTTGACCTATTTTGTCCAATTTTTCTATATTTTTCGACCTTTACGCATTTATTTATTAATATATGTGTGATGTATTGCTTCCAGTATTCCACTTTGAGTCTTTAAGTTGCATTTTTAAGCCAAAATACCTGAAAAACAATAAAAATACCCGTGATTCCGAAAAAGACAAATTTATATAAATATATGATAAAACATATAAATATATATATTTTTAATCAATTAATTTGCATAAAATCATGGTTATTTTAGTGCTTTTTGAGCACTCATCACAACTCCAACCGACACTTCTTGCTAGTCCCTTAGCAAGAGAAGCGATAAAAACTAAAAATTAAACTATCCTAAATCACTTTCGTGGATTGAAACGGTTGCATTTAGCCTATGCAACAAGCCTTTAAACCCCTAGGTTGCCCTAGTGGACGAGTTTGAGTCTCGTGAGGGTTTTCAGTAATGATACCCACAAACATTGAACTAAATGTAAAAATAAAAAAAAACAATAAAAACAATGAAATCAAAAACTAAAATTACAACAAAATCAAAAATTAATTTTTTTTTTGAATAAGAGAAAACAACATATCACAAAAATGTCTCATACTTTTTAATCTCCTTTAAGATCATAATTAAAATCTCAAGCATAAGTTATTTTAATCTCTTCAAACAATCATGATTTATTATAATAATTAGTCGAAAATCATTTTCATATTTCATGTCAAAAATGTATCAATTTAATTTCACCCAATTTTGTCATGAATCGAATCGCTTCGACTCTATTCCTCACAAGTCAATACTCTCGAAACACTGAATCCTATGGGTTCAAACACTCATACTATTTTATATGCGAAAGAGTTGATGTATAGAAATGAACTAATATGTTCGCATATGTATAAAGAATAAAGGCTCAAAGTGTTATTTTAACATTGATCTCATGAAAGGAATCAAATGTATAAATTATAAAGATATCATATATAAAAATTATTTTCATGCATAAATCAAACTCATTAAGAAAGAATTTCAAGATATATGCTTTTTACAAATGAAGAAATTGCAATGACTTTTTAGGGAATTACTTCCTATATCTTTCTTTTGTATATAGCGTGTACTCACAACTTTGTAGGCAACGTGGGTCATAGTATATAGATGATACTATTTTTTATCTCTATTTTTTTCTGTAGATATTTTTCAATATGTGTATTTTTTAGAGAGTCAACCCATGTACAGATTGTACATTTTTTGGATTTTGGTGAGTGGTTAATTTTGTGGCTTTTCTGTTTGATCTTGGTTTAGGTAACCCCAGATATGTCTTTTTGTTTTTGTAGTAGTCATGCATAAATGAGATATAAGCATATACTATCAATTTCTACTCAAATCATTTAATCTAAGCAAAAATAATAATCAAAAATATATGATACTCTATTAAGATGAGAAAAAAATTCATACATTCAATGCTAATACCTATAGAGATCATCTAAAAATTTGAATAAATAAGAAATCTGTTTGGAGTAGAAAAAATATATATTTCACTCTGAATAAAAGAAATTAGGCTCAAATTATATCTCACAAAGGTAGTCTCCACTACAAAAATTCATAAACACCGATTTTGGGTTTAATATAATTTCCCCATCTTATCAAGAAATACTAGTTATGACAAAAACTAACTAATTATCAAAAATAATTACAAAATATTTCATAATACGTTTTCAAAAATTAATCTAACAGTACAAAAGACTTAACTATTTACTTAAATTTGATTTAAAGAAAAGATAAATTTTTGTGAATTTTTTTTTAATTCCAAAAATTACTAAATCACACAAAATAGAAATAAAACCAAACACACAAAAAATGAAAAAGTATATTTTTTATTTTTAAAATTTTTTATTTTTTTTTAATTTTTAAATTGTTAAAACTTTTTTTTTAATTAAGCGTGGTAACTTTTCACCACCCCCAACCTAGAACTTACATTGTCCTCAATGTAACAACTGTAAATTAAAGATAAAGAGAAAAGAGAAGAAAGATTACCTATTTCTTGAGAATGTGCAAGTAGTAATGGAAAATGCAGGTGCATCCATCATATTCATCATTAAAGTGTATACAGAAAAATCGCTGTGAACTTCTAACATCTCAACAAATATTTTTAGTTTTAACAATTTAAAAATTATTCACATGTAATTAAAATGAAATAATTAAGTAAATAAAAGAAAATTACCTAAAATGATGGGTTGCCTCCCATCCAGCGCTTAGTTTAACGTCTTAGCAAGACGTAACTTGGGGATTGCATTTTAAGTAAACTCAATGTCCTCTCATCATTGAGTCAATCAAACCTGCAGGTAAGACAAGGTTGTCTACCTATACTTTTTCAGTCATGCCCTATTGATTTTCAGATTTCTTTCTGTACTTAAAACTAGAGGCATATTTTGAGTTTTAGATAACCCACAACTAGGTACAAATCAAATAATTAAGGCATAAAAACACAATTGTACCTAGATCAAACAAAGCAACTAACTCCTTAGATTGTAATTAAAACTTTAAAATTTTGGAGATAGTTCATAAATTTTTTGTTTTTTGTTTTTTTTTAAGAAAAAAAAATAACATAATCAGTATTAACCAAAAGTGTTCCCAGGAAAGAATGGTGGTGCAAAGGCTCCTTAAAAACCATTCTCCTAGACAGAACAACGTTCCCAGGAAAGACTAGTGGCACAAAGGCTTCCAAGAACTAGTCTCCTAGACAGAACTCCCTTAGATCTTTACTTTTCATGTTATTAAGTTAAGTTAAAAAATTTAAGTTAATGAAAATCTAAGTTAATTAAGTTTAAAGAAAAGGTTAATAAAGTTAAGTGAATTTAAAAAAAAATCTAAGTTAATTAAGTTAAGTTAAAAAAAATCTAAGTTAATTAAGCTAGGTGAAGTAAAAAAATCTAAGTTAATTAAGTTAAGTGAAAAAAAAAAGTTAATTAAGTTAAGTAAAGTAAATAAAATCTAAGTTAATTAAATTAATGAAAATTTAAGTAAAAACCTAAGTTAATGTTAAAAAAAATCTAAGTTAATTAAGTTAGTAAAAAAAAACTAAGTTAAGTAAGTTAAATAAAAATCAAGAAAAAAAATAGCTAAAGAAAGAAAAAAATAATAAAATAAAATAAAATTGAAAAAGGTAAAACAAAAATAAAAAAAATAAAATTATGATTTAAAATAAAAAAATAGTAAAAATTAAACTCAAAAAATTAAAATTTTGGTTTTTTTTATTTTATTTTTATTTTATTTTTTATTTTTTTTATTTTTTTTATTTTATTTTTTTATTTTTATTTAAAATTTATTAAAAAAAATTATTTTTTTATTTTTTTATTATTTCTTATGAAATTTAAAATTTGAAATTTGATTAATTTTTTTTATTTTTTGACAAAAACAAAAAAAATCACAATTATTTACAGCACAAAAATATTTTTAAAATTTTGATAAATATATTAAAAACGCTATTCCTTCAAGAATGGCCAAAAACTTGATAAAGCGTAATCGTGATCGCCAAATACTTTGATGAAAAAGCAGCATCGCTAGATCCTGCCTTAATACTTTGGTTTTATATTTATAAAACTCATGAGTGCACGAATCATTTCGTAGAAAATGATAAGTATACTGTCGATCTAAGGAAGGAATGTATGTGGTTTTTAATTTATTATTCAAACTTTTAAAAATGAAATTAAATCCTAAACATCCTGTCACGATATTTTGGGGTTTTGTGTTTTTAATCTAATAACAGAAAATTAAACATAGATTCAATAAACATTCATGCAAATTTTATCTTTTATAAATAGTGGAGTATTTATGGATATAATAACTAAGTTAATTATGCTTGCTCGTATTATCTAGGTTATTAAAGATATGAATTGATATTTATTGATTCTCCCTTTTTGTATGAATACCACCTTTGGTGGGGTTAGATATTCTTTGTTAACTAAACAAATCAATTAACACCTATGGGTGGGGTTGATAACTAATTTGGTTAATTAAATTAATTCCTTTTTCTAAGAGATTGAAAATGAACCATTTAAATGCCACCTTTGGTGGGGTTAGACAATTTAAACTTTATTCAAGGTGTCCAAATTAAACCTAAGAATTTAGTTATCCGAGTACTAACTTTCAAGTTTTAAAATCACTACCGAAAACATGTCGTCAATACATTTTCAGATAATAATTCTTATAAAAACTTTTGAAATAGAGTTTCACTCTAACTACTTAGAGGCGATTGTACCATCAAATAAAAGAGCACTACTCTAAATTAGACCGGATAACTAAACCTTAAAATCTAATTTTCAGGTTTAAGTTTGTAATGAAAAATAATATATTTCTCTCTAACATTCTTAATATAAAATCATGAATAAAAATAAAATCAATTCATTTTAGAGATTTTTACCTATTTAATATTTCGCAAGCATAACAACGTCATTATTACATCATGTTTACTAAACAAAGACACGATTAAATTTAACCACAGACAAATTAAATATAACATGTAAGAATAAAGCATAAAAATAACTGTAAAGAAGAGAAAATCCTTACAGAACTTCGACGCTATTCCCGTTGCTGGAAAAACTCCAAGCGGAATTTGCACTCCCATTTATTGAATCAAAAAGCTAAAATATTACAAAAACATAACTAGTTCTTCCCTAAAAAGGGAAGAACTCTAAAACTAAGAGAAATTAACTAAGAAAAGCTAAAAACTAAGAAAACATAAGAAAAACTAAAAATCTAAGAAAAGAGAGAAAGAAAGAGAGAAAAGAATGTATTTGGAGGTTTTGAAGGTGTGTTTTGAAGTGAAGGGAAGGGGGTATTTATAGGTGAGGATGGAGAGAAAAAATGAGTAAAAAAATGTTAAAAAAAATATTAAAAAATTAAAAAACGTGTAATGGAAATCTTTGAGGTCATCAATGACGTCGGCGTGACGTCACGAACTCTTGCACATGAAAAATGGGGTTAAAACGTGTTGGGCGCGCGGAGGGGCGGCCGCCGCTGGCGCCACTGGCTGTTTGTCGCGCAGCGGCTCACGTAGCGTGAACGGTGCTTTCGCAGCGTAGTGCTGCGCTTACGAACAATAACCCGCGCGATCTTGCACGCGTGAAACAGTAACCCGCGCGATTTAGGGCGTGAGTCTTTGGCCCGGCAGCGGTAGCGGTGGCGTGTTTTTCTCCTTTTTGACCTATTTTGTCCAATTTTTCCATATTTGTCGACCTTTACGCTTTTATTTATTAATATATTTGTGATGTATTGCTTCCAGTATTCCTTTTTGAGTGTTTAAGTTGCATTTTTAAGCCAAAATACCTGAAAAACAATAAAAATACCCGTGATTCCGAAAAAGACAAATTTATATAAATATATGATAAAACATATAAATATATATATTTTTAATCAATTAATTTGCATAAAATCATGGTTATTTTAGTGCTTTTTGAGCACTCATCAACTCCCCACCTCCAAACTGAACTACGATAAGTTCTTTTCACCTTCCCCAAGTTTCGAACCTGTGACCAGACCCTTAATTACACAGATTTGTAGAAATTTGATACATGTCCACGAGGATATCCTAACAACATTCAACCATGTTCTTATAAAAAAAAAAAAGAGTACATCCAACCATGTTCTTACATTTAAAAAAAATACATCCAACCATGTCTCACCATCATCACCACCACCACTACAAACATACCTATCAAACCAAAATAACCTAACCTTTTTAACCATTACACTTTCTACTTCTAATGGATAAGTTAGATACCAAAATCGCAAAGCAAGAAGAGGAATTAAGAGAAAAATCGTTTATGTTTATTGCTATCTATATTTTTGCAAATTGCTTAGATATTCGACTTACCAAAGTCAAACATTACCTAACATTTTCAAATTATTGGATAATACCTGTCAAAAAAATATATATTTGTGAAATGTAATTATGTTCAGTAGCCAGTCAAACATAGTAGAAATGTCCAAACAACTCTGCTAAACATGTTAACATGTAAGCCAAAAATAGTTAAAATGTAAACAATCGAGTATATCTATCTATCTATATATATATTAAATAGGGATCTTTAGCTTAATGGTTTTCATAAAACTAAAAACATATTAGAGGTAAGAAATGATTTTATTGTTATGAATAAATAAATGTTTATAATCTAATTTATACAAAAGAAAAACAAAATTATAATAATTAAAAATAAACATAATTATAGAGAGACGTGTTCTTGGACAGCATGTTACTCCCCACCAATTTGTTGGTGGCTGTTTTCAACTAGTGTGTTGATTGCCACCAACTAGATCTCAAGTTTTTTAACATTCCCCTTCAAGTTGAAATATATGTTAATTATTCCCAACTTGTTAAGTAAGCTCGAGAACTATAGAAAACTCAAGGATTTGGTAAATATATCTGACGGTTGTTCTAATGTAGAGATATGATAAGTCTTGGTCATTCCAGCTTGAATCTTTTCTCTCACTAGATGACAATCGATCTCTATATGTTTGGTTCGTTCATGAAACACTGGATTTAATGCAATGTGAAATGCTGCTTGATTGTCACAATATAACTTGGTAGGTTGGGAATATTTGATACCCAAATCATCTAAAATGTATCGTAACCAGGTTACTTCACAACATGTTGTTGACATGGACTAGTATTTTGCTTCTACACTTGATCATGAGACCATATTTTGTTTCTTAGTCTTACAAGAAATTAGCGAGTTTCCAAGAAACATATAATATCATGTGGTTGATCATCGTCTGTCTGTGCATTTAGCCCATTTTGCGTCATAGAAAGCATTTAGTTGTAATGAACTAGTTGCTGAGAAAAAGAGACCTTGCCCTGGTATGTTCTTGATATATCGTAGCACTCGTTGAGCTGCTTCCAAATGTAGTTGACGTGGTTTATCCATATATTGACTGAGAATGTGCACCGTATACACTAAGTTGGGTCGTGTGATGGTCAAGTATATTAATCTCCCAACAAGTCTTTGATAGGATGTGGGATCACTGATGAATTCCTTTTCAACCTTGCTGAGGGATAAATTCTGTTCCATAGGTGAATTGGCATATTTGGCACCAAGATAACCCATGTCCTCTAATATTTCAAGTGCGTACTTGCATTGTGACAGAACAATTTTCTTCTTGGAAAGTGAAACTTCTATGCCCAAAAAATACTTTAATTCACCGAGATCTTTTAACTTGAATTGTCATATGAGATGATTCTTAGTTTCTTCAATGTCTTGTACATTGTTTCATGTTATGGTTATATCATCTACATAGACAAGAAGAGTAGAGAAGGAATTACCACGGGTTCAGACGAATAGTGAATGATCATACTTGGATTGGTTAAAACCAACTAGCTTAAGTGTTATTGATAGCTTGATGAACCATTGTCGTGAGGCTTGTTTGAGTCCATACAAAGATTTATGTAGCTTACATACTCGTGTTTCCCCCTTTCATCCGAATCTAGGTGGGAGAGACATGTAGACATCTTTATGAAGATCACCATAGAGAAAAGCATTGTTGACATCGAGTTGGCAAAGATGCCAATTTTGAATAGTAGCAATGGCAAGAAGGAGACGAATAGTGACAAGTTTGGCTACTGGTGCAAAAGTTTCTTGGTAGTCAAAACCTTCAATCTAATTGTATCCTTTGGCCACTAACCGAGCCTTGTATCATTCCATAGAGCCATCAGGATTATAATTGATTTTGTAGACCCATTTACAACCAACTGGTTTCCTATTTTGAGGGAGCTGTTGAAGCGCCCAAGTGCCATTAGTTTCGAGAGCATCCAGTTCTTGTTTCATGGCAAGACGCCATTTTGGATCATTGAAAGCTTAAACAAAGGTGGTTGGTTCCCTAAGAATGGAAATAGAACTAGCAAAGGCATAATATGCAGGTGATAATCAGTCATAAGTAAGTACATGAGATAGAGAATGAGAAGTACCTTTGTTATTGGACAATGTTGAGTTAGACGAAAGGAAAGACCGAGAAGGAAAGGAAGCTTCTACATGATACTTATAAAGGTAGCTAGGAACATTGGTGGATCGGTGAAGCCTATGTGTGATTGGTGTTGGAGGAGTCATGTGTGGTGCAGAAGTTGATGATGATGTTTCAGAAATGAATTTTGAAGATGAAGAATGTCTAAGTCGATTGTTGGAAGGATATATGGTGTATGATGAAGTGATGTATTTGGAGTGGTTGATTCACAAATGTTAGGTATGTCATTATAAATAGTATTTTCTGATGGAGTGAATAGAGTTGGAGTGTTGACAGCGGAAGTGAAATAAGGAAATACATGTTCATGAAAGATAACATCACGAGACACTAAAGTCTTGCTTGTTTCTAGATTGTAAACACGATAACCTTTTATCCCATATGGATACCCAATGAATATCTATATGATCTAACATCAAACTTGGTGGGTCGATTATGATTTGTAGACACAAAACAGAGGGAACCGAAAACACGAAGATGTTTATACCTAGGAACTTTGTGAAAAAGGATTTCAAATGGTGTTTAACCCTTGAGAACAAGTGTTGGAGTACGATTTATGAGGTATGTGGCTGTAAGAATGGCACCCCCATAATGTTTTAGGGAGATTGGCTTGGAAGAGCAATGCATGAGCGACATTGAGAAGATGGCAGTGTTTGCATTCAGTAACACAATTTTGTTGAAGGGTAAAGACACAAATGGTGTGATGGAGGATTCCTTCGATAGAAAACAACTGGGTCATAGAGAATTCTGGTCCATTGTCACTACGAATGATTTTAACTCTGGATGTAAATTGTGTTTCAACAAGGTTAATAAAGGCGGTAAGAAATGTGTGTGTATCAAATTTAGTATGTAAGATATAGACCCATGTGCCTCTTGAGCAGTCATCAACAATAGTGACGAAATAGCGTGCTCCATTAAGTGCTATAATGTGATAGCCACCCTAAATATCGACACGAATTAGTTCAAAAGGTGCTTTTGTATTGATGGAACTTAAAGGAAATGCATTATGAGTTTTCTTAGCTAATGGACAAATAGAATAATAACTAATGGAACAAAAAGGTGTGTTGATGGAAAGAGAAATTACACGCAAACTTTTATTAGATAAATGACCAAGTCGTTGATGCCATAGATGAGAGTTGGTTGAAGCAATATTTGAAATGGAGAAACATCCAACCTTTTTAGAAATAGTCTAGTAGTAGAGTCCTGCTTTCTCATTTCCCATCCCAATCGTCTTCCTTGAGAATTTATCCTGAACAAAGCACATATTATTAGTAGTTTGAGTTAGTTTGGCTATGGAAACCAAGTTTAATTTGAGGAGGGAACACACAAGACATTATAGAGTATGAAATTATAAGAGAAATGTACAATGCCAATATGTTTGACATAGGAAAGAGAATGATCAGGTAAATGCACATGCCGATTAGTGACTGGAATGCTGGAGCTCATAAGGTTTTGGGAACATACCATGTGATGAGTTGCTCCTCTATCAAAAATCCAACAAGTTTCTGAATGGAAAACAGTTGCACATAATGTGTTATCTAAAGAAGTAGTCACTTAACTTGCCATGCTACCTGATTTGGATTGATTGAGAAGTGTAAGAAGCTCATGATATTAGGCGGATGTAAGGTTGTGGAATGGTGTCTTTGTGTCAGAGCTGCTTTCCTGAAAGTTAGTATGGTGAGGTTTGAAGGGGAAGTCATAACTTGTATTTCTCTTATCTTGAATTTCTCCTTTCTTCCAACACATTTTGATGTCATGTCCACTCAAACCACATAAATTACATTTGAGACACTTTCGGTAGTTTTCAAAATTGTGTCCATTGAGACCACAAAAATCACATTTGAGGTGATTTCGGCAATTCTCAGAATTATGGTCAATATTGTTGCATCGATTGCACTTGAGATGTGGGTTCCTTGGTGGGTAATTCTTGTGAGGATATTGTGGATGACTATCCCTGGTAACAAGTGCGGCAGCTTCTGGCATCCTTCTTATGGTTTGCGTGGAGACATCACTTTGCTTTTCATCTTGAACAATGAGTGAATATATCTTATTACTGCAGGTAAAGGTTCTATGAGCAAGATTTGTCCACGTGCTGATGTGTAAACTGTGTTAAGCCCTATGAAGAACTTTATGGTTCGTTGCTTTTGTTGATATTCTTGTAGTTCCCTTCTGACATTTCCTCCACAATGTGGAAGAGGACATAGTGCATCGCGACTATCCCATAGGCTTTTCAACTTAATGTATTATTCTCCAATGCTCACACCTTCTTGTATGCAGTCATGGATCTCTTGCTTAATGTGAAATAGGTGCAAGTTGTTGGTGTGTGAAAAGCGTTCCTTCCATTCTTCTCATAGCTCATATGCAATATCATTATACATGACACTTTCTCCAATTTTAGGTGATATGGTATTGAGAATCTATCCTTTGACAAGAATGTTGCAGCGAGTCCATTGTTTAATTTCTGCTTCAGAGTTTGTTGATGGCCTTTTGATTGTGCCATCAATAAATCCTTCTTTATTTTTGGTGATGAGAGCCATTAGCATTGGATGACTCCAAATATGATAATATTCTTGATTTAAGGATTGAGCTACTATAACCATGCCCGGTTGGTCTGAGTGGTGTAGATATAATGAATGGCTAGGGTCATCATACCATTTTGGTAAAGTAGGGTTGGTATTGGTAGTTGTAGACATTATTGTTGAGTAAAAAATTCAAAAAAATGGGATAGGATTTAGTGTGTTTTAGACAACAATGACTATTTATGAAAAAAAAAGTGAACTGAAATATTCTTTATTTTATAGAAAATGAGCCAAGGATTACATAACCAAAAAAATTTCAATCGAAGAACCAGTCGAAAAGTTGGTGAATCAGCGTCTGGAGTGGCTGAAACGGCGGTTGCAACACTGAATCGGCTGGAGCACTGAACCAGCTAAAGACCAAACCGGATGGAAGACTGAACCAGCTAAAGACCGAAATGGAACAAACGCCGCATCGTTTGCTTCAAAAGCGTATTGAACGACGTGTTGTTTGAATCATCTTCCTCTATACGAGCGCGTGTAACTTCGATGAGGCGCGTGAAAAGCCGGTGAACTCAGACAAGGCGTGTGTGAGTGCATGGGTTGATGTTTTGACTTGAAATTAATTACAGTTTGCTTAGAATTTTCTCGATATTATAATGGGATGAAATTGAAATTCTTTTTGTGAATCAAAAATGGTTTTGGAAAGAAACAGAATTTGAAAGGAAGAAAAAAGAAACTGTGGGAGCTAGTTTTTTATAGAACTACTTATTGAGCTCTAATACCATATAAGAAATGATTTTATTTTTATGAATAAATGAATGTTTACAATCTAATTTATACAAAAGAAAAGCAAAATTGTAATAATTAAAAATGAACATAATTATGGAGAGGCATGTTCTTGGACAACCTGTTGCTCCCCACCAATCTGTCGATGGTTGTTTCCAGCTAGTGTGTTGGTTGCCACTAGCTGGATCTCGAGTTCTTTAACATTAGATGGCATAATTACTTTGAGCCATATCTTTAATCCTTACTTATTGACCTTGATGATTAAAACTAAGAAATTAAAGAATACTTAAATTAGTTTCTCTCTTAACCTCATTGTTATATAAAGTGTTGTTTGTTTGTAATAGAAAGTATGTTCTGTGTTTTTTTATAGGTAGAGCGAGAATCAATTTTTTAATAACTGAAATATTTTCCTTCAACCACACTTGCGTTAGTGGGTGAGAAAAAAAAGAAGTTTATTCCTCTAACTGCACATTCCATCACATAATTTATTTATTTTCTTAATAATTTATTAATCAATATTATCCATAACGATATATAATACTCATTTATCTAAATTTATAAATAATAAATAATATGTTACGTAGGCCACAATCTTATATTCTCTAACTTGGTTCAAGTGTCATAATTAGTCTTTATAGTTTGATAAATAAGATAAAGATAATATGTACAACATAATATCCTTTTCATATTGCTTAAGTCCTTATATCATCATTAAGTATAGATTAACACAGGTCATGATGTTTCTATTCCATTAGATCATTCAAAGTAGTATAATATTATAATTCTATTTAGCGTGACCTAAAATTGAAAAAGCTCAATAATAATCAACTATAATGTCTCCATTAAAGACGACATCCTATCAACTTCATAAAACATTCTTGTACATAACAAAATAAAATAAGATGTCCATAAATATCATAAACAAAACATAGATGAGCTTTAAGTGTCAATTAGATAATATCACAATCCATAAAGTCATAAAATTTATTGATAATTCCCATCCTCTCGACATATCCATTAAATGTATTTGCAGGCAATCATTTAGTCTACAACCATAAGAGTGGTGCCAACACGCTCTATTGACGCCTTTTTTTAACTTCTTTAACAACAAGATATTTCAATTCAATATATTTATCACCTTTAGAACACTTGTCGTTCTTAGAGAAGAACAATATTGTAGAATTATCACAATAAATTTTTAGCAACTTGGCAATACTATCAACAATTCCAATTCCTAAAATAAAGTTTTGTAGCCAATTTTCTTGAATTGTGGCTTCAAAGCAAGCAACAAACTCAACCTTTATAGTGGAAGCAGCAATTCTATACTACTTCATACTTTTCCATAGTATTGTTCCTCTAGCTAAAAGAAAACAAAGCCAAATGTGGACTTTCTTGTGTCCCTACATCTAGCAAAATCTAAATCTGAATATCCAATCATCTCAAGATGGTTAGATCTTTGATAAGTGAGCATGTGATTTTTAGTTCCTTGCAAGTATCTCAACACTTTCTTTGTAGCCTTCAGTGATCTATTCCTTGACTACTTTGTTACTGACCAAGCATTCCAACAGAAAAAGTGATCTCTCGCCTAATACAAGTCTGAGCATACATTAAGCTCCCAACAATTGATGCATATGGAATTCCGTCCATTTGTTTCCTTTCCAAATCATTCTTTGGACATTGCATCAGGTTGAACTTATATTCCTTTTGAATTGGAATGATGCTTGATGAACACTTTTTCATTCTAAACTTCTCTAAAACTTTATTAATATATGCTTTCTAAGACAATCCCAAAATCCTTGTAATCTATCTCGAAATATTTCTACTTCAATCACATAAGTTGCCATACCCATATCTTTCATTTCAAAGTTCTTTGAGAGGAATTTCTTGGTCTCATGCAACAAACTAAGATCATTAGTAGCTAGTAAGATATCCCCAACATATAGAACTAAAATTAAAAGCTTTCTCCCATTGATCTTCATATATACATACCTATCGATGTTGTTCTCCTTAAATCTAAAATAGGTTAGTATCATTAAACGTAGGATACTATTAACGGGAAGTTTGATTAAGTCCATATATTGACCTCTTAAGTTTACACAACATATGTTCCTTTCCTTAAATAGAAAAACCCTCAGGTTGATCCTTATACACCTCTTCTTACAAATTCCTACTTAGAAAGGTAGTTTCACGTCCATTTGATGTAAGTATAAATCATAATGAGCTACCAAAGCCATGATAATTCTAAAAGAGTCTTTCTTAAGGATTGATGAAAATGTTGCCTTGTAATCAACACCATCCTTTTGAGTGAAACATTTGGCAACAGGTTTGACCTTGTAACATTTGACATTGCCACTTGAGTCGCGCTTGGACTTAAAGATCCATTTACAACTGATTTTTTTAAAACCTTTTGACAATTCAACAATGTCCTAAACCTTATCATGTTATATTGATTTCAACTCAACTTTCATAGTAGAAATTAGTATGATAAAATCATATGATAAAGTCGTCAAAATGAGCAAACACCTTCAATAATAAAAAAAAAGATGAATTACTCTTTCCCAATTTTTTTTTATTAAGACAATTATCGGATTGGAATTTTATTTTGATTCAATTGAAGAATTAAGACTCTTTATTTTTAATGATTTCAATGGCCCTTGAAAATGAAATTGGATCTATATCAATTTCAAACTCGAATTTTGGTTCTTATAGATAAACCACGTAATCATTTGAAATAGCAAACTTTTTTTTCTATTTGAGACCTCCTTAATGCTATTTCTTGTGGTTCATTTACTATAGGTTATGCTATTTCTTGCGGTTCAATTACTATAGGTTCATTAAGATTATCTTCAATATGGTTTCTTAATCATTCATTTGTTGTTCTTATCTATTGTTTAATTGTTCAACTATAGGAATAACAACTTTAAAAGAAGTTAAGGGAAAAGAACATTCTATACTTATTTCTTTAATTTCCACATTTCTTAGTTCTTAAATCCTACTAACTTCATCATTCTCAATGAACCTAGCATTTCCAAATTCCACAATTCTCATACTATGGCTAGGATAGTAAAATCTATACCCTTTAGATTTATTTAGATAACCAATAAAGAAGTAATTGATTGTTCTTGAATCCAACATCTTTTCATGTGGATTATGGGTCTTTATTTTTTCCAAGAAACCCCAAACTTGTAGGTGCCATAAACTATGTTTCCTACTAGTTCACAATTCAAAAAGAGTCTTTAGAACTACCTTTTACTAGAGACCCTATTTAGCAAATACATTGAAATTTTTAATGTATGCATACTCCTAACTATATCTAATAAAGTACGATTATGCCTTTCAGCTACACGAATTTGTTGTGGTATACCTAGCATAGTGTATTGAGCACATATGCTATGATTTTCTAGGAATTTAGCAAATGAATGGGCATTGTTCAATTTCATCATATTTTCCATAATATTTATCACATTTGTCACACCTAACAACTTTCAATTTTATGTCTAATTGTCTCTTAATCTCATTAATAACACCTCTAGGTCATCTATTGATTGAAATTTTTCGTGCAAAAAATGGCATAACCATAATGTAAAAAATCATCAATAAAGATGATAAAACATTTTTCTCCAGTAAAAGATGAAACATCAAAGGGTCCACTAATATCAATGTGTATTATTTCAAGAAATTATGTGCATTTTGTGATTCCTTTATGTGTGTTTTGTTTGTTTTCCACACAAATTCCAAGATTGGTAAAATCCAACTTTGGGATGATTTTATTATTTACCAATCTTTCTTTGAAAATGTTACCCAAATGTTTATGCCACAAGTAATCAGAGCATTCATTCATTAAACTACATTTAGTTCGAACATTATGATGCAAGGTTAAAAGGGTTTCTACAAAAATGTTATCAAATTTAAACTTATATAAATCATCACGAAGGATACTTGAACCAATGAAGTTATTTGGTTTAAACAAACTGAAACACTTATTCACAAATTTGAAAGAGTATCCTATTGAATGAAGTTTAGACAAGAAAACTAAATTATGGGAAACAAAAGGTACATAAAGAGTTTGAAATAAGTCTAAATGGTATCCAATGTTTAAAACTAAATGATAACTTCCAATACCTTTAACCAGAGATTTGACTCGATTTCCTATGAAGACAAACTTTTCATTTGGATTTGTGATTTGGGTCATAAGGAATCCCTACATTGTATTTGAAACATGAATAGTACATCTAGAGTCAATTCACCAAGTATTATAAATAACTTCAACTAAATTTGATTCATTCAAAACATAGGAAAGCACTAGGCTTACCTTTCCTTTTGAACCATGCTTTACATTTCAAATAATCTTTCTGAAAGTGTTCAGGTTTCCTACAAAAAAGAAAATTACTATTCTTATGTTCCTTCTTATGGATTTGAGAAAATGACCTCTTCACCTTAATTTGTCCATGCTTGCCCTTTTCTTGCTTTCTTCCAAATTTCTTTCCACTGTTTCTTAAGCCTTATTTCCTCTTAAACTAGCATATTGTGATTTTCATTCATATTCCATTTATCTTTCTTGGTGTTATAGATCATTTGGAACAAGGCATAGGCATAAGAAAGTGAGTTTATAATAAACTACACAAGTAAATCCTCATCGACGGTCATCCCAAGGTCTTGAGTCTTGCTATTATTTTGGTCATTTAAATGACATGATCATGCATGCTATGAGAACCATCAAATTTAATGGTGGTTAAAGTAGTTGAAGATCCTCACGTGTAGGAACAATTATATGAAGGTCAATTGTTCTTCCGACTCAAATAGTTAACGGAGACCTTGATGAGAGATGGAGAAGGCAACCTATGGAACCTTTTTGTGAGCTCTATTTTCATTCGGCCAAGGAGGCTTCACATTGTGAATTGAGAAATTAACAAAGTGAAAGTACAAACATTATGCTCAATCAAAAACAACCTGCAGTAACAAAAAAGAAACTACCGTAAACACACTAGTGATAGTGTGCCTCATAGGCTTCTATCTAGGCTAGCAACATGCATAAGCATAGCAAAAAACACATAACATGCAATCATACATTACATACCAAAGCATAATAAAGAGTCTGACACTCGGTACACTTCTAGGGTAAGAAGATACAAACTCCTTAGAGACATGCAAAACTCACATGCAAATAAAAGGACATATTATACTAACACACAGCCTAATCAAGCATGACTACAAATAACGAGTCTAAGACCCGATATAATCAAGTTAAGAAGATATTGACACTTAAAGGATTCAACTCAAATAGGAAAAACATTATAGAGATACACTCTTGACAAATAATCCTAGAGAGATAGAATAAAGTATAAGAAATATTCAAAATTCAGAAAGTTGGCAATAAATAGTAAAATCTTTCTAATAAGATTTTAAACTTCGTTATGTAGAAACATACACTATTTAAATTTTGATTGTACTAGCCACACGGTAGAGCATGCACAACACTAGATATAACGAGATAAACCTATATAGAAACCATATCTATGTGGTAACATCCGCAAGTTGCTTAAGCCAACCATTCAACAGTAAACAATTCACTAATCAATAAAGCAATTACAACTTTGATAGAAAATAAAACCATAACTACCTCTATATAGTTGGGACTTGTGCCTAAACTACCTATTGCTTCTCTTACTTGCTGCTTCCATAGTGACCTGTTTTGACACACGAATCCAATTCTCCTCTAAAGCCTACATAACCCAATATAGTGTGATCAGTAACTACAAATCAGTAACTAGAAATATGACAGCTCCCAATCTTGAAGACCACCCTCAAACTCAAACAACCTATCTCTTGTTGCACATAACAAGAGATATGAGAACATAATGCATTTGACTTAGATCAGTCTCACAATGAGATTATCAAAAAGTTGCATCCAAGAAACTCCAAGCTAACAAATGGCTCATCTACAACCCACTAACGAACATTGTCTCGAGTACTCACCACTGATAATCATGATTTTGTTCACACGGTCATGAATCACTAATACTGAACAATATTCAAGGTATTAGTGATCCAAAAATAGAAAAAAGAGATGCCCATTTGATAAAGCTTCACTACATCTTTTTGGATACCAAATAAAAAGAAATGGAGGGTATTTATAGAGCCTTGCTAGCCAGCTCATTAACCACCTAGCAAAAGGTGGTGGTGAAGGTTGGTGGGGAATTGCTAAAAAAGATATTTTTTTGTTTTCAAAAATGTTGAGTAATTTTCACAAATATCTACACCCAGAAAGAAACAAAAACATGAGCAATAACATCAGCTCGTTTGTATGCCCACTTATCGAAAACCAATACTCCACCTAGTATGTAAACTATGAAAACCAACCCCATGGTGTTTGTAAACAATCTTGCATACAAAGTGTTCCTAACTATGTGCGCTTAGGACTGATCCGCAATAGCCAAACTTACATAGAGGATGACAACACACTAAGTAAAATAAAATAGATACTATGTTTTGCACACAGGAAGGCAACATAAATACACGAGTATAAAGGGACTTATAATCTCTTCCTTTGGATTTTGGTGTCAAAATACTACATAACTAAATACATACTCACATATATCATGAGATGATCATGATGATGACCTAAAGATGCTTGTTCCAATGAACAAAACATCAATGCACACCCAAACTTGAAAAAGACACCTAAACCAAGCGTATTTAACTTATACACTCTATCCATCTTCATGTAACATCTCATCCACTCCACCACTCTGCCACTCTGAAATATGAGGATCTCAGCACAACTATACACAGCACATTTGAAGCATATAAACTTTATCTACATTTGTAACCTATACACATAATCTAATATTATGCACAACTTTATCTACAAACACATACTCTGCAAAAATATTATGTAGAAACAATATGTAGTCTATCCAAATAATATCATGTTACTCATGTAGAAGTACACACCAATAGTCTATCCAAATACTATCATGTTATCCCTACACAAGTATATTATCTATATACAACATAAATATACAAACTCACCCTGAATATATGTAACACTCCTCCTAAGTGTATGGATATCAAATGATCAAAAAGAAATAATGTAGTGTAGACTACACTCACCATCACATGCAAAAAATAGTATGCTAACAATAAAATACAATGCACAAACAAACACAAGTTGTGCATAGTGATGAGCGAAAACCGGCATCGCCGATTCTTGCCAATACTTTGGTTTTATATTTATAAAACTCTCGCAAGTGCATGAATCATTTCGTAGAAAATGATAAGTATACTCCCAAGGTCGATCTAAGGAAGGAATATATGTGGTTTTTAATTTATTGTTCAAACTTTTAAAAACAAAATTAAATCCTAAACATCCTGTCACGATATTTGGGGTTTTTTGTATTTTTTTAATCTAAGAACATAAAAATAAATATAGATTCAATAAACATTTATACAAATTTTATCTTTTATAAATAGTGGAGTATTTATGGATATAGTAACTAAGTTAATTATGCTTGCTCGTATTATTTAGGTTATTAAAGATATGAATTGATATTTATTGATTCTCCATTTTTTGTATGAATACCACCTTTGGTGGGGATAGATATTCTTTGTTAACTAAACAAATCAATTAACACCTATGGGTGGGGTTGATAACTAATTTGGTTAATTAAATTAATTCCTTTTTCTAAGAGATTGAAAATGAACCATTTAAATGCCACCTTTGGTGGGGTTAGACAGTTTAAACTTTATTCAAGGTGTCCAAATTAAACCTAAGAATTTAGTTATCCGAGTACTAACTTTCAAGTTTTAAAATCACTACCGAAAACATGTCGTCAATACATTTTCAGATAATAATTCTTATAAAAACTTTTGAAATAGAGTTTCACTCTAACTACCGGGCGATTGTACCATCAAATAAAAGAGCACTACTCTAAATTAGACCGGATAACTAAACCTTAAAATCTAATTTTCAGGTTTAAGTTTGTAATGAAAAATAATATATTTCTCTCTAACATTCTTAATATAAAATCATGAATAAAAATAAAATCAATTCATTTTAGAGATTTTTACCTATTTAATATTTCGCAAGCATAACAACGTCATTATTACATCATGTTTACTAAGCGACAACAAAGATAAATTTAACCATAGACAAATTAAATATAACATGTAAGAATAAAGCATAAAAATAATCAGAAAGAAGAGAAAATCCTTAAAGAACTTCGACGCTATTCCCGTTGCTAGAAAAACTCCAAGCGGAATTTGCACTCCCATTTATTGAATCAAAAAGCTAAAATATTACAAAAACATAACTAGTTCTTCCCAAGAAGGGAAGAACTCTAAAACTAAGAGAAACTAGCTAAAAAATAAGAAAAACTAAAAACTAAGAAACAGAGAGAAATAAAGAAGAGAGAAGTGTGTTTTGAGGGGTGGTATAAAGTGAAGAGAAGGGGGTATTTATAGGTGAGGATAGGGAGAAAAAGTGAGTGAAAAAATGTTAAAAAATTGTGAAAACGCGGAGTGCAATTGCTGAGGTCATTGATGACGTCAACATGACATCATAGGGGCGGCTGCGCAATTTTCTCCTTTTTGACCTTTTTGACCCATTTTGTCTAATTTTTCCATATTTATTGACTTTTCCTCATTTATTTATTAATATATTTGTGATATATTGCTTCCAGTATTCCTCTTTGAGTCTTTAAGTTACATTTTTAAGCGAAAATACCTGAAAAACAATAAAAATACTCGTGATTTCGAAAAAGACAAATTTATATAAATATATGATAAAACATATAAATATATATATTTTTAATCAATTAATATGCATAAAATCATGGTAATTTTAGTGCTTTTTGAGCACTAATCACATAGTAGCCATTAATGTCCTAACAAGAGATTTGTTAGTAGTTTGGAAATGTTTTTCCATAAATTTCAATAATTCATTAGAACTTTCAATTTTAGGAAGAGTGTATTTAATGTTTTTTGATACCCTTATTTGTATGAACATTAGGTTAAGTTTATTTGACCTTTTCCACGCATCATGGTAATTGTTTTTTTTTTCTTATTGCTAGAAGTAGTAATAACAATAGGTTTATTTGATTTAAGTGACAAATCAAGATCTAAACCTCAAGGTGAAATCGGATTTGTTCACACCAATTAGAGAAATTAAGTTCATTAAACATTAGAACAGATGTAGTAAAGCTTGAGAATGAAGAGAAACATGTACAAGTACTGTAAGGATAATATTATGCTCATACATTAATGCTTTTAGTTATTAACTTAATACTTAATAGAGATTCAAATTATTAACAATAAATGTATATCAGTGCTCTCCTATTGGTGATACAATGATATAAAAAAACAAAGATGCTTGTAAGATTTTAGTAATTTGGAAACAATTCATGGATTATATAAAAATATTTACTACCTTTGGATATGAAAATACAACCAATAGAGTAAATTAGTTTCCAATAGTTATGTTCATTAATTATAATAAAACTAATAAATTTTTGTCCAATTTTAAATCTCTTATAACAATGAACAAAAATTTACGAGTGGATAATAATTATAATATCATGCTTTTTATGAGCATCAATATTATGGTTTTATGGATAATTGAAGATTATATATGCAATTAAAATCAAAATAAACTTTGTTCGCTCACTTTGGTGACTAACAAACTCAACATTATATAAAATTTTAATGGTATAATTAACAATATAGGTATTAAAAATTTTAATTTAATCCTTTAAAATTCATTAATGATTCTTTTATATATATATATATATATATATATATATTAGTAAGAGAGAAATTTCATAGAAATTCCTTAGATTAAAAATAGTTTCATTTAATTACTTAGTTTTGTAAAAATGATTAGTTAAAGATAAATTATATTATTTTAATAATATTTTTATTAAAATATTATTTTTCTATTAAGTGATTAAGCACATCAAAATACAAGTATTTTATAATGATATATTACAATTAATATGAAAACAATTCACAAAATATTTGTTTTAATATTTGTTAATTATCGCACATTTTATTTTAATGTTTTATTAATTATTATTTTTTATAAAAATTAGAAAATACATTTAAATAACTTTTTGTTTGAACTTTATTATTTTATATTTTTTCTTAAACTGTTTTATATTAAATTTCACTTTTATTCATATTAAATATTCGTATTTTAATCACTTTTTAATTACTTGATTAACAATGATAATATTTTAAATGAAAAATCATTAAAATAATACATTTTATTCTTAATTGGTCCATTTTTACAAAGCTAAGGTACTAAATAATACCGTTTTAAATCTAAAGAACTAAACATCACAAATGACATAATTTAAGAGACTTATGTAACATCTCACCCAATTAGTAATATATACAATAAAGAAAAAAATATATATATATATATGATCGTAATTATTAATAATATCTTATTGTTAAATATTTATTTATTTAGTTATAATTATTATTATTTTCAAATTATTTAACATTAACTTGTATTATACTTAATAGAAAAATAGAATTAATTTATTAAATATAATTTGTAACTTATATTTAAAAAATAATATAAAAAATCATGTAATCAACTATACATGATTTTAATATAACCATAATTTGATCGAATCTTATGCCATTAATCAATATTATAAATAAATAACAATCATATAGAGAAAAAAAACTAAATAGATATTCTACCAAAACATGATATTTTAATCATACACAGAAAAATAATAATTATCTTGAGTCAATAGCAGGATTTCATTCAGTAAATAATTATCAGATAAATAATATATTTATTAGTAATATTAATTAGAAATAATAAATCGCAGGCTTTTACGGCTTATTTTTTTATACATAAACAACGTAAATTCATATATTGTTAAATAATTTAGATATGCATTATTTAGAAACTAATCGTGGCAAAAACATTATGTGTCATCTTTAATAAAATCACAAAACTATCAATAATTGGATGGAAATAACTATAAAATTTTAAATGGGAAACCACAATTTCTTAAACCAAAAGCTGTAATAGCATATTTAAACAATCAATATATATAAAATCACAAAACTATCAATAATTGGATGGGTATAACTATAAAATTTTAAATGAAAAACTACAATTTCTTAAACCAAAAACTCTAATAGAATATTTAAAAATCAATATATACATATTAAACATGAACTTTGAATTTCATGGTTTTCACGAAATTAGATTATAGATTATATATTGATAACTCTATGAAAGTAGAGTTATTTGACCACTTTTAAACCACTTATTTATCTTATTTTTGTTTAAATATCATGAACAAGTTTAATTTGTATTTAATATGGCATTGTAGGTGAAGAGATATTAAGGAGATCAACAATAGGAAAAAATTAGGACAAGTACATGATCACAAGGGAATAGATTGATCGAAGGTTTATTACTCGATTGATTGACACAAGAGTAAATCGATTAAGGTTCATCACTCGATCGATCGAGACCAACCAAGGGGCACAGATTTTAACGCGTCAATCTTTAAATTGAATTTCAACTTTTAATCTCAACCTTAGATTAAAATAATACGAATCCTGGTCTAATGAGGCTCAATTTGAGCCTATTTAAAGCACTATAGAAGGGTCATAAACAATACACAATTAAATATCAAAACCTTAGTAATTGCTAAGAAGAGAAAAGAAGATAAAAAGTTCAAGAGGAGATTAAAGGAGACACAATTGTATGAAGGATTTAAGAGAAGATTAGTGCTAAAAATCAAGAGATTGAGTGTATCTCTTCTTCTTCTCCTTTATTTATCAATTGTATTTCTTTCTTTATAAAAAATCTGAGGCTTTAACGACGTACTAATGTCTAGCTAATTTATTAATATAAGAGTCTTATGAAATTTATGATGCGAGTTGATGTTGTTCCTTATGCAAACTATTTAGGTGCCACACCGCCTATGTATTTATCTAATGAGGTTGTGGAGTGTCTTGAGACAGGGTCTAGGCTCAAATCATCCATAGAGGAACCACCCAAGTCAGAGCTCAAACTTTTACCCAACCATCTCTGTTATGCATATTTGGGTCAAAACGAGACACTTCCAATCATAATCTCTGCTAGTCTAAGTGTGGAGTAAGAGGAGTCACTATTAAAGGTTCTTAATAAATTTAAAAGAGCTACAGGTTGGTCTATTGCTGACATCAAAGGAATAAGCACATTCATATGCATACACAAAATTTTGTTAGAGGATGGAGCTAAGCCCACTAAGGATGCACAATGTTTTTAAACCCTATTATGAAAGAAGTGGTGAAGAAATAAATTGTTAAATGGTTAGACATAGGCATTATTTACCCAATATCTGATAGTGAATGGGTAAGCATAGTTCAATGTGTACCGAAAAAAGACGAATGATTGTTGTGAAAAATGAGTCAAATGAATAAATACTCACAAGAAAAATCACGAGATAGAGAGTATGTATGGATTTTCACAAGGTGAATAAAGCTACAAGGAAAGATCATTTTCCTCTCCCATTTATGGATCAAATACTTGATAGATTAACCGAACATTCCTTCTTTTTTCTAATAGACTATAGTTAGATCATTGTGGCACCTAAAGACCTAGAAAATACCATCTTTACATGTTTATATGGAACTTTTCTTTTAGGAGAATGCCATTTGTGTTATCAAATGCACTTACAACATTTCAACATTGTATGATGGCTATTTTCTCAAACATGGTGGAGAAGAATTTAGAGATCTTCATGGTTGATTTTTGGTTTTTGGGAACACGTTTGATGAGTCTTTACACTATTTCTCCCTAGTGTCACTTTATGGTGTAGGAGGGTATTATCTTAGGTCAAAAAGTCTCACCTAAAAGTATTGAGGTGGATAGAGCTAAGATAAAAGTAGTTGAGAAGCTACCACCACCAACAAGTGTAAGAGGAATTAGGATTTTTCTTGGACATACGAGCTTTTACCAAAGATTCATCAAAGATTTTTCCAAGTCTCCAAACTCATGTACAATCTATTGAAAACTTGCAAATTTCATGATAAATGTTTAGAGGCATTTCGAGTGCTTAAAGAAAAATTAGTATCAACACTAGTTATGGTAGCATATGATTGGAGCAAGCCCTTTTAGTTAATGTGTAATGCAATTGAATTTGCTAAAAGCGGATATTTTGGGGAAACAAAGAGAAAAGATTCCATACCATATATTAGGCAAACAAAATAGTCAATGATGCTCAAATAAATTACGCTACTACAGATAAGGAACTCCTAGCCATTATGTATGCCTTTAAGAAATTCAGATTGTATTTAGTTAGGACCAAGGTGACTTTCTATATGGACCACTCTACAATAAAGTACCTCATGAAAAAGAAGGATGCCAAACTAAACTAAGATGATAAGATGGGTTCTTCTTCTACATGAGTTCGACTTCAAAATTCGTGATAAAATAAGGATAGAGAACCAAGTGGTAGACCATCTACACAGACTAAAGGAGGAATCTAATACGAATGACAACATGAAAATTGAGAAATCTTTCCCATATGAGAAACTTCTTTCAATGATTCAAATTGACATCACATGGTATGTAAGCATCATAAACTTTCTGGTTGCCAACATCCTTCCACCTAATCTTACATGGCAACAAAAGAATAAATTCTTCCATGATATTAAACAATATTTTTGGGATGACCATTACCTCTACAAAGAATACGATGATGGTATTTTGAGAAGGTGTGCCCTTTATAATGGTTGGAAGTATCCTTCACCACTGTCATAGCTCAGACTATGGAGTCCACTTTTGGAGCATAAAAGTGGTAACTAAGATACTTCAATCTTGTTATTTTTAACCTACACTATTTAGAGATACATACCTTTATGTAAAAGCATGTGATAGATGCCAAAGGATAGGTAATATTTTCAACAAAGATAAGATGCCTCTAAAGAATATACTTGAAGTAGAATTATTTTATGTTTAGGGTATTGACTTTATAGAACTTTTCCCGTCATCCTTTGGTAACCAATACATGCTAGTATGTGTGGATTATATGTCAAAGTAGTTAGAAGCCATTGCTAGTAACAAATGTGATTCCAAAGTCGCAATGAAATTTCTGCAAAAAAAAAACATTTTCACTAGGTTTGGAACTCCTAGGATTATTACTAGTATTGGAAATAGTCACTTTTGAAATAGAGCTTTTAATTCTTTATTATCTAAGTATAGGATTAAGCACAAGGGATATGATAACATATATTATACAGTTATTTTATCCATTTTATTAATTATAATTGCTATGTTTTTTATATTTTTAGTTAATTTTAATTAATTAAATTAATATTTTTGACTTCTGTGTGTTCTGCGTGTGCCAAAAATTTAGAGAGCAAAAACATTTTAATTTTCTTTTGTTCTTCATCTAAAACTCCTTAAATGCTTATTGTAATTTTAATTTATTTATGAAGTAATTTAATTTTTCTAGGGTTGCTGTGTTGTTAAATTTATGAAGCTTGGATTTAATTATTTTTGAAAGATTTATGAGATTTTTAATTTGTTTATTCTATTTGTGCTTAATGCTTTTGATTATTGGAAAATTTATCAATTGATCTATGGCACTTAAATAAACTTGGAAGACGCATTTTTGTGTATATTGCTCATGGATATAATAACATGTATATATAAGGAATAGGAATATACCCTTATTTTACGTGTGGTCATTTGAGAACTTTGAATGTAATGAATCTTGGTGAATTTAATTCTCATAGGAATATAGTGAATTATTTTATCAAGGTGTGTCTATATGGAGCTCGAAAGAGATGTATGGATAAAATTAAAAATTCTTGGTTGACAAATTAAATTTACAAAAAATATAAATCAAGAGAAAATAATATGATTCGAGTGGATTAATTTGATGAAACTACAATCCTAGAATGTTTTTTTATATTTTGTTATAAAACTTTTAATTTGTTAAACTCCAAACAATTTTGTTTATTTGGATAAAATCAGAGTGAAATAATTTTAGTATTTGACAAACTGTAGTGACGAATCTCCGTAGGAACGATAACTTACTTATCAATTTTATTACTTGTGACCGTGTATATTTGCACGTTTTTATGTTCTCCTAAAGGAGACAACAGTATATACCTCCTATCATCCCTAAACAAGTGAGCAAGAGGAAGTATCCAATAAAGAGGTAAATGTTTTTTTTGGAGAAGGCAATTAATAATTCTTGAAAGGGCTTCTAAGTAAGACAATGCTCTATGGATGTATAAAGATGCATTTAAAACACCAATTAGTACCACCCCATATAGGCTATTCTTTGGAAAGGAATGCCACCTATTGGTAGAATTAGAGCATAAAGCATATTAGGCATTAAAATAATTGAACATGTCGATGGATGCAATTGATGAGAAAATGATACTACAAATAAATGAAGTGGATTAACTATGGTAGAATTCTTATGAGTGCCAATATTTACAAATAAAAGAAAAGATATGGCATGATAAGAAAGTTTTCCATTGTACTTTTGAACTAGAATAAAGAGTATTACTGTATAACTCAAGACTCAAACTACTTTCGGGTATACTCAAGAGTAGATGGTCAGGTTAACTTACCATCACTAAGGTAAAAAACTATAGAGCTATTGAATTGGAAAACAAAAACAAAGAATGATTCATGGTTAGTAGTTAGTGGGCATAGGGTAAAGCACTATCTTGGAGACCAATTGCCAAATGAAAAGGGTATGATGATCTTGGTAGATGCACCTTAGGAGTTGTTATGAATATCTAGCCAAGGATGTTAAACGTGGTGCTTATTGGGAGGCAACCCAATGTTATTTTACTTATATGTTTTCTATTTTGTAGGTGAACAAAGGTGAAAGGTAATGGCACAACAAAGATTGAGTAGTTTCAATGATAGATGTGATGTACCAAGGCTAAATAAGTTTTATTTTCTTTCACTCTTTTTCATATTTATATGTGCATATTGGAGAAAATGTATAGTTTAAGTGTGAGGGAGGGAACTTCGTTTTCTACTTTAGTGTTAGCATGCATTTTCATTTTTTAGAATGTTTTTGATCATGAATTAGATAGAAATTGAGGAATAAATGGAATCAAACACATGCATATTTGATATGAAATATATAAACCCAATGATAGAATTGGTTTTCATAATTAGGATAAGGAACATATCATGCTCATTAAAATACTTACATTAATTATGTGATATGCTTGCTAGTTTTAATTGAATTGATTCCGATTTTTATGCACATGTTCGTGATTAATTTTGGTATTCTTATTAGGAGAAATTTTGGGGTGAGTTATGCTAGTTGATAAGGTCTACCATGTTTTAGAATCTATTTAATTATTCCTTGAGGCAAAATCCTAAATAATATTTGGCTTGTGAAATGATTTAGGGCTTTATTAGATTGATTGAGCCTTTTAAGCTAACCATTAACTATATCCTTAATCACCCTTTTGAGCCTTACTTAAGCCACATTTTTAGCCTAACCAATAAGCATTACCTTTACCCTTACACTTTTAGCTTTTATGAAAAATGCAATCATGTGCTATGTTATAGAGCGAGGTGAAATACAATGCATCCTACTTCATCACATCTACTGAAAAAAAAAACTCACAATTACCCCTTTAAACAAAAAGAATAAAATTAAAAATAAATTTGGGGATATTATGAGGCCAAAAAAAAGAGATAGAAAGAAAAGAAAGTGAATAAGAGATATAGAATAAAAGAATAGTAAGATAGGGTGCACAAAAATATCAAATTAAAGCTCAATTGAAGTTAAATATTGCATGATGAATAAAAAAAAGAGGTAAGGTGTGGAAAAGCCTAAATATGTCAATTTATCTACCCTTACCTAATCCTTACACTACAAGCATGTAAAAACCTATTGATCTTTAGCTAAGTGTATATTTATATTAATGGAAAGATGTGTGAAGAATAGAGGACTTAGTTCATTAACATGCTCGTATAATTTGATTTCATGAGTGAATTGGATTACATCATGTGAAACACACACACAAATCAATTCATCAAAACCTTGTATATCCTTGTATTAATAGAATGTTGATTGATGGATATGTGAACTTTCTTATCATAAAATTGTACGACTTTTTAAAGAGAATAGTTTTTGATGAATATGCATGTATTAATATATATATATATATATATATATATATATATATATGTGAATGTGTTGCCCATATCATTTTAGGTAGTTAGACTTGGCTTTGCTCGAGGGAAAGCATAGATTTAAGTTTGGTGGTGTGATAGATTTATAAAAGTAGAGTTATTTGATCACTTCTGAACCACTTATTTATCTTTTTTTTTTGCTTAAATATGATCAACAAATTTAATTTGTGTTTAATATGGTAATGTAGGTTAAGAGATATTAAACAAATCAAAAATAGGCAAAATATTAGGACAAATACAGGATCACAAGGGAGTAGATCGATCTAAACATTGTTAGATCACTTGAAGGTTTATCATGAACAAGCTTAATTTGTGTTTACTATGGCAATGTAGGTGAAGAGATATCATACTTATCAAAAATAGGTTAAAATTAGGACAAGCACAGGAACATAAGGGAGTACATTGATCAAAGGTTTATCACTCAATTGATCAACAAAGGAGTAGATGGATTAAGGATTTATCACTCAATCAATCGAGAATAGGTTCGATCGATCGAGCAGCAATGATTTTAATGTGTTAGCCATAAATTGAATTCCAACTTTTAATCTCAACCCTTGAATCAAAGTAATACAAATCCTAATCTAATGAGGATCAATTTTAGTCTATTTAAAACACCATAGGGAGGTCATAAACATCACATAATTGACCATCAAAACCTTAGTAGCTGCTAAGAAGAGAAAAGAAAAGAAAAGGTTTGAAAGGAGATTAAAGAATGCACAATTTTGTGAAGGATTCAATAGAAAGATAGTGCTACAAATCAAGAGATTGAGTGCATCTCTTCTTCATCTCCTTTCTTTATCAATTGTATTGTCTCTCTTTATGAAAAATCTGAGCTTTAAGAATATAATTATGTCTAGCTAATATATTAATCTAAAGATCTTATGAACCCAATTTTCTACATATGATAATCTAGTATTTTACCCAAATTTGTATTTCAATTTAATTGTATTATTTAATTTGATTTTTATGCTATTAATTGTTTGGCTAAGAATTGATCTGTAGAGTCAATTAAATAGATTTGAGAGAATTATTTAATTGTTTACCTTAATCAAATAACATCTATAGTTTCTAGGCAGAGATGTATGCTCTTATGTGTGTGATCTATAATTGATGAACTTAATGGGTAGTATGCAATTTAATTGACATGAAAGTTTAATTAGGTTAATTACTATATGGTATGTGATGTTCTGATGTACTTAAAAGAGGAATACATATTGGGTTAGGTTCAGTTGATCATATATTTAGTGATAATTATGTTTGGGGGAATTGTAGTGATTCATATGTTAGAAAATTAGGGGATTAAAGATTCTTAAATCGTTTTCTTATATATCTTCGTAGTTGTTATGCTCACAATTTAAAATCAGTTATCATTTAATTTTTTTATTTTTATAACTTTTTATTATTCAAATTGTATTTGTAATAATTATATTGGTACTCGATTATAAGTTATACAACTCTATATAAAATCGATATATGTACTTAGATACATTATATTACTTGCACGATCTGTATACTACGGACTACATCGTGTTGATCGGTCATAGTTTTAATTCTTACTTGTTGGCCTTTATGTTTAAAACCGAGAAATTAAAAAAATTGCTTAAATCAATTTCTTTCTTTATGAAAAATCTGAGCTTTAAGAATATAATTATGTCTAGCTAATATATTAATCTAAAGATCTTATAAACC
This sequence comes from Hippophae rhamnoides, assembly GCA_033030585.1. NCBI lineage: Eukaryota > Viridiplantae > Streptophyta > Magnoliopsida > Rosales > Elaeagnaceae > Hippophae > Hippophae rhamnoides. Next base: position 26,109,347 of record CM065431.1, on the reverse strand, counting down.
CAATTTTCTACATATGATAATCTAGTATTTTACCCAAATTTGTATTTCAATTTAATTGTATTATTTAATTTGATTTTTATGCTATTAATTATTTGGCTAAGAATTGATCTGTAGAGTCAATTAAATAGATTTGAGAGAATTATTTAATTGTTTACCTTAATCATATAACATCTATAGTTTCTAGGCAGAGATGTATGCTCTTATGTGTGTGATCTATAATTGATGAACTTAATGGGTAGTATGCAATTTAATTGACATGAAAGTTTAATTAGGTTAATTACTATATGGTATGTGATGTTCTGATGTACTTAAAAGAGGAATACATATTGGGTTAGGTTCAATTGATCATATATTTAGTGATAATTATGTTTGGGGGAATTGTAGGGATTCATATGTTAGAAAATTAGGGGATTAAAGATTCTTAAATCGTTTTCTTATATATCTTCGTAGTTGTTATGCTCACGATTTAAAATCAGTTATCATTTAATTTTTTTATTTTTATAACTTTTTATTATTCAAATTGTATTTGTAATAATTATATTGGTACTCGATTATAAGTTATACAACTCTATATAAAATCGATATATGTACTTAGATACATTATATTACTTGCACGATCTGTATACTACGGACTACATCATGTTGATCGATCATAGTTTTAATTCTTACTTGTTGGCCTTTATGTTTAAAACCGAGAAATTAAAAAAATTGCTTAAATCAATTTCTCTATCCTAATCTTTCTATTCTATAGTGTTTTTTCGTTTGCGATGAAAAATAAGTTCTGTGATTTTTTATAGGCAGAGAAAGTGTTGGAAAAAGATGAAATTTAATAAAACATTGATTGTTGGAAAATGTGCCTTGACCCATATTGAGTTTTTACATTATTTTAAAGAGGTATAAATAGTGAAGAATTGGGTATTGGGATTGGGCCCTAAGGGGCACCCACTTTTGTGGAAAGGGAGAGGACCTAGGCAAATGTGATACCACACACGTGCGCGCACACCGCTACTGCCGCCGTCCGACCGGCCCTGCTGAGCCGAGTTCGAGTGCGTGTGAATGAGGTGAGGTGGTATTTTATTTTTTGGAAAAATATTTTTTTAAGGAAGACTTTTCCACTTACAAAAATGGTTGTTATATATATATATATATATATTGTTCAGAAAAAAATGACCGTTATTTTCTTTTATCAAAAATCTGACCGTTAAATGGCCGTTTGTATTCTTTATTTAGAAAAAGAGTCGTTGCTCGTATTTACTCACAAAAATTGCTGTTACTCGTCTTTAATCCGAAAATGGTCGTTATTCTTCATTACTCAGAATGGTCGTTACGCTCTTAATTCCCAGACATTACCGTTTTATCATAATTACCACACGGTTTCTAAAACCTATAAAAGGAGGGCTTCAGCTCTCAGTTTAATATAACAATCTCAGCAAACAATTCTCACTACAAACAATTCTCTCTGCAACTCTAAGTTATTTTTTAGCTTTCCGAGCAACAAATTTTTCAAGTGTAGCATTCCGGTCTTCATCAGTGTAGTGAAGTTCCGAGACAGAAAAAAAAAAGATTCAGGGCTGTTTTATCTTGGGGAAGACGGGGCTGTGTTTGCTTGCACAAATTTGGGCAGAGCCGCGAAACGTCTTAAAGAGATCAACCTAGTCCGCGACTCAACCCAAGTAGTTCATACCAGTTTTTTCCCTGGTAATATTGTTTCAGTACTGTTATTAACAAACTTGTATCAACAATTTATTATGTATTCAATATGTCATGTCTACTGAAATGTTAACTGCTGATCTAAACAAACCATTCCATTTTGAGGGACTACACTTTAAAATATGGAGACAAAAAATGTTATTTTTCTTAACCATGAAAAAAGTCTTTTCTGCCCTTACTACTAAAAAACCAATACAGTCTACTCCTCATACTAAATATGCAACTAAGGATTTAGACACCTGGATGCAAAATGATTTTCTGTGCAAAAATGATATTCTTAATGGTTTAGTTGATGATTTGTATGACTATTATAACTCTGATAAGTCTGCTAAGGAAATTTGGGAAGCACTTCAAAAGAAGTACGACACTGAAGAAGCTGGAACTAAGAAGTATGCTGTCAGTAGGTACATGAAGTTTCAAATGATTGATGGCAAATCAGTGGAAGCTCAATCACACGAACTACAGAAGATAGCACACGAAATAACTTCTAAAGGTATGACTTTAGATGAACAATTTCAAGTAGCTGTTATTATAGATAAATTACCCCTACTTGGAAAGATTTTAAGAATACACTTAGGCATAAAACTAAGGAATTTTCTTTAGAAAGTCTTATAACCCGGTTAAGAATAGAAGAAGAAGCCCGAAAACAAGACCAAAGAGATGAAATATTCTCAAATAACAGTACCAATAAGAAATCCTCCTCTACAATTCTGAAACCTAAAGGTAGAAATATGAAAACTCAGAATCGTAATAATAACTAGAACCGTAACCACCAAAATAGAAATAGAAACTATCCTCCCCAGAATGGACCTCAACCCCCCTTAAGAAATAACACATTCATGTGTTATAGTTGTAACAGACCTGGCCACTTGGCTAGAAACTGCCGGAACAGGAATCATCCGGCTCCACAGGCGAACCTTACCAAAGATCAACTTATTGCTATGATATCTGGAGTCAATTTTGTTGGTGGATCCGAGGGGTGGTGGGTGGACACCGGTGCTTCTCCCCATGTATGCTATGATCGAGACATTTTCAAGTCCTATTCTAATTCTGAGGATAAGAAAGTGCTACTGGGCGACTCCTACTCCACTAAAGTTGCTGGTACTAGTGAGGTGGTATTGAAGTTTACCTCTGGAAAGACTGTCTTCTTAAAGGATGTCCTGCATACTCCAGAGATGAGAAAGAACTTGGTTTCAGGCTATCTTCTTAAAGCTGGGTTTACTCAAACTATAGGGGCTGATTTATATACTATAACTAAAAATAATATATTTGTTGGAAAAGGGTACGCCACTGATGGCATGTTTAAATTAAATGTTGAAATCAATAAAACCTTATCTTCTGCTTACATGTTGAGTTCTTTTAATATTTGGCATGCTAGACTTTGTCATGTTAATAAACGCATAATCAAGAGCATGAGTAGCTTAGAACTAATTCCTAAACTATCTTTAAATGATTTTGAAAAATGTGATTTTCGTAGTCAAGCTAAAATAACCAAAACTTTACATAAATCAGTAGTTAGAGAATCTGAACCTTTAGAATTAATTCATTCTGATATATGTGAACTTGATGGAAATTTAACAAGAAAAGGAAAATGTTATTTTATAACTTTTATAGATGAATGTTTAGATTACACTTATGTATATCTAATGAAAAATAAAAGTGAAGCATTTGACATGTTTAAAATATTTATGACTGAGATTGAAAATCAACTTAATAGGAAAATAAAAAGGTTTCGAAGTGATAGAGGCACCGAATATGATTCCAATATCTTCAATGATTTTTATAAAACTCGTGGAATCATTCATGAAAAAACTACACCTTATTCTCCTGAAATGAATGGCAAAGCTGAAAGAAAAAATAGAACTTTTACTGAATCAGTTGTTGCAATTTTATTAAACTCTGGTGCTGCTTCCCATTGGTGGGGAGAAATTTTATTAAATGTTTGCTATGTGCTAAATAGAGTGCCTAAATCTACAAATAAAATTTCACCATATGAAATTTTGAAAAATAAGAAACCTAATTTAACTTATTTTAAAACTTGGGATTGTTTAGCCTATGTTAGGATCCTTGATCCTAAAAGAAATAAACTTGCTAGTAGAGCATATGAATGTGTATTCATAGGATACGCTGTGAATAGTAAAGCTTATAAATTCTATGACTTAAAAGATCATGTAGTTATAGAATCAAATGATGCTGACTTCTATGAACATAGCTTTCCCTTTAGATTTAAAATTAGTGGGGGCTCATCTTCTAGTAGTTTACCCATAACTAGAACTAGTGAACAAACTGAAGAATTAAACACTGAAATTATAAGAAGTAAACGAGCTCGACCCCTTAAGGATTTTGGGTTTGATTTTTATGCTTATACCTTAGAGGAAGATCCCAAAACTATTAAAGAAGCATTATCTTCTTTAGATGCCAACTTATGGGAAGAAGCCATAAATGATGAAATGGACTCACTTGAGTATAATAAGACTTGGCATTTAGTTGACTTACCTCCTGGTTGCAAAACCATTGGATGTAAATGGATACTAAAAAAGAAATTAAAACCAGATGGTACTATTGAAAAATATAAAGCTCGTCTTGTAGTTAAAGGACATAGGCAAAGGGAGAATGTAGATTTCTTTGATACCTTTTCACTAGTTACACGAATAACTTCTATACGTGTACTTTTCTCTCTCGCTACTATCCATGATTTAGTAATACATCAAATGGATGTTAAAACTGCTTTCTTAAATGGTGATTTAGAAGAAGAAATTTATATTGATCAACTTGAAGGTTTTGTTATCCTATGTCAAGAAAATAAAGTTTGTAAATTAGATAAATCTCTTAATGGTCTAAAACAAGCACCTAAGCAATGGAATGAAAAACTTGATAATCTAGTTATCTCACATGGATTCAAAATAAATGAAAGTGACAAATGCATTTATTATAAATTAGAAGATAATATTTGCACTATTATATGTTTTATATGTGGATGACATGCTTATTTTTGGATCAAATATTTATGTTGTGGATAATGTGAAAATGTTGTTAAGAGCTAATTTTGATATGAAAGATCTTGGAGAAGCGAGTGTAATCCTTGGTATAAAAATAACTAGGTAATTTCTCTAGATCAATCTCACTACATTGAGAAGATCTTAATGAAATATAATTACTTTAACTGTAAACCTGCATGTACTCCTTATGATCCTAGTGTAAAGTTGTTCAAGAACACCGGAGATGGTGTTAGACAAACTGAATATGCAAGCATCATTGGTAGCTTACGTTACGCTATTGATTGCACTAGACCAGACATAGCTTATGTTATGGGACTACTATGTAGGTTTACAAGTAGACTTAGTGTAGAGCATTTGAATGCTATTGAAAGGGTTATGAGATACCTTAAGAGAACTATGAATCTTGGATTACATTATAAAAAGTTTCTCGCTGTTCTAGAAGGATACAGTGATGCAGATTGGAACACTTTATCAGAAGACTCCAAAGCAACTAGTGGCTATATTTTTAACATAGCTGGTGGAGCTGTTTCCTGGAAGTCTAAGAAACAAACAATATTGGCTCAATCTACAATGGAGTCTGAAATGATTGCATTAGCCACTACTAGTGAAGAAGCAGGCTGGCTAAGAAGTCTGTTAGCTGAGATCACTTTATGGGAAAGACCGATACTAGCTATTTTGATCCACAACAATAGTATTGTGGCTATTGCAAAGATTCAGAACCGTTACTATAACGACAAGAGACGAAAGATATGTCGTAAGCACAGTACTGTTAGAGAATTTCTCTCTACGGGAGCTGTAAGAGTGGATCATGTACGTTCTGATGAAAATTTGGCAGATCCTTTGACGAAAGGATTACCAAGAGAGAAGGTTTTCAAAACCTCAAAAGAAATAGGATTAATGCCCTTAGAATAAAGAGTCACTTATGATGGTAACCCAACTTATAGACTGTAGATTCCAAGAAATAAGTTCAAAGGGTAATAACAAGTCATGAAGTGATATGAGATGTATCATGCTATTAATCAAATCCCATTATATATTATTAGAAGCATGAAGTCCTGAAGCGATAGAAAAGGATGAGTTAATTGTTAAACTCTTAATGAGTCTATACTCTATGTAGAGTGGAGTACATAGCTACAGGAGTACTCTTGATAGACTCACTTATGTGAATGTGGAAGTGTGGTCACTTCCTATGAAAATGTTTTGGGCAAAATTTACTAGAGCGTTCACTATACTGGGATACACGTGCATGGCCGTAAAGCATAGGCTTTTTCGAACTACACCTTGGAAAGGTTGTGTGTGTGATGATTGTTAGAGATAGAGTTCAAAACTACGAGTTACTCTAGTATATTCTAAAGTATCAACACTATGCAAAGGTTCAAGTAGATAGACACATTTTCTCTTATGCACAATCTTATAATTGATCGGTTGCTCGATGAAAATTATTTTTATATAAAATTCAAGTGGGGGATTGTTGGAAAAAGATGAAATTTAATAAAAAAAATTGATTGTTGGAAAATGTGCCTTGTCCCACATTGATTTTTTACATTATTTTAAAGAGGAATAAATAGTGAAGAGTTGGCTATTGGGATTGGGCCCCAAGGGGCACCCACTTTTGTGGAAGGGGAGAGGACCTAGGCTAATGCACGCGCGTGCCACCGCCGCCGTCCGACCGACCGGCCGTGCCTTGCCGAGCCGAGCCGAGTGCATGTGTGTGAGGTGAGGTGGTATTTTATTTTTTGGAAAAATATTTTTTTTAAGGAAAACTTTTCCACTTACAAAATGGTTGTTATATATATATATATATATATTGTTAAAAAAAATGACCGTTATTTTCTTTTATCAAAAATATGATCGTTAAATGGCCGTTTGTATTCTTTATTTAGAAAAAGAGCCGTTGTGAGTAATTTTTAAGGAAAACTTCTCCACTTACAAAAATGGTTGTTATATATATATATATATTTGTTCAGAAAAAAAAACCGTTATTTTCTTTTATAAAAAATATGACCGTTAAATGGCCGTTTGTATTCTTTATTCAGAAAAAGAGTCGTTGCTCGTATTTACTCACAAAATTTCTGTTACTCGTCTTTAATTCGAAAATGGCCGTTATTCTTCATTACTCAGAATGGCCGTTACGCTCTTAATTCCCAAACATTACCGTTTTATCATAATTACCACACGGTTTCTAAAACCTATAAAAGGAGGTCTTCAGCTCTCAGTTTAATATGACAATCTCAGCAAACAATTCTCACTACAAACAATTCTCTCTGCAACTCTAAGTTATTTTTTAGTTTTTCGAGCAACAAATTTTTTAGGTGTAGCATTCCGGTCTTCATCAGTGCAGTGAAGTTCTGAGACAGAAAAAAAAAGATTCAGGACTGTTTTATCCTAGGGACGACGGGACTGTGTTTACTTGCACAAATTTGGGCAGAACCGCGAAACGTCTTAAAAAGAGCGACATAATTCGCGACATAATTCGCGACCTAGTTCGCGACTTAATCCAAGCAGTTCATACCAGTTTTTTCCCAATAATATTGTTTCACTACTGTTATTAACAAACTTGTATCAACATAAAGGACTAATTTTTTCATAACTGAAATATTTTTCCTTAACCACATTTACATTAGTGGGTGAGAAAAATAAAAAAATTTATTTCTCTATCCACACGTTCCATCGAAGTGTATAATTTATTTATTTTTTTTAATAATTTATTAATTAATGTTATTTATGAAAAAATATAATAAATTTTATCCAAACTAATAAACAATAAATAGTGTGGCACGTGGGCCAAAATCTTACATAAAATGCTCGAATGGCATTATTGAACCAATCTGCAGACATAAGATGTTATTATCTTTTTTAATTATTAAATCATCTGTAATATGATAATTACGAAAATCCGAAAAGAATTTTTTTTGGGAAAATAGGCTAAAATAGACCCTATTCAATATTTATATTCTAATATGACCCCACTTACATTTGTTTATATAGAATTCCAAGTTTGACCTCATTATATTTATATTAGCATTTATAAAGTTTTCGACTCAAATGATTTCACATTCTCCAAGTGTTCAGCTGCGGTTACATCGATGAATAGAGACGGTAATGATGGAGGCGACGCGACTGCTTCCACTAACAATGATATCAACATCCTCTTTTTCAAGCACCGAACAATCTTATTAGAGCCTTATCAATATTACTATAATGCTATTAATGGAGAAAGATGGTAGAGTTAGAGTTTCAAAAGCACATCTTGCCGTCGATGCGGTCCGGCTTAAGAGCTGCTCACATTAGAAACCCTAAATATGTGATTTTCACATTGAAGTCCAATATCAACTTCTCCCTTGCCACTTTAACTAGTGATGATTTTTGCTCATTCGACTATGTTACCCACAATTACAATTCTCTTTCCTCTTAGTTCTCTTTTATAATTTTAAAACTCTTCTATTATATGCTTGTGTGGCTGACTTTTCATCTTGTTGGAGTAAATTCTTTTATAAATCATTTTCTCGACTTAGAAACAAATGATTTGGTTGAGAAAACAATTCAAAAGTGATTTTTTTTTCTAATATGCTCTTTACTTAGAAATACATAACCTATATCAAATCCTTCCACAACTATTTGTTTGATCCTTGGATAAATAATTAAAAAAAATCAACATGACATAAAACTAAATTCATCAATAAATACACATAGTTATACATATGTCTAACTAGACAAAAAAGAATAAGACATATATACAATTGAAAACCAAAGCCTTTATTTAACATACATGATATCAATTTTACACTATAGAGTTGGACTATTTTCCAAGTAAGTACATGATCAAAGCACACAACACATATTTATTTTCTAATATGAAAATCATTATGATTAGACAAATGATTAATCAATCATTTTAGGTGAACAAAGTTGGACATATGTCTAACTTTTTTCTCATGGATGCCATTCATAGTTTTTTCTAATATGCTATTTGCTTGAAAATACATGATATATATCAAATCCTTCCACAATTATCATGGTTGATCAAGAGGGAAGTAGTTAAAATAAATTAACATGATAAAAAACAAAATTCATCAGTAAATATATATAGTTAGACATATGTCTAACTTGACACAATAGAGTTGAACATATGTCTAACCGAAAAGTAATGGGTGCCATATTTGTAGCAGGTGCATTTACATATCCATAAAGACTCGATTCAGATCAAATATTGAATTCTAACTACTGGTATTTCCTAAGATATAATCAAATAATAACATCTTGGTTGATCATTTCCATGTCTCAAGAATTTGTAAAAAAGGTTGGTGCCTGTGAAACCAGTTATTAGATTCGAGGTGTTCTTAAGAATTATTTTGGCTCACAATCAAGGGCTAAAATAATGCAATATAAAACTAATCTAAATTCAATCAAGAAAGGAAGTTTGACAATTGAAGATTGTTTTACAAAAAGTGCATACACTTGCTTCGTAATTGGGAGATGCATGATGCTTAGTTAGTGAGGAAGACCAAATCCTTTCTATTTGCAATGGGTTAGATAGATACTATGACTATGTTGTAGTAACTATCCACGAAGAAGGCCTCAAAATCCAAGAATTGTCTCACAAATTGTTGGCCCAAGAGGGAAGGCTAGTAATGAGTGCTTAAAAAGAACTAAAATTACTATGATTTAATGTACTCTAATTGATTAAATATATTTATATTTGTATGATTTTATCATATTTTTATATAAATTTACCTTTTCAATCACATGTATTTTTTATTATTTTTTAGGTATTTTTGTTCAAAAATAATTTATAGATTCGAAAAAAAAGTACTAGAGACAATACATCACAAATATTTGGAGAAAAAATGAGGAAAAATAAAAACATATGGAAACATTGGAAAGAATGGGTCAAAATGGTCAAAAAGGTCAAAAATGCTAAGTTCAGCCTACCCCGCACGCACATATGTTAAGTCTAGCCTACCCCAAATGTGCATATTCTGAGTCCAGCCTTCCCCAATTACACATCTATCGAGTCCCGTGTGCACCACACCGAGCCATATGCATGTCACGCTGAGAGGCATCGCCCTTATGCCGAGCCATGCACGCATGTCACATCGAGTCCCACGTGAGGTCGCACATGCCAATGTCCATCTACAATAAATCCTGCACATGTTAGTGCCCGTCTCATCATAAATCTCACCTTATACGCATGCCAGTCTGTCCAAAATTAATTTTTGAGATATTTTCCCACTTTTACTTTTACTTTTAATTTTATATTTTAATAAAAAACAAAAAAAATAACTTTGTAATAGCATGAAAAGTAAAGATCTAAAGGAGTTTTGTCTAGGAGATTAGCTCTTGGAAGCCTTTGTGCCATTAGTCTTTCTTGAGAACGTTATTATGTCTAGGAGAATGGTTTTTAAGAAGGCTTTGTCCCACCTTTCTTTCCTAGAAGCACTCTTGGTTAATATTGATTATGTTATTTAACTTAGAGATTAACTTAACTGTTGTAAATATTGTATGATATAACATGTATAAAAATGTGTTTGTATTATATATTAGATATAGTGTATTATATTCTATATAATTTAATAATGTATATTTATTTGTATAAAAATATGTTTAAATTATATATTAGATAGAGTGTATTATAAATATGTATAATTATATGTATCAAAATTTGTATAAAATTTGTTTGTATTATATATATTGTAAAATTGGTATAATTATTTTTTATTCTTTTCTTTATTTTAATAACTTTATTTTTGTTTTACTTTATTTTTTTCTTTTATTTGTTTACTTTTCTTTTATTATTTTCTTTTGTTTGTTTCTTTTACTTTATTTTTATTTTTATTGTTTACTATTTATTTTAATACTTAGTCTTAAATTAGTTTTAAAAAAATGTTGAAGTTATCTCAAAAAAAAAATTATTCAAAATCTGTGATAAAATGAGGTAGTTGCTCTGTTAGTTCTAGGTACAAATGTGTTTTGATGCCTTAATTATTTGACTTGCACCTAGAAGTGGTTTATCTAAAATCCATAATCATGTCCCTAGTTTTAAGTAAATAAAATTTTGAAAAATAAATAGGACATGACTTAAAAAGTGTAGGTAGACAATTTTTTCCTACATGTAGGTTTAATTGACTCAATGATGTGGGGACATTGAGTTTATTTTAAATGAAATCCTCATTTACATCTTGCTAAGACGTTAAACTAGGCACTAGATGGGAGGCAACCTATCATTTTAGGTAATTTTCTTTTATTTGTTTTATTTATTTGATTTCTTTTTGTTTATTTTAGTTTAATTACATGTGAAAATTTTAGAATTGTTAAAACTAAAAATATTTATTGAGATGTTAGAAGTTCATAGCGATCTGTCTGTGTGACTTTAATGATAAACATGATGGATGTACCTGCATTTCTCCATCACTACTTCAACATTTTCAGGAAATAAGTAACTTTTTTTTTCTTTTCTCTTTATCTTTAATTTACAATTGTTACATTAAAGACAATGTAAGTTGTAGGTGTAGGGTGGTGCAAAGTTACCATGCTTAATTTCAAAAATATTAACAATTTTAAAAAACAATTATGTTCATATTTTTATTTTTATTATGTTTGATTTTATTTTATTTGTGTGATTTAGTAATTTTTAGAACTTTTGGATTAGTTTTAAAAAATTTCTCACAAAAATTTATCATTTCTTTAAATCAAATTTAAGTAAATAGTTAAATCTTTTGCACTATTAGATTAATTTTTAAAAGTATATCATGGAGTATATGGTAATTAGTTATTTTTTGTCGTAAGTAGTATTTCATGATAAAGTGTGAAAATTATAATGAACCCAAAATCAATGTTTAGAAATCAAATAGTGGAGACTACCCTTATGAGATATAATTTGAACCTAGTTTCCTTTATTTTGAGTGAAATATATTTTTTCTACTCCAAACACATTTCTTATTTCTTATGATTTTTAGATGATCTCTATAGGTATTAGCATTGAATGTTAGGATTTTCACATCTAGTAAAGTGCTTATGTTGTTTTTACTACTTAAATTGAATGACATAAGTAGAAATTGATAGTATATGCCCTTTCATCCTTCATGCATGACTTATACCAAAAGGATACATATTTGGGGTTATCTATGCCAAAATTAAATAAAAATGCCAAAAAATTAACCACTCACCAAAATCCTACAAAAATGTACAATCTGTACATAGGTCCATTCTCTAAAAACATATGTTGAAAATCTCTTAAATAAAAGAGAGAGAGAGAGAGAAATGAATAGTATAATCTACATACTATGACCCACATAATCTACAAAGTTGTGAGAAAAGGCAAATTATAAAATAAAGTTATAGGAAGTAAATCCCTAAAAAGTCATTGCACTTTCTTCATGTTATAAGGCATATATCTTGAAATTTTTATTTAATGATTTTGATTTAGGTGTGAAAATAATTTTGTGATTTCTTTACAAAATCCTAAACATTTGATTCCTTTCATGAAATCAAAATTATGCACTATTTTTTAGCCTTTCTTATTTTAGAAGTATGAGAATTTATTAGTTTATTTTTAAACAAAAACTCTATTCGCATACGCCTTAGTATGAGTGCTCGAGCCTATAGGATTCAATGTTTTGAGAGTATTGACTTGTAAAGATAGAGTTGAAGCAAATTCAAATTTCTGACATTGAAATTGAGTAAATTTAAATTGAAACATTTTTGAAATAAAGTCTGAAAATGATTGTCAACTAATTATTATTATAAACTATGATTGTTTAAAATTTGAAAATAACTTATGCTTTAGATTTTAATTATGATCTTAAAGAAGATTAAAAAACATGAGATATTTTTATGTTTTGTTATATTTTGTTTTGTTTTATTTATTTTATTTTATTTTAAAGTTAATTTTTGATTTTATTTAGTTGTTATTTTGTTATAATTGTAGTTTTTAATTTTTACACTTAGTTTAATGTTTGTGGGTATCATTACTGAAAACCTTCATGAGACTCAAACTCTTCTACTAGGAAAACCTAGGGGTTTAAAGGCTTGTTGCATATGCTAAATGTAACCATGTCAATCCACGGAAATGAATTACGATAGTTTAATTTTTAACTTTTACCGCTTCTCTTACTAAGGCACTAGTAAGAAGCTGGTTGAGGGTTCTGATGAGAGCTTAAAATATGCTAAAATTATCATGATTTAATAAACTTTAATTGAATAAATAGATTTATATTTATATGATTTTATTATATTTTTATATAAATTTGTTTTTTTGGAATCACAAGTATTTTTATTTTTTTTCAAGTATTTTTATTCAAAAATAATTTAAAGACTCAAAGAAAATTACTAGAAGCAATACATCACAAATATGTTGAGAAAACAATGAGGAAAAATAAAAAAATGGAAAAATTGGATAGAATGGATCAAAATGGTTAAAAAGGTCAAAAGTAGTGAGTCTAGTCTAACCCATACGTGCATATGTTGTGTCCATCCTGCCCTGCATGTGCATATGTCGAGTCTAGCCTACCCTGCATACACATCTTCCGACTACCACGAGTGCTACGCTAAGTCACGTGCATGTCTTGTTGAGAGCTAATACCTGTCTATCGATCCGCACAAGCATATCACGTTGATTCCCACATGCACCAACACACGTCTTCCACATTTATAGAAGGACCTTGGCATTGTGAAAATCATCCCTCAAATCCCTAAAAATAATTTGTCTTTCTCTCTCTATATTTCTCTACCTATACATCTTTCTTAGTTTTTTTAGTTTTAAAGTTCTTCTCTTTTTGAGAAGAACTAGCTATGCTTTTATAGATTTCTAGTTTTTTTATTCAATAAATGGAAATGCAAATCCAATTGGTGGCTTTCCAGAAACGGAATTAGCATCAAAGTTGTGTAAGGATTCTTTTGAGGTATAATTTTAAAATGTATTCTTTATTGTTATTTTCATGTTTTATTTTTTATATGTTATATTTAATTTGTTTGTGATTAAATTTAACATGATTTGTTGTTTGTAAATATGATATAATAATAACGTTGTTATACTTGCGAAATATTAAATAGATAAAATATTTCTATAAAATAAATTGATTTTGTTTTTATTCAAGATTTTATATTAAAGATGTTAGAGAGAAATATATTATTTTTCATTACAAACTTAAATCTAAATATTATATTTTATAGTTTAAATATCATGTCTAATTTATAGTAGTGCTCTATTATTTGTTGGTACAATCGCCCGGTAGTTAAAATGAAGATCTATTTCAAAAGTTTTTATAAGAACTATTATTCAAAAATTTATTAACAACATATTTTCACTAATGGTTTTAAAACTTGAAAGTTAATATTTGGATAATTAAATTCTTAGGTTTAATTTGGAGACTTTGAATAAAGTTTAAAATGTCTAACCACACCAAAGGTGGCATTTAAATGGTTCATTTTCAATCTCTTAGAAAAAAGAAATTAATTTAATTAACTAAATTAATTATCAACCTCACTCGTAAGTGTTAATTAATTTTTTTAATTAATAAAAAGTATCTAACCACATCAAAAGTGGTATTTATATAAAAAAGAATGAATAAATATCAATTTATATATTTAATAACCTAAATAATATGAAAAATCATAATTAACTTAATTATTATATTCATAAATACTCTACTATCATGAATAATAAAAATTTGCATAATTGTTTATTTAATTCATATCTATATTTATTTTTTTATGTTATTAGATTAGGAAATACAAAAAAATCAAAATATTGTGACATGATGTTTAGGATTTAATTTTGTTTTAAAAGTCTAAATAATAAATTAAAAACCACATATATTCCTTCCTTAGATCGACTTTGTAAGTATAATTGTCATTTTCTATAAAATGATTTGTGCACTTGTGAGAGTTTTACAAATATAAAACCAAAGTATCTGTAAGATCGGTATTGCAAACCCAATACCGGTCTTTATCATTAGCTAGAATGACAAAACACTCTAGCTTTGCTACTACCATCTATAAATCTTGCTATCACTGAGTCACATCTAGACAAAGCTTCTGTCAATCTTGTTCAACAAAGAAATCTTGATATATCTAGAAATAATAGTAATGTAAATCAAGGTATGAATGTTGGCTCAACAAATGTGTGTTTATATCAACCTCCTCTTCTAACAACAACTAATGTCACACCAATTTATAATCCAATGTACACCAATAATCCAGATCATCAGCCTACCATTCTTAATCAATCTTTCCCATTTCAAGTGCAATTCAGTAATAATCCAAACCAATCTTTCTCATCTCAAATGAAATCTTTAAATCAATCTCAAATTACGCAACCTCTCCTTTTTTAAAATCAAAGTTTTGATCCATATAGAAACAAGAATAGGGGTAGAGGTTTCTAATAGTGGAGCAAAGCCACAATGTCAAAGTTGTGGAAAGGCTGGACACTATATAGAATCATACTGGTATCATTTCAACTAATCTTATATGGCTATCACTGATGCAAATAGACCTCAAGGTTCTTTCCATCAACCAAATTTTGGTTCATAAATGTAGCAACCTCAATTTTTCCCTCAGTCTTTCTCTAATAAGTTTTCCTATAATAATGTACCATTCACACACCCCCAAGCCAACGTAATCAGTGTTCCTAATCCAATTGCAAATACTTCACAATATAATCAATCTCTATTATCATACACATCTTTCAATTCATAATCTTCATCCATCACAAATTCTCAACCGCTTATGTTAACGCCACCAAATTCTCAAATTACCATTCCAGTGCCGTTTTTCAACAGTGCTCAAATTAACCCTCAAACTACTCCTATTTCTTCACCAACCTCGGCAATGTCAAATTTATTGGTGTTAATGTTAATTGTTTTCTGTATTTCTATATATTTGCTTGTACAAATAACTCTTACTATGTATACTAAGAAAACAGAATATAATTCTAACCCTACCAGCTGTTCTACTTCCCTAATTTATGGTTCACCAACAACATTGTCTGCCATTTCCTAACTCCACTAACTTTGTTGTCTTCCACTTTCATCGCACACGCTAACATTCTCCTCAAGTTGGTGCATATATGTCTCTTACGCCTTCAACTTGTCAAGTGCGAAGTTCGCATAATGTGCATTTTGTGAGTATATCACCCAATTGATCTTCCTCGATTTAACAAATGGAAGCTTAATAATCTTTTCTTCAAGATTCTCGTTTGATAAAGTTTCGATCCACTTCAACGTGCTTCGTGCGATCATGTTGAACTGGATTACGAGATGGCAACGTCCGCTTTGTTATCACAAAATAAGTTCATTTCAAAGGTAGGGCTACACCAATCTCGCTTAGAAGTTTTTCAACCAAAGGAGCTCACATATTCCCTTGACTATTCCTCGAAATTCACAAGACCGGATAAGGCAACTACCTTTTGCTTCGCTCCTCCATGTAACAAGATTTCCCACAAAAGTAAAGTACCCAAAGAAGAGATTTCCTATCCTTCACATTCCCCGCCCAGCCTGAATCAGATATCCAAGGACTTCCAATTGACCATTCTTTGAAAACATAAGTCCTTTCCCAGAGAGGATTTTAAGTAACGAAGTATTCGTACGACCGCATCCATATGGTCTTCACTGGGCAAAGATGAACCCGACTTTACGACACTCACAAAGATAAGCACATCGTCGAGTATGAGATAAATATACAGGAGTTTACCTACTAACCGTTGATATCTCCGTTTATCTCGCCGGTACTTGGTCCACATATTCCCGAGTTTATGATTTTGAACCATTGGAATATCGACAGTTTACAATCTAAGAGTCCGCCTCTCGCCAAAGAGGTCCAGAGTGTATTTCCTTCTGGGAAAGGCATACGCCTTGTTTTGATCTTGTTACCTCAATACCTAAGAAGTACTTCGAGCCCCCCCAAATCCTTCATTTCCAAACTCCTTTGATAGTTTTTCTCAAGCTAGAGATTTCTTCTTTATCATCCCCTCGTAATGATCATGTCGTCTACATAGACTATAAGTGTAAGTTATCTTCCCCAATCGATGTTTTAGGAAAAGAGTAATGATCGGAGTTGCTTGCTTGAACCCATATTTCTTCATTGCCGAACTCAACCTACCAAACCATGCTCTAGGTGATTGTTTTAGCCCATACAATGCTCGTTGTAATCTACATGCGCTTTTTCTCGATGTAACAAGATATCCTGGCGGGATATCCATATAAATCTCTTCTTCAAGATCACCATGAAGGAAGGAATTTTTACGCTGTTGGTGCAATGGCCAATCTAAATTTGCCGTAAGAGATAACAAGACTCTAATGGTTTTTAGTTTAGCCACAGTGTGATAAGGTTTCTTGATAATCTATCCCGTGTTTTCGTGTATATCCTTTTGCTACAAGTCTCGCCTTGTATCGATCAACTAACCCATCCGCTTTATACTTAACGGAGAAAATCCACTCGCATCCTACCGCTTCCTCCCTCGAGGCAACTCGCTTTAACACCCAGCGTGTTGTTCTTCTCAGCAATGCCTCAAATTCCTCTTTTATACCGTGAGCCCATTTTGGATCGTATAAGGCTTCTTCAACGCTACTTGGAATTTGGGCACGAGCGAGAGTGTTTCAGGTAAATGCTCCTGGAGCAGTTCGATAACCTTGGAGAGATACATTAGTTCAGACCGCAAAGGACTCGACTTACGTACATTAGCCTGGTTTTGACAGTAGGTACAAGTAAAGTATTAGATAATGATAATCGGAGATAAGGTCACCTGCTCCACTTCTCCCAGAATCCGGTGTAAAACACCCCATTTGCATTGGCAACACGATTCCGTCTCGTTGGTCGGGTTGTTTCGAGAGATCGTCGGGTCAAATGTCATACGATCCGTACTCCAGTAGGGTCTAAAATCCAATCCTTATTATCACTACGAGTATGAAATGCTTTACTTGAAATACCTGGATCTTCGGGAAGATTCGTCCCGAGGAATAAGGGATAATGATGTGTATTGGTAGCCACCTAGCTTTTCCCAAGGGCTTCCCTCTTTTTCTTTGTTCAAGATCATTCCACCATTCTCGGGATACCCACGTAGTTTGAAGCGCTTTTCACGGGTGTGTTTAGAGTTTCCACAATGACCACATTTCCATGTCACAGATGATGTATTTCCTCAAGGGATTTCTTGCTACCCAAAAGGTTCCCGGTTTTGGTAGCATCTGACATGGTGTCCTGATCCCTTTCAGGCCATAAATCGCTCCGGTGTAGTATCTCGCACTCGTGATCATTACGGTCTGTTCGACTTCTTCCCTACGAATGAATCCATGTGCTTGTTCCACCGTAGGGAATGGTTCTGATCTCAAGCACATCACTTCGAGTTTTATCCAATCTATCATCAAGTCCATCAAGAAAGGTATACACTCGATCTTCCCGTATGATGGAGTTGTATTTTTGTATATCATTCGCACACTCCATTGATTAGGACGGCGGAAATCAATTTCACGCCATAACCTCAAGCGTCATTATAGTATTTTTTCAATTGATCCACCCGTCAGCTTTCCCGTACGAGTAACTCGGCGGCGAAGATCATATACTTGAGACGTGTCTCGTCCCATCATAGTGCTGGTAGCCAGTAATCCCAAACCCTGCTTTAGCTTGGGAATCTGGATAAAATTTGCAATCCGTCAGGGTCCATTGAATTGATTAACCATCCTTTGACAATGGCATTTTCAAATGCGCCATCTCCTAAATGAGGGTCGGGCTTCAAGAGGTCGAGGAAAATCTCCATTAATATATCCTGGGCTTGTCTTTGCCGAGATATACATCTCCACCACTCCTGGACATAAGGCATATTGGATCCTCCCAACTTGATACTAATAGAGGGCTGACGATTCCGTTAGCGGAGGTTGTGAGCTGATCTGAGCTCTGGTTAGAACTTCCATCATTTTCGCCGTCAAATCTTCCAAAATGAAATTGGTGGTTAAATCTCTTGATTTCGTCATGAGATCTAAAATTTTTTTCCTTCCGTCATGAGATCTAAAATGACTTCCGTCATTTTTTTTTTTTTACACTTCACACACCACTATATATACAACATCCCGTAACCCTAATTTTTTTTCCAACTCGCACAGCCTTCACAGAACCTAATTTTTTTTTCCTCTTTCTTCTTCACGTAATTTCTCCTCCGATTTCCCTCAAGAAATTTCCTTCCCTCTCCGATTTCCTCAAATAGCCTTTCCTCTCCGATTTCCTCAAGAGCTTCCTCCGCGTTCCTCAAGAATGTCCTCTCGAGTTCTCAAAGCAGCCTTCTTCGACCGCGCTTCTCGGCAGCTTCTTCGACCAGATTTCTAATTTTCTTCGACCGTTGCTTTCTCGCCACCTTCTTCGACCGCGTTTCGCAAGAGCTTCTTCGATCGCTTTCTTAGCAGCTCTCTTCGACCGCGTTTCTCAACAAGAACCTCTTGGAAGAGCAATACTTTCCTTCTTCGACGAGGATCAACGAATGTACTTGTAATTTCTCAATCTCAACCAAAAAAGGTTCACGTAAAGAAAAGCGAACTCAAGTCGTTTTTTTTGTTTATCCGAACTAATGCGTGCGCATTTTTCCTTCTATCGCTTTCAGCTTTTTCATCAATACTTGGAACCATCTTTATCATCAATCTGATCACCGTAAAAAATTGTCTTTTTTTTGTTTTACGTAATCAGTAGGGTCAAGAACAATATGAATGCCCCACAAGAGTGTACCAAAATGGAATGTAGGAACTGTGATGACTCCAACGAAAAGCCTTGAATCCGCTACCCCAAATCTCGGCCAAATAATCACCAAATATGCACGTATTAACACAATCATGTGAGCATATGACAAATCAACTTAGCAGTAACTTATTCTTTCATTAGGACAACCAATAACTCGCTTCCGATACCATGTCAAATTTATTGGTGTTAATGTTAATTGTTTTCAGATCGTATTTTCAGACATTTGCTTGTACAAATAACTCTTACTATGTATACTAAGAAAACAGAATATAATTCTAACCCTACCAGCTGTTCTACTTCCCTAATTTATGGTTCACCAACAACATTGTCTGCCATTTCCTAACTCCACTAACTTTGTTGTCTTCCACTTTCACTGCACACGCCAGCAATGTATGCCTCTACAATTCCCTCTGTAATTTCATTCCCAACAAGGTTCACTAACTCAGGTGCTTCACATCATGTGAGATCTGATCCTTTGAATCTTATATTCAAGAACGAGTATGAAGGCTAACGGTAAGTTTTGGTGGGCAATGGCGATGGATTACAAATTGCCAATTTTGGTATGAATACTTTTACTGCTGATAAAGTGCCTAACAGAGAGTTTCATCTCAACAACATCCTACATGTACCTCAATTTACTAACAAAGTATAACTAAAAAAGTTCTGAGTGTATCTCAATTTACTTAGGACACTTCTGTGTTCATTGAATTTCACTCTGATTGTTATTTTGTGAAGGATAAATACATAGGAAAGATTGTGCTACAAGGAAAGGTTAATCAAGGCATGTACTTATTCATTCTTTCTCTTAATAAGAGAACACGTGGAGCTATTTTTCAATCAGGTAAGGCTCTACTTGCTCATATTAAAATTATTGAATTTAAAACTCTTGAATTTCAAATGTGGCATAGACATATCTATCGTGCAAGGAGTTGTGAATTATGCGCTTAGTACATTCAATAAACATTACACACTTACTGAACAATCTATGGTTTGCACTGCCTGTAATAAAGGCAAGAGTCATCAACTCCCTTTTTTCCTTTCATAAAAAAAAGTTTTAAGATTCTTGAAATTATTCACATTGATGTATGGGACCCCTCTCCCATGTTATCCTTCAATGACTTTCGGTGGTATATGGTTTTATAAATGAAAGCTCAAGGTTTACTTAGATCTATTTCTTAAAAACTAAACTAGGAGTTCAACATGCCTTTCTTTTGTTTAAAAAGCAAAGCAGAATTGCAATGTGGCAAATAGATTAAGATTCTCCAATCTGATGGTGGTAAAGAGTTTGATTCTCTCAATCAATTCTTGGCATATCATGGTATTATTAGACGCATATCATGTCCTTATACTGTTAAGCAAAATGGTCTGGCAGAAAGGAAAATAGGCACATAGCTCTATGCCTATGAAGTTTTAGGATGAGGCCTTTTATGCTGTAGTATATTTAATCAACAAACTTCCCACTTCTGTTCTTAATTTTCAGAGTCCACATGAGATGATTTTAAGAATTAAGCTTTAAGCCTGACTATCTTATGCTCAAAGTATTTGGTTGCATATGCTTCCTATATCTAAGGCCCTATAATTCTTATAAGTTTGATTTCAAGACAGATTCCTACACATTTTTAGGGTATAGTCCTATCCACAAAAGGCTACAAATGTCTCAAAGCAAATGGTAAAGTTTTAATCTCAAGAAATTTCATTTTTGATGAGAACTCATTTGCTTTTGCCACACTTTCCATACCAGATATTTCTCGTGACTCCTCAAAATAGCTTTTCCTATATTGTCCGACCTACCTATACCCATTGCCGTAACAAATTGCCTTAACAAACTCACCCACACACTTTACTATTCAAATCAGCCCACACACTGAACTGACAACAAATTTACCAACTGTATCAACATCATTTGACTCTCATGAAATACCTACTGTCTATGTTTCCTTGCTAGTATCACCTATTAATCATGTTTCCTTCATACCTCAAAATCCTTCTTCTCATATGAAAACTAACACTCATGGTATAGTGACTAAATCAAAGGCTACTACTAATGAGTGCTTAAAAATCATTAAAATTATCGTGATATAATGTAATTTAATTGATTAAATAAATTTATATTTGTATGATTTTATCATATTTTATATAAATTTATATTTTTGGAATCACGAGTATTTATATTGTTTTTCAGGTATTTTCGCATAAAAAATCATTTAAAGACTCAAAGAAAAATACTAGAAGCAATACATCACAATATTTAAAATGTAATATTCATTTATTATACAAATAAGTGAGAACAAAATGAGGAAAAGTAAAAAAAATAGAAAAATGGAAAAATGGACAAAACTACCCAACCAACACCTGTCCATACTGAGTCACATGCGTGCCACGCCCATCTAAAGCATGCCTATGCCTAGTCTCAAGCGTGCCAATGTCCGTCTACCGCAAATCCAGTGTGCATTAACGCTTGTCTACCGCAAATCTCTCGCACGTCTACATTGTCCTACCACAAATCTCATCCATCAAGGTGTGCAAACGCCCCCACACAAGTGCCAGCCTAGCCAAATGCATCCAAGACCAATTTTGAGATATTTTTTTCACTTTTTTAGTTTTTCCTCACCTATAAAGGGATCTTGTCTCCCATTAAAAAATTATCCCTCAAAATCTCTTATCTTTCTCTCTCTAGAAGCTTTCTTAGTTTTTTTTAGTTTCAAAGTTCTCTTTTTGAGAAGAACTAGTTATGTTTTTATAAATTTCTAATTTTTGATTCAATAAACGAAAATGCAAATTCGTTTGAAGGTTTTCCAAAAATGAAATTAACATCAAAGTTCTGTAATGATCCTTTTGAGGTATAATTTTAAAATGAATTATTTATAGTTATTTTCATGTTTTATTTTTTATATATTATATTTAATTTGTATGTGATTAAATTTAACATGGTTAGTTGTTTGTAAATATGATATAATAATAATATTGTTATTTGCGAAATTTTAAATAGGTAAAACATACTTGGACATATGTCTAACTAGACATAACAGAGTTAGACATATATCCAACTAAAAACAAAAGCCCTGATTAAACATACATGATATCAGTTTTTCACTAAATAGTTGAACTATTGTCCAACTAAGTACATGATCAAAGCACAACACAATTTTTTTTCTAATATGCAAATCATTCTAATTAGACAAATGATTAATCAATCATTTTATGTGGACAAAGTTGGACATATGTCCAACTTTTTTCTCATAGCTGCCATTCATAGTTTTTTCTAATATGTTCTTTGCTTGAAAATACATTCTATATATCAAATCCTTCCATAATTATCATGGTTGATCATGAAGAAAGTAGTTAAAATAAATTAACATGACAGAAAACTAAATTCATCAGTAAATACACATAGTTAGGCATATATCCAACTTGATGCAACAGAGTTGAACGAATGTCCAACTGAAAAGTAATGAATGCCATACTCGTAGCAGATGCATTTGCATATCCAGAAAGACTCAATTCTGATCAAATATTGAATTCTAACTACAGGTATTTCATAAGATATAATCAAATTATAACCTCTTGGTTGATCATTTCCATGTCTCAAGAATTTGTTAAAAAAGGTTGGTGCGTATGAAACCAGTTATTAGATTCAAGGTGTTCTTAAGAATTATTTTGGCTCACAATCAAGGGTTAAAATAATGCAATATAAAGCTAATTTAACTTCGATCAATAAAGGAAGTTTGATAATGGAAGATTGTTTTACAAAAAGTGCATACACTAGCTTTGTAATTGAGAGACACAAGATGCTTTGTTAGTGAGGAAGACCAAATCCTTGCCATTTGCAATGGGTTAGATAGAGACTATGACTATGTTGTAGTAACTATCCAAGAAGGAGGCCTCATAGTCCAAGAACTGTCTCACAAATTGTTGGCCCAAGAGGGAAGGCTAGTGATGAGTGCTTAAAAAGTACTAAAATTGCCATGATTTAATTTACTCTAATTGATTAAATAAATTTATATTTTTATGATTTTATCATATTTTTATATAAATTTATCTTTTCGGAATCACATGTATTTTTATTGTTTTTTAGGTATTTTCATTCAAAAATAATTTAAAGACTCGAAAAAAAGTACTAGAGACAATTCATCACAAATATTTGGAGACAAAATGAGGAAATGTAAAAAAATATGGAGACTACCCTTATGAGATATTATTTGAGCCATAATTTCCTTTATTTTGAGTGAAATATTTTCTTTCTACTCAAAACACTTATTCTATTTCTTCAAAACTTTAGATGATCTTTATAGGTATTAGCATTGAATGTATGAATTTTCTCATCTTAATAGAGTGTCGTATATTTATTTTTCATTTTCTTAGATTAAATGATTTAAGTAGAAATTGGCATTATATACCTTTATCTCATTCTTGTATGACTTCTACCAAAAAGGGACATATGTGTAGTTACCTAAACCAAATCAAACAGAAAACCCACAAAATTAACCACTCATCAAATTCCTACAAAAATGCACAATCTATACATGGGTCCACTCTCTAAAACAATATGTTGAAAACTTTCTAAATATATATAAAGAATATATAGTATAATCTATATACTATGACCTTTTTAGCCTTAAAGAGTTGAGAGAGTTGGTTAGTACAAAAGAAATATAGGAAATAATTCCCTTAGAAGTCATTGCATTTATTTTCCTACACTTTTAAAGGCATATATCTTGAAATTTTTACTTAATGAGTTTGATTGATGCATGAAAATAATATATATCTTTATAATTTATATATTCAATTCCTTTCATGAGATCAAAATTATGCATTATTTTGAGTCTTTCTTCTTTTATAAGTATGCAGACTTATTAGTTCATTTCTAAACATAAATTTTACTCGCATATGCCTTAGTATGAGTGCTTGAACCTATAGGATTTAGTGAATTGAGAGTATTTACTTGTGAAGAGTAGAGTCAAAGCGAATTCGGATTCTTAACAATGAAATTGAGTGAAACGAACATGTTTTTTATTAAAATATGAAAATAATTTTCAACTAATTATTGTAGTAAATCATGAATGTTTAAGAAATTAGAATAATCTATGCTTAAAGGTTTTAATTATAAAACTTAAATGAAATTTTAAGCATGAAATTATTTGCTTTTTATTTTACTTTTTTAGTTTTGTTTTATTTAGTTTAATATTTGTGGGTATCATTGCTGAAATCCTCACAAGACTTAAACTCATCCATTATGGCAACCTAAGGGTTTAAAGGCTTGTTGCATACGCTAATTACAACTCTGTCAACCATAGAAGTGATTTAGGATAGTTTATTTTTTAGTTTTTACCACTTCTCTTTCTAAAGGACTAATAAGAAACTGGTTGGAGGTTGTGATGAGTGCTTGAAAAGCATTAAAATTACCATGATTTAATATACTTTAATTGATTAAATAGATTCATATTTGTATGATTTAAAGTGTAGTATTCATTTATTATACAAATAAGTGAGAAACAAATGAGGAAAAGTAAAAAAATGGAAAAATAGAAAAATGGACAAAATTGTCCAACTAGCGCATGCCCATACCAAGTGCTGCGCACACCACGCCGAGCCGCATACATCTGCCAAGTCCTATGCACTCAACGCCCAACCAGGGCACACTTATGCCGAGTCTTGCACCCGTTGGTGCCCATCTACCATAAATCCCATGCTCATCATTGTCTATCTACTGCAAATCCCACGTGCATCAACGCCCTTTAACCACAAATCCTGCGCACGTCAATGCCCTTCCCACCGTAAATCTAACCCTTTCACACGCACCAGCGTTCTCACATGCATGCCAACCTAGCCAAACGCATTCAAGACCAATTTTTGAGATATTTTTCCACTTTTTTAGCCTTTTCCTCACCTATGAAATGACCATCTCCCCCATTGTAAAAACCATACCTCAAAATCTCTTCTCTTTCTTTCTCTAGAAAGCTTTCTTAGTTTTTTTTAGTTTTAAAGTTCTTCTCTTTTTGAGAAGAACTAGTTATGCTTTTGTAAATTCTAGTTTTTGATTCCATAAACATAAATGAAAATCTGTTTGGAGGTTTTCTAGAAACAAAATTAGCATCAAAGTTCTGTAAGGATTCTTTTGAGGTATAATTTTAAAATGAATTCTTTACTGTTATTTTTATATGTTATATTTTATTTTTCTATGATTAAATTTAACATGACTGACTGTTTGTAAATATGATATAATAAAAACGTTGTTGTGCTTTTGAAATATTAAATAGGTAAAACATTTCTATAAAATAAATTAATTTTATTTTTATTCAAGATTTTATATTAAGGATGTTAGAGATAAATATATTATTTTTCATTACAAACTTAAATCTAAAAATTAGATTTTAAGATTTAATTATCTAGTCTGATTTAGAGTAGTGTACTATTATTTGTTGGTACAATCACCTAGTAGTTAGAGTGAAGCTCTATTTCAAATTTTTTTTATAAGAACTATTATTCGAAAATGTATTGACAATATATTTTCAATAATGGTATTAAAACTTGAAAATTAGTACTCGGATAATTAAATTCTTAGGTTTAATGTACACACTTTGAATAAAGTTTAAAATGTTTAACCCCAATAAAGGTAACATTTAAATGGTTCATTTTCAATCTTTTAAAAAAATGAATTAATTTAATTAACCAAATTAATTATCAACCTCACCCATATGTGTTAATTGATTTGTTTAATTAACAAAAAATATCTAACTCCATCAATTTATATCTTTAATAACCTAAATAATATGAGAAAACATAATTAACTTAATTATTATATCCATAAATACTCCACTCTTATGAATGATAAAAAAATGCATAATTGTTTATTGAATACATATCTATGTTTATTTTTTTATGTTATTAGATTAGGAAACGTAAAGAAAATTAAAATATCGTGACACGATATTTAGGATTTAATTTTGTTTTTAAAAGTTTGAATAATAAATTAAAAAGCATATATATTTCTTCCTTAGATTGACCTTGAGAGTATACTTATCATTTTTTATAAAATGATTCGTGCACTTCTGAGAATTTTACAAATATAAAACCAAAGTATTTGCAAAATCGGTATTGCTAACCCGATGCCGATTTGTTTCATTAACTACTCAAAAACCCAAAGTGATTTTTGTAGCTTTGACAATTGCAGCACCTAGAACTATAAAAGAAGCATTGAAGGATTCAGGTTGGTATACAACTATGACATTTGAGTTTGATACTTTGGCCTGCAATAAAACATAGACTCTTATTCCTCTTATTCATGGTTGGAAAATCATAGATAACAAAATGGTTTTTTCGTGTCAAAGAACCATCAAATGATCAATCAGATAAACTCAAAGAAAGAGTTGTGGCCAAAGGATTTGTTCAAGTGGTTTTGACTTTATATAAACATTTAGTCCAGTGGTGAAATTTGGCACAATTTGTAAAGTCCTCACCATTGCTTTAACCTACAAATGGTCAATTAGGTAGCTTGATGTCAACAATGCCTTTTCAAATGGCACACTTACTGAAAAGTTATTTATGTAGTAGGTTCCTCATTTCATTGATCATGATCATCTTGAATATGTCTACAAACTAGAAAAATCAATATATGGCCTGAAACAAGTTCATTAGGATTGGTTTGAAAAGCTAAACTCCACTTTGATTGAGTTCTGATTTCTAAAATACAAATCTAATGATTCATAATTTATCTTATTTTCCAGCTCTTAAGTTATGTATGAACTTGTCTATGTTAACGATATCACACTTATAGGGTCAGATTCCAACACACTTCTACAATTCATCTCAATGTTAAATGCCAAATTTTCTTTAAAGGATTTTGGTGCCTTACACATCTTCCTTGGGATTGAAGTGTGTGAGTTTGAAGATGGACTATTGCGCAATCTAAATACATTAAAAGTTTTCTAACCAAAGAAAAACTAACAGATGATAAGCCTGCTTGTTCACCTCTGACTCTTCTCTCAAGTTATCAATAGCAGGTGGTGTTCCTTTTGAAACCCCTGCATTATATCGAAACTTGGTTCGAGTCTTACAATAAGTCACTCTCTCTTGGCCTAATATGAATTTTGTAGTTAATAAAGTATACAAGTACATGGCTAATCCTATGGATAATCACTAGAATGTTGTAAAGAGGATCTTTAAAGATTTGGTTGGTATAATTGATTTTGGTGTCCACTTTAGACCTTCCACAATACTGACTATCAATGGCTTTTCTAATGCTGATTAAGTAGCCTATTTAGATACAAGGAGATCTACATTAGGTCTATGTATCTTCTTAGGGACTAATCCTGTCTTGTGGTCCATTAAAAAACAGCCTCTTGTCGTTCATTTGAGAATTGAGGTTAAGTATCGATATCTTGCTTTAGCTACTGCAGAAATCACATGGGTAGAAGCTGTTCTTAGGGAACTGCGCATACCCATACCCACCAAACCAATGCTATGGTATGATAATACTAGTGTTATAGGCAGTGTATAATTTCAGTTAGCAATAAAATCAACTGGTATGCAAAATTCAGTTAGTTGTTAGGCTTGCATGTTAACAGCAAATTCTTCACTTATTTTTCAGTTAGCCATATTGTTAGGCTTGTTAGTAGCAAAACAGAAAATACAAAACAATAATAGGTGTAGTGCATTGTTAAAAGCTGCAACTCATACACAAAACTGTAACTTAGTGATTCTTGGAAAATATCTAAGTTTCTTACAATAGCTAACAATAAATATCAACTAGAATAAAAAGGTACAAATGCAATGCAAATTTTTATCACCATATACGCAATAATAAGAAAGTACTTCAAAATTTTGTTCTTCTTTTTGTTTTGTTTCTCTCCCTGTCTTCTTCTTCAGACATTCTTTTCTTCTCTTTAGCTTCTCACTAATCTTCATTTTTAGTCCTTTCTCTTATCTTTATTTTTAAACTAGAGCCCTCATTCAACATATATGATATTAGTTTTACACTAGAGTTTGACAGTACAAAACACATTTTTTAGATTACCTGATCAGAGTTTGTCAAATAACATAGATTAAAGATGAAAGTCGAAGCCCAAGTTATTATGCTAGGAAAATTGTGAAGTAGGTTAATAAAAGTATCAACAGAAAAGTTAGGTTGGACATTATTAACACAGTCGGAAACAGAGAGCTGAATAGAGAAGAGTTTGTTTACTAGCCTAAATCCAAAAAGGCTTCTAAATTTTTCACAAAAGGCTTAGAAGAACAATCCATAATTTCTTAGTAACAAACTAGGTTGGTTTGTTAATTGGAGCCAGGCTGGTTTCGTGTAATGTTATATGGGAGGGTTATTTTTGTTCGTTAATATTAAATATCAAGTGAGATAGTCCAAATCACATTTTTCATAAATATGGGGTTACTAGAGCATATGACCCTTTTTTTTGTTCAAATGGTGTTGCCAAAGATATTTGCAATGTTTGAAAAAATTAGTCAAGCATCTAAGGTTTGCTTGTTAAGAAAATAAACCAGACCCATACACCCTTCAAAATTGAACCACCATCAATAAATCTATGAAAACTTATTTCAAAACAACAAGCTTAACCAATCTTTTCATGAAATCTTAAACAATAAATTAATGAAAACTATGCAAAGTGGGGTAGAAAAATTTGACGGTGGTAGTAATTGTCGTGTAGTAAATGAAGACAATAATAGATGGTAACGGCAACGTTGGCTTCCTCGATGGGATAAAGAAAATGCAATATTAGAGAAGAATAGGAGTGAAACTATTTAAAATGTATTTGATGTATGTTTATTTTAGGCCTTTTATTTTTTTTTACCATTTTAATTATTTATAGAGTAAACCTACAAAAACAACCATCGAATCATTGCATTTATTTTGCCCATATCATTAAACTATTTTTCATCTCGTTTATACTATCAAATTATTGCATTTTTTCTATTTATATAATTCTATTAGTCTACGTTTAATAGCTTCACATATTAGATAGTTAAGTAGTAGATTTGAAACAATTTAGATGAGTTGTTTCAAATCTACCACCAAATTATCTGAGTTATTCTAAATTTATCAATGATATATGATATTATTAGATGAAGATACTGAATGATATAAACAAAATAAATGTAATAATTTGATGGTACAAATGACATGGAGATTACTTGAACCCTTTGGGCTTTTTCTTCTTCTTGCCAACAAACCATGAATAAAAGATTCAATATAGTGAGTATTTATGAGCTTTTTGCCTAAATAACATCTATTTTTATAAATTGATTAATTTTTCATAACTAATAATAATTTCTTATAAAACTCATAGTTTGAAATCAAACTACTTAATAAATAGACCAAAATATTCTTATTTCACAACTTCAATAAAATAGGATCAAGTAAAATCTTATCATTTCTACAACATATACAACATGTTATTTACATAACTTTGATGTATTAATATATTACATATAAAGATAGAATTGAAAATAATATGTTACATATAAAGAATTCGTTTTAGCAAACATTAACAAACACTACTACAAAAAGGGGTATTTAAGTCGCTGTATAAAGTCGATTTTTGAAAAAAAAACGGACTTATAATGAATTTAAAGTCGGTTCGGTGTAGAACCGACACTATCCACGTAGGACATAGCGACAGTTGACATGGCGAACCGACGCTACACGAGTGGATAGCATCGATTTGCCATGTCAACCGACGCTATATCCTACGTGTATTTTTTAAATTAAAAAATGCATGCAGTTTACAATTGAAATTTTTTTAGTTCAATTATTATTTTATTTTACTATTCAAAATTTAAGTTTGATATATATATATATAAATATATATAGTATAATTTTTTTCTTTTTTTTAGACAATTAGTTTTTAAAATTATATAATTTGTTTATTTGTTTGGATATTTAAATTTATATACGTACGTCTAATATATCTTTATTTAATTTTGTGTATTTGTTTTAAATATTATTGTAAAATTATTATTTTTTCTTTTTCTATAGTACGTGTATGTATGTATGTGTGTATATATATATATATATATATATATATATATATATATATAAGAGTTTAAATAAAATAATAATTGACAAAAAAATCAATTTTAAATTGCGTGGATAGCTTTGATTGACGTGGCGAACTGACGCTAGCCACATGGGTAGCGTCGGTTTTCCCCGTCAATCAACACTACGTTCACGTGAATAGCGTCGGTTAATGTGGAGAACTGACGCTAGCCACGTAATATTATCGTTCGGCTCTCTTCTTTACTGTAGAAACCCAAAAAAAATTCATTTCTCTTCTCCACTTCTCCCAAAACCGAGCTCACTCACCCTCTTTCTCAATTTTCGACCACCTCCGACCACCATTTGCAACGCTGTTTTGTGGGTTATATTCCTCTTCTCATTATATTTCAGATCTACTATTTTTTGGAGCGAAATACTCAAATTTTTATACCCATTTTTTCACTTATTCTCACTTACAAAACACCATTTTCTTCTTCATTTCTTTTATTTAGTCACTTCATAACATTCTTGTAAGTATTTCTATTAATTTTGCATCTTATTATTCAGTTTATTTTATTTTTTGTATAAATTTTTTATTTATGTATGTTTTTTATTATGCTTGTTATTTATGTTTGGCTTATTTTCTGTGTAAATAATATCTGAATGTTGTGGGTTTGAGGGACTATAATATTTACTATACGTAGATAAATTTATTTATATATAAATAATTATATTTTATTAAATAAAAGTAATACATTTGTAAAATGATTAAAATAATAATTGTTTTGTATTATGTATGTTTTGATATATATTCTAATAATTAGAGAATTTATATATAATAATACTTGAAATATATTCATTGGATACATAATTAATTAATATGCTTAATTAATGCCATTAATAGAAAATAGACAAATCTTTTGATGTTAAAGTGTAGAATTGAGCAGGACTATATTTCTGGAGTTGTAAGTTTTATAGAATTTGCTTGTAGAAATAGTAATACTGGAACTAGTATGATTCGATGCCCGTGTGTTAAATGTAAAAATGAGCGATTTCATGAATTTGACGAGGTTAAGTATCACCTTATCTGTAATAATGTTCTTTTGAGCTATAAATGTTGGTATTATCATGGAGAAAATATTGATAATACTCATGGGGAAGAGATAAATAAGAATGTGAGTGGATTACATACATCTTATCATAATGTACAGACAAAAAATATGTTTCATGGTGTTGAAGATGAATTATGCGAGAATGATCCCGAAACCTTTAAAAAACTTATAGAAGATGCCAAAAAACCATTGTATCCAAAATGAAAAAAATACACTAAAATGTCGGGATTGGTTCATTTGTACAATGTGAAGGCAAAACATGGTTTTTCTAACAAGGGATTCATAGAATTACTAAATCTACTAGTCGATATGTTTCTTGAGGGTATTGATTTGCCATCTTCAATGTATGAAGTGAAGAAATCTCTTAGTCGATTTGGCATGGAATATTATAAGATTTACGCTTGTCCAAATGATTGCATTCTTTATAGAAAAGAATATGAGATATTAGATAATTGTCCGATTTGTAAAGAATTGAGATGGAAGCATGGTACAAATGAGACAACACATAAGAGAGGCGTGCCTGCAAAGGTTCTTTGGTACTTTCCTTTGATTCCTCGATCGCTTTAAAAGGTTGTTCAATAGTAAAGATACATCAAAGATGTTAACTTGGCATTCAGATAATCGATCTGATGATGGGGTGCTACGTCATCCTTGTGATTCTCCAAATTGAAAAGTAGTAGATAATTTATCTCTTCAATTTTCATCTGATCTGCGTAATCTTCGTCTTGACATTGCTGCTGATGGAATTAATCCACATAGTTCCCTTAGTAGTAGATATAGTTGTTGGCCAGTAATTATGGTAACATACAACCTTTCTCCTTGGTTGTGTATGAAAAGAAAATTCATGATGTTAACATTATTGATCTCAGGATCGAAACAACCTGGTATTGATATTGATGTATATTTGTAGCCTCTGATAGATTATTTAAAGATATTGTGGAATTATGGTGTAAATGTTTACGATGCACATAAAGAAGAACATTTTAACTTGAAGGGGGTCCTTTTATGGACAATTAATGATTTTCTTGCCTATGGAAACTTATCAGAACATACAACAAAGAGTTACAAGGGATGCCCTATATGTAGTGATGGAACTTCTACAACTTATCTTGTTCACGGACGAAAGATGTCTTATAGAAGACATAGAAGATTTTTGCCATCTGGACACAAGTTTAGATACCAAAAGAAACCATTCGATGGTGAATAAGATCATGATCATGCAACTCGACCTTTGCGAGGTGTTGAGATATTAAGGCAATTGAATGGTATGACATTCAAACGATATGGAAAGATAAAAAAAAACTCACTAAGGTAGGGAAATGAAAGAGGTCAACTAATGAAATGGGTGAAAATGAAAAAGAGTTTGAAGCAACTTACCATGGTTGTTGGAATAAAAAATCAATATTTTGGGAATTACCTTATTGGAAAGACCTACACATTTGTCACATCTTAGATGTAATGCACATTGAGAAAAATGTATGTGAGAGCTTGATTGGTACTTTACTTAATATACCTGAAAAAACAAAGGATGTAATTAAATCAAGACTTGATTTAAAGAAACTAGGCATACGACTTGAATTGGAACCAAGGGTGGAAAATGATAAGAATCGAACATACTTACCACTAGCATCATATAAAATGTCAACAAAAGAGAAGGATGTGTTTTGTAAATGTTTGGAGGGTATGAAAGTTCCTAATGATTACTCATCCAACTTAAGAAATTTTGTGTCTATCACTAATAAGAAACTTTATGGATTGAAATCACATGACTGTCATATCTTAATGCAATAGTTATTACTAGTTTCTATTAGACCAATTCTTCCAAAACATGTTCGATTATCAATAATTCGGCTTTGTTCATTCTTCAATATAATATGCAAGAAATCTATATCAATTGGTGAGTTAAATTCTTTATAGAAAGATGTTGTAGAGACTTTGTGTCTAATTGAAAAATATTTTCCTCCTTCTTTCTTCGATATAATGATTCACTTGTGTATTCATTTAGTTCGAGAGGTTCAATTGTGTGGTCCTACTTACTTAAGGTGGATGTATCCTTTTGAGAGATATATGCAAGTCCTTAAATGATATGTAAATAATAGAAATCAACCTGAAGGATGCATGGTGGAACGTTACATTACTAAAGAGGCCATTGAGTTTTGTTCTCAATACTTTAGTGATTGCACTGAAATTGAGAATCCTACGCACAAGTTGTTCTTAGAACGTCACATAATCCAAGTAGGTAACCCTATGCTTGGTGGAAGTAAGAAATTATTTATTGATCACACTCGATGGGAAAAAGCACACCGAATCATTTTGGTAAATAATAATGAGGCACAACCGTACATAGAGTAAGTGATGTTCAACCTTTCTATTTATGCAAAAATCATTTTTTATTTAACTATTAATGATGATATATACTTCATATATATTTAATAACAATATAGGATGCATTTAAACTTATTGAAGAACGATCCTCGTTATAAAAAAGATAGGAGAAAAGTGGTTGTATGATGAACATAAGCGAGAGCTTATTAATTGGTTTCACAACCATGTAAGTGTCACAAACAAAATTTTATGCATGTATGTTCCTATATCTATTCAATGTTTTAAAACTTTGCTCTAAACACATTTAATGTTTTTTTATACATAGATTCGAGATGAACTCAAGAAACCCAATCATAAAATATCAGAAAGTTTACAATGGCTTGCACATGGGCCAAAATTCGATGTCAAATCATTTTATAATTTCACAATAAATGGATCGAGGTTTACGAATCAAGCTAGGGACAAAGTTTGAGTAAATCAAAATAGTAGTATGAAGATGGTTGCACAAACTATGCAATTTTCCAGTTCAAAAGATGTTAATCCTGTACTTTTTGATAGAACATATTATGGTATAATACAATAGATTTGGGAATTGGATTATGAGGTCTTCCATGAAACAATTTTCTTGTGTGATTGGGTTGAAGATGTTATCAATGTTGGATATAAAATAGATGATTTTGAATTTATCCTTATAAATTTATCCAAGATAAGTCACACTAATGATAATTTTATGTTAGCACTTCATGCAAAACAAATATTTTGCATGAGTGATCAAATTGACACAAGATGGTCTGTTATGTTAACGCCTCCACAAAAAGAGTTTTACCATTGTGATGCTTTAGAAGATGACGATCCTATGCTTGATATATTAACCAATATTAGTAATTTCTCAAATAAATTGCCTAATGTATGTGATGATCTAGTTGATGATGATGATTCTTCGTCATGGGCTCGAAGTGATTGTGAAGGAATATATGTATACTATCAACAACCTAATTAAATATAACATATGTTCTATATATTTGTAATAATTCTTATATATATATATATATATATATATATATATGTATGTATGTTCCTAAAATTGTCAATTAGTTTATATTTCTTCATTGTTTGCAGATATTTCATGGATCTTCGGGTAACAGAGCTTGTAGATCCAAATGATCCATTAGGGTATTTGAAAAGAAGGGGTTGGGCGAATATACATGATGCTCCACTTAACCCAGATGATAGAATACATGTTCTATTTTATGCTACTGGTAATCCAATAGGGGAAAATGGCCAACAATTGAAATCCTCTAGTAGTCAACTTGCGAAGTCTAGTATACCAATCAATATAAATGATTGGTCTCAAGTTGACGATGCAGAAAAGTTCAAAATACGGATAACCATTTGTGTAAGTCTCTTATATTTTATAATCAATTACATATATTATATCTTTTTGTATTATATCTAATCTTTTGTACTGCGTTTTTACATAATCGTTACAAATTCGATGACAGTTGGAAACTTAAGTGTTATAAGATTGCAAATAAGGCATGGAAGGAATACAAGACTTGCATATTGGCAAGAAATTATCTGTTTCCATATTTGGAACCAATTGATGAGGTATAGCTCTACAAAATCCCTAAAGGACACCCATGGATTACACCTCAAGTTTGGAAAGACTTTATGGATTATAGACGTTCAGATGAATTTCAAATTATTAGGGAAGAACATCAGAATAAACAAATGCATAACATTCTTCACCATTCTGAGAGGTCTTCAAATCCTAAAGTTAGATATAGAATGGTATTATTAATTTGTGTTAATTTATAAATATTTTTATATTTATTTTCCTCAATTTAATTTCATGTAATTGTTAATAATTTTTTCATAATTTATGTAGGAAGTTGAATTGATTAGACATGTTACCCGAACTGAATTGTACATAGAAATAAAGACTCCCAAAACGAAGAATTCAAGACCGATGACTAAACGAGGAGAAGAACAACTAAATAAGTTGGTTAGAAATTTCGGTTGATAAAAAGTCTTAATGATTTTTAATAATTGATGTAATAATGAATGAAATGTTTATGTGCTTTATTATTTGTAGAGAGTTGTTCAAGAACAAATATCCAGGGGTGAAATAATCGAAGAGCCTGGGAGAGATGCTCTATATCATGCATTCAGACGTAACCATCCTTGTCGTTTTAGGAGAGGTAGCCAATATGATGGTTATATGGAGTATTTTAACATTCCAAAACAAAAGCCTCAGACGATTAGTAAGGAGAAATACACTAAACTTGAAAAAGAACTCAACTCCTTTAAGGCCTCAGTGTTAAGTGAGATTGCCACTCTAAAATAATATCAATCATAACACATGTCAGGTATGAAATCATTCTACAACCAGGGCATGCCATATTGGTCAGGCATGCAACCATCCATGCCAGGCATGCAACCATCCATACTAGGAATTCCACCATCCATGCTAGGCATGCCACCATCCATGCCAGGCATGCAACCATCCATACTAGGAATGCCACCATCCATGCGAGGCATGCAACCATCCATACTAGGAATGCCACCATCCATGCTAGGCATGCCACCATCCATGTCAGGCATGCAACCATCCATGTCAGGCATGCCACCATCCATGCCAGGCATGCCACCATCCATGACAGACATGCAACCATCCATGCTAGCCATGCCACCCATGCAATCTTATTGCGCTCAAACTACATCCACTATAGGATATAGTCATCCTATTGGTCCTCCTTATATACTAGGAATGCATATGCAATCAAGTAGTGGTTCATTTTCTCCAATGCAATCTATGCATTCTTACCATCAATCAAACCACGATGAACGTTTTGGTGAGAATGTACATCCAATAGCTACCCCACATGGGAGTCCTTCTCTATTTAATGAATCATATGTGGTAAGATTTTAATTTCTGGTGTATATAATCTATTATTTTATTTCTTATTATATGTTTTATTTTTTATATATAACACTTCAATTTTTTTATAGAATATGAAATGTTTGTTGAAACATCATTCACAATCCGGACTTTCGTGCTATTGAACTCCAAGACAACAATCGAAAGGATGATCGATAATTCATAATCAATATTTGCCTAATCATTGTCAAATAGTAATTGATCAATCATTGCTTCATGATTGTCCATTACCTGTGCCTTCTAATGCTACCACAGTCTAAGAGGCGATTGGATAGTATGTGGCTTGGCCGTTGATTCAAGTTGTTCTAAATTTTGACATGGTACTATTTTTTAACTTAAAAGATAACACTTGTTTACTACTATTATTTTATTATATATTTTATTGTTACTAACATACATAATGTGTTTTTTTAGTCTATTATACCAGAACTCTTATATGCAGCACATTTAATAGATACAAAGCAAGTATCTTGTGCTAAATCTATGTCTAGTGGCCAATCATCGCCCACGAAGTCATTCAAGAAGAAGCCTTGGAAAAGTATAGTTATAATTATGCTTTAAACTTAAGCAAAAATCTTGGCACTTTGATGACTATTGTTGGGAGGGCATCTAGCATAAATTATGGATAGACTGTGCCACTTCCTATAGAAATTTCTGGTGTAGACCTTAGCCAAACTTATATATCAATTGAGTGCATATTGCAACTATTTGAATATCAAATAATCAATTTAAGTATAATTCAAGTGTGGACAAGGTGATTCCTCAATCTATTTATTTTTCTTTCATTTATGTAGAACATATATAACTATATTTATATTATCTAATTATATATATATATATATATATATATATATATATATATATATATATATATATATATATATATATATCTTTTATTTAGGGCATGCTATTATCGACTTCAACATAATCACTCATCACATTTAGCAATGTTCTATGATTCTTCATATATCAATCAATATCAAGAGAAGGATGTTAGCATCAGAGCTAAACAATTATGTGATAGGGCATTAACGCTTAACAGAAATAAAAAGTTGATAATCCCTTGGCCATTACGGTTTGAACAAGGCCAAGATCATTGGATGTTGGTAATCATTAATCTGTTCAATAATCATGCTTGGTACTGTGACTCGCCCATAGAATCGAGTAAAGATACAAAAGCAAATTGTTGAAATGTAAGAGTTATAGCTAGATATTAGTTTCTTCTATTATTTTTTGTAATATTTAATAAAAGCTAACCATTTTAAACCTTGATAGTGGCATGGAAGTCAGGAATGTTTAGGGCACGCTTAAAAAATCTCATAAGCTTATATGGATAAAAGTTATGGTATGTACAAGCATTAATTTTATTAATTTTACAATTGAATAATAAAGATGTTCGAATATGGAAAATCATGTACACTTGTTTTTTGTAGGTTCTATAATAAAATAATGGAGTCATGTGTGGTTATTATGTCATGAAGTTTATGAGTGAAATCATCACAAATATCAAAATTCCAATTGATGATGTGGTAATATCTTTTACCCATATACAAAAAAGTTTTTAACATATTTGAGTTATTTTTTGTAAATACATGAAATTACATTCTTATTTTGATTTTAAATACATGTAGTTCTTTGGTTGGAACAAGATGAGCTACGGCCAGTAAATTTTTGATGATTTACGAGGGGAATGAGAAGAACACATGGTTCAAATTATATCATCACAAGAAGAATCAGGAGAAGATTCTAATGATCTTGAATAGCATATGACAACATAATGGTAAATTTTTTAATGATTTAATTTTTATATTCCTGTGTCTGAAGTCCCTTGTTTGATGAATGGTTATGTGCTCATGTATTTAAGGAAATGCATTGTTTTATGGAACTATTTTTGGCCCAAACTTCATCTCATCTCTCTTGCTTACTTTTCTTATGGCAATATCATGGTAGCACTTTATTAATCATTTGTCTATGAATATGAAGTTATCTGGAATCTCTTCTGATATTTTTAATGTTATAATGAGCTCTAATGTGGTGCTCCATGAACGTATTACAAAATTGTTCCATACGTTTAAGGGCACCAAAACTCATACAAGCCAAGTAACAAATAGGAGTTACACTTAATTTCATATTTAGAGCTCATTATAACATTAAAAATACTAGCAGAGATTCCAGATAACTTCATATTTATAAACAAATGATTAATAAAGTGTTAATATGAGTTCGAATGGTTATATAACTCGGATGTCGTTGTGGTAATCTATTTTTTATGGTAATATTTATAATGATTTAATTTCTCTATTCGTATATCTCTGAAGTTTAGATCATTGCTTAATGGATGCGATGCATGCTCACGCAGCAGAGTGAAAGAATTGTTATATGGATCACTATTTTTCATTCAGCTTTCCTTATCACAAATAATGGTGATTCTAAGCCAAACAAGCTTGCTCGTACAATCCAATTATATTTTGACGACATTATTTTATTTATAATTTAAGTTAACTATATGTATTGCATATATATTATTTGTTTTTGTAATAAATTTAATTATCAAGTAATTAATTATATTTAAATTTTTAATTATTTGTATTATTATTTATATTTTAGTTTTTTATGCTATATATATTGAATATTGAATACAGGGTAGAGTAAAAAATGAAAATAAAAAAAATCATAAAATGTAAAGTTGGTTCACACAGTAAACCTACTTTACTTAAAGTTAGTTTTTTAACCGACTTTAAAGCCAATTTTTGTATAATCGAAAGTCAAATGTTCTTGAAAAAATAAATCAATTTCTAGAATTATGCATAAACATTTCAAGAAACAAAAATTGCTCGGTGATAATTACAAGATGTGAAAAGTTACTAGAAGAAGAAGAAAAAGAAGGATAATCACCAAATTACAAATATATTACACCCTACTCGATCTATTAGCCACGTACTACAATAACTCATAATAATAGAATCTCATCAAATCCAAAAAAAGAGTAAAGTAATCGAATAAGTAACTTAATGTTAACGGGGGAGTAATCTGCAGAACTAGCTTAAGAATATTTCTTGACGAGATCAACCATAAAGCTTAGCAATTTTTCCATCTTTGGTTAAAAAAAAATTCAATAAGTTTAGTAAAATAAGCAGAGCAATTTTATTGGATGATATCAGCCATAAAAAAGAGCAATTAACCATGCTAATAAAGTATCATTCACAACCACAAATTAAATTCTTTAAATGAGTAGCCATATTTCTATTTACGTGCAGAGATAATAAGATACAAAATCTTAAAACGAACTTCAGCTCAAAACAAAAATTAATATATCATTGTTAAAAATTATATAAAAAATCCTAAAAAAATTTAAAAATTATATTTTCACCCCTTTTCACTAAAAGATTTATATTTTAATTTTTTTGACCATAAAATATTATTTATTAAATAAAATAAATAAATATTAAATAAAAAGTGCGTTAATGACTCTACTTTCATAGAGTCATCAAAAGAAATATCAGAAATGAAATTTATTAAAAAAAATAATAAACATAAATCATAATTAACAACATGGAGCACCACACACTACTTCACCTTCGACTAGATAAGTTCAATAGTTGTGTTCCAAGGACACCATTGATGGAACTCTTAGAAACTCATCGAGTGGCAGAGAGATGAAAGAAATAGAAAGAGCGTGAAAGGAAGTCCAGTGTAGAGTCACATCTTAAAAAGTGCAACAAAAGACCTTTAAATGATGCAAACAATGATGAGCAAATATTTTAAAGAATTGAAGATAGATAATAAAAGAGAGTTTGTGAGAATTGAGAGGAAGAAGAAATAGATCAAATGAATATATGGAATTGGAATGCAAAAGAAAAATGATTAATATATCAAAAGGTCACAAACGTAAAACACCATATCAAAAATGGTGATGTAAAGAAATTTACGTCAAAAATGCTAAAACTAATAATAAGGCTTTATAATGATTTGACCCCATAAGTAGGACGACCACCCGATAGCATGTTTCTGCCAGAAGCAAAACCCCGTATTTCTTTAAGAAATCTCCTAATTATTCCAGAGCAACTAGAAAGATATTCTTTAACTAGAAATAATTCAATTTAGATGTAAGATACCTATCCAAAAGTTTTTGCAACTTAATCATGTATGATGGAATTATCAAAGATTTGACCATTTCAAACTCTATCTGTAACTCACTCTAGGCTTGAGAAATAAAGAAAAGATGTGTACGAACGAGATATCTAGCAAGAAGAAGAAGGAAAATGATTGAATAGAGAAATTCCCGAACATTTGGTGATCTCAGATGTGTCGATATCCATGGTGACTCGTTATTTCAATGAATCATTTCTTTGGACAGAAGAAGATTATGTAAACACTTATTCAAAATCTCACTTATCAAATTCCATAATTTTTTCTGAAGAATTCGCCATGATATATCAAATCCATACAATATCATGAAAAATGGATACCCATTTTTGGCTACTACTTAGTATAGACAATAGGTCTAAAAAAGTATCTAAAAATACCCAATTAAGATATTTGTATCATATCAAAGTAGGGAACCATGACATATATGTTTGAAAGATATTCCATTTTGAAAGAGTTGAAAAAGCACTATCTCATAAAAAGGTTCTATACATCTGCCTTTTCAAAAGGGAATTCTTTAGACAAAGATCCCATTTTTTCATCTTTTTGGATGCTAAATATTATTCATAACATAGAGTGTAAATCAAACCCATGTTTGAATTGAAATTGAGAACTTATGCAAGTTCTTCCCTTCTAAATTAGACAGATTCATATTTGAAAGAGGTTGACAATAAGTTCTTTCACAATTGACTATTTGTCCCTTTGTTAGAAGTGTTCCAAAAATGTATGCGATCGAGTAAATAGCTCTACGAACGAATGGATCAGATCAAATTGGGAAATGCAAAGATTTGTACAAGTTATACCTTTCGTCACCATTTTGTGGGAAATTGTTAGGTATGAATATGTTGAACATCTGTAACTCGATTGGTGAAATAGTATCTCTCCCCCAAAAACATTTTTTTACCACCGTGCAAAGAAAATATTTTGTTGTGAATGAACAAGATATTGAGGAATTTTTCATACGTAAAATCATAATTCTTGATACGGGCCTTTTTCACATAAAAAAAGAATCCTTTGTTATAATAGAAGTAGAAGTGATGTGGATTATTCAAGAATCGAAGTCGATTTGTTTTATAAAAAGAAGATATCAATAAACTTTTATGAAATGGTTTCACGGGATTCAGACAATTGTCTTGATCGTGGGATATCATTGAGAAATAGGAATCTGTGTTATCAAAAGATTTCCTACAATTAGTTCTAGTATGGAATGAGTCAATCATCCACTTTGGTATCTTATTGAACAAAAATGGTGATATTGTTCCCTAATTGATCAAGAATTTTGATTTTTAGGAAGTATCATGATCATCTAATAAGAGGAGTTTCAATTTTTTCAAATGAACGATTTAAAGACCTATTGATTCTAACAACTAATTGTAGAGTTGATCATTCAGACCTTTCAATTCATAGATGTAGATCTCAGACCTATGAATGAGGATATTCCCAAAACTCACAAAGAAAAAAGGAAATGAGTTAGACAAAAAATGGATTTTTGTTCAAGAATGAAATATTATTGGAACTTTCTATATCCAGTTCATCCTTCGAAACCATATCACATCCTAGATCTAATGAAATAAGATGAATTGAGACGGTATTTTGTAAATTCATAATTATCTTGAATATATTCACTATTTATTTATTTTTTGATTGCTTGGAAAGGATAAAAGAAACATCTTATTCTTTCTTCAAAAATTTCTAATCTCTAATGGACCTCTCAGTAGGATTCGAACCCAGATGAAGTTCTAACCATCTGTAAGAGAAAAAAAGAACAAATGGATCTTGTAGGATACCTAAGAAATTCTTCGATTTCTTCCAGAAGTAGATGATTATTCGTATGCTTTTCATGTTCCTTGAATAGTCGGGACATTGAGGAATATCCATAAAGGTATTTAGGAAATCGGTTTGATTCTATCTTTGTTCGTTTTGTTTGAAGAAAGGAAGGATCTCAAATAATCAATCTTTCTTTTAGTTGTCAAATCTCTCTTTGATTGATCAATGTGTGATATTTTGAATCCTCATTCCTAATGGAATCAAAAGATCTCTGAATCAATCAGAAGATCCTTTCAATTGGCTAGAATCCATTACTTGAACAAAACTAGATCTTCTGGAATCATATTAATTATTTAATGATACATTCCATACCTTGCTAAAAAATCAATCCTTGTTTACCAACCACACATTTTCTAACCAAATCTAATTCTCTCTCGATATATTCCTCAAAAAATCCAATTCGTGCTGATTCTTCCCCGCAGAATTACCACATATGAAATTGAGCACAATCTTGCAAAGAAATAGTCCACTTATTTCTCAAGAAGAGATAAAACTTGTTGTTTAAAGAAACCCTCCACTTCAATTAGTATTTTTCACGAAAAGAAAATATGAGATAACAAATCTAATCTTTCACTAAGATTTCGAATAACTGTCCCAAATTCAAGTCGATTATGTTTCGCCTCTTCCTCGGAGAAAGATTATCAAACAATTTCCAATTGGGGTCCTTGTGGCTCGGATCATCCATATAATATACAAAAACAAAACTCCAAATATTTGATATTTGATATCTTTATCTTTAAATAAATCGATATTTACGTCTTATATCAAAAATGATAAATAGAATGTTCAATATCTCGCAGGCCGAGACTCTCATAGAGAGTAGCTCCTTCTTGTTCAGGGTCATCTATATATATATATATATATATATATATATAATTTTTGATTTAAAGTTTTGGATTTAACGATTAATAAAATAATAATTTAGGATTTAATTATCACAAAGAGATATTATTAAGAATTCATTATTTGTCTTTTTATTTAAAATATGGATTTTAATATAGATTTTTTATTTTTGTTTATTTTACTTTTAGTTGGAAATAATAATTAATTACTATTTTTATCAATTTATTCTAAACTATAAATAACAATTTATCTTATATTTTTATCTATTTTCTTCTTGTTGTAATTAACTCATACTTATTTTTGTTTATTTTACTTTTAGTTGGAAATAATAATTGATTATTATTTTTATCAATTTATTTTAAACTATAAATAACAATTTATCTTATATTTTTATCTATTTTCTTCTTGTTGTAATTAACTCATACTTATTTTTGTTTATTTTATTTTTAGATGTAAGTAAACTATCGAACATAAAGTGCATAACGCATTCAGCTAGTTCCTAAATCACTATATTCTGCAACTCGGTCTAAACATGGCCGAGTCACCGACTCGTATACAGCCGATTCTCGACCTTTTCGCATCGGTCGGTTGCGATCATGCTCCAATTTCCGATATATCGGTCTCTGACAAGCTCGTCGGAGGTCTCATCTGGTGCATCGCCGCCATTCAATCCGCAAACACGCAATCCAGCGTCGTTTCTAGCAAAACCTTTGTGGAAGAGGACAAAATGCAAGTTACTTTCCTTCTCTTTCCAGGTCTCAGTCTCCTTTGTATATAAACTAGTTCTTACTTCGTAGTTTCCAACGACTGTATTTATTTATCCAGCGAAGTATGTAATCATATTGAAGAAGCTTTGAGGTTGATGAAGTGCCCGCACTCTCTTCAAGCTGTTCAAATTCAAAATCTTGACGTTGATTGTGTATTTCCTGTTGCGGAATGGCTTGTTGATCGTGTTCGAACATTTCGAGAAGAGGTCAAAGATTGTTTTCTTATACTTGTCATCTCTATTTCCACTGATAAAAGCTTGAATTTGGGTCTAATATGTACGCATTAATGACAGGATGAAAGGAACGCTTATGTTGTGAGCGAGTTGCAGCATTTACGAGACAGAATTGTGAAGGAGGGTGCTGAAACTAAGGGTCAAAAGTTGTTATCAGTTCTGCAATCGTTGAAGGT
This sequence comes from Hippophae rhamnoides, assembly GCA_033030585.1. Classification (NCBI taxonomy): domain Eukaryota; kingdom Viridiplantae; phylum Streptophyta; class Magnoliopsida; order Rosales; family Elaeagnaceae; genus Hippophae; species Hippophae rhamnoides. The sequence goes on along the minus strand of CM065431.1, from coordinate 26,064,566 downwards.
CCAATTTTCACTTTTTCTTCATAAATTAATGCAAGGAATATCCCAAGGATTAACAGATTAGGTGTAGCTTAAGTCCTTATAAACCTATTAATCACCTCATAGCTAGGCAATAAGGGACTTTGTTTGCACATTTCCATCAATCTGTCCCTCTAACGAACTACTACATGGTTCAACTTTCCATTAATCGAACATGTGCGTTATCTTCATGCTTTACATTCTGTCCAACTCCCTCTCAGTCGAAGAAATCCTTATTTTCGCATTTTATACTGTGTTCGCTTTATATTGTAGTTCAACTATTTTTAAGCCCACAATGAGCCTTGGTTTCATGCATGATAGAGTCCACATTAAGACTCATGTTGATGCATATAGAGCCCATAACGAGGCCCAAGTTCATGCAAATGGAGCTCATGCAATTGGGAGTGTCACATAGACGTCCTTGATTATTAAGTTTTGGGTTGACTCTGATGCTACTATTCTTCTTATTTGCACACTTATCTGCAAAATTACTAATACCACAACATGTTTAACATTGAGTACTAGTAGTTTAGTTTTCTTACCTTCAGAACTCATAGGTTTTATTCTTTTTGATATGGAACAGTAAAGAAATAGAATTGAGAAAGAAGATGAAAGAGAAGAAATTAGGGTTAAGGATTATATAATTTGGATAATAGAGAGAAAAGAAAGGAATAATTAGGAAGAGAAATAAATAGAGAGAAATGATATTTTAATTCATTTTTGGTCTGAAAATAAACGTATTTATAGAGCTTTTTTGATAACAAATTAAATCTTAATCACTAATTCAAAGTAGAGTTTTGAAATAAAATACATAATTAATAAACATATAAAATCTTAACAAAAATCTAATATAAACTTTTAAAATTCTACCTTATTCCTATCGATATCTAAATAATTATAATTATCTTAATATATTTATTATTGATTTCCAGCATTTCATTCCCTCTAAAAAAATTGACTTCTGACGAGTGGTAGAGCCATAAAACATCATACAGAAATTCATAAATTGCAACACGCATCTTGGGAGGAGCATGAGGAGTGAAGAACGAGAACCTTTGAACATTATGACCTACAAAATTCTTGGCAACAAAAAAGTAGGCACTTGAATGCTTTAATAGGAAACAAACCATCCCATTTGAAATATGTATGCATAATTACATTAATAGAAAGTTTTAGTAAATATGCATTAGACAATAAATGGGTTGGCAAAGGCTTAACAATATGAGCATGAGGTTTAGGGAAGGATGCGGAGGAGCCTCTAATATGATTCTTTAGAGTGATAACATGTGGCTTATGTGGTAGTTTTGGTTAAATTAAGACACGATTGTGTGGAAGAAACGAGTGGGCGGAAGGTGTCTTTTTTGATGGTCTGATTTGGGGGATGGCTACGAATACTTAGGCTAAGAATTACTTTCGTCGACAGATTTGTCAATTGTTTTCGGTGGTGATACCCTTAAAATACACTTTGAAGTAGAAATCAAAGGTATCTCACTTGTAAGATTGGGTTCTAACTTTGGTGGGTTAGCTTTCTTCAATAAGTGTTTAGGATTCTTATCCAACTTTCTCACGCACTCCTTATAATAGTTACACAATTTTTCCCATTTTTGCAAAACAATTGTTTGAGTCTTATGGGTATGATCATTAGAAAGATGAGAAGATGATACATATGTGAGTTGAATTGGTTTGGGCTTGGGAGGACAATACCAGTATACCACAAATTGACATTTTTACCTCAATGTAAAAAAATATAAGAGCGAGATTTAACGACGAACTTCAAATTAATAAAAGAACGATGTCACACTCAACCTTATGAAAGCAATTACCCTAATATATATGGACAGAACATCTTGTGCTCACACGGGTATATTATTGGATGTTACGGACAAAAACCTTAAAGTGACACTAATGAGATTGAATATTAATGTCAAGATCCCGCACAAATGACTCTGAGATTATATTAATGGGAAATTGCTCACTAAGAACAAGTTCACATTGCATATCATAATAGTTTACAATTGTATGAATAATTAAAGGAGAAGGCATTACAATCATAAGGCAACCATGATAATAAAGATCGTAAGGGTATGGTTGAAGGTGGTGGTTAGGAGCATACTTGTGCATCAACTTTTCATTCATTTTTGGCCAAAGTATAGAGGGTGGTTTTTGACGATATTAACCTATAGAGTAACAAATCTTCTAAGACATGTTCATAAGTGGTTATTTGAAAATATTCGAGAGCACTATGCTTCAATGTGGTCTTAGCAAATTTAGCACAAACTTCATCAGACCACTCTTTCCATTTAAATAATTTTTATAGTTCTTGTACCCACTCTAAAAATTTAACAAAATTTGTTATTTTGTCAAATTGGGGAGGATCATAATAAATATATTCTAGAAAGTGATTTTTCTTTCTACATCGAGGCTAGTAGGACTCTTAAGAATATTTAAATTGGATATCATGAATTGAATAAGGTTGTGTCAGTTGTTGGTATTGGTAAACATATTGGGGTTACATTTTATCTAGAAGTCATTGGTTAAAGCTAAAATAATTTGTTTTTTTAAAAAAAATGAGAATGCGAATTTATTAAACTTTTCAACAAAATATAGCTAAGTAAACAAAAATGCAAAATGTGGCAGCTTCCAAAAGTGAGAAATTGAGTTGAATCGGTCAAAACTGGTCTAAAGTTACTAAAAATGAAAATATGATATTGGAATAGATTGATTGGATTCGGTAGATACCAAATTAGTAGAAATTTAAACCAATTTGACTAGATTGAAGGCTAGACTTGGTACTTCGAATGGTGACTGGATTTCATTTGCCGTTGGTGGCGCAAGTGGCGAATTTGTGGGGTGACGACTAGTGGTGGTTAAATCACTCTGGCTTGAGACCATCAATATGGGTACCGAAAGGTAGGGGGTTGGACTACGATGGGTTCTAGTTTCAATGGTAAGGGTGGTTGTTGAAGTGGGCGATGGCAGTGGGTGGTGGTTCTTGGTGGGAGGGCTGGTTGCCTATGTGGCTATGATAGTTCGCCAGATGGGGGTATGTGTATAGTAGTCGGCGATTTTTACTTCTGGTGGTATGGTTTTGACGGGACTTCAGACTGATGTAATTGGTGGGATAGGCCGATAAGCAAGGTGGCTGACTGGTAAAGTATTGGTGGGGCTAACGGTGGAAAGTGGCGGTAGTGTGTTGGTGGATTGGGGGCTTTAGAGGTTCATGATATGACTTTTTTGTTTTCTTTTTTTTCTTCCATTTTTTTGGGAATTTGGATCAAAGATTTTCAATTTTTTTAATGAATGAGAAATGGGATGGCAAAAGTTTTGGAATATAAAAGATGACATGATAATTTACTTTCTAAAATTGAACTTGTTCTGATACCAAATCATTGTAGAACAAGAAAGAAATGGAGTTGGGAAAGGAAAGAAGAAGAAAAGAAATTATGGTTAAGAATTGAAGAATTAGGAAATTAGGGAGAAAAGATAGGAATAATTAGGAAATGAGATAAACAAAGATAATGATATTTTAATTCATATTATGGTACAATCATAGGACCTATTTGTAAGACTTTTCCAATAACAAATTAAATCTTAATCCTAATCAATAATTGAAATAGAATTTCAAAATAAGATACATATTAATAATCAATAAATATATAAAATTTTAACAAATATATATTCTAAATTCTTAAAATTCTAACTTATTTCTAACAATATTTAAATAATAATAATTATCCTAATTTATTATTGATTTCACATAACTTTTCCTTTAAGGCATGTTTGGTTTGCATAATGAAAATGGTAATGGTGAATTGAATGTAAAATATACAGTATTATAGTGTTTGGTTTCACCATTGGAATAAAAAAATGAATCAGTATTACAATGTTTAGTTTACAACTAGCATGGAAAAGAAACACTATATATTACCTTAACACTCTTATATTCAGTGAAGTTTAAATAATATTATTTAATTATTTTCTTTGTTAGATAGAATATATCATTAAAAATTATTTTGTTTTTTAAATAATTATTACTTAAAAATATTACTCTTAAAAAATTTAAAAGCAAGAAAAAATATATTTGATAATTTTTTGCTTTCATATTATTTGAATTGTATTTGAGAGAAAAATTGAAAGAATGCATTTTTTGTATAATTGGAAGTGAAAGGAATAATTTTTCCTAAAAGAGGATAGTGGAATGATAATTCAATATCTTTTAGTAATTGTCACCATTCCATTCATGTCCATAACACAATAAACGTAAAAATACGTAGAAACAATTCTATTTCTAATTTCATTTATTTTAACCAAATATGACCTGACGGTTCCTCGTGCGACTTGATTGTCCAACATTTTGTTGAGAAACTTCTTGAATCTTTTGGTAAGCAACAATGGTTCATCCTCATCCATATCATTGTCACTATCTCAAACATTAGCGATATCACATAACCTAGCATACAATTTGTTGAAGTCGATTTTTGCTCTTCGTGTTCTTTGGATACATACCTATAAAATCACCAGAAAATCATGTAAGAAGGTATAACACCTATTACGACGCTTAAGTCAGTTTTTTAATAGAAAAAGCTTAAATTAGAGAGAATTTGAGAGAGCTTGTAGTATGAGCTTATGCATATCTTTTTAGGTTATGATGATCTATTTAAATATTTTGGTGGATGATATAACCATAAATAGTTAATATCGATTAACTAACAATTAAATATTAAATTAATTAATATATAATTTTTTTATGATATTAATGACCACCTATAATTGAATATTGTCATTAATATAGACTTTTAGATTTAAATAATAATAAAGTATATTTGATCGTGTGTTGAATGTACCCATTTGACTTTCAAGCGTCGCCATGGGCTAATCAAATGGTGCCACATGTATTTGGTGATTTTCCTACCAACAAAATTCATTAAATGTTTCACTCTCTTCCATTTTTATAGATTCTCACTAATTGGTAAGCAGTATCAGTTTTGTTTTCTTCACTTGGAAATACCTTCGTGTGCTAGTGCAATAGCATCCCAAGCACTTTTAACAGTCTCAAGGGAGTAGAAATATCCTTCCCTCAAGGGAATTTTTGGATGATTCATGGATAAATAATCAGTATGGTAATCGGGGAGAGGAGGCATCATCTTCGTCCCCAATACCTCCTGAAAAAATGCAAGGTTCCAGTAATGGTGCTAGCTTTGACAAGAGGGTGTTGATAGAATTGATGCTCGATTCCTCATCATCATATGTGAATAAAATCATAACCAATGAGATGAGCGATTCAAGTTGAAGATGTTGTAGAATTCATCCATTGACATTGCAACAATAATCGAGTTTAGACTCCTTTGATTTGACCCACGAAGATTGATGAGCGAAAATCGGCATCGCCGATCCTGCCAATACTTTGGTTTTATATTTATAAAACTCTCGCAAGTGCACGAATCATTTCGTAGAAAATGATAAGTATACTCCCAAGGTCGATCTAAGGAAGGAATGTACGTGGTTTTTAATTTATTATTCAAATTTTTAAAAACGAAATTAAATCCTAAACATCCTGTCACGATATTTTGGTTTTTTTGTGTTTTAATCTACTTACATAAAAATAAACATAGATTCAATAAACATTCATGCAAATTTTATCTTTTATAAATAGTGGAGTATTTATGGATATAATAACTAAGTTAATTATGCTTGCTCATATTATCTAGGTTATTAAAGATATGAATTGATATTTATTGATTCTCCCTTTTTGTATGAATACCACGCTTTGGTGGGTTAGATATTCTTTGTTAACTAAACAAATCAATTAACACCTATGGGTGGGGTTAGCCAGTTTAAATTTTATTCAAGGTGTCCAAATTAAACCTAAGAATTTAGTTATCCGAGTACTAACTTTTAAGTTTTAAAACTACTACTGAAAACGTGTTGTCAATACATTTTTAGATAATAATTCTTATAAAAACTTTTGAAATAGAGCTTTCTAACTACCTAGAGGCGATTATCAACAAATAAAAGAGCATTACTCTAAATCAATAGGATAACTAAACCTTAAAATCTAATTTTGATTTAAGTTTGTAATGAAAAATAATATATTTCTCTAACATTCTTAATATAAAATCTTGAATAAAAATAAAATCAATTCATTTTAGAGATTTTTACCTATTTAATATTTATGGCATAACAACGTTATTATTATATCATTTTTACAAGCAATACAGTTAAATTTAATCACAGACAAATTAAATATAACATGTAAGAATAAAGCATAAAAAATAAGCTGAAAGAAAATAAAATCCTTACAAGATCTTGATGCCATTCCCGTTGCTAGAAAACCTCCAAACGGAATTTGCACTCCCATTTATTGAATCAAAAAGCTAATAAATTATAAAAACATAACTAGTTCTTCTCAAAAAGGGAAGAACTCTAAAACTAAGAGAAACTAGCTAAAACATAAGAAAAACTAAAAACTAAGAAATATAGAGAAAGAAAGAAGAGAGAAGTGTGTTTTGAGGTGTGGTATGAAGTGAAGAGAAGGGGGGTATTTATAGGTGAGGATGGAGAGAAAAAGTGGGTGAAAAAATGGTGAAAATGCGTAGTGCAATTATGGAGGTCATTGATGATGTCAGCATGACGTCATGAGGGCGGCTGCACGTGAAAAATGGGGCGAAATGGCGTCGCGCGTGAACGATGATAAGGCGCGCAGCTGGATCTGAGGAAGGCGCACGTCTGCGCGGGGCGTGAAATCTTCTTGTATTGGCGCACGCGAATTTCGCTCCGGCGCGATTTTCTCCTTTTTGACATTTTTGACATTTTAGACCCATATTTTCCAATTTTTCCATATTTGTTGACCTTTCTCCATTTATTTATTAATATATTTGTGATGTATTGCTTAGGTATTCCTTTTGAGTCTTTAAGTGACGTTTTTAAGCGAAAATACCTGAAAAACAATAAAAATACCCGTGATTCCGAAAAAGACAAATTTATATAAATATATGATAAAACATATAAATATATATATTTTTAATCAATTAATGTGCATAAAATCATGGTAATTTTAGTGCTTTTTGAGCAATCATCAAAGATCGCTCTCTTCAGAGCTCTTTTTTCCTTCCTTGATGATTGTTAAACCATTTTTGTTACCAAAGGTGGTTCCTAACCACCAAAAATGACATCCAAACTTTCTTATCCTGTGTAAGAAAGATGATCGTCACATATGAAGTGTGTGCAATGAATACGCAAATATACGTATCATAAAAAGTAATATAATGATAAGAAGAGATTGTTCCCATAAATATTATTTTATTAGAAACTAATTTTTAAAACTAAAAATAATAAAAATCAATTTTTTTGGTGTTCTTATATTTTAATGAAGCCAAATTAAAATAATTAAAAGTAAATAGTAATAATTAATTAAATCAGATTTTAGTAACTAAAAATATATATGAGAAAATATCTAAAGAATACTTAATCTTTCAATTTTCTAAATATGCGAATCGCTAAAATCCTCCGATATAATTATCAATTAATTAAATGATCAATTGAGTCTAACCTAACATGTATTCATCTCTTAAGTAAACTACATATCATATACTAATTAATTTAATCATACTCTCATGCCAATTAAATTTCATACTACTCATTAAGTTCATCAATTATTGATCACATATATAAGAATCATACATCTCTGCATAGAAACTATGCATGTTACTTAATCAAGACAAATAATTAAATAATTCTCTCAAATCTATTTAATTGCCTCTATAGATAAATTGTTGGTCAAATAATTAATAGCATACAAATTAGATTAAATAATATAATTAAATTAAAATTATAATTAGGGTAAAATATTAAATCATCACATGGTGAAAATTGGGTTCATAAGATCTTTAGATTAATAAATTAACTACACATCATATTTTTCATAAAGAAAGACAAAAATTGATAAAGAAAAGAGTAGAAGAAGAAATACAATTAATCTTTTGAATTGTAGAATTAATCTCTTATTGAATCTCCACGAAAATTGTGTCATTTCTTGAATTTTTCTATTTTTTTAGCTCCAAAAACTGACTAAAATTATGCTAATGGAGGCTACTTAGGGTTTATGCGGTGATTAGGGGCTTAAATATTACTCAGGTGCGATCTAGATTGTCAGACAAGTTTCAGATCAAGGGCTACGATCAAAACAAGCAAAACTGATAACTCCAGCCAATCACAACACGACATAGGGCACAAGGAATTCATTGGGCGAAGCAGAGAGCGACGTGTGGTAGGGGAGGACGGTTAGAGTCAACACTCACTGAGTTTGTGACACATGGCGCGACGTGATTCGTGGAGACGGATGGCGTGACGCACGGGTGGAATGCTCGGAACAATGACATAGCGACACGTGGCATGGTGCGTTGATTGATTACTGAACTCGGATTGAACGTCGTGTTGACACGTGGCACGTTTTTGTCCTCCTCACATGCGACGTAACGTGATTGGCTCTTCGTACTTGCGTGGCGTCGGCGTGGCTTGCCCAATCAGCTCTTATGCTTACATGACATGCCACGTGGCCTCTCCTGATTGTTCCTGTGATAAAAGTTCTAGAAAAATCCAAAAATTATATAGTCACCCCTTTTTAGTAAAAAAATTATATTTTAATATTTTTGGTCATAAAAATATTATTTATTGAATAAAACAAGTAAATATTAAATAAAAAAGTGCACTAATGACTACTTTCATAGAGTCATCAAAAGGTTTGCATGTAAGCCTTTCAATAGGGATAGTTATACTCGTCAGAGAGTGGGGTTGTGCAAATAACCCACCCTCTTTCTTGTGATCCATACGAATAGTCCCTAAGAATCAATAAGAAGTATATTTAGTGTTTGCTTTGATATCAATTGAAAAATAAAATTACAAACTTGAAGAAACTAGAATGGATAGATAGGTTATTTCAGATATTACCAATTTAAAAATTAATAATACGAAACAATTAGGCATGCAATTGTGGATATAAACGAATATAGAAAATAGTAGATTGAACATGATATTTAGATGGAAACAACTTAAGCCACCATGGCCTAAAGAGAAAAACCACTAATCCATCAGGCTACCTAACCTTTCTACTATTCAATTTAATGTTTAATTATTGGGAGATCTTAGACTACTTTTATAATGATAAAGCCCCTAGGGTAATATACTTATGAGGCGTTGATATATTCCACGGTCTCCACAAGGTAGATATTGGATTAAAACCTAACATTTTGATAAGTTCGAGTCACATGAACTATAAAAGTCGTTCATGAAGCACCTGAAACTGTTAGCACAATAACACAGTGCAGAGCATGTCCTAATAAGATTTAACAGTATATAATCCTAACTTAAGCTTCATAAACAATTTCCACAGAACATGAAGCAATTAGGAAACTAGAGCGACATAGTGAATGCAATTGTCTCAATCATGGCACCTACAATCTAAGTATGAGAATCATATGAACATGACCACACAACAAGCCATATGAATAGAGAATATGCAAGCTTAAATAGAGTAGATGCAACAAAGAAGATATGAAGTCACTTTCCTTCGTAGAGAGATGAGCATAAGAACCTTGAAAGTATGAAAAGTGTGGTAATATGAACGTATGCTCTATATGTTTAATTTATAGAAGATGTAAAAATTAAACCTAAACCTTTAAGCATGGATCAAAATACTCATAAAATTAGTTAAAATGTTTTTAAAAGAGGTGTAATAGTCATTAGTTGAAAGCCCATGCCAAAAGGAGTTAAAAAGCAATGGGTATTGTTAAAACCGAAAGTTCTCTCTTGATTGAGTACCTACTGGCCCGATCAAGTAATACAATTAAAAAGCAATCTAGAGATATGAGATGGAACTTGTGCGATTGTTGATCAATTGACACGTTCGCTTGATCAAGCAATCTTTCGCTTGAGCGAACATGCTATATGGAGAATCAATCTAAGAGATTTAGTTTGATCTATTCCAATTATTGCTTTATCAAGGCACTCATTCGGTCAAGACCCTACAATTTCCATTTTAAAATTATTTCCCTAAGTTTTGAAACAAGCATACTCACATGTGTGTGCGTGTACATGGGTACAATTTAAAGCTTAATGTACCTAAATGCAGTCTTTCCTCTAGAGCACTTCTTTGCTTTGATTTCTTGATTAATCTTGGAATTAATCCTGAGTCTATAACTTATATAATAAATTTTTGTTCATAAAAATCACCTACACTCCTGATCCTTACAAGTCAACATCTATATTTTTTTTTTCCAATTTTTACTTTATTTCTATTATACAACATTGTAAGCTGCACTTTTGGAAATTATGTCGTTTGGACTACAAGGACTTTTCTTGTAACTTAGAAGTGTGAATTCCCTTCAGCTTCAAGTTTTCTCCTCTTCTTTTTCTTTGGCTGGTGATCTTCTAATTTGGGAGCATATCATGAACTTGTCAAAAGTCATAATCTGTGGGTTAGGATCTATGGAGGGTGCATAATGGACATAATCCAAAATCATATATTATTACTTTAATCTAATGCTAGGTTGAATATATTTTGACTTGAGAAAGATAGTTTTTTCTTGGGTTTATTTGGTTTTGTTGCTTGAAGCATGATGTTCTTCCTTCTTATACTTGTTTTCTGTTGCATTTCCTCAATCGAACCCTATGCATTCCAAGGCTGAATGCTTGCTAATGTATGCTTTGTACAGGATCAGGAAAGGCAAGAATCCAAGTCCCGTTTCCATTATAATGCAAAACAATCTCAGTTACGAAGCAAGATTAATGAGTTGGAAGAAGAAATAGTGAGTGGCACTGATAGCAAGAGTATCGATGGATTAAATTGCAAGTTAAGAGAGTCATCCGAAGAATTTGATTTAGCCAAAAAGGTTATTCACACAATCCATCAAAGTTTATGAGTTGTAGCTTTCTATATTTTCTGTAAATCTCTAGTATAGGAATCACAGTAGGTAACCATGCTACACTGAAGAGCTGTTGATGCTTTGGTATGGATAATATCATTGCCATTTTCGCCTGCTATGTATCTTTGTAAGGTACTGTACTTTCTTCCCTCACTTGCATGGTGTTCTTTGGTAGGAACTTGCAACTATGCTAAGGGCTGTACTTGCAGTGAAGCGGCAGTTGGATGATGTGCCATCCCAATCAGAACTAATTCAGTATGTTGTATGGCTCTCTTATTTTCCACTTCACTCACCATTTTATTGTAAGCAAATGTTCATCCCTTGTAGTCGATGGTTATTTACGATTGTTTAGTATTGTATGCTTAACAATTAGAAAGCAAGTCATAACAGGGGTGAAATTTTCATTTATCATATCCGTTAAGAACGTTAGGAAAAGCTGCTAATAAGAGAGGTTTTATTTGGGTTTGGTACTTAGTGGTATCCCTTTTAACCAAAAGGTGCATGTATGGATCCATATTATAGTAATATTAGTAATCCCTCAATTTACTTTAAGGTATATAAATGGTCCAATTTTATGTTTTAAATTGGAGATTTCATCACACATGTGATATAAACTAAGAGTAATTGTGTCATTCAGAGGGTAATATCTTTATTTAATAAAAGGTGCTTATGTGGACCCATATATTCATAGCAGTCTCTACATATAATTTTAGGTATATCAATTGTCCAAAATTGAAAATTTTAACATGTGTTACATATATGTGCAAAAAATTAAGGACAAACTCGTCATTATATGTAGGGATTGGTATGAATATATGGATCCACATGCTTATCTTTTATAAGATAAATGTAATATCCTTTGAATAACACAATCACCCTTTATTTATATCACATGTGTCACATGTGTCAGGTATGTGATAAAATCCCTAATTTAAAATATAAAATTGAATCATTTGTGTACTTTAAAGTAAATGGAGGATTAATATTGTACTACTTTGAGAATATGGACCCATATGAGTACCTTTTGGTTAAACAGGGTACCACTAATGTACCAAATCCGTTCAATTTGTAGTATATAAAAAGAACATAGGAAGCAATTTGGTACATGAGCAGACAAAGTTTATTGAGATATTCTCGCTTAGTTTTTGCTTTCTCAGTACTTCTTGTCTAAATATGGGCAATCCCCTGTTCCTTTATGCATGATTGCTAGGAGATTTTGTTGTTGATAGTAGATTTTGTTAGTTTTCATCATTGATTATGTATGGGCTCTCATTTATCTATAGCTGTTCATACTCATTTAAACAGCTATATGCAGGTATGATTGCCGGTCTTCAGAATTGTACACACACATTCAAAGAAAGCATCAGCAAACTCAAAAATATTATGATACGTATAATGCACTTTTGGAGATAAAGGAACTGATGCTAAAGGAAACATCTCTCTTGAATTCAATAAGTTCACAGGTACCAGTTGAATAAGTAGATTTTAAGTTATTATCATTTGTGTCTTTGTCTAGGTTTCTCTTGTCAGCATATATGCATTAAGGGCATATTTACCAAGAGAGAATGGGAATGAAGGAATGGGGTTGATTCCGATTGAGCTTGTTTACTTCAATTTTTGTGTTAGAAAGAACAGAATCACTCCAATTTACCATTTCTATTCCCAAATAAAGCCAAAATCTATTCCATCCAAATTGTAGTTATTGATTCCCTTTCTTGATGCTGTTTTTAATTATTATTGTTTTCTAATTTCCCAAATAACCCTTCATAAACTTAAAAAATATCAAAAACACCAAAAGTTAAAGATAAGTAGTCTTGAGGAGTAGAACCAAGTTTCCATAACACTCTATACAGCAGTGATAATAATGATATAATAATAATTATTATTATTACAATTTTAATACTTTTACTAATTGATATTATTTTAAATTTTATTATGAAAAATTCATATTCAAGTATACTTTGGTAAAGTTACTGTTTCCATCCTCTTTTATTCCAATTCAGCATGTTTACTTCATATATAAAAAATCAAATTTTTGTTTATTCTGATTCTAGAAAAATGTTAGTAAACAACATTAAAAGTAATGAATCCAAGTATTTTTATTCGTTCTCAAACTGATTCCAATTGATTTTCATTCGGAATTAATAAACACGTCCTAAATGTTAAATTTCTAGTGTTTGTTTGGAGTCGTGCTCTCGCTTCCACTCTATTATCAAACATGTTCACACACTTGTAGAGGGTCTTTTTCCTTTTATTTTCTGTTCATTTTGGGTAGTTGATTACCAATTCTCATACCGTAAAGAGCTCTCTAATATTTGATATTTACAAATGGGAATACCCCAAAGGATTTGTAAATAAAAATAACAAATAACAACAATTAACCTTAAAGATATTGATATTATAATACGAGCAGAAAGGTTTCATATTCCTCTATTATATATTAACAGGAAATTGGACTAATAAATAGGAAATAACTTCTTAAACTTATATCAATTATTTATTCAATATACAGATAGGATAAGTATAACAATAATAGAAGGAGAAACAATATATATTTCAAAGTTAAAAATGCCAAAAATGTCATCAGAAAAATTTATTCGACGACATAAAAAGCAAAAAAGTGATAAGAAGACCAAAACACAAAAATCATATTTAGAAAATATGACACAAAAAGAAAAATTACTAGATCTAGAATTTAATAATCACGAAAATCATTTCTTAAAAGAAATACAAGAAGATAAGAGATTATTAGAAATAAAAAAAATTACTTAAAATAATAAGCTCAAAGAACCCTTTAGATTCAAAAATTAATAAGCTTGAATACGTAACAAGTATAAAACTAAAAGACCTAAGATTATAAGAATGAAACCTATGGTCTATACTCCAGAATATCAAAAAGAATTTAGTAAAAAAATTAAAGAACTTTTGGAACTAAGTGTAATTGAATCAAGCATGAATACACACTTAAGCCCAACATTTTTAGTAAAAAAAGAAGCTGAGAAAAGATAAGGCAAGAAAATAATGGTGATCAATTTTAAATCATTGAATAAGGAAATAATAGATGGATGCTTTATTCCAAAAAAAGAGTTATTAGCCCTCATCAAAGGAAAAATATATTTTTCTAGTTTTGATTGTGAAAGTAGATTTTGGAAAATCAAGTTAGATTAAAAATCTCAACTATTAACAATCTTTAGTTGTTTACAAAGATAATTCTAATGAATTGTTGTACTATTTAGTTGTCTACAAAGATAATTCCAATGAACTGTTGTACTATTTGAATTAAAACAAGCACCAGGAAAATTTCAAAGATAAATGGACAACATATTAAACGATATCACCCTTTTTGTTATCTACATTGATGATATATTAACTTTTAGTGATAATATCAACCAACATTATCTTGACATACTAAAAATCCTAACAAAATATAAGAAATAAAGAAAATATTATCTTAAAAAAATACAGTATTAACCCAACAAAAGATCAATTTAGGACAAGAAATAAAAGCTAGAAAACACTATCTTCAACCTCACGTGCTAAATAATATTTAAGATTTTTCACTATTATCACCGATAAAAACAATTTACAAAGGTTTTTAAGATGTTTGATATATACGGAAACATATATTAGGAAAATAGAATAAATGAGAAAACCTTTACAAATAAAGCTTAAGAACTTTGGAAATAGACTAATTAAAATACTCAGTACATGGAAAAGGTAAAAACACGGGTAAAAAATTTACCAACACTTTACCATCCATGACCAAATGAATAAAAATAGATAATTCACATAAATATTTGGGAGCATATTAAAAACGAGAATAGATGATAAAGATTAATATTTGTATAGGGTTTACCTCCGAAGCTTTCCAAGGAGCTTAACTAAACTACTATAGTAACGAAAAAGAATATTTCGTTGTAAAAAAAAACAATAAAGAAATTTGATATGTATGTAATATCCTCGAGATGTTATTGTTATAACAAACAATAAAATGTTTGGATATTCCTTAGAACTAATGTTGTAGGAGATTGTAAACAAAGATGATTAATCAAATATCAACAATGGTTCAACTATTACAAATTAAATGTTGAACATCTTCTAGGGAAAAAAATAGTTTAATTGATAAATAAAGAATTAGCCCCACTAATAATTTTTACAATTGTAATAAAGATACACAATTTTGACATAAAAATTAAGAGCAAAGAAAAAAATTAAGAGTTATGAGAGATAAACTAGATTTTATATCTCAAAAAGTCACTTATATTTGACAAACAAAAATTGTCCAATTCTCTAATAAATAAAGAGAATAAATTCTCAAAGAAAGAGGATATAGCCTCAGAACTAACCAAAAAGGAAAAAGGAACTCCTCAAAAATTTTATGGTATGAAATTGCAGATGAGAGAGCTAAAAAAAATAATCATGAAGAAAAAGAAAAGTATTGTGCTATCCACGAAGAACCAACTCCAGAAATATATAAGACACGGCCAGAAGCAAGTAAAGCAATAAATGGATTCTTCGATGTAACACACAAAACATTCATTAATAGAATTGAAGCAGAAAAAGTTTACCCATTTCAGAACCCCTAAGCTTCTCAGACCCAATGTAGCAGCCAGCTTAGAAGGAAACTATGCACAAGCACTCAAAAACCAAGCAGTTGCAAAAGGAAAAATGACGTTGCTAAGAAGATACAAAGACCAAGATTTTTTAGAGAAACAAATAATACATTTCTTATCCCCGAGGAAGAAAAGAAAAGACAAAAACACTTCATTCCAAATTAATGCCTATATCTTTATAATTTAGCAAGAGAATCAAGAAAATATCAACTTAAAACTATGAAATTTTTCATAACAAAAAAAGTCTACACCAGGAAGAAAACCAATAATGTGTTGATTTCAGAATATGTTCCTATTTTTTTTATTTCATGATATATTTGGCTCAGTATTACTGCTTTTTCTTGGTTAAGAGTTTCTTCATCAAAATCCTGGGTTGGTCTACTTTTTTTACTGAAAATGTCATTCAAATTTTAATAAAATGACAAGTACTGATAGGTTTTCCTTTATGCCAATCATTATTGAATTAAAAAGCCTCAAAAATATTGTACGGTCATTTGCTTGGTACTTTTTTTCTAAAATATTTAATGGTTTTTTAAAATTTTTAGGAAAATAAACTAATTCTATTAAATTGTTGCTTGGATAAATATTTTCAATCAATCTACTACAATAAAATAATTGGTAAGCATGTTTCGGATCTGCTTTCTCAATAATGTTGAATCGAAGTTTTGAAATGTCGATATCGATGTCGAAATATAATTTTTATGAAAGTGTTGAAGAAATTATAAAACATCAAAACAGTCAATTATATTTTAAACTAATTTTTTATTTAATACATGTATTTTTAAATATTTAAAATATTTACATTAATAAATGTTAAAGATTAGTTGTGTATTAAGTGTCTATCACTAGGTGAATATATTAGTTGTGTATTAGGTGTATGTAACCTAAGATTGTCCCTAACTTTGTATATAAATAGGTAGTGTCTTTGAATGAAAATAAGGAGAGTAAATTCTGAATTTTACATGGTATCAGATCATTTGGGTTACAAAATTTGGGAAATTTTTTTTTCCGTTCAAATTAAGGGCTGATTTTGGGTAAACACAAATTAGGATTTGGTGCATTTTTGAGTTTCAACTCGGAACACCCTTTTGGAGTGCACATTTTTTCTCACCGCCGGCACAGGGAGGAAGACCAGTCGTCGACCGGCCAAACCCCGAAGTCCGGTCACCAGACTAGCCGTGAGTGAGCCACACGTGCCACCGTGACTTTCTGCCATCTTTCCGTGCAGCTTTCTTCTCCGGCCGACCTCGTGTCGCTCTCCGTCGTTCCCCTGTGTCATCTGTGGTGGTTTGGCACTCATCGCTTGTGATTGTTCAGGTTTGGGTTCTTTTAATTTTGTGTTCTTGTTCGCTGCGCGTGGCAGCTCGTCCATGCAGCTTTCTTCTCCGGCCGACCTCGTGTCGCTCTTCGTCGTTCCCCTGCGTCATCTGTGGTGGTTTGGCACTCATCGCTTGTGATTGTTCAGGTTTGGGTTCTTTTAATTTTGTGTTCTTGTTCGCTGCGTGTTTGTTCGCTGCTGTTGTTGGATTTTGTTTGTTCGTTTGCTTGCTTCCTTGTCATTTGTAAGAGTTATGGCTGAAAAGAAATCTAATGTTGTAACGGATATGGTGCCTGTGATGTCTAAAATCACTTTAATTACAAGTTCAATGGCTCGAACTATTTGGCTTGGAGTATGACCATTCGAATTTATTTGAGAAGTATCGACAAAGATACTCATTTGACTAATGATCCTCCTAAAGATGATTCCAAGTAGACATGGCTTAAAGAAGATGCTCGCTTATTTCTGCAGATTCGGAATTCTATTGAAAGCAATGTAATTGACTTGATCAATCATTGTGAATTCGTTAAGAAATTGATGGATTATTTGGATTTCTTATATTCTGGTAAAGGAAATCTTTCTCGCATATATGAGGTATGCAAAGCATTTTACCATGTAGACAAAAAAGATCAGTCACTCACAAATTATTTTATGGAATTTAAAAGGACTTATGAGGAGCTCAAGAGTTTGATGCCTTTTAGCCCTGATGTAAAGGTTCAGCAAAGCCAACGGGAACAAATGGCGGTCATGAGTTTTCTTGCCGGTCTTCCCTCTACTTTTGAGACTGCTAAGTCCCAGGTTCTTTCTGGTTTTGAGATCTCCTCTTTACAAGGTGTTTAGTCGAGTACTTCGTACAGAAGGCATTCCATCTCCACCTGCTCAATTAAATGGTGCTTTGGTCAGTCGAAGTAATAATTATGATCATGGATGGTCAACTTATATGAACAGAAACAAAGGAGGTGGCTCGCACGGGTTTGAAACTCGACCACAGGACCTAGGAGGTATTGTATGTCACTATTGTCACAAATCAGGACATACGAAACATGAATGTAGAAAGCTTCAGTACAAGCATCGAAAGGTCACTCGGCTCATATTGCATCCACTTCGATACTTCGAAAAATCGATTCTTATCTCTCGCAGATGAATTTACCAAGTTCTCACGATCAAGAATCACTAAGGTCTTCATCACCCTCTCATCGCTATCGTCGATTCTGTAAATCAAATGCGTGTCTCATTTCCTCATCTTCCAAATGGGTTATTGATTCTGGTGCCACAGATCATATGACAGGTAAATCTAGTCTCTTTTCTACTCTTCAGTCACACATTTCTACCTCTACTGTTACCTTAGCCGATGGGTCACCATCTCGTGTTCTTAGGTCTGGCACAATTACTCCTACTACTTTGCTTCCTTTGTCGTCTGTCTTACATTTACCTAGATTATCTTTTAATTTGATCTCTGTAAGTCAGCTTACTCGCAATCTTAACTGTTACATCTCATTTTTTCCTGATCGTTGCTTATTTCAGGATCTTATGATGAAGAAGACTATTGGTAAAGGACATGAGTCTGGAGGCCTCTATATTCTTGACACACCAATACCGAAATCTGTCGCTTGCTCTAGTGTAACCTCTCCCTTTGAGACATTGTAGACTGGGTCATCCATCTCTTCCTTTACTGAAGAAACTTTGTCCTCAGTTTAGTAAGGTGTCTTCATTAGATTGTGAGTCTTGTCAATTTGCAAAACATCATCGTCTTAGTTCAAATCCAAGAGTTAATAAACGTGCTAGTGTTCCTTTTGAATTAGTTCATTCTGATGTTTGGGGTCCTTGTCCTATTTTGTCTAAACCTGGATTTAAGTATTTTGTTACTTTTGTGGATGATTATTCTCGTGTAACTTGGTTATATTTAATGAAGAGTCGTTCTGAATTATTTTCTATTTTTTGGGCATTTTGTGTTGAGATTAAAACTCAATTTAATGTTTCAATTCATACTTTACGAAGTGATAATGCCAAAGAATATACATCAGCTTTGTTTTAATCTTATATGGTTCAAAATGGCATGCTTCATGAAACTTCGTGTGTTGATACTCCATCTCAAAATGGAGTGCCCGAACGTAAGAACATACATCTTCTCGAAATTGCACGTGCCTTATTATTTCAAATGAATGTTTCTAAACTTTTTTGGGCCGATGCAGTTTCAATAGCATGTTTTCTTATTAATCGCATGCCCTCATCTGTTCTTCATGGTGAGATTCCTTACAAAATTTTGTTTACTAATAAGTCACTATTTTCGGTTGACCCTATGATATTTGGTAGCACTTGTTTTGTTCGGGATGTTCGTCCGCATGTTACTAAATTAGATCCCAAGTCTTTAAAGTGTATCTTCCTTGGTTATTCTCGTCTCCAAAAAGGTTATAGATGTTATTGTCCTAGTCTTAACAAATATCTTGTCTCAATTGATGTTACCTTCATGGAAGACACACCCTATTTTTCTTCTCCTCCCCCTGCATGTCAGGGGGAGGATGACGATTTGTTAGTCTATTCTATCACATCATCTGAATCTCTTTGATCCAGTTCCTGTTAGGCCTCCTATAATTCAAGTCTATTCTAGACATAGATCTTCTGATTCATGTCTTGCACCTGCTCCTTCGTCATCAGATCCAGTCCTGAACGATGATCTTCCTATTGCATTACGCAAAGGTAAACGTCAATGTAGTTATCCTATTTCTTCTTTTGTTTCGTATAATTGCTTGTCGTCTTCCTCTTGTTCTTTTATTGCCTCTCTTGATTCTATTTCTATCCCTAAAACTGTTCACGAAGCCATATCTCATCTTGGTTGGCATCATGCAATGATCGAGGAAATGAATGCGTTGGATGACAATGGTACTTGGGACTTGGTTGATTTACCTTCGGGGAAACAGGCTATCGGATGCAAATGGGTGTTCACAGTTAAGGTTAATCTAGATGGGTTAGTTGCTCGATTAAAGGCCCGTCTTGTTGCTAAGAGATATGCTCGAACCTATGGAGTGGACTATTCTGACACTTTCTCTCCTGTTGCTAAATTGACATCTGTTCGGTTGATTATTTATATGGCAGCTACTCACCATTAGCCTTTGCATCAACTAGATATCAAGAATACTTTTCTTCATAGTGATCTTCAAGAGAAAGTGTTTATGGAGCAACCTCTTGGTTTTGTTGCTCAAGGGGAGTCTAGGCAAGTTTGTCGTCTCCGCAAATGTTTGTATGGTTTGAAACAGAGTCCTCGTGCTTGGTTTGGAAAATTTAGTCAAGCTATGGAAATGTTTGGTATGATGAAAAGAAGTCTGACCATTTTGTGTTCTACAAACAATCAGAAGCTGGTATCATTCTTTTAGTTGTGTATGTAGATGACATTGTTATTATTGGAAGTGATACTACGGGAATTTCATCTCTGAAGTCTTTCCTACATACTCAGTTTCACACGAAGGATTTGGAAATGCTAAAGTATTTCTTGGGTGTTGAAGTCACAAGGAGTAAAAAAGGTATCTTTCTATCTCAGAGAAAATATGTCTTGGACTTATTAACTGAGACAGGAAAATTAGGAGCAAAACCTTGTAGTGCTTCAATGACTCCGAACATCCACCTTACAGGAGATGGAGAACTCTTTAAAGATTCTGAGAGATATCTTAAGGTGGTTGGAAAGTTGAATTACCTTACCGTGACTCGTCCAGATATTGCATATTCAGTCAGTGTTGTTAGCCAATTTATGTCATCCCCAACAATTCATCATTGGGCAGCGTTAGAGCAAATTTTGTGTTACTTGAAAGGAACACCTGGACGTGGCATCTTGTATGCAAATCATGGACATACTCATATTGAATGTTTTTCAGATGCAGATTGGGCAGTTTCCAAAGTGGATAGAAGATTCACATCAGACTATTGTATTTTCATTGGAGGAAATTTGGTCTCATAGAAAAGTAAGAAGTAGAATGTTGTGTCACGATCGAGTGCAGAGTCAGAATATAGGGCTATGGCACAATCTACGTCTGAGATAATATGTATATATTAGCTCTTGGATGAAGTAGGTCTTAAAACTTCAGTACCAGCAAAATTGTGGTTTGATAACCAAGTTGTTCTTCATATTGCTTCTAACCCTGTGTTTCATGAGCGAACTAAAAACATTAAAATTGATTTTCATTTTGTTCGCGAGAAAATTCAACAAGGTTTGATTTCTACAGGATATATGAAGACTGGAGAACAACTAGGAGATATCTTCACAAAAGCTTTAAGTAGATTCGGGTTGATTATCTTTGTAACAAATTGGGCATGATTAATATCTATGCTCCAACTTGAGGGGGAGTGTTAAAGATGATTAGTTGTGTGTGTATTAGGTGTCTAACACTAAGTGAATATATTAGTTGTGTATTAGGTGTTTTAGTTATGTATTAGGTGTATGTCACTTAAGATTGTCTCTAACTTTGTATATAAATAGTTAGTATCTTTGAATGAGAATATAAGAGTGAATTCTGAGTTTTACACTTATAAAGCTTTATATTACATATTTATTTTTGTTTATAAAGCTTTATATTACATACATACTTTCCTAGCATTTGAAAATTCTTACTGTTACAACATATTTTAGAATTTCTTTTAGCATAACTATATTCATTTCTTCTTTGGCATTGTAAAATTATCCAAGTTTTAGTTCTTTTGTTCTTCCTCTTAAAGTATATGATTTTGCTAAGCTATTTTTATTTATCTAATTTTCTTCAAGAGTTTTATAAAAAACTCCTAGTAACTTTAAATAAAATATTTCCTTCAATTGTTATTGTATTTTAGGTATCTGGTGGTAATACATTTCATATAGCACATATCATATATTTTCATATTTACTAAATGCCATTTAGCCTTATTTATTTCTTGTTCATTTGTTTCGGTAATATGATTTCCTTTATCTTCTCCTACGAACTTTCTATATTTTATTTGTTACTTTATCTAAATCTTGTCATCATGTTAAAATCTCTTTGCGTCTTAAGATGTATGTTATCTGGTAGATTACTAAACTATATTTTAACAATTTCAATCATTTTATGGTTTAATGACACTTTAGAATTTGATGGGTTTGTACTAATAGTTTTGAATGTATGGACTAGTATGCTCATTGCAGTGGCTCATTCATCTAATGTCTTTTCTATCTCTAATATAATCTAAGTCTAGAAAGTCAGTTTTATTATTATTTTTCTAAAGTTTGAATTCTGATGGTATCTTTCGGTACTCCAATATAATCTTTCTTACGTTTTTAGTTAGATTCGTTTGGTCTTTGTTTATTCCTTTCATTTATGTGAGAATCAAAAGTTTCTCCTTAAATTATAGGGGGCATTATTATGATTCTTTCCATAGTATATTTGAAATTTTCTGGTTTAAAATCTATTTCACTAATTATTGTCATATCTTCATCTCTATTAGAACATATTTTATCTCCAAAATGTTTTCTTAATTTCTAATCCGTTAATGTTAACAGACTTACTAATTTTCCTATATCCTCATTATCAAGATTCATGAATTGTTCTTCTAATTGTTTTTCTATATTCCATAGAAATAGAGATTTTTCTTCAATTTTTTTTTCCACAGTTATTTTTCTTATTTCTTTAAGGATTTCTTTAAGGATTTCTCCTTGGATTTCTTTTATATTTTATAAAATTTCTATTGTTTCTGTAAAAAGATCTAAGGATTTTATTTTAGCTTTCTGGTTTTTTGATATGCTTATTCGGGTATCATTATTTTCTAATTCTATTTCTTGTAATGTTTTGACATTTTAAAGAGATTTTTACTGAATAGTTGATCAGTTTTCTTGTTATTCTCCTATTAAATCATAGATAAGATTTTAAACTTTTTTAATTTTCTGTTTTCATTTTTTTATTTCTTCTTGTTCCCGTTATTATTTACTAATTTTTGCTTGATCATTTGTAATTTTGTTTCATGATGCATTACTCTTTCTTGTTTGTATAAGAGGCTTTTCTCTGATCTCTAGATTCCATTTTTCTCGTATCACAAAATATATTAATATTTTTGATTCTATTATATATCCTATTTCTTGAAATGTCATCCATTTCTATGAATTAATTCTGTACATTTCTAGACTTGCTTTTGGTTAGGTGGTGGTTTATAAGGTTCAATGTGTAAGTTTATGTCACAATTATCCCATTATTATTCATTAGGTGTTAGTTCAGAGTACCTCGATATATATACAAAGATTTATTAACTGATTGGAATGGTAGAGCATGTTGGTTATTAGTTCTCCCAGAAGCTTGATGGGAGATGTGTCAACATATCTTATATATGTAGTCTTATACTCTCCTCCAGTATGGGATGTATGCACCTTGTAAGCTCAAGTCAATACAGGAATTTTGGGTTACAGATGTTTAAACACGTGATCATCTGCTCTGAAATTATGTTGGAGTGTGATTGTCACTAAAATTTATGGGAGATGAACCAACATATCATCATACTTGGGTTATGCGAGAGTGACGGACTTGAAATTACTACAACTACTTTATCATCTAAATTTCTATTCTACTTTTGTTATGCATAGGGAGCTCGCATAAAAAATGTCATGATGGAAACAGTATCTACATATTTAAAATTAAAGACAAATACACAAAGCTCCCTTAGTTATTTTGTTATAAAAAAGTGATAGCACAAGCACAAAGCAACATCTTTGTTATTTTTTGTAACAATTTAAAAATCAATTTTGAATTTTTGAATTTTTATTTTATTATCAATTTTATAGTCTTTATTGTCTAATATTAATAAAGAGAATTTATGAAATTGATATCTCTATAACGGTTGAAATAATATGAGAAAAAATAAAAACAAATTGAAAAATTAGTTATTTATATTTGTATGTGATTTTTTCAAAACAAAAGAATTAAACTGTTACAAAAATAATGAACAGATGAAACTGATCTTCTTGATATAATTAAGCTACTTGTGTTGTGACCGACTCTTGAAATTATCAATTTGTATCAGAGCTCTAGCCCGCCACCAGCTACATACAATTTGCAGCTGTCATTGATAATTTTATAACATGCAGCGTTTTCTATGTCCTATGATTATAACTACCAAGTCTAATGCATTCTCCATATAATATTTTTTAAGTTTCAAGATGCCATAACTAGCACTGCGGGTCGAATGAAACTTATTGGTTCCATGGAGGGAATTCTTAAGGGCAGTCTGCAGGTAATTATATTTTCTTTATACTTCATACCTTCATGTGAATCCTTGGTACTGTAATCCAAAACACCTGGGAAATAATCAAAATCATAGTGCCTAGTATAATCTTATGACTATTATAAAGGAGTGAGTTTGCACTTTCAAAATGAGATTACTATTATATCCTTCATAGTTCTCGTAAGACTACTATAATCATAAAAATTATGACATGTCATAAGATAATAGGTTTAAATTATTTTTACATATTAATTTAATAAGTGAAATAAATTTTAAATGGTTTCTTATTTAATTACAGTTATAAAATTTATAGAAAATAAATGTTTGATTAATTGGTTCAATTCTTATTTGATTACATTTATATTATTTAATTAATTTTTAATTTACACCATCCAAATTGTCTAATATCTTTTTGCAAATAACAAAAAATTTCTCATAATTTTTTCTAATAAATTCCCATCAATTTGTTAAGCTTAGTAAAGTCTCCCTTCCTTCTAATGTTTTATGTCTCCATCTCGCGTTGCAAATAGAATTTAGGCCTTCTACGCTTCTTTTCATCTTCTCTTTCAATGAATTAAGTTAAGCACGCTCTAATTAAATTAGCTCTACCTATTTAATGTTGCAAAATTCAAGTTTTACTTCTAAAAAGAATCGAAGTTCAATAATATAAATTGTTTTGCATTTGATACCCAATTTATTTGGAAGTTTTCTTATCATTAACTGTTTCAAGGTGTGTATTTCCTCTTATAATTTGTATCATTTGTTCATTGTTCACAGTATTGTATTATTTCTTAATCTTTCGTTACAAAGATAGTTATACTTTAATACACATATTCTTATTAATTTTATTATATAACTATTTTAAATGTATGAGTTTGCATGTTCATTAGAAAGATACTACAATACCCTTAATATTTACTTTTTGACTTTTTTAACCCCTAAAAGAATGATGTATCAAAAAATGATTTGTGGCTTTTTATTCTAAACTTTTAATTGTGTATTTGATTGGTTATATTACTTCTAAACTTTATGTTTGTAATAAAAAATTATTCTTGATGGAATAATAAATAATAAAATATTGACTTAGGAATTTTTAATGTTCTTAATTAAAATTATTTATTTATAGAATAATAAATAATAAACATAATGATTTAGTTAGAAATGAAAAATTATGGTTATTATACATCTAGCTTATATGGCCATGACTGGTGTGAAGTTATCTGATGATTTATTTTTTGAATAAAACCATTCTTTGTTTGATTAAAACTTGTGAATTTTGTGAATTTGTTTTTTTTTGGTATTAATTGTCACTTTATTATTATTAATGACATGTGTTTTAATCACATTTAATCACTTGACAGAAAAATAATAAAATTCTAATAGAAAATTCATGAATATAATATAGTTTATCTTTAATTGTTCATTTTTTTATAACAAAGGTACTAAATGACACTATTTATAATCTAAGAAACTAAACGACACAAATAACCTAATCTAAGCGACTTCTATAATATTTTTCTCTATTTTTTATGCCTATCTATGAAGCATTAAAGAAGAAAATTATTTTATTTGGCTATTGTATTTGACTTTTTACATTGTTAATTCATATTATACAAAAACATGAAACTCAAATATTCAGTTGGAGTAATAAAATATCACTAATAAAAAATAAGCTGAATATTATGTGTTTATATAATTAATAGTTATTTTCATAATTTATTTAAAATATTTGTAATATAATAAATTATCATGAATAAAGATAATTCTATATTTAATTTACAAGTATAAATTTTGACTTGCAACTCATGTACTAATGACTAGTTAAGAAAAATGGCCAAGATTAAATTCTTTAATTTGGTCATCAACTACTTCCATATTACAGAAACTGGAAAAGGTGCAACATGGACTTCAAGAAGAACAAAAGGTTTATGATGCTTTGAGGGAGAGGTATTCTGCATCCATTGCCGAGCAAAGAAAGTGGTATTCTCTCTTGAAAGCATTGCAGGTATTAGCAGTTATTACAATAACTAAAATATGTTTTTGAAATATCTTGAACACCATTGGTTGAATGTTGGAACGTATATCATAATCCATCTACTACAGCCGGTATTGCACTTTTCTTGCATGCCATTTAAAAATCAAGAACTGCCTGAGTAAAATTTCTTGGTATACTGCAGTCCCTCTGGTGTGGAAAATCACGAGTATTGCTGGGAACTGAAATTACTTTAGGCTGCAATCCTTCCATTCTATTTTATGGTTTGCTCTGCCTTGGAAAAAAAAGAGAGAGGAAACATGCCCCTATATATATATATATATGTTTTAATGTTTTTAACTATAAGCCCTTAAGATAGTTGTTCTTGTATCAATATAGTCATCATTTTATGTATGATACAAAATGTTGTCAGTCATAGTACTGTGACTTGAATTTGTTCCCTCCAAGTCCTTGCATATTTTCCTATAATTAACTGATCCCCATCCTCAAAATTACTGAACTGATTCTTTAAATATTCAGGAGGAATGTGCCAAGAATAACAGACTTCGGAGCCTAAATTCGGTTTAGGCATCTTTTCCATGGGCAGTATTGAGGTGTTGTACAATTACAGTAGTGGCAGTTATGGTCAAATAAGCAAGAAAGGAAGCATTGAAAGTTTTTATTAGTTCAATCGATAAGCACCATTTGATTTGCTGCCAGGTGATTCTCATGTAAACATTGAA
Organism: Hippophae rhamnoides; assembly: GCA_033030585.1. NCBI lineage: Eukaryota > Viridiplantae > Streptophyta > Magnoliopsida > Rosales > Elaeagnaceae > Hippophae > Hippophae rhamnoides. The sequence goes on along the minus strand of CM065431.1, from coordinate 26,037,780 downwards.
AGTTGATAACAGATGAAATAGTCAAGTTTTTCAATAATTTTTTGTTTCGTGTTTATCCTTGGAGATTATTGTCTTTTGTTCTCTTGTAAATTTGTCTTTGTTCTCTGTTTATTATTTACAAATTTTCAAGCTTAGGCAGAATTAGTTATTAAGAAATTAGTGGTATTGACTGTGTGCTGACTTTCTTCTTGGACGATAGTTTTCATCAGCAAATAATATGTTCATGTAAAATGTCCGATTGTCTAATGTGATTTATCAAGAAATTTACTAGTCTCAGTAAGTAGGGCCAGGCTGTCCAAGCAGAGCTCACGTTCCATCATCAGTTGTCAGTGTCTTGTTAAGCTTTTGAGTACCCTTTCAGTTATTAACTTAATGTTTAGCTTCTTGCCCTTTCTAGCACCGTTGAAGCAGGTACCCTTTCTATGAATATGTTGTTGCTGACCAACAGTCACCACCTGTTTCTGAATGAATATTTTGGGGGTTGTAACCTGTTTCAGATTCAAATGGAAATAGTAGAATCAACGCAGTGTAGAAAGTAGAAAACATGGCTTTATTACTAGGTGGTTTCTAGAGGGTAGCAAGCATAGAGATTAATGACTAATTTGTCAAGGTATCTGTTCCTTTTAAGTCCTGTAATGATGTGATTTATATATTTTAGTTATGTAATTTTTTAGGTGAATTTTATTAGTTCTATAATTTAAAAGTATGTTCAATTTAATTAAAATTTTCAAAAATTGTGATTTTTTTAAAGATAAAATGAGAATTATATATTTTATCAATTAGCATTTGCGTGATAACACGTGATTTTTAGTATCATTAGGTCGTCTCTTTTCCAAAGCTCAAATTTTTAGCAAGACATTATGCCCTATCATGTGCATATAACATGTAAGAAATTGAGTATCGATGATTTTTGTGGATAAAACGTTTATTTGTAATTAGATTTTAAACTTCTTATAAAGTCTATCAAGTTAAGTTAAAAAATGTTTGAATTTTGAATAGTCGTATTTTAGGTATACTTTTATAGTTATCATACATAGTGTTGCACTCATATGTTTACTAACACATAATCACAACATTTATAAATTATATTTTTTTTTCTAAAAGCTGGGTTAGTTGATAAATTGACTAGGGGTATCGATTGATCAAGTGTTGATCAATTCCTATTGAGTCCCTTTCGAGTTATTTTTGCATTTACTCGATCGATCGACCTTTGATCAATTTGGATTGAGTACTCTTGGGCCAAAATATTTAATACATCTCGATCGATTGAGTGAGTAGTTAATGGGTTTTAAAAATCCTTTTTTTAACTTCCCCTATCTTAAATTACATAATACTTTTAAAAGTGCTTTAAAATCTCATTAGTGTATTTTAATTTTTTTCATTGATATATAGGTTTAGGATATCAAAATGCTTCATACATGCAAACCCTTCTCACTTTATAGATGGAATATATATATTAGAACAATTTTTGTCTTCTTTGTTCATCACTCTATAACTTTTCTTGTTATATTAAGTATTAGGTATTGATATAAAAAATTTAATTACTTGCAAGTGTACAAATCAACTTTAGCTAGTGAAAGGTAAATCTTAAGGTCGAACTTTAAAGGAATTTGCAGTGTTTTTAAAAGTGTAAGTCCACTTTGTGGTGAACATGTTTACGCACTATTTGGTGTTGATTTTGTAGTGTGTATATTAGGTTGGATGTTATGATTTTATTTCGTTGTATTTGCATGTATGTGAAAAATTATTCAATAATTTTTGAAAACAAAAAATTCACATTTTTGATAGCTTGATAACCCTTTGCCTGCCACTCGATGACCCCGGTCGGCGGGCCCTTCAACGGAAATTTTCCTCGTTGGGGTTGGTTGTTCCCCTTATTGGAGGGGTCGACGAGGTAACCAAAAGGTTGAAATTTTTTCTATAAATACCCGTTCTTTAATTGTCTCTTAACTAAAACATCTAATGAAACTCTACCAAATTTTTCTTGATATTCTAATTCTGTTTCACAAATCATCTTTAATGTATATCGATCTTTCACAAATGTTTGTGTTAATAAATCATCTAAGTTTTAAGTACTTAAGAATATTTTACTAGTGGATTGTGGACTATGTAATTGGGGTTGGGCTAAGTTATATTTGTAAGTTTCCAAGATTGTGATTTAAAATAGTTGTGGTTATGGTGGTTCCCACATTCGTGTACACGTTGTTGATCGTTCATTACTAATCACACAATTGTGTGCGGTGTTGGCTCTGAATAGATAATTAGGGTAAAGTGGTCTCGAGTGATAGAGTATTAGGGGGTTGTGACGAGTTTTTAAGTACTTAATATAATGTGATTTTATGCACTTTAAATGATAAAATAAATTTGTATTTGTATAGTTTTATTATCTTTTAAAACAAATTTATTTTTTTGAAATCACGGATATATTTAGTTATTTTCCAAGTATTTTAGTTTCAAAATGATTTAATTGATCAACACTAGAAGAAGAGAAAAAACTTGATATACCAAAATTTAATGAGTTTTTGATGCTATTATGAATTCCTCGACAACGACGTCAAAAACTTAATGTGTCAAAACTTGGTGTACGAATTTTGTAAAATTTATAAATAGCTCATAAGTATACGAATCACTTATAGAAGAATCACATAGTTTTTAAATAATTCAACAAATTCTTTAAAACAAAAATTAAATCTAAACATTATATCTCAAAGTTTGGGTTTTTAAAGGTATAATCTAATGACATAAAATTAAAGATAAATTCAACAAAAAAGGAAAATAAACATTTACATTAAGTGGAGAATTTATGGGATAAATTAGTTAGTTAATTATGCTTGCTCAATATTAAGTAGGTTATTAAAAATATGAATGAAGATTATTGATTCCTTTTTTTTTTGTAAGAAAGTATCCTAAAGTAAGGATCAATTTCACTGTTAATCAATTATTAATCCTAAGGAATTAACAAACAATTTTATTGATGCTTTTGGTGGGATCATCAATTTAAACTCTCGTCAAGGTATTCAAGTTTGGTTAGTGATTTAAGTAACTGAAAATTAATTTTCAGATTTTAAAACTACTACAAAAAATATGTCATCAATATATTTTTCAATAATATAAGAATTTTTGAAATAGAGTTCTCTAATAATCCAAATAACCAAATCTAAAATCGAAGAGTTGACTCCAAATCAAATTTAGATAATTGAATCTTAAGTCTAACTTTGTTGTTTATTATGAAAATACTTCGTCAATATTTTTTTTACAAGCATTGTTTAAATCTTGATGAAGAAATAAAACTTAATTTACTTTATAAAGATATTTACCTATTTCAATCTAAAAAAATACATTTAATTTATATTTCAAGTGTATCCTTATAGAACCTCAATATTGTTTTTTTTTTTGGAAAACCTCTTAACATAATTGTCATTATTGTTTATTGAATCGAAAGTAAAAATGATACATAAATTATATTTGTTCAACTCTCAATTGAGAGAAGAACTTTAAAACTACTAAAAGAAAAGAAAATCTAGACATAAACAAAGAATTCAGCTATAAAAAGAGCTCTGGGATGAAAGGAATGATTTTTACAGTGAAGGAGGGATCATTTATATAGCTTTAGAAAACACTACAAAAGAGTGGAAAAAATGGATCAGATGGTCAGACATCGTGGTACACCTCTATTTCACGTCGTAGCATGAGATAGAATGTACATGCTTTGGCCTTGATCTACGTCACCCGCATTGCAACACATTCCACGCCACAACTTGCGTTCCTCTGAACAACTAGAGCCATATTTTCTTTTACACATTTTTCAATGGTCTGTAACATATGTTAATTTTTTATGTTTCAATGTTGTAATAAAGTGCTTTCAAGTATTATTCCTGCATTGTTCCTTAGGTATTAATCACTTAAAAAAATAACAAAACATACTAGTCATTCAGAAAAGATAGATTTGTTTTAAAAGATAATAAAACTATTCAAATATAAATCTATTTTATTATTTAAAATGCATAAAATCATATTATATTAAGTGCTTTTAAACACTCATAAACTATTACACCAAGTGGGTATAAGAGAGTCCACTCAATAAGATATCTAAAGACCAAGTGATTATGTTCATATGGAAGAAGATCATCTATAGTGTCGAACACCCACACTCTAGTGTCTTACAAGGAAACTTAATTCACAAGTAAAAAACTCAAGGAGTTATGCAAACTATGTAGACTGTATGAGATCTTGCATGTGTTTTCAACAATCGAGAATCACTACAAGAAAAATTCCTCGGTGATAAAATTTTTAACGATAAAAGATATTTGTCATTAAAAGATGCTTTTTGGTAATAAAATTTGTTGGAAAATGCTTTGTTTGAATAGTACACTAACTTTTTAATATGTGATTTTTTAGTAACAAAATTTTGTCATAGTTACTAATTCCTCGACAAATTTAAGTTTTCACGTAGAAAGTTTTGATGGGAAATCTTGGTACCATATTTTGTTGAAAAAATGTAAAGTATTTTCAAACGATAATTTTAATTGTAGCATGCTTTCATTTCCCAAGAAAATATTATCAATTAAGAGTTATGAGAAATTTTATAGACAAAATTTGTCGAAAAATATTTTAACAACGGGACATATTTTTCTTTAAAAGATTATATTTGGCCACAAATTTTATCAGAAAAAAGGTTTCATAAAATGTTGTATACAATGAATCTTCTAAAAACACAATTTTTGCTCCAGAATACGAATTCTTCAACATATTAAGTCTTTGTCACCAAAGGTTTGGCAGGAAATTGCCGCCATATTTTTTTCAACAAAACCTTATAAGAAAATTAAATTTTCACAACAAATTTTATTGAGGAATCAACTTATTTGAGATATAAAAGTCACTACTTGTTTTGAATAAAAAAATTAATAAAATGTTATACAATTATAAATTCTATTGTTTTTGGTTATCAATTGTAATGTAATACACTTTTACAATTGCGTCTAACTTTAAGTAATGCAAACTATAAAAAGTGTTATAGATGATGCGTCTTAAATGCCTTAGAAACACAAACAAGGTACTTGAACATATACTACTTTTAATATGTCAATATACTATAAAGCACCTTTTTAGCACTTTAAAGGGCATTTCAATTTCCCTCTTTTCTTAAAAAATAGTTTTTGTTCTTTCAAAATTTTGAAAACAATCATCATATATAGTTTTTTAATTGTATCTAATAATTGGAGTAAACAAGAACCAATACATTAACTTTTTTCCCATAAAAGTACTCTGTTAGGGTTAGGGCTTCTTTGCCCTTTTTTTCTGATATCCTTCTTTGTTCTTGATACAATATAGCTTCTCATTTTATTTTATGAATCAATCTTTGGTTACGATTGTTGCATCTCTCCTGGTCGATGATTCCTATCTCTTTGTAAGATGTTAGGTTTTCTAGAGTTCGTTATCCAGTATTCGTTTGATTGGTGAAATCTTGTTCAATGATAGCCATGGATGAAGTATTTACTCATTTGGATGATCTTACTATTGATATTGAAAAACTTATTAACAAAGAGGAAGAGTCAATAGAATTAGTGATTGATGCTCGTGTGTTCATTGCGAGATTTGTGAGTCTATACACTTTGCTCAAAGTAATTTAGTGTGTACGGGCTAAGAAGAGGGGCATTGAACTCAAAGCTCTTGATTGTACCATGTTTCTATTTTACTTTGAAAAGGATGAGGATTTGTCACTAGTAATTCACAAAGCTCCATGGAATTTCAATAACTCTCTAGTTGTGGTAAAGAGGTTTTGATCAAGTATGTGTCCCAGATAATTAAGCTTTGATTCCTCACCATTTTGGATCCAGTTGCATGATTTACCACAAAATTGGAGAAACCGGTTATATTGCTAAAAATAACTAGAAAGGTGGGTAAGGTTCTTAAGCTTGATGAAGCATCTCTAGTGAATGGTTTAACTAGGTTTACAAGAGTGAAAATTTGTTTTAACTTAAGTCGTGCTTGTGACACTTTATCTCTTAAAGAGAAGTAAAATTATTACTAAGTGTACATTTTTTGTAATTATGATTTTACCCTCAATATCATTTTAATATTATGTTTTATTTATTCAATTAACTATTTTTTAAGCATGAAATGTCACACTTATACTTAAGAGGACACATGTCCTTGTGACTAATAATACAAAAAAATGGTGATTATAAGAAGTGAGTCATATACCTACATGTCTTATTAATGCAACCTTATCTAAGAAAATTGGCACAAAATTAGCTAAAAAGAAGAAGAAAAAGGAGATAAAGAAAGGGAAAAGAAAGAAGAGCGGAAGAAGACAGAGATTCTAAGTTAAAACATAGCTAGGCAGAAAATTGAAATGGAAGCTAGAAAAATTCAAAAAGAATTAGAATTTTGTTCATATGTCTTTAGAAAAATATAAATGTCTATTTTATGATTTTTTATTTCAAGTTTTCTACACAGTGTTATGCACATTTAACTGAGAAAAGCCCTATGAAAAGCATGTTCAAAACGAATTTCTATTTTTATTATTTAAAATGGTTTTATAGATTGAAATTTGGTGAGCTATATCTTATTTTAAATCCTGATATGTATAGTTTTATAAATATTTTACGGTTTGTCATTTTGAGATTTACAGACAAAGTTATAGCAATTCATTTCAGTGTATTTCTATGAAAATTATGTTAAAAAATCATTTTTAATCTAAGTGGTATTCTATGTTTTTGGAAAGGTTTTACATATGATAATTGAGTGTGTAATATCTTCTTTTAAATATTGAAATGTCTAATTTTGTTATCTTTTTACAAAATTATATTTAGACATTTTTATGAAAGGTTATACCTATTTTTGCGATGATAGGTTAGAAGTATTTTAGAACTGTTTATAATGATATGATACCAACTACAATTTTAGTTTATAAAATAGAACTGATGATCTAAAATGAGCATACATTAGCTCTCTAGAAAGTAAAAAATGTATAATTTTAAGTGTGTTTGAGTGATGAAACTATTTTTGATGATTTCGAAAGATGTTTCGCCCATGTTCATGGTAAAAGAGCTAAATTCAATCTTTGTATTTTAGTGATATAATTTTGGACCTATTTTAAATGTAATTTTAATGGAATTTAGAGAATGTTTTCTTGATTTGAAATTAGGAGCGTAAGAATATCAAAACTATAAGTAACAATTTTATTTCTACCTAAGAATTGAAGAGGAAATTAAGTTATATGTTAATTGTCCATGTTTTAACATTTTTAGAGTATTATTCAATTTTAGATTATCCAAGCTAGCTATGGTGTTATTCTTATTTCTGACACAAGTATGATTATATAAGATGGATTGATGTAGAAGATGTTTCAATGCAATTAGAGCAATAGTTATGATACAGTACAATAAGTGGATATTTAACATTTTTCAAACTAGATCACATGATTTTATATTCTTATATGGCCATTTAGTTTTAGCAGCCAATTCATTCAAATATTTAGGAAAGTTTATACATATAGATATAAGATTTTCAGAAGCATATATTAGTTATTTCTAATAGTGTAGCTTTCATGCCAAAACATCACTACCAGAATTAGTCATATCTAGTTTGAAAATGTATGTTTCATATCAATGCATTTTATGTGCCTATCATCAAGCCATGTTATGAAAACGTATTTTTCTTTTGACACTTGAACTAGCTAGTACATAGCCCTCAACATCAGCATGAGAAATTAGCTATATTTATTTTAAATGAAAGTTTACAAAGTAATATTAAGTTTACTTTTCTAAAGATTTGATAGCATTACATGGAGCTATATTTACATCAAGTGAATTCAGTTGGTATAAATAGCATATATTTTTGAACATTAAAGTTAATAGTGCATTCACTTAATTTAACAAGAATTTGAAGAACATATTGTATGTTAATTATAATGCAATTTCAATATGAAAGTACCATAAGAATATATTTTATTATCCTAACCAGCAAGTTAAAGCAAGATAATTTGAGTGTATTTTTAGCTTGAGACTAAGTCAATTTTATTATAAATTTTTTTATACAAGTTTATAAGTTAAGTAAATATTTTATAAATGGAAAAGTAGTTCCCCTTCGGTTTTCATTTATAGTTGGCTCTATTTACTATTCAGAATATTCAATTTTACTTGGTAAGAAATCATGACCAATAGATTTGGTTCAGTTCAACTTAGTATGATGTTTACCAATTTAATATGATATCAGATCAATTCAATATAATGCTATCAGATCAGTATGATAAAAAATTAGTACAATATGACATTACTAGATTAATATGATATTTATCAATCCAATTTAGTATGATATTTATCAGTTAAGTTAAGTCGGTGTGCACATGACATATGCATCAACAAAGCCAATTGAGCCATTTTAATGGTTGTATCAAGTAAGTTCCCCATGCGTGTAGTTGAGAGCTATCACCAATTCTAAATATCTCCTTCGTGTGCAAAGCATATTCCTGGATACTCTTGGAATCATAAAATCAAAGTATATTTCTCATACTTATACTTTCTATTTGTATATTGATCGGAGCATGTTATTATATTTTAAAGATTAGATATAAATCATTTTTCAACGGATTGTTATTTAATGGTAACTCATAATATAATACGTTATTATATTTTAAAGATCAGACACAAATCATTTTTCAACAGAATTATTTCATGGTAACTCATAAGATAGTATGTTATTATATTTTAAAGATTAGACATAAATCATTTTTCAACATAATTTTATTTCATGGTAACTTATAAGATAATATATTATTATACTTTAAAGATCAGACGTAAATAATTTTCATTAGCATGATATTTTAGAGTCTGTTATAAACATTTCATTCACATTTTTCAAGCTTGCAAATATAGATATTTATGAAACTCATCAACTTATTGAGCTTTCATGATCACCTTTTATATTTACCTCCCTCAAGTAGTAACTTTGAAAAAAATATAGCATGATAACAGTTTGAGAACATATTATCAATATTTTATTGTATAGATTAGATGGTTTGATCTCTTTATTCTTTGTATGTTAAATTTTGGATTGGTGTGTAAATGGACTAGCAACCAAGACTAAAAATCCTTATGATTTGATGTATAACATGTATATAATGATTTATAGCCATCTTGATTGACATGAGTTATTTTATGGTTGTTTAAAAGATTATGATAATTTGTTAGTCTATGAAAAAATATTATATGAGAATTGTTATCATTTTACTACCGAACTATTAGTCCTAATTTAGGGAAAATTTTACCAAATTATTTTGTAGAATTTTATACAATTGATACGGTGTTCGAGATGCATCACATGCTATCAAGATAGATTTGGAGTGGATCTTAACAATGCTTTAGTGTTTGGTGTCTTAATTTCTTTGAATGATCGAGTGTTTGGTTCGAAGTTGTGTGGATTGACTTGAGATATAAGTGTATGCCTCATTTCTATTTTTAGTGTTACCTACTAACTCATGATATTAGATCTTGTATTACTATGAGTGGATTGAATGTGAGTTTTAATGGTAGGCATGCTAATTATGAGGATTGGCTAATTTTTGACTTGAACCTTAACACATCTATGTATGTGAAGGGTGATGCTAGAGTGTGTGCTTCCTTAAGCAATGAGGAGAATGTTGGTAGCAATATTTTTGTAGTTGTGCAAAAGGATATGGACGTGGATGTTAGCCATTTGATATAGGGTAATGGCTAGAGAGTTGTTGTGGAGGATCTTGTATGTACTAGTGATAGTACTAATACTCTCAATGTGATTATTGGTGATCTAGTACAAACTAGGAAGGGAAATGAGCATGGTTGACGCAAAGATAAAGGTGTTGATGACCTGGTTGGGAATTTCATGATGGTGGGAGTGGTAAAAGGCTACGCAGAGATTTGGACAATGTTACAAATGTGAAAAGAGATGGTAGTGTTAAGGATGTCCAAAGAGTGTGGCTTCAAGTGTTGTGCTACTAGAAATACTCACTAAGTAAGGTGTGTGATTCTATCTCAAGTTTAGTTTTCATTTTTAGTTTTGCCATTAAACTTGTGTTTTCTATGTAAAATGTTCATTTGTCTCTAGTCTTATTTTCCATTTTTGTTGTTAGTTTCTTGGTTCTTAGATATGTCTTTTTTGTTTTGACCTGTGTTTGGATTTTGTGTGTCCTTTAGTGCTTATAGCTGGTTTACTCTATTTTGCTTTCATTTTTGAATTGCTTGTTGAACTGTTAATGCCATGGGAGAATTCTTGTTGGATCGTTAATGCTATGGGAGAATTGGTAGGGTACTAGTTTTGTAGTACCATTATAGTTAGTGGGTGTTGCCTTGGTTAGGATGAGTTGATAAGGTGGTTAGTGTGCTCGTATGAATTCTATAAGATTATGTACTTGTTTGCTTGTCTTGAACAATAACTTCTCTTCCATTGACAAAAAAAAAACATCATATTTGAAGTAAAAAATCCTTATATAAATATGAATATAATTTCTTATTTACAAAAATATCTAAAAAGTACAATTTTATAAACTGGTCATAAACAAAACGAAGGTACTACATTTTTTAGTGAAAACATATTATAAAAGTCTTAAGCTATCACAACTAAATAACACATTTTAAGTCTAGAAATGAATGTTAATCACTCGTGTATTATTTGACAATTTGGAGTCTTTCAAGTCTCTCTTCCAAAAGGCAAATCAAGTCTACGACACTAATTATGTGTATCACATCAAATACGAAAAAAAATCAATAATACAAAAACTTATATTATATATAATCCAATGTATTATGGAAACAGAGTGATACATTAATTGCGTGATAAATTTTTTTTTGTTCAAACAATTAACTAATTTTCTAAAAATCATGTAATATAGCAAACTTTAGGAAAAATAAATATGAAAGATGGAAGAAAAAGAAAATTATGCACTTACGCTTTGGAGGAAGATTGGTAGCACAATAAACATTTGGCAATTGAAATAACCCTTGTCATTGGTTCTTAAAATGATGCATAATTTTGTTTGTATAGGAGGGGTAGTATATATTTGAATTAATATTTTTTACCATCCAATTTTAGTGCTTGTTATAAAAGTACCACTAAATTTTAAAATGTTATAAAATTACCACACAATATCAATTATTGTTATATATATATTATTTTCATTACTTTGTCAAAAAAGTAATAATAATAATAGAACCATTGGGGATGTACAAAGACCTTAAGAATCGAAGCTGGTGCCACATCTAATTGGATCCATTACATGTTTTACTCCTTCTCCTTCTCTGTCAACTCGAAAAATTCATTACATTTGCTAAGTATATCCACCGTTAATCTCGCTGACAACCTATGATTAATAACCTATAATCCAAACACATTTAAATTAAACAACTTAAAAGTCTTAAACCCAGCCAAAGTTCTATATAAAAAAGAAAAAAGTTACATGCTGACATATATAAATGTAACAAGCTAGTACCACGAAAAAGCAATCTATACATGCTTTGCCGAAATTATTGATGACTTTAGAGCGTTGTTCATGATTATCAAAGTTGAGGAGTGAGATATCAATGATGGGTAATTCTAAGTCTTCAACAACTACTTGGTCTTTGGGGATTTTTGGTGAAGGTACAAGTGGATGGAATGGTGGTGATATTCAGCTAATGATTTTATGGAGATCGAAAATTTTGAAGTGAATGAATATGGAATTTCAATCCTAACATTTCGGGACTGGGATTCTATCTCTTTAGAAACATGAATATTACAGAATTTGGACAATTACTAACTTTGTCAAACTTGATGTCTAGGTTGACAATATCCATTTGAACATTGCGGAATCACAAGCTAACTTTTAAGTATAGTAACAAAATTGAATTTGAATACAAGAATTCATGGACATTATTATAACCATTACTCTAAAATATATTTATTAAAATTATAAAAATAATATATTAATATTAGTACTGCATGAAAAAAAAATTAATAATAAAATTAAAAATTATACTTAACAATTCATAAATATCATAACTTTTATTATAAAATGTAATTATTATAATTATAAAAATAATATAATTGCAGCTACAAGAGTGATTTATTTATTATGAAATCAATCATAAAAATAAAAACTCCTAATAATAAGAATTTCATATATGGGAGAAAAATAGTAATAACATGAGGAGAATGAATGTAATTTTTTCTCAACTAAATAGAGTTAAAATAAGAACTATTAATAAAATAAAGAATAAATAGGAAAGAATGAAAAAAAAAGATGAAAAGATATAAGATGAGATATTGTTTATATTTACTGTTCATTTAGAGCAAGAATTTTTATTTATAATTTATTTTAATATTTTTTTGACTTTCTTTTTATCCTTTAAATGATGACCGTGCTACCCATCACCATTATTAATGTAGGTTTACGTGTTTAGGAAAAATTACACGAATGTCAATCATTTTTTTTATCCAAATGAGTAACCCGAACTTAGATGAGGGGTGGAGATGCCAATCCATAGAATCTTTTCGTGAGTTCTATAATAATTCAGCTAATCAGGTCTCACAAACATGAATTAAGCAAATAACATAGTAGAACTACAAAAAAACATGCTCAATTCAACACACAATAAAAACAACCGATAGTTAGAAGGAACAAACTATAGTAAATACACTAGTCACGGAATGCCTCAAAGGCTCCTTTTAGACTAGCCAACCATAAACATGGTAAACAACTGACATTATGTAAGGCAAGAAAGTATACTAGAACCATAAAGGATTTCTAATAACTTCAAGACTTTATATGTAGGAACATATTCGGTGAATGATGATTGTACTCTTATAGCATACAATTAAGCAAAACACAACAAATCATAATAAAGAGTCTGACACTTGATACACTACCATGATAAAGAGATACAAACTCTTTAGAGACTCCACTAAACTTGTATGTACATAACATATAGAAGCAGTATAAATTAATCAAGAAGCAAACAGATTAATTTAATACAGCATAAGCAATGATTAGAAAGATATAGGAAAAGGAAAGAAAGCATGTGACTATATATAACGAATACGCTTTCCCATTGGAGTCTACATCTAGTACGTTGGTTGATAATACATAACATCCAATAGATAAACACATAACTGATAATCATAGCAATAGTACATATAATTAGTAAACAAAAAGCATGCAATAAACAATAAAAGCTTTCTAATCAGAGTATAAAGTCCATTATGTAAAAACACACACCATTTAATCTCTTATTGTACTAGCTACACATTCGAGAATGCATAACAATAAATATAATGAGGTAAACCCATATACAAATCCTATCTAGTTGGTAACATCCTCAGATTGTTTAAGAAAACCAATCAGTAGTAAATAATCCACTAAAAACAATAAATAGACTCCTCTATCAATTGGGACACTTTCCATAACTGCTTATTGCTGCTCTCACTTACTACTTCCACAAAAAACCTAGTTTGACACAAGAACCCAACTTTCTTCCCAAAACCTACACCACCTAAAGTGGTGTGATTAGTAACCAAAGAAAATTAATGGGTTAAGTGAATAAGAAAACATTGCATGAATGCAACCACCAGTCGACACATGGCTTATAACCATACAGGCTCCTCACATAAGAAAACTTTGCACGAGGGCAACACACAGCTCACTTCCAACCCACTCACATACACCATATTGAGTACTTACCACTCATAGGTATAATTTTTCTCACACAATCATGAATCACTAATATAGAATATTATACAAGGTATTAGTGATTCGAAAATAGAAAGATGAGATGCCAATTTGATAGAACTTCAAACCTCTTTTTTAGATTAAAAAAAGAAGAAATTGGGGGTATTTATGAAGCCTCGTATGCCTACCTCGCTAGTTGCCTTACAAAACACCTCACTAAAGGTGGTGGCAAGCTTGTTGTTGATGTACTAAAAATGATAGTTTTTTCATTTCCAAAAATTACTGAGTAATTTTCATAAATAATCACATCCAAAACAAACCAAAAACACAAGAAAAAATGTCAACAAGTCAGCATACTCCACCTAGCATGCACACTATGAAAACCAATCCCTTGGTATATGTAAACATGCTCATATACAAAATTTTCCTAACTATGTACGTGTATGCATTATTGATCTATAGTAACCATCCTTACATAGAAGAGGACAAAAACACTAAATAAGAATAAAACATACACCGTGTTTTGCACATGGGAAGCCAACATATAGACACGAGTACCACGGGACTTACATTCTTCCTCTTTGGCTTTCCATATCAAATCATTACTCAACTAAATACATTTACTCATCAAACATGAGATGATCATAAAGATGTCCTATAGTTGTTTGTTCTGAAAAATAACACAATGGCACACACCAAAGCCAAAGGACACTCATACTCCAAGTGCATCCATCCAACTTTATAAATCAATTCATTGAATCCTCTATCACAAGGAACTTAACACCATTCCACACAGCACACTTAAAGCATGAAGACTTCACTCTAGACTTGTAACCAGCACACATAAAACAAACAAATACCCCATGAACATATCATATAGAAATAGTGTGTAGTCTATCTAAATACTATCAGGTTACCCCTATAAAGGTATACACACTGATAGTCTAAGTAACATTAACATGTAGCACAAACAAACAATATCTCTATCCAACATAAACATGAAAACTTGCCATGAACATATGCAACACTCCTTTTAAGAGTATGTATATTAAATAATCATAATGCAATAATGGAATAATGGAATACAAACTACACTTACACCCTATGCAAAAAATAACATGTTAACAATCAAACATATTGTACAAACACAAGTTGTGCACACTTCTCCTCCTTTTTGACAAGGAAAGTCAAAGCAATCACACATAGAGTATGCATCATACCATACCACTATATGATGTAGAGAAGTAAAAAAAATGCAATAAAGAAAACACAAAAAGAAACAACACATTTAGTCATGGGAAATAGACAAAGAAAAACATCGAGACAATAGCAAGGTATAAGCTTGTAACAAACAAAAACATGAATGCACATACAAATCAAGAGTAGTGCAAATAGGAAATATCTCCCTAAAACAATACATAGCATGAATCCCCACATCTGTACATGAGGTAAGAGTGCATAATGGGATTTGTAATGTGCATATAACATATTAACAAGACATGCAGTCAAACACCATTGAATGTGTTAATGAATCTGTGGGAAGATGTTGACTAGGAGTCTACCTATATTCCAAGTTGGCACACTCCTAGTGACTCAACAATCTTTGCCCAAACATCAACTCCATTTAAATGTGTCAACGAATCCCTAAGAAAAAGTTAACTAGTATTCCAAGTTGACAAACTCCTAGTGACTCAACAATTTTCCCCAAACATCAAATCCACTTAAATGTGTCAACGAATCCCTAAGAAGGAGTTAACTAGCATTCCAAGTTGGCACACTCCTAGTGACTCAACAATCTTTCCCCAAACATCAACGCCACATAAATGTGTCAGCCAATTCTTAAGAAGGAGTTAACTAGAAGTCCAACTATCTTCTAAGTTGGCATGCTCCTAGTAATTCCATTATCTTCTGGCAGTAACACTTGGGTGTATTCAATCCTATAGTCTCACCCCATGCTATGCACACACATACAAAAATACATCCCATTATATCAAAGAAAACTTGTGTATTGCATTCCAACAACAAATACCAACTGATGCGTATTTTCGTAAGTGTACGAATCGTTCAAGTAATATAGTGTACAAGAGTACGAATATCGAACCCACAAGGATTGGCGTTACTAAGTACCGAAATTGACTAATCCTAATTTTATTTGAAAACCGAATTGTTGAAATTGTTTAAGAAGAAAATTAACTTAAAAATAAATGCAAATAACACAATTGAATGTTGTTCACAAATGATTAAAACCGCTAAGGCATTTGATTTCGCTAAATCAATTCAATCCGATTTCAAGTCATGTTATATGAGAATCAAAGCTAAAAGTGATGGTTGAAAAACCCAAATTTACCTAATAATCTCTCTCGAGTTATATTAGAATTACTTATCTATGAAAACCAACTATATTTCTATGAAGATTTAATCACAAACAAGCACATTACGATTTATGGAATTTCTAGAATCATACATCATGCATTAGGTCTCACACTCGCATTCAACATACGGTATTTATCACAAGAAGCATTCATTACACATCTCCTCTCGGTCTCAATATAATGCAGCAAATCATCTAAATCTTGGCCAGAAATTTAAAAGTATTAAGCATGGAAATAAATACTAAACTTGAAAAAAATGAACTCATATAACAATAACAAAGGAAATCAGATTTTCTTGATTCAACTACACCATAGCCTTAGCAAAAATGAATTAGTTCATAATGGAAATAAGAACAAACATTATCTTAATTGAATCTATGAATAACAAATCTGAATAAAATGCAGAAAATGAAAGCTAAGGAGAAGAGATGAAAAACTCTTGAAGATGAACACTTGGTAGCAACAATGGTGATAATCCTTCAAGCTTCTCCAAACTTTCTCTCCAAAATTGCCTTCTCTCTTCCAAAATGTCTCAGACCCCCTCCTCTCTACTGTCCCCTCTTTTCTCTATCTTATGGTATATATAGATCTAGGGTTTTGGGGGCAATTTTGGAACAAAACAACATAAAAATGTGTTTTCGGACGAAACTTGCCGGTGGCGACATTATTCTCGCCGTGGCGAGATTTCTAGAAAAATTAAAATATTGGTTCCTCTAATTCTCGTCGGTGGCGAGATGAATTTGGCCGGAGGCGAAAGGTGTCTCACCAACAATGAAGTAATATATCCGGTGGCGAGATCTTCATTTGCCAAAACCCGTGCTCTCGGTAAGATTTTCGTTTGGCTCCTCTGATTCTCACCGGCGATGAAATTTGTCTCTGCCAAAACCTGCGCTCTCTGTAAGATTTTCGCCGGCGGCGAGAATCTGCTTGTCGGCGGCTGGATTTCCAAATTTTGAAACTTTGTTTTTTTTTATATTCTCACTCAATCCCGATCATTAAGATTTGTCCCAAATTTCTCCAAAATCAAATTTTATCTGAAATTGCACTTTAAACATGAAATACCCATGAAATGACATTTGTGAATTAAATAATCAAATAAACACAATTTTCACACAAATATCAACATTTAAATCATGAAAAAATGCAATAATTTGACTCTTATCACCAACTACAAGTGATAAACATGCAATAACTCACTATAATAGGGATGTAGGTAAACACATAGGAAAACAACTGAAATAAAAGATGGTAAATAATGTATGCAACAAGTCATGCTAACATTCCTATTATGCATGGTTCATACAAATGTGTAAAGAATAAGGCAGCATCATAAGAACACAATAACATAATAAAAACTCATAAATAGAACAAACAAAAATGATGCCAAACACACAGAGGACTCTCCCTAACACTACAGAAATGACACACACCTATTCCCCTAAAAGTATGCATGTGAGGCAATAAACATGTTATGCATCTACTCTTAAAAATCCCCCCAAATTGAGGAATCTACGCAAAGTATAAAGATAAGTCATAGAGAAAGAAGGAAGCAAACTAAGCATGTTCAAAGAAATAAAAAGGTCATTAGTTATTAAAAAATACATTCAATGTAAATATCCATAAGGTCATCAATCCATGATGCATTCATGTAAGGGTATGACTAAATTTTTGATGACATGCTTTGTGTGTGATATCCTAAACTTGTTTACTCTATATGCCATTGTGATATGCTTATGCAAACCAAGAAAATAGAAATATAGACTCAAGTAGAACCAAACTTCATATGTCCACTTTTAGCCTCTCTCTCCACTAATGTAAGTGCAAGCTTGGAAGAAATCAATAGGTCTTTTAATGATTGTAATGAAATATCAAGGATTGGGTATAATAGAAGAGATATTTAAGTTTAGGCACACCTTTAGGTAATCAAAACTTACCCTTTAAGAAAATATCTCACAACCATAAGTAGTAAACCTTTAAACTTAGGCTCTTTTCCTTCTACTTCTCAAATTTCAAAAACTCACATTCTTAAACATGGGATCTATTTCTTTTACTTTTTATCACACATTTGATGATGCCCATCTTTTTCTTTCTTTTTTTTAAACACGAGTGTAACATAGCCAATCCCAAAAAAATAGTTTAAATAATTAACAAAATTGAAACTCAACTAAAGGTGAGGGATTTAACATTTGGGCTAAGCTACTAGGTGCAAAGAAACCAAGAAACAACATAAAGGCTCAAGAGAAGAGACCGAAGATAAGAAAATATTGGTGGCTTGAAATATCCAAATGATCCAAATATGACCTAAATCCTCTCTCTATCCAAATGGCACCTAGGATTTAATCTCATGAGACACGAAAAGTGGATTATAGAGCTTGTTATAGACATACAAATAATCAAAGCAAGAGATCCACAAAAGTTTCTCAAAATAACAATAAAAATTCACTAAGTTATGGAATGTGCAAGAAAAGTTTGTTTCAGATAAACTATAAAAATTTAGCCATATGTACACTCAATGAATACACATGTCAAAAAGATCACATTTCAATCCAAGTTTAATTCATGCCAACCATATATCATCAATGATCCCTATTAAGTTCATTTTACATGCATAAAGTTAGCTAAATATAGAAAAATCTAGAATTGTCTTGTGATGATTAAATAAGAAGAAAGAGAGTGCCAAAATGACAAGCACAAAATGTTTGATTTTTATTAACGTAGTAAAAGGAGATAACCAAGTAGATAGTCAACAATAAAGAGAGAAGACAATGATGGCCTCAAAGGAGATCATAGTCCAAAAAGACATGGATGTGCATCGAAAGGGATTATCATCACAAACCGTAGAGTGTTGCCTTTAGAGAGAGAAAAGGAAACAAACTACAGACAAATGTCTCAAAAGAGATCATTGACAACACTCACATTATTTCTAGTCAAGAGAAGGAAAGAAACTGACTCACTAGTGAGCAACATAGGTAACACCCTTAAAAGAGAGAAGAAACAAGGGATGCCGTAAAAATATCTAATCATTTGATAAAGGTTTGGGGATACCCCAAACCCTAAGAATTCCAAATAAACACACAAGTCTAGTCACATCAATGGATGTAAGTCAAGAGTCTTAAAGATAGATAAATAATCTACATGACATATAGATGAACAAGAAAACCCAAAAAAGCACGTATGTATAAGCACTCATGTAACCAAGCTTGTAACAATACCTTAATTTTCTCCAAACAAGAAGCAAGAGTAGGCAAAAGATGATAGAAACCAACATGAGACTAATAAAGAACCAACACACAACATACTAGGTACAATAAAGAAGAACCTAGTAAAACAAGTGAGATGTCTTTTATATGACATGGCATTTGAATGACAAGATTGCAGAAAGAAATTCCTAAAAATTTGACACTACATGATGATAATATGTGATATGATGCTCATGCAAAAAACCATAGAAGAAGAAGTAGCAAGCAAGGTAAACACATATAAAGAGCATATCAAAGCAACAAGCAAGGTAGAAAACTAGTGAAGGATCAAACAGTTAGGCATAGAAACAGGTAAAGAAATTAATATACTATGCACAATAAAGAAGCAATGAGAGAAAGAGATATGCATAAACAAGTAAACATGTAACATGCTGACAAAAAAAGTTCATTGAGATAAACAACCACATAGAACAACAATAGCTATACCACTAGTTGTATAGGGCACAAACATAAAAAGTGTGTGTATGTATAGATAGGGCTCTAGGATTGAGCACCCAAGTAGTTAAGGCTAAATAGGGGTGATTGACTCTGATACCAATTGAAGAATCTCATACTTAGAAATAATTGCACAAAGGCCAATTGTTCTTTTGACTGAAATAGGTAACTGAAACCTAGACAAGGGGTGGATAAGTCAACCCATGGAATCTTTTTGCAAGCTCTAAACCAATTCAGCCAAGTGATCAAACATGAATTATGTGCAATGAATATGCAAGTATATATATTGTAACTAGTAACATAATGATAATAAAATATCGTTCTGATAGAGATTATGTTATTAGAAACTAATTTTTAAAACTAAAAAATAGAAATAAGTTCTTTTGTGTTTTTATGTTTTAAGAAAGCAAAATGAAAACTAAAAATAAGTAATAGTAATTAATTAACTCAGATGTGATAGCTAAGAAGATATATGAGAAAATAACTATGAATATTTAATCTCCTAATTTTCTAAACATGTGAATTACTAAAATCCCCCTAATATAATTATCAATTAATTACATGATCAATTAAATCTAACTTAGCATGTTTTTTTCTCTCTCAAGTAGACTACACACCATATAGTAATTAACCTAATTACACTCCTATGTCAATTAAATTGCATACTACTTATTAAGGTTATCAATTAAAAATCACATACATAAGAATCATACATATCTATCTTGAAACTATGCATGCTATTTAGTCAAGACAAATAATTGAATAATTATCTCAAATCCATTTAATTGCCTCAGTAGATCAATTGTTGACCAAATAATTAATAGCATAAAAATTAGATTAAATGATATAATTAAATTGAAATCATAATTGGGGTAAAATATTAGATCTTCACAGGTTGAAAATTGGGTTCATAAGATCCCTAGATTAATATATTAGCTAGAAATAATTTTATTTATAAAGCTCATACTTTTTATAAAGAAAGACATAAAAATTGATAAAGAAGAAGAAATACAATCAATCTCTTGAATTGTAGCACCAATCATGAATTTCTACCAAAATTGAATCTTTTTTTTGAACTTTTTGTATTTTTCTCTCTTCTTGGCTCCAAAATCTAATAAAATTTTTATAATTTTTGGCTCATTTTATTTTATGGGGAAATTAGGGGGTTAAATTAGGCTCAAGTGGAATCTATACCTTTAGATCAACTTTAGATCAAGGACTGAGATGCAAAAAGAGAGTTAATAACGTGAGCTAATAGAAATTGTAACACGTGGCACTAGGGATACAAGGCAAAACAACAAGCGATGCATGGCGAAATGGACTTGTCTCGGTCAATGTATACTGAGTCAATGCCTTATGGCATGATGTGATCCACTGTTATGAATGAAATAACACATTGATTGAAGGAATGGATAAATCATATGTCAACAGGTGGCAAGACCGTTAACTGCACTGTGAAATCAAAATGAATGCAATGCTAACACATGGCACAACCTACATCACTTGGTACACAAGAAATTGCACGATTGGCTCTCTTTACTTACATGGCAACCTTGTGGCTTGCCTAGTCAACTCCCTTCTTGCCAAGCACCATGTGGCATCTTTTGATAGGTCATGTGTTAAAAATTCATATAAAATCCATAAATATCCCAAAAAATCCTAAAAATTTTCAAAAATATATTTTCACCCGTTTTCACTTGAAAGTTCATATTTTAATATTTGTAACCCTAAAATACTACTTATTGAGTAAAATGAGAAAATATTAAGCAAAAAGGACACTATTGACTCTACTTTCATAAAGTCATCACACCCCTAAACCTAACTCTTTTCTTGCCCTTAAGTAAATCCAAGTCTAACTCGATAAAATGACATAGGTAGTATATTCGTAAATATATATATATATTAATACATTAATATTTAGTGAAAACTATTCTCACAAGAGTTGTACAATTCTATGATAAGGAGGTTTATATATTCATCAATCAACATTCCATCAATATAAGGATATGCAAGGTTTTTGAGGAATTGATTCATGTATGTGTTGTACATTATCATCCAATGCATTCATAAAATCAATCTATATGAGCATGCTAATCGATTCCATCTTAGAACAATTTTTATAAGTGTTTTTTCACATCTCTCTCCACTAATATAAATATGCACTTAGTTAAAGATCAATAAGGACTTTACATATTTGTAATGTAAGGCTTATATAGGGGTCAATAAATGAATACATTTAGGTTCTTTTCAAATTTTTTCTTTCTTTTTATTCATCATGAACTTTTTAACTATAATTAAGTTTTTACTTGAAATTTTAGTGCACCATATCTTATCATTCTTTTCATATTATTTTATTCCATATATCTTTTTTTGTAGCCTCACAATACCCCCAAACTTGTTTTCAATTTTATTTTCTTTTTCTTTAGAGGCATAATTGTGTTGTGGGTTTTTCTGTTTTTTTATAGGGTTCATTATATTTCACCTTACTATATATAATAACACATGATTGTATTTTTTTATTTCATACAAGCTAAAGGTACAAGGGTCAAGATAATGCTTATTGGTTAGGCATAAAATGTGGCTTAAAGATATGAAAGGTTCTTTCTTAGGCTCAAATTTGTGATTACAGATATTAAAAATGGTTAACTTGAAAGGCTTAATTGATCCAACAAATTCCTAAACCATTTCTCTTGCAAAATACTATTTAGGATTTATCCTCAAGGGATGATCAAATAGATTCTAAAACATGATAGATCTCATCAACCCGCACAACTCATTGTGAATTTTCTCTCAATAAGAACACTTAAATGAATTGTGAACATATGCATAGAAGTTTGAATCAATTCAATCAAAACTAGCAAGTATATCATATGATTAATGTAAGTATCTTAATGAGTATGTTACATTATTTATCCTAGTCATCATAACCAAATTTTCTCATTGAGTTCATATATTTTATATCAAGCATGCATGCATTTATTTTCCATATATTTATCAATTTCTACCCAAATCATGATTAAAAACATCCTAAAACATTTTTCCTAAAAATTAAAAATACTTACTAAATACTAAAGTAGAAAATGAAGTTTCCTTCCCCAAACTTAAATTGTACATTGTCCTCAATGTGCACATATAAATATGAAAAGGTAAGACGAAAGAAAACTCCCTTAGTCTTGGCACATACCATATGTCGTTGAAATGATCAATCTTGTTGTGCCATTTCTCTTCACATTTATTCACCTACAAAACAAAACAATGAAAATATAAGTAAAATAACATTGTATTGCCTCCTAACCAGCATCACATTTAACATCCTTGACTAGATGGTTATATCAAGTCTTAAGGTGCATCCATAAAGGTTATCATAGATGTTTCATTTGACAATTGATCTCCATGATAGTGCTTCACTCTATGTCCATTAACCATAAAACACTCTTTATTTTGTTTTAAAATTCAATGGATCCATGATTGGTTACCTTAGAGATGATGAATG
The DNA here is from genome assembly GCA_033030585.1 of Hippophae rhamnoides. Classification (NCBI taxonomy): domain Eukaryota; kingdom Viridiplantae; phylum Streptophyta; class Magnoliopsida; order Rosales; family Elaeagnaceae; genus Hippophae; species Hippophae rhamnoides. The sequence continues at coordinate 26,014,539 of CM065431.1, read as the reverse complement.
GACTTGACCATTTACTCTTTAATTTTCCTAGAAAATATTTGAGTCTGGAGTTATACAGTAACACTTTGTGCTCTAGTTCAAAGATATGGTGCACAATTATCTTGTCCTGCCATCTTTTTGTCTTTTGTTTTTGTAAAGCTTGGCATTCTTATAATCATTTCAATTTATTTCTTACAATTCATTTATTTTTAACATTATTTTGTCACTAGCCACATCTATGGACATATTCAACTATTTTAGTTCCCAATATGCTTTGTGTTCCAATTCTAGCGATAAGTGACATTCCTTTTACATAGACTAGCTTATATGGGGTGGTACCAATTGTTGTTTTAAATGAAGTTATATATGACTATAAAGAATCATCCAACTTATATGACCAATCCTTGATGTAGATGTTCATAGTTTTCTCTAAAATTCTTTTCACTTCTCTATTGGATACCTCTACTTGCCCACTTGTTTAGGGATGGTAAGGGATAGAAATTTTATGCTCAATCCTAAACTTAGACAATAGGGACTTAAATTATTTATTGAAAAAGTGACTACTTCCATCACAAATAATGATCCTGCTAGTTCCAAACCTAGTGAAAATATTTTTCTTCAAAAACTTCATGACAACTTTGGCATCACATTTGCTACTAGCAATGGCTTCAACCCACTTTGACATGTAATCCACTCCTACAAGTATATATTTTTTCCACCTGAAGTATACTATTTAGAGGCATCTCATCTCTTTTTGAAATATTACCTATCATTTGGAATTTGTCACACATATTTACATAAATGTAAGTATGATTACATAGTATGCTCCCAAAGTGACCTCTATAGTCTAAGTTATGGCAATGATAAATAATATTTCCAACTTCATCATAAGAGACACACCTTCTCAAAATACCATCATTGCATTCTTTATAGAGAAAGGGGTTATCCCAAAAATACTATTTAATGTCATGGAAGAATTTCTTCTTTTGTTTCCATATAAGGTTTGATGGAAAAATATTGGCAACTAGGAAATTTCCAATGTCTACATAGCATGGGATTTCTATTTAAGTTATAGAAAATAGTTGCTTATCTAGAAAGGATTCCCTAATCACCATCTTGTCATCCATTTTGTCCTTCCCTTTCCAATTTAGAAAGATGGTCTGCTACCTCATTTTCTATTCCTTTTTTATCACAGATTTCCAAATCAAATTATTGTAAAGGAGAACCCATCTTATCAATCTTGGTTTCACATACTTCTTTTTCATGAGGTACTTTATTACAAAATGATGCAAGCATACACGGCGCCAAAAACTTGTTGTCTCAAAAAGAGATCATAAAATTGTGCAAGCATACACGATCACAAGTAATAAATATTTTTAAGTAAAGATCGTTCCCACAGAGATTTGTTACTATAGTTTGTTGAGTACTAAAATTATATCTCTCTGATTTTATCCAAAACAATCGTTGATTAAGAAAAGGTTTAAAAATAAAATAAGAGAACTCTAGGATTGCAGTTTTTCACCAAATTATTCCACTCCAATCATATTATTTTCTTTAGATTTATATATTTTAGTACATTTAATTTGTCAACCGAAAACTTCTATTTTTATCCATACATCTCTTCCGAGCTCCGTATAGACACACCTTGTTATGCATTTGTCAACCGAAAACTTCTATTTTGTGCATGCATATAGATGGGCTTATGCCTTTGATGTCTATAATAGACCAACCTATAGCTCTTTTAAAGGTCCTTAGCACCTTTAGTAGTGCTTCTACTTGCTCTATACTTAGATTAGCAGAGACTGGAAGTGTCTCATTATAACCCAAAAATGCATAACAAAGATGAGATGTTAAAGGCTTAAGATCTAATTTGGATGCCTTACCAGTGGATGGTTTCAACCTTGAGCTTGTCTTAAGACATTGCACAAATGCCTTTGTGACACATATGAGAGGCGTTTCCCCCAAAAAGTTCACATGGTTCAAAATATCAACCTTTGATTCCATAATTTCAAAGTTAAATAGGTTAAGTTGTTTTCTCATGAGTTTATGTCCTTGTTCATAGCATCATGTGTTAAATTTTTAAGTGGGGGCAGCTCAACAAGTTTTGTTAAGCTACCAATATGAATTTGTGCACCTACATGAGTATCATGGTATTCATTAGCATGTGTGTTCATAAAATTAACTAGCACATACTCTAATCACTATCGCACATGTCATAAAGAACATCATGGTTAGCTCATCAATACCATCTATTCGAAAGCAATCACTAGCATTATCAACATTAGAAAATTTAATTTCTTAGAAAACATTAAATGTTACTTGTTCATCTTATACTCTTATTGTAAGCTCACCTTTTTTTACATCAATAAGTTCTTTTCAGATTTCTCAAAATGGACGACCAAGTATGATAGTAATGTCATGGTCCTCCTCCATGTCTAGTACAATGAAGTCTGTCAAAAAGATACATTTGTCTACTTTTACTAGCACATCTTCTACCACACCCTGGGTCTTTTAATTGTCCTATTTGCTATTTGTCACGTTATTGAAGTGGGTTTGGCATTACCAACCCCTAATCTCTTGAAAATTGATAATAGCATGAGGTTAATGTTGGAACCCAAATCACATAATGCCTTGCCAAAATGGATGTTCCCAATAGTGTAAGAGATGTCAAAGCTACCTGGATCTTTCAGTTTTTGTGGTAGTTTTCTATCAACAATGGCACTATAACCTTCAATTAAGGTTATTGTTTTATGATCTCCAAGCCGCTTTTTCTTTGACAATATAGCTTATGAAAGTGTTATGATATGCAAGGATGGCACTATAAAAGTGTTATGATATGCAATTAAACTTACAATTTTTTTAGGACAATATAATTCTTGTAAGGTGTATGCGAGTGTTGGAAATATTCATGAACAAAACATATACTTGTAATTTTAGTTTCTAAAAGTGACTTAGAAGAATATTTTTCAAGCCGAAGAAACTATCGAGCCTCAACAATTACATTTAAGATATATCTCTATTCTTATGCTTGTTGGATTGCATATTAGACACATAGGAACAATATGAAAGTAGGCCATTTGATCGATCAAGTAGTGATTAGATTAATTGAGTTATATAACCTATTGAATTAATTATTTATATGATTAGATTGATCGAGGAATTAATACTTGATCAATCGAATACTAGATTGATCAAGATTAATGACTAGATTGACCAATGTTTTGAGAATTAATTAATTGATATACTGGATCGATCGAGAGGACATTTGATTGATCGAACTATGTACTCAATTATTCGAGCACTTAATTAGATCGATTGAGCGTCGAAGACTTTTATTTTAAAATATATTTCTAATACAAATTGGATTGGATTTTTACTATATTGTCATTATCCTTTAAAATTCAATGAATTGATTTTATAGATAAGATGGAAATTTTCTTTGACCTAAAGTTCTTCAAAATATTATATAAATATAAACCTAAGCACACAATTGAAACTAACCATATAAGAGCTTAATTGTGCTTATTCTCTTCATTTTTTTATTCTCTCTGGTGTTTTGCTAAAAAATTTAAGTATGCTTTTTCATTAAGTTAATTTATGAAACATTTGTAGTTATGTTTGATGGATTAATAATCCTAAAATAATAATTATGTTATTTCTCTTTTAACTTATTGTTCTATAGTTGCTAGTTATTTTTGTCTTATTTGATATATTGTTTAGATCAACTAGTTAGGGTTGTTCATTTCTGAATCTGCTCTAGGACACACATTTTCACTTATATTTATGTGCTAACCTTTTCAATGATAGTAATGTAGTTTTGATTAACTCGTGGGACTCAAGTTTGTTGGAACGCTGGTTTGAATCCGAATGCCTTTCTTGTAGAAACTATAATGAAAGTAGTGACTTGTAAGTAAGTTACTTAGAGGCATTATTTGGGTGGGTAGTTTAAGTTGTAGCCTTGCAACTGAATACTTATTTTTCATAGTGGATAGTGAGGTGGTTTGCTAGACCGGTGGATTTCTTCTTAGGTTATTCGTATGGCTTAGGTTGTTTCTACCTAAAAATCTCGTGTGTTGATCTATATTTTCTGTATTACTTTTTCACACATGATTGTATGCTTAGCCACTAACAAATTTTTAATTTGTAATACTTTTGCTAATTAGATAATTATATCCATAAATTTGGTATCAAAACCATCACTAGATACAGTTAGTGTGCCAAGAACCTTGTTATATATAATTTAAGATAGGGTTTGTCAACAACCCATACACCTTACATTGATAGGTCTAATTACCTATATTGGAAGGCTTGCATGAGAGCCATTCTACGGTCTTTAGATAAGAGTGTTTGGAATTATGTACTTTATGGTTAGGAATGACCTACAATTACCCAAGATAATGTAGTCACTCCTAAGCCTTGGAGCGAATAGACCAATCAAGATAAAGTTGTTAGCAATTGGAATCAAAAAAGAACTAACGATATTTTAGTGCTATGTCTTCTAATGAGTTTCATCATATTTTTCATGTTGATACTAGTAAGCATGCTTGGTATATTTTAGATCTTTCCCATGAGGGAACCACATAAGTTAAAAAAACTAAACTTCGTATGCTTGGTAGTCAATTTGAAAATTTTAGGATGAAACAAGAGGAAACTTTCCTTGAATTTTATATTAGATTATGTGATATTACTAATATTGCCAATCTTGGAGAGAAAATTTATGATTTTAGGATAGTTCTTAAGATTCTCTTCTTCTTACCAAATCACTTCCAAGAAAAGGTCACTGCCATTGATAAAAGTAAGGATGTGGAAACCATCAAAATAGAGAAGCTTGTTGGCTCACTTCAAACCTTTGAAATGAGCTTTCAAAAACCTCCAAAGAACAAAGGTATTGCTATCAAACTACTATAATTGAAGTTAGTAAAAATGATGATGAAGAACCATTACTCTTATCCAAATGATTGAACAAAATCCTCAACAAAAAGAATCCTCGTAACAAAGGATAATCAAGTTGTCAAAAGGATCAAAATATGAGAGAATTCAATTATATGAGTTTTGATGGTAAAAAATATAAACCCATTGGACCTCAATGGGCTTTGGTCACTTCTTAGTTGATTGTGTAAACAAGAAGAACCTTTCAACGCTACACTTACTAAATATGAAAGTGATAACGATAATTTAGTTTAATCTTGCACCAACTACTTGGGATTTACTACAACTATTGGTGGAGAATCTAGTATGTCTGACATATATTCAAATGATGAGAAAAGTGATGTTGAATTTCTACTCAACAAATCTAATATCACTATATTTATGAAGTGTTCATTGATTATGTAAGTACAAAGTGAAAGTAGCTATACTAAATGACAAACTTAAATCTTTTGAAATAAATTCCTCAATTATAGAAAAAGAAAAAATTGAATTGTCTGAACATACTAATGTTTTTAATTTAAGTATTTCATATGTTAAATAAGAAAATAAGAATCTTAAGTAATAACTTGAACAATCAAAGGAAGTAGTAAGGATGCTAACAATTGGAGTTGAAAGATTGAAAAAAGTTCTAGATTATGGAAAACTAGTTCGAGACAAGAGAGGGCTAGGATATGTAGATGTGCACACTATGCTATCCTCATCAAAATCAACTAAATTTTTCAAACCTTCATACATGTCCTCCTCACATAATACACATGACATTATTTTATAAGGATGAAAGCTCTACTCCTTCAACATCAAAATCCACATCTGTAAGGCCTTCTAATCCTACTCCTAATGTTACTCATTATACACAAATAACAATTGTATCTAGATTAAAAAATCTATTTAGTTAGTGCCTCATTGTCATCATTGTAGTAAGAAAGGTCATATTAGGCCTAAGTGTATATTTTTGATGAATGCTCCTAAATTTAATAGTACTTTCCATGCTTCACATAGTAGGACTCATAACCATCATCCATCTATGCTTGTTACATCATGCTCAAAAACTCTACTAGAAAGTATGAAGTTGTTGATTCAAAAAGGCATGTAAAATTCAACATTTGCAATTCTAAGACTAATCACCATCATTCTATCATGCATGCTGCATTTTCATTTAGGATAAATGAGAAATCAAAAGGTAAGTCCAAGAATATGCCTATGACAACTAAGGAAGTTGATTTCCAATCCAATGATAAAAAGAAACCAAAATTCAAGAAAGTGTGGGTTAGGATAGAATGTCTCTATTCGGTCATCTGATCATTGTTCTTTATTGTTTCACCTAGATACTTTTGTTTGAGTGCCTAATTGACCCTAGGTGAACATCTTTAGTTTCTTTTTGTTTTTATTTTTACTGATATTTCTTTAGTTTCAAAAAATAAAAAATAAAAAGGAGGGAAGTAGACATGCTTTAATGTTGACATGATCCTTACATACTCCATTCATATTTATTTTGCTAGGCTATACATTATACAGGTGAATATTTTGAATTTTATACTTACATATTTTTCACATCTAAGGATCAATATTGACATGAACCTATTCAGACACTCACTGGATAAATATGTATGTCATGATTGAGGTTTATGTTTGATTTGGTGAGATTCTAAGGAATGAGCTATAATATTGACTACAAGGTTGTTTTTGAGATCTATATTTCACTTTCTAAAATATTGCTATAAAGTGAGACCTAGTTTTGAGAGGGCTACCTATTGTGATGTGTGAAAGCTACCATAGTGAACAGAGAATGCTACCTCAGAACTAGTGTGAAAGTCATCATACTAGGTATACTAACTTGTGCATATTTTCTTAAAATAATAAAAATAATAATAAAGAAAAAAAATACAAAAGCTTTTGTATGCACAAAATGAAAGAGCCACCATTGGTTATACAAAATGAAAATAAATAACTAATTCCTCAAGAAAATAATTAATACAAGAGGGGAATACAAAAAAAAAAGATTAAAATTCTCTTTATGTAAATAAATTTTATTTTGTGTAAGTATGAATTCAACTATAATTTGTTTTATGATATATGATACTCCTTCTTTTGAATCTTTCATAACTAATCATAAATGAACAAATTGATGTCTTATTATAATTTCAACACATATTTTGCTAATGTTGATTATCAATATGTCACCATATGTGTTAGTATATTTGTATGTCTTGTCTACATATGTTTATGTTCACATTTTGAACAAAATAATTTCATCATTTATGTGTATTTTGTAGTCATGTTAAGCTAAGTCTATAACTCTCAATTCAATATATATATATATATATATATATATATATATATATATATATATATATATATGTATGTATGTATGTATGTATGTATGTATGTATGTATGTATGTATGTATGTATGTATGTATGTATGTATCAGCTTTTATAAATTTTGTTTTATTCTAATTTATTTAGACGAGTGGTAGAACTTAGGAAGAGTTTATTATTTTTGAAAAACATATTGGTTTTAGCTGTCTGTTTAGCTTTATGTTTTGAGCTTTTAAGAATGTGTACTCTTCTTTTCATTCATTAATTACATTACTTCCTTGGTCAACCTATTATCATTGATTCATGATTATATTATTTATTTGACTTTTATTTTTTTTCCATGTTAAAAATTAGTTCTAATAACATAATCTCTATGGAAATGATATTTTCTTATCATTGCATTACTTGTTGCAATACATATAATTGTGTATTTATTGAAAACAATTTGTGTGTCAATCATTAGGAAGCCAACAGACAGACTTAAGTACAACTAAACTTACAATCTCCCCTTTTGGCTTTCCGTGTCAAAACACTAAACAACTAAATACAATACTCATCAAACATGAAATGATCATAAAATTGTCATAAAGTTGTTTTCTCCTATGATTAACACAATGACTCATACCAAAATCCAAAAGACACACATACTCCAAGTGCATCCATAAATTTATGAGAATAGTATACAAAATTCATAAATTTATGCCCTACTTCCCTTTCATGCTTATCAACAATTGACTTTCCTTTACTTTTTTTCCTCTTTTATTTATTTTTTTATTTGCTTGATCTTTTTTAATATAATTCCATTTTGAACCTCCTTCCTCTTTTTGTTTTGATTGAAACCAAGAGGGTAAAATAGACATTCTTAGAGTATACAAGCTCAAAAAAGGGTGCATAATTAAGTGGGAATGAAAATTTGAGGTAAGCTAGTGTTTAGGTGCAAAGAAATGAAGGAATAACATAATGGCTCAAAGAAGGAATACTAAGGATAAAACAAATGATGGAAAGAAAGGATAAACATTTCAAGAATGGCCTAAATCCTCTTTCTAACCAAGCAACACCTAGGATTTTATCTTGATAGACACCAAAAGTGGATTCTAGAGGTTGTTAGAGACATACACAACATCATAGCAAGAGATCCATAATAGCTTCCCAAAATAACTATACAAATTCACAAATTTAAGGCACGTGCAAGGGAAAATCATATTTCAGTAAATACGAAAGGAAAAAAATTAGCCATACATGCTTTCAAGGAATACACATGTTAAAATATCCACACTTCAATTTAGGTCAAATGCATGAAAAACATATAACACCATGATCCCTCTAAAATACATTTTACATCTAATAGTTTTTCAAAGTGAAAAATCGTCAAGTCTCACAAAATACAAAAACAATAACTACTAAGTGAGATGACAAGGAAGGTATTAAGGAAGAGCAATGCCCAATAATAAGGGAAACATGCCTCAAATGAGACAAACAACAAAACTCACATCAACGTTAGTTAGGAGAAAGAAAGAAATTTACAAACTAGTGAACAACACAAGCAATATCCCTGAGAGAGTAAAGAAACAAGTGATGCTACTAAAACTACTAAGCATGTGAGAAAGGCACGAGTTCTAACAAGAAATATGAGACATTCTTAGATAGGGACAACATCTAAAACAATAGGAGTGTCACCAAAACACACAAGCTAAATATAAAATTGCAAGTATGTCAAAAGACCTAAAGACATGTAAATAATCTAAATGACATATAGATGCATATGGAAAATTAGAGTAAGCACAAAATAATGAGATACTCAAAGGTACATGTTAGAAATAACACCTCAGAAATCTCCAAAGATATACACAAAACACAAGAGATGGAAGAATAGGAAAAAAAGAGCATACGCCAATAAGAGACAGACAGAGGATCAACATACAATATACTAGGTAGAGGAAAGAGAAACCTAGTAAAATAGGTAAGATACATTCTATATGACATGGAATATGAATGACAAGATTGCAAACAATATAATCCTAATACTTTGATTCTACATGATGAGCATGTGACATGATATGCATACAAAAGACCATAAAGGAAGAAGCAGGTAGTATGTAAGACAAAAGCACATAAGGAACATGTCAAAGTAACTAGCATGTAAGAAAACTAGTAAAGGATCAGTCAAATTGGTAAAGAAAAAAATATGACAATTAACATGTTTGAAATAGGAAGAGATAGACAAAAAGAAGTGTTAAACTGATGAACACAAATAAATAGACATAAAGTCACACACAGAAAGATGACAAATAAAGAGAGGAATGAAATTGAGCAACTTAGCTCCAATTGATTACCGAAAAATAGTAATCAAACTACATCCTTCTGTTTAAAGACTTTGTGAGGCGAAATAGAACTCAGAGATAGTCTTTGACTCATATGAGCATCATGTGTATATAGAACCAATGGTCTTTTTTGTTTATAGTTTTTAGAAAATTCAGTCGAGTCATCCATATAAGTTGGGCCAAGTAGACTTTTTGATGTAGATTTATTTCTTTTCGCATTATGCCTCATGTGCATATGCAACCCGCTTAAACATGCTCAGATGAGCCACAGTAGCTCATATGATACATTCAAGATGAAATCCTCACATATAAATTGCAATGCCGAGCAAGGTATTGAGTAGTGCCACAAAGATAATAGGTACAATAAGTGGAGTTAGAGAATCTAAGTCCCTAATTCTAAGGAGTTTTATGCAGAGGAGAGAAAGAAGAGGTGCCCATGTTAACTTTTATATAAGGATGATAAGTTAATTTTTCACAGTAAGATCTCACATGCCTAAGTTCACTAGAGTAGTAACCAGTAAGAATAGCATCAGGTAGAGATAGTAGACCATCATCAGAATGACGGGAAGTATTAGCCTTAGGTGAATGGCTCATATTGCTAGAGGAACCAGAATGGAATGTAACCACCTAGTTACTTTTAGGATGACAGCAATAGAATTCAACTTAGAATCTCGATCAATAGACTTAGCAAACTTAGGAGCAGTAGAAGTAGAAGTATAAACCCATTCATTATACCCAATGCCGTATTTATCTCCAAACGGATTAGTGTTACTAATAATTTCATTTAATATCTAGGAACTAGAAATCATTTTATTGATAATAAAGGAAGACTGAGCTAGTTCTTTCTCACTTATTTAGAGTTTTTTTTAAGTTATAATTAAATCTTCCTTTTCCTTAAGGAAAGATTCTAGGTAAGAAATTGAATTGTTGAGAACTCCAACTCTCTCATTCATATGTTCTACTTCAGCTTCTTTCTCAGTGAGAGCATATGTCAGATATTTCTAGGCATTTTCAAGGAAAATTATCTACTTATTTGAATATTCAATATTATCTTTTTGATTATTCGAGTGATCAAGATTGACATTCAAAGGAGTAGCTTTATTAGAGGTGGAACACTTCAATTTTTCCTCAAGTATCATCATCTTCTCGATATTTATGTCAAACTTTTCTTACAAATCTAAATATCTATTTTGAATGATCTCACACCTATTAGCGATATCATGTTGTTGACCTTCATTTGATGACTTCCTTTCCTCAGAAGTTTTCTTTAGAGCACTTTTCTCATGTTTTTTTTATCCAAGCTCTCCAAAGCCTTTTTTTTAGCTTTTTTGATTTGATGTGCTCCAACAAAGATTCATTGTATGAACTAGACAATTCATCATGCTCATATTCATCATCATCACTTTCAACTGTAGCCTCTTGAACTTTTAAGGTGGTAATCAGAGGATCAATTACATTGCGTGAAAAAGAGAAAACAAGAAGTGAATGTCATCCTCATCTTCATTGCTAGCACTATCCAAAATAGTAACCTCAACCTTTATCGCACACTTATTTATGCATTTTGTTTCTGATGATAAATTTTTATAATGTATATAGGCTTCCTATATTCGAAGCATATGATCTTATTTAAGTGCCTTTTTTCTTGGCTTCTCATATTCATTTTTTTAGTCTTCCTCAACTTTAGTAAAATTTAAGGCTTTAAAACTAGAAGTATCTCTTCTAATAAAACCAAATATTGTTTCATCTTTCTAAAAAATATAGTAAATCTCTAGGCAAGTAAGGTCATTTCCTCCTCATCAGGATCAGAATCATCATTACCACAAGCCATGGCACTAACATCTTTGCTTTGAATACCTCTTTTGGTTCTTTTGAGAAACAAGCTCTTACCTTTCTTGAAGGCACTTTGTTCTTGTCTTGGTAAAAAGTGATGTAGTTCAAAGACTTCCAAGTGACTGGCTAGCTCATTCATAGAAAGCTCACTAGGTTTTTACATTAACTTAAGTATAGTAACTTTAGTATGAAACCTATACGGTAGACTAACGATGATTTTTTCTATCTTCTTTTCTTTGTTGATGGGTCTATCAAATTTGTAAGGATAGCTAAGAATGTTGGAAAAATATGCATAAAATTTGTCAAAGTTTCATCCTCTTACATGATACAGAGTTCAAAATCTCTATTCAACTTCAAAATTCTTGATCTTTATATAACTAAAATACCTTCATAAGTAGTCTCCAAAATATCCTATGCTTGTCCTAAAGAAGTGAAACTTTGAATTCTTCGATATTCATCTAGCGTAATAACCCTGATAATTGCATAAAGTCCATTGTTATTCCATTCAGATTCCTCACTTTCATCTTTAGTCCAATCAATTATTGGTTTATGAATCACAGTGTTATCAAGTAGAGTTTTGGTTGGATACATCTATCCATTCTCAAAAATGAATGACACATGATCTCCTTGGGACCACAAAAAGGCCCCCATTTGAGATTTCCAATACACATAGTTCAACCCTTTGAAAAGTGGAGGTCTATCTTCATTACCTCCTTCTCCAGATTCCATCAAAGAGAACATGTATTTGTGACAAAGCAAGTTAATAGAATCAACACCAAAGCAATTAAGCCCAATAAGGTTGCACTAACTCTGATACCAATTGAAAGAGTCTAGGACCCAATACACTACCTAAGTAAGTAGATGCACTTCTAAAGGCCTCATCCCTAACTTGTACAAACAACAAAATAAACACTTAACTAGGAAACACAGTAGAAGTGCAAATTATATAATATCAATAGGTATATAACTTCAAACAACATATATTATATATTAAATAGAAAGCACGCTTTTCTAATCAAAGTTTATGATTTAGTATGTTAAAACATACACATATAAAAATCATATCATACTAACTCAATAGTAGATCATGCATAATAAACAATATAATGAGGTAAACCCATATATAGATCATATCTATATAGTAACATCCTTGGGTTGCTTAAGGCAATTACTTAGTAGAAAATAATTCATTAACAATAAAAAGTTACCACCCAGATAGATAATAAATCACTATTAATTATACCAATTCGAACCTCCATCCTAGCTACCTACTACTGCTCTTCACTTGTTGTTTTCATAATTGTTTGGTTCAACATGTGAACCCAGATATCCTTCATATCCAACACCACCCAATGTGGTGTTATTCAAAACTACTTGTCAGTAATAAGAAGTATTACTTCTTACAACCTCAAGGACACACAGTCCATAACAACTATCAAATCTTGTATGAGAGATAAGGAGTCAAACCATACACACACAGAGATGATGATTCGACAACTAAACTCAATAAATAACCCACACTTGAATATAAGCTCTCCAAAATATTTTGAAAAAATATATAAATCATAGTACGAATTTTGGTTGAGTTTCAACACTAAAAACTTAGGTGAGAAATAAGAGAAAAGAAGGGGTATTCATAGAAATTAGATTTCCCACCTTGCTAGCCACCTTGCCAAGGGTGATGGTGAGGGCCGTAGTGAGGTCCATGGTGAGCTTGTTGGCCATATGCTAAAAAGTCACATTTTTTTGTCCCAAAAATTATCGAGTACTAACCATAAATACCCACAATCGGAACAAATAAAAACATAAGAACAAACACTCTCAACCTATTATAAATACTTATAACCTCTAGGACATATAGTCCACAACAATTATCAAATTTTGTAGGGGATACATACATTTAAACCACGTACTTATATGGATGATAATTTTATACCTAAACACAATAAACAACACATGAGCTTGTTGGCCAGGTGCTAAAAATTCACATTTTTTCTTTCCAAAAAGTATTAAGGACTAACCATAAATACCTACAACTAAAATGAACAAAAACACAAGAACTAACACTCTCAAACTAGCATGCACACTATGAAAACTAGCCCCACAATATGTGTAAACATACTTGCATACAAAGAATTCCTAACTATATGCGTGTTTGAAATACTGGTAAGTATTAACCAACCTTACATAGAGAAAGGTAAATACACTAAGTAAAAATAAAATATATACCATGTTTTATACACATAAAGGCAACACGTAAACACAAGTACAACTGAACTTACATGTGCCTATCATCAAGCCATGTTATGAAAACGTATTTGCCTTTTGGCACTTGAACCAACTAGTACATAGTGAGCTGCATCAAAACAAGAGAATTATATTTTACAAACTATACTTATTTTAAAATTTAATTCATTTTATAAAAATGTTTTACCTACTTTTATATTTCACAAGAATAACTATATTACTAATATCTAATAGTACTTTTAGCTAGACATGCTTAATTTAGTCAATGATCAGTAAATTAAACATAACATGTAAGACAACATGTAGGTTATCTGAAAAGAATACATTTAAATTATAACTCAATCGTATATTTATAGAACTTTAGTATTGTTTCTATTTTTGGAAAACCTCCAAATAGAATTTACAATGCTATTTATTGAATCGAAATTAAAATTACTACATAAACCAAAATCATTCAACTCTCAATTTGAGAGAAAAACTTTAAAAATACTAAAAGAAAAGAAAAACAAGAAGAAACTATAAATGCAGCTTAGAATTGAGCTGTGGGATGAAGGATGATTTAGAATGAGAATTTGGGGTCCAATTTACAGGGGAAGAAAAAGAGAAAATAGTGGATCAGATAGCTAGGTACCATGATATGCATTATTTTCATGCCATTACATTGGAGAGATTGTCCACAGTTTGGAACTTAATCCATTACACATATGCCATGTCACATATTATTTCCACGTTGCATCCCACATTCTTCTAAACAATTGGAACCCCTATTTTCTTATACACCCTTTTTCAGTAGTTTAGAATATATGTAAGCTTTACATATGTAAATATTTTAATCTTAAATGTTATAATAGAGTGCTTTCATGTACTATTCTTTGAGTATTGATCAATTAAATTATTTTAAAGCTAAAATGCCTAAAAAATAACAAAATATAACTATGATTTCAAAAAATAGATTTTCTTTAAAAGCTAATAAAAATATGCAAATAAAAATCTATTTTATTATAAAATCATGATATATTAAGTGCTTTAAGCACTCATTATCCAAATGAGTTGTGTAATGATGTCGTTAATTGGGCCAGATTGAAGAGCAAACATAATAACTCCATAAAGCTTCTTCTTTATCCAAATACTAACTATGTAAGTCAAGAATCATGTTAGAGTTCCTTATGATAATCCATCTGGAAAAATTTCTTAACAAGGTATCATTTAAGAGATCAAGATCCTACAACCCCTTCCTCGAAAGTCCACAACAGTCCCTCTAAGTAACTTGAAATAATTTAAGCATATCCTATTTCCCCGATTAAAAGATATTATGGATGATTTTTGTGAGACCATCTAGAAATATTTTTAGACAACTATATATCTAAAAAGAATGTGAAAACATGCTTTAAATAAATGAAGTGGCCAAAAATTTAAACTCTATCAAAGAGAGGTTGTGTCCCTTCCATGCTTCTATTTTTTGTAGAATTTGTATCATCCATGCCTTGAAACTAATGCTTCTTTATAGCTTCTTGAAATAAGGTGACACCCAGATAAGATAAGGAGGCACCCTTAATGTGTATCCCAACAATAGCTTAGAGTGATGTAATATTACTCCAAGGTACACTCTTGCCACTGTAAATGAAGGATTTTCCCAATCTTTTTACCTTTCTTGAAAGACAACCATAAAAATGAAAATCCTTAGGTAAAACATGGAGGTTTGATGAATAAGCCTAACTAAATATAAGAAGATCATTAGCATATAAAACATGTGTCGATTTTGTAATGCCTCTAAGAAAGGAAATTGGCCTAAAACACTTATTATCCACCAGGGACCCAAAGTATCTGCTTAGAAAGTCTTCTGTAATATAAAACAAGAAGTGAGATAAAGGGTCCCCCTTGGAGCATGAAAACTATCCTCTATGTGATCCATTAACCTTGACCAAGATTCATACTGAGGCGAAGAGATATCCAATCCTACCCAAAAATATGTCATCAAAACCAAAGCATTACATCAACCATAATATAAAGTTCCACAACATGGTATAAAAATATTTACAAATATCAATTTTGAGAGTTATATTACCCCCTCGAATAGGAAGCTACATTGTATTGAAGTACTCAAAAGAACTAACCATACAATCCATAATACTATGACACAAGATGAACCCAAACTGATTTTAAGATAGAATGAGAGAGCAAATGCCTCCCAATCATCCTATAGTGATCTTTATAATTAACTTGAATAGAAAGTTCCCAAGACCAATTGGCCTATATTGGTCAATAATGGTTTCAGGAGGGCTTTTACAGATAATTATCAAGAAATTTGAATTCTACTCTAAATTCATCTAACATGTCCTAAAATAATCCTAAATTGCTCATATTACATCTATACCAATGATGTCCTAGCACTTTTGAAAGAATTTCCCTATAAAACCATCCAAACTAGGAGCACTCAATGGTAAATGTCAAAAATAGAAGCATAAAGCTACTTTAGTGATTGTATGCACTATAAATTTCCATTATTTGTAGTATAACCAAGGAGGGTACTACTAACTCAACTAAATCAGAGTCCAGGAGGTCACCAATTTGGCTAAAACAACTTGCACATATTATCCCAAAATATGTGTAGCTACAACCTCTATGTCCTATATAACTTTACCATTTATTTCCGTATAAGTTAAATACTTTTTGCCATTGAATATCAAAGTAGTGAGTGCAAGAATGTAGTATTTCGATCACTACCCTTTAGTCAATTTCGGTTGATATTCTCTCATAAGAAGATATTTTATTGATGTAGCAATCTATCCAAATCATATTTTAATTCAAGAAGTTTCTCAAATAAGGAATCTTCATCATACCATGTTTTTAATTTAGTACGAATAGCAAAGCCTCCCTTAATGTTATGATCCATGTTACCAAAGACCTTTCTATTTTTAATCTTGAGAGCTTACTTAAATTCCTTAAGCTTACAACAACCACTCACATTAGAGTATCATGAGTAGATGTCAACTATATGATGCATACTAAATCCATAAAATAAGGATTCTCGATCCACATACCAAGAAATTGGAATGGTCTAAAGCCCCTATGCCTAGTTGTGAAGTTTAGATCACCTTGGTTCTAAGGCTTATGTCATTTAGATAGAATTACGTGACTAATAAGTGAGAACTTTCAAAGGTTAAGGTGGGATTGGTAAACTTACAGATCAAGGGAAACGCAAGCAATGTCTCCACTTTTCCTTGGGGGTGTCTCACAAGGTTTAATAAACAAGTTCAAAATGTTGTTGTCAATGGCTTGAGCATAGGTTTTCATGGGTTGTTTTTGTGTAGGTATAAGGGGAGAGGGTTTAAACTTGGCTGCATGGTTTGGGTATTTTGACATTGTTGGGTTATATATGGGTTTGTTAGGCTTAAGGTAAGGATTAGTGTTTGTAGTAGAAGAGGCCAAACCTTAAACACAATGGGGGTAGATTGATTATGGAAAATGAGGGGATTCTGGTAAAAACTAAGATTCCAAAGTACCCAATCAATAATGAAAAAGTTGAGGCTAAATTCAAGCAGATCTTTGAGGCATATGATGGAGGCTTATAATTTCAAGAATCTTCTTAAAATTTCTCCGTAGTTAGGGAAATGAAATGATTTACACTAAGAATTGAACCGATGATTGATGTTCATAATGAATATTTCAAGTTATTATGAGACTATAGTGGATTGAGTACTTTAAGACTTGTATGCCTAAATGTGAAGACTTTGAAGACTCTTGCGAGACTAATGATGCTTGATGAGCGAAAACCGGCATCGTCGATTCTCGCAAATACTTTGGTTTTAATATTTGTAAAACTCTCACAAGTGCACGAATCTTTTCGTAGAAAATGATAAGTATACTCACAAGGTCGATCTAAGGAAGGAATGTATGTGGTTTTTAATTTATTATTCAAACTTTTAAAAATGAAATTAAATCCTAAACATCCTGTCACGATATTTTGGGGTTTGTGTTCCTAATCTAATAACATAAAAATAAACATAGATACAAATTCAATAAATATTTATCAAAAAATAAATATAAATACAGATTCAATAAATATTCATGCAAATTTTATCATTTATATTAGTGGAGTATTTATGGATATAATAACTAAATTAATTATGCTTGCTCGTATTATTTAGGTTATTAAATATATGAATTGATATTTATTGATTCTCCCTTTTTTGTATGAATACCACCTTTGGTGGGGTTAGATATTCTTTGTTAACTAAACAAATCAATTAACACCTATGGGTGGGGTTGATAACTAATTTGGTTAATTAAATTAATTCCTTTTTCTAAGAGATTGAAAATGAACCATTTAAATGCCACCTTTGGTGGGGTTTGATAGTTTAAACTTTATTCAAGGTGTCCAAATTAAACCTAAGAATTTAGTTATCCGAGTACTAACTTTCAAGTTTTAAAACCACTACTGAAAACATGTTGTCAATACATTTTCAGATAATAATTCTTATAAAAACTTTTGAAATAGAGCTTCACTCTAACTACCGGGCGATTGTACCAACAAATAAAAGAGCACTACTCTAAATCGCATCGATAACTAAACCTTAAAATCTAATTTTCAGATTTAAGTTTGTAATGAAAAATAATATATTTCTCTCTAACATTCTTAATATAAAATCTTGAATAAAAATAGAATCAATTCATTTTAGAGATTTTTACCTATTTAATATTTCGCAAGCATAACAACGTTATTATTATACCATGTTTACAAACAATACTAGCACAGCTTAAATTTAATCACAGACAAATTGATTATAACATGTAAGAATAAAGCATAAAAAATAACTGCAAAGAAAATAAATCCTTACAGTACTTCGACACTATTCCCGTTGCTAGAAAAACTCCAAGCGGAATTTGCACTCCCATTTATTGAATCAAAGAGCTAAAATATTACAAAAACATAACTAGTTCTTCCCAAAAAGGGAAGAACTCTAAATCTAAGATAAATTAACTAAGAAAAACTAAAAACTAAGAAAACATAAGAAAAACTAAAAATCTAAGAAAAGAGAGAAAGAAAGAGAGAAAAGAATGTATTTGGAGGTTTTGAAGGTGTGTTTTGAAGTGAAGGGAAGGGGGGTATTTATAGGTGAGGATGGAGAGAAAAAATGAGTAAAAAAATGTAAAAAAAAAAATATTACAAAATTAAAAATGTGTAATGGAACTGCTGAGGTCATCAATGACGTCAGCATGACGTCACAAGGGCTGCTGCATGTGAAAAATGGGGTGAAAACGCGTTGGGCGTGCGGAGGGGCGGCTGCTGGGCGCTGCGCGCGCGCGCTGGGGCTGTCGCTGCGCGCGTGAACAGTGCCCGCGCGCAGTGCTGCGCGCATGAACAGTAACCCGCGCGCAGTTTGGGGCGGAGCTGGGTGCTGGGGCGCGGCGGCGCGTTTTTCTCCTTTTTGACATTTTTGACCTTTTTGACCCATTTTGTCCAATTTTTCCATATTTTTCGACCTTTACGCATTTATTTATTAATATATTTGTGATGTATTGCTTCCAGTATTCCTCTTTGAGTCTTTAAGTTGCATTTTTAAGCCAAAATACCTGAAAAACAATAAAAATACCCGTGATTCCGAAAAAGACAAATTTATATAAATATATGATAAAACATATAAATATATATATTTTTAATCAATTAATTTGCATAAAATCATGGTTATTTTAGTGCTTTTTGGGCACTCATCAATGCTAGCTAATGATTAAAATGTGAGAAAGGTGAAATCCTAATGACTCCAAGCTTTGTAATGCCAATACTCTTTTAATTCTCGCTGATTTCCTCTTACCTTTATTTCACACAATCATCTTAAATAAGGATTGTTATCAGATAATCAGATTCACTCATGAATTATGATTACCTTTCATGTATGGAACAAGTTTTAACTTGGCATTGTGTGCTTTGTCATATACATGAGATTTACACATTGAGCATTCTTTTCAAGAAAAGTAAAAAGATATCAATTTGGAATTTGTTTCAAATAGATATGGCATCCATGGTCAATATCATTTCACGTGTATAAAAGTCACAAGTCTTGAACAAATGTTACCGTGCTGATAATGTGTTATAAAACTAGAATAAATGAAAAGCATATGAATATGAAGTAATAGAGAGTAGAGAGAATATAGATCTTATTATTCTTGGTATCTATAAACCATAATACAATATTAAAGTCTCTATTTGAAAGTTCATTTATTTAGTTATATATTCGTGGAATATTAGTAGAAGTATGACAAATTAAAAATTTGCAAAATATCCAGACATATAATCGTATGTAAATAAAATAATGCAGAAAATAAAGATCAACACACGAGATTTTTAGGTAGAAATGACCTAGGCTATGACTTAAGAGAAAAACCACCGGTCTACCAGCCACCTAACTACCCACTATGAAAAATAAGTATCTAGTTACAAGGCTAGGACTTAAAATACCCACCTAGGTAATGCCCCCAAGTAATATACTCACAAACCACTATTTTCATCTTAGTCTCTACAAGAAATGCATTCGGATCTGGACCAGCATTCTGACAAACTCGAGTCCCATGAGTTAATCAAACTCGCATCGTTGTCACCAAAAAAGTTAGCACATAAACACAAGTGCAAGTGTGTTTCCTAGAGTAGATTCAATAATAAACAACCCTAACTACTTAGTTTAAACTGTATATCAGATAAATCAAAAACAACTAACAACTCTAGAACAATCAGTTAAAAGCACAATAACATAATAATAACACAATTATGATTGTTAATCCATCAAACAAAATCACAAATGTTTGATAAATTAACTTAATGAAAAAGCATATTTGAAAACTTTTAGTAAAACAAGATGGACAATAAAATATTAAGAGAATAAGCACAATTAAGCTCTTGTGTAGTTTGTTTCAATTGTATGCTTAGGTTTATATTTATAGATTATTTTAAAACACTTTAGGTCAAAGTAAAATTACCATCTTTTCCATAAAATCAGTTAAATGAGTTTTAAGGAATAAGGAAAATATAGTAAAAATCCAATCCAATTTCTTGATCGATCTAATCAAGTGTTCGATCGATCGAGTACATAGTTTGATCGATTGAATGTTCTCTCAATCGATCCAATCTATCAATTAATTAATTCTTAAAAACATGAATCCATCTAGTCATTAATCTTGATGGATCTAATGCTCGATTGATCGAGTATTAATTCCTCGATCGATCTAGTCATATAAACTACTAATTCAATAGGTAATATAGCTCGATCAATCTAGTACTAATCCATCGATCGACTAGATCGATCAAGTAACCTATTTTCATATTGTTCCTATGTGTCTATTATGCAATCTACCGTGCACAGGAACAGAGATATACTTAAGATGTGATCATTGAGGCTCAATAGTTTCTTCTGCTTGAAAAATATTATTCTAAGACACACCTAAAAACTAAGATGACAATGGTATGTTTTATTGACAAATATTACCAAAACTCACAAAAACCATACAATGCCTCCTTTGGCATATTCGTGTGACAAAGCATCTCTTTTACTATATAAGGTTCATAGGAAAATTAAATTTTTTACATGGAGATACTCTCTTATTATGTGGTGGAACCATCTTCCTTCGATCTCAAAAGCTCATGTTTAAACTGAAAAAAAAACATAAACAACCAAACAATTTGTCTTGAGAGACTCATTGTTCAATAATTCAATTTATATAACAACAAAAAGTGAAGAATATTTATAAGAGTGAGTAATCAATACATACAAATTAAAAACACAACTCCCACTATGTGTAGTATCTCTAAAAATGATTTTAAAAGTAATTCTCTCCTAAGTTAGCTTTTCTCTTTTCGTAGATTTCTAATTAATGTTCTAATTTTTCTACACCTTCTTATCGTAGGAATAAACCTTACAATGATGAAGCAATGACAATAGATTGAGCAAGCAAGCAATGTATTTTATGACTTAAAACAGTAGTATACATTCTTAAAAGCGAAAAATAAAGGGCGAAATAGAGAGCGAAAAATAATATGTTTACCAAAAATGAATAAACACCCCCTAAGTTCTATGACTCTTCTAAATAAATTAGAATAAAATAAAAAAAAATTATAAAAATTGATTTATATAATGTTTTTTGAATTAAGGATAGTATACTTAGCTTAAATGACTATAACAGTATACACAAATGATGAAATTAATTTTGTTCAAAGTGTGAAAACATAAATATATGCAAAAAAATCACAGAAAACATGCTAACACATATAGTGACTTATTGATAGTCACCAAAAGTGAGATAAAAATTGAAATTGTAACAATATGTCAATTAATCCATTTATGATTAGTTATGAAGGATTTAAAGGCTATCATAAAAAAATTACAGCTGAATTCATACTTGCACAAAACAAAGTTTACTTACCAAGAAAGGACTTTAATCTATATCTTTTTTTTATTCCACTCTTGTATTATTATTATTTTTGTGTGAGGGATTGGTTATTTATTTTCTTTATGTATAACCAATTGTGACTCTTTCTTTTTGTACATACAAAAGCTTTTGTATTTTTTTGTCCTTTGATATTATTATTATTATTATTTTAAGAAAATATGCACAAACCAATACACCTAGTATGATGACTTTCACATTAGTTGTGAGGTAGCCATGTCTACTCACTATAAAAGCTTTCACACATCATAGTAGGTAGCTCTTTCAAAACTGGTTGTCTCTCTATAGTAGCACTTTAGAAAGTAAAAGATATATCTCAAAAATAAATTTGTAATCAAGATTAACTAATTTCCTACAATCTCACAAAATAAATAATAACTTTCAAGCATGCATATACATGTGTCCAGTAAGTGTATAAGTAGGTTCATGTCGACATTGATCACTAAATGTGAAAAATATGTAAATGAACAAGTCAAAATGTCCATTTATATAATGTATAGTCAATCAAAATAAAAACGAGTGGAGTATGTAATTATCATGTCAATGTTAAAGCATGTCTACTTCCCTCCTTTTTTTCTTTTTTAAACTAAAGAAATATCAATAAAAAAAATTAAATATTCTCACCTAGGGTCCATTAAGCACTCAAAAAAATATCTAGGTGAAAAATAAATGATTTTCCATTGATTGGAAATCTTAACACAAACTTTCTTGAATTTTGGTTTCTTTATATCTTTGGGTTGGAAATAAATTACCTTAGTGGTCACTGGCATATTCTTGGACTTACCTTTAGATCTCACATTTATTGTAAATGAAGATACAGTATGCATGATAGGATGATGGTAATTAATCCTAGAATTACTAGTGTTGAATTTTACATATCTCTTTGAACCAACAACTTCATGTTTTCTAGTAGAATATTTGAACTTGCATGTTATTATAATTTCCATTCAACTTAGAATATGTGCCACATACATAGATGGATGATGGTTATGATACTTATTATGTGAAGCATGAAAATTATTATTATATTTAGTAGCATTTATCAAAAATCTACACTTGGGCCTATTATGACATTTCCTACCACAATGATGACAAACACGCATAAACTTAATAGATTTTTCAATCACATATGCAAATGTTCTTTGTGTATAATGGCTAACATAAAGAGTAGGGTTAGAAGGCCTTACAGATGTAATTTTTGATGTTAAAGGAGTGGATTTCACATCCTTATAACCAATGTCATGTGTATCATGTAAGGAAGACATGTTTGAAAGTTTGGAAAATTTAGTAGATTTTGACAAAAAATGACATAATGTGCTCATTTATATATCCTAACCCTTTCTTGTCTCTAGCTGGCTTTACATAATTGAGAACTTTGTTCAACCTTTCAACTCCAATTTTTAACCTAATTACTATTTCCTTTGAATCTTCAAGTACTTGCATAAGATTCTGGTTTTCCTGTTTAAATCTGCAAGAAGTGAATTCAAAACATTACCATATTTAGAAAATTCAATTTTTTTTATTTTCCTATAATTAAGGAATTTATTTCAATGAATTTAAATTTGTCATTTAGTTTAGCTACTATCCTTTTGTATCTTACATAATTTGTGAACACTTCTTCAATACAAGTGACATTAAATTTGTTGAGTACAAATTCAGTATCACTTTCCTTATCATCTAAATCAATGTCAGACTTACTGGATTGTCCATAAGTAGTTGTAGAAAATGCCAAGTAGTTGCTACTAGATTCAACTAGATTGTCGTTATCACTTTCAAAGTCAGTAAGTGTAACGTTGAAATCTCTTTCAGTTTGGTTCATCTTGTTTACAGAGTCAATCGTGAAGTGACCAAAATCTATACATTCAAAAAGTTGAACTCCAGTGGATTTAAATTTCTTACCATCAAAACTCACATATTTGAGTTATCTCAAATTTTGATCCCTTTGACAACTTGATTATCCTTTGTTTTGAGGATTTTTTCAATCTTCAAGTTAAGAGTACCATTTCTTTATCATCATTATCAATGTATTCAATCATACCCATTTTGAAAGTGATGCCTTTATTCTTTTGAGGTTTTTGAAAGCTCGTCTCAAAGGTTTAAAGTGACCCAATGAGTTCTTCTATTTTGATGGTGTCCACATCCTTGCTTTCATCAATGGCAGTGACCTTTGCATGAAAACGATATGATAATGAGTAGAAAATCTTTCAAACTATCCGAAATCATCAATTTTATCTCTAAGATTGGTAAAGGAGTTACTAATATAACATAATATAATATAAAATTCAGAGAATGTTTCATGTTCATTCATCCTAAAATTTTCAAAGTAACTACCAAGCATGTAATGTTTAGTTTCTTTAACTTGTGTGGTTCCTCATGGGTAACCTTTAAAATATCCCAAACTTGCTCGACAATATCAACATGAGAATACAACGAAAATCATCAACAACTACAACACTAAAAATAGCATTAATATCCTTTTGATTCCAGTTGCTAGTAACTTTAACTTAATTGGCTCATTCGTTCCTAGGCTCAAGTGTTTGGTAATCATAGATGGTTCCCAACCATAAAGTATAGAGTTTTAGATGCTTTCATCTATAGATCATAGAATGGGTTTCATACAAGCCTTCCAATTGACATAATTGGACCCATCAAAGTAACGGGCATGAGTTGTAGATGAACCCTCTCTTAAGTGATCCATAACAAGGTCCTAGGCACACTAAGTGTATCTAGTAACCACTCTTATACCAAGTGAAATTTCATTTATTTAGTTATGGATCAAATTATCTGATTGTTGGAATATCGTGTATCTAGTGACCACTCTTATACTAAATGAAACTTCATTTATTTAGTTATGGATCAAATTATCTAATTGTTGGAATATCTACAAAAGTATGATAAATCAAAAATTCGTAGAACGGCCAGACATACGATGGCGTGTAAATAAAATAATATGGAAAATAAAGATTAGCATATGAAATTTTAGATGAAAACAAATTAGGTCACACCAATGACCTAATATCAAGCTTGTTTATTGAATCATATGAAACTTTACAAATGAATGGAAACATTTCTTGTGCCACCCTCGATTTGCAAGTATACCACCTCATCTTTATTTATGTAAATTCTCTCTTATTGGTTTACTAACTCTATCTAAAGCACACAAGCCTTGGAGTTAAGGTGACCTAATAATCAAAATGACTTAGGTATGGAATTTTCTCACTAATTAGATACATATTACCCTCGACGTAGACTCTATCACATATTATTGCACACCTTAGAGACCACTCTAATGTTTGAGGTAATGTACTAGTTAATGTTAAGTTGATAATTTTTTCAAGATTAGCTTTAGATACCAAACTTTTACCCCCACAATCAAAAAGCTACCAATGCCCATATGTGGGTCAATTTTTATAACTTAGCCTCAGAATTCTAGGATAAGAATATCCCTTAACAAATTTCACGAGTCGTTGGCATTCCCCTAAAAATTGATAATGTCACATTTAATAATGAGCTAGTCTTGTGAGCTTTCTATTGATCAATACCAATTTCGCTCATAAACATAATGTTGGATAGGAAAATCACCAAGTACATGGGCTCTATTTGATTGTTCCAAAGCAACATTGAAAAGTCAAATGGGTATAATCAGCACACAGACAGATATATCTTTTATTATTTAAATTCATAATAATTATTAGTGACAAAATCGGTATTTATGAAAGGTCATTCATATTCTAAATAATTGAATGTTGATTAATTAAATATTTAAATATTATAAATTTAATATCAATTAATCAATATTAGTTATTTACAATTAATCTATCCATCAAAACTTTTTGAAAGAGTCCAACATTCGATGAACAACCAGTGTAAGGAGATAAAAACTCCTTAGAGACTCATCTCCCAGCAAATTAAACAAAAAGCAAAAAGAAACAAATAATTCAAATCGAAACACAAGAAAGGAAAGTAATAGACAAAATAAACAAATTAGATAACAAGCAAATTAATTTAACAAATAAAATTAGAAGATAGAGAAAAGAAAGCTATAGGTAAGAGAAGTAAAGATAGATAAGAAAATAGCAAACATGATATAACAGATAGGTAGAAAGAAAGATAAAGGAATATAAATGTTTTCCCATCAAAAATTCTCTCTCATATCTTGTCACATACTCGAGTGAAACAGTAATTGTACTAACTAAAGACTGAACATACAAACATGGCAATATAATGAGGTAAATCCACATAAAACCCCTACTTATGTGGTAAAATCTTAGGTTGCTTATGGAAACCACTCAATAGTAAACAATCCACTAAATATAATAACAATATACAACTCGATAGAAAATATAAACATAAATATCTCTATCATTTAGGAACAACTTCCTTAACTGCCTATGCTACCCTCACTTTCTACATCTACATCAACATTGATTCAACATGAGAATCTAGCTCTTTTCTAAAGCCCCACTACAAACAGTAATGTAGTCATGGCTCAACAACAAACCCAACTAGTAAATACCATCTAAGGAATGCACTAATATAACTTATCCCAACTTGAGAACACAATTTTGTTCGCATAGTCATGGCTCAAAAAATATCGAACAAGTACATAAGGTAAAAATGAACTCGAATTAGAAAACAAGATTTCAATTTGAGAAAGCTTCGCTACAAATTTCCTAATTACCACAACAATAAAAGAGGGGGTATTTATAGAAAATCTATCAACAACTTAGGGCCTTACTAACCTTTTCACTGAGCCATGGTCATTGGGGTAATACCATCCATGGTAAGGGTAACACCTATTATACCTCACTAACTAGGGTTGGTAAGGGGTTGGAAAGCTAGGTTAGGGAACCCTCTAAAAAGTAATTTTTTTCCTTCAAAAATTACCAACTAATTTTTCACAAATAATTGCAAGTGAAATGAAACAAAATCACAAGTAAAATAGCCTAGCAAGCATACTAATACTTACCTAAAATGCACACATATCTTATGATTTATTGGAATTAAAAGAATGAATTAGGTTTTAATATCGCATTTTAACTTAATTATTTTATAAATTATTTTTTCGAAATCATGGGGTCCACTTTGATGTATTTTAGATATTTTTGGATTTAAAAGATTCATGTGACAAAGGACCAAACAAATCTCACAATTATCAAACAATTAAGAACCTAAATGCAAATGTTTGTACAAGATACGTCAAGGAGGAGTAAAAACATTAAAGTGTCAAATTAAGAGCACATTGTGGTTTGAGTATATGTGCTTCGTAGCACAGCACCATCAAGATGAATTTCAACAAAACTAGAAACAAAGTTTCATCATAGCATAAGTCGAAGCGTACTATGGCTTACGTAGAAAAAATTGCATTCGAATGCTTGATTTCAAACACATATTTATCCAAACTATTCTTGGTTTCTTTTATTAGCATTTTAAATGTTTTAAATCTCTACAAAGCTAATCCTAATTACATTGTAACTATATGTAACTTTTTTACTATAAATATATAGCTACGGTTACAACAAAATTAGCCATAGATTAAACTACAAATTGTAGGCATAGAAAATTATAGAAAATATGTAAGTCTACAAAGAAATGAAAGGCTAAAGGCAAGATTTTATTTAAAGAGGCAATTAAGGAGTTGTAAATTAGCCATTATCAATCATAAACATTTTCTTCGTTTCATTTTTCTTCTATATTTTCTATTATTTTAATTATGATTTTACCTAGATAATGTATTTATGTTATTATGGGTAGTTTCAAATCCCTAGACTAGGAGTTTAATTAATAAAATGTTATAAAAAAATTTATATTCAATCTTTGAGTTTTGAGGTGTTTGACCCTATATTTAAATTCCATGACTATACATATATAAATTAGAGTAGTTAACTAGTTTATTGTATGTATATATTTAATACTAGTTTAAGATGTTATTAGGTTATCTTGGGGATAAATATACTTTTATTTATTATATCAGTTAGGGTATTTGTTAACATTCTTGTTCGAAGTGGTAAATTGTTATTCTGTGTATGACAAGTAGAGTTGATCCATTTGTTAAAGGTTACTAATAATTGGGATCTTGTAGAATTTAGTTATCTTCTTTTTAAAATAAAATGCAATGAATGAATTATCTAGTAACTATTACTAGGTTGTTCAGATTTTGGATTGATTTATGATGGTATTATACTTCAATTAAAACAAAAAAAAAGTTGGGTTGGAATTAACACTAATTTTTCTAGAGTTACAAATTCATGGATACTTCTAATATTTATTTATGATATAATTGGATAAATGATTGAGTAGTGGTGAGGATTTTTCCAAAATCGTATATTTCTCTTGATCTATATGCTCTTATATTTCGATTAATATTTTATTTTTTATTTTTAGTGAAAAACAATTTTCAAAACCCCTATTGTCAATTTATTAACAAGTTAGTAATTAATTATATTTATTGTAGCATTCCTCTTAGGTTCGATAGCCTTTGTTTTTAAATTGCTTATCACTTGTATATTTTCATCACATATATTTACATGTTTCCAAGCGTGCCACATACTAAGAAAGCCAAACCTTGTGGTATGTGTAAATATTCTTGCATACAAAATGTACTTAACTAAGTGCATGTATGCATTATTGAACCATCAGTAACTAAGCTTATACAGAGAAAGACAACACATAAACTAAAATAAATAGACTCCATGTTTTGCACATGGGAATGCCAATATAGACATAAAGGACTTACAAGACTTACAATCCCCCCCCCCCTTTGGCTTTCCATGCAAAAACACTACATAACTGCTACAAACACACATCAATATGAGGTGATCATGAAGATAACCTAAAGATGTTTGTTCCCATGAACAAAACATTGATGCACAACCAGCTCCCATAACATACCTACTCCAAGTGTATCCATCTTTTGTACTTCATCCATCTTCCTTACTATAAGTCTAAATTCCAACAATAGCATAGTACTAAGATCTCTAGCAACAAACATAACCTGTACACACTAAACAACACATACTCGTGAACACATTATACAAAAAATATCTTGTAGTCTGATCAAATACTATCATATTACCCTTACATACTTGCACACCGATAGGCTACACATAATCAAACATGCAGTATATATGGGAAATGACACAACTCCCCCTAACTTCATGCAATAATTTCCCTAAGTGAATGCAAGTCAAGTAACCAAAATGTAGTGCAATCCTACACTCACATCCCATACAATACACAACATGTTAACAAACCATGAGTTATGCACACAAACTCCTCTCCCTTTGACATAGAAAGTTAAAGGAAGACCCTTATATAAGGGAGAGAAGGTATACATGAATGGAATAATCCTATCATCCATGCGCCACAGCAGAAAAGATTAAGGCAAAGCACTAAACAAAATGGAACACTTGCAAATAGGAAGTATAAACATAATAAATATAAATAAACACATACAGTAAAGAAAGATAAAACAACGAATAGAGTTCTTCAAGCTCTCACAAATTTGAAGAACACACAAATAGAAATCTCAATGTGAGATGAAAATACTAATACCCTTTCTTAAGGACTCAAATATAAGACAATCTAAAGGTTTGGTAAATATTTTAGCAAGTTGAAGGTTGGTACTGATATGCTACAATGACA
Organism: Hippophae rhamnoides; assembly: GCA_033030585.1. Classification (NCBI taxonomy): domain Eukaryota; kingdom Viridiplantae; phylum Streptophyta; class Magnoliopsida; order Rosales; family Elaeagnaceae; genus Hippophae; species Hippophae rhamnoides. The sequence continues at coordinate 25,984,836 of CM065431.1, read as the reverse complement.
AAGTGTTTAACTCCACTAAGTCTGTTATAAAGTGATGCCTAATATCAATATGTTTGATCCTTGAATGTTGGACATGGTTTTTTATAAATACAAATGGCACTAGTGTTGTCACAAAGGAAGACTAGGTTTCTCATCGCTATACTATAATTTGATAGTATTTTCTTTCAATCATCATTACACCCTAACCAGTTAGCATCACAAGTTTAGTTGTCATGTCACGAGGATACCATATTTCAAATTCATATACTACACTGACATACTTGATAATTCTTTTGACTATAGTAATATGATACTCTTTAAGGAAAGCTTTAAATCAAGTATAGACTCCAACACTAAAGGAGATATTTGGATGACTTGTAGTCAAGTAGAGAAGACTTCCATTGATACTTCTATACAATGTATGCTCCATAGCTTTTCATAAAGGATCCTAAGAAAGTTTAACAAAATTACTTATTGGAGTACAATCGATTTGGCATTGTCCAATCCAAACTTCTTAATGAGCTCTTTGGTATACTTATCTTGGGAGAGAAAGATCACATCTTTCAACTCTTTAACTTGAAACCCAAGGAAGAATTCCAACTCTTCAACTAAATTGATTTTGAATTCATTTGGCATAGTTATTGTAAAATCTTGGGCAAGATTATCCTTTGTGGATCCAAAGATGATGTCATCAACATAAACCTAAGAATAAATGCTTCACCTTTATTTCTTTAAACAAGAAGAGTTCTCTCACCACTTCTTCTTTGAAAGTCATTGTTGAGGAGGAAAGTGGAAAGACACCCATATAGGGCCCACAGAACTTGTTTTAAGCCATACAGGGCTTTCTTTAATGTTGTAACATCATCAAGGAAGTAAGGATGTTCAAATCCTTTAGGTTGCTCAACATAAACTTCCTCCTTGATTATGCCATTAATAAAGATACTCTTAACATCCATCTAATACAACTTAAACACAAATTAACATGCCAACCTAATTAGCAATCTTACAAACTCAAGATGGGCAATAGGAGAAAAGGTTTCTTCAAAGTTGATACCTTTTATCTGAGTATATCCCTGAGCAATAAGTCAAGATATATTTCTAGCAATCACACCATTCTCATATTCTTTATTCTCATTCAACCAATATGTACTTATGATATGCTTACCATTCGATCTGGGGATAAGATACCAAACTTTTGTTGAAAATGACTAAGTTCCCATAGAGTTGACCCAATATAGTCCTATCGCGCTTCCTTAACATTTTTTGAAAGGATGGTTAACATATAACATATGTAGTTCAACGTCTCTTGAATCTAATGTCTGGTCCTAACTCTTCCTTCAATATTATTAATGATATTCTAAGTCAAATGATCATTCTTAGCCTATTTAGAGAGAGAAAGTTCTTGTACTTCTTCTTCAGTAAGCTTCAGCTGCTTAGTAGAGGTAATAGTAGTATCAACATTAGCAAAACCATTTTCAAAAGTACCTTAGTCATCAAATACACCATTATCTTCAGATTTAACCATTCTAGTAGCTCCACTATCATTAATAACAACATTAATGGATTCCATTATAGGAATGGCTCTTAAGTTGTAGACTCAATAGGCTTGACTATTACTTGAGTATCCTAGAAAGATTCCAAGGTCACTTTCACCTTCAAACTTGAAAGAGTCTGAGACCTTGTATACTATCAGGGTAAGAAGTTGCAAACTCCTTAAGGACTTGTCCCTAAATCACAAGCAATAGAAATATAAACACTTAACAACAGCAACAATAATAAATAAAACTCATAGGCATTTAGAAAACTTTGAGCAGTAAGTATATTATTTAGGAAAAAGAAGTCAAGTAAAGAATATTAAAGCTTTTTTAATTAGAGTTTTAACATTAGTATGTTGTAACATACACAATCTAAACTCATATTGTACTAGAAAAACAAACGTGTAGGCACAACATATGATGTAATAAGTTAAATCCACACAGAACTCCTATCTATATGGCAATATCCTCGAGCTTCTTATACCATTCAAGAGCAAGAATGTCTACTAAGAACCAAAACAATTACAACTTTGAAAGAAATAAAACCCCAAAACCTCTATCAGTCAGGACCTCTGTCCAAACTACATATTATTATCTTCGCTTGATGCCTCCGTTATGACTTAGTCTCATACACGAACTTGACTTTTCTCCAAAGCCAACATAACTTGATGAAGTGTAATCGGTGACCATAAATCAATAATGTGTAGCAAAAGTGAACAATCAAATGTGAGGACCACTTTCAATCATGAATTACCAATAACCACCATTAGAAACACATTCAACGACAAATCACAAATCATCTACAAGGGAAACACGTTTAACCACATACCGTACATAGGCAACAATTTAAGAATACAACCAAAATATCCAACCCAATAACATAGTGTTCTTCCCACATAGAAAGTAAAATAATCAAGATATCTCAACACTCAAGTACTCTATTTTACTCATAATACTGTAGCACAAATATTATAACACTCTCAAAGTAATTTGTGATTCAAAAGTAAATTTTAGAGAAATTTTGGTAGAGTTTTGGAGCATAAAACATGGGTGAGAATAGAAAAACTAGGGGGTACTTATAGAAGGAACTAGCTACAACCAGCCACTCTCATTGAGGCCTCACTGAGGGTCCTCACAAAGGCCTTACTAACCACCTCATCAGGGGTTGATCGAGGGGTCTGGCGAGGCCCTTGTTGAGGACCTCATCGAGCTGATGAAAATATCATTTTTTTAATTAAACAGTGTCCAATAATTTCCATAAATACTCGTACCTAGTCCGAAGCAAAAACCACAACTCACAGCCTAGCATGCATACAAAGAAACCAATCTTGTGGTGTGTGTAAAACATTCGCAACTCACAACCTAGCATCCATACTAAGAAACCAATCTTGTGGTGTGGTAAAACATGCTTTCAATCACAGTGTACCTAACTATATACATGTATGCATTACTAATTTGTATTAACCAACCTTACTTAGAGGATGACAGAAACACTAAGTAAAATAAACAAATTTTGTGTTTTGCACAAGGAAGCCAAGACACATGCACAAATTAAAACATGCCTTATATGTCCTCCTTTGAATTTTCATGTCAAAACACTACATAACTAATTAGAGACACACATTATACATGAGATGATCATAAAGATGATTTAAAAATGTTTGTTCCCATGAAAAAAAACACACCTATTCCAAATGCATCCATCTTACGTGCTCCATCCATCTTCTTGGATCAACTCATCCACACTCTACTAAGTTCAAACACAAAAGTTTCAACATAACTACAACAATAGATCTAGAGCTTGATGACTTCAATCTACACATGTAACTTGCACATACAAGGCAAGCACATATGTTATGAACATATCATGTAGAAACAACGTGTAGTATATCCAACTACTATTGTTTTACCCCAACATAATCATCATTATATGAATAAGTAAGAGAGTAAAAAAATCCAAGAATAGTAAGAAAACCTTTCCTCGATATCTGGGAAGTCACAAATATTAATATATTGATCATAGAGAATAGAGACACTATTAGAGGGTTAACAGGCTCAAACTACTTTGACTTCATTGCACTTCTAGTAACATTTATGCCATTTTTAGTAAACAAAAGTGAGCATAAAGGGTACTTTATAGCAAGAATAGAAATATATAAATATGAGGTGTGATACAATAGGTACTTGAGAGGTCAACATATTGGGATTAGTACACCTCATCATGGTCTTCGCCAACCTCCTTATCAGAAAGCATGATGAGCCACCTCGATGAGTATGTAAAACTAGTTTGGTGAGCCACCTAGGTGAGGGATGTGGCGAGGTGCACCAAAAATATGCAAAAAGTTTCGAGGAGAGATAGAAAGAGGGAAAAAGAGTGCCAAATCTCCAAACATAAATACTTTTGATATTTTTAAACAATAAAGAGAAAAATAACATAGGTAAGAACAAAAAAACAATGTCATGTACAAAAGGACTACAATCATACAAGAGAAAATACACAAATAGCTCAACCCCAAGAAAATCAACCAAAAGTAGTGATCAAATAGTTTCCCTCCATTTAAAGAATTTGTAAAGGGCATCTTAATTAGGCAATAATCTCCATGCAATGTGACCATGTCGAGTTTATGGAACTCAAGGTTTGTTCTATTTAGAAGTTTTGGAAAATTTTATCGAACGATCCATATAAATTGGGCCAAGCAGACTTTTTAATGAGGATTTGTCTCTTTCTACACTATGCCTTATGAATGTTTAAAAAGCACTAAAATTACCATGATTTAATGCATTTTAGTTGATTAAATAGATTTATATTTTTATAATTTTATCATATATTTACATAAATTTATCTTTTTAGAATCACGAGTATTTTTATTATTTTATGGTATTTTTGTTCAAAAATAATTTAATGACTCGAAGAAAAATACTGGAGCCAATGTATCCCAAATATGTTAAGGAAAAAATGAAAAGAAAAGTAAAAAAAATAAAAAAATGGACAAAATGGGTCAAAATGGTCAAAGAGGTCAAAAATGTCCGAAGTCGTCGGCGCCCGCATGCACCTTGCGTGCCCCATGCCAAGTCCTACATGCCTGTTGTGCCAAGGCACACATATATTTTTAGTCCTATATGCCCCGGTGCCCATCCCACCATAAATCTCGCCCAGTTGTGCCCTGCCGTGCATGTGAGCTCCCTACCACTCATGCTAGCATGTCCAAAAGTGTCCAAGACCATTTTCAAGATATATTTCCACATTTTTAGCCTTTTACCCATATATAAAAGGACCCTCTCTCCCATTGTAAAAATTATCCCTGAAAATGCCTCAAAATCCTTCAAGTCTCATATTTCTCAACTCTTCTCTTTCTCTCTATAGAAGATTTCTTAGTTTTTTTTAGTTTTAAAGTTCTTATCTCTTTGAGAAGAACTACTTATGCTTTTATAAATTTCTATTTTTTGATTTAATAAACGAAAATACAAATTCGTTTGGAGGTTTTCCAAAAATGGAATTAACATCAAAGTTCTATAATGATTCTTTTGAGGTATAATTTTAAAATAATTTTTTATAGTTAATTTTATATTTTATTCTTAAATGATATTTAATTTCTATGTGATTAAATTTAACATAACTGGCTGTTTGTAAATATGATATAATAATAACGTTATCATGTTTGCGAAATATTAAATAGGTAAAACATTTGTATAAAATTAATTGATTTTTATTCAAGATTTTATATTAAGGATGTTAGAGAGAAATATATTATTTTTCATTACAAAATTAAATCTACTTAGTCCAAAATTTGATGTCAAATCATATTCTAGTTTTCACAATTAATGGATCGAGGTTTACGACTCAAGCAAGGGACAAAGTCCGAGTAAATCATAATAGTGGTGTGAAGATGGTTGCACAAAATATGCAATTTTCTAGTTCAAAAGATGGTAATCTTGTACTTTCTAATATAACATATTATGGTATAATTCAAGAAATTTAGGAACTCGATTATGAGGTCTTCCATTAAACAATATTCTTATGTGATTGGGTCGAAGATGTTATCAATGTTGGATATAAAATAGACAATTTTGGAATTACCCTTGTAAATTAATCCAAGATAAGTCACATTGATGATCTTTTTATGTTAGCACTTCATGCAACAAGTATTTTATGTGAGCAATCAAATTGACATAAGATGGTATGTTGTGTTAACGCCTTCACAAAAAGAGTTCTGCCATTGTAATGCTTTAGAAGATGATGAGTATATGCTTGATACATTATCCAATATTAGTCATTTCTCAAACAAATTGCCTAATATATGTGATGATCTAGTTGATGATGATGATTCTTTGTCATGAACTCGAAATGATTGTGAAGGAATATATGTATACGATCGATCAACAACCTAATTAAACATAATGTATGTTCTATATTGTCACTATTAACTCTTGCATGTTTATATGTTTGGAATTAAAATTGTCAATTCATTTCTATTTCATCATTGACGAAGCTGAAAAGTTGAAAATATGGAAAACCATTTGTGTAAGTCTATTTTATTTTATAACTAATTACATATATTATATTTTTTTGTATTATATCTCATCTTTTGTAGTGTGTTTTTACATAATCGTTATAAAGTCCCTGACACTTGGATGAGCAAGTGTTATAAGATTGCAAATAAGGCATGGAAGGAATACAAAACTTTCAAATTCGCCAGAAATTATGTGTTTTCATATTTGGAACCACTTGATGAAGCACAACTATACAAAATCCTTGAAGAACACCTATGGATTACAACTCAAGTTTGGAAAGACTTCATGGATTATAGGCGTACAGATGAATTTCAAATTATTATGGGAAGAACATCAAAATATACAAATGCATAATGTTCTTCCTAACCGTACTGGGAGGTCTTCAAATCCTGAAGTTAGATATAGAACGGTGTTATTAATTTGTGTTAATTTATAAATATTTTTGTATTTATTTTCCTTAAATTTAAGTTGATTTCTTGGTTAATAAATTTATTTAGTTTATGTTGGAAGTTGGATTGGGTAGACCGGTTACCCAATTTGAATTATACATAGAAACAAAGACCTCCAAAATGAAGAAGTCAAGACCAATGACTAAGCAAGGAGAAGAACAAATAAATAAGTTGGTTATTAATTTAACTTGATACAAAGTCCATATGATTTTTGTTAATTGATGTAATAATGTATGATATATTTGTTTGCTTTATTATTTGTAGAGAGCTATTCAAGAACAAACAACCAAGGGTGAAATAATCGAACAACCAAGGAGAGATGCTATATACCATGCATTCGGACATGAAGATCTTGGTTGTATTATATGGAGGAAGCCAGAAATGATTATATGGAGTATTTTAACATTCCAAAACAAAAGCCTTAGATGGCTAGTAAGGAGAAGTACTATAAAATTGAAGAAGAACTCAGCTCTTTTAAGGCCTCAATGTTAAGTGAGATTGCCACTTTTAATGAATATCAATCATAATACATGTAAGGCATGGTAGCATACTACAATCAGGGTAGGCCATATTGGCCAGGCATGTAACCATCCATGTCAGGCATGCCACTATCCATGCCAGGCATGCCACCCATGCATTCTCATGGCACCCAACCTATATCCTATATAGGATATAATCATCCTATTGGTCCTCCCTTTATGCCAAGAATGCAGATGCAATTCGATAGTGGTTCATTTTCTTCAATGCAATTTATGCATTCTTACCACCCATCACATCACGATGAACGTTTTGATGAGAATGTACTTCTAATAGCTACCCCACATGGGAGTCCTCCTCTACTTGATAAATCATATGTGGTAAGATTTAAAGTTTATGTAGATAGTCTATTATTTTTATTTTTTATTGTATATTTTATTTATTATATGTGATGCTTATTTTTATTGCACAATATGAAATGTTTGTTGAACATCCTTCATCAATGAACTTTGTTGCTATTGGAATGGTACAATAATTAAGCGATGATTGAATGATTCATAATCAATATTTGCCAAATTATTGGTGAATAGTAATTGATCAATCATTTCTCCATGATTTCCCACTACCTGTGCCTTTTGATGCTACCATAGTCCAAGAAACGGTTGGAAAATATGTGGATTGGCCATTGAGTCAAGTTGTGATAAATTTTGACATGGAACTATTTTTTTACTTAAAACAACACTTTTTTTTACTACTAATATATTATTATTCTTTTATTTTTACTAACATATATAATACTTCTTCTTTAGTCTATTATACCAGAATTACTAAGTGCGGAACATTTAAGAGATGCAAAGTAAGTATCTCATGGTAAATCTATGTCTAGTGGCCAATCATCGCACACTAAGTCATTCAAGAAGAAGCCATGGAAAAAGTATAGTTATAATTATGTTATAAATTTCAGCAAAAAATCTTGGGGCTTTAATAACTATTGTTGCGAGGGCATCTAGTATAAATGATAGATGGACTGTGCCACTTCCTATAAAAATTATTGGTATAAACATTGGCCAAACCTATATATCGATCGAGTGCATATTGCAGCTATTTGAATATCAAATGATCGATTTAAGTATAATTCAAATGTGGACAAGTTTAGTCCTCGATCGTTAAATAAATTTCATTTATGTAAAACATATATAATTATATTTATATTAGCTAATTATTTATATATATATTTATTTTATATATGGTATGTTATTATCGACTTCAAGCTAATCACTCATCACATTTAGCAATGTTCTATGATTCTTCATTTATCAATCAATATCAAGAGAAGTATGTTAGCATCAAAGCTAAACAATTATATGATAGAGCATTAACACTTAACACAAATCAGAAGTTGATAATCCCTTGGCCACTAAGGTTTGAACAATGCCAAGATCATTGGTTGTTGGTAATCCTTGATCTATATGGAAATCATATTTGGTACTGTGACTCAACTTCCATAGAATTGAGTAAAGATACAAAAGCAATTGTTGAAATGTAAGAGTTATAGCTAGATATTTATCTTCTATTGTTCTTTGTGATATTTAATAAAAAAACTAGCCGTTATAAACTTTGATAGGGCATGGAAGCTGTGGAACAAGAGTAGGGGGATTGCCCTTAAAAAATCTCATAAGCTTATATGGGACAAAGTTATAGTATGTACAAGCGAATATTAATTATTTAATTAATTTTACTATTAAATAATAAATATGTTCAAATATGTAAAATAATGTATACTTGTTTTTTGTAGGTTCCGCAACAAAATGATGGAGTCATGGGTGGTTACTATGTCGTGCAGTTTATGAGCGAAATCATCACAAATATCAAAATTCTAATTAAAGATGTGGTAATCTATTTTACCGATTTACCTTTTTAACATATATGAGTTATTTTTTGTGAATTTATGAAATTACATTCTTATTTTGAATTTAAATACATGTAGTTCTTTCATTGGAACAAGTCGGGCTATGAATCGCAAATATTTGATGACTTACGAGAGGAATGGGAAGAACACTTGGTTCAAATTATATCATCACAAGAAGAATCTGGAGAATATTCTAATGATCTTGAATAACATATGACATCATCATGGTAATTTTTATAATGCTTTAATTTCTCTATTCCTTCGAAATCATATTAGCACTATATTAATCTTTTGTCTATAAATATGAAGGTATTTGGAATCAAGCTATTATTTGTAATGTTATAATGAGCTTTAAATATGAAGGCAAGTGTAACTCAAATTTGTTACATGGGTTGTTTGGGCACCAAACAGTTGTTCCAAGTAACAAATTGGAGTTACATTTGACTTCATATTTAGAGCTCATTATAGCATTAAAAATACTAGCTTGATTCCAGATAGCTTCATATTTATAGACAAAAGATTAATACATGGCTAATAAGATTTCGAAGGGATAAGGTTATTATTATATCACTACGGTGTCAATGTAGTAATCTCTTTTATAATCTTTTAACATATATAAGTTATTTTTTGTGAATTCATGATATTACATTCTTATTTTGAATTTAATTACATATAGTTCTTTGGTTGGAACAAGTGAGGTTATGATATGTAAATTTTTAATGATTTATGAGAAGAAAGGACATAACACTTTATTCAAATTATAACATTAGTAGAAGAATTTGATGATCTTGAATAACATAGGACAACACCGCATAGTAATTTTTATAATGTTTTAATTTCTCCATTCCTATGTCTCTAAGTTTGGATTGCTTGTTTGGACTATTGGTTTGATGGATGTTTAGGTGCTCATGTATTTAGCAGAATGAATTGTTATATGGACAAGCTATTTTTTTGCCACTAAGCCAACCAAGCTTCCTCTCCTTGAAATAAAGTGAAAATATCACAAAATCCATGACAAAAGAGACATCATTTTATTTGTAATTTAAGTTAAATATATATGTACTGTATATAAATTATTTTTTGTAATAAATTTAATTCTCAAGTAATTAATTAATTTCTAATTTTTCAATGATTTGTATTATTTAAACTATTTGTTAAACAGATTTTGGTTTTTTTCTGCTATTATGTAGTGATCGAATACATGTTTTAATTTAAGTATAATAAAAAATAAGTAAATTTTGTAAAAAAAATTTAAAATTTAAAATTGGTTCACCGAATCGACTTTAAATTTACTTAAAGTCGATTAATAACCAACTTTAAAAGTCGTTTTTGGCATAGTGCTAACTCATGAGCAGCAGATTAAGTAGAAAGTAGAGAGAAACATAAGAAAGAAAAGCAATAGATAGAATAAACTAATCAAATAACAGGCACATTAATTTAACAACAAATAAAATCAACATATAGAGAAAATAAAGCTACATGTAAGAGAAGTAGAGAAAGATAAGAAAACAGTAAACATGATTTAACCTTCGTATATTGTTACATGCTTGAGTGAAGTAGTGATTGTACTAACTGAAGAGCATAGCATACAAACACGATATTATAATGAGATAAATCCATAGAGAATCCCTACCTATGTGGTAAAATCCTAGGGTTTCTTATGACAAGCACTCCACAGCAAACAATCGACTAAACATAATAACATTATACAACTCGATAGAAAATATAATTGTCAATACCTGTATTAGTCAGGACCAATTGTCATAAGTACCTATGATATCCCCACTTTCTACCTCTATAACAACATTGATTCGACACAAGAATCAGGCTTTCCTCCAAAGCCTACTACACATAGTAGTGTAATTAGTCACCAATGGTCAATAGTGATAGAATGAGGAATCTGCCTCAATAACAAACCCAACTAGAAAACACCGCCTCGAGAATACATTGATATAACTTATCCTAACCCAAGAACATGATTTTGCTTACACATTCATGACTCATAAATATCGAACAAACACTTAAGGTAATAGTGAACCTAAATAAAAAAAATAAGATTTCAATTTGACAAAGCTTCACTATATATTTTTTTAATTACCACAACAATAAAATAAGGGTATTTATAGAAAATTTCTCAACTACATGGGGCCTGGCCAACCTCCTTCTTGACCCAAGATTAATGAGGGTAATACCATTACACCTTGTTGACCAATGTTGGTGAGGGGTTCGAGACCTAGGTTGACAAACCCCTTAAAAGGTGATTTTTTTATTTCAAAAATTACCAAGTAATTTTCCACAAATACACACAAGTTAAATGAAACAAAATCACAAAAAACATAACCTTGCATGCATACTATGAAAACCAAACCCTGTGATATGTGTAAATATGCTCTCATAAAGAGTGTACCTAATTAAATGCGTATGTGCATTACTAAACTTTAAGTAACCAACCTTACATTGAGGAAGACAATAAACTATGTTAAATAAATAGACTTCGTGTTTTACACATGGAAATGCCAACATAGACAACAAGGACTTACAAGACTTACACCTTTGAATAGGTCCTTAGGAACATAAAAAGTATGCATAAGTTCACACATAACTTACCAGAGCTCACCACTCACTCTTCCTCAACTTTCATATGATCTTATCTTTTCATCGAAAACTGACTTGAGCATTAAAGCAAAAATGACATCCATTGGTGTCTTCCCTTTTGACTTGGGTTTTCTATTGATGTGAATGTCTATATGTCAAAAGAACCTTACCTAACAAAAATTGGCTTCAATATCTTGTGCCATCTATGGGAAGAAAATTTGTGTTGAACCTATTGAACTAGTAAAAACTCAAGAATATTCATTGTGTTTTTTATGTTCTTTATTCATTTTTCTCTTAACAATATGCTTGATCTATTGAATTACTAGAATAAGTTCCCAAGAAAGTTGTCAAAAATCTCCATCTCTCCCACTAAATGAAAAGTAGGTGAAGGTCTAAATGGGAGACCAATTGCCACCAAGAAAGACTAAGAGAAACAAGAAGGATCATATGCCCAAGAAACCAACCATGGATGAGAGGTTGGGAACGATGGAACTTTTGATGGAGCAACTGATGTAGCTCTAAATAAGCTCACAGGGGAACCATATTGCCTTAATGAGTCACTCAAGGACTCTACGACTAGGAGGTCTTGGCACCCTATGAGAACAATATCATATGCCTAATGCTACAAATAACTCAAAAGGACCAATCCATAGAAAATTAGGCCCCTACATTCACGATTGACAAGACTTGGGTACAAATATTAGGAATGGTGATGACATCTTACCCACAACATACTTAGCCACTAATGTCCAAGTTGGTGGAAGCCAACTGAATCTAGAGTACCTGTGCACTAGACGCACTTAAGGAACCATCTCGAGGCCAAGCATTATGCTCATACTGGCCAAGAAAGCTTCCTTGATGATGATATTTATTCTCTCTATAATAAATAAGTGACATCAGGAGTGGATGATCATCTTTTTCCTACATCATCAATTGAAGACTTAGAAAATCAACTTCATAAGATGGAGCTACGACTTGATGGGGAGAAATAGCTTTTGGATTACATCGATTCCACTCAAGCTACCTTCATCTCAAAGGTACTATATACTCTATTGGGGGATAAGTTCTAGCAACATTCCACTGGAACTTAGAATGAGTCCTCTAATCTCTTTGACCATCTTGACCTATTCATAGATTGGGTGAATCTCTATGCATAATAATGTTCTTACCTATAGAGAATTTCCTAAGATGTTGGTTAGCAAGACCAGAGTTTAGTATAGGACTCTCAACCTATGAATGATTGAGAACTTCTCATAGTTTGCAAGAAAATACCTCATTCACTTCTTAGTAAAGAGAAGACTACCAAAAAACTCAGCATATATAATAGGGCTGACTTAGAAAAAAATAATTCATTAAAAGACTACTTTGATTGCTTCAGCAACAAAAAGATTTAGGTTAAAAACTTTATAAACTCTCTGGAAGCTCTTCTATGATTTCTTTATGGGACCATTATATGTTAGAATAGTAGAAATGATTCCTAGGTTATTGAACAAAGAGATGACCAAGATAGTGGTTACAACAATAAATGTCAATGATATGGCTAGTCACTATAAAAATGGAACCAAAAATCATGCTCAAAAGAAGAACACTAAAGAAGAGCCCATAAACTTATAGGGAAAAAAATTCAAAAGTGAGGATAGAAAAGAGATGCCCCAAAGAGAACTAGAAACTCTAACCTATGAATAGCTTTAAGAAGTCTGTTCCTTTGAAAACTACTAAATACCAAGTGATGATGTATGTATAAGTTATAGGATTCTTTAAACACCATATAAAATAAAAAGGTAACTGTAACAAATATTAGTAACAAATATCCGTGGGAACGATATCTTACTTATCATTTATTACTTGTGACCATGTATACTTGCACATTCATGTTCTCCTAAAGAGACAACAAGTTTTTGGCACCGTTGTCGGGGATTTGTTTACTATTTTTCTTGATATTAATACCAATCAATCTAATTTTAGTTCAATTTTTTTATGCTTATTGTTACTTGCTTAGATGTATTTTTCAATTTTCTAGTAAGTTGAAACTATGTACTTGACGCAAAATATCTGAACCTCCCTAAAAGTAGAAAAATGGGAAGTCAAGCTATTGACTCTAAATCAAGCCCTTCTTGGTAGGCAACCCATGTGTTTTAGTTTTCTATTTATTTTAGTTAGTTGAACATGTATTTGTTTGTTAATTTTTTTATATTGTTATTTTGTTTTGGTAGGTGTAAATCGGAGGAAGTAAAGCTATTTTTGGATTTCAATCTTACAAACCAAAACCAGGAAGTTTCTTTGAACCCATCTCATTTGTTCTTTAACTTTCACACATTGAGGACAATGTGCATATTAAGTTTGGGGGTGGTGGAGAGATTGAACTTAGTTGAAATATTTTCTTGGTATTGTTGCTTGTGAAGCTTTATTTGTTTGGTTGATTGAAACATTAGAATATATTTTGCTTTTCATGGTGATTTATTTTTATCAGTTTAACTAATGCATAACTCTTTGAAAAATTTGAATATTGTCTTACGTTTGTGTGTAATTTTTGAGTAAGTTTTATTTTTACAAGAATGTCTATTTATGAGACTAGTCTTGATCTTGGAGTTGTTATGCTAATTTAGAGAAGGTTTATGTGAATATGCAATTCGATTGATGTTCTTTGGTGTCACAGTTTTTAGAATTTGTTTGATTTTCTCTCGAGGTGAAATACTAGACAACACTTAACTAAGGAAATGATTTAGGCCATCTTTGGATCGTTTGAGTGTTTCTATCTAACTTGACATGTTTTATCAATAGTATACCCCTTTTGAGCTTTTATGTTTATTGATATATTTTTGTCTCCAGCAGCCACACCTCAAAAACTTGTTGTCTCTTTAGGAGAACATGAACGTGCAAGTATACACGGTTACAAGTAATAAATGATAAGTAAGATATCATTCCAATAGAGATTTGTTACTAATATTTGTTAAGTACTAAAATTGTTTCAATATGATTTTATCCAAACAATCGAAAGTTTGATGATGTTTAACTAAACTGATTTGGTGTTATAACAATAACTAAGAAAATTCTAGGATTGCATTTTCACCAAATTAATCCACTTGAATTATATTATTTCCTCTTGATTTATATTCTCGTATTTAATTTGTTAATCAAGAACTCCTAATTTAGCCATATTTCTCTTCCGATAACAAATAGACACATCTCGCTAAAATAATTCACTATATTCCTATGAGAATTAAATTCACCAAGATTCATAAAGTTCAAAGTTCTCAAATAGTTACACATACAATAAATGTATATTTATATCCCTTATATATACATGTTATTCTATCCACGAGCAACACACAAAAATGTCTTTTCCAAGTTTATTTAAGTGTCACAGATCAATTGATTAATCTTTCAACAATCAAAAGCATTAAGCACAAATAGAATTAAACATCTCATAAATCATTCAAAAATAATAAATCCAAGCTTCATAATATAAGTTACATGGCAACCCTAGAACAATTAAATTAGTTCATAGAAAACATTAAAATTACAATACGAAAATATTAAGACATTTAAGGAATATTAAATTAAGAATAACAAAAAGAATTAGAAGTATTTCATCTCTACTATCTCTATTTTTCTCCCTAAGCAGAACCACAATAGAAGCCAAAAATGGCTTCTACGTTTTCCACCGTCCACCCCCCAATTGTATCAAAATAAACACATATTTATAACTTCAAGAAAATATACCAAAAATATTACGCGTGAAACAAATAGGAGACAAAAATTATTCTTCAGAGACACATGTAAAAAGTTGGGACAAAACGTGCGAAATCGGCTGGACAGCGTGCATCTTTTTCTGATTTTTTTTATACAATATGCATGACACATGGTGAGCTCTGATTCGCTGGAAGAATAATGGGACATATGGAAGCTTCGTATTGGGTGGCATGAGAGGGCGCACACACATTATGTGGAGGGTGGAAGAGATGTATGGATAAAATTAGGAGTTCTTGGTTGACAAATTAAATTTACAAAAAAATATAAATCAAGAGAAAATAATATGATTCGAGTGGATTAATTTGGTGAAAACTGCAATCCTAGAATTTTCTTATTTATTGTTATAAAAAAATAATTTTAGTTAAACTCCCTCAATTTTTTGTTTGTTTGGATAAAATCAGAGTGAAATAATTTTAGTACTTAACAAACTGTAGTAACAAATCTTCATGGGAACGATAATTTTACTTATCAATTTTATTACTTGTGATCATGTATACTTGCACGTTTTTATGTTCTCTTAAAGAGACAACAAGTTTTTGGCACCGTTTTCGGGGATTTGTCTTACTATTTTTTTTGTTGTTATTAATACCAATCAATCTGATTTTAGTTCTAAAAAAGAAAAACTAAAAAATATTTTTATTTTTGTTATTTTTTATGCTTATTGTTATTTGCTTAGATTTTTCAATTTTTGGATAAGTGAAACATTAAAATTTGAGGCAAAATTTCTGAACCTCCCTAAAAGCAAAGAAAAGGGAAGTTAATCTGATGACTTTAAATCAAGCGCTTCTTGGGAGGCAACCCATGTGTTTTAATTTTCTATTTATTTTATTTAGTTTAATATGTATTAGTTTGCATATTTCTTTATTTTGCTGTTTTATTTTGGTAGGTGCAAATAAGAGGAATTAAAGCTATTTTTGGATGTCAATCTTACAAACCAAACCATGAAGTTTCTTTAAACTCATCTCATTTTTTCTTTAACTTTCACACATTGAGGACAATGTGTATATTAAGTTTGGGGGTGGTAAAGAGATTTAACTTAGTTGAAATATTTTCTGGTATTATTGCTTGTGAAGCTTTATTTGTTTGGTTGATTGAAGATATTTTGCTTTTAATGGTGAATTATTTTTATTTCTTCGGTTTAAATAGTGGATAGCTCTTTGAAAAATTTGAATATTGTCTAAGTTTGTGTAAATTTTTTGCGTATGTTTCATTTTTACAAGAATTTATATTTATGAGCACTAGTCTTGATGTTTGAGTTATTATGTAAATTTAGAGAAGGTTTATGTGTTGTTTGATTTTCCCTCGAGGCAAAATTCTAGATAACACTTAACTAAGAAAATAATTTAGGCCATCTTTGGATTGTTTGAGCCTTTCTATCTACCTTCACATGTTTTATCCATAGTATACCCCTTTTGAGCTTCAAAGTTTATATATATATGTATATATATTTTTATCTCCTTTCAAAAGCCTAGTAAAAAGATATATACATATATACATATATGTGTATGTATATATATATATATATATATATATATATATATATATATATATATATATATATATATATATATATATATGTATGTATAGATATATCGATTTTTTTATCTCACTAATATGTCAACATTGTTATTAAATTTCTAAAGATATATCGGAAAAAAGAGGATATTAAAAAAAACAGAAAAGAAAAAAAATGATTATTACATGTGATGTTAAATCCCAAATTGGGTAATATTCATTGAGATATTAGAAGGTATTGTTTCAATCCTAAAATGATGTGTTTAGGAAAACTTTGAGCCACATATTATCTTTATCCTACCTTTACCTAAGCCATACATTACAAGCTTAATAAAGTCCTATTAATTTTTGGTTGCTGTCTACATTAGTGGAGAAAGAAATAAAAAATGAACTTATGAGATTTGTGATTTTTAATTTCATTAAAAATTAATTGCGTCCATATTTGCATAAACACATACGGATTTCATGTGATGAAATATGAAAAGACTTCACACACACACTAAAATTCATTGTGAAAATGTAACATACTTTTAAATTGATTTCAATGCTTAGATTAAATTCTTGTATTTCTTTGAGTTATGTTATTTGAAATGACCAAAAAGAAATATTTTGAAAATCACTATTTTAAATGCATGTATTCCTAATTTTATTTTTTTCCTTTTGCTGAGGACTAGCAAAATCTTAAGTTTGGGGGTGTGATAATTGTATATTATATAGTTATTCTGTCCATTTTATTAATTATAATTGCTATGTTCTCGATATTTTTGGTTAATTTTAATGTATTAAACTAATAATTAGTATTAGTTTTTTAAGGAATATATATTTTAAGCAAAATTAAAGAATTTGAATTAAAAAAGGACTTAATTGCAAATAATAAAACCTAAAAATATAATTTAAATTGAAAGAGGGCTTAATTGCAAATAACAAAAGTTTAAAAGTAAATTTAAATTAAATTGGTTTGCCAAAAAGCAATTAAATAAACTTTGTTTTTTTGCATAGGGAAGAAGGACCACGCGCGACTTTATCCACGTGTGCCACGTACCGTCAGATCAGAAAATAAATGGTACGGATCAGCGCGTGTAATACATATATGACATAAGCGATTAGATGCGTTTCCCGATTGCACATTACTTGGTGCTTCGTGTGGGTCCTACCTTGCCTTACATGCCGGTGTGTAGGGTGGGACCCACGTGTCTGCACAAGAAATTTTCCCCTACGATGCGGTCCATACAACCTGAGTGCGTCCTCCCATTTCAACGAATGAGAAGATGCCATGTGTCTCGATTATTCTTTCATGAAATAAGATGCTAACATGTGGCATGTATTGGTTAAAACAAAAATGCAGAATCGGCGCACACTTTTTCAACTAGTTCTATGGGACCCATGTGTCTCGCTTGCAATATTCCCGTGCGATGTAGTCCACATGCATCCTTTCCTCACCATGAATTAAAAGTTGTCACGTGTCTCGATTATTCTTTCAGCCAATCATATGTTAACACGTGGAATGCGTGATTTGAAATAAAAAATCCAAAAACGTGCACGTTGTCCACGAGATTTGCACCAATTGTCCCAACTTTTTACACGCGTGTCTGCGTGTCTCAAGAATTTTGTCTCCCATATGTGTATTAATTATTATTTTCGATGTAATATTTGTCTCCCACATGTCTAAAAAAATATATTTTATGATATATGTTTTTATAGAGAGTTTGAGCTATAAATAAGGGATTTTAATTTTCTTTTGTTCTTCATCTAATATTCCTTAAATGCTTTAATATTTGAGTATTGTAATTTTAATTTAATTTACTTTTTTTAGGGTTACGTTGTAACTTAATTTTTGAAGCTTAAATAAATTATTTTTGAAAGATTTATGAGATTTTTAATTTGTATATTCTATTTGTGCTTAATGCTTTTGATTGATTAGAAGATTAATCAATTGATTTGTGACACATAAATAAACTTGAGAAAGTCATTTTTGTGACGCTTAAATAAACTTGAAAAAGACATTTTCGTATAATTGCTCATGGATAGAATAACATATATATATATATATATATATATATATATATATAAAGGATAAGAATATACCTTTATTGTACGTGTGGTTACTTGAGAACTTTGAATGTAATGAATCTTGATGAATTTAATTCTCATAGGAATATAATGAATTATTTTAGCGAGATGTGTCTATATGGAGCTCAGAAGAGATGTATGGATAAAATTATGAGTTCTTGGTTGACAAATTAAATTTACAAAAAATATAAATCAAGAGAAAATAATATGATTCAAATGGATTAATTTGGTGAAAATTGCAATCCTAGAATTTTCTTATTTATTGTTATAAAAAAATCAATTTAGTTAAAACTCAATCAATCTTTCTTTTGTTCGGATAAAATCAGAGTGAAATAATTTTAGTACTTAACAAACTGTAGTAACAAATATCTATGGGAACGATAATTTTACTTATCAATCTTATTACTTGTGACCGTGTATACTTGCACGTTTTTTATGTTCTCTTAAAGAGACAATAATTGACAATTTGCTGGATATTTCTCTAATTGAAAGGTTGAACAACCTAGTGGATCTATTGTTCCACTCACTAGTGGGGGACTATTTATAAGTAGATGGATGGCATCTACCACAGCCGTTTTAGTACTCTTATCTAGATATTACCTCAAAGATTTTATTAATAGTTTTGGGAGTGGTACAGACACTAGAGTTTGGACTCATTCTATTAAGGGAGGAATCATAACTAGCTAGACTTATGATTCACTATGCATTGTTGGGGAACTAAATAGTTAGGGCAAGGCCATTTGGGCCTTTTTCATTCCATACTTAAGGTATATTTTAGTCTAATGTGCTACTCATAACAAACTCCATATAATGTGCTAGTTAAAGAAGAGGAGAAAGTCCTTCCCTTCTAAATGTCATGTATGTGGTTTAGTATAGGAAAATAAATCTCACCTTTTTTTGAGTTGTTATTTTGAAGGTACTATTTAGGACCTTTTATGTTCCTTTTTTGGAAGGTGATTACAAATAGATTATCCATCCTTAGTGTATGAATGATCATAATGGAAGCTAACTTTGGGACACAGCTTGTTAATTTATGGAGAGTAGAGATTGTTTAAGTCATCTAGATGATATGGACAATCATAAATGGTTATTATCAATTTGAGAACAGACATACATCTTTAAGTTTTATATTTTCCATAATTTGGCAATCTATTTATGAGAAAGGTATATCATAGTGCGAATCTATGCATAATACAATGGATGATATTCAGGTGCTCAGACGTCTACAGATACAAGGTATCCCACAATAGGCTCCATAAATTACAGAGGTTATTTAGAGGGGTGCCTCTTTTAGGATGGATAAAGGTCTATAAAGATGATGTTGCTTTTGAATTGCCTTGCCTATATAGTTGTGTGGGTAGTTTTTCTTATCTCAAGATCATTTGTTAAGGGATGTTTCTATATCATGCTTGGGGTTTTATATGCTTTTGAAGTATTATACGCTTTTGAGGTAGAATTCACAGTGGCCATTGATGCAGTGATATGTTGATAACTTTGGATGAAGGATACTTTGGTTGGAATCAGACTCAATCTATACGATAAATAGATATAGACTCCTAACAGACTCAGCTTTAACTCACACAAAAAGGAAAAACAAACACTTATGTAGTGCACACAGATGAAGCACAAAACATATAATATCAATAGTAGATAACTTTAATAACAAATATTATATATATCAAACAAAAAGAAAGCAAGAATGTAAAAGTTTTCTAATATAAGTTTATGCTTTTAGTATGTAGAAACATACACACCATAAACTTGGATTATATTAGCGCAATATAAAATCATGTCTAACACTCGATATGACAAGATAAACCCATATAGAGACTGTATCTATATGGTAACATCCTCGAGTTGCTTAAAGCAACTACTTAGCATCAAATAATTCAGTAACCAATAAACAAGTTACAAATTTAATACACAATACCCCACTATTACCTCTATATGTTGGGACTGATGTTCTAACTACCTACTATTACTCTTCACTTGCTACTTTCGTAACTTTCTCGTACAATACTCGAACCCAGCTATCCTCCACAACTAACACCACCCAAAGTGATGTGATTGGTAACCAAGCATCGGTAAGTAGAAGTGTATATATTTACAACATCATGGGACATATGGTCTATTACTAATGTCAAATGGCGTATAGGAGATAATTAAATAACATACTCACATAGAAAATGATTTGATCACAAATTATGATGAACAACCCACACTCAAATATAATTTCACTAAAATGATTTCTAAATCATATGTAAATCTTGGTATGAATTTTGGCAAAGTATTTACACTAAAAACGTGAGTAAAGAGAAGAGAAATGAGTGGAGTGTTTATAGGGCTCAGAATGCACACCTCACTAGCCACCTTGCTAACCATTTCGCCAACTACTTAGCCAAGGGTGTGGCGAGCTTGATGGCAAGGTGCTAAATTTTTTGTTTCCAAAAATGTCGAGTATTATCTATAAATACCCGCACTTGAAACACGCCAAAAGCCACAAGTAAAAAAGTTGGTTGGCTCGGACACACGCTCATCGAAAACCAACACTCTACTTAGCATGCATACTATGAAAACTAACCCTGTGGTGTGTATAAACATGCTTGCATACAAAGTGTATCTAACTATGTACGTGTGTGAAGTACTAATCAGTAGTAACCAAACTTACACAAAAGAAGATAAAAACACTAAGTAAAATAATAGACATTGTGTTTTGTACACGGGAAGTCAACACACAAACACAAGTACAACGGGACTTACATTCTCTCTCTTTGGCTTTTCGTGTCAAAACACTGGACACCTAGATACAAAAACTTATCAAGTATGAGAAAATCATAAAGATGTCCTAAAGTTTTTTATTCCCATGAACAACACAATGATACACATAAAAACCCAAAAGATACACCTATGCCAAATGCATCCACCTTGAGTGTGCTATATCCATTTTCATGTAACAAAGCTTCCTCTATCAGACTAAAACACGAGGGTCTCAACACCACAACATCACTACATATTAGAATCACAAAAGCTTCATTCTACACATGTAATCTACACACATGAAACAAACATATACCGCGTGAACATATCATGTAGAAACAACATAAGGGTCTCAACACCACAACATTACTGCATACTAGAAGCATGAAGGCTTAACTCTACACTTGCAACCTACACACATGAAACAAACATATACCATGTGAACATATCATGTAGAAACAACATGTAGTCAAACAACATACTATCGTGTTACCTCTACACAGGTACACACTAATAGTCACAAACACAAGTAAAGTACACAACTCCCTCTAATTTTATGCAACACTCCCCCTGAACACAAGCAAGTCAGACAACAATACATTGTGCAATCCTAAACTCACAATCCATGTGGCACATAACATATTAATAATCATATAGTTGCACACATAAACTTCTCCCCATTTTTGACACTAAAAGTCAAAAGGAACACCATTATATAGGGGAGAGAAGGGATACAAATATGCTATAATCCTAATACGAATGCAATGTAGCAACTAAGATTAAAGTAAATACAATAAGAAGTACCACAAGCTTCAAGAAAAAAAACGACATATAAAAGGACCAAAACACTAGCAGGTAGAAGCATACAACATGTAATAAACTAAATGCACAGGCAACCAAAGATAAGTGTAGATACAAAACATCTCATTCTACCCAAGAAAACATATGTTATGCATTCCAACAAGAGTTACTAGGCAATGAGTGACAAGCAAGAAGAATGTAAGAAGGAACCAGAAGTAGGGAAACACATATGTGTACATATGAAACCAGAAAATGCATACAATGCATGTAACATGTCATACTGATAGTCCTATTTATACATGGTTCATACAGTGTGACACCAAAGAGACAGAAGTACCATATGAACGTAGATCATAACAAAAACTCATAATCAAGACAAACAACATGAAGTAAAATAAACACACAACTTTCTCTCTAAAAGTATGCATGGTGTACAATAATCATGTTATGCATTCTACTTGCAAACACCCTTAATACAGAAGCATCTCTACACAGTAGATAATAAGAAACACAAAATGAGGGAAGAAAACAAAGCATGTTTAACAAATCAAAGGGTCCGTAAAGAATAAAAATAATACAATTAACACAAATAATCACATGTTCATCAATACATGATGTGTTCATGTAAGGGTATGACTAAGTTTTTGAAGACATGCATTGCCTGTGATATGTAAAATTTGTTTACTATTGTAACTTAAGATTGAAAAGAATTAATTCTCTTGTTTTTCATTCAAAGATACTACATATTTATATACAAAGTTAGGGATACTATTAGTGATAGACACCTAATTCACAATAGACACCTAATATACAACTCAACTAGTGATAGACACCTAATATACAACTAAACTTGTGATAGACACCTAATATACAACTCAACTTGTGATAGACACCTAATATACAACTCAACTAGTGATAGACACCTAATATACAACTCAACTAGTGATAGACACCTAATATACAACTTAACTAGTGATAGACACCTAATATACAACTCAACTAGTGATAGACACCTGATACACAACTAATATATCTAACACTCCCCCTCAAGTTAGAGCATAGATATTAATCATGCCCAACTTGTTACAAAGATAATCAACCCAAACCCCATTTAAAGCTTTCGTGAAGATATCTCCTAGTTGTTCTCCAGTCTTCACATATCCTGTAGAAATCAAACCTTGCTGAATTTTCTCACGAATAAAATGACAATCAATTTCGATGTGTTTAGTTCTCTTATGAAACACAAGATTAAAAGCAATATGAAGAGCATCTTGGTTATCGCACCACAATTTTGTTAGTACTAAAGTTTTAAGACCTACTTTATTCAAGAGCTGATATATCCACATTATCTCATATGCGGATTATGCCATATAGTTATATTCTGACTCTACACTCAATTGTGACACAACATTCTGCTTCTTGCTTTTCTATGAGACCAAATTTCCTCCAATGAAAATACAATAGCATGATGTGGATCTTCTATCCACTTTGGAACCTGCCCAATCTGCATCTGAAAAACATTCAATATGAGTGTGTCCATGATTTGCATACAAGATACCACGTTCAAGTGCTCCTTTCAAGTAACACAAAATTTTCTCTAACACTGCCTTATGATGAACTGTTGGGGATGACATAAATTGGCTAACAACATTTACCGAATATGCAATATCTAGATGAGTCATAGTAAGGTAATTCAGCTTTCCAACCAACCTTCGATATCTCTCAAAATCTTTAAAGAGTTTCCTATCTCCTGTAAGGTGGATTTTTGGAGTCATTGGAGTACTACAAGGCTTTGCTCCCAATTTTTCTGTCTCAGTTAATAAGTCCAGGACATATTTTCTCTGAGATAGAAAGATACATTTTTTACTCCTTTTGACTTCAACACCCAAGAAATACTTTAGCATCCCCAAATCCTTCGTGTGAAACTGAGTATGTAGGAAAGACTTAAGAGATGAAATTCATGTAGTATCACTTCCAGTAATAACAATGTCATCTACATACATAATTAAAAGAATGATACCGGCTTCTAATTATTTGTAGAACACAAAATGGTCAGACTTGATTTTCGTCATACCAAACGTTTCTATAGCTTGACTAAATTTTCCAAACCAAGCATAAGGACTCTGTTCAAACCATACAAAGATTTGCGGAGACGAAAAACTTGCCTAGACTCTCCCTAAGCAACAAAATCAAGAGGTTGCTCTATAAACACCTCCTTTTGAAGATCACAATGAAGAAAAGCATTCTTGATATCTAGTTGATGCAAAGGCCAATGGTGAGTAGCTACCATATAAATAAAGAACCGAACAGAGGTCAATTTAGCAACATGATAGAAAGTGTCAAAATAGTCCACTCCATAGGTTCGAGCATATCCCTTAGCAAAAAGATGAGCCTTTAATTGAGCAACTGACCCATTTGGATTAACCTTATCTGTGAACACCCATTTGCATCCGATAACCCGTTTCCCCGAAGGTATATCAATCAAGTCCCAAGTACCATTGTCATCCAAAGCATTCATTTCCTCTATCATTGTATGATGCCAACCAAGATGAGATATGGCTTCTTGAACAGTTTTAGGGATAGAAATAGAATCAAGAGAGGAAATAAAAGAGCAAGAGGAAGTTGACAAACAGTTATAAGAAACAAAAGAAGAAATATGATAAGTACATTGATGTTTACCTTTGCGTAATGCAATAGGAAGATCATCGTTCAGGACTAGATATGATGATGAAGGAGCAGGTGCAGGACATGAATCAAAAGGTCTATGTTTGGAGTAGACTTGAGTAATAGGAGGCCTGATAGGAACTGGATCCGAATCAGGTTCAAATGATGTGATAGAATAGACTAACAAATCATCATCCTCCCTCTAATGTGCAGGAGGAAGAGAAGACGAAAAATAGGGTGTGTCTACCATGAAGGTAACATCAATTGAGACAAGATATTTGTTAAGACTAGGACAATAACATCTATAACCTTTCTAAAGATGAGAATAACCTAGGAAGATACACTTCAAAGACTTGGGATCTAATTTAGTAACATGCGAACGAACATCCCGACCAAAACAAGTGTTACCAAATATTCTAGGGTAAACCAAAAATAGTGACTTATTAGGAAACAAGATTTTGTAAGGAATATCACCATGAAGAACAGATGAGGGCATGCGATTAATAAGAAAACATGCTATTGAAACTACATCGGCCCAAAAAGGTTTAGAAACATTCATTTGAAATAATAAGGCACGTGCAGTTTCAAGAAGATGTTTGTTCTTACGTTCTGCCACTCCATTTTGAGATGGAGTATCAACACACGAAGTTTCATGAAGCATGTCATTTTGAACCATATAAGATTGAAACAAAATTGATGTATATTCTTTGGCATTATCACTTCGTAAAGTACGAATTGAAACATTAAATTGAGTTTTAATCTCAGCACAAAATGTACAAAAAATAGAAAACAATTCAGAACAACTCTTCATTAAATATAACCAAGTTACATGAGAATAATCATCCACAAAAGTAACAAAATACTTAAATCTAGGTTTAGACAAAATAGGATAAAGGCCCCAAACATTAGATGAACTAATTCAAAAGGAATACTAGCACGTTTATTAATTCTTGGATTTGAACTAAGATGATGGTGTTTTGCAAATTGACAAGACTCACAATCTAATGAGGGCACGTTACTAAATTGAGGAAAAAGTTTCTTAAGTAAAGGAAGAGATGCAT
Source organism: Hippophae rhamnoides (assembly GCA_033030585.1). NCBI lineage: Eukaryota > Viridiplantae > Streptophyta > Magnoliopsida > Rosales > Elaeagnaceae > Hippophae > Hippophae rhamnoides. The sequence continues at coordinate 25,958,759 of CM065431.1, read as the reverse complement.
GACCCAGTCTACAATATGCCTCGAAGGGAGAGGTTACACTAGAGCTAGCAACATATTTCGGTATTGGTGTGTCAAGAATATGGAGGCCTCCACACTCATGTCCTTTACCAATAGTCTTCTTCGTCATAAGATCCTGAAATACGCAATGATTAGGAAAAAATGAGATGCAATGGTTAAGATTGTAAGTAAGCTGACTTCCAGATAAAATTAAAGGATAAGTTAGGTAAATGTAAGACAGACAAAAAAGGAAGCAAAAGAGTAGGAGTAATTGTGCCAGACCCAAGAACACGAGATGATGACCCATCAGCTAAGGTAACAGTAGATGTGGAAGTGTGTGAGTGAAGAGTAGAAAAGAGACTAGAATTACCTATAATATGATCTGTGGCACCAGAATCAATAACCCATTTGGAAGATGAGGAAAGAAGACATGCATTTGGTTTACCTGAATTAGTAATAGTAGTGACAGAAGGTGATGAAGACTTTAGTGATTCTTGATACTGTGAGAACTTGGTAAATTCATCTGTAGAGATAAGAACTGATTTTTCAGAAGTATCATAAGTGGATGCAATATGGGCCGAGTGACCTTTTTGATTCTTGTACTGAAGCTTTCTATAGTCATGTTTCTTATGTCCTAGTGTGCGACAATAGTAAAACAGAATACTTGTTGGGTCCTATGGTCGAGTTTCAAACCCTTGTGAGCCGCCTCCTTTGTTTCCACTCATATAAGTTGACCGTTTAGGCTCATAATTATTTTGGCTGACCAAAACACCATTTAATTGAGCAGGTGGAGGTAGAGTGCCTTCTGTACGAAGTACTCGACTAAATACTTCTTGTAAAGAAGAGATCTCAGAACCAGAAAGAACTTGTAACTTAGTAGTCTCAAAATTAGGGGGAAGACCGGCAAGAAAACTCATGACCGTCATTTGTTCCCGTTGGCTTTGTTGAACCTTCACATCAGGGCTAAAAGGCATCAAACTATTAAGCTCCTCATAAGTCTTTTTAAATTCCACAAAATAATTCATGATGGACTGATCTTGTTTGTCTACATGGTAAAATGCTTTGCATACCTTATACATGCGAGAAAGGTTTCCTTTACTAGAATCATCTTGTTTCTCTAAGCCATGTCTTCTTTGAATCATCTTTAGGATGATCGTTAGTCAAATGAGTACATTTGTCGATATTTCTCAAATAAATTCGAATGGTCTTGCTCCAAGCCAAATAATTTGAGCCATTGAGCTTATGGTCCGTGCTTTTAGACATCACAGGCACCATATCTATCATAGTATTAGATTTATTGTCAGCCATAATTCCTACAAACTACAAGGTAGCAAACAAGAGAACAAACAAAATCCAACAAGGGCAGCGACCAAACATGCAGCGAATAAGAACACAAAATTGGCCAAAAAACCCAAATTGGAAGAACGCAAGCCTGAACAATCACAAAGTGATGAGTTCCAAACCACCATAGATGACGTAGGGGAACACTGGAGAGCAACACGAGGACAATTGGAGAAGACGCACTGTCATGCGTCGGCATGTAGGAAGATTACAGAAATTCGTGGTGGCACGTGGGGCCCTTCTTGTGCTGGCGATTGGGCTTCCTTCTTGTGCTGGTGGTGAGAATAAATGTGTACTCTAAAAAGGTGTTCCAAGTTGGAACCCAAAAATGCACTAAACCTTAATTTGTATTTACCCAAAATAAGACCCTAATTTGAACGAAAAAAAATCCCAATTTTATAACTCAAATGCTCTCATACCATGTAACTTAAGATTGAAAAGAATTAATTCTCTTATTTTCCATTCAAAGATATTACATATTTATATACAAAGCTAGAGACACTATTTGGGAACCTATTTTGGGACACTATTAATGATAGACACCTAATACACAACTAAGATACCTAATACACAACTAAGACACATAATATACAACTCAACTAGTGATAGATACCTAATATACAACTCAACTAGTGATATACACCTAATATATAACTAATATATCTAACAACTATATATACCATCATGATATGCTTATGCCAACTAAGCAAATTGAAATATAAACTCAAGTTGAACCAAACTTCATATGTCTATAAATAAGATCTCTTTCCACTAATGTAAGTATTAGCCAAAAAGAAATCAATAAGTCTTTTAAAAATTGTAAAAAAAGGGTAAGAAATGGATAGGAAAGAGAAGATATTTAGGCTTTGAACACACTTTGTTGACTCAAACAAATGGATAATTTGTATCTTTGACACTTATACTCTTAAATAAAAACACAAAACACCAATTTACATCAAAAAGAAAGAAATGATAAGGGTGAAAATGAAAAAAAATGGAGGAAGTTGAAAATAAAAGGAATTTGAAGAAATGGACGTAAGTTAAGAAAAAGAAAAAGAGTAACAAAGGAATAGGAAAATAGAGCGTGAAAGTAAAATTTAGTTGGGTAAAGAAAATAAATTTTGGCATTGAAATGTTTTTTTTCGATAATTTTATAAAAATATTATTAAATATATACATGTGATTTTCACAAATTATTTTCATCAATTTATTTATAATATTAAAAAAATATAATAAAAAAGGTTGTAAAGCTTTTTTTTAAATGTGACTAAAATATATCTTTTAATAAAAAACATATAGGAAAAAACAGAAATGTAACTTTTTGGAATCAAAGCATTAGTCTTTACTTTACTCAAAAAAAAAAAAAAGAAAAAAAAAAGAAAAAGAAGAAGAGAAACCTCCGAATATTTTAATGTTTAAAGTGTCTCTTGTCCCGCTCCACGCTCCACCTAAAATATCGATGTCAAGTAGGCAACCCACATATTTCACACGTTCAATCACTCATTCATTTAGTCTCTATTTTTTCTTCTTCTTCTTTTTTTTTAAATCTGAAGCTGAAATTGTTCTGAAAAGCAGTCTAGACCGCCATTGAAGGTCTCTCAGAGCTCCTGATAACAAAGTGAGCCGAGTTTTTTCTATCTGCTTCTCACGCTACCTCTGCATGTTGTTTCGCGCATTATGAACATTCGAAATTAAAATTCGTTGTTGAGGTGTCGATCTTTGTTGTATATCGACGAAAAGCAGTAGATTCTTCTAAAAACTGGAATTGTTTTCCATGTTTCGTTGAATCGATCTGCAAAACTGGTTCTTGCTGTTTTTTTTGTTCTTATTTTTATCTTCTTTCAAATTTTATGTTTCGCCTACGTTCAACACCCCCCCGGCGCGCGCGCCTTTTCTGAATAGAAATTTGGTTCGGCTTGAGGGGAATTCTTCGTTGCTTGTGTATGCATGTTTTATTTTTCATTTTTCGCCTTGACGTTTTGAGGAGAATTCTCGCTTGTTCGTATATTTAGTGTTGTTCAGTAATGAGCTGTTTTTTGTTTAATCAATTAGGGTTTGGGGTTTAGACTATGCACTTCTTTCTTTCTTTTTGATGTCAGTCAACATTTCTTTTAGTTTTTTATTTTCAGAGAAATTTTTCTGTAGGAAAAATTCAAATTCCTAAATATTATTATTATTTTTTTATTTTTAAAGAAAAAGGAGCACTACTGGTCGTTTAAGTTATACCCGTTAATTAGGCCTAATCTTTGTCCGCAGTAGTTTAAGTGAAAATTTTCCGTGGTCAAAGAGTTCTAATCTACTATAGATTCACTTACAGCCGAACTATGGAAATTTGTGTCCTTGCTAATCCCAAAGACCAATTTCTTATTAACAGTTATTTTCATTGGATCCCAAAATTAATAGAATTCATCAGTTTTTTAATATATTTAATAGAGTTCAGCTAGTTGAGATTGGTATAAACTAACATTGCATCCCCAAAAATCTTTTTACTAGAGGTCCAATGAGTATGATTTGAATTCAAATTCAATTTGGTTCTTATTTGGAGCATCAAATATGAACAAAGAAAATACAAATGGTGCCACATTTAAAGAGCCTTCTGTCCGAGTTACACGTGCACGGGCAAGATCCTTGGGCACATCAGGCAACTCATTACCCCCTATAAAGCCTCCCTGCAAGCAAAACCAGAAGTTTGTTGCTCGAGCCAATTGCAAAAGATCAGCATCTGATGGGAATAAAGTTTCTACATTCACCACCGCTGGCTTTCAGCACAAGAGAAGGGCAGTGCTTAATGATGTAACAAATGTGTGCTGTGGAAATTCAAATGTGGATAGCATCAATTCATCTCGAATTCAGGTATATTATCGTATGCGAATATTTGTATAGGAACTTAGCACTTATTAAAATGTGATATTCAAAGTTCAAACATGAAACTAGGTTCTGGTTGATTATTAGTTTGACAGTTGTATAGGCAAACCACAAACACATGATCCTGTGTGCTATAGCTCATCACTTTCTATCTTTTAAATGTTGTACACATTTTCTTATAGTGTTGCTATTTGTCAGAATACTAAAAGATGCCCTGCAAAGAAGAATATAAATGTGGTCTTAAATGACTCTAATGAAATTGTCGTCTCGCAAGATGACGCAAAAACAAAGTTAGCTGAGAAACTATCCCAAATAAGTGTGGTAGAGTCAGAAGAGTGCACTATGCCAGTTAAGTTGGAAGACAATGAATCAGAACTGCATAGAGGACATGGTTTACCAGACTTGCTTCGTGTTTTGAATTCGTCAGAATCAGCTAGACTTGAAAGCTCATCAAAGAAAGGTACCTTTTCAAAAAAACTTTCAGGAGGGTAACACTGCTTTATTAGCTGTATTCTGAAACTGACTTGAAATATATTGACCAACTTCTGCAGTTCAGATGAGCAATCCTGGGATGATAATTTTGAAATTGTCATTTGTTTTCTATAACTATCTTTTTGTTGTCCAGATGCAAAAAATAATTAAAAATAAAAATGTTTCATTGTGTAGATTTTGACCTCTTCTAGAAATTTATGATTTACATGAATAAGGATTTAGGATTGCCATAAAGGCTGATTGCTTACTTGTGGATGGTACACATTTTAAAGATATAAAGGATTTTAAGAGTAACAACTTTTGGGTCTCAATATTATAAAGGCTGTAGTACTTCTTATTCATGATATGAATAATCAAATTGATATGTTCTTTGTTCTTGAGTTGCCTAGAGGTATAGTTTTGTAATTTGAGACATCCAAGCTTAGTTGTTATAGTTTGATGGGTATTTATTGCTGATTTTAATAACTTGAGTGTATTTAATTCCACATGATATTTCTGCAAGTATACGGAGTCAAGTCAGTTTGAAGGTAAACTATAATTCTAGAAACTGTCTTCATTATTGAAGCTATGTTCTTCTGTGCCTTGAAAAAAGTATGCACTCTGCAGTTCAAATTTGTTTGAGTTAAGTGAAGTTAATTCCAAACGGTACTACGGCAATTATACAGAGTTGAGATAGTTTAAAGGTAAAGTATAATTCCAGAAATTGTCTTCACTATTAAAGTTAATTTCTTCTGTACCTTGAGGAAAGTCTTCATTCTGCAGTGCAAATTTATCTGTAATTGATTTAACTTTAATTATTCAATTGACAAGAATATTACTGGATAATTGCGTGTAAGGACTATATACTGTAATTAAGTTACTTTTGCTCTATATCATACTATATAGGCACTGGATAATAATAAAGTTGCTGAAGAAACAGCAAGAATGCCAGTCCTTTGTTAATCATTGCACATATATGTATATATTATTCATTTATTTATCAATCTAAAGTGTAGATTAGCAAATCATGGTACTCTTTGATTCTATATGCAGATGAGAACATAGTCCATGAGAAATCTGTTGATTCAAAGGGCACGGAAATTCTGGATATTGACTCAAACAAAGACCCTCAAGCTTGCAGCTTATATGCCCCTGATATTTACGACAATATGAGCATTACAGAGGTTTGTGTTGCAGCAGTATCTTTTTAGTTATTTCTGCACTTTTTACTTATTAACTTATCACTCCTGTTACTAATGCTCAACTTCTTAGTTCTGATAATACTAGTTATAATTCTTGTGTCTTACTTTTTTATCGATAATGAAGTATATTTACTCTCCTAAATAATCCTTTGTCTAGGTTTCTAACTATATATTGAAGAGTGAACTGTGGAGTTACAAACTTACTGCATATACGCAACAAAATTGATGCTAACTTTCGTGTAATTTCCTCAGCTAGAGCGAAGACCATCTAGTGATTACATGGAAATGTTGCAGCAAGATATCACTCCAAACATGAGAGGCATTTTGATTGATTGGCTTGTTGAGGTAAGCATCATTGTATGTGAAAATTTAAGTTACGGATCTAATTAGCCTAGAAAGGAGTGAATAGGTAATTACGCTAACTAAGATTAATTAAAAATTATCATAGCTGCCAGACATATTAGTGCAACGTCGCAACAAATAAAAATGCAGAAATAAAAATAAATATTAGACAAGTTTAAGTGAAAACAACCTAGGGTATATCAATGACTTAAAGAGGAAAATCACTGATCAATTGGATCACCTAATTTATTCAATATTTAAAGAAGTGTTTGATTACAAAGAAGTCTTAAGCTACCCTTATAGCGATAATGCCCCTGGTGTAATCTACTTACGAACTATCACTCATTCTATAATCTCTACAAGGTAGGTGTACGGATCCTGATCAAAATTATGATTCACTCGAGTCCCATGAGTAATCGAACCCGTTTAATAAACACCTGAAAATTGTTAGCACAAATAAGACAAGAGTAAGTTGTGTCCTAGAACAGATTTAACATCAAATCAACCAATAAATCTTAGAACAATGCAGAAAATTCAATAAAAAATAACTTTTTTAAACTTTAAAAATTGAATCAATTAATCATGATAGTATACATAATTACTTTATCCAAGCATGTAAGAACCGAATTAAGGGGAAGTTATATGTATATAAAAATTTGAGACAATCTGGCTAAAAAATACGAGAGCATAAAGAATCATAGTTGATCATAAATTAATCTCCAAGCCCAATAACCATTAAAGGCATAATTAATTTGGGTTTGCTATCTTAGTGGTATCCCTATTTCACTTTTGATACCCTTTTTTACCCAGATTTTAGAGGTGGTACCTAAGCGGTGTCTCCATTTAAAAAAATGTATTAATTTGGTGTAATTTATCATTTAATTGGGGATTTGTTACATGCGCAATAATATACGTGCGATATTCAAATGGTGTTTTTGGATAATAAATTGATTAAATGATATCTTGAGGATATTTTGAGACAAATAATTAATTATTTTCCTAAAAATACCCTTTGAATGTCGCACTTATATTACTATATATGTGAAAAATCTCTAACCAAATAAAAAATTATACAAAATTGATAACTTTTTTTAAATGGGGGTACCACTAAAGTGCCATTTCTAAATTCTAGATAAAAAAGGTATCAAAAGTAAAATGGTGGTACCACTAAAGTAGCAAACCCAATAATTCAGTCTTTGTTGCCAAATTCACCTTTTTCTTAATTATTTAAAGCCATTAAAAACCTCAATAAAATAATAAATTAGTTTTGGGACATATCATTGATATCAAAAAATATTGAACCAAATTAAAAAAAAACTAAGCAATAATTTCATAAGTTTGCTTGAATTTAAATAAATATTTTAAAAGGAAAAATCTGAGCTCGATCGATCGACTTAGGACTCCAACGATTGATCAACATTAACTTTTGTACTTAATTTTTACTTAAGAAGACTCGATCGAAGTAGAGCAAAACTTGATCAATCTTGAGCTCAATCGATTGACCAATGCAAGTTTTAGCATTAAAAATAATTTTAAGTGTTGTGAATATGTGGTAGTGAATGTATGAGTGCAACACTATGTGAGATATTTATAAAAGATACTTAAAATACAACTCCTCGAAATTCGGGCATTTTTTTGGCTTTGCTTAATAACTTGATTGCCATCCTATAACAAATTTTTTGTTCATGAAAATAGCGAACACTTATAGACCTTACAAACTCTTCCTTTAGTATTTTTGTGTAGCAAAACTACTCTCTCACTACATGACACTCATAGGATTAAAGTAAAATTACATTAATGTCCTAGATTCTATTGTGGAACTATCTTATAATCCGATAAATCCATATTTATTACAGCTTGACAAGCTTGTACATTACTGAGATCAAATAGACAAAACATACAACAACTTGGCTTAGAAGCCTCATTATACGTCGGTTCAATTTACATAAAACTAGTAATGCAAAGTTCATGTAGTGCATGTATTCAAGTAAAGCCAGCTCAATATAAAACGTAAAGATGCAAGGTGTTTTTCTCTTAAATGTGTTCTTCTATATGCAATCTCTCCCCTATATGCATAACAACATGAAACATGAGAATGAAAAGATGTGAATCAATCTCCCTCTCTTTTGATGTACGAAAAGGACAAAGCATTGATTCAAAATTACATGTAAGAACAATGGTAAAAATGTTTGCAAAGGCACAATGAAGCTAAACTCTCCTTAAAAGTAAATGTGCAATGGGAAAAAAAATGATCTAATGAAATATAAACTCCCCTCCCCTTACATGCAATGACTTCTCCTAAGTACTATGACTGATAAGTATAATACTAATTTAATAAGAAATAAATAAGGAATAGCTGCAAAAAAAAAGAATTTTTATTTTTATTTTTACAAATAGCCACAAAGATATAAATTAATTTAATCACAAAGAAGTGCTCAACCAATTGAAATAATATGGAATTAGTTGTTGATACTAGTTGGTATATTCTTAGATTAGTGGCCATTTGTCTAATTTCTTATTCTTATTTATAGTGTTATATTTCTTATTTATAGTGTTGTATTTCTTATTCTTATTTATAGTGTTGTATTTCTTATTCTTATTTATAGTGTTGTATTTCTTATTCTTATTTATAGTGTTGTATATACATTAATTAGAATAGATAGAGAAAAAAGAGATAGAATAATACTTCAGATTTTCTCCATTTTTGAGGGAAAGTTGTTCTTACAGCTACCTATCTTATCAATAAGATGCCCTCTCGTGTCATCATGTTTAAAATACCTATCAATACTCTACTTGAGTCATACCTACACACCAAAATCGTGTCCCACATTCCTTTTAAATTTTCGGATGTTCTGCTTATGTCCATGTACATCATAGAAGTAAACTTGATCCTCGAGCCATCAAATGCATATTCCTAGGGTATTCATTGTACCAGAAAGGATACAAATGCTTCTCTCCTATCACAACACGATTCTATAATACAATGGATGTCACATTCTTTGAACAATATCCGTACTATTCCAAACTTGCCATTCAGGGGGAGAACATAGGCAATGAATACCAGCTTTGGAATAGCATAACCACTAAGTCTCCCACAAATCTTATCCCGCAAATTTTAGAGAGTGAAACAGTGTCTCAAATAAATACTCTTAATAATCCCAATGAACCCTCAACTTCTTTACCAACAGATCCAAACTTGCCTGTCCCAAACAATGATTTTCTTGTCTACTCTAGGAGGAAAACAACTCAAGAAAGAGCAAAGAACTGAGCATATCTTGAGCCTGTTTAGGAATCCAACCCGAGTACAGGCCACTCCAACAATTCACAAGGTAACATCACTGAACTTTCTATTATTGAGTTATCTCTTAATGATTTGAATTTGTCAATTGTTATAAAGAAAGGTGTAAGATCTTGCATAAACCACATCTACAACTTTGTTTCCTATAACAATCTCTCACCAAGTTATAAGGCATTTATCAACAACCTTGATTAGATACAAGTTCCAAATTCCGTTTATGAAGCATTTCAGGTACCTGAATGGAAGACAACTATTCTTGAAGAACTCAGTGCTTTAAAGAAAAACAAGACTTGGGAGATCACAGAACTATCATCGAGAAAACAAGTTGTTGAGTGTAATAGGTCTTTACAATCAAATACAAAGTAGACGACAGTGTAGAAAGACTCAAAGCTTGCCTTGTGGCTAGAGAATTCATTCAGACATATGAGATTGACTATCAAGAGACTTTTGCACCTGTAGCAAAGCTCAACACTATTCGTGTTCTTCTCTCCTTAGCATCTAACTTGGATTGGTCTCTCTACCAATTAGATGTCAAGAATGCATTCCTTAATGGTGATCTCGAAGAAGAAGTCTACATGGACATTCCTACTGAAATTGAATCTCCTGTTCCAATCAATAGAGTCTGCAAACTTAAGAAATCCTTATATGGATTGAAACAGTCTCCACGTGCCTGGTTTGATAGGTTCTCTAAAGTTCTGAAGAGATATGGGTACAATCAATGTCAATCAGATCACACACTATTCGTCAAACACTTCTCCAAAAACAGAATAGTTATCCTAATTGTATACGTAGATGATATTGTTCTAATAGGTAATTCTACAATTGAGATGAATAAACTCAAGTAATTTGAGATCAAAGATCTAGGCAATCTCAAATATTTCCTAGGAATGGAAGTAGCACGAACAAAAAAGGGCATATCTATATCTCAAAGAAAATATGTACTTGATTTTCTCAAGGAAACTGGAATGATAAGGTGTAAACCGGCAGAAACTCTGATGGACTCTACAGTAAAACTCGGAATCAAAGAAAATAGTACACCTATGGACAAAGGCCGTTATCAAAGATTAGTGGGAAAACTCATTTACCTATCCCATACTAGACCAGATATTGGTTTTTCAGTAAGTGTGATAAGTCAATTTATGAATAGTCTCACTGAAGAACACATGGAAGCGGTCTACCGTATACTCAGGTATCTCAAGATGACACCAGGAGAAGGATTATACTTCAGTAAGAATTCCACCAAAAAAATTGAAATCTTTGCAGATGTTGATTGGGTAGGCTTTATAGTGGATCGCAGATCTACCATTGGGTATTGTACATTCGTATGGAGAAATCTTGTAACTTGAGGAAGTAAGAAATATTCAATAGTCGCTCGAAGCAGTACAGAAGCAGAATTTAGAGCTATGGTTCATGGGATTTGTGAAGGAATATGGTTAAGAAGACTACTTAATGAATTGGACTTCACAACTCCTGAACCTATCAGCATGCATTGTGACAATCAAGTTGCAATAAGAATTGCAAAAAATCCAGTTTATCATGACCGAACCAAACATGTAAAAATTGATCGTCATTTCATTAAAGAGAAGTTAGATGGAAAAATCGTAGACCTATTATATACATTTACTCATCATCAAATTGCAGATGTCCTTACCAAAATGTTACCTCGAACATTCTTCGAAGAATTGAGTGCCAAGTTGGGAATGATTAATATCTATTATCCAACTTGAAGGAGAGTGTAGACTTTCTGAAAATATTAGGCTATATTAGTGTTGTACATGCTGTAAATTAGTGTAAAACAAGTTGGAATTTAGTTATTGATACTAGCTATTATATTCCTAGATTAGTAACCATTTGTCTAATTTCTTATTCCTATTTATAGTGTTGTATATACATTAGAATAGACAGAGAAAAAAGAGATAGAATAATACTTTAGGTTTTTTCCATCATCTCTCATAATATTTTCTTCACTACCGTTGTTCATACATTGTATATGCAGGTCTTGTAACTATTTATAGTACATTTACGGTATAAACCAATCACACTTTTGGTACGATAACAACCTAACTAATATTAGACTAGCTCGTTATATCATCTACATGTTAGTACACTTTATATTCTTGTAGTTTTTGAAGCTTATGCTTTATTGTTGGGGCTAAGTTTTGTTCCTTGACACATTTGAGGAAAAAAGAAGATAAAACTTCATTCTTAATCAGGGAGCCACTATCTAATGCCTTATGTCTCTTGGACCTTGGTTGAACTACTTCATGTAATTGTCATGTTAAGCTTGGGTAGTAATTGACAAAATGTTGCGTTTTAAACCTCCTAAGATGTTTAGGTTTTAACTCATCTTTATGTAAGATAATGTGGGTTTTATTTACATGAGAGGAAATTATCTCGAAGTAAAGGAAAAACAATGTTCTTTTATAATCTGTAATTTGCATGGAGTTTTCACCATGAACTTATCTCATGACTACATTTTTTATATCTTTTAGCACTCATGATTGAAAAGTAGATGATGTAAGAACTTGCCCATAAAGCTTTTTGTCAAGGTGTTGCCTTTTTCTGCATTTCATTGGAAATATTGTCAAAGGATGACTAAGACAAGACCAACATGTTCTAGCTTCTATGTTATAAATTATCTTAAAGTTGAAATAGTAACATTGAAAGGATATTTTTTTAAGGTTTCAAGTTTGCTCAGTATGTATGTTGAATGAATGTTAAATGAGTTAACTTTTTCAGGTTTCTGAAGAATACAAATTGGTTCCTGATACACTTTACCTCACAGTGAATATGATTGATCGTTTTCTCTCACACAATTATATTGAAAAACAAAGACTCCAACTTCTTGGTGTCACATGCATGCTAGTTGCCTCGTAAGTAATCTTTACACCGTCGTCCTGATGGAATTAAATGTTTTATTTTTTGTACAATTAGGTATTACCCGAAGATATTCATGAATTAATATAATCTTAAATTAGGGTCAGGTCCAAATGACCATGATTAGGGTGACGTTTTTCTTTTTGCTCAGATGAGCTTTACTCTGAATAAAATGTCAAAATATTTGTCTTTAGCCACAATGTCTGAAAAAAAATATAAAAAAGATGTTTAATTTAATTTAAAATGTGTTGTACAAAAAATGAATTAATGCATGCTTATGACATTGTGTCTCTTGAAGGAAGTATGAAGAAATATATGCACCACGAGTGGAAGAATTTTGCGTCATTACAGACAATACTTACAGAAAAGAAGAGGTATGTTCTTGGCCACTTTATGTGTCTGTCTAATTATGGAAGGCATCATTTTTGGTGAGTCATTTACATTTCATTTATGTTCCTTGTCCATCTTCCCCATTGTGGATGAAACTACTTAATTGTCCATAGAGCTTGTCTTTAATCATAAGGCACACTTGTTCATGAATCATTCCTGAAACTCATGCTTGACTTTTTTCCTTCACTATTTCGTGACACTAAGCTATGAATTTCCTGGTTGAATCTGAAAGGTATTGAAAATGGAGAGTGAAATCTTGAACTTCTTGCATTTTCATTTGTGTGTTCCAACGACGAAAACATTTCTCAGGTAATGCATCTTATCCTCTATCCTTTGAAAATGTCAATGACAAGAGCAATCCAAAGACATTCACTTAACCAGCTTTTGATGTTAGGAGATTCATTCAAGCAGCACAAGCTTCATACTCGGTATTGCAAATTTTACTCATTTTCTGTAAACTAAAGAGTTAATTAAAATATATGAAACTGTGATTGTTTACTCAGATTTATATAACCTTCATTGCACAGGTTCCTTCCATCGAATTGGAGTTCTTGGCAAATTATTTAGCTGAATTGACTCTTATTCAATACAGCTTTCTTAAATTCCTACCCTCGCTTACAGCTGCGTCGGCTGTATTTCTTGCTAGATGGATACTCAGTCAATCAAACCATCCATGGGTATGTAATTTTGCATTTCGATGTTTCATTGTAGGGAGTTAGCCTTATAATATTTCTCTTAAAAGAAGGTATATGAAACATGTTAATGTGCTGTTGCAGAATGCTACTTTAGAGCACTATACCACTTACAAAGCATCAGAGCTAAAGACTTCAGTTGTTGCTCTGGAAGACCTGCAATTGAATACAAGTGAATGTTCCCTTAATGCTATACGTGATAAGTATAAACAAGAGAAGGTACCGAATTTATTGTTAAAAGAGTATAAATGAATTATTAAGTTCATTTCCCACAAGCATGAGCTTTTGGGAACAGTGGTGCTTGATACTTCTTTGTGGTATACAATAGCAATGTTTTGAGATCGAATCTCAATATCAACCCTAAAATTAATTAAAATTTTCAAGTTTATGGGACTTGAAAAAAGACAAAATACTCTTTAGGAAAGTTTAAGTGATGTGCTTTACACTGATGGGTTTTGTAATGACAAAATAATCCACACTTGAGGAGCGCTAAAGAGTACATATAAATTGTCAAACCTTATTTTCTACAAACTTGAACTTTTGGAAACAGATGCATTTATTAAAACTTTTTTTTTCTTTTTTGAAAGTTACTTTAATTTGTATTTTTGTTGCATATGTATGTATGGAAAATTGTGTCCGATTCATGAAATTGATAACCTTTTCTTACATCTTCAAAGACATTATTTTTGATAAAGTATTTCTTACAATGACAGTTCATGTGTGTGTCAACTTTGACATCAAGGCAACCAGTTGAATCTCTATTCTAAAGATGAGACATTCTTCTCTAAGAGATGAATCAAGATACTAAAATCTTGGATTTCTATGCTAATTCGAGTAATCATCTAGATTTATAGTCATGAGATGCTTCAAGATTTCAGCCAAAATAAATTCTGTTTGTACAGTCAGTGGTGTCTTGTTTCGATGCCTCCAGATCTACCTTTGTAATCATGTTTGTTTTCAGAACATGACACTGAGTGATCAATGAAAAGTTTGTCTTGTCCCATGGGAAGCTCTAAATTTTTGTTAAATGTAAACTGCAGATTACTTTTGTATCCAAAACCATACATATTATTAGGAAATTGAAAGTTCGTTCATGTTTCAATTTTTTCGTTTGTACTAAGCAATGGGGTTACGTGCAAGGGTGTGTCCCACTTGTTAAATGACTATATTATCTAACGAATAATAATATTGGTATAATTACTTTTTTTTTTGTTATAACAAAAAGAGGGCGGGATTCTGTTACCTCAAGATTTTTTACACGAAAATATACATAATGTTTTAGCCATCAGAGCTATTTTATTCTGATGTTTCGAATTGAATGCATATTGGGTTTTTAACGTTTTGTGTAATAAGGGTGAAGGGCTAAGGGCTAAGGGCTAAGGGCTAAGGGTGGTAACTTTTACAAAGTGGAGTGCAAAAATCTTATTTCCATATAAGTCTTCCACACATATAAATGAGGTCACGTGACAACCTCATGGCCTATGTTGTAAAGATATTTTTGGTTTTATCATTTTTATAAGAGCTTTTTTGAAACTTCACCCAATATTTTTTAAAAAAGAAAAAAAGAAAAAATCAACATGCGTTACCCATGTAGTCGGAGACAAGGAGCATTTTCTCTGTAGCAGCTTAATACTTAAATTCATTGCAACATCTTGCATCTGGATAGAAACTTATACATCTTAATCAGGGGTTGATGCTGCCAAGAGATATGAATGGTGTTTACATATACTACTTTCATAAGTAATTAAGAATCCACTAGTATAAAAGTGTAGAATAGGTATAAAATACCATCTCCAAATCTAAAACAAGGAGCCAAGTTATCTTCATTGAATGCAGCCATGGTTTTCTCAATAATGGATATTGCTTGTTCATAAGGGTTCAAATCCTAATAACGTGAGTATATGTGGTGATTGGGTGGGTATCAGTTCACCGAAACTGCCAAAATGCCTCCGGTGAGGTGGGGTGGGTATGGGTGGCGATGGGGTTAGGGGTAATGGGGGGATTTTTTAATTTAATTTTAAGTGAAACTTCAAAAATGCCCTTATAAAAATAATTAAACCAAAAATGCCCTTATAAAAATAATTAAACCAAAAATGCCCTTTTAAATTTACAATATGGGTAATGTGATTGGCATGTGACTCCATTTATATCAGTGCATTGTCTTTGTGATATATATATATATTTTGAAAATAACGTACTTTTATATTCCACTTGTTAATAATAGAACTTATCTGCTTATTTATGAAAGATATATAACCTTAAATGCCTTTTGCTTAAATCAATTTGCAATCTGAGTGATCGGAATAAAATAGATATTTAGGCTAAAACGTTGTGTATTTTTTTGTGTAAAATATTGATACCACATACCTATTTTAATAAAAATATATGAATTATATATTATATTTTTATAATATTTATATTCTAATGTTCTTATTATTAGATGAATTTATTATTAATAAATAATTATTACTAAAATAACATCTAAATTGTTGCAATATCTCTACCTCTTTAATTTAAAATTGTTTTTTATAATATTTATCAATTATAATTAAAATAAATCTAACTAAAATTTATTAAAATAGGATGAGATGAAATGAAATTATATTTGAATGAGAAAATATAACTTTAAATAATAAACCAAATAGAGTGAGATATAAAATATAAGTGTATAGCATATTTTACATCTTTATTTTAAAAACATGTTTAAATATATCAAAATGTACTATTAATTAAGACATTTTGCTTATCTAAAAGGAACACAAAAAGAATGAATTGAAAATAATTTTTTTTATTACGTAATCAAAATACAAATCCCTTGTTAAGGAAAAATATAAATTAGTAAATTAAAAGAAAAAATTAAAAATAATAAATATCAAAATAATTTAAATTTTTAGTGTTGAATGACATATACACTCAAATAAAATGATTTATGTTACATAAAATGTCAATAATGTTTGCACTCTTATTTTAATTATTTATTATTTATTAAAAAATAATAAATTATAGATCAAATTCATTTTTCTCACTTATAATATATTATTCATGTTCATTGGTATGCCATAAAAGTCACTTATATTATTTTAATGTTTTTTAGAATTACTGGTTCCATGGTGAAAGTTGCATGCAACATAGTGCTTGACACAGAGGCTTGACATAGAGGCTTAGGTACGCTTATTTCCCTCTCCAAAATATGGGTTATTGATACCTTAGTGATATTCTTTTTAACCAAAAGATATTCATATGAACTTATATTCTCAAAATGATACAACATAGATTTCTCATTTATCCCTTATTTATTTTAAGGTATACAAATGATCTAATTTCATGTTTTAAATTAAGAATTTTATCAAATGCTTGACATATGTCATATAAATAAAATATAATTGTATTATTTACAAAGTTTAGTACTTTAATAATATCCATATTTAACATAAGGTATACATATTGACCCATATTTATATAGCAGTATAATAGTCCCTACATCTAATTTAAGGTACATCAATGGTCCAAACTTAATATTTAATTAATAATTTCAGCATGTGTTACAAATATGGGTAAACTATTGAGGGAAAACTCGTTTTTAAAGTTATTTCCCACCAGTGATCCAGCTCTTAGTTTTCCACTAGCAATTTCTTATGGAACTTTTGTATGATCAACATATCAATTGATTTCATTATATAATGTCAAATTATTAAGGTCTTTCTTTTTATAATCATGTCATTTGACACATAATAAAATGATATGTCAAAAAGTTAAGCCTTACTTTTATTAAAAATGTGTCACTCACAGTATAGTTGAAGTAAGGGCCAAACCCTGTAGAGGATTGGTAGTAATTCTGCTTCTATTTACCAGTTTGATGGGGAGTTAATTAGAGTTAACAATATGAAGTTTTGGTTGATTATGACAAAAATAAAAATAACATAAATTAAGAAAATACAATTTGAGAATAAATAATGAGAGATATATGATCATGTAACTACCCTCACCACTATTTTATAATTTAATTAAATCTGTCATGAATTAAAATTAATTTCTTGCATTCTAAATCACTTTCATAATTCAAAAACCTTCTTGAATTCTATACTTTCACTTAAAAATCTAGGTATACTTAAGACTTCATATATTTTTTTATTATGTAACTAATTAAAAGTTTGATTGTAACCAACCTAAATCCTTAACAACCTAGAGATACACTTACTAGATCTAATTTATTCATTGCATTAATATATAAAAAGATAATAAATAAACTAAGTAAGATTAAATATGTTGATAACCTTTACTTAAGTTTTCAATCATACTTGTAATAGAAGCCATAAGGTACGTGGACATGTGATAATAAATATGTGTTCATGTGATAACAAGTGCTCAATAGATTGTATCAAAGGCTAGCCTCATGTGCACGTGCATGTGTGCAACATAGGCAATGCATAGCACATGGCGCGTGGCATGTCACTAGGGCTATACGAGCAGCAGGTGCATTACTTGGCAAGGCTAAAATCATATTTGGAATGTTGTACCAAAAGGTGGTTTCTTTGGTATAAATAAGAGGTAATCACTTGTATTCTATATATAACTATAACATATAACTCAGCAAGGCTAAAATCATCCATAGGTCTTTTTGAGTTAATCTACCTATTCCAAAAAATTACATAAAATTCTTGATAAATCTCAAAATATTTCAAAATTTCAAAAAAATTATATTTTTTTTCCAAAAATTACAATAATAAATAATAATTTTAGCACATCATATCAATTAAATAAGTGTAATTGTGAACGAATTGACACCTAAAATGTGAATCAAATAACTCTTATTTTCATTCATATGACATCGTACAGATTGCATCTCCTCTAATTTACTAGATTGCCACTCTATTATCTAGTATTTCATGTATTGGTTCTCAATTTTTCTCTTGCTTTGTAATGTTAATCTTTTGCATCCTTTTCTTTATATTTTTCTTCAAATTTCTTTCTCAGAATACTTAAGTGTGTTTCCTTTATACTTGTTGCTTGTTTTGGTTTTCCATGTGTATGTTTAAGTCATATATATTCTTTACTTGTCATTAGGGCTATGGACTTATATGCATTATTATGATTAGATTAGTATTCTTAGTTGAAATTCTTGTTGGTTTAGGTTGTTCCCCTTTTTAAGAATTTCTCTTTTTTCAAGTTTTGGAACCTGTCTTCTTCTCTATTTAAATGTTTTGGTACTAAATAAAACTCCTTAAGTTTTTATTGCATAGCCATCCATCACCCTATGGTCTTTATCATAAAACTATTATCTTCTATATGATTTGATTCCTTTAGGATTTTTTAAAGGCTCTTTCTCATTTTTGTGTGACTTCATTTGGTTTTGGTGTTAAACTAATATTTTATGGTTAATGAACTTTTTAATTTTTAAATTATTTAAAAGACTAGTTTTCCCTTTTATATATATGTGTGACATATGTTGAATGTTGAAATTCTCAATAAAATTTTAATTTTGGATCATTGATGTACCTAAACTTAAATGTATGAGCTACTAATATATTGCTATACAAGTATAGGTCTAGATGCATATCTTTTTCAAATAAGGGTACAACTAGTGTATGAAACCCTCTGGGTGACACAACTATCCTTCATTTTATCACATGTGCCAAGCATGTGATGAAATTTTCAATTTAAAAAATGAGCTATTTATGTGTCTTAAAGTAAATGGGGGGACTATTATTACACTACTTGATAATATGAGTCCATATGGCCTTTTTGGTTAAAAGGGGTACTCTAATGTACCAAACCCATAAATGGGTGTCCACACATTGAGTAAAGCTTGGTAAGTGATAAGTGCTTGAAAAACTAATATTTTGTAATTTTATTGTGCTTAAATGGGATAAATAGATTTGATTATAAGATATTTAAGTAATAATTTATATAAATCTATATAATCAAAATCACGAGTATACTTTATTATATTTTAGGCGCTTTTAGCTTCAAAATGAATAAATTTATCAACATATGAAAAAGAACACTTAAAGCACTCAATTTGCATCCTAGGAGCTTTAAAGAATAAGGCATATAAGCCTTACATGAAGAAGCAACCAGTTTGTAAGGTGTAAAAAAATTCAGGAAAAACTAGGATACAATTTGCCTTCGTTTATTTAGCATGAAGCCCTTCTACACCAACCTTGCTTATAAATACAACATTATATTTAGGTTTTCATTATCTTTTCATATTATATCATTAGAGTAGCCATTTGTAGAATTTAGGCTTATATTAGTTTTAATGTTAGCCGTTCCATTATCATGTACAAATATAGAGAGAAAACCCTCTAATTATAAAAATGATCTAAGGATTTGAAGAAGGTAGTGATAGCACTGTCAAAGATCTGAAATCATTTTTATCAAGAAGGGGTAATTTTATTGTTATATCTTTTATTTCTCTTTGTAATCTAATGTCTTTCATAGTAGAATTTACTTTTGTCAATAGCTATGATTGACTAAATCTATATACAGGATTATAGTCCATGCTTCCAATGATTGGAAGAACAATTATATGATTTAAATATATAAAAGTTTAGATTTATTTCTTAATATTTATATTTGTAAGGTTTACATGAGTGTTATCAATATTGGCGAACAAAACATACAAATGTAATTTTAGTTTCAAAGTGTGTCTTTAAAGAATATTTTCAAGCCAAAGAAACTATTGAGCTCCAATAATCACATCTCAAGTATATCTCTGTCACATTAGATATATAGGAATATTGTGCATATAGGCTACTTGATCAATCAATCATGTCTAGATCAATTGAGCTTAATTACCTGGCTAAATTACTTTTTACATTACTAGATTGATCGAGGAATTAATACTAAATCGATAGAGGACTAAATTGATCGAGATTAATGAGTAGATTGACCTGCTTATTTCATATTTAATTAATTGCTTCACTAGACTGATGAGCGACTAGATTTTCCAGTTTGACCTAATTTTTATTCGAGCCAAATTATTTTATTACTATATTGTCCTTATGTTTTAGAGATCTTTTAAATATTTTCAAGGATAAATTTGGTTAAGAAAGTTGTCGGGATTCATGAATTGGAGCCTTTTGCTGCCTTTTTTTTTACCACAAGTAGCTTCTCTATCTCATCAAATTACAACCTTCACAACCCAAAGAATTCCAACAAGTGTAGAATATTTTGGCGACTTGAGTATGAAAGTTCCGATAAATGAAGCAAGCCAAGAACATGTTCAATACATCAACAATCGGAACTACAATTATCGTAGTAATCCTATGCCAATTCACTACCATCCATGGCTTAAAAATCATGAGAATTTTTCTTATGGAAACACAAAGAATTTGCGACAACCTCCTTGATAGTAAACCAATTGAGAAGAAGATGTCACTTAAATATACCATGGTTTCCTTTGTTGAGGACACCAAAGTAAGGTTTAAAAATAGTGATTCACAACTAGATAACATTGAGACTCATTGTAGCAAAATGAGAACCACTATGAAAAATCTTGAAGTGCAAATTGGGAAACTAGCCACAACCATCAATGCTCAACAAAAAGGAACTTTTCCTAGAAATATAAAAGTGAATCCAAAGGAACAATGCAAGGCCATTACACTTAGGAATGGAAGAGAAATTGAGAGGTCACCATCAAAGGAAACTGAGTCCACCCTACAGCTCTAAACAATGGCCAAAGAAATCATAAAGTAGAAGAATAAGAGATGGTTAATGATACACTAAAAGAGGCTTACATGCATTCATCAATTTAATTTATTGACAATCCTCCTATTCTCTCTACTCTGCTTCCTTATCCTCAACTCTTTCAAGAACAGAAAAGCAGATACGCAATTTTATAAGTTTTTGGATATCTTTAAGAAAATTTACATAAATATTCCTTTTGTAGATACTTTGGAATAGATGCCAAATTATGCCAAATTTCTAAGGGACATCATTTCCAAGAAGAAAAGGTTAGAGGAGTTAAAAAAACTGAAGCTTTTTGAAGAATGTTGTGCCATTCTTTAAAAGAAATTGCCTCAAAAATTAAAATTTGTAAGGAGTTTCACTTTGCCTTACACTATTGGAAATTCATTTTTTGAGAAATTTTTATGTGATCTTGGTGCTAGCATTAATCTTATACCACTTTCTATTTATAGAAAATTAGGACTTGGAGAGAGGAAACAAACAACAATTTATTTGCAACTAGCAGATCGATCTATAAAGCATCCATGTGGAATCATAGAAGATGTATTGGTAAAGGTGGATAAATTTATTTTTCCTACTGATTTTTTAGTGTTAGATGTTAATGAAGACCAAGATGTCCCACTAATTCTTGGCTGACTATTCTTGGCTACGGGAAGGGTTTTAATGGATGTTCAAAAGAGTGAGTTAACATTGAGAGTGAACAAGGAAGAGATTACATTCAACATCTACGAAGCTATGAGATTTATAGAAGATCCAAGCACTTTCTTTCGACTAGATGTCACTGAGCAATGTGTAGTAAAAGCCTTTCCAGAAGATAGGTCAGCTAATCACCTAGAACGATGTATCACCACTACATCTCATGCTTAAGATTTCAACAACTCTGCTGTTTGTGAACCTGATTTACCTTTTACTAGTGAAGAATTTCTCCACTATGTATTTGCCTTGGAAGCATTGCATCAGGTTACATCATATAGCATCGAAGTAGAGAGGATAGAGCCAATGATAACAAAGACGGATTCTATAATCTCTACAAAAAAGGTGTAGTAAAATACAACTCCAAAGTTGAAGAAACTACCTAAGCATCTTCACTATGCATTCTTGGGTGATAATTATACCTTTACAGTGATTGTTGTAGAATCACTTACACTCGAAGAAGAGGAAAAGTAACTATGTGTGTTAAGGGAGCACATAATATCCTTGAGATGGATTATCTCTGACATAAAAGGTAAGTCCGTATGCATAAGAATCTAATGGAGGAACCTTACAAACCATCAATTGAGCCCCAAAGAAGATTAAATCCAGCAATGAAGGAAGTTGTGAAAGCTAAAATTTTGAAGCTCTTTAATGCTGTAATTATTTATGCTATTTCAAACAGCTTATAGGTAAGTCCAATGCATGTTGTACCAAAAAGGGGTGGAATAACGATAGTGAAAAATGAAAACAATGAGCTTATTCCTACAAGAACAATCACAGGTTGGCATGTATGTATAGACTACCATAAGTTGAACAAAGCAACATGGAAGGATCATTTTCCACTTCCATTCATTGATCAAATGTTAGATTGATTGGTTGGATATCCCTATTATTGCTTCTTAGATGGTTATTATGGGTATAACCGGATATCCATTACTGCCGAAGATTAGAAGAAAACTATATTCACATGCCCCTACTAAACATTTGCTTTTAGAAGGATGCCCTTAGGATTGTGCAATGCCCCAACAATATTTCAATGTTGCACGATGGCTATCTTTTCTTATATGGTGAAAGATATAATGAAATTTTCATGGATGACTTTTTGCTTGGAAAAACATGTCATCTCCCTATTGAGTTGGAGCATAAAGCTTATTGGATTGTAAATAAGTTTAATTTTGATTTGATGGAAACTGGGGAAAAACAACTTTTTCAATTGAATGAAATGGATGAGTTATGGAATACTTCCTATGAAAATGCAAAGATCTACAAAGAATGGACAAAGAAATGGTATGAAAAACAGATTCTTAGGGGTGAGTTTGATCTAGGACAATAGGTTTTGCTCTTCCATTCACCACTAAAACTCTTCCTAGGTAAGTTAAGATCAAGATGGAAAAATTCTTATACAATTGACAAAGTTTCCACTTTTGGAGCAATAGAATTGAAGGACAAGACATGGAATATATTCAAAGTTAATGGTCAGAGATTGAAGCACTATTATGGATAACAAATGGAAAAGAATTGTGCATTTATTTCTCTTTGAAATCCTAATTGATGAAGATTGAAAAGAGTAGTTATATACTATAAAACAAGCACTTATGAGAGGCATCCCATAAAACTTTCTTTTTTTCTTTTATTTTTTTATTACTATTTGAATAATTTGAATTTTGATGCTAGTTTATTACGCAGGAATAAAAAGCTAAAAATTACAAACTAATGCAGATCCACCATATAACCAGGGAAGTTCCTTTCATTTCTTCTATTTATCTCACTATTGATTTACAATAAGGACATTGTTTAGTTTAAGTTTGGGGTGTTAACTCCTATAGTCTTGAGTTGTTGAATTCTCGTATCAAGCATGTATTTGAGTATGATTGAATTCACTATGACTATGAAATTTGTGATTGAGGATGGTCTTGAGAATTTTTTTTCCAAAATATGCTATTATATTAGTCAGAGTTTTGTGGGTACTTTGATTGAAATCTTTGTCCTTGAAAATAATTGAGCACATAGTACCCAAATCTAGTAAGTTCAATCTTACTTTTCTCTAGAATCCGTTGACGGATCCTTAAGGCAAAATCCTAGTTGGTACCTGATGAGTGCTCAAAAAGCACTAAAATTACCATGATTTTATGCTCATTAATTGATTAAAAATATATATATTTATATGTTTTATCATATATTTATATAAATTTGTCTTTTTCGGAATCACGGGTATTTTTATTGTTTTTCAGGTATTTTCGCTTAAAAACGTAACTTAAAGACTCAAAGAGGAATACTGGAAGCAATACATCACAATTATATTACTAAATAAATGGGGCAAGGTCAACAAATATGAAAAAATTGGACAAAATGTGTCGAAAAGGTCAAAAATGTCAAAAAGGAGAAAATCGCGCCCAGAGCTCATCCAGGCGCGGCCTGCGTAGGCGTGCGGCGCGAGTACTGTTCATCCGCGACGCCGACGCCATTTCGCCCCATTTTTCACGTGCGGTACCACATGACGTCATGCTGACGTCATTAATGACCTCAGCATTTCCATTACGCGTTTTTGCATTTTTTTAACCTTTTTTTACTCATTTTTTCTCTCCATCCTCACCTATAAATACCCCCCTTCCCTTCACTTCAAAACACACCTCAAAACACACTTCTCTCTTCTTTCTTTCTCTCCATTTCTTAGGTTTTAGTTTTTCTTATGTTTTAGCTAGTTTCTCTTAGTTTTAGAATTCTTCCCTTTTTGGGAAGAACTAGTTATGTTTTTTTGTAATTTATTAGCTTTTTGATTCAATAAATGGGAGTGCAAATTCCGTTTGGAGGGTTTCTAGCAACGGGAATGGCATCAATCTTGTAAGGATTTTATTTTCTTTGCAGTTATTTTTTATGCTTTATTCTTACATGTTATATTTAATTTTTCTGTGATTAAATTTAACTATGCTAGCTATTTGTAAACATGATATAATAATAAAGTTGTTATGCTTGTGAAATATTAAATAGGTAAAAATCTCTAAAATGAATTGATTTTATTTTTATTCGAGATTTTATATTAAGAATGTTAGAGAGAAATATATTATTTTTCATTACAAACTTAAATCTGAAAATTAGATTTTAAGGTTTAGTTATCCTATTCGATTTAGAGTAGTGCTCTTTTATTTGTTGGTACAATCGCCCGGTAGTTAGAGTGAAGCTCTATTTCAAAAGTTTTTATAAGAATTATTATCTGAAAATGTATTGACAACACGTTTTCAGTAGTAGTTTTAAAACTTGAAAGTTAGTACTCGGATAATTAAATTCTTAGGTTTAATTTGGACACCTTGAATAAAGTTTAAACTGTCTAACCCCACCAAAGGTGGCATTTAAATGGTTCATTTTCAATCTCTTAGAAAAAAGGAATTAATTTAATTAACCAAATTAGTTATCAACCCCACCCATAGGTGTTAATTGATTTGTTTAGTTAACAAAGAATATCTAACCCCACCAAATGTGGTATTCATACAAAAAAGGGAGAATCAATAAATATCAATTCATATCTTTAATAACCTAAATAATATGAGCAAGCATAATTAACTTAGTTATTATATCCATAAATACTCCACTATTATAAAAGATAAAATTTGCATAAATATTTATTGAATCTATGTTTATTTTTATGTTAGTAGATTAAAAACACAAAACCCAAAATATCGTGACAGGATGTTTAGGATTTAATTTCGTTTTTAAAAGTTTGAATAATAAATTAAAAACCACATACATTCCTTCCTTAGATCGACCTTGGGAGTATACTTATCATTTTCTACGAAATGATTCGTGCACTTGCGAGAGTTTTATAAATATAAAACCAAAGTATTGGCAGAATCGGCGATGCTGGTTTTCGTTCATTAGTACCAAACATTAGAGAAAGGATTTAGGAAATTTTTGTCACAATCAAAAAGCTTTCCTAGCCATCCTAATTATCATGTCATTGTCGCATGGTGTATTCCCATAGTCAATTACTTTGAGCCTTATTTAACATAAGCCTTATTTGTTCTTTTAACTACATAAACTATTCTCATTCTAAGCTTGAAAAACCATAAACTTACCTTAAATTTTGAGAAAATACTTTGGTGAAAATTTGCATTTAAAAAGAAAGTTAGTTCAAAGTAAATAATCCATATTATATTTTCTCTGCTTGATCAAAGTGTGAAAAAAGAAAAGAAAAGAAAGTGAAAGGAAAGAATCGAAAAAGCATTAAAGTGGTTGAAATTAGTAAAAACTATAAGTATCAACGAAATCACATCTTAAAAAAAAGAAGAAAAGAAAAAAAGCACTCCACTTATTTAGTATGGCAATAATATTTTCATCAATATGAGTATATTGTCGAAAAAGAGCTCTGGTATGAATCCTTTGGATATTCTTTTTATTGTTTTTTATCTACCAAGTATTTTCCCAGTTTGCTTTAATTTTCCATATCCATTTTTTCTTAGCCCTCACCTTGTGGTCTGTCATTACAACCTTGATTAAAGACTTTTTGATATTTGAATTTGGTATTTGATTACATTAATGGAGAGGATTTTTGAAAATTTTACGTATGGAGTTAAGTTTTGAGAGAATTCTTCTGATTTCAGTTGTTCTACTTTTATCGGAATTTGCTAGTGGTTTGGAGTTAAATTGACTATTTCACATACACACTCAAGGACCTAGCTTTAGGTTGACAAATTGTTGAATTTTTGATTGATTTTCCTACTATTTTCAATGTAAAAAGAGTAAGCTATTAGTGATAAAATCTAAATTCAGATCATGGCTTGGTGAGTGATGGTAGTTCTCGATGGGGTCTAGTTGATATTGTCTATAGGTATGTTTTATTTTATTTTCTTTTTGTTTGAGGACAAAAAAGTTCTAAGTTTAGAGGTGTTCGATGACTTGCATAATTTGACATAATTTATCACTTCTCAACTTTAAACTTTAATCTAATTTTATTTATTAACTATCAAGAAAACAAAATACATTTATTTACTTATAGGGTCATATCCTTTAGTATAAATGTATGCTAATCATGTTATCATGATACAGTGTATATAGTTAAAGAGAATTGATGAAAATATTTACAATAGTTGTGTTATATCATATACCATGGTATCAATGATAAAAATATAAAATATAGCATCATGACAAAAACATTATACTTCAAAATAATCAATAAACTTTATAGAAAAATGATCAACCAAATCACAAAGAACAAGAATGATACAAGAAAAATATTGAGCAAAGTATAGGTGATCAATCAATGTGTATCTACATGATTAAGGCTTAAATATAGATATTAAATTGAAAATAAAAGTTTTATAGCTCTTAGATGAAACCATAAAAGTAATATAAATCATGCTCATAGATTATTTACAGTCATAGCACTAATAAACATAATAATTTTTAGAAATATGAAAGTACAAACAATCCATATACATGAATGAGATAAATCCAAGAAATTATAGTGTAGAAGTATGAAAACAATATAAACTAATATATAAATTTTCAAGTAATGTGTAATGAAATAGATTAACTCATATGAAATCAAGAATTTATGATTTCATGTGATCCGTCACAATGCTTCAAGAGATTGAAAAATGATCTTTGCCAAGATCATCTCACACTTTGCAAAATCATAAGCCTTGAACAAAACTTATTGTGTTGATAATGTGATATAAAAATAAGAAACAAGAAGAGAAGAAAATGAGAGAACATTGTAGAGAATTCTATTCATAGACGTGTCATTTACATATATATCTAGGGTCTTTATATAGATGAAGGCCCTTTGTGAATAAGGTAAGGGTCATAAGTAGCACATAATTATTCCATAAATTGAGGTACATAAATCTCTAATTAGTAAGCATTTAAATCTCCACAATTTTCTCTCTTATTAATCAAACTTTTTGACATCCATATTTTATGAAATGAAAAAAATTATTAATTCTCATAACATATAATATGTAGTGTAATTTTAGTAGTAATTTTATACTTGATGACTTGCATAATTTGTCATAATTTATCACTTCTCAATTTTAATTTTAGTATAATTTTATTTATTTTTCATTGAATTTAGACTTCATTATTATTATGTAAATTTTATTACAAATTTGAAGATAATGAAGATCTAAAATTTTAGAAGCATATCCTCAAATTTAAATGAAGATATATTTAAATTAAGATTTTTAATATATATATATATAACAAAAGGAGCGTAAGAAGGAGAACGGTCGCCAAGGAAGAAAGAAAAATAGAATAAACAGGGCAAAAGCGAACAAAGAAATGAGAGAGAACAACTACCCAAAATTAAAGCAAAAATAGATTAGTCAATTTTCTTTCAATTTCTCTCAGAAAATTATGGTGAATTTTTTTTATGTTAAATTTAATTTTTAGCATGAACTAATTTTCTTTATATAGAAAAAATATGTAATTTAATTTTGAACTATGCTTGAATTATTTGAATTATTTCTCTTCATGTTAATTTGAATTATTTCTCTTCATGTTTGTCTGATTTATTATGAGTTTAATGCTTCTAATTAACTCGCCATTAATTAGATTATTTTAGTCTTGTGATTTACTATCGACAGAGGGAATTATAGGATAGATCTGGAATATTCCAGGATAACTAAATATAGAGATCAAAAAACTTGTATGAATCTGTGTAGTTTTAAAAATAATTGGTCTTAATACTTTCTTACTTTATTAAATTACATACTCTTGTGTAAATTAATGAACAAGATTATTTTCAATTAACTATCGAAAGAGGCTTTTGCATATTTTTGAAGATTGCTAATAAACAGAGAGAATTAAATTCAATTAGCTAGATGAGTAAATCATAGTGATGGATTAGGTGAAATCGATTTTCTAGAATTTTTCTTCCTTTTAATTTGATCTTTGAACAACTTTTTTTTCTTTTTTTGCATATTTTCTTTAAATTGATTTTATTATAAATATCAATTACAACAACCTTGGTGATTTTTCTAGATAAAATTGATATTAATATAATTTTGGTATTTGTCAAAAATAAGATACCAATCCCTATGGACGATACTTTTCTTATTATTTTATTATAAAACTACGATACTATGCACTTATAGTTTTGTACCGATCAAGTTTTTGGCGTCATTGCTAAGGATTGGTTTTTTCTTATTTTTTCCAATATCGATACAAAATAATCTTAGTTTTAATTTAGAATTATATTATATTTTATTTTTATTTTTTCTCTAGGTGTGTTTTTGACGTTGGATGGGTCATGCTAAAACTTGAAAAATTATTCCTTTTGAACCAGAGAGTGAAAGAACTTTTAGATCACGGAGAAAGATGAAAGTACTAGCCAATAATCTTATTTTAATTTAGAATTATATTTTATTTAATTTTAATTTTAATTTTTTCTCTAGGTGTGTTTTTGACGTTGGATGGGTCATGCTAGAACTTGAAAAATTATTCCTTTTGATCGAGAGAGTGAAAGAACTTTTAGATCATGGAGAAAGATGAAAGTACTAGCCATGGCTAAAGGAGAACAAAATATACCACCACACATCTTGAAGGATTATGTAAAGCCAATTTTAAATGACAATGACTTAGGTGTAAGACGCCAGCCTAATAATGCCAAAAATTTTGAGCTCAAACTTGCATTGATCAACATGGTGCAACAAGCCCAATTTAGAGGATCGACACTTGATGATCCCAATATTCATTTGGAGATTTTTTAACATTATAAAGATGAATGGTGTTACTAAAGACACCATTAGAATGTGATTTTTTCCTTTCTCATTGAGGGACAAGGCCAGAAGTTGGCTACAATCTCTACAACCGGAAAGCATTACTAGTTGGCGGGACATGGTAGAAAATTTTCTTACTAAATTCTATTCACCTGCAAAATAGCCCAACTGAGGAGTGAGATTGGTCAATTCAGACAAAATGATTTTGAGACATTCTAAGAAGCATGGGAAAGGTATAAAGATTTGATTCGGCGTTGCCCTCAGCATGGATTACCGAATTGGAAATAAGTTCAGATGTTCTATAATGGGTTAAATAGGAAAACTAAAACCAAAGTTGTTGTTTCTTTTGGTGGAACATTGATGTTAAAGACAGTTGAAGGTGCTACTTCTCTTTTGGAAAAAATGGCCTCAAACAACTATCAATGGCCAACTGAAAGATCTTTAGCTAAGAAATTTGTCGGGATTCATGAATTGGATCCTTTTGCTGCCTTTTCAGTTCAAGTAGCTTCTCTTTCTCATTAGATTTAAACCTTGAAAACCAAAAGAATACCACAAAGTGTAGATTATGTTGGTGACCCGAGTATGAAAGTTCTGATAAATGAAGTAAGCCAAGAAGAGGTTCAATACATCAACAATCGGAACTACAATTATCATAGTAATCCTATGCTAATTCACTACCATCCATGGCTTAAAAATCATGAGAATTTTTCTTATGGATACACAAAGAATTTGCTACAACCTCCTTTAGGGTTTGATAGTCAACCAATTGAGAAGAAGATTTCACTTAAGGATACCATTGTTTCCTTTGTTGAGGACATCAAAGCAAGGTTTAAAAAGAGTGATTCACAGATGGATAATATTGAGACTCATTGTAGCAATAGGGGAGCCACTATGAAAAATCTTGAAGTGCAAATTGGGAAACTAGCCACAACCATCAATGCTTAACAAAGAGGAACTTTTCCTAGCAATATAGAAGTGAATCCAAAGGAACAATGCAAGGCCATTACACTTAGGATTAGAAGATAAATTAAGAGGTCACCATCAAAGGAAATTGAGTCCACCCTACAACTCCAAACAATGGCCAAAGCAATCATAAAGTAGAAGAAGAAGAGCCTGTTGATGATACACTAAGATAGGCTGACATGCCTTCATCAATTTCATTTCCTGACAATACTTATATTCTCTCTACTCCATTTCCTTATCCTCAACACTTTCAAAAACAAAAATTAGATAAGCAATTTTATAAGTTTTTGGATATCTTTAAGAAAATTCACATAAATATTCATTTTGTAGATACTTTGGAACAAATGCCAAATTATGCTAAATTTTTAAAAGACATCATTTCCAAGAAGAGAAGGTTGGAAGAGTTCAAAATAGTGAAGCTTTTTGAAGAATGTAGTGCCATTCTTTAAAAGAAATTTCCTCAAAAATTAAAAGATCCAGGGAGTTTCACTTTCCCTTGCACTATTGGAAATTCATTTTTTGAGAAACTTTTATGTGATATTGGTGCTAGAATTAATCTTATACCACTCTCTGTTTATAGGAAATTAGGACTTGGAGAGATGAAACAAACAACAATTTATTTGAAATTAGCAGATCGATCTATAAAGCATCCATGTGGAATCATAGAAGATGTATTGGTAAAGGTGGATAAATTTATTTTTCCTACTAATTTTGTGGTGTTAGATGTAAGTGAAGACCAAGATGTCCCACTAATTCTTGGCCAACCATTCTTGGCTACGTGAAGGGCTTTAATGGATGTTCAAAATGGTGAGTTAACATTGAGAGTGAACAAGGAAGAGGTTACATTCAACATCTATGAAGCTATGAGATTTCTAGAAGATCCAAGCACTTTATTTCGGGAAGATGTCACTGAACAATGTGTAGTAAAATCCTTTCCATGATCACCTAGAATGATGTATCACCACTTCATCTCATGCTTATGATTTCAAAAACTCTTCTGTTTGTGAACCTAATTATCTTTTACTAGTGAAGAATTTCTCCACTATGTATTTACCTTGGAAGCATTGCAGTAGGTTACATCATGTAGCACAGAAGTGGAAAGGCTTGAGCCAATGGCAACAAAGACAGATTGTATAATCTCTATAGAAAAAGTGCAGCAAACTACAACTCTAAAGTTGAAGCACTTGCTTGAGAATCTCCGCTATGCGTTCTTGGGTGATACTTACACCTTTACAGTGATTGTTGTAGAATCACTTACACCCAAAAAAGAGGAAAGGTTACTACGTATGTTAAGGGAGCACAAAACAGCCTTGGGATGGACTATCTCTGATATAAAAGGTATAAGTCCATCCATTTGTATGCACAAGATTCTAATGGAGGAACCTTACAAACCATCAATTGAGCCCCAAAGAAGATTAAATCTAGCAATGAAGGAGAATTTGTTTTCCAAAATCTACTAATATATTAGTTATAGTTTTATGGGTACTTTGATTTAAATCTTTATCCTTGAAAATAATTGAGCACATAGTAAATTTTTCTCTACTCCATTTTGCCTATGAAGAGAAGGAATTGAATTAACTGGGTTAGGAAAAGTTTAATCTTGTTTTACTCTAGAATCTGTCGATGGATCTCTTAGGCGAAATTATAATTGTTACCAAATATTAGAGAAATGATCTAAGTAATTTTTTTCACAACCAAAAGCTTTCCCAGCCATCCTAATTATCAAGCCATCATTGCATGGTGTATTTCCATAGTCAACCCCCATGAGCCTTATTTGTTCTTTTAACTACATAAATCATTCCCATTCTAAGCTTGAAAAACCATGAAATTACCTTAAATTTTGAGAAAATACTTTAATGGAAATTTGCATTTAAGGAGAAATTAAGTTTAAATTAAATAATTCACATTATGTTTGCTCTATTTGATCAAAGAGTAATAAAAAAGGGGAAAAAAGAAAGTGAAAGGCAAGAATCGAAAAAGGGTTAAAATGGTTGAATGTAAAGACTATGAGAATCAAGGCAATCACACAAAAAAAAAGGAAAAAATAAAAAAGTATAAGCACTCTACTTATTGAGTATTTGATTACATTAGTGGAAAGAATATTGTTGAGAAAAAGCTATGGTGTGAACCCTGTGAATATTCTTTTTAATGTTTCTTTCTACCAAGTATTTTCCCATTTTGCTTTGATTTTCAATATCCTTTTCTTTCTTAGCCCTCACCCAATGGCCTGTCATTACAACCCTTATTAAAGACCTTCTAATCTCTAATTTTGGTATTTGATTACATTAGTGGAGAGTATTTCTGATAATTGGACTTATGGAGTTAAGTTTTGAGAGAATTCTTCTGATTTCAGTCATTCTACTTTTATTTGAATTTGTTGGTGGTTTGGAGTTGAATTGACTATTTCACATACACACTTAAGGACTTAGGTTTAGGTTGAATTAAATGCTTAACTCTTGCTTGACAAATTGCTAACTTTTGATTGATTTTCTTGATATCTTTGATGTAAAAAGAGTAAGTTATTAGTGATAAAATCTAAATTCAAATCATGATTTGGTAAGTGATGGTAGTTATCTATGGGGTCTTGTTGACATTGTCTACAATTGTCTTTTCTTTTATTTTCTTTTATTTTAGGACAAAAAAAGTTTAAAGTTTGAGGGTGTTTAATGACTTGCATAATTTTTCATAATTTATCACTTTTGATCAACTTTAACTTTAGTATAATTTTATTTATTTTTCATTAAATTTAGACTTCATTATTATTATATAAATTTTATTGCAGATTTGAAGATAATGAATGTGTCTTTTCTTTTCTTTTCTTTTTGTTTAAGGACAAACAAAGTTTTAAGTTGAAAGGTGTTTAATGACTTGCATAATTTGTCATAATTTATCACTTCTCAACTTTAACTTTAGAATACTTTTATTTATTTTTCATTGAATTTAGACTTCATTATTATTATATAAATTTTATTGCAGATTTGAAGATAATAAAATTCAAAAATTTTAGAAACATATCTTCGTATTTAAATTAAGATTTTTAATATATATATGAAATAAAAAAGCAGTAGGCAATTGATATATATATATATATATATATATAATAAAAAGAACATAAGAAGGAGAACAACCGCAAAGGAAGAGCGAAAACACTTTCTTTTTACGAGTGAATTTTCTTTCAATTTTTCTAAGAAAGTTATGGTGAATTCTTATGTTAAATTTAGTTTTTAACATGAACTAATTTTTCTTTATTATAGGAAAAAGATGTAATTTAATTATGAACTAATATTTAGCATGTTTGTCTGATTTATTCTGAGCTTAATATTTCTAATTAACTAGTCATTAATTAGATGATTTTAGTCTTATGATTTACTATTGAAAAAGGGAATTATAGGATAAATCTGGTATATTTTGAGATAGGTAAATATAAAGATCGAAAGACTTGTATGAATCTGTGTAGTTTTAAAAATCATTGGTCTTAATGCTTTCTTGCTTTATTAAATTGTATACTCTTGTATAAATTAATGAACAAGATTATTTCCAATTGGCTATCAAAAGAGGTTTTGCATATTTTTGAAGATTTCTAAGAAACAAAGAGAATTAAATTCAATTAGTTAGATGAATAAAACATAATGATGAATTAGATAAAATCGATTTCCTAGAAGTTTTCTTCCTCTTAATTTGATCTTTGAACAACTTTATTTTCTTTTGCATATTTTCTTTAAATTGATTTTATTTTAAATTTCAATTACAACAACCTTAGTGATTTTTCGAGATAAAGTTGAGATTAATATAATTTTGGTATTTTTCAAAAGTAATTACCAATCCCTGCTGACGATACTTTTCTTATTACTTTATTATAAAACTAAGATACTATATACTTATAGTTTTGTACCGATTAATACTATATCTAAATATTTATGTTTCATGATTTTATATGACATAAAATTAACATTGCAAAAATTCAAACACAATAATCAAATAAAATAATTTTCTTGATCGATGCTTCATGAATATGCATAAAATATATGTAATATATATGCAAAGAAAATTAAGAATAACTCCTAAGTTCTAAAAATATAATTTTATATATTAAATCGTTATAATAGTTATTACGAAAATTATGAAACGAATGAAAATTTAATAGCCTTCTCGCTTTTTATAATATTAAGAGATATACATTTTAAGGTGACTAATAATAAAAACAGTTTGGCTGAAACATGCCAATGTTGATTTTTTATGGCATTTTATATTCTCATATCATCAAATAAACTCTATTCTATCATTTCAATACATATATTTCAATCACAGAAAATATTATTTTACATAAAATTTTATCAAATAACCTCACAAAACTTTTGACAAAAACAATTATAGCCATATTATATCTACTAATCTATATGTGATAAAAATAAAAATATATGATCTCTAACTATTTAATTTTATAAAAACAATAAGACAATGTGATTAAATAATAAAAACCAAAGATTTTTGGAATTTTTATTTTTAATTTTAGGTAAGTAATTTTGTTTTTCATTTATTATTCTACAAATAATTATTTTAGTTAAGAATATTAAAGTTTAAAAGAATTATGATCAAAATAAATATATACATTATGTAACTATTATAATTTTATATAAAAGAAAATTATAAAATCGTGACTAAATAGTCCAAACTAAATTATTTTAGAATTTTAGTTTTTAATAACTATTATTTATTATTACACAAAGAATGAATTTTTATTAAAAATATTAAAGTTTTGAAGAAATATGATCAAAATAATTATATTTAATCTATAACCTTTTGATTTTATATAAAATAAATTGAAAAATGGTGATTAAATAATTTTATCTAAAATATTTTAAAGTTATATTATTTAATTCTTAATCAAGCTATTCCATTTGTTATTTATTATTCCAAAACAAATTAATTTTAACAAAAAATTTAAATTTTTGATTACGTACGACCAAAATAATTATATGCAATTTATAACTTTTTAATTTTATAGAAAATAGAATTTTGAAAGGCTAATTAAATGATCATAACTGAAGTTTTTTAAAATTTTATTTTTAATTCCTAATTAAATCAATATATGCATTATTTATTATCTCAAATAATTAATATTTATTAAAACTATTAAAAATAAATATATGAAGAGATAGTTGATGACTCTTTGAAAAGAGTTATTAGCACACATTTTTACTTAATATTTACTTATTTTATTCAACAAATAGTACTTTTGGGGATAAAAATATTAAAATATAAACTTTTTAGCAAAAAGGGCTAAAAATCTAATTTTTGACATTTTTTGGGATTCTTTTGTAATTTTTAAGGCAAAACTAATCAAAAGCTATCACGTGGCTTGCCACTTAAGTAGAAAAGCTGACTAGAAAATTCGTGTGGATGCCATGCAAGTAGGGACAATGAATATTATACCTCCACATGTGAGGAACGACACACCACGTGGCACGTGTTGGCACGGTGTTCATTCGAGTTTAAGCACGGTCAAACCTTCACGACATGCATCACCATTGTACTCATCCAACTTTTCAATCCGTGCACCACACCATCTGTTACTAATAATTACATTGTACCATATGGCGATGAATCACCATGAGTTGACTCAGACCGGTCTCCCCTACCACGCGTCGCTCTCTGATTCGCACAGTGAATTTTATGTGCCACTTGTCGTGCTATGATTGGCTATTGGTATTAATTTTTCTTCTTTTGATCTGAACTCTTGATCTAAAATTGATCTAACAGTCCAGATTGCACTTGAGCTATAATTAAGCCCTTAATCACCCTATAAACCCTAATGAGCCATCATTAGCACAATTTTGGTCAATATTTGGAGCTAAGAAGAGAGGAAAATATAGAAAAATTCAAAACGAGATACAATTTTTGTGGAGATTGAAGAGAAAATTAGTACTACAATTCAAGAGATTAATTGTATTTCTTCTTCTACTCCTTTCTTTATCAATTTTATGTCTTTCTTTATGAAAAATATGAGTTTTATGAAAAAAAATTATGTCTAGTTAATTTATTAATCTAGAGATCTTAGGAACCCAATTTTCACCATGTAATGACCTAATATTTTATCCAAATTATAATTATAATTTATTTATATTATTTAATCTAATTTTTATGTTATTAATTATTTGGCTAACAATTTATCTATATAGACAATTAAATAAATTTGAGAGAATTATTTAATATTTTGTCTTGATTAAATAACATGCATAGTTTCTAGGCAGAAATGAATGATTCTTTTGTATATGATCCATAATTGATGAACTTAATGAGTAGTATGCAATTTAATTGGCATAGGAGTATGATTAAATTAATTACCATATGTTGTGTAGTTTACTTAAGAAAGGAATACATGTTAAGTTAGATTCAATTAATCACACAATTAATTGATAATTATATTGGAGGGATTTTAGTGATTCATATGTTTAGAAATTTTATGGATTAAGTATTCCTAGATATTTTCTCATATATCTTTTTAGTTACCAAATCTAATTTAATTAGTTATTATTATTTACTTTTAGTTATTTTAATTTTTCTTACTTAAAATATAAAAAGACAAAAAAAATTGATTTTTATTTTTTAGTTATACAAATTAATTTCTAATAAAATAATCTATGGGAACGAACTTTTCTTATCATTATACTACTTGTTGTGATATATATACTTTCGTATTTATTGCACACACTTCGTGTATTGCGATTAAGTTTTGGCACTGTTGTAGAGGACTATAAATATGAGAAAATAATTTTTTATTTTTATTTATTTATTTTATTTTTCTTTACTTTAATTTTAATTTTATGTTACTTATTTTTTATTGACTTATTTATTTATTTATTTATTTATTGTAGTTACTTTTTATTTATTTTCTTTATTTATTTGTTTTAAATTTTAATTTATTTATTTTAATTTTTATTTAGTTTTTATTTAGATGCATCTTTTAGTGTTATTAGAAGAACAATTGGGAAAATGACTACCAATAATTATCAATGGCCAATGGAAAAAATGATAGCCACAAAAAGAGTAGTTAGAAAGTATGAGGAAAATGATATCAGGACATTTACAACTCAAGTGTCATCTTTGATAAATCTTTTGAACGTTCAAAACTTACCAGCGAGTATAAACTAGGTCTAAGATTTACGGGTGTCTTATGTGTTTTATGATGGAGCCCATTTGTTTGATAATTGTCCAAATAATCTTGAATCAGTATTCTATATGGGCAATATGAACTCAAACAATAATCCATACTTGAACACATATAACCCAGAATGGAGATAACATCCAAATGTCCCTTGTAATAATAACAACAATCAAGGTGGTAAAAAATTCTACCATTAATCATTTCCACCACCTAGTTTCCAACAACCACAGTAATAACAAGCCCAAGAAAAGAAGCCACCCACTGAGGATAATACAAATTCTTCAATGGGGATGATGAAAGACTTCATCAAATCAATAAATACAAAATTTCCACTCAAGAGGCTTTAATTGAAAATTTGTAGAACAAAATGGGGTAACTTGCCCAAGCCATAAGTCAAAGGCCTTAAGATAACCTTCAAAGTAACACGATTGTAAACCCAAGAAGAGGAGGTGGGGACCATTGAAAATCATTAGCCTTAAGAAGTGGTAAAACTTTAGAGAAGAAAAATAAGACTCAAAAGGCTGAGAAGAAATAAGAAATTAACAAGGATGAGAAGGAACTGATGGATAAAGAGAGCATTGAAAAGCAAATAATTCAACCAAATAAAAACAATCTCTACAAACCCACTATTCTTTTCCCTCAAAGACTACAAACGCAAAAGTCATATATGTAGTTTTCAAAATTTCTGGAAGTCTTCAAAAAGTTGCACATAAACATATCATTTACAGATGTACTTGAACAGATGTCTTATTATGCCAAATTTTTGTAAGATATCTTGTCTAAGAAAAGAGGCTTGTAGATAATGAAATAATAACCTTAAATGAATGTTATAGTGTCATCCTTGCTAGAAAACTACCCCAAAAGTTGAAAGGTCCAAGTAGTTTTGACATCCTTTGCACTATTAGGAACATCCATTTTGAGAAAGCACTATGTGACTTGGGTTTTGATTATTGATGAATCGCAAGACCTGTATTGCAAATACCCATCATACGAAAATACCTTTTGTGGTTTTATTATTTGTAAAACTCTCATAAATGCACGAATCATGTTATAAAAAATGATAAGTATACTCCCAAGGTCGATCTAAGGAAGGAATATATGTGGTTTTTAATTTATTATTCAAAATCTTAAAAAAAATCATAAACATTCTATCAAGATATTTTGGTTTATTTGTTTCCTAATCTAATAACATAAAAAATAAACCTAAACATAGATATAGATTCAATAAACAATAATACAAATTTTATCATTCATAACAGTGGAGTATTTAAGGATATAATAATTAAGTTAATTATGCTTGCTCATATTATTTAGGTTATTAAATATATAAATTAATATTTGTTTATTTTCTCTTTTTGGTATAAAAATGTCCTTAGGCGGGGCCAAATTATTTTTTTTTAATATTAACTAACTAATATCCTTAGGCGGGCCTATTAATTAATTAATTATTAAATTTCAGCTTTATTTTAAAAAAAACTAGTAAACCATCTAATCACAGCTTTAGGCGGAGTCAAATAATTAGACTTTATTCAAGGTGTCCAATTAAACCTAAGAATTTAATTTTCTAAGTACTAACTTTCAAGTTTTAAAACCAATAATGAAAATATGTCTTCAATACATTTTCGTATAATAGTTCTTATAAAAACAAATTTGAAATAGAGTTTCACTTTAACTATCGGGCAATTGTACCAATAAATAAAATAGCACTATTCTAAGTTAGAACGAATAATTAAAGCTTAAAATCTAATTTTCGTATTTAAGTTAGTAATGAAAAATAATGTATTTCTCTCTAAAATCCTTAATATAAAATCTTGAATAAAAAACAATCAATTTAATTTATAAAAGTGTTTTACCTATTTAGTATTTTACATATTTAGTATTTTAAGAGAAATTGGAGTAAGGATGGAAAAAAAGAAAAAGAAAAAAAAGACATCTTCCACATATATTGGAAGAAATTGGTTGGGGGTTATGTTTAAAAAAAACAACGAAGAAAAGAAAAGAAAAAAAAGAAAAGAAAAGAAAAAGAGAAAAAAAGGGCCTTCTGATGAGTGCTCAAAAAAAACACTAAAATAACCATGATTTTATGTACATTAATTGATTAAAAATATATATATTTATATGTTTTATCATATATTTATATAAATTTGTCTTTTTTCAATCACGGTATTTTTATTGTTTTTTCGTATTTTGGCTTAAAAACGCAATTTAAAGACTCAAAGAGGAATACTTGAAGCAATACATCACAAATATATTAATAAATAAGTGGGAAAAGGTCAACAAACATGGAAAATTGGACAAATGGGTCGAAAAGGTCAAAAATGTCAAAAAGACGGAAATCGGCCATCACTACCGCTATATGCGAAATTTCAACATTTTCGCCCATTTTTCACGGCAACCGAATTTACGATGTCACGCCGACGTCATTGATCACCTCAAAGATTTCCATACGCTGCTTTTTTCTTTTTTTAACATTGTTTTAACATTTGTTTACTCATTTTGTCTCTCCATCCTCACCTATAAATACCCCCCTTCCCTTCACTTCAAAACACACCTCAAAACCACACTTCTCTCTTCTTTCTTTTTCTCATTTCTTAGTTTTTGAGTTTTTCTTAGTTTCTTTCTTAGTTTCTTAGATTTTCTTAGTTTTTCTCTTAGTTTTTAGTTCAATTCTCTTAGTTTTTGTAGTTCTTCTCTTTTGGAGAGGAACTTGTAATGTTTTTGTAATATTTTAGTTTTTGATTCAATAAATGGAAGTGCAAATTCCGCCGGAGGTTTTCTAGCAACGGGAATAGCATCGAAGTTCAGTAAGGATTTTATTTTCTTTACAAGCTTATTTTTATGCTTTATTCTTACATGTTATATTTAATTTGTCCGTGATTAAATTTAACTGTATAGCTGCTTAAAATTATGATGTAATAATAACGTTGTTATAAGCCATAAATATTAAATAGGTGAAAATTTCTAAAATAAATTGATTTTATTTTTTATTCAAGATTTTATATTAAGGATGTTAGAGAGAAATATATTATCTTTCATGACAAACTTAAATCCGAAAATTAGATTTTACCGCTTAGTTTATCCTGGCCTAATTTAGAGAAAGTGCTTTCTATTTGTTGGTACAATCGCCAGAGTTGTTGAAACTCTATTTCAAAAGTTTTTATAAGAATTATTATGTGAAAATGTATTGACAACATGTTTTCAATAGTGGTTTTAAAACTTGAAAGTTAGTACTCGAATAATTAAATTCTTATGTTTAATTTGGACACCTTGAATAAAGTTTAAACTGTCTAACCCCACCGAAGGTGGCATTTAAATGGTTCATTTTCAATCTCTTAGAAAAAGGAATTAATTTAATTAACCAAATTAGTTATCAACCCCACCCATAGGTGTTAATTTATTTGTTTAGTTAACAAAGAATATCTAACCCCACCAAAGGTGGTATTTATATAAAAAAGGGAGAATCAATAAAATATCAATTTATATCTTTAATAACCT
Source organism: Hippophae rhamnoides (assembly GCA_033030585.1). Classification (NCBI taxonomy): domain Eukaryota; kingdom Viridiplantae; phylum Streptophyta; class Magnoliopsida; order Rosales; family Elaeagnaceae; genus Hippophae; species Hippophae rhamnoides. Next base: position 25,917,567 of record CM065431.1, on the reverse strand, counting down.
AGATAATATGAGCAAGCATAATTAATTTAGTTATTATATCCATAAATACTCCACTAATATAAATGAAAAAATTTGCATGAATATTTATTGAATCTATATTTATATTTATTTTTAGATAAATATTTATTGAATTTGTATCTATGTTTATTTTTATGTTATTAGATTATATTTAATTAATCTCAGATATATGTTTATTTTATGTTATTAGATTAGGAACACAAAACCAAACTATCGTGACAGATGTTTAGGATTTAATTTCGTTTTTAAAAGTTTGAATAATAAATTAAAAACCACATACATTCCTTCCTTAGATCGACTGGGAGTATACTTATCGCTTTCTACAAAATGATTCGTAGACTTGCGAGAGTTTTATAAATATAAACCAAAGTATTGGGCAAGGATCGGCGATCCGCTTTTGTTCATCAAGTTTTCGCTCATCAAAGTATTTGGCGATCACGATTCTCATCACCTTCATCACACTCTAGTAAATAAAAGAGTGTTAGTAATGGATGTACCGAGGTGAAAGATCGAGGAAGAATTTTGTTTATCTTTGGAAAACGGGTTATGATCGGAAGAAACAATTGGGTAAATGGTGTTACTCTTTTACTTAATTGGTTGTGTTTAATCTAATAAGTGCTATTATTTGTATTTTTGACACTTCCCGTTCTTTCTTAACCAAATACCCGAGCCTAACATTACAAGCCTAATAAAGTCCTATTGATCCGAAGGTGGTGTATTTTTTCTTCATTAGTGGAGAGATTTTTGAAGATGAGCCTATGAGTTTGAGATTTCACTTTTTTGCTCAGGATGTTCTCGCATAATATTATCCGGGGCATTATGGCTATTGGCTCGTGGTTTGATGGATGTTTAAGAGTCAATAACAAAAGTGAAATTGGCATTTGAGATTTCTTAAAACTTAGGTGACATTTAATTATTCTATATGTTGTTATTTACAATTTTTTGAGACATTTGTGCAAATTATTTTTTATGTTATGTTATTGTTTTTAAGTTAGGATAGTTATAGGTAAGATGTTTGGGTGTCATCACCGGAAGCCCTCACAAGACTACAACTCGTCCTACTAGTGGCCGCTAGTGGGTTTAAAGGCTTATTGATACGCTAATGTAATTTTGTAAATAGAATAAAATTTTCTTTGAAGTTTCTCTTAATGTCTCCTTTGAATTTATTAAATAGATCGCTTTTTCTTGCTAGAGACCAGCAAGAAACCGGGTTTCGGGGTTGTTGATAAGGGCTAAATTATTACATTTTTGTTATGATTTAAATGTTGATATTTGTGTGAAAATTGTGTTTATTTGATTATTTAATCCACAAATGTCATTTCCTGGGTATTTCGTGGTTTAAAGTGCAATTTCGTGTAAAATCATGATTTTGGAGAAGTTAGGGACAAAGTACAATGATCGATTGAATCAAATAAAAAGAAAAACAAAATTTCAAAATTTGAATTTCGTCACGGCCAAAGTACTCTGGCCACGGCCAAGGCATTTTTATAAGAGAAAGAAATTTTGGAGAAACTTGAAGGATCTTCACCATTATTGCTACCAAGCCTTCATCTTCTAGAGTTTTTCATCTCTTCTCCTTAGTTTTTATATTCTACAGCTTTATTGATATTTGTTATTCATGGATTCAATTGAAATAATGTTTGTTCTTATTTTCGTTACATGAACTAATTCGTTTTTGCTAAGGCTACATGATGAAGTTGAATCATGAAAATTGATTTCTTTTTGTTATGGTTATATGAATTCATTGTTTTCAAGTCCAGTATTTATTTCCATGCTTAATGGTTTTAAATTTCTGATCAAGATTTAGATGATTTGTTGCATTATATCGAGACCGAGGAGATGTGTAATGAATGCTTTCAGGATAAATACCGATGCTGAACGCGAAGCTCGACACCCAATGCATGATGTATATGGTTATTCCGTAAATTCCATAAATCGTAATGTGCTTATTTCGGATTAAATCTTCATAGAAATATAGTCGGTTTTCATAGATAAGTAATTCTAATATAACTTGAGAAAGAGTATTAGATAAGTTTGGGTTTTTCAACCATCACTTTTAACTTTGATTCTCATATAACATAACTTGAAATCGGATTGAATTGATTTAGCTAAATCAAATGCCTTAGCTGCTTTTAATCATTTGTGAACAACATTAAATTTTGTTATTTATGCTTAGTTTTATGTTAATTTTCTTTTTTGAAACAACCTCCAAACGGATTTTCAACTAAAATTAGGGTTAGTCAATTTTGGTACTTAGTAACGCCATTCCTTGTGGGTTCGATACCCGTACTTTTGTACACTTTATTACTTGAACGATTCGTACACTTGCGAAAATACGCATCACATATCTGCTTATTGAATCAAAAACTAAAAATTTATAAAAAACATACCTAGTTCCTCTAAAAAAAACTTTAAAAATAAAAACTAAAAAAAGAAAACTTTCAAGAGAGAGAAAGATCTCAGAAAATTTTGTTTGTTTTGGAATGGGGAAGAGGGTCCTTTTAAAGATGAGGAAAATGCCAAAAAAGGGAAAATATTTCAAAAGTTGAATTTGGGCATGTTTGGACAGGTTAGAACGCGTATGGGGCACAAAAATCTTGCCAGACAGGTTGTTGGCGTGGCAGACGAGCGACTGGTACGCGAGGGACATGGCAAGGAGTGTGCAGGCACGCATGGGCGTGATACTACCCACATGAATCAGCACAATGGGTGGGGGCATAGAACTCAGCATGGATGGGCTCACTACGAGAGTTTCTAGGTGCAATTGGGCGGCTACGTGCGTGATTTTGGCTTTTTTGACCCATTTTTCCATCTTTGTTACTTTTCCTCGTTTATTTTCTCAATATATTTGTGATGTATTGCCTCCTGTATTTTTTTCTTTGAGTCATGAAGTTATTTTTGAACTAAAATACCTGAAAAACAATTAAAAAATACTCATGATTCCGAAAAGACAAATTTATACAAAAATATGATAAAATCATACAAATATAAACTATTTAATCAATTAAAGTATATTAAATTATAGTAATTTTAGTGCTTTTTTAGAACTCATCAAGTTCTAGCATTAACCTTATGCCATTATCAGTCTTCAATTAAGAGACCTCGGGGTGTGGTAGAAGATGTGCTAGTAAAAGTAGACAAATTCATCTTTTTGGCAGACTTCATTGTGTTAAACATGGAGGAAGACAATGACATTCCTATCATACTTGGTTGTCGATTCTTAGCAACTAGAAGAGCACTCATTGATGTACAAAAAGGTTAACTTACAATGAGAGTGCAAGATGAAAAAGTAATGTTTAAAATTTGTAAAGCATCTGAATCCACTAACATTGATAGTGCTAATGAATGCTTAAGGATAAATGTTACAAAATATGGAAACAACTTAAAAAAATCTATTGAGTCGACCACACTTACAACTTTAACATATGATGCTATGAATAAGGACATAAACTTACCAAAAAACAACTCTACCTATTTTACCTTTGAAAGTATGGAATCAAAGGTTAATATTATGGACTGTGTGAATTTTTTGGAGGATGTTCCTCTCATGTGTGTATCAAAGGAAATTATGAAAAATTAAAGGGCTATCAAGTTTAGACTTCAAACTTTTACCGTCCCATCTTCAATCAATTAGGTAAGCAAAAGAGTCCAATAGAGAGGTGAAAAATATGTTGGAAATACATAAATTGGATAAGTTACGGTAGAGTGCTTATAAGAATGCCAAAAAGTCCAAAAAGAAAACAAAAATATGGCATGATAAGAGAATTGAGCACCATGTTTCTGAACCAAAATATAAAGTATTATTGAACAAATTAAGACTCAAACTATTTCCAGGAAAAATCAAAAGTAAATGGACATAAAGAGATGTATGTTAGGAGTTGATATGATCATCTAGTCAAGGACGTTAAACGTGATGCTAGTTTGAAGGCAACCCAACGTTATTTTACTCATATTTTTATTGTTTTTGTTTTATAGGTGAATAAATATGGAGAGCAATGGCACAACAAGATTGAGAATTTTAGTGACAGATGTGGTCTCCCAAAACTATGGGATTTTTATTTCCTTTTACTTTTTCATATTTATATGTACACATTAAGGACAATGTGCAATTTAAGTTTGGGGGATGGAACTTCATTCTCTAATTTAGTATTTAGTATGCATTTTCAATTTTTAGGGAATTTGTTTTTGTTTCGGTAGAAATTCATAAATATATGAAAACTAAATGCATGATATGAAATATATGAACTCAATGATAAAAATTGGTTGTCATGACTAGGATAAGGAATGTAACATATTTGTTAAGATACTTACCTTAATCATGTGATATGCTTACTAGTTTTGATTAGATTGATTCAAATTTTTATGCACATGTTCATGATTGATTTTGGTGTTCTTATTGAGAGAAAATTTGTAGTGAGTTATGCAAGTTGATGAGATTAACCAAGCTAACTATCGTTAATATTCGTAGTCACCCATTTGAACCTAATAAAGAACCTTTCCTATCTTTAAGCCACATTTTATTCCTAACTAATAAGAAATACCTTTACCCTTGCACCTTTAGCTTGTATGAAAAGAATAAATGCAATCATGTGTTATGCTATAGAGTAAGGTGAAATGTAATGCACCCTAATAAAAAAACAAAAACAAAAAGAGAAGCAAAACTCACAACATAATTATCCTTCTAAAGAAAAAGAAAATAGAATTGAAAATAAGTTTGGGGGTGTTGTGAAGTTACAATAAAAAAATAGAAAAGAGTTGTTGAATAAAAGAATATGAAAAGAATGACAAAATAGGGTGTATTGAAATACCATGTTAAAGCTCAATTGTAGTTAAAAAGTACACGATAAATAAAACGAAAGCTAAGGTGTGAAAAGAGCCTAAATGTCTTCATTTATCGATCCCCCACCTAAACCTTACATTACAACCATGTAAAGTAATTATTGATATTTAGCTAAGTGCATATCTATATTAGTGGAGAGAGATGCGAAAATAAACTAATGAGACTTGTTCTAAGATTGAATTGATTAGCATACTCATATAGGTTGATTTCATAAGTGCATTGGATGATATCATGTGTAGTACATACACACACACACTAATCAACTTATCAAAAACCTTGCATATTCTTATATTGATGGAACGTTGATAATGAATGTGTGAACCTTTTTATCATAGGATTGTACGACTTTTAAGAGGGATATCTTTTATGAAATATGCATGTATTAATATATATTTTTGAATATACTACCCATGTTATTTTATTTAGTTATACTCGGCTTTACTTGAGGACAAGCAAAGAGTTAAGTTTGGGGGTATGATGACTCTACAAAAGTAGAGTCAATATCGCACTTTTTTTTTTATTATTTGCTTGTTTTTTCCAATAAATAGTATTTTTCAAGTTAAAAATATTAAAATATAAATGTTTTAGTGAAAAGGGATGAAAATACAATTTCTGGCATTTTATAGGATTTTTTTGAATTGTTTATGAATTTTTAACGTAGGATTAATCAGAAACTTCCATGTGGCATGCCACGCAAGTAGAGGAGCTGAAAAGGCAAGCCATGTGGTGCCACAAGTCAACACAACATTTAATTCAAGTTTAAGTACAGTCAAACCTTCATGACATGTGTCACCATTCTACTCGTCCATCCATTCTACCTGTGCACCATGCCATCTGTTACCACAAAGTATGTAGTGTTGTATGGAAATGATTCAGCATACGTTGACTTGGACCAATCTCCCTTGCCATGCGTCACTCTCTGATTCCCCAAGTGAATTCTGTGTGCCACATGTTGCACTGTGATTGGCTAGCGGTGTTAATTTTGCTTGTTTGATCTTAGCCCTTGATCTGAAACTGATCTGACGGTCCAGATTACACCTAAGCTATATTTAAGCCCTTAATCACCCTCATAAACCGTAATAAGCCATCATTAGAACTACAATTTTGCATAATTTTGGTTAGTTTTTGGAGCTAAGAAGAGAAAAGTATAGATAAATTCAAAAGAAGATACAATTTTGGTGGAGATTCAAGAGAAAATTAGAACTACAATTCAATATATTGATTGTGTTTCTTCTTCTACTTCTTTCTTTATCAATTTTATGTCTTACTTTATGAAAAAATGAGCTTTATGGACAAAATTATGTCTAGTTAATTTATTAATCTAGGGATCTTATGAACCTAATTTTCACCATGTAATGATCTAATATTTTACCCCAAATATAATTATATTATTTAATCTAATTTTTATATTATTAGTTATTTAGCCAACAATTTATTTACAGATGTAATTAAATATATTTGAGAGAATTATTTAATTATTTGTCTTGATTAAATAACATGCATAGTTTCTAGATAGAGATATATGATTCTTATGTATGTGATCCATAATTGATGAACCTAATTAGTTGTATGCAATTTAATTGGCATAAGAATGTGATTAAATTGATTACTATATGATGTGTAATTTACTTCAGAGAGTAATACATGTTATGTTATATTCAAATAATCATGTAATTAATTGATAATTATATCGGAAAGAATGTATTGATTCACATGTTTAGAAAATTTGAGGGATTAAGTATTCCTAGATATTTCGTCTTGTAGCCTCTTAGTTACCAAATTTGATTTAATAATTATTGTTATTTAATTTAATTATTTTTACTATGCTTTCTTAAAAAATAAAAATAAAATAAAAAATTAATTTTTACTTTTTTAGTTATAAAAATTAGTTTTTAATAAAATAATCTCCTGAAAATAATATATTTTTTTATCATTATATTACTTGTTGTGATACATATACTTGCGTATTCATTGCATATCCTTCGTACGTGACGATCTATAGTTAAATAATAAAAACTAAAATCTATATGAATTTTAGTTTCAATTCATATTGTATTTATTTGTTAATTAAAAAGAATTAATTTTATTTAAAAAATATTAAATTTTTAAAAAAATATGACCGAAATAAATATATGCAACATATAATTTTTTTAATTTTATAAAAAATAAATACATAGTGATTAAATAATTTTATGACGAAGTCTTTTAGATTTTTAGTTTTAATCCTAATTAATTATTTATAATTTTAAAAATAATACATTTTAATTAAAAATAATAATTCTTTTAATAAATTGACCAAAATAAATAAAATTAATCTAAAACATCTAATTTTATAAAAAAATGAAAATTATATAAGTGTGATTAAAAAAATCCTAAAAAAAGTATTTTAAAATTTTAGTTTTTAATTCATAAATTCAATATATATGTTATTATAAAAAAATTAATGTTATTTAAAAACTTTAAAATTTTTAAGAAATATGTTCAAAATTATTATATGTAATCAATAAGTGAATATTGTTTTAAATTAAAGTTTTTATTTCATAATAAAGTCATTATGTATATTATTTGTCATCAAAAATAATTAATTTACATTTAAAATGTTAAAAGGAAAGTTACTAAGAGGTGATTAAAATATTCTAACTAAAGTCTTTTGGAATTCTAAATTTAAAATTGTAATTATTTATTAAATATGATCATTATTATTATTCCAAATAATTAATTCTAATTAAAAATATTAAAACATAAATATATGAATGGATGGTTAAATAATCAAAGTTGAAGTCTTTCGAATTATAGTGTACGAATCACTTATAATAAACAATAAGTATACTTCCAAGATCGTCTCTCAAGGAATTGTGGTGGCTTTAAAATGTTTAATTATTTTCTAATTTAGTTAAGAAAAATAAGCCCTCAACATTCTAATAAATTGTTGGATGTGGTAACAAACTCTAAACTCTAAATTAAATTATATCTATGTGTGTGTGTGATTTTAACAAGCATAACCCTTCATTGACATAACGAATTAAGTAATTTACATATATGCTAGATTTATTGATTCATTTTTCTTTTTAAATAAAACTCCCTATAATCATAATGAGTTTCCATTAATGTTCAATAATCAATTCTTCCTTGATTGGGGTTGAAAATAATTAATTAGTAAATTAAAGAAATATATTAGCATCAAAATCTTCAATTAGTTAATAACTTCCTTTGGTCAGGCTTGAAATTAAAAACCGATAAACCTAAGATAGATATATTCTTCAACTATGATTAAGATTTTCCCTATCATTAACTTATATTAAAGTTATTTTTAGCCATTTTATTTAATACAAATCAATGAAATTAAAACACTCTTATTCATTTTACACAACCAATCATAGATGATATGTCTAATATTTAATTCTAAGATATTTTCCTTAACCATAAATCAAGACTTGTCTACCATGAATTTATAATTAAATATCTAAAGATTGTAAATAAGAAATAAATTTAAAACTTTTATTTATTTAAATCACAAAACTATTCTTCCAATTATTGGAGCACATACTAAAATCACATATACATAATTAAATTACAAAGAGAAATAAAAGATATAACAATAAAATTATACCTTATTGATAAAAAAGATTACAGATCTCTAAATAGAATATCACTACCTTCTTCAAATCCTTAGATCATCTATATAATTGGAGAGCTTTCTCTATGTATCTGTAAACGGCGGTGGAACGGATAACCTAAACTCTACACTAAACTAACCTATGGTTTCTATCATTCTAAAAAATGAATGTTGAATACAAAAACCTAATAATGTTTTATTTATAGGTGAGGTTGGGTGATAACTGTATTTTATGCAGTTATTTTCATCAATTTTAGTAATGATAATTGCTATGTTCGTTTAATATTTATTAATTTTTGTTAAATAAATTAATATTTTCCTTTTATTTGCTAAAAATACATTTTTAATAAAATTAAATAATTTGTATCGAAAATGTACTTAATTTCATATTTTTGTCTACAAATATAATTTATGAAAATATAGCTTCTTAATTACAATTTATATAAATCAAAAATATAATTTAAATTAAATTTGGGCTTAATTATAATTATTAAAAGTTAAAAATTTAATTTAAAATTAGAAAAGGGCTAAAGTGTAATTTAAGAAAGTACGAAAATGTAATTTGGATTAATTTTGTGAGTCAAAATATAATTAATAAAAGTTTGTTTTCTGCGCAGGGGACATGAAATCCACGCGCAACATCACACTCGCCAAACGTGGCCCGTCCGATCAAAGGATCAGCGGCTCAGATTCGCGCGTGTCCATCAAGCCCGACCAAGGAGAGTGGGTAGAGGGATATTCCTTTTGCGCAGGCCGGCGTGCCTGTGGGCCCCACGTGTCGCGCAGGCCGGCGTCAGAGTGGGACCAGCATGTCGGATGCGCAGATTCCCGAGTTGATCGCCGGCCGTTGGATCGATCGACGGTCCCATTGAAGCGCGTCCATCGAAGCTGCCGCGCACCGAGCCGCTCGTGTAAACATCCCGTGTGTACGCGGGTTATGGTAGCGAAGTGCATCCTCGGTTTTACGGAATAAGAATGCGCCACGTGTCCCGAATATTTTAGCTAATCGAAAGTCCGACACGTGGCTATTTACAATGCGCGCGACCACGGCGGATCACGCCCGTTTCGGGCCGTTGCCTCGGTTCGGCGCCCAATCACGTGCGCCGGTTCCTACGTGCGGCCGGTTTGTGCACCCACGATGACGTCTTTGCCACGTGGCCTTGAGAATCTTCGGCCGAATCGGTCTTCGACACGTGGCATACGCACTTTGGAATTTAAAAAATTGAACGGCTGCCTTGTTTCACGCGTGAATTAAGATTTTTCGATACAAAAATCGATACGCGTGATTTTTTTTTTCGATAAAAAAATTATTGCAGCGTTTTCGATAAAAAAATAAAATAAAAATGTAATATTTTAGATGTATTTTTTAGCTATAAATAGGAGATAGTTTTTAGTTGTAGAAAAAGTTTTTTCCAGTTTGGAGTTTGGAGAGTTTTAGTTTTGAGTTTAAGTTTTTGGTTGGAGAAAAGTTTTTTTTTGTTGTGTTCGGTTTTGGATGCGCGAGAACACGCAAGCCATTTTTTGGCTTTTGTTGTGTTCTGCGTGTGCCAAATATTTTCATTTCGTGATGTTTTAATTTTCCTTTTTCTTCCTTTAATTTTTCTGCATATGTTGTAATTTTTATTTTTATTTAATGAAGTAATTTAATTTTTCTAGGGTTGCATTTGATCTAAATTTATGAAGCTTTAATTTTAATTATTTTTGGTTATGGATTTATAAGACGTTCGATTTGTTCGTTCTATTTTGTGCTTAATGCTTTTTGATTATTTATGAATTTTATCAAAACGATTTGTGGCATAAAAATAAACTTGAGAAAGGCATTTTTGTGTATATTGCTCGTAAATAGAATGACATGTATGATGAAGGATAGGAATATACCCTAATTCTATGTGTGGCCATTTGCGGACTTAGAACTTAATGAACCTTATTGAATTTAATTCTCATAGAGATATAGTGAATTAATTTAATGAGGTGTGTTTGTACGGAGCTCGGAAGAGATGTATGAATAAAAAAGAAGTTTTCGGTTGACAAATTAAATGTACCAAAAAATATAAATCCAAAGAAAATAATATGATTGGAGTGGATTAGTTTGGTGAAAAAATTGCAATCCTAGAGTTCTTTTATTTTCTTTTTACCTTTTTCTTAAATCAACGATTATTTTGGATAAAATCAGAGAGAAATAATTTTAGTACTCAACAAACTATAGTAACAAATCCTCGTGGGATCGATCTTTACTTATAAATGTTATTACTTGCGACCGTGTATACTTGCACGAGTTCGTGTGTTGAAAAACACGCAACATTGGGTACAAGGGCTTCAGGCCGAATAAATGAAGGAGGCCATGGTACCATATTTTCCACACCGTGGCATAAGATATGTAATATTTTGCCCAATTGCAAACAAAGATAGTCACGCTACATCCCACCTTAATCCACGTCATAGCATAAGTTATTATGCATGCCTAGTAAATCCATACCGAATAGTGTGCGTCGTGGTACACTTATTTCTTCGCCATGACATACTTCACTTTTCTTGAAAATTTTTATGTACACATTACAAACTAGTTTACTCTACATGTAAGGCTTACCTGCCTTATTCTTTTAAACTCCTAGGGTGCAAAAAAAGTGCTTCAAGTGTTGTTCTTTGTGTGTTGATAAATTTATACATTTTGAAGCTAAAAAAACCAAAAATACAACAAAAATACCCATCATTCTAAACATATAGATTTGTATAAATTATCACATAAACATGCTATAATCAAACCTATTTGTTCATTCTAGCTCAATAAAATCACAAAATATTAGTACTTTTCAAGCACTTATCAAAAATTAAAAAAAAATGATCAAAAATCTCTTCAATGTTGGAAAATAGTGTAAAATTTATGAATTTTGGTGATATTCTTGAACAAAATATTTAAATATGATTTAATTTCTAAGTGTTTATTTCAAGAATTTTTCAAGCCGAAAAAATGGTTGAGCTCTAAAGATCTCATCTCAAGTGTATATCTATTCTCGTACATCTTAGATTTATATTAGATACATAGGAACATTGTGCATATAAGCTACTTGATTGATCAAGCCATGTCTAGATCAATCGAGCTTAATTGCCTGATTGAATTAATTTTTACGTGACTAGATCAATCGAGATTAATGAGTAGAACAATCAACTTATTTCAAAATGAATTAGTTATTTCACTAGATTGATTGAGGATTAACTAGAACAATCGAACTATTCTGGTTCGATGAATCAAGCTTGACTATATCGATCAACTAGCCATGATTGATCAATTGAGCTAATTCTAGATCAATCGAATTGTCAAGTTTTCACGTTTAACATAATTTTTACTCGATACAATTTGTTTGATTACTATATTGTCCTAAAGTTGTAAAGCTCTTTTAAATATTTTCATGGATACATTTATAATAGACCTTCGATCTAAGGTATCTACTCATGCTATTTAATTATACCATTGGCTCACAATTTTGTTAACCACATAAGAGGATTCTTTCTTCATTGATTAATTAACTATTTAAGTAAGCTTTTTCATTGAGTTACTTTATCAAACATTTTTGGTTATGTTTGATTAATTAACAAGTCCACAATATTTGTGATATTGTGCTTTAAAATGATAGTTCTAGGATTACTAGTTGATTTTGATTTACCATATATATTTATTAAATCATTTGAGTCACATACTTGTTCTTGTGTTATTGTGCTAACATTTCAGATAGTGGTCGAACGAGTTTGATTTCTTATGTGACTCAAGTTTTCGAAACGTTGGTTTGGATTTGAGCACCTTTTTTATAGAGACTATGTTGAAAGTAGTAACTTGTAAGTAGATTACTTGGAGGTATTGTCTTGGTGGGTAGTTTGAGTTCTAGCCTTATAATTGGACTTCATTTTTCATAGTGGATTTTTAGGTGGCCCGGTGGGCCGATGGATTCCCCCTTAGGTCATTGGTATGGCCTAGGTTGTTTCCACCTAAATATCTTATGTGTTAATCTTTATAGTTTTGCATTACTTTATATACATGATATTGCATGTTTGACCATTCTACGAAATTTTAATTTTTCATACTTATGCTAATCTTCTATTCAACTTCCCTCTAGCTAATTAAGTCCATAAAAAAAGAAACTTTTCACTTAGTATCAGAGCAGTTACTAGATATACTTAGTGTACCTAGGAGCTTGTTATAGATCACTTAAGAGATGGTTCATCTACAACTTGTGCTCCTTACTTTATGGGTCTAATTACCCATATTGGAAGGCTCATATAGAGCCTTTCTATGGTCTATAGATGAAAGCATTTGGAACTCTGTACTTTATGGTTAGGAACCACCTATGATTACTAAAGATAATATTTTTACTCCAAAACCTAGGAAAGACTACACCATTAAAGATAAAAATGTTAGTAAAATGAATTAAAAGGGTATTAATGCTATTTTCAGTGTTGTGTCAGCTAATGAGCTTCCTTGTATTTCTCATTTACAACTAAGCATGCTTGGGATATTTTAGAGGTTTCCTATAAGGGTACCTCATAAGTTAAATGAATAAAATGTTATATGCTTAGTACTCAATTTGAGAATATTATGATGAAAGAAGATAAGACTTTTTCTTAATTATATGTTAAATTCTGTGATATTACTAACATGTTTTCCAATCTTGGAGAGAAAATTGATGATTACAAGATAGTAAGAAAGATTCTTTGCTCGCTACCAGATTGCTTCCATGCAAAGGTCACTACTGAAAAACGCAAGGATGTGGACACTATCAAAATAGAGGAACTTTTTGGCTCACTTCAAACCTTGGAGATGAGTTTTCATCCTCCAACAAAGTACAAAGGTATTGTCTTCAAAATTGCTATGATTGAATATTGTGACAACGAAGAATAGAACTAGCACTCTTAATCAGAAGATTGAATAGAACCATTAACAAAAAAATCCTCTAAACAAAGGACAACCAAGTGATCAAAAGGATTTGAATTTAAGAGAACTCAAATATGTGATTTCTTACGGTATGAAACCTAAACTCACTAGACCTTAATGCTTTGAATGTATAGATTTTGGTCACTTTACATTTAACTATGCAAATAAGAAGAAGAATACTAGAAGACCTTTCAACACTACACTTATTGACTTTGAAAGTGATAACAACAATCTAGTTGGATCAGAAAATAGTGATACCAATTTTCTAGCATTTATTGCAAAAACTAGTAAGCACCAACAAGTCTGATATTGATTTAAACAATGAGGAAAGTGATGTTGAATTCTTACTTAAATATTTTAATGTCAATAGTATTAATGAAGTGTTTAGAGGTTTTTTAATATGCAAAAGCGATAAAGATAAGTTGCTTGCAGAAGTAACTAAACTCAATGAAAAAATGAAATCCTAAAAGAAATCCATCGGTACTGGAAAAAGATAATCTTGATCTATTTGAAATTTCTAATATTTTGCATTGATGTCTTACAAGTTTAGAGCAAGAGAAATAAAATCTGATACAGGAACTTGAATAATCCAAGGAAGCTGTAAAAAGGCTATTAATTGGAACTAAAAGGTTTAACAAAGTTCTTGACTATAGAAAGCTAGTTGGAGACAAGAGAGAGTTAGGATATATAAATAAGCACATTCCACCATCTTTCTAAAACTTAACTGAATTTGTAAAGCCTTCATATATGTCTTCCTTACATGCTTCACCTTCAATATCAAGAATTAAATTGGTACGACCTTCTAATCCTACCTGTGATTGAAAAACATGTTAAATTTGTACATATTTTTCATTACTGTGGTAGAAAATGTCATATTAGACCAAATTGTAGATTTCTTGTGTAATATCCTTATTTTAATAATGCCTTTCATACTAGATATTCTGAAATTCACTTTCATCATTCCTACATGTATGCTAAATCTCCACTAATTGAAAAATAAAAATAATAAAGGAAAAACTAAGGATAAATACAAGGTCAATTCAAAAATAATTAAATCAATTGATCACGTACGCAAAGATATTACTAAACCAAAATTCAAGATAATTTGGATTAGGAAAGAATGTCTCTTTCGGCTAAATTGATGGTCTCCATTTCACCTAGAATGTTAGTTTGATTAGTTTGATTATTTTAAATTTTGAATTTAGTTGTTTTATTCTTGATTGTGTTGTATTTTATTTAAAATTTGTTAAAATAAAAACAATTCAAAAATTAATAAAGAGAGTAGAACTGTTCTGATAATGGAATAAACTCAAATGTTATTTTGGATCAAGAAAATATATATTTTATATAACCTAATTTATATTGATTAATTATCCATTATGCAATTGACTATATTGTTTTGTGCATTTATATTTTTCATTACATATAGTGATAGATGTTAACAAGAACCCACCCATACACTCACTGAATACAGAAGTATGTCATGCTTAAAGTTTATAATTAATTATGTGAGATTTTAGGGCCTCATATAACTTTGATTATAAAAATTATGGTTGAACTCTATCTATCACTATACAAAATGTTGCTATAAAGAGAAACCTAGTTTTGAGAAAGCTACCTACTATGATATACGAAAGCTACCGCAATGGGTAGAAAGGGATACCTCAAAACTAGTGTGAAAGTTATCATACTAGAGATATTGGCTTGTACATATTTCCTTTGTAAAAAAAATAATATGATAAAGGAAATAGCTATATACAAAAAAAATGAATGCAAAAAAAGAAAGAGCCACAAATAGTTATACAAAAAGAAAAAAAATAATTAATCCCTCATAAAAATAATGATCATGAATATTGAGAGAGACTTCAAAAAAATATTAATTAATATAGTCCTCTCTTAGTAAGAAAATTTTATTATGTGCAACTATGAATTCAATTGAAAATTTTGCATGATTGGTGATGCTCTTTAATTTAAAATTTTCATAACCAATATATTGAGAAATATACGTGTGCTTTATCAGAATACTTATACATACTGTAAATTGTCTAATTTTGTTTAAGAATGATTTTTATTCCAAAATTTAATGTTTGAATAAATATACTACCTTTATTCATAAAAATTGAAATAAAAATATCTTTTTTTAATCTTTGTCTATTTATCTTTATTTGATAAGTTATTTGAAAATATTTGAGTTAATATGAGACTTAGGGGGAGTTTTTACATCTTTTTGGGTTTGTCTTATTCAATCGATCGATGATCAACTAGACCGATCTAATTATGAATGTCGATTGATCGATGTTAATCTCAATCGATCGATTGGATTCAGTTTGTATATTCTCCTTTTTTTCTCAGCCCCAACACGAACCACAAACCCCTCTCTTGGCCCCCTTTCTCATTATCACTCAAAATCACACCAAATTCACTCATTTTTGTCACTAAAACACTTAATTGATTACTATTTTGCATGCATTAATCTCTATAAGAAAACACATTTTTGGGCATAAATCATCATAACTCTATTATCGCCATTTTTCCTCATTATCTCACCAAACAAACACCCTTTATGAGCTTATTTATGTATCCCCTTTGCAATAAAAATTCCTTGATCTTGATTCTGCATTTGTTTGAAAAATTTCATCAATATGGGTAAATTCTTAGTTTAGGGGTATTTTTATCTTTTTGGATTTTAGCTCAATTTTTACAATGGTTTTCAAACATCATGAACTTCCTCCCAGTGCTCCATCCCCACATTCTACTTAATGGTGGGATGATGAATCCAAATTGAGGTATAACACTACCTTCTCTAGACATCTAAGTTTACTTGAGTGTGGGATAACTTTGATAGAAATTCATGAAATTAGAATTCCCCAAGCCATTAGGTCTCTAAGTTGACAATGCCTAGGGACCTTGGTTTTAAATTAGAACAGTATAGCATCACCATTGAGGATTTTTTGACTAAACTTTCTAGCTCACCTAATGTTGGTTTTAGTGCAAAACAGTTGTTCATCCTAGGTGAGTTACTCCCTTCTATCGAGTGTTGACCAAAATGGTATGTGCTAACCTACTACCCTCAAAACACTCCTTTGAGATTGGACACTTACATGCATAGATATTATAATGTATTCGAAAAGGTATTACATTCAATGTAGGTTCAATTATTTAAGATGAGATTATAAATCAATCTCATATAGTTAACTGAAGGATTGGTCTTTTCTATGGTTGTCTTATCAGCCAACTAATTTTGGCTATGGGTGTACCATAAACGAGGGATTCTAGTATCGTTTGCTTGATGGGTGATATTGAAAAATTAACCATATCAAGATCATCTACTCAAACTTCAAAGAGATAGATGCCCGCTAATGTTGGTACCAGTAAAGGAGTAGCCACTACAAATGATATTTTTAGGGATGAAGAAATAGAAAATATACATGCTTCTAAACCTTCCTACTAGGTCTTATATGAAAATGAAATAGGTACAAGAATGATAATGTTGGAAGAGCAAATGAATACTTTGAATGAATGTCAAGAAGCAATTTTCTCCATGATTAAGGACATCTTTTTACATGAATACCTTGTGTATTACTTTCTATTATTGATTCATGACTATATGAGCAAAATCGTTCTTGAGAATGGTGAGTACTTAATAGAGTGTTTGTGAGTGGGTTGTATACACATCAAAAGATCTACAGGGCCCTTCGTATAATGCTTCATAAGGGATTATCCTAATAATTTAACAACTATTTGTTGTAGGAAAAATCAATCAATGATAAATACTCAATTCAATTTCTTCTTAACTCTATAACAAATGTTTTCCACATGTCCTCTAAAATTTAAATAAACCTTTCAGACTATCCATTAGTTTTAGGATGATATACTGTACTATACAATAGTTATGCTCACAAAGCTTTTTAGGATGGTATACTTTACTATGCAATAGTTCTGCTCACAAAGCTTCTTGTAAAAATTTTATAAACGAGAGGAAGAATTTTGTATATTGATCTAACACAATTGGCTTTGATATGCTATGTTGTTTTGCAATCTATCATTAACTCATTCACAAAATATTGAGTCTTAACTTGTCGTCATCTAATGCAGTTTTTTTCAACTTGAACTACACTCTCTTTCATTCTACTCTACCAATAGGTTTCTCTTAAATTCATAATACATCCTATACTTTCAAGGTGTATTATAATTTTTTCTCCATGGTTTCTAGTCTTTGAAGAGTCTTTATCTAGGACCCTATCTTCCCATGAAAATGGAACGTTCCAATAGCTAAAATCTATCTATCCACTATTTCTCCTTTCGATAATCTTCACCATGCTTTTAAAATTTTGAGATTGTTAGATTGAACTATTATTTTACATTGTGGTTTTAGACATCAAGGTATATAGAAATACTTTATCTTCTCAACATCTTATAATTTCACACCGTAATCCTCCTATCATTAGAGTGTTTCACAAGGTACCAATACCACTAGTACAACAATTCTGACGTTTGATTCAGAGCATCCATTTTTATTTGTCTATGTGATGCATTAGAATGGAATTGTAATCTTTGAAGATATTTCACTTATAATTCTGCTTAAATTCATGAATCCTTCTCCATATCTCCATGAAAAATATAACAGCTCACTAATTCCTTATTGTCATCTTGTATGTAAGGGTATACAACATGTTTTGGTTTATTATGGCTTGATAACTCTATCATCAAATCCTCCATATGTTGTGTTTTCATCACTATTTTCGCAAGTTGATTGATGTGTTTCTGAATGGATTCGCCTTGATTAATTTTCATAATTCTAGAGATTTATTCCCTTAAATTATATAGATTTTTGTTCTTCAAAATCATACGAATGATGCATCAAGTTTTCCAAGATGCTTCAGATACGGATCTTATATACTGGTTTAAAGCATTGATCTTTATGTAAACATTCAAGTGTATCCAAATCCTTCCTATAATATGTCAGAATACACTACATGTGATGCTTTGTTAATTGATACAATAATTATTGATGATATCATTAATCCCATCTTTGACTCTTACAGTGTCACTCCACGTTCATGTTCTTTGTTTGACACCCTTTTAGTCAATTGTGTGATAAGGTATCATGGTCTCTAAAATTGCCTTATCTCGAATTTCATGTAAAATCATCAATCATTTTAAAGTGGTCCTTCTATGAGTTCCTCATTCTCCGAGAGTGCTTGTTCTAAGCTTGAAAAGTAGTTTTGGTGCATTCAATTCTCTTGACTTATAAGTATCGATGTCTTGACTTTTGAAAGATTTGTATCCTCAAGTTGATCAAATAATCCATTTAATAATATTTTTCACTTTCGCGATAATCAATGCAAAAATTTTAAATGTACATTTTTCTTTTTGACAAACAGAACAGCCGTTTGACAAGGAAACAATCTTGGTCGAATAGATCCTTTATTAAAGGTTCATCGGATTATTTTCTTAAATCCTTTCCATGTTTGTGTCATTCGATAGGAAGAGATAGTAATTGATATAGTTCCAATTTGATTATAAAATCACTCTTGAGTTGGGGAAAGTCCAAGTAATTCTTTCAAAAATACACCACAATATTCATTTACTATTGGTAGCCATGCCAGCTTTTTCCATCATCGGCTTTTGTTTCTAAAGGGGTTCAGAGGGTTTACACTTATCTGGTTTTATCTTCCTTAAATACGTAAGGAAAATTAGGAAGGTCCACTCCTTTTGTCATAAAATTGAACTTTTATAGACATAAAATTCCCTAGAAGAGATTCTAAAAGGAATATTTGAAGTACGGGTTTGTAAAATTTAACTTTTGGAAAAGGTTAGATAAGTGAAAGAATGGGTGGCACAAGTACTAAAAAGAATTTGTATCTAAGGGTTATATAGTAAAATCATACCGACATCTTTGATCTCTAGTTCCTTTGTCAGATATCATGAAGGCTAGCTTTTAGTATCCTTGTTCTAGAGTTATGACACTTATGTCCTTACCTTTTTCTCATAGAGATTATTGCCAATTAAGGGTTTACAAGAGATTTGATTGTTGTTGGAAAGACTGTCTAATCAACTAATAAAGCCAACAGATTTGCTCTTGAAAAGGTAGTCTTAATTGTTGAAAATTTTCATGTAACAACAAATCAAATTGTTGACTTTCTTGAAAAATTTCTTCGAGTACTTGATGCCCCATAACAGAAATAAGAATGTGATCCTCATATATTGTTTAGATCCAATCATCTTGAGAAATTGTTACATTTGACGTGAATCGTCTCATAACAATACTAGCAGTATAAGAACAAATAATTTTATCGCAACTTTGAAGAACAACTTAAGATCGTAGCTTATTTCTGGTTTAGTTTATCCAATCTAGTAAGTGATTGCTACAATTTGGTAAGTGATTGCTACAATTTTGGTAAGTGACTGCTATAGTTCTTGAGAGGACTCCTATGTTTCAACAGAAAGGCAAACAATTGTCAATTGATCCCATATTCGATCCAATCTGATGAATCATTCGTAAAACATCTAACTTCTCCAAAAAATTGATATGCAGCTAGTGCGAACATGTTTCGAAGATAGATGACACGTCCTATTTTTCGAGAACACCTTGTGACGAAAACAAAATTTTTTGTTCCGTTGAAAATGAGTCTTTACAGCTCTTCATTGTAGTAAACTCTACCATTTTAGTCGAGCTTTTTTCGAATTCAATTTTTACTTAATGTAATTAATTTGTAGACATTTCTTACTAGTTATTTTTCTACGAATAAGAAGCTGAGAGAAAAACAAATTTTTTTTAAAAAATTATTCTTAGGAGATGAGAACCATACTTTGATACCAAATTATCACGCCTTGAAAATAGGAGTCTGTGAACTTTGAGAATATAATTATTTTAAAAGAAAATTTCTTAAATATTCATAAAAAAAAAATCAATCATTTATAAAGAATTCGAGTGCCATTAAAGATTTTTTATTTTAAAAGTTAAATTCAATATAAATTTATAAAGTTAAATTCAAAATATTTATAAAATCAATTAAAATTTATTAAATCAGGGTGGTCTCAACTTACTTAAATGTAAATTATAATTACCAATAAAATAAAATAAATAACGTTTTAGGTCTTCACAACAATATCTTGAATACTGCAACTGAAAGGTGAGATAAGAGTGTAGGTGATCCTATAACTCAGTAGGAATCTACTCTAAAATATTATTATAACAAACAAATATTTATAATGCATACTATTTATAATAAATTTCATAAATGGAAATAATCATCACCATCAGTATATAATATAGGGAGATTTTATTTACAAAAGAGAGTATACATGTACTTCCTCGCTTCCGAAACTGGAGGAATGCATATTCCATGTATCACAATGCATGCTCATATAAGATACAATATGCTATGCAAATATAAATCCATTTTTGCATGACATGTAACTCTATATATATTAGTCCACCAAAATACATGGGTACATGCATAGTCCATCTTCAAGACAAATGTGAGTCTACTTCCGACCACATGTACAATCATACTTTGAAATACATATGACACATATATTGATAAAATCAATGTCGTCTATCCCTCATCTATAAATGGTCCACTCTGAGACACAATGGGAAGTCCAACTTCGAGGCTCATGTGCAATCAAACTCCAAGACCCAATAGACGATCTGAAACATAACAGGGGTTCAACTCCAAAGCTTGTGTACGGTCAACAATCCAAGACCTATAGACGAAAAACTCTGAGAAACATGTGATGCAATTGTATACCTATAGTCCATCGAAAATAATACACTGCAACCATTAGCTTATAGTTATCATGCTCCGCAAGATTTACATGCAAGCATACTCACAAAAAATTATTTTCATGATGCATGTATAAAATTTAAGATGTCATGTGTTATATTTTCAATACTCATTTGAAATTAAAATTTAATAGCCTTTTTATATAAAAAAAATTCATATATGCATGTATAAAAATGTCCATAACAAGTATTTCATTTTAACAATATTTATAACATTATTTACAAAAATCATAGCATTTAATTTTTCTTTTTATTCATAATATATGATGTATGATAAAATAATGCATAAATAAAAAGATAGAGAAAAAGCCTACCTGAATTATTCTTCCAAACAAGAACTCCTTTTTAAAAAGTGTTTCAAAATATACCAAAAACTTAAATAATTTTAGAGAAAAGAGGGGGAATAATTAGAGTGAAAAAATTAGCTGCCCATGTGTTTATTTATAGACAAAACTGCATCTTGTCTATGGCTCGCCGTCTACTCAGTGAGGCCATGGCAAGGCTCAACAAGGGCCCGACAAGACTCGACGAACTGAAAAAAAAAAATCTAATTTTCCGCATACAATCCGGTTTTACATACAAAAATATTCAGATACGTTCATATACCAAAAAATATTATAAAAAAATCTTTTAAGTCACTTTATAATTTATTAAAAATTTTCGGGATTTTACAAAATTACTAGTAACTACGTTCTCGAGAACTTTTCCGACAGCACACACTATACAGTATATTCGTTAACCATAATTTTTCTTCAAGAAAGCACATCAATATGTCTGAGTAAAAAAAAGAAGACTCGGTAATCAATTGCCCAAAATAAAATATCAATAACTGCTCTTTTCTTTTAAACATATGTAGAAAATATATAAAACCACTTTTTTTCTTTCCCACATGTCTTTGTTATCTTTAATTTAACAAACCCTTCATATTTAATGAGGGGTACAAAACAAATCACCAGATAACTAGCAAAGAAAATTGTGTAAATCCACTGCTGTAGCCTTTCCCATTATCTATTCTAAAGGAAACAATTACAATCCTTCCTAGGGGTAGCAACAGATAGCTCGGGTTCGAAATAAAGTTACAACTGGCTTTGCCTTAGTACCATCGGGATAAATACCTAAATATTATCCCAAAGAGCAACCAGTTCATACTATTCCTTCCTGTGGGGAACAAAAAAAGATCAAAAGCATGTGGTAGCATCACCTTAAGAGTTATTTGTAGCAGGCAATCGAAATTGCTGTTGTAACCAGTACGGCAGTTTTTCCAGCCATTGGCTTAAGACTGGCTGCATGCTCCAGTCGTTCCCATGATTCCTTACGCTTCTCAGCTGTTATGCTTGACAATGTTTCTTCCTCTTTATGTTGAGCAATACAGAAAAGGAACAGCTCATCATCCAACTCCTTGAGCATCTTCCTAATATTCAGAGATAAGTTGAGCACTGATTGGTTCCAGTGATTATGGGCATTCCTCTCTAATGCTGGTATGATGATGGGCAAAACCACTCGACGGTTATGTTCAATTAAGTTCGCAATATGGTCGTTGTTCCAAAGAAAAAGGGCCCTTTCAGCCACCTGAAACAATGATATTGAAAGGTTATCTTCTTCGGGTAACATGCATAATACAGATTATACACTTCTATCATTTAATTGATCATTGATAGCCAAATTTAAAAGCGAGGGAATAAAACAACTAAGTTCATGATGACAGAGCCAATTTAACTTCAAAGGGTGACGTGCTACACAAGTCCTTTTATTTTCCCATATGATACACTTTAATACCCTTAACACACATGCACATATTCGTCAGTTGCTTATAAACTGAGACACTTTACTCCTATTTTTCATGCCGTACCTATGATTCCTTATAAAACTTTGCTCCAGATCATAGTACTCTACGAAACTATTAGGGAAAAATGTGCTACTTTAATAATAAACGACAGTCTTTCATTTGTGTTAAAAGAAATGGATGAAAGTGTTAACTTTAAAGGAACGCAAATAAAGTGTACAGCTTCCAGGGTGTTTTGCCACATCTCGAATCGAATCCTTTATCTTCTCTTAATTAAGTCACTAAATCACCAAGCACACTATGTAATCTAGTATACATATTTAAACTGAAAGCAGCATAAAGATTTGGTGATCCCTGATCACAGCTAACATGCATTAAAAAAAAAAAACTCTAGCCTTTTACAAATATGAAAACCATCACAAATGAAAAGAAGAGGCCAGGAAGTGTACCTGGAAGTGGGAGCTGTTGATGCAGCATCCAATTTGCGTGAATAAAGAGACCATGACCTTTTGGAATTCCATCATGCTGACTAATTCTAAAATTTCTTCCAACTCACCCAAAAACATCACCTGTTTCTGACTATTTGTTACTGGCCAGTATTTCAACAAACCCTTTATCACAACACTTGCTAACTTTTGATCCTTCTCTATAAACTGCGTCACACAATATGATAATTGTTGAAAGTAAACCCCCAAAGATTTTGGCTTGTGAAGAGGAATCAAAACCCTCCACAAGAATATCTTGTGCTCCTCTTTCAAAGGCAATGCAAATCCACAAATTATACTTCCATATATCTCCAACAATTCGGCAACCCCATTATGTCTATTAGTCTCAAACACAAAGCAATGAAATACATTGTTTATAGACTTGCGTATAAATGGCCTATGAACCATAAACTTTCCATAAATCCTATGCAGAACAGTCTTTAAACAGTCTCTTTCCCTAGGATCATCAGACTCTAACAAGTCCAGCAATTTCAATATAAAGGCATGGTCTATATACTTTTTTGCTACCTTAGCATCAAGACACGAAGAATTAACAAATTTAAGTAGCAGTTCATACACAAGTTGTAAATGTGCCCAAGCAGGATCAAACATAGGCTCATCATCTTCATTTTCGCCACGGCCACCAACACCAGCATTGGACCTGTAATTTGGCGGAAAAGCTCTAAACAGATTCACAGCACACATTCTACACATTGCCAAAATGGCTGGCTCGCTAAATTTCGTTGACCCAGATGATACAAACTCCACAAGTTCAAGCAAAGTCTGCCTCTTTACCTCTTTTTCTGCACAATTCTTACTTGGGTCTGTGAAATCAAATGTGACACAACAAAGGCTCACCTTACTCACAAAGAGGTTCATCTTCTCTGTATTGGGCACGTCCTTGAATGGAACCAAGGGTTCAATTCCAGCCACCATGCTCGCTGGGAACACAGCAGATGATTGACGCCTTGCGACGTTTGGTCGATCCGACGCCGAATTACCACCGTTGGATTTAGACGCTCCTCGTCCTTGACCGGAACTCGAAGAACCGGGCCGAGAGTTTGACCGGGGTGTTGAGCGAGGTGAGTCGGTCCGTCCGCCATATTCTGCTTTCAACGATTTCCCGGGGATTTTGCTGAGAAATTGCTTAAACATGATAACAATCACTTGGTTATCAAATACCAATTAACAACAAAGTGGCTTAAATCAAACCCATCAGGTCCAAATCTGATAAATACTAAATGGGAAACCCTGGCCTAGATCTCGGTCATGGATCTACAACAAAATTAGAAACAAGGACAGCCAATGTACCGAAGCAACCGGTTAGGATGCTGGGTAAAAAGAAAAGCTCTGAAATTGCATCAAATTAACCACAATTTTCAGATCTTGACAATGTGGGTTCGTTGATACTTGTGAAAATAACAAGAAATCAAACCCGAACCCTAATTGCAATCTGACCAACACAGTAAAATTCCGATCTGGGCTTCCAAGTCACATACGAAGCCGGTAAATTCTCAATCCCACTCCCGAAGAATGTTAGAGATAATAATTGAATACAAAACTGAGACGGGTTGCTTCTTTCAAATATGGAGATTGATATTCAGATCAAAAACGAAGAAAGAATGATGGAGATCATAAGAAAAAATGGGTTATAACAAGCCCACTGAGATGTTGATGGAATGGATTATTGTTCTTTGAGGATCTCCACAAGGAGAACGAATGCAACAAGGTATTTGTTCTTTTTTTAAACTTTTTTGGGTTACTTTTCTCGGTGGATGAGAAAATTGTGGCCTTTTCTCGGGAAATGCTGGGCGATTCCTTGGACAACAGCCATTGGGATGCAGATTCGTATTTTAAATAAGAGCACTTGTATGTTTAGAAGCGAAAAATAAAACAAACAAACAAACAAACAAACAATCAATTTGTATATGAGATTACGTCACAATCTATTATATATAATTATCTATATTATTATATCACATCAGCAAACATATACTACATAAAATTTTATTTCAATTAATACAACCACTTTTTTTTTTACTTAGAACCGATGAAATAACACAAATTATAAATAATAATTCTATTATAATCAAATTAATTTTTTTAATTAAATTTAATTATATTTATTAATAATATTATACTAAATCAATTATAATTATAATTTAAAAAATTAATTGCATAATATTATTATATTTTTTTAAATTTTAATTCACAAGATAAATTATATAAATATTAAAAATTAATCTTACTTTTAATTTACTATTTATTTCTTATTAAAAGAGAATGAACTTGTATGGTTTAGTTTAATAAATTTATCTATTAATCTTAATAACTAGATCAAAGAGTCAACTCAATTATAACAATTATATTAAAAAATAATTAAAAATAAAGATTTAAAGAGATACAGATTTATTTTATAAATATAATTTTTCTACTATTTTATAAATATAAAATTGTATACTTAAAATTTACACTATAAACAAATGAAAGGGTCACTACCTCTTCTAGTCCAAGTGATTCCACGACTAAAGAAAAATACTAAAAATATATAAATTAACATGTTTTTGCATGTACATTCTTGATGTTACAACATATATATCAATATATATTATTTAAAAAAATGCTTAAAATGTATCATGTCTCTACAGATTTTGAGTGGTAACGCAAATATCCATAACATTCAAATATTTGCAAAAATACTTTCAACATTAGTTTGTTAAAATTTATATCATTTTGGTTACTTTGTTAGAAAACTAATTATTAAGAGCATTAATAAAAATTTAACTATGTTAACTTAAATGATCAAAAATACATGTTAATGAAACTAAATATTGAAGACATTAATTTAACAACTTAATCAATTAATGAAGTTTGTTACTGGTCCAAAAATGTTACAGGATGAAAGGTCGTTTAAATTTGTCAAAGTATACTTTAGACACATACTCATTAGATGGAACCGTATAAGTTTATTATTTTTATAAAAAGAGTCATATAAGCTCATTTTGTAAAGATAATGAACTTATATTATCCTTTTTTTTATAAAAGTAAGAACTTTTAATATTTATTTTTTTGAACTTATGATGCCTTATATAATAACGAACTTGAATTATCCCTTTTTTTCTAAAAATCCCATAATATTTAACAAAATAATTTTGATACATTATATTCTATAAGAATTATGAGAGGAAGAAGGGGAGAAAAAAAGAAAAAAATTTCAATATTAACATTTCTCGTATCCCAAACCTATTTTCGCTTTGTTTTAACTTGTCAATAGATTAACCAAAAACTATTCCACCATGAAAGTTGGCAATGATATTTTCCAACGCCTAAAAAACCTTCAACCTAAAAACAAATTAAGAAATGCAAAGATAACTTAGGAAAATTATAACAATATTTTGTAGAAAATAAAATATGAATAAACAAATTAATAATAAAATTATATTATTAAAATTAAAAATACACAAATATGAATATATGTATAAATTATAAATGTAAAATTTAAATATAGCAAAGGATCAAGATATGTGTATCATACAGTATCCTTAAGATAATTTTTTCGCTCACTGTGAGTATTAGATAATTACGGAAACTTATCTCCTAGAATACAATGATAAAATAATAATAAATTTATATCACAATTTATTATTCTACGAATTTTCAAGTGTCCGAACTCTATTGAAGGAACCTAACTCTAGATAGAAATTATAAAACTTTTTCTTTCTCTGATTTTCCTGTCACTTCTTCATCTCTCTCTATTCTCTGTTTTTTTCCTTGTTTCTTTCTTTTCCCTTTCTTTTTGTCGGTTTCTCTTTCTTTCTTTTCTTTCTCTCTGTCTGCTTTCTTTGTTTTTCCTTTAATACATATAATAAAGAGAAGAGAAACGAAAAAGTTATAATATAGAGAAGAAAAACAAAAAAAAGTTATAAGAAAGAGAAGAGAAAACAGAAATGAAACCGAAGAAAAAATAACTAAAATCAATTAAAACATTAAATAGTTGTTTCAATAATTTCAATTCAAAATTTTCTTGCAATCCCCTACGTAAATAAAAATGAACATAGATTTTAAATTAAATTTTGACACGAAAATAGAGTTTAACGGCTCAAAACCTGTATAGGATAGGTAAGTGTTATCCTTTGATCATTTCCCTATGAAAATATATTTACCTTACTGATTGACCAATAAATGCAATTTCCTTGAACTGTTCTACTATTTATGTAAGCAATGACATACTTCACACAAAAATCTTTCCTGACATAATTGAGTTCTCACTATTATTTTCGTTTTGGCCATGAACATACACTGGTTTTGTGAAAGTCTCTAAAGAATTCAGCCGTATACAATTCTCTTTTAAAGTGGCCCAAATCTTTCCTCACATAAGCGATCTCTTATCTTTAAAAGTAATACGTAAAGAGTAACCTACATACTCTGCTCGATATTCTCTTCATAAGAATCATTAAAATCCTTAACTTACCCTATATTTTACGGGTATCACTATTTTCATCATAGGAATGGACTTAAGGGTAAATCCTCTATAGTGGTCTCACTAAGTCTTTACAATTATGTTATCCCTTGAACCTAAATCTTGGGATCTCTAGTCAAATAGGTTGGGTTTCCTTTACAAATCCTTATTCATTCATGGGCTTTAGTTCCATTCCCTCCAATGACTTATCAACTAACTATCTTTTTAACCCTTTAGTTAAAGGATCTATGATGTTATCCTTTGACTTCACATAGTCAATAGAGCTAACTCTAGTTGAGAGTAGTTATCTAATGGTATTATGTCTACAACGTATATGTCAAGACTTACCATTATACATATTACTTTGTACCTTGCCAATAGTACATTGCCTATTACAATGGATGCATAATATAGGTACAGGCTTCACATACTTAGGAATATCTTCTAAAAAATTACATAGCCATTCAACTTGTTTGTCACATTTATCCAAAGCGATGAACTCAAATTCTATCATGGATCTAGAAATGCATGTTTATTTAAATGACCTATATGAAATAGCTACACCATCTAGTATAAATACATATCCACTGATAGACTTTGAGTCTTTCATGCCAGATATCCAATTTATATCACTATATCCTTCTAATATAGTTGGATATCTTATGAAGTGCAGTACAAAGCTATGTGTATATCTTAAGTATCTAAGTAGTCTTGTAATACTTTTCTAATTATCAAATCCTGGATTTATGGTATATCTACTTAGTTTACTTACATAGTAAGTTATGTCTGGTTTTGTACAACTTATCATGTATATAAAACTTCCTATCATTCTAGAATATTCTAGTTGAGATACACTATCACTTTTATTCTTATATAGGTGTAGATTTACATCTACTAGTGTTCTTATAATTTCAGAATCACCATTGTTTAATTTCTCAAGTATTTTGTTAATATAATGTCATTGACTTAGAATGAGACTACTTGATATTCTTGATATCTTAATTCCCAGATTTACATCATCATGTCCTATGTCTTTCATATCAAACCTTGAATTCAACATAGTCTTAGTAGATTTGATCATTACTACTCATGATTAGCATGTCATCAACATAAAGGCGCAAGATAACATAACCATATTTGTTGTTTTTAACATAGACACATTTGTCACATTCTTTGATTTTAAAGTCATTTGTGCTCATAACATTATCAAACTTTTCATACCATTGTTTTGGTGCTTGTTTCAAGCCATATAAAGAATTTACCAATTTATATACTTTTCCTTCTTGCCCTAAGCATGAAAACCTTTGAGTTGATTCATGTAGATTTCTTCATCTAACTCTCCATTTAGAAGGTTTTCTTTACATCCATTTGATGTATTTAAAGATTTCACATAACGACGATAAAAATTATCATCCTTATGGATATTATTCTCATCACAGAATAATAAGTATCAAAGTAATCAAGGTTATGTCATTGTTTGTATCCTTTAATTACAAGTCTGGCCTTGTACTTTTCAATTGATTTATCTTATTTATGTTTTCTCATAAAAATTTACTTAAACCCTAGTGTTTTACTATTTGGAGGTAAACCAAATAGTTTCAATTTCATTATTAATGACTTCTTTTCATTGGGGGCTTCAGAAGAATTTATAGCATCTTCAAAGGTTTGAGATTCACTTTCTAACAAGTAGGTTAAAACATCTGGACCATAAGACATTTGTATTCGAGTTCTCTTGCTATGTTTGGGTTCAACCTCAACCTCTTATTCAGGTTCTTTGTTTTGACTATCTTCATTTATAGTCTCATGCGTTTGTTTAGACGAACTTGATTATCCTTGAGATTTAGCTAAAAATACATTTTCAAAGAACAATGCATTCCTTTATTCCATTATCATGTTCTTGTATATGTCTAGAATCTTTGACTCATGCACAAAAAAATGATAAGCACTACTATTATGTGCATATCCGATGAAGATGCAATCTATCATTTTTGGACCTATCTTCACCTTAGGTATAGGTATGGCTACTTTAGCAAGACACCTTCACACTCATAAATATTTATAGGAAGCTACCCCTTTCTTTACATAATTCATACAATGTCTTATGTCTTTTTTGGGATACCTTATTTAAAAGGTAGTTAGCTAACAAAATAGCTCCATCCACAAGTTCTGTGGCAACCTAGAACTTAACAGTATTGCATTCATCATTTCTTTCAAGGTACGATTTTTGTATTTGGCAACTCCATTTTGTTGAGGTGAATATGATGATGTGGTTTCATGGATAACTCAGTGTTGTGTATAGAATTCATTAAACAATGCTTCATATTCACTAGCATGATCACTACGCAATACATTGATCTTCTTGTTAAGTTGATTCTCAACTTCTATTTTATAAAGAAAAAACTTCTCTATAGCTTTATCTTTGCTTTAAAGCAAATATACATAGCAATATTTCAGGTTATCATCAACAAAAGTAATAAAATATTTATTGTCACCTCTTGTTTGAATAATTTTCAAATCACATAGATTACTATGGATTAAGTCAAGGGGTTTAATATTCCTTTCAATCGAATGAAATGATGACCTAGTCATTTTTGCCTAAACACAAGTCTCACACTTATGCTTTGAATCTATTTAGAATGTGGGTATGTGTTCTATGTTAATTAGTTTATGCAATGTATCATAATTAACATGACCTAATCTACCATACTACAAGTTGGAAGACTTAAGTAAATAAGCAAAAGAATTAATCTTATTAATATTCTTAGCTTTTATAGTAATTACATTGAGCTTAAATAGCTTATCATATACATACCATTTTCCTACAAACATTCCATTTATGGTCAAAACAACATTATAAGATTCAAACACTATCTGAAAGCCATGCCTATTTAGCAATGAGCTAGAAACAAGATTCTTACATATATATTTGACATGTAGAGTATATTTTTTAATGTAATATCCTTCCCAAAGGTCATCTTCAGTTTGACCTAGCCTTGTCCTTGAATGGTTGATGTGGTAGAATTTCCCATGAATAGCTTCTCTCCATTTTTCATTGGTTCAAAAGTAGTGAATAGATCTTTATTTGAGCATACATGCCTTGTTGCACTAGTATCAATCCATCACTCATTTGGGTTTGATCCTACCAAGTTCACCTTAAAACTGATTGTACACAAGTCAATATCAGAAATATCATAAGTGATGTCATTAACTATGTTTGCCTCATGATTCATATTTCTTTTTGGAAACTTGTAGTCTAGGGCCTTATGCCCTATCCTTTACAATTAAAGCAAATTCCTCTTAAGCTTAACTTCTTAAAAGTTGTTTCTTTAAGTCCTAATCTAGACCTTTTACCAAGCTTTCCCTTGCCCTTATTCTTACTGTGCTAGGAACTTTGACCATGCTCCATCACATTAGCTTTGAGTGCTAATGAGATGTATCTTCTTTTATAAGAAACCTTGTTATCTTCTTCTACTTTGAATCTTATCAACAAGTCTTTCAAAGACACTTCCATTCGCTTGTGCTTAAGGTAGGCCTTAAACCCTATCCATGAAGTGGGCAAATTTTCAATAATAGCTGCAACTTGGAAGGTTTCATATCATCCCTTCATCATACATCTCTGTTAAGATATCTTGGATTTCACGTACTTGAGTGCATACATGTTTAGAGTCCACCATCTTATAATCAAAAAAGCAACGAACCAAAAATTTCTTAGCATCGACATTTTCAATTTCATATTTTTGATTCAATGATTCCCATAATTCTTTAGTCGTCTTCTCCTTATTATATTCATTGTACAAGGAATCAGTTAGGCTATTCAGAACACAATTCTGACATAGGTAATCAGAATACTTCCATACTTTAATAGCATTAGCAGACAGAAAATTTTGTTCACTGTTAGGTTGATTATGAGCTTATTTAGTCAAAAACATTGCAAAAATCAAGATGATGAGATAAAATATCATCTTACTCCTCCATCTCTTGAAGTTCAAGCCATTAAACTTATCTGGTTTCTCTGCTACAACATGGTTCAAAGGAACAAAAACTGATAACATTAGGATAACTCCATGAGTTACGAAAGACCTTATTATTTAATTCACATTAGAACTACTCACATTAAGGTTAGTAACATTTATAACTAGATTCTCAGTTTAGGATAATAGAGTGATCATTTCATATATCATAATTTTTTCTTTCTGAAATATACACGAATAAGAGCAAATTCTTAAAAGCACAAAATAATATTTCTAGAATAAAAAAAAAGTGTATCACAAGTGATAAAGTAAAACAATCATTATAAAAGGAAAACTACAAACTACAAAATTTCATCGTATAATAAGCAATTACTGATGTACATAGAAGTAAAAAATAGTAAATATTAAATAAAATAAAATATAACAGTTATAATTTGAAGTGGTATATAAACAGTTAAATAATAATAATAATCAAAACAAAACTGACTAGATGCAGTGAAATAATAATAATAATAATAATAACAAGAAAAAAATTATTATAATTTCAAATATTATTATAATAATACGTTATTGTCAATTTTTTTTTATAACTGAAATAACATATACAAAAAGGAAATCAAATATAAACTAAGAAAGCAATCCTACTACTCTTTAATATAGACTTAGAAAGCAATCCTACTACTCTATAAAAGAAAACAAAACAGTACGTGAGAAAAAGAGAACAAAATAGAAACGTACATACAGAGTAGAAACAATAATAATAAATATAAACAACGATCGCAGTAGCAGTAGTGCAGATGTATAGTAGCTCAAAGAGATGGAGGCTCAAAAGGAATTAGGTTGTCACAATAGATTGAGGCAAGGTTATTATGGGCTCACTATATTGAAAGATTATACAAAATACACTCAAGAATGCGATAAATGCTAAAGATTTGCCCTATTATCACACACGCCACCAAATACCATGATAAGGGTGGAGAGTCCTTGGCCCTTCTACAAGTGAGGGCTTGACATAATAGGACTCCTACGCTTAGCTAAGGATCAAAATAAGTTTCTACTTGTGGCCACTGATTACTTTTCAAAATGGATCAAGGTAGAAACATTGGGAAGAATACGGGAGGTGGAGGTGATTCAATTTATATAGAAATCCATAATTTTTCGGTTCAGTCTACCCAAGGAGCTTGTCACTAATAACGTGAGGCAATTTGTAGGTCATAACATCAAAGAGTTTTCCCTTAAGTAAAACATCAAAATGTCTTATTCAACGTCATATTATCCCTAGGCCAATGGTAAAGTAGAATATTCGAACAAGTTAATTATCAACCTACTAAAGAAAAGGTTGGAAAGTGAAAATGGAAGATGGGTTGAAGTGCTGCTTGGTACATTATGGGCTGTTAGGATAGCCCTCGGGAAAGTACTAACGAGACCCCATTTTCCCTTGTTTAATGGATTGAAGTAGTAATACCAACTGATGTTACAATACCCTTTACAAGATCGGTCCTAACAGAGGAACAAAACAAGGTGAGTAGAACAATTGAACTGGCCCTCATCGAATAGAAAAAGGATGAAGCTTTAAGAAGGATGATCAAGTAGAAAATAAAGATATCAGATTCTTACAACGAGGTCATGCGCTTCAAAGCATTTTCCATTGGTGATTGGGTTCTCATAAGCGTCTTTCCTAACAATAAGGAATGGATGGCCTGTAAAATTGGTGCTAATTGGGAAGGACCTTACCAAATAGCTGAAACAACACCAGAAGGGGCCTACTTGTTAAGAAACATTAATAGAGTTGAGGATGGTGCCAGATGGAATGCCAGACACTTAAAGAAATATTACTTCTGATGTATCTCAATTTAATACTCTCATGTACCATCATTGTATACATACTTATGAATAAAATTCCTTCAACAAATGGTTCTCTCCCAGAAGCCTCCTACTATTGCATGTCACGGGTGGATCACCTAGGCTAAGAGCCAAGTAGAGCGCTCTGACACTTGCAAAAAAGTCACAAGTTCACCTCAATCAGGAACCATGTTGGTGCTCTAACATTGAAGGAAGAGTTGAGCACCTCGATCAGGAATTAGGTAGAGCTCCTTCTTCCACTGTTATAAGTCAAAGGAAGATCACCTTAGTTAACAACCAGGTAGAGCGCCCTGAAACTTGCAAAAAAGTCACTAGTTCATCTCAGTTAGGAACTAGTATGGCACTCTAACATTGAAGGAAAAGTTGAACACCTTGGTTAGAAACCAGGTAGAGCTCCATCTTCCACTATTATAGGTCACAAGCTGATCATGTTGGTTAAGAACTAGGTAGATTTCCCCGACACTTACGGAGCTCACTCCTTAATAAACAATAATAATGCACATGGAAAAATGCAATGGTTAAGCATTGCAAATAAATTTTATTAAAAATATTTGTATTGTTTAAACCCACAATGCTTTTATTATTACATAGCTCGATCTTCTAGAATAGTTATAAAATTTTCAAGCGCGTAGACACCCGACTAGTGTATGGGTTAGTTTCCTCTACCAGAGGTAATAGCACAACCTGAATCTTGATAATTTTCTCTTATACATCAATCATTTTCTTAGAAGGGATCGAGTTCAATACGAGCACAAAATGTTCCAGCTTTTTAACAACCCCTATCACCTTAACGAAGACCCCTTCAAATCGCTTCATGTAGAAGTTTTCCCATTAGGACTCCTTGTCCACAAGGGTAGCCATTTCATTTGTTGTCTTCCTCTTCTGAGCTTGAGTCTAAGATAAATACTCCTTACAAGAAGTGAGATCACACTCAGTCTTTTTCATGAAGCTTTAGCTTAGCCTTGAGTCTTAACAGCTCAATTTTCAATTCTTGTACCTCGATTTTAAGTCTCACATTTTCCAATTTCAAAGCTCGAGTTGAATGCCTGTTAACGCGATCAGATCCCATAATCTTCAAGCAAAAAGATGGAGAAGCAATTGAAAAATGTTTCAACATAGTTGTATAAATTCAATAATGCCCCTAACTAATGAGTGCTCAAAAAGCACTAAAATAACCATGATTTTATGCAAATTAATTGATTAAAAATATATATATTTATATGTTTTTTCATATATTTATATAAATTTGTCTTTTTTGGAATCACGGGTATTTTTATTGTTTTTCAGGTATTTTGGCTTAAAAATGCAACTTAAAGACTCAAAGAGGAATACTGGAAGCAATACATCACAAAAATATTAATAAATAAATGCGTAAAGGTCGAAAAATATGGAAAAATTGGACAAAATGGGTCAAAAAGGTCAAAAATGTCAAAACGGAGAAAAACGCGCCGCTGGCCGCGCCAAAGACCTGGCTCCGCCCCAACCGCACGCTGGTAGTTCATGCGCAAAGATCACGCGCGGTTATTGTTCACGCGCGAAGACTACGCGCGCGAGGTTATCGCTCATGCGCTGCGGCAAAGATCAGCGACGGGTTATCGCTCACGCGCACAAAGACCAGCCCGGCCAGCGCGCCCAACGTTTTCACCCCATTTTTCACGTGCGCAGCCACAGGACGTCATGCCGACGTCTTTGATGACCTCAGCCTGTCCACTACACGTCTTTTAATTTTTTAATTTTTTTTTTAACATTTTTTACTCATTTTTTCTCTCCATCCTCACCTATAAATACCCCCTTCCATTCACTTCAAAACACACCTCAAAAACCACACTTCTCTCTTCTTTCTTTCTCTCATTTCTTAGTTTTTAGTTTTTCTTATGTTTTAGCTAGTTTCTCTTAGATTTAGAGTTCTTCCCTTTTTGGGAAGAACTAGTTATGTTTTTGTAATATTTTAGATTTTTGATTCAATAAATGGAAGTGCAAATTCCGCTTGGAGGTTTTCTAGCAACGGGAATAGCGTCGAAGTTCTGTAAGGATTTTATTTTCTTTACTATTATTTTTATGCTTTATTCTTACATGTTATATTTAATTTGTCTGTGATTAAATTTAACTAGCTGTTTGTAAGCAGGATATGATAATGACGTTGTTATGCTTGCGAAATATTAAATAGGTGAAAATCTCTAAAATGAATTGATTTTATTTTTATTCAAGATTTTATATTAAGGATGTTAGAGAGAAATATATTATTTTTCATTACAAACTTAAATCAAGATTAGATTTTAAGGTTTAGTTATCCGGTTCGATTTAGAGTAGTGCTCTTTTATTTGATGGTACAATCGCCTTAGTTAGAGTGAAGCTCTATTTCAAAAGTATTTATAAGAATTATTATCTGAAAATGTATTGACGACATGTTTTCGGTAGTGGTTTTAAAACTTGAAAGTTAGTACTCGGATAACTAAATTCTTAGGTTTAATTTGGACACCTTGAATAAAGTTTAAACTGTCTAACCCCACCAAAGGTGGCATTTAAATGGTTCATTTTCAATCTCTTAGAAAAAGGAATTAATTTAATTAACCAAATTAGTTATCAACCCCACCCATAGGTGTTAATTGATTTGTTTAGTTAACAAAGAATATCTAACCTCACCAAAGGTGGTATTCATACAAAAAAGGGAGAATCAATAAATATCAATTCATATCTTTAATAACCTAGATAATACGAGCAAGCATAATTAACTTAGTTATTATATCCATAAATACTCCACTATTTATAAAAGATAAAATTTGCATGAATGTTTATTGAATCTATGTTTAATTTTCTGTTATTAGATTAAAAACACAAAACCCCAAAATATCGTGACAGGATGTTTAGGATTTAATTTCGTTTTTAAAAGTTTGAATAATAAATTAAAAACCACATACATTCCTTCCTTAGATCGACCTTGGGAGTATACTTATCATTTTCTACGAAATGATTCGTGCACTTGCGAGAGTTTTACAAATATTAAAACCAAAGTATTTGCGAGAATCGGCGATGCCGGTTTTCGCTCATCACTAACCCCTTATTATAGGGGATAATGTCCAAAAAGGTTTAAATGGCACATCCCAAAAATAAGGAGGTAGGTCAACATTATAAATAGATATAAAAAAATGATGATATAAATACACAACTAAATAATCAACACAGACCCTAAAATTAAGCTAATTTTCATTAATAATTAAAAAGAAAAAAATAGTACAAGATACAACCCATGACCATACAAGCATGAGTGTCATTGAGCTAAAAAAAAGAGGGGGGGAAGACTTAAAATCTACCCGGGCCGATAATTCATCACCATATCAACGGTCCCCGGCCTCACCTTCTACACTAGTCACCTCGGTACCATTGCCACTATCACTCGAGTCTGAATCCTACTCAGCTTCACATCATGATTGGGTGGGCTCATACTGATGAGTGTTCGAAATGTCTAAATTTTGGTAATAATACTCACCCAAGTCTTTCTTTTTTGCCTCTTTTTTTAAAAGAGTGCATTGCTAACCTATACCCAATTTCCATGCTCGAGGTGAGTTTCTCGGCCATAGAACTAAGCTCACGTTTAGCCTTTTCATTAGCCTTTTTGAGCTCGACTACCTTGAAATTTCTAGCCTTAAGGTCGACCTTGGCCTTTTCCTTAGCCTTCTCGAGCTCGACCATACAACTCGCATAGTTCTTTAGCTCGGACGTAGCCTTGGTCAGTTTCTCTAACTTATCTATATCCTTGCCTTTCCATTTTATGGCCTTGGCCAACAATAACGCGTACTTGGACTAGGTTAATGTGTGCTTTTCTTTCTTCTAAGCAAGTTCATGCTTCAAGCTCTCCGTGCCTCAAGTCTTATTCAAACCAAAGAGTAGCAATGCTTAAAATAACTAAATGTAAATAGCAATAATGAATTAAATTAGATGTGGTAACTAAAAAGATATATGAGAAAATATTTAGGAATACTTAATCCTCCAATTTTCTAAACATGTGAATTGCTAAAATCTTCTCAATATAATTATCAATTAATTGCATGATCAATTGAATCAAACCTAACATGTATTCTTCTCTCAAGTAAACTGCATACCATATAGTAATTAATTTAATCACATTCTCATACCAATTAAATTGCATACTACTCATTAAGTTTATCAATTATGGATCACATACATAAAAATCATAAATCTCTTCCTAAAAACTATGCATGTTATTTAATTTAGATAAACAATCAAATAATTCGCTCAAATTTATTTAATTGCTTTTATAGATAAATCGTTGGCCAAACAATTAATAACATAAAAATCTATTTAAATAATGTAATTAAATTATAATTATAATTATAATTGAGGTAAAATATTATATCATCACATGATAAAAATTAGGTTCATAAGATCTCTAGATTAATAAATTAACTACACATAATTGTATTCATAAATCTCATATTTTTCATAAATAAACACATAAAAATTGATAAAGAAAATAGTAGAAGAAGAAATACAATCAATATCTTAAATTGTAGTATTAATCTCCTCTTGAATCTCTACCAAAATTGTCTTCTCTTGAATTTTTCTATATTTTTCCCTCTTTTTAGCTCCAAAAATTGTCCAAAATTATGCTAATGACAACCACTTACGGTATATTGAGAGATTAAGGGCTTAAATATAGCTCAAGTGCGATCTAAATCATTAGATTAGCTTTAGATCAAGGGTTGTGATCAAAACAAGAAAAATTGCCAAAGCTATCCAATCACAGAGCGACACATGACATCAAAAATTCACTAGGCGAATTAGAGAGTGACGTGTGGTAGGGGAGATCGGTCAAAGTCAGCACCACACGCTGCAATGTGATTCATGGAAACGAATAGCATGGTGCACGGGTGGAATGCAAAGAGCAATGGCATAGTGACATGTGGCAAGGCGTGTTGACCATTCTCTGAACTCGGATTCAACGTCGTGTTGACATGTGGCACACGGTTCATCTGCTTCATACATGGTGTAACATGATTTTCTGTCCCTACTTGCATGGCATACCATGCGGCAGTTCCTAATCAGCCCTATGTTAAAACTTCATAAAAATTCCAAAAAATTCTAAAAATTATATTTTTATTCCTTTCACGAAAAAATTTATATTTTAATATTTTTAGCCACAAAAATATTATTTATTGAATAAAACAAGTAAATATTGAGTAAAAAAGTTCACTAATGACTCTACTTTCATAGTCATCACACAACCAAACTTAACTCTTTGCTTGTCCTCAAGTAAAGCCAAGTATAACTAAATAAAATAACTAGGGTAGTACATGCATGTTTAACAAAAACTGACCCTTTCAAATGTCGTACGATCCTATGATAAGGAGGTTCACATATTCATGAATCAATGTTCTATCAATACAAGGATATGCAAGGTTTTTCACAAATTGATTCATGTGTGTGTGTGCTGTATATGATATCATCCAATGCACTCATGAAATCATACGAGCATGGTAATCAATTCAATCTTAGAACAAGTCTCATAAGTCTATTTTTCACATCCCTATCCACTAATATAAATATGAATTTAGCTCAAGATCAATAAGGACTTTACATGGTTGTAATGTAAGGCTTAGGTGGAGGTTCAATAAATGAATACACTTAGGATCTTTCCACACCTTAGCTTTCTTTTTGTTCATCATGCACTTTTTATCTCACAACAACCCCAAACTTATTTTCAATTCTATTTTCTTTTTCTTTGGAGGGATAATTGTGTTGTAAGTTTTGTTTTTTATAGGGTGCATTATATTTCACCTTACTTTATAGCATAACACACGATTGCATTTTTTTTTCTTTTCATACAAGTTAAAGGTGCAAGGATAAAGGTAATGCTTATTAGTTAGGTATAAAATGTGGCTTAAAGATATGAATGGTTCTTTGTTAGGCTCAAATGAGTGACTAAAGATATTAACAATAATTAGCTTGAAAAAATCAATTGATCCAAATAAGGCCTAAATCATTTCTCTTGCTAAATACTATTTAGGATTTCGTCTCAAGAGATGATCAAATAGATTCTAAAACCTGGTAGATCTCATCGACTCGCATAAATCATTACAAATTTCTCTCAATAAGCACCCCAAACTCAATCATGAACATGTGCATAAAAATTTGAATCAATTCAATCAAAACTTACAAGCATATCATATGATTAATGTAAATATCTTAACAAATATGTTACATTCCTTATCCTAGTCATGACAACCAATTTTTATCATTGAGTTCATATGTTTCATATCAAGCATGTATGCATTTAATTTCCATATATGTATCACTTTTACCCAAATTATGATTAAAAACATCCTAAAAATTTAAACAAAATTCCCTAAAAAAAATTAAAATGCATAGTAAATACAAAAGT
Source organism: Hippophae rhamnoides (assembly GCA_033030585.1). NCBI lineage: Eukaryota > Viridiplantae > Streptophyta > Magnoliopsida > Rosales > Elaeagnaceae > Hippophae > Hippophae rhamnoides. Next base: position 25,877,416 of record CM065431.1, on the reverse strand, counting down.
AGAGATTGAAATCCCCTCCCCCAAACTTAAATTACACATTGTCCCCAATGTGCACATATAAATATGAAAAGGTAAAAGGAAAGAAAACTCCCTTAGTCTTGGCATACCACATTTGTTGTTAAAACGCTCATTCTTGTTACACCATTGGTTTTCACATTTATTCACCTACAAAACAAAAACATTGAAAATATAAGTAAAATAACATTGGGTTATTTCCCAACCAGTGTCATGTTTAACGTCCTTGCTAGATGGTCATATCAAGTCTTAAGGCACATCCCTGTGTGTCCATTTACTTTTGAGTTTTCTTGGAAACAACTTGAGTCTTGATTTGTTAAATAATACTTTATGTTGTAGTTCATAAACACAGTGCTCAATTCTCTTCTCATGCCATATTTTTTATTTCTTTTTGAAATTTTTGTTATTCTTATATGCATTCTATCGTAACTCATCCAATTTATGTATTTCTAACAACTTTTTCACCTCTCCATTGGACTTTTTCACTTTCATACTTGACTGGGGATAAGAGGATAAAAGTGTGGGGTCTAAACTTGGTGTCTCTTCAATTAGTGGTTTGAGCTAGATCATATCTCAAAATTTTCCATAATCACCTTTGATATATACATGAGAGATGCGTCCTCTAAAAAGTTCACACAATCCACAATATCAAACATTGATTCCATACTTTTAAAGTTAAAACAGGTTAAGTTGTTTTCTAGTGAGTTTATGTCTTTTTTTACAATATCATGTGTAATAGGCTTAAGTATGGGTGACTCAATAGATTCTTTTAAGTTGTCCCCACATTCAGTAACATTTATCCTTAAGCATTCATTTGCACCATCAATGTCAGGGGGTTCAGATGCTTTAAAAACATTAAACATCACTTGTTCATCTTGCATTCTCATTGTAAGTTTACATTTTTATACATCAATAAATGCTCTTTCGATTGCTAAGAATTGACGACCATGTATGATAGAAATTTCACGGTCCTCTTCCCTGTCTAGCATAATGAAGTCTGCCAAAAAGATGAATTTTTCTACTTTTACTAGCAAATCTTCTACTCGACCACGAGGTCTCTCAATTGATCTATCTTCCATTTGTAATGTTACTGAAGTGGGTTTGGCTTTACCAACCCCAATCTCTTGAAGGCCAATAATGGCATGAAGTTAATGCTACAACCCAAGTCACATAGTGCCTTGCCAAAATGGATGTTCCCAATAGTGCAAAGGATGTCAAAACTACCTGCATCTTTCAGTTTTTGTTATAGTTTTCTATCAAGGATGGCATTACAACCTTTAGTCAAGGTTATTATTTCATAATCTTCGAGCCTCCTTTTCTTTGATAGTATATCCTTAATGAATTTGGCATAAGATGGAATTTGTTCAAGTGCCTCTACAAATGGTATGTTTATGTGCAACTTCTTGAAGACTTCTAGAAATTTCAAAAACTACATATTTGACCTTTTCTTTTGCAGTCTTTGAGGGAAAATAATAGTGGGTTTATAAAGGTTGTTTTTCTTTGGAAAATTATATCCCATTAAGTGCTCACTTTATCAACTAGTTCCTTTTCATCCTTATTAATTTCATATTTCTCTTCATCCTTTTTTGTCTTATGTTCATGTTCTAAAGTTTTACCACTCCTTAAGGCTATGGTGTTGCACTAGTACTTACCTTTTCTTCTTGGGTTTACAATTGTGTCACTTAGAAGGTTACCTTGAGGCCTTTGACTTATAGCTTGAGCAAGTTTCCCCATTTGATTCTCCAAATTTTGAATTGAAGCCTCTTGAGTTGACACTTTTGTATTAAATGATTAGATGAAGTCTTTCATCATCCCTATTAAGGAATTTGTATTTTCCTTAGTAGGTGCCTTATTCTCTTGGGCTTGTTATTGTTGTGGTTTTTGAAAACTAGGTGGTGGAAATGATTTATGGTTGAATTGATTACCACCTTGATTGTTGTTATTACTTTAAGAGAAATTTCAATGTTGTCTCCATTTGGGTTATACATGTTTGATTATGGATTATTGTTTCAGTTCACATTACCCACATAACATATGAATTGAGGATTATTTGGACCAATATCAAACAAATGAGCTCCTCCATAAAACCCATATGACACCCTTGAATCTTAGACATGGTTTATACTCGTTGGTGAGTTTTGAGCCTTCAAAAGATTAATCAAAGATGAAACTTGAGCTATAAGTGTTGTGATATCATTTACCTTATGCACTCCAGCTACTCTTCTTGTGGCTATCATTCTGTCCATTGGCCATTGATAGTTATTGCTAGCCATTTTCTCAAGTAAATTATAAGATTGATTGTTAGATTTGGCTAGCAAAGCTCCATTAGTAGATGCATCAACAATAGTTCTTGTTTGAGCATTGATACCATTGTAAAAAGTCTCCATTTGAATCTAAGAAGGAATACCATAATGATGATACTTCCTTAGCAATTCCTTGAATCTTTTTGATGAATCTATGAAAATAGACATTAGCGCACTTTTTTACTTAATATTTACTTGTTTTATTTAATAAATAGTATTTTTTATGGCCAAAAAAATTAAAATATAATCTTTTTAGTGAAAAGGGGTGAAAGTATAATTTTTGGAATTTTTATAGATTTTTTTATGAATTTTTAACATAGGACTAATCAGAAGCTACCATGTGGCATGCCATGCAAGCAGAGGAACTGACTAGGAAAGCCACGTAGATGCCATGCAAGCATGAAGAGTAAATCACATCGTGCCGCATGTGAAGAGGACGAAAAATGCTCCACATGTCAGTATAACGTTCAATCCGAGTTCACAAATAGGTCAACGCATCATGTCACGTCTCACCACACCATTGCCCCGCATGTTCCACCCGTGCACCACGCCATCTGTTTCATCGAATCACGTCGTACCACGTGTTGCTGTCTTGGCAAGTATTGACTCTAACCGGTCTCCCCTGCCACGCGTCACTCCCTGATTCGCCCAATGAATTTAGGAAGCCACGTGTCGCTTTGTGATTGGCTAAAACTGTCATTTTTGCTTGTTTTGATTATATCTTCTGATCTGAAGTTGATCGGATGGTCCATATCGCACCTGAGCTTTATTTAAGCCCCTAATCACTCCATAAACCCTAATTAGCCTCCATTAGCATAATTTTGGTCAGTTTTTAGAGCTAAAAAGAGAGAAAAATTTAGAAAAATTCAAGAGACAACACAATTTTGGTGGAGATTCATTGTTTTCTTCTTCTACTCTTTTCATTATCAATTTTATGTCTTTATGAAAAATATGAGCTTTATGAACACAATTATTTGTAACTAATTTATGAATTTAGGGATCTTATGAACCCAATTTTTACTATGTAATGATCTAAAATTTTACCCCAATTATAATTATAATTTAATTATATTATTTAATCTGATTTGTATGCTATTAATTGTTTGGCCAACAATTTATCTATAGAGGCAATTAAATAGATTTGAGAGAATTATTTAATTGTTTGTCTTGATTAAATAACATGCATAGTTTCTAAGTAGAGATGTGTGATTCTTATGTATATGATCCATAATTGATGAACTTAATGAGTAGTATGCAATTTAATTGGCATAAGAGTGTGATTAAATTAATTCCTATATGAGGTTTAGTTTACTTGAGAGAGGAATACATACTTGGTTAGACTCAATTGATCATTTAATTAATTGATAATTATATTAGGGGGATTTTAGCGATTCACATGTTTAGAAAATTGAGAGATTAAGTATTCCTAGATAGTTTCTCATATATCTTTTTAGTCACAAAATCTGATTTAATTAATTATTGATATTTACTTTTAGTTATTTTAAGTTTGCTTCCTTAAAATATAAAAAAACATAAAAAAAATTGATTTTTATTATTTTTAGTTTTAAAAATTAATTTCTAATAAAATAATCTCCATAGGAACGATATTTTCTTATCATTATATTACTTGTTGCGATACGTATACTTGCATATTCCTTGCACACACAATTTGTGTGGCTATCACTTTCCCATGCTTCATATAAAGATTCTCCTTCATATTGTTCGTAGGAAGTATTGTCATGCCTAAGCTTGGTATTCTTTGTTGGTGGGAAGTATTTTATCAAGAATTTCTCTGCCAAACCATTCCAAGTTGTAATGGAATCAAGGGGTAAAGAGTTTAGGCAATCTCGAACACAGTCTTGTAAAGAGCAAGGGAACAATCTAAGGCTAAATGCCTCATTGGTCACACCACTGAACTTAAATATTTCTACAACTTCAATAAACAATCTGAGATGAACATGAGGATCTTCTTTTAGTAATCTGTGGAATTGTCCAACTATTTGTAGCATTAGAAACATCATTGGCTTTAACTCAAACTGATTAGCTTGAATATTTGGCCTTGTAATAATTGGATTCAACCCTTCCAATGTAGGTATTGCATATTTATTCATAGCTTTATCTCTATCATCTATCAAAAGTATTTTATTATTCAAGTTTAGATCATTATTGTTTATTTCTAATGGATTAGCCATTTCTTCCTCTCAAATGACTTGTTGTTTTCTAATTAATCTCAAAGTATGTTGAGTTTCAAGATCTAAAAGTAATATTTCTCCCTCAGGAACTCTACTTGCATAGACTCAAGAATGTTTCCATAATACTAAAGAAGATGTTTAAATAAAAACTAAATAAATAAATTAATGTTCAAAATAGATAAATAAATAAAAGAAATTAACTAAAATAAATAAATAAGTCACTAAAAGAAAATTAAAATAAAAAGTTAGGAAAAATAACTAAAATAAATAATAATAATAATAGTAATAATTAATTTCTAATATTTATAATCCCCTACAACGGCGCCAAAAACTTGATCGACACATATGAAATGAGTGCAATGAATATGCAAGTATACGTATCGCAACAAGTAATATAATGATAAGAAAAGATCGTTCATATGAAGATTATTTTATTAGAAACTAATTTTTAAAACTAAAAAACTAAAAATCAATTTTTTTATGCTTTTATATTTTAAGGAAGCAAAATTTAAATAACTAAATTTAAATCACAATAATTAATTAAATCACATTTGGTAAGTAAAAAGATATGTGAAAAAATATTTAGGAATATTTAATCTTCTAATTTTCTAAACATGTAAATTGCTAAAATCTCCCCAATATAATTATCAATTAATTACATGATCAATTGAATCTAACCTAACATGTATTCCTCTCTCAAGTAAACTACACACCATATAGTAATTAATTTACTCACATTCTCATGCCAATTAAATTGCATACTACTCATTAAGTTCATCAATCATAGATCAAATACATAAAAATCATACATCTCTTCCAAGACACTAATGATCATCACACACGAAGTGTGTATAATGAATACGCAAATATACGTATCACAAAAACTAATATAATGATAATAAAAAATCGTTTCCAGAAAAATTATTTTACTATAAACTAATTTTTAAAACTAAAATAAATAAAAATCAATATTTTTATATTTTTATATTTTTATCTTTTTATATTTTTATATTTTAAGGAAGCAAAATTAAAATAACTAAATATAATAGCAATAATTAATTAAATCATTTTTGGTAACTAAGAAGATGTTTGAGAAAATATCTATGAATATTTAATCACCCAATTTTCCAAACATGCGAATCGTTAAAATCCCCCCAATATAATTATCAATTAATTACATGATCAATTGAATCTAACCTAACATGTATTCCTCTCTCAAGTAAAATACACACCATATTGTAAAAAACTTAATCACACTCTCATGCCAACTAAATTGCATATTTCTCATTAAGTTCATCAATTATAGATCACATACATAAGAATCATACATCTCTGCCTAAATATTATACATGTTATTTAATCAAGACAAACAATTAAATAATTCTCTCAAATCTATTTAATTTCCTCTATACATAAATTGTTGACCAAACAATTAATAGCATAAAATTTAGATTAAGTAATATAATTAAATTATAATTGGTGTAAAATATTAGATTATCACATGGTGAAATTCATAAGATCCCTAGATTAATAAATTAACTACACATAATTGTGTTCATAAAGCTCATATTTTTCATAAATAAAGACATAAAAATTGATAAAAAAAATAGTAGAAGAATAAATACAATCAATCTCTTGAATTGTAGTATTAATCTCCACCAAAATTGTCTTCTCTTGAATATTTTTGTATTTTTCTCTCTTTTTAGCTCCAAAAACTAACCAAAATTATGTTAATGATGACCACTTAGGGTTTATAGAGAGATTAACGGCTTAAATATTGTTCAGGTGGGATTTAAACCGTCAGATCAGCTTCATATCAAAGGCTATGATCAAAACAAGAAAAATTACCTAAGCTAGCCAATCATAGAGTGACACATGGCATTAGAAATTCACTGGGCGAATAAGAGAGCGACGCGTGATAGGGGAGACATGTAAAAGTTAATATTCGCTGAGTTAGTGCCATATGGTGTAATGTGATTTTCTAAAACATATGGCGTGGCGCAAGGGTGGAATGCCGGGACCAATGGCATGGTGACACGTGGTAGGGAGATTGACCATTCTACTAACTCAGATTGAACATCCTGCTGACACACGGCACACCCTTCATCCTCCTCATACGTGACATAATGTGATATGTTATCCCTACTAGTGTGGCTTGCCCAGTCAACTCCTCTGCTTGCGTGGCATGCCATGTGGTAGCTCTTAATTGGCCTTGTGTTAAAAGTTCATAAATATTCTCAAAAAATTCCAAAAATTATATTTTAACCCCTTTGCGTTAAAAAGTTTATATTTTAATATTTTTAGCCCCAAAATACTATTTATTGAATAAAATAAGTAAATATTAAGTAAAAAAGTGCACTAATGACTCTACTTTCATAGATTCCTCAATGCCATCAACATCACTCATTACATCGTTGACTACATTTTTCCCTTTTTGTGAATCCCTTATAGGATGAGTAGATGCTGAGGGAGTGAAGCTGGGAGAGGGAGAGATGTTTCAACTCAGGGAGGTTAATGAGGGCTCAAATATGTTTAGCAGCTCATGCTTGAGTACGGGCTCATCCAATGGAACTTTTCTTTTTAGAGGAGGTGGAGAGGCCTTTCTTGCCCCTTTTTCTCCCTTTAAAGAACTCTATTTCTTTCACAAGGGGCATGGCTCTTTAAGAGCTAGTCCTTTGAGGAGCCCTACTCTTAAGCTGAGCTAGGAAAACATCAACGTCGAACTCCATAGTATCTGTAAAAACAAGAAGGAAGGTGTTAGTATAACAAGGTCATGTCAATAAAAAAAGAGAAAAGGAAAGAAATGTTCAAGTCTGAGGGGTAGTTCATCATCATCAGGGACCACCTCAAACCTACCCTAATAATATGTGGGATGGGTCTTGTGTTTGGGAAAAGCTTAAGGCTTGCAAATAATTCTGAGAGGGGGCTCCATTAAGCCATGCCATATCAGCTCGTATGCAACAAAACGTAAGGTATTCAATAAATGCCTCCACGGGGTCTCCCTGATAGGTAGTTCTAGATATCAGCGAGAAGTTGTGTTGCATCCAACACCAAGGTCATGATGAAGGAACCCATGTTCCTTATCATGACCTTAGTATCATTCCAGGTGCTCCTAATCAACCTAGTGTCATTGGTTGGAGATTTCTACCGGCCTGAGACATAAAAGAAATATTCCTTCCAGTTCTTCTCGTTCTCAGGAAGGGCCATATTTATACCTTTTTACTGCTTCACAGACATGTACACCATTCTCGAGTTTGTTAGGTTCTGTTTTAGGACATAGGCTTCATTAAACTCGAGCATTTCCAAAACCCCATCGAGCTCCTGGCATATCATTGTGAGGCAGAGCAAATACCTCCAACCATTGGGCAAAAGATGACTCATCGCAAGCTAAGTCCTTGCCAAAAACCTCCTTATAAGAGGATACAAGGGATCATTATTTGAATCTAGGAGGGGATGTCTTAGGTTTTTCTCAACCTCTCATCATCATAGGCTACTAGCCCACTGGTCTTAATCTTGGCCGACTAACCTTTGGTGTGACTTGTAGGTTCCTCGAATCTTAGGTTCCTCATTTTCTTCCTCCGTGTCCTAGCCACAGATATTTGAGTTTGGGCCACCTTCAACCTAATGGTTAGAGCTGCTTGAGGGTGGGCGGTGGAGGTAGAGGGATGAGGTAGAGATTGACTAGCTTCGTTATAAGAACTCTTTATGGAAGACCTCAAGTTATCACTGGCACTGGGGTATTAGGGGCTTTCCTAAGAGCTCAAGCCCGAAGTCTCTTCTATATGCATAATGTTTACAAATTAGCACAAAACATAAAAAGAAGGGTAAGGTGCAAGATAAAGAGATTACTAGGCTTGAGTCAAAAGTAAAAGGAAATGATGCTTTATAAAACCGACCTGAAAATAAGATGAGATATAAGTGTTAGTGTAAGGACTATGTGTGTTGGAAATTTTCGTGGACAAAATATTTATCTGTAAATTTGTTTTTAAGCCTGATATAAAGTCTATAAAAAAAAATCCAAACAAATGCTCAAGTTTCAGATAATTATACTTCAGGTATATCTTTGATAACTACAACACATAGGATTATATTTATGCATTTAATAGCACATGCTTATAAATCTAAAATTATTTTTAGTGCTAAAATATGGAATAAGATATGCTAAAAGATATTAGATAAGATATACTCTAAAATAAGATATGCTAAAAGATATTAGATAAGATATACTTTAAATTATATTTGAAATCCTTATCATAAAAGATAGCATAAAATCTATTTTAAAAATATATTAGATAAGATATACTATAAATTATAGTTGAAATCTTTAGCATAAAATATAGCATAAAATCTATTTTAAAAGATATTAGATAAGATATACTTTAAATTATAACTAAAATCTTTACCATAAAAGATAACATAAAATCTATTTTAAAAGAAATCTATTTTAAATGAGAGTTATCTTAATTAGTGAGAATTACTAATCCTATTTGTAATAGAAAAAATATTTATCAATTACATAAGATTAAGGGTTTTCATTTTTCCTATAAATAAAACTCATTGCTCATTGTTTCAATTAACCATACAAGAGAATTATTTTAATCTTCATAATTTTTCTCTCTTATTTTACAAATATAAGATCATAATTCTTTAGGATTCTTTATTTATTTAATCTATCAAATATTGGTGGTTATGTTTGATTGATTAATAAGCCTAATTATTTTATGATATTTTGATAATATGTTCTTATGGTTTCTTCTTTATTTTTTGTTCTTAAATTGTTAGATCAAATAATTATTTTTGTCATATCATAATTATTTGATTATTAATCTTTAAAGAAACTATTTTTATTGAACTTATGCTTGATCTTTTTGCTCTAGGATTTGCTAATTTATTTAATTTAAATGACATATGTTTTGAATCATCTAGTTAGGAATATTCATTATTAAATTCGTTCTAGAACACACACGGGCACTTGTGTTTTTATGCTAACTATTTTGCAGTTACTTCGGGAACGTATCTGATTGGTGGGAAGCTTATTGGAACGTTGGTCTGAAAACCGCTCATGCTAATATTGGAAATTGTAAAAACAGAGTAGGGGCTCATAAGTAAAGTACATTGGGGTAGTATCCTAGGGAGGGTAGCATAAGACCGAGCTTGTACTTGAGCATTTGATTTTCATAGTGGAAAGTTAGGTGGTCCGGTGGTTTTCCTCTTAAGTCATAGGTTATGGCCTAGGTTGTTTCCACCTAAAAATATTGTGTGTTATTATTTTACACACGATTTCATGTCTGGCTACTTTGTTTAGGTTATTAAATTATAAATTGGTAAAAATTAAAAATAACCTATTCACCCCCCTCTAGGTTAATTAGGTCTATAATTTATAAACTTTCAGTTAGTCCTAAAAGAACTTGTACTTTAAAAACCTGAGCAAATAGGCTCTGTGTCGAGCTAATTCTTTTACCATTGAGCTAAAAATATTTTGATGGCTCGAGTTTATGTGACAAAGAGTTTTTTCTATTACTTTTTGCCTAATGTGTAGGAAATAATGAAAAGTCTCACCCTAGAAATCTCTTTATATAGAGGCCCCCATTTTTCTCTCTCCAATCAATTGACATGCATTTATTATGGGAGATAAATGGTTCGTATCTACTGCCCAAGGATTACTTTTCCACCTCATCCCACAAATCAAACAAAAAGGGTAGGGGGATTAGATGTTTGGATATATGGTCTAACCCAATTCCTAGTCCATTCAACTAGTCAAGCCTAGTCAGTAGCCCTAGCGGTAAGACGAGCATCCCAAATGACTCCCATGCTTGTCACGCACCAATAAGAAAAAGATCAGTTCATGGAAAACATGTTGGCAATAGGGTCGACCATTAGCTCAAGATAAGGTCGACCACCAACTCAAGTTAAGGTCAATCTCAAACCATAAAATGTGGTATTTTTCATCGTTTGTATCCATTTGACATCAATGTATGTATACACACTATGTAATCAACACCTATACATATAATGTTTTATAAATAGATGAATCTCTTAAGGAATACACATATTCAATCAATTGCTTTGACTTCTCTCTAAGTTCTTTATCTGAAAATCAAATTATCCCAAATGCAAATTATTAAATGAGTGAAAAAAAATTAATAAATGATTAAGATCCTCAGTATCCCCATAGTATGTAATTGTAATTGACTTGAAAAAAATGGGTCTATTTAAAACTTTTACTTTGTGATGTCTCCCTCTTTTTTCTTAAGGTAGCCTCTCAAGTATATCCAACCTTATGTCCTTTTTGACTCATGGTGATCTATAACATATGTATGTTCCTTTTAAGGATAGAATGACAAATAAGAGTTTCTATTTAAGATAAACTTTTATTTATCATAATAGTTATAGCAATTGAAGTATTGAGAATCTTGAAGAAGATTTTAGTTACTCATTCCTTGATGAAATATTACAAAAGATAAAAAGGTAGGAGCTAAGTGAATAAGTTACTTAGAGACTATGAGAGGTGTGTCTTCCATTGAAATAAGAGTTCCTTTTTATAGACATATGGGTGCTCTTTTACATAGGTGGGATTTATTATTTTACCTAACTTTCCTAGTGTTATTAAGGATGGAGTGCCAGTTTAGTTTGTATGGATGCTACATTTATTCGTAGTCATTTTCCTACTTTGATTATAGTGAACTAAACTCGTCACCTCTTCTTCCTTATCTTTAATGCAATAAATGCATTTGTGGTCCTTAGCCTGCTGTTTGATATCAACACATTTTTGGTTTACATACTTACTTCTAATTCATTACAATTGAAAGCAATCTAATTTTTACTAATCCTTTCACCATCTTCCTTGGTAGTAAGCAGATTACTTCTTGAGATGATAATCACTTTATAGGTAAAATAATTAAGTTTAACTTCGAAAGAGTTGTTAATTTTTCTTGATTTATAATAGATTTAGCTTAACATTTGGTCACGTTATATGCTTAATTCCTTTAGATTAAATTTATTTTATGCCAATGCTTTGAGACAATTAAATTTCGTTTTTTTTTGTGTTGGCAAGTCTAAGCTTTATAAAATGATACAGACTTATTGAAATTTTGTGGTTCTAATCCATAATTGAACTGAAAAATATTAAATAAATAGGGTTATCCGTAGTCTTAATTTTCTTTCTAAATTTTTTAATGGATTTTCTGAAGTTTTTGGGAAAGTAATTTAACTCATTTAAATTATTTTCTAAACACAAGTTTTCTATTAACTTAACTTGAAATAATTTGTACACAAACATTAGATCTACTCCTTCTCGAATATTGAATTTGCTATCTACAAGGTATTCTTTCTCTGAAGTGTAGAACTTCATATCATCAAAATATTCTTTAGTGGATTTTTTGGCTAGGTTATATAAACTTAGCCATAGTTGTTTTGTGATGTTCATGTGCTGACCTCTTTCTTCTAAAATGAGAGAGTTACTAGTTGGTTTCCTTGAATATCATCAGTCTAGGATCCCTTTTAAGTGTCTTCAATCTACTAAGATTGGTTGATTGTTGCACTGCTTAAGAATAGATATTTGTTCTCTCTAAAGGAGTTAATAGTTTTGACATTCTATAATTGAAAAAAACTATCTCTGCTTCTATCATGTTGTTGAATGATCTATGAAATATGTCATTGAAGCCTGTTATGACTTTGCTATCATTTGGAAAATTAGTATAGATTCTTGGTTTGGGGCCATTGTAGATCACATAAAGTGTCTTTGCAGATTCTTCATTTTCTGTTTCATTTGTCCAATTGAGGTTTTCTTTCTTTTTATATATAGATAGATTACTTTCTCCTTCACCTGTTTTGAAAATTTTGATTCCTTTATTTTCATTTAAGATAGAGGAAATAATCTTATCATTTTTAGAGTTTGAACATTTAAATTTTTCTTGCTTAATCAAGGTGTTAACCTCTTTATCCTTTAAAGATTTCTTAATATACAATATCTCAAGTTGGTCTTGTAGGATTTTGATTTCCTTTTCTTTGATCTTGATGTCTATGTCAAAATCAAAATCCTACAAGACTAACTTGAGATATTGTATCTTAAGAAATCTTTAAAGGATAAAGAGGTTATGTGTAAAGATATTCATATTTGTCATCTACCATTGCTTTTAAAACTACATACAAATATTTATATGAAACATCTATTTCTATTATCATTTTATCATCTAAAATTGGGTGGTATAAAATTGGTAAATTTTTTACTTGTACTTTACCTTGTCCATATGTTGTGTGTTAGGTTCTATCCATTTTCAAACATAATCATTTTTGAATTTTGTTTGTAATGATTTTTACATTTCTACTAATTTTTTTATGTATGTTTTTGTACAAATCAAATATCCTGAAAATCTTTGTAATTGATTTTATCTTTGATTTTACTTAAAAATCCTTATATGTTGTTTAATATATGAGGTTAGAGATGATATTTTGAATCTTCTATTTCTAATTCTAAATATTTAATTTTTTGTTGAGCTATTACAAATTTTCTTTTTTCTTTTTGATAGAACATGTCCTTATTTCCTACATTCTTGTAAGATAGTAATATTTAAGTAAATTTTATTTGAGTTATTACTAAATTCTAAAATGTTATCGATGTGTACACAACAAATGTCATGTAGATTTTTAAAGATGTTATCCATGTCTTTCGAAAATACCTAACTTATTTTTATCCAAATAGTACAATTGTCCATTGTAATTACCCTTATGGGCAACTAAAAGTTGTTAATTTATATGATTCTTTTTTAAATCTTATTTGCCAAAATCATCTTTTACAATCAAAACTTGAAAAATATTTCTTTTCTTTTATTATTAATAATAATACTTCTTTCTTTAAAATAAAATATCTATCATTAATGGTTTCTTTATTCAAGACTTTGAAGTTTATTACTATAATGGCTTATTTATTCAAGGCTTTAATGTTTATTACTATTCTCTTTTTACCTATTCTTTTTTTAGCTTGTTTCTTGATGAGCGAAAACCGGAAATGCTGATCCTTGCTAATACTTTGGTTTTATATTTATAAAACTCTCGCAAGTGCACGAATCATTTCGTAGAAAACGACAAGTATACTCCCAAGGTCGATCTAAGGAAGGAATGTATGTGGTTTTTAATTTATTATTCAAACTTTTAAAAACGAAATTAAATCCTAAACATCTTGTCACGATATTTTGGGGTTTTGTGTTTTTTTAATCTACTGACATAAAAATAAACATAGATATGGATTCAATAAACATTTATGCAAATTTTATCTTTTATAAATAGTGGAGTATTTATGGATATAATAACTAAGTTAATTATGCTTGCTATTATTAATTAGGTTATTAAAGATATGAATTGATATTTATTGATTCTCCCTTTTTTGTATGAATACCACCTTTGGTGGGGTTAGATATTCTTTGTTAACTAAACAAATCAATTTAGACCTATGGGTGGGGTTGATAACTGATTTGGTTAATTAAATTAATTCATTTTTCTAAGAGATTGAAAATGAACCATTTAAATGCCACCTTTGGTGGGGTCAGATAGTTTAAACTTTATTCAAGGTATCCAAATTAAACCTAAGAATTTAATTATCCGAGTACTAACTTTCAAGTTTTAAAACTACTACTAAAAACATGTTGTCAATACATTTTCAGATAATAATTCTTATAAAAACTTTTGAAATATAGCTTCACTATAACTACCGGGCGATTGTACCAAAAAATAAAAGAGCACTACTATAAATCAGACCGGATAACTAAACCTTAAAATCTAATTTTCATATTTAAGTTTGTAATGAGAAATAATATATTTCTCTCTAACATTCTTAATATAAAATCTTGAATAAAAATAAAATCAATTTATTTTAGAGATTTTCACCTATTTAATATTTCGCAAGCATAACAACGTTATTATTATATCATGTTTACAAACAGCTAGCACAATTAAATTTAATCACAGACAAATTAAATATAACATGTAAGAATAAAGCATAAAAAATAACTGCAAAGAAAATAAAATCCTTACAGTACTTCGATGCTATTCCCGTTGCTAGAAAACCTCCAAACGGAATTTGCACTCCCATTTATTTAATCAAAAAAACAAATAAATTACAAAAACATAACTAGTTCTTCCCAAAAAGGGAAGAACTCTAAAACAAAGAGAAATTAACTAAAAACTAAGAAAACTAAGAAAAAACTAAAAACTAAGAAATGAGAGAAATAAAGAGAGAAGAGAATGTGTTTTTAGGTGTGGTATAAAGTGAAGAGAAGGGGGGTATTTATAGGTGAGGATGGGGAGAAAAAGTGAGTGAAAAAATGTTAAAAAATTGTGAAAACACAGAGTGTAATTGCTGAGGTCATTGATGACGTCAGCATGACGTCATGGGGGCGGCTGCGCGCGAAAATGGGGCGAAATGGCAACGGCATGCGCGGAGGGCAGCTGGGGCGCGAACATGCCCGCGTGGGAACAGTAACAACATGCTGGGGCGCGCGCGGATCTGGAGCAAGACGCGCGCTGATGCGCACGGACGTGAGGCGTGCTGCGCGCACGGTTCAGCGTGGCTGGGCGGCGTGATTTTCTCCTTTTTGACATTTTTGACATTTTTGACCCATTTTGTCCAATTTTTCCATATTTGTTTACCTTTCCCCATTTATTTATTAATATATTTGTGATGTATACCTCCAGTATTCTTCTTTGAGTCTTTAAGTTACAATTTTAAGTGAAAATACCTGAAAAATAATAGAAATACCCGTGATTCTGAAAACGACAAATTTATACAAATATATGATAAAATAATATAAATATATATATTTTTAATCAATTAATGTGCATAAAATCATGATAATTTTAGTACTTTTTGAGCACTCATCACAACCCCCAACCAGCTTCTTGCTAGTCCCTTAGCAAGAAAAACGATAAAACTAAAAATTAAACTATCCTAAATCACTTCCGTGGATTGACACGGTTGCATTTAGCCTATGCAACAAGCCTTTAAAACCCTAGGTTTCCCTAGTGGACGAGTTTGAGTCTCGTGAGGGTTTTCAGTAATGATACCCAGAAACATTGAACTAAATGTAAAAATGAAAAGAAATAATAAAAACAATCAACTTAAAAAACTAAAATTACAACAAAATCAAAAATTAACTTTTAAGAATAAAAGAAAACAACATATCACAAAAAATGTCTCATACTTTTTAATCTCCTTTAAGATCATAATTAAAATCTCAAGCATAAGTTATTTTAATCTCTTTAAACAATCATGATTTATTATAATAATTAGTCGAAAATCATTTTCATATTTCATATCAAAAATGTATCAATTTAATTTCACCCAATTTCAGTGTCATGAATTAGAATTCGCTTCGAATCTATTCCTCTTAAGTCAATACTCTCAAAACACTGAATCCTATGGGTTCAAACACTCATACTATTTTATATGCGAAAGAGTTGATGTATAGAAATGAACTAATATGTCCGCATATGTATAAAGAATAAAGGCTCAAAGTGTTATTTTATCATTGATCTCATGAAAGGAACCAAATGTATACATTATAAAGATATCATATATAAAAATTATTTTCAAGCATAAATCAAACTCATTAAGAAAGAATTTCAAGATATATGCCTTTTACAAATGAAGAAAGTGCAATGAATTTTTAGGGAATTATTTTCTATATCCTTCTTTTGTAATTAGCCTTTACTCACAACTTTGTAGGCAATGTGGGTTATAGTATGTAGATTATACTATATATTCTTTATCTCTCTATTTTTTCTGAAGATATTTCTCAATATATATATTTTATAGAGTCAACCCATGTACAGATTGT
This sequence comes from Hippophae rhamnoides, assembly GCA_033030585.1. Taxonomy (NCBI): domain Eukaryota; kingdom Viridiplantae; phylum Streptophyta; class Magnoliopsida; order Rosales; family Elaeagnaceae; genus Hippophae; species Hippophae rhamnoides. The sequence goes on along the minus strand of CM065431.1, from coordinate 25,861,075 downwards.
ACATTTGTTTTTTGGATTTTGGTGAGTGATTAATTTTGTGGCTTTTCTATTTGATCTTGGTTTAGGTAACCCCATATATGTCTTCTCTTCTTTTTTTGTAGCAGTCATGCATGAATGAGATATAAGCATATACTATCAATTTCTACTCAAATCATTTAATCTAAGCAAAAATAATAAAAAAAATATACGATACTCTATTAAGATGAGAAAAAAATTCATACATTCAATGCTAATACCTATAGAGATCATCTAAAAATTTGAAGAAATAAGAAATGTGTTTGGAGTAGAAAAAAATATATATTTCACTCTGAATAAAGGAAATTAGGCTCAAATTATATCTCACAAAGGTAGTCTCCACTAAAAAAATTCATAAACACCGATTTTGGGTTTAATATAATTTCTACATCTTATCAAGAAATACTAGTTATGACAAAAACTAACTAATTACAAAATATTTCATGATATGTTTTCAAAAATTAATCTAACAGTACAAAAGACTTAACTATTTACTTAAATTTGATTTAAAGAAATGATAAATTTTTGTGAGAAAAGTTTTTTTTTTAATTCCAAAAATTACTAAATCACACAAAATAGAAATAAAACCAAACACACAAAAAAAAAATGTGAACATAAAAATAAAATAAAAAATTATTATATATATATATATTTTATTTTTAAATTGTCAAAAAAGAAATTTTAATTAAGCATGTTAACTTTTCACCACCTCCAACCTAGAACTTACATTGTCCTCAATGTAACAACTCTAAATTAAAGATAAAGAGAAAAGAGAAGAAAGATTAGCTATTTTTTGAGAATGTGTAAGTAGTAATGGAAAATGCAGGTGCATCCATCATATTCATCATTAAAGTATATATAGACAGATCGTTGTGAACTTCTAACATCTCAATAAATATTTTTAGTTTTAACAATTTAAAAATTATTCACATGTAATTAAAATGAAATAAATAATAAAATTAAGTAAATAAAACAAATAAAAGAAAATTATCTAAAATGATGGGTTGCCTCCCATCCAGCGCTTAGTTTAACGTCTTAGCAAGACGTAACTTGGGGATTGCATTTTAAGTAAACTCAATATCCCCTCATCATTGAGTCAATCAAACCTACAGGTAAGACAATGTTGTCTATCTATACTTTTTCATTCATGCCCTATTAATTTTCAAATTTCTTTCTGTACTTAAAACTAAGGGCATACTTTGACGGTTTTAGGTAACCCACATCTAGATGCAAATCAAATAATTAAGTCATTAAAACACAATTGTACCTAGATCAAACAAAGCAACTAACTCCTTAGATTGTAATTAAAACTTTAAAATTTTGGAGATAGTTTCAGAAATTTTTTTTTTGTTTTTTGTTTTTTGGTTTTGTTTTTAAAATAAAATAGCATAATCAATACTAACCAATAGTGCTTTCAGGAAAAAAATGGTGGTGTAAAGGCTCCTTAAAAACCATCCTCCTAAACAGAACAACGTGCCCAGAAAAGACTAGTGGCACAAAGGCTTCCAAGAACTAGTCTCCTAGACAAAATTCCCTTAGATCTTTACTTTTCAGGCTATTAAAATTAAGTTAATTAAGTTAAGTAAAAAAAATTTAAGTTAATTAAGTTAAATTAAATAAAAATCTAAGTTAATTAAGTTAGTAAAAAACTAAGTTAATTAAGTTAGTAAAAACCTAAGTTAATTAAGTTAAATGAAAATTACGAAAGAAAAAAAATTGAAAAAAATAAATAAATAAAAGAAATTTTTTTTATTAAAAAAAATAAAATTAAGATTTTAAATAAATAAAATAAAAAAAAATTAAATAAAAATTAAAAATTAAGTTTTTTTTTCTTTTTTTTTCTTTGTTTTAATTTTTTCTTTATTTTTCTTTATTTTTATTTTTTATATTTTTTATATATTTTTTTTAATTTTTAATTTTTTTTGAATGGTAATTTTATTTTACTATTCACACTATAATTTTTATTTTTTTAACTTAAAAATTTTAAAAATTTAATTTTTTTTCTACTCATAAAAGGTAACTTTATTTTATTATTTACGCTATAATTTTTATTTATTTATTTTTTTAACATAAAATTTTTTTACTATTCATGAACGGTAAGTTTTTTTTTACTTCAAATTTCAAATTTCAAAATTATTTTACTATTCACTCTCTAATTTTATTATTATTATTTTTTTAATTTTAAGTTTTTTTTTATAGTTTTTTGTTTTTTTTTTTTTATTTCTTATGAAATTTGAAATTTGATTATTTTTAACTTAAAATAAAAATAAAAATCACAATTATTTATAGCACAAAAAGTTTTTAAAATTTTGATAAATAATTTAAAAACGTTATTCCTTCCCCGGCAACGGCGCCAAAAACTTGATGAGCGAAAATCGGCGATGCCGATCCTTGCCAATACTTTGGTTTTATATTTATAAAACTCTCGCAAGTGTACGAATCATTTCGTAGAAAATGACAAGTATACTCCCAAGGTCGATCTAAGGAAGGAATGTATGTGGTTTTTAATTTATTATTCAAACTTTTAAAAACAAAATTAAATCCTAAACATCCTGTCACGATAGTTTGGTTTTTGTGTTCCTAATCTAATAACATAAAATAAACATATATACAGATTAATTAAATATAATCTAAAAACATAAAAATAAACATAGATTCAAATTCAATAAATATTTATCTAAAAATAAATATAAATACAGATTCAATAAATATTCATGCAAATTTTATCATTTATATTAGTGGAGTATTTATGGATATAATAACTAAATTAATTATGCTTGCTCATATTATCTAGGTTATTAAAGATATAAATTGATATTTTATTGATTCTCTCTTTTAGACAGTTTAAACTTTATTCAAGGTGTCCAAATTAAACCTAAGAATTTATTTATCTGAATACTAACTTTCAAGTTTTAAAACTACTACTGAAAACATGTTATCAATACATTTTCAGATAATAATTCTTATAAAAACTTTTGAAATAGAGCTTCACTCTAACTACCGGGCGATTGTACCAACAAATCAAAAGAGCACTACTCTAAATCAGACCGGATAACTAAACCTTAAAATCTAATTTTCAGATTTAAGTTTGTAATGAAAAATAATATATTTCTCTCTAACATTCTTAATATAAAATCTTGAATAAAAATAAAATCAATTTATTTTAGAGATTTTCACCTATTTAATATTTCGCAAGCATAACAACATTATTATTATATCATGTTTACAAACAGCTAGCACAATTAAATTTAATCACAGACGAATTAAATATAACATGTAAGAATAAAGTATAAAAAATAACTGCAAAGAAAATAAAATCCTTACAGTACTTCGATGCTATTCCCGTTGCTAGAAAACCTCCAAACGAAATTTGCACTCCCATTTATTGAATCAAAAAAACAAATGAATTACAAAAACATAACTAGTTCTTCCCAAAAAGGGAAGAACTCTTAAAACAAAGAGAAATTAACTAAAAACTAAGAAAATTAAGAAAAAAACTAAAAACTAAGAAATGAGAGAAAGAAAGAGAGAAGAGAATATGTTTTTAGGTGTGGTATGAAGTGAAGAGAATGGGGGTATTTATAGGTGAGGATGGGGAGAAAAAGTGAGTGAAAAAATGTTAAAAAATTGTGAAAACGCGGAGTGCAATTGCTGAGGTCATTGATGACGTCAGCATGACGTCATGGGGCGACTGCGCGCGAAAATGGGGCGAAATGGCAGCGGCGCGCACGGAGGGCAGCTGGGGTGCGCGGAAGGCAAGCGCAGCGCGCGCGGCCGTGGGGCGTGTTGCGCGCGCGGACGTGGGGCGTGCTGCGCGCGCGGCTGGGCGGCGTGATTTTCTCCTTTTTAACATTTTTGACCCATTTTGTTCAATTTTTCCATATTTGTTGACCTTTCCCCATTTATTTATTAATATATTTGTGATGTATTGCCTCCAGTATTCTTCTTTGAGTCTTTAAGTTATATTTTTAAGTGAGAATACCTGAAAAACAATAGAAATACCCGTGATTCTGAAAAAGACAAATTTATACAAATATATGATAAAATCATATAAATATATATATTTTTAATCAATTAATGTGCATAAAATCATGGTAATTTTAGTGATTTTTGAGCACTCATCATTTCTCAACTAAAAAAGTTTGGTTTGAGTAAGGTGAATTACTAGGTGTTATGACTCTTAATTTCAAAAAAATTTGAATTTGTTTTCTAAATTCATCTCTATCTTTTGAGTATAAATCATTGGTTTTACTCTTATAACTTTGTTAGGGTCTTTAAGTTTTATGCTTGCTATTATTTTAGACTTATTGATTTTAAGATCTAATAGGTTTTTTGAATTTACTCTTTGTAACAATAATCTTATTCTTGTTAAAGCTTTTAATTTTTTGTATATCATTAAGAAAATTTTTTTGTTTCTCTTTTATGTCTAATGAAATGTTTTCTAAATAAGGTAATATATCTATCTCACTATATTTTCTCTTTTTATATTGTTTCATAAAAATTGGGTTTAATATCGTCAAAGTTTTTCTTATTTTTGACACATAAATGATTTACCATCTAGTATTGTGAAACTTTTTTATTTAAATATTGAGTAAATATGAAATTTCTCTCTCCTATCACAATATCTATATCTTTTAAGACTTAATTAAGATTTATTGTATCATTGTATGCAATTCATATGATTAAATCTTTTAGTGCTTATTTCCAGAGTTTTTGTGAGAATACATAATTGCTAGTTACACATATATTAGTTAATGTATCTGTATTTGCATGTAAATAGTAATTTATATAACCTTTAAATTTTAATCTTATTTTAATGTAAATACTATTTGGATTTATAATACTATACAAATCATTTATCATCTGATGAAAAATATTTGAATTATTTCTCGTTTTCTTCATGTATTGGTTATAATCCTATTTTAAAAGCTTCTTATCAGATTTTTGTTTCTTGTGGATGTTTTTTAAAAATTCTCCTTTATGTTGAAGCCTATTAGGACAATTATTAGCATAATAATCTTCCTCATTGCAAATCCAACATCTGCAATTTTTTTTCTCATGGACAATAATTTTTTTTCCCAGTGGCTTATATTTTTTTTCTTTCTAAAATGTTTTTTTATAAGGTTTTTTGTTATACATTCTCTTTTTTTTTTAAATAAACAAATTGAAATAATTTGGGATGAACAAGGCTCGATAGATCGAGCCACCTCTCGATGGTGGCTCAATAGATCATAAGTTGCTTGTGTTTATGTTAAAAGTTGTTTAAGAAAAAGAGCTTTCAAGAATAAGCACAGTGCACAAAATCAAAATGTTCTAAGACATTTATAGTAATTCTTTTAAGTTTAGAATAGATTTTTTTTGTCGTCATCATATTCATAAGCACTTTTACATATTTCATAAGAATAAAATTGTGTGGAAAGGTAATGAAGATAATGATAACGGTACCTGAGGAATAGGCAATGCTGCAATAAGATCTATGACGGATTCTGATCTCAAGTACCTCCTAGCAATATCTTTTGGATCCATAACAAGTTCTCCCCTCCCATAAACTCTTGAACTTGGAGAGGCATAAGCTATTCTGAACTTTATAATGACATTCAACAGATAGCAGATATCAGCAAGAGTGCGAAAATAGGTAATAACAATTCCCAAATTCAAATCAGTTTTCATACACGACGCGTTGGCATTGTTCAAACTGAAGGAAGATAGAAAAAAATTGGCTCCATAAACAAAGCAACTATGAAAAAGAAGAGAAAACCTCGACTCCATTGTAAGAAAATATCACTTCGAGGATCAATAATTCGCTTTTGTCATGACTCATAGTTTTTTGGAAAAGCCCTAAAACCCCCAAATTTCAATTTCTCATTGGCAATAATGCCACTCCCTTCGGGTTTCAACAAAGCTACTGATGCTAGTACTTTGTGTATTGGTAGTGGATTTTCGTATCGTTGAGTATTATCTTTTTCCATGAAAAATGGTGAATGTTTTTTTTATCATTGTAAAACCTACAAAAATTGAAACCTAAATGAGAAAATTGGAAATTAGAGAAAATGAGAAAATGAGAATAGTGAAATTATTGATTAGAGTTTGATGGAATATTATGGATCAAAACTTCTCAAAACTCAAGAACACTTGAGAACAATTTTCCAAAAATTCTTAAAAACTCTCAAACTTTTGTTTTTGATTTCTTTAACTTTATTATTACATTGTTATTGAGAAGTATTTATAGAAATGATGAGTGCTCAAAAAGCACTAAAATAACCATGATTTTATGCACATTAATTGATTAAAACTATATATATTTATATGTTTTATCATATATTTATATAAATTTGTCTTTTTCGGAATAACGGGTATTTTTATTGTTTTTCAGGTATTTTGGCTTAAAAATGCAACTTAAAGACTCAAAGAGGATTACTGGAAGCAATACATCACCAAACTATTAATAAATAAATGCGTAAAGGTCGAAAAATATGGAAAAATTGGACAAAATGGGTCAAAAAGGTCAAAAATGTCAAAACAGTTAAAAACGCGCCGCCGCGCCGCCCAGCCGCCCGCCCAGCACCCAGCTCCGCCCCAAACTGCGCGCGGGTTATTGTTCATGCGCGCAGCACTGCGCGCGGGTTACTGTTCATGCGCGCAGCAAAGATCGCGCGCGCGAGACCGTTCATGCGCGCGACGCGTGCGCGGGTTACTTTTCACGCGCGCAGCGACAACCCAGCGCGCGCGCACAGCCGCCCCTCCGCGCGCCCAACGCGTTTTCACCCCATTTTTCACGTGCAGCAGCCCCTGTGACGTCATGCTGACGTCATTGATGACCTCAGCATGTCCATTACACGTTTTTTAATTTTTTAATATTTTTTTTAACATTTTTTTATTCATTTTTTCTCTCCATCCTCACCTATAAATACCCCCCTTCCATACACCTTCAAACACCTCAAAAACCACACTTCTCTCTTCTTTCTTTCTCTCATTTCTTAGTTTTTAGTTTTTTTTTAGTTTTTCTTATGTTTTAGCTAGTTTTTCTTATGTTTTAGCTAGTTTCTCTTAGATTTAGAGTTCTTCCCTTTTTGGGAAGAACTAGTTATGTTTTTGTAATATTTTAGATTTTTGATTCAATAAATGGAAGTGCAAATTCCGCTTGGAGGTTTTCTAGCAACGGGAATAGCGTCGAAGTTCTGTAAGGATTTTATTTTCTTCTGATTATTTTTATGCTTTATTCTTACATGTTATATTTAATTTGTCCGTGATTAAATTTAAGCGTGCTATTTGTTTGTAAACATGATATAATAATAACGTTGTTATGCTTGCGAAATATTAAATAGGTAAAAATCTCTAAAATGAATTGATTTTATTTTTATTCATGATTTTATATTAAGAATGTTAGAGAGAAATATATTATTTTTCATTACAAACTTAAATCTGAAAATTAGATTTTAAGGTTTAGTTATCGATGCGATTTAGAGTAGTGCTCTTTTATTTGATGGTACAATCGCCAGTAGTTAGAGTGAAGCTCTATTTCAAAAGTTTTTATAAGAATTATTATCCGAAAATGTATTGACGACATGTTTTTCGGTAGTGGTTTTAAAACTTGAAAGTTAGTACTCGGATAGTTAAATTGTTAGGTTTAATTTGGACGACTTGAATAAAGTTTAAACTGTCTAACCCTACCAAAGGTGGCATTTAAATGGTTCATTTTCAATCTCTTAGAAAAAGGAATTTATTTAATTAACCAAATTAGTTATCAACCCCACCCATAGGTGTTAATTGATTTTTTTAGTTAACAAAGAATAGCTAACCCCACCAAAGGTGGTATTCAATACAAAAAAGGAGAATCAATAAATATCAATTCATATCTTTAATAACCTAGATAATACGAGCAAGCATAATTAACTTAGTTATTATATCCATAAATACTCCACTTATTTATAAAAGATAAAATTTGCATGAATGTTTATTGAATCTATGTTTATTTTTCGTTATTAGATTAAAAACACAAAACCCCAAAATATCGTGACAGGATGTTTAGGATTTAATTTCGTTTTTAAAAGTTTGAATAATAAATTAAAAACCACATACATTCCTTCCTTAGATCGACCTTGGGAGTATACTTATCATTTTCTACGAAATGATTAGTGCACTGCGAGAGTTTTATAAATATAAAACCAAAGTATTTGCGAGGATCGGCGATCTGGGTTTTAGATTCATCAAGTTTTTGGCGATCACGATTACATTCATCAAGTTTTTGGCGGATTCTTGATGTCATCAAGTTTTTGGCACAATTCTTGGGAAGGAATAGCGTTTTTAATTTATTTATCAAAATTTTAAAAATATTTTTGTGGTGTAAATAATTGTGATTTTTTTTGTTTTTGTAAAAAAATAAATAAAATAAAACATTTAATCAAATTTCAAATTTCATAAGAAATAATAAAAAAAATTAAAAAATTAAAAAAATTAAAAAAATTAAAAAAATTAAAAAAAAATTAAAAATTAAAAAAAAAATAAAAAAATTTGTAGCGTGAATAGTACAATAATTTAGAAATTTGAAATTTGAAGTAAAAAGTTTTTACCGTTCATGAATAGTAAAAAAATTAAAAAAAAAGAACATTTTTAAATAAAAATTTTACCGTGAATAATAAAATAATTTAGAAATTACCGTTCATGAATAGTAAAAAAAAAATTAAAAAAAAAACATTTCAAAAATTTTAAGTTAAAAAATAAAACAAACAAGCAAATAAATAAATAAAAAAATTAAAAAAAATAAAAAAATAATAAAAAAAATAAAAAAACCAAAATTTTAATTTTTTTTTGTTTAATTTTTACTATTTTTTTATTTATTTTAAATCATAATTTTATTTTTTTTATTTTCTTTTACCTTTTTCAATTTTTTTTATTATATTATTTTTTATTTTTCTTTCTTTAGTTATTTATTTATTTTTTTTATTCTTGATTTTTAGTTAACTTACTTAACTTAGTTTTTCTTTTACTGACTTAATTAACTTAGATTTGTTTTTAACATGAACTTAGGTTTTTACTTAAATTTTCATTAACTTAATTAACTTAGTTTTTTTTTATTTTACTTCACTTAACTTAATTAACTTAGATTTTTTTTTACTTCACTTAACTTAATTAACTTAGATTTTTTTTTAACTTAACTTAATTAACTTAGATTTTTTAACTTAACTTAATTAACTTAGATTTGTTTTACTTCACTTAACTTAATTAACTTAGATTTTTTTTAACTTAACTTAATTAACTTAGATTTTTTTTTAACTTAACTTAATTAACTTAGATTTGTTTTACTTCACTTAACTTAATTAACTTTTTTTTTAACTTAGATTTTCATTAACTTAGATTTTTACTTAACTTAATTTAATTAACTTAATAGCATGAAAAGTAAAGATCTAAGGGAGTTCTGTCTAGGAGACTAGTTCTTGGAAGCCTTTGTGCCACTAGTCTTTCCTGGGAACGTTGTTCTGTCTAGGAGGATGGTTTTTAAGGAGCCTTTGCACCACCATTCTTTCCTGGGAGCACTCTTGGTTAATACTGATTATGTTATTTTAAAAAAAACAAAAAAAAATTTTAACTATCTCCAAAATTTTAAAGTTTTAATTACAATCTAAGGAGCTAGTTTCTTTGTTTAATCTAGGTACAATTGTGTTTTTATGCCTTAATTATTTTATTTGTACCTAGATGTGGGTTATCTAAAACTCAAAATATGCCTCTAGTTTTAAGTACAGAAAGAAATCTGAAAATCAATAGGGCATGACTGAAAAAGTATAGGTAGACAACCTTGTCTTACCTATAGGTTTGATTGACTCAATGATGAGGGGACATTGAGTTTACTTAAAATGCAATCCCCAAGTTACGTCTTGCTAAGACGTTAAACTAAGCGCTGGATGGGAGGCAACCCATCATTTTAGGTAATTTTCTTTTATTTCTTTTATTTACTTAATTTTATTGTTTATTTCATTTTAATTACATGTGAATAATTTTTAAATTGTTAAAACTAAAAATATTTGTTGAGATGTTAGAAGTTCACAAATGACCGTCTGTATACACTTTAATGATGAATATGATGGATGCACCTGCATTTTCCATTACTACTTGCACATTCTCAGGAAATAGGTAATATTTCTTCTCTATTTTCTTTATCTTTAATTTACAGTTGTTACATTGAGGACAATGTAAGTTTTAGGTTGGGGGTGGTGAAAAGTTACCATGCTTAATTAAAAAAAAAGTTTTAACAATTTAAAAATAAAAAAATATATATTTAAAAAAATAAAAAAATATACTTTTTCATTTTTTGTGTGTTTGGTTTTATTTCTATTTTGTGTGATTTAGTAATTTTTGGAATAAAAAAAAACTTTTCTCACAAAAATTTATCATTTCTTGAAATCAAATTTAAGTAAATAGTTAAGTCTTTTGTACTGTTAGATTAATTTTTGAAAACACATCATGAAATATTTTGTAATTATTTTTGATAATTAGTTAGTTTTTGTCATAATTAGTATTTCTTGATAAGATGTAGAAATTATATTAAACCCAAAATCGGTGTTTATGAATTTTTTTTAGTGGAGACTACCTTTGTGAGATATAATTTGAGCCTAATTTCCTTTATTCAGAGTGAAATATATATTTTTTCTACTCCAAACACATTTCTTATTTCTTCAAATTTTTAGATGATCTCTATAGGTATTAGCATTGAATGTATGAATTTTTTTTCTCATTTTAATAGAGTATCATATATTTTTTTATTATTATTTTTGCTTAGATTAAATGATTTGAGTAGAAGTTGATAGTATATGCTTATATCTCATTTATGCATGACTACTACAAAAACAAAAAGACATATCTGGGGTTACCTAAACCAAGATCAAACAGAAAAGCCACAAAATTAACCACTCACCAAAATCCAAAATATGTACAATCTGTACATGGGTTGACTCTCTAAAATACATATATTGAGAAATATCTTCAGAAAAAAAAATAGAGAGATAAAGAATATATAGTATAATCTACATACTATAACCCACATTGCCTACAAAGTTGTGAGTAAAGGCTAATTACAAAAGAAGGATATAGGAAATAATTCCCTAAAAAGTCATTGCACTCTCTTCATTTGTAAAAGGCATATATCTTGAAATTCTTTCTTAATGAGTTTGATTTATGCATGAAAATAATTTTTATATATGATATCTTTATAATTTATACATTTGATTCCTTTCATGAGATCAATGTTAAAATAACACTTTGAGCCTTTATTCTTTATACATATGCGAACATATTAGTTCATTTCTATACATCAACTCTTTCGCATATAAAATAGTATGAGTGTTTGAACCCATAGGATTCAGTGTTTTGAGAGTATTGATTTGTGAGGAATAGAGTCGAAGCGAATTCTGATTCATGACACTGAAATTGGGTGAAATTAAATTGATACATTTTTGATATGAAATATGAAAATGATTTTCGACTAATTATTATAATAAATCATGATTGTTTAAAGAGATTAAAATAACTTATGCTTGAGATTTTAATTATGATCTTAAAGGAGATTAAAAAGTATGAGACATTTTTGTGAGATGTTGATAATTTGTGATTTTGTTGTAAATTTAATTTTTAAGTTGTTTGTTTTTATTGTTTCTTTTGTTTTTACATTTAGTACAATGTTTGTGGGTATCATTACTGAAAACCCTCACGAGACTCAAACTCGTCCACTAGGGCAACCTAGGGGTTTAAAGGCTTGTTGCATAGGCTAAATGCAACCGTTTCAATCCACGAAAGTGATTTAGGATAGTTTAATTTTTAGTTTTTATCGCTTCTCTTGCTAAGGGACTAGCAAGAAGCTGGTTGGGGGTTGTGATGAGTGCTCAAAAAGCACTAAAATAACCATGATTTTATGCACATTAATTGATTAAAAATATATATATTTATATGTTTTATCATATATTTATATAAATTTGTCTTTTTCGGAATAACGGGTATTTTTATTGTTTTTCATGTATTTTGGCTTAAAAATGCAACTTAAAGACTCAAAGAGGAATACTGGAAGCAATACATCACAAAACTATTAATAAATAAATGCGTAAAGGTCAAAAAATATGGAAAAATTGGACAAAATGGGTCAAAAAGGTCAAAAATGTCAAAACAGAGAAAAACGCGCCGCCGCCGCCAAAGACCGGCTCCGCCCAAACTGCGCGCGGTACTTGTTCATGCGCGCAAGATGCGCGCGGGTTACTGTTCATGCGCGCGGGTTGCTCGTGCGCAAAGCGCTGCGCGCGCGAGGTTACTGTTCATGCGCGCAGCACTGCGCGCGGGTTACTGTTCACGCGCGCAGCGACAGCCCCAGCGCGCGCGCGCAGCGCCCAGCAGCCGCCCCTCCGCGCGCCCAACGCGTTTTCACCCCATTTTTCACGTGCAGCCGCCCCCATGACGTCATGCTGACGTCATTGATGACCTCAGCAGGTCCAAAACACGTTTTTTATTTTTTTAATATTTTTTTTAACATTTTTTTACTCATTTTTTCTCTCCATCCTCACCTATAAATACCCCCCTTCCATACACCTTCAAACACCTCAAAAACCACACTTCTCTCTTCTTTCTTTCTCTCAGTTCTCATTTCTTAGTTTTTAGTTTTTTTTTTTATTTTTTCTTATGTTTTAGCTAGTTTTTCTTATGTTTTAGCTAGTTTCTCTTAGATTTAGAGTTCTTCCCTTTTTGGGAAGAACTAGTTATGTTTTTGTAATATTTTAGATTTTTGATTCAATAAATGGAAGTGCAAATTCCGCTTGGAGTTTTTCTAGCAACGGGAATAGCGTCGAAGTTCTGTAAGGATTTTATTTTCTTTACAGTTATTTTTATGCTTTATTCTTACATGTTATATTTAATTTGTCTGTGATTAAATTTAACTGTGCTAGCTGTTTGTAAACATGATATAATAATAACGTTGTTATGCTTGCGAAATATTAAATAGGTAAAAATCTCTAAAATGAATTGATTTTATTTTTATTCATGATTTTATATTAAGAATGTTAGAGAGAAATATATTATTTTTCATTACAAACTTAAATCTGAAAATTAGATTTTAAGGTTTAGTTATCCAGTCTGATTTAGAGTAGTGCTCTTTTATTTGATGGTACAATCGCCCGGTAGTTAGAGTGAAGCTCTATTTCAAAAGTTTTTATAAGAATTATTATCTGAAAATGTATTGACGACATGTTTTCGGTAGTGGTTTTAAAACTTGAAAGTTAGTACTCGGATAACTAAATTCTTAGGTTTAATTTGGACACCTTGAATAAAGTTTAAACTGTCTAACCCCACCAAAGGTGGCATTTAAATGGTTCATTTTCAATCTCTTAGAAAAAGGAATTTATTTAATTAACCAAATTAGTTATCAACCCCACCCATAGGTGTTAATTGATTTGTTTAGTTAACAAAGAATATCTAACCCCACCAAAGGTGGTATTCATACAAAAAAGGGAGAATCAATAAATATCAATTCATATCTTTAATAACCTAGATAATACGAGCAAGCATAATTAACTTAGTTATTATATCCATAAATACTCCACTATTTATAAAAGATAAAATTTGCATGAATGTTTATTGAATCTATGTTTATTTTTCTGTTATTAGATTAAAAACACAAAACCCCAAAATATCGTGACAGGATGTTTAGGATTTAATTTCGTTTTTAAAAGTTTGAATAATAAATTAAAAACCACATACATTCCTTCCTTAGATCGACCTTGGGAGTATACTTATCATTTTCTACGAAATGATTCGTGCACTTGCGAGAGTTTTATAAATATAAAACCAAAGTATTTGCAGGATCGGCGATGCCGGTTTTCGTTCATCAAGTTTTTGGCGATCACGATTCTGTTCATCAAGAAACAACTAATAAATCTAAGTCATACAACATAAACCTACTAAAACAATCTAAACCATACACCTATCTCCTTACCTAATCCATTTCTTTTCTTCTTTTTGCCCACCAACCATGAGCTGTATCCTTATCAATCCAGATCATCACCATAGAAGCTTCCATGAGCTGGACTTCAAATGAACTAGAATATTTCAAAAAGTTTGGGCTTGTAAACAAGTTTACAAAACAACACTCCCCTTTAAACTTGTTTTATGATGCCGAGCAAATTTCTCAATCTGACAAAGTCTTCTTACTTGAGCAGTTTAGTGAAGATGTCGGCAATTTGATCTTGTGATTTGACATACTTGAGTTGTACATCATTTCTTGTGATGCACTCCCTGATGTAATGATATGAAGTATCTATGTGTTTGCTTCGATCATGGAAAACAAGATTTTTGGAAAAGGCAATGGTTGACTTGTTGTCAACACAAATTTTGGTTGGCTCTTCTTGTGTCATACTTAGCTCATTTAACAAGTTTCTCAGCCAAATTGCATAGAAAACACATGAGGTACTTGCTACATATTCTGCTTCACAACTAGACAAGGTGACAATCGATTGCTTTTTCGACATCCATGTAAAAGTAGTATCTCCCATATAAAACACAAATTTGAAAGTGCTTTTTTGATCGTATATATCTCCACCAAAATCGCTATCACTATATCCAACAAGCTTGTAATCATTAGAAGCTGAATAGAACAAGCTAAAATTAATTGTACCTTTTAGATAGCGTAGGATTCGGGAAAAAATCAAAAATACCCCCGAGGTTTTCAATATCTTTAGAAATACCCTTAACGTTTAAAAAACTATAATACCCCTGAGGTTTAAAGTATCTTCAAAAATGCCCTTATTATTTAACAGAAGCATCAAAAAGCCATGAAAAATGACATCAATATATGAAAAAAGTCTTTTCTACCCCTACCTATATAGCTTTTTGAATATTATTATTGAAAATATTATCGCAAATACCCTTCAGGTTTTGCTTTTCTTCAAAAATACCCCTGCTATAATAATTCATTTAACTTCATCAAAAATACCCCTACTATAATAATTAATTTAACTTCATCGAAAATACCCCTGATATAATAATTAATTTTTAATTCATCAAAAATACCCCTGCTAGAATATTTAATTTATCGTCATAAAAAATACCTCTACTTCTTAATAACATGATATAAAATATTTTTCAAAAATACCCCTACTCAATAACCTGCTATAAATAATTATCAAAAACACTCCTGATTAATAATAAGTTATAAATATTCACCAAAAATATCACTAACTTGCTCAATAACAGTTCAATACATATTATACATCCACATCCACATCCACATTTATAGTTTATATTACAAATCATATATCCACATCTACATCCACATTTTAATACCATATTAACTTGCTCAATAACTATTGATATTCACATTTTACATTCACATTCAAGTTCACATTCTATACTAACCTGCTCAATAACAGTTCACATCCACATTCACAGTCTATATTATAATCTAAATTCTTACAATATCTAAAGGGAGGAGACACCATAAATGAGTTTAAATACACACAAAAATACAAAGTTCATGTCATGTCCCCCAAAACCTAGTGTATACATGAAATTTGAGTTACAAAAGATTTCCTTCCAAATCATATTCATTGTCCCATTTACTTACATATTTTAAAATAAAAATTATAGAGCAAATCAAAGTCCCATTTCAGAAGGCTCACTTTGACTTGTTGATTCTCCCATTTTATGCTTCTTGTTGATTGCATCACCACTATCTATCAGTCACTTGATTCATGAACAGTAAATTAATTTATGGTATAAGAAGTAATGCATAATGAGTATGTTATACAATACATTACCTAAATCTGATTATTTCTTTTGTTTTGCTTTTTCTTGACCACCTTCTTTGAAGTTGTTTCCTACAAACAATTTAAAGTTTAATATAATCAACCAAATATATTTAATAAATGAATAGTTATAATTTTACTTGAGTTTCATTAGTTGGATTCTTTAACTTCTCCCTACATGTCCTCTGATTATGACCAAATTGATTGCATACCCACATTTCAATCCTTACGACCTCTTATGTTTCTCTGGTTTAGTAGCTTTCCTATGTCTCTTATTTGGTGGTCTTCCTTTCTTTGGTGTATAAATTGGTGAAAGTATTTGTTGCTCACCAGGCATCATAACCCACTCCTTTTCAGATGGAACGGGATGAATCAAAGAGAAATATGTCTTCAAATACAAAGCCTTTGTAAAATATGGATGTACATAGTCTGCAATCTTATACCTTCTATCCATAATACAAGCAACACCATGCTTACAAGGCAAACCACTCAATTTCCACCCATAACAATTACATGTCCACTTATTTTAAATTAACCAACATGTTGCAACCATCCATTAATACTTCAAATATTCCATCTCTAGCATACAAGACCTTTAAAACTCTTCCTTCTTATTGTCTTTGTAGAATGTATTTCATTACATTTGGTGGAAAAGGAGTAGTCTACTTCAAAGCCTCTTCATTCCTCTTCATTGTTACCCGCATCAATTTTCTTCTAACCTCTTCAAATTAATTCACAATAGGTCTATACCTCACTCTTTTCAACCAATTGTTAAAACTTCCAGTCATGTTATTGGTCACATGCTCAATTTTTACATCATCATCAAAAGCATGTCTACTCTAATGTGAAGCTTGAATCTTACTTAAATATTCATGTGCTTTAGGCTCTTCTTTCTTAATTTCATTCATCACATCATTAAATTTAGTTGTTCTAGTTGTTTTAGATGCTGCCCAAAATAATGATCTCATTTTCATGCTTGGATGCTTACATTTCAAGTTGGCATAAATATGCCTAGCACAAAATCTGACATGTGAAGTTGGGAAAAACTTATTGATTGCTATAATGATAACTTTTTGTCGATCAGACACGAAGCACATCCTTCTTGTTTCAAACTCCCCAATATGTTGGTCTAATAAAGCTATGAACCACATCCAAGTTTCACTATTTTTGGATTCAGCCCAAGCAAGGAAAATTGGAAACAAACCTCTATTAGCATCCAATCCAACAATAACCATCAAGACACCTTTATATGGACCCTTTAAAAAACATCCATACAAACCAAGGAAAGGCCTGTATCCACTTAAATACCCTTATTTTGAAACAGATAAGCTAATGAAACATCTCCTAAAATAAGGGCTGGCATTTGGTATTGGAATATGAGAATCAACAACTGCCATTGATCCAGGGTTGGTTCTTAAAATTGTATGACAATATTGCCTTATTTTTGAAAAACTACCAATATGGTCACCCAATTCTCCATCACAAGCAATTTTTCTTACCCTATAAAATGTCAAGTCAGGTACAGATATACACCATCTTATTTTATACTCAGTAGCCAGTATAAGGATACTTACATTAGGATTTCCCATAACTAAGTCCTTTAATTGAGAAGCTAACCAAGAGGATGTTGCAAATCTTTATTTTTCAACTTTTTGATAGCTATGTGTCTCTTTATTGTCTGCTGGCTCAAGTGTCTTAACCATAAATGTTTTCTTAGAAGTTCCAATCAAAGCGTGTATCCTCCAACCACAATCATGTGTTTTACACCTTGAAGTTACTCGAGTTTTGTCAACTTTAACCTTCTCCCACTAGAACCCAACTTGAATAATGTATTCTTGTAAGATAGCTTTAAATTATTTATCATTCTTAAATGTATCTGAGACTTTGAAGTCAATGCTACCATCACTTCTTCTCTTAAATTCCCCATTTTCATATTGATAGCTGAATTTTTTAGCACTTTTTCCTTGACAATCTTCTGAGTCAATATCACTTATATGATGGCCATTTTCATCCCCTAAGTCCTGAAGACTATCATCAATATCATAAATTTCATCATCATCTTCATCATTTCTTGTAATTTCATCATGCCAATCAGGATCCTCCTTATCACTGCTCTAAAAACATTTATCATCTCCATCGTAATGTTCATCTTCAACTTCAACAACTATTCCTACTTTATATTTTTTCAACCTTTCAGAATTCCTTGAAGGTTCACCCTTGTTTGGGCTATTACTAGTCGGGAATGGCTCAAATGAATCAAGGTTAAGTTCATCAATGTCAAAGTGAGGTGGTTCATTTTTTGGTTCAAAATGTGGTTCATTTTGTGATTGGTTTTGTAATATAGCTCGTATTCCCTTGAAACTTTGATATTCTAACATGGGAGGTGAGAAAACCACTTCCAAAGGATTAAATTCTACAAACAAGTCTAGTCTTTTCTTTTTATTATCCCTATAATCCTTAATCAATTCCTATAATTCATTATTGGTTTTTAATACACTTCGTTCATCGCTATCAACTTTATTTGCTTCAATCCTAAAGTCTTCTTTTTTAAGTGTCAATGCCTCAATCATAATAGCCCTTTTAGCATCATGGAAGCAACAAATGAGACTATATTTATCAGCAAGTCTATGACCAGCCCATCTAACTTCACCAAATAGATGAACATACACACTCACACATTCACTCATGTTTATCACCATATATAACAAGCAAAAGTATTTTCAAAAAATTCGTTACTCATGAAGATTAACACACAATATCATACATGTGATCATGAACTTGATACAAAACAAAACACACAATATAATGTCAACAATGGACCCATTTTCCCACACAATATTATGTTAACAAAGCACACAATATCAAACCTAGTTTTGTTTATAAGAATTATTATGTTAAATCATAATTGTTGAAAACATCTTCATCAAAATCTGATTTGTTTTAATATATCGTATCAAAACAAAGCACACAAAATATAAACCCTAAACAATGTTATGGTCAAAATCTATAATATTATCGCAAATACCCCTAAGGTTTTTCTATTCTTCAAAATTACCCATGGGTTCTTCAAAATCATACAAATGATCAACTACTTCACAAAAAAACATTACAACTAGAATATCAAAGAAAACTACCATATAGTGGGTTCTAAAATATAGATTAAAAACTAGATTATACATCATCAATACAAGTAGGATATTGTTAAACAATGGGTTCTAAAATACAAATTAAAAGAAGATAAAATACGTAGTCAAATATGGTGAAATGATATTCTGCTCCAATATATGCAAGTGTGCTTAAAAATATTTTTATCCAAACAAACCAATACAAAATATATATGAAATAATAAGAAATGAGTCAGCTTATACCTATTATATTATAATGATGAGTTGCGTTAGGGCAGTAGGTGAGACATTCTATTTTCACATGAGGATGAGTCACATAATGGATATGGTGAAATGATGGGTTCGTGTCTAGTGAGGGTAAGGGTGAAATGATGGGTTCGTGAAGGTGGTTCATAGGGTATTTACGATAACGATGAGGGAGTTGGTAGCTAGAAGGATATTAATGAGGTTTAGCGATTAGAATGAGTCATCCACTGAGGGACTGGGTGGCTGGAACAAGCGACTGAGGAGGCTGGAAGTGTGGCGGTGAGGTTGGGAAAAGAAGAAACGTGTTTGCATGAAGAAGAAGAGAAGGGTTTTTGCGTGAAGAAGAAGACTGACGTGGGAGTGATATATGTATAGGGGTGAGAATACCATTTTTCCCCTAATGTTAAACAAAGATATGATGCTGATAACGTTTAAGGGTAGTTTTGATATTAAATAAATATCAGGGGTAATTTTGAAGAAAAGAAAAACCTTAGGGCTATGTGCGATAATAATCCGTAGGATTTTTTTTGCACCTTTGAAATGGGTGATTGTCGATTTCTCCATATAACAACTAATCAATCCAACAACATATAGGATGTCAGGTCTTGTGCATGTGAGATAACGTAGACTTCCAACTAAACTTTTGAAAAATGTTGGATCCACACTTTCACCATCTTCATGCTTGGATAGTTTGATTCCATATTCCATTGGTGTGCTGATCGGATTGCAATCATTCATCTTGAACTTCTTTAGTATCTCCCTTGCATAGCTTTCTTGAGAGATGAAGATGCCTTCTTCTTTTTCCTTCACTTCAATTCCAAGGTAGTATGCCATTAACCCGATATCTATCATTTCAAACTTTTGGGTCATCACCTTCTTAAAATCTTCAAATAGCTTCGGATTACTTCAGGTGAAGATGAGATCATCTACGTATAGACAAATGATTAGAATATCTCCATCTTCAATCTTGGCGTAGAGTGAATGTTTATAGGGATACTTGGTGAAGTTTTTCTTCATAAAGTACTTATCGATGTGGTTATTACATGCTCTTGGTGCTTACTTTAACCCATAAAGAGCTTTATTCAACTTCAACACCTTGTCTTTGTGACATTTTGCTTTATAGCCTGATGGTTGCTTAATTTAGACTTCTTCTTCAAGGATTCCGTTTAGAAAAGCATATTTTACATCCATTTGATGTATCTTCCACTTATTTTGAGCTACCAAAGAAATGATTAGTCTTATAGTCTCTAATCGAGCAACAGGAGAAAATACCTCATCAAGTCAATTCTAGCCTTTTGACTATATCATTTTGCTACTAGCCTCGTCTTGTGCCTTTCAATCACTCCCTTAGCATTCATCTTTGTCTTGTACACTTATTTGACACCTATTTCCTTGTGTCCTTTGGGAAGTAAGGTGAGTTCCCATGTGTTATTCTTCTCAATGGACCTGATTTCTTCGTCTATTGTATCTCTCCACTTCTTTTCTTGTATTACCTCTTCAAAGTTTACTGGTTCATAGTTGGAAAAAAGACAGAAAAGTGTTAGATTTTCTAATCGTTTGATTACCTTATAAAGATCTCGAAGACTTCGTGTGTGTGGCACTTCTCTTTCATCTTGACTTCCACTTGACGATGACGAAGGTGATGAGTCTCCTTGAGTGGTTGATATTGGTGAAGTGGGTAGAGTTGCAAGCTCTTGTTAAGGTTCACTTAGTTGCTCCCTCATTGTCTGCTCATCTTCTTTAAATTGAGGAAAGAAATTGAAGTTACCTGCATGAGAGTTAAAATCTCATTCTCCTTCTTCGTCAAATACCACATCTCGACTAATCACAATTTTCTTATTATTTGGATTGTACAACTTATAGCCCTTTGAATTAGCATCATAGCTGATAAAGATAAAACTCTCGCTTTTATCATCAAGCTTTGTTTTTCTCTCATCCGATACATAAACATGGGCTATACTTCCAAAGACTCTTAGGTGGGAAATACCAGGCTTTCTTCCACTCCATGCCTCTAGCGGTGTCTTTCCCCATACACTTCTTGTTGGAGATTAGTTTGACAAGTAAACTACACATGCTATTGCTTCTGCCCAAAACTCTTTGGGTAGTTTCTTTCTTTTTAGCATGCTTCGTGCCATGTTGAGGATTTTTTGTTTCTTTCTTTCAGCTACACCATTATGTTGGGGGGGATCTTGGAACTATTAAAGATATATGAATTCTATTTGCTTCATAGAACTCTTGAAACTTCTTGGATGTAAATTCTCCACCTCGGTCGGATCTCATGGCTTTGATCTTTCTACCACTTTCTCTCTCCACTATAACTTTGAACCTTTTGAATACTTCAAAAACTTATGATTTCTATTTCAAGAAATATACCCAAGTTTTTCTTGAAAAATAATCAATGAAAAGAAGAAAATAATTATTGTTATCGAGAGAGCTAGGCTTGATCGGTCCGCACACATTGGTATGGATTAGCTCAAGTGGATTCTTGGCTCTTGAGTCTGACTCCTTTGGAAAGCTTTTTCAGAATTGCTTCCCGAGTAGGCACCCTTCACAAAGTTGATCAGGATGGTTAATGCAAGGTCATCCCTTCACTATCTCCTTCTTAGACAATAGTTCCAATCCTCCAAAATTGAGATGTTCGTATCGAAGATGCCATAGCCACGATGCATCTTTGTAGCAAGATTTCAGACACTTTGCAATGTCATTTTGTATATTGATCAGGAACATTCTATTCTTTGACATCGGTACATTTGCAATGAAGTTATTTTTATCATCTTTTATAGAAAGATTACAATCCTTCATATAAATATCATAACCTTTCTCTAATAGTTGTCCTAAACTCAAGATGTTACTTTTCATATTGGGGACATAGTAAACATTGGAAATAAATTGATGTCGCCCATCTTTCAAGTGAATGAGAATGTTACCTCTTCTTTTCACTACTACGTTAGAATCATCTCCAAATGAGACTTTTCCGCTTACTGATTCATCTAGCTCTACGAACATGTATTTCCCTCCATACATATGGTTGCTTGCACCGCTGTCAAGATACCAGGAATTTGGTTGACCACCATCACCCTCATTTCATGCTAGAAAAAGAGTTTCTTTCTCATCGATCTTCTCCTCTATCTAGTTGATTTTCTCATCTACTCTATTGTTGGGAGCACTACATTTGGAAGCATAATGTCCAAACTTCTGACAATTATAGCATTGAACTTGAGATTTTTCATACCTTGAGTTCATATTGCCTCTTCCACGACCTCGTGATGAGCTTTCCCTTCTCTCGAAATTGTTAGAATTGTTGTTGTAATTCCAACCTCGTCCATGACCTCTACCTTTGCCTCAGCCACATTGGTTTCTGTCATTGCCTTGGCTTTCATGCTTATCCTTGAATTGCATCTTGAATATTTTCTCAATGATCCCTTGCTTCTTCTTATGCTTTTCTTCATATACTTGTAATGACCTATTGAGTTCATCAATAGTCATTTCTTCCAAATCTTTTATTTCCTTAATCGTCACGACGATGTGTTCAAATTTGAAATCTAATGAACAAAGTATCTTTTCCATTATTCTAACATCTTCCAACATCTCAATGTTTCTTTTCAATTGATTAGAAATAACTACGACTCTTGAGAAATAGTCAAAAATAGATTCAGAAGCTTTCATATGTAGAGATTCAAATTCACCTCTTAGTGTTTGGAGACGAACCTTCTTCACCTTCTCGGCTCCTTTGAAAGAAATTTGAAGCTTATTCCATGTTGCTTTGGAAGATGTTGCATTTGAAATCTTCTCAAACCCATCATCATTTAAGGCTTGATAGATAAGAAAGAGGGCTTTCTTGTCTCTCTTTCTCAAATCCTTCAAAGATTCTTTTTGCACTTGCATTAGAGTAGCTTCATCATTTGGCTCACTTAAGTCTTTCTCTACAACTTCCCATACATCCTATGCACCCAAAAGAGCCTTCATCTTGATACTCCAATTATCATAGTTGTCATTGTTGAGTATCGAGACTTGAAACGATGTCATGTCTCTACTTGACATAACTCTTAATATAGTGAGAATTTAAAAATTTTGATTGCACAGATAGATTTAGAAAGTCAAAAAACCTTGGGAGGAACTCCAGGGAAAAATTTGAAATTTTTTAATCAATGGTCAAAGTCAACTTTTTTGGTCAACGCTCAGTTAATAGGCTCGACGGCTCGGTGGCTTAGTCAACTCTACTTGGCCGCTCAGTCAACTAGGCTCCAACTCGGTTGACTCAGTGAGTTAACTCACTTTCTGGCATAACCTTCCGTCGGAACGTGGAGGCGCGTCCAAACTCTGATTGGGATGATTCTCATAGCGTCAGATTCATCTTGTCGAGAGCTTCGATTTGATATACAATAGTGTATATTTATATTTCCAACTACAACTCTGATACCACTTTGTTGGAATATTATGGATCAAAACTCAAGAATACTCAACAACAATTTTCCAGAAATTCTTAGAAATTCTCAAACTTTTGTTTCTGATTTCTTTAACTTGATTATTACATTGTTACTGAGAAGTATTTATAGAAAAAACTAATAAATCTAAGTCATATAACATAAACCTATTAAAACAATCTAAACCATATACTTATCTTCTTATCTAACTTATTTTTTTCTTGTCTATCAAACATGAACTGTGTATTTATCAATCGATATCATCACTGTACAAACTTCTATCAACTGAACTTCAAATGAGTTAGAATATTTTAAAGAGTTTGGGCTTGTAAACAAATTTACAAAACAATACAGTGAAGTAATTAATTACGTGACTAGCTTCTCATTCTTCAAGTCCATGTTTGTTATTATAGTTACTACGTACATACAAGGAAACTCAAACTATTTACATACGAAGAAAGAATTAAGGTGCATTCAATTAAGTTTTTCATAAATGTGTACGGAGTTATAAATTTGAACGAATTTAATGAGTTAAAGTAGAGATGAAATTTGAACTTTACGAGATAAAAAATCAAAATAAAAAATCTTAGAAATCTTTGGTGTGGTGAGAAAAATCCTATTTAAATTTTTTATTGAAACTCTGAATGTAATACGTACACCCCAGCAAGTTTCTATCAAATGAAGCAATAGAAGTGTCAAGCTCTGCTCCCAAACAGCTAATCTCTGAATTTGAATTTTCCGTACTTGTTCTATTTCTAAAACGATGCTTTGTTGTACACGCATTTACAGTACGTTTGATTGTTATTGGACTAAAACTACAACAAGTAATTATGGTTGAACTAAAAATTTATATCTTGTTATAAAAAATATTATATTTTAAATGGGAATTAGCCGAGAAAGTAGATGCTGAAAAATAAAAATAAAAAAAGATAAAAAGATGTTCAAAAGAACAAAATTTTGGAATTTATATTTTAAAAATTAGAAAGGAGAAGAGGTGGTGATATTACCTATAACGACACAACTTTATATAAATAAAATTTTAGATATTATATTTTAAAAATTATAGATAAATTATATATATAAAATAAAATTACATTATATTAAAATTTTAAAATTTTAACATTAAATAATTTAAATATATTTTTACCACACTAATATATATAATATTTTTTTCTATTAAAACCAAATAATAACGTAAAGACAATGGTAGTACTTCTCACTCCGTACATATAATGCAACTCCTACTAAATCGGCTGGTAGTGGTGATGTGAGAGCTAAAACAGAGCAAGTACCAATTCAATACTCAATAGGATTTCTGATTTTGTCGTCATGTGTGTTGACTTTTGTTATAACCACCACGACCATAAAACAAATTAGCGCTCATAAAGTTACTTATTTTATGCATTTTTTAATTAAAAAGGTTAAATATGATAAGAAAGAAAGAGTGTGATACAAGAAGTCAATGAATAAAATTATTGTTGTCGTTCCTTAGACAAGTTGATAGTTGAAACTTAAAACCTAATCGTGGTCACATTTGAATAATTAAAAAAATAATTAAAACATCAAATTTGATTCGTGATCACATTTGAATAATTATCGCATTATAATTATTTATAATTTTAATTTATATTAAAATAATTAGTAAGATACCTTAAGATTAGATAAAATTTGTAGTATGATTAGATAAGTATATATTTATTTAAGTAAATAATAAGATAGATTAAATATATTAATTTATTTGATAGTTAAATAAATTCATCAAAACACTAATAAACTTAAATCGATTCAATGGATTTAAGATTCTACCTTAAATTTCTATTATAAATAAAATATTAAAAGTTAGAATCAAACAATCAGATCACCAACATTGAATGAATTTGTTCTCATAATTCTTACGGACTAAATTTATAAATGCGCAATTGAAATATTAATAAAGAACCCGTCCAAATTGTTGTAATCCAATTAGATCGAATTAATCCGATACAAATTATTCTAATTCATGTTAATTTAAATTTAATTAAAGTTAATAAAGATGAGTCTGAACCCAAATCAAACACAAACAAACTGGTTCAACTTAATCTACATTATTAATTGTATGTTTTTTAGTTAATTAAATATTTTTTATAAATAAAAAATATATTTAATGATTAAAGCTTATAATCCATACAATATTATATGAAACATAAAAAATGAAGAAATAATATTACAACAACTAGTATTTAAAATAAATAATAAATTAACACTAAATGAATAACTCATACATGCAACAAAGTCTATGGAGATAATACAACTCCTCATATACACTTATTATGTTACAATAACTAGTTAATTACAAAACAAGAACACTAATAAATATAAACTAAAGAAAGTTAATTTTTAAAGTAAAAAGTTCATTTTTAAATAAATTCGACAAATATAAACGTCATTAAACTCCTCTCGTGCAAAAATCAGAGATTTATTGTGTCTTTATGAAAACTTATAGTTTGAATAAAAAATACCAAATCTCAATAGAATTTTTTTCATCCACTAAACAAAGAAATATACGAGTAAGATTAAACAAAGATTTTACTCTAAAACTAACTAACTAACTAATATATATATATATATATATAACTCTCTTAATGTATTCAAATAGATCATACAATGATCATACAAAGAAAACCATTCTTTTAGGGTGGCACGAAAAATACTTAACCATTCTTCAATGGACATATAGTTGCGGCGGGAAAAGAATAAAATAATACTGGATGTAAGGCTACTGCTAGTTGTTGGAGAAGCAAAGTGTTGAACGAGTGAGACTAAGTCGGCTCGAAAATAAGAAGAAATGTGTTTCTTAAATTTTAAGTTTTTAACTTAGGATATAAGTTGTAATGTTTACGTATTATAGCTTTTAAAAAAATTATTTCAGGCTAATGAGTTGGCTCGAACCAGCCCAATCTAGCTTGATTTTTTGGGTTACTTGAGTTGGCTCGAATTTAGTCCGAATTTGATTCAATTTGAGTTAGATTTGGATTTTATGATTCAGGTTCGATTTCAATCAATAAGTATGACACAAATTGTCACCATTAGGACGAATGAAATGAGAAGAATTTATTAAAAGCATGATACTAATTTCCTACGTCGATGTAAGTAGCTAAATTAAATTCTTGATTTATGATGGTTATGCGATATCTCTATTATATAAAATCCATTAATATAATGAATGCAAAATTTTATGACTGCGTATTATACGATCCTATGACAACATGAAAAGTAGAGTAAATAATATTTTACGTACAAAAAATTACCTGATTATGACCTTTTTAATAGTTTAAAAGTAATTTGAACTATGTGGATATACTATGAGTGTATCGTACGATTATCATTTATATGATAACATATAAAATAAAATGAATGATACTAAAATACTATTTAGGGATCCACATGGATACAATATTTTGTTAGTACAAGAATAGTAATCATAATTTAAGTGCACTTGTTTTGTATGCAATGACAAAAATGTATTAAAGTTTACAAAATAAAGTTACAATGATATTCATAAACTCTTTTCGATGAAATGTTTTTTTTAATATCATTCCAAAATATAATCATTTCTAATTGAAATGTTATCTATGATTATTTTGAACACTTTTTTTATTAAAATATTATAAAAAATAAATAAATTATGTTCTAGCAAGCATGAAGTTTTATTATTGCTAATGCTTTATATTCACAATTGATAATTTATTTTTCAAATAAATTGGATGTGTTTTGAGATGTGATATTGTTCATAATAATTATAATTAAATAATTAATTAATTTGATATTTTTTATAATGTTAGGTGAGTCAAAATAAACAAGAATTTAAAATGTTATTTTCAATATGGAGTTAAGTTTAATTGAATCTCTAGTTTATAGTGCCATATTTTTAAGCCATTTTTATAAAAAAAAAAGGGTTGATTGTTTTGATCCAGACTCATATTTTATGAGTTAAAATTAAACAAAATTTTTTTTTTGTTTTTATGTTTGTCCAACCAAAAATTTACTCATGATCTAGTCATACTTGATTGATAAAGAATGAAAGTATAAATATTTTTATTGGAAAAACATATACATAAAAAAGTATATTTTTACTAGTTGATATGTTTAGTTGGTTGCATATGTTCTGTCATGTAAACATTACTTTTAATAAATATAAAAAATTTGTGTGAATAAAGATAATATATTTTTGTGTTTAATTTTCATTATTTTCTATTAATGATGTTTACTTGTGATCAAATTTTGATTAACAATTTTTGATCAATTTGTTTTTGGTTAAAGAGACATTTGAAATGCTAGTTGATATGTTTCTTGATTGCATATATTCTGTTATATAAACACTATAAATACAAAAAATGTGTGAATAAAGATCATATAATTTTGTAATTAATTTTTATTCTTTTTCTATTAATGCACTTATGGTCATAGTTTGATTAACAATGTTTGATCATTTTTTTTAAATCGATGTTTTAAAGTGTAATTATTGCATCCAATTAACGTATATGCACTCATTAAATAAAATGTTTAATTTTGAAAACACTCGTATAGTAACTTAAACATTTATTATTTATGTGCTCTCAAAAAATATATTTTTCATTGACAATTAAATAAATATAAATAAACATATAAATACATATAAGTGGGGTAAGCAAATCTCATTTGATAATGATAATTTGTGTATAACTACTCTAAGTACAAGCCTATGTACAAGACATGACATTGATTTTTAGGACATTTTAAATTTTGATGATTACATAAAAGTTTTAAGGGTTAAAGATATCAAAATATTCAAATTTTTTTATTTCCTAATTAAATATAACTTGTTTGAAACACCACTACATATGGACACTAATAAATATAAAACTTTATGTCATGTATATTTAAAAATTATTAGACATATATAATTATTAAGTCAAATTTGTATTACACACTTTAAAATGATAGACAAGTGTTATGATTTGAGTATCAAAATAAAAATATTGGAGTTGATTTGGATTACTTTTAATTAATTATTGTAATAATTATATAACATCCTGTCAATATTAACTAATTTAGTTATTTAACGTGGCAAGTGTTATGATTTATGTAACAAAAAAATAATTTGCACGATAATTGTCCAAATTGTTTTAAAAATAATTTTTTATCTTAAAATTAGTCTTCTAACATAATTTAATTATTTTCTTTATATTTTACATATATTAAAATGTTAAGAAATATTTGAAATTACTAAATTTTTAAAGTAAAACAAGTGATAAAATATAAAAGAAAATTAAATTATTTTTGCTACAAGAGCAATTAAGAAGAAATACAACAAAAATACTTATTATTACAATAAAATACAATTATCTGAATAAAAAATATTTTTATTTTTTAAAAAAATTTAATAAATGTGATATATATATTGAAATAGTTGTCTGAACACTAGTTAATAAGGCTTATTACATTGTAACATTTAGGTTACTTAGGGACGGCTTAATGGCTTTTATGGCCTAAGATGAATGAAATATAAAAATAATACCTAAACAATTAAATTGTTAAAATAAAAATTCTTATTTTAAAAATTTATCAACCTTAATATGATTAATTTGCGAACACAATAGAAAACTGTTAAGTGCTCGCATCCCTGTCATACTTAACTGATTAGGTGCACCTAAAATTAAATCGTTGTTCACTATAGTTGAGCAAACACATTCCAGAATGCTTTTTCTTTTCTTTTCCAGAGAATCCCAGAAACAAAACTTCTGTGGAACAGATATAGGTACCTCGGAGAATGTCTTGATGCAGCTCCTCAATCCTATAAGCTAAATATTAAAAACTAAATATTAAAAAATACCATTATTGTTTGAGGAGGGTGAATCACCACCGGAGAAATTCAATCAAAATAGAAGCACCTACAAACGCAATCAGTTTAGGATTATTAATGGTATATTAGTTGTATGTAACTAATATACTTTTCTTAAAAACACTTCTCTAAAATGTAGATTCTTATGCCATCTAGCTCGCGCACCCCTATGCCATCCAGCTCGCACACCCCTATGTCGTCCAGCTTCACCCCTGCACTATTCTATTCAATTTTTAAATTTTAATTTTTTTTGAAGCTCGAACAATTCAGACAACCCTAATCAATTTTTTAAGTTTTTTAAGCTTTGCCCTAATCAGCCCATCAGCCCTAATCAGCATATCAACCCAAGCCCATCAGCCCTAATTCAAGCCCAAACATTCAAATAGGCCACTTATCAGCTCATCAGCCCAAACTTTCAGTCAGCCCAACCCGGCCCAAAAAAAAATTTCAAAATCTTTATTCCGCTACACAATATATTTTTTATTATTATTCCAATGGAAGATTCAAGATAACATCAAGTTTCCAAAATTCATGAAGTTCCAAATTTTGAAGTTTTTGTTAAGAGTTCAGAAATTGGTTCTTTCGGGGGTACTAAACTTAATAGTACAAATTTTTGAACATGAAAAAAAGTTATGTCTGTTTATCTTCGTGGGATGCATAAGAGGGGACATGTATCTGGATCAATGAGGGCTCCTAGTCAAGATGATATAGAAGCCTATACTCGCTGGGAAGATGATGATGGCTTTGTCATGTCAATTCTATTTAGAGCCATCACTGATGATATATTACAAATGGTGGAGGAATATGAAACTGTTGAGGGCATATGGAATACCTTAAGCGATCTTTATACAAATGAGTCTGACTTTATTCAAGTTCATGAACTTATGTGCAAAGCTGCTGGCATGCAGCAAAATGGGCAACCAGTATCTCTTTTTTTTACCAAGGTGAATAATGTATGGGTTGAAATTGACCAGAAACGCCCGTGCAAAATTAAAAATCCAAAAGACCTTCTGTGGTACCAGAAGGAGAAAGAGCTTGAATGAGTACATGCTTTTTTAAGAGGCCTTGATACAAAACATAATAGTGCTAAAGGCGAATTGCTTCGAATGTCAGATCCTCCGAGCTTGACTACTGCCTTTACATACATCTGTAAAGATGAATATCAACAAGAAAGTCTTCATCAGGCACATATTGAGGTATCAAGCCTAGCCATTCAAGCTAAATCAAAGGCATCTTTCCTCCAGCAGCAAAATTCAATTCCACTTCATCAACAGGGCCCTCCACCAGGCTTTACCAATCGCCCTCGTTCTCCCTACTCTTATTACAATGAACAGGGAAATTTTCGTGAGACTTGTTGGAAACTATATCCACACTTGAAACCAAAAGCATACTACTATGGAGCAAAACGACAACATGGGCATCGTTCTAAAGCAAAAGCAGTTGTAGTGCAAATTGTCCAAGAACCAGACTACTATGGACAGAATCATCCTATGGAATGTGGAGGTATCCCTACAGCTTCAATAGCTGGTCGTGGTAAGATTGGTATGACCTTAAATGTTTCTCACTCTATTTGGTCTAATACTTGGATTATTGATTCTGGTGCATCTGATCATATGACTTATGATAAATCTTATTTTGATGAGTTATCTTCACCACCAGTGTCTTATGTTACGAATGCTAATGGTGATGTGATGAGTGCTCAAAAAGCACTAAAATAACCATGATTTTATGCACTTTAATTGATTAAAAATATATATATTTATATGTTTTATCATATATTTATATAAATTTGTCTTTTTCGGAATCACGGGTATTTTTATTGTTTTTCAGGAATTTTGGCCTAAAAACGCAATGTAAAGACTCAAAGAAGAATACTTGAAGCAATACATCACAAATAAATTGATAAATAAGTGGAAAAAGGTCAACAAACATGGAAAAATTGGACAAAATGGGTCGAAAAGGTCAAAAATGTCAAAAGACGGAAAATCGCGCGTCGCAAATTTCAGCGCCAGCATTGGCCGCTAACGCCAGAGTCATAACGAGCTGCGCGCGCCCGCTGCGTTGATCCTGCTTCGCGCAGCCGCGGCGCATCGTTTTCACGCTTGGCGCTGTACAATACCAAATTGATTTAGTGCTCAAAAAGCACTAAAATAACCATGATTTTATGCACTTTAATTGATTAAAAATATATATATTTATATGTTTTATCATATATTTATATAAATTTGTCTTTTTCGAATCACGGGTATTTTTATTGTTTTTCAGAATTTTGGCCTAAAAACGCAATGTAAAGACTCAAAGAAGAATACTTGAAGCAATACATCACAAATAAATTGATAAATAAGTGGAAACAGGTCAACAAACATGGAAAAATTGGACAAAATGGGTCGAAAAGGTCAAAAATGTCAAAAGATCGAAAAACGCTACACAAATTTCAAAGCCAAATTACACACAATAAATAGAGAGTCGCACATACAATACTGACGATAAGCTCACACAGAATACATGCAGAATCGTTTCACGCTACAGAATTAATACATGCACATCGACCAATAGAATGTCAGCACAATACTAACGCGTTTTTGACCCATTTTTCACGTGTACTTCTGATGACGTCATCTTGACATCATTGATGACCTGAGCATGTCCACTACACGTTTTTTATTTTTTTAATATTTTTTTAATATTTTTTTAATCATTTTTTCTCTCCATCCTCACCTATAAATACCCCCCTTCCATTCACTTCAAAACACACCTCAAAACCTCACTTCTCTCTTCTTTCTTTCTCTCATTTCTTAGTTTTTGAGTTTTCTTTAGTTTCTTTCTTAGTTTCTAAGCTTTTCTTAGCTTTTCTCTTAGTTTTTAGTTCAATTGTCTTAGGTTTAGAGTTCTTCTCTTTTTGAGAGGAACTTGTAATGTTTTTGTAATAATTTAGATTTTTGATTCAATAAATGGAAGTGCAAATTCCGCCGAGGTTTTCTGAAGAACGGAATAGCGTCGAAGTTACGTAAGGATTTTATTTTCTTTACGCTTATTTTTATGCTTTATTCTTACATGTTATATTTAATTTGTTCGTGATTAAATTTAACTGTATGCAATTGTTTATAATCATGATATAATAATAACGTTGTTATCTTGCGAAATATTAAATAGGTGAAAATTTCTAAAATGAATTGATTTTATTTTTTATTCAAGATTTTATATTAAGGATGTTAGAGAGAAATATATTATTTTTCATTACAAACTTAAATCTGAAAGTTAGACTTTAAGGTTTAGTTATCCTGGCCTAATTTAGAGTAGTCTTTCTTTTATTTGTTTGCATAATCGCCTTAGGTAGTTAGAGTGAATGTTTCTATTTCAAAAGTTTTTATAAGAATTATTATGTGGAAATGTATTGACAACACGTTTTCAATAGTGGTTTTAAAACTTGAAAGTTAAGACTTCGGATAACTAAATTCTTAAGTTTAATTTTGGACACCTCAATAAAGTTTAAATCGTCTAACTGCACCACCAAAGCAGATTTAAATAGTTCATTTTCAATCTCTGTAAAAAGCGAATTAATTTAATTAACCAAATTAGTTATCAACCCCACCCATAGGTGT
The DNA here is from genome assembly GCA_033030585.1 of Hippophae rhamnoides. Lineage (NCBI taxonomy): Eukaryota > Viridiplantae > Streptophyta > Magnoliopsida > Rosales > Elaeagnaceae > Hippophae > Hippophae rhamnoides. Next base: position 25,828,030 of record CM065431.1, on the reverse strand, counting down.
TAATTGATTTGTTTAGTTAACAAAGAAGATCTAACCCCACCAAAGCGGTATTCATACAAAAAAGAGAATCAATAAAATATCAATTTATATCTTTAATAACCTAGATAATATGAAGAAGATAATTAACTTAGTTATTATATCCATAAATACTCCACTAATATAAATGATAAAATTTGCGTGAATATTTATTGAATCGTATTTATATTTATTTATTCAATTTGTATCTATGTTTATTCTTTTTAGATTATATTTAATTAATCAGTATATATGTTTATTTTATGTTATTAGATTAGAACACAAAACCAAAACTATCGTGACAGGATGTTTAGGATTTAATTTCGCTTTTTAAAAGTTTGAATAATAAATTAAAAACCACATACATTCCTTCCTTAGATCGACTCGAAAGATATCTTATCATTTTCTACGAAATGATTACACATCATGTAGAGAGTTTTACAAATATTAAAACCAAAGTATTTGCGAGAATTGGCGATCTGGTTTTTAGATTCATCGAGTTTTGTGTAGTTCTTGATGGAAGGAATAGCGTTTTTAATTTATTTATCAAAATTTTAAAAATATTTTTGTGTTGTAAATAATTGTGATATTTAAAAAAAAAATAATAATAATAATAAATAAATAAAATAAAAATTAATCAAATTTCAAATTTCATAAAAAATAAATAATAAATAAATAAATAAAAAAAAAAAAAAAAAATTAAATTTTTTTTTATTATAGCATAAAAAGTAAATAATTTAGAAATTTGAAATTTGAAGTAAAAAAGTTTTTACCGTACGTAAAAAAAAAAAAAAAAAAAAAAATTAAATTTTTTTTAAAATTTTAAGAAATAAGATAGTGTGAATAGTAAAATAAAATTACCGTACGTAAAAAAAAAAAAAAGAAAAAAAAAAAAAAAAAATTAAAAATTTTTAAGTTAATAAAAAATAAGATAGTGTGAATAATAAAAAAAAATTACCCATCGTAAAAAAAAAAAAAAAAAAAAAAAATTAAAAAACTAAAAGGCATGAAAAGTAAAAATCTAAGGGAGTTAATACAGGAAATAGTTCTGAAGCGCTGTCTTGCTAATCTTTCCTGAGGAGCGTTGTTAATTTGGGAGAATGGTTTTAAGAATGGCCAAGACCAAATTCTTTCACAGAACATTTCTTGGTTATCTTAATTATGTTATTTAAAAAAAAAAAAAAAAAAAGAAAAAAAGAAAAAAAAATATAAAAAAAAAAAAAAGCGAAAAAAATAAAAAAATTAAAAAATTAAAAAGAATTAAAAAAAAAAAAAAAAAAAAAAAAAAAATTGTCTAGTGTTTTGTATTAAATGCCATGGAAATTTTCTAATTTCTTTATTTTTGTTGACAGGAGTTTTAAATTTACGTTTAAAAATAGTCTATGCGTGGTAGGAGATCCTTAGGAAACCACCTAACACCATATATAAATAATATTCATAAATTTAAACAAGTGTCAACAACACTGGATCCTTCCCATCAACAAGTTTTTGAGCCAAACATAGAACGTCTTAATCCTTTACTAGAACCAAAAGAAATGGAGGAAAACCAACATGTTAGGGAAACCACGATGAAAGAGTTTGCAAGACCTATGATTGGCACGGCATCGCCGCTATCCAATTGGGAGAAGGCTTTAGGAACTATGACCTTAAAAATATTCATTTTTCTATGCTTCCTTCCTTCTATGGGCTACCTAATGAAGATTCTCTTTCCTTTATGAGAGATTTCTATGCTACGGTCCAAACATTCCCCCCGGTATTCTAAACGAGGATCAACTAGAATGAGATGTTTTCCGTACACCTTAAAGGATAAGGCTAAAGCTTGGTTGATGTCACTTACCCCTGGTTCTCTCGATGACACGGGGTCAAATTTACACAAATTCACGGGAAAATTCTATTCCCATCAAAAACATCGAGTGAGAGGAAAGATTGCTACTTTCTCTCGGATGGAAGGAGAACCATTCCACGAAGCTTGGGATAGGTTCAAAATGTTTCTCACTCAATGTCCCCATCATAGCTTTCCCTACAAATTGCAGAACCAATTCTTTTACGATGGACTTACACAACAATGTCGGTTCATTGTCGACAACGCCGCAGGAGGAGCAATAGGAGAAAAAGCGCATCGAAACGTATAATCTCTTTGAGATGTTGGGTGCTAATTCCCACAGTAAAAGCTCCAGAGTGAGAAAAGCCGGTGTTCGCGAGATTGACTCCGGTAATGAAATTCAACAACAACTTGTTCAACCGACTAAGCAAGTTGCCTTCTCGCTACACAAACAAATAATGAACAATATGGTTTGTGCAGACAAAGAATACGGGACAAGGTACTGAAGCCTCGTCCACATCAAGGAGATACAACTGGACCCGAGGTGTTAATGTGTTGGGAGCATATCAACAAAGACCAAGGTTTGATCCCAATTCAAATACCTATAATCCTGGGTGGAGAAGTCATCCAAATTTCTCTTGGAGCCAAAATAACCCTCCTTTCCCTCAAAGCTCAAGCCGCAAAGCCAAGAATTCCACCCACCTATTCCACGAAGCATTCCAAATAAACCAACCTGGAGGACAACTTGAATTCTTTTATTCAAGTTTGTAGGACAATCAATCTAAAACCAATCAACGGTTGGACTCTGTGGAAGCTTCTATCAAAAAGGTGGAAGTTCAAGTTGAACAGTTAGTTGAACATTTGCAGAAAGGCAAAATTGAAACTTAGATGAATTCAATGAAGAGGAGACATTGAGTTTTTCATTCTGCAATCTCCAAGCAACGTCTTACTAGAAGACGATAAATTTTAGTCCTACATGGGAGGTCACCCATTATTGTATTTTCCTTTGTTTTAGTTTGCGTGTAATAAAAAAAAAAAAAAAAAAAATATTTCAAATAAAATAAATTCGTTTGTTTCAAAAATTGTGTCCCTTCGTTTAAATTAAAAAAAAAAAAAAAAAAATATATATATATATAATTTAGGTTCCTTGCATTTTTTTAGAGATATCTACCATTGTTTTTAAAAGCAAAATGCTGATTCACAATAGGAGGAGGATCATTTTCAACTACAAACAACCATGGGAGATGCTGAAGATAGGCGGAAAAAGATGAAAGACTATACAATGCCAATCATTGGCAATGTAACTTCTGGCATCCAATTGCAAGAGGCTGCAAGGAATTATGAATTGAAAAAGATTCATTATTCTTTGTTGCCTTCCTTTTACGGTATCCCTAATGAAGATCCTTTGCATTTCATTCGAGAATTCTATGCTATTGTCCAAACCTTTCCACTACATGAAATTAGTGAAGATCAACTTAGGATGAGGTGTTTTCCTTACACTCTCAAAGATAAAGCTTGGTCATGGTTCATTACTCTACAAATGTGTTCTCTTAAAACTTGGGAGGCGATCTATGAAATTTTTATGGGTAGGTTCTATTCCCATCAAAAGATCATTGATCTAAGAACAAAGATAGCAACATTTTCTCAAATGAATGAAGAGCCACTTTCATGAAGCTTGGGAACGATTCAAACTCCTTTTCATTCAATGTCAAAATCATAGCTTTCCACTTCTGACTACAAAACCAATTCTTTTACGATGGATTGACACTACAGAGTCAATACATGGTTGATAATCTTCTTTGGAGGTCTTTGTAGAGAGAAAAGACAATGAGAGGAAGCCTATAATCTCTATGAGCTATTGGGTTCTAATTCCCAACAAAGAGGTGGTGGAAGGAAAGCAAAGGTCAATGAGGTCGGCTTTGATGATGATATAACCTTGCAAATTCTTGAATTGACTAAACAAGTGAAATTCCTCACAACTCCCCAAATTTCGAGTCAAGAGGTATGAGGAGGTTGTTGTTCAATTGGGCGTGCTAGTCATAATTATTCAAATACTTGTGATTCTAGTGTCGATGCCATAGAGGAAGTCCAATATTTTCAAAAGTATCATCCAAACACCTATAATCACCCAACCTACAACCACCCTTACCCACCAAGCCAATCTTTTAAACCAACCTTAGAAGATAGCTTGAATGCTTTTATTCAAGTTAGTCGTGACAACCAACTGATGACTAATCAAAGGTTGAACACCATGGAGGCTTCGGTTAAAAGAATTGAATCTAAAGTTGGGCAACCCGTCGAACAAATGCAAAAGAAAGAACCAGGAAAGTTGCCAGTCAACGAGAACAAGCAAAAGATGTTAGAACCCTTCAAGTGGTAAGGTAGTCAATACCGGTGTACCTGAAATCTCTAACAAAGAAGGCGACATTCTAATCTCACAAAAAGGAGAAACAAGTGTTAAACTTCACAAGCTTTACGAAAAACTCATTGGGGGTCATCCGACACTCCCAAAATTCAAAAGACAACAGAATCCACACCGGATGCAAGTACCTTTTCCCCACCGGTTGAAAGAGTCCAAACAAGATAAGCAATTCAATGATCTTTTTAATATGCTCTCTAAAGTAAATATCAATTTACCATTATTAGAAGTGATCATGAATGTGCCTCATATGCCAAGTTTTTCAAAGAGTTGAACACTAAGAAAAGGAGGTATAGGCTGAATGAGCGAGTAGTAGTGTCGAGAAATTTCTAGCGTACTTGACCTGAACTACCCACTAAGTTGAAAGACCTGGAAGTTTTATTATAAACATAACTATGGGATAGGAAGGTTGCTAAGGCAATGCTTGATTTAGGTGCTAGTATAAATTTGATGCCCTACTCTATATTCTCACACCAATCTAGGGGATTTAAAACCCACAACTATGTCCCCGCAACTTGCGGATAGATCTCTTAAATATCCGGAGGGAATAGTTGAGGATGTTTTGGTACAGGTAGACAAACCGATAATACCTGTTGACTTTGTGGTTACGGATATGCAAGAAAATCCGGCATTGGACAGAGAACATACAATATTGCTTGGTAGACCATTTATGGCAACTACTAAAACTATTATTGATGTCCAAGATGGAAATTTGACAATGACAGGTCTTAGGAGAGATTGTTCATTTCAAAGTTTTTGATTCTTCACCTTTCCCTTCTATTTACGCCATCGATGAAATATTCGAAGTTGATCCTTTGGATAATCTTATCCAAAACACCTTTTTCCAAACCAGGAATAGAAGACAAGCTTGAAACTGTTCTTACACTTGAAAAGGTTGAAGAAGATTTAGATGAAGAAATTAAGGGTACCTTGAACAACTAGACAATAATGAAGTGATGACAAAATCTAGTGCACTTTTAAATCTACCCAGTTCTTCATCCGTTAAAGAGGCCAATCCACGAACTTGAACTCAAAGACTTACCCGAGCACTTAAAATATGTGTTTTTGGGAGAAGGAGAAACATATTCGGTGATAATTTCTTCAACCTTGACCAAACCACAAGAAAAGGAACTCATCAAAGTGCTTAAACAGTTTAAGAAATCTATAGGTTGGAGTATAGGGGATATAAGAGGCATTAGTCCAACAATGTGTATGCACAAGATCAACTTGGACGATGGTGGTAAACACATGCGAGAGGCCCAAAGAAGACTAAACCCAAACATGCAAGAGGTAGTTAAAAAGGAAATCCTTAAACTACTAGAAGAAGGGATTATCTATGCTATTGTGGATAGTAAGTGGGTTAGTCGAGTGTATGTGGTACCAAAGAAATCTGGGATAACAGTTGTTAAAAATGATAAAAATGAATTAGTGCCCACTAGAATAATCACTGGATGGAGAATGTGTATAGATTTTAGGAAACTAAATTTATATACGAAAAAGGATCACTTTCCTCTTCCATTCATTGATCAAATGTTGGAAAGATTAGTCGGGTACCTAATTTTCTTGTTTTTTGGATGGACTGTCTGGATATTATCAAGTACCCATAGCACCGAAGATCAGAAAAGACCACATTTACATGTCCTTTTGGGACATTTGCTTTTCGTAGAATGCCATTTGGGTTATGCAATGCTCCCGCCACTTTCCGGAGATGCATGATATCCATTTTCTCGGACATGGTGGAGAAGTTCATTGAAATTTTCATGGACGATTTCTCTGTCTTTGGGAACTCATTTGATGATTGCTTACATAAATTGACTTTGGTTTTAGAAAGATGCATTGAATGCAATCTAACCCTTAGTTGGGAGAAAAGTCATTTTATGGTTCAACAAGGGATAGTTTTGGGACATATAATTTCAAACAAGGGTATTGAAGTTGATAAGGCAAAAGTTGAATTGATATCCAAACTACCTCCCTACATCCGTAAAGGGGATAAGAAGCTTCTTGGGACATGTAGGATTTTACAGACGATTTATTAAAGATTTCTCTAAAATAAGTCGTCCTTTATGTAACTTATTATCCAAAGATGCTGAATTTGACTTCAACAATGACTGCCTTATTTCCTTTAATACCTTGAAAGAGAAACTAACATCTACCCTGTTATAATGGCACCAAACTGGTCTTTACCTTTTGAAATAATGTGTGATGCTTCTGATTATGCAATAGGAGCAGTCCTGGGACAAAGAGTGGATAAGCGTTTACATGTCATCTACTATGCTAGCAAAACACTCAATGATGCCCAAATGAACTACACCACCACCGAAAAGGAATTCTTGGCTATAGTATTCTCTTTAGACAAATTTCGGTCTTATTTAGTAGGATCTAAAGTGATTGTACATTCGATCATGTCGCTTTAAGATACCTATTAAGTAAACCAAATGCCAAGCCAAGATTAATCGGTGGGTCTTACTCTTACAAGAATTTGACCTAGAGATCAAGGATAAGAAAGGCGGTGAAAACTTAGTAGTGACCATTTGTCTAGGTTGATTTCGACTTCAATTCTCTTAAAGATGAGAGTAATGATGATATAGTTGAAACCTTTCACGATGAATGCAGTTATTTTTCATAGGTCCGAACCCATGGTATCTTGATATTGTAAACTATCTTGCCACTGGTGTTTTGCGACCTAACACTTCATATCAGACAAGAAAAGGTTTTTTAAAACTATTAAGGACTATTTACGGGATGACCCTTATTTATACAAGATTGGTCAAGATCAAGTCATCCTGAGATGTGTACCGGAAAGAAGAACATAAGAGCATTCGACTTTTTGTCATGAACTTCATTGTGGGGTCATTTTGGAGGTGAAAAAGACGGCCGTAAGATATTACTGATCTGGATTCTTTTGGCCCACTCTTTTTAAAGATGCTCATATGTTTTGTGCACAATGTGATAGATGTCAAAGAACAAGAAACATAAGCAAAAGAGATGAAATGCCTTTGACATCTAATTTAGTTGTTGAACTCTTTGATGTATGAGGGATTGACTTCATGGGTCCTTTTCCCCCATCTAATGGTTTTCAATACATTTTGGTTCTTGTGGATTATGTGGTCCAAGTGGGTAGAAGCTATCCCCACCAAAACCAATGATGCTAATGTTGTTGTGAAATTCTTGAAAGATTTCATATTCATGAGGTTCGAATGCCTAGAGCTATAATAAGTGATGGAGGTAGCCATTTTTGTAACAAACTCTTTGATGGAGTACTAAACAAGTACAACATCACACATAAAGTAGCTACTCCATATCATCCTCAAACTTCCGGTTTAGTGGAAGTGAGCAATAGGCAAATTAAGCGGAGTCTTGGAACGCACTGTGCGTCCGTCAAGGAAGGATTGGGCATTTAAGCTAAATGATGCCTTATGGGCATACCGCACCGCTTACAAAACACCTATTGGGATGAGCCCTTATCGGTTAATCTTTGGGAAAGCGTGCCACCTTCCAGTTGAACTTGAACACAAAGCTTATTGGGCAATTAAAGAGTTAAACATGGATTTAGATAAAGCAGGTGAAAAACGATTACTCCAGCTTCATGAGTTGGAAGAAATTAGGAATGAAGCCTATGAGAATGCCAAATTATACAAGGAGCGTACTAAGCGCTATCATGACAAGAGGCTAGTTCCTAAGACTCTTCACCCTGGAATGAAAGTTCTTTTATTTAACTCTCGTTTGAGATTGTTTCCAGGAAAGTTGAGATCAAGATGGGATGGACCATTCAAAATAGTTCAAGTATTTGAACATGGAGTAGTGGAACTATTGGACTCCAAAACACAAAAAACGTTCAAAGTCAATGGCCATCGTGTCAAGCCTTATTTAGAAGAACCAAACAACATTGCTGAAATGGATTGCATTTGGCTGAGTAACCCTTAGCACCAAAAAGATACGTCTTGCTAAGACGTTAAACTAAGCGCTGGATGGGAGGCAACCCATCATTTTAGGTAAAATAAAAAAAATTTTTGTTTGTTATTTGTTTTCTTTACTTAATTTTATTGTTTATTTCATTTTAATTGCATGTGAATAATTTTTAAATTGTTAGAACTAAAAATATTTGTTGAGATGTTAGAAGTTTACAATGACCGTCTTCGTATACACTTTAATGATGAATATGATGGATGCACCTGCATTTTCCATTACTACTTGCACATTCTCAGGAAATAGGTAATCTTTCTTCTCTTCTCTCTTTATCTTTAATTTACAGTTGTTACATTGAGGACAATGTAAGTTCTAGGTTGGGGGTGGTGAAAAGTTACCATGCTTAATTAAAAAAAAATAAAATAAAATAAAAATATACTTTTTGTGTGGTTGGTTTTATTTCTATTTTGTGTGATTTAGTAACTTTTTGGAATAAAAAAAAAAAAAAAAAAAGAGAAAGTTTCACAAAAGTTTATCATTTCTTTAAATCAAATTTAAGTAAATAGTTAAGTCTTTTGTACTGTTAGATTAATTTTTGAAAACATATCATGAAATATTTTGTAATTATTTTTGATAATTAGTTAGTTTTTGTCATAATTAGTATTTCTTGATAAGATGTTGAAATTATATTAAACCCAAAATCGGTGTTTATGAGTTTTTTTTTTAGTGGAGACTACCTTTGTGAGATATAATTTGAGCCTAATTTCCTTTATTCAGAGTGAAATATATATTTTTCTACTCCAAACACATTTCTTATTTCTTCAAATTTTTAGATGATCTCTATAGGTATTAGCATTGAATGTATGAATTTTTTCATTTTAATAGAGTATCATATATTTTTGATTATTATTTTTGCTTAGATTAAATGATTTGAGTAGAAGTTGATAGTATATGCTTATATCTCATTTATGCATGACTACTACAAAAACAAAAAGACATATCTGGGGTTACCTAAACCAAGATCAAACAGAAAAGCCACAAAATTAACCACTCACCAAAATCCAAAAAATGTACAATCAGACATGGGTTGACTCACTAAAAAAATACATATATTGAGAAATATCTACAAAAAAAAAAAGAGAGAGATAAAAATAGTATCATCTACATACTATAACCCGCATTGCCTACAAAGTTGTGAGTAAAGGCTAATTACAAAAGAAAGATATAAGAAGTAATTCCCCAAAAAGTCATTGCAATTTCTTCATTCGTAAAAGGCATATATCTTGAAATTCTTTCTTAATGAGTTTGATTTATGCATGAAAATAATTTTTATATATGATATCTTTATAATTTATACATTTGATTCCTTTCATGAGATCAATGTTAAAATAACACTTTGAGCCTTTATTCTTTATACATATGCGAACATATTAGTTCATTTCTATACATCAACTCTTTCGCATATAAATTAGTATGAGTGTTTGAACCCATAGGATTCGGTGTTTTGAGAGTATTGACTTGTGAGGAATAGAGTCGGTTTAATTCGATTCATGACACCGAAATTGGGTGAAATTAAATGGATACATTTTTGATATGAAATATGAAAATGATTTTCGACTAATTATTATAATAAATCATGATTGTTTAAAGAGATTAAGATAACTTATGCTTGAGATTTTAATTACGATCTTAAAGGAGATTAAAAAGTATGAGACATTTTTGTGAAATGTTGATAATTTGTGATTTTGTTGTAAATTTAATTTTTAAGTTGTTTGTTTTTATTGTTTCTTTTGTTTTTACATTTAGTGCAATGTTTGTGGGTATCATTACCGAAAACCCTCACGAGGCTCAGACTCGTCCACTAGGGGCACTTAGGGGTTTAAAGGCTTGTTGCATAGGCTAAATGCAACCGTGTCAATCCACGGAAGTGATTTAGGATAGTTTAATTTTTTAGTTTTTATCGCTTCTCTTGCTAAGGGACTAGCAAGAAGTAGTTGGGGGTTGTGATGAGTGCTCAAAAAGCACTAAAATAACCATGATTTTATGCACTTTAATTGATTAAAAATATATATATTTATATGTTTTATCATATATTTATATAAATTTGTCTTTTTCGAATCACGGTATTTTTATTGTTTTTCAGAATTTTGGCCTAAAAACGCAATGTAAAGACTCAAAGAAGAATACTTGAAGCAATACATCACAAATAAATTGATAAATAAGTGGAAAAAGGTCAACAAACATGGAAAAATTGGACAAAATGGGTCGAAAAAGTCAAAAATGTCAAAAGACGGAAAAACGCAGCGTCACAGCCCAAATACCAGCCACAAGGCTTCAGAGTCACAGCAGCGCCAGCTGTACAAGGCTGATGATAAGCTCATACTGTGGCCGCTGGCACATTCACGCTGGCTGGCAGCTGCCAGTCATAAGGCAGCCAGCCATGTGGCCAGACGGTAGCCAACGCGTTTTTGACCCATTTTTCACGTGCAGCCGCCCATGACGTCATGCCGACGTCATTGATGACCTCAGCATGTCCACTACACGTTTTTATTTTTTAATATTTTTTTAACATTTTTTAATAATTTTTTCTCTCCATCCTCACCTATAAATACCCCCTTCCATTCACTTCAAAACACACCTCAAAACCTCACTTCTCTCTTCTTTCTTTCTCTCATTTCTTAGTTTTTGAGTTTTCTTTAGTTTCTTTCTTAGTTTCTAAGCTTTTCTTAGCTTTTCTCTTAGTTTTTAGTTCAATTGTCTTAGGTTTAGAGTTCTTCTCTTTTTGAGAGGAACTTGTAATGTTTTTGTAATAATTTAGATTTTTGATTCAATAAATGGAAGTGCAAATTCCGCTTGGAGGTTTTCTAGCAACGGGAATAGCGTCAAGTTCTGTAAGGATTTTATTTTCTTCTGATTATTTTTATGCTTTATTCTTACATGTTATATTTAATTTGTCCGTGATTAAATTTAATTCTGCTAGCTGTTTATAATCATGATATAATAATAACGTTGTTATGCTTGCGAAATATTAAATAGGTGAAAATTTCTAAAATGAATTGATTTTATTTTTATTCAAGATTTTATATTAAGGATGTTAGAGAGAAATATATTATTTTTCATTACAAACTTAAATCTGAAAGTTAGACTTTAAGGTTTAGTTATCCGGTCTAATTTAGAGTAGTGCTCTTTTATTTGTTGGTACAATCGCCGGGTAGTTAGAGTGAAGCTCTATTTCAAAAGTTTTTATAAGAATTATTATGTGGAAATGTATTGACAACATGTTTTCAATAGTGGTTTTAAAACTTGAAAGTTAGTACTTGGATAACTAAATTCTTAAGTTTAATTTGGACACCTTGAATAAAGTTTAAATCTGTCTAACCTCACCAAAGGTGGCATTTAAATGGTTCATTTTCAATCTCTTAGAAAAAGGAATTAATTTAATTAACCAAATTAGTTATCAACCCCACCCATAGGTGTTAATTGATTTGTTTAGTTAACAAAGAGTATCTAACCCCACCAAAGGTGGTATTCATACAAAAAAGAGAATCAATAAAATATCAATTTATACGTTTAAGAACCTAGATAATGAGAGCAAGCATAATTAACTTAGTTATTATATCCATAAATACTCCACTAATATAAATGATAAAATTTGCATGAATATTTATTGAATCTGTATTTATATTTATTTATTCAATTTGTATCTATGTTTATTCTTTTTAGATTATATTTAATTAATCAGTATATATGTTTATTTTATGTTATTAGATTAGGAACACAAAAACCAAAACTATCGTGACAGGATGTTTAGGATTTAATTTCGCTTTTAAAAGTTTGAATAATAAATTAAAAACCACATACATTCCTTCCTTAGATCGACTCGAGTATACTTATCATTTTCTATTTAAATGATTCGTGGCACTCATGGTAGTTTTACAAATATTAAAACCAAAGTATTTGCGAGAATTGGCGATGCGGTTACCGTTCATCACCCAAATACAAGGCGTCATTTCAAGAAATTACCAATAAGGCTACTAACGCGTTTTTGACCCATTTTTCACGCGTACTTACGACGTCACGCCGACGTCATTGATGACCTCAAATAGGTCCAAAACACGTTTTTTATTTTTTTATTTTTAAATTTTTTTTTTTTATTTTTATTTTTTTTTTTTTTTTTTTTTTTATTTATTTTTTTTTTATTTTTTTTTATTTTTTATTTATTTTTTATTTTTTATTTTTATTTTATTTTTATTTTTTTTTATTTTTATTTAAAATTTATTAAAAAAAATTTATTTTTTTATTTTTTTATTATTTCTTATGAAATTTAAAATTTGATTAAATTTTTTATTTTTTTATTTTTTTTTTACAAAAAAAAAAAAATCACAATTATTTACAGCACAAAAATATTTTTAAAATTTTGATAAATAAATTAAAAACGCTATTCCTTCAAGAACGCGCTAAAAACTTGATGAGCAAAACCCAAGATCGCCAATTCTCGCAAATACTTTGGTGTTAATGCTTGTGAAGCTCTCGGAAGTGCACGAATCATTTCGTAGAAAATGATAAGTATACTCCCAAGGTCGATCTAAGGAAGGAATGTATGTGGTTCTTAATTTATTATTCAAACTTTTAAAAACGAAATTAAATCCTAAACATCCTGTCACGATAGTTTTGGTTTTTGTGTTCCTAATCTAATAACATAAAATAAACATATATACAGATTAATTAAATATAATCTAAAAAGAATAAACATAGATACAAATTTAATAAATAAAAACAGATTCAATAAATATTCATGCAAATTTTATCATTTATATTAGTGGAGTATTTATGGATATAATAACTAAGTTAATTACGCTTGCTCATATTATCTAGGTTATTAAAGATATAAATTGATATTTTATTGATTCTCTCTTTTTTGTATGAATACCACCTTTGGTGGGGTTAGATACTCTTTGTTAACTAAACAAATCAATTAACACCTATGGGTGGGGTTGATAACTAATTTGGTTAATTAAATTAATTCCTTTTTCTAAGAGATTGAAAATGAACCATTTAAATGCCACCTTTGGTGGGGTTAGACAGTTTAAACTTTATTCAAGGTGTCCAAATTAAACTTAAGAATTTAGTTATCCGAGTACTAACTTTCAAGTTTTAAAATCACTATTGAAAACATGTTGTCAATACATTTCCACATAATAATTCTTATAAAAACTTTTGAAATAGAGCTTCACTCTAACTAATGGCGATTGTACCAACAAATAAAAGAGCACTACTCTAAATTAGACCGGATAACTAAACCTTAAAGTCTAACTTCGATTTAAGTTTGTAATGAAAAATAATATATTTCTCTCTAACATCCTTAATATAAAATCTTGAATAAAAATAAAATCAATTCATTTTAGAAATTTTCACCTATTTAATATTTCGCAAGCATAACAACGTTATTATTATATCATGATTATAAATTACTAGCACGTTAAATTTAATCACAGACAAATTAAATATAACATGTAAGAATAAAGCATAAAAATAACTCAGAAGAAAATAAAATCCTTACGAACTTCGACGCTATTCCCGTTTGCTAGAAAACCTCCAAGCGGAATTTGCACTTCCATTTATTGAATCAAAAATCTAAATTATTACAAAAACATTACAAGTTCCTCTCAAAAAGAGAAGAACTCTAAACCTAAGACAATTGAACTAAAAACTAAGAGAAAAGCTAAGAAAAGCTTAGAAACTAAGAAAGAAACTAAAGAAAACTCAAAAACTAAGAAATGAGAGAAAGAAAGAAGAGAGAAGTGAGGTTTTTAGGTGTGTTTTGAAGTGAATGGAAGGGGGGTATTTATAGGTGAGGATGGAGAGAAAAAATGATTGAAAAATGTTAAAAAAATATTAAAAAATAAAAACGTGTTTTGGACCTGCTTGAGGTCATCAATGACGTCAAGATGACGTCATGGGGCGGCCGCACGTGAAAAATGGGTCAAAACGCGTTGGGCGCGCGCTATTGGCGCCGCTGCCGCGTGTATGGCAGCGCGCAGCCGCGCGTGAATGCCGCCGCGCAGCGCGCGGGCTGAAGCAGGATCAACGCGCGCGGCGCGCGCAGCTCGGGCGTTAGCGCGCGGCTGCGTATGGCGCGCGGCCGGGCGCTGGGCCGGGCCGCGACGCGATTTTCCGTCTTTTGACATTTTTGACCTTTTCGACCCATTTTGTCCAATTTTTCCATGTTTGTTGACCTTTTTCCACTTATTTATCAATTTATTTGTGATGTATTGCTTCAAGTATTCTTCTTTGAGTCTTTACATTGCGTTTTTAGGCCAAAATTCCTGAAAAACAATAAAAATACCCGTGATTCCGAAAAAGACAAATTTATATAAATATATGATAAAACATATAAATATATATATTTTTAATCAATTAAAGTGCATAAAATCATGGTTATTTTAGTGCTTTTTGAGCACTCATCAGGCCTTTCCTGTCTTAGGAAAGGGGTCAGTTCATATCACTCCATTTTTATAGCTCCATAATGTTTTATATGTACCTGACTTATCTCATCACTTAATATCTGTCCCACAGTTGAATATTGAGTCTAAATTTTTTGTAACCTTTTATCCTATATATGTGATTTTTTAGGATCTTCTTACCAGGGAAATAATTGGTCGAGGGTATCTGAGGGGAAGATTGTTCCATTTGGATCAGAGCTACGGAGGGGAGAAACCAGAAGCACGGCCAAGCACTGCATTGACTTCTAGTTCCGATAAGCTAAGTGAAATTTGGTTGTGGCATCGCCGCTTAGGGAATCCGTCTTTTAGTCTTATGAAAAAAACCATGGCCACTTTATTTATTGGTGTTAGTGAGACTGTTTTACATTGTGAGACTTGTGTTTTGGCCAAGAGCCATCGTATTACTTATTCTCCTAGAATTTCTAATAAAAGTACTATTCCTTTTGAATTAATTCATTCTGATGTTTAGGGACCATCTAAAAAGCCCACTATATCGGGTATGAGATATTTTGTTTCGTTTATCGATGACTGTACAAGGTTATCGTGGATTTCTCTTCTTAGAACAAAATATGAAGTTTTTTTAGTTTTTCAAAATTTTCATACCTTCGTTCAAACACAATACAATGGCACCATTCGGATCCTCTATTCTGACAATGGGGGGAATATAATAATCATGTTTTTCAAGATTTTTTCAAAACATATGGGATTATTCACCAAACTACTTGTCCACAAACACCGGAACAAAATGGAGTGTTTGAAAGAAAAAATCGCCATTTACTTGATATGGCTCGTGCACTCTTATTTAGTGCTTATATGCCAAAATATCTTTGGGGTGATGCTGTACAGGCTTTCGCCTATCTCATCAATCGTCTCCCATCTAGTGTCCTTAACGGAAAAATCCCATTCCATATTCTCGCATCTTACGTCTCCTTATCATCCTTCCATAATCTTCCTACCCGTGTATTTGGTTGTGTTGCTTTTGTGCATGTTCCTAAAAATCAACGGTCTAAATTAGATGCCCAGGCAATTAAATGTGTTTGTTGGTTATGGAAGTTATCAGAAAGGGTACAAGTGCTTCCATCCACCGACTAGAAAGTATTATGCCACTATATATGTTACCTTCTTTGAGGACATGAGTTATTTTTTCTCACCTGATACTGCTCGTCAGGGGGAGAATACATATTTCGAAGAACTGTATCATGGTGAGGGGGAGGCATTAGGAAAATCACCAACTGATGTTTCAATGAGACCAAATGAGACTCTTAATCTAGTCATTGTAGAAGCAGATGCTCCAAGTATTCAAGCACCAAATTCACTTACAACAAATGAAGTTTAAGACACAACTGTACCCTCAGGCATTACTCCTACCCCTGATCAACAACTCCCTGGTACTGAAGGTCACTCATTTGAGGTATGTACACCTACTGATACTAATAGCATCGAGTCTAATGTTGGACAATATGTGTTACCAAATAGGTCTACTCGAGGTCAACCAGCCAAAAGGTATGAATCAAATATTCATGCAAAATCAAAATACCCAGTAGCCAATTACATGTCCACTATAAGATTATCTAAGTCATATAAATCATTTGTTAATCAAATATTTGGTGTATCAATACCTAAAAAAGTGCAGGATGCATTGGGAGATCCAATATGGAGAAAGGCAATGGCTGAAGAGATGGATGCGTTAAAGAAGAACGATACTTGGCAACTTGTGCCACCACCACAAGGAAAAAAGGCAGTTGGTTATCGATGGGTGTTTACTGTAAAACATAATGGTGATGGATCTGTAAATCGGTATAAAGCTCATCTTGTAGCAAAAGGGTTTACTCAAACGTATGGTGTAGACTACGATGAGACTTTTGCTCCTGTTGCCAAAATGAACACTATTCGGGTTTTGCTCTCACTTGCTGCTAACCTAAACTGGCCACTTCGGCAGTTTGATGTCAAGAATGCGTTTCTTCATGGAGAATTAGCCGAGGAGGTGTACATGAGTCTTCCACCTGGGTATGTAGTTGATTCCCCTGGTAATTTTGTATGCAAATTGAGGAAGTCTTTGTATGGTCTCAAGCAATCCCCTCGAGCCTGGTTTAGAAGGTTTTCATAGTTCATGCAAAAGGTTGGTTACAGACATTGTAATTCAGACCACACTCTATTTCTCAAACATCAACGAGGGAAGGTAACAACCCTAATCATTTATGTTGATGATATGGTAATCACTAGTGATGATACTATTGAGATGGATAAATTACAAAGATAGCTAGCCTCTGAATTCGAGATGAAGGACATAGGTGCACTAAAGTACTTCTTAGGAATCGAGTTAGCCAGGGGAAGAGAAGGAATATATCTATGTCAAAGGAAGTACATTATTGATCTGCTAGCAGAGACAAGTATGTTGGATTGCAAACCTATTGACACTCCTATTAAGCAAAACCATTGTTTAGTAGAGTATCTAGATCAGATACCAACTGATCGAGCTCGCTATCAGAGATTGGTTGGGCATTTGATTTACTTAGCCCATACTAGACCAGATGTTGCATATGCAGTAAGTGTGGTGAGTCAGTTCATGCATAATCCAAGTGAGAACCATATGAATGCTGTTTTGAGAATTTTAAGGTATTTGAAATCGGCTCCAGGAAGGGGAGTAATGTTCTCTAAACACAACAATTCTTTTGAAGTATATGGATTCATAGATGCAGATTGGGCATGAAGTATTATAGATAGAAAGTCAACATTGGGTTATTTCACCTTTGTGGGAGGAAATTTGGTTACATGGAAAAGTAAGAAGCAGAAAGTGGTAGTACGATCTAGTGCTAAGGCCGAGTATAGAGGTATGGCTCATGGGATTTTTGAATTCCTGTGGATAAGAACTTTGTTATTGGATTTGGGTTTCGAACTCAAAAATACTATGCAGATGTATTGTGACAATTGGGCAACCATTGATATATCACAAAATCCAGTACAACATGATCGCACTAAGCATGTAGAGGTTGATCGTCACTTTGTAAAATAGAAGTTAGATGCCAAACTTATTAGTTTTCCTTTTGTTCCCACAGAAGAGTAACTTGCAGATATGCTTAACAAGGGAGTCTCCAAAAAGGCATTATATGGTTCACTAAGCAAGTTGGGCATGATTGATATCTATGCGCCAACTTGAGGGGGAGTGTTAATAAATCATTAATGGTATATTAGTTGTATGCAACTAATATACTTTATCAGCTGTATATTAGTTGTATGCAACTAATATACTTTTCCTAAAAGCACTTTTCCAAAAAGCATATTCTTATTTCCTGTATTTATACATGTATTAATCTTCATTGTAATTGTGATTGAAAATACATTTCAATATATTCAATTGAACCTTCCCCTAAAGGTTTACACAAGACACACCAAATATATTGCATTCAAATTGTTACCTGATTTGAAAATTGCAATTAAAGCTTGATTAGAAATCAACCACTAAGAAGACAGTTGAATAACTAAGCTTTAGGCGAGGGATTTAAAAAAATCTGATATTATTTAATTAGTACTTTAAGATAACAGTCGAAGAGCTAATCTTTAGACAAGATTCAAGGAGACATTTAAGAAGATCTGATTTATATTTAATTAGTACTTTTGTTTAGGCAATAATCAAGGGCGAATAGCCTATAAGTGTACCTATTGATAAAGGAAATGCATAATGTATTTGGCAACTTTTCTATCTCTCTCTCTCTCTCTTATCCTAGATTTTTTCTTTCTTTATCCTCTAATTTTGCTAATTTTAGCTTCTACATAGAAATTCTCCTAACAATTTGGTGTTCTCATCACTTCCTCAACCTCCACCATGGCACTACAAACTTGCTCACAAAACACTAAGGATGAGATTTTTGAGAGATTACTAGTACAACTTAACATGATCATGGAAAACCATGACCATCTATTCCAACAATGTGAGCAAGAACGGGAACAATGCTTCTTGGCTACAATGATTGAGAAAATACGAGCTAATTTCTCCACTCCACCGCATTAACCTTCATCGATTGTTCTTGGCCCGGGGCCAGAATGACCACTACGCACACCAAAAGCTCAACCGGAGACACATGCGAATCGCAATCTTCGTTTAACATTCCCTCGATTTTCATTTGGTGACCCTACTGATTGGCTTTTTAGCATTCAACAATACTTCATGTACTACACAACTCCCTTGAAAGACATGTTACTCCTAGCCTCCATGCACCTTGATACACTGGCGTCTTGTTGGTTACAAATTGGAACACTTTTGTTTTCAGTTTGCATAAGCGATTTGGTCCATCAGAATACATCAACCCAGTTGGCCAACTAATGAAGCTTTCACAATCCAATTCAGTGGTAGAATACCAAAACAAGTTCAAGACAGTGGCTAGTAAAGTAACTGACCTTACACCTGATCTCTTAAAAGTTCATTCATTTCAGGACTCCAACCAAGAATTCAACGTACAATGATAGCACAGCGACCTTGTGACCTTGATGATGCATTGGCTTTAGCTTGGGTTTTCAAAGATCAATTCGTTGATACCCTATCAGCACTAAGACCTTGGGTTGCTCGGCCAACCCCACAACCACAACCTATAACTCCGACCATTTCTAACCCAACAACTAAACTCCCTGTTCGTCGATTAACAGCGGTAGAGCAACAAGATAGAAAGGTAAAATGGTTATGTTTTTAACTGTGACTATCGTTTCACTTCAGGCCATCGTTGCAAAGGATGTGCTTCACTCCTTTACTTAGAAGGAATGTAGGACAATTCAATAGACAACTTGGCGACACCAACCGTCGATTCACCGTCATAATCAGAGGAAGAGCCCAATCCAGAAATTAGCCTTAATGCCTTTTTGGGGCAACGCTTGGCCAAATCACTAAGTATGCAAGGAAGCATACATAGCCATAAGATTAAAGTGCTTATCAATAGTGGTAGTATAAACAATTTCATTTCTAACCACATGTCATCTTTTTTGGCATTACCCACAACACCCACCTAACCATTCAAGGTGCGTGTCGGCAACGATGCTTACCTACACTGTCATCAAATCTGCAATGAAGTGTCATTGTTTCTGCAATCTCACACCTTCCACCTAGACTTATTTGTACTCGACATTGAAGGCATAAATTTTTTTTAGGAGTTCAATGGTTGGCTATATTGGGTCCCATATTGACAAACTATACAACCCTGATAATGGAATTCAGCCTACAAGGACAACATATCCAATTACATGGCAACGAATCTCCCTTAGCTCGTCCACTTTCTCCAACAAGCTTTAAAAAAATGATCACATCAGGTGGTATAAGCTCATGTTTTATGTGCTTGTAGGCCACACCGATTAGTGAGGACACATTATCCTTAGCCAAGAGCGGTGAACAACAACCACCATTTCTGGCAACACTTATGGATGAATTTCAAGACGTATTTTCTGAACCAACCGAGCTACCTCCAGCCCGCTCTATTGATCATTGCATTCCCTTACATCCAGGCACCAAAATGGTGGATGTTCGCCCATACCGTTATCCTCACTTTTATAAAAATGAAATAGAAAGGCAGGTTAGTGAGCTTCTCTAAACATGTGTCATTCGTCCTGGTGCTATTGGTAAAAAAGAAGGATGGTACATGGAATTTTTGCGTAGACTATCGTGCCTTGAATGCAGCCACCATTAAAGACAGATTTCCCATTCCTACGGTCGATGAACTAATTGACGAGCTCTATGGTGCAACAATTTTCTCCAAGCTTGACCTTCATTCGGGCTACCATCAAGTGCAAATGTTTGACAAAGATGTGCACAAGACAGTATTTTGTACACATCATGGCCACTTTGCATTTTTCGTCATGCCATTCAGACTTACAAACACACCATCGACCTTCCAAGCTCTAATAAATGAGGTATTCCAACCATACCTAAGAAAATTTGTGGTTATATTTTTTTATGACATTTTGGTTTATAGCAGCAACCATGAGGAACACGTTGGCCTCTTTCGCCAAATATTTTCTACATTGGAAGATCACAACTTGGTGGTGAAAAGATCCAAATGCACATTTGGAAGCCCCTCCATTGAATTTTTGGGCCATATCATCTCCACACAAGGGGTGGCCGCCAATCCCTCAAAAATCAAGGCCATCACTGCTTGGCCAATGCCTACCAATCAGCATCAATTTTTTGGTTTCCTTGGTCTCATGGGATATTATCATCGTTTCATCCACCATTATGCATCCATAGTAGCCCCCCTCATGGATCTCTTCACAAAAGATGGTTTCAATTGGTCAAACAGGGCATACCAAGCTTTCACCACACTCAAGTCAACCATGACATTAGCACTAGTGCTTGCATTACCAGATTTTTCCTTATAGTTTGTATTGGAGACATATGCTTCTGGTATAGGCCTAGGTGAAGTCTTCATGCATCAATCACATCCGATTGCATTTTATAGTAAAAAAACTCTCCAAAACATTGCAAGGAAAGTCCACATATGTTAAAGAGCTATTTGCGGTTCAATCGGCAGTGACGAAGTGGCACCAATATTTATTGGGAAATCACTTTATTATTAAAACTAACCACCGTGTTTGAAACATATGCTAAAACAGGTTATTCAAACCCCAGAACAACAACAATTCCTATCCAAACTAGCTATAGCTATTCCATCGAGTGCAAGTTAGGATCTTTGAATGCAGCTACAAATTCTCTTTCTCGTGTGCTTCAGTTCACTAATAATACCCCTTCCACCAGCGTTGCTCACAAAACAGACGAAACCATATCTATTTCCAAACCTGGCAACATAAGCACCACAACTGACCAAGTCCTAGCCATTTCCAGAACTCTTAGCTCTGACTTAACAATCTTGGTGCAAGAAGGGGCTAATGATTCATTTTGTCAGCAAGTTATAGAAGAATTATCAATCAACAAATCTAAAACAGCAGGCTGGTCCTTCTCAGATGGTTTACTGCGCTACAGAGGCCACTTATACTTGCCAGAAAACTCAACCTTGATTCCCCTCCTTTTGGTTGAGTATCACGCATCTCTTCTTGGGGGTCACTCTAGTGTGCAATGCATTCTCCAATGGCTAGCACCACATTTTTATTGGAAGAAAATGCAACAAAAATTTAACGATTATGTGTGCTCTTATGACGTATGTCAAAAGTGCAAACCCACAAATCAACACCCTTATGGATTGTTGCAACCAATTGTTCCTCCAAATTCCTTGTGGTCTGACCTATCGATGGACTTTATCACTCATTTACCCCTATAAGGAGGCCATACTGCTATATTGGTAGTGGTTGATCGCTTCTCTAAAGGAGTGCATCTAGCTTCCTTATCACGATGATACAATGCCCCCCGAGTTGCATCCATTTTTTAGGAGTCAGTGGGAAAGATCCACGACATGCCTAAATATATTATTTCCGATCATGACCCAATCTTCTAAAGCCACTTTTGGTGAGAAAGTTTCAAGCTCTAAGGAATAAAGCTCAACTTCTCATCTGCATATCACCTAGAATCCAATGGAAAAACCGAGCGTGTCAATCAGTGGATCGAACAATACTTGCGAGCATTTGTTCATGACCAACCAAATAAATGGTCCAACTTACTAAGTTAGGTAGTGTACCACCACAACACGACCTTTCAAGCTTCGACATGAATGACTCCATTTGAAGTTACATTTGGCCATAAACCTCCATCAATGCTCAATTATTGTAGTGGCACTTCTACCTTCGAAGTAGTCGACACAGACTTTCGTTCCCGTGACAAGATATTATCCCAACTAAGAGACAACTTGCTCAAGTCACAAACAGCCATGAAATTCTACACCGACAAGAACTGCACTGCGGTATCTTTCGAACCATACCAATCGGTGTTGTTTAAGCTTCAGCCCTATTACCAATTAACAACACGCAGACACTCAGTTCATAAGCTTGGATTGCGCTATTATGGGCCATTCAAAGTAGAGAAATGCATTGGAATAGTTCATATCGCCTGTCATTACCACCAACCACTCACATTCATCTAGTGTTTTATTGTTCTCTCTTAAAGCCATACCATGGCCAATCAACACCGTCTATTCATGATCTACCTACTCTAACTGACAATCATCATCCAGTCCACCAATCGATTTCCATCCTAGCTAGGCGTACCATACTTCGTAATGGGGAAACCGTTCCTCAAGCTCTTGTCCAATGGTCAGGCCTACTGCTAGAAGATTCAAGTTGGGAGGACCTTGTCAATTTGGATGAGCTCTGACTTGAGGACAAGTCATCTTCTCATGGAGGTAGGAATGTTACACAATTGAACCTTCCCCTAAATTTTTACACAAGACGCAACAAAGATATTGCATTCAATCGTTAACTGATTTGAAAATTGCAATTAAAGCTTGATTAGAAATCAACCATTAAGAGGAAAACTGAACAACTAAACTTTAGGCAGGATTAAGGGAGGGATTTAAGGAAATATGATATTATTTAATTAGTACTTGAAGAGGACAGCTGAACAACTAATCTTTAGGTGGGATTCAGGGAGGGATTTAAGGAGATTTGAGTTATATTTAATTAGTACTTTTGTTTAGGCAATAATCAAGGGCTAATAGCCTATAAGTGTACCCATTGACAAAGGAAAATGTAGAATGCATTCAGAAATTTTTTGTCTCTCTTTCTCTCTCTCTATATCTATCTCTCTTACCCTAGATTTCTTCTTTCTTCTACCCTCTAATTTTGCTAATTTCATCTTCTACACAAAAATTCTCCTAACAGAGGCCCTGACATATTCAAAATTAAAGATCTCAAATCAGAACTGGGTAGTGAAGTAGAACCAGAAGACACGTCAACCCAAAAAGAAAAAGGGGAAAGAAAAAAAAATGAAAACTTCTAATAGAATTCTTTGTAGCACACTTTCAAACTAAGTTTTTATAATTACTTTGAGATCCTTTGCCTACAACTATTTTGTATAAAGAAAGAAAACCAACTTGAATTAAGTAAAAAACTTAAGCAGTCAGAGAGAAGAGGCTTAGGGTGGCCCCCCAAATTAAAGAGTTGTGTTGGCACACTACACACACAATCCCAATAACCATTGATGAAACCAAGTTTTTGGGCTATAATCTTCAAATTCTACTCCATCGTCGATCCCTCAGGCCATTAATTCATAAAATGTAGCAGAAACATTAGATACAAATTAATCAACAAGATTAGCCATATACTAAAGAATTAGAAAAATGTGTAATATAAATGCATATGTGCACATATTCATGGCATGTAATAAAAGATCATTTTATCTTCCATTGTCATAGGGGCATACAAATGGTTGTTACAAATTTATGCTACTACTATATGGAAAAATGTTGAGACATATTGTAGGATTCGCCCATTTGTATACGGCAACTCCTCACATCCACCATATGGTTGTGACCTGCGCCCACAAGGTGAAAAACTTCAGCATTTAGGAGACCGCCCATGAGGACTGTAGCTTCTATACACAATCAAAAATAATGACTCAATATGAATTACAATAAATAAATTCTACCTTATATAAATAGGTTTTCATACTTTCCAGCTACGACGATAACAATACTACATAAATAAGATACAATGACCAAGTATAATCGAGAAAATGCATCACCTCCATCCATAGCTTGGACTACTACGGTATCTAGGGGGAGTCTGGTATGGTGTCTTCCAGAACCACCACTTTTATGATATTCTCAAGAAAAATGATCAGGCTCACCACATCATAGTGTTAATGTATATCTATTAGCAGATATGAATCTATTAACAGATTAATGTATATCATATCTGCTAATGTATAACTAGTTTCCTTATCACTCCTATATAAAGACACCATGTATATTCCTTAATACACAGAATACAATACAATCATTAAGTATTTCTAACATGGTATCCACGAGAATCCTGGATTGCCAAAAACTTTGATTTAGCGAAAAGCGATCGCCGATCCTCGCAATACTTTGGTTTTATATTTATAAAACTCTCGCAAGTGCACCTAATCATTTCGTAGAAAATGATAAGTATACTCCCAAGGTCGATCTAAGGAAGGAATGTATGTGGTTTTTAATTTATTATTCAAACTTTTAAAAACGAAATTAAATCCTAAACATCCTGTCACGATATTTTGGGTTTTGTGTTTTTAATCTACTAACATAAAAATAAACATAGATTCAATAAATATTTATGCAAATTTTATCATTTATAATAGTGGAGTATTTATGGATATAATAACTAAGTTAATTATGCTTGATCATATTATCTAGGTTATTAAAGATATGAATTGATATTTATTGATTCTCCCTTTTTTGTATGAATACCACCTTTGGTGGGGTTAGATATTCTTTGTTAACTAAACAAATCAATTAACACCTATTGGTGGGGTTGATAACTAATTTGGTTAATTAAATTAATTCCTTGTTCTAAGAGATTGAAAATGAACCATTTAAATGCCACCTTTGGGTTGGGTTAGCTTTAAACTTTATTCAAGGTGTCCAAATTAAACCTAAGAATTTAGTTATCCGAGTACTAACTTTCAAGTTTTAAAACTACTACGAAAACATGTTGTCAATACATTTTCGATAATAATTCTTATAAAAACTTTTGAAATAGAGCTTCACTCTAACTAGCGATTGTACCAACAAATAAAAGAGCACTACTCTAAATCGAATAGGATAACTAAACCTTAAAATCTAATTTTTAGATTTAAGTTTGTAATGAAAAATAATATATTTCTCTCTAACATTCTTAATATAAAATCATGAATAAAAATAAAATCAATTCATTTTAGAGATTTTTACCTATTTAATATTTCGCAAGCATAACTACGTTATTATTATATCATTTTTACAAACAATAGCAGTTAAATTTAATCACGGACAAATTAAATATAACATGTAAGAATAAAGCATAAAAAATAACTGCAAAGAAAATAAAATCCTTACAAGATTGATGCCATTCCGCTGCTAGAAAACCTCCAAACGGAATTTGCACTCCCATTTATTGAATCAAAAAGCTAATAAATTACAAAAACATAACTAGTTCTTCCCAAAAAGGGAAGAACTCTAAAACTAAGAGAAACTAGCTAAAACATAGGAAAAAACTAAAAAAAAACTAAAAACTAAGAAATGGAGAGAAAGAAAGAAGAGAGAAGTGTCTTTTGAGCTGTGTTTTTGAAGTGAAGGGAATGGGGGTATTTATAGGTGAGGACGGAGAGAAAAAATGAGTAAAAAAATGTTAAAAAATGTAAAAACGCCAGAATGGACATGGTGGGGTCATTGATGACGCCATGACGCGTCATGGCTGACGCGGAAAAACGGCGCTTGGGCACCGGGCGCTACGGTGGGTCTTCCGGGCGCGATTTTCTTCTTTTTGACATTTTTGACCTTTTCGACCCATTTTGTCCAATTTTTCCATATTTTTTTGACCTTTCCCCATTTATTTATTAATATATTTGTGATGTATTGCTTCCAGTATGCCTTTTTGAGTCTTTAAGTGACGTTTTTAAGCGAAAATACCTGAAAAACAATAAAAATACCTGTGATTCCGAAAAAGACAAATTTATATAAATATATGATAAAACATATAAATATATATATTTTTAATCAATTAATGTGCATAAAATCATGGTAATTTTAGTGCTTTTTGAGCACTCATCAGTATCAAATCCACTACTCTGACCTTTCTCTTAGTAGTCTTGTCTCTTCTTGTGTTACTCCACCCTTATCGCTTTCCCTATCACAACAGCCGTTACAACCATTCATCGTTAAACCTTCGACATCTTTTAGCCGTTATCCTTAGGTTTTGGGCCTGCAGTTTCCATTGTTGAGGAGTATTACACACACAGACCATTGCAATCATCATCTCTACCATGCATCTTACTCCGATAATATTTTTACAAGTACTACAGTGATCAGCTCGCCCCGATCTACACAACGGTGGAAGTCCCACAACCATCAGAGTCCTCATGTGCCACCCCAAAAAACCAAGAATTTTTGTTCATCTTGCTCCGATAACCTTTCTATAGATACCACTATGATCTACTCGACTAGATCTATATATTTTTTGTCCAGAGCATGCGACCCTTAAGAAAACTGCGCATAATTTTGACTAGGATAAGTAATTCTTGGTACCCTCCAATATAGTATTGATGGGGTGAGGAAGAAAAACATCCTTTTTATCCATTTAGAAACACAATATGCAAAAATAGATTGCAAAAATAAGGTCTATGCGAAAAATTGGGTAGGGAGAACTTGATATGCAAAAGTCAACCCTGTAAAAAGTTAAGGTCAATAGTCAAGGTCAATGGTGACATCAATAGAAGGTGATGATGAAATTAGCCCTAGGGGATGTGTCACTAATGACATCACAGGACCAGAGTGCGACGTTTGAGGCGAATGAATTTGATGCTCGATTTTTGTTGACGGCGTGTGTAGGCTCTAATGCTTCCAAGACTTCCACAAATATGTAGATCTAGTCGAGCTGATCACAATGGTATTTATAGAAAGGTTGTCAGAGCAAGATGAATGACGACGCTTGGTTTTCTGGGGTGGTGTGTGAGGAAGAGGTGCAGTTCCTCTGAGTGGCGCGTGAGGGTGCGTTTAGACTCCGATGGTTGTGGGACTTCCACTGTTGTGTAGATCGGGGCGAGCTGATCACTGTAGTACTTGTAAAAATGTTATCAGAGCAAGATGCATGGCAAAGACGGTGATTATAGTGGTTTATGTGATGCAGGACTCCTCAACGACAGCGACTGCAGGCTCGAAACTTAAGGACAATGGCTAAAAAACATCAAAGGTTCAACGGTGAGTGGCTGCAGTGGCTGTTGTGACACCGAAAGCGAAAAGGGTGGAGTAACACCAGAAGAGACAAGACTACTAAGAGAAAGGTCAAAGAAGTGGCTCTGATACCATGTTATAAATACTTAATGATTGTATTGTATTCTATGTATTAAGGAATATACATGGTGTCTTTATATAGGAGTTACAAGTAAACTAGATATGCCTAAAGTATACTAGATATACATTAGCAGATATGATATACATTAATTTATTAATAGATATACATTAACAACCCCCTCAAACTCAAGGTGGATGTGAGACCAGCTTGAGGTTGTCAACCAAATTACGAGTATGTCCCTTAGGAAGTGCCTTAGTGAAGATATATGTAAGTTCATCGTTGGAGGAGACGGGGAAAAGCTTGAGAGCACCATGGACAAGATGAGAAAGAATAAAGTGACAATCAATCTCGATGTGTTTAGCCCGTTCATGGAAGACATCATTGTGAGCAATATGAATGGCACTTTGATTGTTCAAATAAAGGGGAGTAGTAGAGGATGTGGACACACCCAAATCCTTAAGAAGCCATCATAGCCAAAAGAGCTCAGATGTAGTATCATTAAGAGCACGATATTCTGCTTCAGTACTGGAGCAGGCAACGAAAGTTTGTTTCTTACTTCACAAAGAAATCAAGGAAGAACCAAGGAGAAAGCAATAACCTGTAGTGGACCTATGATTAGTGGGATCTCCTGCCCAATCAGCATTAGAGAATGCACGAAGTACAAGAGGAGATTGAGCTTAGTAGAAAAGGTCATGGAAGAGAATGCCCTTCAAGTATCGTAAAATGCGCAGAATAACAACATAGTGAGTTTATCATCGAGCAGACAGACATTGGCTCACCTGATAAACAACATAAGAAATGTATGGACGAGTAAGTGTAAGATAAACTAGGCTGCCAACCAATCGTCTATAAAGAGAGGGATTAGACAATGGTCCCCCCCCTCCGAGGGTGTTAGATGCGCATTAAGTTCAACTAGAGTGTCAACAATCTTGCTGTCAGTGAGTCCAGCTTGAGATAAAAGGTTATAAGTATACTTGGCTTATGTAATATAAAGACCATCTGTGGAATGAATGATCTCAAGACCCAAGAAATAGCTGAGATGTCCAAGGTCTTTCATCTCAAACTGCTTATTAAGAAAATCCTTGAGTTTTTGAATGCCACTGAGATCATCACCAGCTATAATCATATCATCCACTCAGGTACAACAATTAGCTTCTAAAGGCCTATTGGGTTCTGTGTCCAAAGATAATTTTGATTGCACTTCATGCCAGTTAGGAAAACAGCCAGCTTTACCTTTCAATAATAGTGAGTCTATTTCTAATAGTATTATTGAGTTAATTCATTTTGATGTTTGGGGACTTTTTCCTGTTACTAGTATTTTGTTATTTTTATTGATGATTATTCTCGTTATAGTTGGATCTTTCCTATGAAATCTTGTTCTGAAATCTTACCCATATACAATAACTTTGCAAAAATGGTTGAAACATAATTCTCCAAACATATCAAAACTTTTCGATCTAATAATGCTCTTGAATATACTCAATATGCTTTTCAAGCTCTGTTACAATGTACATCATCTAACTTGTCCAAGCACCTCTCAACAAAATGGTCGAACGGAAAGAAAACTTTGTCATATTCTTGACACTAACACATAGCATTTCAAGTCAGAACCTCTAGAATAGCCATGGCCACCTCTCCAACCACCACCATCTTCACCTCTAGAATTGTGCTAAAGCCCCGCTCTAAAGCTAGTCTTCCCAATTCCAAAAGTACACACAATTCATTATGAAGGATTACTACTTAAAAAAAGGATAACAATGATAGTGAATAGCCGTAGTGCCTAGATGGTTTGAAGAAGGTGATCAAAAGACAAGGTTAAATAATGAGGACATCTTAAGATTGCAAGTAGTTTTGAAGTTCAGAGGTTCTCATAAACATACCATCTTTTTCACGAATTGCATCCTCTGCATCCCTAGGGTCATCAAAGTCTAAGAAAGCATATCTAGGAGGCCTCCTTGCAACCCATACATTGCATGTCCAACAATGAAAAATAAGAAACTATCTAACCATCACATAGCAATCTTGCCAATTGGTAAAGAATAGTTCTAGCGTTGGGAGAATCATGCTACCTCCTTATAACACCAACAGTACGAAACTCGTCTTCAAGGTCTAGCTCCAATACTCTTGGACTCAGGCTCCCCACGTAAACACGAGACATTGTTCAAATAAATCTGTGCTAGGAAAACTTTTATCTTAATTTCAAATTCATCGAAGATTGCACAAGTACAAGAACAATATTTAGATTTAAATGATCAATCAATCATATTGCATGAAACAATGACGTAAAACATAAAAGCAGCAAAGTTCTAGAATTTTCAGTAACATGTTAGCAAAATAGCCACTACCAAGTTGTAAATGGAAAAACTATAAAAATATAATTACGGTGATTGAGAAATAGAAAAATCTTTTCAGCCATAGTCAAGCAAAACAAAAAGCCCCAATAGACAAAAAAATAAAATAAAAGCAGAAGGCCCGATAATTATTACTAAACATGGACATAGAGAATGCAATTGGACGCATACAACAAAGAACACATTGCATATCAAAACCCTATCCCTTGGCACTATTACTCACATAAATATCTTATGCTATTCACCGACAAAATATATAATACTTCAGTGACTACAATTTGTTTTCCTCAAAATACAATACCAGATATAAACTGAAAGCAAAAATAAAATGAAGTAAAGGCAAGAAGGAGAGAAAAAGGGAGGCAAAGAGACGGATCTCAACCTCGACGAAAGGATGCACAAACCCTAGCTGCTTTCTGCGTAACTCTCCCCTTCTAGATTCTACCAATGATTTAACGAAAAGACCTGTAATTCTATCACTTTTAAGCATACACAGTATAAAAGGAAGTTTCACTTTTTTTAGTATATATATATAGAGAGAGAGACCATAAGTCGTTTGCGAATAGAGGTGATAATATTTAATACCTTACGATAATACGGTATAAATTTAATAAAAAAATTTACATGTCATCTAATGTTAAAATTTATTTTTTAATACAAAAATACTACATAAAAAACACAAACATAATATGATTACAACTAACATGATTGATATTTTTATTTATGGGAATATATGTTGTTTAAATTTTTTTAAAATAATATATATATTTTTAATAAAATATTAAAAATAAAATTTTATGAATAGATGGATTGTATATTGGTTAGGGTTTTTATGGAAATCAAGTGAATGGGTTTATTAGCTTTGAGATGGATCAATTGATACACTATATGCACAAGATTATTACAACCTTTGAAATTAGGTACGTCCCATTTTTAAGCAGCTCCATCACATCTCATGTTAAGCTAAAATTTGGGTTCCTTTATAAGATAATGGTCTAAATAATGATATAATTTGAATTTATTTTATAAATTTACCCTAATTTTAATAGGAAAAAGAGTTGCATATGTTTTTTAACTTTCAAAAAAATACATTTCAGTCTCCAAATTTTTAAAATATGTAAAATAAATCCTTATTAATTTTAAGATGTTTATAAATTCAATTTTAATTAATTATTTAAATTTAACTATTATTTAAAAATGTGAAAGGTATATGCTACCATAAATGAGTGCTAAATTTATCAATAATAAAAATATTTATTTTCTCAAAAAATCAACAATATCTCCCATTAATTGAACCTTAATATTTTAGTTATTATCAAATCTACCCCTCATTTATTACTTTCATATGTTTAAATAATAGATAAATTTAAATAAATAATATAAATTGAACTTTTATATACTTTAAAAATATAAGAAATTTACGATGCAGTTTTTTACAAAATAGAAAACAAAATCTACTTTTTATAAGTTTTTTTAAATAATTAAAATACTCACATATCTGTAATTATGATCAAAATTTTAAACCTTTTATATGCTTAGGTAAATTATATGTCATTGATACATAAGCTCCTTAACACTTATTTTTGAAAGTTAAATGAACAATAAAGCTCTTTTCTCAATTTTTATAGATGCCTCATTTTATAAATACGTCTCACAGCTTTCTTTAAAAGATATTAGTGAGATAATTTTTTTAAAGAATATGATATTCTATTTATTTTTGTGTTTATTCAACAAATATAATTTTTTAAATCATTATTTATATTAGATGTAAATTGAATAATTAAAATTTATAAACAAATATATTATCCTAATCTTTTTTAATAGGTACTTTTATTTTGATATCCTTTGGTTTTTTTGAACATATCTTTACAAATTTGTTCTTATACATATATATATCAAATTTTCTGCAACTTTGTACGATGGATGGACACCGAAATACTACTAAAATATCTGCAACTTGTACGACAGACAGCACCAAAATACTACTAAAATATCTGCAATTTGTACGACGAATGACACCGAAATACTACTAAAATATGTTTTGAGTATAATAAAAGTTTTTAACTATAAATATTACTCTTGAATAAATTGATAATTAGCTAGTAAAATGCGATGAAAAGGCAAGTTATTTTATAAGATAGCATGACCAATTTACATAATTTATATATATATATTTAAAATTTATACAATTTAATCAACATATTATTATAAATTTAAATATTTTAATTATTTCTTATCATTATTAGTTTATCTTAATCATTTTATTGGGGAAAATTTTTAAGTTACATTGAATTTAACTTTATTAGTAGAGGGTTGGTATATATTTAAAGAGAAAAATATCTTAAAAAGTTAAATAAAAATGAAAAATAAATTTATTAAAATTATCAAAATTGACATAAAATAACTAAAATATTCATCAATGTAATAATAAAGCAACTGAAGTGTACAAATTTAAAGTAAAGTGAAAAACATGTCCAAAAAGTGACCCTGTAGGGGATGTGTTCGTTTAATCTCTCATATTTTAAAAGATATTTTTTATTCCTTATGTTTTTAGAAAATTGTTCGATTAATAATAAATAATATTATTTCAATGATTTGTTTATTATAATATTATTATTTTTCAATTAAGTTCTTAAAACACTCTAAAATACAAGTCATTAACAAGGATAAAAGTAAAATTTAGTTTGAAATATTTAACAAAAATCAATAATAATAAATTATTGAAATGCATATTTTATTTTAAAAAAATAAAAATAAAAAATATTAAAATAAAAATAGAAATAATATTCAAATATTAAAACGAATATCAAGGATAAAAGTAAAATTTAGTACAAAATATTTAGCAAAAATATAATTAAGAATAATATTTTAATATAAATTATTGAAATGCATATTTTATTTAAAAAAAATAAAAATAAAAAAATATTAAAATAAAAATAGAGATAATATTCAAATGTTAAAACAAATAGTATGGGAAATGTTTTCATAATAATACTATTTTGCTATTATTAAAAGATTGAGTTTTAATCATATTTTAATTAATTAATAGAAAGATTAATATTATAATATAAATTATTAAAATAATATTATTTATCTTGATTATTTTTCTGAAAAGAAATATACTAAAAAATATATTTTAAATATCTATGAGATTAAAGACAGATAATTTTAATAAGAGGGAGGTCGTTAGATATTTTTATCTTTTATATATACCTCTATGAAAAATATCAATAACACACCTAGTATTTTTAATAGTTTGCAAAAATATAATTATTACAAAATAAAAACCAATCTATTAAGTCTACTAACATAATGTTGCGACATTTTTCTTAATTGTTTTTAAACTTATGATTGAAATATATAGAAATAATATTATTTATTGAATCTTTATATTTATTAATATTTAAATCACATGATAATTGCATATTATATTATTTATGGAAGACAAAAGTAAAATTTAATTTAAATTTATTTATAAAAAATTATAAATATAAAAGACCATAACCATAAAAATTCTACTATAATTAGACGAATGAATCTTCACATAATCAAAACTTGGGTTGATTCATTGGTTTATAAATACTTTTCCTCCGGAATGATAACCTTTTGGGATGGAATCTAATTTCTAACATATGGTATTTGAATCAATTAAAAACTTAACTATTATAAACACATACGTGAATCTTTAAATTGTGTGTACTTCATTTGGGTGAACTAAAGACTCGTTGTGGACACCGTTTGCATAAACCCAAGGCTCTTTGGGGCTCGAAAGGAGTTAAGCTATGATGTAAAGTGCAGACATAAAGTGCATCTTTGACTAAGTAAGAGTTTGACGTAGTATAAAGCATAGAGATAAGATGTATCTTCAATTAATGAGAGCTGTGTATCGTGTAAAGCGTGAAAATAATATGTATCTTTGATGGAGAGAGATATGAACCATATGGTATTTCATTTGAATGGGAGATTGTTGAGAATGTGCGAACAAAGTCACACATTGCATTAATTTAGGGAGATTTATGGGTTTATAAAGACTTGGACTACTCTACCTAAAAGGCTAACTTTTTAGGATTAAATTCCAACTTCCTAACAAGATCGAAACCCAAAATATTTCACCTCTATGAGCTCTTTTGCAATTTTGTATTCTTTCTTAAATATATATTTAAGTCATGTAGTTTCTTTGTATCTTTGTTTGCAATTTCATGTGCAAAATACATAGTATATTTGTTTTTATTTACTGTTTTGTTTTCCTTTAAGTAAAGTTAGTTACTAATGGTTGAGTAATACACACACTCATATAGTTAAAAGCTTTGTATGTTAACATGTTTATATAGACCACATGGGTTGGGTTCATGTTGTTAGCATGCTAGGCTGTGGTTTTGTGTTGTTTTATTTTTGTCGGTTGGTGGGTATTTGTGAAAAATTACTTAATAGATTTTTAAAACAAAAAAAGGTTTTTAGTACTCACTAAGGTACTTGTCAAAGTGGTTGGCAAGGTGGTTGGAAAGTTATGATGGCTATTACCCTTATTGTGGTGGCTTTACTCTCCTCGATATAGTTAAGGTGGACTCGCCAACCATGTTGGCGAAGAGGTCAACGAGGAGCTTGACAGCTCAAGATTTTTCTATAAATATTCCATGTTTTGTGAAATGAAAACTAATTAGAAAATGTAGTGAAACTTTGGCATTTTCAAAACTTGAATTTTAGGTGGAAAATTGTTTTCTATATCCTTGATCATTAATACTTTAATTGTCATTTAGTATTAGTGATTTGTGAGTGTTTGCAAATATAATTTTTTGGGTTAGGTTAATTAAATTAATTAACACCTAAGATTTAAATTGTATTTTAGGTACATGTCCATGAGATTGTCATTACCCTAGATTTAACTATATAGTGACCGTTGGTAACTTTTTACAACTTGTGTTCATGAGGTTATAAAGGAGAGACAGATTTGTCTTGGATCGCAATCATTGTAGAAATAGTAGATAAGAATAGCTTAGGCATAGTTCAGTTTTATATCTCCTTTAAGTTATGAAATCTTGATTTGTTTTTTAGTAAATTGCTTGTTATTGAGTGGTTTCCCTAAGCAACCAAGGATGTTACCATAGAGGTAAGGATTTTATGTTTGTTTACTTTATTATATCATCTTGTTTGTTTTCTTGGATGTTGTGTTAGTAAAATTAGGATTTGATCTAAATATGTTAACACATAGGAGGACTTGATCTTGATCGAAAAACCTTTCTTCCTATCTAGTTCCATGCTTTTTGTATTTTTGTTTGTAAGTCCCATAAGTTTTTTGTGTCCTTATTGGTGTTCCTACGTGTAAAACATAGAGTATATTTATTTTACTTAGTATTTTGTCTTTCTCTTTATATGGTTAGTGATTGATAGTCAATATTGTACACACTTACTTAGTTAGGAACACTTTGTATGATTGTATGTTTTACACACATCACATGAGTTAGTTTTGTTAGTATGCATGTTAGGTTGCATTTTGTGTTTTTGTTTCATGTTGTTTTGTAGGTATTTGTGAAAAATTACATGGTAATTTTTTGAAACAAAAAAAAACCATAATTTTTTATGCTCATCGAGGTCTTGTCACCCCGTTGCTACCAAGGGTAACAATGAGGACAATGAGTGTCTAGCAAGGCATCTAAGCTATTGGATTTTTCTATAAATATCTCCCTCTTTCAATTTTTTGGTTTAAGTAGAAAACATGGGAAAACTTTGTTGGTTTCAAAACTTTAATTTTTGGTTGGAGAATTATTTTCATAATTCTTGATTATTATCAAGGTTTGGGTTAATTAAAAGGAAATTAACACACGAGAGTTAGATTGCATGTTTAGGTCCTTAAGCATTGGACATTACACACCTTTAGGATTTCACTTACAGCATATTTTGGTGACAAGCTATACCACTTGGTGGTAATGAGGCTCTAGAAGAGAGATAAATTCAACTTTGGATAATAATAGCTACAGAAGCAGCTAACGAGAGCAGTATAAGTGCATTTAGAGTATTTGCATTTACACTTTTATCGAGTGGTCTATTGTTTATTTATTTTATTACATTATCTACCATCGAGTTTGTATCTCCTTATCATGGCTGTGCATTTGGTCCCTAACTATTTCACTGTCTATTAGGTTATGCCATTCTTAGTGTTTATTAAATTGTTAGTTTGACTATTTATTATTTTAATGTATTACAATGTGTAATAAGTATCTATTTTATTTTTCTATCTATATCTATTATTTCTTTTATGCACAAATTATGGGCGAGTCCCAAGGAATTTGTATCTCCTTACCCTAGTTGTTTACGAGGTCTAGGACTTTATCAGCTAGTATCAAAATGGGTACACCATTTTAGGCTTAACCGTTTTGGTATTGATTCTATTTAACTCACTTTTATCACACACTCACTCTCTCTTGATGGATTTTGGAGAAGGTCGTAATGTAGGTAGACCTTCACTTTCCACTCAATTGACCTATGCCTATTGAAAATAGGTAGACATATCCACCTAAAACCCTTACTGATAACTCCGTCATCCCTAAACCATGATTGAATAGACAAATGAGGAAAGAAATAATTTGAATGGAATAATTAAAGTTTGTATGCTATCTTAGAGTTATCACTCTTGATAAATACCAAATAATTCAAGCTTACTAGACCTCTAACGAAGGTTGGGATATTTTGAGGGTATCTCTATGGTGAAGAAATTCAAGGTGATCTAACTAAATAAAGACTTTGAGCTATTCCATATGGAAGAAGATGAAACCTTTGATAAATTTTATGCTTAGTTCTTTGATCTTGTTAATTTATCTTTCCATTATGGTAGACCTATAAATGAGAAAAAATAAATTAAAAAACTTATCGTCAGTCTTCCACTTCACTTTAGAGAAAAAATTACTACTCTAAAGACTTTCTTCAAGCCTGGTGAACTTAAGATCAATGAGCTGATTGGTAATCTCTAAGTCTGTGAGATTCATCATTTCAGGCCTAGGAAAAGTCAAGATTTCGTTCAAAATGGAAGAAGAATTATTCTTAAGTCCACTAAAGAAAGTGGAAGCAATAAAGAGAAGTGTAAATATGTGGCTAGTTATGAGAGCTTTGATCTATATGAAAAGAAAATGGCCTTGCTCGCCAAAATAATTACCAAGTTCTTTCAAAGTAAGAAGAACTCTTTCAATGGGATTAGAAGAGATAATTTGAGTATGAGAGACTCAAGATCCGAGAAGAAAGTTGATGACTCTAATAAAGACTTTGACAAACATTAGAGTAGGAATCACATCAATCAAATGAAAGGTTTCAAGTGCAAAATGCAAGGACACATTATTAGAAACTACTTTCCTATGCAAAATTGCTTAGGGAAAAGAGAAATAACGATAGATAGAGGTTAATATTTTGATAGTAGCTATAGATCTTATGAGGAGGACTGTAACTTCATTGCCTTTATGGCTTCAAAATCTATTGAAGAACCTTCTAATGTAATCTCTAAGACCAAAACGCTTGCTAAAGAAGATGAGGACAACCATAATGAGCTCTTGGATACTTAAAATGAGATTCTTAAGGAGCATATTAGGTTAAAGAAGGAAAGAAAAAGGCTTTGGAGAGCCTTGTAGAAAAGGACAAAGAGTTGAGCATGTTGAAAGGTGTTCTTAAGGAAAAGAAGTCTTCATTAAGTTGTGACCAGTGTGATCTCACTAAGAAGTGTGAGATCATTCAGAAGAGTGATACTGATCTCTAGGTTTAATGTAACTCTAAACCCTCCAGAATGAAACATCTGGAGCAGGAACTAAATAATCTTGAGTTAAGTCATACGACTTCTATGAACGTCAACACTAACCTAACATAAAACCAAGTGGACCAATCATTATTCTTGGGAAAAAAAGTGATCATGATGGAATATGATAAAGAGTATTTGGCATATAATCTTTCTAAAAATGATTTGGAGTTAGGGAAAAAGTGAAGAGTCTTGACTCTCTACCAAATTTCTAGAGGCTTTAATGAAAGAGAAAGAAGAACTCATAAAAATGTGGAGTGATAAGCAATCCAAGCTAGAATGGGAGTTAGCCCTATTGAAGAATACACTGAAAAAGTTGATGTTAGGTAAGTTGGATGAAATTCTAAGCAACAAAAAAGTGCAAGGAGACAAGTATGGGCTAGATTATGAAGAAGGAATTTCTATTTCTATTGGGATTGTGATGAATAAAATCTGCATTGGGTTAGTAATACTGATTTTGCAAATACTTTGATTTTATATTTGTAAAACTTTTGCAAGTGTACGAATCATTTTATAGATAATGACAAGTATACTCCCAAAATCGATCTAAGGAAGGAATATATGTGGTTTTTAATTTATTATTCAAACTCTTAAAAAATAAATTAAAACCAAAATATCATGTCATGATATTTTTTTTGTGTGTTTCTAAATCTAATAACATAAAAAATAAAACATAGATATGGATTCAATAAACAATTATGCAAATTTTTATCATTATAAGAATGAAGTATTTATGGATATAATAATTAAGTTAATTTTACTTGCTCATATTATTTAGGTTATTTAAGATATAAATTGATATTTATTAATTCTCTATTTGTTTTTATATAAATACCACCTTTGGTGGGTTTAGATATTTTTTATTAATTAAACAAAACAATTAACACCTATGGATGGGGTCGATAATTAATTTGGTTAATTAAATTAATTTATTTTTTTCTAAAATATTGAAAATGAATCATTTAAATGTCTACTTTGGCAGTATTAAACATTTTAAATTTTATTCAAGGTGTCCAAATTAAACCTAAGAATTTAATTATCTGAATGCTAGATTTGAAGTTTTAAAACTATTACTGAAATGATGTTATCAATACATTTTCAAATAATAGCCCTAATAAAAACTTTTGAAATAGAGCTTCACTCTAACTATCAGGGAATTATACCAAGAAATACAAGGGCACTACTCTAAATCAGACCGGATAATTAAACATTAAAATCTAATTTTCAGATTTAAGTTTGTAATGAAAAATAATATATTTTTCTCTAACATCCTTAATATAAAATCTTGAATAAAAATAAAATCAATTTATTTTAGAGAAATATCTTACCTATTTACTATTTCACAAGCATAATAACGTTATTATTATATCATATTTACAAACAGTCAACAATGTGAAATTTAATTACAAAAATATTCAATATAACATATAAGAATAAAACATAAAAATAACTATAAAGAATTCATTTTAAAATTATACCTTAAAAGAATCCTTATAAAATTTTGATGCGTGTTGGATGTGTTTCAGATAGGTTGGAACATGTATGGGTAGAGGTATGTGCGATTGGGCATTAGCATCGGTTGTTAGGCATAGAAAAGGGCATGGATCTTGGCGTGACATGCACACAACTGAGCATGGGCATAAGCATGATAGGCTAGGCATGCGTGCGACTAAGCGTGGGTGCATGTGGGACTTGACATGGCGTGCGCAGATCGGCACAACGTGCAGGCTAGACTCGGCATGGTGTGAGTGGGCGTTGAGGGATTGGGACATTTTTGACCTTTTTGATCAATTTGACCCATCTTGTTCAATTTTTATATTTTTTTTACTTTTTCTCATTTTTCTCTCAACATATTTATAATATATTGTCTCCAGTATTTTTCTTTGAGTCTTTAAATTATTTTTGAACAAAAATATCTATAAAATAATAAATATACCCATGATTTCGAAAAGTAATTTTGTTTATAAAAATATGATAAAATCATAAAATATAAATCTATTTAATCAATTAAAATACATTACATCGTGATAATTTTAGTACTTTTTAAACACTTATCATAACCTCAACCAACTTCTTGTTAGTCCCTTAGCAAGAAAAGCGGTAAAAACTAAAATAAAAACTAAAAATTAAACTATCCTAAATCACTTCTGTGGATTGACACAGTTGTAGTTTATGTATGCAACAAGCCTTTAAACCCCAAGGTTAACTTATTGGATGAGTTTAAGTCTCGTGAGGGTTTTCAGTAATAATACCCACAAACATTAAACTAAATAAAACAATCTTTAAAAACAAGTAGAACAAGTAAAATAAAATACAAAATTTTCATGCTTAAAATTCCATCTAAGTTTTATAATTAAAACCTTTAAGAATATATTATTCTAATTTCTTAAACATTCATGATTTACTACAATAATTAGTCAAAAATCACTTTCATATTTTATGATAAAATGTTTCGTTTTCACTTCACCCAATTTCAGTGTTAGGAATTAAAATTCACTTCAACTTTACTCCTCACAAGTTAATACTCTCAATTCACTTAATCATATTTGTTTAAGAACTCATACTAAGGTGTATGCGAATACAATTTATGTTTAGAAATGAGCCAATAAGTCTAGATACTTATAAAAGAAGAATGGCTCAAAATAGTGCATAACTTTGATATCATGAAAGGAATCAAATGTATAAATTATAAAGATATCATATATATTATTTTCATGCACCAATCAAACTCATTAAGCAAAAATTTCAAGATATATGCCTTTTAAAAGTGTAGGAAAAATAAATGAAATGACTTCTAAGGGAATTATTTCCTATATTTCCTTTGTACTAACCAACTCTCACAACTATTTAAGTCTAAAAATGTTGTAATATGTAGATTATACTATATATTCTTTATCTCTATATTTTTTAATACTTTTTCAACATATTTTTTTAGAGAGTAGACTCATGTACATATTGGACATTTTTGTAGGATTTTGGTGAGTGGTTAAGTTTATGGCTTTTCTGTTTGATATTGGTTTAGGTAACCCCATATATGTCTCTTTTTGGTAGAAGTTATGCATGAATGAGATAAAGACATATACTATCAATTTCTACTTAAATCATTTAATCTAAGCAAATGAAAAATAAATATATGACACTCTATTAAGATGAGAAAATTCATACATTCAATGCTAATATCTATAAAGATCATCTAAAATTTTGAAAAAATAGAATAAGTGTTTTGAGTATAAAGAAAATATTTCACTTAGAATAAAGGAAATTAAGGTTAAAATAATATCTCACAAGAGTAATCTTCATTATTTGATTCCTAAACACCTATTTTGGATCGTTTCATTTCAACATTTTATCATAAAATATTAGTTATGACACAAACTTACTAATTATCATATTACTTCGTGATATATTTTTGAAAATTAATCTAATAAATCAAAAAGACCTAATCATTGCTTAAACTTAATTTTTAAGATAATTATTTTTGTGACAAAATTTTGAACACTACTATAATTTACCCAAACACACAAATAAAGAAAATAACACACATATATAAATGAAAAAAATAAATTAAAGGAAACAATTAATATGAAAATACACAACTAAATAAGCAAATTAAGGGCACATTGTTTATAAAAATATTAAATTTTTCCTAATTTTTTTAACTTTTAAATTCTACCATCCCCAACCTAAAATTGACATTGTCCTGAATGTAAAAAATGCAAATTATAAAAAGAGAAGGGATAGAAAAGTTACCAAATTGCTTTA
This sequence comes from Hippophae rhamnoides, assembly GCA_033030585.1. Lineage (NCBI taxonomy): Eukaryota > Viridiplantae > Streptophyta > Magnoliopsida > Rosales > Elaeagnaceae > Hippophae > Hippophae rhamnoides. The sequence goes on along the minus strand of CM065431.1, from coordinate 25,786,590 downwards.
TGTGTTAAGGATTTTGATGTCGAATGCTAGTTGCATCAAACATCAGATTTGAATCATACAATAGGTACTATAACACATCTTAACAAGCAATTATTTTATGCAATAAAATAAACAAAGTGTTCATAAAAGTAAAAAAAATTAATAAAACAAACTAAATTGCTTAAAATAAAAAAATTACCTTTCAATGATGAGTTACCTCCCATCCAGCGCTTAGTTTAATGTCTTAGATGGACACATCATAATGGTGCTAAGGATTACTCAGTCAAATGCAATCAATTTTGGTAGTGTTGTGTGGTCGTTTTAAATAAGGCTTCACACAATGCCCATTGACTTTGAATGTTATTTGTTGATGACTTTATGAATGTAGAGTCATTAATGCACATTTTTACTTAATATTTACTTGTTTTATTGATTAAATAGTATTTTTTGGGCCAAAAATATTAAAATATAAACTTTTTAGTGAAAAGGGGTGAAAATATAATTTTTTGAACTTTTTAGGATTTTTTATAAATTTTGCACGCAAGACTAATCATGATCTGCCATGTGGCCTACCACATAAGTAGGGGATCTGATTGGGCAAGCCACGTAGACACCATACAATAAGGGAAATTGAATCATGTTACACCACGTGTGAGGAGGATGAAATGCATGCCACATGTCAATACGATGTTCAATTCGAGTTTGGAGTGCGGTCAAACTTTGCTCCCACGTGTATCACCCGATTGCTTGCTGTGTTCCACCCATGCGCCACGCCATCTGTTTCCTCGAATCACATTGCATCGTGTGGTGCTGACTCTGATTGGTCTCCTTTGCCACGCGTCGCGCTCTGATTTGCCCACTGAATTTCTAATGCCATGTGTCGCACTGTGATTGGTTGATGTTGTCAGTTTTTCTTGTTTTGATCAAAGCCCTTGATCTGAACCTGATCTGATGGTCCAGATCACACCTAAGCTATATTTGAGCCTCTAATCACCCCATAAACCGAAGTGGCCATCACTAGAATAATTTTGGTCAATTTTTGGAGTTAAAAAGAGAGAAAAATATAGAAAAATTCAAGAAAGGACATAATTTTGGTGGAGATTTAAGAGGAGATTAATACTAAAATTCAAGAGATTGATTGTATTTCTTCATCTACTCTTTTATTTATCAATTTTTATGTCTTTTTTTATGAAAAATATGAGCTTTATGAACACAATTATATGTAGTTAATTTATTAATCTAGGGATCATATGAACCCTATTTCACCATGTGATGGTTTAATATTTTATCCCAATTATAATTTTAACTTAATTATATTATTTAATCTGATTTGTATGCTATGAATTGTTTGACCAATAATTTATCTATAGAGACAATTAAATAGATTCGAGAGAATTATTTAATTGTATCTCTTGATTAAATAACATGAATAGTTCTAGGCATAAATGTATGATTCTTATATATGTGATCCATAATTGATGAATTTAATGAGTAGTATGCAATTTAATTGGTATGAGAGTGTGGTTAAGTTAATTATTATACAGTGTGTAGTTTACTTGAGAGAGGAATACATGCTAGGTTAGATTCAATTGATCATGTAATTAATTGATAATTATATTAGGGGGATTTTAGCGATTTACATGTTTAGAATATTAGGTGATTAAATATTTCTAGATATTTTCTCATATATCTTCTTTGTTACCAAAACTAATTTAGTTAATTATTGCTATTTACTTTTAGTTATTTTAATTTTTCTTCCTTCAAATATAAAAACATAAAAATATTGATTTTTATTTATTTTATTTTTAAAAATTAGTTTATAGTTAAAATAATCTCTATACGAACAAGTTTTTCTTATCATTATATTACTTGTTATGATATGTATACTTACGTATTCATTTCACACACTTCGTGTGTGGCGATTAAATTTTTGGCATCGTTGTCGGGGATTATAAATTAATAATTTTTTTATTTTAGTTATTTTTCTTTACTTTAATTTTAATTTTAATTAACCTATTTTTTTTAGTTAATTTCTTTTCCTTATTTATTTATTCTTTAACTTTAATTAATTTATTTAGTTGTTTATTTTTTTATTTAGACATCTACTTTAGTATTGTAGAAACATAGTTGAGTCTATTGCATGAGCTGATTTCGTGAGGGAGAAATCTTACATTTAGATCTTAAATTGAGTAAAATTTGAGGTCAATTAGAAACAACAAGTCACCCAAGAGAAAGAAATGACTTATCCATTAGAAATAAACAATAATGAGCTAAACTTGGACGATCAAATGTTTTTGATTAATGATAGAGATATAACTATGAATGAATATGAAATACCTACATTGGAAGGGATGAATCCAAGTATACAAGGATGAACATTCATGCTAATCAGTTTGAACTTAAGCCAATGATGTTTTAAATGCTACAAATAGTTGGACAATTCAGCAGATTACCAACAGATGATCCTCATCTTCATCTCAAATTATTTATTGAAGTTGTAGATTCATTTAAATTTAGTGGTGTGACCGATGAGGTATTTAGGATTAGATTGTTCCCTTACTCATTGTGAGACCGTGCTAGAGCTTGGCTAAAATCTTTGCCACCTAATTTTGTTACAACTTGGAATGGTTTTGGCGGAGAAATTCTTGATGAAATAATTCCCACCAAAAACTAATTCCAAGCTTAGGAATGACATTACTTCCTACCAACAACATGAAGGAGAATCTTTATATGAAGCATAGGAAAGATTCAAGGAATTGCTAAGAAAGTGTCCTCATCATGGTATTCCTTCTTGGATTCAAATGGAGACTTTTTACAATGGTCTCAATGCTCAAACAAGAATTATTGTTGATGCATCTGCTAATGGAGCTTTGCTAGCCAAATCTTACAATCAAGCTTATGATTTACTTGAGAAAATGGCTAGCAATAATTATTAATGGCCAATGGACAGAATGATAGCCACAAGAAGAGTAGCTGGAGTGCATGAGGTAAATGACATAACAATACTGACAACTCAAGTGTCATCTTTGGCAAATCTTTTGAAGGTTCAAAACTCGAAAACGAGTATATACTAGGTCCAAAATTTAGGAGTATCGTGTGTGTTTTGTGGAAGAGCTCATCTATTTGATAAATGTCCAAATAATCCTAAATTCATATGCTATGTGGGTAATAGGAATCAAAAAAATAATATATACTCGAACACATATAACATAAGATGGAGAAAAAATCCACATTTCCCTTGGAGTAATAACAACAGTCAAGGTGGTAATCATCAATCATTTCCACCAACTGTTTTCAATAGCCATAGTAATCACAAGCCCAAGAGAAGAAGCCACCTACTGAGGACAATACAAAATGCTTTAATGGGGATGATGAAAGACTTCATCCAATCATTTTATACAAAAGTTTCAACTCAAGAAGCTTCAATTCAAAATTTGGAGAACCAAATGGGGCAACTTGCTCAGGCTATAAGTCAAAGGCCTCAAGGTAACCTTCCAAGTGACACAATTATAAACCCAAGAAGAGAAGGTAAGGACCAGTGCAATTCCATAGCCTTGAGAAATGGTAAAACTTTAGAATAGGAACAAAAGAATGAAAAGGATGAGGAGAAACAGGAAATAAACAAGGACGAGGAGAAACTAGTGGATAAATAGAGCACTGAAAAGGAAATAATTCAGCCAAAGAAAAACAACCTTTACAAACCTAGTATTCCTTTCCCTCAAAGACTACAAAAGCAAAAGTGAGATACACAGTTTTCAAAATTTTTGGAAGTCTTCAAGAAGCTACACATAAACATACCATTTGTAGAGGCACTTGAAAAAATTTCGTCTTATGCCAAATTCATGAAGGATATATTATCAAATAAAAGGAGGCTTAGAGATCATGAAACAATAACCTTGACTGAAGGTTATAGTTTCATCCTTAATAGAAAAATATCAAAAAAATTAATGATCCAGGTAGTTTTGGCATCCCTTGCACTATTGGAAACATCCATTTTGGCAAGGCACTATGTGACTTAGGTTCTAGCATTAACCTCATGCCATTATCGGTCTTCAAGAGATTGAGGGTTGGTAAAGCCAAACCCACTTTAATAACATTACAAATGGTAGATAGATCAATTAAGAGACCTTAGGGTGTGGTAGAAGATTTGCTAGTAAAAGTAGACAAATTCATCTTTCTGGTGGACCTCATTGTGCTAGATATGGAAGAGGACCATGACATTCCTATCATACTTGGTCGTCCATTCTTAGCAACTGGAAGGGAACTCATTGATGTATAAAAAGGTGAACTTACAATTAGAGTGCAAGATGAACATGTAATTATTTAAAGTTTTTAAAGAATCTGAACCCCCTGATACTGATAATGCTAATGAATATTTAAGGATAAATATTACTGATTATAGGAATACTTAAAAGAATCTGTTGAGTAGCTCAAACTTAAGACTTTAACACATGCTGCTGTAAACAAGGACATAAACTCACCAGAAAACAACTCAACCTATTATAAGTTTTAAAGTATGGCACCGAAGGTTGATATTATGGACTATGTGAACTTTTTGGAGGACGCACCTTTCATGTATGTATCATAGCGATTATGGAAATATTTTAGATAGGATCTAAAATCAAACCATCGATTGAAGAGCCACCAATTTTAGACCCCACACGTCTACCCTCATATCCCTATTCAAGTATGAAAGTGAAAGAGTCCAATGGAGAGGTGAAAAACCTGTTAGAAATACATAAATTGGATGAGTTACGGTGGAATTCTAATAAGAATGCCAAAAAGTTTAAAAGGAAAAAAAATATGGTATGAGAAGCGAATTGAGCACTGTGTTTATGAGCCTGAAACATAAAGTATTATTGAACAAATCAAGACTTAAATTGTTTCCAAGCAAACTCAAAAGTAAATGGACACAAAAGGATGTGCCTTAAAAAGTGATATGACCGTCTAGTCAAGGACGTTAAATGTGATGCTGGTTAAGAGGCAACCCAACATTATTTTACTTGTATTTTCATTGTTTTTGTTTTGTAGATGAATAAAAGTGGAGAACAATGGCACTATAAGAATGACATTTTAGCGACAGATGTTGTGTGCCATGATTAAGAGTGTTTTATTTTCTTTTACCTTTTCATATTCATATGTGCACATTGGGGACAATGTGTAATTTAAGTTTGGGGGAGGAAACTTCATTCTCTACATGAAGTTTTTTACTATGCATTTTAAATTTTTAGGATTTGTTTTAGGGATTTTTTTATTTTTATGATGTTTTTAATCATGATTTAGGTAGAAAATGAACTAATATATGGAAACTAATATATGAACTCAATGATAAAAATGGTTGTCATGACTATGATAAGGAATGTAACATATTTGTTAAGAAATTTACATTAATCATGTGCTATGCTTGCTAGTTTTGATTGAATTGATTCAAATTCTTATGCACATGTTCATGATTGATTTTGGTGTTCTTATTGAGAGAAAATTTGTAGTGAGTTCTGTGAGTTGATGAGATCTACAAGGTTTTAGAATCTATTTGATCATCCTTTGAGGAAATATTTTGAATAGTATTTAACAATAGGCCTTATTTGGATCGATTGATCATTTCAAACTAACCATTGTTAATATCTTTAGTCACCCATTTGAGCCTAAAAAATAATATTTCATATCTTTAAGCCATATTTAATGCCTAACTAATAAGTATTACCTTTACCCTTGCACCTTTAGTTTGTATGAAAAGAAAAAACTGCAATCATGTGTTATGCTATAACGAAGGTGAAATGTAATGCACCCTATAAAAAAGAAAAAAAGAAGAAGCAAAACTCACAACAAAATTATCCCTTTAAAGAAAAAGAAAATAGAATTGAAAATAAGTTTGGGAGTGTTGTGAAGTTACAAACAAAAAAGAGAAAATAGATGTGAAATAAAAGAATATGAAAAGAATGACAAAAGAGGGTGCATGAAAATATTAAGAGAAAGCTCAATTGCGATTAAAAAGTGCATGATGAACAAAAAGAAAGCTAAGGTGTGGAAAGAGCCTAAATGTCTTCATTTATCAACCCCTTCATAAGCCTTACATTAAATCCATGTAAAGTCCTTATTGATATTAAGTTAAGTGCATATTTATATTAATAGAGAGGGATATGAAAAATATACTAATGAGACTTGTTCTAAGATTGAATTGATTAGCATGCACATATAGGTTGATTTCATAAGGGTATTGGATGATATCATGTGCAACACATACATGAATCAATTTGTAAAAAACCTTGTATATCCTTGTATTGATGGAATGTTGATTGATGAATATGTGAACTTTCTTATAATAGGATTATACGACTTTTTAGAGGGATAGTTTTCATGAAATATGCATTTACTAATAGAAGTATATTTATGAATATACTACCTATGTTATTTTATTTAGTTATACTTGGCTTTATTTGAGGACAAGCAAATAGTTAGTTTAGGGGTGTGATGACTCTATGAAAGTAGAGTCATTAGCGCACATTTTTACTTAATATTTACTTGTTTTATTCAATAAATAGTATTTTTGGCACCAAAAATATTAAAATATAAACTTTTTAGTGAAAAGGAGTTAAAATATAATTTTTGAAATTTTTTATGAATTTTTTATGAATTTTTAACGCAAGACCAATCAAGATCTACCACGTGTCTTACCATGCAAGCAAGGGAACTGATTGGGCAAGCCACATGGATGCTATGCAATCAGGGACACCAAATCACATTATGTCACCTTTTTTGGAGGACAAAATGTGTGCCACGTGTCAACACGACATTCAATCTGAGTTTGGAATGCAGTCAAACTTTGATACCAAGTGTCTCCACTTGATTTCTTGCTACGTTCCACCTATATGCCACCCAATCCATTTTCGTAAATCATGTTACACTGCGTGGAACTAACTCAATGAGCATTGACTTTGACCGCCTCCTATTCCACACGTCGCGCTCTGATTTTCCAGTGAATTTTAATGCCACGTGTCACGCTGTGAGTTTTTCTTGTTTTGATTGTAGCCTTTGATTTGAAGCTGAGTTGATGATTCAGATCACACCTGAGCTATATTTAAGCCCCTAATCACCCTATAAACCAAAGTGGCCATCATTAGCCTAAATTTGGTCAATTTTTGGAGCTAAAAAGAGAGAAAAATACAGAACAATTCAAGAGAAGACATAATTTTGGTGGAGATTTAAGAGAAGATTAATACTAAAATTCAAGAGATTGATTGTATTTCTTCTTCTACTCTTTTCTTTATCAATTTGTATGTCTTACTTTATGAAAAATATGAGCTTTATCGACACAATTATATGTAGTTAATTTATTAATATAAGGATCTTATGAACCCAATTTTCACTATGTGGTGATTTAATATTTTATCCCAATTATAATTATAATTTATTTATATTATTTAATCTGATTTGTATGCTACTAATTGTTTGGCCAATAATTTATCTATAGAGGCAATTAAATAGATTTGAGATAATTATTTAATTTTTTGTCTTAATTAAATAACATGCATATTTTTTAGGCATAAATGTATGATTCTTATGTATGTGATCTATAGTTGATGAACTTAATAAATAGTATGCAATTTAATTAGCATGAGAGTGTGGTTAAGTTAATTACTATATGGTGTGTAGTTTACTTGATAGAGGAATACATGATATGTTAGATTCAATTGATCATGTAATTAATAGATAATTATATTGGAGGGATTTTATCAATTCGTATATTTAGGAAATTGGGTGATTAAGTATTCTTAGATATTTCTCATACATCTTCTTAGTTACCAAAAATGATTTAATTAATTTTTTCTATTTACTTTTAGTTATTTTAATTTTTCTTTCTTAAAATATAAAAAACATAAAATATTGATTTTTATTTATTTTAGTTTTAAAAATTAGTTTCTAGTAAAATAATATCCTTGGGAATGATCTTTTATTATCATTATATTACTTATTGTGATACATATACTTGCGTATTCATTAAACACACTTCATGTGTGGCTATCATTTGTGTCTTGGAATCCAATAGTTCTACTACTCAATGTATAAATATTTGGATTATTTTGAATGGTCCATCCTATCTCGATCTTTGTTTTTCTGGAAACAATCTTAAACGAGATAATAAAAGAACTTTCATTCTAGAGTGAAGAGTCTTTGGAACTAGCCTTTTGTCATGATATTGCTTAGTATGATTTTTATACAATTTGGCATTTTTATAGCCTTCGTTCCTAATTTATTCAAACTTAATAAGATGGAGTAACCATTTTTCTCTTGTTTTATCTAAGTCCGTGTTTAACTATTTAATTTCCTTGTAAGCCTTGTGTTCAAATTTAACGAGAAGGTGGAATGCTTTCCCAAAGATTAACCGGTAAGGGCTCATCCCAATGGGTGTTTTGTAAGCTATGCGGTATGCCCATAAGGCATCATTCAACTTAAATGCCCAGTCCTTCTTTGAAGGATGCATAGTGCATTCTAGTATTCCCTTGATTTGCCTATTACTTACTTCCACTAACACTATTACAAAAAGGGGCATTTAAGTTGCTGTGTAAAGTCGATTTTTGGAAATAATCGACTTATAATGAATTTAAAGTCGATTCGGTGTAGAACCGTCGCTATCCATGTTGGACGTAGCTTCGGTTGATGTGGAGAACCTGCGCTACCCACGTGGCGAATTGACGCTAGCTACGTGTGTAGCGTCGGTTCTCCACGTCAGCCGACACTACGTCCTATTTTTTAAATTAAAAAATGGATGAAGTAAATACAATTAAAATTAATTATTATTTTATTTGAATCTTTAGAATTTAAGTTGGATAAAAATAGTATAATTTTTCCTTTTTTTTAGACAATTAGTTTTAAAAATTATATAATTTTGTTTATTTGTTTGGATATTTAAATTTATATATGTACCTACAATATATCTTTATTTAATTTTGTGTATATGTTTTAATTAAATATTATTATAAAGTAATTATTTTTTCTATTTCTATAGTACATATATGCATAGTCTAAATAAAATAATAATTGACAAAAAAAATATTTAAATTGTGTGGATAGCATCGGTTGACGTGGCGAACCGACGCTACCCACGTGGCTAGCGTCGGTTGATGTGGTGAACCGACGCTATCCACCTAATATATCCAAATTTAGCTCATTTTTTACGTAGAACCCCAATTTCTTCATTTCTCTTCTCCATTTTCTCCCAAAACCGAGCTACACCCACCTTTTTTCTCAATTTCCTACCACCTCCGACCACCATTTGCAAAATCATTTTGTGAGTTATATTCCTCTTCTCATTATCTTTCAGATCTACTATTTTTTTGAGCGAAATACTAAAAAGAATTTATACCCATTTTTTGTATAAATTTTTTATTTAGGTATGTTTTTTATTTTGCTTGTTATTATGTTTGACTTATTTTATGTGGAAATAATATTTGAAATATTGTGGGTTTGATGGATTATATATATTTACTGTGCGTGGATAAATATATTTATATATTATAAATAATTATATTTTATTAAGTATAATTTTGCAGCTTATTATTCAGTTTGTTTTATTTTTGTATAAATTTTTGATTTAGGTATGTTTTTTTATTTTTCTTGTTATTATGTTTGACTTATTTTATGTGGAAATAATATCTGAAATGTTATGGGTTTACTTTACGTGGATAAATTTATTTATATATAAATAATTATATTTTATTAAGTAGTAAATAAAGGAAAAATAATATGTTTTTTTAATTTGTAAGAAATTATATTAGTATAAGAGTTATACGTGCCATCTATTGACTATTAAAAACAATTATAAATATATATTTATAAACTCAATAATTTAAATAATATATATATATATAGTAATAAAAATCAAATAATAACTAAAAACTAAGTATTATTATTATTATTATTATTTGTATATGCTACTTATGTGTTAAAATGTTAAATATGTTACTATAGTAGTCCCTATATACTTCTATAAAATGTTACATACGTACAATTAATATTACTTTTTAATTATGATATAGTAACATGCTTAAAAATTAGAATCAACCAAAGTGATTGGTTTTTATATATTCATGTTGGCATGTTGCTTATTTTTGAATTTATACAAAAATGGTTTTGTAAAATGATTAAAATGGTAACTGTTTTGTATTATGTATGTTTTGGTATATATTCTAATAATTAGGAAATTTATATATAATAATACTTGAAATATATTCATTGGATACATAATTAAGTAATATGTTTAATTAATGTCATTAATAGAAAATGGACAAATCTTGGATGTCAAAGTGTAGAATTGAGCAAGACAATATTTTTGGAGTTGAAAGTTTCATGGAATTTGCTTGTAGAAATAGTAATACTGGAACTAGTATGATTCGATGCCCATGTATTAAATGTAAAAATGAGCGATTTCATGAATTTGATGAGGTTAAGTATCACCTTATCCGTAATGGTATTCTTTTGAGTTATAAATGTTGGTATTATTATGGAGAAAATATTGATAATACTCATGGGGAAAAGATAAATAAGAATGTGAGTGGATTACATACATCTTATCATAATGTATAGACAGAAAATATGTTTCATGGTGTTGAAGATGAATTATGTGAGGATGATCCCGAAACCTTTAATAAACTTATAGAAGATGCCGAAAAACCGTTGTATCCAAAATGCAAAAAATACACTAAAATGTTGGGATTGGTTCATTTGTACAATGTGAAGGCAAAACATGATTTTTCTGACAAGGGATTCATAGAATTACTAAATCTACTAGTCGATATGTTTCCTGAGGGTATTGAATTGCCATATTCAATGTATGAAGTGAAGAAATTTCTTAGTCGATTTGGCATGGAATATCATAGGATTCACGCTTGTCCAAATGATTGCATTCTTTATAGAAAATAATATGAGACATTACATGATTGTCCTATGTGTAAAGAATCGAGATGGGAGTATGGTACAAATGAGAGTACAACACATAAGAAAGGCGTGCCTGCAAAGGTTCTTTGGTACTTTCCTCCGATTTCTCGCTTTCAAAGGTTGTTCAATAGTAAAGATACATCAAAGATGTTGACTTGGCATTCAGATAATCGATCTGGTGATGGGGTGCTACGTCATCCTTGTGATTCTCCAAATTCTAAAGTAGTAGATAATTTATCTCCTCAATCTTCATCTGATCCACGCAATCTTCGTCTTGCCATTGTTACTGATGGAATTAATCCACATAGTTCCCTCAGTGGTAGATATATATGTTGGCTAGTAATTATGGTAACATACTAATGCGTATTTTCGCAAGTGTATGAATCGTTCAAGTAATAAAGTGTACAAAAGTACGGATATCGAACCCACAAGGAATGGCGTTACTAAGTACCGAAATTGCCTAACCCTAATTTTATTTGAAAACCGAATTTTTGAATTTGTTTAAAAAGTAAATTAACTTAAAACTAAACGCAAATAACAAAATTTAATGTTGTTCACAAATGATTAAAAACGCTAAGGCATTTGATTTCGCTAAATCAATTCAATCCGATTACAAATTATGTTATATGAGAATCAAAGTTAAAAGTGATGGTTGAAAAACCCAAACTTATCTAATACTCTTTCTCAAGTTATATTAGAATTACTTATCTATGAAAACCGACTATATTTCTATGAAGAGTTAATCACAAATAAGCACATTACGATTTATGGAATTTCTGGAATAACCACATACATCATGCATTAGGTGTCAAACTCGCATTCAACATACGGTATTTATCACAAGAAGCGTTCATTACACATCTCCTCTCGGTCTCAATATAATGCAACAAATTATTTAAATCTTGATCAGAAATTTAAAAGCATTAAGCATGGAAATAAATACTCAACTTGAAAACAATGAATTCATATAATGATAACACAAGAAATCAGATTTTCATGATCTAACTACATCATAGCCTTAGCAAAAACGAATTAGTTCATAACGAAAATAAGAACAAACATATTCTCAATTGAATCCATGAACAAACAATCTGAATAAAATGCAGAAAATAAAAGCTAAGGAGAAGAAATGAAAAACTCTTGAAGAGGAAGACTTGGTAGCACAATGGTGATGATCCTTCAAGCTTCTCCAACCTTTCTCTCCAAAATTTCCTTTTCTCCTGCAAAAATAACTCAATTCTACTCTCTCTGCCGTGGCCTCCTTCTCCATCATAATGTATATATAGGTCTAGGGTTTTGGAGGGCAATTTTGGAACAAAACAGCATAAAAAAATGTTTTCGAACGAAACTCGCCGGCGGCGAAGTTATTCTCACCGCAGCGAGATTTCTGGAAAACTTACGATTTCGATTCTGCTAAATCTCGCCGACGGCGGGATTATTGTGGCCGGCGGCGAGATGCTTTGCCAAAATCCGTGCTCTCAAGAAGATTTTCAACATTTTCTCCGTAAGGTTTTCGCCGGCGGCGAGAATATTCTCACCGGTGGCGAAATTCCAAATTTTGAAATTTTGTTTTCTTTTTTTTTTATTCAATCCCGATCATTGTACTTTGTCCCTAACTTCTCCAAAATCATGATTTTACCTAAAATTGCACTTTAAACATGAAATACCCGTGAAATGACATTTGTGTATTAAATAATCAAATAAACACAATTTTCACACAAATATGAACATTTAAATCATAACAAAAATGCAATAATTTAGCTCTTATTAACAACCCCCAACCAGCTTCTTGCTAGTCTCTAGCAAGAAAAGCGATCTATTTAATAAATTCAAAGGAGACATTAAGAGAAACTTCAAAGGAAATTTATTCTATTTACAACATTACATTAAGCGTATGCAATAAACCTTTAAACCCCTAAAGGCCTAGTAGGACGAGTCTAGTTGTAGTCTCGTGAGGGCTTCCAGTGATGACACCCACAAACATCTTACCTATAACTATCCTAACTTAAAACAATAACATAACATAAAAAATAATTTGCACAAATGTCTCAAAAATTGTAAATAACACCCAACATATAGAATAATTAAATGTCACCTAAGTTTTAAGAAATCTCAAATGCCAATTTCACTTTTGTTATTGACTCTTAAACATCCATCAAACCACAAACCAATAGCCATAATGCCCAGATAATATTATGCAGAACATCCACAAACAAAAAAAGTGAAATCTCAAACTCCATAGGCTCACTCTTCAAAACTCTCTCCACTAATGAAGAAAAATACACCACTTCGGATCAATAGGACTTTATTAGGCTTGTAATTTTAGGCTTAGGTATTTGGTTAAGAAATAATGGGAAGTGTCAAAATACAAATAATAGCACTTATTAGATTAAACACAACCAATTAAGTAAAAGAGTAACACCATTTAACCCAAATTGTTTCTTTTGATCATAACCCATTTTTCCAAAGATAAACAAAATTCTTCCTCGATCTTTCACCTCAGTACATCCATTACTAACACTCTTTTATTTACTAGAGTGTGAAGACCCTTTTTTCTCTTTTTCTTTTCTTTTGTTTTTTTTTCATCCTTACTCCAATTTCTCTTGAAAAGTTTGTGTTTAAAATTAAGTGCTCTTAACAAATAAGGTATGAATTATATATATATATATATATATATATATATATATATATATATATATTGGCTAAATAAAAGGTAGGTTATAGAAGGCAAAAAGAAAGAAAAATAAGGCTAACAATATATTTAAATCGGCTCAATGAGGTAACTAGTGATATAAAGATAACAAGGTAGGCTTAAAATGGCACAATCGATCCAAAAATGGCCTATATCCTATCCTAAACAGTGCAATTCCAAATTATTTCACCTCAAGAGGTTTTCAAATGAGTTCTAGAGTTTGTTGAGATCACAAAAATGTCCATGAAAAATTCGCACATAAGACTTCTCTAAGCATTTAGACTAATCAACCAAATCATACCACATACCAAAAGAGTCGCCAACTAGGTAAAATTAACATTTGAAATTATCTTTAAACCGAAGAAAAATTTAATGTCTTCTAAAAGCTACTTGTTATCACAATCACATTATTATCATCAACGTGCAAATTAAAATAAGTAAAATGCAAATAAAATAAAAATAAAAATAAAAGAAATTAAATCAAAATGCAGAAAAATAAATGGAAAATCACAATTAAACACAAATAAACACACAAACAAAACTAATAAAAAAGGGAAGAAAAGATTTACCGTTTACCGCACCCCCAACCAAAACCTTACATTGTCCTCAATGTAAGAAAGAAAAACTACAAATGGTTTTTTTTTTACCTGCAAGACAAATAAAATAAGCAAATTTAATTAAAAATAAAATTATCATAACATGAAGTGCAGAATTTAAAATTTCTAAAATAAAATGAGATAAAAGATAAGAAAAAAAATCTGATGGGTTGCCTCGCATTAAGCGCTTTAAGTTATAGTCATTAGCTAGACTTTTTGTCATTCTTTACTGCGGTTGTTGTAACTCTAGAGAATCTTTCTGCTTGTTGAATTCTCCATCAAAATATGGCTTCAACCGTTGTCCATTCACCTTGAAAGTTCCCTTTGTTTCATGACTGATCTCAACGGCTCCATAAGGAAACACCTTGGTTACTAGAAAAGGTCATGACCAACGAGATTTAAGCTTTCCTGGAAAAAGTGAGGCAGAATTATAAAGCGACACTTTCTGTCCCACTTCAAAGTTTAAGCCTCAAAATGTTCTTATCATGCCTCACCTTCGTCTTGTCTTTGTATTTTTGGGCTTTCTCCTAAGTATCATTCCTCATTTCATCCATCTCATTCAATTTCAACACGCTCTTTTCACCTGCTGCCTTAAGATCAAAATTCAGAATTTTAATTGCCCAATATGCTCGATGTTCCAATTCAACTAGAAGGTGAGAAGCTTTTCCATACACCAATCGGTATGGAGACACGCCGATAGGTGTCTTGAAAAAAAGTCTATAGGCCCAAAGTCCATCATCTAGTTTCCTTGACCAATCCTTGCGTGATTTATTTACGGTCCTTACAAGGATCCTCTTCAACTCTCGGTTTGACACTTCAACTTGTCCACTTGTTTGAGGATGGTAAGGTGTTGCTATCCAGTGTGTTACTCCATATTTATGCAACAAAGCCTCAATTGGTTATTGCAAAAATGCTTACCTCCATCACTTATAATTGCTCTAGGTGTGCCAACCGGTAAATATGTTCTTCTTGAGAAAATTGATCACAACCCTAGCATCATTGGTAGGCAAGACCCGCTTCCACCCATTTAGAGACATAATCTACACCAACAAGAATGTATTTATTAGAGTGAGATGAAGGAAAAGGCCATAAAATCAATACCCCAAACATCAAATAAATCAATTATTAAAATATTATTTAAGGGCATTTCATGTCTCCGTGAAATATTTCCGCTCCTTTGGCAATCATCACACATTGAAAGCAAACTTGAAAGCATCTTTAAACAATGAAGGCCAATAAAATCCAGATTGCCAAAATTTTTGCTTGAGTTTTGTTCCACCAAAATGTCCCCAACTTCCTTGAATGGCAATGACAAAGAATGCTTCCCATTTCTTCCTCAGGCACATCTTCTAATAATTTGATCTGCACAATGTTTATACAAGTAAGGTTCATCCCAAAAATAATGTTTCAGATCGAAAAGAATTTCTTTTTTGTTGATAAGACATGTCGGAGGTAAAACTTTCTTGACCAAATAATTTGCATAATCAAAGAAACCAGTGGAGCGATTCGGATAGCAAGCAATTGCTCATTCGGAAATGTTTCATTAATTTGGTCTTCAACCTCAATGTAATCTTCTTCCAACCTGGACAAATGGTCAAGAACCAAATTTTCTGGTCCCCTTTTTGTCCCGTATTTCTAAGTTAAATTCTTGCAAGAGAAGAATCCATCTTAGTAATCGTGGTTTGGCATCTTTCTTGGCTAGCAAATACTTAAGAGCGAGAATGATCGGTATAAACAATGATTTTAGACCCAATCAAATAAGATCTAAACTTATCAAATGCAAACACTAATGCCAAAAGCTCTTTCTCGGTTGTTGCATAATTAAGTCAGGTATCTGTCAATGTCCTACTTGCATAATAAATCACATGCAGCAACTTATTCTTCCTTTGGCCCGTAACAACACCTATAGCATAGTCACTAGCATCACACATTACCTCAAATGGAAGACTCAACAGTTGCCTGAGTGCACAAATTATGTGAGCTTTTCCTTCAAAAGGTTAAAAAGCTTGCAAACAATCGGAGAAAAATCAAATTGTGCATTTTTAACTAACAAACTGCAAAGAGGTTTTGTTATTTTTGAAAAATATTTAACAAATCTTCTATAAAACCCAGGATGTCCTAAGAAACTTCTAACACCCTTTACAGTTGTTGGAGGTGGTAATTTTTCGATCACTTCCACCTTTGCACGGTCCACTTCTATTCCCTTTGTTGAAATCCGATGGCCAAGAACAATTCCTTCTTGAACCATGAGGTGACATTTCTCCCAATTTAGCACTAAATTTGTGTCTTTACAATGCTGCAAGACTAACGAGAGATTATGCAAGAAATTATCAAAAGAATGGCCAAAAACAGAAAAATCATCCATAAAAACCTCAATAAACTTTTCGACCATATCAGAGAAAATTGCAATCATGCATCTTTGTAAAGTTGCAGGTGCATTACATAAACCAAATGGCATCCTTCTGTATGCAAAAGTACCATAAGGGCATGTAAATGTTGTCTTCTCTTGATCCTCTGGTGCAATTGCAATTTGGATGTACCCCGAATATCCATCAAGAAAACAATAATAAGCATGTCCAGCCAATCTTTCCAACATCTGATCAATAAATGGTAAAGGAAAATGATCTTTTCGGGTAGCGTCGTTCAAATTTCGATAATCAATACACACTCTCCACCCGGTCCTGTCCTTTTGGAATAAGCTCATTGTTTTCATTATCTACAACCTCAGATTCCTCCTTTCTTTGGTACACAATGAATTGGACTTACCTAAGCCTTGTCGAAATCGGATAAATTATCCGGCATCCAAAAGCTTGATCACCACTTGACCACTTCTTGCATTGTTGGGTTTAAAGCGCCTTTGTTGAATTGTGGGCTTGTAATCCTCATTCATCAAGATTTTATACATGACACAGTAGCTAATCACTTTGATATCCACCATTGTCCATCCAATTGCGCAGTTTTGTGAGTCAAGAACTCCTAATAGCTTGTTTTCCTCTTCATCATTCAAGGAATTGTTAATAATACAGAAACGATTGAGTCTTCAAGATAGGCATACCTTAGATGGGATGGCAATGGCTTTAGCTCAATCTTGTTGGCTTCCTTCTTACCATTGAGGTTGGATTTTCATTTGTTCCCAACTCCTTGAATGTTCCATCACCGGGAAAATATTCATCAAGTCTGCTAGTAATTGGAACATTGTCTCACTCCTCATCATCCTCCTCAATTGTTGCACATTTCACAAGGCAAGCTTACAGTGGTAAAGAATGGAGTTCTCTCCTCAAAAGTTTAGAGATTAACCTATCAAGAGTGTTAATTTGAAAACACGAATGTACTTCACTTGGAAATTTCATTGCTTCAAAAACATCAAAGGTCACTTGTTCATCTTGCACCCGTAGAATGAGCTTTCCTCTCGCCGAACATCGATCAATGTTCTTCCGCCGCAAAAGGAATGGTCTCCCCAATATCAATGGTACCTCTCATCTTCCTCCATGTCAAGCACCACGAAATCTACGAGGAAAATAAATTTGTCAACTTTAATTAAAACATCCTCAATTACCCCTCGAGGATATTTCACCGATCGATCCGCTAATTGTAGAGAGATTGAAGTGGGCTTCACTTCTCCCAGGCCTAGTTTCTTGAAAACAGAAAGTGGCATCAAATTAATGCTTACTCCTAAATCACATAGGACTTTATCAAAATTGCAACTTCCTATAGGTGAAGGTATAGTAAAACTCCCTGGGTCTTTCAATTTTTGTGGCAATTTTCTTTGGAAGAAGCGTGACCGCACTCCTCATTTAGCATGACAGTTTCATAATCTCCCAACCTCCTCTTCTTTGATAGAATTTCCTTCATGAATTTTGCATATTTGGGCATTTGGTCCAACATCTCTGCAAAAGGAATGTTAATATGCAATTTCTTAAAAATATCTAGAAATTTATCAAATTGATTATCAAGCTTTTTCTTATTCAATCGTTGAGGATATGGGATAGGAGGCTCATATTTCGCATTTGGGGTAGGTTGAACATCTTGGGATGTTGATGGATTTTCTTTAGATTCTTCCATCTTTTCTCCAAATTCTTCGATTCTCAAGTTCTCTACCGCTTGCCAATGTGATAGCCTTTGCATGTTCTTTGGGATTTATTGTGTCACTAGGCAACGATCCTTGAGACCTTCTAACATGCTTTGAAAGTTGCCCCGCTTGGTTTTTGGATATCCTTGTTAATTGCCTCTTGATTTCTGAAATTTGTTCTAGACTCCTCAATGAACTTTCCTAAAATTTCTTCCAAATTTGTTTGTTTTTTTCTCTTGGGGTTGGTAGGAAGATGATGAAGGTTTGAATCCCCTTGGTTATTTCCCCCATGAAAAATTTGGATGATTTCTCCAAACCCTGGATTGTAGGTGTTCAGTATATGGGTTATGTTGAGGTTTTTGGAAATTTGAAACATAATTTGCTTGCTCGACATTTGATGAAGCAAATGGATTTCTAGCTTGGCACTCGATACTAGCATGAGTTCCACCACATAAATCACATTGTCATGCGTTGGTTGGATTCGAATTTGGATGACAAAGAATCCATCTTTCTTGAAAGAGTAGCAACTGAGCCGACAAAGCATTCATCGAATCAATTTCATGTCTTGCTACTTGGTCTTTTTGCAATTACCCGCTCCGAATGCCACCGATTTTTGTTTTCACCATAATCTCTAATAACTTCATGAGTATCCTCCTGTTTTTCCCAAGAAAGACCCTCTCATAGATCCAATCATTGCACGATAGTTTGAAACCAACCCATTATAAAATGTAGAGACTTGCAGCCAAATTGGTATACCATGATGCTGGGCACTTCCTCAACATTTCTTTGAATCTTTCCCAAGCTTCATACAATGATTCTTGGTCATATTGTGTAAAAGATGTGATTTCATTCCTCGAATTTTGCCGTCTTAGCGGAGGAAAGAACTTGGACAAGAATTTCCGAACCAATTCATTCCATGTTGTAATTGATCCCGGTGGTAATGAGTTTAGCCACTCCTTGGCTTTATCCCGAAGTGAAAAAGGAAAAACCCTCAATCTTACAGCATCTTCGGACACACCATTTATCTTGTAGAGATCACACACCTCCAGAAAGTAAGCAATATGTGCATTTGGATCATCCTTTGACATTCCCCCAAACTAATTTGATTGAACCATTTGGATAAAGGATGGTTTTATCTCAAAGTTATTGGCTTGAATAGCTGGCCTCCTTATACCCGAAAAAGTTCCAGCAACATTAGGCACAACATAATCCCTCAAAGCTCTACGATTTCCACCTCCCTCAACAAATGGTGGATCCATGGCTAATTGTCTATTAGGAGCTGAAGTTGAACGTCTTCTCTCTCGGTTTAGACGCCTATATGTTCTATCAATCTCTGGATCAAATGGAAGAAGGTTAAGGCTTCTTGTACGTCTCATACAAAAATTGTACAACCAGAAAATCAACTAAAACACAAACAACACAAGGTTACTTTTTTTTATCATAAATAACATAAAACAGCAAAATAAACAAAATTAAAAAAAATGAAAGAACGATAAAGCAAATTAACTTCAAATTAAAACTAAGATTAGGTAGTATCGATATTAATAAAATCAAACCATCCCCCAGCAACGGTGCCAAAAACTTGATGCGTATTTTCGCAAGTGTACGAATCGTTCAAGTAATAAAGTGTACAAAAGTACGGATATCGAACCCACAAGGAATGGCGTTACTAAGTACCAAAATTGACTAACCCTAATTTTATTTGAAAACCGAATTTTTGAATTTGTTTAAAAAGTAAATTAACTTAAAACTAAACGCAAATAACAAAATTTAATGTTGTTCACAAATGATTAAAAACGCTAAGGCATTTGATTTCGCTAAATAAATTCAATCCGTTTTCAAGTTATGTTATATGAGAATCAAAGTTAAAAGTGATGGTTGAAAAACCCAAACTTATCTAATACTCTTTCTCAAGTTATATTAGAATTACTTATCTATGAAAATCGACTATATTTCTATGAAGAGTTAATCACAAATAAGCACATTACGATTTATGGAAAATCTGGAATAACCACATACATCATGCATTAGGTGTCAAACTCGCATTCAACATACGGTATTTATCACAAGAAGCGTTCATTACACATCTCCTCTCGGTCTCAATATAATGCAACAAATCATTTAAATCTTGATCATAAATTTAAAAGCATTAAGCATGGAAATAAATACTCGACTTGAAAACAATGAATTCATATAACCATAACAAAAGAAATCAGATTTCCTTGATCTAACTACATCATAGCCTTAGCAAAAAAATGAATTAGTTCATAACAAAAATAAGAAAAACCATTATTTCAATTGAATCCATGAACAAACAATCTGAATAAAATTCAGAAAATAAAAGCTAAGGAGAAGAGATGAAAAACTCTTGAAGAGGAAGACTTGGTAGCACAATGGTGATGATCCTTCAAGCTTTTCCAACCTTTCTCTCCAAAATTTCCTTTTCTCCTGCAAAAATAACTCAATTCTACTCTCTCTGCCGTGGCCTCCTTCTCCATCATAATGTATATATAGGTCTAGGGTTTTGGAGGGCAATTTTGGAACAAAACAGCATAAAAAAATGTTTTCGAATGAAACTCGCCGGCGGCGAAGTTATTCTCGCCGCGGTGAGATTTCTGGAAAACTTACGATTTCGGTTCCGCTAAATCTCGCTGGCGGCGGGATTATTGTGGCCGGCGGCGAGATGCTTTGCCAAAATCCGTGCTCTCGGGAAGATTTTCAACATTTTTTCCGTAAGGTTTTCGTCAGCGGCGAGAATATTCTCGCCGGCGGCGAAATTCTAAATTTTGAAATTTTGTTTTCTTTTTCTTTGATTTAATCCCAATCATTATACTTTGTCCCTAACTTCTCCAAAATCAGGATTTTACCTGAAATTGCACTTTAAACACGAAATACCCGTGAAATGACATTTGTGGATTAAATAATCAAATAAACACAATTTTTACACAAATATCAACATTTAAATCATAACAAAAATGCAATAATTTAGCTCTTATCACATACAACCTTCCTCCCTGGTTGTGTATGAAAAGAAAATTCATGATATTAACATTATTGATCTCAGGACCGAAACAACTTGGTGTTGATATTGATGTATATTTGTAGCCTCTGATAGATGATTTAAAGACATTGTTGAATGATGGTGTAAATTTTTATGATGCATATAAAGAAGAACACTTTAACTTGAAGGGGGTCCTTTTATGGACAATTAATGATTTTCTTGGCTATGGAAACTTATTTGGACATACAACAAAAGGTTACAAGGGATGCCCTATATGTAGTGATGGAACTTCTGCAACTTATCTTGTTCACGGACGAAAGATGTCTTATAGAAGACATATAATATTTTTGCCATCTGGACACAAGTTTAAATACCAAAAGAAACCGTTCGATGGTGAAGAAGATCATGATTATGCAACTCAACCTTTGCAAGTTGTTGAGATATTAAGGCAATTGAATGGTATGACATTCAAACGATATGGAAAGATGAAAAAAATCACTAAGGTAGGGAAACGAAAGAGGTCAACTAATGAAATGGGTGAAAATGAAAAAGAGTTTGAACCGACTTACCATGGTTGCTGGAAAAAATCAATATTTTGGGAATTACCTTATTGGAAAGACGTACACATTCATCACATCTTAGATGTCATGCACATTGAGAAGAATGTATGTGAGAGCTTGATTGGTACTTTACTTAATATACCTGGAAAAATAAAGGATGGAATTAAAGAAAGATTGGATTTAAAGAAGCTAGGCATATGACCTTATTTGGAACCAAGGGTGGAAAATGATAAGAATCGAATATACTTACCACCAGCATCATATACAATGTCAAAAAAAGAGAAGGATGTGTTTTGTAAATGTTTGGAAGGTGGGAAAGTTCCTGATGGTTACTCATCCAACTTAAGAAATTTTGTGTCTATCACCAATAAGAAACTGTATGGATTGAAATCACATGATTGTCATATCTTAATACAACAGTTATTACCAGTTGCTATGAGATAAATTCTTCCAAAACATGTTCGATTATCAATAATTCAGCTTTGTTCATTCTTCAATACAATATGAAAGAAATATATATCAATTGGTGAGTTAAATTCTTTACAGAAAGATGTTGTAGAGACTTTGTGTCTAATTGAAAAATATTTTCCTCCTTCTTTCTTCGATATAATGATTCACTTGTGTGTTCATTTAGTTCGAGAGGTTCAATTGTGTGGTCCTACTTACTTAAGGTGGATGTATCCTTTTGAGAGATATATGCAAGTCCTTAAAGGATATGTAAATAATAGAAATCGACCTGAAGGATGCATGGTGGAACACTACATTGCTGAAGAGGCAATTGAGTTTTGTTCTGAATACTTTAGTGGTTACACTAAAATTGGGAATCCTACGCATAAGTTATTCTTAGAACGTCACATGATCCAAGTAGGTAACCCTATGCTTGGTGGAAGTAAGAAATTATTTATTGATCGCACTCGATGGGAAAAAGCACACCGAATCATTTTGGTAAATAATAATGAGGCATAACCATACATAGAGTAAATGATGTTCATTGTTTCATGATTGCAAAAATCATTTTTTATTTAACTATTAATGATGATATATAACTTAATATATATTTAATAACATTATAGGATGCATTTAAACTTATTGAAGATCGATCCTCGTTATAAAAAAAAGGAGAAAAATGGTTGTATGATGAACATAAGCGAGAGCTTATTAATTGGTTTCGCAACCATGTAAGTGTCACAAACAAAAATTCATGCATGTATCTTCCTATATATTCAATGTTTTAAAACTTTGCTCTAAACAAATTTTGTGTTTTTGTATACATAGATTCGAGATGAACTCAAGAAACCCGATCATAAAATATCAGAAAGTTTACAATGGCTTGCATATGGGCCAAAATTCAATGTCAAATCATTTTATAGTTTCACAATAAATGGATCGAGGTTTACGACTCAAGCTAGGGACAAAGTCCGAATAAATCAAAATAGTGGTGTGAATATGGTTGCACAAACTATGCAATTTTCCAGTTCAAAAGATGCTAATCCTTTACTTTCTGATAGAACATATTATAGTATAATACAAGAGATTTGGGAAATGGATTATGAGGTCTTCCATGAAACAATTTTCTTGTGTGATTAGGTCGAAGATGTTATCAATGTTGGATATAAAATAGATGATTTTGGATTTACCCTTGTATATTTATCTAGGATAAGTCACACTGATGATCCTTTCACGTTAGCACTTCATGCAAAACAAGTATTTTACGTGAGCGATCAAATTGATCCAAGATGGTATCTTGTGTTAACGCCTCCACAAAAAGAGTTTTACCATTGTGATGTTGTAGAAGATGATGACTCTATGCTTGATACATTAACCAATATAAGTAATTTCTCAAATAAATTGCCTAATGTATGTGATGATCTAATTGATGATGATGATTCTTCATCATGGGCTCGAAGTGATTGTGAAGGAATATATGTATACGATTAACAACCTAATTAAACATAACATATGTTCTATATTGTTGTAATAACTCTTATATATATGTATGTTCCTAAAATTGTCAATTAATTTATATTTCTTCATTGTTTGTAGATATTTCATGGATCTTTGGATAACAGAGCTTGTAGATCCAAATGATCCATTGGGGTATTTGAAAAGAAGGGGTTGTGCGAATATACCTGAAGCTCCACTTAGTCCAGATGATAGAATACATGGTCTATTTGATGCTACTGGTAATCCAATAGGGGAAAATGGTCAACAATTGAAAT
This sequence comes from Hippophae rhamnoides, assembly GCA_033030585.1. Taxonomy (NCBI): domain Eukaryota; kingdom Viridiplantae; phylum Streptophyta; class Magnoliopsida; order Rosales; family Elaeagnaceae; genus Hippophae; species Hippophae rhamnoides. The sequence continues at coordinate 25,762,539 of CM065431.1, read as the reverse complement.
CCTCTATTGGTCGACTTGCAAAGTCCAGTATACCAATCAATATAAATGATTGGTCTGAGGTTGACAATGCAAAAAAGTTCAAAATATGGATAACCATTTTTGTAAGTCTCTTATATTTTATAATCAATATATATATTATATTAGGTGTGTATTATATCTAATCTTTTGTACTGTGTTTTTATAGAATCGTTACAAAGTTGATGACAGTTGGAAGAGCAAGTGTTATAAGATTGCAAATAAGGCGTGGCAAGAAATTATGTGTTTCCATATTTGGAACCACTTGATGAGAATGAGCTCTACAAAATCCCTGAAGGACACCCCTGGATTACACCTTAAGTTTGGAAAGACTTTGTAGATTCTAGACGTTCAGATGAATTTCAAATTATTAGGGAAGATCATCAGAATGTACAATGCATAACATTCTTTCTAATCGTACTGGGAGGTCTTCAAATCCTGAAGTTAGATGTAGAATGGTATTATTAATTTGTCTTAATTTATAAATATTTTTATATTTATTTTCCTCAATTTAATTTCATGTCATTGTTAATAAAATTTTCATAATTTATATAAGAAGCTGAATTGGGTAGACCTGTTACCCGAATTGAAGTGTAAATAGAAAAAAAGACTCCCAAAACGAAGAATTCAAGACCGATGACTAAGTGAGGAGAAGAACAATTAAATAAGTTGGTTAGTAATTTCGGTTGATAAAAAGTCTTAATGATATTTAATAATTGATGTAATAATGAATGATATGTTTGTGTGCTTTATTATTTGTAGAGAGATGTTCAAGAAAAAATATCCAGGGGTGAAATAATCGAAGAGCCTGGGAGAGATGCTTTATATCATGCATTCGGATGTGAGCATCCTGGTCGTGTTAGGAGAGGTAGCCAATATGATCGTTCTATGGAGTATTCTCCAAAACAGTAAGTAAGGAGAAGTACACTAAAATTGAAGAAGAATTCAACTCCTTTAAGGCCTCAGTGTTAAGTGAGATTGCCACTCTAAAAGAACATCAATCACAACAAATGTCAGCCATGGCATCATGCTACAACCAAGGCATGCAATATTGGCCAAGCATGCAACCATCCATGCCAGGCATGCCATAATCCATGGCAAGCATGCCACCGTACATGACAGGCAGGCCACCATCCATGCCAGGCATGCCATCCACGCAATCTCATTGCGCTCAAACTACATCCATTATGGGATATAGCCATCCTATTGGTCCTCACTATATGCCAGGAATGCATATGCAATCAAGTAGTGGTTCATTTTCTCCAATGCAATCTACACATTCTTACCATCAATCAAACCACGATGAACGTTTTGGTGAGAATGTACATCCAATAGCTACCCCACATGGGAGTCCTATTCTATTTAATGAATAATATGTGGTAAGATTTTAATTTCTGGTGTATATAATCTATTATTTTTAAATTCTTATTATATGTTTTATTTTTTATATATAACACTTAAAATTTTTTACAGAATATGAAATGTTTGTTGAAACATCCTTCGTCAATAGACTTTGTTGCTATTGGAACGGTACAAAAATTGAGCGATGATCGAATGATACATAATCAATATTTGCCTAATCATTGGAGAATATTAATTGATCAATCATTGTTTCATGATTGTTCACTACTTGTGCCTTCTGATGCTACCACAGTCCAAGAGGTGGTTGGACAGTATGTGGCTTGGCCGTCGATTAAGTTGTTCTAAATTTTGACGTGGTACTATTTTTTAACTTAAAAGATAACACTTGTTTACTACTATTATTTTATTATATCTTAAATTGTTACTAAATAATACATATATAATACTTCTTTTTAGTGTATTATACCAGAACTCTTAAATGCGGCACATTTAAGAGATACAGAGCAAGTATCTCGTGCTAAATCTATGTCTAGTGGCCAATCATCATGCACCAAGTCATTCAAGAAGAAGCCTTGGAAAAAGTATAGTCATAATTATGCGTTAAACTTTAGCAGAAATCTTGGCACTTTGATGACTATTGTTGGGAGGGCATCTAGCATAAATGATGGATGGACTATGCCACTTCCTATAGAAATTTCCAGTGTAGACCTCGGCCAAACTTATATATCGATCGAGTGCTTATTGTAACTATTTGAATATCAAATGATCAATTTAAGTATAATTCAAGTGTGGACAAGGTGAGTCCTCAATCTATTTATTTTTCTTTCATTTATGTAGAACATATATAATTATATTTATATTATCTAATTATATATATATATATATATATATATATATATATATCTTTTATATAGGGCATGCTATTATCGACTTCAACATAATCACTCATCACATTTAGCAATGTTCTATGATTCTTCATATGTCAATCAATATCAAGATAAGGATGTTAGCATCAGAGCTAAACAATTATGTGATAGGGCATTAACGCTTAACAAAAATCAAAAGTTGATAATCCCTTGGCCATTAAGGTTTGAACAAGGCCAAGATCATTGGATGTTGGTAATCATTGATCTGTTCAATAATCATGCTTGGTACTGTGACTCAGCTTCCATAGAATTGAGTAAAGATACAAAAGCAGTTGTTGAAATGTAAGAGTTATAGGTACATATTAGTTTCTTCTATTTTTTTTTAATATTTAATAAAAACTAACCGTTTTAAACCTTGATAGGGCATGGAAGTTGTGGAACAAGTTTAAGGGCATTGCCCTTAAAAAAATCTCATAAGCTTATATGGACAAAAGTTATGATATGTACAAGCCAATATTAATAATTTTATTAATTTTAAAATTGAATAATAAAGATGTTCGATTATGAAAAATCATGTACACTTGTTTTTTGTAGGTTTCACAACAAAATTATGGAGTCATGTGTGGTTATTATGTCTTGAAGTTTATGAGAGAAATCATCACAAATATCAAAATTCTAATTGATGATGTGGTAATATCTTTTACCCACATACATAAAAGTTTTTAACATATTTGAGTTTGTTTTTGTAAATAAATGAAATTACATTCTTAATTTGATTTTAAATACATGTAGTTCTTTGGTTGGAACAAGACGGGCTACTATCGACAAATTTTTGATGATTTACGAGAGGAATGGGCAAAACACATGGTTCAAATTATATCATCACAAGAAGAATCAGGAGAAGATTCTGATGATCTTGAATAGCATTTGACAACATAACAGTAAAGTTTTTAATGATTTAATTTCTCTATCTATTCCTATGTCTGAAGTCACTTGTTTGATGGATGATTATATGCTTATGTATTTAGGGGAATGCATTGTTTTATGGACCTATTTTTGGCCTAAACTACATCTCATCTCTCTTTCCTACTTTTCTTACGAACTCATATTAGCACTTTCATTTGTTTATAAATATGAAGTTATTTGGAATCTCTACTAGTATTTTTAATGCTATAATGAGCTCTAAATATGAAATTAGGTGTACGTAACTCCGATTGGTTTCTTGGTTTGTATGAGTTTTGGTGCCCATAAACGTGTTCCATATGTTTAAGGGCACCAAAACTCACACAAGTCAAGTAAGAAATCGGAGTTACACTTGATTTCATATTTAGAGTTCATTATAGCATTAAAAAATACTAGCAGAGATTCCAGATAACTTCATATTTATAGACAAATGATTAATAAAGTGCTAATATGAGTTCGTCGAAGGGTTATATCACTCGGATGTCATTGTACGTGGTAATCTCTTTTTGATGGTAATATTTATAATGATTTAATTTCTTCATTCTTATGTCTTTGAAGTTTAGACTTCTTATTTGATGGATGTTTACGTGCTCATGTATGTAGGGGAATAAGAATTGTTATATGGATAAGCTGTTTTTGTCTAGTTTTCTTGTCATAATGTTTCTGAAGGCCAATCAAGATTCTAAGCCAACCAAGCTTACTCGCATCCAATTACACTTTGACGACATTATTTTATTTGTAATTTAAGTTAACTATATGTATTGTATATACATTATTTGTTTTTGTAATAAATTTAATTATCAAGTAATTAAATATATTTAAATTTTTAATTATCAAGTAATTAAATATATTTAAATTTTTAATTATTTGTATTATTATTTATATTTTAGTTTTTTATGCTATATATATATTGAATAATACGAAAAATGAGAATAAAAATAAAAAAAATCATAAAATGTACAGGTAAAGTCCGTTCATGTGATGAACCGACTTTACATTTTAAGTCTCTCAATTTAAAGTCGGTTTTTTACCGACTTTAATACCTACTTTTGTAGTAGTGTAAACTAGAAGTTTTAGGATGATATGGAGTAGATAATCTATGTGTGATGTTGTACCTTTTTAGTACTCCATCAAATATTTTGTTACAAAAATGGCTACCTCTATGACTTATTATAGCTCTAGGCATTCCGAACTTGCTAAATATTGAATCCTTCAAGAATTTTAAACAAGATTAGCATTATTGGTTTTAGTGGGGATAGCTTCTACCCACTTTGATACATAATCCATAGCAACCAAAATATAATGAAAACCATTGGATAGGGAAAAGGACCCATAAAGTAAATCCCTCATACATTGAAGAGTTCAACATGTAAATTAGATGTCAAAGGAATTTCATCTATTTTGCTTATGTTTCTTGTTCTTTGACATCTATCACATTATGCACAAAACATATGAGCATCTATAAAAAGAGTGAGCCAAAATAATCCAAACTATAATACCTTATAGGCTGTCTTTTCGCTACATAATGGCCCATACAATGAAGTTTATGACAAAAGTCAGAATGCTCTTATGTTCTTCTTTAGGTACACATCTCCGGATGACTTGATTGTGACCAATCTTGTATAAATATGGATCATCCCAAAAATAGTCCTTGATAGTTTTAAAGAACCTTTTCTTTTCCAGATATGAAGTGTTAGGTCTTAAAACACCTATGGCAAGATAGTTTATAATATCTGCATACCATGCATTTGGACCCATTGAAAATAATTGTTCATTAGGAAAGGTTTTAACTATATCTTATTTACTCCCATCTTTAATATAATTGAAGTCAGAAATCAACCTAGAATAATGGTTAGCTACTAAGTTTTCACTACCTTTCTTATCCATGATTTCTAGGTCAAATTCTTGTAAGAATAAGACCCATCTGATTAAGCTTGGCTTGGTATTCAGTTTACTTAATAGGTATCTTAAAGCAGCATGATCAGAATGCACAATCACTTTGATCCTACTAAATGAGACCTGAATCTGTCTAAAGAAAACACTATAGCCAAGAATTCCTTTTCAGTAGTGGTATAATTCATTTGGGCGTCATTGAGTGTTTTGCTAGCATAATAGATGACATGCAAATGCTTATCCACTCTTTGTCCCAAGATTTCTCCTATAGCATAATCAAAAGTGTCACACATTATTTCAAAGGGTAAAGACTAGTTTAGTGCCATAATAACAAGCGTAGATGTTAGTTTCTCTTTCAAGGTATTAAAGGAAATAAGGAAATCATCGTTGAAATCAAAATAAAAATCTTTTAAGAATAGGTTACATAAGAGACAACTTATTTTAGAGAAATCTTTCATAAATCTTTAGTAAAATCTTGCATGTCCTAAGAAGCTTCTTATACCCTTAATAGATGTAGGGGGGATAGTTTAGAAATTAGTTCAAAATTTTCCATATCAACTTCAATACCATTGTTTGAAATGATATGTCCTAACACTATCCCTTTTTGAACCATAAAATGACTTTTCTCCCAACTAAGGGGTAGATTGCATTCAATGCATCTTTCTAAAACCAAAGTCAATTTATGTAAGCAATCATCAAATGAGTTTCCAAAGATAGAGCAATCATCCATGAAATCTCAATGAATTTTTCAACCATGTCCGAGAAGATAGACATCATACACCTCTGGAACGTGGTGAGGGCATTGTATAACCCAAATGGCATTCTTTGAAAATAAAATGTCCCAAAAGGACATGTAAATGTGGTCTTTTCTTGATCTTCTAGTGCTATGGGTACTTGATAATATTTGGATAGTCCATATAGAAAATAGTAAAATTTGTGCCCAACTAATCTTTCTAACATTTGATCAATGAATGGAAGAGGAAAGTTATCCTTTTTAGTATATAAATTTAGTTTCCTAAAATCTATACACATCCATCATTCAGTGATTATTTTAGATGGGCACTAATTCACTTTTGGAATTTTTAACTATTGTTATCCTAGATTTCTTAGGAACCATTTGCACTAGAATAACCTACTTACTATTGGTAATTGGGTAGATAATTCCTTTTCTTGGCTTTTGTTGAAGGTTGAAGAAATTATAGTTGGATAAGTTTCTCCTTATCCTAAAAACACATATTTTAAGGGCTTAGGTAAGTCTTTAAGTTCATGTTCAAATGGATTGGCCTATTTACTAGTTGAGAAATTGGGTAGATTTAAAAGTGTACTAGATTTTCTCATTAATTCATCACTATCTAGTTGTTCAAGGTAGCCTTTAGTTTCCTCATCTAAATCTTTTTCAACCTTTGCAAGTATAAGAACAATTTCAAGCTTGTCTTCTATTCTGGTTCGGGAAAAGGTGCTTTGGACAATATTATCCAAATAGTCAACATAAAATATTTCATCTATGGTAGAAATAGAAGGAAAATGTGAAGAATCAAAAACTTTAAAATGAATAGTCTCTCATAAGACTTTCATTGTCAAATATCCATCTTGGACATCAATAATAGTCTTGGTAGTTTCCATAAATGGTCTACCAAGTAGTATTATGTGCTCTTTGTCCAAGGCTATATTTTCTTGCATATCCAAAACCACAAAGTCAACATGTATTATCAGTTTGTCTATGCATTCCAGCACATTCTCAATTATTCCTTTTGGATACTTAAGAGATCTATCTATAAGTTGAAGGGATATAGTTATGAGTTTTAAATCTCCTAAATCGAGCTGTAAGAATATAGAGTAGGGCATCAATTTTATGCTAGCACCTAAATCAAGTATTGCTTTAGCGATCGTCCTATCCCCCATAGTTATGTTTATGATAAAAATTCTAGGGTCTTTCAACTTAGGGTGAAGTTGGTGTTGAAGTACTACACTAGAAATTTCTGATACTCTTACTCGCTTATTAAGTTCATACCTCCTTTTCTTAGTGTTCAACTCTTTGAAAAACTTAGCATAGAAGGGCACATTCATGATCACTTCTAATAATGGTAAATTGATATTTACTTTAGAAAGCATATTAAAAAGATCATAGAATTGCTTATCCTGTTTGGATTCTTTCAGTATGTGTGGAAAAGGTACTTGTAGTTGGTGTGGTTGTATTATCTTTTGAATTTTGGGGATGTCAGATGACTCCCCAATGTGCTTTTTCAAAGGCTTATCAAGTTTAGTAATTGTCTCTCCTTTGTGCGAGACTAGAATTTCTCATTCTTTGTTACCTGAACAACAAGTTAGATCTTTAGAGATTTCATGTAAACTAGTATTGAATACCTTACCACTTCGAAGGGTTCTTACATCCTTCGCTTTTTTGGTTTGACTGGGAAACTTTCCTGGTTCTTGCCTTTGAATTTATTTAATTAGTTTCTCAACTTTAGCTTCAATCCTTTTAACCAACCCTCCATGGTGCTCAACCTTTGATTATTCATCAATTGATTATTATGGCTAACTTGAATAAAAGCATTCAAGCTATCTTCTAAGGTTGGCTTAAAAGATTTATTTGGTGGGTAATGGTGGTTTTTATTTTCCCCGAGTGTTTGACATTGGGTGTAGGCTTGGTAATTGTTTTTTGTCCAATGATGGTTAGGGTGATTATAGGTGTTTGGATGATACCTTTGAAAGGAATTGAATTCCTTCATGGCATCCGCACTAGAATGACAAGTATATGAATAATTACGAGCATCATGCTCAATTGAAAAACACATTTCACACACCTCTTGATTTGGCATTTAGTGGGTAGTGAGAAATTGTATTTTCTTAGTCAATTCAGCAAGTTCCAAGGTTAGGTCATTACTGAAGCCAACTTCATTGACTTCTGCTCTCATTCTTCTAGTACTTCTTTGTTAGGAATTAGAACCCAACAGTTCATAAAGACTATAGGTTTCCTTTACGGTTTTATCTCCCATAGTTCCTCCAGCAGCATTATCAACCATGTATTAACTTTGTAGTGTCAATCCATCAAAAAAGAATTGGTTCTGTATCTGTAATGGAAAGCTATAATGAGGACATTGAATGAAAAGAAGTTTGAGTCTTTCCCAAGCTTCATGAAATGGCTTTTCATCTATTTGAGAAAACGTTGCTATCTTCGTCTTTAGATCAACAGTCTTTTGATAGGAGTAGAACCTACCCATAAAATTTTCATAGACTAAAGTTGTTAGAGAACTCAGCCGTAGAGTAATGAATCATGACCAAACTTTATCCTTGAGGGTGTAAGGAAAACACCTCATCATAAGTTGGTCTTCATCAATTCTCTACAATGGAAAGTTTTGGGCAATAGCATAGAATTCTCTAATGAAATGCAAATGGTTATCATTAAGGATATCATAAAAGAAAGGGAATAAATAATAATGAATCTTTTTCAATTCATAGGTCCTTGTAGCCTCTTACAATTGTATGCCGGAAGGGCGTTGCATAGTCCTTCATCATTTTCTACCTATCTTCAGCATCTCCCATGGCTACTTGTAGTTGAAATTGATCCTCCTCCTCTTGTGTATCAACATCTAGCTCTTAAATTGAAAATAGTACAACTTTCTAAAAACAATTTCTCACTTGAAAAAATGTATAGTCTTAAAGAAGAAAGATGTAGGGAACCTAAGTTAATTTTTTTTGTAATGCTAAATTTAAAGAATGGACATAATTTTTGAAACAAATAAATTTTGTATTATTTCCTTGGAATTTTACTACACACATTCTTAAAATGAAAAAAAACAAACTAAAAGAAAAGAAAATGCACTAATAGGTGACCTCCCATTTAGGACTAAAATTTATTGTCTTCTAGTAAGATGTTGCTTGGAGATTTCAGAATGAAAAACTCAATGTCTCATCTTCATTGAATTTATTTGATCCAATTTGACCATTCAGTTAGTCTTTGCTTTGTTTTTACAAATGCTCAACTAACTATTCCACTTGGACTTCCACCTTTTTGATAGAAGCTTCCACAGAGTCCAACCGTTGATTGGTTTTAGACTGGTTATCTCTACAGACTTGAATAAAAGAATTCAAGTTGTCCTCTAGGGTTGGTTTATTGGGAAGGCTTCTTGGAATGGGCTAGTGGAATTTCTAGCTTGGTTGATTTGAGCTTTGGGCGAAAGGAGGGTTGTTTTGCCTCTAGTAGAAGTTGTGATGATTTCTCTACTCATGATTGTAGGTATTTGAATTGGGGTTGAATCTTGGTCTCTATTGATAGGGGAATTGAATGAGGAATAATTTGAACCTATCTTAGGCTTCATGGAATGGTTCTCCTTCCATATGAGAGAAAGTGACAATATTTTCTCTCAACTTTGATGTTTTTTGGTGGGAATAGAATTTTCTCATGACTTTTTTGTAAACTTCCTCCCAGGTCATTAGAGAACCCGGAGGGGTTGACATCAACCAAGCTTTGGCCTTGTCCTTCAAGGTGTAGGGGAAACACCTTATTCTAGGATGATCCTCGTTTAGAATATCGAGAGGGAAGGTTTGGACTGTGGCATAAAAGTCCCTAATGAAGGAAAGATAATCTTCAATAGGTAGCCCATCAAATGAAGGAAGCATGGAAAATGAATGTTTTTCAAGTCATAATTATGTGCTACCTCACTTAGATGGATTGAGGCAATTGCAGTTCCAATGATTGGCCTTGTAAATTCATTCGTGGTAGTTTCTCTAGCAGGTTGGTTATCCCTTATTTTTAAGAGTTAGGGTAAGGATTCAAGGTTAGGTTTGATGTTTGGTTTAGGTTTAGGCTGAAAAGTTTCAAAGTTCAACCTTCTTAACAATTTCCTAGATTTATTAATGTTATCTATGTACGGTGTAAGGGGATGCCCTAAGGATCTCCTACCTAGCATAAGCTAAATAAAACTAAAGTTTAAGCACACATGTTAAGTAAAGAAAAATAAAATGACTATACAAAAAGAAACAAAATTGAATAAACTATACTAAACATTCAAACACTATACACAAATTAAAAGGAAAAAAAATAAAATGAAAGTAGACAAATAAACTAAGAAAAAGAAAAGAAATAAAGTTAAATATTTTTTTTTCATTTTTTTAAATTAAAATTAAAAGTTAAAGTTAAAAATTGATTAATTTTTTTATTAAAAAAATAAATTAAAAAATTAAAAAATTAAAATAAAATTAAAAATTAAAAAATTTAAAGTTAAAGTTAAAAAGTTTTTTTCAGAAAAGAAAATAATTAAATAAATTAAAGTTTAAATTTCTTTTTGAACTCAAAATAAATAAAAAAAATCACAATTATTTACAACACAAAAAGTTTTCAAAATTTTGATAAACAATTTAATGAACGTGAAAAGTCTTGACTTCTTTGCCAAATTTCTAGAGGCTTTAATAAAAGAGAAGGAACTCATAAAAACATGGGGCGAGAAGTAATCCAAGTTAGAAGGGGAGTTAGCCTTATTCACATTGACAAAGCTGATGTTGGGTACTTAGAAGCTGTATGAAATTCTAAGCAAAAAAAGGTGCAAGGAGACAAGTATGGGCTAGATTATGAAGAAGAAATTTCTATATCTATTGGGATTGTGATGAATAAAATCGGTATCAAGTTAGCAATACCGATTTTGCAAATACTTTAGTTTTGTATTTGTGAAACTCTCGTAAGTGCACAAATCATTTTATAGAAAATAACAAGTAACTCCTAAGGTTGATGTAAGGAAAGAATGTATGTGGTTTTTAATTTATTATTCAAACTCTTAAAAACGTAATTAAATCTTAAACATCATGTCACAATATTTTGATTTTTTTTTTGTGTTTCAAAATCTAATTTATAAAAAAAACATAGATATGAATTTAATAAACAATTATGCAAACTTTTATCATTCATAATAGTGGTGTATTTATTGATATAATAATTAAGTTAATTTTGATTGCTCATTTTATTTAAGTTATTAAATATATAAATTGATATTTATTAGTTCTCTTTTTATATATATATAAATAACACCTTTGAAACGATTATATATTCTTTATTAAATAAAAAAATCAATTAACATCTATGATTGTGGTCGATAATTAATTTGGTTAATTATATTAATTCATTTTTCTAAACGATTGAAAATGAACCATTTAAATGCCACCTTTGGTGGGGTTGGACATTTTAAATTTATTCAAAGTGTCCAAATTAAACCTAAAAATTTAATTATTCGAGTACTAACTTTCAAGTTTTAAAACCATTATTCGAATAATAGTTCTTATAAAAAACTTTAAAATAGAGCTTCATTCTAACTACTGAACGACTGTACTAACACATAAAAAGGCACTACTATAAATCAAACTGGATAATTTAACTTTAAAATCTAATTTTTAGATTTATGTTTGTAATGAAAAATAATATATTTCTCTCTAACATCCTTAATATAAAATCTTGAATAAAAACAAAATCAATTTATTTTATAGAAATGCCTTACCTATTTAATATTTCACTAACGTTATTATTATATCATATTTACAAACAACCAACCATGTTAAATTTAATCATTAAAAAATTAAATATAACATATAAGAATAAAACATAAAAATAACTGTAAAGAATTCATTTTAAAATTATATCTTACGAGAATTCTTACAGAACTTTGATGCTAATTCCATTTCTACAAAACCTACAAACGAATTTTTATTTCCTTTTATTGAATCAAAAAATAGAAATTTATAAAAGTATAAATGGTTATCCTCAAAAGGAGAAGAACTTTAAAGCTAAAAAAACTAAGAAAGCTTTTTAGAGAGAAAAGAATTGAGATTTTCAGGCATGATTTTTACAATAAGGGAGAGGGGTCTTTTGTAGGTGAGGAAAAGGCTAAAAAAGTGGAAACAATATCTTGAAAATGGGTGTTGGAAGCATTTCAGACTAGCTGTCATGAGTTGTGGGTAGAGGTGCATGTGGCTTTAGTGCTGGTAGAGGTAGATAGGCATAGACAAGAGCGTGTATCTTGATGTGACATGCTTGTAGCTATGCGCAGGATAAGATGGGTATACGTGTAACTATATGCGGGCGCGTGTGGGACTTGGAATGGGGTGCGTGGTTCGGCACGGCGCACAGGCTAGACTCGGCATGGCATGCACAAGCGCCGATGGATTGGGACATTTTAACCATTTTGATCCATTTTGTCCAATTTTTCTAATTTTTGACTTTTTCTCCTTTTTCTCTCAACATATTTGTGGTGTATTGTCTCAAGTATTTTTCTTCTATTCTTTAAATTATTTTTGAATGAAAATACCTCAAAAAAATTAAAAATACCCATTATTACATAAAGATAAATTTATATAAAAATATGATAAAATCGTATAAATATAAATCTATTTTATCAATTAAAATACATTAAATCATGATAATTTTAATGCTTTTTAAACACTCATCAGATTGCACCTAAGTTCATCAAACTTGTAGCTATTGATCCCAAAATGAAGGTTTTTATTGCCATCCCTAAAGGTAATTCGGTGGATTCATCTTAATTTTGATCCTTAAGCAAGGTGAACATCTCACCTTCTGTTACTAGTTCTCATTGCACCGATAATGACCTCTTGCTTGTGCTTATCATTTCATTCATCTTTTCTAATGATACATAAACTTTAATTGATCATAAGTACATCAATCACAAGTAGACTAAGGATAAGATTACCCTAATTTCAATTTTTTAAAGGAATTTTTAGGTTTTTTAAAATGTTAAAAAGTTTCTTAATTAGTTGAAAGAAGATTTCTAAGCATTCTAACAATTGTCGGTTGAAAGATGATTGTAAAATCTAAATTAAATAACTAAAATAAAGCAATTAAATTGTAATAGAATTAATATGGATGAATGAATATTGGAATCTAGCTACCTATTCATGGAAAGAACGAATAAAATGGTTTTCACAAAAAAGTTTGAATTATTGATTTTTTCTTTTAAAATACATGAAACCCCAATGATTATAGTGAAACACCCACAATTTTTAATTAACTAATAACTTCCAGGATCAGACTTAAAATTACTTAATTGGTAAACCTAAAGAAAATAAATAAACCATCTAATTTAACACAAATCAATTGCCATTTCTCAACCTCGTTTTTACTCTTTTTAGTCATTTATGTCCAAGATTCTTCCAAAGCACATTAACCTATAAAACACAAAAATACCTTCCAAAATAACATAATCTTAAAATAAAACATAATTTAGTCTTAACAACATAGCAAATTATAGGTCAAAATAATGTTCATTAAATTCCCCCAAACCTACATTTTGCTAGTCCTCAAGCAAAACAAAAATAAAAAAAAAGCAATTAACAATACTAAAAACAAATTACTAACTTGCATCAACAAAATTTCTCATGTTTCAATTTCTTTTCAGTTCATAATTAAAGCTTAAGCACAATTTCATTCAACATCTCAATACATCATGGTTCGTCATGTAAATCAGGTCCACATCACAAATCCATGCCCTATTACTCAAAACATATCAACATTAATTCTCCTAAATCTAGTTATAAGAATCTAAATTTGTAAAACCCCATAATTTTAGTATAAATAATTATAGTTCCTTAAAAATAAATTATAAACAATGTTTTAAAATGTAGGGATGTAACAGAAAAGTTTTGTATTAAAAATTGTATCGAACAAAAACGTTCTTATGTAAATCGCTACCACCTCACCACTAGTGTTGTCGAGCTTCTTGGTGAGCTACTTGTTTTGGTCATAAAATGGTGGTTGAACACACGTTTTTCTTATGCATTTCCTTCCTTCCTTTCTCTCGTACTTTAATACATATTCTTCCTAAGTTGTTCACACTTTTTGGCATAATTTGGAGGGTTTTATGGGGAAAATACCTGAGTATTCAAGAAAGGATTAGAGATAGGGATTATTACTCTAACTTTTCATATACTTGCATTGTTTTTATAAATAAAATGTCATGCATCATATGTTATAATTAAAAGTGAAAATTGGATGCCATGATTTTATTAACAATGTGATAATATTAGAAATTTTTTTTAAAATGTGATACTCGTTATAAATGTTTTATTATGCATACATTTAAAAAGTTTTGTATAAATAAATGAGTATCAAATGTTGTTGTGAAATGAACATTGAAAATGTGATATGGCATCTGAGAATTTTGATGCATGCATCATGAGAAATGTTTTATTTTTATGGGGAAATACCTATATGTTGTCTTACGGAGCATGGTACCCATGGGCTACTGGTTACAACAGATAGATTTTAATAGATTACATGTACGCATTTGTATCATATGTATAATGAGAGGATTTTTTGTCTATTGTGCCTTGTGATAGGACTTTTTGGTAGTGATTGTTGATCATGGATTGTTACAATTGTGAATTGTTACAGTGGTGGATTATTGTGGAGGTGGAGTTTTATGGATATGGATTACTATAGTGCTCGCACACGGGCCTCAAATTTGGACCCTATTGTGTTTGGAGCTTACCGTCTATTGGGTCTCTAATTTGTTAACACGATTTGCACATGGGAAAATCTATTTAGGACCCTTATATGAGGTACTATATGACATGAGTTGATGGATACATATGCCATATGTACTTTGGTCGTGAATGGAGTCAGGGGTAGGCCCACATATATGTTAGAGTTGGAACGCCCACACATATGCCTATGTATTTGTATGACCAATACATATGGGGTTTCATATCATGCATTGGATTTATACATCATATTTTTATATTGGAATGCATTGGGATACTTGTATTGTACTTTCCCTCAGTTTTTTTTAAGCAAGGAGGTATAGGTATACCCGGGATTTGTGATAAAAATCTCCCCACTCAGTATAATAATAATATTACCATTCCTAAAATTTTATTAATAGACATCATGCATGATTATTTGTTGGAAACGCATAATAGAGTAGACTCCTACTAACCTATATGTAGCTCACCCCCACTCTTCCTTCTCTATCCAGTTACATTGTTTGAGATAATCGTGGTGAAGATAAGATGATTGTGAATAGAAGATTTTGATGTTACAAGGTTTGGCTTAAAACCTTATTTATTTTCTTGCTTATTATAATTTATGATTAAGCAGGCTGAAACTACTCTGATAAATTTTAAATTGACTTTGTAAATGTCTTGAACTTAAATTTATGACTTCGAAATGAATTTTTCATTTCAAATAGAATTTCTCTAAAAGGTACCCAGATTGTTTATAAAATTAATTTTAAACGATTTATAAATATAATTTTTCATGATTACTCAAGAATATTTCCTTTAAACATAATTTATAAATTTACTCTTTCTTATCTCACGTACTCATTTTTTTGGGCATGATATTTTGGTATCAAAGCATGGTTCTGATCTCTTAGGAATAAAAATTTTCTTTGTAAAAGTTGTTTTTTTCTTATCTACCTACTCATATAGTAGCCAATAATAAACATGTGTAAAATAAGTACACTAAGTAATGATTAAAATTGAGAAGAACCCAATGAGAAAATTAAAATTTGCTACACCATAGGATAGTAAGGACTCATTTTCTCTACTTCAAAAGGAATGATGAATTTTGTGGTCACTATGAGATGGTTTTGAAAGAAAGGACATATCATCTACATTCTAAATGGGTTCACATTAGTTGCAACTTTATTTTCTGGAAGAAATGGATGTTTATTGAATGATTTATGGAATTGAACTAATTGTGGGAGAAATCATCAACATTTTCTTGTTGTTGTGGCATAGGAGTTTTCTAAAAACAAATTGTAGCAATCACTTTTCCTGGTAAACCAGACAAGCTTTTCATGAACCATCCTTCCAACATTATCAGTCGATTTGACAGCCTTTCTAAAGAACAATCAAATCCCCTATAAACTCTTAATTAGCATAAAGTAGCACAAGGAAAGGATAAGAACATACACGACACAACTCTTGGATACAAATTCTTTCTGAAACTTATGTTACCTATTTTTTCAATATGTAACCATTGTCTCATAATTAAATCTTATAAACTATTTTATTTCTAATTTTCCTCTTTTATTCCTTTATGATATCATTTGTATGTAATATCCTAATTACTTGATGTAAGGAGTAAATATTTTCAATATTTTCCTTTAGCATCATCTGGAAGGAAGATTGGATTAGAAAAGAGTAATCCCTCTAAAATTCTTTGGAAATGGACACTGATAGAAAAATGAGCTTGACATGTCAACTAGTGGTGAATAAATATTTTAAATTATTTTTGAAGAATTACCTAGATCTTCCTCAACTCAGGAGCCATTTTTCTTGGAATGGAGTCAATAACCATCACTTCATATCCAATGACACTAGTAGATAGAGGAATTGAGGAAACAGTTAGGAGAACTATTGGAAAAAGAATTCATTCAACTAAGATCATCTTCTTGTCAAACATTCATTAAAAAGAAAGAGGTGAGCCTAAACATGTGCATTGATTATTGTTGTGTGTTTTGCAACACACAGAAAATCGTGCAAGTATACATGGTCACAAGTAATAAAGATTTGTAAGTAAAGTATCATTCCTACGAGGATTTGTTACTATAGTTTGTTGAGTACTAAAATTGTATCTCTCTGATTTTATCCAAAATAATCTTGATTTAAAATAAAGGTGATAAAAAGAAAATAAGAGAACTCTAGGATTGCAATTTTTCACCAAATTATTCCACTCAAATCATATTATTTTCTTTCGATTTATATTTTTTAGTACATTTAATTTGTCAACCGAAAACTTCTTTTTTTATTCATACATCTCTTCCGAGCTCCGTACAAACACACCTCGTTAAATTAATTCACTATATCTCTATGAGAATTAAATTTAATAAGATTCATTAAGTTCTAAGTTCTCAAATGGCCACACATACAATTAGGGTATATTCCTATCCTTCATCATACATGTCATTCTATTTACGAGCAATATACACAAAAATGCCTTTCTCAAGTTTATTTTTATGCCACAAATCATTTTGATAAAATTCGTAAATAATCAAAAAGCATTAAGCACAAAATAGAATGAACAAATCGAACGTCTTATAAATCTTTCAAAAAAATAGTTAAAATCAAAGCTTCATAAATTTAGATCAAATGCAACCCTAGAAAAATTAAATTACTTCATTAAATTAAAATAAAAATTACAACAGATGCAGAAAAATTAGAAGAAGAACACAGAAAATTAAAACATCACGAAACGAAATATTTGGCACACGCAGAACACAACAAAAGCCAAAAAATGGCTTCTGCGTGTTCTGCAGTCCAAAACCGAACAACACAAAAATTCTAAACTAAAAAAAAACTTTCTTAACTCTATCATAATATCACCTATTTATAGCTAAAAAAATACATCAAAAATATTTAAATTTAACACACACGGGGAACAATGAAGTGTGGGAGGAATATTAAATTACACCGCGTGGGGGACAAAATTGTATCGAAAATGGAATCGAAAAAGTGAGTGGAGATGTTGCGCATTTCTGTTTTTTTTTTCTTCCACGCTACCACGTGTCGCGTTATGATTCGCGGAAACAATTAGTGGGACACGTGGCAGCATCTCATTCATTGAAAGGAATGGGCGCACGCAGAACAGAAGCACGGGATTGGGGCGCCGAAAAAAATGCGGCAACGGTTGGAAACGGGGGTTCATTCGGTGCGGTCGCGCTCATTGTAACATACCACGTTTCGGCATATCATTTGAAGAAATCTTACGTGGGACACGTGGCATATTATGGTTCGTGGAATAACCGAGCGCACGTGAAACAACCGCACTGGAATAGGCGCGCGCGAAGGTGGGGGACAACGGCTGCAACGTGTCAGACACGTGGGTCCCACTCTGCACGCCGGCCTGCGCGGAAGGTGGGCCCCACACGGACCCCGAGCCGGGTGAAAACGCAGAGTTCTGACCCACTTGCTTTGGTCGGGTGTGATTCACACGCGCGAATCTGAGCCGTTGCTTTTTTGATCGGACGGTCCACGTTGGGTGAGTGTGATCTTGCGCGTGGACTTCATCTCTCCTGCGTGAAAATTAAACTTCCATTAATTGTATTTTGACCCACAAATTTAATCCAAATTACATTTTGAACTTTCTTAAATTACAGTTAAGCCCTTTGCTAATTTTAAACTAAATTTTTAAACTTTTAATAATTATAATTAAGCTCAAATTTAATTTAAATTATATTTTCAATTTTTATAAATTGTAATTAAGAACTATATTATCTGAAATTATATTTGTGGACAGAAATATGAAATTAAGTACATTTTTGATACAAAATATTTAATTTTATTAAAAATGTATTTTTAGCACATAAAAGGAAAATATTAATTTATTTAACAAAAATTAACTAAATATTAAAAGAACATAGCAATTATCATTACTAAAATTGATGAAAATAACTATATAAAATACAATTATCAATTACCATCAGATAGAGAATTTGACCAACTTAAGGGTGAAAGGTTTCAAAGTCAACATCGACACTTACAAGTTAAAATTATTGAAAGTATCAAGACTACCTTTCATGATTAGAGAAATCACTCTTGTAGAATGAGGAACTCATTGAAGCACTACTCTGATGTGATCAAGGACCGATGATTTTAGGATAAAACTCAAAAAAGAAAATTTGGAGATTGTGATACCCCTTAACATAGTTGATATCAAACCTAGAATGTGAACATGGAGCAACCCTATAAAAATCAGAAGTGTAAATATTGATTGCCTCAATAATTGTTGTAGCGAATAACTAAGCAATACATGCAGTGTTCATTGGCACGTCACAAAAAGGATTTGGATGTACTTGAATGTTTGCAAAAAGATTGGTAAAACAAGATTTGCATCTGGGATGTTTCTTAAAACTTGAAGCATCATCTATTTTGAAAGGTGATTTTATATTTTCATAAGGAAAGATGACAAGAATCTACGCGATTTAAGGGACATGAACATTAAGAATTATGATGATTAAACCGAGGAGGATCCATTGATAATATATCAATCAACTTGTAATAATAGTAATAGTAGCACAACATTTGGAGAATTCGATAACAGAATAATTAGGTCATAAGTTAACAAGAAGGGGCTAACAAATTGTTTCATTTTCAATGGAGAAGTGGAGAAGGATCTTAAGTACGAAAGGAATTATGGGAAAGATATCTTCAAAGGATTATGATTTCACATAGAGAAAGCAATGGACACTCTTAAGTCAAAAGTCAGAGTTATCGCAAAAAATATATTGGTACATGACAAGAACTCTTGAATGATAGATAATGGAAGACAAGTACAACATGATGATCAACCTACAATGTAATAAGAAGCTCAATTTAATGATCACATATTTTTGCAAAGTATGGTGAAGACTTATTGGAAGGATAAAAGGTAGATAGATAGATTTTTGCTATAAGAATGTTTCATTTTCCACAAAAAGATAGAAGTCCTAGTTGAAGACTCTTTAAAGACAAGGAGTCATGGAGAAAAACATATAAGAATTGATAGTATATCTAGAGTATGGAAAGTATCATGATCTTAAGAGAACTTATTGGAAAAATAGAATGAAAAAGAATGAAGATTAACTTGTGGCAAACTACATTAGAAGGCAACAATATAACACTCGATATTTGGTGAAAGATATTCACAAAAGATCATATGACCACATGGTATATCAAAGTATATTGTACCATATCAATATCCGAAATTATTTTTCTCGTTGATAGAATTATTATTAGAAGCTTGGGGAACAAAATTGCTACATAATACAAACTGATGAAGAGTTCAAAAGTATTATTCGATATTAGAAGAATATACTACGAATATGTGTCATGAAGTTTAGGAGAAATCAAATCAAACAATTACAAACAATTGATTTTACCTACAAAAATGGTTTTATAATACCTTATAAGGATAACCACATAGGCTTCCAAGGTGATGAACATAAAAGCAAAAACTCATAGGAGAATACCACAAGTTAAAAATTTATGGTACATCTTGGGAACACAAAAATGTATCATTCTTTAAAAAGGACATACTGGTGAAAAGGAATGAAGAAATATATTGCTTAGTTGATAGCCAATTATGTAATATGCTGACAAGTGAAGGCAGAGCACAGGATACCTATGGAACCACTCCAACTACTTTTTATGATGGAAAGGAAATAGGATGACATAATCATAAATTTTGTAAAAGAATAGCCACATATCTCTCAAAGTCAATCATATCTAATCAAGATTAAAAGTTTACTACATATTTATGGAGATGTATACAAGGCTTTGAATACAAAGTCATTGTATAAACGTTCGTATAAATATCTTGCTTGTTAGGTAGGATGCTAAACTTATTTGAATTGCATAAAGAAAAATTTTGAACATCTTAAGTTGGTACAAGAGTTATGCTGATCATAGACAATGGTCATTGAACTTTCAAATGGATGACTACATCTTTCTTAAGTTCAACCTTTTAAAGGAGTAAATCATTTTTAAATAAAAAGAATTAGCGATGTAGGCATCAGTCATAATCACCCTTAGGATTGTCACAAGCTCATAATGTCATAGTCAGAATACTATACTGGATTAGAAAGAACTTTCATTGCAAGAAACC
This sequence comes from Hippophae rhamnoides, assembly GCA_033030585.1. Lineage (NCBI taxonomy): Eukaryota > Viridiplantae > Streptophyta > Magnoliopsida > Rosales > Elaeagnaceae > Hippophae > Hippophae rhamnoides. The sequence goes on along the minus strand of CM065431.1, from coordinate 25,741,851 downwards.
ATGTTATGTGAAGAAGAACCAATAGAGATAATTGATTTTCGAGTAAAAATATAGCTAGTAAATGTTAAGTGGAAACACTCCAACATTAAAAATGAAATTTTGGAGTTAAATAAAAGTTGAAGTCTGCACGAGCTATTTGAACTTAAAAAATTGTAAATTTTAAGGACAAAATTTTCTTTAAGGGGGTAAGAATGTAAAACCGCATAATTTTAGTATAAATAGTTATAATGCCTTAAAAAAATATAAATAATGTATTGCAATGTAGGGATGTAACGAGAAGTTTTTGTGTGAAAAATCAGAATAAACAGGAAAACTTTTACATACCTCATTGGCATCTCACCACCACCACCTTGCCAACCCCTCATTGCCACCTTGCCACCATTACTGATAAGTTCCCTGGAAAGCTACTCATTTTGGTTTTAATGGTGGTTGAGCCATCCATTCTTCTCACACCTTTTCTTCCTTCCTTTCTCCTATACTCTAATACATCTTCTCCCTAAGTTGTTTGAACCTTTTGGCATAATTTGGAGGAATTTTGGGGATGAGTACCCCAAAGGATTTGAGGTAGGGGTTCTTACTCTAACATTTTAAATACATACATTATTTTTATAAATAAAATCTTATGCATTATATATTATGAATAAATGTGGGAAATCGGATTCCATGATTTTATTAACAATGTGATAATGTTAGAAATGTTGTTTAAAATGAGTTACTCATTATAAATGTTTTATTATGCATACATTGAAATTTTTTTGTATAAATAAACTAGTGTCAAATGTTGTTATGAAATGAACATTGACAATGTGATATGGCATTTGAGAATTTTGATGCACACATCATGAGAAATGGTTTATTTTGTGTGGAGTTTCCTATATGTTGCCTTGTTAAGTATGGTACCCATGGGCTACTAGTTGCAGCAGATAGATTTCGACCGACTATAGGTACACATTTACATCACATGTATCATGAGATGTTTCCATCTATGGTGGCTGATGAACGAAATCGGATAATATCGATTTTGTAAATACTTTTCCATTTTAAATTTTATTAATTCTCGCAAGTATACAAATCATTTATAGAAATGATAACTATACTCCCAAGGTTTATTCAAGGAAGAAAGATTGTGTGGTTTTTAAATATTATTCAAAATTTAAAAACAAAATTAAACCTAAAATTCTATCACAATGATTTGGTTTTTGAAAAAACTAACCTAATGCATAAAGACAAAGATAGACCTTGATTTAACAAATACTCGTGCAATTTAATACATTCATAAATAGTAAAGAATAATGGATATAATAATTCTGTAATTATGTTTACTCATATTATTTAGGTTATTAAATATATAAATTAATATTTATAGATTTTCTATTTTTGTTATGAAAGTGTCCTTAGACGGGACCCAAATTCTTTTATTTAATTTTAATTAAATAATATCCTTAGATGGGGGCCTATTAATTAATTAAGTATTAAATTTTAGCTTTATTTCTAAGAAAATAGCAAACAATCTGATCATAGCTTTAGGCGAAGTAAGTTAATTAGACTTTATTTAAGATGTCTAAATTAAACTTAAGAATTTAATTATCTGAAAAATAAGTTTTAGGCTTTAAAACTATTTAAGAAAATATCTTGTTAATACATTTTCAAATAATAATTCTTTGTAAAAAACCTATGAAATAGTGCTTCGCGCTAAATATCCAAATAATGAAATCTAAAATAAAAGAATATTACTTCAAATTAAGTCCATTAATTAAATCTTAATTTTAACTTTTATATTAAGTTGATTATTAAGAGTAATATACACCTTCAACTACCATTCTTTATAAAAATCTTGAATAAAAATAAAATCAATTTCATTTAAGAAAATGTTTTACCTATTCAATATTTTACAAGCATAATAACGTTATTATAATTGATCACAGATAAATCAAGAATGACACAGAAGAAACAACACTTATATATGGACTGCAAAAGGAATATAATTAATACCTTAACAATATCCTTACAGAACTTTGAAGAGTTGATTCTAAGATTGGAAAAACTCTAATAGTAATTGCATTCTAGAATTTGTTGAATCGAAAACTAGAAACTACTAAAACATATACATGTTCTTCCTTAAAATTGAGGTTAGAATTAAATAAATTCTAAAAGTTAAAAATATAAAAATCTACAGAAAAAGGGGGGGACAGAAAGTTACTAAAACGTAACTTGGAAGCTTATTTTCTTGGTATATAGGGGGTCCTATTTAAAGGAAAGAATGTGAGAAAGACTTGTGATTTTGCCATGGTGTGATCAGATTGCAACCAAATTTTTGACCAGTTCAAACCTTATTGTGCCGCGGCATACAATTATTATTTTTTCTTAATTTTTCATTATCTATTTTCTTCACTTTAGATAATATCAAATAAATGATATTCTTTTAAGTTCCAAAAAGTATTTTCTTTATTTTAATATTTATATATTAAAATACCTATAAAACACTACAATATACCCATTAATCTGAACAAATAGATTTGTCTAAAATATAATGGAATAAAGAAAATACAAATCCATTTTATTAATTAAATGACATTAAAACCTAGTATATTTAGTATTTTTTAAGCACTCATCATAATTCCCAACCAGCTTCTTGCTAGTCTCTTAGCAAGAAAAACGGTTAAAATTAAAAAACTAAAAATTAAACTAACCTAAATCATTTCCATGGATCGACATGGTTGCATTGCATATGCAACAAGCCATTAAACTCCAAGGTTGCTATAGTGGATTAGTTTAAGTCTCGTGAGAGTTTTCAGTAATGATACCCACAAAAATTAACAAAAAAATGATAACAAAATAAAACAAATAAAATAAGAAGTTAACTAAAATTTAAAATAAAGTAAAAGGACTAAAATAAAATAAAAAAATATTTCATGCTTATAATCTCTTTTAAATTTCATATTTAAAATCTTAAGCATAGATTATTTTGACTTCCTAAACAGTCATGATTTATTAGAATAATTAGTTGAAAATAATTTTCATTTTTCATATAACAAATGTATCAATTTAATTTCACCCAAACTTAGTGTCAGGAATCTAAATTCGCTTCAACTCTATTCCTCACAAGTCAATAATATCAAAAACACTGAATCTTATGGTTTCAAACACTCATACTAATTTATATGTGAAAGAGTTGATGTATAGAAATGAACTAATATGTTCGCATATGTATAAACAAGAAAGGCTCAAAGTGTTATTTTAACATTGATCTCATGAAAGGAATCAAATGTAAGGATTTATAAAATATTATACATTACTTTCACGTATCAATTAAATTCATCAAATAAAAATATCAAGTAATATGCCTTTTAGAAGATTTAGGAAAATGCAATGGCTTCTTAGGGAATTATTTCCTATATTTTCTTTTGTATTAAACCATTTCTCACAACTATTAGGATTTTTAGGTCATAATATATAAATTATACTATTCATTTTCCTCTCTTTATTTCTATTATTTCTTTCTCTTATATTCTTTTTTTATAAGAGAATCCATTTTTTTCAAAGAGTGAACCCATGTACAAAATGTACATTTTTCATATTGTAAGGTGTTAATATTTGGCTTTTTGTTTATATTTGTTGAGGTAACCCTAGATATATCTTTTTCTTAATAGAAGTCATGCATGAATGAAGAAAGACATATACTATCAATTTCTATTAAATCATTTAATCTAGGAAAATGAAAAATAAATATATATAACACTTCATTAAGATGTAAAAATTCAGACATTCAATGCCAAGTCGTATAGAGATCATCTAATAATGCTAAATAAATAAGAAAAGTGTTTACAGTAGAAAAAATAATATTTATCACTCAGAATTAAGGATAATGGGCTCAAAATATTTCTCACAAGGGTAATCTCCACTATTTGATTCATAAACACCAATTTTGGGTTTAATATAATTTCCACACCTTATCAAGAAATACTAGTCATGACAAAAACTAACTAATTATCACATTACTTCATGATATGTATTTGGAAATTAATCTAAAAGTACAAAAAGACTTAATCATAATTTAAATTTAATTCTAAGACATGACAAATTTTTGTGAAAAAAATTTAAAATTACTCTAAAAAAACTAAAATTACTAAAAAAATAAATTGAAACAAATAAAAGTAACAAATAAAATTATCTAAGAATAAAAAAAGTGTAAAATGTTTAACTTTTATATACCCACCCCTAACCTAGAATCTACATTGTTCTCAATGTTTAAGAAATATAAATTGCAAGAATAGAGATAGAAAAGTTACCGATATGTTTGATTTGTTAATGATTTGATGTGAAAAACAAGGTACAACCAACATTAGTTTGTACTAATTATGCTCATAGATAGAATATTGTAAATTCTAACACATCTCAATGCGTTAATTATATTAATTCTTAAAATAAAATAAGCAAACATAAAAGAAACTAATTAAATAAAATTGCATAAAAGAAAAATTACTTACAATGATGGGTTGCCTCCCATCCAACGCTTGGTTTAACATCTCAGCGAGACGCATCTTCATGGTGCTGAGGATCAATTTATCAATATGGAATCAATGTTAGCCATGTTGTATTAAATAAGGTTTTACATGGTGTCCATTGACTTTGAAAGTTATTTGTGTCTTTGGATTCAATAACTCTACTGCCCTATGTGAAAAACTTGAACAATTATGTAAGGTCCATCCCATCTTGATCTCAATTTTCGTGGAAACAATCTCAAACAAGAGTTAAATAAAATAAATTTTATTCCAAGAAGAAAAGACTTAGGAACTAGCCTCTTGTCATGATAGAGTTTAGTATGCTCTTTGTATAATTTTGCATTTTCATAGGCCTCATCCCTAATCTCTTCCAACTCATTAAGATGGAGCAATTGTATTTCTCTTGCTTTATATTAGTTCATGTTTAGCTCTTTAATTTCCCAATAAGCCTTGTGTTCAAGTTCAATGGGATGATGACACGCTTTCCCAAAGAATAACTAATAAGGGCTCATCCCAATGGGTGTTTTATAAGTTGTGCGGTATGCCCATAAGGCATTATTCAACTTGATTTCCCAGTTCTTTCTTAAATGATGCACGGTACGTTCCAAAATTTCCTTTATTTGCATATTACTTACTTCCACTTGATCGAATGTTTGAGGATGATAAGGAGTTGAAACTCTATGTGAAACATTGTACTTCTTCAGTACTCCATTAAATAGTCTATTGCAAAAATGGCTACCTTCATACGTAACTTTTCTTTCACCCCTATCCTAGAATCTACATTATCCTCAATGTATCAAATGTAAATAAAAGATAAAAATAAAAAGAAAAGAAAAGCTACATATTTGTATTAGCTCAATGTGATTAAGTAGGTGACATGGAATTACTTGATGGTGCATGCGTCATCTATTTTAGTTATATCACACAGACAGAACACTGCATACTTCTCATAAATCACATTTAATCAAACATTTCTTAATTTAACATTTCTTAATAAAATAAATATTGTTTACATTAATAGGAAATAAAAAATAAAAATAAAATAAAGTACATCAAATTTAAACAAAGAAAACATAAAAATAAAAACAAAATACATAAAAATAAAATATTGGAGCTTAATATTCTATGTTATTCGGTCTTTCGTCATAACCATATGAGGCTAAAGTGGTTTAAAAACTAAATTGTATCCTGGATTATTGGGTACTCTTACTTGATGATAATTGATTCCAGCATGAGAGAAAGGTAACCTTTGCATCTCTAGGATAGACTATTTGGATTCACCTTGAAATCGGTTTTGTTCACATGTATATTCAGCATGTTAGGCATGGTATTCTTGACATAATTTTTTGTGTGATTCTCCCTTCCTCTTAACTATTGAATTTCATATTTTACTGAAGTCTTTGAAGACAGGGTGGAACTTTTATCTCTTTGGGTGGCTTTCATTCTTGAGATGAGTTTGCTCATATATTTTGAAATCAATAATCCACCTGGTTGTAGTAACACTTGACCTATGAAAACTTCACCCTACTTTAGCATACAGAGCTATAACAAGATAGGGGAAGCAATAACTCAAATGATGATTGCTTGCAAAAAGTTTTATTCATTGGTTAACTATTGCTCCAACATCCATGCTCTTAGTGGATGCTATTGTGAAGAGTAATATAACCCATTCTTTATACATAGTGCTATAGTATGTGGCTAGTATGAGTCTAGAACATATGTTATACTACCAAATACAAAAAAACCTTAGTTAAATGCTTTGCTAAAAAAATTGTGTTTCCAATAGGAATATTCCCATTCAACCATTTCCACAACAAAGGTTTCTATTACCTCTTCTTAATGTACATTATCCCGATGGCTTTCATTCACCTTGGCCCATGTTAGTTAAACCATAAAGAGCATTGATATCTATAGGCCAAACGGGACTTGCATACCTCTAATTGTTACCCTATTGTTAACAGCATGGGGAATTTTGGAATAAATTTCCCAAACAATGGACTCAAAAGTAGCATCTAGGTTCTTAACAAACTGTTTCCATCCAAGTGTGCCTATTTTATCAATAATTCCCACAAAGTGATGTTGGTGTTTAATCTCAAACTCCATTCCCCGTTCCAATATAAAATTATTTTCATGTTGAACGGTTTTTTCAAACTATAATTTAGCCCCTGCACTAGCAAATTTAACTTTATTATATTCTATAGGAACTTCCTTTTCCTTTCTGATATCACCACTCTTTCTTTTTAGAGCCATTTAATCAAGTTCTTAAAAATAAAGTATCCACAAAAATCCAAAAATTATAGCACAAAAGTTGCTATAAATTAATCCAAAAAATTTCTCTTCACTTTCTCTAGATTAATTTAGGGTTTTGGTTCCCCTTAATCCAAAATTTCAAAAATAATTCACAAAAATTTAGAAAAATAATCCAACTAGTTATTCTGAAATTTTGTTTACTTGTTATTTTAATATACCCCTTGTTGAAGAAAATGAATATTTGTGGAATATCCCTCTTAAAAAGATAAAACACTTGAAGAAATTTAGGAAGATTTGAAAAATATCTTACAATAATGGCTTGAAATTCACTTGAGGATGAGAAGTATGTGAGGAAATTGGAAATGTTTTGGAAAAAATATGTGATTTTATCGGATTTTGATGTACTTTAGGAGAGGAAAAATATAGGGTTTGTGATAAAGATTAGAGAAAATGTGAGAAAAATGCGGTCTCGTATGTTAGAATAGGCTTTTTAGTGCAAAATTCATACGCGTGTTATGACACAGGTTAATTCATTCCACGACACGATAGAAAAAATGACCCAATGAATATGGAATTTTTGTTATTTCTTGTTCAAGTACATCCATGCCATGGAGTGAATTTTTTTCTTCACCCTTATTTTTATCATTAAAATCCATGCAACGACAAAAAAAAAATGTCATATTTTGGCACACTTTCAATATTTTTTTATAACTAATATAATACTAATTATTAAACAATTATAATAAAATAAAATAAAAATATAACGAAAACAAATAAATAACAAAAATAAATAAAAAATAAAAGAATATAAAAAATAAATAGAAATAAAATAATTAAAATAATTAAAATAAATAAAAATAACTACCAAGGTCACATAATTAAAAATAAATGTAAATAAATAATTAAAATAAAATAAAATAAATAGGCAAAAGAAATAAAAAAATAGAAAACAAATAAGTAAGAAAAAAGAAGTAAAAATAAAAATAAGATTCATTTTTTTTTTATTTTTTTAAGCTAAACAATATACTATGTAATAGATAAACAAATTAAAACAAATAACAAAGAAACTAAAATAATAAAAAATAAACTCAAGTATTTACAAAATCACAAAATAAAAAATAATAAAAAACCTAAAAAGAAAACAACTAAAAAATTTAAAAAGACACAATTCCTCAACAACAACACCAAACACTTAATACACAAATTTTATATTTATAAAACTCACGTGTATACAAATCACTTATAATAAGTGACAAGTATACTCTGAGGGTCGGTCTTAAAGAGTTTCAATGGTTTTAAAAATTTAAATTATATTTTAATTTAGTTAAGAAAAAAATCTCTAAACATTCTAATAAATGCATAACCATAAATTATAAACTAAATTAATATACAAAGAAAGAATTTAAACTAAAGCAATAGAATAAATCAGTAAACTAAACTACAGTTAAACATTAGATGATGGATGAATATGATATTTTAGCGAGTATAATCTTTCATACAGAGAATGAATTAAGTGATTTATACATAAGTTAGATTTATTGATTTTTTTTACTTTTTTAAGTAAGTGAACTCCCTATAATCATGGTGAGCTCTCAATGATATTCTATTAATCAATTCGTCTTAGTTGAGTTGAAATTGATTAATTGGTAAAGTAAATAAACATATATGAACCAAATTCTTTAATTAATTAATAACCTCTTTTGCCACGGAAATTGATAAGTCATACTTGAATTTAATATATTGATACATATAAGATAGATATATTCTTCAATTATAAATTAATATTTAACCCATCATTAATTTACAATTAAATATATTTTTTAACCATCAAATTTAATACAAATCAATGAAATTAAAATAAACTCTTATTCATTACGCACAATTAAGTATTAAACGGTTGACCTAAATTATAAATTGAAAGCTCACTAAAAACCTAATACAAAATTTTTATTTATAGACAAAACTTGTGTAAAAAGGGGTTTAAGCTGATATAACGAAGGCGTGCTACAACACAAGCTTTGCTATGCCACAATGGGCCACGACGGATGGTACTTTATGCTTTGAAAAATTCATCTTGAATGGGTCACTTTGTGGCACTCATTAATCCATGTTTTGGCAAAGAAAACTTATCGTGTCATTGTAATTTCATACCAAACAGTATGTTCCGCAACACATAATTCTTCTTCGTAATGCGCTTCACCTTTCTTCAAATTTGCCCTATGCACCTTAGAAATTGGTTGGTTCTTTGTATATGGCCTACATGCCTTAATTTTTAAGCTCCTAGGGTGAAAATTAATTGCTCGAAGTATTGAAAAATTTATACATGTTGAAGCCAAAAACATATGAGATATAACAAAACATAACCGTGATTCTGAGCATGTAGATTTTCATATATTATCATATAAACAATTTATAATTTCATTTAAGCATAATAAAATCATATAATATGAGTGTTTTTCAAGCACTTATCAGAAGACAATACACTAAGTAAACTAAACCATACTTTGTGTTTTATGCACGGGAATACCAACAAAGATACAAAGGACTTACATAACTTACATTCTTCCTTTTTCACTTTCCATGGAAAAACACTACACAACTAAGTATAGATACATGTCAATCATGAGACGATCATGAAGATGACCTAAAGATATATGTTACCATCAATAGAACATCGACACACACCCAACACGTAGAACACACCTACTCTAAATGCATTCATCTTGCGCGCTCCATCTATCTTCAGGATAAACACATGAACACTCTACAAGTCCAAAACTCGATAGTCTCAACATACACATGTAACCTGCACACACAAAATAAACACGTACTCAAGAACGTATCATGTAGAAACATGTAGTCCATCCAGATACTATCATGTTATCCCTACACAGGTACACACCGATTGGCTAAGCACAATCAAACTTGTAGTAGAAAACACACAAGTCACACAACTCCCCCTAACTTCTTGAAACCCCTTCCCAAGTGAATGCAACTCAGGCAAGAAAAATGTAGGGCAATCCTACACTCAAATCCCATGCAACACATAACACGTTAAGGATTTGAGCTCCAAGGGTGAAAATTAAGTTCTCAAAGTGTTTAAAAAAGCCAAAAACATATGAGATATAACAAAACATAACTGTGATTCTGAGCATGTAGAATTTCATATATTATCACATAAACAATCTATAATTTAATTTAAGCATAATAAAATCATAAAATATGAGTGTTTTTCAAGTACTTATCAGAAGGCATACACTAAGTAAAATAAAACACACTTTGTGTTTTATGAAGGGAACACCAAGAAAGATACAAAGAACTTATAGAGCTTACATTTTCCCCCTTTTTACTTTCTGTGGAAAAACACTAAACAACTAAGTTCACACATATATATCAATCATGAAGATGATCTTAAGATTTTTGTTACGAAGAATAGAACATCGACGCACAACCAACACGTAGAACACATCTACTCTAAATGCATCCATCTTGTGCGCTACACCTATCTACAGTATCAAAACATCCACACTTTGCAAGTCTAAAACTCAATAGTCTCAATATACACTTGTAACCCACACACATAAAACAAACATGTACTCATAAACGTGTCATGTAGAAACAACGTGTAGTCTATCCAGATACTATGGTGTTACCCCTACATAGGTAAACACCGATTAGCTAAGCACAATCAAACTTGTAGTAGGAAACACACAAGTTACAAAACTACCCCTAACTACATGCAACACTCTCCAAAAGTGAATGCAAGTCAAGCAAGAAAAATGTAGGGAAATACTACACTCACATACCATGCAACACACAACATGTTAACAAATTAAGCTCCTAGGGGAAAAATTAAGTGCTCGAAGTTTTTAAAAATTTATACATTTTGAAGCCAGTAACATATGTGATATAACAAAACATCACCGTGATTCCAAGCATATAGAATTTCATATATTATCACATAAACCATCTATAATTTAATTAAAGCATAATAAAATCATAGAATATGAGTGCTTTTCAAGTACTTATCAGAAGACATACACTAAGTAAAATAAAACATACTTGGTGTTTTATGCATAAGAACACCAACAAAGATACAAAGGACTTACAAAACTTACATTCTTCCCATTTTTTACTTTCCATGGAAAAACACTACATAACTAAGTACAAATATATATAAATCTGATATGATCATGAAGATGGTCTTAAGATGTCTGTTACCAAGAATAGAGCATCGATGCACAACCAACACGTAGAACATACCTACTCTAAATGCATCCATCTTGTGAGCTCTACCAATCTTTAGTATCAACACATCCACACTCTAAAAGCCTAAAACTTAAGGGTCCTTAAGTACAGCTTCTATGAATCTGTGTACTTAAGGGCTTGGTCACAGGTCCGAAGCCTGGGGAAGGCGAAAGAAAATCGTCGTAGCTCAGTTTGGAGGTGGAGTCTAAGGACCATAAAAGGTATGGGTTCACGAGTATATCCTAACACCAAGAATAGAATACCGATGCACAACCAACACGTAGAACACACCTACTGTAAATGTATCCATCTTGTGCACTCCATCTATCTTTAGGATCAACACATCCACACTCTACAATTCTAAAATTTGATAGTCTCAATATACACTTGTAACCTACACACACAAAATAAACCTGTACTCAAGAACATATCATGTAAAAACAATGTGTAGTCTATAAAGATATTATGGTGTTACCACTACATAGGTGCACACCGATTGGAAAAGCACAATCAAAGTTGCAGCAGGAAACACACAAGTCACATAACTCCCTCTAACTTCATGCAACACTATCCTAAAGTGAATGCATAAGGCAAGAAAAATGTAGGGAAATCCTACACTCACATCCCTTGTAACACACAACATGTTAACAATTTGAGCTCCAATGGTGAAAATTAAGTTCTCAAAGTGTTTAAAAATTTATAGATTTTGAAACCAAAAACTTTTGTGAGGTAACAAAACAGAACCATGATTCCAAACATGTAGTTTTTCATATGTTATCACATAAACAATCTATAATTTAATTTAAGCATAATAAAATCATAAAATATGAGTGTTTCTCAAGTACTTATAAAAAGACATACACTAAGTAAAATAAAACACACTTTGTGTTTTATGCACAGGAAAACCAACAAAGATACAAAGGACTTACATAACTTACATTCTTCCCTTTTTTTACTTCCCTTCGAAAAACACCAACACAACTAAGTACAGATATATATCAATCATGAGACAATCATGAAGATGACCTAAATATGTCTGTTACCATGAATAGAACACCAACACACAACCAACATGTAGATCACACCTACTCTAAATGCATCCACCTTGTGCACTCCATCTAACTCCAGGATCAACCAATGCACACTCTACAATTCTAAAATTCGATAGTATCAATATTCACTTGTAACCAACACACACAAAACAAACACGTACCCATGAACGTATCATTTAGAAACAACGTGTAGTATATCCAGATACTATGGTGTTACCATTACACAGGTACACACTGATTGGCTAAAAACAATCAAACTTGCAGTAGGAAACACACAAGTCACACAACTCCCCCTAACTTCATGCAACACTCTCCCAAAGTGAATGCAAGGCAAGAAAAATGTAAGGCAATCCTACACTCAGTCCCATGCAACACACATGTTAACAATTTGAGCACCAAGGGTGAAAATTATGTTCTCAAAGTGTTTAAAAATGTATATATTTTGAAGCCAAAAAATTTTGTGATGTAACAAAACATAACTATGATTCCGACCATGTAGTTTTTCAGATGGTATCACACAAACAATCTATAATTTAATTTAAGCATAATAAAATCATAAAATATGAGTGCTTTTCAAGTACTTATCAAAAGGCCTATAATAAGTAAAATAAAATACACTTTGTGTTTTATGCACGGGAACACCAAGAAGGATGCAAAGGACTTACAAAACTTACCTTCTTCCCTTTTTTACTTTCTGTTAAAATACACTACACAATTAAGTACAGATACATATCAATCATGAGACGATCATAAAGATGTATGTTACAAAGAATAGAACATCGACGCACAACCAACACGTAGATCACACCTACTCTAAATGCATCCATCTTGTGCCCTCCATCTATCTTCAAGATCAACCCATCCACACTCTATAATTCTAAATTTTGATAGTCTCAATATACACTTGTAACCTACACATACAAACCAAACGCGTACTCAAGAACGTATCATGTAAATACAACATGTAATCTATCAAGATATTACGGTGTTACCCCTACATAGGTAAACACCTATTGGCAAAGCACAATAAAACTTGCAATAGGAAACACACAAGCCACACAACTCCCTCTAACTTCATGCAACACTATCCCAAAATGAATGCAAGTCAACACTATCCCAAAGGTAACTTCATTATTTGTTTGGCAAGAAGGATGCTAAGCCTAGGATGATTCGTATGATCCTTCTTCTTCAATAATTTGTTTTGGTAGTTTGAGATAAGAGAGGAAGTGAAAATTTAGTTGCTGACCATCTCTCTTGGTTGGAGCAAGATGAAGTAAAACAAGATTTAGTGATCCAAGAAGCATTCCCTAATGAGCAGTTGTTTGCATGTGAGATCAAGCTTCCTTGGTATGTTGATATTGTATACTACCTAGCTTGTAAGGTATTTCCACCATTTATTACTTACCACCAATGTAAGAAGTTTTTTCATGATGTAAAATATTATTTTTGGGATGAACCTTTGCTTTTCAAAAGATGTCCTGATCAAATCATCCAAAGATATGTAACTAAAGAGGAGATGCAAGTCATTCTCCATCATTTCCATTCCTCATTATAAGGAGGACATTTTAGAGTAACACAAATAATAGCTAAGGTACTTCAATGTGGTTTCTTTCGACCCTCTATTCTTTGTGATAGTTATACTTGAGTGAAAACTTGTGATCAATGCCAACATATGGGAAATATTTCAAGACGTCAGGAGTTACCATCTAAAAGTAAATTAAAGGTTAAGTTATTTAATGTTTGGGGAATTGATTTTAGTTGTTCTTTTCCTCTCTCTTTTGGCTTTGTTTATATCTTGTTAGTAGTTGATTATGTGTCAAAGTAGGTGGAGGCAATTGCAGCAACAACAAATGATGCAAAGGCAGTGCTTAAATTTCTGCATAAGAACATATTCACAAGATTTGGCACTCCACGAGCTATTATTAGTGATGAAAGGACACACTTTTGCAACAAATTGTTCGACAACCTTCTCTCTAAATATGGTGTGAAGCAAAAGATAGCACTTGTCTACCATCCTAAAACTAATGGCCAAGCTAAAATTTCAAATCGAGAAATCAAGAATATCCTTGAGAAGACGGTCAACACCAATAGAAAGGATTGGGCAAAGAAGCTTGATGATGCTTTATGGGCATACCGTACAAATTTTGAAACACCTATCGGGATGTCTCCTTATCCATTAGTGTTTGGAAAAGCATATCATCTCCCTATTGAGTTGGAGCATAAAGCTTATTGGGTTGTAAAGAAGTTTCATTTTGATTTGAAGGCAATCGGGGAAAAGTGATTTCTTTAATTGAATGAGATGGATGAGTTCTAGTGATATGCTTATGAAAATGCAAAGATCTATAAAGAATGGACAAAGAAGTGGCATGACAAATAGATTCTTAGGCGTGAGTTTACTCCAAGACAATAAGTTTTGTTTTTCAATTCACGACTAAAACTCTTCCCAGGTAAATTAACATCAAGATGGACATGTTTTTATACAATTAACAAAGTTTCCACTTTTGGAGCAATAGACTTGAAGGACAAGGTAGGGAATATATTCAAATTTAACTGTGAGAGATTGAAGCATTATTATAGAGAACAAGTGGAGAGGAATTGTGCATTTCCTCTTTGAAATCCTAATTGATGAAGATTGAAAAGTCTAGTTGTAGACTATAAAACAAACGCTTATGGGAGCAAGCCCATAAAACTTTCTTTTATTCTTTTATTTTATTTTTTATTACTATTTGGATTATTTGGATTTTGATGTTGGTTTATTATGCAGGAATAAAAAGATAAAAATTAGAAACTAATGTGAATCTAGCATAAAACCAGGAAAATTCCTTTCATTTCTTCTCTCTGTCTAACTTTTGAATTACAATGAGGACATTGTTTGGTATAAGTTTGGAGGTGTAGACTCCTATAGTCTTGAGTTGTTGGAGTCTCTTATCAAGCATGTATTTGAGTTTGATTGAATTCACTATGACTCAAAATTTGTGATTAAGGATGGTTTTGAGAAAAAATTTCAAAATCTGCTATTATGTTAGGTAGAGTTTTATGCGTACTTTGATTTAAATTTTTGTCCTTGAAAATAATTAAGCATATAGTCAATTTTTCTTTACTCTATTTTTCCTATGAAGAAAAGGATTGAATTAACTACGTTAGGAAAGTTCAATCTTGCTTTGCTACAGAATCCGTTGATGGATCATTGAGGCAAAATCCAACTTGATACCAAATATTAGAGAAATGATCTAGGCATATTTTTTTCACAACCAAAAAGCTTTCCCAACCATCCTAATTATCACACCATCATTGCAAAGTCAACCATATTGAGCCTTATTTTACATAAACCTTTATTTGTTCTTTTAACTACACAAATCATTCTCATTCTATGCCTAAAAAACCATGAACTTACCTTAAATTTTAAGAAAATACTTTGGTGAAAATTTGCATTTAAAGAGAAAGTTAGTTCAAATTAAATAATCCACATTATGTTTGCTCTATTTGATCAAAGTGTGAAAAAAAATAAAGTGAAAGGCAAGAATTGAAAAAAGGTTAAATTAGTTGAAATTTGTAGAAACCATAAGTATCAAGGCAACCACATGAAAAAAAAAGAGCACGCCACTTATTGAGCATAACAACAATATTGTCAAGAAAGAGTATGGTGTGAATCCTATAGATATTCTTTTTATTGTTTCTTTCTACCAAGTATTTTCCTAGTTTTCTTGGATTTTCTATATTCATTTCTTTCTTAACTCTCACCTTATGGCTTGTCATTATAACCCTAATTAAAGACCTTTTTCTTTCTAATTTTGGTATTTGATTACATTAGTGGAGAGGATTTCTAAAAATTGGACTTATGGAGTTAAAGTTTGAGAGAATTCTTCTGATTTCAATTGTTCTTACTTTTATCTGAATTTGCTAGTGGTTTGGTGTTAAATTGACTATTTCACACACATACACTCAAGGACTTAGCTTTAGGTTGAAGTAATTGCTTAGCTCTTGCTTGACAAATTATAGAATTTTTAATTGATTTTCTTGCTATCTTCGATGTAAAAAGAGTAAGTTATTAGTGATGCAATATAAATTCATATCATAACTTGGTAAGTGATGGTATTTCTCTATGGGTCTAGTTGATATTGTTTATAGTTGTCTTTTCTCTTATTTTCCTTTTGTTTAAGAACAAACAAAGTTCTAAGTTTGGGAATATTAGATGCTTGCATAATTTGGTATAATTTATCACTTCTCAACTTTAAACTCTAGTATAATTTTATTTAATTTTTATTGATTTTAAAATTCATTATTATTATTTAAATTTTATTACATATTTGAGTAAAATTGAGATCCAAAATTTTAGAAGTATATTAACTAAAAACTCAAATTTAAAAGAAAATTTATTTAAATCAATTTTAAATTTTAAATTATGATGTATTTAAATCAAATTTAAATGAATATTTCTCAAATATATATATATATATATAAGAAATATATAAAAGAAAGGCACCAAGGTGGGTATATATATATATATATAAGAAACAAGGAGTAGGCTTGAGATATATATATAAAAAAAGACGAAAAGAAAAGAAACGCAGAAGGACAAAAAAAGGGAGCCACCAAAGGAAACAAAAAAAAACAGAAGGCAATGCAAAACGGTGAAAATAGAAAAGAAACATAGGAAAGAGAAAAGCGAAAGCAAATTGGAGTGAAACGGATTAACGCAAAAGCATATTCTTTTTCGATTCATTTTTCTTTCAAATCCTCTTAGAAAATTAACGATGAATTTGTTTATATTAAATTTAATTTTTAACATGAACTAATACTTCTTTATTCTAGAAAAAAGATATGATTTAATTCTAAACTATGTTTGATTTTTTATGTTAATTTGAATCATTTCTCTTTATGATTATCTGATTTATTATGAGTTTATTGCTCTAATTAATCGACCACTAATTAGATTATTTTAATCTTATGATTTAATATCGAAAGAGGGAATATATAATAGGGTAGATCTGAAATATTTCGGGATAGGTAAATATAGAGATCGAAAGACTTGTATGAACCTGTGTAGTTTTAAAATCATTAGTCTTAATACTTTCTTGTTTTATTAAATTACGTACTCTTGTGTTAATTAATGAACAAATATATTTCCAATTGACCATAGAGGCTTTTGGATGTTTTTTGGAGATTACTCGTAAACAAAGAGAATTAAATTCTATTAGCTAGATGAGTAAAGTATGGTAAGGGATTTGGTGAAATCTATTTCTTAAAAGTTTTATTCCCGTTAATTTGATCTTTGAACAGCATCTTTCTTTTCTTTTCCACATTTTCTTTAAATTGTTTTTATTTTCAATTCCAATTACAACCTTTAGTGGTTTTTCTAGATAAAATTAAGATTCGTATAATTTTTATATTTGTCAAAATTAAGTTACCAATTCTTGAGGACGATACTCTTCTTATCACTTTATTAAAAAATTATGATATTGTGCACTTGTAATTTTGTATCGATCAAAAGCATAAACGAAGTATCAAGCAATACATGGAAACATATAAGAACACAATTAGAAGATAGTAGGGAAGATATTGAGACAACTACAACTTCTCATTAATAAAATTTTGATTACAAATTTTTTTTAAAAGAAAAAGCATCAAAAAAACTGTAAAAACACTAGCTCAGCATTCTCTACCACCCTATCCATCATCATCATTATCATCTTGGACTGCACCACGTGAAGAACCACTAGGATCCCTATGGTTTAGAAGTGATGCAAAGGATTTATGGTTAAAGTAGGATGAAATGAACTAGTTCAAGGCTAAATTAGGTTATTCTCTATCAAATTTTTTCGAAATAGAGGTAAGAGAACCAAGGGAAGAGGCACTAGAGCGTGAAGGGTTAGTATGGCCTCTAGAGCCAATATGAGGGGATTTGAATGAGGCAAAAGAGCAAGAAGAGCCATGAATTGGGGGCAGAGGAGTAGAGCAATATGAAAAGCCTGAGCTTGAGCCTGAATCCTTTGAATGTCCAAGACCTTTTGAAAGAAAGTATGCATGTAAATAGTAAGAGTAGAGATATCCTAAAAGAAATGAGAGAAATTGAAATAATAATGAGAAGACGAAGAATTAGTAGGAGAACAATGAGAAATATGAGTAGAAATACAACAAATGGATTGAGCAGTATTCTATGAAGAGGAAGAGGAAAGGGTAGAACATTGTGAATCTCTAATTGAAGGAAAGTATGAGAGTTGAAGAGAAATACAAATCTATTTTGATATGGAAATATCGAGAAGCAGGGAATCACACTTCCAAGTGATCAAAGAAGGATAATGAAGATAGGAGAGAGAAGAGGCAATAGAACAAAAAAATGATGCTCTTATAAATCATGCAAGCAAGATCTATAGTCTCATCTTTAAGGATAACACATAGAAAGTATCATTTTACACTTAGTGATAGTAGAATGATGGGTATGAGGATAAATGATTACGCTTACAATATCATTAAGAAGAAAACTAGGTGCATCTTTATTAATTGTAAGGGTACCACCACCGTAGGTATGGCAGGACCCAAACAATTGGTTAGCAATCTTAGAGATCTTGCTCTTAGTAATCAAAGAGAATTCAAAATGAATTTCGAGAAAAGCAAGATTCTCGAACTTAGGGTATGATTGGAAAGAAGAATCCTTAACATCATGAAGAGATAATATTCTAAGGACATCATCTCTAGAGAAAGTGACACTTTTCCCTCTATGAACGAGAGCAGTAGAAAATTCATTAGCATTAAAAAGAGATAAGGCACCATAAGACTCCTAACAAAGTAAGGATCATAAAAATAAAAAAAGATTACAAAGATAGATCCAAGAGAAGTAGGCAAACCTTTCATGGATAATTGGAAAGACACTAATAACCAAACATGATGCTCACAAAGAATGAGTGCTTAATGATAAGAAGGCTCAGTAGGCTCTGATTGCTCAGATGTTTTTCTCACTCTTCGAGAACAAGTTTGATATATGAAGAAATGAACATTGGAAAGGGGTTTATATAAGAAATCCTAACGCTCGTCGTCCCTTCACTTACCACCCTACCTAGGTGCTTAGAAAAATCTCAATGTGTGTAAAAATAGACCCTCAGAGTGAAAGGGTGATGAGGTTCCACGAGTTGACGTAAAACGTCTCAATAATAGAGAGAAAGAGAAAAATAGAGTACTAAAGTAGAAACCAAAGAAATATTTTGATTTTTCAAATAATAAAGGGAGAAAAATAACATAAATAAATATAAAAGAACATGGTAAATCATATAAAACAAGTACAACAATAATACAAGAAAATAGAAAGAAAAGAAATAACCAACTCAACCCACAAAGATAACTAGAAATAGTGATCAAATTGCATCCCTCCATTTAAATAATTTATGAGGGCCAATAGTGTTAAAATGCAGTCTGTGGTTCATATGAGCATGTGGTGTATGAGGAACCCAAGGAATATTTTATTTTGAAATTCTTAAAAAGCGATTCGAGTGATCCCCATACACGGCCACAAAAACTTTTAGAAGTTTTAGTCCTTTCCGTAGTGTGCCATAGATACATAATGCATCCAATTTGAACATGCTCAAGTGAGCCAAATTAACTACACCCTAAGGCCACAGAAGGGGAGAGTAGGAGGAGAACTTGAAGAAGTACTCTTTACTTATCTAGGACATTGCCTAGCAACATGGCTCATAGAGAGAATATAGATCTCTAACTCAAAGGAATAACATGCAAAGGAGAAAAGGAGGAAAAAGTACTCAAGTTAACTCTCACATGGGTATAAGAAGTCAACTTCCCATAATTGGGTCTCAAATGCTCATGTTCACCTCATTGGTGAAATATAGGAGGACAAGTAGTAGGTAAAGGTAAGAGATCACAAATAGTGTGATAGGAAGAACTGGAAATAGGTGAAGTGTTCACCTTACTAGAGGGACTCTGTGACATAAAAACTAACTCACCTTTCGGTACAACTATGACAAAATTCATCTTTGTGTCTTGAGTAGTTGATTTAGTAAACTTGGGACCATCACCGATAAAGGTAAACACCCCTTCTTCAAACTCGATTCCTCTTTTATAATGAAAAGACTTGATGTTGCTCATGATCTCGTTGAGTGTCTGAGAACTATAATCATCTTGTTAACCACATAAGAGGAATGAGCAAACTCCTTCCCACTCACTAAGAGCTTATCCATCAAAGCTCTGATTAAATCTTTCTTTTCTTGAAGGAAATATTCAAGGTTCTAATTATGCTTTTGTTTTAGTAAGAGTATATGCAAATAGTCTTTGTCACTTTTAAGCACAATCACTTGCTTCCTCATATGAGAATTTTTCAATATTCTAATTAGAAAGAGGATTAGAACTAGTATAAAGAGGAGTATCTTTACAAGTCTCAGATTTCTTCAAATGCTTCTCAAGACTTTTCAACTTAGCATGATTTACATTAAATTTTTCTTGCAAATTAGAATATCTTCTCTGTATAATCTCACACTTGTTTGTGAGATCACTTTGATCATTATTGATTGAGGACTTCTTTTCCTCAAAAGCGATCTCCAACACAATTAACTCAAGCTCTCTTTCTTCAAGACTTTCCAATGCTTTCTTCTTGGCTTTCTCAGACTTGATATTCTCTCTCAAGAGCTCATTGTAAGTAACTAGCAACTCATCCTGATCATCAACTTCTTGGCCCTATGAGGCTATAATAGGAGGATCTTTAATAATCCTTAAATCCATGAAGGGTAAGAAGTTACTATCATCCTTATTAGCACTGCTGCTACTATTCAAAATAGTAACCTCAGCCTTCACAGCATGCTTATTTGTGCATTTTTTATTAGAGATGTAGTTTTTAGTAATTTGACTTGCTTTTCACACTCAAAGCAAGAAATCTTATCAACATGACTCCTTTCATGTTTTTTTTGGCTCGTTCTCAAAGTCATCATCGTTCTTCACTGATCTCGTGTCCTTTTTACTCGAATTGTCTCTTATGACTCCACCCGAAGAGTCCTTTTTTCTGAAATAATCTTGTAAAATTCTTGAAAAGCAATGTCATTTCTTCTCATCATGACTTGAACTAGTTGCTAACAATTGTAGTACTTACTTCTTTGCTGGAACCACTGCCTTTAGTGGTTTTCAACACATACTCTTTCCTTTACAAGCAACATTCTAATTTTTCCTGTGGAGAAGGTGATAAAGTTCAAAGACTTGAATGTCACCTACCAATTAGGTGACAATGAGTTTTCCCAGCTTGTACATGGATTCAATAACCGTGGCCTTGGCATGGAAACGGTTTGGGAGACATACAATAATATTCTCAATCTATTTTTCCTCACTTATTGGTCTCCTCAAATTGTAGGAGTTGTTCACAATGTTGGAGAAGCGAGCGTAGAACTTATCAAAAGTTTCATCTTCTTCTATGATACAGAGCTCAAAGTCTCTGTTCAACTTCAAAATTCTAAATCTTTTCACTGTAGAGGTACCCTCATGCGTAGTCTCAAGAATATCCCCAGCTTGCTTGGATGTGGTGCAACTTTGTGCTATTTTTGTATATGTTTGGAGTAACAGCCTTGATGATGGCATATAGACCTTTGTTGTTCCACTCTGACTTTTTACTCTCCTCCTAAGCCTATTCGACCATTGGCTTGGGGATAACTATATTGTTTGGAAGGGTTTTGGTTGGATACATCTCGCCATTTTCAACCAAAAACCATATGTAGTCCTCTAGTGACCATAAAAAGGCCCATATCTTTGACTTCTAGTAGGCATAGTTCAGCCCATTGAACGGTGAAGCCTATCTACATTACCTCCTTCTCCCAAGTCAATTAGATAGAAGTACGTGTAAAAATTGAGTTTAAACATAATCAACATCATATTGGTCAAGTTTAACATGGTGAACCCGCTCTAATACCAATTGAATAAGTCCAATTCCCGGTGAACAACTAGGGTAAGGAGAAGTTGACTCCTTAGAAATTCACACGAAACTTACAAATAGTGGGAATAAATAGATAACAGATAAGAAGAAGTAGTGTAAATCAATCAAATAATAGACAGATTAATTTACTACAATATATACATATATCAAAATACAAAAGGCATGCTACATTGGAAGAAAAGAAAGCATGCAATAACTGAAAGTAGAAAATCTTTCCAATCAGAGTCCAAATATCATATGTTGTAATCTACACGATAGAGACTCTAATTGTACTAACACAAAACTGATTATGCATAACACAACGATATAGCAAGGTAAACCCATGTAGATCCCCTACCTATGTAGTAAAATCCTCTAGTTACTTATGCAAACCACTCAGCAGCAAACAATTCACTAAAACAGAATAAACATATACAACTCGATAAAAATATAAACACAAATATCTTTTCGGGACCATCCTACCCTAATTTCCTATTGCTGCCCTCACCTACTGCATCCACAACAATTTGATTTGACACACAAATTGGGCTCTCTTTCGAAGTCAACACCACAAACAATAGTGTGATCAATCACAAATGATCAACAATATAAACACAATGAAGTACCCATCTCAATCACTACCCACTAGTAAAATTCTCTTGAGTATTCACTCTCATAAGCACGTAACACAAACACCAAAAAATACTCAAGGTAATATGTGAAATGAACTCAAAAATGCGATGAAAAATTATGTTGGGCTTCACATGGTTATTCTAACTACTCAACCATAAAAAAGGCAGTATTTAAAAAAAATTATCAACTGTCTAAGAACCTCGTCGACCACACCCTAGTGAAGGTAAACCATTACCCTAGTGATAAGAGCTAAATTATTGCATTTTTGTTATGATTTAAATGTTGATATTTGTGTGAAAATTGTGTTTATTTGATTATTTAATCCACAAATGTCATTTCACGGGTATTTCGTGTTTAAAGTGCTATTTCAGGTAAAATCATGATTTTGGAGAAGTTAGGGACAAAGTACAATGATCGGGATTGAATGAAAATAAAAAGAGAACAAAATTTCAAAATTTGGAATTTCGCCGCCGTGGAAAACCTTACGGAGAAAATGTTGAAAATCATGCAGGAAGCACGGATTTTGGCCAAGTGAATCTCGCCGCCGGCCAAAGTACTCTCGTCGTCGGCCAAAGTGTCTTGCCGCCGGCCATATTCATCTCGCCGCTGGCGAAAAGCTTGGTGAAAATCTTCCCGAGAACACAAATTTTGGTAAACTCATCTCGCCGCCGGCCAAATAATTCTCGCCGCCGGCCAAAGAATCTCGCCGCTGGCCAAAATCAGAAAAACAAAATTTAAATTGCCAGAAATCTCGCCGTGGCGAGAATAATGTCGACGTCGGCGAGTTTCGTCTGAAAACACATTTTTTTGTTGTTTTGTTCCAAAATTGCCCCCCAAACCCTAGATCTATATATACATTATGATGGAGAAAGAGGGGGACGGCAGAAAGAGCAGAATTGAGTTATTTTTGCAGGAGAAAAGGAAATTTTGGAGAGAAAGGTTGGAGAAGCTTGAAGGATCATCACCATTGTTGCTACCAAGTCTTCCTCTTCAAGAGTTTTTTATCTCTTCTCCTTAGCTTTTATTTTCTGCATTTTATTCAGATTGTTTGTTCATGGATTCAATTGAGAATATGTTTGTTCTTATTTTCGTTATGAACTAATTCGTTTTTGCTAAGGCTATGATGTAGTTGAATCATGAAAATCTGATTTCTTGTGTTATTGTTATATGAATTCGTTGTTTTCAAGTTGAGTATTTATTTGCATGCTTAATGCTTTTAAATTTCTGATCAAGATTTAAATGATTTGTTGCATTATATTGAGACCGAGAGGAGATGTGTAATGAATGCTTCTTGTGATAAATACCGTATGTTGAATGCGAGTTTGACACCTAATGCATGATGTATGTGGTTATTCTAGAAATTCCATAAATCGTAATGTGCTTATTTGTGATTAAATCTTCATAGAAATATAGTTGGTTTTCATAGATAAGTAATTCTAATATAACTCGAGAGAGAGTATTAGATAAGTTTGGGTTTTTCAACCATCACTTATAACTTTGATTTTCATACACTGCTTCATTTCCTATAGTGATAACGCTAACATGACTTGAAATCGGATTGAATTGATTTAGCGAAATCAAATGCCTTAACGTTTTTAATCATTTGTGAACAACATTAAATTTTGTTATTTGCGTTTAGTTTTAAGTTAATTTACTTTTTAAACAAATTCAAAAAAATCGGTTTTTAAATAAAATTAGGGTTAGTCAATTTCGGTACTTAGTAACGCCATTCCTTGTGGGTTCGATATCCGTACTTTTGTACACTTTATTACTTGAACTATTCGTACACTTGCGAAAATACGCATCACCTAGCAAGGATAATAATCGTTAGATCCTCACCAGCCAGGGTAGTGATGAGTGCTCAAAAAGCACTAAAATAACCATGATTTTATACACATTAATTGATTAAAAATATATATATTTATATGTTTTATCATATATTTATATAAATTTGTCTTTTTCGGAATCACGGTTATTTTTATTGTTTTTCAGGTATTTTGGCTTAAAAACGCAATTTAAAGACTCAAAGAAGAATACTTGAAGCAATACATCACAAATATATTAATAAATAAGTGGGAAAAGGTCAACAAACATGGAAAAATTGGACAAAATGGGTCGAAAAGGTCAAAAATGTCAAAAAGACGGAAAATCGCGCGCCGCGCAGCCAGCGCTGGCCCGCCGGCCGCGCGGTATCGTTCACGCCGGCCGCATACGCGACAATTTAGCGCGCGTCACTAACGGCCACCGCTACCAACGCGTTTTCACCCCATTTTTCACGTGCGGCCAGGACGTCATGCTGACGTCATTGATGACCTCAGCATGTCCATTACAAGTTTTTCAATTTTTTAATATTTTTTTTAACATTTTTTTACTCATTTTTTCTCTCCATCCTCACCTATAAATACCCCCTTCCATTCACTTCAAATCACACCTCAAAACCACACTTCTCTTCTTTCTTTCTCTCTTTTCTCAGTTTTTGAGTTTTTCTTAGTTTCTTTCTTAGTTTCTAAGCTTTTCTTAGTTTTTCTCTTAGTTTTTAGTTCAATTCTCTTAGGTTTAGAGTTCTTCTCTTTTTGAGAGGAACTTGTAATGTTTTTGTAATAATTTAGATTTTTGATTCAATAAATGGAAGTGCAAATTCCGCTTGCAGGTTTTCTAGCAACGGGAATAGCGTCGAAGTTCTGTAAGGATTTTATTTTCTTCTGATTATTTTTATGCTTTATTCTTACATGTTATATTTAATTTATGCGTGATTAAATTTAAGCGTGCTATTTATTTATAATCATGATATAATAATAACGTTGTTATGCTTGCGAAATATTAAATAGGTGAAAATTTCTAAAATGAATTGATTTTATTTTTATTCAAGATTTTATATTAAGGATGTTAGAGAGAAATATATTATTTTTCATTACAAACTTAAATCTGAAAATTAGATTTTAAGGTTTAGTTATCAAGTCTTATTTAGAGTATTGCTCTTTTATTTGTTGGTACAGTCGCTAGGTAGTTAGAGTGAAACTCTATTTCAAAAGTTTTTATAAGAATTATTATGTGAAAATGTATTGACAACATGTTTTCAATAGTGGTTTTAAAACTTGAAAGTTAGTACTCGGATAACTAAATTCTTAGGTTTAATTTGGACACCTTGAATAAAGTTTAAACTGTCTAACCCCACCAAAGGTGGCATTTAAATGGTTCATTTTCAATTTCTTAGAAAAAAGAATTAATTTAATTAACCAAATTAGTTATCAACCCCACCCATAGGTGTTAATTGATTTGTTTAGTTAACAAAGAATATCTAACCCCACCAAAGGTGGTATTCATACAAAAAAGAGAGAATCAATAAAATATCAATTTATATCTTTAATAACCTAGATAATATGAGCAAGCATAATTAATTTAGTTATTATATCCATAAATACTCCACTAATATAAATGATAAAATTTGCATGACTATTTATTGAATCTGTATTTATATTTATTTTTAGATAAATATTTATTGAATTTTTATCTATGTTTATTTTTATGTTTTTTTTTAGATTATATTTAATTAATCTGTATATATGTTTATTTTATGTTATTAGATTAGGAACACAAAAACCAAACTATCGTGACAGGATGTTTAGGATTTAATTTCGTTTTTAAAAGTTTGAATAATAAATTAAAAACCACATACATTCCTTCCTTAGATCGACCTTGGGAGTATACTTATCATTTTCTACGAAATGATTCGTGCACTTGCGAGAGTTTTACAAATATTAAAACCAAAGTATTTGCGAGAATCGGCGATGCCGGTTTTCGCTCATCAGGTAGGCAAGCTCACAAAAATGTGATTTTTTATTTTCAAAAATTGCCAAGTAATTTTTCACAAATAAGTGCAAACAAAATCCAACAAAATCAAAAACACTCAACCTAGCATTCATACTACGAAAACCATCCTTGTGGTGTGTGTAAAGTGTACCTAACTAATTGTGCATGTGCATTACTGATAATCAGTAACTGACCTTACACAGAGGAAGACAATACACTAAGTAAAATAAAATAAACTTTGTGTTTTGCATACAAGAAAACCAACAAAGACACAAAAAACTTATAAGACTTACACATGTTTTTAGTTATTTCTATTTCTTTTGTTATTTGCTTATATTTCTTCATACCTTTCATGGGTATAAAGTGTGTTTAAATATTATGTTTTTCAGGAAAAATTACAAAAATATTTTGGGGCTCCTCGAGCTCTTTCTCTCTTCTCTGGTTGTTCATCAAGTGTTCGTTACCCTAGTCAACACCTCATCGAGGTGCTCATCAAGTGCCTATTTTTAAGACATTCACTATGGAAATCACAATCTACCTCAGTGAGGAGATCAAAGAGATGGTCAAAGAGCTAAAATATTTTTTATATAAACCTCATTTCAATCCATAGAATTTGTTGCATACTTTTATACCCTTAACACATTTACCCTTTTCTTTATTGAATGTTCTACCTTTTACCCCTCTCCTACCTGTCAAATGGCCCATAAAAGAACCGAAAGAAGCAGAAAAATCTCAAGGGACCAAGAGCAACAAGACTACTCTATAGGTATCTTTACTCAACACACAACCCCAATCATCAAAGAGTGCTCCATGATGTTTGTTGATTTTTCAATCATCTAGGAAAGGGGTGCTCATTTTTCATGGATCTCTTTATGTACTATTACTTATTCTTTTGACCTTCCTTTTGTTCATGAATTCTATTAGATGATTTCCTCATAATGCTCTCCTTATTTTTTATCACCTTTTCTTACGTGAGCATGAGGTCACTTTCTCTCAAGATAATGTCCTTAGGATATTGTCTCTTCCAAATGTACAAAACCCATCTTTTCCTATCATCCCATTCAAGTTTAAGAATCTCGTCAATTGTGAACTTCATAATGAGTTTCACAATATTTCCTCCCGCAACATAACTAAGATAACTGACTTGTTGGTAGGCCCTGACCATGGGTATAACAGAGGTGCTCTTTAGTTGAATGCATCTACACCTAATCGGCATCTCAATAATATTGTGAGTGATATTGTTCACCCTCGTTCTCATACTTCCTTAGTGACTCTCTCTTGAGGTCACTTTCTATGTGCTATTCTAAACAATGAGATTATATATCTTGCTACATTTATATGACCATCATTTATCACTCTGTTACTTATGTACTTTCCACCCTTCATTATCCTTCTTTGATCACCCGTTAGGTTGCATTTCTTTTTTATGATCGATCTCGTACCACTTCTGGTAGATGGACTGTGTGCTAGTCATTTTGCTTCTTCTTGTCCCTCAACCTATATACGCTCTGTAAATTCTTTTAGTTCCTCCCAGAGTGTCTCACAATCTGTCCCTTGTCCTTCTTCAACGGGTGACCTCTTTTTGATGATTTCTCTAATACCACTTCAAGTAGATAGAGTGTGTGAGCTAGTCATTTTGCTTCTTCTTGTCCCCCAACCTATATACATTCTATACATTCTTCTACTTACTCACAAAATGTCTCACAATTTGTCCCTTGTCCTTCTTCCCCTCATCTTCTATCATTGAAGATCACTCTATTACATTAAAAGTTTACATCACTTAGTTAGTAGCTAGATACAGTGATTTGGGACCATGATGCATATCAATAGGAGCAAGCATTTTACCATTATTACAATATTGATATACAACCACAATTTTTAATTATGATCGTAGATCTATGGTCACAGTTAAAAAGACCGTGACCTAAGTGGAAGAGACCATAAACTTTTACATATGGTCAAGATTTTAATCATAATCATACACATACTATTTGGTCACAAGACCATGATCTATTAAATGTTTATGGTCACAATTATAATGTTAAACAATGATCTTGTCTATAACATTAGGTCATGGTTTTATCAATAACTGAGACGTAATCTTAATTTTTGGTCTTGATTACACTAAAATCGTGACTTATATTTTCACGTTTGGTCTCGGTTATACTAAAATCATGACCTTTAGTCTTTATATTTGATCTTAATTACATTAAAATCGTGACTTATTATATTTTTATTGTCACGATTTTAATGAAAAACCGTGACCATAAATATCACTAGGTATTCATTTTGGCCACGATTTACGCTAAAACTATAACCATATATATTGCTCAATTAATCATATTCTACTAATTTTTCATGCTTTTCATAAATTTAAATATATGTTTTTGCAACATATCTTGCATTCTAAATGCAAGATACCACTCAAGAATAATGAATTATCAAAATTTATCAATTACAATATTAAAAATTGATATATTATATAAAAATTAAGAGTACAATTACATTTGAGAGACCATGCACCAAAAGATAACAAACCTTACTAGCTAAGGTGTTCCAAAATATTAAATACATGCTTAAAGTTTGTTAATAACAATACTAGTAAAATAATATCAATCTAATAAACTTTTCAATGAATTAAATACATATCAAAAAAGGAATTAGGAGTACATATATGGTCTAGCTAGCTATCGCTGTTAGATTCTATTTGTGAACTCCGCCTACTCATTTAGATTCTATTTGTGAACTCCGCCTACTCATTCCACATTTCTTCCCTATCACCATCTGAGTAAGTTTTTTTTTTCATGATTAAGCTATGTACACACATTTTAAATTATTATTAGTCACATTTTGATAAATTAAAATTAAAATTAAACTTCAAACTAGGAAAGATAATATACAAATAATTTCAATTATTAATAAGTCAATCATGAAAGTAAGTGGATTCGTAATAATTATTTTATAAACATAAGGATATAATACCTAGAAGTCACCATGTTAGCTACAAGTCAATAATTATCTTATAAACATAAGGATATAATTACTACCTGTTTGATCATATCCTTCATAGGACAACCTCTTGGATCCAACGCCCATTCTTGCATACGCAAGCATGTAGACAGCTGCATGGGAGGAAGTGGTTCTGGAAATAGCACAGTCAAATCCTTAATAGAATGATTCTATGAACCTCTCTGGATAGATACTAATAGATGGGGTAAATATCAGAGAGCTTGATCTTAAGTGGCTTAGACAACAAATTGGATTAGTTAATCAAGAGCCTGCCCTTTTTACATCTAGTATTAGGAAGAACATTCTATATTGAAAAGATGATGCCACTCTTGACTAGATTACTCGTGCAGCAAAACTTTCAGAGGCTATCAGTTTCATAAACAACCTCCCTCAAGGATTTGAAACTCAGGTACATATTTGCTTTGTCTCCTAAAGGTTAGGTTCGAACGCATATGCATTTATGTATAGATATCTAGACATTGCAAGATTTTAGTAGTTATAATTTAATGTGTAACTATCACAGCAATGGTAGGAGGTGGGAAAAAAAACACTATCCAAAAAATTGTAACAGGTTTTTATGAACCTGAGAAAAAGAAAATAACTTCTTCAAAAATGGACTTAAGACCGATTTGAATATGGATCTAGATCTCTAATACGTGATATTACCTCTGTCATATTTAACATAACATTGCACATATTGTCTTTCTATCACAAACCAGAATATTAAATGCATGACTTAGTTAAGTCACATAATAATCACTCTATAAGCAGATTATATAGATAGTGTAAGAGTAGTTCAGAGCATAGCACTAGAAACATATGGAGTAAACTATGGTAGGGTAGTAGACAATTTACCACCGCCACAAAGTGTGGTAACATTTCTCAAAGCAGCAAAGATAAAAAAACATAAGAATATATGATGTTAATCACGAAGATCTCACAGCCTTTAAAGGTTCTGGTATTGAAATAAATGTTTGTCTTTCAAATGAAGTACTCAAAGACCTAAGTGTAGGTGACGACAGAGCAATGAATTGGCTGAAAGAAAATGTAGAACCTTACCTACCGGGGACTCATATCGAGGAATAGCAATTGGAAATGAAATTTTAGGGATGTTGATATAGGCCAATGGGAAGCTCTACTACCTGCAGCTAAGAAACGTTCAAAGTGCTCTTGATAGGTTGGGTTTGGCAAAACTTATAGAGGCCTCAACTCCGCATTCTGAGGCTGTTTTGGCCAACTCCTTCCCACCATCTTCTTTTGTTTTCAATGAACAAATTGCTCCATAAATGAAACCACTTCTGGAGTTCTTTTCATAAATTGGTTCTCGATTTTACATAAATGCCTACCATTTTCTGGCTTACAAGAACGAACCTGAGCATATCGAAATTATATATGTTCCGTTCAAATAAAATGCAAGTGTTTTTTATGTCAAAACTAAATTGAAATATACGCAAGCAATTCCTAGATAGGCATTGAAGAACTAAACTCCAATTTAACTGGGAGAATTGTTAAAAATAAAAATGCAAACGCTAGCTCTAATTAGAGAAATAAAAATCTGAAAATGTTTTCATTAATTTGAGTCAACAATATATGAAACATAGCTAGGCAAGAAATGGATTGAAACTGAGGATGTGTGCACGTACCAGCGGGCTGTAAGCGGCTGGCCTCAAATGGTGGTAGAAGGGCAGGTCAGGAACGAGGCTGAAGTTGCTGGCCGAGAACGAACATGGAAGTGGTTGGAATTGGCTGGCTGCGAACGGAGCTGTTAGTGGCTGTCGGAGATTGATGCTGGACGTGCCTGGCCGGGAAGCAACGAGGCTGAGACCGTTATGGGCGCTTAAGAGGGGGAAGGGAATTGGATTTATTCGAGGGCTTGCACGGATTTAGATATATTTCAATGTTTTTTGTTTGTTAATTTTATATTTCAATGTTTTTTATTCGGTGGCGTTTGGTTCGTGGAATGGAATCGGAATCGGAATGGGAATGGGAATTGAATGGAATGGAAAGGAAACAATTTTGTTTGGTTCGACCACTGGAATCAAGCTCGGAATTAGGATTACAGTGTTTGGTTTCTTGGCTAGAATGGAATGAAAAAGGCTGTAAATGGCCTTATCTTATAAATGCTTTGTAAAGTTCAAATAATGTCATCTAATTACTTATTTTTCGTCAAACAAAATACATTATTGAAATCATTATTTTTCTAAATAATTAAACACTTAATTAAAAATAAATATATTATTAAAATTATTATTTTTTAAATAGGGTTTAGGGTTTTGAGGTTTGGGATGTGGGATTTGTTAGGGTTTAGGGATTTAGGATTTGGGGTTATATTTGTAGGTTAAGGTTTAGGGTTAAAATTATTATTTTCCTAAAAATGGTTTAGGGTTTTAGAATTTTGGATTTGGGGTTTAGGGTTTTAGGATTTGGAATTTGGGGATTAGGGTTTTGGGTTTTGGGATTTATGTTTTAAGGTTTAGGGTTTAGAGATTTAGGGTTTAGGGGTTTATGGATTTAGGATTTGGATTTTGGTGTTTAGGGTTTAGGGTTTTGGGATTTATGTATTAAGGTTTAGGGATTAAGAATTATGGGTTAAGGGATTTGGGGATTTGGGATTTAGGGTTTTAGGGTTTAGGGCTTTATGATTTGAAATTTGGGGTTTAGGGTTTAGGGTTTTGGGATTTATGTTTTAGGGTTTTGGGTTTTGGGATTTATGTTTTAAGGTTTAGGGTTTAAGGATTTGGGGTTTAGGGATTTAGGGTTTAGGGTTTTGAAATTTTGGATTTAGGGTTTTGAAATTTTGGATTTAGGGTTTAGGGTTTAGGGTTTTGGAATTTTGGGTTTGAGAATTTGGGATTTGAATTTAAGGTTATATTTTAAGTGAGGGTAAAATTGGAAAAAAAAAGTTTAGGTGGGAATGGAATTATGATTACCAAGGTGGGGAGAAGGAATTGTGATTCCTTCTCTTTTAGTAATCCGATTCCATTCCATCCTTCATTCCGTCCAACCAAACACACAAAATGGAAGGAATTGATTCTGATTCCATTCCATTCCCTCCAACCAAACGTGGGGTAATAAGACAACACAATCTTTGATATCGCCTTAAAAAAATATCAAGATTATATCACTAAAATTAGCTCACGTTTATTAATAACTATAACTATAAATTTAAGTCTAACTTATAGTTACTCCTATCGATAAAATTCGAGATTATATTTACACATTATGATCACAATTTTTACTAAACCATGATCAAAAACCTACCATCTCGAATTTTAAAATGAATGTGACTAAATTTGTGAGACCAAATTTCATTATTATAATTTTGTTAAATTACCCGTTTTTTTTTGAAAGACTTTGTCTAAGTTTGATGGACAAATGTTATCTTATCCTACCTTGTATAGAAGTATTGTAAGTGTTTTACAATATTGTATTGTTACCCATCTAGATATAGCTTATATTGTTAATAAGCTTTATCAATTTTTTTAAACTCCTACTGATGTTCATTGGATGGCTATAAAGTGTGTACTATGTTATCTCAATGGTACTTCAACTCATGGTGTGCTTTTAGAAAAGTATGATGTTGTTGATCTAGTTGGTTTTCGTGATATTGACTCAGTAGACTCATCGGATGATTGGAAGAGTACATGAGTGTATTGTGTGTTCTTGGGTATTAGTATGATCACTTAGCTATAGCAAATAGAAGGTAGTATGGCATTCCTCCGATGAATCTAAACATAGGGCGTTGGCTATGTTTATTGTAGAAATGTTGTGGCTTCGGTCTTTATTTGGTGGGTTGGGTATTGTGATTGATGGAGTTCGTGTTGTTTTCTATGATAATGTGAGTAACCATCATTTAGCTTGTAATCTTGTTATGCATGCTCATACAAAACACATTGAAATTGATTTATATTTTGTATGAAAACAAGTAGCTAAGAAGAAACTAGATGTAGAATATATTTCTTCAAAAGATCAACTTGCAAATAATGCTCTTACTAAACCCTTGTCTTCTACTCATTTATTATTCTTACATCAAAAACTTTTGGTCTTGCCTCGTCTAGAGTTTTAGGGAAGATAACGAGAGTACTATAGCTTTGAGAGTTTGTTATTAAGTTGTATAATTGTATCTAACTAATATAATTAATTATTGTAGATAAGGCATTGTCTTTGATTAATTAATATGATTATATACATTTTATATTTTCTCTGTGTTCAGTACGTTTTTCTTTTACTCGTTGTGACAATTGGTACACATTTTGTACGATAATTATTTTCATTTTCTTTTATTTTCGTCTATGTTTTACTTGTTTCTAATGTTTAATAAAGTTTTTTGATTGGTCCTTAGATTATAATAGTATGTCTTGTACGTTCCTTTTTAATTTAAAGTATTAATCTCATTGCTTTAAATGATTTTTATTGATCTATCTTTACTATATCACATTGTATTTAATTCACTATTAGTTTAGAACGAAAATTCATCATGTTTTTGCTTCTTACTATGAGAAAACTACATAATTACTAAATGGTCGTACTTTAATTTAAACGATTTTAAATATAAAATAATATCTTTTTTTATTTTAAAATATTTGAATTTTTTATAAAAAAATATTATTTTTATGATTATAAATTTTATGAAATGTTATGGATTTTGGTTGTTTTCCTTTTTTATTTTATGTTGCTTTCGGTTACAAGATACAAGACATGCATATCTTCAAAAAATACTTGAAAAAGAAAAAAAAAGACAAAACATCATTTCTATGCTAGAATTGACACAAAAAATGTATATTATTTTATAGGAGCTTATTAGAATAATCGAAAAAAGTGAATTAATAGACAAAATTATGAATGAATTTTAAAATTTTAATGAATGATATTTATTTTTATTATCAAAAAATAAAGTTATACTTTTTATTTAAATTTTATCCAATAAATATAACATCTATCTTTTAATAAGTATTACAGAAATACAATGACATCCTAACAAAATTTAACATTTTTGTGGTATGTAAATCCCAATGTAGCTAATTTAAGTGATATATTTTTAAAAAATCCTAAAAATTTAATGATAGTTTTGTTTTTTATTCAAAAAAAACCCAAATCTTTTCAAAAATTTCATATCTTTTTCTCAAATATGTAGCACCATTTTTATCAAGCTTCTCTCCTTCATCACACCTCGCACAATGTTACTTTGTCCAGTTAACCACCAATAGCCTCTCACGACACGATATAATGAATAAGCATTGCTTTTTTGATTGGAAAAGTCCATTTTTTCTTAAATTATTATTGTGCTTAAAATATGCATTAGTAGCAAGGTAGGAACTATTTGGAGAGAATTTATTTGTCTGACTTTAGTGATTTTTAGTGAAAAGTAAGAAATTGCATTGACTGAATATCCTCCGTATTCTCCTCATTTAAGGGGTATGTGTGTGTGTGTATTTTTACGTACATAGCGGGGTGTATATTAGCGACCTTGATAGTACAAACTAGTTTACAGAATTTAGATCATTCGTTACAAGCATTTACAAACTAGGGGAGGATATTTATATACAGGCCGTTCATGGATGACGACCTTAATCACTCGGATATCATAACTTTATCAAGTCTTGACTTCCAAAACCTCGCTGTTTGATGACAAGATACTTTTTGTCAACTAGGTTCGTGTGCTTTTCCAAGTTCGTTGGGCGCAAGCCTTTTGTTAAGCCAGTTTTATGTCCTCACCCTAGCGGGGTACCTGCACTTATTAGGTCGTATGTATGTTACATATTTAATACCAAACATTAATTCTCACATTCTCTTTGATTTTGAGAAGTCAAGAGAATAATCTCGTCGCATATTCCTCCTATAAATAACGACCACTAAGATAATGCAAATTTATACTGTGTTTTACGATATTATTTTTATTTTTTAAGAGACCTTTGAGCTTCTCGTTTTTCCTTTATAAATAGTAGGAGAATATACTTATACCTTTTACCTATTTTTAACTAAGTTATTATATTCAGAGAATTTTAGCCTGTTGATTACTCAGATATCGTTTTATTCTTCCATAAGGTCGCTCAAGAATTTTTTGAGTTCTCTCAGCTCGTTTATTTAACGTCATTTGTTGGGATTCAAGTCGCTGCTATATCATTTACTCCTTGATTTTGATGCGAACTTCTCATTTTAGGTAATTATTCATCCTCTTTCTTAATGTCGCATAAGGGAAAAGAAGTGAGATCTTCAAAGGGAGATCTTTCCAAAAATATTTCTCCCCATCGTATTCCCTCAAGGTCGTTAACAACCAAATGAACTGAAATGACAAGGAATAGTGACAATAGGTATTCCCCAAGGATTGTTAAGGAAGAGATTCTCGATATTCCTGCTTCCTCGAGGTCTAAAGTGGTGTCTACCTCATCCTCGATAGGTTTAATTCCTATTATCAGGATTCCCGTGTCTACATCTACCAAGGTACCTTGCCCAAAAAAGAAAAGGGAAAACAAAGGCGAGCCTATGAATAGAACTAAAGATAAACGTCAAATTGAAAAGATGACGAGTTTCTTAACAGTTAAAAATTTGGAAGAAATTAGACAAACATATGACATTCCAGCCCGTGTAGGGTTAATTCTAGTGCCCCTCATTTATGTGATGTTGATGATCCACCACAGGGGTGGTAGGTGATACATTTAGCGACCTTTAAGATAGGTTTACGTTGCCATTTTCCCAAACTGGTGGCTCGTGCTTTGAGTACTTTTGATATCAATTTTGCACAAATAAATCCAAATGGGTGGCGAACTCTTTTATGTCTTTCTATAGTAGTTAGAGAGCACAAAATAAACCTAAAAATGATGAATTAAGGTGTTTATATTATTTAAAAAGGAATGAGTTAGATAAAGGGAGGGTGTACATATCTTGCGTTATAGGTCACATGTTGCATCTTAGACTACTTGATAACACATCGGGCTGGAAAGATAAATACTTTTATATTACTAGGGATATTTGGGGTGACAGGGTGGATTTTCCAATTCGACACACCTGGAACCCTAATTTTAACACTTCACAGCCTCGGGCTAGCGAGCTCATGAGTAAATTGGATATTAGTGGTAAAGAAAAAATGAGGCAGATTGAGCTACAAAATACCTCGAATGAAGGTTACCACAATATCCTGACTATAACTCACTTAAAGAAATCCGGGGTATGGCGAGGTTACATAAACGAATATCAAGGTAGTTATTTTATTATATATATATTTTTTTGTTTATGTTTGTATATATTCATACATTGTTGGTAAATTTTATTAGTGTGTGTGTGTGTATATATATATATATATATCTTATAGGGATGGATTATTCATATGTTGATTTAGGGGATCTTATTGATGCTTCAGGTGTACAAGAGTTGGCTCCTACCTATTCACGTCTAGAGCGCACGACCCCGTCACCTACGCAAGAAGATCTGTTCGTGAATTTAGAGGTCGAAGTTACCCCAGAAAATGTAATTCCTTCAACTAATTTGGATAATTCGAGCTTGATATCACCTCATGAACCGGAAACGTCAAAAAAGAGGAAGGTTGGGGAATATACCCCTGGAATGGAGGCAATGGATATGGATGACTTTGAATTTGATAAGGTCGTCTTGAAGGATACCATTGTTTTGGAGACCCCTATTACTTCATGGAGATTTTTGAACGAACAAAGCTCAAATGAGATCTGTATCATCATTTTGGAAAAGAAATTGAGAGGGCACAGGTAAGAGCAACTCGTAAGAGCGAAGGGGGAACACATGGGGAACTAATTGCAGATCGCTTATTGGAGGTATAAAAAATGTATTAATTTCATTCTACATCTGTGATGTACAATTTTTATTACTTTGTTTTAATTCATATTGTTTGTAGGTGATGTGTTTGGCGATAGAAGCCGAGCTATCATTATGGGTTATAAACGTGAGGTACAAGCTAGCCGGTTACAAATAGCCAAATGCGATAGATTGGTAAAAGACAAAGATGTCCTGATTTTTTATAAGGATACAAAAATTTTGAATTTAGAGAACGAAGTGATCGATAAGTTGGAGAAATTAAGAAAAGCGGACACGTATTGTTTTGAGAAAGGTGAAGCCGCTAAACATTTTGAAAATCTGGCAAAAGAGGTCGATGAAAGAACCTTGTGCTTCAAGAGCAAATTTTTGCTATGTCAACTCAAGTTAATTTTCTATCTACATTAGTAGATACACTAAGAGTGGAATGTACTAAGGCCTACCATAGTGGTACGAGATTTGTAATAAATAACCTCAAACTGCATGCTGAAAAACTAGGTTTGACTGTGCCTTACCTATCATTGATGCGAGCTTTTCAGAGCAACAGGCCTAAGACACCTGGGGCTTCCACACCGCGAGGTTCACCTCGAGATACTGTAGCCACCTCAAGTCATCAACGTGATGGGGTAGTAGTGGAAGATGCTACTCTGTGATAAAATTTTATATGTTTTTTGGAAGTTTATGTAAATGAATTTTTGGAACTTAAAATCATTTAATTTTAAATGTAGTATTTATTTACATATATATTTTTTCGGTTTGAAATCTATATATTTATGAAGTTTTTGTGTTAGTTTGGTATATATAATTTAGAGGATTTGAGGTCGTGTTGATCTGAAATTTATTTACTGAGCGAGTAAACAACTTTTAAGAAGCAATCGTAGTCCTTTTAACTTAATGTATTATAGTAGAGTAAACTTGGATGATTTCTTTGAAATGACGAGGTTATTACCATCTAACAAAGTACTTCCCGTAATAGGAGGGCGAACTATTTCTATTTAGGGTGAGAAAATAAGTTCAACCTTAGTCACGATGCCTACTTCGTCTGATGTGAGAAAATGAGTTGTTTCGACTACTCATAGCGAGGAGGTTAATCAAACTCCTCAAAAAGTCACGAAGGGGAAAATGAAGGAAAGACGCACTACAATTGCTAGGTCGTCTACTTCCTTTATGAATGAGGTGTGCATTGAAAATTTGCCGCTTGATGAGGTATCCATTTTAAAGGATATTAAGCCTTTATAGAGTATATATCCTCCCCTGAAAGAAAGAGGTGAGACAAGCGGGGTGAAGAATCTTTTCAAAGATGGTATGTTTAACGCACCTTGTGCACAAGAAGAATTATATCATTATTTTCGGGTGCTCGAAGATCATCCTTCCATTTACATAGCCCCCAAGAGAGAGGGTGGGCCTATGTGGCATATGATAGTGAGACGTATGTTTGATGTAAGTGATGCAAAATGAATTCATAACAAAGTGAATTGGTATGTAGTTATTAATATTTAATTAATTATGTTTTTACACACCATAGCTGTGGGGAAGGATGCAGAGTAAGAAGCAAAAATATGTCAAGAAATGAATGAATGTATAGAGCAAGAGTTACATGTATGGAAATCACAATGTAAAGTTTTGAAGAAAGATTTAGCAGATGTGCGAGAAGATTTGAAGTTAGCGCTTCTTGAACAAGAAAGATATAAAAATGAGGGGATGGATTGCGCAAATTAGTGGAGTATTGGAAAAATAAGGCACTTGGGAAGGAATAGACATAAGATTTCCTCATAAGCGTGTTAGTAATAATTTATTTGTAGTAATCTTTCAGAAATCTATGAGATTATATGGTTGGAGTAATAATATGTTTGTAATAGTGATTAACAATTTGTGATATGAATAAGATTTGGTAAACATGTAATTCACAAGTATGATGATGTTTTTGTGAACGTATTTTGCTTCTCGAGTGGGAGGTCAGGGGACTCCTCCTCCAATCACGAGGCAATAGGGTGTCTTGCATCTCAAGTGAGAAGGTCAAATGACTTATCCCTACTTGGGGCACGAAATAAGACACCCAGAACACAATTGGGAGCATATTTCGCATCTCTAGTGGGAGGTCAGGGGACTCCTCCTCCACTCACGAGGCATAGGATGTATCCCGTATCCCAAGTGGGAGGGTCAGGGGACTCCTCCTCCAATCACGGTTTAACCTTGCTGTAAATTAATGATTAAAAATTCGTCTCATATATAAATATTTATTTCGTATAAAGCATTTACATGTGATATTTCTTAAGAAGTTCTCCATTCTAGCTCAAACCCTCATTTATGCCATCACATTCTATTAAGTAAGAGCCAGCTAGTGTGATATTATATATTTGATATGGGCCTTCCCATATGGGGGCAAATTTACCTACGTTAGTTTCCACTTTGTTGCCCAATGCTCTTCGCAAGACCCATTCCCCGATACCAAAGCTCTTGTGCCTAACGAATTTGTTATATGTCTTTCGGAGTGTTCTTTTTTGCGATTCAAGTCTTATTAGAGTTTCTTCTCATTTTCTTTGGCTAGCAACAAGTCTTCTCGTCGTAAGCAATCATTTTCTTCATGATCAATATCGGATCGAAGGGTAGGTTTTAGTATATGAAGGGGTATGTTTTGCAACACACAGAAATCGTGCAAGTATACACGGTCACAAGTAATAAAGATTTGTAAGTAGAGTATCGTTCCCACGAGGATTTGTTACTATAGTTTGTTGAGTACTAAAATTGTATCTTTCTGATTTTATCCAAAACAATCGTTGATTAAGAAAATGTTTAAAAATAAAATAAAAGAAATCTAGGATTGCAATTTTTCACCAAACTAATCCACTCAAATCGTGTCATTTTCTTTTGATTTATATTTTTTAGTACATTTAATTTGTCAACCGAAAACTTCTTTTTTACTCATACATCTCTTCCGAGCTCCGTATAAACACACCTCGTTAAATTAATTCACTATATCTCTATGAGAATTAAATTTAATAAGATTCATTAAGTTCTAAGTTCTCAAATGGTCACACATACAATTAGGGTATATTCCTATCCTTCATCATACATGTCATTCTATTTACGAGCAATATACACAAAAATGCCTTTCTCAAGTTTATTTTTATGCCACAAATCGTTTTGATAAAATTCGTAAATAACCAAAAAGCATTAAGCACAAAATAGAACGAAAAAATCGAACGTCTTATAAATCTATAAAAAAAATTAAAATTAAAGTATCATAAATTTAGATCAAATGCAACCCTAGAAAAATTAAATTACTTCATTAAATTAAAATAAAAATTACAACATATGCAGAAAAATTAAAGGAAGAAGAAGGAAAATTAAAACATCACGAAACGAAAATATTTGGCACACGCAGAACACAACAAAAGCCAAAAAATGGCTCCTGCGTGTTCTGCAGTCCAAAACCGAACACCAAAAAAATTCTAAACTAAAAAAACAACTTTAACTCTATCATAATATCACCTATTTATAGCTAAAAAAATACATCAAAAATAATAAAATATTAAAACGCGTTAAAATTTGTATCGAAAATAAAACCCCGACATTCCACTTAAAATCTGCGGTCACGCGAAAATCAAAATCATATTTTAATTCACGCGAGACAAGAGCCGTTTCTGCATTTTTTTTATTCGCCGTTATGCGTGCCACGTGTCAAAAATCGATTCGCCGCAAGATTCCCTAAGGCAACGTGGGCAAGATATCATTGGGTGAACAAACCGATCGCACGTAGGAACGGCGCGGCACCTTAATCGGGGCGCCGAAAAGCGAGGCAACTACCGGAAACGGGCGTGATCCAGCCGCTGGCCGCGCGCATTGTAAACAGACACGTGTCGAACATGATTTGCTTAAATATTAGTGGGACACGTGCGCATTCTTATTCCGTAAAACCGAGGACGCAGCCGCTACCATAACCCGCGTCACACACACGATTGTTACACGAACTCGGTCGGCGCCGGTTCCACGCGCTCAACTGACCGTTCAAGAGATCCAACGGCCGCCGACGCGCCCACGGAAATCCTTCGGCAAATGACATACGTGGCCCACTCGACGCCGGCTGCGCGACACGTTGGGCCGCTGATGCTTCGATCGGACGGAGTGGGTGATGAACGCTGATTTGTGCGAAGTCGCGATTCCTTTCCTGCGCAGAAAATTCAAACTTTTATTATTTATATTTTGACCCACAAATTTAATCCAAATTATATTTTGCACTTTCTTAAATTACAGTTAAGCCCTTTGCTAATTTTAAATTAAATTTTTAAACTTTTAATAATTATAATTAAGCCCAAATTTAATTTAAATTATATTTTCGATTTTTATAAATTGTAATTAAGAAACTATATTATCATAAATTATATTTGTGGACAGAAATATGAAATTAAGTACATATTCGATACAAATTATTTAATTTTATTAAAAATGTATTTTTAGCACATAAAAGGAAAATATTAATTTATTTAACAAAAATTAACTAAATATTAATAGAACATAGCAATTATCATTACTAAATTTGATGAAAATAACTATATAAAATACAGTTATCAGTACCATAAACGAGAGAAAAAGGAGTTTCTCTTGTTGCATTTTTGGGAGTAGTTCGTGTTATCTAGAAGGCACCAGGAAACACTACCACCCATTTTCCTTTAGCTGCCTCCAAACATTTCCGTAATATATTAATGAGAGTCTTATTAGATGATTCAACTTGACCATTTTCTTGCAGACGGTAATGGGTGGAATGAGATAATTTGATACCTTTCTTGTCGTAGAAAGATATAATTTTTTGGCTGGTGAATTGTCTACCGTTATCAGTAACCAATTCACGAGGTAGGCTATATCTGCATATAATGTTACGCCATATGAATCTCTCCATATCCGATTCTTGGATTCAAGCCAAAGGTTCCGCCTCTATCCATTTAGTAAGGTAATCAGTTGCGACCATGATGTCCAAACCCCATTTCTGAAACGGCGAGGGGTTGATAATAGATCTTAAGTCAATACCTGGACGATGTGGCACATTGGCATGTCGCTGACATTTATCGCATCTTTTGACATAAGAAATGCAATCTTTGAGAAGCATGGGCCAATAATAACCCTGTTGAATAATCCTCTGAGAAAATGCTCTTCCACCAGAATGAGCTCCACATTGGTCGTCATGTAAATCACTCAAGACCATCTCAACCTTAACTGCGGGTAAGCACTTAAGCCATGGACCATCGTGATTCTTCCTATACAAATCTCCCTAAATGATAACATAGCTACCTGCTTTTGTCATGAGCTTACGAGCCAAGTGCTTATCTTCGGGTAGAGTACCATTGATAAGATATTCTATATATGGCGTCAACCAAGAATCATGAATAATGTGTATTAGCAACCTGGATAGTACAAATTAGTTTACAGAATTTAGATCGTTCGTTACAAGCATTTACAAACAAGGGGAGGATATTTATATACAGATCGTTCATGGATGACGACCTTGATCACTAGGATATCATAACTTTATTAAGTCTTGACATCTAAAACTTCGTTGTTTGAAGACAAGGTACTTTTGTCGACTGGGTTCGTGTGCTTTTCCAAGTTCGTTGGACGCAAGCTTTTTGTTGATCCAATTTTATGTCCTCGCTTTACCCTAACGAGATACCTGCACTCATTAAATTGTATATCTGTTACATATTTAATAATAAACAGGAACCAATATTATTATGCTTATATATAAACATGAGTAAGGTAGTAACAAATTACAAAACTTTATATTCATTCTCTATTTCATCCACTATTAACGCAATAGCATTTATTTAATCTAATTAGGGGAAAATAACAATATAAAGATTAAACTAATAAGACAAAAAAAACTAATAAAGTGTACTAAGCCCAACTGGTGTTGTCAAATTTATGGAAATAGGACGATAAAGACAAAAGGCTCACAGAATGAGTAACCAAAATCAAAATGAACAACGGCATGTAGCTTAAGGCAGGTTGATGCTTATTTTTGCAAGTGTACGAATCGTTCAAGTAATAAAGTGTACAAAAGTACGGATATCGAACCCACAAGGAATGGCGTTACTAAGTACCGAAATTGACTAACCCTAATTTTATTTGAAAACCGAATTGTTGAAATTGTTTTAAAAGCAAATTAACATAAAACTAAACGCAAATAAAAAAATTTAATGTTGTTCACAAATGATTAAAAACGCCAAGGCATTTGATTTCGCTAAATCAATTGAATCCGATTTCAAGTCATGTTATATGAAAATCAAAGCTAAAAGTGATGGTTGAAAAACCCAAACTTATCTAATATTCTTTCTCAAGTTATATTAGAATTACTTATCTATGAAAACCGACTATATTTCTATGAAGATTTAATCACAAATAAGCACATTACGATTTATGGAATTTCTGGAATAACCACATACATCATGCATTAGGTGTCAAACTTGCATTCAACATACGGTATTTATCACAAGAAGAATTCATTACACATCTCCTCTCGGTCTCAATATAATGCAACAAATCATCTAAATCTTGATCAGAAATTTAAAAGCATTAAGCATGGAAATAAATACTCGACTTGAAAACAATGAATTCATATAACCATAACAAAAGAAATCAGATTTCCTTGATCTAACTACATCATAGCCTTAGCAAAAAAATGAATTAGTTCATAACAAAAATAAGAAAAACCATTATTTCAATTGAATCCATGAATAACAAATATCAATAAATTGCAGAATATAAAAACTAAGGAGAAGAGATGAAAAACTCTAGAAGATGAAGGCTTGGTAGCAACAATGGTGAAGATCCTTCAAGTTTCTCCAAAATTTTCTTCTCTTCTCCAAAAATGCCTTTGAACTCTACTTTCTGCCATCCCCTCCTTCTCTCATAATAATGTATATATAGATCTAGGGTTTTGGAGGGCAATTTTGGAACAAAATAGCATAAAAAAATGTTTTCGAACGAAACTCGCCGGCGGCGAAGTTATTCTCGCCGCGGCGTGATTTCTGGAAAACTTACGATTTTGGTTCCACTAAATCTAGCCGGCGGCGGGATTATTGTGGCCGGCAGCGATATGAACTTGGCCGGCGGTGATATGTATTTGGCCGACGGCGAAATTACTTTGCCAAAATCTATGCTCTTTGCGTGATATTCAACATTTTCTTGGTAAGATTTTAGCCGGTGGTGAGAATATTCTCGCCGGCGGCGAAATTCCAAATGTTGAACTTTTATTTTCTTTTTATTTGCACTTAATCCCGGTCATTGAAA
This sequence comes from Hippophae rhamnoides, assembly GCA_033030585.1. Lineage (NCBI taxonomy): Eukaryota > Viridiplantae > Streptophyta > Magnoliopsida > Rosales > Elaeagnaceae > Hippophae > Hippophae rhamnoides. The sequence goes on along the minus strand of CM065431.1, from coordinate 25,697,383 downwards.
TTTGTCCCAAACTTCTCCATAATTATGATTTTACCTGAAATTGCACTTTAAACACGAAATACCCGTGAAATGACATTTGTGGATTAAATAATAAAATAAAACACAATTTTCACCCAAATATCAACCTTTAAATCATAACAAAAATGCAATAATTTGACTCCTATCAACAACCCCCAACCAGCTTCTTGCTAGTCTCTAGCAAGAAAAGCGATCTATGAATAATTTCAAAGGAGACATTAAAAGAAAAATTCAAAGGAAATTTATTATATTTACAACATTACATTAAGCGTATGCAATAAGCCTTTAAACCCCTAGGCGGCCCTAGTAGGACGAGTTGTAGTCTCGTGAGGGCTTCTATTGATGACACCCACAAACATCTTATGTATAACTATCCTAACTTAAAACAATAACATAACATAAAAAATAATTTGCACAAATGTCTCAAAAATTGTAAATAACACCCAACATATAGAATAATTAAATGTCACCTAAGTTTTAAGAAATCTCAAATGCCAATTTCATTTTTATTATTGACTCTTAAACATCCATCAAACCACAAACCAATAGCCATACTGCCCGGATAATATTATGCATAACATCCATAAACAGAAATGTGAAATCTAGAACTCCATAGGCTCACTTTTCAAACCTCTCTCCACTAATGAAGGAAAATACACCACTTTGGATCAATAGGACTTATTAGGCTTGTAATGTTAGGCTTAGGTATTTGGTTAAGAAAGAACGGGAAGTGTCAAAATACAAATAATAGCACTTATTAGATTAAACACAACCAATTAAGTAAAAGAGTAACACCATTTAACCCAAATTGTTTCTTCCGATCATAACCCATTTTTCCAAAGATAAACAATAATTCTTCCTCAATCTTTCACCTCAGTACATCCATTACTAACACTCTTTTATTTACTAGAGTGTGAAGGCCCTTTTTTCTCTCTTTTTTTTCTTTTCTTTTCTTTTTTTTTCTTTTCTTCTCTTTTTTTTAAACATAACCCCCAACCAATTTCTTCCAATATATGTGGAAGATGTCTTATTTTATTTTTTTATTTTTTATTATTCCATCCTTACTCCAATTGCTCTTGAAAAGTTTGTGTTCAAAATTAAGTGCTCTTAACAAATAAGGTAGGAATTATATATATATATATATATATATATATATATATATATATATATATATATATATATATATATATATATATATATATATTTGGCTCAGTAAAAGGTAGGTTATAGAAGGCAAAAAGAAAGAAAAATAAGGCTAACAATATATTTAAATAGGCTCAAAGAGGTAACTAGTGATATAAGGATAACAAGGTAGGCTTAAAATGGCACAATCGATCCAAAAATGGCCTACATCATCTCCTAAACAGTGCAATCCCAAATTATTTAGCCTCAAGAGGTTTTCAAATGAGTTCTAGAGTTTGTTGAGATCGCAAAAATTTCCATGAAAAATTCGCACATAAGACTTCTCTAAGCATTTAGACTAATCAACCAAATCATACCACATACCAAAAGAGTCGCCAACTAAGTAAAATCAACATTTGAAATTATCTTTAAACCGAAGCAAAATTTAATGTATTCTAAAAGCTACTTGTTATCACAATCACATTATTATCATCAACGTGCAAATTAAAATAAGTAAAATGCAAATAAAATAAAAAATAAAAATAAAAAAAATTAAATCAAAATGCAAAAAAATAAATGGAAAATCAAATTTAAACACAAATAAACACACAAACAAAACTAATAAAAATGAAGGAAAGAAAAGATTTACCGTTTACCGCACCCCCAACCAAAACCTTACATTGTCCTCAATGTAAGAAAGAAAAACTGTAAATGGCTTTTTTTTTTACCTACAAGACAAATAAAATAAGCAAATTTAATTAAAAATAAAATTATCATAAAATGAATTGCAGAATTTAAAATTTCTAAAATAAAATGAGATAAAAGATGAGAAAACAAATCTGATGGGTTGCCTCCCATTAAGCACTTTAAGTTATAGTCATTAGTTAGACTTTATGTCATCTTTCTGCTTGCTGAATTCTCCGTCAAAATATGGCCTCAACTGTTGTCCATTTACCTTGAAAGTTCCCTTTGTTTCATTACTAATCTCAATTGTTCCATAAGAAAACACCTTGGTTACTAGAATAGGTCCTGACCAATGAGATTTTAGTTTTCTTGGAAAAAGTCTGAGACGGGATTTATAAAGCAGCGCTTTCTGTCCCACCTCAAAGTTTTGCCTCAAAATGTGCTTATCATGCCAAACCTTCATCTTGTCCTTGTATATTCGGTCATTCTCATAAGCATCATTCCTCATTTCATCCATCTCATTTGTTGCAGATTTCACAAGGCAAGCTTCTAGTGGTAGCAATGGAGTTATCTCCTCAAAAGTTTCCAAGATTAACTTGTCAAGAGTGTTAATTTGAAAACAAGAGTGTACCTCACTTGGAAATTTCATTGCTTCAAAAACATCAAAAGTCACTTGTTCATCTTGCACCCGTAGAATGAGCTTTCCTTGCTGAACATCAATCAATGTTCTTCCAGTTGCAAGGAACGATCTCCCCAATATCAACGGTACCTCTCTATCTTCCTCCATGTCAAGCACCACGAAATCTACAGGGAAAATAAATTTGTCAACTTTAATTAAAACATCCTCAATTACCCCTCGAGGATATTTCACCGATCGATCCGCTAATTGTAGAGAGATTGAAGTGGGTTTTACTTCTCCCAGGCCTAGTTTTCTGAAAATAGAAAGTGGCATCAAATTAATGCTTGCTCCTAAATCACATAGGACTTTATCAAAATTGCAACTTCCTATAGTACAAGGTATAGTAAAACTTCATGGGTCTTTCAATTTCTGTGGTAGTTTTCTTTGAAGAACTGCATTGCAGTACTCATTTAGCATGACAGTTTCATAATCTCCCAGCTTCCTCTTCTTTGATAGAATTTCCTTCATGAATTTTGCATACTTGGGCATTTGTTCCAACATCTCTGCAAAAGGAATGTTAATATGCAATTTCTTAAAAATATCCAAAAATTTATCAAATTGATTATCAAGCTTTTTCTTATTCAATCTTTGAAGATATGGGATAGGAGGCTCATATTTCGCATTTGGGGAAGGTTGAACATCTTGGGGTGTTGATGGCTTTTATTTAGATTTTTCCATCATTTTCTCTGATTTCCCTTTCCATTCAAGTTCTTTACCGCTTCTCAATGTGATAGCCTTTACATTCTCTTTGGGATTTATTGTGTCACTAGGCAACGATCCTTGAGACCTTTCTGCAATCTGCTTTGAAAGCTACCCTAGTTGGTTTTAGATGTCCCTGTTTATTGCCTTTTGATTTCTGAAATTTATTCTTGTCTCCTCAATGAACTTTCCCAAAATTCCTTCCAAATCCATTTGTTTCTTCTCTTGGGGTTAGTAGGAAGATGATGACGGTTTGAATCCCCCTTGGTTATTTCCCCATGACAAATTTGGATGATTTCTCCAACCTGGATTGTAAGTGTTCGAATATGGGTTATGTTGAGGTTTTTGGAAATTTGAAACATAATTTGCTTGCTCAGTATTTGGTGAAGCAAATGGATTTCTAGCTTGGCACTCAATACTAGCATGATTTCGACCACATAAATCACATTGTATAGTTGGTTTGGATTCGAATTTGGATGACAAAGAATCCATCTTTCTTGAAAGAACAGCAACTTGAGCCGACAAAGCATTCACTGAATCAATTTCATGCACTGTTGCTGGTCTTTTTGCAATTACCCGCTCTGAATGCCACTGATTTTTGTTTTCTGCCATAATCTCTAACAACTCATGAGCATCCTCCGGTGTTTTTCCCATTAAAGACCCTCCAGCTGCAGCATCAATCATTGCACGATAGTTTGAAACCAACCCATTATAAAATGTAGAGACTTGCAGCCAAATTGGTATACCATGATGTGGGCACTTCCTCAACATTTCTTTGAATCTTTCCCAAGCTTCATACAATGATTCTTGGTCATACTGTGTAAAAGATGTGATTTCATTCCTCAATTTTGCCGTCTTAGCAGGAGGAAAGAACTTGGACAAGAATTTCTGAACCAACTCATTCCATGTTGTAATTGATCCCGGTGGTAATGAGTTTAGCCACTCCTTGGCTTTATCCCGAAGTGAAAAAGGAAAAACCCTCAATCTTATAGCATCTTCAGACACACCATTTATCTTGTAAAGATCACTCACCTCCAGAAAGTAAGCAATATGTGCATTTGGATCATCCTTTGACATTCCCCCAAATTGATTTGATTGAACCATTTGGATAAAGGATGGTTTTATCTCAAAGTTATTTTCTTGAATAGTTGGCCTCCTTATACCCGAAGTAGTTCCAAAGAACATTAGGCACAAAGATAATCCCTCAAAGTTCTTTGTTTTCCACCTCCCTCAACAAATGGTGGGCCCATAGCTGATTGTCTATTAGGGGGTGAGGTTGAACGCCTTCTCTCTCGGTTTAGATGCCTATATGTTCTATCAATCTACGGATCAAATGAAAAATGGTTAAGGCTTCTTGTACGTCTCATACAACAATCCTACAACCAGAAAATTAACTAGCACAAAAACAACACAAAGTTACCTTTTTATGATAAATTAAATAAAAGATCAAAATAAACAAAATTAAAAATGAAACAATGATAAAGCAAATTAACTTCAAATTAAAACTAAGATTAGGCAGTATCGATATTAATAAAATCAAACCATTCCCCGGAAATGGCGCCAAAACATTGATGCTTATTTTCGCAAGTGTACGAATCGTTCAAGTAATAAAGTGTACAAAAGTACGGATATCGAACCCACAAGGAAGGTCGTTACTAAGTACCGAAATTGACTAACCCTAATTTTATTTGAAAACCGAATTGTTGAAATTGTTTTAAAAGCAAATTAACATAAAACTAAACGCAAATAACAAAATTTAACGTTGTTCACAAATGATTAAAAACGCTAAGGCATTTGATTTCGCTAAATCAATTCAATCCGATTTCAAGTCATGTTATATGAAAATCAAAGCTAAAAGTGATGGTTGAAAAACCAAAACTTATCTAATACTCTTTCTCAAGTTATATTAGAATTACTTATCTATGAAAACCGACTATATTTTTATGAAGATTTAATCACAAATAAGCACATTACGATTTATGGAATTTCTGGAATAACCACATACATCATGCATTAGGTGTCAAACTCACATTCAACATACGGTATTTATCACAAGAAGCATTCATTACACATCTCCTCTCGGTCTCAATATAATGCAACAAATCATCTAAATATTGATCAGAAATTTAAAAGCATTAAGCATGGAAATAAATACTCGACTTGAAAACAATGAATTCATATAACCATAACAAAAGAAATCAGATTTCCTTGATCTAACTACATCATAGCCTTAGCAAAAAAATGAATTAGTTCATAACAAAAATAAGAAAAACCATTATTTCAATTGAATCCATGAATAACAAATATCAATAAATTGCAGAATATAAAAACTAAGGAGAAGAGATGAAAAACTCTAGAAGATGAAGGCTTGGTAGCAACAATGGTGAAGATCCTTCAAGTTTCTCCAAAATTTCCTTCTCTTCTCCAAAAATGCCTTTGAACTCTACTTTCTGCCGTCCCCTCCTTCTCTCATAATAATGTATATATAGATCTAGGGTTTTGGAGGGCAATTTTGGAACAAAATAGCATAAAAAAAATGTTTTCGAACGAAACTCGCCGGCGGCGAAGTTATTCTCGCCGCGGCATGATTTCTGGAAAACTTACGATTTTGGTTCCGCTAAATCTAGCCGGCGGCGGGATTATTGTGGCCGGTGGCGATATGTATTTGGCCGGCGGCGAAATTTCTTGGCCAAAATCTGTGCTCCCTACGTGATTTTTAACATTTTCTTGGTAAGATTTTCGCCGGCGGTGAGAATATTCTCGCCGACGGAAAAATTCCAAATGTTGAACTTTTGTTTTCTTTTTATTTGTACTCAATCCCGGTCATTGAAATTTGTCCCAAACTTTTCCATAATTATGATTTTACCTGAAATTGCACTTTAAACACGAAATACCCGTGAAATGACATTTGTGGATTAGATAATAAAATAAAATGCAATTTTCACACAAATATCAACCTTTAAATCATAACAAAAATGCAATAATTTGACTCCTATCATAGGTACAAGATTTCTGATTCGAATATCAATTATAAATATGTGAATAAGTTTGTTCTTTAAAAAATATCAAGAGGAACAAAAAAAACAAAACTCTAAGCCCAACAAATTCTTGTAATCACGCTCTGAAATTTATGCAACTGATGCTGTGCGGAAAAAAATTGTAAATAAAACCATTTTTTTAAATTTAATGAACATAAAATATTATGAACCCAAATAAGTGAAGGATTTTTCAAATAAGTCTAATATTATTTTCTAAAATTAAAATTCAAAAATTTCTATCACATATTTGATTGTGTAATCCAAAATTACAATTTCGATAATTAAAATTGATACAAAATTATTTAAAAAGTTCATAATTCTCAAAGCTTTAATATTTTTAGGTGAACAGTTCTTAAAGTCACTTGCTTTATATCATTAAGACATTTTTATCATGTGCATGTCTTACATAGATCACAAAAAATTTTAAATTGTGACACTTTATCAATATTTATGTGCCTGAAGTGTCCATATTTTACGGTAAAGAATTGATCTATTTTCTACGATAAAGAAGAGACGACAACTTATATATCCTGTACGAAAACTACATAATTAAAATGTCCAAATGACACAATTTTAGAGACTTTTATAGTAATTTTTCCTTTTTTTTAAATTATAAAACCCTAAATTCAAGCACATAAACATACCTATAAACTCAACAATTGCATGTAAAGCCAAATTTGTGAAAATTCAAACAATCTAGTCATTGTTCACATTCATATTCGTGAAATCTAGATTTTGTCAACACTCATATGATATTTGGTTGTAGATGATTTCCAATGTTGGGCACCAATGGTGCCTAACTAGACAAGGTAACCTCTAATGAATCATGAGGGAGGAAAGTTATACCCAAAAAGGCACATATATTGTTGATATATATTTAATATCTTTAGCATTAGTGGTTCTATAATGGGAGTTGTAGGCATCACGGTGCTTGACATAGGATTTCACGTACGCTTATTCCTTTCCCTTTAGAATGGGTGTTCACACATTCTGTAAAGCTTGGTTATAAATTATTGGTAATATGCATCTCGTAACTACACCATGAGATGGTAGTAGTGATTCCATAAGTAAGTGGGTCATACAAGTAATAAAGTGTGATGAAGCATGAGTATCATATCACAAAGAATGGTTTATTTTATAATTAAGTACCTATACCCAACAATTACAATACTATCTAGTTGAAAAATAAGAGAGAATTATCTAAACTATGAATTAACCTAAATTAATTCAAAGTAATAAATAATAATAAAGTAAACAATGTTTGAGAACTTGGGATCTATGAATCCCCTAGCCAATCTACATGCAATATCGAATAACGTTGAATGACTTCTTAACATAATTGATTGGCTACAAGCTCTTATATACCTATGAATCTTTGTCAAGCATTTTTTTTTGGCTACGTGCAAACAATTATATTATCAAGCTATTTCATTCACACATTAATTATTCTCACATGTAACATGCCACACATTCATCAATTATATTATCGTACTATTTTGATTCATGCGATAATAATTACATGACTAATTAAAATATCTATACTTTGTTAACATTGGATATGAATCTCAAATCATATAATTGTTGGCTAAACAATCAAAGCATTAAGATCAAAATTATTATATCAACTAATAGTATGGGAATTCATTCAACAAAATAGAATCTACATTCATAAAAAATCCCATCTAAGAATCTAGCTTCTCATAGCTCTAAAAATAATTACTAAAATATATGAGTACACAAGGATTAAAAGGATGATGAAGAAAGGAATTAAATCCAACTTTGATGAAGAATCTAGTTTTTTCTTCAATATTCTTTACTAGCTAATCAATTTCTTCTTAACATTTATGTGATGTAGGACATTAGAAATGAAAGTAAGTGAGGTTTAATGTGAGGTAAAATGTATGATTGGCTTATGAAAATCTACATCATTTTAAGGAGTTACTCTCAGTGTTAGTGCAGTAGTTCCCATAGGAGAAAAGCTTATGTAGTAATGTTCCATGTTTTGATTGGTAGTTACAAGGATGCAACAATTCCCATATGTGAGAAGCCTATATAGTCGCATGCCATATGTCTGATAGGTTTTGTAAGGTTGCAACATGGTGTATAGGTGTAGAGCCTATGTTTTTTTATGTCATGTGTCGACTGGGGTATTGCACATCGTAATATGTATTCATGTTAGGAGATTGTGCCATCAATAGTCGACCATATCAAATACTGATAGAGCTTGAACCTACTTGGATCTAATACAGTATAGACAGCATGCGAGGGAAGCATAGGTAGTTAGGGTAGGTGTCCTGATTAATAGATGTATTTTTTAATTTATATTGTCTATTGAGTTATATATTGTTTATTCTATTTAGGCAATTGTTTACTATCGAGTGATTTCCATAAGCAACCAGAGGATTTTACCACATAGGTAGGGGTTTGTATGGTTTTACCTAATTACATAATGTGTTATGTATGATTACATGTTGTGAGTGTACAATCATCATTTACATAATTTTTTCCCATATATAAGGTCTTGAGGTAATTAAAAATCCTTTATAGCTTTTCTAGTATGCTTTCCTAATTCACATATTGTGTTGTTTTCCACATATATGCATGTTACTAGCTTGGACAAGACCCCTAAGGCACACTGTCATTGGTGTGTTTACTGTAGATTGTTATTTCTTATCTAGTGGTTGTTTTTATAGTGTGTTGAATTAAGTATGTTGTTTTTATTGTTATTTCATTGTACTTTCTACTTAATTCATATTGTGAGGCATGCTTGGATGAGTTGGAATAAAGCTTGCAAAAGATTCCATATGTTGGCATTTTCATCCCTTATGTGGGTCCTAGATGCCTATTTACATCATAAGTTTGATAGACTTAAGTACAAATTTTTGATGTACGAAGATCTCATTATTCACCTACAAAATAATAAAAGCATAAGTAATAAAAATACATTGGATTGCCTCCCAATAAGCCTCACATTTTAAGTGCTTGACCAAATTGTCCTTATCATGTTCTTATGGTTCATTCAAATATACCAACAAGATAACTCTTTCATTGAAATTACCCAAGTAAAAATTTAAACATTTGGCCATTGACTACAAATCTTGCTTTAGCCGCTATATCTTCAATTTCTATAGCTCTATATGAAAATATCTTTGTTACCATAAATGGTCCCGATCATCTTGATATAAGTGTACCTAAAAATAGTTTTAATTGGGAATTGTATAATAACACTTTATGCCCTACTTTGAAAGTGTGGATCACTATTTACTTGTCATGTCACTTCTTAGCCTTTTCTTTGTAAATCTTATAACTTTCATATGCTTGCAATCTAGTTTCATTAGGATCATTTAGTTATAGCATCCTTTATTCACATGTTGTTTCCATACCTTAATTTATAGCATAAAAATCCTTGTGCTTCAATTCCACTAATAAATGAGAAAATTTACTAAATAATAAGCAGTATGAAGATATATTGATAAAAGTCTTGAAAGTTGTCCTATAATAGATTTTCAAGTACTTAAATATTATTTAATGGGTTAAAGTGGTAGAATTTATAATTTCAATCCATACACCAACATCCTTTTAAATCCATTCAACTTAAGTTGGTATTTTCTTCACCATAATTGTGATCCTAATTATCATTATTGTGATAAAAACATGCCTAATAATTAGCCTTGTGAAGTTTCTTTATGAAAATGTATGGATAGAAAAAATGGACACCACTTAAAAGAGGGTCAGGTTATAATTGTTCAAATGGATTTTGTCCTAATAAGATCAAAAAAGTCTTATTTGGCTACCCCAGGAGAAACTTTTGTGGCCATTATAGAGAAATATTTCCAAAAGAGATACATTAATTACATTTATATATAAAAAATAAAGATATGGTGATACCAAAAGTTGAAAAAGTGTTGGAAGTATATTTAATTTATTTAATATCAATTTACCTAGACAAGAGGGTTCAAAGTTGGAACGAACATATAACAAGAGTTCTTGGAATTCCTTGGGGATTCTTCATGGGTGCTGAGTTAACTATAATGAAAAGTTGTAACTCTATGGTTAATAAGATCCAAAAGGTTCATTAATCCTAGAGGTTGGAGGTCCATAATAGACATATAGAAATTAATGTACATTAAATAACACCATAAGTGTTTGTTTTAGAACATTTTGATTTTACTCATTTACCTTTGGTAGAGCTTGTTAATTTAGATGGGAAGAAGAAATCTAATTTTGTTAGGAAAATCTACGACAAGGCAAGACAAAATATAGAGTGTAGAACTAAATAATATGCCAACAAACAATAACAAAAAGCATAAAAAGGTTACATTTGAACCAGAAAATTGGGTTTAGTTGCATATGAGGAATGGAAATTTTCCCATTCAAAGGCATTTTAAGCTCCTACCAAGGGATGATGGTCCTTTCAAGTGCTTGAGCCCATCAATGATAATTCCTACAAGCTTGACCTACTAGGTGAGTATAATGTTAGAGCAAGTTTTGATGTTGTTGTTTATCTTCTTTTGATGTAGGTGATGTTTTGAGGACAAATTATTTCGAGATGAGGGAAATGATATGGAAATAAGAGCAACCCTAAGAGATATATTATAAATTTTCATTAACAAGGGAAAGTGCTAAAAGGTTCGGGGAAGCACTTCATAGGCTGACCTTTGTAAGTCATGATGATCCTAAGAAGCCTCAACTCAAGAAAGGCCCAAAGTAAGATCATGGTCTAGTTAATATCATTCAAGCAATTGAGTGGGCTGAATAAAAGGGCTTTGGCATGGAATGCTAAATGAAGTGGCACACAAACTTGGCTTGGAGTGGAGCATGAGTTCTTCCTTTATGATTAGAGAATAATTTCTTTCGATAAGTATAGTTAGGTATGGAGCACAAATTCTTTCCTTAATAAAACATTAGTTCTTATGTTTGTTATTCTAATTATGGACCATATTTTATTCCTTATTGTTGTCTTAGGTTTTAAGTTTATGCTATAATTTACAGCAAGTAGTTTATATTTAATTTATTTGTATAAGCCTAAGTATTCCAAGTGTAATGGTTAGACCTTTTATAATATTTTAATAAGAGTAGCCTCTTTGGTTCTCTTGAGAACTTACCAAACTTATTAAGAGCAATCTTGTAGTGTTTAAATTTGACTTGTCATTCATAACCCTTCGCTTATCTAAACCTTATTTTTGATACCATTGGTTCCTATCTCTTTATAGATAGCATGTCAATAACCTCATTTTTATTTCATTTACAATCTTATTTGGAACTATCCTAATTAGTACAGTCAAAGTGGTTTTCAAATATGTTCACACATATGTGGAACTAATTATGATTGGAAAATATTTTATTTCTTTACTACTTTCCTATTTATCTATCATGTGCTTATCTTATTGTTTTTTTCTCTTGATTATCTACATGTAATTTACTAGATATTTTATTCCCATTGTTTAACTACATTTTTGTTACTATAGTATTTGTTTTTGCTACATTCAAGAGCTGTTGAGTTCTTAAGGTGTCTATATCACCTCACTATTGGTTGTGCACCACGTGCCAGACTTTTAGTAGCATCCATTCACGGAGATTCCATGCTAAATCAGTTGAGCTTTTTATCAATGTAGATCACCTAAAATAATTTATATTATCTTACTCTTGCAATCTCACATAAGATTGATCTCAAGAATATAATTAGCTTCCCAAATGTTCATCATCTCATACTACTTTTCCAACTAACACTTCATGTAGTATAATATTCCTACATCGCTTCCGATGAAGAAAATACCAAAGTATAAACTAGAAGAGAATACTAAAGCATAAACTAGAATAAATGGAGTGAAGCACTAAATTCCAAATTAATGGAATGAAGCACAAGAATAAAGATTGTCATTTATTTGGAATTAGTAAATAAATAAGGCAAGAAATCTCATGTAGTCATACTTAGAAAAGCATGCTTATAACCTCCTCTCAAAAATATTTATTTTGCATACACATGATTAGATTTAGAAATTTGTATTTAGAAAAAATGGGAAATTATAAAAATATAAAAATATATTCAATAATATGTATGAATAAGTATAAATGTAATAGAATTAAAGAAAAATTTTATAATAGAAGTTAGTTTAGTTTTTATTGGCTTTACAAAATAAGAACCTCTGTCTATCCAAGCTAGGTTAGTTTTATAAATTTTAAGTTCTACACTAGGCCAAAATTGTAGGTTCGGTTAGGAAATTTTTGGGGGAAAAAATGCTCACCCTTACCACAAATTGAGCTTCTTATTGTAACATCAAATGAGCCAAACATAATACAAAACATCTCTCGACCTTAAAATTTTCCATCTCTAGGCACTTTAATAGTTGAAAGACCAATAGCTTCAAATTCATAAACCTTTTGGATTCATTGAATGTAATTATTTATTTTCTCAAAGTCATTTCTAATTATGTTAGTTCCTTTTCTACAAGACAAAAAAATTCTCAGTATTTTGTATCTTTAACCTTATGATCTAGAAAACCTTTCAAAATATAAAGAAAAACAACAAGGCCCATAAATTCCATTGAAAGAATTTTTAAAATAAATTGGTTTAATGAAAAATAATTTTATATGATATATTACGATACTTTAACAACCTTGTTATGTTACTCTAATGTTTTTCATATGAGGAAGTAAGAAGAGGTTGACCAAACATAACTATGAAATTTACACATAGAGCATATCAACCTGAAGAAAATCCAATTACTAGAAAATGATGGAAGTCTACATAATATTAACTTGTATGGTTCATATGGTGATATGTGGCTAAAGGATTAATGATTGAAATTAAGTAGTTAGTTACACTAATAGAATAAAGAGTGATAACACGTGTATATAAATAACGTTAAGCTAATGAGAACATATTCATAATTTATTTTTTTATACCCTAATTCTTGTATGGTATCAAAGTTACAAAATTTGAAATTTTTTTGAGTTCTTTTGCAATGTTCATCGGTGAAGTCAAGAGTGTCTAAATCAATTCATGATATTTTTTGAATCATGAATACTCAAGTCAAAGAAAAATATGATTCATTAGTATCAATCTGATATCATGATTAAGATTTATTTTCCAAATAGTTGGTACAATTATCTATAACAATTCATCCTCAAGAGTTTCAATTAGAGTGAAACTCGACAGTAGTAATTAACTAATGTGGAAAGAACATATGATTAGTTTGATCACTACCTATGTCGTGGAAGTTTTTATCAATGGTAAGAGAGTATAGCCACAAAAGTTTCTTGAAAGTTCTTCAAAACCTAATCCAGAAAATGCCTTGTGGACTCGTATCATAGAGTAGTGAAGGGTTGGATTTATGGCTCAATTTCTATTTCAATGTCAGATATTTTTTCTAGTTAACATATTGCATTTGATATGTTCCAAAGTATTGAGAGATATTTTATTTCTACTTCTAAGATTCGTTTGATGGAGATCAAACTTCAATTGCAAACTATTAGAAAATATAACTTGAATGTGCTAGATTACTTTGAAAAAATGAAGAGAGTATTTGATGAATTTTTTTGAAATCATGGAGGTTTAAGGCCTAGATTGAATCCCTATATTTTTTTCACTATATCGAGATGATGTGAATCTTGAATAAGACAAGAATGAAGTATTGGTTAATGAAAATCTTCTAATGTAATAAGACAAAATTGATGAAATAAGTGTATACTAGGCTAATTACACCAATATAGAAAAGGGAATAACCTTAAGAAAAGTTTATCTAGTTCTAATAGTCTAAATAACTTCAATGACTCTTCTGGTAGTAATGGCTATGGATGTGGAGGTAGAAATGGTAGTAGAGGAAGAAAAAGGAGAAAAGTTTAATGCTAGTTTTATTCAAAGACTTGTCATATATGGCTTTAGTGTGCTATACATTGAGAAACTTGCTTGGTGGTAACAAGCCTTAGGGGAAAAATCAACATAATGCTTACATGGCTAATGCAAGTGTAAATGATAAAAGTCAAGATAGTTGGTATTGGATAGTGGTGCAAGTCACCATATCACCTATGATAAATTTAATCTTTCCAATGTCACTTCTTACCTAGGGTATGATGGTATGGTCAATTATATGTAATGGTGGTATGATAAATAATACTCACACTTGTCTTTCTAATCTAAAATTTGTTTATAATACATGCTTAACTCTTAAGAATGTTTTACATGCACCTTTAATTTCTACCAAAATAATTTCAGTCAATAAACTTTGCAATGATAATCATATTTTTGTACACATAATAAATTTTTCTTTCTTAAAGACCCTATTTCGAAAAAGGTTATGCTTCAAGAACTTGCTGGTCATAACTTGTGCAAGCTTGGTTCTAGCTTTATTAGGAATTCTTCTAGCACTCAGACTTCCTTTCTTGCTAAAATTTTCCTATGGCATGATCTTCTTGCTCATGTATTTGATGATATCCTACAAAAAGCTCTTGAAATTTAGTGAATAAATGTATCTAATTTTAGTGTTTTTTCTCTTACTTATACTACTTGTGCCTTCCAAAAAATATAATTTACCTTTTCTTCCTAGTCATATAAATGCTGTAAAACCTTTTAAACTATTGTACTATTATGTTTGGAGACCTACTCCACATGAAAGTATTGATGTGATAGGTATTTTCTTCTAATAATGGATGATTGTACAAGGTTCTCTTGAATATTTATCTTGTATTTTAGAGATCAAATCAGTTCCATTTTTCTCAAACTTAAACAAATTATAGAATGCAAATTGTCTATAAAAATAAAACAAGTTTAGAGTGATAGAGTAGCTGAGTTTAAACCCTTTCCAATAATGCTTCAAAATGATGCTATTGTATACGTTTTAACCTATCCTCACACCTCACCTCAAAATAGTATGGTGGAGTTTAGGCATAAGAATGTATTAGATGTACATTTGTCACTTTTATTTCATTCAAATGTGCCTATTGGTCATTTTCATTTCATGCTTTTCTATACACTTTAAATCACGTACCATCAACAATCATTCATTTTAAATAACCATATTCTCTTTTTTTTAAATAATTAATATGATTATCAATATTTGAGGGTTTTTGGATGTCTAAGCTTTCCTTGTCTAAGGCCATTTTATAAAAATAAACTTCAAGCTAGGTCTTCCATAAGTACTTTTCTTGGGTATGCTCCTAATCAAAGGGGTTACTTCTGATGCGGATCATCTAGGCGGATAACCCTAGGAACCCACGAACTCAAAGGAATAGGAATGATTGATTTGCTAAGAACTTGTTGAAGATGATCATATTAGAACCCTAAGGAAACAAATTCCTTAAAACCCCAACTTTGAGATGCCACAAAGCATGATCACTCTCTTTGATAATCCGGATTCAAATCAAGAACACAAGAAGGAAAAGCAAAATCTTTTTGAAATATATATTTTTCATTAATGATATTCATTCTTCTCTCCAAATTACATAACTATTCTTTTATAAGCAAGAAATCCTAATAGAAAAACCCTAGACAATATGTGCTCTGTTTAGTGGTAGATTGAGCCTAATCCAACCTTAACAAATAAAAGAGTAAAAGACTTAAAATAAAAAGCCCACAATTAACTAAAATAAAAATTGTTAAACATAAAAGACCCACAATTAATTAAAACAAAAATTGATAAAAATCTCATGATTAACTAAAATAAAAATTATTAAACATAAAAGACCCATAATTAACTAAAATAAAATGAATTGCTTCCTAAATTAATCCTTGAATCCAATTTAATATTCCAAATCTATTCCTTACGTAGGATCTTGAGAATCTTTAGAATATTTGTAAACATCAACTTAGTTAGCACCACAATCTCCATTATTAAGGATGCATACCATCTAGGCGGATAACCCTAGGAATCCACAAACTCAAAGAAATAGAAATGATTGATTTACTAAGAAATTGTTGAAGATGATCATATTAGAACCCTAAGGAAACAAAGTCCTTAAAACCCTAATCTTGAGACACCACAAAGGATGATCACTTTGATAAGTCTGATTCAAGTATTCAATCAAGAACACAAGAAGGCAAAGCAAAAGCTTTATGAAATATACTTTTCATTAATGATATTCGCTCTTATCTCCAAATTACATAGCTACTCTTTTATAAGTAAGAAACCTAATAGAAAACCCTAGACAACATGGGCATTGTTTAGTGGTGGATTGAGCCTAATCCAACCTTAAAAAATAAAAGGCTATAAGACTTAAAATAAAAATCTCAAAATTAACTAAAATAAAATTGTTAAACATAAAAGACCCACAATTAACTAAAACAAGAATTCATAAAACCTCACAATTAACTAAAATAAAAATTATTAAACATAAAATGCCTATAATTATCTAAAACAAAAAATTGCTACCTACAATAATCCTTGCATCCAATTTAATATTCCAAATCTATCCCTTATGTAAGATCTTGAGAATTTTTAGAATATTTGTACATAAACTTGGTTAGCACCTTGATAACTGTATTTTATACAGTTATTTTCATCGATTTTATTAATGATAATTGCTATGTTCTTTATATTTTTGTTTAATTTTAGTTAAATAAATTAATATTTACCTTTTATGTGTTAAGAAATACATTTTTAATAAAATTAAATAATTTGTATCGAAAATGTACTTAATTTCATATTTATGTCCACAAATATAATTTCAAATAATATAGTTCTTAATTACAATTTATAAAAATCAAAAATATAATTTAAATTGAATTTGGGCTTAATTATAATTATTAAAAGTTTAAAAATTTAATTTAAAATTAGCAAAGGGCTTAACTGTAATTTAAGAAAGTTCAAAATGTAATTTGAATTAAATTTGTGGGTCAAAATGCAATTAATTAAAGTTTGATTTTCTACGCGAGTGAGAAGAATCCACGCGGCCCAATACGCAGCGTGAAACATCGACCGTCGATCAAAGAAAAACGATTGAGATTCACGCATCCTTATTACACGACCGCGAGTGGGTGCGTGCTTTATTCTTCACGCGGCTTGGCACCGGTGAGGGCCCGCCTCCCGCACGGGTTGGCGTGCGGGGTGGGACCCACGTGTCACATTGCGCATACGCCAAAGGTTGTAATCTCGTGCGGGCGAACCACGTGCGATCGTTCCCTCCAACCATTTAATGTATGCCATATGTCCAACGTTCCCGCACTACGAATCAAGAGCGGTCTGCGTGGTACATTTCGGGGGAATGAAAAAGTGCGAATCTCGCACTTTCGGCGCTGTCCCCAGCGTCTCGTGCCACGCAATCGGTGCGGCAATTCTCGCGTGAGCCGATCCTTGCTTCACTGTTATTTGATGTCACGTGTCACACCAATCTATTCAGTGAATCAAACACTGACACGTGGCACGCACAATGAATTAAAAAAATGCAGAAACGGGTTCTTGTCTCGCGTGAATTAAAATAAGGTTATGAATTCCGCGTGACCGCGATTTTAAAGGGGAATGTTGGGGTTTTATTTCGATACAAATTGTCACGTGTGTATGATATTTTAATATTTTTGATGTATTTTTTGATCCTATAAATATGTTATCTTATGATAGAGTTACAAATTTTTTTTTTTGGTTTAGAATTTTTGTGTTGTTCGGTTTTGGACTGCAGAACACGCAGAAGCCATTTTTTGGCTTTTGTTATGTTCTGCGTGTGCTAAATATTTTCGCTACATGATGTTTTAATTTCCTTTCTTCTTCTTTTAATTTTTCTGAATGTGTTGTAATTTGTTTTTAATTTAATGAAGTAATTTAATTTTTCTAGGGTTGCATTTGATCTAAATTTATGAAGCTTTGATTTTAACTATTTTTGAAAGATTTATAAGACGTTCGATTTGTTCATTCTATTTTGTGCTTAATGCTTTTTGATTATTTACGAATCTTATCAAAACGATCCGTGGCACATAAATAAACTTGGAAGAGGCATTTGTGTGTGTATTGCTCATAAATAGAATGACATGTATGATGAAGGATAGGAATATACCCTAATTGTATGTGTGACCTTTCGAAAACTTAGAACGTAATGAATCTTGGTGAATTTAATTATCATAGAGATATAGTGAATTAATTTAACGAGGTGTGTTTATACGGAGCTCGGAAGAGATGTATGAATAAAAATAGAAGTTTTCGGTTGATAAATTAAATGTACTAAAAAATATAAATCAAGAGAAAATAATATGATTAGAGTGGAATAAGTTGGTGAAAAATTACAACCCTAGATTTCTTTTATTTTGTTAACTCTTTTCTTTTAACTTTTTTTATAAATCAACGATTGTTTTTGATAAAATCAGAGGGAAATAATTTTAGTAATCAACAAACTATAGTACAAATCTCCGTGGGAATGATACTTTACTTACAAATCTTTATTACTTGTGACCGTGTATACTTGCACGATTTATGTGTGTTGCAAAACACACAACAAGTTTTTGGCGCCGTTGCCGGGGATTTGTTTTACTATTTTCATTGTTGATATTAATACCAATTAATCTGATTTTAATTCAAAAAAAAAATTATTGTTACGTTTTTAATTTATTTTTCAATTTTCACGTGAGTTGAGATTTTGTTTGACACACAAATCTTACCTCACAAAAAGAAAAATAAATTTTGTTTTTTCTTATTGTTTGTTGTTTTTATTTTAATTTGCAATTTTCTCGTGTATTGAGATTTTGTTTGACACACAAATCTTAATTCACAAAAAGAAAAAAAATAAAAAATAAAAAAAATAAGAAAAATAAAAAAATAAAAAATTTATGGTTATTATTGCTTAATTTATTTTTCAATTTTCTCGTAAGTTGAGATTTTGTTTGACACACAAATCTGAACTTATAAAAAGAAAAACAAATTGAGAAGTCAAGCTGAAGACTATAAATCAAGCGCTTCTTGGGAGGCAACCCATGTGTTTTATATTTATTTTTTATTTTTCGCATGTATTGTTTTTTTTTATATTTTGTTATGTTATTTTTTTTTCTTCTTTCGTAGGTGCAAATTGGAGGTAATAAAGCTATTTTGGCTTAACCAATCAAACAAACCAGGAAGTTTCTTTAAACCCATCTCATATGTTCTTTAACTTGCACACATTGAGGACAATGTGTATATTAAGCTTGGGGGTGGTTGATATATTGAACTTAATTCAAATACTTTCTGGATGTTATTGCTTGTGAAATTTTTTTTTGTTTGGTTGATGGAAGATATTTTGCTATGAATAGTGATTATTTTTATTTCTTCGATTTAAATGATGCATAATTCTTTGAAAAATTTGAATATTGTCTAAGTGATAAATAATTTTTACGTATGTTTCGTTTTTACAGGAATAAATATTCATGTGCACTAGTCTTGATTTTTGAGTTGCTATGATAATTTAGAGAAGGTTTATGTGAGTATAAAAATCGATTGATTAATATGGTGTCACAGTTCTTAGAATTTGTTTGATTTTCTCTCGAGGCAAAATTATAGATAACATTTAACTAAGAAAATGATTTAGGCCATCTTTGTATCGTTTGAGCCTTTCTATCTACCTTCACATGCATTATCCATAGCATACCCCTTTTGAGCCTAAAAGTTTATATATATATATTTTTATCTCATTTCAAAAACCTTCTAAAATATATATATGTGTGTGTGTTCAGATATATCCGTGTTCATTATCCCACTAACATGTGATAACTGTTAGTAAATATTTAAAGTTATATCGGAGAAAAGAAAGGGATACAAAAAAATAAAAAAGAAAAAGAGAAAAAGAAAAAAAAAGAGAAAAAAAGAAAAGAAAAAAAAGTATTGTATGTGATGAGAAATCCCAAAGTGGGAAGCGTTTATTTTCATGATAGAAGTTATCTTTTACAATCCTAAAATGTTTTGTTTGGGAAAAGTTGAGCTAAATACTATCCTTTATCCTTCCTTCACCTAAGCCATACATTACAAGCTTAATAAAGTCCTATTGATTTGGTGTTTTGTGTTTGTCTACATTAGTGGAGAGAGAAATGAAAAATAAACTTATGAGATTTGTGATTTCATGAAAATTTG
Source organism: Hippophae rhamnoides (assembly GCA_033030585.1). Taxonomy (NCBI): domain Eukaryota; kingdom Viridiplantae; phylum Streptophyta; class Magnoliopsida; order Rosales; family Elaeagnaceae; genus Hippophae; species Hippophae rhamnoides. The sequence continues at coordinate 25,677,125 of CM065431.1, read as the reverse complement.
TTTGATTTTATATTTGTATAAACTGATCCGGATTGCATGTGATGAAATATGAAAAGATTTCATACACAATAAAATTCATTGTGAAAATGTAATATACTTTTAAATTGATTTTGATACTTAGATAAAATTCTCTTATTTCTTTGAGTTATGTAATTCGGAAATACTAAAAAAAATATTTTGTAAATCATTATTTTAAATGCAGTTATCTTTGTTTTATTTCCTTCCTTTCGCTCGAGTTGGTTGATAAAAACTTAAGTTTGTGGGTGTTGATAACTGTATTTTATATAGTTATTTTCATCGATTTTATTAATGATAATTGCTACGTTCTTTATATTTTTGTTTAATTTTAGTTAAATAAATTAATATTTACCTTTTATGTGTTAAGAAATACATTTTTAATAAAATTAAATAATTTGTATCGAAAATGTACTTAATTTCATATTTATGTCCACAAATATAATTTCAAATAATATAGTTCTTAATTACAATTTATAAAAATCAAAAATATAATTTAAATTGAATTTGGGCTTAATTATAATTATTAAAAGTTTAAAAATTTAATTTAAAATTAGCAAAGGGCTTAACTGTAATTTAAGAAAGTTCAAAATGTAATTTGAATTAAATTTGTGGGTCAAAATGCAATTAATTAAAGTTTGATTTTCTGCGCAGGTGAGAAGAATCCACGCACTAATCTGCACGCGTGAAACGTGGACCGTCCGATCAAAGAAGAAACGGCTGAGATTCGCGCGTCCTTATTACACCCGACCAAAGCGAGTGGGTGCAGGTCTTTATTCTTCACGCGGCTTGGCACCAGTGGGGCCCACCTGCCGTGCAGGCCGGCATGCAGGGTGGGACCCACGTGTCTGTTACGCGTCTACCAAAGGTTGTAATCTCGTGCGGCTGAACCACGTGCAATCGTTCCCTCCAACCATTTAATGTATGCCACGTGTCCAACGTTCCCCTTGCACGAATCAAGAGCGGACGCGTGGTACGTTTCGGGGAATGAAAAAGTGCCGAATCTCGCACCCGTTCCAGCCGCTGTCCCCCACGTCTCGCGCCGCAATCCGGTGCGGCAATTCTCCGTGAGCCCGTCCTTGCTTCCCTGTTATTTGCTGCCACGTGTCACACCAATCTATTCAGCGAATCAAACGCTGACACGTGGCACGCACAATGAATTAAAAAAATGCAGAAACGGCTCCTTGTCTCGCGTGAATTAAAATAAGGTTTTGATTTTCGCGTGACCGCGGATTTTAAGGGGAATGTCGGGGTTTTATTTTCGATACAAATTGTTACGCGTGTATGATATTTTAATATTTTTGATGTATTTTTTTGATGCTATAAATAGGTGATATTATGATAGAGTTACAAAGTTTTTTTTTTGTTTAGAATTTTTGTGTTGTTCGGTTTTGGACTGCAGAACACGCAGAAGCCATTTTTTGGCTTTTGTTGTGTTCTGCGTGTGCTAAATATTTTCGCTACATGATGTTTTAATTTCCTTTCTTCTTCTTTTAATTTTTCTGAATGTGTTGTAATTTGTTTTTTAATTTAATGAAGTAATTTAATTTTTCTAGGGTTGCATTTGATCTAAATTTATGAAGCTTTGATTTTAACTATTTTTGAAAGATTTATAAGACGTTCGATTTGTTCATTCTATTTTGTGCTTAATGCTTTTTGATTATTTACGAATCTTATCAAAACGATCCGTGGCACATAAATAAACTTGGAAGAGGCATTTGTGTGTGTATTGCTCATAAATAGAATGACATGTATGATGAAGGATAGGAATATACCCTAATTGTATGTGTGACCTTTCAAAAACTTAGAACGTAATGAATCTTGGTGAATTTAATTCTCATAGAGATATAGTGAATTAATTTAACGAGGTGTGTTTATACGGAGCTCGGAAGAGATGTATGAATAAAAATAGAAGTTTTCGGTTGACAAATTAAATGTACTAAAAAATATAAATCAAGAGAAAATAATATGATTAGAGTGGAATAAGTTGGTGAAAAATTTCAATCCTAGATTTCTTTTATTTTGTTAACTCTTTTCTTTTAACTTTTTTTATAAATCAACGATTTTTTTTTTTTGATAAAATCAGAGGGAAATAATTTAAGAATCAACAAACTATAGTACAAATCTCCGTGGGAATGATACTTTACTTATAAATCTTTATTACTTGTGACCGTGTATACTTGCACGATTTATGTGTGTTGCAAAACACACAACACACCTTAATCTCCATTATTCCCTTCCTATTCAAAAAAGATTCATTCTCGAATCTTAGCTTTATAAGTAGGTCTATTTTGGTATTATGGATTCATGTATGAGGTCTATTTGATGCTACACTCCTCGTAAAGGATGTAATCCATGGGGAATCTCTTCAGGAAGTTGATTCTCAAAGTCCTACAATAAAGATACAATGACACTGGGCAAAGATGAGTTAAGATTGTTAGTAGAAATATCAACATCCTTGTACATAAGTACAAGTACTTATTGCCTTGCCATCATTGTACACATAATCTCATGTTCGTTACACTAATTTTTTCTCTCTCTTATTTTCTTACTTTTTTCTCCTGTTTGCTTACTTTTTCCTCTCTTTTGCTTACTTTTCTCTCCCTTCTGCTCACTTTTCTATCTTTTTGCATACTATTCTCTCCTTTCTTCTCACTTTTCTCTACTGTGTGCTCACTTACTCTCTTTTTATTTTTCTCTTGCTCACAATTTTGTTTTTCTCCCAACTTGCACTCTCCTACTATCCTTATTTGGTCTTCATAAGCTAGAAAATGTTTGAGAAGGGCTAATACAAATTTTCGATTGTTCATTTCAAAAGAATAACGATTTATGTAACCATTATGTGATACCCTTCTATCAAACTGCTATAGTCAATCGATCAATATGTGAGCAGCATACATTGGTGTCATATCACAAAGAATCTCATCTTCATATTTTCCAATTGAAAAAGGAACCCAAACTTGTTTGTTAATCTCCACTTCTCCACAATCATTTAGCCATGGTAGCTTGTACGGTTTGGGATGCTTCTGCCACTTCAAGTTTAAATTTTCAACCAAAAAGGTACTAGCAACATTAGTGCAGCTCCTACTATCAATAATTAATGTTCTTACCTTATCCTTCACGTGGCATCTTGTGTGAAAAATATGATCAAGGTGCTTGTCATCTCCTTCATCCTTAGGCGGTATATTCAGGAATCTCCTCTTGACAAGTGAACCTCTATGCACAAGTTCTTACACTTCAACATTAGAACAATCCTTCATTGATGGTATCTCTTTGTCATATGAATTGGTAGTTTTGATTTCTACATTTTTCTGTACAACCATGATCTTTTTGTCCTATTTACAACTTGCTCTCTCTTCCACGTTGGAATTTGTTTCTTCTTTGTCTAACCCATGTTTTCTCACTACTACAAAAAGGGGTATTTTAGTCGGTTAAAAATTGACTTTAAATATTTTTTTTTTTACAAAATTTACTCATTTTTTATTATACTCAAATTAAAACGTGTATTTGATCACTAAATAATAGCAGGAAAAAAAGTTTTTTTAACAAATAATTGAAAAATAAAATATTAATTAATAGTAGAAAAATTATCATGGTGTTGTACTATATTATTCAAGATTATCATATTCTTCTCTTGATGTTATAATACAAACCTACATATATAATACAAAAATTTATACACATAAATAATAACACATAATAACAGAAAACAATATGAATAATAAGTGTGTAGGATTAATATAAATACTTACAAAAGTAAATGAAGTGACAAAATGAAGAAAATGAAGAAAAAATTGTGTTTTGTATGTGAGAAATGGGTATAAAAAATTTGAGTATAAAAAATTTGAGTATTTTGCTATAAAAATATAGGGGCTCTAAAAGATTAGTTAGAGAGGAAGAAAACCTACTAACCGGCATTGGAATTGGTGGTCGTAGGTGGCCAAAAAATGAGAAAGAGTGAAGGAGAAGTGAAGAGGTTTTGGGTTTTTAAGAGTTATGCAACACTTGAAATAGTTTCTGTTTGGGGAAAGAAGAGAAAAGAATTTATCCACGTATGTTGCATCGATTCTACTTGTCAACCGACGTTATCCACGTAGGACGTAGCGTTGGTTCACCACATCAACCAACGCTACGTAGAGTCAGTTGACATGTCGAACCGACGCTACACGTGGACGCAGCGTTAGTTGACGTGGTGAACCGATGCTATCCACGTAGCGTAGCATCAGTTGACACTTGGAACCGATGCTACGTCCACATGTATTGTCAACCTGTAAAATAAAATGAGATAACCCATACAGCCCCTCATGTGTTTACTCTCAAATAAGATTGTTATCACTCTCTTTTTTACACTATTTTTGATCTTTTTCTTTTCTTTTTTTACCATTCAAATCTCACGCCAACCTCCTTTGTGTTCTTAACAAAATCAAAGAATCCAACTAACCTTAAGAAGTAACTGTTTTATTAGAGAAAATCTCAAAATTCAGAATTATAAAAACTTAATGGAAGACAAAAAGAAACTCCAAAATGGACTCAAAAGAAAGACTTTTGACCAAAGAGGTCTCTAAAGAAAGACTCTTGACCAACTATGATTCCCCTTTTTTAAAAAGAAAAATTAGTCTTGGGTAACAAGAACAAAATAAAGGGAAAATCAACTTCAACAAGAACAAGAAAACTCAGCAAGAAAACAAGAATTAGATTTTTGAACAATCTACTACTTTGTTCTCCTTTTCTTCTCCTTTTCTTCTCCTTTTTTGTTTTGATTACTACTGCTATTGCTATGAATAGAAAATTCACAAATAAAAAATATTCGTGACCCTAATGAACAAGAACTGAAAACAACACAAAAAGGTGTGATAAAACTTTAAACCCTTGGTTAGTGATATAAACGGTGGAATTTGTGCTCGAAATTACAAGAACAAAGGAAAAGGAAAGCCTTATCTAGCTTGTAGGATTCAAAATGAGCTTTGAATAGTCATTTTGTTACCTGAGTCAAAAGTTATGACCGTTTGCAATTCCGATTTATAAAAAAAAATTGAAATTGAACAACAACCCTCTTCTTTTATTTTTTTCCTTTTAAGAATAAAGATAGATTGAACATAGAAATAAAGAATAAGAAAAATATACGAAGAATTAAAAAAAATTACAAAACAAAGTCTAAATATAAAAATAAAAACAACAAAATTAAAAAAAAAACACAAGACTTAAAAATATTATTTTTTTGTGATTTGTATAAGAATAGGAAAAAAACCACGAGTTCAATTATCTGAACCAAAAGTTCAGTTTTTACCCAATAAATTTTTGGGACAGGTATAATTTGGGGTAAAAACCGAACGTGAATCAACATGTATGGTTTGGTTACGGTTATACTAAAAACTGTACGAACAAAATTATTTATATTTATTTAATTAATTTATATATTTAATAAATTAAATATATATATGTTTTAATTAGGATTTTCGACTTTTTATCGCTCTCGACCCCTTTGTCACTCTCGCTCTCCAATCTCCCATCTGCTGACTACCGCTCTACATAGGTCATCATCAATGACTCACCGTCCTTGTCTCTGCGTCTACCATCCTTGCCTTGGAAAATCTACCGACACGCTTCTTGGAATCTCGGTAATATCCGATATGTTTGTTTTAAGTTTCTCGGTCTTCCTCTCTCTATGTAATCTCTGAATCTAGCATATGAATGGATCATTTACAGACTGTGGGATCTAAAAATTCTAAGCCTGATTCACAATCACACTGTCCTCCACATATCATTCATCTTAATCCCAAATATTTAGAGAGGCAGCGACTTCAGTAGCAAAGCAGGGTAAGTGAAGTTTAAACCTGTTGCTGAGGAATCAGTATTTTGTGGTTATAACTTATTATGTTATAACTTTGCTAAATTTCAACCGTAAATGTATTTCATCCATCTTCATTTTATGCCAAAATCAGCATTAGAAAGACCCCTATGACGGCTGTTTTGTATGGTTCCATCAACCCATTTATTATCGTTTATGTCTCTGATTGACAGTGTTCCTATTGAGTTATTGGATGGGATAATTAAAAAATATTTAACCAAATTATATTACAGAATGCTAGAAACATTGCTAGAGGTTCTCTTCCCAGTGGAATTTTTTTAAGATAATATTTATTGGAATTTTTTGTGTTTGGAAAAACGTTTTTTTTTGTATTTTTTAATAACCGTCTCAAACCGTTACCCACAGATAAAAAAATCATTCCCAAACTGTAACGATTTTTGGGTCGTTTTGGGTACAAATTTTCTAATTTGGTTTGGGGACAGTTATATCAAAAACTGTCCTCGCCCGTACCCGTGCCCATCCCTAGATTTGTGACTCAAGAATGTAGAAAAAAATCAAAGGACGAAATTAAATAGATAATCTATTTTCAACAACCAAGGCTCTAATACCAAATGATGCGAACCATCTAAGCAAATAACCTTAGGAACCCACGAATTCAAAGGAATAGAAACGATTAATTTGCTAAGAACTTCTTGAATATGATCATATTAGAATCCTAAGGAAACAAAGTCCTTAAAACCCCAACGTTGAGACGCGACAAAGGATGATCACTCCCTTTGATAAGTCAAATTCAAGTATTCAATTAAGAACACAAGAAGACAAAGCAAAAGCTTTCTAAAATATACTTTTCATTAATGATATTCGCTCTTCTCTTCAAATTACATAGCTATTATTTTATAAGTAAGAAACTCTAATAGAAAAACCCTAAACAACATGGGCTTTGTTTAGTGGTGAATTGGGCCTAATCCAACCTTAAAAAATAAAAAGGCTAAAAGACTTAAAGACTTAAAATAAAAGCCTACAATTAACTAAAATAAAAATTTTTGAACATAAAAGGCTCATAATTAACTAAAACAAAAAAATTGTTTCTTAAATTAATCCTTACCTCTAATTTAATATTCTAAATCTATATCTTCAAAATATTTGTAAGATCTTGAGAATTTTTAAAATATTTGTAAACATTAACTTGGTTAGCACCTCAATCTTCATTAACATGTGTCTAGACATAAGTCTAAAAGGGTTTTAAATATGGACATGTTATCTATAGTGAATCTAAATTTCCTTTTGATAAATCTTTTAGTGTGTCAGATGTTAATAGTTCCTCACCTACTACTTTGCATTTACCAGCCTAGCTTAAACCTACTTTGTCTGTTTCCTCTACTACTTCCGTGCTTGATGTTATTGCTCATGTTTCATCTGTTTCATCTCAGTCTAAGCAACCAAGCTAACCTTGAAACTCATCTGTTAGTACCTCGAGTGTTGAGCCCATGTTAAGAAGCTCTCCTACAATTTCACCATGGATTTATGAGATTAGTTCTCTTATTCCTTCTCAGCCAGTTGTTTCCAATGGTGATGTCTTTCCTGCTATCTATTTAGAAGTCTATCTTCAGTCTCTACCTGATTCTAACTCACATCTAGTGAGAACAAGATCCAAAACTAGAAATTTCAATCCTAAACTTTTCTTGACTTCTTCTCTTCTAACTGCTATCAAGTCTTATAAAGATGCATTATGTGTTCCAGAGTGGCATGCAATCATGAACATTGAATATTTTACTTTAAATAAAAACAAGACATGGATGTTGGTTGATCTACCTTCTTAAGCTAAGGTGATTGGTAATTTATGGTTGTTTAAAACAAAAGAGAATCCTGATGGATCACTGGATAAATATAAAACAAGGTTAGTGGCTCAAGGGTATTTATAAACACCTGGATTGGACTTCACTAAAACTTTTAGTCCAGTGGTTAAACTTACTTATGTTAGGATTATTCTATCTAGTGCTCTTCATTTTGGTTAGACAATAATAATGCTTTTCTCAAAGGTGAATTACAGGAACCTATTTACGTGAGGAAACCTCTTAGTTTTGAGGATCCTCATCATCAAAACAAAGTATGCTTTCTAAAAAAATAATTATATGGCTTCAAGCAAGCTTCAAGAGGATGGTTTCACAAGTTGCAACAATGGATTCTCAAGCATGGCTTCACTGGTACCAAAAGTGACACCAATATGTTTGTAAGAAGGTGTGATGGCCATGTTATATTAGTACTTTGATGATGTGATTTTTACTAGATCAAGTGTAAGTCAGTTGCAGACACTTGTTTTCATTTAAATCAACAATTTTATCTTAAAGATATGGGATCACTTCACTACTTTCATCCTCTTGAAGTGACTTTTTCTTCTTAGGGGTTGCACATTAGTCAATTTAATTACGTCAAGGTATTCTAAGACACCTATCACTTCTATGGCTTTAGAGAGAATACTGAGCAAGAATGATGGTTGTATGCTTTCGAATCCCACCATTTCAGAAGTCTAATAGGGGCATTACATTATTGTGTAGTAACCAAGACAAAATTAAGTTTTACAGTAAGCAAACTTTTCCAATTTCTTAGTTCCGCAATTGATGTGCATGTAAAAGCTGCAAAACTTGTTTTAGGGTACTTGAGGGGAACAATGACATGTGGTCTAATGATAATGAAGTCTACTAATATTATGTTCCTCTATAAATTAGTTAGTTGTTGTGCTAATAAAACCATTGGGTAGTCATGCTTATTTAAAATTTAAGAGCAAACTTATGGGGCTTAGCATGCCACAAGTTTGAGAGGGAGTATTCGCTTATATAGTTCAAATGGTGACACGTGGCTAAAGGTTTGTGGGATGAGATTAAGTAGTTAGTTTCACAAATAGAATAAGGAGCGTTAAACTTGTTTATAAAATATTGTAAAGCTAATGAGAACATAATGAGAATTCATTTTCTTCATAGTCTAATTCTTGTACGTAATTTAAATTTAGAGACCTATCTAATATGTGAGTCATGCTTAGAACTTAGAAAGGGATGACTAGGATATTGTTTCCCTATAGATGAGGGGATATCTTATACCTTATTTTAATGATTTTTAAATTAATAAATAATAAATTTAAGTATAATCATTATTTATATTATATTTAATTGTATAATAAATAAATATAATTGAAATTTTATGTTAATTTAAAATATTTAATATATAATTGATATTAAATTTTTTAGTAATTAGAGAAATTGATTTCCTTAAAAGAATCTAAAATTTTAATAGAGAATCTCTATCTCACTTCACAATTATTTAAACCAGTGATGGAGATAGTCTTTCCGTCTCGTTCCGTTCCGTCTTGATACATTGAGATCTCTTGTCTTCAATGTTATTTTTGGATATTTTACACATCTAGCTCCTTTAATTATGTCAGTTGTTGACAAACAAGAATAAACAGAGATGATTATTAATGTGTTTAAAGTTTCAATTGTTATTTTATAAATCTAGTGCGTTGGTGCTGTCAATAGTGCTAGTGTGCTGGTGCGCATGGTGCTTGGTGCTTGGTGCTTGGTGCTTGGTGATGATGTTGGTGCTGGTAATAGTGCTAGTGTGCTGGTGCGCATGGTGCTTGGTGCTTGGTGATGATGCTAGTACATGTATTAATTGGTGGAGAATTTTTTATCTACATCACACGAAGAAAGTGTTTTTTATTTGGCTATTAAGGTATGTTAAGCTTTAAATTACTTTCAAACTGTGATAGTTTTCTTGACAATTTTTTTGTTCCAAACTGTGATATTTTCTTGTTGAAACTATGATACTTTATTTCCTAAAACTGTTATGATTTTCATGTTGAAAAAATTGTGATGGTTTTCTAGTAAAAATATGATATAAATGATGATTTATTTTTGGGCTTGGAACTGAAATTGTTTTTGTAAAAAAAAATTATAATAAATTTGGTTAAAAATAGTGATTCTTTATGGGATTAAAGATGAGAAAATTTTCTGATCCAAATATGTCATATTTTCCTGTTCAAAACTATGCTATTTTTTGGCTAAAAAAACTTACAGTTTTGGCTAAAATCTGTGATGGTTTTCTTGTTTGGAATTGAGTTCATTTTCTGGTTCAAATCTGTTATATTTTATGATTAACAAACTATGATCATTTTTGTGCTAAATTTCAAGTGTAACCTATCATAATTTGCAGGCATATCCAATTACATAATTGCCACTTAGTGTTTGTGTGACTGCTTATTTATTCTTGTTGTTGGTACTAGTGCGCTTCTGTGCAATCAGTCTTGATCTTAGTCTTTGGTAACCTTTATGCCATATGATTTGGATGCTGGCAGTCTCTCAAATGCTCTTGTAAATCATGCATGTAATGGAACTAGAAGGAAGAAGATATATGTGAGACTTCTTTTGAGTATTGACCGTAGGGAAACCACAAAGGCTACAATGGAAATTATGTATGAAACTTGGATGTTTTAGGACGTTTAATATGTTTATATAATTACAATTCAGTTGATTATTATTCTTGCTTAATATTGTAGGTGATTTAGGTAGGAGAGAAATATTTCAGTTGGCAAAAGATGTAATCGAATATATATTTGCAGAAGATGGAGTCAAGAAAGACTTGAGAGAGATTTTTCAATCAGTTGAAAAGCATGAATTATCATTATAATTGTTTTTGTAGCATATTTATGCTTGTAATTAATAGTAAAAAGTTAGTTTGTAATAGTAAGTTTTTATTATGTTTTAGTGTATAATAAACTCTCGAATGTAATTATACTTTTAATTTTAATATAATATAATTTTTAATATTGCTTTTAATAAATTTATTGTAATTTATATTGATTTTTAGTATTGTAATTATTAATTGTATTTTTTAAATTTATATATATCCTATGGCCTTGGGTTTTCTAATAACTGAGGCCATAGGTCGTTACCTATGGTCTCTCTCACTTAGACCTCGGTTCTTATAACCGTGGTTATAAACCTACGATCACGGTTAAAAACTGAGGCCAAACGTATTTTTTGTAGTAGTGTAACAAACTTCTTAGCTATCATAGCCATCTCATCTTGGTTAGGACTAGAGATATCATCACTATAGCCATTGAGGTTATCTTCTCTTTGCTGGTACTACTCTTAGTAGAGTTAATGGCTAAGCTCTTTACTTTGTCAACAATCATCTTTCCTTTCTTAAAAGATGATGAATCTCATCAACTTGGAGATTACCATTCAACTCATAAATCTTCAAGTCCTTGGGTTTATGGAACATTTCAATAGTAAGGGATTTCTTCTTAAATCGTGATGAAAGGCTAGCAATAACTTTCTCAACCTACTTCTCCTCATCTATCAGATGACCTAGGTTATACGAAGTGTTAACAAGGTCTGAAAACCAATCTTAAAAATTTTTGAACAACTCGTCCTCTTCTATTTGAAGTAGTTCATAATATTTGTTGAGACGAATCATTCTTGATCTTTTGACCACAAAGGTGTCCTCATATGTCACTTTTCAGATGTCCCAAGTTTCTTTGAACATTCTATAGGCTTGATTTCGACATACTTATCAACAACAACTCTAATGGTGTACAATCCTAATATTCCAATCCAACTCCTTACTTTCTTACTTTGTCCATTTGATCATCAACTTTGGGACCATAGTGTCGATAACAAGAGTTTTGTTAGGATACGTACAATCATTCTCAACTTAAAACTAGACACAGTCTGCTTGCAACCATAGAAGGCACACATTTGATACTTCTAATAGACATAGTTCAGCCCATTGAAAAGTGGATGCCTACCTACGTTTCCTCCCTCATCGGAATCCATCCTAGTGAAAGTGTGCTTGTGCTTGGGAGAAGGAATCAACACCAGAGTAGTTAAGTCAAATAGGATGTACCAATTGTGATACCAATTGCAAGAGTCAAAGACTTGGGGCATAACCAAGACAAGGTGATACAGACACCTTAGGACTCCCCCAACTCTGACTCCCCCAACTCTAGCACGTAATGGAAACAAACAAAGTAATTTAATAATCAAGCATAAACAGAGATAAAGAAATAGTCAGTTTATAACATATTAACAAATAAATATTCATCATTCAACATACGTCATGGAAATAATAAAAAATATGGCATCAACAACATGTAATATAAAGAAGAGTAGTAAGTAAACAAGGCCTTCCAATCATAATCAAACCCTCCTATGTATGAATATATTTAGATTTAATCTTGATTGTATTAACATAACATATTGTTATATAAATACAAAATTACATGCAATCTAAGAGGGTGACGACACCACAATAACAACCACCCAACCATGAAAAATGCACGAAATTAAAGAATGAGTGTGTAATAAATAAACGTAAAATTGTACCCTAAATGATATTTAGCCACCAATAATCAACATTAGAAAGTACGGATAAAAATATTAAATAAAATACAGATTCTGTGTTTTGTACACGAGAATGTCAACACAAACTAATAGAACTTACAAGCTCGTCATATGTCTCATGTACTTTTTATGGCAAGGGGGATCTCATTAAAAGAAATTATTGATCAAGTTTAGGACGGAAAGAAATTTTTGATTTCTCAAAATTCGCTTGATGTTAGGTAGCTTTCAATAACAAATGTTTCAGCTCCCTACACTCTGCTTCACGTGCATCACAAAAAATTAGCAAGTCATAGGCAAAGAAAAGATGGAAAACACCAAGTCTAGAACAACCCACTTTAACCCTTTTAATCGATCCAATTTCTCATGGATTCAGTAATAAGAAAGGCAACCCTCACCACATGAAAGAAATAAATAGGACTAGCTAGTAGGATCACTTTGGTGCTGTAGATCCTTGGAAGGCCGAATAAAATCCATATATATTTACACAAATAATGTTAAGAGAATAAGTTATCGAGGAAATACATTGGTGAATAAGAAAGAGATAACCATCTGTCCAAGAAACCCAAAAAACTTTAGAGTTTGATCAACCATATAGTTCCACTCCATCCTGTCGTACACCGTGCTCATATTTAGTTTTAATGCAACCCGTCCCGATTGTCATTTGGACCTTTAAATGGAATGAATAGTCTCAAAGACAACCATAGAATTTTATACTATTTGACGTCCTATAGTAAAAGTGGGTCTCATCTATCAAATTTGGTAATACTTTTGTAAAGCCGGGAACCTTAGAAATAATATTATAAATAATCGTACAGAGGCTAATACGGTGGAACTCAACAAATTTCGTCAAACTATTAACTTTGGGGATAATAGAAATAATAGTTTTATTAATATTATCAATGCCATACCCACCATTCAAAAACCCAAGACACGTAACACATACATAATCTCCAATAACATCCCAATAATACTGATAATATAAAGCACGTATATCGTAATAACACGAAGCTTTATTTGGATGCACACTAGATAGAGCTACAAGGCAAAAATAATTGTTCTTGTGGGCGAGAAATAAGCTTTAATTTCATGCAATTAAGAATCATGTCAATTTCTATCTGGCACACCCAACCCAACACTAGAGCTTCTATCTTATTTAGACGTCGTTGCTGATTCGCATAAGAGTGAAAATAAGATGTATTATGGTCACCAAATTTCAGCCATTTTATTTTCTCCCTCTCCACCTACATCTTTTCATCCATGTCAAGTAGCTTATTCAAACGCTACCGTATCACCCACTTTTTGTTAAGTGTAAATTTAGAGGGAAGAAGAACAACAACAACAGAGAAGGAAAAGGAGCTGATTTTTGTATAATATCTAATATATCATTTTCATATCTTCTTAACCATATATAGCCGTATAAGGGAATTAAAGCACAAAAAAGAGAGAGAGAATGCGTGAAAAATGGTGAATGTGTGAATTTTATGATAGATCGGTGGTTCTCCTATGGCCTAGTGGTTCCCTCCTTCTGCCGTGTGCCCATATTTGCAATTGGAGTAACCATCTTTGCGCCAAGGAATGGTTTCTGCATGCCAAGCAGCAGCGAGCAGCACATGCACGTATCATTTGTCCCCTTTTTAGAATCCTTGTCCTCAAGGATGAAGTTGGAGTATGATTTGTATGAGCACCTATTTCTCAGTTCCTCCTTCATCATGCCTTATCCTTTTGTGCTCCGGATCAATATTCATTGCAACTCGGATAAATTCTTTGTTTAAGGATGGGACTTGAGCTTCCAAATCTATGTTTATGTAGATTTATTTTCCCTCAGGTAGTCCAACCAATACAATGTGTTTTGGATGGAAGCTGCATCAATAGGATCAACCAAAAACAACACTTTAAGGTTTTTCTCAAGCAGTTTCTCGAGGAACAATGTGTTCTTAGCACTTGATATACTATCAGTAGCAAGGTGGTAGATGTCCTTCTGGCCAGGCTTAATGTTCTCCACATACTCATCCAAGTTGATCATATCTTCCTTACTTTAGAAGGAGTAAAATCTAAGTATTTGAGCACTACGTTTATGATTTTCACGATCTTCAATGAAACCTAGTTTTAAGTATTTGTCAAATTTCTCCCATTATTTGTCATAATCCTCTTTATTCCCACTCATAGATATTTCCAATAACCAAGTTGAGTTAAGTTGGCCACAACTAAGTTGACATTTTACAGGACTATAAGTACCAGCATAACTACATGAGCTGCAGTCACCTTTTACATAAGACATCCAATATCTTTCTATGCTATGCCCATTGACCTATACTTGACCTTTCCCCATACTCCTTAAGTTTAAAGTCAATGGTTCATTACCTCTTGGTGCATTAAAATAAGTCCTATACCATGTCAGATGCTGTGAGCTCCAGCTTGCAACTGAATCTTGAATCCAATCTATTGACGGTGCCCCATTTAGAGACACCAAATTCATTGCCTCTCTTGTAAGTCCAACTTGGTAGAACCATTTCTGCCATGTTAAGTCTTTCTATCCCTTGTTAAGGCCATTGAACCAAATTGTACCTGGGATTCTTGTTTTCCAAATCTCATAACAAAATCCAATGTATGGTAATTCAATAGCAACATTGAGAAGTGAGATTGTATCAGTTCCATGTTGAAGAATGACTGGTCCAATAAAAGTAAATTGCCTCTACTCCCATGTTCCATAGGTTGACCCTGAATAATGTCTATTGACGAAAACATGTAGAGCATAACCTGTAGATTGCACTGTCAAAGTTGGCCTTTTCCCCCTTTTTGATTTGATGAACTTATATCAACATTGGTCATCTACCATAAGTAATCACTAGTATCTCTAGTGACATTTATTCACTTGAGAAGCCCAATGTTGTGTTGTTTTGCAACACACAGAAAATCGTGCAAGTATACACGGTCACAAGTAATAAAGATTTGTAAGTAAAGATCGTTCCCACGGAGATTTGTACTATAGTTTGTTGAGTACTAAAATTGTATCTCTCTGATTTTATCCAAAACAATCGTTAATTAAGAAAATGTTTAAAAATAAAATAAAAGAAATCTAAGAGAACTCTAGGATTGCAATTTTTCACTAAACTAATCCACTCCAATCATATTATTTTCTTTGGATTTATATTTTTTAGTACATTTAATTTGTCAACCGAAAACTTCTTTTTTATTCCTTCATCTCTTTCGAGCTCCGTACAAATACACCTCATTAAATTAATTCACTATATCTCTATGAGAATTAAATTTACCAAGATTCCTTAAGTACTAAGTTTTCAAATGGCCATAGCGTACAATTAGGGTATATTCTTATCCTTCAAATGCATTACATGTCATTCTATTTACAAGCAATATACAAAAATGCCTTTCTCGAGTTTATTTTTTATGCCTGCAAATCGTTTTGATAAAATTAAAGTAAATAATCAAAAAGCATTAAGCACAAAATAGAACTAACAAATCGAACGTCTTATAAATCTATTAAAAATAATTAAAATCAAAACTTCATAAATTTAGATCAAATGCAACCCTAGAAAAATTAAATTACTTCATTAATTAAAAATTAAAATAACAACAGAGATCTTGAGAAAAATTAGAAGAGCAAGAAGGAAAATTAAAACATCACATACGAAAATATTTGGCACACGCAGAGCTCTGACAAAAGCCAAAAAATGGCCTGCGTGTTACTGTGATCAAAACTTAGAACACCACAAAAATTTTAAACTAAAAAAAACTCTTCAACTCTATCAAAATATCACCTATTTATAGCCAAAAAAAATACATCAAAAATATTAAAATAACATAAACGCATTAAAATTTGTATCGAAAAATAAAACCAGGCATTCCCTTAAAATCCGCGGTCACGCGAAAATCAAAAACATATTTTTAATTCACGCGAGACAAGAAGCGGTTTACGCATTTTTTTATTCATTGTGCATGCCACGTGTCAAAATACGATTATTTACTGCAAGATTCCCACTAAGGCCATGTGGCGGCATATCATTAGGTGAACAAATAGAATTTGCCGCGAGGAACGGTGCGGGATTGGGGCAGAAAATGTGAGACAGGCGGTGGAAATGGGCCGTGATCTGTGATCGCGCGCGTTGTAAAATACCACGTGTCATAATATTGTTGGCTTCAAAATAATGGAGACACGTGGCTACTTCTTATTCAAGAGACCTTGATGGTGCGCGTAGCTTGGATGAGCCAGCGTCGCGCACGATTTTTAGACAAACGGTTCATGCGCGGCGGCTTGGTTCCACGCGCTGAATACGGACCGTTCATCGATCCAACAACGACGATGCGCCTCGGGAGAACGCGGTAAACGGTACATGTGGGTCCTACTGCGCACGCGGCTGCGAGCGGGTGGAGCCTACTCGGGCGTGTCGAGTCATGCGAGAATTATACACGCGATTTTTCCTCGTGCGGTTGTACTCGCCAAATCTGGACCGTTGAATTGATGATCGGCGGTGAGTGATGGGCCAGCGTTGAATGATGCGAGTGGAATTCTTATCCTATGAGAAAATTCAATTTTATTAATTACATTTTCACCCACAAATATATTTCAAATTAGATTTTAATCTTTCTTAAATTACAATCAAGCCCCAAATTTATTTTTAATTGTATTTTTGACTTTTAAAAATTGCAATTAAGCACTATATTATTTGAAATTATATTTGTGGACAAAAAATATGAAATTAAGTACATTTTCGATACAAATTATTTAATTTTATTAAAAATGTATTTTTAGCACATAAAAGGAAAATATTAATTTATTTAACAAAAATTAACTAAATATTAAAAGAACATAGCAATTATTATTACTAAAATTGATGAAAATAACTATATAAAATACAGTTATCACCCAACTACTGTTACGCCTGATATTATATTGAAAAGAGAAACATCTTCATCAAAGGTCTCCCGTGGGAGCAACCTAGTATTAGTTGGAATCATTTGCGTCTATGAGGTCCGAGCTCTCAACGTTGCAGTGTTAAAATGCAACATGTCTACAATCTGGAAGGATGATAATGGACCCAAGAGGCACATAGTAGTGCACCTTATTAAAAGTCACTCTAGTAGCAAATTTTGGATTGAAATTGGATAGGAAAGTTGCAATTGTAACATTATCTAATCTAAATCCTTCAAGAATCATAAGTTGTAGGGACATCAATGCTTTACAAAATTGATCATTTTGAAAAAACAAACTTATCAATGTATTCCATGATACCAAATCACGACCCTCCAACAATTCCAAAATAGCTTTTGTATAACTTAATCTTCCTAATTTAGCATACATTTCCATCAAAGCATTGATTGTAAATGTTTTCCAATCAATTGTTCTCAAGCTATATACATGAACTTGTTTTGCAACCCAACCTCCATGATGAGTAAGCAAATTATAACAAACAAGTGCCATATTGACCAAAGTAAATGAGCTAAGCTCCATATTCTTAGATAACATGGATTGAAATGCCTGTAAAGAAATTTGCTATTCCTCAAACTGACATAAAGTTACAAGCAATGAATTTCAAGAAACTTTATCTCTCTCAATTATTCTTTCAAACACTTTATACGCATCCCAAATATCTTCGCACTTCCCATACAATTTCACCAGGTTATTCAAAAATTGAATACGACCCATATATAAATTGGATATTATGGGCATGAATTTTCTTCTCTAACCTTAAGTCTCGAAGATTTGCAACTACCTTCAAAACTGCTAGGGAAGCATATTCAAGTGGGATACCCATATGGGTCATCTGGATATGTGTCAGAATGGCTTCTTGAAGTATGTTTGTAGATCTTAATAGCCTGATGAACCTTCATTAGAGTGAATTGGTTGCAATCATACGCAGGGATGGTTGGCAGCAACTCTCTCAACACAATAATGATATAATCTTTTTTTTCTTTGCTCGCGTGCCTTTCGATTGATTGATAGAGTTAATTTCAGAGAGGTGGAAGAAGAAAAAAGGGAGCTGATTTCCTTCATGGGCAGGGGCTATAGGCCTAGATAATGGCCCAAATCCAAGCCCATTACGAGGTAGTCCAACTAAAGGAGAAAAACTTGATTCATGGGCTGGTTCTGGAGGCCCAGGTAGTGGTGATCCATTGGGCTTTATATTAGTGTCTGAATAAGCCATTGTCATTTCTTCGAGTAACTAAGGAATCAAATGCGTCTCACTGGTTTTAAGATCTAACAGATGGAATTTCCACGTAGCGTACTCTATGGCAACAGAACAAGCCTCAAAGGTGAAGAATCTAATGGTTGGAACTTCAAATTTTTCGAAGATCTCAGACGACCAACTCATCATAACGTCAAGAGAAAGAGTTGGTGGTAATGGTGCTAGCCTTGGGTTCTTTGAAAGGTCTTCATAGTTAGTTGGACCAAACCTCAGTTGCACCGTCTTAGTGAACTCACTCCAAGTGAGTGGTCCACGAAACTTTGCAAGCCATCTGTGCCATTGTAGGACTATGCCTTCTAGATGGAAGGAAACTAGCTGCACCTGTTAATCTGGTGTGATGTTCATGAATTTGAAGTACTGTTCAGACTCAAAAATCCAACTGATTAGGTTATCTCTAGAAATTTTGGCGAAGGATAACTTAAGGTGTTAGTGAGGGTAATAATTATTAGGGTGAGGAATTTGTGGGCGTAAGGGTTCATCTCGTGCCAATGGATGGGGTTGAGGTGAGCTTTGAAAGGCACAAAGAGCTCGCAGCTTGATCAATACCATTTGTAAGGCAACGCCCACTCGCTCGAAGCTAGACTAATGTCATGCTAAAGTTTAAGATATCTTGTTGAGGAACTCTACGTTAGATTGGTTCCGATTATCCATTACTAGAACCAGCTTTGATACCATTGTTAAGTGTAAATTTAAAGGGAAGGGAAAGAAGAAGAACAGAGAAGCAAAATGAGCTGAATTTTGTATAATATTTGATATATCATTTCCATATTTTCTTGGCTATATATAGCTTTACAAGAGAATTAAAGAAAAACAGAGACAATGTGTGAACAATGGTCAGTGTGTGATAGAGAGAATGCATGAGCATCTTTGAAAGATTGGTGGTACTACTACGGTCTAGTGGTACCCTCCTTCTATCATGCACCCATCTTCTATCATGCACCCATCTTTGCAATTGGAGTAATCACCTTTGCATCAAGGAACGGTTTCTCGCGCCAAGCAATAGGGAGTAGCACGTGCACATATCACTTTTCTACCGTATTTAAGAGCCCCTCGTTAGTGATCATATTCAATCGGTGTCATTGGCCAACAAGTTCTGTTGTATTGATCGAGCTCACCCAATAGAAACTCCACCACCCCAAATTGTGAGTAATAGTAGCCACCTTTGATTGTAACACCTTTATCGGACCCCACCAACCCGAGAACCCCATGCCTATACAATATTGTCCCAACAATCACCCTCTTCCATCCAAAACTGTTAAAATTTAAAATCTCAAATATTCCATTTTGTAACGATCTCAAATAAATAATGTTATTATTGGTCAAAACAAAATTCATATAGATTCTTATAGGTAAAGGGTGTAACTATAATAATATATTTATTGTCAAATTTTATATACACGGATGTTAACTTCTCTTGGAATAGTCAGATGTCTACAAATATATATCATACTATTCCAAAAAATCATATTACCACTCTCCATGTAGGAAAACCGTTACCATGCATCAAATTTCAAATATAAAGTTATAACCAAAAAGAGAAAATAGAATATTGAATGAGATGAATTTATGAATAAATATTTATAAATATTTTTATATTTGATTTTTCTTTATTTTGAATATATATTTATAAATATATATTCTTTTTACATGCTTTCAAAATTGTAAAATGCATGGGAGTTTTAACAACTTCAACAAAGCATGACAAATTATGTTATGTCACAAATAAAAGTTTAAAATTGTATACTATGAGCTTAATGTCTTAAACCTTGTTAAATTTTGAATATAAATTAATTATTTTAAAAATGAATAGTTTGGTAAGAGTCAACGAGAAAAATTGATGAAGTATTGAGTAATATAATTATAAAATAAAATAAATGAGGTAAATTGGAAGTGATAATCGAGAAGTTTAATTCAAAAAGAGTATTTGTTAGAATGATTCGATATGTAGAGAGAAATTAGAAATTTTTTACAGAGTTGTATAGATCTCATATAATGATGATGTATATATATGATATTATATATACACATATCGATTATATAGAAAATATATGTCATACCGTATAAAAGGGATACAATATTATATATATATATATATTATTGAAATATAAATATATTCAAATTATTAAATTTATAATATATTTTTAATTTATAAAATTTTAAAAATAAAACTTCAGAAAACAGGTATCTATTTTATACAATTATTTACATAGCTATTAAAGTTAAGAATCCTTTCAACCCGACGTGTCGGAGTGATACAATGTATATATATATATATATATATATATATATATATCATTTAAATATAAATGTATTTAAATTATTAAATTCATAATATTTTTAATTAATAAAATTTTAAAAATAAAACTTTATAAAACACGTATCTATTTTATACAATTATTTATGTAAGAATCCTTCCGACCCTAACGTAATTCCACCGGTTAAACTTATGAAGTTCAATTGGGGGGATTAAAAATAAAAGAAGTTCGATAAAAATAAGAAAAAAAGATACTTCAAATTGCGTGTAAAAGAGTATATATAAACGGAGCACCCCTTATGAGATTCATGCACTAGACACAAATTTCTTTTGAATATTCCAACATGACAACGATGAAAATTATCAAAAAGCACCATAAACACTTGAATAATCCATTTCCTTCAAAACAAACGTCGTTACCTTTCGTTAACGGAACTCTCTTCTTCAATCTCAAAGCTCTACCTTCACACCAAATCTATCCAATTGGCACAGATTTTGAACTCCTTTGGAGCTCTAACAATGGTGGGTATATCTCAATTCATCATAAATCTCAGCCCACAAGATCCATTTGGTCCACAGTTCCCGGAACAGCTTTTGTCTCTGCGGCATTGGTTGAAACAGACGTGGAAGAAAGCAGGGGGTCTTTTGTTGTTAAAGATAGATATGTTCATTTGGTTTGTAATCATCAAAGCATTCAAGATATAAGAATTATCAATCGATTTGATTCTGATTATTCGAAATTTGAAGATTCAAAAGGTACCCAATTTCCTAGTTTGCTAATTAAGGGTTGGATTTTTACTACAAAAAATAAGGAAACAGTGAGATCCTCCCAAATGTTCGATTTCGATGAAAACATACAAAGTGCAAACAAAGGACCTTCTAATTTTTCTAGCTATTGGGTTTTATTTGATCAGAAAAATAGTGGTCAGATTGGGTTTTCTGTGAAGCTTGGTCAACCAAATGTTAGACTTCTTTCTAGAGCTTCCCCATTAAGTACTTTAGGATTAAGGAAATACAGGTCTTTTAGACGCAGGGTTTTACAAGGGTTTATAAAAAGGAGAGTAGGGATTTGTTGGTCTATTACAAAGCGAACAAGTTCAGTCATAAAGGAGGAAATCGAAGAACTGAAGGTTGTAAAATTTGAAGACTTCAATAGAGTGTATCTTACTTTTAAGTCTGAAGGAAATGAGAGATTTTATGGATTTGGTGAACAGTTCTCTCAAATGGATTTCAAAGGAAAAAGGGTTCCTATTTTTGTTCAAGAACAAGGTATTGGGAGAGGAGATCAACCTATAACCTTTGCAGCTAACTTGATCAGTTATAGGTAAGATTATTTTTCAAACCCAATATTCCAAATTTCTAAATTATTTATAGTAATTAGTACTAAAATGATTTGTTTTTCTTTTAAGTTTTGTTGATGACATCTATTTGAATTTCATTATTGAAATATGTTATTTGGATTCTTTATTTTTGGAAAAGTATTTGTGTCCAAGTAACATGATACAAATATTGGTGTGTGTATTCAGACATTCTAATTTGTTGTAAATTTACAAAAAATATAGACAAATGGGCTTGTTCGACATCCAGATACGTAATCAAAAATCTATAACTCTTAGAACATGTTTATTACACAGTACTAAAGATTCTAACTGTATAATTTTTATATAGTAATGTGTTTGACTATAAAGCGATACCGTATGTATAAAATATAAAAATTACGATTATGTAAAAATTTAGTACCAGTAGTGAAAGTGCGTTTAAATCGTATTCGATACTTGACTTAACCTATCTATAATTTTAATCATAAAATTATGTGTTTTGATTTTTTTTTCATCTCAAATTAAAAAAATTTTAATTTTTTATTTTATAATGTAATAAAAATATAAAAATAAATTAAATATTAATTTAAATAAATTTTTATAAAGAAATTAAATATTTTATTAAAATATTTATCATTAATTTATTTGACTATATTATATAGGTTGTCATCAAACAGTATATACAATAATTATAATACAATTCAATATAGTTAGTCTAATACAATTATATTTAACATCTTGAGTACGATACATCGACATGCCCTCAGTGTACTAGAAGAGTACGTGTATCACTTATACTGATTTTGTTTTTCTCTTTCTCTAGGCACACATACAACAATATAATATACGTATAACTATATACAACATTGTTGAGTACATGTACATCATTGTTGTATATGCTAGTGGCGGTTAAAAGTGAAAACTCTTGTAAAGGGTCCGGTAATGAAATGGAGCCTTTTGTTATGTTCTTACATTAATACATTATCTTCATCGTCCCTGCAGAGCTGGAGGTGATTGCACTACAACTTATGCTCCCTCACCTTTCTATATGACTTCGAAGATTAGGTCTCTTTATCTTGAAGGTTATGATTATTCCATATTTGATTTAACCAGGCATGACAGAGTTCAAATACAGGTGCTTCTTAATTTATTACTTTATCACAATTACATTTGCATATTAATTTCAATAGACAATGAGTTTATTAATTTAAAGATGTTAAAAATTACAGTTTCCAATAGTTTTTTTCTATATTGGAGCTTGTAGATTTATGGGACTTCAGCTGAAGGACGTATATTACATGGCAACTCACCTGTTGAGCTCATTGAAAATTTTACTGAAACCATTGGGAGACCTCCTGAGCTTCCAGAGTGGATAATATCTGGAGCCACCATTGGAATGCAGGGCGGTACAAATATGGTGCGTGATATTTGCGACAAGTTAAGAACTTATGACGTACCTATTTCAGCATTCTGGTTGCAGGTAATGCATTGCTTCCCTACATTGATCTACATTATCACTCTCAGTTTTCAAATCTACTTTCACTCATATTTATTTCATTAATTTCTTCGATTCTTTGTGGTGAAACTTGGATCAATTGAAGAAGTTAAATTGGTTTGTATTTCACGCATCTTACCATATCATTTGTTGCATAGGATTGGGTGGGGCAGAGGAAGACTGTAATAGGATCACAACTTTGGTGGAATTGGGAAGTTGATACAACAAGATACTGCGGATGGCGACAACTAATCGAAGATCTCAGTGCTCAGCATATCAAAGTCATGACATACTGTAATCCTTGTTTAGCTCCGGTACATATATTTGAGCATTCTTTTATGTATAGAATCATGGGATTCATGATATAATTTGAAAGCTTCCAATTTGGTGCGGCAGACTCATGAAAAACCTAACAGTAGGAGGTACCTCTTTGAAGAGGCAAAGACATTGGACATATTAGTAAAAGACAAGCAAGGAGAACCATATATGGTTCCTAATACGGCTTTCGATGTGGGAATGTTGGACTTGACACATCCACTTACTGCAAATTGGTTCAAGCAAATTCTAGAGGAAATGGTGAATGATGGTGTCAGAGGATGGATGGCTGATTTTGGTGAAGGTTTACCTGTTGATGCGACCCTCTATTCAGGTATTAAATGATTGCCTTTTTCTATTTTTTTGAATTGTTGGTTATTTGTGAATAAAATTTCCCATTGACTAGACTTAGGTGACTCATAGGTTAATAAGTACTGAGCTATTCCATCTAATAGATTAACTTTTTAGGATATAATATTAATTACAATTTACTATAGTCAAACCTAAACTTAATCATTTGATTACTTACCTTAATCTCCCAACTAAGGTATTGGCTTCATATGCATGAACCCATGGCTTGCTGTGGGCTCGTGTTGTTTTATGTGAATCTCAAGACTTTGTGAACATGTAGATGAGGCTGTTTTTTGTAAGGTAGGAGCTGAAGCACAATGTAAAATGCAAAGATACTGGGCAAATATAATGCTCTTCTTCAATGGAACCCCAGTTCCTTGCATAAACATTGTTAAAGAGTTATCATAGCACCATGCAATATGCCAAATGACTGCTAGTGAACTACAAAGTCTTTCCACATAGACATGTCCATTCCTATTAGAGAAATGGAAGAATATATCCACACATTGCTAATCACTATATATTTCTAGCTGTCATGAGAATAAAAATCTGTAGTGATAAAATTCTGGTGCAATCTTTACTTTTATGAAACTGGGATGCTCTAAAATGAATTTGCAAACAGGTGAAGATCCTATTTCAGCCCATAACAGATATCCAGAGTTGTGGGCCCAATTAAACAGAGAGTTTGTTGAGGATTGGAAAAGTAAGCAAGTAGGCAAGGATAACGAAGGCCCAGAAGAAGCCCTGGTGTTTTTCATGAGAGCTGGATTTAGAGGTAGCCCAAAATGGGGGATGCTTTTTTGGGAGGGAGACCAAATGGTAAGTTGGCAGCTTCATGATGGGATTAAGAGTGCAGTAGTTGGTCTACTAAGCAGTGGACTTTCTGGTTATCCTTTCAATCACAGTGATATTGGCGGGTATTGTGCTGTAAACATACCTTTTATTAAATACAAAAGAAGTGAAGAGTTACTTTTACGATGGATGGAGCTTAATGCTTTCAGTTCTGTTTTCCGGACACATGAAGTAAGTAGTTATTCTATGCCTAAAATGTACTTTTCAGTTATAATCACAGCTTCATGTTGAGCCCACAAAATAGCATGTGTTTCAAGTCTGGGCGAACATTGGCCCAAATTCGAATTTTTTTTTGTAGATTATGTACATGCTACTAGGAGTGTGCAAAAAATCCGATCATCCGATCAATCCGATCAATCCGATCCGATCCGTTGATTTTTCATCCGATCCGATCCAATCCGATGGTTGGATCGGATGGAGATTTTTTCCATCCGTTAAGTGCGGATCGGATGGCGGATTTCATTACGATTCATCCGATCCGATCCGATCCGACCGAAATTAATTATATATATTTATTAAATTAAATATATAAAAATAATTAATATATATTTATTTAATTTTTTAATGTTTTTTTTAAATCAAATAATTTTATGTTATGATTTATGTAAAAATTTAAAAAAAATTATTTAAAAATACAAAAAATAGAGTTAATTAAATTTATTTGTCGGATTGATCGGATTGATCGGATGTCATCCGAATAGTTTACGGATCGGATTGAGCGGATGTAAGAAGTGATCGGATCGGTTGCGGATTAGAATGTTTCAATCCGAGCGGATGGTCGGATCGGATCGGATGACAGTAAAATCAACGGTTTCGATCCGATGAACACCCCTACATGCTACTCATGCTATGAACAAAATTTATCCGCAAGTTTGGGACATTTTAGACCAAATATCCACACACAAGAAAGCACTATTTAGGGCTTGAATTGACCAATTTCTTTACCTAAACAGACGATCATGTTAAGGGCTACTGATTTAATTGTCTTTTGTAATGCAATGCAGGGGAATAAACCATCCTGCAATTGCCAATTCTACTCGAACGAACGAACCATGTTGCAGTTTGCACGATTTGCTCGAGTATATAGTGCTTGGAAATTCTACAGGATCCAACTTGTAAAGGTGAGAGAAAATTAATGTTCATGGTAGCTTGAATCTTCTATTGCTTTCAAAGGTGAGTCTAACACCCACCCTTCTTTCTGAGAAATATAGGAAGCTTCCCAAAAGGGAATGCCCATATGCCGTCATCTATTTCTCCATTACCCGGATGATGAACATGTGCTTGGTCTGACTTACCAGCAGTTCTTGGTTGGTACTGAGATACTGGTGGTTCCTGTCGTAGACAAAGGCAAGAACCATGTAAATGTCTATTTCCCAATAGGAGAAACTTGTTCCTGGAAGCATATATGGACTGGAGAGCAATTTGATCCTGAAAAAGCTGGTTCTGAATGTAGGGTAAAAGCTCCAATTGGTTATCCTGCTGTATTTGTTAAAGTTGGAAGCACTGTTGGAGAAACCTTTGTGAAAAATATAATAGATCTTAAAATTCTTTAGAAAACAGTTACATATATCTCTAGTATGATGAGCAACAAAATCGTCCTTGGCCTATTTCTTGTGTAACATTTGAAAAAATTTAATCGGAGAATGAGTCATGTTTTAGCTTAGTTTTTAATTTAAAGTTGTAAGTGACATACATTAATAAGTGCATTGAGATATCTTAATTAATTGGAGATTGAGTCATGTTTTAGCTTACTTTTTAATTTAAGGTTGTAAGTGAAATACATTAGTAGGTGCATTGGGATACAGTTGTTACCTCTGTAACACCCTTGTTATCTAACCATTCATGTACAAATATTTTAAAATAAAAAAACTAGTAATTTAAAGTTCATACAAGAAATCCTCAATAGAACATGTATCTAGGTCTGTTGTTAGCATTTGAAAAATAACAAAAGCAACAGTGAATTGTCACACCCCAAAAGTACACAACAAAAGTTAAACCTTTTCTTAAAATTGTGTCCAAATAAATATAATTGTAAGTAAGAATTGAACTAGAATAGGATTTGTAAAAATTTTAATGTTAATTATTAGTTTATTAGCATGTTAATTAAAGTTAATAAAAATGATTTTGGGTTGATTGTGAAAAATATAAAAATAACATAAAAATAAAAAATAAAAAAGTACGATTTTTGGGATAAAATATTGAAAGATATGTGATTATAGAATTATAGGCTACAATTAAATTAATCATGTCATAGTTAGAAATTAGTTTTTAAAGTTTTAAATCACATTCATAATTTAAAATATTTCTTGAATTGTTAACTTAGATATTTCTTACATTTTATTACCATGTAATTGATTTAATTAATTCATTACATTAAGATCTAAAAAAATAATGATTAAATAAGGTAAGATTAAAGCTATTGATGAATTTTAACTTAAGTATTCAATCTTACATGTAATAGAAATCACAAGATACCATTTCAAGTAAGAATGTTGTCGTTACATACTAACATCTTAAATTAATAATAAATATATCTATGTAATAAACTAGTTATATACATGTATAGTTTTAACATTTAAACATAGAATTGAATAAATCAATAATCAAGAACTAAAGCTAAAATTTATCACAAAATTATATTAATTAAACAATAGTCTAGAGTTAAGAATTGATCACAATCATAATAAATTATTTCGCTAGTCTAGATATTCACAAAATTCAATAAACATACTAAATATTGCATTATAAATAAAGAGTAGAAAAAATCTATTTTAGATGAATTATTGGAGTCAAAGAAATAAAAAATATAAATATTTAACTTGTTTTTCAATCTTCCTTCAAGAATGGCACAAAGATGGATTATTTTTTCTCTCAATTTTGGTGTATTTTGGTTGCTATGTGTTTAGATTGAAGAGTTGTTTGGGTATTTATATGAAAAAAAATAGATTTTTGGATTCAGATTAAATATAGATAATTGGATGACTTAAAATGAATGCATATTAGGAAAAAGCAGTCAAATAGTAAAAATGCATTTAGATAGAAACATGATGTGCATAGGGGAAAGGTGTGCCCATATGCCTGACGTGGTACACAGAGGTGAAGCAGTGCACTGCACACATATTAAAGGAGAGTTAGTTCGCAATGGCATGGACGGGGCAACATGACCTAATAGGACGGTTAACATGTGGCAATCATGGGAAGTGATGCAGCTTGAGATGGGCCTTTCTAAGTACATCCACGAGATTTTCTAAGCTCATTCACCTGATCCAAAAATTTCAAAAAAATCCATAAAATTTCATTAAAAATCCTAATAATTCATGTTTTTCTAATAAATACAAATAAATAATTTTAACATATTATAATAATAAAACATGTGTAAGGTAAAGAAATTGATATATAACATTTTTATAAAAATTCACATATCACGAATAATATAGTGCATCCCATAACCATGTCACTATACAAATAGTATGAGCTATAAAGACTATACTATCAACCACGACATTGTTCTCCCTATAGATATGAAAACAATGAAAACTCGTCTTCTTCAAGAAGCAAATATGGATTTGGTTCAAAAAGAGCCACCATGTAAGTAGAATTTGATTTCAACCAAAGCTTTTACCATCCAAAGGATCTTAAAGTCTCGAACACCTCGCACATTCAGCCAGTCTAGGCAACCCAAAAGCAATACCATCTGTGTTCATTTTTACCTAACCCAATTGTAGAGTGTGTCAAGTAACCTCTATAATCTTGGGAGACTATCAATGAATGCCTTGTACCCTTAGACAACATAGCATTTAAAAATCATCTACTGTATTTCCCATAAACCCTCGCTACAACCTCTTGAATAAATTGCCAAACTACACAATTGTAGAACCCAAAAGAGTTGGCCTATCCTCAAAATGAAAATCATTTTTAATTGTCCAAATTACCTAAATAATTGAAATAACCCCTATTTTCCATAAATTATAAATATATTATCCAAAATCTATCACCATAACATTTGTCCAAATTGGCAGTTTGTGGGAAGTTTGTTTTGAATAGAGGGTGAGAATGAAATGGATTGAAAATGTGGTATGGTAGAAGCCTAGATGGCACTACCCTAACTTATGGTCTCCCTGTTGTGTGTTTTGCAACACACAGGAATCGTGCAAGTATACACGGTCACAAGTAATAAATATTTGTAAGTAGAGTATCGTTCCCACGAGGATTTGTTACTATAGTTTGTTGAGTACTAAAATTGTATCTCTATGATTTTATCCAAAACAATCGTTAATTAAGAAAATGTTTAAAAATAAAATAAAAGAAATCTAAGATTGCAATTTTTCACCAAATTATTCCACTCTAATCATATTATTTTCTTTAGATTTATATTTTTTTAGTACATTTAATTTGTCAACCGAAAACTTCTATTTTTATTCATACATCTCTTCCGAGCTCCGTATAAACACACCTCGTTAAATTAATTCACTATATCTCTATGAGAATTAAATTTAACAAGATTCATTAAGTTCTAAGTTCTCAAATGGTCACACAAACAATTAGGGTATATTCCTATCCTTCATCATACATGTCATTCTATTTACGAGCAATACACACACAAATTTCTTTCTCAAGTTTATTTATGTGCCACGGATCGTTTTGATAAGATTCGTAAATAACCAAAAAACATTAAGCACAAAATAGAACGAACAAATCGAACGTCTTATAAATCTATCAAAAAAAATAATTAAAATTAAAGCTTCATAAATTTAGATCAAATGCAACCCTAGAAAAATTAAATTACTTCATAAAATTAAAATAAAAATTACAACAAATGCAGAAAAATTAGAAGAACAAGAAGAAAAATTAAAACATCACATACGAAAATATTTGGCACACGCAGAACACAACAAAAGCCAAAAAATGGCTTCTGCGTGTTCTGCAGTCCAAAACCGAACACCACAAAAATTCTAAACTAAAAAAAACTTCTAACTCTATCATAATATCACCTATTTATAGCCAAAAAAATACATCTAAAATATTACATTTTTATTTTATTTTTTTATAAAAAACGCATAATAATTTGTATCGAAAAACAAAAATCACGTGTATCGATTTTCGTATCGAAAAATGTTAATTAATTCACGCGTGAGACAGGGGCGCCGATTCTGCATTTTTTAATTCTTTATGCATGCCACGTGTCAGCGTCTGATTCGCTGAAACAAATAGTGGGACACGTGGCCGCATCTCATTCGTTGAAAGGAACGGGCGCACGTAGAAACTGAAGCACGGGATTGGGGTGCCAAGAAAGTGAGGCAACGGCTGGAACGAGGGCGAGATTCTGTGCATTCGCATTCATTATAAATAGCCACGTGTCGGAACATGATTTGCTTAAATATTAGTGGGACACGTGGCATATTCTTATTCTGTAAAAACTAAGGATGCACGCTGCTTCCATAACCCGCGTTCCACACGATTGTTACACGAACGGTTCAGTGCGCGATAGCTTGGTTCCACGTGCTTCAATCTGGACCGTTCAAGAGATTCAACGGTCAGCAATGCGCCTCGGGGAAATCACGTTAGCCGTACGCGGTCCCACTCTACCGAGCTGCGCATGGCAGGTGGACCCCACTAGCACGCCGAGCCGCGCGAACGAAGATCTGTACCCACTCTCCTTGGTCGGGCTTGATGAACACACGCGAATCTGAGCCGTTGATTCTTTGATCGGACGGTCCACGTTGGGCGAGTGTGATCTTGCGCGTGGACTTCATCTCTCCTGCGCGTGGACTTCATCTCTCCTGCGCGAAAATTAAACTTTTATTAATTACATTTTGAACTTTCTTAAATTACAGTTAAGCCCTTTACTAATTTTAAATTAAATTTTTAAACTTTTAATAATTATAATTAAGCACAAATTTAATTTAAATTATATTTTCAATTTTTATAAATTGTAATTAAGAACTATATTATTTGAAATTATATTTGTGGACAAAAAAATATGAAATTAAGTATATTTTCGATACAAATTATTTAATTTTATTAAAAATGTATTTTTAATGTATAAAAGGAAAATATTAATTTATTTAACAAAAATTAACTAAATATTAAAAGAACATAGCAATTATCATTACTAAAATTGATGAAAATAACTATATAAAATACAGTTATCAACACCCCAAAACTTAAGTTTTTGCTAGTCCTCGAGCAAAAGGAATGAAATAAAACAAAGATAAATGCATTTAAAATAGTGATTTTCAAAATATTTCTTTTTAAACATTCCAAATAACATAACTCAAAGAAATAAAAGAATTTTATCTAAGTATCAAATTCAATTTAAAAGTATATAACCTTTTTACAAAGAACTTTTTAAATTATTATTGTGAAGTCTTTTCAAATTTCATCACATGCAATCCGGATCAGTTTATACAAATATGAAATCAAACAAATTATCATGAAATCACAAATCTCATAAGTTTATTTTTCATTTCTCTCTCCACTAATGTAGACAATCACAAAACACCAAATCAATAGGACTTTATTAAGCTTGTAATGTATGGCTTAGGTGAAGGTAGAATAAAAGATAATATTTAGCACAAAATTTCCTAAACACATCATTTTAGGATTGAAACAAGAGATCTTCTATCATCACATCCAAACTCAAAATTTTTTTTTCTACTTTTTTTTCTCTTTTTTTTTTCAGAATCTGTTTTTTTTCTTTTCTGCTTTTTTTTTCTTTTTTTTTGTACCCTCTTTTTTTCATGATATATCTTTAATTATTTACTAACAACCGTAAATGTTAGTGAGATAGGAAAAATAGATATATCCACAAACACATATATATATTTTTTAAGGTAGGCTTTTGAAATGAGATAAATATATATATATAAACTTTGAAGCTCAAAAGGGGTATACTATTGATAGTGTATGTGAAGGTAGATATAAAGGCTCAAACGATCCAAAGATGGCCTAAATCATTTTCTTAGTTAAATGTTATCTATAATTTCGACTCGAGAGAAAATCAAACAAATTCTAAGAATTGTGACACCACAAATATCAATCGAATTCCATACTCATATAAACCTTCTCTAAATTATCATAGCAAATCAAAAATCAAGACTAGTGCTCATGAATAATTATTCTTGTAAAAATGAAACATACGTAAAAATTGTTTATCACTTAGACATTATTCAAATTTTTCAAATAATTATGCATCATTTAAATCGAAGAAATAAAAATAAATCACTATCATAGCAAAATATCTTCAATCAACCAAGCAAACAAAAAAACAATTTCACAAGCAATAACATCCAGAAAAGTATTTCAATTAAGTTCAATATATCTACCACCCCCAAACTTAATATACACATTGTCTCGATATTGTGGTGATTAAAGAACATATAAGATGGGTTTAAAGAAACTTCCTGGTTTGTTTGATTGGTTAAGCCAAAATTGCTTCATTACATCCACTTTGCACCTACGAAGAAAAAAAAATAACATAACAAAATTAAATTAAGAAACAATAACCATACCTTTTTTATTTTTTATTTTTTTTTATTTTCTTTTGTGAATTAAGATTTGCGTGTCAAACAAAATCTCAACCCACGAGAAAATTGCAAAACAAAACAAAACAACAAACAATAAGCAAAAAACAAAAAGATTTATTTTTCTTTTTGTAAGGTAAGATTTGTGTGTCAAACAAAATCTCAACCCACGAGAAAATTGAAAAATAAATTAAACACGTAATAATAAATTTTTTTGTTTTTTTGTTTTTTTTTGAATTAAAATCAAATTGATTGGTATTAATATCAACAATGAAAATAGTAAAATATCATTACTAAAATTGATGAAAATAACTATATAAAATACAGTTATCACTCCCCAACTGTTTGCAAAGAGTCATGTTCCTCATCGATCATAACCCACCCTTAGTTGTGCTAGTCCAGACACTATGTCAGTACCTGCCCCAACAACTATTATGTTGATCTCTAAAGCAATAATTGAAAAATAATACTCCAAAGATTGTAGTAGATGCCACCCATTGCTTCAATGGCTTTTTGATTTCTAGAATATATTGTCATGCAATTTTGCATGACTTAAAAACGATACTATGAAAAGTACTTCGTTTTCAATGTCGTGTTAAGGTTACTCTTTGTTTTTTTCTCTCGCTATCATTGAAGCTGATCCAGAATCCAATTAAGTTCAAGTATCGAATTGGGTTGATTCATATCTGTTGTATTTTTAGTGAGTTCAATTTCTTTTTTCGCTATTTATAGTTTTAAGAGAAATCTAGGCTTTATTTCAATGAAGTTGGGTTTACTTTGTTGATGTGATTTCAGTGACAATTCTTTGTTTTAGGTATGATTTTGTTGTAGTTTGGTGAAATGTTGAGTTTTACTATCCATCTTGATTTTATTCTATTTTTTCGATGATTCCTAGGGAAATTGAAATTGAAAAGTTCAAACTTATACATAGAAACCTTTTATTTCACTTTTGCATTACGCTTCTGAACTTTTCTCTTGGTTGTCGGTTTCTATTGAGGGTTAGGATTTTAATTATTTGATCATTGGTTATAATATTAAGAGATTGATTTGGACTTTAATGGGATCGCCGAGAAATAGCGGTGGCATTGAGAATTTGATATATACGAGCAAGTTATTGTTGAAAATCAATACCAACATAATAAATATAGTGGTAGGAAAATAAATGAAGTGATTGAAGGATGTAGAGAATTAAATTGAGTGGTTGAATGATGAATAAATAAGGTGGTTAAAGGATGAATAAATAGGGTTGTTGAATGTTGTAGAAAAGAGAAGTGTGTAGATAATATTTGTATGGTTACAATTATTTCTAGTTGTATATTTGTGTGGTGTAGATTGCATGATGAGGACTATAAATAGCTTACCTTGCATTTGGTTTAATCATTCCATCAAAAACAAAATAAGTCTTTGTATTAGTTTGAGTGTGAGTTGAGAGCTTTCTCTTTGAGTGTTTGTATTTCTCTTCAATTTGTGAGTTGCCTTTGAAAGGTGTTATAGTGTCTTTTATTGTGGGTATAATACAATTAGTTTGTTTACTTGTTTGGATCCAATATTAGTAAATTTAGAGTTATGTATTCTAAATTTTACTCAATAATTGGTATCAGAACAGAATGGTCAAGGATCATTCTTAGTGGAGTTATCTTGAGTTGTGAGGAGTTTGGTACTCTATAAGTTTCTTAGTTATAGTCGAAGTCTTGCCAACACGATAAGTGACCTTCAAGTAGTTGGAGGAATCAAGAAGCTTAACAAAAAAACTATAACATATGGGCAACATGTATGGATTCTTACCTACAAGGTCAAGACTTGTGAGAGGTTTTTGGTGGTGACGAAGTTACACAACCAGCAGCAGAAGATGCAAACGGCATCTTGCGGTAGTGGAAAATTAAAGTAGGCAAAATGATGTTTACTTTAAAGACCACAGTTGAAGAAGAAATGTTGGAGCACATTCGGGATGCCAAAACACCGAAGGAAGTATGTGACACTTTTGTTACACTCTTTTCAAAGAAGAATGATACAAGACTTCAACTTTTGGAGAACGAGTTGCTATCGATGGCACAATGCGACATGATGATTTCCCAATTCTTTCACAAGGTATAGTCATTATGTCGTGAAATTTCAGAGTTAGATTCGGAAGCTTCTATTGAGGAAACTAGGATAAAGAGAATAATTATCCATGGTTTAAGACCTGAATATCAAGGGTTTGTTACCATTATACCAGGATGGCCAACACAACCATCTCTTATTGAGTTTGAAAAATTGTTGGCTGGTCCAGAAGTTATGGCTAAGAAATGGGATGAGTCTTTTTGAAGGGTGAAGAAGAAGCACTCTACACCAAAAAAGGCAGAGGCACTTTCGAGTGGTACGATAGAAATGAATATAAAAATGATGGCGACAAAGGAAAACTTCCTCAAGGAAATGGAGGCTTACATCCATGGGGAGCTTGGAAGAACCATAATAATAGTATAAAATTTGATGGTGAATGTTACAACTATGGAAAAATGGCTCACATGGAAAAAAATTGTTAGAGTAAGAAAAATCATGTTGAAAGTAATACAGCTACTTTCAATTCTAAGGAGCATAACGAGGATGGTTGGGATGCCGAAGCATTATTCGCTATAGAGGAAGAAGAATTAGCTCTTACAGTGACAACATCAAAACAGATTGATTGCAAGAATGACTTGATCGTAGATTCGGGCTGCTCAAATCATATGACAGGTGATAAACAAAAGTTGGAAAGCATATTTGAGTACAAGGGAGGTCATGTAGTGGTGAAAGCTGACAACTCAAGGTTACCGATAGCTCACATTTGTAAGACAATAGTTATGCCTCGATATAATACTAATCAGGTACCACTTCAAGATGTTTATCATGTCCCAGGAATGAAGAAAAATTTGCTATATGTGGCTCAATTAACATCATTGGGCCACTATGTCTTGTTCGGTCCTCGTAAAGGTGTATCATGATCTCAAATCTCAAAAACACTGACAATGGAGGGGAAATCATTGGAATCAGTCTACGTGATATCAACAGAATCTGCATATGTAGACATGACAAGAAGAAATGAGATAGTAGATCTATTGCATATGCGGTTATGTCACATTAGCTATTCTAAGCTAAGTGTGATGGTGAAAAAGTCGATGCTTAAAGGGCTTCCTCAACTAGACGTGGGAACAAACATGGTCTGTGAAGGATGCCAGTATGGTAAAGCTCACCAATTTCCATATGAGGAATCAAAGTTTAAAGCAAAAGAACCATTGGAGTTAGTTCACTCTAATGTATTCGGTTCTATTAAGCAACCATCAATTAGTGGTATGCAATACATGGTGACATTCATTGACGACTTCTTAAGGTATATGTGGGTTTTCTTTATGAAAGAAAAATCTGACGTATTCTCAAAGTTTAAAGAGTTCAGAGAGTCAACTGAAGGAGATGTTGGAAAGAAGATCTGTTGCTTGCGCACAGAAAATGGTGGAGAATATAGCTCAAGCGAGTTCTCTCAATACCTAAGGGAATTTCGAATACATCATCAGTACACTTGTGCCAACACACCATACCAAAATGGTGTAGCAGAGAGAAAGAGCCATCATCTTGCTGAATTTTGTCGAAGTATGCTACATGAAAAGAATGTTCCTGGGAGGTTTTAGGCTGAAGCGATGAGGACTGTAGCCTATGTGATCAACAAAATTCCTCAACCCAGGTTAGAATTTGTTTCACCCTTTGAGAAACTATGGAATATGAAACTATAGTTAGCTACTTTCGAGTATTTGACTATGTATGTTATGTATTTGTTCCTGATCATTTACAGAGCAAATTTGACAAGAAAGTTATTAGATGTATCTTTGTTGGAAACGATAGCCAGAGAAAAGGGTGGAAATGTTGTGATCCAATGAGTGGAAGATGCTACACTTCATGAGATGTGGTGTTTGATGAAGCATCTTCTTGGTGGTCCTCAGAGAAGGAGGCATTGCCAGACTCGAGAGAATTTGGAGACAAGTTGCAAGAAAAGATAGTGGAGCATACTATTCAATTCCAACGAAGTTTAGATGAATCCAGAGATCCAAAAAATGATGGTGTTGAAAAAAGAGTATATCAGAATCCATGGAAAACTGGCATATATCAACAACTAAATGAAGAAGGTGGGCCAAGTGAAATGGAAGAATCAACTCCACAATCTCAACTTCATAGGTCAACAAGAACACGAAGGCCAAATCCCAAATATGCCAATACAACCATAGTTGAAGAAGCAATAGAAACAGAGACGTTCGAAGAAGCATCGCAAAGATCTGAATGGATGACAACTATGAAAGAAGAGATCGATGCACTTTAGCAAAATTAAGCTTATGATCTGGTGCGAAAACCAAGAGATGTGAAACCCATATCTTGTAAATGGGTTTACAAGATAAAGCATAATCCAGATGGGTCAATTGAGAGATACAAGGCATGATTGGTAGCTCGTGGTTTCTCTCAACAGTACGGACTAGACTATGATGAAATGTTTAGTCCAGTGGCATAACTTACAACTATACGAGTCCTACTTACACTTGTAGCCAACAAAGATTGGAATTTATGGAAAAAGGATGTGAAGAATTCTTTTCTTCATGGATAGCTGGATTAGAAGATCTACATGATCCAACCAATGGGTTTTTAGAGCCAAGATCATTTTGAATATGCGTGTAAGCTACAAAAATAACTTTATGGATTGAAATAGGAACCCAGGGCATGGTATGGTAAGATTGCTGAATTTTTAACACATTGGTTATTCAGTAACACCTACAAATTCCAGCTTGATTGTCAAAGCCAATGAAGGAAATCTAGCTATCGTACTAGTATACGTAAATGATTTAATCATAACTGGTGATGATGAGATAGAAATTTTTCGAATAAAGGAGAATTTATCAGTCTATTTCCAGATGAAGGAACTTGGATAGCTCAAGCACTTCCTTGGTCTAGAGATTAACCGCACACAAGAAGGAATATTTCTTTGTCAACAAAAATATTCCAAAGATTTGATGAAGAGGTTTAGAATGCTTGAATGCAAACCGATTTCGACACCAATGGAACCAAATGCCAAAATGTGTGCATATGTAGGAAAATATTTGGAAGATGCGACAATGTATCAAAAATTGGTAGACATTCTAATCTACTTAACCTTAACTCGACCTAAAATTTCTTATGTAGTTAGTATAATGAGTCGGTACATGCAAAATCCAAAGAAGCGTCATTTGGAAGCAGTTTGACGAATACTGAGATATGTGAATAGTACAATTGACTATGGTCTTTTGTACAAGAAAGGTGGAGATGGAAAGTTAGTTTGTTACTACGATGCTGACTATGCAGGAGACCATGACACCAAGAGATCAACAACTGGTATGTATTTAAGCTTGGGTCTCAAACAATTTCTTGGTGTAGCAAGACATAGCCGACAATATCATTATCAACCACTAAAGCTGAGTATCGAGCAATGGTAATTGCAGCTCAAGAGAGTACATGGTTGATACATCTAATGAATAATCTACAACAACCAATATATTATACAGTTCCATTATATTGTGACAATTATTCGACAATTCGTTTGGCAGAGAATCCAGTCTTTCATGCAAGAACTAAGCATGTTGAAATACACTATCACTTTATTAGAGAAAATATTCTACAAGAAGAAATTGAGATGAGGAAAATCAAGACAAATGATCAAGTTGCAAACTTGTTCACAAAAAGCTTAAGCATTGGTAGGTTCAAAATATTTCGCTGTGAGCTTAACACAGTAAAAATAGTGAGAGTTAGTGTTGAGGGGGTTGAAAATCAACACCAACATAATAAATAAAGTGGTAGGAAAATAAATGGAATGGTCGAAGGATGTAGAGAAATAAATTGAATGGTTGAAGGATGAATAAATAAGGTGGTTGAAGGATGAATAAATAGGGTGGTTGAAGGTTGTAGAAAAGAGAAGTGTGTAGATAATATTTGTGTGGTTACAATTATTTCTAGTTTTATATTTGTGTGGTGTAGATTGCATGGTGAGGACTATAAATAGCCTAGCTTGCATTTTGTTTAATCATTCCATCAAAAACAAAATAATCTTTGTATTCTTAGTTTAAGTGTGAGTTGAGAGCTTTCTCTTTGAGTGTTTGTATTTCTCTTCAATTTGTGAGTTGCCTTTGAAAGGTGTTATAGTGTTCTTTATTGTAGGTATAATACAAGTAATTTGTTTACTTGTTTGGATCCAATATTAGTAAATTTAGAGTTGTATATTCAAAAGTTTTCTCAACAGTTATTAAGGCTAAGTTTAGTGAAATCCAATGACCTAGGGATAGCTCTTGAGAAAACTGGTTGTAGATTTGAAGAGATTAACCGATAGTTGTTGGTGGAAATCAAGGACTATTTCACATTTCAAGTAGACCCATCACAAGATCAAAGACAAAGCAATTCAAGGAAGCTTTGAACAGTTTTATTCAATAGTTAAATCATGATCAAATGGTGTCATAAATGGAGCTTAAGTCATGGCATGAACTAGTCAACAAAATAAAAGTGTTATTCAAGAAAGTGAAGGCACATCATGGCACAGATAAAGAGCACCATGTCATAAAGCTTTCATATGGTTTTCAAGAAAAGAATGCTTGCCACGGCATGAAAAAATGGACGTGATGGCATGACACTCTCAGGTTTCCTTAGCATCAAAGCAAGTTGCAACAGAGAATAAGGTGTGTTACGACACAACATAAATCACATTGTAGCATACAATCTCAGATCTGTTTGTTTATACTCGCTGCAACATGAGAAAATGGGTGCTATGGCATGACACTCTCGGGTTTCCTTAGCATCAAAGCGAGTCGTAGCATAGAATAAGGTGCATAGTGACACAGAATAAGTCACATTGTAGCATACACTTCTTGGATCTATTTGCTTATTCCGATAATTGACACAATGCCACCACATAGATAATTTTTATTTTCTCACATTTACGAATTTGTGTCAATTCTAAATGTTTTTCCTAGGGTTTTTAATGTATATAAATTATAGCTAAAGAGGGAAACCGAACTTAGACATATATTTTTGATAATTAATCAAAGTTGAGAGCCTTTTAACCTCTTTTGTTTCTCATCAAACTGACTTGTTAAGTATTTACAACCCTTGTGGTGTCCTATCATGATTGGTTCTTAACTCATAATATACATAGAGTCAAGGTGTTGCTATCAATCTAAATATTACATTTTCTGAGAACGTTTTTAATTTTTCATTGGGTCTTTGGTATTTTCAATTTGAGTTCTCAAACATTTTTTGTTTGAGGGTTTCATGGTTCAAGTTCATGGGTTTGCATTATTTGGTATTAAAGCTCTAGGTTCTAATTTAAGATTAATATCCTTATTTATTTTTTTTCTTTTATTTCGTACTCTTGAGTTTCTTATTTAATAAAACAAGCATACATTGTTCAATCTATTCATATTATTATGTTTATTTGTGTCATTGTTTCATTTTACCAGTCAATTTTTATTTTTTGATTAATTGAAGAGTGTCAAAAAAGAAAAAAAGAGAGATCTAATTAGAGAGGAAAAAAAGAGATCTAAAAGAAAGTAAAAAAGAAGATCTGATATAAAAAAGATATGATAAAAAGAATTATGATATAAAAATAAAAGAACTCATATTTTGTTCCAAGATTTCATTTTGTTATTTGTTTCCTTTTTTTCTTGCTCAATTTTTTATGTAATTAACACAATTTGTATCTTGCTGTCCACTCTTATGTCAAAAAAATTCTTGATTGTTCTAGTTTTAGGAGTCTAAACATTTGATTGAATTATATAGAAAATTGTTTCTTAATGCTTTGACTTACTTAGTTTTGGACTACCATTAGTGATAGTTGAATTTTACACTAAATAAACTGAATAATATTTTTTTCATTTAGCTGAAAATTAATGATAAAATATAATGATACATTCTATCTATTTATAGAGAAATGATGGTCATAAGTTTGGTACAATGAGATAGGTTACACTTTTTTACACCACTTAAAAGCACATATTTCAATGTAACAAACTTTATAATAACCTTTTGAAAGAATAGTTGTACTGTTGACCACCATAGTTATTGTGCATATGTAGAAATTTTTACAATGTCTACATATGTGAATTTGTTATCTGCACTACTTATGTAGGCTACGTGTGTAGTGAGCCTAGCATATGCGAGCATATTTGTGGCAGTTTCAAGAGTAGGGTGTGCAGCATCTGCTTGTATTCTAGTGTCATCGTGTGCAATATCTATATGTGTTCTAATGTCATCATGTGTAGCATCTATGCATGTTCCATGTACACTATATGTAGCATTTATGTGTGTTCTATTGTCATCCTTGGCCATAGTACACACAACACATGTGGGCATTTCTATGTCATCGTTAGGAATAACATATGACATATACTACCAATCACCCACTTGAGTATTATCATCAATACTCCTAAAATCCTACTCAAATTAAGTGGCATGAGCATGAAATTTAATTTGCTACGTAAAGAGAGAGAAAGTAGGCCATAGGGAGAGCCTTGGTTGGCAAGTCTGTTTGTTACTATACAAAATAAATATGATGCACATCAAGTGTCTTGGCCAACAAATTTTTGCACACAAAATGGAAATCAAAATCAACATGTTTCATGCTTGACTAAAGAAAAGGATTGGCATCAAACTAAAATTTACTCAAATTATCACACCAAATCAACGGAATAACTCGTAAGTAAATGTGTAACTTTTGAAGTAAAGCCTAAATCCACATGATTTAAGAGGCTACATTGGAAAGAGATCTATACTTAGCCTTACTACTTGATCAAGACACTGAAACATGCTTCTAGAAAGACCAAAAAATGGGATTGGCATCCAAATAATTGACAATCCCATACGTGGATCTTCTGTCATTAGGACAAAAACCTTAGTCAGTTTCAAAAAAGCCCTACATAAGCAACTCAAAAGATGGCTTTAGAAGCAAACCATGAGAACTAGTGCCTTGAAGGTATCTTAGAATTCTTTTAACAGCCAACCAATGTGGCTTCCATAGAGTTTCTATAAACTAGCACACCTTTATGACTGTGAAGGAAAGATCTGGACAAGTAATGGTGATTTACTGAAGAGGTCCAACAGTGCTTCTATACAGCATGGGATTATGAAATATTTCTCCCAAAAGAGCACTAAGATTATGGCTAGTAAGCATAGGAGTGGAGATGGATTTACAATTATCCATCTTGGATTTAAGCAGAAGTTGCTTGATATACTTTTGTTGTGTGAGCAAAAAAACACTATTTTTCAACTTATTCACTTCAATACCGAGAAAGTAACTCAGTTGGCCCATATACTTTAAAGGCAAATTGAGTATGTAAAGTGGAAATAAGGGATTGAATAATCTCTTCATTGTTGCCTGTAATGATTATATCATCAATATACACAAAGTGATAAATGGTGTTGCTAGAAGAGTGTTGAAAGAATAAGGAAAAATCACATTTGGATCTTACAAATCCCATTTCACATTAGGCAATGCTAAGAGTATCAATCCAGTCCAAAAAGCCTACTTTAAGCCATAAATGGCTTACTGTAATATGCAAACATAATTAGGATATTGTGGGTACTCAAACCCCTTTGGCTTTTGCATACACACCTCCTCATGCATTGTACCATTCAAAAAATCATTGTTAATGTCCAATTGATTGAGCTGCTGATGACTCTATGAAAGTAGTCATCAGTGCACTTTTTTACTTAATATTTTCTTATTTTATTCAATAAATAGTATTTTTGGGGCTAAAACTATTTAAAAATAAAATATTTAGTGAAAAGGGGTGAAAATAAAGTTTATGGAGTTTTTTGGGATTTTTATGGATTTTTTATAAATTTTTAATGTAGGACCCATTAGAAGCTACCACATGGCTTTCTAGGCAAGCATAGAATGTGACTAAGCAAGCCACGTGGACACCACACTAATAGAGATGACGAATGATAGATTTCCACGTATGAGGAGTGACATAGCATCTTACCACATGTCAAAACTCATTGCCACGTGTCATCACGCGATGGTGACCGCTATTTACTAATGTGCCATGCCATTTGTTTTCGTGAATCAAGTTGTGTCATGTGATGCTAACTCATACGGGTCTCCTCTACCACACATCACACTTTGATTGGCCTAGTAAATTCTGTGTGCTACGTGTCCCATTGTCATTGGCTGGTGCTTTAGTTTTGCTTATTTTAATCTCAACCCTTGATCTAAAGCTCATATGATGATCCAGGTTCTACCTGAGTTATATTTAACCCCGTAATCACCCCATAAACCCAAAGAAGCCATCTTTAGCATAATTTTGATCAGTTTTTGAAGCTAAGAAATAAAAATATAGAAAAATTTAAAAGAATATACAATTTTTGTATAGATTCAAGAGGAGATAAGTACTACACTTCAATAGATTGATTGTATTTCTTCTTCTACTCCTTTCTTTATCAATTTTTATGTCTTTTTTTTATGAAAAATATGAGCATTATGAACAAAATTATGTCTAGTTAATTTATTAATCTATGGGTCTTATGAACCCAATTTTCACCATGTGATGATCTAATATTTTACTCTAACTATGATTTCAATTTAATTATATTATTTAATTAGATTTTTATGCTATTAATTGTTTGATCAACAATTTATCTATAGAAGCAATTAAATAGATTTGAGAGAATTATTTGATTGTTTGTCTATAATTAATGAACTTAATGAGTAGTATGTAATTTAACTAACATGAGAGTGTGATTAGGTTAATTACTATATGGTGTGTAGTTTATTTGAGAGTTGAATACATAATATATTAGATTCAATTGATCATGTAATTGATTTATAATTATATTGGGAGGATTTTAGTGATTTATATGTTTAGAAAATTGGGGGATTAAGTATACTTAG
Organism: Hippophae rhamnoides; assembly: GCA_033030585.1. Taxonomy (NCBI): domain Eukaryota; kingdom Viridiplantae; phylum Streptophyta; class Magnoliopsida; order Rosales; family Elaeagnaceae; genus Hippophae; species Hippophae rhamnoides. Next base: position 25,633,685 of record CM065431.1, on the reverse strand, counting down.
ATATTTTCTCATATATCTTCTTAGTTAAGAAAGGTGACTTAATTAATTATTGTTATTTACTTTTAGTTATTTTAATTTTTCTTTCTTAAAATATAAAAACATAAAAAAATTGATTTTTATTTTTTTTAGTTTTAAAAACTATTTTCTAATAAAATAATATCCATGGGAATGATCTTTTTTTTTATCATTATATTACTTTTTGGGATACATATACTTATTCATTGTACACACTTCGTGTGTGACAATCAAGTTTTTGACACCGTTGGTAGGGATTACAAATATTAGAAATTAATTTTTTTATTTTTTATTTTAGTTATTTATTTATTTATATTTGTTTTAGTTATCTAGTTAGTTATTTATTTTTATTTATTTATTTTGGTTAATTTGTTTTACTTATTTATTTTAAAAAAAATTAATTAATTAATTTATTTAGTTATTTATTTTTAATTTTTACTTAATTTTGATTTAGACATCTCTTTTAGTATTATTAGAAATATATTTGGGTCTATTGTATGAGTAGAGTTCGTTTGAGAGAGATATTACGTTTAGATCTCGAAATTGAGAATACTTTGAGGTCAATAAGGAAACAACAAGTTGTCACCCAAGAAGAAGAAATAACTAATCTATTAGAAATAAACAATAATGAGGTAAATTTGAACAATCAGATACTTTTAATGTATGATAGGGATAGAGCTATGAATGAATATGCAATACCTATGTTGGAAGAGTTGAATCCAAGTATTTCAAGGCCAAATATTCAAGTTAACTAGTTTGAACTAAATCTAGTGATGTTTTAAATGCTACAAACAATTGGACAAATCAGTGGATTACCAATAGAGGATCCTCATCTGCATCTCATATTATTTATTGAAGTTGGAGATTCATTCAAATTTAGTTGTGTGACCAAGGAAGCATTTAGGCTTAGATTATTCCCTTATTCTTTATGAGAATGTGCTCAAACTTTGCTAAACTCTTGGTCACCTAATTCCATTACAACTTAGAATGATTTGGCATAGAAATTCTTGATGAAATACTTCCCACCAAAAAAGAATGACAAGCTTAGGAATGACATTACCTCCTACAATAATATGAAGGAAAATCTTTATATAAAGCACGGGAAAGATTCAAGAAATTGCTAAGGAAGTTTCCTCATCATGGTATTCCTTCTTGGATTCAAATGGAGACTTTTTATAATGATCTCAATGCTTAAACAAGAACTATTATTGATGCATCTGCTAATGGAGCTTGTTACTTGAGAAAATGGCTAGTAATAATTATCAATGACCAATGGACAAAACGACAGCCACAAGAAGAGTAGCCAGAGTGTATGAGGTAAATGATATCACCACACTTACAACTTAAGTATCATCTTTGGTAAATATTTTGAAGGCTTAAAACTCTCCATTGAGAATAAACCAGACCCAAGATTCAGGGGTGTCATGTATGTTTTATGGAAGAGCTCACATGTTTAATAATTGTCCAAATAATCTTGAATCAATATTCTAAGTGGATAATGTGAACCAAAACAATAATCCATACTCGAATACATATAACCTAGGATGGAGACAACATCCAAATTTCTCTTGGAGTAATAACAACAATCAAGATGGTGATCAATTCAGCCATCAATAATTTCCACCACCTAGTTTTCAATAACTATCGTAATCACAAGCCCAAGAAAATAAGTCACTCGCTAAGGAAAAAACAAATGCATTAATAGGAATGATGAAAGACTTCATCCAATCATTCAATACAAAAGTTTCCACTCAAGAGGCTTCAATTTAGAATTTAGAGACATAAATGGGGAAACTTGCCCAGGATATAAGCCAAAGGCCTCAAGGTAACCTTTAAAGTGACATAATTGTAAATCTAAGAAGACAAGGTATGGACCATTGCAATTCCATTGCCTTGAGGAATGGTGAAACTCTGGAGGAAGATGAGACTTAAAAGAATAAGGAGGACCATGAGACTAAAAAGGATAAAGAGGAATAAAAAACTAACAAGGATGATGAGGAATTAGTGGATAAAAAGAGTGATGAAAAGGAAATAATTCAGCCAAAAAAGAGCAACCTCTACAAGTCCACTATTCCTTTCCCTCAAAGATTGCAAAATAAAAAGTCAAATACACAGTTTTCAAAATTTCTTGATGTTTTCAAGAAGCTACATATAAACATATCATTTGCTTATGCACTTGAATAGATGCCTTCTTATGCCAAACTTCTGAAGGGCATATTGTTTAAGAAAAATAGGCTTAGAGATAATGAAATAATAACCTTAACTAAAAGTTGTAGTGCCATCCTTACTAGAAAACTACCCCAAAAATTGAAAGATCGAGTTAGTTTTGACATCCCTTGCACTATTAGGAACATCCACTTTGAGAAAGCACTATGTGACTTGGGATCCAGCATTAACCTTATGCCATCATTAGTCTTCAAGAGATTAGGTATTTTTAATGCTAAATCCACTTCAATAACATTACAAATGGTAGATAAATCAATTAAGAGACTTCGATTGTGGTAGAAGATGTACTAGTAAAATTAGACAAGTTCATCTATTCGATGAATTTCATTATACTAGACATGAAAGAGGACCATAACATTCATATCATACTTGGTCTTCAGTTCTTAGTAACCAAAAGAGCATTTGTTGATGTATAAAAAGGTGAACTTATAATGAGAGTGCAAGATGAATGAGTGACATTTAAAGTTTTTAAAGCATCTAAACCCCTTAACATTGATAATTTCAATGAATTCTTAAGGATAAATGCTATTGTGGGGACAACTTAAAAGAATTTATTGAGTTTCCCACACTTAAGACTTTAACACATGATGCTATAAATAAGGACATAAACTCACCAGAAAACAACTCATCTAGTTTTAACTTTGAAAGTATGGAATCAAAGGTTGATATGGTGGACTGTATGAATATTTTGGAGGATGCACCTCTAATATATGTATCAAAGGAAATTATGGAAATTTTTTTGATAGGATCTAAGCTTAAACCATAAATTGAAGGGCCAAAAAATTTAGACCTCACATTTTTACCCTTCCACTCTTAATTAAGTAGGGAAGAGGGAGAGTCCAATAGATAGGTGAAAAAGATGGTAAAAATACATAAATTGGATGAGTTATGATGGAATGCTTATAAGAATGCCAAAAAGTTTGAAAAGAAAAAAGAATGGCATGAGAAGAGAATTAAGAACCATGTTTTCAAACTGAAACATAAAGTATTATTAGACAAATCAAGACTCAAACTATTTCTTGGCAAACTCAAAAGTAAATGGACACAGTGATGTGCCGTAGGACTTGATATAACGGTATAGTCTAGGACGTTAAACATGAAGCTAGTTGGTAGGCATCCCAATGTAATTTTACTTATATTTTTATTGTTTTTGTTTTGTAGGTGAATAAATATGGAGAGTAATGGCACAACAAGATTGAGCATTTATATAACATATGTGGTGTGACATGACTAAGTGAGTTTTCTTTCCTTTCATATTTATATTTACACATTGGGGACAATGTGAAATTTAAGTTTTGGGAAGGGAATTTCATTCTCTACTTAAGTATTTACTATGCATTTTAAAGTTTTAGGGATTTTTTTTATTTTTATGATGTTTTTAATCATGATTTGGGTAGAAATTGATAAACATTTGAAAACTAAATGCATACATGCTTGATATGAAATATATGAACTCAATGATAAAAATTGGTTGTCATGACTAGGATAAGATGTAACATACTTATTAAGATACTTACATTAATCATGTGATATACTCGTTAGTTTTAATTGGATTGATTCAAATTTTATGCACACGTTCATGATTGACTTTGGTATTCTTATTGAGTGAAAATTTGTAGTGATTTATCCGAGTTGATGAGATATAATAGGTTTTAAAATCTATTTGATCATCCCCTGAGGCAAAATTCTAAATATTACTTAGCAAAAAAATGATTTTTGCCTTCTTTGGATCGATTGAGCCTTTCAAGCTAACCATTATTATATCGTAGTCACCCATTTGAGCTTAACAAAGAACCTCTCATATCTTTAAGCCACATTTTATTCCTAACCAATAAGAATTACCTTTATCCTTACACCTTTAGCTTGTATGAAAAAGGAAAAAAATACAATCATGTGTTATGCTATAGAGTAAGGTGAAATGTAATGCACCCTATATAAAAAAGAGAAAAAAAGAAGAAGCAAAACTCACAACACAATTATCCCTCTAAATAAAAAGAAAATAGAATTGAAAATAAGTTTGAGGGTGTTGTGTAATTAAAAAAAAGAGAAGATGTGGAATAAAAGAATATGAAACGAATGATAAGAGAGGATGTACTGAAATATCCTGTAAAAGCTCAATTGTAGTTAAAAAAAAGTGCATGATAAACAAAAAGAAGGCTAAGGTGTGGAAAGATCCTAAATGTATTCATTTATCAACCCCCACCTAAGCCTTACATTACAAGCATGTAACGTCCTTATTGATCTTTAGCTAAGTGCATATTTATATTAATGGAAAGGGATGTGAAAAATAGACTTATGAGACTTGTTTTAAGATTGAATTTATTAGCATGCTCATATAGGTTGATTTCATGAGTGCATTGGATGATATCAAGTGCAACACACACATACAAATCAATTTGTCAAAAACCTTGCATATCCTTGTATTGATGGAACATTTATTGATGAATATGTGAACCTCATTGTCATAAAATTATACGACTTTTGAGGGGGATAGTTTTTTGTAAATATGTATGTATTAATATATATGTATTTATGAATATACTTCTCATATCATTAAATTTAATTAGACTTGGCTATACTTGAGGACAAGCAAAGATTTAAGTTTGGAGGTGTGATGACTCTATGAAAGTAGTGTCATCAATGCACTTTTTTACTTAATATTTGCTTGTTTTATTCAATAAATAGTATTTTGGGGGTTAAAATATTAAAATATAAACTTTTTAGTTAAAAGGAGTAAAAAAACATTAGTGTGCCACAACGTACACCAATCGAAATGAATTTCTAGGCATGATGAATTTTCTATGCCGCATTGTGAAATATATGGTTATGTAGCTATACCTCTCAGGTTGATTTTTGCAAACCAATCAATCTCTATGCTACGGAGGGGAAAATGTCATGCCATGGCATGCAATGCTGATTTTCATTCTAAAGCCCTCTATACACGAATTTTCTTATAAATAAACATTACATTCATTAGGTTAATTTCATATAGAAATATAGAAGAGATATAGCTTATATTTTTTATACAATAGCCATCATTTTTATTTTCATTAGTATAGTTTCTATTTTGAAACATAATATAGAGTATATTTATAACATATAAGAGGTAATTTCTTTGGGAGATTTTCTAGATCAAGAAAAAAAAAGAAAAATATCTCAATATTCAAGAACACTTCGAAGATTAAGATCACAATTATGGAGCAAGACATGTCATTCATCCTTAATTTGTATTGTAGTTATGAATTGTTGTGATTTTATATTCAGATTAATCATTTTATATTTTATGACTATTTGAATTCTATTTTTGAAACAACTGATCATGGAATTTAATCTGAGCATGTATGGCTAATTTTTACTATGGGAATTTAGCTATGTTGTCATATTTGTGTTGATTTATTTAGGTACAAAATTTTATAATAAACTAAATAAAGATTATTTCTTTATTCAAGATTTGTTATAAGATTTATTTATGATTAATTTATTTACAATTTATAGTTTGTAATATATTTAAAATATGACAATTAGGTTTCAGAATCATCATCTAGATTTAATTTGGACAACTTCAATAACAGTTTAAATTAGTGACTCTACCAAAAACATTTATTTAAATGGTTTGCTATTTTCTTAGGAATAATTCATAATTTAATCAATGAGTTAATGATTCTAGTCAAAAAACTTTAATTGTTTAATTAATAAAAAAAATGTTCCTCGCTAAAAGATATTTTCATACTTAAAAAGAAAAATGAATAATCTGATTTTCTATTTTAGTTAACCTAAATAATTTTAAGCAAGCATGGTTAACATGCTAAATATTAACATAAATTCTCCACTTATTATTAAGTTTATATCTTCCTTGATTTGTTTGAATCAAATATATATTTAGGTATTTTTAATTATTTGTTATTAGTTTAGGATTTTCAAAATCCATCCATTTTGATAGAATTTTATGTTTTATTTTCACATTCATTTAAGTTTTTAAGAAACTCGAAGAATTACCTAAAACAACATCATTCCTTTTGAGATCGACCTTGGGTGTATTCTTATCACTTATTATAAGTGCTTCGTGCAGTTACAAGTTATTTATAAATCAATTTTTTTAATCAAGGTACATCTTGAGCCTAAGAGCAAATAAAACAATAGATTCATCATCCAAATAATCATTAGTGTCAAAAGTTACCTTTTTGGAGTTTTTAAATGCCACGTCCTTAATCTTCTTGGGTGGCTCAAGAGTAAGCTCATATTTTTGGATAGGCCTAACTAGCTAGTTTATCAATATTCAAGGTGTTCATATCCTTGCTCTCCTTTGCATAAGTGATCTTCATCTTATAATCTCCTATTGATGAACCCAGAAGTTTACGTACAATTGTAGGCTAAGGAAATTTCTCACCAAGAGTAGTACAAGTATTAGTAATGTCACAAAACGAGCATAAAATTGACCAATGGTTTCAATGTGGCCCATTTTAAGAAAGTTAGACTAAGATATTAGCAATCTGAGTTTTGTCTATTTCACTTGGAAAGCTCCCTCATGAGCAAGAGCAAGTGCATTCCATGCACTTTTGGTAGCCTCACAATCGGAGATGCGATAAAACTTATCCATCGACACTGTAGAAAAAATAAAACTGAATCCTTTTTGGACTAAGGTTTCTTTGTTTAGGGATCCATTCTATTATTGTCTTTGTGATTATTACTCAATGATTTGTTACAAAAAGGTGGTTCCTAACCTTCAAGAATGGAAAATCTTTCATCTTGTCTGAAATAGGCTTACATGCGAGCCTTTCAGTAAGGATAATTATACCCATCAAAGAGTCGGGGGTCTAATAGATGACCCACCTTCTTTCATTAGGTCCATAAGTGTGTGTGTTTCTACGAATTAAAATCACTTAGTGTGTCTAGTACAAGCTCTAATACCAATGGAAAGTTCTAAAAATGACCAAATAGATCTAGAGGGGGTGAATAAGTTGTTTTTAATTTTATAAAATTATAAATATGTAACCTAAATACAATGACCAGAAATACAATCACATCTAAATAATAAAGTGAGAAAAATAAAAACAATGCACAAGATTTTTAGGTGGAAACAACCTAGGTCACATCTATAACCTAAGAGAAAAAAGCAACAGTCTACGAGACTACCTAATCTATCAACTATGAAAATTTAATATTCAAGTACAAACTTAATCTTATACTACCCTCCCTAGGATAATGCACCAACGTACTTTACTTACAAGCCTCTATTCTATTTTCACAAGCTCTAAGATTAACGTGAGTGGAGTTTGACAAATATTCTGATTCGCTTCACAGCAATAAGATACGTTCACGGATCAACTTGAAAACATGTTTAGTATGAGAAACACAAGTGCTTGTGAGTGTTATTTATGGATTTCAAAAAGACACACATCCTAACCCTAGGTCAAAACATAGATCAGCAAGCATGGAACTGTAGGTATAAATTGAGATGAGATGTTAATGAGATTCATAATATAATCCATTAATTTTCAAATCTCATCGCATCTTGTCTCACTTAATTTTTAATGAGATGAGATTATATTAATTAAGATATATCATTTGTCTCTAATGGACCTAAATGAGAGAAATAAGAATACAAAAATAGTAAAAAAATATTATACATGATTATTTATAATGAAAGTTTAATAAGAAAAATGATACCACATATGTTTAAATTTATGCCCATTAGGGCTACAATCTAAATGAGACGAGGTGATATTTAAATGAAATGAGACAATAATATAGGACGAACCCACTTTACATCTCTACATGAAACTAAAATTTCTAGAACATATAATAAATAAGTAATCTAGGTAATGATTTATGAATCAAATAGAAATTAAGAATACCTAGAACAACAGCAAAGTCACGAAGCAAGGAGAAGAAACTAAACCTAGATCTCAATAGAAAATATTAATATATCCTCATTAGGTTTTAAAGAACTTACTTAAAACAAAGGTATTAAGTAATTTCACATAAGGGTCAGGTAAACAAAAGATGTTTAAAACATGTTGACTATTCACTAGATCAATTTAGTCTCTCAATAGGTCAATCAAGTTGTGTTAAGAATTTTGACCCAAGAGTACTCGATCAAAGTCCAATCGATTGAGTAAATGCAAAAAGAACCCAAAAGAGACTCGACAGGAGTCCATCAAAGCTTAATCGATCAATACCCTTGATCGATCAACTAATGCAACTTTTAGCACAAAAAAGTAATTCTAAAGTGTTGTGAAATTGTGATAATGAAGGATATACCTTAAATACAACTATTTGAAACTCAAGCGTTTCTTTGGCTTAACTTGAAGGATTTGATTAATAAGCCTAAAATCTAGTTTATAAATAAATTTTTTGTCCACAAGAATAACCAACACTCACAATTTCCTATAAATTTTATTCTCCCTAATTAAATTTTAGTTTTTATTATGATCGTCTCTAGTTTTTATTAACTATTTAGATGGTATCATATTCTTTTGGCTAATGCCTAGAAAACACATTCTTAGCATTTTTTTTCTTTCAATCAAGAAAGCTATTTGATTTGAATGAACAAATTATGGGAGTACTTAAGAGTTTGGAATTAAAAGATTTCATTCTTCGAACACATGAATGAGAAAATAAGTTCAGTTCTAATAGAGCAATTAATTCAAAATTTCGTTCGTGGATAAAGCAAGATCAAATGATAGCTTCATGGCTTTTGAGTTTGTTGTCTTACAAATTCAAAGAAAACTTTTTTGATTGTAGTACTAGCTATGAAATATGGATGTTGTTGGAAAGGTTCTTCCTGTTACTATTCAAGGCTAGAATTACATGTTACTCATATTCAAAGTTTTCCAAGATTTTCATTACTAACTATGCATGTAACAAGCCCCCAAGGAAGGAGTCCCACTACCTCTTCTCAATTATTCAAGAAAGGGTGAGTCCACCAAGGAGTATATGAAACGATTCAGAGAAGAAAAATTAGAAATCTTTGACTGTCCTAATTTTATCATTATAGAAGCCTTTAACCCAAGTCTCCTAAATAATTATAACTTGTTCGTAAAGCTAAGAAAAAAAATACCTCATACTTTAGAAGAAGTATATGGAGAGGTGAGAAAAAATTTCAATCTCCAAAGAGAGTTAGGTTTGATCAAGGAAAGAAAAAATGAGGATAAGTCCTGACAAGGTGAATCAGAATAACGAGGTCTGATGCGTAATTTCGCAAGTGTACGAATCGTTCAAGTAATAAAATGTACAAAAGTACGGATATCGAACCCATAAGGAATGGCGTTACTAAGTATCGAAATTGACTAATCCTAATTTTATTTGAAGACCGAATTTTTGAATTTGTTTAAGAAGTAAATTAACTTAAAACTAACGCAAATAACAAAATTTAATGTTGTTCACAAATGATTAAAAACGCTAAGGCATTTGATTTCACTAAATCAATTTAATCCGATTTTAAGTCATGTTATATGAAAATCAAAGTTAGAAGTGATGGTTGAAAAACCCAAACTTATCTAATACTCTCTCTCGAATTATATTAGAATTACTTATCTATGAAAACCAACTATATTTCTATGAGGATTTAATCACAAATAAGCACATTACGATTTATGGAATTTCTAGAATAACCACATACATCATGCATTAGGTGTCAACCTTGCAATCAACATATGGTATTTATCACAAGAAGCATTCATTACACATCTCCTCTCGGTCTCAATATAATGCAACAAATCATCTAAATCTTGATCAGAAATTTAAAAGCATTAAGCATGGAAATAAATACTCAACTTGAAAACAATGAATTCATATAACGATAACACAAGAAATCAGATTTTCTTGATTTAACTACATCATAGCCTTAGCAAAAACGAATTAGTTCATAACGGAAATAAGAATAAACATTATTTCAATTGAATCCATGAATAACAAATCTAAATAAAATGTAGAAAATAAAAGCTAAGGAGAAGAGATGAAAAACTCTTGAAGATGAAGACTTGGTAGCAATAATGGTGATGATCCTTCAAGCTTCTCCAACCTTTCTCTCCAAAATTTCCTTTTCTTCTCCAAAAATATCCTAGATCTGCTCTCTCTGCCGTTGCCTCTTTCTCCATCATATTGTATATATAGATCTAGGGTTTTGGGGGTAATTTTGGAACAAAACAACCAAAAAAATGTGTTTTCGGATGAAACTCGCCTGCGGCGACATTATTCTCACCGCAGCGAGATTTCTGGAAAATAAAATTTTTGTTTTTCTGATTTTGGCCGGCGGCCATATGCATTTGGCCAGCGGTGAGATGAGTTTGTCAAAATTTGTGCTCTCGGGAAAATTTTCGCCATGCTTTCAGTAGGATTTTTGCCAGCGGAGAGACGAATATGGCCGGCGGCGAGATTCACTTGGCCAAAATCTGTGCTCTCGGGAAGAATTTCGTCGTGCTCTGGATAAGATTTTCGCCGGTGGCGAGAATATTCTCGCAGCCGGTGGGATTTCTAAATTTTGAAACTTTGTTTTCTTTTTATTTTCATTCAATCCTGATCATTGTACTTTGTCCCAAACTTCTCCAAAATCATGATTTTACCTTAAATTGCACTTTAAACACGAAATACCCGTGAAATGACATTTGTGGATTAAATAATCATATAAACAGAATTTTCACACAAATATCAACATTTAAATCATAACAAAAATGCAATAATTTAGCTCTTATCAACAACCCCCAACCAGCTTCTTGCTAGTCTCTAGCAAGAAAAGCGATCTATTTAATAAATTCAAAGGAGACATTAAGAGAAACTTCAAAGAAAATTTATTCTATTTACAAAATTACATTATGCGTATGCAATAAGTCTTTAAACCCCTAGGCGGCCCTAGTAGGACGAGTTGTAGTCTCGTGAGGGCTTCCAGTGATGATACCCACAAACATCTTACCTATAACTATCCTAACTCAAAACAATAAAATCACTCAACAATTAATTTGCACAAATGTCTCAAAAATTGTAAATAACACACAACACATAGAATAATTAAATGTCACCTAAGCTTTAAGAAATGTCAAATGCCAATTTCACTTTTGTTATTGACTCTTAAACATCCATCAAACCACAAATCAATAGCCATAATGTCCGAAAAATATTATGCAGAACATCCACAAACAAAAAGGTGAAATCTCAAACTCCATAGGCTCACTCTTCAAAACTCTCTCCACTAATGAAGAAAAATACACCACTTTGGATCAATAGGACTTTATTAGGATTGTAATGTTAGGCTTAGGTATTTGGTTAAGAAAGAACGAGAAGTGTCAAAATACAAATAATAGCACTTATTAGATTAAACACAACCAATTAAGTAAAAGAGTAACACCATTTAACCCAAATGTTTCTTCCGATCATAACCCATTTTTCCAAAGATAAACAAAATTCTTCCTCAATCTTTCACCTCAGTACATCCATCACTAACACTCTTTTATTTACTAGAGTGTGAAGGCCCTTTTTTTTCTTTTCTTTTCTTTTTATTTCATCCTTACTCCAATTGCTCTTGAAAATTTTGTGTTCAAAATTAAGTGCTCTTAACAAATAAGGTAGGAATTATATATATATATATTGGCTAAATAAAAGGTAGGTTATAGAAGGAAAAAAGAAAGAAAAATAAGGCTAACAATATATTTAAATAGGCTTAAGGAGGTAACTAGTGATATAAAGATAACAAGGTAGGCTTAAAATGGCACAATCGATCCAAAAATAGCCTACATCATATCCTAAACAGTGCAATTCCAAATTATTTTGCCTCAAGAGGTTTTCAAATGAGTTCTAGAGTTTGTTGAGATCACAAAAATGTCCATGAAAAATTCGCACATAAGACTTCTCTAAGCATTTAAACTAATCAACCAAATCATACCACATACCAAAAGAGTAGCCAACTTGGTAAAATCAACATTTGAAATTATCTTTAAACTGAAGCAAAATTTAATGTCTTCTAAAAGCTACTTGTTATCACAATCACATTATTATCATCAACGTGCAAATTAAAACAAGTAAAATTACAATTGAGAGAAAAATAAAATAAAATAAAAATAAGATAATAAACAAATAAAAGAAATTAAATCAAGATGCAGAAAAATAAATGGAAAATCAAAATTAAACACAAATAAACACACAAACAAAACTACTAAAAAAAATGAAGGAAAGATTTACCGTTTACCGTACCCCCAACCAAAACCTTACATTGTCCTTAATGTAAGAATGAGAAACTGCAAATGGATATTGTCATCATAAAGAGAAAAAGAGTTAGGTGCACTATCACAGTCACAGTAATTTGTTAAATCAATCATTGTCACATTTGTTTTTACCTGCAAGACAAATAAAATAAAAAAATTTAATTAAAAATAAAATTATCAAAAAATGAAGTGTAGAATTTAAAATCTATCTAATAATTTACCAAAACTTAAAATTTAAGCTAAAATTTAAAATTTAAAATTGCTAAAATAAAAAGAGATAAAAGATGAGAAAACAAATCTGATGGGTTGCCTCCCATTAAGCGCTTTAAGTTATAGTCATTATCTAGACTTTCTGTCATTCTTTCTGCTTGTTGAATTCTCCGTCAAAATATGGCTTCAATCGTTGTCCATTCACCTTGAAAGTTCCCTTTGTTTCATGACTGATCTCAATTGTCCCAAAAGGAAACACCTTGGTTACCAGAAAAGGTCCTAACCAACGAGATTTTAGCTTTCCTGGAAAAAGTCTAAGATGGGAATTATAAAGCAGCACTTTCTGTCCCACCTCAAAGTTTCGCCTCAAAATGTGCTTATCATGCCAAACCTTCATCTTGTCCTTGTATATTCAGGCATTCTCATAAGCATCATTCCTCATTTCATCCATCTCATTTGTTGTAGATTTCACAAGGCAAGCTTCTAGTGGTAGCAATGGAGTTCTCTCCTCAAAAGTTTCCGAGATTAACTTGGAAAGAGTGTTAATTTGAAAACAAGAATGTACCTCACTTGGAAATTTCATTGCTTCAAAAACATCAAAAGTCACTTGTTCATCTTGCACCCATAGAATGAGCTTTCCTTGCTAAACATCAATCAATGTTCTTCCAGTTGCAAGGAACGGTCTCCCCAATATCAACGGTACCTCTCTATCTTTCTCCATGTCAAGCACCACGAAATCTACAAGGAAAATAAATTTTTCAACTTTAATTAAAACATCCTCAATAACCCCTCGAGGAAATTTCATCGATCGATCCGCTAATTGTAGAGAGATTGAAGTGGGCTTCACTTCTCCCAGACCTAGTTTCCTGAAAATAGAAAATGGCATCAAATTAATGCTTGCTCCTAAATCACATAGGAATTTATCAAAATTGCAACTTCCTATAGTACAAGGTATAGTAAAACTCCCTGGGTTTTTCAATTTTGGTGGCATTTTTCTTTGAAGAACTGCACAGCACTCCTCATTTAGCATGACAGTTTCATAATATCCTAACTTCCTCTTCTTTGATATAATTTCTTTCATGAATTTTGCATACTTGGGCGTTTGTTCCAACATCTCGGCAAAAGGAATGTTAATATACAATTTCTTAAAAATATCCAGATATTTGTCAAATTGATTATCAAGATTTTTCTTATTCAATCTTTGAGGATATGGGCTATGAGGCTCATATTTCGCATTTGGGGAAGGTTGAACATCTTGGGATGTTGATGGCTTTTCTTTAGATTTTTCCATCTTTTTATCCGATTTCCCCTGCCATTCAATTTCTTTATTGCTTCTCAATGTGATAGCCTTTACATGCTCTTTGGGATTTATTGTGTCACTGGGCAACGATCCTTGAGACCTTTCTGCAATCTACTTTGAAAGCTACCCCAGTTGGTTTTGGATGTCCCTGTTCATTGCCTCTTGATTTCTGAAATTTGTTCTTGACTCCTCAATGAACTTTCCCAAAATTCCTTCCAAATCTGTTTGTTTCTTCTCTTGGGGTTGGTAGGAAGATGATGACGGTTTGAATCCTCCTTAGTTATTTCCCCATGAAAAATTCGGATGATTTCTCCAACCTGGATTGTATGTGTTCGAATATGGGTTATGTTGAGATTTTTGGAAATTTGAAACATAATTTTCTTGCTCAGCATTTGGTGAAGCAAATGGATTTCCAACTTGGCACTCGATACTAGCATGATTTCCACCACATAAATCACATTGTGCAGTTGGTTTGGATTCGAACTTGGATGACAAAGAATCCATCTTTCTTGAAAGAGAAGCAACTTGAGCTGACAAAGCATTCACTGAATCAATTTCATGCACTGTTGCTGGTCTTTTTGCAATTACCCGCTCTAAAATCCATTGATTTTTGTTTTCTGCCATAATCTCTAACAACTCATGAGCATCCTCCGGTGTTTTTCCCATTAAAGACCCTCCAGCTGCAGCATCAATCATTGCACGATAGTTTGAAATCAACCCATTATAAAATGTAGAGACTTGCAGCCAAATTGGTATACCATGATGTGGGCACTTCCTCAACATTTCTTTGAATCTTTCCCAAGCTTCATACAATGATTCTTGGTCATACAGTGTAAAAGATGTGATTTCATTCCTCAATTTTGCCGTCTTAGCAGGAGGAAAGAACTTGGACAAGAATTTCTGAACCAACTCATTCCATGTTGTAATTGATCCCGGTGGTAATGAGTTTAGCCACTCCTTGGCTTTATCCCAAAGTGAAAAAGGAAAAACCCTCAATCTTATAGCATCTTCAGACACACCATTTATCTTGTAAAGATCACACACCTCCAGAAAGTAAGCAATATGTGCATTTGGATCATCCTTTGACATTCCCCCAAATTGATTTGATTGAACCATTTGGATAAAGGATGGTTTTATCTCAAAGTTATTTTCTTGAATAGTTGGCCTCCTTATACCCGAAGTAGTTCCAGCAACATTAGGCACAGCATAATCCCTCAAAGTTCTATGATTTCCACCTCCCTCAACAAATGGTGGATCCATAGCTGATTGTCTATTAGGGGGTGAGGTTGAACGCCTTCTCTCTCGGTTTAGACGCCTATATGTTCTATCAATCTACGGATCAAATGAAAAATGGTTAAGGCTTCTTGTACGTCTCATACAACAATCCTACAACCAGAAAATTAACTAGCATAAAAACAACACAAAGTTACCTTTTTATGATAAATTAAATAAAAGAGAAAAATAAACAAAATTAAAAATGAAACAATGATAAAGAAAATTAACTTCAAATTAAAACTAAGATTAGGCAGTATCGATATTAATAAAATCAAACCATTCCCCGGCAACGGCGCCAAAACATTGATGCATAATTTCTCAAGTGTATGAATCGTTCAAGTAATAAAGTGTACAAAAGTACGGATATCGAACCCACAAGGAATGGCATTACTAAGTACCAAAATTGACTAATCCTAATTTTATTTGAAGACCGAATTTTTGAATTTGTTTAAGTAAATTGACTTAAAACTAACACAAATAACAAAATTTAATGTTGTTCACAAATGATTAAAAACGCTAAGGCATTGGATTTCGCTAAATCAATTCATTCCGATTTTAAGTCATGTTATATGAAAATCAAAGTTAGAAGTGATGGTTAAAAAACCCAAACTTATCTAATACTCTCTCTCGAGTTATATTAGAATTACTTATCTATGAAAACCAACTATATTTCTATGAAGATTTAATCACAAATAAGCACATTACGATTTATGGAATTTCTAGAATGACCACATACATCATGCATTAGGTGTCAAACTCGCATTCAACATATGGTATTTATCACAAGAAGCATTCATTACACATCTCCTCTCGGTCTCAATATAATGCAACAAATCATCTAAATCTTGATCAAAAATTTAAAAGCATTAAGCGTGGAAATAAATACTCAACTTGAAAACAATGAATTCATATAACGATAACACAAGAAATGAGATTTTCTTGATTTAACTACATCATAGCCTTAGCAAAAACGAATTAGTTCATAACAGAAATAAGAATAAACATTATTTCAATTGAATCCATGAATAAAAAATCTAAATAAAATGTAGAAAATAAAAGCTAATGAGAAGAGATGAAAAACTCTTGAAGGTGAAGACTTGGTAGCAATAATAGTGATGATCCTTCAAGCTTCTCCAACCTTTCTCTCCAAAATTTCCTTTTCTCCTCCAAAAATAACCCAGATCTGTTCTCTCTACCGTTGCCTCTTTCTCCATCATATTGTATATATATATCTAGGGTTTGGGGGGTAATTTTGGAACAAAACAACCAAAAAAATGTGTTTTCGGACGAAACTCGCCTGCGGCGTCATTATTCTCACAGCAGCGAGATTTTTGGAAAATAAAATTTTTTGTTTTTTCTGATTTTGGCCGGCGGCCAGATGCATTTGGCCGGCGGCGAGATGAGTTTGCCAAAATTTGTGCTCTCGGGAAGATTTTCGCTGGGCTTTCTGTAGGATTTTCTCCAGCGGCGAGATTATTTGGCCGACGGCGAGAATACTTTGGCCGGCGGCAAGATTCACTTGGCCAAAATCCATGCTCTCGGGAAGAATTTCGCCATGCTCTGGATAAGATTTTTGCTGGCGGCGGGATTTCTAAATTTTGAAACATTGTGTTCTTTTTATTTTCATTCAATCCCGATCATTGTACTTTGTCCGAAACTTATCCAAAATCATGATTTTACCTGAAATTGCACTTTAAACATGAAATACCCGTGAAATGACCTTTGTGGATTAAATAATCAAATAAACACAATTTTCACACAAATATCAACATTTAAATCATAACAAAAATGCAATAATTTATCTCTTATAAAGGTCATTAGAAATAAGTACTTTACGCCAAATAACAGAGAAAGTGGGAAATGGTTAGGGAATAAGAGACTTTGGAGTAGGTCCATTTCTCCTTTTAGAGGTCATCCCTTGAGAGTGAATCTAGCATAGGCCTAATTGAGGATGAAGGAAGAGCCAAATGTTAGATGGCCCTAAAAATGAAGTATCCACTTAGAGACATATTTAAATGATGTCTCTTCTAGAAGGATGTGGGTTATGAGACAAGAGACTATAGGAACCTTAAAAAAATTGAAGTGTTATTGGCTTGAGGATATTTGAAATACTTTATAAGAGGCAACAATGAAAGAGGAGTTCATTAAAATAGGGTAGAAGTGACAAAACCATCCACTCTATCGAATAGCGGGATAGATCCTCCAATGAGCCTAACATTAGAACTCTCCATACCATTTCTGGATGGCCCAAAATTAGTGGGGTCTCAAATAACTCAAGCAAGAGGTCTTCTAGAAATCTATGGAATGCCCCGCAAGTGTACGCCATTTAAAAAGGGAGGTCCTCTGTGAGGATAATTTTTACTGAGAAGGACGAGACCTCGTCCCTAAATAAACCCCTTGGTAATCACTCTAAGAATTGGATTCTATAATGTTTGCTGGATCATGGTTGACACGGGGAGCTCAATTGATCTTCTTTTTCTGTCTACCATAAGAGCCCTAGGAGTAAAATAAATTGGCATTGTAAGGATAGAGCTACCCTTAGTCGGATTCAACAGTAAAACTACCTATGTAGTATTGACTATGGTACTACTTGTCATAGTAAAAGGATCAATAATGATGACTAATTTTATGGTCATTGATGTCTCAACTCACTACAACGCCATCTTAGGTAGGCAATGGATACACAAAATGAAAGTGATCCCATCCACCTTCCACTAAGTGATCAAATTCCCAACTGACGAGGGCACTAAGGAGATTATAGGAGACTAAGAGAAAGCCATAAGCTGTTACAATGCCACCATGAAAGAGGTCCCTTCTAAATAGCAATCGCAGCAAGGTCTCTCCTAAGGGAGGTCAGGGGGTAAAATTTTGGCAAATTTTGTTAATCTAAATAAGGTGTAAGAATTTATAATAGAAGACAAGGGTGAAAACCATCCTTCTTAGCTAAGTAAAGGTCTGACAACAGAGATGGATGAGAAACTTTTGCACTTGCTCAAAATAAACTCTTATGTCTTCGCATGGACCTCGTTAGACATGCCTGTTATTGACCCAAAATTCATAACTCATAGACTAAATATCAATATGAAGTTTATACCTATCCAACAAAGAAAGAGAAAGTTCTCGAGGGATAAGAATGAGGTGATTAAAAATCAGGTCACCACCCTCAAGAAAATAGGAGTTATAAGAAAGGTCAACCACCCAACTTAGTTGTCAAATGTGGTATTGGTAAAAAAAGGCATATGGATCACCCCGCATGTGTATGGACTTCATAGACTTAAATGAGGCTTGTCCCAAAGATCATTTTCCCTCCCAAGTATTGATCAGCTAGTTGATGTTATCCCTAGTTTTGGACTGATGAGTTTCTTGGATGCATATTTTGGTTACCATCAAATTAGAATGCACCTTAAGGATAAGGAGAGAACATCTTTCATCATTGAGGAAGGGAGATTCTGCTATACCAGAATGCCATTTGGATTGAAGAATGTAGGCCCCATGTATTAGAACCTTGTTAACAAAATATTCGCAAATCAATTGGGGAGAATCTTATAGGCATGTGTGTATGACATGATAGGGAAATAAACATAACCCCTAAAGCACATCAAATGCCTAGAGGAAGTATTTTTAGTAATCTGAAGGTATGGCATAAGACTTAACCCCAATAAATGTGTCTTTGGTGTTGCTTTAGAAAACTTCTTAGGATATCTTGTATCTACCCATTGGATTGAGGAAAATCCAAACAAGATACAAGCCTTGGTAAACATAAGGCCACCTATCAACTAGAAAGGGATCCAATAGCTGAACAGAAGAATAGTGGTACTAAAAAAGTTCATCTCTAAATGCATGGATAAGTGTTTTCCATCCTTTAAGATGTTGAGAAAAAACACGTCAGTTTTTGGGATGGGGAATGTAACAAGGCCTTTGAAGAAATCAAGCAATACCTAAGAACATCTTCTATTATAGCCAGTCATCTCCTAAGTGATACACTTGCAGCGCTATGCTACTAGCCAAAAGAGACAAGGCCTCACATTCCATCTACTATAACTTCCTTGAAATGAAAGATCTACTTAAGGATCGTAAATTTGCAAAAGAAATAAAAGCCAAGGTAGGTCGATACATGATTGAAGTAGGTAAGTTGTATAGAAGAACCACACTCAGTCCATGGCTCTTATGTGTATCCAAGGAAAGAGCTGAAAGGCTGATGTTTGAAGCACATAAAGAAGAGTGTAGTTCTTATTTAGGTGGAAAAAGGCTATCCTAGTAGATTATGAGGCAGGGCTACTATTGGCCCATTATGCTAGTAGATTGTACAAAGTACACTAAGCAATGCAACAAGTGCCAAAGATTTTCCCTATTGTCACACACTTCTCCAAACACCATGACAGGGATGTTTGGCCCTTCTACAAATCAGGGCTCAACATAGTAGAACCTATACCTCCAGCAAAAGGTTCAAATAATTTTCTACAAGTGGCCACTGATTACTTTTCTAAATGGATTAAAGAAGAACCTATGGAAAGAATACCAGAGGAAGAAGTGATTCGATTTATTTGGAAGTCTATAATTTTTCGATTCAACCTACCTAAGGAACTCGTTACCTATAACAGGAGGCAATTTATAGGTTATAACACAAATGCATTCACCATCAAAGGAATTCACCATCAAATATAACATCAAGATGTGTCACTCAACGCCATATCATCCCCAAGCCAATGGTAATTGAAATCTTCGAAAAAAATTGATCAAACCTACTAAAGAAAAAGTTGGAGGGTGAAAAAGAAAGATGGGTTGAGGAGTTTCCTATGGAATTATGTGTTGTCAAGACTAGCCCTCGAGGAAGCACTAATGAGATCCCATTTTCCCTGGTCTATAGGACTAAAATAGTAATAACAACTAAAGTTATGGTACGTACTACCAGATTGACCCTAATAGAAGAATAGAATGATGCGATTAAGGCAATCGATTTGACCCTTGTGATAACTGTATTTTATATAGTTATTTTCATCAATTTTATTAATGATAATTGCTATGTTCTTGACATTTTTGTATAATTTTAGTTAAATAAATTAATATTTACCTTTTTTGTGTTAAGAAATAGATTTTTAATAAAATTAAACAATTTGAATCGAAATCGTACTTATTTTCTAATATATGTCCACAAATATAATTTCAAATAATAGAGTTCTTAGTTACAATTTATAAAAGTTGAAAATGTAATTTAAATTAAATTTGGGCTTAATTTCAATTATTAAAAGTTTGAAAATTTAATTTAAATTTTGAAAAGGGTTTAACTGTAATTAAAGAAAGTTTGAAAATGTAATTGGATTAAATTTGTGGGCCAAAATGCAATTAATTAAAATTGAATTTTCTGACGCCCATCATCCACCGTTCGATCATTCAATCAACGGCCCAGATTTGGAGAGTGTATTTCAAATGAGACAAAAGGGCGTACCCGTATGTCTGTTGCACGCAGCTCGGCGTATAGAGTGGGACCCACATGTCGGCTGCACAGAATTTCCCCCGAGGCGCATCGCTCACCGTTGGATCGGTTGAACGGTCTAGATTGAACCGCATGGAATCAAGCTGTCACGCACCGAACCGCTTGTTTTAAAATCCTGTGCGACGCGGTTCATCCAAGCGGAGTGTGCCCTTGAGTTTTATAGAATTAGAAGAAGCCATGTGTCAACTTTATCTTTAAGGCAATAATATTTTGACACGTGGCATATTACAATGAGCGTGAACGTGTAGGATCACGCCCTCGTTAGAGCCATTGTCTCCCGTGCGAAAATCCATCGTGCGCCCGTTTCCCGTAGGCAATGATATGCTGCCACGTGTTCGTAGTAAACCTTGCAGCGAATCAGATGCTAACACGTGGCATGCAGATTGGATTTAAAAATATCAGAAATGGCACCCTCTGTTTCATCTTCCACGCGTGTATTAAAATAACAAATTCTATTTTCGCGTGGACACGGATTTTAGGGAAAATGTCGAGGTTTTGTTTTCGATATAAAGTTTTTACGCGTGTAAAAAAGTGTATTATTTTAGATGTATTTTTTAGCTATAAATAGGAGATATTATGATGGAGTTAAGAAGTTTTTTTTTGCATTTTAGTTTTGAATTTTCTGTAGTGTTTGGGGCTGGACGGTGGAACACGCAAAAGCCATTTTTGGCTTCTGTTGTGTTCTACATGTGCCAAATATTTACGATCCGAAATGGTTTAATTTTCTTTTGTTCTTCATCTCATTTTCCTGAATTGTTGTAATTTTAATTTTAATTAATGAAGTAAATTAATTTTTCTACAGTTGCATTTAATCTAAATTTATGAAACTTTGATTTTAATTATTTTTGATAGATTTATAAGACGTTCGATTTGTTCATTCTATTTTGTGCTTAATGCTTTTTGATTATTTACGAATCTTATCAAAACGATCTGTGGCACATAAATAAACTTGGAAGAGGCATTTGTGTGTGTATTGCTCATAAATAGAATGACATGTATGATGAAGGATAGGAATATACCCTAATTGTATGTGTGACCTTTTGAAAACTTAGAACGTAATGAATCTTGGTGAATTTAATTCTCATAGAGATATAGTGAATTAATTTAACGAGGTGTGTTTATACGGAGCTCGGAAGAGATGTATGAATAAAATTAGAAGTTTTCGGTTGATAAATTAAATGTACTAGAAAATATAAATCAAAAGAAAATAACACGATTTGAGTGGATTAGTTTGGTGAAAAATTGCAATCCTAGATTTCTTTTATTTTCTTATTATTTTATTTTCTTAACTTTTTCCATATCAACGATTGTTTTGGATAAAATCAGAGCGATATAATTTTAGTAATCAACAAACTATAGTAACAAATCTCCGTGGGAATGATACTTTACTTACAAATCTTTATTACTTGTGACCGTGTATACTTGCACATTTTTATGTTCTCCAAAAGAGACAACAAGTTTTTGCTCATATAAGCCTTCTCTAAATTATCATAGCAACTCAAAACTCAAGACTAGTGCTCATGAATATTTATTCTTGTAAAAATGAAACATACGTTTAAGTTTTTGGAGAGTTTTTGGGAGTTTAGAATTTTTGTGTGTTCGGTTTTGGACTGCAGAACACGCAGAAGCCATTTTTTGGCTTTTGTTGTGTTCTGCGTGTGCCAAATATTTGTTCTAAGTGATGTTTTAATTTTCCTTCTTCTTCATCTTATTTTTCTTTATCTGCTGTAATTTTTATTTTTATTTTATGAATTAATTTAATTTTTCTAGGGTTGCATTTTATCTAAATTTATGAAGCTTTAATTTTAATTATTTTTGATAGATTTATAAGACGTTTGATTTGTTCGTTCTATTTTGTGCTTAATGCTTTTTGATTATTTACGAATCTTATCAAAACGATTCGTGTCACATAAATAAACTTGAGAAAGGCATTTGTGTGTGTATTGCTCGTAAATAGAATGACATGTATGATGAAGGATAGGAATATACCCTAATTGTATGTGTGGCCTATTGAAAACTTAGAACTTAATGAATCTTATTAAATTTAATTCTCATAGAGATATAGTGAATTAATTTAACGAGGTGTGTTTATACGGAGCTCGGAAGAGATGTATGAATAAAAATAGAAGTTTTCGGTTGACAAATTAAATGTACTAAAAATATAAATCAAAGGAAAATAATATGATTAGAGTGGAATAATTTGGTGAAAAATTGCAATCTTAAATTTCTTTTATTTTTTTAACTCTTTTCTTTTAACTTTTTTTTTATAAATCAACGATTGCTTTGGATAAAATCAGAGAGAAAATATTTGGCACACGTAGAACACAACAAAAGCCAAAAAAAATGGCTTCTGCGTGTTCTGCAGTCCAAAACCGAACAACACAAAATAATCTCCAAAACTAAATTCTCCAAAAAAAACTCTTTAACTCTATCCTAATATCTCCTATTTATAGCTAAAAAATACATCTAAAATAATACACTTTCTTTACACGCGTAAAAAAAATATATCGAAAACAAAACCCCGACATTTTCCCTAAATTCCGCGTCCACGCGAAAATAGAATTTGTTATTTTAATACACGCGTGGAAGATGAAACAGAGGGCGCCGTTTATGATATTTTTAAATTAAATCTGTGTGCCACGTGTCAGCATCTGATTCGCTACAAGGTTTACTACGGACACGTGGCAGCATATCATTGCCTGCGGGAAACGGGCGCACGATGGATTGTCGCACGGGAGACAACGGCTCTAATGAGGGCGTGATTCTGCACGTTCACGCTCATTGTAATATGCCACATTTCAGAATATTATTAACTTAAAGATAAAGTTGACACGTGGCTTCTTCTTCTTCAGTAAAACTCGAGGGCGCACGCCTCTTGGATGAACCACGCCGCACAGGATTTTAAAACAAGCGGTTCGGTGCGTGACAGTTTGGTTTCATGCGCTTCAATCTGGACCGTTCAATCGATCCAACGGTGAGCGATGCACCTCAGGGGAAATTCTGCGCAGCCGACATGTAGGTCCCACTCTGCACGCCGGCCTGCGCGGTAGGTGGGCTCCACTGGTTGCCGAGCTGCGTGCAACGACATACGGGTACGCCCTTTTGTCTCGTTTGAAATACACTTGCCAAATCTGGACTGTTGATTGAATGATCGAACGGTGGATGATGGGCGTCGGGATTGGTGCGAGTGGCATTCTTCTCCTGCGTAGAAAATTCAATTTCCTTAATTGCATTTTTACCCACAAATTTAATTCAAATTACATTTTAATCTTTCTTTAATTGCAATCAAGCCCAATTTTAATTTAAATTAACTTTTTGGCTTTTATAAATTTTAATTAAGCACTCATTTATTTGAAATTAGATTTTTGGACATAAATTTGCAATTAAGTACATTTTCGATACAAATTATTTAATTTTCTTAAAATATATAAAAAACAATAAAAACTAATTTATTAAAGTAAAATTAACTAAAAATAGAAAGAACATAGCAATTATAATTAATAAAATTGGTGAAAATAACTATATAAAATACAGTTATCACCTTGCTAAGGAGAAAATGGATGAATCTTTGAGGAAGATAATAGAGTATAAAATAAAAGTATCAGATTATAACAAAAAGGCCATGCATTTCAATGTATTTGCCATGTGTGTTTGGGTTCTCAAAAGGGTTTTCCCTAGCAAGAAGGAATGGATGGTCGGATAAATGGGTGCAAATTGGGATGAACCTTATCAAATAATTCAGACAACACCAGGAAGGGCCTACTTGTTGAGAATCATTGAAGAAGCTAAGGATGGAACAAGCTCGATTTCCCTACTCGCATCATTATGTTCTTATTTTATATGATTACTGGCAAGATAGACTAAATCACATGCATAAGGACATATGGTTTTTCTTCAAACTAACACGTGTAATTTTGAGAAATATTTGAGTCATTTGCTTAATATCCCCTCAAACTTAGGGTCAATTGGTGACACAAAGTTTGCACTTCGCATTAGAAGCACATTATTAGAAGACATTTATTGGATAATGAGATTCTGCTAGCAAACCACTTGATGCTACAACCAAAGAATTTTTTATGATTGAAAAACTCATTACCTTCAAACACCCTTATTTATGTACTTAGAAGAGCTGAATCACAATTTATATTTCTCATGAAAACATTATAATAATTGGTTATAGGTTTTAGCCAACCCACATTCAAAATAACCTCTTTTTGGTTTCAAGTTTAGAATTTAAACAAGCAGCATAAAAGACTGTAGGCTTGAATTTATTTGCATTAGACCATGTTATAGTTCCAACATGATTTTTGCGAAGAATCAAAATTAATATACTTATTACTATAAAGAATTATTTTTGCATTATCATCATTATAGTACCCACTACCAAATCTGGTTGCATTATATTACTTATACTATTATGATTTTCATCATAAAGTTGTCCCTCTTCAGATTCTAACTCCAAAACTTCATATTCTAACTCCAAAACTTCAAATCTATCAGTTTTGGACAACAATGAAAGACCATTATCATGTCATACTATTATTATTAACCAAACCAAAGCTCTCATAAGTATGATTTTCAAACATATTAGTCTCAAACTCTCAAGCACTAGAGAATCACCATATAACTCATGAGTTGTAAATTTGGACAATATAGAAAACATAGTATTAAACTAAAAGAAATCATGAATATTTGTGGAACTATCTTGGTTAGAAGAAGGAAGGACTCTTTCATCAAACATAACCTGGAATTGCTATTTGCTTGGAGATTCAATTTTGCCTACCAATGTGATAGGAATGAAAAAATTAGTCATTTCTTATTGTTGCATGTTGCTTGGATGCTTCATTTTTCATGAAGTACCCATGTCTAGGAAACATAATAAGTTGGCATAAATTTAAAAAAATTAAAAAAATTGATGTGCTCAAAACCCAAATATGTATCTAAAATTTACAACTATCGTTGTCCTAAAAGAGCATAAATAGCATAGGTACTTACCCAATAACATGGTAATCATAACAAGTTGATTATTCTCCATTGAAGGAAAAATTTGCCTATGGAATACTTTATTTTGCAAGCCAGTCTATTGTTGGTTATTTTGATAATTGAAAGCATATTGTAGAATATTAAGTTGTTGTGTCTTAAGAGAAGACTAGCAATCGTAGGAATACCAACAAGATCTATTAAAATGACTCACTTTATAGTAGAGTTGACACTGAGTATTTAAACCAGAGTTGAAGTTCATACCTTTTCTCTTTTATATTTGAATCGAGCAAGGCCTTGCCTCCTTTGATAAGAAACCTAGAATTCATTCTAAAACTGATTATGAGTATGACTTTGTGAAAAATGAATGAGACCTTGATCAATCTTATTAAAACCTTGACTTACTTTGATTGAATATGAAATTACTATTCTTGCCACTAATATCTAATAGATTGTGCCCTAGTATTGGAATCACCAAAATTTGTGTTAACATGATGAAAAAAAATACCTTTGATTTCCAAGATTGGCTTTTGGGTTAAAGGAAACAACAAGACTTCTACCTTCTGACCTCTTCTCTAGCCTTAATAGTCTAAATGTGACTTCTTCCACATACATTTTCCCTTCTTTACCATAAATGGTAGCAACTATACCATCATTAAAAAAAATCTTTAATTTCCAAGATTGGCTTTTGGTTTAAAGGAAACAACAAGACTTCTACCTTTTGACTAGTTCTCTCTCCTTAATAGTTTAAATGTAACTTCTTCCACATATGTTTTCAATTCTTTACCATAAATTGTGGTTGTTGAGGATGGCCCCATTTATAGAAAGAGAAACTAGAGATAAGTCAGATAATTTTGTAGAATGTGTGGATTCCTTAGGGAGTCCGTGTATATATAGAACATTATATGTACACTTTTCGATTATATAGGACATACACATCACAACGTGTCAGAGGGGTATAAGATTAAAGTAGTGTACATATAAAGCTTAAGGTCGAACATATCGTAGCTCGGCCTAGAGGTGGTTCTTCCAACACCATGGCTCCTATGGGTATGTAGGTCAATACTATCAGTGTCATTATGGTACAAACACATATGGCTTCTCCTAATATGACCTCGTGTGATGGACCAGGCTTCTAGTTGGATCAAGCAATTAGATGGGAAGGAATTGGATCGATTCATATTTTCAAACATCCAATCTCTCTACTCTTTCAGCTCAGGCTCTAAAAAAGGGCGGAAGAGTATTGCACGGGTAGGAATCTGAACCGTTCAATTCCTTCTAATAAATGATTGTTAGGAGATTGGAGAGAGAAATGTGGACCTCTATATAATAGGGAGCCTGAGCCTCTCCTAATTTCATAATCTCATGCACATCATATAAAAGTCCTCAAGTCTAACAACTTTCTACTTTCTTTTTAGGTTTGTTTAAAGAATCATTTCTCCCTTTTATTTCAAATTTGACCCTAGGTAATCCCTATTTCTTATGCTTTAACTTTGTTTATGTTTCATGATATTTTCTACAAACCATCCATAGAGAATAGACTTCGGGTTCATCCTAGAAGAGCCCATAATATCCAACTTTTTGGGTCAACTAGAAAGTGACATCACAAGGCCTACCAATGAGACAAGCACTTCGAGCGAAAAGGGTGCTATCCCTACCCCAACCCGCTATTGCACCTCTCATCCACAAGCCATACCTACAATTAGGTTGAATTTTCCTCAACCTCAAATATGAGTCCCGAGGTCATGGAGGAAGAAAATAAAGAATAAAGGAACTAGAGAGCCCACATCCTGTAGAAAAGGTTGTGTGGCCAAGGTTAAGATCAATGGGCTGCCATCTTAGGATAAGGAGAACATATGACATTCCCTTCTCGATTTAATGATCCCTATGTTAGCCGCTCATGATAATGACCCAACTTTAGTTGCGTGGACAATTTTATACAATAATTATTTATAGTTGGGGGTCAAATTTCCCCTGTACCCTTTTATAAATTTTTTTTGGCTAGGACTAAGCTCACGTTGTGTCAATTGATGCCTAATGGATAAAGGTACCTACTCTGCCTCACATTGATATATAGAGAGCTTGAGGTGGAACTGAAGATGCTCGAGTTCAATAAGGCCTATGTGTTGAAGCATAATCCTATAGACTTGAGGATGCTTAATATGTTAGTAAAGCAGGATCGAGGCATAAACATGGCCCTCCCTAAGAATGAGAAAAACTGGAAGGAATATTTCTTCTACGTGTGAGGTCAGTGGGAAACTCCAGATAGTGAAATGAGCCTAATAATGAGCACCTGGGTTGATACAAAGGTTATGATAAGTAACATGGGCTCCTTCATCATGACCTTGAGTAAAGAGGCGAAGCAATGATTGGTTGATATCCAAAACTATATACCCGAGAAAATCCACTAGAGGCATCTACTAAATATCCTGCGATTTGTTTCGTGTGGCTTAATGGGGTGGGGCTCGATGGATCCCCCTTATAGGATTATACGTAAGCCTTGGATGCCTTCAAAGCATAGGATTACTCCCACAAACTATGGGGAGAGGTTTAAGGTGGTACTAGACAATGGTGAACTAGCCCTTAACCTATAAATTGCTTTTTATTTAGCCTCTTTATTTAGCCAGTGCTTTTAAAACTAACAACTTTGCTCTATATTTGTAGATATCATGGAGTTTAGTGCCTTTAAGTGATTGCCATGGTGCTAGAGTAAGCATACCCCATATAGAGGGATGTATTCCACAGGGAAGAAGAGAAACAAGTTCTCTGGGTAAGAGAGAACCAAAACCTTACCAAAAAGGAAAACAAATTCACCATAAATGTGCCCTTGCCTTTAAATATTGTTGAGCCCTCTCTGGTGTCCCTAGATCACACCCTTCCCTATCTTTCATCTTGGGTCAGTAAACACTACTCCCCCTATGAGGGATTCAAGGAAAGTTAAGGGTGTCATCGAGTACCTTACTACCGATATTGAGGATTTGGTTCTGTATAGGGGTCTAGCACCAGAGAAGTTGGACCACCATGTGAGACATCTCCCTTGCATAGAACAAGAGACACAACTCAATGCCATGTGTGAAGGTATGGATGATGTGGTCAGTCTCAATCACCTCATGTACCAAGTAAGTATTAGTCTAAACTTGCTTGTGATTGAGCCCCGGGCTTTTATATTGTAATGACCTTGTGTTTTTTGTCTTGTTTTCCTACAAACCTCCTTCATATTCTAGTCAAGACTCGAGGCAAGGGGAGTTTAAAGCATGAGCTCGCGATGGAAAATGAGAGACATCCTTTAACTTGGGCCAAATACATTGTGTTATTGGCCAAAGCCAACAAGTTGGAGGGTGAGGTTATTGACAAGGAGGAGAAGTTGTCCAAGGACAAAGATGAACTGAATGATATCTTAAGGAACTTCAAAGAGCTCAAGGAGGCCCAGAGAAATTCTTAGGCTAAGGTGGAAGCCTATAGACTTGAGGAGAGCTAGAGGAAGAGTGAGTTTGAGGGGATGAAAGAACAACTCTCATAAGCATTAAGATAAGGTATAACATAGGCATAGACTACTTCAGGGACGAGGCCAATAAGAGAGGCCTAGGGGAATAATACTACCAGATATTGAATATCCTAATCACTCCCAATACTCGCCTACCCAAATTTAAGATGAGGGTGATGAACAAGGCTCAAACTCTAGTGTGGGTGATAATGGACCCAGGATTAGGGACGGAGAGGGTGGCACTGGCGACCTTTGATATTGGAACTGGGCCAAGCTTCCCTATATTTCAGACCCATCTTCTTGGTTTCTTTAATATGCTGGGGACCACGTGTATATATATATATATACCTTTTTGTTAAGCTTAACACCACTACTAATTGTGTGGTTGCAAGCTCGCACTTGTAACCTTTTCATATTAATGAGAAACAATTGATTTTTGAGAAAAACTCAAATATGTGTTTATGTATTTATGGAACTTATAGTATTTATTAATGGTTTTTACCCATCTACTTATCTTAGAGGACATGTTTCATTAAATCTTCCCCATTATCATTTACTATAAAAAAGGGTTAGAAGTGCTTGTAAAATTCAGACATCCTTTCTATTTGCTTGAAACAGCTGAAAATATTTCTCCATCTTTCCTGTGTGATCCTTATGGATTTTGACTATGCAAATAGAAATTCAACTCAAGCTTTAAAATTGGAAAATGGTAGGCTCAAGAATAAGGAATAGAAATTAGGTATCAAGTTGTCTAGTCTCAAGGATAAGCTCTTTCTTTATGAAGAGATCAAGTGTGAGCTCGCCTCTTGCAAGGAACAGCTATCACAAACTCGAGCTCAAGAAAAGAGAACCATAACCAATATGGTTGCCCTTATTGACAGGGAGTCTTACTGGCCAAATTTCTATATGAAACAATCTGAATAGGTCTTTCTCAAGGTGATGGGTGTCATTGAAGAATTGGAATAGTCTATACTCAACTCGAACCTAGCCCCTACAGAACTAGAGGTCAATATTCACAAGAAAGTTATCAAGATTCAGGCTGAGTTGTTTCCTTTAGTAGAGGAAACTGACAAATTGGACACTGTTTATACGTCCAAACATCTGAGGGACTTTTAACTTTTTGTGAGGCCAAGCTCTCCCTTTATAAGCTTTGAATTATTTGTAAAACTCGAGCAATAAAGCTTCTATTTTAATAAGATGAATCTATGACACTTGATTAATGTGCTTTAATTTTGGTGGTAAAAGTTCCCTACCTTGGTATTAACTGGTGTCATCACCTTCTTTTAAGGAGAGTGTTTTACTTGGTCTGCCACTTAGGTGATCAACTCTCTTTGAGGAAGCATTCTACCTGGTATACGACCATGGTCAACTCTTTTTAAAGGAGCGTTCTATCTGGTCTATGATCGAGGTGATCAACTCTCTTTGCAAGATCATTCTACCTAGTCTACGATCGAGGTGGTCGACTTTTTTTTTAGGGAAAGTTCTACCTATTCTATGACAAAGGTGATCAACTCTTTTTGAGGGAGCATTCTACCTGGTCTACGACTAAGGTGATCAACTCTTAGAGGAAGCAATCTACATGGTCTACAACTGAGGTGATCAAATCTTTTTGAGGAAGCATTCTACCTGGTCTACAACAAAGGTGAACAACTCTTTTTAAGGGAGCGTTCTACCTGGTCTGTAATTAAGGTGATTAACTCTCTTTGAGGGAGCTTTCTATCTAGTCTACAACCAAGGGGATCAACTCTCTTTGAGGGAGCATTCTACCTGGTCTGCGATTGAGGTGACCAACCCCTTTTTGAGGAGCTTTCTACCTAGTCTACAACCGATGTGATCAATTCTTTAATGTTCAACCTGGACTACAACTAAGGTGATCAACTCTTTTTTAGAAAGAGTTCTACCTAATCTACAGCCAAGGTGATCAAATATTTTTTAGGGAACATTCTACCTAGTTTGTAACAAAGGTGATCAACTCTCTTTGAGGAAGTGTTCTACTTGGTCTATGATAGAGGTAATCAACTCCTTTTGAGGGAGTATTCTACATGGTCTATGATCGAGGTGATCAACTCTTTTTAAGGGAGCGCTCTATCCGGTCTACGATTGAGATGATCAAATCTACTATATATAATATCGGAAGAGAGTTATTACATGTAAACGGTTGATTCATATATATTCATGGATGCATGAGTGTGACAAATTAGAGTTCACTAGAAGTAATATTTTTTCAAGTATTGGGTGTTCCAACTCATTTATCCTCAACTCCTTCAATAATTTTCAATAGGTAGGCCCCTCTTGAAGTTGTTTTGGTTATTTGATATGGGCCCTCCCAACTTGTACCCAACTTACTAGCCATCCATTATTTCTTGTTAAGGAAGACCCTTTTGATAACTTAGTCACCTATGGAAAAAGCTTTGAAATGCATGGCCTTGTTGTAGTAGTCTGTTACTCTTGTTTTTTTTACTTGATTATCCTTTTCAAGGCTTCATCCATCCTTTCCTCTGTAGGGTCAATTCAAATGCTCTCCTTGTGGCATTCTAATCCTCGGTTAGGGCCAATCTTATGGTGGGCACTATATCTCAGTTGGTATCACAGCTTTAATCCCATATACTAAAAAAAAGGTCTCATCGGTGCTCCCTTGGAGGCTAGTCCTAATAGCCCATAATGCCCCAAGTAGCTCCTCAACCTACATTTCTTTAGCGCCCATTAACCTTTTCTTTAGCAAG
Source organism: Hippophae rhamnoides (assembly GCA_033030585.1). Lineage (NCBI taxonomy): Eukaryota > Viridiplantae > Streptophyta > Magnoliopsida > Rosales > Elaeagnaceae > Hippophae > Hippophae rhamnoides. The sequence goes on along the minus strand of CM065431.1, from coordinate 25,601,782 downwards.
GTGATTATCCGCTCGTTAGAGGATTCGGCTTACCAATTGGTTTATGGATAATATGATGTTGACTGGTATATATCGAAGTTGTACTTGTTGGAAAACTCTTTGATGTTATTTCCCATAAATTGTCTTCAATTATCGATATCCAGGTCCTTGGGTAGGCTAAAATGACAAATTATGGATTTTCAGATGAACCGAATTACCTCATCTTCCTGTATCCTTCCAAGGGGTTCCACCTCAATCCATTTGTTAAAATGATTTATGGTTACTAATAGAAACTTCTATTAGTCCCTTACTTGGGGTAAAGGTCCTACTATATTAAGCCCCCACATGTAGAAAGGTGATGAGTGCTCAAAAAGTACAAAAATTACCATGATTTTATTCACATTAATTGATTAAAAATATATATATTTATATGATTTTATCATATATTTATATGATTTTATCATATATTTATATAAATTTATCTTTTCGGAATCACGGGTATTTTTATTGTTTTTTAGGTATTTTCGCTTAAAAAAGTAACTTAAAGACTGAAAGAAAAATACTAGGGGCAATACATCACAAATATATTCATAAATTAAATGAGGAAAAGTAAAAAAGAAAGATGGAAAAATTGGACAAAATGGGTCAAAAAGGTAAAAAAAATGTCAAAAAGGAGGAAATCGTGCACGCAGTTGCCCAACCACGCCGGCCAACATGCCCAGCCGCACCGAGCAACACGCGCACCATGCCAACACAATGCCCAGTCTACACGGGTAGCACACCCAGTCCGTTGCCGGGGAAGGAATAGCATTTTTAAATTATTTATCAAAATTTTAACAACTTTTTGTGCTTTAAATAATTTTGATTTTTAAACTTGATGAGCAAAACCAACATCGTCGATCCTGCCAATACTTTGGTTTTATATTTATAAAACTCTCGCAAGTGCACGAATCATTTTGTAGAAAATGATAAGTATACTCCCAAGGTCGATCTAAGGAAGGAATATATGTTGTTTTTAATTTATTATTCAAACTTTTAAAAATGAAATTAAATCCTAAACATCCTATCACGATATTTTGGGGTTTTTTTGTTTTTAATCTAATAACATAAAAATAAACATAGATACAGATTCAATAAACATTTATGCAAATTTTATCTTTTATAATAGTGGAGTATTTATGGATATAATAACTAAGTAATTATGCTTGCTCATATTATTTAGGTTATTAAATATATAAATTGATATTTATTGATTCTCTCTTTCTTATATGAATACTACCTTTGGTGGGGTTAGATATTCTTTGTTAACTAAACAAATCAATTAACACTTATGGGTAGGGTTGATAACTAATTTGGTTAATTAAATTAATTCATTTTTCTAAGAGATTGAAAATGAACCATTTAAATGCCATCTTTGGTGGGGTTAAACAATTTAAACTTTATTCAAGGTGTTCAAATTAAACCTAAGAATTTAATTATCCGAGTACTAACTTTCAAGTTTTAAAACTACTACTGAAAACATGTTGTCAATACATTTTCAGATAATAATTCTTATAAAAACTTTTGAAATAGAGCTTCACTCTAACTATCGGGCGATTGTACCAACAAATAAAATAGCACTACTCTAAATCAGATCGGATAACTAAACCTTAAAATCTAATTTTCAAATTTAAATTTGTAATGAAAAATAATATATTTCTCTCTAACATTCTTAATATAAAATCTTGAATAAAAATAAAATCAATTCATTTTAGAGATTTTTACTTATTTAATATTTCGTAAGCATAACAACGTTATTATTATATCATGTTTACAAACAGCCAACAATGTTAAATTTAATCACAGACAAATTAAATATAACATATAAGAATAAAACATAAAAAATAACTGCAAAGAAAATAAAATCCTTACAGTACTTTGATGGTAACTCTGTTGCTGGAAAACCTCCAAACGGAATTTGCACTTCCATTTATTGAATCAAAAAGCAAATAAATTACAAAAACATAATTAGTTATTCTGAAAAAGAGAAGAACTCTAAAACTAAGAAAAACTAAGGAAAAACTAAAAACTAAAAAAAACCTAAAAACTAAGAAATAGAGAGAAATAAATATAAGAGAAGATGTGTTTTTAGGTGTGGTTTGAAGTGAATAGAATGAGGGTATTTATAGGTGAGGAGGGGAAGAAAAAGTGGGTGAAAAAATTATTAAAAATGGAGAAAACGTGGAGTAGTGAATGATGACATCATACTACTGACGTCATGGTGGTGTGGGCGCGGTGGCGCGCGCAAATGAAGCAGATGGGCACAGTGGCGCGCGTGGATGGGGTAGATGGGTGCAGCAGCACGCGCGGATGGGGTAGATGGGCGCAGATTGGGCATAGGCGTGCACAGACTGGGCGTTGTGCTGGCCTGGTGCGCGCGTTGCTCGGCACGGCTGGGTGCGCTGCACGCGTTGGCCGGTGCAGCTAGGCAACTGTGTGCGCAATTTCCTCCTTTTTGACCTTTTTGTCCAATTTTCCATCTTTTTTTAAACTTTTTCTCATTTAATTTATGAATATATTTGTGATGTATTACCTCCGGTATTTTTTTTCAATCTTTAAGTTACTTTTTTTAAGCTAAAATACCTAAAAAACAATAAAAATACCCATGATTTCGAAAAGACAGATTTATATAAATATATGATAAAATCATATAAATATATATATATATTTAATTAATTAGCGTGCATAAAATCATGGTAATTTTAGTACTTTTTGAGCACTCATCAAAAGGCCATGGGTTGACTACCCATGTCATGATTGTTAGAGGTGCATGTGACAATGGAGCAAATCTTTGACACTTATCGCACGCCTGGGTGTACCTTATGCAATCAGCTAGTATTGTGAGCCAATAGTACCCCTATCTCATAATTCGCTAAGATAGCCTCCTTCCACCTGTATGGGAGCCACACTCTCCCTTGTTGGCTTTGAACATAATTATTTTTAGACCATTCCCTGGCTATACACAAGAGCTTGGGTTTGAATGCGGTCCTTCTATATAATATATAGTCTTTAATCAAGAACTAACCTGCTTTGGCTTTAACTTCCTTCATAAGATTCTAGTCTTTGGGTAGGCCTCCCCTCTTTAGGAAGTCAAAGATTGAGGTGAGCCATGATCTTATGGCAATATCCACACTCCTGAATATTTTCTTGACCTCCTCTAAGCTAGCCTCTATTATGATTGTTACAAATACTACCCGAGTGAGATTGGCCTCTCACACGGAGGCTAGTATGGCCAAAGCGTTGGCATCACCATTCTCATTCTTGGCTACCTACTTGATCTCAAAGTTGGCAAATTTCGAGGTCTCCTTCCTTAGTCTCTCCAAATACCTTCTCATCTTGTTATCCTTAACACAAACGTGCTTAGATACTGGTTGACCACTAGTCATAAGTCAATATGTAAGGTAATGTTATCTGATATAACCTTATTTTCCATTATGGCCCCAAATATAGCTACCTTATACTCCGTGATATTGTTAGTTATCTGAAAGTCCAACTTGACAGCATGCTCAAAACATTTTTTCTCATGATCAACTATTACCACCCCTAGACCAGCGTCATTGAAGTTGTGTATGCCATTAACAAATACCTACCAGATCGGTCTCTCTCCTTGATTCATGCCACAAACTTCTTCCTTTGTTTTATCATTAGTGACCTCTCATGATTCACTGAACTCAGCTATCACTTGCCTCGTCATGGAAGTTCTAGGTGCATACTTGATATTGTACTCACCTATCTCTATGGAAATTTGTGCTAGACTCCCTATGACTTCTGGCCTCGTCAATACATTCTTGAGTTGTTGAAAGGTGATTACTACCACCGTGTGTAAACCAAAGTAATGTCTAATCTTTCGTGCACTGATTTTCAAGACGAAGGTCAACTTATCGATCGTTGGACACCAGCTTTAGGCATCTATCAAGATTTGGTTGATGTAGTAGACGGGGTGTTAAACCTTGTCACTTTTGGCTAGAAGTATGGCACTACAATTTTGAAGGGCCACGACCAAATATAGATAAAGTTGTTTGTGCACTTAGACATGAATCTATTAGTGCCACTATTGTTTTGTTCAACTGTTGAATCCTCTTTATACTGTTAGGAGGCCTCATGTTGACTAAGGCTTGTAGCTTGTCCGAGTTGGCCTCTATCCCATAGGTAGATATAAGATACTCAAAGAATTTCCTTGAAGCAACACCAAAAACACATTTCTTAGGGTTAAGTCTCATCTCATACCTTTAGATTACGAAGAAGATTTCCTTCAAGTCTTGGACATGGTTTATGGGTTGTGCTGACTTTACCACCATATCGTCGACATATGCCTCAAGATCTCTTCCTAGTTGGTTTGCAAACACACTGTTAAAATATTGACTTTTGGTCTCCAAAATTTAGCCTCAGTCTTTTTAAAAACTAAAGTTATAGGGTTTTGGTCACGGTTTAATAAAAATTGAGACCTTAGTGTATACATATAATCTCAATTTTTATCAGTAACGATGACCATAAATTAAACTACAAAAATTACTTAAATATGAATAAATTTATATAGTTATGATTATTAAATGATAATGATCTAATTGAAATAATAGAGATTTTTGTCTTTTTAAAATCGAAATAAAATAATGTATTGTATGTGCTATTCGTTTAAAAGAATACAAAAAATATTTTACAATTTTTTTAATTCTTTATTAATTTAATTTTATGTATTTTCTTTCTTTTGTAACAAAAACTAAATTTTTTATTAATTTTTTTTTTCTTTTTCTCTCCTTCTCCCTTTTTCCCCGTCGCACGAGGTGGATATTTTTCTAATGAGATAGACCATTTCAATATCTATGTTTATTTAAAACTCCCTATTTCCTTTTGGCTTCGAAACCCGATTGTGGCTTCACCTTCATCGCCATTGGCAGCGTCTTCGGCGACTGTGATTAAGCCAGCTTTTACTGATGCTAGTTTTGCCTCTTCATCGTAGTTTGTTTTGTCTTCGATCTCTCAGGTTGAGGAGTATGTAAGTGTGAGTGAGAGCTCAGAGAATGGTCATGGTCCAAATGCTAACACAAGAAAGCAGCCCGCTTGGAAAAAGCCGTTAAAATTTGGGCCATATTTTACCTACCAGTGGCCGTTTCCGACAATTGAGGAAGTTGCATACTAGCAGTTACCTTCGAAGTCCAATCAGATCCACCACAGAAGTAAGCAAGAACATATGGAAAATGGGACCTTCAAAAATTCGTCTCTGAGATGGAAAATTCTTCGTCAAGCTCTTCTTCCTCGTTCTCGATCTACAGGTTCTTAGCTTAAATCTCTCTCTTTCTCTCTATCTCTATCTTCCTTGAATTATATTGTCTGAACAGTGATTTGAGCTATGTGTGTTGTTTATGTGTGAATGTTAATTGCATAGATGAGGAATCAGAGGTTGATATGAAGCATATTTCTAGAAATTCGATGAATGGCTTTAATTTGATACCCATTCATTTGGTGAGAGACAGTGTCGACAATAAACAATCGAGGGGTGTTATTCACTGCTTCAATTTTCCCTTTCATGGTTCTCCCAAACTTTTCCTAACGTGAGTTCTCAACCTTTTCTGTTTTTTTTTTTTTGTTTAATTTAGCAAAACAACACTTAGTTTCAGTGAAGGCACAATTTCATTTCCCCTAAAATTAGTGTTTTGTTTCTCTCTGTATTATTTTAGAATGATTCATTACTTGATTTTGCACTGTGCGGTAGTATTTTAAGGAGTAAGTGGTGCATTTTGTTGATATTGAAGCATTATCTTCAGTAAAATAATCTTATTTTTGTACAGATGATCATAAAGTTTTTATGAAAGTTCTTCTTGTAATGACATTTTTCATGGTCCAACATCAGATGTGAGTATTTTCAACTTGATGTTTATTGTTCTATACAGCCAAAAGAGAAGATGACCAACGCCAATGACTTTGAGATTTGTAATAACTATGATATTTATAACACTAGGCTGGTGTATAAGTTTCCTGCTTCGTACTTCCTAAGTGTGTTTTTCGTACATACCATGATTATGAAATATCATTTTTTTTCTCAATATATTAGTCTAAATGCTTATGTTTTTAGCTGTTTTATCTTCTTTTTTGTTTCATTGATTTTATTTACTTGAAGTAAGAATCATGGTTATATCTATATTAGTTCTCATTCTCCTGTGGAAATTATTGAGTATATTCTATTGCCTTCACATCAGTGGTTGAATACTTTGTATATTCTGCAAGCTTGGTTAGATAGACCATAACTGATATTCAAGATATATCAACACCATAAGTTTTACAATGCTTCATATCTATGCTGTAAATTGCTTGTTTTTCATGTTGTGTGCTTACTCATAATCTTTGTTTTCTTCTCTATGACTATGATAGATACATTGTTTAGATAGATCATAACTGATTTCAATAATATATCAACACTATGAGTTTTATAATCTTCATATCTATGTTGTAAGTTGCTTGTCTTTTGTGTTGTGTACTCATTCATAATCTTTGTTTTCTTCTGTATGACTGTGGTAGATACAACCATACTCTGCTTGTTATAGATGTCATTTTAGGTTACTTGCCATCAAAATATGTTTTTGCTTACTTTTGTGTATCACATATCAACTTGTTCAGGTTTGTACTACTAGCTATGACTTCCCTTTCAATTTTTTAGCTTCATTGTCACAACCTAAGGTGTCTATACTATAAGTTTTCATCTCTCTTTTGACCATTATTTTCATTTATGCTTTTTCTCTACTTTCCCTCTATATTGTTTTTTCAAGTCCAAAAGGGTTATTGAACTTGGGTATGGATATGGGCTAGCTGGTTTGGTTATACTAGCTGTTACTAAGGCATCATAAGTTATTATCTCAGAAGGAAATCCTCAAGTAGTTGCATGTATACCTTTTATTCAATTAGGGATAGCAGTCAACTTTAATAAGAGATTAGATGTTACATTTCTTTTTTCTGCTATATAATTAACTTAGTGTTATGTTGATGTTTTCTTCCTAGATAAACTCAACCTTCTATCTAACCAAGAAACAACAAAAATTTTTTTTTTTATACCTTATAGTTCCTTAACATCTAAGATATTGAGCGTAATATCAATGCCAACTCGGGAGCATTTGGTGACACGAGAGTGAAGTCCACGATGCTGCATTGGAATCATGATGAAAAATCAACTCTTTCCAACTGTTTCGATCTAATTGTCGTTAGTGATTGGTGTGTGCTTTTGATTTTGACTACATATTTATTCAGCATTCATCATGATTCTATCTTTCTCATTAATCATCAGAAAAGAGAATATATCATATGATATTTTCCAATTGTTGTCCTACAACTTTTTCTTCTTTAGTGAAAGAGCAAGGAATTGTCTTATTTTCACAGTATGGTGCTAGTTGTGATGGGCTCCAATTTGTACAAGTCCACAACACTTCAATTCTCAAATAAATTCTTCTTTCTTATGTCACTAGTTTGTTTGTTGTTAAGATTTTTAATGACTAGGAAATTCATAGATCTCTAAGTCATCTTCAATGGTTCATAAAGGATACTTACATAATGCATGAAAAAACACTGCATACGCTTGCAAACACAAAGAAATGTTCACATCAAATCTTTATACTCTATAATCTTCTTTATTCTTTAACTTGATGTCATTTCAAAGAAGCTGTTCCTTTAAGGAATTCCATAAAAGGCTTGCTCAAATTGTCAAACTCTTACTAAAAGGGGTGGGACTATCTGAACCTATTTTTTCAGTCCTAAAAGAGGAAATTCATTGGACAAGTTCCTAGAAGAAATCAAAAACTATGGCTTATAGTTCACAATAATAGAGAATGAAAATTCAGAATTTTGGAAGAGTCATCTGAATGGTGAGGGCTCTTGGCCAGGCTATGAGAAGGATCATTGCTTTCCATTACTGGTCAGAATCACTTTATGAACTCTTGGAATCAACTCCTTTATTATTTGTAAATATTTCTGGCAATCTAAATACAGTGAAAAAGAGAATTATTTATTGTCAATGGTCTTTGTTATTAGTGTTATTTTTCTCGCTATTGGTGGATCCCATGGTCACTAAAACTACATTATCTTTTAAAGTATCATCTACTGATACTGATACTGGGCTCTATTGGTTCAAATTTATTACATGTATTTCTCCTTTATATAGGTAAAAAATTCAGAGCACCTCTGTCTCACTCTATTTACTTTGTACTCATCATTTTCATTTCTTGGTAGGTGTTGATCAACCGACCTTTCCAACATTGGAGAGCTTCTTTAGCTATAGTTTCAATTACATAGACTATGTTTGATGGCCTAAAGCATGGAGGCATGAAGAACAAGTTTCCCCAATTTAGCATCGTAGTCTCCTTGGTGAAAGAAGACAGCTTATATGCAAGGCCACAAGGAAACTAAAGTATTGCTGTCTGGACTTCATTGATGACAAAGTAGGCAACTTTAACACCATCATTTTTGCAACTAGTTATGAAAGTATCATTATTTCTTGATTAGTATTGTTAGTGACAAATGTTTTGCATGTATTTCATATTTTAGAACACTTTAATTAGCTAGCTAGTAAGGCTTTATTATATTTTAGTGTATAAGCTCTCAAATATAATTGCAATATTAATTTTAATATAATATGAATTTTAATATTATAAATAATAAATTTATTATAATTTATATTGAAAATGAGGTTAATTGAGAGACAATAGATTGTTACCTATGGTCTCAATTGAAATTGAGAACATAGGTAAATAGTCTATAGTCTTTTTTATTTAGACCTAGGTTTTTATAACAATAGTCATAGACCTATGGTCACAGTTAAAAATAGAGATTATATATCAATATTATAGTAGTGACATATTATTGACGAGGCATTGATAAGAGGCTTTTTATTTATCTTCTGGATGCATTCAGATCTGATGATAACCAGAATATGCATCCAAAAAACATATGGGGTGATCTGTAAGTCTTTTTTATCAGCACCACATTTGACAACCAATAGGGGTAGTTTAACTCTTTAATAATCTCTATCTCCTTTAGGGTAGTGACTTGACCTTTAATCACCTCCTTCTTTTCTTTGGAGAACTTCTTCCTTTTCTTGACAAATCTAGCTTTTAGATCGACATTCAATCTGAGTGTTGTGATCTCAAAGTCGATCTTTGGCATGTCCGTAGGCCTCTATGCAAAGACGTTGGCATTCTCTTTTAGGAAATGAGATAGCTACTCCCTTACCTCTGTTGTCAAGTTTGTTCTTAACTTTAGAGAGCGGTCTTCCTCCTGGTTTCCCATTGGTAGGTCTTGTACTTTATTTTTCCTAACCGACTCTACTAGATAGACACCCCTTGGTATTTTACAAAAAAGGCCCATATTATGGTCCCTTTCATAGTGGTATTATAACAACTTTTGGTCTTTTCTGGTCCCCTCTTATTTCTTTTGTGCCCTCATTAGTTAGGTATCTGATGACTTGGTGGAAGGTGAATGTAACTGCTTTCATCTTGTGTATCCATGGTCTACCCAGGATGGCATTATAATGTATTGGAATATCAATTACTACGTAGTTGGTCATCTCTATAGATCCATGTGCCATGATTGGCAAGACCATAATTCCAATTGCGTAAGTAGTGCTACTACTAAATCCCACCAAGGGTAGCTCTCTCCTTATTATGTCACTTTATTTTATGCTTAGGGCCCTTGTAATTGACATAAAAAGAAGGTCAATGGAACTCCTGGTGTCGATCATGATCCGACAAGCATCATAGGATCCTACCCTCAAGGTAATAATTACCAAGGGATCTTTATGGGGACATAGGGTCTCGTCCTTCCCGGTGAAGGTGGTTTCAGGCCTAGCCCTTTCCAGATTGTAGACATACGGAAAGCCATGCAAGTCTCTGACATACTGCCGATGTGAGTTATTAGACCTATTATGAGGTCCCATTTCGCTACCTGAGGGAACAAGAAACCTCAATGTTTCATGCTCAGGCTAATGTTCTATCCCTCTACTATTGGTCCACATGAGGACTTTTAAGTAACCTCTTGCCGACAGATCCTCTATTTTCTTTTTCAAATGTCTACAATCTCTCATTTCATGACCTATATCCTTGTGAAAAACACACCATTTAGACGTGTCCTTAAGGGAAGCCCTCATTTTTGGAGGCCATTTAACATTTTTCTCTTCTTCCATTCTCAATACTGCTTGGATTAGGCTCACCCTCAAAAGGGGACCCCTAAATGGGGGCAGTGACATCCTCTAAAGCTCCCTATTCCCAGCCAATTGTTTGTTTGCCCTGTGATTAGGCGTGAAACACTTGTTTTTGTTAACCATTTTGTCCTTGTTACTCTGTCTAGGCTTATTCTTCTCTTCTCTTTCTCTGGTAGAGCTTCCACAGTTTCCTTGTTGTTCTTATCCAACCCTAGCTCCCTTTTTCAGATTGATAAATTTTCTTACCTCTCAATAAGCTTCCTCCAAAGTCTTTGGGACCATCTTGGTCAGCTCTGAAAACAAATGAGTATTTTTCAAGAGACCTCGTGTGAAGGCCTCTATCGTGATGGAGCTAGCCAAGGAAATTTGTTATCTATAGCTTTTCTTCCATAAACCTTCTTATGTATTGTTCCAAAGACTCATCCCTTCCCTGGGTGATCAAGAAGAGGTTATGGGATTCATTCCTTAAGGACTTATTGCACACATAATTGGTGATGAACATCCTGGCAAACTGTGAAAAAGAGGTTATGGTGCAAGGTGCTAAGTTGTTGAACCACTTCTGTGTACCATCACAAATGGTATTGGTAAACATCTTACACATCATGGCATCTTGTTTCTCTTGAGTAAGGCTCACAGAGGTCATAGCCGTTTTGAAATATTGCACATGAGTTATCAAATATTTGGTACCTTGGTAGTTTGAGCACTTGGGAGCAATAAACTTGGCCTGGGGCTCGTCGTGCTCTATTTCATTAGAAAAGAGGGAGACACATAGTTACTCGTAATCCCTATCTAAATTGTACTGTGCCTTACCTTTGTCTTGCCCTTCATTGGCCCTTTTAGGGTTTTGTCTTATTTTCTATTAGCCTCTTCCAGTGCCCAAAAGCGTGCCTCTTAGCTTTTACTCTCTTGCAGCAACTACTCATTACTGGGTCTCGTAGAGCTAGGGGAAAGGTCAAACTCAATTGCATTCTCACTGTAGGTAGGCTCGAGCATAACATGTTCTAGCCCAATTCTACCCACTAGGCTAGTGACTTGACCTTCAGAGGCTATTGGGCCTAACTATGATCGAAGTGCCCTATTCTCTCGCATGGTTTCCTCGAGCTCTCTTCTTAGCTCAAAGAGTTGGAGCGCTAGCTTCTGGTGGGGATCGACCTCCCCTTTGGGTTCATTACGAGCTGGTAAGTTATGGTCCTAAGTTGATGCTGCCTCCTCGTTTGCTATTCTTAAACGACATTTGGCTCGTGTTCCTACAATGGTGGTTTGTGATTTTGGAAAACTACGCTTACATGCTAAGTCTCTTCTCTCTGAACTCGAGGTGAATCCTTGAAGATACAAGGTCAAAAAATAAAGCTCAATTTTCAAATCTAAGCCCCACAATAGGGGAAAAGATGTTGAGGATGGTTTGATTTATAGAGAAAGAAACTAAAGAGAAATTTGAGAGTTTTTTGGGAATGTGTGAATCTCTTAGTGAGTTCATGTATATATAGAACATTACATGTACACTTGTCGATTACATAAGACATACACATCATAGCGCGTCAAAGGGGTATAAGAGTGAAGCAGAGTACATATAAAGCTTGAGATCAACCACACTATTGGGAGGTTGGTCTTTGAACACCAGGGTTCCCACGTGTATGTAGCTCCATACTACCGGTGTCATTGTGGCACGAGCACATGTGGCTTATCTTGAGATGACCTCACTTGATGAAGGGGCTAGTAATTTGGTCGAACTATTAGATGGATAGGACTCATGTCGATCCGTATGTCCAAACAGTAGCAACTATACCATCATAATTTTCATTTAAATTAGGTATAAGCAAATAATCTGATCAATTCATTTAAATCATAAAATATGATCTGTTGCATAGGATTCGAGTCAGATTGGATTGATAAATTTTGTAGTCGAATTGGATTTGAATTGAAAAATATACAATTCGTTCGTATTCAGATTGAAAATTTTATAATCCACTGTATTCATTCCAATCTAAATTGCTATTAAATTATAAATAAATGCATATTTTATTTTGTAATGTGTTATATTTAAATATTATACATACCATAATTATATTATATTACTATTTTAGTTTTAAAATAAATATATTTTTTTATCATAATTTAATAAATATACATACATACTTCTTATTCTTTGGATTTTCTTAATTGTGACTATAAATAATGAATTTTGCTATATAGATATATATATATATATATATATATATATATATATATATATATATATATATATATATATATATATATAGATATATATATCAATTTGAAAATTAAATGTATATTTCATGTTATATATATGAAAATAATTTATAAATAAATTCTAATACTAATTTAACATTATCCTTTCTAAAGAAAATTTGATCTGCTTAGATTCAAATCAGTTTAGATTGATTATATTATCAAATCATATTCGAATTGATTACATTATCAAATCATATTCGGATTGAAAATCTTCAAATTCGAGTCGAATCGAATCGAATTCAGATTGGTCAAAAATAAGCGATTTTGATCCTTGCTCACCCTAAGATAATGTTCAAGAAAGTTTACACCCTTTGAACGAATTAATGACCCATTATAGTATATATATCTATCTGACTTTATTTTTTTACATTTATGTCGTCATGATGTTGTTTTTGCACAATGTTTTTACATTTATGCCTTTTATGGTTTCCTATGTTTTGATCAGTTTCCCACTCTCCCACGCAATTCAAATTTCATTTCTTCTTTCAATTATCTCTCTTTGTTTCTTAAGGCTTTGATCTCTGTTTCTCGAGACTTCGATTTTTGTTGCCCATTTCATCGATTCTTGATTGGTTTCTCACTCGTATCCTCTTCTTTTCTAGGTTTATGGTTGATTTCTCACTCGTTTTTCAAATACACTCGACATTCACTGAGAATCAACAAGTAAGTATTTTTTTTCTATTTCTTTATGATTTTTGTTTATATTTAAATTTTGTAGTTATTTTTGGTTTTTTTAGTTGATATTTCTTTCTCATTCTTGATATGTTTTCATCACTAATTTCTTCCTTATACATTGTTTAACATCCTAAATGTTTGTTATTCAAGGTTTGTTCGTTGTTTTTTGGTTCAATATTCATCGTTTTCTTGTTATTTTTTATTTCGTTTGTATTACAAGTTTTGTTCGTGATATTTTGATTTAATATTTTGCATCTCATGTTCATCTTTTAGCATAAAATTTTAATAAAAGTGTTTTCTTTTTTGTAATTTTGTTGTTTTGTTAAGTTCAAATAAGCATAGTACATTTTGGGCCTGTTATATCTAGTTTTGGTAAATTAAATGTAAAATACAAATAAGGGTTATTTAAACTCAACTCTTTTAAATGAGATATGATTGGATTTGATTATATTTGAATGAAATGAGATAATATTAACATATGAACCCAGAAATGGATCTACATACCAATAAGGGACATGTGCCCTATCTCAACTTTAGACAAATAAATTTTTAGGTATATATTTATGAAATTATAGATAAATTAATGTACAAAATAGAATTTTATCACTTGAATTTTAAATTTTAAGCTTTTACACTCAATATATCAACAAAATTCAATAATTTAAACATATTTTTCTAAAAATAAGATACATATATCTTTTTTCATTTAAAAATAAGTAACAAGGGAAACATTGTGCCTCTTGAATCCACTAGTACATGGATTCATTAAGTACATTAAATAAGATAATGATGAAATGGGAAAACCTATTGTTCATGTTTAAATCAAAAAACATGTTAGTTCATTGATTATAAATGATTAAATGGGACAACCTATTTTTTGTTTATGTTTGTTCATGAACCCATCAATTTTAAATGATAAATGGGACATTAATTATAAATCCCTCTTGTATTCTATTGTTCATGTTTTGACTTAAAGATTATTTTTGCTGTATTTTTCTATTTGATCGGCTTGTTGGATAATGTACCTTTTGTAAGAGAAATTTGTAATCATAGAAATGTGTTAAAAAATTACTTAATCTGTAATATATATATATATATATAATATTCACACGTTTATAATTAAAACTTAAATTTCACGTTTAAATTTGAATTTCAGATATTTTATGTATTCAACTAAATTATATACGTTCAAGCATATATTTCAATCACGAGTAGTTATAAATAACATCAACAAGATTGACTCAAATATCCAAAAAGTCTCATGTTTGAAAATATATCAATAAACTTCATTTTTATATTTTTTTAATTAAAAAATAATTGAAATATACATTTATATTAAAAAAACTGGATTAATAAAGTAGTTCAAAAACTTTATGTTTTAGGTAAATATAAAAAAAATAAAAATAAAAAATGTTAATAAAATAAATGATTTTCCTTTGTCACTCATTTATAGTTTTTCCTTCTTATTTGACTATTATCTTTCCTTATATTATTTTACATTTTTATTTTTAAATTATGTTTTAGTTATAATTAAATATGTTTTTTTTTACTCATGAAGTCATGTTATGTTTCTTGTATTATTTTATTTTTCTAAGTAGTTATTTATTAAACTTAGAAGTTATTTGATATTAAATCATATCTGATGGTAGTTTATTGATACAAAGCAAGCTAGTTAGAATTTCTTTGCTATTTAGTAGTTATTTACTTCAACTCAATGCATGAACTATTCAAAGATTATATCTATCTTTTAAAAATTCGTCTATAATTAGTTTTAAATTTTAAACCAACTAAGTTCAACTATAATATCTGTCTACTTCAGTATAGTTAGTAAAAGGCCTAGCATTTGTTTTCAAGAGTTTATTTACTTGATTCCACACCGTAGAATATTTAAAATGTTCAACTATACTATACCGTCAACAAGATCACCAAACAAGATTCAAAATATGTTTGCTAATTAGATTGACTCGTGATTAAGTTAACTAAAATAATCACATGTGATTATGATAAATTGGTAACATAAATGGAGGAATTTTTGTTTGTGTTTGATATTAAATATGTAACGAACGTACGATCTAATAAGTGCAGGAATCCTGCTAAAATAAAACGAGGATATAAGACCGGTTCAACAAATGGCCTATGTCCAACGAACTTGTTAGAGCATACAAACCCGATCGACAAAAGTACCTCGTTATCAAACAGTGAGGTCTTGGATGTCAAGACCTGGTAAAGCTATGATATCCCGAGGTGTTCAAGGTCCTCCTCCTTAAGCGACCTGCATATAAACAACTTCTCCTTGTTTGTAAATGCTTGTAACGATCTAAATTCTGTAATAAATTAGTTTGTGCTATCCAGGTCGCTTGATACGCACCCCGCTATGTACATAAGATATACATATATATACCCCTTAAATGAGAAAAATACATGATATATTCAGTTATGCTATTTCTTATTTCTCATTAAAAATCATTAAAGTCAGACATTTAAATTCTCTCCAAATAGTTTGTAAACTAAATTAGAAAGAAATAACCTCGGTTCACTTTTTATTTCATCAAATGACGAAGAAGAAGTATTCCGAGTTGCATTAAGGTATACTTAAGTCTAAGAAAATGTAGCCATATGATCTTTAAATTTATGTCTTCAAATATTTTAATCTCAAACTTTTACCTACTATATTTCAATCCCTATACTTAGTTTAGCAAGTCATTGATTCATTGTAATAAAAAAATATTTTAATCCTTAAATTTTACTAAAATATTATAATTGAGAAATTAAAATGTACATTTTTTAAAAATAAGGACTAAAATGTACTAATTGAAACTTAAAGATTTAAAGTTTAATAACTAGTCTACCATAACACCTTAACAATTCTACTTTTGTTACTTTTTTATCCAAATATTTGGGCTGTTACCATAGTGGAACCTCATTTTAAAAAAAAAATAGTATAACTTATCATTTAATTAGAGATTTTTGATATATATAATAATTATAATAATAATAATAATAATACATGTTTAGAGAATATTTTTGGATAATAAATTAATTAAATGATATTCAAATAATATCTTGAGATAATCAATTATAATATCTTCATGTGATCAATTAATTGATTATCAAAAAATATTATTTTGAATATATCATGTATACCTTAAACAAGAACAAATTAGCTAAACATCACGGAACACACCCATAAACACACTCACAAGTTTAGTAACGTATGAGTTTTTCTTGACTTGGCTAGTGCTATCGTAACATTTACATGTGTTTTGACCATATGGAAAGGAATAAAATGTCTTATCGTCTTAGAAAGCAATCACGTGGATTGAAATGTAATCATTCTTACATGATTACAAAAACTACAAAATCAAAAAGAAAAAAAAACGTAAAACTATACATAAAGCAAAATCAAAACTCTCTACTTTTAGGGGCATTTTGCCAAGCCACGCCAGGCTGACCAGCTGCACCTTGGGCATATAATACACCTACATCTGGTTGACTGCCAGCACTATTAGTCTGAGCAGGGGGAACCCACCGAGTGCCTTGGTGTTGCTGCCATAAGGCAGGAATTTCAGGACCTTTAGGTACATTCATTGAAGACTGATGAGATTGAAAATGTTGATTTACAAAATGAGGTCTCAAAGTTTGTTGCTGAAAATTATGCATTGGTTGTGGTTGTAGATGTTGGGGTGCATTCGGTTGCCACTCTGGGATGTCATCATCATCGTCGTCATCCCAAGGCTGCATTGCAACTCTACCATTTCCTTCTTCCTTCCAGTTGTTCCCTGGATAAGCACCAGTATTAGTCTGTCCATATTTGTGAATGAGTTCTCTCACTTGTTCTACAGGACGATTAGGGGTCGGAGGAACTAAATGAAAAGGTGCCAACCCTGACTGCCTCGAGGGATTCTGAGAAGAAAAATTAGACATCGGCTTATTTGAACTACCAGGAAAATTGAATTCGGGAAGGTCACCCCCCTGGGGAGCCAAAGGGCCAAACCCAGGAGGAACATCGCTTCCATCATCATCAGGTTGAAGTTGGGGAGGGGCCGATTTGGGAGTGTTCAAATTTGTGTCCTGCTGTTTCCTAGATGTGATATGTCGCTTTCTTGAAGAGTGTTTATGGTGAGATGAAGAATTTGGGGATATGGGAATTAATTTTCTCCACACAATAACCCCAATTAGGCCATTATCTATTGCATTAAAAGCCTCAACGTGTTCCTTCTGGACGATCTTTCCTAGCATTTCAAATGTCTTATTATGCGGGGGACAAATATAAAGTTCTACTCCTGAAATAGGTTCAGCAAAACCAACTCTCTCATCCTGAATATATGAATCTGCGACCTGATGCATAAGATAATTCTTGAGTATAAAAAAAAACCTACACAAGTAGGCAAATAACTTATAAATAAGTATTATGGTTATGGTTATTATTACCTCCCGAAGACTCAAAAGCTCACTTTCAGAAGACGACTCCTTCAGAACGAAATGCGCAACCTGCATAATTTATTATACGTAATAAGTTTGAAGCTCAAAAATTTGGATGTATTTATCACAAAATAGTTTTTTTTTTTTTGAGATAAATCACAATCTTGTAAACAAATCGTGTTCTAGTTTGTAATTTCAATCAAAAACCATCAGTCAAACCCTATAAAGCTAAATCGAATTGTCATTGGTTTCCATTGTTCATTACTGGCAATGATCAGAGATTGTTTTGCGGACCACTAGTTGGCTTCATTAAACAAACAATTTTGAAATTTTCTTCGTAATTTTATTCATCAGCTTTCCCTCTTAAGTTTATAAGAAATTTAATATATAAAGTAGATCGTAAAGACGTTTCTTTGTTCTTGACACATCCTGTAAAATTTATCTAGCATTAGCTTTTCTGATAAGAGCACTACTAAATTAGCACACATTATTATTAAGTTAGCCCATCCATATCTTTGATGTTTTCCTACTTGCAGGTGGGCTAATTGATAAGAAATGCGGTTAAATTTAGTAGCACTCCTCTTTCTAATAATTACTGAAGTCAACATTCTGTACACATGGACGAAAGTGATAAAAATGCTGACCCAGAAAAATAATAATTCTGAATTCCTTTTAGCTTCCTATGGGCTATGACTTCCCTTGCCAAAAGCTGACAATTCAGTGTTAATCCCTTTACCCACAAATAGCAGAATAGCTGATAAGGTAGTTTTAATCTTAATAAATTGATTGAGGCAACAAGATACAACTACTGCTACACGACTAGAGGAAACTTGCGATACCATGACAGCACGACTTTTGGACAGGGGAAGCTCTTGAAGAAACTTCTCAAAAGCATCTAGTCTGACTCTGCCCTTGATTTCAAGAATGCTCGGCCATTCTCTTGCACAGGTTTTCTCACCGCTGAAGCACAGAAACAAGATCAGCAAGATTGAAATAAATAATAAAACACAAGAAGATTAACTTAATGGAACATCACATTTAAAAATTGAGACAACAGAGAATTCGTCCAAGAACTAAAAGTCAAAGAACTTGAAGGGGATGCACTATAAGGTACAAAACCCCATCTGCATTTCAGTATATAATTTTGATGACCTCCATTAATAAGAATAATTTGCAACATCAAAAACATAGAAACTCATACCTTGTGAAGAAGCTTCTCACAGGTGCTGTTGTTGAAACATTTAGCTGGAGTGACCCTTCCCATATATGTTCTCCCCTCACTTTGCCAGCAAGAGAAGCTGCCAATTTCACAGGAGCGTCTATGGATTTCACATCAGCAGTATGGTCACTAGATTTCACTTCAGCAACACAGTGACTAGAATCGAAATTTGCACTTGATTTTCCATAAGTAGAAAGGTCACTGCATTTCAAATCAGCAACACGGTGACTAGAATCGACATTTGCATCATCATTCTTTTGTTTGGAATCATTGTGCATCTCTTTGGGTTTCAAGTCCATGTCCATGCTTTTGGGAGCATCATCAACATTACATTCTTTGGAGGCAGCATCAGCAGCATTTTTAAGAGTTAAACCAGAGGACTTAGAATCAGAGCCAGCATCAGAGTCAACCTTATCTGAGATGGATGTTGTTTTCACAGATTCCACTTGTAGGTTCTCAAACGGTGGCTCAGAATCAAGGGATTGCATGAACTCATCTAGAGATACAATTGGAGCAAGAAATTCTGCATCCTTGAATCCATCATCAGCCATGAGTCCTTGCAATAAATCAGTTGTTTCACTCGTAGGAATAGTCAGTGTACATAAGCTGCTACGGCTTTCTACATTATTTCCAGTTGAAGCATCAACTTGTCCTTTAACACCACGAGGTTTTGAAGGAGCAAGGGTTTCTAGCTCCCTGCTACTTGATTGACCCTGAGCATTTGAGCTTGAACCAACAGAATCCTCCACTGGTATACTATCATCTTGAGCAACTTCAACTTGAAACTCACCTTTGTGAGTTTTTTTAACCAGTCGTCTAAAATCAACTTCTGTATCTGGCAACACTACCATTTGAGCAAGCTCTTCTGCCTTAGCTATCCGCCACTGAGAGAGCTCTTTGGAAGCAAGCTCCTCTGCACTCATCGAACAAAGACGATCTGGGGGGATTTCCCCAGACACTACTCTCTGCCTCAGCTCAGGATTATTACGGTCTTTTAAATTAAATAGAAGAGACCTCCCCTTCTCCTTGTACTTTTTATTCACACCTCCAAACAATTTGAATAATTCCACTTCAATATTGAAGGCCAACTGTTCTGGAGATTGAACAGCTTCTACTGAATCTCCACCTACTATGTCAAGGTCTGACTTTTGTTTGTCAAAATCTTGAATTTTCTTTCTATCTGCTGCCTCAAAATCAGAATCAAGTACCCAGGAGAGCCCATTACCCTGCAAAAGCTCATCTTTAACAAAGAGGTTATCACTAAAAGGTACGTCATTATAAGTCAATATATTATTTGACTGGGACTCCGTTCCAGTACTGAAGGCAGTCAACAAAGAATCACAAGTTCCAGCGTCAACAAAAACTTTTGAACTACCATCAATGATGTCATCACTGGACAACATTGAGACCTTATGATTGGACGGCAACATCAACTTAGGCTCTGCTGGTGCAGGTTCGGCAGTGGAGACTGAGCCATAGGGTTGATTATTCTCCTCTGTCTTACCCTGAGGATTGATATTTGAATCCAAAGCCTTACTTTGCAGCTGATTAACCATAGCCAACGCAGAAGCTAATGATTCTCTCATCTTGGACCTCACAGATTCGGATGATTCACTGGAAACCTTGGCAGATGATTGTGCTTGTGCTTGTGCTTGTGCAACTTGATTCTTCTGATTCAGTGAGCGTTGTGAACCAGATTTGTTAGAAAAAGAATCAGTCTTTACCATTTTCTTGTTAGATGTCAACAAATGCTGAGAACCTGGACCATTAGGCAAAGATTCCAATTGCACAACTCTTTTATTCGATGACGATGCTTGCTGTAACCATGGTCTATGTTCTATATGTGCCATCCACTTGTTAGGCATTGAAAAATGTTGTGCCATGGACCCAGGAGAAATGAGCCCTGTCACTGCTTTTCGCTTAGAAGGTACCAATGATTCCTTCTGTTCACCATTATTCAGCAACAATCCCACCCCTCCTATATGATTATTTGGTGCTGAGAAATACTCTGATTCCAAAGGGCCACTGACCCTAGCTTCATTCTGTCCCATTTGCGTGCTTGTTGCTGATAACCCCAGTGACGCAGAATTAATAGGCATTGGGTCCATGAGTCCAATTTGCTGGTTTGCCACTGAAAACTGTGGTAATGTGGAATCATTAGCAGCTCCAAGAGAACCCACCACACCCATTTGCATTTCAGATACAGAAGACTCCATCTTGTTCATCTGCCCAATTTGCATGGTAGGTATTAGCAACTGCTTGAGACGATTGTTTGACATGTTATGTTATAGCACAACCACAAGTGCATACCAATTTGTAAAGCTATTCTCAAAATATTACCAGCCTGGCGATCCCTTAAACTCCAATACCCTGCCCTCCGTAAGATGTCAAGTACAAACTCTGCCATTAATAAAACAAATTGATCTATAATTTCACAGAAAATTTTATCTACCATATGAGCATATAACATAGAAATTGTGAAAGCATTACAGTCAAGAAAGGCTTTAGGATACAAAGACATAAACATATTTCCCTGGATTTTTCATAAATATGAACAAAGGACCTGAATACCACAAAATCACTGGATTTCTCAAAAACAAAAATACATAAATAAATACGATGCAACCAAATCCTGCATGATTTCCTAGGCTTATTGAGCATCTCATCTAGAGATCTCCCATTGCAACAAAATTTTATGGGTCCCTATTCCCTCCTATCTTTTAAAAGCAAGTACTGTAAGCCTAATTTGATACTTCACAAATGAAACGTGCAAAATATTTCCCAAATATGGCAAAGAAATATATATCGTGGCAGTCCTACAATTCTAGCAACAATTAGAAGGAAATACAGAACAAATTCCCCACATAAAACTCTCAAATATTTTCAAAAATTCAGAAAAGCAATTGAAAAAATTTAACTAATCTACTGAAATAAACAAACACTAAAATCAATCAATCCGATACAACAAAACTCGATTTGGAATACATATATCAGAAAACAACAGAAAATGAACAGAAATCAACAAAAACAACAATTACTTCAGACAAAGAACGAACCCTGAAACTAAAATCACCGGCTTCGTACACGAAATTCAGTGAAATCCTAGGGTTCCACGCCGGCGGACGAAGGCACTAACGACGGTGAAGAGCGGCTAGAGGTCGAATACTGACCAGAATATGCCGTAAGAATAAGTTATCTAACCTTTAGCCCGAAGCCGAGAAGAAACAAGCTAGTCGGCTACAGATAAACATAAAAAGGCTAGGGTTTGTCTCTCGAAGCGTCGGTCCAGAGAAATTAGGAAATTTCGTTGCGTTTATACACACTTACAAATTTATATTCGAAAAGCTTAGAAATGTTTTCGTTTTTCTTTTCTGTTTTTTTCCTTCCATCCTTTTTTTTTCTTTCATCATTATATCTTAAAGTAAATCCAGTCACTTTTGTGTCGAATTAGGGGTAGATATTTTTAAAAAAATCAATCAATTTATATGAGTAAGATAAAATCAAATTTATATATTTTTTCCAAAGTTAAGGGTGTCTGAATAGGTCTAAAAATTAAGAATTTACAAAAAATCCGATGATTCGATTAATCCGATCAGATAACGGATTTATCTACGATTCATCCGATCTGACCAAAATTAATTATATATATATTTAATTAATATATATTTATTTCATTTTTTAATGTTTTTTTTTAATTTAAATAATTTTACCTTATGATTTATGTGAAAATTTAAAAACTTTATTTAAAAATACAAAAAATAGATGTAAATTAAGTTTATTGGTCGGATTGATCGTATGCCATTCGAATAGTTTACGGATCAGATTGAGCGGATGTGAGAGGTGATCGGATCGGTTGTGGATTAAGATGTTTCAATCCGAGCGGATGGTCGGATCGAATCGAATGAGTGTAAAATCAACGGTTTCGAACCGATGAACAACCCTACTAAAAATATTAAAATCATACTTCTTTGTTCGGTTAAAGGTAAAAATATTATGAAATACAAATGAATTAAATTTAACTTATAATAATAATATATATTAATTTTTTAAAATATATTTTTAATTATTGATTATATATTATAATTATAATTTAAAATTTATTTAAAATTATAAAATTTAAACCTAATCAATAATAACTCACACTCTCATTACACATGTTTGACACCTTATTCAAATCACTTTCAAATTGATCAAAAATCTCTAAATCTAATACTACATTTTTTTCTTAAATCCATTGTGAGTTAACCATTAAAACTCTATACAAAGATTTAAGACCAAACCATTTGAAAAAGTCTTGGATTTGTGAACTAACAACTAAAACTCTATACAAAAGTTTAAGACTAAACCATTTAAAAAAATCTTTAGTTTGTAAGTTAACCACTAAAACTCTATATAAAAGTTTAGGACTAAGCTACTTGAAAAAACGTTTGGTCTGTGAGTTAACCACTAAAACTCTATACAAAGATTTAAGAATGAGCAACTTTGAAAAGTTTTTGATTTGTGAGTTATCAAGGAAACTTAAGCGAAGGTTATGATCAATCTAGGAAAGATGCAAGATTGGAAACTTTAAGAAAAAACTAAAATTCACTTGTAAAATAAATGTTGTAATTATTTGATTTACATGGTGAATTAATTTGCTTGACAAAATCATATGGTTGTTTCTCCTTTTATTAAAATGAGGTTTTCCTATCTAAATTCTCGTTTTATTTATTATTATTGCCTTTGAACAATTTATTACTTAAAGATTAATACATGAAATTTTAATAATATTAAAAATTACTTATTTACCCTCTCTAAATATAAACTTTATAATAAATATCTTTAACAATTAGTATTAGAGCAAAGTTTATCTAGAAGGGCTTAATAGTCTTGTGAAGATCTTAAGAGATAATGGATGTTCAAAAGGAAGGTGGTTCAGTTAGTCGTCCACCTTTACATGAGGGAAAAAATTATGCTCACTAGAAAACTCAAATGAGAGCATTCTTAAAATCAATAGATGAACGAGCTTGGTTTTCAATTCAAATTAGATGGAAGCCTTCATTAGTCATTGAAAATAATGAAACCAAAATTAAACCTTTATATAAATGGAGTCATAAGGAAATTGCATCAAGTTAATGGAATTCCAAAGCTTTAAGTTCAATATTTTATACTGTGACTCTTGATGAATTTTGAAGAATTTCAACTTGTCAATAGGCCAAAGAAGTATGAAAAATTCCTCAAATTGCTCGTGAAGGAACTATTGTAGTCAAATAGTCAAAATTTCAAATCCTAACTATGTTGTTTGAAAACATCAAAATGGAAGACAATGAAGATTTTTCTATTCAATGACATTATAAACTCATCTTTTAACCATAAAGAAAAGATACTCAAAAACAAACTGGTAAGAAAAGTATTGAGATCATTGCTAGAAAAATTTCAACCAAAGGTTACAGCAATTGAAGAGAACAAAGACATTAACATGATGAAACTCGAAGAACTTGTTGGATCTCCTCAAACTTATGAAATGCAACTTACCCAAAATAAAGGGAAAAATATTGCTTTCAAAACTATACAAAAGGAAGAAAATAAATCTCAATAAGATGAAATAAGTAAGATGAATTAATCTACATGGCTAGAAAATTCAAAATATTTCTTCAAAATTTCAAATCAAGAAATGTTTTTCAAAATAAGAGAAATATCTCGAGAATAGAATCTTGAAGAAATAAAACATCAAAAAGAGATTTCAAACATTCTAAGTGTTTCAATTGTAATAAGCGTGGTCATATGGCCATAGATTGTCTTCAAAAGGAAAATCAAAATTCAAAAAGGCCATGAATGATTCATGTACTAATTCATAAGAAAACTCAAGTACTACAGAATACTCTAGTGAAAAAAGTTTTGAAGATGAGAAGGTTATGATTGGGACATTTGAGGAACTTGATTATATAGTTGGAACCCAATCTTCTAATAACAAAGAAACAGATGAATCTTTTTTCTGAAGATATGATTGTTGATATATGCAAACAAATTACCATACTAGAAAAAGAAAAGGAAAAGTTTCTCATTATCTTAGAAGAAAATAATAAATGTTTGTTTTTAATACAAGAAAAAGTAAGAATCTTAGAGAAATATTTTAGAAAAAGATAGAACCATTGAAAGATTATGTGAACAAAAAGATGGTCACGTATTTGAATTAGATCAAACAAACAACACACTCTAAAAATTCACAAAGAGATCAACATAACTAAACAGGATTCTTCAAAGTGGAAAAATGGTTGGTGATAAAAAGGGACTTGGTTATACAATAATACAATTACCTCAACCAACATGCAATTTGTAAAAGTCATACAAGAAAGAAAAACTTACCACTAAAGAATACCTCATACTTTGTTCCTACTTTCTACCATTGTGGAGAGAGGTCACATTCGGTGAAACTATCTTCACTTTAGAAATCTCTTCGAAACTTTATCACCACTGATGAAGACTATTCGAGACATGATGAAGAAACAAAATATATTGACATATCAAGTACAACTATTGTAAGAATCTTCTAACCGTGAGAAACCATCTTTTAGACCACATAAGCCATATGAGAAGGATAGTTTTTATGTTGCACAAAAAGTACTCAAATCTAGCATAGATATCTAATATCTAGATAATTGATGTTCTAAACATATGACTAGAAATAAGTCAATGTTTACCTCTTTTTGAATGAAAATCCAGTGATGGTAACAAGCTTCAAGTTCAAGGGGGAGATAATATCAAAACTCCTAAAATCAATCAACTACAAAATGTTCTATATGATAAAGAATTAAAAGCTAATCTAATTAGTATAAGTCATTTATGTGATAATCAACACATATTAAACTTCACCAAAAATGAATGTAAGATTCTTGACAAACATGGTGATTGTGTCTTGAAAGGAAAAGGAGTAATGATAACTATTATTGTATAGAAATTTCCTTAGAAAAATGTTTTCAACCAAGTTATTCACAAATTGAATTACTGTATGAGAGAATGGGACACATAAACTTGAAAACCCTCCAAACTTTTGCAAAATTGAGAATTGTTAAAGGTCTTCCATCAAAATTTGAGATTCGTAAAGTTTTCCCCCATGGAGCTATATAATTGATAAATCCAAAAACTCAAAACCAATTCCAAGTAAATAGGCGTCATGTCAAGTAATACGTGGAAATAATTGATACAATGAGGACATGAATGCACTGAACTACAAAAGCCTTCACCTCCAGTAACGTTTTGCTAAGATGTTAAGCTAAGTGCTTGGTGGGAGGGAACCTATCATTTTAGGTAATATTCTTTTCTTTTCTTTTAGTATACTTGGGTCCTATTTCTAAGAGGAAAACCCAAAGCCTTTGATCATTTCAAGACTTTTTGTATCAAGTTACAAAATGATAAATTTGAATCCATCAATACTATAATCAAAATCATAAGTGACCATAGTAGAGTATTTGAGAATTCTAAATTCAATGGTTTTTGTGATGAAATGGATATTTATCATGAGTTCTCTACTTATAAGACCCCGTAACAAAATGGGATTATTGAAAGAAAAAAATAGTGTAATTCAAGATATGGCTAGTAAGAATCTAGCAAAACACTTTTGGGCTAAGTTAGTTAACAATGCATGCTATACATTGAATTGATGCTTCATAAGACTCAATACTTGTCAATCTTTGTATGACCTCATGCACAATAAGAAACCAAATGTTAAGCACCTTTGTATGTTTAGTAGCACATGTTATATTTTCAGATATAGAGAGAATCTACACAAATTGAAGCTAAGAGTGATGTTGGAATATTCATAGGATACTTCTGCAATAGTCTTGCATATTGTGTCTACAATTTAAGAAAATCTATGGTCATAGAATCAATCAAAGTTGTGATTGATTACTCTATTGTTACTAAACTTATTGAAATAGATGACAATGATATTTTTGGTGACTGGAGTTCTTCAGACAATGTCATCCATAATTTTGAGGCTCGTCCTACAATGACTCATATTGATCCTCCCAGAAGTTTTAAAAATGAAAGATATGGTGATCAAGTAGACTTGTCACTTTCTAATTGGGCAAAAAAATGCTCATTCTACTGATAACATCATCGATAATATGGAAAGAGGTGTTAAAACAAGATATCAGCTACAAGGGAATTTCAATTACATTTGCTTCATTTCAACTATTCTTTCTAAAAAATTTAAAGAAGCCCCACAGAACATACATGGGGTCAATTACCTATAGGAAAACTTACCAAATTAAGAGAAATGGTGTTTTGTATCTTATCCCCCAAACCTCCAACCAAACATGTTATTGGTACTTGCTAGTTATACAAGAACAAAGAAGATGAAAATGGAGTCATTACTAGAAATAAATCTCATCTTGTTGCACAAGGTATACCTTCACATCTATTGCTTTAATGAAAACTCCACTTCTATTACTCATCATGATTCTATCAGATTACTTCTTGGTCATGCTCACTTTTTTAGGTTTAAGCTATATCAAATAGATATCAAAAGTGCCTTTCTGAATGGAATCATTAAAGAAGAAGTGTTTATGGAAAAATCAAAAGTTTTTGAAGACCCACAGTTTATAAATCATGTCATGAGACTAAAGAAAGCTCTTTATGGCTTGAAATAAGCACCTCATGCATGGTATGAATGTTTCACCATGTTTATCCTCAAGAACAATTTTCTGAGAAGAGGTGGTGACAAAACCTTGTTTGTCTAAAGAATTCAAGGAGAGGTTATTATCGTTCAAGTCTATATTGATGACATCATTTTTGGTTTCACTAAATATGACTTTGCTCAAAAGTTCACCACCACTATGCAAAGTGAGTTCAAGATAAGTTTAGTTGGAGAATTAAAATTCTTTCTTGGTTTTCAAACCAAACATATAGCGGATGTGATGTTCCTCTCATAAGAAAAATATGACAAGGATTTGGTTAAGAAGTTTGGGTTAGATAGTGCCTCTTCTGCTAGAACCCCTATGAGCATAGCTCTAAAACTGTATCAAGAATCTTCAAGCAAGGATGTTAAGCAAACTTTGTATATGAGCATGATTGAGAATCTTCTATATCTAACTGCTAGTCGCCCAGACATCTCCTTCAGTGTTGGAGTTTGTGCTAGATATCAAGCTTTCCCCAAAGAATTACTTCTAGCTTCTATCAAAAGAATCATTAAATATGTTAAGGGTACATCATAAATTGCTATTTGATATCCTAGGTGGGTTACTCTGATGCTAATTAGATAGGATGTAAAGATGATAGAAAGTACTTCAAGTGGTTATTTCTACTTGGGAAATTCCTTAATCTCCTATCACAATAAAAAAAATTAGAGTTCAATTTATGTTTCAATTGCTAAGGCTAAATATATTGCTATTGGTTTTGTGCTACTCTCAATTACTTTGAATATAACAAATGCTATCTGATTATGGTATCCAAGTTAGAGATCTCTTACATTGTGACAACACTAGTGTTATTTATGTTTCAAAGAATTCTATCCAACACTCAAGGGTCAAGCACATTGATATTCGTTACCGTTTTATGAGCAATCTTATTGAATCAAACACATTGACTCTACAGCATATATAAACTGATCGTTAACTTGCTGACATTTTCGCTAAACCTTGAAGTTTTCAAGGGTTTGAATCCCTTAGAAAATCTATTAATCTTTGTCTCTCACCTTGAGAGACTTGTGTTGTGTTCTTTTGATTTAAACAAGCCTGAAGAACTTTGCTTACTATTTTGCTCTTGTGTTTTTCCTCTAAACTTTTATGTGTTACTTTCATTTGCTTGATGTACATTTTTTCTTCTTGCATTTTAAGCTAGTTTTGAAGAACCATGTTTGCTTTGTGATTAATGTGCCTTTGTCTTAAATTGCAATAAAGTTGTCTTGATACATGTTTTTATTGAAGCTCATGTACTTATGTATGACTAAATTCTTGCATTCTCCTAATTTTTTTTGTTTCTTATACCTATGTCTTAACATTGTGAATTTATATGGATGCTTTTGAGAAGTTTGCGTGTTCCTTGCTTAAATTATTTGTATGACTCTAACATGCTTTAAAATCCTTGTGTAGTGTCTTTCGAGGCAAAATCATAGGTCATGCTTAGATAGAAAGATGATTCAGACCTTGTTTGAACCGTTTAATCCTTCTTGCTACCCTTTGACTTCTTATCCTTAGTTTCCCTTCTTGAGCCCTTTTGTTATACCCTCATTTCATTACACCTACTTGGCTAACTTAAATTATAAATCCTACTTACCTGACATTCCTTTTGTTTAGTTTCAACTTTACCTTGCTGAATGCTTTTGCTTTGGGACTAGCTATACTTTTCTCGAGTAAAGAATGTAAAGAAAAAGGAGAAAGAAAAATATGCTTTTATAAAAAAGGGAGAAAGAAAAGGAAAAAAATGGTTCATTGAGCTTTTGTTCAAATAGTTATTAAAGAAGTTCCCCTATTTGGAAAATTCTTAAGTGTTTCATTTTGAGAGGTACAAGGAAAAAGGTCTATGTTTAATAGATAACCTCTTTTGGTTATGAACTTTGTGCTTAAAGTGAAAGTTTGTCTTCTAAATGTGTGCCTTTCTTTAAATATTCATTCTCTTCTACCCAAACTTTAACCTATCTTTACAAGCTTTGAAAGACTTTTTGATTTTTTTTAAGCTTGCACTTACATTAGTGGAAAGAGATCCTACCTATGGACTTATTAAGTTGGTTCAATTTGATTATATTTCTCCATTTTCTTGTTTCACTTAAGCTTTTTTTGATGCCATATAGAGTAAATATGTTTTGCACAGCACACATTGAGTTTAAAATCAATCTTTTAGTCATACTCATACTTGATTGCTACATGGATTGATAGTCTATGGGTGTTTATGTATAGTGCATTATTTAGTCTAAGTTCACTCTTGCCCTTTGAAATGTCTTAATCTAATCTCCATTTACTTCTCATTTTTGTATGCTTTCTTTCCCTCATTTTGAGGTGTTTCCTTGACTTTTAGTGTCAAAAAGAGGGAGAAGGTTACAATTATATATTTTTCTATGTGTGTTTTCCATGTTAAGTACTCATGGGCTGTGAGTGTAAAATTGCACTACATATTATTGTCTAACTTATATGCATTCAGGAGGACTTGCATGAAGTCAGGGAGAGTTGTGTACTTTTCTTGTTTTGGTTGCTTATCGTTGTGTACCTATATAGGGGTAACACGATAGTATGTGATTTTAGTACACATTGTTTCTGTATGATACATTTCTTGGGGTATGTATTTATTTCATGTGTGCAGGCTACATGTGCAAAATGAAGTCTTTAAGCTTTGGACTTTTTGTGTGCAATGGTGTTAAGACCCTCATTTCAGAGTGTTAGAATCCATGAGTTGATTCATGAAGTTGGATGGAGTGATAACTATATTTTATATAGTTATTTTCATCAATTTTAGTAATGATAATTGCTATGTTCTTTTAATATTTAGTTAATTTTTGTTAAATAAATTAATATTTTCCTTTTATGTGCTAAAAATACATTTTTAATAAAATTAAATAATTTGTATCGAAAATGTACTTAATTTCATATTTTTTTATCCAAAAATATAATTTCAAATAAAAGAGTTATTAATTGCAATTTAAAAAAGTTGAAAATATAATTTAAATTAAAATCAGGCTTAATTTCAATTATTAAAAGTTTAAAATCTAATTTAAATTACCAAAAGGGCTATATTGCAATTAAACAAAGTTGAAAATGTGAATTGAAATATATTTGTGGGTCAAAATATAATTAATAAAAGTTTAAATTACGCGGGAGAAGAGAAGGCGTGCACGCGCTCTATTCCCGAAACACGAAACGTGGGACCGTCAATCAAAGGATCAACGGATCAAATCGCGCGTGTTCGTCGGCAGGCCGAGGAGAGTGGGTACGTGGCAGATCTTCCTTCACGCGGCTCGGCGTGCCGGTGGGCCCGCGCATCGCGCGTGGCGGCGTCAGTGGGACACGCGTATGGGGCTGTGAGATTTCCCCGAGGCGCGGCCGGGTTGGATCTCTTGAACGGTCAGTTGAAGCGCGTGGAATCAGGCGGTCGCCATGTTGAACCGTTTTGTGTAACAATCATGTGTGTGCGCGGATTATGGAAGCAACGTACTGTCACTCGGTGTTTACGATAAGAATACGCCCACGTGTCCCATTTAATATTTAAGCGAGTCATGTTTCGACACGTGGCTGTTACAATGAATGCGAATGCACGAATCTCGCCACTCGTTCTAGCCGTTGCCTCGCTTTCTCGGCGCCCGATCCGTCTTCGGTTTACGCGTGCGTTCCTTTCAACGAATGAGATGCGGCCACGTGTCCCACTATTTGTTTCAGCGAATCATAGGCTAACACGTGGCATGCATAAAGAATTAAAAAAATGCAGAATCGGCGCCCCTGTCTCACGCGTGAATGAAATAACATTTTTCGATACGAAAATCGATACGCGTGATTTTTGTTTTTCGATAAAAATTATTACGCGTTTTTTATAAAAAAAATAAAATAAAAATGTAATATTTTAGATGTATTTTTTTAGCTATAAATAGGTGATATTATGATAGAGTTAGAAAGTTTTTTTTAGTTTAGAATTTTTGTGGCCTTCGGTTTTTTGGAGCTGCAGCGAACACGCGAAGCCATTTTTTGGCTTTTGTTGTATTCATGCGTGTGCCAAATATTTTCATTTCTTGATGTTTTAATTTTCCTTCTTGTTCTTCTAATTTTTCTCGCATTTCTTTGTAATTTTTTATTTTAATTTTATAAAGTAATTTAATTTTTCTAGGGTTGCATTTGATCTAAATTTATGAAGCTTTGATTTTAACTATTTTTGATAGATTTATAAGACGTTCGATTTGTTCGTTCTATTTTGTGCTTAATGCTTTTTGATTATTCTGAATTTTAAAACGATTTGTGGCATAAAAATAAACTTGAGAAAGGCATTTTTGTGTATATTGCTCGTAAATAGAATGACATGTATGATGAAGGATAGGAATATACCCTAATTGTATGTGTGGCCATTTGAGAACTTAGAACTTAATGAATCTTATTAAATTTAATTCTCATAGAGATATAGTGAATTAATTTAACGGGGTGTGTTTGTACGGAGCTCGGAAGAGAAGTATGAATAAAAAAAAGAAGTTTTCGGTTGACAAATTAAATGTACTAAAAAATATAAATCCAAAGAAAATAATATGATTAGAGTGGATTAGTTTGGTGAAAAATTGCAATCCTAGAGTTCTCTTATTTTATTTTTAAACCTTTTTCCATATCAACGATTATTTTGGATAAAATTAGAGAGATACAATTTTAGTACTCAACAAACTAAAGTAACAAATCCTCGTGGGAACGATACTCTACTTACAAATCTTTATTACTTGTGACCGTGTATACTTGCACGATTGTATGTGTGTTGCAAAACACACAACATGGAGCAATTAAGATGGATGCACTTGGAATAGGTGTGTCTTTTGGGTTTTAGTGTGTGTTGTTGTGTTGTTCATAGGAATCTTCATGATCATCTCATATTTGATGAGTGTCTATACCTAGTTATAGAGTGTTTTGACACCAAGCTAAAAGGAGAGAATGTAAGTCCCATTGTACTTGTGTCTGTATGTTGACTTCTCATGTAAAAAACACAGTGTATTTTCCTTTTACATAGTATATTTGTCTTCCTTTATATAAGGTTGTTTATTATGGATTAGTAATTCACATATGCACATAGTTAGGTATAATTTGTAAGCAAGCATATTTATACACACCATGGGGTTATTTTCATAGTATGCATGCTACATTTTTACTTGTGGTTTTTAGAATGTTTCAGGTTAAGGTATTTACAAATAATACTCATTAATTTTGGAAACAAAAGTTGTAACTTTTTAGCACCTTTCCATCAAGCTCACCACCAAGCTTGCTACCTTCATCACCACCACCATTGGTGAGGTGGTTGGTAAGGTGGCTGGCAAGATGTGCATTATAAGCCCTATAAATACTCCATTAATTTCTCTTTTTTTTACATTTGTTTTTAGTACCAAAACTTTACCAAAATTCATATTGAGATTTATATATATTTTGAAATTATTTTCGAGAGCTTATATTCAAGTGTGGGTTGTTTATTGAGTTTAGTTATCAAATTGTCATTTGTGTGAGTATGAAATTTGGCTGTGCATCTCTCGTACATAATTTGATATTAGTGTTGGACTGTATGTCCCTTGAGAGGGTGAGTTTTTCACTTCCAATTACTTGATGTGTGGTTTCCAATCACATCACAGTTGGTGGTGTTGCCTATGAAGGACAATCAAGTTCATGTGTCGAACTAAGTCATTAGGAAGTAGTAAGTGAATATGAGTAATTGGTATTTTGGACGGAGGTCCTCATTAATAGAGGTAATAATGATTTTACTATCTATTAGTGTTGTAACTTGTTTGTTGTTTAGTGAATTATTTGCTAATTAATAGTTTCCTTAAGCAACCTGAGGATGTAACCATATAGATACGGTCTCTATATAGGTGTACCTCATTATATTAAGTGTTATGCATGATCACATGTGGAGCTAGTATAATCTAAGTTTAAATTGTGTATATTAAAAAATAAGATTATTTAAACTCCGATTAGAACATTCTTTTAACTCTCTATATGAATTTTAATTTACTTATAATATCTTATTCTGAATGCTATCTGTTGTTTTGATATGATATTGGTACTGCTTCTATTGAGTGTAATACTTTCATTCTTTTATTTTTTTGATGCTTGTGGAGTGTCTATTAAGAGTTTATATCTCTTTACCTATGTGTGTATCAGATTGTGGACCATTTAACATTGGAATTTCGCTGTGAAATGTGTTTCAAGAAGTAGCATCACTCTTCCCTCCATTTTATATAATTCTTGCCATCTTTTTAGTGGCAAATATCATCATTACTACTAATTGTGCATATTTATGGCGAAATTTTTACCGCTATTAACATTAGACTTTGCCATAAAAAATAAAGTTTATTGTTAGTAAGTTAGTAGAAAAACTTTAAATTATGCCATATAAAGGTACCATTTAGCATTAAAATAAATTTTGCTACAAAACAATGGGCCATTATAAGTCCAATTTGTTGTAATGTATCGTATAGCTCCTATCAACAAGCCAGATTCTCTAACTACCTCAATAATCACCCAAGATAAGGCTCAATAGGCTTAGACCCCAATAGATACTAATAGAAAGCTCCTAGTAGCTTCCACGAGTCACATATCAGTAAAGAACAACTCATTCATATAGCATAAGACCTTTATGAGCTTGTAAAGTAATCTCCATTAACTTAGGGATCTTAAAGGATCTAAGGGATCAACTCCCAGAGCCAATGGAAAACTCCACGAACATAACCTCTAACTTGTCTCCTGGAAAAAGCATTCTCAAAATTTGGTACAACATCCTTTCAAGAATTCTATTAGCAACAAAACGGCTCCTCGTGCCTAATTGGATAGCTATGTGGGATTCCCACTCTTTATTTGATCCTAATCTAAATAGCTAGAATTCCTAGTTAATAAAGGATTAGGATTATCTACAAACTCCTCAAAATTTGCTCATACAAGTCACTATAAAAGAACACAACATAGTTAATTATGAGCACATTGAATCTCCTAGGCAACTTTGAGAATAACTCTGATTCCATATATAATTATGAGCACTCGAAACCCTAGAAACTCTTATTCCACATATAATTATGAGAACTCGAAACCTTAGAAGAAATATACTTAACCCTACTTTCTCCTTCATTGATCACCTAATTAACTTAAGTGTCAAAGTATAATTGGAAGCACCATTCCCTTCGTGTGGTGTCACTTTGGGTTCTAACATTTGCTGATATTTTTTAGGTACTAAAAAAACCTACATCAACAAGGACTAATAAAGCAGCTTTCTCTCAACACTTTTGCATCCCTCCCAAACATTACAAGCATCTAGAAAAATAAGATAATACTAATAAGAATTCTCACGAGAAGAAAATAGGGAGAAAAAAATCATGGAATTCTTGCCTATTGTTCTCCAAGAGGTGGGAACAAATAACCTCTCTGAATTAGCTTTTTCCAATTTTTATCTTCCTTGGGAAGATTCTATACGATCATGTTTCTCGAAACTATGGGTATATAATAATGCCTTCCTTCTTTTGAATTTTTTTAGAAGAACCTCTAACCCATCGACACCTAATTGATGTGTAGCCATTCCAATTATAATAGTAAGCCTAATTAGGGCTCTTCATCCATTGAAATTTTATAAATTATGGACCTAATTAACCTAGAGGGGGTGAATAGGTTATTTTTAATTTTTACCAATTTATAATTTGATAACCTAAACAAAGCGGCCAGACATGCAATCGTGTGTAAAAATAAAGTGTGGAAATAAGAGAATAACATATGATATTTTTAGGTGGAAATAACCTAGGCCACAACCATGACCTAAGAGAAAAATCACCGGTCCACCAGACCACTTAACTTTCCACTATGAAAATCAAATGTTCAAGTACAAACTCGGTCTTATGCTACCCTCCCTAGGATATTGCCCCAATATACTTTACTTACGAGCCCCTGCTCTGTTTTCATAGTTTCCAATATTAGCGTGAGTGGTTTCCATACCAACGTTTCAATAAGCTTCCCACCAATCAGATACGTTCTCGAAGTAATTGCAAAATAGTTAGCACAAAAACACAAGTGCCCGTGTGTTTTCTAGAACAGATTTAATAATGAATAATCCTAACTAGATGATTCAAAACATGTCATTTAAATTAAATCAACTAGAAAATCCTATAGCAAAAAGATCAAGCACAAGTTCAATAAAAATAGCTTCTTTAAAGATTAATAATCAAATCAAATAATTATGATATGAGAAAAACAATTATTTGATCTAACAATTTAAGGATAAAAATAAAGAAGAAGCCATAAGAACATATTATCAAAATATCATAAAATAATTAGGCTTATTAATTAATCAAACATAACCACCAATATTTGTTAGATTAACTAAATAAAAAGCCTAAAGAATTATGATCTTATATTTGTAAAACAAGTGAGAGAAATTAAGAAGAATAGAATAATGCTCTTGTGTGGTTGATTGAAACAATGAGAAAGGAGTTTTAATTATAGGAAGAATTAAAACCCTGAATCCTATGTAATTGATAAATATCTTTTCTATTATAAATAGGATTAGTAATACTCATTAATTAAGATAACTCATATATGATTAATAAATATTTTTTCTATTACAAATAGGATTAATAGTACTCATTAATTAAGAAGACTCCTATTTAAAATAGATTTCTTTTAAAATAGATTTTATGCTAAAGATTTTAGATATAATTTAGAGTATATCTTATCTAATATCTTTTAAAATAGATTTTATGCTAAAGATTTCAAGTATAATTTAGAGTATATCTTATCTAATATCTTTTAGGATATCTTATTTTATAGTATATCTTATCTAATATCTTTTAACATATCTTATTCCATATTTTAGCACTAAAAATAATTTCAGATTTATAAGTATGTGCTATTAAATGCATAAATGCAATCCTATGTGTCGTAGTTATCAAAGATATACTTGAATACAATTATCTGGAACTCAAGCATTTGTTTGGCTTTTTCTTGATAGACTTGATAGCAAGCCTAAAACCAAATTTACAGATAAATATTTTGTACACAAAATTAGCTAACACTCATAGTCCTTACATCCATTAATCATAAGTTGAGAAGGTGCAATATGATACTTACATAAGGCATTTTTAACAGTGTAAGGTAGAGAAAAATGAGCCCATGAAATTAAATAGTAAAACCCAAGGTCATGGTAATATGCTATCTAATCAAGGAATGCGGCCTTAGGAACCATGAAATTAGGTCCATATACTTTCTTCTTATAGCTTGAAGGTTATCTTCCTTAATGGAATATTGTATTGGTGCCACCTCAAGGTACAAAGCCTCTAAAGAATGGGAAGAAGTAGGTAACCCGAATAACTCAATGAGAGTTTAATCACACCTAATAGGCACTTCAAGAGAAGGATAAGGGGTACATTAAGTCCATAAGATTTGGAAAGTGATGAAAAAATATTAATCGCAAAGGAATACAAGAAAGTTATAGGAAAGACACTAAGAAAAGCTAAGGTTGGGATTGTAAAGAGATTCTGAATATAAAAGTAATAAATGTGAACCTTAGAGGCCCTATAAAGCCCTATTTATTAGTTGGGTTTCTCTCTCTACTCAAATGGACACTTATCACTAGCTTCCATGCCCAAAACAATGAGTAAGAACTTTTTAATAATAGCAAGTCTCTCTACCTCTATAATGGCTACAAATAGACATATTGTCCAAGTACACTCCATTATGCTAGAAAATAATGACACTTAGGCTCTCTAAGAAAGATCACATCACTTTAGAGATAAGATGCTCTATCTACCTTCCAACCTCCCTAAGAAGTTGTAGAGTAAGGGAAATTTATAGAAAGAAATGTTTACCAGTATCTGACCACATTATTTAAGGCACTGAGAGTATTCAAGATCCTTAGAAAAAAGCTTAACTATAATGGAAACTCCCATGAGGCTCTTAGATATTAACAGAGGGACAATATATATCAATAAATCTACTATATAGCTTCTAACAAGGAGCCAGTATCTTCAATACCTTGATCATCACCTAGGATGAACCTCAATAAGATTAGACCTTGATAGATGCTAATAAAGAGCTCCTAGCAGCTTTCATGAGTAATGTATCAATCAAAAGAAACTTATTCACATATCACAGGACCTTCATAGGTCTATATAGTAATCTTCATTACCTTACTCAACAGGCCTAAGGGACTAGTTGTCAAAGCCAATGGAAATCTCCACAATAGTGTTTACTTAAATAATGCAGGATCTTACCTATCTCTAAAAGTATAGCATATGAACTCAAAAGCATTTAGTGCAGCATCCTCTCTAGAGTTCTACAATCAAGGGAGCTCCTCGTCATGCCCAATTATTTAACTATGTGTAATTCTCATTCCTTATTTGATCATAATTCAAACAATTAGTATTCCTAGTTGATAAAGGATTAGGATTATCTCCAAACTCATCCAAAGTTACTAATATAAATCCCTATAAATAAATAATAATAATAATAATATCTCTAACTAAATTTACTTTGAATTTCCTAGGAAACTCTGAGAATAAACCTGATTCCATATACAATTATGAGCACTCAAAACCTTAGAAGAAATATACTCAACCTTACTTTCTCCTTCATTGATCACCTAACTAACTTGAGTGTCAAAGTTTAATTGAAAGCATCACCCCTTTTTCATGGTCTTCCTTTGGATTCTAACTTTTTCTACTTTTTTTAGATCCTAAAGAAATTGAGTAAAAACCTACATCAATAGTTGTCTGGTGGCAGCCTCTTTTTTAATTTGAATACTTCCTTTGTTTGCATCTTTCTTCTTTTGAGTGGATTTTTCCTCTTTTTAAACAAGGCTATTTTTATTTGACTTATATCAAAATCAAACTTATATCGGAGATTAGCTTCTAGCTTCAAAGCTTTTCTGGGTGTAATTCCCTTTGCTTTTAGCTTCCTTAGGAAGCTACCTTAGTAGCAATTCTTGTCTTATAAGCTATTTGGGTAAGGTTTCCTTAGTTCTAAGTTATATTGGAGGTTGTTTTCTAGCTTTGAAGTTATTTTGGGTATAATTCCCTTAGCTTCAAGCTTCTTTGAGAAGCTATTTGGAGAGAAACTTTGATCGTCGAATCCATTTTGGGTATAATTCCCTTATCTTTGAGCTTCTTTGGGAAGTTACTTGGAGATAACTTCATATAACTTGTTTCAAAGTGATCCTTGGAGAATTTGAACATTTCTTAGAGTCTCTTTGAGGATTTTATTAAGTATTGAACCCATCATGGCTCGAGAGAGCTAGTTCATTATGGCATTTTGAAGTTAAAGGATTTTTCCAAGAACTTCTTTGATGTGAGCTTAAGGTAATGGTTTTAATCCTTAAAGGCTAGTGGTCCTAGAGCCTTTCTACAAGATAAGCTTCTCATTGAATAATAACTTCAGAGAGATGATCTCTTATGGTGTTCTGAAGCTAAGGACGTTATCCAAGAACTTCCTTAATGTGAGCTTAAGTAAACTCTTTGAAGTGATCTCTAGAGGCTAGGATATAATCCTAAACCCTCTTTGTAGGATAAGCTTCTCATTGAGCCTATCATACCTCTAAGGATCTGGTCAATCAAAGTAAGACGAGACCTGTTTGTCTAGGTGTCATTCCTAAGTGTTTGCTTTTTATCCATATACTTTTGGGGTAGGAGCTCATGAGCAATCGTGAAGTTAGCTTCATTGAAGCTATTTTTTTGTATACGTCTAATTATTGGTGTTCTATCTTACTCTATAACCACTTGCACATATAATCTTACTACCCATGGCAGACTTTTGGTAATCATGGTTCGTTGGGTTGGAAGATATTATCCTATCTATTCTCGAATCATGAAGCATTTTTTCAGGACTTATTAGGGGTAATAGTGGTGTTCACATTCTTCATTTTGCACTGTTGTATCAGTATCATGAACTTGGGCAGTGCCTAAGGTAGTTGGAAATGAGCTTCTTCAAGAGGAGGTGGACCTTCAATTTGAAAACTTCTTGTGTTCCTCTATATTTCCCTCACTAAAATCTATTATCCAAAGTATCTTATCAATGAAGGAAGCTAATATTAGTCATTTTTTTGTTTTAGAAACTGTTTTTCCAAGAACTCTTTTCTCATAAATGAATAATGAACACATTAATGCTTAAATTGAATGGAACATGATTCCTTTAAGGAAATAAAATATATTTTAGTGATAATATTTTCTTAGGTAGATAACATTCCAACTTCTTTCAATTTATATTTCCTCTACATGTTTTAGGTTGTAGGCTCATTGAATGGGAATTGATATCACTTTATATGGTTCCTCTCATTTTGGAGCCAATTTGTCACCTGATTTATCTTTTGTATTTGGGAACACTTGGTAGAACCTAATCTCTTACATTAGAGCTATAGTATTGAGCTACTCAATGCTTATATTCTATTAGATTCAATTGTGCTCTATCTCGCTTTTCTTTTATAAGGTCTAGATTTAGGTGTAGATACTTATTATTTTGGTCTTACGAATTCAAGACTTAGGTTTTAAATTAGGAAACTGAATTTTAGCTGGTGTCATTCCTTCTTGATGCACAAAACTTGGTTGTCGAGCTTTTTATTTATAAAAAGTTTGCAAGTGCAAGAATCACTTATAATAAGTGATAAGTATACTTTAATAATCATCTATCAAGGAATTGTAGGAGTTTTAAATATTTAAATTATATTGTAATTTAATTAGGAAAAACAAGTCTTAAACATTCTAATAATTTATCGGTTTGATAGAAAAGAACCATAACTTCTAAATTAAATTATATCTAAAGAAAGCAAATAAGTTAAAGTAGTTAAATGGAAGTGATAAATTAAAGCAATAAAGTAAAGTAGTAAATTAAATTATAGTCGAACCTAGGATGATTGATATATATGAGATTTTAACGAGCATAATCTTTCATGGACAGAACTAATTAAGTGATTTAAATATAAGCTAAATTTTCTAATTTATTTTCTTCTTAAATAAAACCTCCTATAATTATGGTGAGTTCCTAATGATATCCAATTAATCAATTCTTCCTTGGTCAGGATTGAAATTGATTAATTGGTGATAACTCTATGAAAGTAGAGTTATTAGTGCATTTTTCTACTTAATATTTGTTCATTTTATTTAATATGTAGTACTCTTGCA
This sequence comes from Hippophae rhamnoides, assembly GCA_033030585.1. Classification (NCBI taxonomy): domain Eukaryota; kingdom Viridiplantae; phylum Streptophyta; class Magnoliopsida; order Rosales; family Elaeagnaceae; genus Hippophae; species Hippophae rhamnoides. The sequence continues at coordinate 25,561,231 of CM065431.1, read as the reverse complement.
TTTAAAAATATTAAAATACAAAGTTTCTAGTGAAAGGGGATGAATGTATATTTTTTGGGAAATTTTTTGGAATTTTGTAGAAGTTTTAGGGATTTCTATGAATTTTTTAATGTGATACTAATTAGAACTTGACAAGTTGATGCTAGTTAAGAAAATGGGAGCCAATTGGCACTAGTTGTGTGTACTAGTTGACGCAGGTGTTGCCACGACATTCACTCTGAGTTTTTTTAGCAATCAACAAGCATGTCACGCATCATCATTGGATTTGCTCATTCATTCCATCGAGGTACAACGTAATCCAGATCAGGGAATTGCAATGTGCCACCTATCGCTGACTCAATCGACGTTGACTAGCACCATTTTGCCCTGCCATGCATCAGGTGGTGGTTTGTCTCGTGTCCCTCACTTTCCATGTGTCAAGATCTTAATGGCCTATATTGTTTAATTGCCTTTTTTTCATCTTGGCATTTGATCTGAAGCTGATATGACGGTTCAGATTCATTTAAGCCTAATTTAACTCTCTAATTGTAACAAAAGCCCTACGAGTTGAATTTTACAATTTTTTTATTAGTTTTTGGTGCCAAAAAGAGATAGAGAAGTTTAAGAGGAGATGCAATTTAGAGATTCAATAGGAGATGCAATTTGAAGATTCAAAAGAAGATTGGTGCTACAAATCAAGAGATTGATGATATTTATTCATCTTCTCCTTTCTTTATTAATTTGTATGTCTTTCTTATTGAAAAATACGAGATTTATGAACATAATCATTTCTAGCTAATTTATTAATCTAAGAGTCTTATGAACCTAATTTTCTACATGTGATAATCTTATATTTTTTACCCCAATTATAATTTCAATTTAATTTATTATTTAATATAATTTTTATGCTATTAATTATTTCATCACAATTGAACTATAGTAGTAATTAAATAGATTTGAGAGAATTGTTTAATTATTTGTCTTGATTAAATAACACGCATAGTTTTTAGGTAGAGATGTATGACTTTTATGTATGTAATCCATAATTGATGAACTTAATGAGTAGTATGCGATTTAATTTATATAAGAGTATGATTAGATTAATTACTATATGTTATGTAGTTTACTTGAGAGACGAATTTATGCCACATTAAGTTCAATTGACCATGTAATTAATTGGGAGAATAAATATTCTTAGATATTTTTTATATATCTTTTTAACTACTAATTTTGAGTTAATTAATTACTGCTATTTATTTTTTAATTTTTTTTCCTAAAACACAATAAAATTGATATTTACTTTTTAGTCTTAAAAATTAGTTTCTAATAGTATAATCTTTCTACGACAATCTATTCTTATTATTATATTATTTGTTTGTGATACATATACTTATATATCTATTGCACACAATTTGTGTCAATTAAGTTTTTAGCACCGTTGTGAGGAATTATAAACATTATAAATTAATTTTAATTTTAGTTATTTTTCATAATTTATTTATTTATTTTTAATTTTGACTTCTCCTTTAGTGCTATAAGAAATATATTTAACTCTATTCCACGAGCATATTCCATAAGGGAGAAATTTTGCCTTTAGATCTCAAAATCGAGCCTAATTTAGTATCAATAAGAAAACAACAAGTTATCACTTGAAGAAATAGTTAATCTATTAGAAATAAATAATAATGAGCTAAACTTGAACAATTATATGCCTTTAATGAATGATAGGGACAAACCTATGAATGCATGTACATTATATATATTAGAAAAGCTAAATCCATTTATTAGTTTGAACTAAAACCAATGATGTTTCAAATGTTACAAATAATTAGACAGTTTAGTGAATTACCAACAGAGGATCCTCATTTACATCTTAGATTGTTTATTGAAATTGGAGATTCATTCAAGTTTAGTGGTATGATTGGGGAGACATTTATGATTATATTGTTCCCTTACTCTTTGCGAAACTTTATTTGAGCTTGGCTAAAGTCTTTTTCACCTGATTCCATTACAATTTATAATGATTTGGTGAAGAAATTCTTAAAGAAATATTTCCCCCACCAAAAAAGAATGCTAAGCTTAGAAATAACATTACCTTCTACCAAAAAATTGAAGGGGAATTTTATATGAAGCATGAGAAAGATTCAAAGAACTACTAAGAAAGTGCCTTTACTATATTATCTCTCATTGGATTCAAATGGAGACTTTCTACAATATTCTCAATGCTCAAACAAGAACAATTGTTGATGCATACACTAATGGAGCTCTACTAGCCAAATCTTACAATCAAGTTTATGATTTACTTGAGAAAATGGCTAGTAATAATTATCAATGACCAATGGATAGAATATCAACTACAATAAGAGTAGCCGGAGTGCATGAGGTAAATGGTGTCACGATACTTACAACTCAAGTGTCATCTTACGTGAATCTTTTGAAGGCTCAAAACCCACCAACGAGTATAAACTAGGTCGAAGGGGTGTCCTACGTCTTTTGTGGTAGAGCTCATTTTTTTTATAATTGTCCAATAATCCTGAATCAGCATGCTATATGGGTAATGTGAGCCAAAATAATAATCCATACTTGAACACATATAACCCAGGATGGAGACAACATCCAAATTTCTCTTGGAGTAATAACAATAATCAAAGTGGTAATCAATTGAACCATTAATCATTTCCATCACATAGTTTTCAACAACCCCAAAAGTCATAAGCCCAAGAGAAGAAGCCACCTATTGAGGACAATACAAATGCTTTAATGAGGATGATGAAAGAATTCATCCAGTAAGTAAATACAAAAGTATCCACTCAAGAGGCTTCAATTTGAAATTTAAAAACCCAAATGGGGCAACTTGCCAAGGCTATAAGTCAAAGGCCTTAAGGTAACCTTCCAAGTGACACAATTATAAACTCTAGAAAAACGGTAAGGAGTATGATAATGCCATAGCCTTGAGAAGTGGAAAAGTATTAGAGCAAGAACATAAGATTTAAAAGGATGAAGAGGAACATGAAACTAAAAAGGATGAGAAGGAACAAGTGGATAAATAGAGCTTCAAAAAGGAATAAATTTAGCCAAAAGAGTAACCTCTACAACCCCGTATTCCTTTCCCTCAAAGACTAAAAAAGCAAGAGTTATATATGTAGTTTTTAACATTTCTAGATGTCTGATGACTTTATAAAAGTAGAGTCATTAGTTCATTTTTTTCCTTAATATTTACTTGTTTTATTCAATAAATAGTATTTTTGGGACTAAAAATATTAAAATATAAACTTTTTAGTGAAAAAGGGTAAAAATATAATTTTTGGATTTTTTTGGATTTTTTTAGAATTTTTATAAATGTTTTACGAATTTTTAACGTAGGACCAATTAAGAGCTACCACGTAGGCAGAGAGTAGATTGGACAAGCCACGTAAGTAAGGATAGGGAATCACATCACGTTGTATATGAGAAGGATGTAACGTATACTACATGTCAGCACAACGTTCAATCCAAGTTCGGAGGGTTGTTAAATTTCTTCGTCACGTGTCGCCACCTGATTGCTCCTCATGTTCCACCCATATGCCACATCATCCATTTCTGCAAATCACATCTCGTCGTGTAACGCTGACTTAGCGAGTGTTAACTCTAACCGGTCTCCTCTACCATGCATCGCTCTCTGATTTTCCTAGTGAATTCCTTATGCCACGTGTCACATTGTGATGGGATGGATGAAAGACGGCAATGCTCAAAAGATAACCATGATTTTACTTTAATTTAATCATCAAAATATATATATTTATATGTTTTATCATATAATTATATAAATTTGTTCTTCGAATCACGGGTAGTTTTATTGTATTTTGGCTTAAAATGCAATTTTAAAGACTCAAAGAGGATCGAAGCAATACATCACAAATATAAATAAATCAGCGTATATCGACAATATGGAAAAATGGACAAAATCGGGTCAAAGCGTCAAAATAGCCAAAGTGAGAAAACGCGCTGCCATTTAACTCGGGCTTCAAGTTTCCGGAATAACTCTAAGCTGGTAGCACACTGTTTCTCATCCGCGGTATCGTTTCATTCAGCATCGTTTCATTCGGTATCATGCAGTTCATTACAGCAGCCATTCATGTATATCAGATTATCACAGACGACATCAGCCATGTATCGTTTCATTCAAGGGTATCATATTGATAGCCATCGTATCCAGCTCATGCCGACAGCATTGATGACGCCAAGAATCATTTAAGGCTTTACATTTTTTAACATTTTTTTCTCTATTTTTTCTTCTCCACTTCACGAATACTTCTTCCTTCACTAAAACACACTCAAAAATCACTTCTTCTTCTTCTCTATTTTTAGTTTTTAGTTTTGTTTAGCTAGTTTTCTATGTTTTAGTTAGCTTCTCTAGTTTTTAGAGTTCTTCCTTCTGGGAAGAACTAGTTATGTTTTTGTAATATTTTAGATTTTAGATTCAATAAATGAGTGAATTTCTAGCAACGTGAATAACCGAAGTACCAGAAGGATTTTATTTTCTTTACAGCTATTTATGCTTTATTTTACATGTTATATTTAATTTGTCACATTAAATTTAACTGCTAGTCAGTTATAATCATGATATAATAATAACGCTATATTACGTAAATATTAAATAGGTGAAAATTTCTAAAAATGAATTGATTTTATTTTTATTCAAGATTTTATATGGATGCTGGTAGAAATATATTATTTTTCATTACAAACTTAAATCAAGATTAGACTTTAAGGTTTATTATCCTGCCTAATTTAGTAGCCTTTATTGATGGTACATGCTTACAGAGTTGAAGTTTATTTCAAAGTTTTATGTTAATTATGTGAAAATGTATTGAGACAACACGTTTTCAAGAAGGTTTTAAAACTTGAAAGTTAGCATCGATAACTAAATTCTTAGGTTTAATTGGGATATCTTGAATAAAGTTTAAATCAATTCAATCAATGAAATGGTTCATTTTCAATCTCAGAAAAAGCGGATTTAATTTAATTAACTAAATTAGTTATCAATCACCCATAAAGTGTTACTGATTTGTTTAGTTAACAAAGAAAGATCTAACCACCAAAGCGCAGTATTCATACAAAAAGAGAATCAATAAAATATCAATTTATATCTTAATAGCCTAGATACATGAAAAGCATAATTAACTTAGTTATTATATCCATAAATACCCACTAATATAAATGATAAAATTTGCATGAATATTTATTGAATCAGAATTATATTTATTTGTAGATAAATATTTATTGAATTTGTATCTATGTTTAGATTATATTTAATTAATCAGATATATATGTTTATTTTATGTTATTAGATTAGAAACACAAAAACCAAACTATCGTGGACAGTGATGTTTAGATTTAATTTCGCTTAAAATTTTGATAAATAAATTAAAAACGCTTATTCTTCCTCAAGAACGCGCCAAAAACTTGATGCCATCACTGCAAGAATCCGCGCTAAAAACTTGACGAAAAACCCAGATCGCTAATTCTCGCAAATACTTTGGTTTTAATATTTGTAAAACTCTCGTTAGTGTACCTAATCATTTCGTCAGAAAATGATAAGTATACTCCCAAGGTCGATCTAAGGAATGTAATGCGGGTTCTTAATTTATTATTCAAACTTTTAAAAACGAAATTAAATCCTAAACATCCTCGTCACGATAGTTTGGTTTTTTGTGTTTCTAATCTAATAACATAAAATAAACATATATACAACATTAATTAAATATAATCTAAACATAGATACAAATTCAATAAATATTTATCTACAAATAAATATAATTACAAGATTCAATAAATATTCATGCAAATTTTATCATTTATATTAATGGAGTATTTATGGATATAATAACCAAGTTAATTATGTTGCTTCATATTATCTAGGCTATTAAAGATATAAATTGATATTTTATCGATTCTCTCTTTTGTATTTAATACTCACCTTCAGCGGTTAGATACTTTTGTTAACTAAACAAATCAATTAACACCTACGGGCTGGTCGATAACTAATTTGGTTAATTAAATTAAATCATTTTTTCTAAGAGATTGAAAATGAACCATTTAAATGCCACCTTTGGGGCGGGTTAGACAAGCTTTTTAAACTTTATTCAAGGTGTCCAAATTAAACCTAAGAATTTAGTTATCCGAAAGTACTAACTTTCAAGTTTTAAAACCACTATCAAAACACGTCAATACATTTTCACATAATAATTTTATAAAAACTTTTGAAATAGAGCTTCACTCTAACTAACGGGCGATTGTACCATCAAATAAAAAGAGTAATTACTCTAAATTAGACCTGATAACTAAACCTTAAAGTCTAATCTTCAGATTTAAGTTTGTAATGAAAAATAATATATTTCTCTCTAACATCCTTAATATAAAATCTTGAATAAAAATAAAATCAATTCATTTTTAGAAATTTTCACCTATTTAATATTTCGCAAGCATAACAACGTTATTATTATATCATGATTATAACAATTTAGCACAAGCTTAAATTTAATCAATGCAGACAAATTAAATATAACATGTAAGAATAAAGCATAAAAATAATCAGAAGAAAATAAAATCCTTACGTAACTTCGACGCTATTCCCGCTAAGTTAAAAAACCTCCAAGCTGGAATTTGCACTACCATTTATTGAAACAAAAATCTAAAATATTACAAAAACATACCTAGTTCTTCCCAAAGAAGGAAGAACTCTAAAAGTAAGAGAAGCTGGCTAAAACATAAGAAAAACTAGCTAAAACATAAGAAAAACTAAAAAAAACTAAAAACTAAGAAATGAGAGAAAGAAAGAAGAGAGAAGTGTGGTTTTTGGAGGTGTTCAAGGTGTGTTTTGAAGTGAAGTGGGGGGTATTTATAGTGAGGACGGAGAGAAAAATAGAGAAAAATGTTAAAAAAATGTAAAAACGCTGGACATGGATTGGCCGACGCCATCAATGACGACGCATTTATGGTGGGTTACCGCGACAAGACCGCTGGATGAACAAGATCATGGCCGCACAAGACCGCTGATGAACAAGAACGCTGATGAACAAGGTCGCGATTTAACAAGACGCTACGGATGAACAAGCTGCACGATGAATGAAAGACTACGGACGATGAACAAGACTACGGATGAACAAAGGTTGTCGCGATGAACAAGCATTCGGATGAACAAGTTGTCGCTGCGAAGGGGCGAGCCTGAGCGCCGAATACGACGGTCGGGAGCCATACGTACGGGCGCGTTTTTCTCCTTTTTTGACATTTTTGACCTTTTTGACCCATTTTGTCCTATTTTTCCATATTTTTCGGCCTTTACGCATTTATTTATTAATATTTTTGTGATGTATTGCTTCCAAAGATTCCTCTTTGAGTCTTTAAGTTGCATTTTTAAGCCAAAATACCTGAAAAACAATAAAAATACCCGTGATTCCGAAAAAGACAAATTTATATAAATATATGATAAAACATATAAATATATATATTTTTAATCAATTAAAGTGCATAAAATCATGGTTATTTTAGTGCTTTTTGAGCACTCATCAGGCACAAGGAATTTTGGTCAATTTTTGGAGGTAAAAAGAGAGAAAAATACAGAAAAATTTAAGTGGACACGATTTTGGTGAAGATTAAAGAGGAGATTAACACTACAATTCAAGAGATTTATTGTATTTCTTGTTCTACTATTTTCTGTATCAATTTTTATATTTTTCTTTATGAACAATATTTATGTGTAGTTAATTTATTAATCTGAGGTTTCACCATGTGATGATTTAATATTTCACCCCAATTATAATTATTATTTAATTATATTATTTAATCTTATTTGTATGCTATTAATTGTTTCACCAACAATTTATCTATAGAGGTAATTAAATAGATTTAAGAAAATTATTTAATTATTTGTCTTGATTAAATAACATGCATAGTTTTTATGCAGGGATGTATGATTCTTGTGTATATAATCTATAATTTTTTAACTTAATGAGTAGTATGCAATTTAATTGGCATGAGAATGTGATTAAATTAATTACTATTTAGTGTGTAGTTTACTTGAAAGAGAAGTACATGCTAAGTTAGATTCAATTGATCATGTAATTAATTGATATTTATATTTAGGGGATTTTAACGATTCGTATGTTTAGAAAATTGAGGGATTAAGTATTCCTAGATTTTTTCTAATATATATGTTTAGTTACCAAATTTGATTTAATTAATTATTGCAAGTTACTTTTAGTTATTTTAATTTTCTTTCCTTAAAATATAAAAACACTATAAAAATTAATTTTTATTTTTTTAGTTTTAAAAATTAGTTTATAATAAAATAATCTCGATGGGAACAATATTTTCTTATCATTATATTAATTGTTGTAATACATATACTTACGTATTCATTACACATACTCGTGTATGGTGATCAATGTCTTCAATGCTATTACTGGGGATTATAAATATTAGAAATTAGTAATTTTTTGTTTGTTGTTTTAGTTATTTTTTTAAAAAATTATTTTTCTTTATTTTAATTTACTTAATTTTTTTTACTGAATTATTTATATATTTATTTTAGTTGTTTATTTTTTTAATTTATTTTTTTATTTTTAATTTAGACATCATTTAGTTCTATTAGAAGTATAGAGTAGAAAATGGCTAAGAATAATTATCAATGGTTAATGAATGGAACGATAGCCACAAGTAATCTTTAATGGACTAGAAAGCTTGTTCACATTCACTATCCCAAAGGTATTTCGTGTTCTTTTTTAGTAATCGAAAGAACGATAGGCACTTTTTGGTGCACACTTAGAAATGAAGCGACTTAGTGCTACGGTACGCCCATTCAACTATTGGACTTCCTTGAGGTAGCAAGGGGACTTCATCTTGAGCAAGGTTGAGATTTTATCTGGATTGGCTTCTATGCCTCTTGACATTACTAAGTACCCCAAGAACTTCCTTGAGGCTACTCCAAATACACATTTTTCTGGGTTGAGGCGCATTTCATAATTCCGAATTATGACGAATACTTCTTTAAGGCCAGAGATATAGTCTTTAGTGCATTTAGTTTTAACCATCATGTCATCGACATACACCTCCATGTTTCGTCCAATTTGGTTTTGGAACATCTTGTTCATCATTCTTTGATAAGTAGCACCGACATTTTTCAAACCAAATGGCATCTTTGTGTAGTAAAACGTCTCTTCTTTCGTGATAAATGCCATTTTTTCCTCATCTCTAGGATATATTTGGATTTGGTGGTAGCTTGAATAAGCGTTCATAAAACTCATTGATTCAAACCCAACTGTGGCATCTACCAATTGGTCAATATTCGGCAAAGGGAAACAATCTTTTCGAGTCACCTTATTCAAATATGTGAAGTCCACGCACATTCTGTGCTCACCTCCTACTTTGTTCACTAACACCACATTCAACAGCCAGATTGGATACTTAACCTCGCGAACCCAACCCATATTTTTCAAGGACTCGATCTTCTTTTTGATAATCTCATTTTTATCTCTAGCAAACCTCTGCTTTCTTTGTTGGACCTGCTTTTGGTATGATCTAGGCATAACTCATGAAAGATGATATTTGTGTCTATGCCAGGCATGTCCTCAGGTTTCCAGGAGAATAGATCCAAGTTATTCTTCAAAAAATCAACAAGGGTAACTTTGAATGAAGGAGGTAGTGTAGAATTGATTTTCACATATTGATCGCTTATTGTTTCTCCTATAAGGACCACATCATATTCACCATGGACTTCCATTGTAGTGTGTTCACTTGTACATAGTTTCTTAATTTTGTTGGAATGACATTTATTCTTTGATTGTTATTCCGAGGATTGGGGTAGCGCATTCTTCATAGCAGCATTATAACAACTTTATGCCCTATCTTGTGCTCCCTTAATTTGTCTTACCCCGTCGACAGTAGGGTATTTAATTAGTTGGTGATATGTTGAAGGTATCGCTTTCATTTTATGTATCCAAGGGCGACCCAAAATAGCATTATAAGACGTAGGGGTATTCAAAACAACCAAGGTTGTTAAAATTATAGCACCTTCTACTGACACTGGTAAGCATATGGTTCCTATCGACATCGTTACACTATCATTGAAACCAACCAACCACATTTGTTGATGAGTGATTTCTTTAGGGTCTATAATCATGTCAAGAAAAACAGATAAGTATAAGAGGTCGGATCAACTACCATTATCAACTAATATCCGACGTACCTCATAATGAGCTATTCGCACTGTGATTACTAAAGGGTCGTCATGGGGTGTAGGCACTCTTGACCATTAAAGGTAATTGGGTAAACAAGGCCCTCAGATCTCAAACTATAGATCAATCGTCCCGTATCTTAGGCCTCTTGTGCATATCTTTTCCTAGAATTGTGAAGTGCTCAGCCATGGTAGGCCTGCCATAGATGATGCTTATTATCGGCACGTCCTCTAGTGGAGGGGGTGTGCTCTATTCGGTTCCCTCCGAATTGGAATTGGATTGGTTGGTGCCCTAACCCTTTGATCAGGGTTCTCTCTATGAACCTCTTCTTGTGGATTTCTGGCTTTGTTAATAATTTCCCCTAGGTACCCTTTTGAAAGAAGATGCTCAATCTCCCACTTCAAGTGGTGGCAATCTTGAGTCCAGTGCCCTATATCTCTGTGGAATGTGCAATATTTGTTGGGGTTTCTAAGCGGAGCTTTCATGGCGGGTGGCCAATTCAGATTATTGAGGCACTCCATTCAACACAAATGTGATACGTAAGGAGAGTCCTCGTAAGGGAGATAGGGCATGACCCCAAGTGTTTGAATTTCCTCTCGGCCTAAAGGCGGGTTTGAAGCGAGGAAAATTGGGACGTTTATCTCCAACAAACCTTCTCTCCTCTTCTTTCTTAATGGGGGGCTTCTTTGGTTTCTATTGGCAACCCTTTGCTTGATTTCATCTCCCTTTCCAAGTTGACAAATTTCTGGGTTTCCTCATAAACTGTGTCTAGGGATCATGGTGTAGTTTTTGTCAATTCTATGAAGAGGCCATTATCACGCTTTATTCCTTTTCAAAAGGCTTCAATGGCTATGAAATCGAGGTATTGATTAATCTCCATCTTCTCCATTTTGAACCTTCACATGTAAGTTTCAATTGTCTCATCTTCCTCTTAGATGATTGAGAACAAGTGGTGAGACTCTTTCTTGATGGGTCTATTACAAGTGTAGTTAGTGATGAATATTTTAACGAGAGCGTCAAAACTAACAATACTCTTTAGAGGCAACTCTATGAACCATTGTTGGGCCGAGTCTTGAAAAGTGGCTGTAAATAGTTTGTAGTACATTGATTCCTACCTATCTTCAGATAGGCTGACTATCGTCATGACTATTTTGAATTGAAGAACGTGTGCCACCAGATCTTTGGTTCCTTTATATGCGGGACATTTGGGAGTGTTAATGTTTTTTTTTGGGGGGGGCTATGTTAAGTCAATGAGATCCAAGAAAGGCGACGTAGATAATTGATTGCAGATGTTTTCAATATTACCCCATGGCTTTGACTTTTCCTACCTTGCGAGTCTATCATTAACCTTCGTCCATATTTTTTCTTCCATATCTTTTAACTTTTTTTCCAATTCATCGTTTGGATTATGAAGGTGAGTTGGTTGAATTGCCGGTTCATAAGTAGGAGGATTTACTTGGGAAGTGCCCCCAATGAAATGAGGATCATAAACTATGTGGGGGCTTTTCTCAACATCTATGCGTCGATGAGGATTAGGGGCACGAGATATACGCTTTCTTATAGAGGCTTGATGTACTATCTGAGGATTACGGGGTGTATAAAAGGAACTCCCTGTGTCTGAACATACATTTTGTTCTAATCGGGATCTTAACTTGCTGTTATCCTTTTGGCATTCTATGAAGGCTTGTTGCAGTTCTGTTATCTATTTTTGAAGTTCTTCAATCATCGCATCTCCTTCGTAAGGAAGGTTATCCGAACTATAGCATGGGGAAGTGCCTAAAGATCGAGTGGCTTGCATGGATGGGTCTATATTGCAAAGAGTCGAAACATGGTCCTTGCTAGTTGAAATAGTTACTAAATCATGATTTGACAACGACTTGAAGGGCGAGGAAGGGGGCGCCCTATCATTAAGGTCGAATTCTTGAACCAATGGAATGGGGTTTTCTGTCTATCCATCGACCATGGGTGGACGATCCATTTGAAGGCATGCAAATCAAAACACAAATTAATTCTCTTAGTATATGATCAGGTCTCAAATGCCAACTATGGACTAGAAAGATTTGATTTCCCATAGACGGCGCCAAATTGTTTGGAGAAAATTTCAAGTGCAAGATTTTAGTGATTTGTAGTAAGAAGTAGTAAATTGGACAACTGAATTGGATCTTGTATTCTCCTTATTTAAGGGATATATATATATATATATATATATATATATATATATATATATATATATATATATATATATATATATATATATATATATATATGTATAACATCCTGTGTACATGATAGGGTACGCATAAGGACCTGGGTATACCATTTACATGTGATAAAATGGCATGCGAACTAATTTAAACAGAAAGTACATCGCTATATGCGTTACATAATGAGGTCGTTACATACATATAAGAAAAATCGGCACAAATAGGTCGCGCTAGGTTCCTAAGTAACTTTTCTTCATGTCGCTCATGGAGAAGGAGGACCATGATCACGTTGGCATTTTATAATTTTATCAGATCTTAACATCTAAGACCTCGCATTTAGACAACGAGGTATTTTGTCAATTGAGTTACGTGCTTTAACAAATATTTTGGGCCCAAGTCATCGCTAAGCCAATCCTATTACCTCGTTGTACCATAGTAGGACACTTGCACATCCTAGATCGTATGTTTGTTACATATTTAATACTTAGTATTATTTAAATTTTATATTTACTTAATAACCTATTAAATATATTATAATATAACGTTAACATCATTTAATCTTTAATTTTTTTGAAATTTGATCAATTTAATTTTCATCAAATTTATATAAAAACCAATAAAGCTATTTTCCTTTTTGAACGACTATGTCCAAGTTTACAATTTAGTTACATCTATTGCCATTATCTTTCATCTGCTTTATTTAATAATGTTAATAATCATTTAAAAAGAAAATAATTTTAATAATAAATTTTCATAAACATTTATTTATTAACTTTTATACGCAATCTCATTTATATAATACACCTTTGAATAAACAATATTATACTAGCTTTATTTATTTAAACTTTTTTCTTGGTATATATTTATTTAAGATATTATAATTTTATTTCTAAATTTTTAATTTATTTTTTAATTTTTTAAATTTAATCAATTTAATCTAAAATTTTAATTTTTATTAAATTATGATGTGTATTAATTTTTTAATTTATTTCATCCCCAATTTATAACTAAACACGTAATTTATGAAAATTTATAATTAAAAAAAGAAGCAATTGTGATATATTCTTCCATGTTTATCCAACTATTGATCAAACAATTGCATTTATTTCCTCTCTTTTTTATTTTTTTTTTCTTTTCCCAAGATAAAAGCAAGGCCTATATCTCCCTTTGAACTTTGAGCATGTTTACTTAAGAGTAATGAGAATTAACTTATCTGTAATGATTTCAGTTTCTTTGTTTACTTGTTAAATAACACCCTATGTATTTAGGGCCCCACGTTACTAATTTTGTTGAAATTTGATTCCCATCTAAACGTCCTCAACTTTTTAAAAAAACACATTAATTTTTTTTATTAAATAAATAAAATTTAAACTATTTTAATAAATATTTTCCAAATCTAAAAGTGCTGAACTTGATTTCTTGTCTAAATAAATAAATAAAAAATTGTTCTCCAAATCTATCCTAACAAGTCAAAACTATTTTTTAATTTATTAAAAAAATGAAATAATCCGAATTATTTTTTGCGAAACTGTACGAACAATTTTTTTTTCTACATTCCTATAAAAAATGAGAATAGGAATGTTATTAAGTTCTACGAATAATTCATTTTATTTAAATAAGTATGATTAAAAAATTATTTTGGCTAACTTCTTTTTTTTAATTTATTAAAAAAATGAAATAATAAATAAAAATAAAAATATTCATGTGAAGGTATTTATGTAAAATATTAATTTTTTGTTATATATACATTTAACTAATTTAACTACTTTTCGATTACTGTGTTTTATAGGTAAATAAATGCACTAATGAAAAACATTCTTCTTTTTAGGTTTCCCACAAATTTTTATTTCTTAACTTTTTTTTAAACAAATAATACTTTTATGGGACTTAAATTTGTTATTTAAAATGAAAAAAAGTAAGTCTTATTACGGAATGATACGAACCAAAATTTCTTTTAAATTCAATTATAAATTAGTAAACACATAATCAATTTTCTATCATTTTGCATATATTATATTATTATTATTTGAAATTGTTGAATATCAACCCCAACTAATTACAAAATTCAAAAAAAATAAAAATTCAATCCATTTTATCTAAACCCTATACAATGTAAGGTTATTCTCAATAAATGTTAAAGGAAATTTTTTAAGAGAAAATTATAGAATGATATAGAAAAAATATTTTTTAGGAGAAATGTGTAGAATTTTATAATAATGTATAGTTAGAATTATTTTTTAATTTTATATTTATGTGGTGTAGATTGCATGGTGAAGATAATAAATAGCTTCCATTGCATTTGGGTTATGCATCCCTAAAAAACATAAGTATTTGTATTCTTAGTTTGAGTATGAGTTATGAGTTTTTTTTTAGTGTGAGTTATGAGTTTTTTTTTTGAGTGTGAGTTATGGGCTTTTTTTTTTAGTGTTTGTATTTTTTTTCATATTGTGAGTGATATTTGAAAAGTGTTATAGTATCTTTTATTGTGGGTATAATACAAGTAATTTATTTACTTGGGTCCAATATTATTAAGTTTAAAGTTATGTACTCTAAAATTTACTCAATAATTAGTATAAGAGCAAGATGGTCAGAGATGGTTCTTGGTGGAACTATCTTGTGTCGTACGGAGTTTGGTACTATGCAACTTTGTTAGTCAAGCTTATTCGGTATAGTCAAAGTATTTCTGCTACGATGAGTGACCTTCAAGTAGTTGGAGGAATCAAAATGCTCAACAACAAAAACTACAACACGTGGACAATGTATGTAGTCTTACCTACAAGGTCAAGACCTGTGGTAGGTTTTCGATGGTGGTGAACTCACACAACTAGCAACAGAATATGCAAATGACATCTTGTGGAAGTGAAAAATTAAAATAGGCAAAAAGATGTTTGTTTTAAAGACCACAATTGAAGAAGAAATATTAGAGCACATTCGGAATGTCAAAACACCGAAGGAAGCATAGGACACTTTTGTTACACTCTTTTCAAAGAAGAATGATACAAGGCTGCAACTTGTCGAGAACGAGTTACTATCGATGGCGCAACGCGACATGACGATTTCCTAGTACTTTCACAATGTGAAGTCGATATGCTTAATACCATGGTTGTCCAAGTATGTTCGAAATTGTTGATTAACATACTCCCCCCATTATCAGACCTAAGGATCTTAATTTTTTTAGAAAATTGTGTCTGAATCATCGTGTGAAACAAGTGAAATGTAGAAAATACTTCATCTTTATGTTTGAGAAGGTAAAGCCATATCATTCGTGTACAATCATCAATAAAAATTACAAACCAACGATGACCCGACGACGTAGTGACCGGGGAAGGTCCCCAAACATCAGAATGTATTAAAGCAAAATGAATCACACGTTTATGCATGCTCATAGGATAAGATGCCCTATGACTTTTTGCTAAGATACAAGTATCACATTTGAAATCTGAGTGTGTAACATTTGAAAATAAACTAGGTAAGTAAATACCTTAAATACCCAAATGATGGATGCCCAAATCGACGATGACATAACCAAATTTGTTGTTCCTTGTTACTAACCATGTGTTGCATGTGATTGTCTCTTCCTGAACTGAGTTCATCCACATAATATAAACCTCATCTCTTAGTACCACGCCCAATGATCTCCTTGGTGAGAATATCTTGTAGAAGACAAAAGGTAGAATACATCAATACTAAACAGTTAAGATCTGAAGTGACTTGAGTTACAAACAATAGTCTGTTTGAAAAAAAGGGTACAAGTAATGTATTAGATTATGATAATGAAGGAGATAAAGTCACTGTTCCAGCCCTTGTAACTGGTCCATTGGCATTGGCAACACGGCTCCGTCTCGGAGAGGTTTTATTGGAGAGATCTTTTGGGTCAAATTTCATATGATCTGTAGCTCCAGAGTCTAGAATCCAATCCTTATTATCACTACAATTAGAGATGTGAAATGCTTTACTTGAAATACCTGGATCCTGGGAAGATTTGGCATGAGGAATAAGGGATAGTAATTGATGCGTAATTTCGCAAGTGTATGAATCGTTCAAGTAATAAAGTGTACAAAAGTATGGATATCGAACCCACAAGGAATGGCGTTACTAAGTACTGAAATTGACTAATCCTAATTTTATTTGAAAACCGAATTTTTGAATTTGTTTAAGAAGTAAATTAACATAAAACTAACGCAAATAACAAAATGTAATGTTGTTCACAAATGATTAAACATGCTAAGGCATTTGATTTCGCTAAATCAATTCAATCCGATTTCAAGTCATGTTATATGAAAATCAAAGTTAAAAGTGATGGTTGAAAAACCCAAATTTACCTAATACTCTCTCTCGAGTTATATTAGAATTATTTATCTATGAAAAACAACTATATTTCTATGAAGATTTAATCACAAACAAGCACATTACAATTTATGGAATTTCTAGAATAACCACATACATCATGCATTAGTTCTCACACTCGCATTCAACATACGGTATTTATCACAAGAAGTGTTCATTACACATCTCCTCTCGGTCTCAATATAATGCAACAAATCATCTAAATCTTAGCCAGAAATTTAAAAGCATTAAGCATGGAAATAAATACTCAACTTGAAAATAATGAATTCATATAACGATAACACAAGAAATCAGATTTTCTTGATTTAACTACATCATAGCCTTAGCAAAAATGAATTAGTTCATAACGGAAATAAGAATAAACATTATTTCAATTGAATCCATGAATAACAAATCTAAATAAAATGCAGAAAATAAAAGCTAAGGAGAAGAGATGAAAAACTCTTGAAGATGAAGACTTGGTAGCAACAATGGTGATGATCCTTCAAGCTTCTCCAACCTTTCTCTCCAAAATTTCCTTTTCTCCTCCAAAAATAACTTAGATCTGCTCTCTCTTTCATGCCTCTTTCTCCATCATATTGTATATATAGATCTAGGGTTTTGGGGGCAATTTTGGAACAAAACAACATAAAAAATGTGTTTTCGGACGAAACTCGCCGCGGCGAGATTTCTGGAAAAGTTACGGTTTTGCTTCTGCTAATTCTCGCCGGCGTCGATATTAATGTGGCCGACGGCGAGATTATATTGGCCGGCGGGGAGATGACTTGGCCAGGGGCGAGATTATTTTGGCCGGCGGCGAGAATATTCTGGTCGGTGGTGGGATTTCTAAATTTTGAAACTTTGTTTTCTTTTTATTTTCACTCAATCTCGATCATTGTACTTTGTCCAAAACTTCTCCAAAATCATGATTTTACCTGAAATTGCACTTTAAACATGAAATACCCATGAAATGACATTTGTGGATTAAATAATCAAATAAACACAATTTTCACACTAATATCAACATTTAAATCATAACAAAAATGCAATAATTTGGCTCTTATCAGTGATGCATTATTGGTAGCCACAGCAACTCTCCTAGTGGTTTCCCATTTCTTCCTTGCTTGAATATCATTCGACCACTTTGGATACCCATGTAGTTTGAAGTAGTTTTCATGGGTGTGTTTGGAGTTTCCGAAATGGCCACATTTCATGTCAACAGACGGTGGATTTCCCGTGGATTTCTTGCTACCCAAAAAAAAAGTTCATGGTTTTGGTGGCATTGGATTATGTTGTCCCTTGATCCCTTTGAAAGCCATACCTGCTCTGGGTTTCGTATCTACACCCATGATCATCATGGTCTACTTGACTTATTCCCTATGGATGAATCCATAGGCTTATTCCACCATAGGGAATGGTTTGATTTGAAGCACATCACTTTGAGTTTTATCTAGTCTATCATCAAGTCCATCGAGGAAGGTATACACGGGATCTTCATGTACGATGGAGTTGTATTTTTGTATGTCAGTCGCACACTCCATTGGGTTAGGACGACGGAAATCAATTTCTTGCCACAACCTTTGAAGGTCATTGTAGTATTTTTCAATGGATCCACTCGCCTGCTTCATACGAGTAACTCGACGGCGGAGATCATACACTTGAGACGTGTTTGTCCCATCATAGTATGTTGTAGCAACAGAATCCCAAACTTGTTTCTCAGTTGGGAATCAGATAAAATTTGCAATCAAGGAGGGGTCCATCGAATTGATCAACCATCCCTTGACAATGGCATTTTCAGTGCGACATCTCCTGAATGAGGGGTCGGTTTTAACAGGTTGAGAAAAATCCCAATTAATATATCCTAGTTTGTCTTTGCTAGAGATATACATCTACACCACCTGGGACCACAAGGCATAGTTGGATCCTTCCAACTTGATACTAATGGGAGTCGACGCTTCAGTTAGCGAAAGTTATGAGGTGGTGTGAGCTCTAGTTAGAACTTCATTCATTTTTGTAGTCAACTCATTCAATATGAAATTGGTGGTTAAATCTCTAGATTTTGACATGAATCTATCACTTCTGTTTTTTTTTCTTCCTTTTTCTTCTTCTCGTACACCAGCCAATATATATAGAAAAATCAAAATTGTAACCCTAATTTATTTTTTTCTATTCGCGCAGCCCTCTTGTGGAGCGGCGCTTTTCTTCTACTGCATTCCAAGTTCTCCACGGCTGCCCACGACGGTAGCTAGACTGGTATGTAGAGAGACTGCAATGGCCCTAACGAGCAAGCGACGTTGGGAAACTACGACGGCTCCAACGAGCAGATAGACTTGAAACTCAAGGAAACTACAATGGCTCCAACAAGCAGCTAGATCAGTATGGATCCAATGCCTAGGCAGCAAGCACCATCTAGCCAAACCAGGTGACACCACCACACGCACAGAGACTCAAAACCACAAAAAAACCATTGCTGAGGAGACGAACAGAGTAAATAGAGTAAGCCAGATCAACCACCCCTGATCCCAATAAAACAACTGATCAGCCAAACCCAGTTGTTTTCGCAGAAACGAAGATCAAAGATCTGAAAGGTTTAAGACTCCAAAGCATCAAGAAATTAGCTATTGAAGAGATGCAAAGGAAGACGTAGAATTAACAAAGGTCTTCAATGGTTTGTTTTCTAGGGCTCAACTGATCTCTAGGTTCAACAGAATCGGTCTTTGTTTTAGATTCAAACCACAAGAATCCAAATTGGAAGCTAGAATTAACAGAGGTCTTCAATGGTTTGTTTTCTAGGGCTTAACTGATCTCTAGGTTCAATAGAAACGGTCTTTGTTTTAGATTCAGACCATAAGAATCTAAATTGGAAGCCAACAACCACACCAATACACCGGATCAAACCAATGTCAAGGAGAACAGAAAATAGTGTAATAGGTAGCAACTTAGCATTTTTATTTCTTTAGCCCAACCATAATCTACTCTGATATCATGTCAAAATATATTTTTCTATTATAATCCATTATGTACAAGAGTATCAGTATTTGTATAATAAGAAACGGAAAGAAAAAACCTAAACATTGTTATTTGTCACTAAACATATTCTTGTCTTCCATACTGGTGTCTTGTTGGCTACCATACTGTTGCATTGTTGTCTGCTTGTTGTCTGGCACGTTGTTAACACACGTCAACAATTATTACTCAGCCGGCTGCACAATTACAAAAGTAGCTGTCAAAGGGGTATGTATATTCTCTAGAAGAAAGTAGGACCGGTATATTATAAATTTATTATCGAATAAAAATGCTTTTTTTTAGTTGCTGAAAGAAGCAAAAACCATTTAAAAGGAAGAGGATGAAGAAACACTTACAGGTATTGAATTGATGCTAAGCTTCCCAATCCAGAGAGTTGATTATTTGTCAGGTCTCTTCAAAAATATATATTAAAAAAAATTAAGCTTGATAGGCAGGCCGCAGGCACAAGCGGAAGGGCTAGAAATCTTTTTCGAAGGGGGTGGAGTTTGAGCTTTTAATCATATCATGTTACGAATACATAACTTAAAAAAAAATTATCTAACATAAATAAAAGGAAAAATACAATTAATAAATTATTTAAATTATAGATAAATAAAATAAATTAAAGAACTCAAAATTATATAAACAAACAAGTAGAACAATTAAACACATATATCATGATGTCAAAAGAAAAACTAAAAAAATTAAATTAAAGTATAAAAAAATATATATGATTTATGGTATTAATGGGAGACTGCAATTAGTATATTAGAATTAAATAAAATTAATATTAAAAAATAAAATAAATGATGAAAAAACTAACAAATAGTCAAAGACATTATAATTTTCTTATATAAAGAACTTTAAATAAATTAAAAAGTTCAACAAAATAAAAAAAAACAAATATAATGCCATATAAAGCTAAAACCAGAAGAGAAAAATGTAAGGAAAAATCTTGAGTCTAAGCTTGTTGTTAACACTTTAGAGACATCAGTTCCAACCCTGTCAATTACATAAGTGCGTGCGTGCGTGCTTTGCTGAATATAATTGCTTATTAAAAAAAACTTCTTGTATTTCCCTGTTTTTATCAGGTTTACTCAGAGTTTTTTAATAATGAATTAGGCAAAATTAAATATTTCAACTACTTTTTGTTGCATCATGTAATGAATCCAAACATAAAAGTATATATAAGTAGTTATTTTAAAAAAAAAAATATGACCGATATTGTAGTCCTACTCATGTGTTTTATGTTGAGTAAAATTTAGAATACACAACTCTAAATTTATTAATATTGGATCCAAATAAATAAATAAACTACTTGTATTATATCCACAATAAAATACATTATAACATATTTTAAATGCAACTCACAAATTGAAGAAAAATACAAACACTCAAGGAGAAAACTCTCAATTCACACTCAAACTAAGAATACAAAGACTTATTTATTTTTTATGGGATGATTAAATCAAATGCAAGGTAGGCTATTTATAGTTCTCATCATACAATCTACACCATACAAATATAAAACTAAAAAATAATTCTAACCACACAAATCACATTCTACACACTTCTTTTTTCTACATCCTTCAACCACTCTATTTATTTTTCTACATTCTTTAACCACTCCATTTATTTTCCTACATCCTTCAACCACTCCATTTATTTTCCTACATCCTTCAACCACTCCATTTATTTTCCTACATCTATCAACCACTCCATTTATTGTGTTGGTGTTGATTGTCAACACTCCCCCTCAACACCAACTCTTACTATTTTTACTGTGCTAAGCTGACAGTGAAACATTTCGAACTTACCAATACTTCAGCTTTTTGTGAACAAGTCCGCAACTTGATCATCTGTCTTGATTTGCCTCGTCTCAATTTCTTCTTGCAAAACTGTTTCTCTGATAAAGTGATAGTGCACTTCAACATGCTTAGTTCTTGCATAAAAGATTGGATATTCTGTCAAATGAATTGCCGATTGATTGTCACAGTGTAAAGGAACTACATAATCTATTGGTTGTTGTAGATTATTCATTAGCTATATCAACCATGTACTCTCTTAAGCTGCCATTGTCGTTACTCGATACTCAGCTTCAATGGTTGATAATGATATTGTTGGTTGTCTTTTGCTACACCAAGAAATTGTTCCAGAACCAAGCTTAAACACATACCCAGTTGTTGATCTCCTGCATAGTCAGCATTACAGTAACCAACTAACTTGCCATCTCCACCTTTCTTGTACAAAAAACCATAGTCAATTGTACTCTTCACATATCTCAATATTCGCCGAACTGCTTCCAAATGAGGCTTCTTTGGATTTTGCATGTACCAACTCATTACACTAACTGCATAAGAAATGTTAGGTCGAGTGAAGGTTAAGTATATAAGACTACCTACCAATATTTGAAACATTTTCATATCTTCGAAATCTTTTCCTTCATGTGCACACATTTTGGCATTTGGTTCCATCGGCGTTGAAATCAGTTTGCATTCAAGCATTCTGAACCTCTTCAACAAATCTTTGGAATATTTTTGTTGACAAAGAAATATTCCTTCTTGTGTGCAGTCAACCTCTAGACCAAGGAAGTGCTTGAGCTATCCAAGTTTCTTCATCTAGAAACATATTGATAAATTCTCCTTTGTTCAAAGAATTTCTACCTTATCATCATTGGTTATAATTAAATCATCTACGTACACTAGCACGATAGCTAGTTTTTGGCTTTGATAAACAAGCTAGAATTTCCAGGTGTTACTGAATAACCACTTTATGTTAAAAATTTAGCAATCTTACCATATCATGCCTTGGGTGCCTGTTATAACTCATAAACTGCTTTTTACAGCTTACACATATAATTAGTATGATCTTGGCTGTGAAAACCCATTGGTTGGTCATGTAGATTTCCCAATCAAACTCTCTATGAAGAAAAAAACATTCTTCACATCTATTTATCACAAATTCCAGTCTTTGTTGGTTGTAAGTCCAAGTAAGACTCGTACAGTTGTAAGTTTCACCACCGTACTAAACGTTTCATCATAGTCTAGTACGTATTGTTGAGAGAAACCACGAGCTACCAATCATGCCTTATATCTCTCAATTGACCCATGTAGACGATGTGTTATCTTGTATACCCACTTACAGGATATGGGTTTCATATCTCCTGGTTTTAGCACCATATCCCAAGTTTGATTTTACTGAAGTGCATCGATCTCTTCCTTCATAGCTATCATCCACTAACGACCTCCCTTGTACTCAGACATGCTTTCCAACTTCTGTTTATCACCCATTATATGATTTGAGCAGCCTAAATCTACAATCTAGTCATTCTTGTAGTCAATCTATTTTGATGTAGTCACCATAAGAGCTAATTCTTCTTCCTCTGTAGCGAATAATGCTTCGGCTTCCCAACCATCTTCGCTATGCTCCTTAGAACTGGAAGTAGCTGTATTACTTTCAACAGACTTTTTCTTACTCCAATAAACTTTTTCCATGTGACCCATCTTCCTACAGTTGTAACATTCACCATCAAATTTTCTATTGTTACTGTGATTCTTCCAAGCTCTCCCTGGACCAAAGCCTCACTTTCCTTGAGAAATATTTTTTGTCGCCATCCTTGTTAGATCTACTTCCATTGTATCGCTTGAAAGCGCTTTTTCTTTTGTTGGGATAAAGCACTTCTTCCTTACTCTTCAGTGAGACTCCCTCCATTTGCTTAGCCATAGCTTCTTAATCGACCAACAAATTCTCAAACTCAACAAGAGATGGTTGTGTCGGCCATCCTTATATAATGGTAACAAACCCTCGATATTCAGGTCTCAAACCATGAATAATTATTCTCTTTATCCTAGTTTTCCCAATAGGAGCTTCCGGATCTAAATCTGAAATTTCATGGCAAAACGATTTTACCTTGTGAAAGTACTGGGAAATCGTCATGTCACGTTGCGCCATCGATAGCAACTCGTTCTCAAGAAGTTGTAGTCTTGTATCATTCTTCTTTGAAAAGAGTGTAACAAAAGTTTCCCATGATTTCTTTGGTGTTTTGGCAACCCGAATGTGCTCTAACATTTTTTCTTCAATTGTGGTCTTTAAAGCAAACATTGTTTTGCCTACTTTAATTTTCCACTTCCACAAGAAGCCATTTGCATCTTCTGTTGTTGGTTGTTTAACTTTGTCACCACCAACAACCTTCCACAGGTCTTGAACTTGTTGGTAAGACTCCATACATGTTGCTAATGTGTTATAGTTTTTGTTGTTGAGATTCTTGATTCCTCAAACTACTTGAAGGTGACCCATCGTGTCGGCAAGACTTTGACTATACCGAACAAGATTAAATAAGAAACTTGCAGAGTACCAAACTCCTCACAACTCAAGATAGCTCCACTAAGAACGATCATTGATCGTCCTACTATGATACCAATTGTTGAGTAAAATTTAGAATATATAAATTTAAATTTACTAATATTGGATCCAAACAAGTAAACAAACTATTTGTATTTTACCCACAATAAAAGATATTATAACATCTTTTAAAGGCAACTCACAAATTGAGTAGAAATACAAACACTCAAAGATAAAAATCTCAACTCATACTCAAACAAAGACTTATTTGTTTTTGATGGGATGATTAAACCAAATGCAAGCTAACTTATTTATAGTCCTCACCATGTAATCTACACCACACAAATATAAAACTAAGAAATAATTCTAGCCACACAAATCACATTCTATACACTTTTTTTCTATATCTTTCAACCACTACATTTATTTTTCTACATCCTTTAATTACTCAATTTATTGAGTTGGTATTTATTTTCAACTTTTGCCTCACAAGCACTAAAAGAAAAATAATGTCATTGAATTTTGACGCTTGACAAATTTATAAAATAAAGTTTCTTTTAGGTATATACTAATCCCATCTTGATTATCTTCTATCAACGTCATTAGATATCCAAAGAGAAAGTAATTATGTTTTTTTTTTCCGTATTAAGAGTATGTTTGATATTAGATATGATAAATATAATTATATTAAACTAAAATATATTTAATTGTATTATATTAATATATACAGTATTTAATAAAAAGTTATATGTATAGTAAAAAAAATTGAATATAAAAAATTGAATAAAAAAATTTATATTTAAAAAAAATTATGATAAATTTTGTTTAAATAAATATTTAATTTGTTTTTATATTTTTATTACATTTTAAATTAAAAATATTATTTTTAATTTAAGATAAAATAAAAAATTAAGATACATATTTTTATAATTGAAAATTCAAACATATTATGTTAAATATCTAGTACGATTTAGACATACACTCTTTACTCATACTAAATTTCTACAAAACTATATTATTTTTAAATTGTACAATACGATCAGATTTCATAACCAAATATGCGACTACAAAAATTATATAGTCAGGATTTTTAATACAATGTAACAAACAGGTTGTAAGAATTATACTTAGAAATATGGATTAGTGTGAATCTTTTTTTATAACAAATTATTTTTTCAAAACTCATTTAATTGGTGCAAAATTGTGCAAATTTAGGAGAAAATGGCTCTAAATTAACACTAACATGCAAGAAGTATACGACTTTCTCTAATACAATCCTTAGTAGAGTTCATGATAACTTAGATGGTGATACAAGCTTGTGTCATGGGGAAATCACATTTTCTATATTAAATTAGATGACGTATCTTTTTTCCCATAATTATATTAGTTATTTAATATAATTGTTTGAAATTAAGTGGTTAAATTTTAGTAGCACATAAATTGCTCAAATAAATATGGACTGATTGAGTAGATATTGATTGTTTGCCTTAATTAAAGGATTATAGGAACCCCAATTGAGCAATATATAAAGATCTTTTTAATTATAATCCCTAATACATCAAATCATAAAATAAATTTTTTTCTCCCCATCTATAAGAGAGACTACAGTTCCATTGAGAAACTAAGGTAATTTGGTTGAGGAAGATCACAAACTACTACTTTGTTCGTGTTCATCCATTCATGATCGACTATTATAGTATTTTCATAATAGTAGGCGATCGGTCTCAATGGATCTAGATATCTCACTTAAATCCATAAATTCTTAATAATCTAGCATGGTATAGATGCTATAATTTTTTATATTCTGTTATAGAATATTTGTACTTAGATTATGTTTATAGCTTTCAGTATGATTCAATTCCAATAAGTGGTATTAGAGTGGTCATCATTATTAGATTAGTAATATTTGTGAATATTATATTCTACGGTGTTTGAATAAAATAATTATGTTTTGTGTGAAATTCTACTTGAATCGTAATATTTAAGTTTTTTTTTAATTTGAGATTAAAGCATGTTCTTAGATTCTCATATTTTATTTATTAATAAAGTATTGTTATTATTTTTGTATGAGATAAAATTTTGCTTGTTCTATAACATTTCAGTCGCCTTTTCAAACAACAAATGTTGACGATATTCTATTTTTTATTTTATTTATATTAATTATAAAGTAATACATAAGAAAACAACTAGGTAGAATGATTTAATCTTGATAATATTATGTGTTCTTGAAATTGTTTAATTTGTTGAATATTTTGGAAAAAATTAAATTAAATTTTGTGTGAAAAATCCTTTTGGGTTTCAAAAACTTGGTATTTTTGATTAATTATGTAATTATTAATTGAATAAAAATTAATGCCTAAAATTGTTACTCTTAATATGGGGCTATAACTTTAGTTCTTGCTTCTACATGGCTATATTATTATTTTATTTGATTAGTCTAGTATTTTCAATTAAATTAATTAAAATAACATATTGTGAAAGTAAAATCGACTATGAAGATTAATTTAACCAAAAATATTTTTTTTTGTACGGAGTTATTTATGTGAACTGTACTTGACCCAAAGGAAGACACAGTTTGGCTAGATAACAATACACTTGTGATAATAAATACGTGAAGATTATAAAGAAATTTATTTAATTATTTTCTTGTAAACAACAGTAGGTCCAAAGAAAGGTTGTTGTTTGATAGGACTAATTGTTAGTATTTAATCATTGCGTTGAAAGTATCACTAATAGATAATTTATTTGTCTAAAGACTAAGAATTAATGTTGTGCTAAATATCTTGAGATAGATTCTTAATTTGTTTTATTTGTTCATGTTTTGATTTATTTCTATGATTATGCATGTTTATTTTGTTCTCTATACAAATTTTGTTGCTACTGCTACGTATGTTTTTGCCTTGACAATAACATTCAAATGTTGAGCGGGACAAACTTCAAAATTTGGAAATAAACCTAGAAGATTGCACTCAATTTTATGAATTTGGATCTTGTAATTTGATCATATCAACACATTACTACTCAAAAATCCCCAATGAGGTTAAAATTGAAAAGTGGGATTGGTCTAACCAAATGTGCATAAGGGAACATCTTTGAGTGTCAAGAAGTTTCTAGAAGAAGTTGATAAATATTTTTCCAATAACAAAAAGTCATAGGTGAATAGCCTTTTGGATAAACTTGTAACGATGAAGTATAAGAGAAAAAGGAACATAAGGGAACATGTTTGAGGACTTGCTTGTGCACTTGATTTTGTTCTCTCTTCTTACACACTTTGGGTAGTTCAAAGTGAGTTATAAAACTTAGAAGGACAAATGGTCCCTCAATGAGCTTATATCACATTGTGTACAAGAAGAAGAAAGGCAATAGCGTGATAAGATTGAAAGTACTTACTTGACCTCAACCTCTTAAAACAAGAAAAGAAAAAGAGATATAGTTACCGTGAAAGGTTTTTCTCGGTAGAAGAAACAAAATATGTAAGATAAGGAGTTTACTTGCTATGCATGAAGACATGACACCTGAAGAAGGAGTGTTCCAAGTTTGCTACCTGACATGTAAAGAAGGGTATACTTTTAGCTTTAGTTTGTTTCGAAGTTAATTTATCTTTCGTACCTAAAGATTCTTGGTGGGTAGGTTCTGGTGCTACTACTGACATAAGTAAGTCTATGCAGGGTTGTCTGTAGAGGTAATAACCAAGTGATGCTAAAGGTTCATCTTTGTGGCAAAGGAAATAAAGTTGCAGTGGAAGCTATTAGAACTTTCAAATTAGAATTGAAAATTGATTGTATTTGGATTTTTTTGAGACATTTATTGCATCATCTTTTAGAAGAAATTTAATTTTTATTTCTAGTTTGGACAAATCAAGATTTTTTTATTATTTTGAAAATAATAAAGTTAGTCTTTATCAAAATTTGAATTTTATTAGTTTCGATTCTTTAATTGATAATCTATATATGCTTGATATTTTTAGTTCCTATAACGAAATACTATAAATAAGTTTACGTGGTACAAAGAAAAAATTAAGTGAGAATTCTATCACTTTATCGCATGAGCATTTAGATCACATCCCTAACTAGAGAATTCAGAGGCTTGTTTTGGATGGAATTCTTAAACCCCTAGATTTAAAAGACTTTTCAAGTCTGCATTGAGTGCATTAAGGAGAAACAAGTAGATGCTACAAAAAATAGTTACCAAAAGAGCTACAAACATCTTAGAACTTATACATAATGATAATTGCGGTCCATTCTCTATGGCTTCATGGAATGACCAGCAATACTTCATTACATTCATAGATGATCACTCTAGGTATGATTACTTATATTTGATACACGAGAAGTTGCAATCCCTTGATGTTTTCAAGTCATTCAAAGTTGAAGTTGAACTTTAAATTGTAAAGAAAATTATAGCTATCAAATTAGACTATGGTAGTAAGTACTAAGAGAAGTATGACGGATCAGGGGAACAACCTCCAGAACCATTCATAATTTTCCTCAATGAGTGTGGAATTGTTCCACAATACTCCATGCCATGAAAACTTAACATGAACAGTGTTGTAGAGAGACGAAATCAAATTCTTAAGGATATGGTAAGAAGTATGATTAATCATTTCTCTTTATCAAAGTCACTTTGGGGAGAAGCTTTAAATATCGCAGTGTACATCCTTTACCTAGTATTGAGTAAAGTAGTTGCCAAAACCACCTATGAGCTTTGGACAGGTAAGACTTCAAGCATTAGCCACTTACACATTTGGGATTGTCTAGCTGAGGCACGACCTTTTAGGCCATATGAAAAAAAGTTAGACTTAAGGACAGTTAGTTGTTATTTCGTTGGTTACATTGAATGTTCTCAAGGTTACAAGGTTTACAATCCCATAACAAGATATTTCTTTCAACCGGGAAATGCAAGATTTCTTTAAGATACTAAGTTTGAGGGGAAGAAAATATAAATAATGTTATCTTTGAAGAAGAATCTGTTATTGACGGTGATTAGGTTTCTATACCTATCGTTGTTTAAGACACAATTCTAGTCCTAGATAACAATGTTCAGTTTTCTATTCCTAACATTGTTCCAGAGCAAGACAACAATGAGATTATTCCTCAAACACTACCTATAGAACAAACTCAACAACCTTAAAAATTCCTCAAACACGACCTATATAAATGTAATTCCAGGTGATTATATCATCTTTCTCCAAAAATATAAGGATGGATTTAGTTTAATAGAGGATGATATGATCAACTTCTGTCAAGCCATGCGCAGTTCTAACTCTTAGATGTGGATTAATGCCATGAAGGATGAGATGAAGTCCATGAAAGAAAATGACATTTGGGATCTCATCAAGTTACCCAAAGGTGCGAAGTTTATTGGTTATAGATAGATATTTAAAACCAAGAGGGATTCGAACAATTATGTCAAGAGATATAAGGCACATCTAGTCGTCAAAGGCTTTACTTAGAAGATAGGCATATACTATAAAGAGACTTTCTCTCCGATACCTTAAAAAGACTCTTTTAAAACTACAATGCCACTAATGGCTCATTTTGATATAGAGTTGCATCAGATGGATTCATGACTGTGTTTCTCAATGGAGACATTGAAGAAATGATTTATATGGTATAGTTAGAAAACTTTGTATTAAGAGATCCAAAGTTTATGGTTTGCAAGTTGAATAAAACCATCTATAGTCTCAAACATGCTTCCCATCAATGGTATCACAAGTTCTATCAAGTCATCATTTCATACGGTTTTGAGGGGAATGCCATTGATGCTTATGTATATCATGAGTTCAATGGGAGTAAATATATTTTTCTAGTATTATATGTCGATAACATTCTACTCGTTAGTAGCGATATAGGATTATTGTACGAAACTAAGAAATTTTTGACAAAGAAATTCAAGATGAAAGATTTTAGTGATGCCTCTTTTGTATTACGAATTTGGACACTAAGAGATCGTTTTCGAGGTAGCCTTAGGTTGTCGTAAGAGAGATATATGGATAAGATTTTGAGTAGATTTTTCATGAAAGATAGTAAGCCAAGAGAGACACTCGTGGATAAATGAGGCAAATTTAGCTTCAAATAGTGCCCCAATAATGGTATTGAAAGGAAAGAGATGCAAAAGATTCTCTATGCTTTAGTAGTAGGGAGTCTAATGTATGCTCAAGTATGTACTCATCCCGACATAGCATTTATAGTGGAAGTTTTGGATAGATATTTGAGCGATCTAGGTATGCAGCACTAGAAGGAAGCCAAACATATGATGCGATATTTGAGGAGAACAAAAGACTGTAAGTGATATATGGCATTGGTAGGCCATTGAAGATTTAATGTGATAATAACTCAGCCATGCCTTAATCCAACAACAATAGAAGCTCAACAAAGTCAAAGTTTATCGACATCAAGTTTCTAGTTGTTAAAGAAAGAATTCAAGATAGGCAGAATTTCATAGAACATATAGGAGCAAATTCTATGCTAGCAAATCCATTAATCAAGGGCTTAACACCCAATATCTTTCATGAGCACTGCTCATATGTGTGTTATTTATGATAATAACTTGGTTTAATGGGAGTCATTTTTTATGTTCTGTGTGTTTTTACTTTAGATATTGAATTTTTTAGTTTTTTGCATAATAAAGTTGATGGCTAATGATTTTATTTCTGAGCTTACTTATGTTTTCTATATGCAATGTTCGCATTGCATTAAAGACCAATTGAAAATAGGTATATTTGAGATCATATTGCATGCAATTTTCATATTATTCATTCATATTTGATCTATGTCATTGAATTTATTAGTATGACGATTATCATGGTTTGGTCACGACTATTTGTGATAAAATTTGCAGTGGTTCTACTACTAATATATAAGATGGACCACATTTTTTAAGGAGAAGTCTAAGGAGAGATTGTTAGGAAATCACATTTCCTATACTGATTAGATAACATATCCTTTTTCTTTTCAAATTAAGTGGTTAAATTTTAGTAAACCCCTAGATTGCTTCAATTAATATGAGGTGATTGAGTAGGTATTGATTTTTTCCTTAATTAGAGGATTATGTGAACCCTAATTGATCAATATTTAAAAACCCTTTCGATTATGGTCTCCAATACACCAAATCATAAAATAATTTATATTCTCTTCATCTAAAAGAGAGAAGACGATCCTATTAAGAAATTAATGCGATTTGGTTGAGGAAGATCACAAACCACCCCCCTCGTTTGTGTTCATCAATTCATGATCAATTGTCATAGTATTTTTACAATAATAAGTGATCGTTCTCAACAAATTCACAATGTATTCAGGTATCTTATTAAAATCCATAAATTCTTAATAATATAACATAATATAGATCATAGATTTTTTAGTATTCTGTTTTAAGATATTTGTATCTAGAATATGTTTATAGCTTTTTGTATAATTTAATTCCAACATCTTTGAACCTTATAAATTTTAGTGATAATATAATTTGTAAACCTTAAAGTTGTAGCGTACATAAATACGTGGCGTACAAAAAAGACAATGGCAGTTTTGCAAAGCTAATTGTTGAAAAATATGTACATCTAAGTGGCAGCTGTTACGAAGTGAAATGAAACTGTTCGACTGAGTTCATTACTAAAGCATTAATTATTTAAGGCAACATAAGTTAACTTGTAAACTACTCAGAATATATAACCAGTTACAGTGAAGTAACAGCATGTAAAGAAAGGGACTTACAGTGAAGTAACAGCAGGTAAAGAAAGGGACTTACAGTGAAGTAAGATACTTCAATTTCTCGAAACTGTCTGGTATTTTCCCTCTTAGTTGATTATTAATTTATGATACAAGTAAAACGATATATCCTAACCCACGTGGCCACAGGTATATAAAATTGTTATTGTTTTAAGGTTAATTCGGAAGATATTGAGCCCTGAAACTACAAAGGAAGATCAAAAGTCTTTATACAAGAATTGAAAAATTTCTTAAGTTATATATGATATCTAACATTTTTCTACTAATAATTATGATTATATTGTATATTGTGACGCTTGGAACGTTGGTTTTTTAGCAACATAAAGAAAAGTAAATGATTTATAAGCCAACGTTTAAGAAAATTAATAGACATTTTTAATTTGTATCTCATTTTTGTATGACTTAACTTACAATTAATTAATTAAGTTTATAACTGGATATGTGGATCTATTGTATTTTTCTGCTAATTTGGTACGTACCAGAACTTACATTTTGAATTTGATACGGTTTTTCTTGTAGGGTGGTAGCTGCATGTTGGTGGATATAAACGCCACTTTTATTCGGTAAAACACAGTCACATATGATAATAAATGTGTATCATCAACATGCAAGCATGCCAAATATAAGGTTTATTACCTCAATGATATCATGATTTAATAAAAATATAAAATTAAGCCAACACGTATGTTTTCTAATGTAAAAAAAATATTTTTTTAAGAGATCAAAAATAAAATAATATAAATAACTAGTTCATATAAAAACTCTAATTATCAAATTTTAACATATTTTTATTATTTATTTCTCTATCATCTTCAAGCAAGGTAATTAACTAAATATCTAAATATCTAAATTTTAAATTTCAAACATAACATTTCATAAAAAAAAAATTGATAATTATCCTTTGAATTTAAAAAAATTATATATTTTTAGACATAATAATATTATACAACTAACACAAAGTGAGAAGGAATCCCACTATTACAAAAAGTGTTGTTATTTTTTTCATTTTATATTAGCCAATATACAAAAAAAAAAAAAAACTTTCTAAAAATACCTATTTCGTCCGTTCTAGAAAAATTGGCTAAATTTTAAAGTCGGTTTAAAAACAAACAAAACAAAACAAAAGGATTTGGACAAAGGAATGGAAAAGAAAAAAAATTGTTTAGTTGGATTCCAAACCGGCCCATTTTCACCGGTTCGGACACTAAAACTTAGAATAAAATGTGGTTTTTTTTTTTTTTGCGACCTAAGTTTCGAAAGTCGAAACCTCTATAAAAAATCTTTCTCATTCACCATTTTCAATCTTTGATAAACCCAAAGTTCACACACATAATGAAACCCATCTACGACAATATCCACCATGACTTCCATGGCCGCCGTTCTCCGTTCAAGCATCTCCAAAAAACTTTCACCGGTATTTCGAAGCACCAGCTAACATTTCTCGTCAAAACTGGTCCTGTTTTTTTTTAATATCCTGAAATTCCAAAATTTTCGTCAATTCTTCCAAAACTGGCGAAAATTTCGATGGTTCTTCATAAACCGACTCGTTTCATCGGTTTTATTAAACCGACAAAAACTTCTTATTTAGTCAGTCAAAAACCGGGCCAATTTTGTAATAGTGACCTAACTTTTGATTTAGGTGTCTCACAAGAAGATTTTGAGGACACTGTTACATTTATTATTATAACAATAATTTTCCCTATATTAATAAGACGTTTTTATCTCTTTTAGCATATCCTTAAAGTTTTTCTTGTTTGTTTTCGCGTATCAATAGTTTTTTTTTTATCTGTGTTAAAAGACGTTAATTTTTCTCATAGAAATATCAATCATTTTGTATTTTTCTTTTTTATATATAAAAAGAATTTATTCCAATATTATTAAATATTAATTACATATTTATCCATATTTTTTACTTATTCTATTTGATTTAAACAAACAAGTAAAGCTTTTTTAAGATGGTTTGAATGTTATTTCAATAAAACATTATTACATTATTTATTATTATTATTATTATTATTATTATTATTATTATTATTATTTATGTTTTATAACTTTGATTCTTACTATCAATTTTTGTTATATAATTGTTGGTCTATCTCATGTAAGTGGACAACAAATAAAATAAAAAGCATTTAATAACAAAGGCTGAGAATGCGTTAAAAACAAAAAATGTTCTTAAATTGTACAAATGTGTGGATTGTTTGTCTTTGTAAAACTTGACTTAAAGGATAGAACTTTGACTCTATAAATAGAATCTTTACCTTAATCTTGAGATATACAACAAGTGGTGAGAAGGAAATCATTGAGAGTTCATTAAGATAAAGTTTTTTGAGAGGAAAAATTAAGAGTCAATTTGTGAGATCCACCTAAATATAAAATTTTTAATCCCATTTTATTATAGTAGAAGTTTTAAGTAGCCTATGAATCCCGTGGTTGTTACTTTTATTTTGGAAGATTTTTTACTCTAAAAATCTTTGATGTTATTTTTGTTCTATTTTAGTTTGAGAAATTATCTTACGTTTGTAAAATTTATGTTTTTTACGACCATTAATTTTTTCCAACAAAGTGGCATGAGAGCCTTAGTTCTTTTAGCTAGAGTATTGTTCACACATTCGGTACTGTTCTATATGCAGACACTATTCATATATACAGTACTGTTTTATCAGTAGGTATTGTTATGTCGGTAGATACTATTCACAGAGTACTATTCGGAAGTACTATTTATTTATACTATTCACAGAGTCCTATTAATCAGTACTATTCACATAGTATTATTCATCGATACTATTCATATAGTATTATTCATCGTCGAAAAAGTACCAAGCTCGACAAAACCTGTTGACTTACGATTCAAATGGAGGAGAGCATAAGTAATATGATAAAGTTGATTGCATTTAATTATGCAATTTGGAAGCCGAAGATGGATGATCTTTTATACATTAAAGATATGTGGAAGCCAATTATAATGCAGAAAGAGAAAGTAGTATCTATAACTTCGACGGATGAGAAAACCGACGATAATACACCAAAAATAACCAACATAGACGTTGATTGGGCCGTACTTAATCGAAAGTGTGCTACTCAAATCAGACAATGGATCGACATGAGCATTTTTCAAAATTTTGCTAATGAACACGATGCTTACGTTCTTTGGAAAAAGTTGGGAAAAATGTATGTGAGGACAACCGCACAGAATAAAGCTAATCTGATGCGACGATTATTCAATTTGAAGTATAAAGACGAAAGCAGCGTATCAGAACATATGAGCAACTTCCAAGGCATTGTAGATCAACTCAACTCTTTGAAGATGACTGTAGATGACAAGCTACAATCTTTGTGGATGTTGAGTTCTCTACCAAAAAGTTGGGATACTCTAGTTGTGTCAGTTAGCAACTCAGCTCCTGATGGTAAGCTTACCATGGATATGGTAAAAGACAGAATGCTAAACGAAGAGTCTCGACGAAAAGATGAAGAATATACTCCTCACACTAAAGCATTTGTCATGGAGAAACAAGGTAAGCAAGAATGGCACGAAAGAAGTAAAAGTAGAAATCCCCATAACCAAAGTCAGAAAAGAGGAGTGTCGAAGTCTAGATCAAGGCATGAAAAGAAATGTCACCATTGCGTAAGCCCAGACATTTTATTCGAGAATGTAGAAAGTTAAAGGTGGAATGATCCAGAAATCATGAAGTAGAAACCTGAACAAATGACACCACAATTATCACTAAAGAAGTTGTCATTGTTCGAGATGCTGATTATGTCAATCTTGCATGTCAAGACAGTACTTGGGTAGTTGACTTAGACACCTCCTATCATGTCACCTCACGACGGGAATTCTTCTCAGCCTACACTCAAGGTGATTTTGGACGTGTGAGGATGGAAAATGATAATGCATCAAAAATTGTTGGCATTGGCAACATTTATCTAAAGACTAATCTTGGATGCAGATTACTACTGGAAGATGTGAGGTATGTTCTTGTTATTTGCCTCAATTTGATCTCTACTGGTATGCTTGATGATGATGGATATAATAATTATTTTGGTGAAGGAAAGTGAAAGCTCACCAAAGGCAATTTGGTAGTAGTGAAAGGCAAGAAAGATACATCATTCTACCTCACAGAAACCAGACTGTGTAGAGAAGAAGTAAATACCACTAGGAAAGAAGTTCCCATCGAGCTATGGCATAAGTGACTCGACCATATGAGTGAAAAATGTCTCAGAATTCTTTCCAAGAAGGAGCTTTTGCCAAGAATGAAAGGTACACCTTAGCGAACTTATGTTGACTATATTATGGAAAAACAATATAGAGTTGCATTTCGTAGTCTTGCACCATCTAGGAAGGTATATATTCTAGATTTAATACACATGGATGTTTGTACACTGAGTTCTAAGTCACTAGGAAGTGCTCATTATTTTTTGACTTTTATTGATGATCATTCTAGAAAAATGTGGACTTTTGATTTGAAAACTAAGGATAAAGTGCATGAAGTTTTCAGGTAGTTTCAACACAATGGTGTCGCAGAGAGGATGAACAGAACCATTTGTGAAAGAGTCAGATGTATGCTCTCAAATGCAAAACTGCCAAACTCTTATTGGGGGAGGCAATGAGGACAACATTCGACTTAATCAACCATTCTCCATCAATTCCACTAAACTACAACGTATAGGAAAGAGTTTGGACGGGGAAAGATGTTTCTTACAAATACTTGAAAGTATTCAGCTGTAGAGCATTTGTTCACATCCTAAAGGATGAGCGGTCTAAGTTGGATGGAAAAGCGAAGTAGTGTATCTTTATGGGATATGCCCATGAAGAATTCGGCTACAAATTTTGGGATCCTATTAGCAAAAGGATTTTCAGAAGTACAGACGTGGTGTTTCTTGAAGATCAAACAATCGAGGATTTTGAGAAATCTGAGAAACCACAGTTAGATGAAATTCCAATTAATTTGGAACTAGTCTTTCCACCAACAAATCCTGATGTTGAGGTAGTTACACCAAATATTGATGATGTTAATCCACCAGCTGGTAGTTCAGAACCAGAACAAGTTTTTGAATAGGTCCAACTAGAAGTATAGATAAGGAGATCCACCTAAGTACAACAACTAAGCTGTAGATATTCTCCTAACGAGTATGCGATGCTCATTGAAGGGGAGAACCAGAGAGTTAAGGCAAAGCTATCACTGATTAACATAAGAATGAGTGGTTAAAAGCCTTGCAGGAAGAAATGAAATCTCTGCACGAGAACCACACATTTGACTTGATGAAACTACCACAGGGAAAGAAAGCTCTCAAGAACAAGTGGGTGTACAGAATCAAAAGTGAAAAAGATAGCTTGCAACCACGTTACAAAGCAAGATTGGTTGTGAAAGGATTCGAGCAAAAGAAGGGTGTTGACTTCGATGAAATATTCTCACTAGTAGTTAAAATGTCTTCAATTTGAGTTGTTCTTGGTTTAGTAGCTAGCCTTAATTTGGAGATTGAACAACTTGACGTAAAGATTGAATTCTTACATGGTGATCTTGATGAGGAAATCTGTATGGAGCAGCTCGAAGGCTTCCAAGTCAAAAGCAAAGAGAAGTTGGTATGCAGACTAAAGAAGAGCTTGTATGGTTTGAAGCAAGCACCAAGGAAATGGTACACAAAGTTTGACTCATTCATGGAGCAAAATGAATACAACAAAACGACGGTTGATCACTACTTCTTCATCAAGAAATTCTCTGATGGTAATTTTATTATTCTTTTGCTTTATGTTGATGACATATTAAATATAGGTCAAAATATTAACAAGATTAACAAGTTGAAGAAAGAGTTGAGAAAATCCTTTGCAATGAAGGACTTAGGACCTGCCAAGTAAATTCTTGGCATGACAATTTCCCAAAACAGGCAAAAGCGAAGGATCTGGCTTTCCCAAAAATGGTATATTGAAAAATTATAGAAAGATTCAACATGAGCAAAGCTAAACATGTTAGTTGTCTACTTGCAAGCCATTTCAAGCTTAATGTGAGTCAATGTCCCTTAAGTGAGGAGGAGAAATCAAAGATGAGCAAGGTTCCTTATGCATCGGTGGTTGGCAGTCTAATGTATGTTATGGTATGCACCAGACCAGACATTGCACGTGTTGTTGGCGTTGTAAGCTGATTCCTATCAAATCCTGGAAAGGAACATTGGGCAACTGTCAAATGGATACTCAGGTATCTCAGAGGAACTTCCATTCATTGTTTATGCTTTGGTAATAACAAACTTTTATTAGAAGGATATACAAATTCAGATATGGCTGGCGATATGGATACGAGAAAATCTATATTCGGGTACCTAATAACATTTGGAGGGGAGCTATTTCATGGAAATCAAGATTACAAAAGTGTATTGCCTTAAGTACCATAGAAGTAGAGTACATTGCAATCATTGAAGGTTGTAAGGAGATCTCGTGGATGAAAAAGTTCTTACAAGAATTACATTAGAACCAAGAAAATTATGTTCTTTATTGCGACAGTCAGAGTGCAATTCACTTTAGCAAGAACCCAACCTTCCACTCAAGGTCCAAACACATCGATATAAGGTATCATTGGATTCGTGATGTGTTGGAACATAAAATACTGCAAGTTGAGAAGATCCACACCAATGATAACGGGACAAATATGATGACAAAGACCCTGACTAGAGAAAAACTTGCTATTTGTAGAGAGATTGTAGGTGTGGAAGAGCCCTATCTCACATAAGACGGAGGGGGAGATTTGTTGGTCCATCTCATGTGGGCTAGCAATAAATAAAATAAAAAACATTTAGCAATGAAGGTTGAGAATGCAGTGAGAAGAAGAAGAAAAAAAGATCAAATGTGTGGGTTGTTTGTCTCCGCAAAACTTGGCTTAAGGGATGGAGCTTTGGCTCTATAAATAGAGCCTTTGCCTAAATCTTGAGATATAAAACAAGGTGTGAGAAAGAAATTATTGAGAGTCAATTTGTGAAGTATTACCCATAAATTGAAGATACATAGTTATTGTATTTTTGTGAGAGATCTACCTAAAGGTGAGTTTGTAATCATTTTTTATTATAGTGAAAGTTTTAAGTTTTATACGGATCACGTGGTTGTTACTTTCATTTTGGAAGGTTTTTCACGCTAAAAATCTTTGTTGTTATTTTTGTTCTATTTTGATTTGAAAAATTATCCTGGTTTTGTGAAATTTATTTCTTTATAATCATCAATTTTTTTCAACAACGATTCCATTAACCTTGAATTTTTTTAAGGAAAAAATTAAAGTAAAAAATAAATTAATTAAATTTGATTGAGATTAGTGAGAAAGTATAACAGATTGATAACTAAAAAACAGTGTTATTTGATGTTAAAGAAAAGCAATAGATTTGATAAATTTTTTTATTAAATATACAGAGAAATGACAGATAATTCGGGATGGAATAGCGGATGATAATTTTGATCCAAGAAAAAAAGGTTCAATCGCAAGATAAAGATAAAACACTAAGCATTTATATTGACGCATATTCTAACAATTTCATGTTACTCCTTTTCACTTTAACTTCATTTCATACCTATTATCATCCATTTTATGTTTGTTTGGTTAGAGGACTATATATTGCTATTAATAATACTTAAAAATTGAGTGGTCAAATTCTAGGAACATTCAACTGTTATTAATTTTTTTTTTCTTTTTTAAGAAATAGGATTACAAATTCAGGTATCGAGTGATACTGCTTGCTTACTGATATTGGTTTAATCTAGTTCAGGACATGAGTTAGAGTATTTTGTTACAAGAAAGTAATTAAAAAAAAAAACACAGCTACTATTGTATAATTTTATGTTAGCGGATATTTGCATCTTATTTCTTTCAAATTGCGTCTTTTTGTAGATCGGAAACATTGACCGCAGTAACCTAGTTTCTCCTTTTGTATTTGGCATTTCATCGGTGACTACGAACATCACCGGTTATGAATTTTCACGGGAATTTAATTATCAGGTTAACTGATCTTAATTTTCTTATACTTTTCCTTCGTACAAATTTTGTTTGTTTAAGAACTAAAATAAGATAATTATCTTACCTCCTAACAATTTAATTAAATTTTTAGTTGAATTGGTTAACTTTATTTAATTCTAAAAATGTATTAGAATCTAAGATTTTGGGTTTGAATCTATACAACTTTAACATTTTTATTAATATTATATGAGCTTTTCTTTTCACTTTTATTCAAATTTAAAACTTATCTCTATTTCATGGGTTCTTCGTCTACTTAATGAGATTCTACCTAACCATACTTGATGAGTTTTCAAAATTATATACTCACTTGCAAGTAAGAGCACCATAATCATATATTCAATTGATGAGATTTTATCTAACTTCACTTGATGAGTATTCTCCATCCAAATTTACTCATCACTTGTTTACATCACATACAAATGAAAACACGTTAATCGAGTGTAAAAAAAAAACTTAATAAGGTGATGTGAAAAAGAAGATTTAAGAAATTTAGAGTGTGCATGTTAATTGAGTGTTAAAAAAGGGAATAAGCTAATGTGAAAAAGAAGATTTAAGAAATTTGAAGTAGGTAAACTAGTCATGGTTTGTTGAGTAAAATTTAGAGTACAAAATTTGTTTGTTTAAGAACTAAAATAAGATAATTATCTTACCTCCTAACAATTTAATTAAATTTTTAGTTGAATTGGTTAACTTTATTTAATTCTAAAAATGTATTAGAATCTAAGATTTTGGGTTTAAATCTATACAACTTTAACATTTTTATTAATATTATATGAGCTTTTCTTTTCACTTTTATTCAAATTTAAAACTTATCTCTATTTCATGGGTTCTTCCTCTACTTAATGAGATTCTACCTAACCATACTTGATGAGTTTTCAAAATTATATACTCACTTGCAAGTAAGAGCACCATAATCATATATTCAATTGATGAGATTTTATCTAACTTCACTTGATGGGTATTCTACATCCAAATTTACTCATCACACTTGTTTACATCACATACAAATGAAAACACGTTAATCGAGTGTTAAAAAAACGTAATAAGGTGATGTGAAAAAGAAGATTTAAGAAATTTAGAGTGTGCATGTTAATTGAGTGTTAAAAAAGGGAATAAGCTAATGTGAAAAAGAAGATTTAAGAAATTTGAAGTAGGTAAACTAGTCATGGTTTGTTGAGTAAAATTTAGAGTACAAAATTTGTTTGTTTAAGAACTAAAATAAGATAATTATCTTACCTCCTAACAATTTAATTAAATTTTTAGTTGAATTGGTTAACTTTATTTAATTCTAAAAATGTATTAGAATCTAAGATTTTGGGTTTGAATCTATACAACTTTAACATTTTTATTAATATTATATGAGCTTTTCTTTTCACTTTTATTCAAATTTAAAACTTATCTCTATTTCATGGGTTCTTCGTCTACTTAATGAGATTCTACCTAACCATACTTGATGAGTTTTCAAAATTATATACTCACTTGCAAGTAAGAGCACCATAATCATATATTCAATTGATGAGATTTTATCTAACTTCACTTGATGAGTATTCTCCATCCAAATTTACTCATCACACTTGTTTACATCACATACAAATGAAAACACGTTAATCGAGTGTAAAAAAAAACTTAATAAGGTGATGTGAAAAAGAAGATTTAAGAAATTTAGAGTGTGCATGTTAATTGAGTGTTAAAAAAGGGAATAAGCTAATGTGAAAAAGAAGATTTAAGAAATTTGAAGTAGGTAAACTAGTCATGGTTTGTTGAGTAAAATTTAGAGTACAAAATTCTAAATTTACTATTATTGAATCCAAATAAGTAAATAAATTACTTGTATTATACCCACAATAAAAGACACTATAATACTTTTCAAAGACTACTCACAATTCAAAGATAAATACAAACACTCAAAAAGAAAGCTCACAATTTATATTCAAACTAAGAATACAAAGACTTATTTATTTTTTTTTCTTTTGGAAAGATGCCTAACCTAAAATGCAAGGGAGGCTATTTATAGTCCTCACCATGCTATCTACACCACACAAATATAAAATTAAGACATAATTCTAACAAAACACTATACATTCTACACACTTCTCCTAAAAAGTCTCTTTTCTATATCATTCTAGAATTTTCTCTTAAAACTTTTCTTCAACATTTATTGAGAAGCTTCCATTGTATTGGGCTTAGATAAAATGGAATGAGATTTTATTTTCCTTGGGCTTTGTAATGGGTTGGGGTTGATCTTCAACACTTCCCCTCAACACCAACTCTCACTATTTTTACTATGCTGAGTTGACAATGAAACATTTCAAACTTGTCAATGCTTAAGCTTTTTGTAAACAAGTCTGCAACTTGATCATCTATGTTGATTTTCCTTATCTCAATTTCTTCTTACAAAACCTTTTCTTTGATAAAATGATATTGCATTTCAACCTGCTTAGTTCTTGCATGAAATATTGGATTCTCTTCCAAACGAATTGTCGACTAATTATCATAGTATAACAAAACTGTACAATCTATTGGTTGATGTAGATTATATATTAGCTGTATCAATCATGTACTCTCTTGAACTACCATTTTTACTACTCGATACTTAGCTTCATTGGTTGATAATGATACTATTTGTTGTCTCTTGCTACACTAAGAAATTGTTTTAGAACCAAGCTTAAACACACACCGAGTTGTTAATCTCCTAGTTTCATGATTTTCTGCATAGTCAACATCACAATAACCAACTAATTTTCCGTCTTCACCTTTCTTGTACAAAAGACCATATTCAATCGTACTCTTCACATGTCTCAGTATTCGTCGAACTACTTCCAAATGAGGCTTTTTTGGATTTTGCATGTACCGACTCATCATACTAACTGCATAAAAAATTTCAGGTCAAGTTAAGGTTAAATAGATTAGATTATCTACCAATTTTCAATACATTGTTGCATCTTCCAAATCTTTTCCTTCATGTGCACACATTTTGGCATTTGGTTTCATCAGCGTCGAAATCGGCTTGCATACAAGCATTCCAAAAACCTTAAACAAATCTTTGGAATATTTTTGCTAACAAATAAATATTCCTTCTTGTGTGCAATCAAACTCTAAAACAAGGAGGTGCTTACGGTGTCCAAGTTCCTTCATCTGGAAACAAATTGTTAAATTCTCCTTTGTATGAAGAATTTCTTCCTCATCATCACTGTTTATGATTAAATCATCTATGTGTACTAGCATAATAGCTAGCTTTCTTTCATTGACTTTGACAAATAAACTAGAATATGCAAGTGTTATTGAATAACTATTTTATGTTAAAAATTCAACAATCTTATCATACTAAACCATGGGTGCTTATTTCAATCTGTAAAGTGCTTTATGTGGCATACACATATATTCAGCATGATCTTGGCTCTAAAAAACCATTGGTTGGATCATGTAGATCTCCTAATCTAGCTCTCAATGGAGAAAATCATTCTTCACATCCATCTACCACAAATTCCAGTCTTTGTTAGTTAGAAGTACAAGTAGGACTCGTATAGTTATAAGTTTTACCACTGGACTAAACATTTCATCATAGTCTATTCTGTACTGTTAAGAGAAACAATGAGCTACCAATCGTGCCTTGTACCTCTCGATTGACCCATCTAGATGACGATTTATCTTGTAAACCCACTTACATGATATGGGTTTCATATCTCTTGTCTTTTACACCATATCCCAAGTTTGATTTTGCTAAAATGCATCGATTAGTTCCTTCATAGTTTTCATCCACTCAAAACTTTTCTATACTTCTTTGAATGTCTCGGGTTCTATTATAGTTGCTTCTTTAACTATGGCTGCATTGGAATATTTAGGATTTGGCCTTCATGTTCTTATTGACCTTAGGAGTTGAGATTGTGGAGTTTATTCTTTTGTTTCACTAGGCTAACCTTCTTTATTTGGTTGTTGATATACACCAGTTTTTGAAGGATTTTGAGTTACTCTTTGTTTGACATCATCACCTTTTGGATTACCTGATTCATCTAAACTTGGTTGGAGTTGAACAGTATGCTCCTCCATCTTTTGTTGTAGCTTGTCTCCAAATTCTCTCGAGTCTAGAAACATCTCATTCTTTGAGGACCACCAAGAAGATGATTTATCGAACACCACATCTCATGAGGTGTAGCATATTTCACTCGTTAGATCGTAACATTTTCACCCCTTTCTCTGGCTATCGTATCTCACAAAGATACATCTAACAAATTTCTTGTCAAACTTGCTTCGTAAATGATCAAGAATAAATACATAACATACACAACCAAATGCTCAAAAGTAGCTAACTTTAGGTTTCATGTTCCATAGTTTCTCAAAGGGTGAAAACATTCTAACCTCAGTTAAGGAAGTCTGTTGATCACAAAGGTTGTAGTCCTCATTGCTTCAGCCTAAAACCTTCTAGGTACATTCTTTTCATGTAGCATACTCTGATAAATTTTTGCAAGATGTCAGTTCTCTCTCTTCACTACACTATTTTTCTATGGCGTGTTGACAAAAGTGTACTAATGAAATATTTTGCATTCGCTTAGCCATTGAGAGAACTCGCTTGAGCTATATTCTTCGTCATTGTTTATGCGCAAGTAACATATCTTCTTTCCTACTTCTCTTTCAGTTGACTCTCCCAACCCTTTAAACTTTGAGAATGTGTCAGATTTTTCTTTCATAAAGAAAAAAACCTACGCATACCTTGAGAAGTCATTAATGAAAGTCACCATGTACCGTATACCTCCAATTGATAGTTGCTTAATAGGCCTAAATACATCATAGTGAACTAACTCTAATGGTTATTTTGCTTTAAAATTCGATTCCTCGTATGGTAATTGGTGAGTTTTACCATACTAGTTGATGTTGCACAGACCATATTTGTTCACACGTTTAGTTGAGAAAGCCCTTTAAGCATTGACTTCTTCACCATCACACTTAGCTTGGAATAGCTAACGTGACCTAACCGTATGTGCCATAGATATACTGTCTTATTTTTCCTTGTCCTGTCTAGATATGAAAATTT
This sequence comes from Hippophae rhamnoides, assembly GCA_033030585.1. Classification (NCBI taxonomy): domain Eukaryota; kingdom Viridiplantae; phylum Streptophyta; class Magnoliopsida; order Rosales; family Elaeagnaceae; genus Hippophae; species Hippophae rhamnoides. Next base: position 25,516,420 of record CM065431.1, on the reverse strand, counting down.
TGATGACATCACATAGACTAATTCCAATCATCGCCCCTCCATTGTTGATGTTTCTAAGATTTTGAGATAACGATACACCTTCACATCTTGGGAATCAAACAAGACATAATGGTCTGATGATGTCAATTGAGCCACATATAGCAATTTTTCCTTCATTCTTGGGACATGATAAACATCTTGAAGTAGCATATCGACTTCATCTTGTGAAAGTACTGGACAATCATCATGTCGCATTGCGCTATCGATAGCAACTCATTTTTGAGAAATTGCAGTCTTGCATCATTCTTCTTTGAAAATGGTGTAACAAAAGTGTCTCATGCTTCCTTTGGTGTTTTGGCATCCTGAATGTGCTCCAACATTTCTTCTTCAATTGTGGTGTTTAAAGAAAACATCATTTTTTCTACTTTAATTTTCCACTTTTGCAAGATGTCATTTGCATCTTCCACTATTGGTTGTGTAACTTCGCCACCACCGACAATCTCCCATAAGTCTTGACCTTGTAGATAAGACTCCATCCATGTTGCCCACGTGTTGTAGTTTTTACTGTTGAGCTTCTTAATTCCTCCAATTACTTGAAGGTCACTCATCGTACCAGCAGGATTTCAATTATAGCAAACAAGCTTGACTAATAAACTTATAGAATACCAAACTACTCACGTCTCAAGATATCTCCACAAAGACTTTTTTTCTCTTGAAGGAATGCCTAACCTAAATGTAAAGGAGGTTATTTATAGTTCTTATTATATAAGCTATACTGTACAAATATAAAATTAAGAAATAATTTCATCCACACATTATTACCACATTCTACACACTTCTCCTAAAAATTCTCATTTCTATATTCTTCTAGGATTTTATTTTAAAAACTTTCTTCGATATTTGTTGAGAAGCTTCGATTGTATTGAACTTAGATAAAATGAAATAAGATTTTATTTTCCTTGGGTCTTTTAATGGGCTGCGGTTGATCTTCAATATGGCTTATTTCAGCAATGGAAGGATTCCCCTGGGTAATTGTTCTAAAGCTGACAGGAAGATTGCTCCTTTTAGAATAAGCAAAATGCCTATGTTCAGGAGTTACCAACTGAACTTCACATTTCCACTACTTTTACTTTCAATGTGAAGGACCCGTTTGGGGGATCCATGATGAAAGGGCACTAAGATAAGGGTGTTATTTAGTTGTTAACTACTGATTTATGTTGTTTATTACCTACTACTGTAGTTACTTAGGATCCAATTTTATTTACAGTTTTGGTATTTTTGAGTCATGTGAGAGTTATCATTCAATTACCCAAAACGTCAGCATTTTGAGTAACTGAATTATGTTAATAGCTGGGGCGAAGGGTAAAGGTTAGTTATTTGAGCACTATAAGAGCTTTCTTCTCTCTTAGTTTTTTCTGCAAATTTTATGACTTTGAGTTCAAATATAAAGGTTATTCCATCCATTTTAGATTAACTTTAAGGCTTTTACGACAAAATTTATATTATATCAGGATTTATTATTGGATTATGATAAAGTATTAAAATTTTACATCCGTATAAAATCAGGTGAACATTTTATTGTGCATATAATTAAATAGTCTTGTTAAAAATTTAGGCCTAATTCAATCCAATAAGATTCCATTGAGTTAAGGGTTTTCTAGGTTTATAAGCAACTTTACTGCCTTAGTTAGGTCTGAGTTTCTAACATGATATCAAAGTTGGATTTGGCTTGATCGGTGACTTGGACTTTATTTTTAACAGTCTCATCATGGTTTTGTGAGACCACCTCTATTAATGTGGAATGAGACTGTTAAGTTTCTTCCAATTACACATCTGACAAGAATAAGGCAACAAAATTCATGAACAACCCTGAATTCAATGAGATCTTATTGGGTTGAATTAGATCTAAATTTCTAACAAGTCTAATTACATTAGAGTTTGAGACTCTTCTTGATTTTAGTTATATGAATATTATTTGAATACAAGCCTAAAGATCACGGAACTCACAAGCACAAGGCCGCCCAAATCAAGATAGATGTACCGAAAAAAGAGCTCGCTCCACGATACATCTATCGGCCTAAAAAGAGAACGATGTATAATTTAGTTGCACACTTGCAAAAATAGGAACCCAATGACTTACGGTATTTCTCCAAGACTTGGTGGAATTGTTCCGTTTAGTTTATTATAGGAAAGATCCCTGCAATTCATACATATTAATAGTGAAATTTCATAATACTTACTTACGAAGCATATAAATCAAACATAGATAGCACACAAAAATATGATTGTTTGGCACTTATAATTTGAAATGCAGATTCACTCGTTCCGATTCATCACAACTGTTCACGTAAAATATTTTTCATTTAGAATTTAATATTGTTTGTAAAGATACATCATCTCCAACTCTAAGAAAGTGTTAGACAATATAATATAAAAAGAAGAAATCTTATTCCGTCAACTGAAGCAAATATGTTTTGATCCATGAAAGTCGGATCACCATTGTGGAAAAAGTAAAGGAAAATTAAAGCCAACTTCAAAGTATAAAAGATCTAATATATATAGTGGATAAAAGGGACAAAAATAGCATTTTTAGTAAAGATTTAAGATTTAGCTAACAGTAAAGAAATATTATTGAAAAATTAAGTTTTTTTTCTTGTTTAAAGTGTACCTTTTAATTATTAACCCTTTTTTTTATCTATTTTATTCTTGATTATAAATAATGTCTATATCAATTGTTTATAAAGCTCATTTCCTTTTGGAAGATATAAAAGACCAGTGATACCTAGTCCAATATAATGTTGAATCATAGTCAAGTCACTAGGTGTCATGAGAAAACAATTTTGAAAAATTATATAAAATAACATACCTAAAATTTATAATAATAAAAATAACACGTAATAATATTGAATATGGCCGAATTGAAAGGAGATCAATATTAAATTGATCTAAATGATCGAAGTTCAACTTGAATGATGTTCTTTTAAATAGAATTCAATATGAAATCATGAGCTTAATTTTTTGAATAATAAGAATATATAAACATAACATAATAAGTATTATTTTTATAGTTATAAATTTTAAAAACGTTATTTTTATTATTTTTCAAAAAAACATAAAATTAAGAAGAATGTGGTAGTAGCCCTACTTTCATCTACAAGTCTAAGAAATAAAAGACAATACTGTAGCCCTCCCTTTGAGAATAAACTCTCAAGTTGCTCAGCCCAAAGTTTTTTAGCCCATAATCTTATTAAAGGAATATTGAGATAATTATCAAAATGAAGAATCAGAAGCCCAATTAAATTGAAAGCAAGTTAATGACATGGCAAAAGATAGAGCTTTCAAATCAAAGATGAAAGATGAACAGACTCAATAATTTCAGAAAATGAAAATGAACCTTGTTGTTTCTTTCAACATATATCGAAACTGAATAGTCTCCTTAATCTACAATGGCAGATAATAGGGAGTTAAAATTGATTAACCATGAAGCATACGTTGAAAATCAACACCAACATAATAAATAAAATAGTAGGAAAATAAATGGAGTGGTTGAAGGATGTTGAGAAATAAATGAAGTGGTTAAAGGATGAATAAATAGGCTGGTTGAAGGTTGTAGAAAAGAAAAGTGTGTAGATAATATTTGTGTGGCTATAATTATTTCTTAGTTTTATCTTTGTGTGGTGTAGATTGCATGGTGATGACTATAAATAGCCTACCTTGCATTTAGTTTAATCATTCCATCAAAAACAAATAAGTCTTTGTATTCTTAGCTTGAGTGTGAATTGAGAGCTTTCTCTTTGAGTGTTTGCATTTATCTTCAATTTGTGAGTTGTCTTTGAAAAAAGTTATAGTGGGTATAATACAAGTAGTTTGTTTACTTATTTGGATCTAATATTAGTAAATTTAAAATTGTTTATTCTTAATTTTACTCAAAAATTGGTATCAGAGTGGGACGGTTAAGGATTGTTCTTAGTGGAGCTATCTTGAGTTGTGAGGATTTTGGTACTCTACAAGTTTCTTAGTTAAGCTTGTTCGGTATAGTCGAAGTCTTGCCAACACGATGGGTGACCTTCAAGTAGTTGGAGGAATCAAGAAGCTCAACAACAAAAACTATAACACATGGGAAACATGTATGGAGTCTTACCTACAAGGTCAACACTTGTGGAAGGTTGTTGGTGGTGACGAAGTTACACAACTATCAACGGAAGATGCAAACGACATCTTGCAGAAGTGGAAAATTAAAGCAGGCAAAGCTATGTTTGCTTTAAAGACCACAATTGGAGAAGAAATGTTGGAACACATTCGGGATGCCAAAACAATGAAGGAAGCATAGGACACTTTTGTTACACTCTTTTCAAAGATGAATGATACAAGACTACAACTTCTGGAGAACAAGTTGCTATCGATGGCGTAGCGCGACATTATGATTTCCCAATACTTTCACAAGGTAAAGTCATTATGTCGCGAAATTTCAAAGTCAGATCTGAAAGCTCCTATTGGGGAAACTAGGATTAAGAGAATAATTATCCATGGTTTAAGACCTGAATATCGAGGGTTTGTTACCGCTATACAAGGATGGCTGACACAACCATCTCTTGTTGAGTTTGGGAATTGCTGGCTGGTTAAGAAGCTATGGCTAAACAAATGTGAGAAGTATCGATGAAGGGTGAAGAAGAAGCACTCTATACCAGAAAAAGTAGAGACACTTTCAAGTTGTATAATGGAAGTGGATCTAAAAGAAATGGAGGCTTTCTTCTAGGGGTAGCTTGGAAGAATCGTAGTAACAGTAGAAAATTTGATGGTGAATGTTACAATTGCAGGAAGATTGGTCACATGGAAAACTATTATTGGAGTAAGAAAAAGCTATTGAAAGCAATACAGTTACTTCCTGTTCTAAAGAGCACAGCGAAGATGGTTGGGATACCGAAGCATTATTCACTACAGAGGAGGAAAAATTAGCTCTTACAATGACAACATCAAAACAGATTGACTACAAGAATGATTGGATCGTAGATTCCGGTTGCTCAAATTCTATGATGGGTGATAAAAAAAGTTTAAAAGCATGTATAAGTACAAGGGAGGTCGTATCATGGTGACAGTTGACAACTCAAGGTTACCAATAGCCCACATCAGTAAGACGTTAGTTACGCCTCGATAAAATACTAACCAGGTACCACTGTAAGATGTTTATCATGTCCCAAGAATGAAGAAAAACTTGCTATCTGTGGCTTAATTGACATCATTAGGCAACTATGTCTTGTTTGGTCCTCAAGACGTGAAGGTGTATCGTGATCTCAAAATCTCAGAAACACCGACAATGGAGGGGCAACGATTGGAATCAATCTATGTGATGTTAGTAGAATCTGCATATGTAGACAGGACAAGAAGAAATGAGACAATAGATCTATGGTATATGCGGTTAGGTCACGTTAGCTATTCCAAGCTAAGTGTGATGGTGAAGAAGTCGATGCTTAAAGGGCTTCCTCAACTAGACATGCAAATAGACACAGTCTGTGCAATATGCCAATATGGTAAAGCTCACCAATTTCCATGAGGAATCGAAGTTTAAAGCAAAAGAACCATTGGAGTTAGTTCATTCTGATGTATTCGGTCCTGTTAAGAAACCATCAATTGACGGTATGCGATACATGGTGACATTCATTGAAGACTTCTCAAGGTATGTGTGGGTTTTCTTAATGAAAGAAAAATATGACATATTCTCAAAGTTTAAAGAGTTTAGAGAGTCAACGGTAGAGAATATAGCTCAAGCGAGTTCTCTCAATACCTAAGGGAATGTCGAATATGTCATCAATACAATTGTGCCAACATGCCATAAAAAATGGTGTAGTAGAGAGAAAGAACCGGTATCTTGTAGAATTTTTTGGAGTATGCTACATGAAAAGAATGTACTTGAGAGGTTTTGGGTTGAAGTGATGAAGACTACGACCTTTGTGATCAACAGACTTCCTCAACCAAGGTTAGAATTTGTTTCACCCTTTGAGAAACTGTGGAACATGAAACCTACAGTTAGCTACTTTCGAGTATTTGGCTGTGTATGTTATGTATTTGTTCCTGATCATTTATAGAGCAAATTTGACAAGAAAACTATTAGATGTATCTTTGTGGGATACGATAGCAAGAAAAAGGGTGGAAATTTTATGATCCAACGAGTGGAAGATGCTACACTTCACAATATGTGGTTTTCGATGAAGCATCTTCTTGGTGGTCCTTAGAGAAGGAGGCGTTGCCAGACTCAATAGAATTTGGTGACAAGTTGCAACAAAAGATGGGAGAGCATACTATTCAATTCCAACCAAGTTTAGATGAATCTAGAGATCTAGAAAATGATGCTACCAAACAAAGAGTAACTTAAAATCCTTGGCATATTGGCATATATCAACAACTAAATGAAGAAGGTAGGCCTAGTGAAATGAAAGAATCAACTCCACAATCTCAACTCTATAGATCAACAAGAACACGAAAGCCAAATCCTAAATACGCCAATGTAGCCATAATTGAAGAAGCAACAGAGCCTGACATGTTCGAAGAAGCATCACAGTGTTTGTGGTGGATGATAGCTATGAAAGAAGAGACCAATGCACTTCAGCAAAATTAGACTTGGGATCTCGTGCTAAAGCCAAGAAATGTGAAACCCATATCCTATAAGTGGGTTTACAAGATAAAGCGCCATCCAGATGGGTCAATCGAGAGGTATAAGGCACGATTGGTAGCTTGTGGTTTCTCTCAACAGTATGAACTAGACTATGATGAAATATTTAGTCCAGTGGCGAAACTTACAACTGTTCGAGTCCTACTTGTACTTGCAGCCAACAAAGATTGGAAGTTGTGGCAGATGGATGTGAAGAATGCTTTTCTTCATAGAGAGCTAGATTTTGAGATCTACATGATCCAACCAATGGGTTTTTAGAGCCAATATCATCCTGAATAGGTGTGTAAGATGCGGAAAGCACTCTACGGATTGAAACAAGCACCCTGGGTGTGGTATGGTAAGATTACTGAATTTCTAACATAAAGTGGTTATTCAGTAACACCTGTAGATTCCAGCTTGTTTTTCAAATCCAATGAAGGAAGCTAGCTATTGTGCTAGTGTATATGGATGACTTAATCATAACTGGTGATGATGATGTAGAAATTCTTCGGACGAAGGAGAATTTGTCAGTCCATTTCTAGATGAAGGAAATTGGCTAGCTCAATAACTTCCTTGGTTTAGAGGTTGATTTCACATAAGAAGAAATATTTCTTTGTCAGTAAAAATATTCCAAAGATTTGTTGAAGAGGTTCGGAATGCTCGAATGCAAGGCAATTTCTACGCCGATGGAACCAAATTCCAAAATGAGTGCACATGAAGGAAAAGATTTGGAAGATGCAATAATGTATCAAAAATTAGTAGGCAATCTAATGTACTTAACCTTAACTCAACCTGACATTTCTTATGCAGTTAGTGTAATGAGATGGTACGTGCAAAATCCAAATAAGCCTCATTTGGAAGCAGTTTGAAGAATACTGAGATATATGAAGAGTACAATTGACTATGGTATTTTGTACAAGAAAGGTGGAGACAGAAAGTTAGTTGGTTACTGTGATGTTGACTATGATGGAGACCATGACACCAGGAGATCAACAACTGGGTATGTGTTTAAGCTTGATTTTGGAACAATTTCTTGGTGTAGTAAGAGACAGCTGATAGTATCATTATCAATCACCAAAGTTGAGTATTGAGCAGTGGAAATGGAGGCTCAATAAAGTACATGTTTGATACATCTAATGAATAATCTACAACAACGAATAGATTATTCAGTTCTATTATACTGTGACAATCAGTCGGCAATTCGTTTGGCAGAGAATCCAGTTTTTCATGTAAGAACTAAGCATGTTGAAGTACATTATCACTTTATCAAAGAAAAGGTTCTGCAAGAAGAAATTGAGATAAGGAAAATCAAGACAGATGATCAAGTTGCGGACTTGTTCACAAAAAGCTTAAGCTTTGGTAAGTTCGAAATATTTCGCCATTAGCTTGATATGGTAAAATAGTGACAGTTGGTGTTGAAAATCAACACCAACATAATAAATAAATTGGTAGGAAACTAAATGGAGTGGTTGAAGGATGTAGAGAAATAAATGGAGTGGTTGAAGGATGAATAAATAGGGTGGTTGAAGGTTGTAGAAAAGAGAAGTGTGTAGATAATATTTATGTGGTGTAGATTGCATGGTGAGGACTATAAATAGCCTATTTTTCATTTGGTTTAATCATTCCATAAAAAAAAGTCTTTGAATTCTTAGCTTGAGTGTGAGTTCAGAGCTTTTTCTTTAAGTATTTGTATTTCTCTTCAATTTGTGAGTTGCCTTTGAAAGGTGTTATAGTGGGTATAATACAAGTAGTTTGTTTACTTTTTTGAATATAATATTAGTAAATTTAGAGTTTTTTATTCTAAATTTTACTCAATAGCATAGAAGTAGATTGCTCCAACTTAATATCACTTTACCAAAGCCAAGGAATTAACTTGAAAGTTTCCTTGGGGAACCTTTGGAACAAAAAAACTCATGCGTTTGGGGAAGAACTTGTCATCTCATGAGCTATCCTACATACCTAGTAACCATTCTAAGCAACCCAAAAGGAAACTTTCAAGTTAATTCCTTGGCTTTGGCAAAGTGATATTAAGTTGGAGCAAATATATTTGGTTTGCTTAGATTTGTTACTAGTTATGTAGGATAGCTCATTAGATGAAAAGTTCTTCCCCAAAAGCATGAGTTTTTTTGTTCCAAAGGTTTCCCAAGGAAAATTTCAAGTTAATTCCTTGGCTTTGGAAAAGTGATATTAAGGTGGAGCAATCTACTTCTATGCTTCATGGTTAATCAAAATCTTTTTGATTGTATAATATTGGATAGTTTAAGAGCATGTTTTGGCTAAGACTTCTTAGGGTTTTGGAGTAACAATGATTTTTGAAGCTTTTGCTCATTCAATCCTTGGTTCTATACGCAATTTTTTTTCACAAATTCTATACATAATCTTCCATATGGAAATATCATATATCAACTTGATAACAACTTGATCAAATTACATTTCCCTAAACTTTTGAGTGACTCATAAGTTTAATTAGGGTTTTCAACCTTTAACCATCTCCATCCCTCACGTGGCTTCCCTAGTTCCATCATCATTTCTATTTATAAAGCTAGGGTTTAGAAGATAGCTCATGCTTATGTCCTTTTTTGTCAACAAAAATGATTGGGCATGCCTCTTACTTTTTGTGAATCTAAGAAAGAAAACATAGTTAGGACCTTGGACCACCACAGGGTGTGGTGGACTTTGGCCCTCCGATGCTTAAGTAAGTTTGGGTAATGAGAAGAAGGAGGAGACTAATGTCTCTGCTTGTGATGCAGAGAGATATTTAGGGATAGAGAGTCTAGATCTCAATGTCTATGCTTGAGAGAAGAAGAAGTTATGTGTAGAAATGATTGTGTTACTAATAGTGAGTAGTGATAAATAATTATAGGAAAAACATATACCTACTGATGACTCTTACCCATAGAAATAGACTTACATTCAAATTTTGGAGCTTTATCTTCTTAATTATCTCATTGTCAAATAATTAAGGGTTTAAAATGTTGGTTATTTGTCGTTAGATATTTGATTAATATTAAAGCTTATCTGTTGACTCAACGTTGATTGGGCTAGCTTGTGAATCATATTGCTAAATAGGACCTATCATATTATGCCACATGACATGAATTATTTTACACCTAATATCATCTCTTAGACTTACTACGCCTAGGTATATGGGATAAGAGGTCTACTTTGTAATTTTATCACCATGTAGGTTCATTATTTTCTAAACCTCACTAGTGATATTAAGCCCATTCTTGTGTGGTCATTACTCACTTGTTAGGATATACTCGTGGGCCCCGTATTCTACTGTAGGAGGGTCCGTAGACTCCATATCCAATCTGAGGTACGTTAATGAGTTCATTTTACCTTCCTCAAGCCTCGAACCTCGGACCTAGTCCTTAAGTACCATATATCCTAACATCACCTATATAACGATTTTTTTAATTTTTGTTTGTCCCAAGTACTTACAATATAAGCAAATATGTCTTATTGCCAATGATTTTTACAGATTCTTTATCGAACTCTTGGTTAGGGAGTAATTTTGGCGTTAAAGCCATTACTCAATAGGTTCACTTTCCTATTATTGAAGAAAGAACATGGATCCAAATGTGTAGACTTATGATCCTATAGGCTACCCAAGAGCTTAATGAAGGATGGAGTGACTGATGAACGAGATTAGACTCTACCATCATAGGATCGAGTATGCAAGAACCAAAATGGGTTACGTGAAGTGGTCGTCAAGTGAAGGGGCAATAGAGGAATGGACAACCAAGATCCAACTAGCCATGGTCCACCAGATATGGTGTGTTCAGCCATTCATGATGTGTCTGGCCATGGTCTGACCACTCATGGAGTGTCCGACCATGGTATGGGCGATTCTTGTTCATGCATTACTACCCAGGTGCACGTATAGTTAGGTGATGGTTACTTACATGATCTATCGATGTAATAAGCACTCTTTTTTGAGATGACTACATACAGATGGTGGTTTTAATACTACTTTTGTAGATATCCTCATTTTTTAACATTTAGGATCTTCTATCCCTTGTATGGGAGAAGTATTGTGGGTGCGTAGAGGTCTGGATTTTTTTAAAGGGTCCAGGTAGTGGAGGATCATGTCTTGATCACCTCAAGTTTTGATTGGACCAACATCTTGGTCTATAAATTATGTGTTTGAATCATTCTCAAACATTTTCCAGAATGTAGACATATGGTTGAACACTTTAGAAATGTTCCTGATAAGGGAAGACATCTAAAAACACACCATTGATGGTGTCTATTTTCTAGGAGGACACATAATGTGGCATGACTTGGGAAGGTAGTGGACATGAGGTGGAAGTCTATGCTTTGTAACCTTCAATTGATCTTAGGGACTAGAGATGTCTTAACATGCACTTCATGCACTTCGGAATTTGTACTTTCAAAGTGATTTACTTACTAAGGTTTGCACCTTGTAGTAACCATATTGGGGGTGACAACCCCCTCGGCTTGGATAGTAAGTTCTAGCCCCTTTATTTTTTGTTCAAGTAGTTTTGAAATAATCAATGTTGATTGTGGATGGTATAAGTTCATGACCCATTGAGTTGGGTGCTTCTACTGTGATTTCATCAAAGTCGTTCCATGTTCCAAATTTTCAAAGTTCATGAAGCTTATGAACTATAACATGCGCAATATGGTTTTCAGAGCCCAGTGGTCTACCATATGCTTGGACCATGATGTTAGATTTCAAGTTTTTATGTGGACCTTTTGGACATATGTATATTCCATGTTGCTATGTTGTTTCTATACTTTTGAATCATGTACTTATAACTCTGTACTTATGTTTCATCTATACTCTTTGAGCATGTCACTTATTAGGATCTATGATGCTGGTACACTATGGTATGCACCTATTTATGGTACACTATGACTTGTACTTTAGTTAGGCATATACATTGTGTCCCACCACGTATGCTATATCCAACTATACTCATTTTGTTTGGCCATGTGGGCCATGTTTGACCATGTGTATCATATCCACTCACATGTGCTATGTTTGGCCAAGTGTATCATGATTGGCCATATGTACCATGTCCAAACATGTACCACGTTGGGTCATATATGTCATGGCCAACAATGTATCATTTGGCTCATATATGCCGTGTCCGTTAGCTAGCCTAGTCATTTTTTATTTAACCATGTACCCATTGTGTTTATGCCTAGACTTTGTAATTTTTGTATGACTTGTTTTTATTTTATCTAAGAAAGGGTGGTTTGTTTGAACCAGGATATTCTTATTATACCAAACCCCCAACTAGCTTCTTGCTAGTCCCTTAGCAAGAAAAGCGATAAAAACTAAAAATTAAACTATCCTAAATCACTTCTGTAGATTGACACGGTTGCATTTAGCCTATACAACAAGCCTTTAAACCCCTAGGTTGTCCTAGTGGACGAGTCTGAGTCTCGTTAGGGTTTTCAGTAATGATACCCACAAACATTGAACTAAATGTAAAAATTAAAAGAAATAATAAAAACAATCAACTTAAAAACTAAAATTACAACAAAATCAAAAATTAACTTTTAAGAATAAAAGAAAACAACATATCACAAAAATGTCTCATACTTTTTAATCTCCTTTAAGATCATAATTAAAATCTCAAGCATAAGTTATTTTAATCTCTTTAAACAATCATGATTTATTATAATAATTAGTCAAAAATCATTTTCATATTTCATTTAAAAAATGTATCAATTTAATTTCACCCAATTTCAATGTCTAGAATCCGAATTCGCTTATACTCTATTCCTTACTAGTCAATACTCTCAAAACATTGAATCCTATGGGTTCAAACACTCATACTAATTTATATGCAAAATAGTTAATGTATAGAAATGAATTAATATTTTCGCATATGTATAAAGAATAAAGGCTCAAAGTGTTATTTAACATTGATCTCATGAAAGGAATCGAATGTATAAATTATAAAGATATCGTATATAAAAACTATTTTCATGCATAAATCAAACTCATTAAGAAAGAATTTCAAGATATATGCCTTTTACAAATGAAGAAATTGCAATGACTTTTTAGGGAATTACTTCATATATCTTTCTTTTGTAATTAGCCTGTACTCACAATTTTGTAGGCAATGTGGGTCATAATATGTAGATTATACTATATATTCTTTATCTCTCTATTTTTTTCTGAAGATATTTCTCAATATATATATTTTAGAGAGTTAACTCATGTATAAATTGTACATTTTTTTGGATTATGGTGAGTGGTTAATTTTGTGGATTTTCTGTATGATCTTGGTTTAGGTAACCCAAGATATGTCTTTTTTTTGTAGCAGTCATGCATGAATGAGATATAAGCATATACTATCAATTTCTACTCAAATCATTTAATCTAAGCAAAAATAATAAAAAAAATATACGACACTCTATTTAAGATGAGAAAAAATTCATACATGCAATGCTAATACCTATAGAGATCATCTAAAAATTTGAAAAAATAAGAAATGTGTTTGGAGTAGAAAAAATATATATTTCACTCTGAATAAAGGAAATTAGGCTCAAATTATATCTCACAAAAGTAGTCTCCACTAAAAAAAATTCATAAACAACGATTTTGGGTTTAATATAATTTCTACATCTTATCAAGAAATACTAGCTATGACAAAAACTAACTAATTACCAAAAATAATTACAAAATATTTCATGATATGTTTTCAAAAATTAATCTAAGAATACAAAAGACTTAACTATTTACTTAAATTTGATTTAAAAAAATGATGAATTTTTGTGAATCTTTTTTTTTAATTCCAAAAATTACTAAATCACACAAAACAAAAATAAAACCAAACATAAAAAATGAAAATGTGAACAACATAAAAAATAAAAAAAACTTATTATTTTTTATTATTTTTTTAATTTTTTTTAATTTTTATTTTTAAATTGTTAAATCTTTTTTTTACTAATTAAGCATGGTAACTTTTCACCACCCCCAACCTTTATCATTTCGTGCGAGAGACTATTGAAGAAGGTAGAGTACTACAGAGAATCCCGCAGATATGATGACCAAGGTGGTACCAACAATCAATTTCAAACATTGTCTCGACTTGATTAACATCCTGTAAATCTGAATTAGCAATGGCTTTGCTGATCTAGTGATTGAAGAAATCATTTAAGAATCACTAAGTCACTAAGGTGGAGATTTGTTATATAGCTCCTTACTGAGCAAATTAGAAAAGTCCCACATTGGTTAGGAATGAAGATGTGTGTTGGATTTGGGGTTATAAATAAAGCCCTCCTTCACCATTTATAAAAACTCCCAAAATTTGTAAATATTCCTCTCTTTTGTAAGGGTAATTGTTTAGCTCAATTTTTCCCAATTAGTTGTAATTTGGAGTTCATCCATTTGAAGATAGTGAAAGTGGTCAACGACGCCTGATAACCTAAGTAACATTTATACCGAATCTCATTAAATTTCTGGTGTTATTATTTTTTTGCTTTAATATTTCTATTTCAATAACTGCTTTAGTTTATTTTAGCATTATATTTCCAATAACATTATTTTGTCGGGTTAGTTTAAGTTCTATTCATTTAAATCATAAGTGAATAGTAACTACTTAAAATAAGGAAAATATACCCGATTTTCCAAACATGCTCTAACTTATAGAGAGTCAACAATGATATATATTCCCAGATCTATGGAGAATGGTTAAAAGCTAGATTTAATTAAACTACATTTATCAATCAATTTTGGTTAATAAATAATGATGAAGATCAAAAAACTAATTCATTTCTTCGTAACTCGTGTCATCAACTTTTAATTGGGGGAAATAGATTCAACCTCCCCTCCTAATCCCAACATACTAGCCACATAAATAGGAAGTATTAATTTTCATTCAGTAACTCAGTAAGAGAATTTCTATGACTTGGCTCCATGAATACACAAAGAAATCCAAGAACTCCTTCAAATGACCTAGACATGATTCATTTTGCTTCCTACTATGAAGAATGTGAAGAAATCAATATTTGAAGAAATAATCAGAAGAGAAAATCAATGTTTTCTGAGTATATTTTCTTAATTTGTATCGGATATTTACATTGTTTATATAGACAAATATCAATTACTATTTCACCAACCACCATGATTGAATTGCATGGTTTACAGCTGCTTGGTAGGCGCCGTGTATATTGGAAGAAATGTTTGGCGTCGGTGCAGTGTTTGTTGAATTGTGTTGCAGTGATTGTTGAATTGTGTTGCAGTGTTTGTTGAATTCAACACTCCCCCTCAAGTTGGTGCATAGATGTCTTTCATGCCCAACTTGACTGAAACTTCTGTGAATATTCGATATGAGACTGCTTTAGTGAGGATGTCAGCCAATTGATCTTCTGACTTAATTTTTGGCAATTCCAATGAATTTTCTTCTAACTTTTCCTTAATAAAGAACCGATCAACTTCAACATGTTTTGTACGATCGTGTTGAACTGGATTATGAGCAATATCACATGCTGCTTTATTGTCACAAAATAACTTAATTGATTCTTTAGAAGGATATCCCAAATCTTTCAAGAGAGATTGTAACCACAAGGCCTCACAAAGCCCAAGTGTCATGCCTCTGTATTCAGCCTCTGCGCTTGAACGGGCAACAACATGTTGTTTCTTACTTCTCCATGTTACAAGGTTTCCCCCTACAAAAGTGAAGTAGCCTGATGTAGATTGCCTATCATTTATTGATCCAGCCCAATCAGCATCAGTATATACTTCTATTCTTTGAAATTCTGAGTTTTTAGTAAACAATACTCCTTTTCCAGGAGCAGACTTTAAATACCTCAAAATACGAATAACTGCATTCATATGTTGTTCTCCAGGATTATGCATAAATTGGCTGACAATACTTAAAGCATAGGCAAGATCTGGTCTTGTGTGTGCCAAATACATCAACCTTCCAACAAGCCTTTGGTATCTTTCTTTATTTGTTGGAACTTGATCAACCTTGATACATAACTTTAATCCTTCCTCTACTGGTGTATTAGCTGGTTGACATGCCGACATACCAGTTTCTTTTAATAAATCTAAGGCATACTTTCTTTGAGATAAGAAGATTCCTTCTTTTGATCGAGAAACCTCAATCCCAAGAAAATATTTTAAGGAACCAAGGTCTTTCATTTCAAATTCCTTGGACAAATAACTTTGGAGAGCTTTCCTTTCTTCAAGATCATTTCTTGTTACTATCATATCATCAATATATACAATAAGTGCAGTAATCTTACTATACCCTTTTTTCAGAAATAAAGTATGGTCTGAATTGCTTTGCTTGTAGCCAAATGCCTTCATTGATTTTGTGAACCTACCAAACCATGCTCTTGGGGATTGTTTCAATCCATACAGTGATTTTTTTAATTTACACACCTTTTCATCATGGATTTTGAATTTCTTGATTCCTGGTGGTAAATCCATGTAGACTTCTTCAATTAAATCTCCATGTACAAAGACATTTTTTACATCAAACTGATATAATGGCCAATCTAAATTTGTAGCTAGAGATACCAAGACTCGAACAGTGTTAATTTTGGCTACAGGCGCAAATTTTTCTGTATAGTTGATCCCATATGTCTGAGTGTATCCTTTTTCCACCAATCTTGCTTTATAGCGTTCAATCATACCATCTGCTTGATACTTTACTGAAAAAATCCATCGACATCCAACAATTTTCTTTGTTGGTGGACGATCGAAAAGTTCCCAAGTTCTATTTATTTCTAAGGATCTTAGTTCTTCATTCATAGCATCTTTCCATTTTGGGTCAGCTAAAGCTTCCTGCACACTGTTAGTAATAGATACAGCAGATAATTAATTCACAAATGATACATTTGATTTTGACAAACGATGTTTAGACATATAGTTACTTATGGGATATTTGACTTTACTAGAAATCTCAGGTTCATACATGGCTTTAGAAATACCTTTGTTAGGATGTGATGGAAGTATTTTTCTGGCTGGTTCAACAGTTGGAACATTCTCAGTAAACGATTGGTTAGGTATATCATCAATTTGTGGAGAAGGAAACTCATACTCACTTTATGGTAGTAAGAAACTTGCTTCATGATCTTGACGTTGATGAGGACTAGATTCCATTTCCCTTGAGTCTTTTCTATATTGAGAGTTATTACCATCTGAATTCAAGTTATTTATATTTTCCTAACATATAATTTGTCTTTCTTCATAAGGAAACAATTTATATGTAAGGGTCTGAATTTCAGCATGGTTGTACTCCCCTTGAAATTCAGGTGTAGATGAGAAATACATTGTATCTTCATGAAAAATAACATCCATGGTGGTAATCATTTGTTTTGTAGGAGGATGATAACACCGATACCCTTTTTGTTGTATGGCATATCCCATAAAAACACAACGTATTGCTCGTGGATCCAACTTGCTACATTGTTTTTTATGTAGGTGTACAAATGCCACACATCCAAAGACATGAGGAGGTAAATTGGGAGCACTTGGTGCAACAATTACTTTAGTAATGGCTTGTAGTGGTGTTTGGAAGTTAATGGGACTGGAAGGTACCCGATTGATCAAATATGCAGTAGAAGTAATTGCTTCTCCCCAATAAGATAATGACATATTAGCTTCTATCAATGAGGCACGGACAACTTCCAACAAGTGTCAATTTTTTCTTTCTGCAACTCCGTTTTGTTGAGGTGTATCAACACAAGTAGTTTGATGAATAATCCCTTCTGCTTTAAGATATTCTTGAAGCTCAGAACTTTTATATTCTCCTCCATTGTCACTTCGTAGAACTTGAATCTGTGTTTTATATTGAGTACGAACCATTTTATGAAATTTTCTAAATAATACATTTACCTCACTTTTAGATTTCATTAAACAGATCCAAGTCATTCTACTAAAATCATCAATAAATGTAACAAACCAACGTGATCCTCCCAAAGTAGGGACTTTGGAAGGACCCCGTACATCAGAATGTATAACCATAAACGGAAATGGACTTTTATTTAAAGTTACAGGAAATGAGGAACGATGACTTTTTGCTAGTTCACAGACATCACATTTTAAAGTAGAAAGATCGAAGCTCAAAAATAAACTTGGAAATAATTTCTTTAAATATCCAAAAGAAGCATGACCCAATCTCCTATGCCATAGCCATATATTTGATTCATCCTTGTTAGATCCAGTTGCTACCAATGCATGATTTGTTGAATCCAAGTCCAAATAATACAGGTTTCCTTGCCTAACACCACCACCAATCGTTTGCTTTGTTTGAATGTCCTTGAACACACAAAAGTCAGGCCAAAAAATAACAAAACAAGATAAAGTAGTGGTTATTTGAGAAATAGATATAAGGTTATACTCTAAAGAGGGAACAACTAGTACTGAGTCTAAATTCAAAGTACTAGTGAGAGACAAAGATCTTTCCCCAATGACTGGGGTTGTGTTACCATTGGCAGTGCAAACAGTTTTGTGTGATGATGGTTTTGAGATTTTTCTAGAATCGAATGTCATATGATCAGTTGCACCTGAATCAATTATCCATGTATTATTAAAAACAGGAGAAAAAGCTTTAAGTATCTTACCAACATTTGCTGAGGAGTTTGCAACCTGATCTTTTGTTGTTTCAGCAATGGTGGCAGTAGACATTTATCGTGGATTTTTCTTCCGAGAGTCACGGTTGTGATCCCACCAGTCAGGATATCCCACAAGTTCAAAACATCGTTCTTTAGTATGACCCTTTTGATGACAATGGGTACATTTAAATGATGATTTATCAGTCACCCTTCGTTCTTGCTGATTGGAAAAAGAACGATTTTTAGAAATCATGGCAGAAGCGTCAACGTCTCCAGATTTTTCCTTCAATGAGATTCGACGTACTACCTCCCGTCGAATCAAGGAATAACAACCTTCTAAATCTAGTATAGTTTCTTTTTGCAAAATTTCTCCACGAACCTACTCAAATTCATCATCTAATCCAGCATGAAAAATATGTATCCTTAGTCTTTCAACAGACTCTTGATATGATATTAGATCATTAGGGTCTTTCATGACCACCTTATCACGATGGTCTAGCTCTTGGAAAATTTCAGTCAACTCTCCATAATACTCTGAAAGTGATTTTCCATTTTGTCTAGAAGTAAATGCTTTTTGGTTTAAGACAAATACCTGTAATTCGTCACTTCTATCATAGAATTCTTTTGCCAAAGCACCCCAAATTTCAAGAGCAGTAGGTATGCGTAGATATCGCTTCATGATTTCTGGACTCATTGACATAAGGATCCATCTCTTCACTTTTTGATTTTCTGCATACCACTTATTATAATTGTTTGATGTTTTTTCTGGTTGCAAATTTTTGTCATGAATATAAGAGAGTTTTTCTCTTTCTACAATATGCATTTCCATTATTTGAGACCAAACATCATAATTAGTCTCAGTAAGAACAATTCCAGCATTAAACACACATTCAGACTGAACCGATTGTACAACAGTTGGAGTTGATTGCTCCATAGGTAATGAAATTATACCCTCTGTCATGATATTATGGTAAACAAGTTTTTTAATATATATTTATACAAAACCGGATTAAAAAGCAGTAAACCAGTTCAAAATTGGATTAAAAACTTGAAAAAATGAACCAAAATGGTTTTAGAAATCCAGAACCGGGAAAAAAACCGGGTTTGGACCTTTAAAATGGACCGAACCGGCCAAAAATAGGAAAACTGTGAAAAATCAAGAAAACCGGGTTCAACCGAACCACTGGCCGGACCAACCTGAGCCGAACCGAGGTGACCTGAGACGAACCGAGCTGCGAGCCAACTATGCCTTCTGGCCGGAATGAGCCGAGTCGAGCCGGATGACACGTCATCGTCTTCAACCTCCAGACGGCACGTGACGGCGCATGAGGGAGTGAAAAATGGACCCTTGACTTCAGGAGGCGCATGAAGGCACGTGTGGAGGTTTTCTTCTACTCTTATTTTACCAAAATGTTCATAATTGTGTTTAGAGTAATCTGGTAAAATTAGGTGGGACAAATATTGCTTCAAAAATGATGTTTGTAATTAATATTTGTACGGGTGTTTGAATGAGAATTTTTTTTCACGAGAGTAAGGATTTTCAGAGAAAGAAATCTCTATTTTAGAGAACAAGAGTTTTAAATTTGTATAAAGCAACAACTTGGCTATAATACCATGAAGAAATCAATATTTGAAGAAATAATCAGAAGAGAAAATCAATGTTTTAGGAGTATATTTTCTTAATTTGTATCGGATATTTACATTGTTTATATAGACAAATATCAATTACTATTTCACCAACCACCATGATTGAATTGCATGGTTTATAGCTGCTTGGTAGGCGTCGTGTATATTGGAAGAAATGTTTGGCGTCGGTGCAGTGTTTGTTGAATTGTGTTGTAGTGATTGTTGAATTGTGTTGCAGTGTTTGTTGAATTCAACAGAATGATATAATGGACAAAGTGTTGGTACTCTGGAAGTCAATATGTGATGCAAAATGATCTCTCAAGCAATTGGTCTAACTGTAGATATTGACATGCAATGCAAGCCTCCAAGATTTACTAAGACAAAAAAAATTTCAACTTGCTGAACTAGCTCACATAAGATCTAATTTCTTTGTTGATTATTGTGTTACACAAGTGACTTTTGCTTTATTTCAGTTCCAAGTTGCAAGACACCAAAGATAATTCAACTTACTTGATGGTGCTAAAACTAAACCCTTAGAGTCCAGTAATTTAAGAAACTTAAACAATTAGCTTCTAATAGGAAAATCTGTTGGAAATTTAGGTAGTATGACAGCGAAGAACAAAGCAAATTCTAAAAGGAAAGCTTCTGGGAGCTGCTCTAGAATAAAAAAGAAGTTGATTATCAATAGCTCTAACTTAGCATATCACTCTTACTCGATAATTTCTCTAAATGATTTGATCAATCCTACTATAGTAAATGTGAGAGTTCCATAATGAAACGTTGATGCTAGGTACAAAGATATGAAAACTTTGGAGAGAATGACATTAGTTGGCTTGTAAATTGTTTTGAGGGTGGGGTGGAAACATATAACTTCCCTCCAACCAGCCATTAAAATTCGTAGTTGGAATGGAAAGGGACAGATGAGGCTCTTTATGGAAACAAAATTCTAGAGCATTATGGGTAAAAAATAAAATCCATGCTTCAGTGATGATTCAAAGAAGATCCAACTTCATTCCTTCCTTAAAACTCTCTGATGGCAATTTATCTTGGAACCAAAATATCATAGGTGAGGAATTTATAAACCACTTTAAAAATTGTTCTGTTATATAGCTCCTTAGTGAGAAAATTAGAAAAGTCCTACATTGGTTAGGAATGAAGATGAGTGTTGGATTTGGGACTATAAATAAAGCCCTCATTCACCATTTGTAAAACATCCCAAAATTTGTAAATATTCATCTCTTTTGTAAGGGTAATTGATTAGCTCAATTTTTCCCAATTAGTTGTAATTTGGAGTTCATCCATTTGAAGATAGTGGAAGTGGTCAACGACGCCCGAGGACCTTGATAACATTTATACCGAACCTAGTTAAATTTTTGGTGTTATTATTTTTCTACTTTAATATTTTTGTTTCAATATCTGTTTTAGTTTATTTTAGCATTATATTTCCTTTAGCATTATTTTGTAAGGTTAGTTTAAGTTCTATTCATTTAAATCATAAGTGAATAGTAACTACTTAGAATAGGAAAAATATACCCGATTTTCCCAACAATTGGTATCAGAGCCGAAGGTTTCTACCTAGGCATTTGTTTGTATTCTGTTTGTTTGCTATTGGAATATAGTTGCTAGTTGTTGTAATTTGAAGAAATGGTGGAAGAAAAATTTCTTTCAACCAAAGGCCAATCATCCACATCAGGCAGAACTGCGTTGTTGAATGTAAGGTTCGAGGTGGAGAAGTTTGATGGAACTAGTCATTTCGGCATGTGGCAAGGCGAAGTTCTAGATGCTCTGTTTCAACAAGGTCTAGACATCACCATTGAAGAAAAGAAACCAAATGGAGCAGATGAAGTAGAGTGGAAAAATATCAACCGATTGGAATGTGGTACAATCCGTTCGTGTCTCTCAAGAGAACAAAAGTATATACTCATGAAGGAGACATCCGCAAGTAAGTTATGAAAGGTGTTGGAGAACAAGTTCATGAAGAAGAGTAGATAGAATCGGCTCTATTTGAAGAAGGAGTTGTTCCATTTTGAATAACTTCCAGGTACTACAATAAACAACCACATTACTACTTTTAATCGATTAGTAGCAGATTTTTTAAATATGGATGAAACTTTTAAAAATGAAGATTTAGCCTTGATATTGTTAGCTTCATTTCCTGATGAGTTTGATCACCTTATTATGAGCTTAGTCATTGGGAAGGATAAAGTGTCTTTTGAGGAAGTTTGTATTGCTTTGTATTAGTTAGGAAATTAGAAAGAAAGATAAAAAAGAAAGCAATAATGAAGCAGCAGAGGCACTGTCTGTAAGAGGATGTCTGCAAACACAATAGAATGGAAGGAGAGGTAGATCTCTTTCAAAAGGAAGGCTTGGTAAAGATGAATGTGATTTTTGTCATGAGAAAGGCCATTGGAAGAAAAATTGCCCGAAGCTGCAGAAGAAAGGAAAAGCTGTGCAATGTGATGCATGTGTAGATGAAAGCAATTCATATTTAGATTTTTCATTAGTCAGTTCGTCAATAGCATCCCATCCTGGTGATTGGATTTTTGATTCAGCGTGTACCTTCCATATGTCTCCTAACAAGGAGTGGTTCTATAACTTTGAAGAACTAGACGGTGGAGTTGTTTTCATAGGTAATGATTATCCATGCAAAGTTTTGGGGATCGGTACAATTGGTTTGAAGAATCAAGATGGTTCAACTAGGGTCTTGACATATATTCATTATGTTCCAGATATGAAGAAAAATCTCATTGTTATGGGAGTCTTAGAATCAAAAGTCTTCAATGTGACCATAAAAAATGGGGCATTGAAGGTTACTTCTGGAGCAATTGTGGTGATGAAAGGTTTGGAAGAATAACTTATACTTCTACCTTGGTAGTATAGTTATTGGGACAACATCAACAACAGTTTTAGAGGAAAAAAGAGATTTAGAAACTACCAAGCTGTGGCATATGCATTTGGGACATGCTGGTGAAAAAGCTTTGCAGATTCTAGTAAAGCAAGGCCTTTTAAAAGGTGCGAGAACTAGCAAGTTGGAATTCTATGAGCATTGTGTATTGGGGAAGTAGAAAAGAGTAAGCTTTGGTACTACACTCCATAATAGAAAGGGAATTTGGGTGGCAAACATTATTATGCCACTTTCGTTGATGACTTCTCCAGAAGAGTTTGGGTGTATCTCATGAAGAAGAAGGATGAAGTGTTAGGAATTTTTCTCAAGTGGAAGAAGATGATCGAGACTTACACTGCTAACAAGATCAAGCGTCTGAGGTCTGATAATGGCACTGAGTACATAAACGATCCATTTATAAAAGTTTGTAAAGAAGAAGGGATAGTGTGATACTTCACTACTCGAAAAACACCACAAGAAAACGGAGTTACAAAACATATGAACCGGACTTTACTGGAGAAGGTTCGGTGTATGTTTTCAAATGCTGGGTTAGGCAAGGAGTATTGGGCTGAGACTGTGACATATACATGCCATCTCGTCAACCATCTATCATCGTCTGCTCTTGAAAGAAAAAACGCCTATGGAGGTATGGTTTGGAAAACCTGTAAGAGATTAGAATTTCTTACATGTGTTTGGTTCAATTGCATACTACCATGTAACAGAATCAAAGTTGGACCCAAGAGCCAAGAAAGCTATTTTTTTGGGGATTCCTTCTAGTTCTAAGGGATATTGACTATGGTGCCTTGAAACGAAAAAGATAATCTTCAGTAGAGATGTTACCTTTGATGAATCTACCTTGCTGAGAAAGGTAACTAAAAAGAATGATGGCACTTTGGAGCAAGTGGAGCAAACTCCAAAGCAGCTGGAGTTTGAAGTAGAATTGTTAATCCAATTAGTGAAGATAAAACAGAAACTGATCCTCCATTGACAAAAGATGAATCAGATGAAGAGGTTTTAACCGAAGAACCCCCATAACAACAAGAAGAAACTACAGTTGATAGGCCATGATGACAAAATGTCAACGTGCTTGCTCGATACAAGGATTTTGAAGACCTAGCTGCTTAGTTTAAGAATACAGTGGTCTGTGCACTTTAAGTTGTGCATGATGATGTTCCTTCCATATATAAAGAAGATATCAGAAGCCCTAAAGTTGAAAGATGGAAGGAAGCCATAGATGAAGAAATTTTGTCCCTTCAGAAGAATAAAACATGGAAGTTGACAAAACTAACTAAGGGCAAGAAGGTAATTGGCTACAAATGGGTGTATGCAAAGAAAGAGGGATTTCCTAATAAAGATGGTATTCGCTACAAGGCAAGGTTGGTGGCTAAGGGCTACGTTCAGAAGGAGGGAATCGATTATAATGAGATATTTTCTCCAGTTGTAAAACATTTCTCCATTAGAATTTTGTTGGCCTTGGTAGCATAGTTCGATTTGGAACTAGTTCAACTTGATGTAAAAACCGCGTTTCTACATGGTGACTTAGAAGAGGAAATCTATATGTCTCAGCCAGAGGGTTTTAATGTTGCTGGTAAAGAGAATTGGGTTTCTAAGTTGAACAAATCATTGTATGGATTGAAGTAATCTCCAAGGCAGTGGTATAAACGATTTGATCAATTTATGTTGCAGTAGAAGTACACTAGAAGCACACATGATCATTGTGTGTATTTTCGCAAGCTACAAGATGACTCTTTCATCTATCTCCTATTGTATGTCAATGATATGTTGATTACATCGAAGAGCCAAGCATAAATTGAGACGTTGAAGGCTCAACTAAGTCAGGAGTTTAAGATGAAAGATTTGGGAGATGCCAAGAAGATTCTCGATATGGAGATAAGCAAAGACAGGAAGAAAGGGAAGCTTAGTTTAGCCCAGAGTCAATCTTTGAAAAGGGTACTACAATGTTTTGGTATGAATGAACAAACAAAACCTGTAAGTACTCTGCTAGTTCCTCAATTCAAGCTCAGTGCTCAATTATCTCCTAAGAATGATGCAGAACAAGAATATATGTTAAAGGTACCATATGCAAATGAGATGTGTACAAAACCTGACATTCCACATGCGGTTGGTACTGTAAGTAGCTACATGCATTATCTTGGTAAAGGATATTGATTGGCTATGAAATGGATTCTACGGTATATTATAAATACTATAGATGTTGGTTTAGTATTTCAGCAGGATAATATTGTTGGTCAATGTTTTGTCTGATATTGTGATTCCAACTATGCATGAGATTTAGATAAGCGCCGGTCAACTACTAGTTATGTGTTTACTCTTGCTAGAGCACCAGTCAATTAAAAGTCTACCTTCCAGTCCACAGTTGCTTTGTCCACTACAAAGGCAGAGTATATGATAGTTATAGAAGCTATGAAGGAAGCTATTTGGGTACGAGGTTTGCTTGAAGACTTGGGAGTTGCTCAAAAACATATTAAGGTGTTTTGTGATAGTCAGAGTGCTATTCATTTATTAAAGAACCAAGTCTACCATGCACGTACAAAGCACATTGAAGTTCGTTATCATTTCATGCGAGATATTATTGAAGAAGATGGAGTACTAGTTTAGAAGATTAGTACTACAGAGAATCCTGTAGATATGATGACCAAGGTGGTAACAACAATCAAGTTCAAACATTGTCTGGATTTGATTAACATCCTACAAATCTGAATTGGCACTAGCATCGCTGATCTAGTGATTGAAGAAATCATTTAAGAATCACTAAGTCGCTAAGGTGGAGATTTGTTATATAGCTCCTTAGTGAGCAAATTAGAAAAGTCCCACATTGGTTAGGAATGAAGATAGAAGATGGGTGTTGGATTTGGGACTATAAAGCCCTCATTCACCATTTGTAAAACATTACAAAATTTGTAAATCTTCCTCTCTTTTGTAAGGGTAATTGATTAGCTCAATTTTTCCCAATTAGTTGTAATTTGGAGTTCATCCATTTGAAGATAGTGAAAGTGGTCAACGATGCTTGATAACCTAAGTAACATTTATACCGAACCTCGTTAAATTTCTGGTGTTATTATTTTTTTGCTTTAATATTTATGTTTCAATATCTGCTTTAGTTTATTTTAACATTATATTTTCAATAGCATTATTTTGTCGGGTTAGTTTGAGTTCTATTCATTTAAATCATAAGTGAATAGTAACTACTTAGAATAGGAAAAATATACCCGATTTTTCCAACATGTTCCAAACTAAAAATCTTGTTTTTAGTTCATAAATACAAGATCTTTTAACAAGTATAGTCAGTGTGGAACAAAACAACTTCCTCACCAACACACCTCCTCTTAATAAGATCAAATCAGCTCTATGGGAAATAAGTGATTTCAATCATAAGAAATTTCTGGTGGACAAATGACTTGAATAAAAAAAAATTATTTTACACCAATGGCTTAGTCTTCCATCTGCCAACCAAAGGAAGCATGATGATTAACATTCAAATAGTTGAAGGATTTCAACCAAGAAACGTTATCAAAAGTAGCTTGGGATTTCATAGATTATCTTGAAAAATTATGGATCCGAGATTTTAATAGTAAATATACTAGATCCCAACATTTCTCTTAAACTCAACCAAAAAATTCAGATTTATATATGGAAAGACTTACTTTTGGCTAAAGATTTAATTGTGAAAGGAAGCTAATGGGAATTAGGTGAAGAAAACAACATTGACATCTGGACTTCACCTATGAACCTGGGTTATCCAACAAAAAAATAAATGTTATATCATTAGCAATCACCACTTCAGGTATCTCAAAACCTTTAGAGCTCTGTAATTGGAATCAAAATTTAAGTTGGAATAATTCTCTAACTTAACTTGGAAAAATTATCTCAAAACAACATTGACATTGGAATTGGGGGCTCATCTGGTCATCCACAAACAAGTTGGACATATTTACTTACAACTTCATTCTAAACTTCTAAAAATAATCATAACAAAATATTTTTGTTGAACTCTTCACCTTGACTATAGTGATCATGCTATAATATACATTGCATTAGAACAATAACAAGAAGAGTTGAAGAATTCAATTTTTTTTGGCAAATGGAGTATTCTCATAACAAAACCCACAAGTGATTGTCTCAAATTTTCCAAAATACACATTTGACTACAATCCAATCTTATTGTATTTATTTAGGACCCGAGAGCTTTTTTAAAAAAGACATTTTAGATTTTATGAGATGTGGTTCAAAAATAGTAGTTGTAAACAACAAATTAATGATCATTATGCCAGCACTATTAGTACCTCCATGGACTAGCTGTAATAATACCCTGCATGTGCCAATGTGCAAGCTTGTTGTCATTCCCTTTAACCATGTACCAATGCAGGCTTTGCTGTAAATGAATTATCATTCCCTTTTAACCTTTTCATTGCTAGCTTCTCGTACTCTATATATCTGTATATAAGTTCATTTGTTAATCAAGCATTAAAAATGCAGAAGCTAAATATAGCAATGTCCGGCTTTTGTTCTCAAATCCTTTGACACTAGTGCACTAAAAAAGGTCTCATAAGTTGCTTACTAAATTCTCTGGAAGTGGTAGCATCAAAGCTAATACAAAGGAGTGAAAATCATTTTGGTTACATTACAGAAAAGATTACATGATTGAAAGCTCAACTTAAGGCATTACAATCAAGGAGTATTGAGAAAGGAATTGATGAACGAGAGAAGATGATAAATGAGACCCTCTATGGAAACAAAAGTCTAGAGAATTATGATATAACACCAATACCATCTAATTGGCAACCTATTCCCTACAATGCACTCAAATATAACTTTGATACAGCCTAGAAACATATAATAATTACAATTAAATTTGTAGTTTTTGATCACTCTCCGGTTATCATAGAAGATTGGAAGCATGATCTATTTACTTAGACGTAGTCATCAGCACAAAAGAAAAGCTATTTATGTGGAGGAAGATGCAAAGTTTATAATCAAAATCCTATGGAAGAGAATTGGAAGATATCTCAAAAGATGCTCGGAGGATTATTAAGAATTTACATAATCCTTTTAAGGAGTTTTATATGCCAAGTATCCAACAAGAAGAGTTAATAATAGAACTCATTCTTTAGTTAAAATGACTAATCACTTTGCATTAACATTACGTCATAATTCTAAGGGGCTGTTATCCAAATGGTCCTATTATAAGGGTTGTTTGGACATGCAGGCCGACTCAAAGTCTGGACCTTGTAACCTACCTGAGCCAAGTTTAGTCCAAGATGGAAGATGAAGTACCCTATAGATCCCATCCATGGGATAAACCAAGCCCAAGGTCAACTCGAGCCTTATTCATAAAGAGGTCAGCTCAAGCCTTATTTAGAAAGCGGTCAGCTCAAACCTTATTCAGAAAGAGGTCAACTCGAGCCCTATTCAGACCAAGCCTAAGATCAGCACAAGCTCATTGACATCATGAGTAATATTAGGCCTAGATCTCTGACATATTGTACTTTAAGTTAATCATGCCCTCTTGACATGTAGTTACGTGTATATGTTATATCTTTGACACTTGTACCTATAAATGTGCCATAAATAGATGGACCACTCATGAAGATCCACACATTGGCCCCTTCACACGCATCTTTCTCTAACCTCTCTCTACAAGCTCATTGTTAAGGCTTTGAGTCCCAACATTTTGGTCTCTACCGTAGGGCTCAGATTCTGAGGTCAATTGTGAGTTTCTCACCCTATATCCTATAAGGACTCACCTCGAGCTTAGAGAGAAGTTAGGAAAGTCCATCGTACACTACCTATAATTCTAAAACCATGGCTATAACTCGGTTTGAGAGAAGGTCTATTTTGACCAATCCCAAAACAATGGATATTCAAGAAAACGTGCCGCCTATAACCAATGGGCCTAGGGCAGAAGATAACACCCTCTATCAAGAGTTATCTCGTCAGTTGCTCGAATTAAGGAAAGTGCTCAATGAAACAAGAAGAGAAAATAGGGTTCTACGATCTCGAGCAGAGGAAAGAACCCCGGAGAATCCTACTACCGAACCAGTTAATGGAGAGGTAACATGGCTTAGTCAAGTCGAGTTCCAATTTGCTAAGTAGAAAGTTAAGAGAAACCCCCTCTCTACCTCGGCTCATCTGGACAAGGAGCATTGGTTCCAATAAAAAAAAAGCTGGGAGACACGGATTCAAGCCTTAGAGGAGAACAACAAGAGACAAGAAAAGGTTTTGAAAGAGGCAAGTGAGAGGCCGGAAAAAGGAAAGGCCCCTTATGAGGTGGATAGAGATTGTGAACAATTATACGTCTCTCCCTTCTCAGATGCAATAGAAAATGATGAACCTCCTCCCAAGTTCAGTGCTCCCAAATGCCCTGATTATTTCCAGACGAAGGATCCATTGATGCATGTCCAACATTTCAAAACTACCATGGCGCCCATGAGCCTTACCCAAGGAAAGAGAGATGCAATGATGTGCAAGCTATTCATAGCTACCCTCTGCGATGGCGTATAGAAATGGTTCAAAAATCTACCTCCTAGGTCTATAGCCTTTTTCCCACAGTTCGCGAAGTTATTTATCACCAACTACGCCTATAACAAACCCTTGAGAAAAGAATCTCATCACCTCTTTTCAATCATGCAAGGAGAAAATGAGCCCGTTGAGGGATACATGAAATGATTAAGAGAAGAAAAAAAGGAAATTACTGACTGTCCTAGTTCTATCGCTATAGAAGCCTTTAGGCAAGGCCTGCTCAAAGATTCCGAAATGTTCATGAAATTAATAAAAATAGTACCACGTACCTTTGGGGAAGCATATGGAAAGGCTAGAAAGTTTGTCAACTTGGAAAGGGAGCTTAGCCTAACTAAAGACCGCCAAATGGGAGGAGAGTTGATCCCATCCCTAAACAAAGAAAAAAGGAGAATGAGCCCAGACTAAACACACCAAACTTACAAAAACAAACAATTTGTTCCAAGCAACAGACAAGCAAGAAATTGGTCGGTAAACAAAAATTGGGTAGTAAACAAAAGGTCGATCTAACCTAGGTTGTATAAAGGATGGCAAGGGAGCCCGAGACTAGGTGGCCACCCAAGATGAGTACGTTAAGGAAAGATGTATCGAAATGGTGCACTTTTCATAGAGATATAGGCCATGAGACAAGAGAATGTAGAAACTTTAAAAGAGAATTGGAGGCATTATTGGCAAGAGGATATTACAAAGACCTCATCACAACAAATAAGGATAGAAGAGGAGGCTACCAAAATGAACGAAGAATGTTTCGACCAACATACTTATCAAGCATGGGAAAAGAGTCTCGTCGGAGGCCCAACATTAAAACCATCTACTCCATACTGATGAGTGCTCAAAAAGCACTAAAATTACCATGATTTTATGCTCATTAATTGATTAAAAATATATATATTTATATGCTTTATCATATATTTATATAAATTTGTCTTTTTCGGAATCACGGGTATTTTTATTGTTTTTCAGGTATTTTGGCTTAAAAACGCAACTTAAAAAAAAGAGAAATACTAGAAGCAATACATCACAAATATATTAATAAATAAATGGGGAAAGGTCAACAAATAAGGAAAAATTGGACAAAATGGGTCAAAAAGGACAAAAATGTCGAAGGAGAAAATCATACACGCCAAGGCCACAGGCCGCCGCGCTTCACTAACTCCTTCCCACGCGCGTTAACATCGTTCATCCGCGGGTGCATCGTTCATCCGCGGGTATCGTTTTCATCCGCGGCAGATTGTTCATCCGTCATGCAGATTGTTTATCCGCGGTCTGGTACTGTCGCATCTCATTATCATGCCAGACTGCAGGTGCGCAATAAATCGGCGTACGCCGTCGCTATCAATGACGCGCAATCACTAAATCAGCGCTTTTACATTTTTTTAACATTTTTTTCTCTATTTTTTCTCTCCATCCTCACCTATAAATACCCCCCTTCCCTTCACCTTCAACACACCTCAAAACCACACTTCTCTCTTCTTTCTTTCTCTCCATTTCTTAGTTTTTAGTTTTTTTTAGTTTTTCTTATGTTTTAGCTAGTTTTTCTTATGTTTTAGCTAGTTTTTCTTAGTTTTAGAGTTCTTCCCTTTTTAGGGAAGAACTAGTTATGTTTTTGTAATAATTTAGATTTTTGATTCAATAAATGGAAGTGCAAATTCATTGGAGGTTTTCTAGCAACGGGAATAGCGTCAAGTTCTGTAAGGATTTTATTTTCTTTACGCTTATTTTTATGCTTTATTCTTACATGTTATATTTAATTTGTCCGTGGTTAAATTTAATCGTGCACGGGCCGTTTAGTAAACATGATGTAATAATGACGTTGTTATGCTTTGCGAAATATTAAATAGGTAAAAATCTCTAAAATGAATTGATTTTATTTTTTATTCATGATTTTATATTAAGAATGTTAGAGAGAAATATATTATTTTTCATTACAAACTTAAACCCGAAAATTAGATTTTAAGGTTTAGTTATCCTGATTCGATTTAGAGTAGTGCTCTTTATTTGATGGTACAATCGCCCAGTAGTTAGAGGTTTAAGCTCTATTTCAAAAGTTTTTATAAGAATTATTATCCGAAAATGTATTGACGACATGTTTTCGGTAGTGGTTTTAAAACTTGAAAGTTAGTACTCGGATAACTAAATTCTTAGGTTTAATTTGGACACCTTGAATAAAGTTTAAACTGTCTAACCCCACCAAAGGTGGCATTTAAATGGTTCATTTTCAATCTCTTAGAAAAAGGAATTAATTTAATTAACCAAATTAGTTATCAACCCCACCCATAGGTGTTAATTGATTTGTTTAGTTAACAAAGAATATCTAACCTCACCAAAGGTGGTATTCATACAAAAAAAGGGAGAATCAATAAATATCAATTCATATCTTTAATAACCTAAATAATACGAGCAAGCATAATTAACTTAGTTATTATATCCATAAATACTCCACTATTTATAAAAGAAAAAATTTGCATGAATGTTTATTGAATCTATGTTTAATTTTCTGTAATTAGATTAAAAACACAAAACCCAAAATATCGTGACAGGATGTTTAGGATCTAATTTTGCTTTTAAAAGTTTGAATAATAAATTAAAAACCACATACATTCCTTCCTTAGATCGACCTTGGGAGTATACTTATCATTTTCTACGAAATGATTCGTGCACTTGCGAGAGTTTTATAAATATAAAACCAAAGTATTGGCAGGATCGGCGATGCCGGTTTTCGCTCATCAAGTTTTCGTTCATCAAAGTATTTGGCGATCACGATTCTGCTCATCACATACATGGAGGGCTAGGAATCAGTGGGGTCTCCAATAACGCTCTTAAAAGATTTGCGAGGGAGCTACACAATGCACCCCATGTATACACCTTGGACAGAGCAAGAGCTCCTATTATATTAACTTTCATGGAGAAGGATGAAACCGTATCCCATCACGAGGACCCTTTGGTCATAACCCTGAGAATTAGGCCCTCTAGTAATGATTAACACCAGGAGTTCAGTAGATATCCTATTCCTCACAATTTCCTAATCCCTCGGACTAGTAGACACAAACAACGTCAAAGAAAAGATGCCTCTCGTAAGATTCAATGACAACATCACCTACAAAAAAGGAATGATGATCTTACCTGTCATGGCAGAAGGAGGGATAATAATGACCAATTTCGTCATCATCGATACCCCAACACATTACAATGCCATCCTCGGAAGACCTTGGATACACAACATGAAAGTAGTCCCATCCACCTTCCATCGGGTAATCAAGTTCCCCATAAATGAAGGCCTTGAAGAGTTGAGAGGAGATTAAGAGAATGCTCGAATGAAGGGAGCTAACACCAAATAGCAATCACCGAAAGACCTCTTCCTAAGGCATACCAAGAATAAAAGCATAACGAGGTCGGTCTTTATGAAAAAGGTAAAGGATGTCCAAAGTGACAAGAAGGGAAGTGGCCAATGCAGACATATTTGCGTGGACCCCTACAGACATATCAGGAATTGATTCGTAAGTCATAACTCACTAACTAAATGTCCACCCAGAAGCCATCTAACAACGGAAATGAAAGTTCCATAGAGAGAAAAATGAGGCAATCAAATAGCATATCACCACCCTCAAAATGGAAGGGGTAATCAGGGAAGTCGAATACCCCTCATGGCTCTCAAATGTGGTACTGATCAAAAAGGCATGTAGTGTGTTCCGCATGTGCGTAGCCTTCACTGACCTAAATAAGGCATGCCCCAAAGACTATTTAACCCTCCCAAGCATTGACCAATTGGTAGATGCCTCTTCTAGATTTGGTTTGATGAGCTTCTTGGACGCATATTTTAGGTATCATCAAATCAAAATGCACCCCGATGATGAAAAAAACTTCTTTCATAACTGAAGAAGGAACGTTCTATTACACAAGAATGCCATTCGGATTAAAGAATGTAGGGGCAACATATCAACGCCTCATCAACAAAATGTTTGAAACACAAGTGGGCATGAACCTGGAAGCATACATCGACGATATGGTGGTTAAGTTAGCTTAACCCATGGACCATATCAGAGACTTACAAGAGATATTTGAAGTAATACGAAGGTATGACATGAAACTTAACCCAAAAAAATGCATTTTTGGTGTGTTTGCAGAAAGATTCCTAGGGTACCTTGTATCAGCAAGAGGAATAGAGGCTAATCCTAACAAAATACAAGCACTGATGAACATGAAACCACCTAATAATCTCAAGGGTATACAACAACTTAATGGAAGGATATGGGCATTGAGTAGATTCATTTCTAAATGCACGGACAAATGTATGCCTTTCTTCAAAATAATAAAAAAAAACATGATTGGCTTTTCGAACAAGGACTACAACACGACCTTCGAAGAAATAAAAAAATACCTCAATAATCCCCCTATCCTGGCCAGCCGACGAATAGGAGAGATTCTTTATCTATATTTGGCTATCACACACCAGACGTGCAGTGTCATGCTAATAATAGAAAGAGAGAAAATCCAACACCCCATCTACTATGTCAACCAAATCTTAATAGAGGCCTAGAGAAAATACCCCACCATAGACAAGCTTTCCTTTGCTCTCAAAATTACCGCATGCAAACTTAGACATTATTTCGGCTCATACACGATCATAGTACTCACCTCACACCCTCTCAAAAATGTGTTGACAAAACCAGAGGTTGTAGGAAGACTTGCCTAGATAGCCATAGAGTTGGGGGAGTACGACATCAGATATATGGCCAGAGCAGCCATCAAAGGACATGTTGTGGTCAAATTCATCGCCAACTTCACCAATGGTCCCGAGGTTATCAATACAATAGAAACCGCGGAGGTATGCACAGTTGACCTAACATAAGCCCCAATCTAGCATGTATTTGTAGATGGAGCACACAACTATAATGGTGGAGGATTAGGGTGGTTATAATTGACAAGGATGAAAACTACTTCGAATACGTAGTCAGGCGTGATTTTCCAGCAACCAACAACATCACAGGGTATGAGGCTGCCATTTTTGGAGTCATGATTGCATAAAAGTTAGGGGAAAATAGAATTACCATACATAGCGACTCCAGGCTCGTAGTCAATCAGTTCCTGGGAACGTATGAGGAAAGGGATGGTAGAATGAAGAAATATTTAGAGAGATTAAAATACGAGTGTTCCAAATTCTCAGAGTTCAAGATTGAACAAATAACTCGAAATGAGAACAACCACGCCGATGCCTTGGTAACCCTGGAATCAATAAAGGCCACTCAACGCCTTATTACCCCCAGGCTAATGGTCAAGCAGAATCCTCCAACAAGTTACTCATCAATTTATTAAAGAAAAAGCTGGAAAGGGTCCAAGGAAGATGAGTGGAAGAGTTACCAGGAGCATTATGGGCTGTTAGAACAAACCCCAAAGGAAGCACAAACGCGACCCTCTTCTCCCTAGTATATGGAACCGAGGCGGTCATACCTACCAAAGTAACAATCCCTACTCCTAGATCAACCCTAATAGAGGAACAAAAGGAGATAAGTAGAGCACTCGAGCTCACCATAGCGGAGGAGAAAAGGGATGAAGCTTTGAGAAGGGTGATAAAACAAAAAAGAACAATATCAGAGTATTACAACAAAGTTGTATGATTTAAGACATTTTCTAGGGATGATTGGGTTCTTAGAAGGGTTTTCCCCAACAAAAAAGAATGGATGGTCGGTAAAATGAGTGCCAATTGGGAGGGACCTTATCAAATAATGGAGATAACGCTAGGAGGGGCCTACTTATTGAAAAGCATTTAAGGCAAGGGAGAAGGCACAAACTGGAATGCCAGACACTTGAAAAGATACAATTTCTAAAAACACATGTATTAACCCATATATCTTTTTCTTGTAACAGCGAAGCACAATGTGTATCTATGAAATAAATTTTTCTTTGCAGCAATTGATCATTTATACAAGCTTTTTCCATTATAAATGGGCATCAGGGGTGACGCACCTAGGTAAATAAATTAGATAGGCTGCCCTAACAAGCTGAAGAGGTCGAGCAACCTTCCTCAGTCAGGAACTAGGTCGGAGCTCAACAAGTTAAAAAGAAATAAAAATATAGAGCACCCCGGTCAAGAACTAGGTCAAGCTGTTTCCATTATAAATGGGCATTAGAGGCAGTGCACCTAGATAAATAAATCAAATTGGCTGACCTAATAAGTTGAAGAGGTCAAGCAACCTACCTCGATCAGGAACCAATTCGGTGCTCGACCAATTAAAAAGAGATAAAAATATAGAGCACCTTGGTGAAAAATGAGGTCAAGCTTTTTCCATTATAAATGGGCATCAGGGGTGGCACATCTAGATAAATAAATCAGATAGGCCGCCCTAACAAGCTAAAGAGGTCTAGCAACTTACCTCAATTAAGAAACAGGTCGGCACTCGACGAATTAAAAAGAAATAAAAATATAGAGAACCCCAGTCAGGAACCAGGTCAAGCCTTCTCCATTATAATGGACATCGGCTAAATGGTGCACCTTGAGAAAAACACTTTCAGAGCACTTCATATAAAAACTTGCCTAGTACAATTCTCGGTCAACAGGAGTGGCCATACTAGCCATGGTTCTCTTTTCTCGAGCTTGGGTTTGGATTAATTGCTCCTTACAAGAAGCAAGTTGGCACACTATCTCTTTAGCATCACACTTTAGTTTCACGACCTCGGCTTTAAGAAAACTAACTTCGTCCTCAAGCCTACCATTAGCAATACGAAATGCCCGAACTAACTACTTATTTTTCGATCAGAATCCATAAGGCATGAACATAAAAGTTAGATTCACCAGCTTGTTTCTCAAAAAGGTGAATCAAACTGTTATTCTCCAACCCTTTTTTATAGGAAAGTAAAATTAAATAAATCTTATTTTTTCTCTCTTTCCTTACATAAAGGACAAAAGGCAAGTCAACATCATAAATACATAATAAATAGTCAAATTAACCCATTTATTCACTATCATTCACAAGTACAAGTAAAATCTCACGTCTATACAAGCCAAAAAGACATCGAGCTTTCAACAAAAAATAAAAAAAGGGTTCAAGAATCAATAGTCTTTGCCTCAGGAACATCGGGGCCATCTTCACCACCAAAGGAGCCCAACCCTTCCCCCTCCTCCCTAGCTGAGTAGGCTTGATTATAGGGTGGTGTAACAGGGATATCTAGAATATGATAGTAATATTCCCCTAAATATTTCCTTTTGGCCTCTGTCTTAAAAGTCTCCATCGCTAGCTCATATGCACGCTCGACACAAGACTCGAGCTTTTGCAATAGCGTCCATGTTGGCTTTGGCTTGACGTCACACCTTCTCAACAGAGGCCCCAGCTTGTTTGCACACCTCCCCCGTCCCCTCCTCCACCTCAGTCACTTACCAAACACTTGCATTAAGATCGAAGACCACCTTTTTCAACTTATCCTCCTTAGCAATGCTCTCGCTCTCCCACTTTGCTACTCTCGCAAGCAGAGTGGTGTATTTTGAGTGCAAGGATGCATGAACATATTTCTCCTTAACAAGCTCAGACTTTAAATAGCCCACGTTGTGAATAACTCCAAACAAACAAAAAAGTGAAGAGGTTAAGCAAACAATAATTTAGCTCACACTATAAAGCACTGAATAATACAAAGAAAAATTATGACGCACCTGACACAAATGATGGTGAATGATCTCACCAACATCAGTCCCCTCGCAAATAGCCGTGAACTGCTCCTTGCACCCTTCCATGGAGATGTGGCTCGTATAGCAATCAAGGTACTAGGGTGCTAAGGCCCGATTAAGAACGACCCCATCAACACCGGCAATAAGGTCCTCAATAATGGCCTTTCCCCTTTTCAAATCTTTAAAAGGATTGCTAGGATCTATGGGGACAGTGAAGGGAGTGGAGGTCCCGGGGTGCTGATGAACAAAACCAGCATCGTCGATCCTACCAATAATTTGGTTTTATATTTATAAAACACTTGCAAGGAATATATGTGGTTTTCAATTTATAATTAAAACTTTTAAAAACAAAATTAAATCCTAAACATCATGTCACGATATTTGGGTTTTTTTTGTTTCTAATCTAATAACATAAAAATAAACATAGATGCAGATTCAATAAATATTTATGCAAATTTTATCATTTATAATAGTGAAGTAT
Organism: Hippophae rhamnoides; assembly: GCA_033030585.1. NCBI lineage: Eukaryota > Viridiplantae > Streptophyta > Magnoliopsida > Rosales > Elaeagnaceae > Hippophae > Hippophae rhamnoides. The sequence continues at coordinate 25,479,057 of CM065431.1, read as the reverse complement.
TTATGGATATAATAACTAAGTTAATTATGCTTGCTCATATTATTTAAGTTATTACATATATAAATTTATATTTATTGATGCTCTCTTCTTTACATGAATACCACCTTTGGTGGGGTTAGATATCCTTTGTTAACTAAACAAATCAATTAACATATATGGGTAGGGTTGATAACTAATTTGGTTTATTAAACTAATTCTTTTTTCTAAGAGATTGAAAATGAACCATTTAAATGCCACATTTGGTGGGGTTAGACAGTTTAAACTTTATTCAAAGTGTTCAAATTAAACCTAAGAATTTAATTATCTAAGTACTAACTTTCAAGTTTTAAAACCACTGCTGAAAACATGTTATCAATACATTTTCAGATAATAATTCTTATAAAAACTTTTGAAATAGAGCTTCACTCTAACTACCGAGCGATTGTACCAACAAATAAAAGAGTACTACTCTAAATCAAACTAGATAACTAAACTTTAAAATCTAATTTTCAGATTTAAGTTTGTAATGAAAAATAATATATTTCTCTCTAACATTCTTAATATAAAATTTGAATAAAAACAAAATCAATTCATTTTAGAGATTTTTACCTATTTAATATTTCGCAAGCATAACAACGTTATTATTATATCATGTTTACAAATAGGCAGCAATGTTAAATTTAATCACACACAAATTAAATATAACATATAAGAATAAAACATAAAAAATAACTGCAAAGAAAATAAAATCTTTACAGTACTTTGATGCTAATTTTGTTGCTAGAAAACCTCCAAATAGAATTTGCATTTTCATTTATTGAATCAAAAGGCAAATAATTTACAAAAACATATTTAGTTCTTCTCAAAAAGAGAAGAATGCTAAAACTAAGAAAAACTAAAAACTAAGAAATGGAGAGAAAGAGAGAAGAAGATGATTTTGAGATGTTTTGTGTGGAGAGAATGAGGATATTTATAGGTGAGGTGAGGAAGAAAAATTGGGTGAAAAAATGATTAAAAAATGGAGGAAATGCGTAGTAGGTGAATGATGATGTCAGTTGACGTCATTGGTAGGTAGGGCGCGACGGCGCGTGCGGAGTGTGCGTTGTGTGCGCGATGACTTCGACGTGACTAGGCGATGCGCGTGCATTTCTTGGCATGGCTGGGCATTGTAGCGCATGCTGCTAGGCATGCTGCACGCATTGGTTGGCACTGCTGGGCAACTGCGTGCGCGATTTTATCCTTTTTGACATTTTTGACCCATTTTGTCCAATATTTTCATCTTTTTTTTACTTTTTATCATTTAATTTATGAATATATTTGTGATGTATTGCCTCCATTATTTTTCTGAGTCTTTAAGTTACTTTTTTAAGTGAAAATACCTAAAAAACAATAAAAATACATGTGATTCCAAAAAGACAGATTTATATAAAAACATGATAAAATCATATAAATATATATCTTTTTAATCATTTAAAGTGAATAAAATCATGATAATTTTAGTGCTTTTTGAGCACTCATCAGGTGCTCTGGAAAAGGAGGACGAACATTCACAAGCTCATGGTCATAGGCAGTTTCATTAGCCCCAACCTTTTTCTCTTTTTCTTTAGAGAAGAGGTACGACATTCATGAGAAGATTTACCCCTATTCTTACCCACTGAGGATCCTCCCCCAGGAGTAGGACATCCACTAGTTGGTGAGCCAGTTCCTCTCGATGCCACCTTGCTCTTCATCCGAGCAAAAACTTGATCAGCAGTCAAATCCATGTGGTTTGCCAAATAACAAAAAAAACACGGGTCAAGCACCTTAAAAAAACATGTATATATATAAATGATAAAAGGGGGCAAAAGAAACTAATGGTCACCATCCTCCTACACCACTTCAAATTGTCCCCCAAAATTTGTAGAAGGAATGCGATGTTTAGCAGAAGCATAGGCACTAGAGGAAGCTTGGGGTTTGTGATTCAGCCTAAGAGGAGGCTCCAGGGTGCCTTGCCTCATTAACCCACAAGTAACAAAACACAGAGTATTTAAAAGTGCCATTTAGTTCATTCTCTCGGGAAGATAGTTTTGGATATTAGTCAACCTTTACTTCGCATCAAGACTCAAGGTCGTGATTAGAGAGGTCATATTCCTAATCATGACCTTAGTATCATTCCAGACACGTCTTACCAATCTAGTATCACTTGTAGGGAACTCCCACCGACCTGAAAAGTAGAAAAAATATTCTTTCCAATTTTTTTCGTTTTCAAGAAGTGACATGTTCACCCCATGATCTTGTTTCATTGACATATACATCCTCTATGGGTCTGTGGGGTTATGTTTCAGAACATACGCCTCGTTAAACTTGGCCATCTCCAAATTGACCCCGATTCTTGACATATAAGGGTTAGGTAAAACAGGTATCTCCATCCATTAGGCATCAATTGCCCCAGTGCAAGCTATGTCCTAGCCAAAAATTTCTTGATGAGGGGATACAAAGGAAATATTATCCCTAGCTACAGAGCTTTCTCATGGAAAATGTCCACCTACCCGGAGGTGCATCACTATCATGTGCCCCCTCAGAGGGAATCATTATCTGAACTGAAGGAGGGATGTCATAGGTCTTCCTTATTCTCTCTTCATCCTGAGGCAATAACAAACAAGTCTTAGGAACGGCCACCCAGCCCCTAACGCGACTTCTCGGCTCGCCAGATCCTATATTCTTATATTTTCTCCTCCAAGTCCTGGACACTGAAATCTGAGTATGAGGCATGCTCAATTTTACAGTCAGCATGGTCTGGTGGGGGGAAAGGTAAATGGCTATGGCATTGACTGACGCGTTTCATTAGAAGAGCTCGAGCTACAAGACCCCGACTTTCCACTAGAATACTGAGGACTCTCCCACGAGGTAGAGCTAGAAGCAGATGTCTCTTCTGTATGCATTTCGATAAAATCTACAAAGAAAATAAATAAAGACAACACAATAGCACGTGGTAAGATACGAGAAAAAAAGAGATTACCTAAAGACGACTTGAAAATAAAAAGAGATTGTTCATCTTAAAATTGACCTAAAACGCAAGTAGCAAATCATTACGTTCTCAACGCTTGGATGCAAAAAACCGAATAGAGAATATTATAGTACGAGCTGAATACTTACCACCGAACTAAAATCTTTCACCACTTGAAAAAGAAACGAAAGAGCATTTTCTCTCACTATTTCTCAATTTTTTAGGTAAGTAATAATAAGTTCCAGTCCAAGCACCCCTTTAAATAGGGGCATTGGATTTCTCTCTCCAATCAACTGACACACATTTATGGTAGGAGTCGAACGGTTCATATCCTATGCCTGATATTCACTCTTCCACCTAAGATCGAAGTCCAAGCTGAAAGAGTGAGGGACTTGATGTTTGGACATGAAGGCCGACTCAAAGTCCGGACCTTGTAACCTACCCGAACCAAGTCTAGTCCAATACGGAAGATGAAGTACCCTAGACATCCCATCCATTTGATAGACCAAGCCCAAGGTCAGCTCGAGCCTTATTTAGAAATACGTCAACCCGAGCCTTATTCAAAAAGAGGTAGGCTCGAGCCCTATTCAGACCAAGCCCAAGATCAGCACAAGCTCATTGATAGCACGAGTAATACTAGACCTAGATCTCTGACACATTGTACTTTAAGTTAATCATGCCCTCCTAACATGTAGTTATGTGTACATGTTATATCTTTAACACTTGTACCTATAAATAAATGGATCACTCATGAAGATCCACACATTGACCTCTTCACACACATCTCTCTCTAACCTCTCTCTACAAGCTCATTGTTAAGGCTTTGAGGCATTTGGATTAACATCTTTTTTCCTTTCCATTTTTGATAAACTAATTGAAAAGTTAGAACTCAAATGCAAGAACTAATAAATAAATTACACGTTTATTTGAGAAAATGAATACTTTCAACCTAAAGACATCTGATAATTGTTATTTTAGAACATTTATTTTACTACTAATTTTGACCTTTTGTTAGTGTTAATTCAATGAAGATTTTTGGTAGAGGAATTCATGAATTACTAAACACTGACGTTCATATTCTTTCCGAGGTCGGGTGGTATTTTTCCTGACTAATTATTGTGAGAAAGGTCCCTGAAGGTACAAAATAATAATGTGTTAAATTTATTAAAAAAATAAAAAGAAATGTGTAATTATCCAATTTAGTAATTTACTACGTAATTTTCAGTGATATAAAGCCAGACCAAAAATGATTGCTGCCACGCTATTTGTACTTGTAATTTTGATATTTTACTCTCATAGTTAAAATTAAATTGTTCATGTTTGGACCATAAATATTTCTGTACATAATTAATTATGGGCTAAATATGATCCTTAATCCGATTATGAATTTGTTAAATTTGATATTAGAGACCCCACCTTGAACTAGCAGATCATACCAGAATCAAGCAAATTCGACGTATAAAAGGTTTTAGAGTATAATGATTTCAAGGAGTTTATGGCTCATGGGCAGTTCTATTAGAATTATGATCTGTTTTTCTTATAAATACGTAACAAGTGATTAACTATAAACGAATTTTCAATCCCAAAATATTAATATAATAGATAGAAATATCTATAATCTTTATAAAATTTATTATAGAGTTGTCTTTATTTAAGGTAAGATTCCATTATACTTAACATTTTCAGTTAAAATATAGATTTTTATCTCTTATAAAACCCTTCATTTTGATATTTTTAAATTTTTTTTTATTATATTCTATTAAATTTAGATTACTTATTATTTGGAGTATAAAATGTTTTGGATCAGACAAGAACCAGGCAAATTCGACATATAACAGGTTCTGAAGTATATTGATTTCAAAGAGTTTATTACTTCTCGGTATTTCAATTAAAATTAGGATTTGTTTACTATAAATATGTAATGAATGGATAACTAGAAATGTGTCAAATTCTATAAAAAAATATGAAATTTTTAATTTTAAAAGATTAAGTTAACGAGTACAGACACTTACAAAGATCGTAAGTGTAGATCTTTGTCTTTTGTAAAGCTTATAACTTTATATTTTTAACCAATTTTATTATATTCTATTCTATTTGAGTCAATTGTTTCTTTTTATTTTTGTAAGGTCCATTTTTTTTTGTGAGGTGGGGCTTAAAATTTTTGACTTAATTGATTAAACCTCTAATATCATGTAAAAGTTCATAAAAAATATGGACCTTTAAATGCCAAAAGATTAACTCAATAAGTAAAGGCATTCATAATAATCCTTATTAGTTCTACCATAGTATTGTAATTAATCAATATGAAATATTATTCTTGAAACAAAACAAAAAATCTCATATATGCAAAGCACAAAGTGATTTATGTAATTTATGATCAATTTATCCTTGGTTGATGATAGGTATTAGTAATAGCGATCTCCTATGTAATGCATAAATTGATGTGTCTAGTTTATGATTAGTTCATTATTGGTTTGTTATGTTAAATCTGATCATTTGAAACTTAGCTCTAAATTATGCTTGTGGTGTTTTATTGAGTTTATTGGTTATGCAAAATCATCATCATAATATATATAAGATATCAACTAAAGAAATTACACTTGAAGTTGAATAACGAATTGAAAGAGCTAATGAATAAAACACCAAAAATGATAGTTTTCTATTAAATCTGTACTATCTTGAATTACATATATGCCTTTACATGGTTTTTAATTGTATATCTTGTTTACATCTTTTAAAAAAAAGTATCTTGTTTATAGCTTCACGTAGTTGTGAGATTTTTAGTGTATAAAGATAGTAACTTATGTTGTGTTTGGTTGGAGGGAATAGAAAGAAATCAGAATTGATTATTTTCATTTGTGTGTTTGGTTGAGCTGAAAAATGAGTCAAGAATGAAATCGATTCCTAAAAGAGAAGGAATCAGCATTCCTTCTCTCCCTTTAGGAATCATGATTTTATTGTCATCTCAATTTTTTTTTCAATTTTATCCCAACCCTAAATATAACCCTAAACCCAAAACTGAAAAACTAAAAAACCCTAAACCCTAAACCCAAAACCTTAAATCCCAAATCCCAAATCCCAAAACCCTAAACCCTAAACCCCAAATCCCAAATCTCAAAACCTTAAACCCTAAATCATAAATCCCAAAACCCTAAACGGTATTTAGAAAAATTAATAATTTTAACCCTAAACCTTAACCCACAAATATAACCCAAAACCCAAAACCATATTTAGAAAAATAATAATTTTAATCATAAATCCTAAACTCTAAACCCCAAATCCCAAATCCTAAAACCCTAAATCCCAAATCTTAAAATCCTAAACCCTAAATTCCAAATTCTAAATCCCAAATCCTACAACCCTATACCCTATTTAGAAAAATAATAATTTTTACCCTAAACCTTAACCCACAAATATAACCCTAAACCCTAAATCCCAAATTTCTAAACCTTAAATCCCTAAATTCTAAATCCCAAAACCTCAAAACCCTAAACCCTATTCAGAAAAATAATAATTTTAATAATATATTTTCTTTTTAAGTAATAATTACTTAGAAAAATAATCATTTCAATAATATATTTTGTTTGACGAAAAAAAAATAATTAAATGACATTATTTAAACTTTACTGAATATAGGGATATTAAGGTAATATACAGTGTTTTCATTTCATTCCAGTTGTAAACCAAATACTATAATATTGATTTCTTCTTTAATTTCAGTGCTCAAACTAAAAAAAAAATTCATTCCATTCCCATTCCGATTCCGATTTTAATTCTATTCGGTGAAACAAACGCTATCTTATATTAATTAAAATGGTGACGTAGGCAAGTATTTTGTTCAAAGAGGGCACTATGTAAACTATACATAATTACTTTAACTAACAAGTTAAAAATTTATAAAAATAAAAATATTCCAATTTTCTTGATTTAAGAGGGGTATGATTTAGTATTAATGTGTTACCTTTATTGATACAAAATCTTAGGGTGTTATATTTGTAATATTTTTGTTTACTTGTTGTTAAGTACTATGAAATTTAAGAAAAAAATTCAAAATATAAAATAAAATGTTAAATTTATATTTTTGTTAGAGTAATAGAAGAAACATTTAGGGATAAAATTTAAGAATAAATATAAAAAAAATCATTATTTAAATTAAGTATTTTTTATACATGTAATCCACACTTAATTAATATAAATTTATATAGGAAAACATTATTTTATTTTCTATACTATTCAGAATTGAAATACATGTTTTTATTTATTATTTGGAAAAAAAATGAAAAAATTTAAAATACTAAACTTAATTAATATTTAAAACATAAAATTTAATACAATAGTTATTCTATTATTAAACAGAAATTAAAAATATAACTTAACGATAGACAAAAAAAAACAAAATCCAATCTAAGAAATCTAATGGAAATATCCAAAGGATTCGATTTGAATTGGTTTTATAACTTTTATTAATTCAATTAAGGTTTTAGTTCAAAAAGAAATAAAAAGAAAAGAGGAAAAAAACAACTAATAATATGCATACACGTATTCAATATTATACGTCGTTATCTTAAGATAATGTTTTTTTTTTCATCTTTTCTGCTTTGTGTGTGATGTATGTAGCAATTCACATACTATAAATTGTAACATTTTAAGTTTTTGGACTTTGAACGTTGCAAAGAGATGTTTGCAAAATTTCTTGGAAAGAATCAACTAGATGCTAATAAATGCCGCAGAAAAAAAATTACAAAATTAAATTCAATAGCTTAGTTGTATTTTGTATTTATATCGGCATTTGCAGTTTTATAGATCGTTCAACTTCTATGACTCCAGACTTTAGGAGTACAACTTAATCTTCAAAATGTTGAGCTATTTGGCTAAATTATTTAAGATTGTATTCTTCTTATTTACCTTTTATTTTATAGTATAGCTCAATTTACATATACAAAAATGTGACTTTAACTAAAAAAAAGACACGTGTTTAAATTAATGGAATCAAAGAGAGAAAATAAAAAATTAAGAGTTGTCCCGTTCTCTCTAACATGCCATCTACTCTGGGAAAGCAAAGGAAGAAAATTGCAGATCCTTATTAAGGTGTATAGACCAATATTGTTGAGCTATGATAAGCTTATATCTATGCATTTTTTTTAATATCAAATATACGTTTCTTTTCTTAGTTAGTGTCGAAAAAATGATGAAATTTAATAAAAAATTGATTGTTGGAAAATGTGTCTTGTCTCACATTGATTTTTTACATTATTTTAAATAGTTATAAATAGTGAAGAATTGGCTATTAGGATTGGGTCCCAAAGGGCACCCACTTTTGTGGAAGGGGAGAGGACCTAGACAAATGTGATACCACACACGCGCACGCGCGCGCCGCTGCCGACCGGCCGTGCCGAGTACGTGTGAGGTAGTATTTTATTTTTTGGTAAAATATTCTTTTAAGGAAAACTTTTCCACTTACAAAAATGGTTGTTATATATATATTTTTTTTCAGAAAAATGACCGTTATTTTCTTTTATTAAGAATATGGTCGTTAAATGACCGTTTGTCTTCTTTATTCAGAAAAAGAACCGTTGTTCGTATTTACTCACAAAAATATCTGTTACTCGTCTTTAATCTGAAAATGGCCGTTACTCTTCATTACTCAGAATGGCCGTTACGCTCTTAATTCCCAGACATTACCGTTTTATTCATAATTGCCACACGGTTTCTAAAACCTATAAAAAGAGGGCTTCACTTCTCATTTACAACACAACAATCTCAGCAAACAATTCTCACTACAAACAATTCTCTCTGTAACTCTAAGTTATTTTTTAGTTTTTCGAGTAACATTTTTTCAGGTGTAGCATTCCGGTCTTCATCAGTGCAGTGAAGTTCCGAGACAGAGAAAAAAGATTCTGGGCGGTTTTATCCTAAGGACGACGGGGCTGTGTTTACTTGCACAAATTGGACAAAGCCGCGAAACGTCTTAAAAAGAGCGATCTAGTCCGCGACTCAACCCAAGCAGTTCATACCAGGTTTTTCGGTAATATTGTTTCAGTACTGTTATTAACAAACTTGTCTCAACAGTTAGTTCTTTATGTTTTTTTGCTATTCACTTTGTTTTGTTGTTTCAAGTTGGATTTGTCAAAAAAATAAGAAAAAAGAGGCACAAATGGGATTTTTAAATATGAATTGAGAACACCTCAGAATAAATCAAAGAATGAATCTTATATGCCTACAAAGCCATGGATGTCTAATTTTAGGAACACTTTACTATTCACTAATATCATTGTTTTAGAAAAATATATGCCAGTTTTAATACTAAAAGGTTAGGCTGCACCAATGAATACTTTCTAACTATGAATTAAAGGGAAAAAAACGCAGAAGATGAAAGCTGAACAAAGAAGGAAGAAGAAGGAGCAAACTTCAATTAGTTCTTTTGGGTTTTTTCTTATTTGTCTCGAACTCATGGATTTATTTTGATTTTCTTTAGCAATTATGTGTAGCTAAAAACTCTAGTAAGGTTAAGGGCGTCTTGAAGTCTTAAATATGATTGCAATTTTAAATATTGATTCATGGCTTATGCGAGTGATGGGTTCTTTATGTTTTCTTTGAATGCATACTTGGCAAACAAATTAAGAATTATAATGTTATGAATTTGTGTTTGCTTATTCTTACTAAATGAGGACCTACATATGTTTTAGAGTAACGTTTGTTAGTTGCATTTAACATGTAAACTAATTTCTAGGATAAGTAATACCATACTAGTACTTATGATGCCTTGTGATGACTCAAACACTTTTAGTTCTTAAAGATTTCTACTTGCTAAATCTATAAACACACCATTCTAGGTTGCATGTTAGGAGCTAAGTTGAGTTGAAAACACCATTCCCTTAACATATTAGTTAGAAAGAGTAATTGATTGTGTTCTAACATTAAATCAACCTGAACATCTTCCACTACGAATAAGAAGAATTTGAATGAAACAACATTTGCACGATTGTTTGTTAGTGGATAGTAATTCCGGTAACTTGTTTCTCTTATTACTTTGAAACTTAAATATGTTTTTGTTTAATTGTTGTGGTTGTTGACAAATTTAATTAAAATATCAAATAAACTCATTAAATCTCTAAATTTTGTGTGAGGTTACCTCAATGTATCTAGTATTTTTGTATATAAAATTTCGTTGAATTTAGTTAAGTATAGATTAGCTGGATAGCCAGGTAAGACTTGGGATATCTTGCCTTGCTTAACCAGTCCTAAAGAACCCTAAACTTTTGATTAGTCTCTTTGGTCACTGTATTGTATAGTGGATCAGTAAGCAAGCTAACAAGATAGCTAATGGAATTGCAAAACATGCTAGAGAACACGATTGTAGTAGTATTCATATGGTGGACAACAAACCTGCTGTTATTAAGAATGTAATTGTGAGGGAAAATCATTTCTCCCCTGACAAAAAAGAAAAAAGAAAAAAAAAAGGAGATATTATCGCAAGATAGTGGGTATGCAAGCTCGTTTAGAAGTATGAACGTAGACGTCGTATAATTTATTGTGCGGAACCCACTTAAATACTATTATTAAAGAAATTTTCCAAGAAAGTCCAAAGTAACGTACATATACCACTTAAATCGAGTAACAAATTAATTATCGTAACCAAAACGGTAGATAAAAAAATAACAAAATGGATACACAAAATTTTTCGTGGTTTAACTTCCTAAACCAAATATTCGGAAAGTAATTCACTATTTCAAATAATATTTAATAAGTTATTACAAATTTTCAAATATTTTAATATTTCAATACACTTAATTTAAAAAAAATTCTCTAATTAACAAACTTACACGTTATTCTTAGCATTTTAATAATGCATTAAATGATTATTATTGGCGTTTAGAAGATTCTTACAAGGATTATTCCCGGCATTTTGCAAAGTTAGTAAGAACTAATTTGGCATTTTACAATTTCCATAAAATATGTTTTATGGCGTTTCTTTAGAACCACTAAATATTTATACTGACATTTAAAAAGGTGCCATAAAAAATTATATTAAGAATTTTAGAAACACCATAAATTATCTATTCTGGCTTTCAAAAATGCCATTAATCTTATACATCAGTTTTTGATAGTGGTAATTGTGGCTTTTCATTGACATTTAAAAAAGCCACAAATGATTATATAAATCATTTTAGAAACACTACAAATTATCTATTTTGACATTTTATAAATGACGCTAATCATATACATCAGCTTTTTATAGTAGTAATTGTGGCATTCTCTTTTACATTTAAAAAAGACCATAAATGAGTACTTTCTTTTGACTTCATCAACGAAGTTGGCTTCCTCGAGTTTGTTTACCTCTTTGTTTATTATTTCATAATGTTATGGGGAAAACTTTCTTCTCTTTTGCTTCATTGGAGTGAAGGTTGAAATCAGATGTATCTTGTGGCAAGTTACATTTGGATCTCTTCCTTGCATTTTTTTCATAGAACAAGGCAAAGCAATCTTTAAGCTCTTTAACGAAGCCAATCAATTTCTTTTCTAGATGGAGGTTGAGTTTAGTTCCTATCTTAACTACTTTGTTGTCATTGAGGGTACTTATGGTGACTTGTTTGAGCTTATCTTCCTTTAGTTGCCTTCTTTAGATGATGTTCTTCGTGGGAGGTCGAGAGAGTCTTGTTTCAATTCTCCTCTTAGTTTCTGAGAACTCTAGCTAGGAGTTATTTTTCATTTGAGAGAATCTTCTCCCCATGCTTGAATTGCTATTGGGAAGGAGAATTTATTTTTCAAGGTGGTTGTATAACATTCTCTTGCTATAGCTTGCTCGCCCCATAGTTCTTTGATTCCAGTATTTCATGGATACCTCAAAAGGTGGTGGAGTATGGAGAATTTGTTCTTTTTCATTTCGGAGAATCTTCTTCCCATGCTTGAATTTCTATTGGGAAGGAGAATTTATTTTTCAAGGTGGTTGTATAACATTCTCTTGCTATAGCTTGCTCGCCACTGTAGTTCTTTGATTCCGGTATTTCATGGATACCTCGAAAGGTGGTGGAGTATGGAGGGACTTTGTTCTTTTCATTTGAGAGAATCTTCTCCCATTACTTGAATTGCTATTGGGAAGGAGAATTTATTTTTCAAGGTGGTTGTATAACATTCTCTTGCTATAGCTTGCTCGCCCATAGTTCTTTGATTCCGGTATTTCATGGATACCTCGAAAGGTGGTGGAGTATGGAGGAATTTGTTCTTTTTCATTTGAGAGAATCTTCTCCCCATGCTTGAATTGCTATTGGGAAGGAGAATTTATTTTTCAAGGTGGTTGTATAACATTCTCTTGCTATAGCTTGCTCGCCCGTAGTTCTTTGATTCGGTATTTCATGGATACCTCAAAAGGTGGTGGAGTATGGAGAATTTGTTCTTTTCATTTGAGAGAATCTTCTTCCCATTGCTTGAATTTCTATTGGGAAGGAGAATTTATTTTTCAAGGAGGTTGTATAACATTCTCTTGCTATAGCTTGCTTCGCCGTAGTTCTTTGATTCTAGTATTTCATGGATACCTCGAAAGGTGGTGGAGTATGGAGGGAATTTGTTCTTTTCATTTGAGAGAATCTTCTCCCATTGCTTGAATTGCTATTGGGAAGGAGAATTTATTTTCAAGGTGGTTGTATAACATTCTCTAGCTATAGCTTGCTCGCCCATAGTTCTTTGATTCGAGTATTTCATGGATACCTCGAAAGGTGGTGGAGTATGGAGGGAATTTGTTCTTTTTCATTTGAGAGAATCTTCTTCCCATTGCTTGAATTTCTATTGGGAAGGAGAATTTATTTTTCAAGGTGGTTGTATAACATTCTCTTGCTATACTTGCTACTTGTAGTTTTTGATTCAATTATTTCATGGATACCTCGAAAAGGTGGTGGAGTATGGAGGAATTTGTTCTTTTTCATTTGAGAGAATCTTCTTCCATTACTTGAATTTCTATTGGGAAGGAGAATTTATTTTCAAGGTGGTTGTATAACATTCTCTTGCTATAGCTTGCTCGCCAGTAGTTCTTTGATTCCGGTATTTCATGGATACCTCAAAAGGTGGTGGAGTATGGAGGGTTTGTTCTTTTCATTTGAGAGAATCTTACTCCCCATTGCTTGAATTGCTATTGGGAAGGAGAATTTATTTTTCAAGGTGGTTGTATAACATTCTCTTGCTATAGCTTGCTCGCCATGGATTCTTTGATTCCGATTATTTCATGGATACCTCGAAAGGTGGTGGAGTATGGAGGGAATTTGTTCTTTTTCATTTGAGAGAATCTTACTCCCACGTGCTTGAATTGCTATGTGGGAAGGAGAATTTATTTTCAAGGTGGTTGTATAACATTCTCTTGCTATAGCTTGCTCGCCCCGTAGTTCTTTGATTCGAGTATTTCATGGATACCTCAAAGGTGGTGGAGTATGGAGGGAATTTGTTCTTTTTCATTTGAGAGAATCTTCTTCCCATTACTTGAATTTCTATTGGGAAGGAGAATTTATTTTTCAAGGAGGTTGTATAACATTCTCTTGCTATAGCTTGCCACTTGTAGTTCTTTGATTCTAGTATTTCATGGATACCTCGAAAGGTGGTGGAGTATGGAGAATTTGTTCTTTTTCATTTGAGAGAATCTTACTCCCCATTGCTTGAATTGCTATTGGGAAGGAGAATTTATTTTTCAAGGTGGTTGTATAACATTCTCTAGCTATAGCTTGCTCGCCCTAGTAGTTCTTTGATTCGAGTATTTCATGGATACCTCAAAGGTGGTGGAGTATGGAGGAATTTGTTCTTTTTCATTTGAGAGAATCTTCTTCCATTAGCTTGAATTTCTATTGGGAAGGAGAATTTATTTTCAAGGTGGTTGTATAACATTCTCTTGCTATACTTGCTCGCCAGTAGTTTTTGATTCAATTATTTCATGGATACCTCAAAAGGTGGTGGAGTATGGAGGGCTGTTCTTTTCATTTGAGAGAATCTTAACTTCCCATGCTTGAATTTCTATTGGGAAGGAGAATTTATTTTCAAGGTGGTTGTATAACATTCTCTTGCTATAGCTTGCTCGCCCATGGATTCTTTGATTCAGTATTTCATGGATACCTCAAAGGTGGTGGAGTATGGAGAATTTGTTCTTTTTCATTTGAGAGAATCTTACTCCCATTGCTTGAATTGCTATTGGGAAGGAGAATTTATTTTTCAAGGTGGTTGTATAACATTCTCTTGCTATAGCTTGCTCGCCTTGTAGTTCTTTGATTCCGGTATTTCATGGATACCTCGAGGTGGTGGAGTATGGAGGGAATTTGTTCTTTTTCATTTGAGAGAATCTTACTCCCATTACTTGAATTGCTATTGGGAAGGAGAATTTATTTTTCAAGGTGGTTTGTATAACATTCTCTTGCTATAGCTTGCTTTCGCCCCATGGATTCTTTGATTCGAGTATTTCATGGATACCTCAAAGGTGGTGGAGTATGGAGGGAATTTGTTCTTTTTCATTTGAGAGAATCTTCTTCCCATGCTTGAATTTCTATTGGGAAGGAGAATTTATTTTTCAAGGAGGTTGTATAACATTCTCTTGCTATAGCTTGCTCGCCCCATAGTTCTTTGATTCCAGTATTTCATGGATACCTCAAAAGGTGGTGGAGTATGGAGGGGACTGTTCTTTTTCATTTGAGAGAATCTTCTCCCCATGCTTGAATTGCTATTGGGAAGGAGAATTTATTTTTCAAGGTGGTTGTATAACATTCTCTTGCTATAGCTTGCTCGCCCCATAGTTCTTTGATTCGAGTATTTCATGGATACCTCAAAAGGTGGTGGAGTATGGAGGGGACTGTTCTTTTTCATTTGAGAGAATCTTCTTCCCATGCTTGAATTTCTATTGGGAAGGAGAATTTATTTTTCAAGGTGGTTGTATAACATTCTCTTGCTATAGCTTGCTCGCCCCATAGTTCTTTGATTCCAGTATTTCATGGATACCTCAAAAGGTGGTGGAGTATGGAGGGGACTGTTCTTTTTCATTTGAGAGAATCTTCTCCCCATGCTTGAATTGCTATTGGGAAGGAGAATTTATTTTTCAAGGTGGTTGTATAACATTCTCTTGCTATAGCTTGCTCGCCCCATAGTTCTTTGATTCCAGTATTTCATGGATACCTCAAAAGGTGGTGGAGTATGGAGGGGACTACTTTAAGAGTGTGAATCCATTCACGGCCTAGTATCACATTGAATGGAAAGTAGGTATCAAGGATCGTGAACTTAATGGTTAGTGTCCTTCCTTCGACATTAACTGGGCGCTCAATGCTACCATGAGTAGTTGTAATTGAGTCCTTGAATCTGATCAGGGAGTATTTATCTTGTGTAATAAATTTTTCCTCTTGTTTTTTTTTTTATTCATGGTTGATAATTCTAATTTATTAGAGTTAATAATAGTTCCACTATTTTGATAACTTGTTAATTTAGTTGAAAAAATCTAATTAATGTGTTTAAATAAATTTTAATTGTACTCTTAAGTATAAAATATGAATTTAGTTTGTATTTAGTTGAAATAATTTTTATTTTAATTTTTATTCATAGAAATTATACTTGCTTATTTTACATGAATTAAAGAGAACAAAAATAAAAGTGGTTTACATTTTACTGCAATAAATTTGTCAGAATTTGAGTAGTAAAATAATAAAAGTATAAAGTAAGAAACATCTAGAGATGAGTCATTTCAAATACAAAATAGGACAGTTAAACACTCATTTTTAGAGATTATATTTTGAAATTAGTACAAGAATGTCACCTCATTTTGTTTCAATAAATATAGCAAAATTGACCGTTATAGATTTGAAAATTTTACATAATCTTTTTCTTCTTTGAAGAAGAGACAAAAAGAATAGAGAGGAAGAGCAATCAAGACAAACTTGGCAAGGAATTTCATAGAAGAATTGAACCAAGGAAAAGAAGAGATAAGAGGTTACTTAGTTGAAATTTACTAACTCTTTATTTTCTAAAAACTATCTTCGGTGGTTTACAAATTTTGATATGAATATTTGTATCTCTGAATTTATAATTCAATTAATGAGATAAATATCTTTTAATTAGGATTGTGAATGAACAAGCTTGTAGTGTTTCTTTTTATGAAATCTATGATTTTATATGATGAAAATATGTTAGTTATTCTAGCTTTCTTTAAAATTCCTATTTGTTTCTTGATAATAGTTTAATTGGATAATAAACTAAGATTAATTATGGAAAGGTTAGTTAAAGGTGGTTTAAGTTAGAAGAATGTGGGTTTAGCTTAAGTCTAAGGAATAAGGTTAAATTTGAGACTAATATAGGAATATATAGTTATCTAACATAACCCAAAAGAAATGGTACAATAGTGACTTTTTAAGGTCAATTTTACATAAGAATATGCTTAATTGAACCTTAAGGTGACGTTTAGTTCACATAATGGAATCAGAACGTGAATGAGAATGGAATAGAAAGAAAACAATTTTGTTTAGTTTGACCACTGGAATCAAGGAAAAAATCAGTATTGTAGTGTTTGGTTTACAATTGAAATGGAATGGAAAACACTATATATTACCTTAATATCCCTATATTCAGTAAAGTTAAAATAATATTATTTAATTATTATTTTTTCATCAAACAAAATACATTATTAAAATCATTATTTTTTTAAATAATTATTACTTAAAAATAAAATATATTATTAAAATTATTATTTTTCTAAATAGGGTTTAGGGTTTTGAGGTTTGGGATTTAGGGATTTAGATTTTAGGGTTATATTTGTGGGTTAAGATTTAGGGTTAAAATTATTATTTTTCTAAATAGGGTTTAGGGTTTTAGGATTTGAGGTTTGGGGTTTAAGGTTATATTTATATGTTAAGGTTTAGGGTTAAAATTATTATTTTTATAAATAGGGTTTTGGGTTTTGGGATTTGGGGTTATATTTGTGGTTTAAGATTTAGGATTAAATTATTATTTTTCTAAATAGGATTCACGGTTTAGGGTTATATTTGTTGAGGTTTAGAGTTAAAATTATTATTTTTCTAAATTGGGATTTGGGATTTAGGATTTGGGGATTAAAGTTTTGGGGTTATGGTTATATTTCTGTGATTAGATTTAGGGTTAAAATTATTATTTTTAAATAGGGTTTAAGGTTTATGATTATATTTGTAGGTTAAAGTTTAGGGTTAAAATTATTATTTTTCTAAATTGGGTTTTGGGATTTAGGATTTGGGGTTTAGAGTTTAGGGTTTATGGTTATATTTGTGGGTTAAGGTTTAGGGTTAAAATTATTATTTTTAAATAGGGTTTAAGGTTTAGGATTATATTTGTAGGTTAAAGTTTAGGGTTAAAATTATTATTTTTCTAAATAGGGTTTAAGGTTTTATGATTTGAGATTTAGGGTTTATGGTTATATTTATGGGTTAAGGTTTAGGGTTAAAATTATTATTTTTCTAAATAGGGTTTAGGGTTTTCGAGTTTTGGGATTTGAGATTTGGGATTTAGGGTTTAGGGCTTAGAGTTTAGGATTATATTTATGGTTGGGGTAAAATTGGAATATTGAGATGAGAATGGAATCATGATTCCTTAAGAGGGGAGAAAGAAACATGATTCCTTCTTTTTAGGATTCGATTTCATTGCACTCTCACTTTTCAACCCAACCAAACATAAAATTGGAATTAATTAATTCTGATTTCATTTCATTCCAATCAACCAAACATTCACTAAGAGGTAAAAACATCGCATATTTGCAAGAATCCCTTATAAATGTATGAATTCTAGTAACTGGTATACTTTGATGTAGCTTTGTTTTGCACAAAAACTTAATAGTCAAATTTTGTATTTATAAAAAACTTATAAGTACGCGAATCATTTATAGTAAGCGACAAGTATACTCACGAGATCATCTCCTAAAAAATTACATTAATTTTAAAAAGTTAAATTATTTTTTAATATAACTAAGAAAAAATAAAAGTCCTAAATATTCTAACAAATTATTGGTTCGAAAGAACGAAATTATAAAGTCTAAATTAAATTAACATCTAAATAAGACAAGTAAATAAAAACAGATAAATGAAAGCAATAAATTAAAGAGATAAATAAAAGAAATAAAACTACGTTGAACCTAGGATGATGGATGTATATGAGATTTTAGCTAGCATAACTCTCATGAAAAGAACAAATTAAATAATTTAAATATAAGCTAGATTTTATTGGTTTAATATCATTTTAAATAAAACTTTCTATAATCATGGTGAGTTTTCAATAATAATTAATTAATCAAATCTTCCTTGATCGAACTTAAAATTGATTAATTGGTAAACTAAAGACATATATAAACCAAAATTTTCAATTAATTTATAACTTCTCTTGGTTAAGCTTGAGTTAAAAAAAATTGATAAACCTTATATTCTTTAATTATAAATTAAGATTTTTTTCATTTTTAATTTATAATTAAAGTTATTTTTCAACCATCTAATTTAATACAAATCAATTAAAATAAAATAAAATCTTATTCATTTTGCATAATTAAGCATATATGATGTATCTAATGCTTAATTCTAAAATATGTTTCTTAGTCATAAATCAAGACTTAACTTATCATTAATTTATAATTAAAGATATAAAAATTGTGAATAAGAAATAAATCAAAACTTTTATTTATTTAAATTACGAACCATACTTCTAATCATTGAAAGTGGAGACTAAAGTCTCACATACATATTAAAAAGAGAAATAAAAGATATAATAATAAAATTATCCTTTTTGATAAAAATAATTTCATAACTCTGAATGGGTTGTCATTGTCTTTTTTCAAATCCTTATGTCATCTTTATAATTAGAGGGTTTTTTTTCTATATCTTTACATAGTGATAGAACGGCTAACCTAAAATACACCCTAAAACTAGCCCTACAAATGGGTAGAGAAAAAAAAGTTGTAAACTACAAAATTATTCTATACTATTCTATGATTCTTGTGTGTTGAAATAATAGAAAATGAGTCATATTTATAGTTGAAAATATAGAAGAAAAGTGTATCATGAGGGATTAATCATTAAGCATTATGGCCCACATTTTCCACCACTGAGGCCCACGTCTCATTTTGATTCGTCTCAATCTAGACAGATAGGATCGCTTCGCGGCCAATAAATATTTACACCACATCCCAAGTCAAACTAGTTTTCTTCACTTTCTTATTAGGTCACCTCTTACAAACTGGTTGGAACATATGTAAGGCTATACATGTGCTTCTAAGTTGAAAATAAGTACTCCAGGCATGATTCTTCAAGTATTTATCATTTGAATCAATTTGAAGCCAAAAACACCTGAAATAATGATAAACGAAAAATACTTGTGATTTTGAAACATAGATTTGCTTAAATAATGATAAAATCATGCAAATTTAAATCTATTTATTTTATTTAAATTCAAATAAATCATGAAATAATAGTGATTTTCAAACACTCATCAATTTGTTGTGGCATTTCTATAGCAATTGCGCAATCACTACATCAGTTTTTTTCGTTTATAATCTTAGCTATCTAAATCACCTGAATTCTTTGTAGTTCTCTTGCTAAGCTAAATTTGATTTTTAATTAGTTATCTCAACTTATTACTTGCTATTTTACTATTAGCTCTTTTATTTTTGATTTGTCAACACACAAAAAAATCTTATTTACTTGTTAATTTTTTACAATAATTTTTAATATTATAATATCTATAGGAAGAGTCTTCCTTATCATTATATTACTTGTTTATAATATGAAAACTTGCATAGCACCCATTGCACACTTTTTAAGCAACAAGTTTTAGGCACCGTTGCCAAGGATAGTAAGCATTATAAATCAATTTTTTTTATTTTTCTTTAATTTTCATTTTATTTGATATCTTCTTTGTGCTTTTGGAAACATATTTGACTATATTACATGAACATATTCTCTCAGGGAAATTTCTTGCCTTTAGATCCCAAAATCAAGCGTACTTTGAAACTAAGAAGAAGAGAATAACAAGGTTTTACCCAAGTGGAAGTAATGGCAAATCCAGAGGAAAGAAACAACAATGAGATGAATTTGAACATCCAAATATCTTTGATGGGCGATAAGGACAGAGCTATGAATGAATATGCATTACCTATGTTGGAAGGGTTGAATCCAAGTGTTACAAGGCTAAACATTCAAGCTCATCAGTTTGAACTAAAGCCATGGATGTTTCAAAAGTTACAAATAGTTGGGCAATTCAACAAGTTACCTCCAAGGGATCCCTATTTGCATCTCATATTGTTTATTGAAGTTGGTGATTCAATGAAATTTAGGGGTGTGATCGATGAGGTTTTTAGGCTTACATTATTCCCTTATTCTTTGCGAGACGAAGCTCAAGCTTGGATAAATTCTTTACAACTTGGAGTATTTGGTGGAGAAATTCTTGATGAAATTTTTCCCACTAACAAAGAATTCCAAGCTTATTAATGAAATTACTTCTTACTAACAAAATGATGGGGAATCTCTATATGAATCATAGAAAAGATTGAAAGAGTTGCTAAGGTAGTGTTCACACCATGGTATCCCTCATTAGATCCAAAAGGAAACTTTTCTACAATGATCTCAATGCTCAAACAAGAACCATTGTTGATGTATTTTCTTATGGAGATCTCTTAGCTAAGTCTTACAATCAAGCTTATGACTTGCTTGAGAAAATGGCCAACAATAATTATCAATGGCCAATGGATAGAGTAGTAACCACAAGAAGAGTGATATAAGTGCATGAGATAAATGATGTCACGGAACTTACAACTTAAGTTTCATCATTGGTGAATCTTTTAAAGGCTCAAAAATTGACAATGAGTGTTTCAGTCCAAGATTCACGGGTATCTTTGCCTTTTATATTAGAGCTCATTTGTTTGATAGTTTTCCTAATAATCCTAAATCAGTATATTTTATGGGTAACCTAAATCGAAACCATAATCCATACTCAAACACATATAACCCAAGAATAAGGCAACATCCAAATTTCCTTGGAAGAATCAAGGTGCTGGTCATGCAAGCTTTTTCATGCCTAATTGAACTATGTCCACCTGGATTTCAGCATAAACAAAGAAGCCAACCCAAAGAGAAATCTAGCATTTTATAGTCTTTTCTTAAGGAATACATGGCAAAGAATAATGCAATGAGACAAAGTTGAGCTGCATCGGTTAGGAACTTGGAAAATCAAGTGTGTCAACTAGCTAATAAGCTTAAAATTCAACGTCAAGGAACCCTTCCAAGTGACACTAAAATCCCAAGAAGGACAAAGTGATTACTCTTCGAAGTGGAAAGGATTTAGAGACACCTATTGGTGTTGAAAAAAATTAGAAAGTGTCCACTTTAATCCAAGATAAAGAGGAGAAAATGTAGGAGCAAACTGATCAAAATCTAAAAAATGCTTAACATTATGGTGCTCAAATTTCTACATTTTTTTCAGTAACAAAGTTTACAGTAGAACAAACCACATTTACCATTTCCTCAATGATTTCAGAAACAAGATCTTCAATTCAAGAGATTTCTTGATGTTCTTAAGGAGATCTATATCAATATTCCATTAGTGGAATCTTTGGAATAAATGCCCAATTATGTGAAGTTCATGAAAAACATCTTGATAATGAAGAGAAGATTTGGTGAATTTAAGGTCTTTGCTTTGACGGGAGATAGAAGTGCTTTGTTGCAAAACAAACCTCCTCTAAGATCTAAGATCTAGGGAGTTTTACAATTCCATGCTCTATTGGAAATCAATATTTTGGTAAGGCTTTATATGATTTGGAGGCAAGAATAAATTTGATACCTATATCACTTTTCAAAAAGTTGGGGACTAGTGAAGTAAGGCAGAAAAATATGTCTTTGCAATTAGGGTTTTTATCCATTCCTCATCCTAAAGAAAACATTAAAGATAACTTGGTAAAATTGGATAAATTGATCTTTTAGTTTGATTTTATTGTGCTTAACTATGAGGCTGGTAGAGAAATTCCTATTACATCGGGGAGATTATTTCTTGCTATAGGTCGCACTTTAATTGATGTTAAAAAAGGTGAATTAATTATGAGAGTTCAAGATGAACAAGTTACTTTCAATGTGTTCAATGTCATGAAATTTCCCGATGGGCTTGAATCATGCTTGTCCATATCAATTGAGGACTCCTTAGTATCTAAAAGGCTTGACAGATGTTGCCATGATGATTCTCTCAAATTATTATTGCAATATGATTCTGATTTGGAAGAGGAATATTATGAGCAATTGGCTTGGTTAGAAGAAAATTCAAATACATAAAGGCCAAGAAGTAAATTTGAGACCTTAAACATACCATCTTGAGGTTTTAAGCTTCCAATGTCTTCGGTTGAAAATTCATATGTATAAGATTTGAAGCCTCTTCCTTCTCACTTGAGATATGTTTACTTGGGCCATTCTTCCACTCTTTTGATAATCATTTTAGCTTATTTATTCGAGGAACAAGAACAACAATTACTTGAAGTGTTAACAACTTACAAGAAAGCTATTGGCTGGACTATTGCTGATATAAAAGGTATTATTCTTTCATTTTATATGCACAAAATCTTATTAGTAGAGAATGAGAATAGGTCTATATAATCTCAAAGAAGACTCAAGCCAATGATGAAAGAAGTTATGAAAAAGGAGATCATCAAGTAGCTTGATGTAGGCATTACTTACATCATTTATGAAAGCTCTTATGTTAACCCAGTCCAATGTGTTCCTAAAAAGGAGGGATGATAATAGTGAATAATACAAATAATGAGTTGATTCCTGCAAGAGTTGTCACTAGGTGACGAATTTGCATGGATTAAAGAAAGATGAATAAAGCCACCCGAAAAGATCATTTCCCTCTTCATCTCATTGACCAAATGCTGGATTATCTTTTAGGAAAAAAGTTCTATTTCTATTTAGACTGGTATTCTAGGTATAATCAAATTGCTATAGCATCTGATGATCAACAAAAGATAACCTTCGTATGTCCTTAGGGTATATTTGCATTTTGGATGATGCCTTTCGAGATTTGCAATGCACCTTCCACATTTAAGATGTTTTAAGTCTCATTGTACTTGTGTCTATGTATTGACTTTTCATGTATAAAACATGACACTTGTTTTATTTTACTTAGTGTATTTTTTTTCCTCTATGTAAAATTGGTTACTGTGGATTAATAATTCACACACGTATATAGTTAGGTACACATTGTATGCAAGTATTTTTACACACACCACAAGTTGGTTTTCATAGTGTGCATGCTAGGTAGAGTGTTGGTTTTCTATGAGTGAGTGTACGAGCGAGTTGATGTTTTTACTTGTATTTTTTGGCTTATTTTGAGTGTGGGTATTTGTGGATATTACTCGACATTTGTTTTTAAAAAAATCACATTTTGCACACCTTGCCAATAAGCTTACCAAAGTCCTCACCACAGGTGGTAGTGAGGTGGCTAGTAAGGTGGAGAATTTGAGTGCTGTAAATGCTCCATTCATTTCTCTTCTTATGACCCCTTGTTCAAGAGTTGAATTTTTTCCAAAATACATATTAAGATTTATATATGATTTTAAAATTATTTTGAAAATCTTATGTTTGTGAGTGCACCATTTTTTTTAGTTTAGTAAACAAATCATAATATGTGTCAGTGTGTGGCTTGACTATATGTCTCACATACATGATTTGATATTAGTAGTGGATTATGTGTCGAGAGATTGTGAGTTGATATACTTATTATTTCTGATCCACTACTACAAAAAAGGGTATTTAAGTCAATATGTAAAGTCAATTTTGGAGAAAAATTGACTTATAATGAATTTAAAGTCAGTTCGGTGAAGAACCAACGCTATCCACGTAGGATGTAATGTCGATTGATGTGTCAAACCGATGCTACGTCCTACGTGTATTTTTTTTATTAAAAAATGCATTTTACAATTGAAAATATTTTTTAGGTCAATTATTATTTTATTTGAATCTTTAAAATTTAAGTTGGATATATATATATAGTATAATTTTTTTTTTAGACAATTGGTTTTCAAAATTATATAATTCTGTGTATTTGTTTGGATATTATTTTAAAATTATTTTTTTTCTTTTTTTATACTATATATATATATATATATATTCAAATTAAATTTTAAAGAGTTCAAATAAAATAATAATTGACCTAAAAAAAATTTTCAATTTTAAACTACGTGGATAGCGTCAGTTGACGGGGCGAACCGACGCTACACACGTGGATAGCGTCGGTTGATGTGGAAAACCGATGCCATCCACGCGTTTATTACCATTTCTGTTCTCTCTTCTTCACCAGAATTCCAAATTTTGTGCAGCAACCCTTCTTTCAAAACCGAGCTCACCCTCCACTATTTCTAATTTTCTGGCCACCTCTAACCACCATTTCCAATGTCATTTTGTGGGTTATATTTCTCTTCTCATTATCTTTCAGATCCCCAATCTTTTGAGTGAAATACTCAAATTTTTATACCCATTTTCTCACTTACAAAACATCCATTTTTTCTTCATTTCCTTCATTTAGTCACTTCATTTTCTCTTGTACGTATTTCTATTAATCCTACGCACTTATTATTCAATTTGCTTTATTTTTTGTATAAATTTTTTATTTTTGTATGTTTTGTTTTTTTCTCAATGGATTTCATTCAAACCATTTAGTTTCACCGTTTGTAACAGAGACACGAATGATATACTAGATTGTACTATATATTTTTATCATAAAAAAGAGAAATATCTAGTATTTCTTTATAAATGCAAATGAATTAAACGCATAGTGGCTAATTCATGAATTGAATCAAATGGGCCTTTTTTGACTAAGTAGTAGAGTCATGCTCTTTAAACGCCAAATGAAATAGGCATAAGTCATCGGTTCCAATCCGATAAAGGGATTTTATATTTTCCTTTCCACAACTCTTATGCTTGTTATTATATGTTTGGCTTATTTTCTGTGAAAATAATATCTGCATGTTGTGGGTTTGGGGGACTATAATATTTACCATACGTGGGTAAATTTATCTACATATAAATAATTATATTTTATTAAGTAAAAGTAATACAATTGTAAAATGATTAAAATGATAAATGTTTTGTATTATGTATGTTTTGGTATATATTCTAATAATTAGGGAATTTATATATAATAATACTTCAAATATATTGATTGGATACATAATTAATATGCTTAATTAATGTCATTAATAGAAAATGGACAAACCTTGGATGTCAAAGTGTAGAATTGAGCAGGACTACATTTCTGGAGTTGAAAGTTTCATGGAATTTGCTTGTAGAAATAGTAATAATAGAATTAGTATGATTCGATGTCCATGTGTTAAATGTAAAAATGAACGATTTCATGAATTTGACGAGGTTAAGTATCACCTTATCCATAGTGGTATTCTTTTAAGCTATAAATTTTGGTATTATCATGGAAAAAATATTGATAATACTCATGGGAAGAGATAAATAAGAATGTGAGGGGATTACATACATCTTATCATAATGTACAGACATAAAATATGTTTCATGGTGTTGAAGATGAACTATGTGAGGATGATCCCAAATCCTTTAAAAAACTTCTAGAAGATGCCAAAAAACCGTTGTATCCAAAATGCAAAAAATACACTAAAATGTCGGGATTGATTCATTTGTACAATATGAAGGAAAAACATGGTTTTTTTAACAAGGGATTCACAAAATTACTAAATTTATTAGTCGATATGTTTCTTGAGTGTATTGAATTGTCATCTTCAATGTATGAAGTGAAGAAATCTCTTAGTCAATTTGGCATGGAATATCATACGATTCATGC
Organism: Hippophae rhamnoides; assembly: GCA_033030585.1. Lineage (NCBI taxonomy): Eukaryota > Viridiplantae > Streptophyta > Magnoliopsida > Rosales > Elaeagnaceae > Hippophae > Hippophae rhamnoides. The sequence continues at coordinate 25,453,286 of CM065431.1, read as the reverse complement.
TTGTCCAAATGATTGCATTCTTTATAGAAATAATATGAGACATTAGATGATTGTCCAATGTGTAAAGAATCAAGATGGAAGCATGGTACAAATAAGACAACACATAAGAAAGGCATGCCTGCAAAGGTTCTTTGGTACTCTCCTCTGATTCCTCGCTTTCAAAGGTTGTTCAAAAGTAAAGAGACATCAAAGATGTTGACTTGGCATTTAGATAATCGATCTGATGATGGGGTGTTACGTCATCCTTGTGATTCTCCAAATTGGAAAGTAGTAGATAATTTATCTCATCAATTTGCATCTGATCCGCGCAATTTTCATCTTGCCATTGATGTTGATGGAATTAATCCACATAGTTCCCTTGGTAATAGATATAACTGTTGGCCAGTAATTATGGTAACATACAACCTTCCTCTCTGGTTGTGTATGAAAACAAAATTCATGATGTTAACATTATTGATCTCAGGACCAAAACAACCCGGTGTTGATATTGATGTATATTTGCAACCTTTAATAGATGATTTAAAGATGTTGTGGAATGATGGTGTAAATGTTTATGATGCATATAAAGAAGAACACTTTAACTTAAGGGGGGTCCTTTTATGGATAATTAATGATTTTCCTCCCTATGGAAACTTATCTGGACATGCAACAAAAGATTATAAGGGATGCCCTATATGTAGTGATGGAACTTGTAAAACTTATCTTATTCACGAACGAAAGATGTCTTATAGAAGACATAGAAGATTGTTTCCATCTGGACACAAGTTTAGATACCAAAAGAAATTGTTTGATGGTGAAGAAGATCATGATCATGCAACTCGACATTTGCGAGGTGTTGAGATATTAAGGCAATTGAATGGTATGACATTCAAACGATTTGGAAAGATGAAAAAAAACTCACTAAGGTAGGGAAACGAAAGAGGTCAACTAATGAAATGGGTGAAAATGAAAAAGAGTTTGAATCAGTATACCATGGTTGTTAGAATAAAAAATAAATATTTTAGGAATTATCTTATTAGAAAGACTTACACATTCGTCACATCTTAGATGTCATGCACATTGAGAAAAATGTATGTGAGAGCTTGATTGGTACTTTACTTAATATACCTGGAAAAACAAATGATGGAATCAAAGCAAGACTGGATTTAAAGAAACTAGGCATACGACCTGAATTGGCACCAAGGGTGGAAAATGATAAAAATAGAACATACTTGCCATCAGCAACATATACAATGTCAACAAAAGATAAGGATGTGTTTTGTAAATTTTTGGAGGGTGTGAAAGTTCCTTATGGTTACTCATCCAACTTAAGAAATTTTGTGTCTATCATCGATAAGAAACTTTATGGATTGAAATCACATGACTTTCATATCTTAATGCAACAATTATTACCAGTTGCTATTAGATCGATTCTTCCAAAACATGTTCGATTATCAATAATTTGTCTTTGTTCATTCTTCCATAGAATATGCAAGAAATCTATATCAATTGGCAAGTTAAACTATTTACAGAAAAATGTTGTACAGACTTTGTGTCTAATTGAAAAATATTTTCCTCCTTCTTTCTTAGTTATAATGATTCACTTGTGTGTTCATTTAGTTCGAGAGGTCCAATTGTGTGGTCCTACTTCCTTAAGGTGGATGTATCCTTTTGAGAGATATGTGCAAGTCCTTAAAGGATATGTAAATAATATAAATCGACCTGAAGGATGCATGGTGGAACGCTACATTGTTGAAGAGGCCATTAAGTTTTATTTTGAATACTTTAGGGGTTGCACTGAAATTGGGAATCCTAAGCACAAGTTGTTCTTAAAACGTCATATGATCCAAGTAGGTAACCTTATGCTTGGTGGAAGTAATAAATTGTTTATTGATCGCACTTGATGGAAAAAATCATGCTAAATCATTTTAGTAAATAATAATGAGGCACAACCGTACATAGAGTAAGTGATGTTTAACCTTTCCATTTATGCAAAAAAAAAATATTTTATTTAACTATTAATGATGATATCTACTTCATATATCTTTTATAACATTATAGGATGCATTTAAACTTATTGAAGATCAATCCTCGTTATAAAAAAAAGGAAGAGAAAAATGGTTGTATGATGAACATAAGCGAGAGCTTATTAATTGGTTTCGCAACCATGTAAGTGTCACAAACAAAAATTCATGTATGTTCCTAGATCTATGCAATGTTTTAAAACTTTGCTTTAAACACATTTCATGTTTTTGTATACATAGATTCGAGATGAACTCAAGAAACCCAATCATAAAATAACAAAAAGTTTAGAATGGCTTACACATAGTCCAAAATTCGATGTCAAATCATTTTCTAGTTTCACAATAAATGGATCGAGGTTTACGACTCAAGCTAGGGACAAATTCTGAGTAAATCAAAATAGTGGTGTGAAGATGGTTGCACAAACTATGCAATTTTCTAGTTCAAAAGATGGTAATCCTGTACTTTTTGATAGAACATATTATGGTATAATTCAAGAGATTTAGGAATTGAATTATGAGGTCTTCCATTTCTTGTGTGATTAGGTCGAAGATGTTATCAATTTTGGATATAAAATAGATGACTTTGGATCTACCCTTGTAAATTTATCCAAGATAAGTCACACTAATGATCCTTTCACGTTAGCACTGATAAGAGCTAAATTATTGCATTTTTGTTATGATTTAAATGTTGATATTTGTGTGAAAATTGTGTTTATTTGATTATTTAATCCACAAATGTCATTTCACAGGTATTTCATGTTTAAAGTGCAATTTTAGGTAAAATCATGATTTTAGAGAAATTAGGGACAAAGTACAATGATCGGGATTGAATGAAAATAAAAAGAGAACAAAATTTCAAAATTTGGAATTTCGCCGCCGGCGAAAACCTTAGGGAGAAAATGTTGAAAATCATACAGGGAGCACGGATTTTGGCCAAGTGAATCCCGCCGACGGCCAAAGTATTCTCGCCGCCGGCCAAAGTATCTCACCGCCGGCCATATTCATCTCGCCGCCGGTGAAAATCCTGGCGAAAATCTTCCCGAGAGCACAAATTTTGGTAAACTCATCTCGCCGCCGGCCAAATAATTCTCGCCGCCGGCCACATTAATTTGGCCGCTGGCCAAAATCAGAAAAACCAAAATTTAATTTTCCAGAAATCTCGCCGCGGCGAGAATAATGTTGCCGCTGGCGAGTTTCGTCCAAAAACACATTTTTTATGTTGTTTTGTTCCAAAATTGCCCCCAAACCCTAGATCTATATATACATTATGATGGAAAAAGAGGGGGACGGTAGAGAGAGCAGAATTGAGTTATTTTTGGAGGAGAAAAGGAAATTTTGGAGAGAAAGGTTGGAGAAGCTTGAAGGATCATCACCATTGTTGCTACCAAGTCTTCATCTTCAAGAGTTTTTCATCTCTTCTCCTTAGCTTTTATTTTCTTCATTTTATTCAGATTGTTTGTTCATGGATTCAATTGAGAATATGTTTTTTCTTATTTTCGTTATGAACTAATTCGTTTTTGCTAAGGCTATGATGTAGTTGAATCAAGAAAATCTGATTTCTTGTGTTATCGTTATATGAATTCATTGTTTTCAAGTTGAATATTTATTTCCATGCTTAATGCTTTTAAATTTTTGATCAAGATTTAAATGATTTATTGCATTATATTGAGACCGAGAGGAGATGTTATGCATGAACGCTTCTTGTGATAAATACCGTATGTTGCGAGTGTGAGAACTAATGCATGATGTATGTGGTTATTCTAGAAATTCCATAAATCGTAATTTGCTTGTTTGTGATTAAATATTCATAGAAATATAGTCGGTTTTCATAGATAAGTAATTCTAATATAACTCGAGAGAGAGTATTAGGTAAATTTGGGTTTTTCAACCATCACTTTTACCTTTTATTTTCATATAACATGACTTGAAATCGGATTGAATTAATTTAGCGAAATCAAATGCCTTAGCATTTTTAATCATTTGTGAACAACATTAAATTTTGTTGTTTGCGTTTAGTTTTATGTTAATATGCTTTTAAAACAATTTCAAAAATTCGGTTTTCAAATAAAATTAGGATTAGTCAATTTCGGTACTTAGTAACGCCATTCCTTGTGGGTTCGATATCCGTACTTTTGTACACTTTATTACTTGAACGATTCGTACACTTGCAAAAATACGCATCAAGCACTTTATGCAAAACAAGTATTTTACGTGAGCAATCAAATTAACACAAGATAGTCTATTGTGTTAACGCCTTCACAAAAAGAGTTTTACAATTGTGATGCTTTAGAAGATGACAACCCTATGCTTGATACATTAACCAATATTAGTAATTTCTCAAACAAATTGCCTAATGTATGTGATGATCTAGTTGATGACGATGATTCTTCGTCATAGGCTCGAAGTGATTGTGAAGGAATATATATATATATATAAATATATATATATGTTCCTAAAATTGTCAATTAATTTATATTTCTTCATTTTTTGTAGATATTTCATGGATCCTTGGGTAACAGAGCTTGTAGATCTAAATGATCCATTTGGGCATTTGAAAATAAGGGGTTGGTGATGAGTGCTCAAAAAGCACTAAAATAACCATGATTTTATGCACATTAATTGATTAAAAATATATATATTTATATGTTTTATCATATATTTATATAAATTTGTCTTTTTTCGGAATCACGGGTATTTTTATTGTTTTCGGTATTTTGGCTTAAGCATAATTTAAAGATTTCGAAAAGAAAAGAATACTTGAAGCAATACATCACAAATATATTAATAAATAAGTGGGAAAAGGTCAACCAAACATGGCAAAATTGGACAAAATGGGTGAAAAAGGTCAAAAATGTCAAAAAAGGAAAATCGCGCGCCAGTGACAGCAGCGCGCAGCGCCGTACTGCGCTGCGCCAGTGGCGTTGACACCCCATCTGCGACCGCTAGCCTTATGCCGCGGGCAATTGTTCCGCCACGCGCCAGAGCTACGCGTGGCGGCTTGACCCAGGCAGCCAGCGGCTTCAGCCAGCCGACCACCGGCCCAGCGGCGCTGACGCGTTTTCACCCATTTTTCACGTCTGCGGCCGACGTGACGTCATCGGCGTCATTGATGACCTCGGCATTTCCATTACACGTTTTTTAATTTTTAATATTTTTTTAACATTGTTTTACTCATTTTTCTCTCCATGCTCACCTATAAATACCCCCCTTCCCTTCACTTCAAAACACACCTTCAAAACCTCCAAATACATTCTTTTCTCTCTTTCTTTCTCTCTTTTCTTAGATTTTTAGTTTTTCTTATGTTTTCTTAGTTTTTAGCTTTTCTTAGTTAATTTCTCTTAGTTTTAGAGTTCTTCCCTTTTAGGGAAGAACTAGTTATGTTTTTGTAATATTTTAGCTTTTGATTCAATAAATGGGAGTGCAAATTCCACTTGAGGTTTTCGACGCGGGAATAGCGTCGAAGTTGTAAGGATTTTATTTTCTTCTGATTATTTTTATGCTTTATTCTTACATGTTATATTTAATTTATCTGTGGTTAAATTGCTTGTCTTTGGTACATTTTAGTAAACATGATGTAATAATGGCGTTGTTATGCTTGCGAAAATATTAAATAGGTAAAAATATCTAAAATGAATTGATTTTATTTTTATTCATGATTTTATATTAAGAATGTTAGAGAGAAATATATTATTTTCATTACTGAACTTAAACACGAAAATTAGATTTTAAGGTTTAGTTATCGATCGATTTAGAGTAGTGCTCTTTTTATTTGATGGTACAATGTAGGTAGTTAGAGTGAAGCTCTATTTCAAAAGTTTTTATAAGAATTATTATCTGAAAATGTATTGACAACATGTTTTCGGTAGTGGTTTTAAAACTTGAAAGTTAGTACTCGGATAACTAAATTCTTAGGTTTAATTTGGACACCTTGAATAAAGTTTAAACTGTCTAACCCCACCTAAGGTGGCATTTAAATGGTTCATTTTCAATCTCTTAGAAAAAGAAATTAATTTAATTAACCAAATTAGTTATCAACCCCACCCATAGGTGTTAATTGATTTGTTTAGTTAACAAAGAATATCTAACTTATGAGTGGTATTCATACAAAAAAGGGAGAATCAATAAATATCAATTCATATCTTTAATAACCTAAATAATACGAGCAAGCATAATTAACTTAGTTATTATATCCATAAATACTCCACTATTATAAATGATAAAATTTGCATAAATATTTATTGAATCTATGTTTATTTTTATGTAAGTAGATTAAAAACACAAAACCCCAAAATATCGTGACAGGATGTTTAGGTTTAATTTCGTTTTTAAAAGTTTGAATAATAAATTAAAAACCACATACATTCCTTCCTTAGATCGACCTTAGGAGTATACTTATCATTTTCTACGAAATGATTCGTGCACTTGCGAGAGTTTTATAAATATTAAAACCAAAGTATTTGTAGGATTGGTGATGCCGGTTTTCGTTCATCAAGTTTTCGTTCATCAAAGTATTTGGCAATCACGATTCTGCTCATCAGTTGGGTGAATATACCTGATGCTCCACTTAACCCAGATGATAGAGTGATGAGTGCTCAAAAAGCACTAAAATTACCATGATTTTATGCATATTAAATGATTAAAAATATATATATTTATATGTTTTATCATATATTTATATAAATTTGTCTTTTTCGGAATCACGGGTATTTTTATTGTTTTTCAGGTATTTTCGCTTAAAAACATCACTTAAAGACTCAAAAAGGAATACTGGAAGCAATACATCACAAATATATCAATAAATAAATGGGGAAAGGTCAACAAATATGGAAAAATTGGACAAAATGGGTCGAAAAGTTCAAAAATGTCAAAAAGGAGAAAATCGCGCCCGGAGCAGCCCATCCCGCGCGCGCCTTCCTCCAGTTCCGTGCGCTGTCACTGTTCACGCGCGCGCTGCTGCTGCCTTCCGCGCGCGCCTGTGCGCACCTCAGCTACCCTCCGCGCGCGCCGACGCCATTTCGCCCCATTTTTCACGTGCAGTCGCCCCCATGACGTCATGCTGACGTCATCAATGACCTCACCATGCACTACGCTGCTTTTCACCATTTTTTAACATTTTATAATCCACTTTTTCTCTCCATTATCACCAATAAATACCCCCTTCTCTTCACTTCATACCACACCTTAAAACCACACTTCTCTCTTCTTTCTTTCTCTCATTTCTTAGTTTTTGAGTTTTTCTTAGTTTCTTTCTTAGTTTCTAAGCTTTTCTTAGTTTTTCTCTTAGTTTTTAGTTCAATTCTCTTAGTTTTAGAGTTTTCTTTTTGAGAGGAACTTGTAATGTTTTTGTAATATTTTAGTTTTTGATTCAATAAATGGAAGTGCAAATTCCGCTTGGAGGTTTTCTAGCAACGGGAATAGCGTCGAAGTTCTGTAAGGATTTTATTTTCTTTACAGTTATTTTTATGCTTTATTCTTACATGTTATATTTAATTTGTCTGTGGTTAAATTTAACTGTGCTAGCTGTTTATAATTATGATGTAATAATAACGTTGTTATGCTTGCGAAGTATTAAATAGGTGAAAATTTCTAAAATGAATTGATTTTTTTTTTATTCAAGATTTTATATTAAGGATGTTAGAGAGAAATATATTATTTTTCATTACAAACTTAAATTTGAAAATTAGATTTTACGGTTTAGTTATTCGGTCTAATTTAGAGTAGTGCTCTTTTATTTGTTGGTACAATCGCGGTAGTTAGAGTGAAACTCTATTTCAAAAGTTTTTATAAGAATTATTATGTGAAAATGTATTGACAACATGTTTTCAATAGTAGTTTTAAAACTTGAAAGTTAGTACTCGGATAATTAAATTCTTATGTTTAATTTGGACACCTTGAATAAAGTTTAAACTGTCTAACCCACCAAAGGTGGCATTTAAATGGTTCATTTTCAATCTCTTAGAAAAAAGAATTAATTTAATTAACCAAATTAGTTATCAACCCCACCCATAGGTGTTAATTGATTTGTTTAATTAACAAAGAATATCTAACCCCATCAAAGGTGGTATTTATATAAAAAAGAGAGAATCAATAAAATATCAATTTATATCTTTAATAACCTAGATAATATGAGCAAGCATAATTAATTTAGTTATTATATCCATAAATACTCCACTAATATAAATGATAAAATTTGCATGAATATTTATTGAATCTGTATTTATATTTATTTTTAGATAAATATTTATTGAATTTGTATCTATGTTTATTTTTATGTTATTAGATTATATTTAATTAATCTGTATATATGTTTATTTTATGTTATTAGATTAGGAACACAAAAACCAAACTATCGTGACAGGATGTTTAGGATTTAATTTCGTTTTTAAAAGTTTGAATAATAAATTAAAAACCACATACATTCCTTCCTTAGATCGACCTTGGGAGTATACTTATCATTTTCTACGAAATGATTCGTGCACTTGCGAGAGTTTTACAAATATTAAAACCAAAGTATTTACGAGAATCGGCGATGCCGGTTTTCGTTCATCAAGTTTTTGGCGCCGTTGCCGGGGATGACTCCGTTGCGGGGATGGCATCAAAGTTTTTTTGCGATCCCGATTCTACTCATCAAGTTTTTGGCGCCGTTGCCGGGGAAGGAATAGCATTTTTAATTTATTTATCAAAATTTTAAAAATATTTTTGTGTTGTAAATAATTGTGATTTTTTTTGTAAAAAAAATAAAAAAAAAATAAAAAAATTTAATCAAATTTCAAATTTCATAAGAAAAAATAAAACAAAAAATAAAACAAAAAATAAAACAAATATAAAAAAAATTAATTATAGCATAAATAGTAAAATAATTTAGAAATTTGAAATTTGAAGTAAAAAGTTTTTACCATTCATGAATAGTAAAAAACAATTAACAAAAAAAAAGAACATTTTTAAATAAAAATTGTACCGTGAATAATAAAATAATTTAGAAATTTAAAATTTGAATTAAAAAAATTTACCGTTCATGAATAGGAAAAAAAATTCAAAAATTTTAAGTTAAAAAAAAACAAATTCAAAAAAAAAATTATATTGTAAATAGTAAAATAAAGTTACCATTCATAAATAGTTAAAAAAAAGTTTTAAAAATAAAAAAATAAAAATAAAATTCTAATTTTAAATTGTTTAATAAATATAGTGTTAATAGTAAAATAATTTTGGAATTTGAAATTTCGAAAAAAAAAATAAATTAAAAAAATAAAAATTAAAAAAAATTAAAAAAAAATAAAATTAAAAAAATTTTCTTTAATTAACTTAGATTTTTATTTAATTTAACTTAATTAAATTAAATTTTCATTAACTTAATTAACTTAGATTTTTATTAACTTAAATTTTTATTTAACTTAACTTAATAACATGAAAAGTAAAGATCTAAGGGAGTTCTGTCTAGGAGACTAGTTCTTGGAAGCCTTTGTGCCACTAGTCTTTCCTGGGAACGTTGTTCTGGCTAGGAGAATGGTTTTTAAGGAGCCGTTGCACCACCATTCTTTCCTGGGAGCACTCTTGGTTAATACTGATTATGTTATTTAAAAAAAATATAAAAAAAAATATAAAAAAAATAAAAAAATTTAGGGTTTAACTTGTTTTGTTTAGTGTTTTGTATTAAATACCATGTAAATTTTCTCTAAATTTTTTTATTTTGTTGACAGGAGTTTTAAATTTACGTTTACAATAGTCTATGCGTGGTAGGAGATCCTTAGGAAACCCCCTTACACCATATGTAAATAATATTCATAAATTTAAACAAGTGTCAACAAAACTGGATTCCACCCATCAACCTGTTTTTGAGCCAAACATAGAACCAAGTCTTAATCCTTTACTAGAACCGAAAGAAATGGAAGAAAACCAACATGTTAGGGAAACCACTATGAAGGAGTTTGCAAGACCGGTGATTGGCACGGCAACTGCCGCTATCCAGTTGGGTGAGGCTGCTCGAAATTATGACCTAAAAAATATTCATTTTTCTATGCTTCCTTCCTTTTATGGGCTACCTAACGAAGATTCTCTTTCCTTCATGAGAGATTTCTATGCTACGGTCCAAACATTCCCCCTCGGTATTCTAAACGAGGATCAACTTAGAATGAGATGTTTCCCTTACACCTTAAAGGATAAGGCCAAAGCTTGGTTAATGTCACTTCCCCCAGGTTCTCTGATGACATGGGAGAACATTTACAATAAATTCATGGGAAAATTCTATTCCCATAAAAAAACATCAGAGTTGAAAGGAAAGATTGCTACTTTCTCTCAAATGGAAGGAGAACCATTCCATGAAGCTTGGGATAGGTTCAAAATGTTTCTCACTCAATGTCCCCATCACAGCTTTCCCCTACAGTTGCAGAACCAATTCTTTTACGATGGACTTACACAACAATGTCAGTTCATTGTCGACAACGCTGCAGGAGGAGCAATGGGAGAAAAGACTGCCTCAGAGACGTACAACCTCTTTGAGATGTTGGGTGCTAATTCCCAACAGAAAAGCTCACGAGTGAGAAAAGCTGGAGTTCATGAAATCGATTCCAGTAATGAAGTTCAACAACAACTTGTCCAACTGACAAAGCAAGTTGCCCTTCTCACTACACAAACCAACAATTATGAGCAATATGGTTTGTATAGCAACATGGGACATGGTACTGAAGCCTGTCCATATCAAAGAGAAACAACAACTGGACCTGAACAGGTTAATGTGTTGGGGACATATCAACAGAGACCAAGGTTTGACCCCAATTCAAATACCTATAATCCTGGGTGGAGAAATCATCCAAATTTCTCCTGGAGGCAAAACAACCCTCCTTTCACTCAAAGCTCAAACCAGCCAGGCCAGCAATTCCACCCACCTATTCCAAGAAGCATTCCCAATAAACCAACCCTGGAGGACAACTTGAATTCTTTTATTCAAGTTTGTAGGGATAACCAATCTAAAACCAATCAACGGTTGGACTCTGTGAAAGCTTCTATCAAAAAGGTGGAAGTTCAAGTAGAACAGTTAGTTGAACATTTGCAAAAACAGAGCAAAGACTAATTTGATAGTCAAATGAATTCAATGAAGAGAAGACATTGAGTTTGTCATTCTGCAATCTTTAAGCAACGTCTTACTAGAAGACGATAAATTTTAGTCCTATATGGGAGGTCACCCATTATTGTATTTTCCTTTATTTTAGTTTTATTTTGTGTGTAATAAAATTCAAATGAAATAAATTCGTTTGTTTCAAAAATTATGTCCATTTGTTTAAATTTAGCAAAAAAAATAAAAAAAAAACAAAACAAAAATTTAGGTTCCTTGCACCTTTTTGCTTTAAGCCAATACATTTTATCAAGTTATAAATATTTCTTAGAGATATCTACTATTTTTTTAAGAGCTAAATCTTGATACACAATAGGAGGAGGAACAATTTCAACTACAAAATAACAATGGGAGATGCTGAAGATAGGCAGAAAATGATGAAAGACTATACAATGCCAATCATTGGCAATGTAACTTCCGGCATCCAATTACAAGAGGCTGCAAGGAATTATGAATTGAAAAAGATTCATTATTCTTTGTTGCCTTCCTTTTACGGTATCCCTAATGAAGACCCTTTGCATTTCATTCGAGAATTCTATGCTATTGTCCAAACCTTTCCACTACATGCAATTAATGAAGATCAACTTAGGATGAGGTGTTTTCCTTACACCCTCAAAGATAAAGCTTGGTCATGGTTCATTACTCTAAAGTCGGGTTCTCTTAAAACTTGGGAGGCAGTCTATGAAATTTTTATGGGTAGGTTCTATTCCCATCAAAAGACTGTTGATCTAAGGACAAAGATAGCAACATTTTCTCAAATGTATGAAGAGCCCTTTCATGAAGCTTGGGAACGATTCAAACTCCTTTTCATTCAATGTCAAAATCATAGCTTTCCATTACAGCTACAAAACCAATTCTTTTATGATGGATTAACACTACAGAGTCAATACATGGTTGATAATGCTGCTGGAGGTGCTGTAGGAGAAAAGACCGCAGAGGAAACCTATAATCTTTATGAGCTATTGGGTTCTAATTCCCAACAAAGAGGTGGTAGAAGGAAAGCAAGGGTCAATGAAGTTGGCTCTGATAATGAGATAACCTTGCAACTTGCTGAATTGACTAAACAAGTGCAACTTCTCACTACCCACCAAATTTCAAATCAAGAGGTGTGTGAAGTGTGTTGTTCAATTGGGCATCGTACTCATAATTGTTCAAATACTTGTGATTCTAGTGTCGATGCCATAGAGGAAGTCAAATATTTTCAAAGGTATCATCCAAACACCTATAATCACCCAGCCTATACCCAATGTCCAACACTAAGGTCGGATAACAACCACCCTTACCCACCAAGCCAATCTTTTAAGCCAACCTTAGAAGATAGCTTGAATGCTTTTATTCAAGTTAGTCGTGACAACCAATTGATGACTAATCAAAGGTTGAACACCATAGAGGCTTCGGTTAAAAGGATTGAATCTAAAGTTGGGCAACTGGCTGAACAAATGCAAAAGAAAGAACCAGGAAAGTTGCCTACCAACTGTAACAAGCAAAGGATGTAAAAACCCTTCGAAGTGGTAAGGTAATCAATACCAGTTTACCTGAAATCTCTAACAATCTACCTTGTAGTTCAGGTAATAGAGAAGGTAATATTCTAATCTCGCAAAAAGGAGAAACAAGTGTTAAACTTAACAAGCCTTCTGAAAAACTCATTGGGGGGTCATCTGACACCCCCAAAATTCAAAAGACAACAGAACCACACCAGATGCAAGTACCTTTTCCACACCGGTTAAAAGAATCCAAACAAGATAAGAAATTCTATGATCTTTTTAATATGCTCTCTAAAGTAAATATCAATTTACCATTATTAGAAGTGATCATGAATGTGCCCTCATATGCCAAGTTTTTCAAAGAGTTAAACACTAAGAAAAGGAGGTATGAACTGAATGAACGAGTAGTAGTATCAGAAACTTCTAGCGCTGTACTTCAGCACAAACTACCCCTTAAGTTGAAGGACCCTGGAAGTTTTATTATAAACATAACTATGGGGGATAGGAAGGTTGCTAAAGCAATGCTTGATTTAGGTGCTAGTATAAATTTGATGCCTTACTCTATATTCTTACAGCTCAATCTAGGGCATTTAAAACCCACAACTATGTCCCTTCAACTTGCAGATAGATCTCTTAAATATCCAGAGGGAATAGTTGAGGATGTGTTGGTACAGGTAGACAAACTGATAATACCTGTTGACTTTGTGGTTCTGGATATGCAAGAAAATCCAGCATTGGATAGAGAGCACACAATATTGCTTGGTAGACCATTTATGGCAACTACTAAAACTATTATTGATGTCCAAGATGGAAATTTGACAATGACAGTCTTAGGAGAGACTGTTCATTTTAAAGTTTTTGATTCATCACCTTTTCCTTCTATTTCTACCATCGATGAAATATTCGATGTTGACCCTTTAGATAATCTTGTCCAAAACACCTTTTTCCAAACCAAAATAGAAGACAAACTTCAAATTGTTCTTACACTTGAAGAGGTTGAAGAAGATTTAGATGAGGAAATTAAGGGGTACCTTGAACAACTAGACAATAATGAAGTAATGACAAAATCTAGTACACTTTTAAATCTACCCAGTTCTTCATCTAGTAAAGAGGCCAATCCACCTGAACTTGAACTCAAAAACTTACCTGAGCACTTAAAATATGTGTTTTTGGGAGAAGGAGAAACTTATCCAGTGATAATTTCTTCAACCTTGACCAAACCACAAGAAAAGGAACTCATCAAAGTGCTTAAACAGTTTAAGAAATCTATAGGTTGGAGTATAGGGGATATAAGAGGCATTAGTCCAACAATGTGTATGCACAAGATCAACTTGGAGGATGGTGCTAAACCTGTACGAGAGGCCCAAAGAAGACTAAACCCAAATATGCAAGAGGTAGTTAAAAAAGAAATTCTTAAATTATTAGAAGAGATTATATATCCTATTGCGGATAGTAAGTGGGTTAGTCCAGTGCATGTGGTACCAAAGAAATCTGGGATAACAGTTGTTAAAAATAGCAAAAGTGAATTAGTGCCCACTAGAATAATCACTGGATGGAGAATGTGTATAGATTTTAGGAAACTAAATTTATATACGAAAAAGGATCACTTTCCTCTTCCATTCATTGATCAAATGTTGGAAAGATTAGTCAAGTACCTAATTTTCTTGTTTTTGGATGGATTGTCTGGATATTATCAAGTACCCATAGCACCAGAAGATCAGGAAAAGACCACATTTACATGTCCTTTTGGGACATTTTCTTTTCGTAGAATGCCATTTGGATTATGCAATGCCCCTGCCACTTTCCAGAGATGCATGATATCTATTTTCTCGGACATGGTGGAAAAATTCATTGAGATTTTCATGGACGATTTCTCTGTCTTTGGGAACTCATTTGATGATTGCTTACATAAATTGACTTTGGTTTTAGAAAGATGCATTGAATGCAATCTCACCCTTAGTTGGGAGAAAATTCATTTTATGGTTCAACAAGGGATAGTTTTAGGACATATAATTTCAAACAAGGGTATTGAAGTTGATAAGGCAAAAGTTGAATTGATATCCAAACTACCTCCCCTACATCTGTGAAGGGGATAAGAAGCTTCTTAGGACATGCAGGATTTTATAGACGATTTATTAAAGATTTCTCTAAAATAAGTCATCCCTTATGTAACTTGCTATCCAAAGATGCTTATTTTGATTTCAACAATAACTGCCTTATTTCCTTTAATACCTTGAAAGATAAACTAACATCTACCCCTGTTATTATGGCACCAAACTGGTCTTTACCTTTTGAAATAATGTGTGACGCTTCTGATTATGCTATAGGAGCAGTCCTGGGACAAAGAGTGGATAAGCGCTTGCATGTCATCTACTATGCTAGCAAAACACTCAATGATGCCCAAATGAATTATACCACCACTGAAAAGGAATTCTTGGCTATAGTGTTTTCTTTAGACAAATTTTGGTCTTATTTAGTAGGATCTAAAGTGATTGTGTATTCTGATCATGCTGCTTTAAGATACCTACTAAGTAAACCAAATTCCAAGCCAAGATTAATCAGGTGGGTCTTACTCTTACAAGAATTTGACCTAGAAATCAAGGATAAGAAAGGCAGTGAGAACTTAGTAGCTGACCATTTGTCTAGGTTGATTTCTGACTTCAATTCTCTTAAAGATGAGAGTAATGAAGATATAGTTGAAACCTTTCCTGATGAACAGTTATTTTTCATAGGTCCGAACCCGTGGTATCTTTGATATTGTAAACTATCTTGCCACTTTGGTGTTTTGCGACCTAACAACTTCATATCAGGACAAGAAAAGGTTTTTAAAACTATTAAGGACTATTTCTGGGATGACCCTTATTTATACAAGATTGGTCAAGATCAAGTCATCAGGAGATGTGTACACGAAAGAAGAACATAAGAGCATTCTAACTTTTTGTCATGAACTTCATTGTGGGGTCATTTTGGTGGTGAAAAAGACAGCCGTAAGGTATTACGATCTGGATTCTTTTGGCCCGCTCTTTTTAAAGATGCTCATATGTTTTGTGCACAATGTGATAGATGTCAAAGAACAGAAACATAAGCAAAAGAGATGAAATGCCTTTGACATCTAATTTAGTTGTTGAACTCTTTTGATGTATGGGGAAATTGACTTTATGGGTCCTTTTCCCCATCTAATGGTTTTCAATATATTTTGGTTGCTGTGGATTATGTATCCAAGTGGGTAGAAGCTATCCCCACCAAAACCAATGATGATGCTAATGTTGTTGTGAAATTCTTGAAATATTTAATATTGACGGAGTTCGGAATGCCTAGAGCTATAATAAGTGATGGAGGTAGCCATTTTTTGTAACAAACTCTTTGATGGAGTACTAAACAAGTACAACATCACACATAAAGTAAATACTCATGTATGATCCTCGAAACTTAGGTTTAGTGGAAGTAAGTAATAGGCAAATTAAGGAAATATTGGAACGCACTGTCGTCCTTCAAGGAAGGATTGGGCATTTAAATTAAATGATGCCTTATGGGCGTACCATGCTTTACAAAACACCTATTGGGATGAGCCACAGTTAATCTTTGGGAAAGCGTGCCACCTTCCGGTTGAACTTGAACCACAAGGCTTCTTGGGCAATTAAAGAGTTAAACATGGATTTAGATAAAGCGAGGTGAAAAACGATTACTCGGCTTGTGAGTTGGAAGAAATTAGGAATGAAGCCTATGAGAATGCCAAATTATACAAAGGCGTACTAAGCGCTATCGTGACAAGGGCTAGTTCCTAAGACTCTTCACCCTGGAATGAAAGTTCTTTTATTTAACTCTCGTTTGAGATTATTTCCAGGAAAGCTGAGATCAAGATGGGATGGACCATTCAAAATAGTTCAGGTATTTGAACATGGAGTAGTAGAACTATTTGACTCCAAGACACAAAAAACGTTCAAAGTCAATGGCCATCGTGTCAAGCCTTATTTAGAAGAACCAAACAACATTGCTGAAATGGATTACATTTGGCTGAGTAACCCTTAGCACTAAAAAGATACGTCTTGCTAAGACGTTAAACTAAGCGCTGGATGGGAGGCAACCCATCATTTTAGGTAATTGTTTTGTTATTTGTTTTATTTACTTGATTTTATTGTTTATTTCATTTTAATTACATGTGAATAATTTTTAAATTGTTAAAACTAAAAATATTTGTTGAGATGTTAGAAGTTCATAGTGATTTGTCTGTATAAACTTTAATGATGAATATGATGGAAGCACCTGCATTTTCCATTACTACTTGCACTTTCTCAAGAAATAGGTAATCTTTCTTCTCTTTTCTCTTTATCTTTAATTTACAATTGTTACATTGAGGACAATGTAAGTTCTAAGTTGGGGGTGGTGAAAAGTTACCATGCTTAATTAAAAAAAATGACAATTTAAAAATAAAAATAAAATAAAAAATATATATATAATAATTTTTTATTTTATTTTTATATTCACATTTTCATTTTTTTGTGTGTTTGGTTTTATTTCTATTTTGTGTGATTTAGTAATTTTTGAAAAAAAAAACTTTTCTCACAAAAATTTATCATTTCTTTAAATCAAATTTAAGTAAATAGTTAAATCTTTTGTACTGTTAGATTGATTTTTGAAAACATATCATGAAATATTTTGTAATTATTTTTTATAATTAGTTAGTTTTTGTCATAACTAGTATTTCTTGATAAGATGTAGAAATTATATTAAACCCAAAATCATTGTTTATGAATTTTTTTAGTGGAGACTACCTTTGTGAGATATAATTTGAGCCTAATTTCCTTTATTCAGAGTGAAATATATATTTTTTCTACTCCAAACACATTTCTTATTTCTTCAAATTTTTAGATGATCTCTATAGGTATTAGCATTGATTGTATGATTTTTTTCACATCTTAATAGAATATCATATATTTTTGATTATTATTTTTGCTTAGATTAAATGTTTTGAGTAGAAATTGATAGTATATGCTTATATCTCATTCATGCATGACTACTACAAAAAAAGACATATCTCCGGGTTACCTAAACCAAGATCAAGCAAAGCGACAAAATTAACCACTCACCAAAATAAAAAAAAATGTACAATCAATGGGTTGACTCTCTAAAATACATATATTGAGAAATATCTTCAGAAAAACATATAGAGACAAAGAATATATAGTATAATCTACATGTCTTATAACCCATTGCCTACAAAAGTTGTGAGTAAAAGTTAATTACAAAAGAAAGATATAGGAAATAATTCCCTAAAAAGCCATTGCACTCTCTTCATTTATAAAAGGCATATATCTTGAAATTCTTTCTTAATGATTTTGATTTATGCATGAAAATAATTTTTATATATGATATCTTTATAATTTATACATTTGATTCCTTTCATGAGATCAATGTTAAAATAACACTTTGAGCCTTTATTCTTCATACATATGCGAACATATTAGTTCATTTCTATACATCAACTCTTTCGCACATAAAAGAGGATGAGTGTTTGAACCTTATAGGATTGATGTTTGAGAGTATTGACTTGTGATGAGGAATAGAGTCAGTCGATTCATGACACAGAAATTGGGTGAAATTAAATTGATACATTTTTGACATGAAATATGAAAATGATTTTCGACTAATTATTATAATAAATCATAATTGTTTAAAGAGATTAAAATAACTTATGCTTGAGATTTTAATTATGATCTTAAAGGAGATTAAAAAGTATGACACATTTTTGTGAGATGTTGTTTACTCTTATTCTTAAAAATTAAATTTTGATTTTGTTGTAATTTTAGTTTTTGAGTTGATTGTTTTTATTGTTTCTTTTGATTTTTACATTTAGTTCAATGTTTGTGGGTATCATTACTGAAAACCCTCACGAGACTCAAACTTCGTCCACTAGGGCAACCTAGGGGTTTAAAGGCTTGTTGCATAGGCTAAATGCAACCGTGTCAATCCACGAGTGATTTAGGATAGTTTAATTTTTAGTTTTTATCGCTTCTCTTTGCTAAGGGACTAGCGAGAAGGTTGAGGTTGTGATGAGTGCTCAAAAATCACTAAAATTACCATGATTTTATGCACATTAACTAATTAAAAATATATATATTTATATGTTTTATCATATATTTATATAAATTTGTCTTTTTCGGAATCACGGGTATTTTTATTGTTTTTCAGGTATTTTCACTTAAAAACATCACTTAAAGACTCAAAAAGGAATACTGGAAGCAATACATCACAAATATATCAATAAATAAATGGGTAAAGGTCAACAAATATGGAAAAATTGGACAAAATGGGTCAAAAAGGTCAAAAATGTCAAAAAGGAGAAAATCGCGCCCGGAGCAACCCGTCCATGCGCGCCCCTCAGTTCCGCTCACATCCTTGTTCACGCGCGCTCTCTCTTCGCAAGACGCTGTGCGCGCCTCGGCCTCTCGCGCGCGCCCGACACCATTTCGCCCCATTTTTCACGTGCGCGCCAATGGCGTCATGCTGACGTCATCAATGACCTCACCATGTGCACTACACGTTTTCACCATTTTTTAACATTTTTTCACCCACTTTTTCTCTCCATTCTCACCTATAAATACCCCCCTTCTCTTCACTTCATACCACACCTTAAAACCACACTTCTCTCTTCTTTCTTTCTCTCATTTCTTAGTTTTTGAGTTTTTCTTAGTTTCTTTCTTAGTTTCTAAGCTTTTCTTAGTTTTTCTCTTAGTTTTTAGTTCAATTCTCTTAGTTTTAGAGTTCTTCTCTTTTTGAGAGGAACTTGTAATGTTTTTGTAATATTTTAGTTTTTGATTCAATAAATGGAAGTGCAAATTCCGCTTGGAGGTTTTTCTAGCAACGGGAATAGCGTCGAGGATTACGTAAGGATTTTATTTTCTTTTCTGATTATTTTTATGCTTTATTCTTACATGTTATATTTAATTTATCTGTGATTAAATTTAATTGTGCTAGCTGTTTATAATTATGATGTAATAATAACGTTGTTATGCTTGCGAAATATTAAATAGGTGAAAATTTCTAAAATGAATTGATTTTATTTTTATTCAAGATTTTATATTAAGGATGTTAGAGAGAAATATATTATTTTTCATTACAAACTTAAATTTGAAAAATTAGATTTTACGGTTTAGTTATCCGGTCTAATTTAGAGTAGTGCTCTTTTATTTGTTGGTACAATCGCCCGGTAGTTAGAGTGAAACTCTATTTCAAAAGTTTTTATAAGAATTATTATGTGAAAATGTATTGACAACATGTTTTCAATAGTGGTTTTAAAACTTGAAAGTTAGTACTCGGATAATTAAATTCTTATGTTTAATTTGGACACCTTGAATAAAGTTTAAACTGTCTAACCCCACCAAAGGTGTCATTTAAATGGTTCATTTTCAATCTCTTAGAAAAAGGAATTAATTTAATTAACCAAATTAGTTATCAACCCCACCCATAGGTGTTAATTGATTTGTTTAGTTAACAAAGAATATCTAACCCCACCAAAGGTGGTATTTATATAAAAAAGAGAGAATCAATAAAATATCAATTTATATCTTTAATAACCTAGATAATATGAGCAAGCATAATTAATTTAGTTATTATATCCATAAATACTCCACTAATATAAATGATAAAATTTGCATGAATATTTATTGAATCTGTATTTATATTTATTTTTAGATAAATATTTATTAAATTTGTATCTATGTTTATTTTTATGTTATTAGATTATATTTAATTAATCTATATATATGTTTATTTTATGTTATTAGATTAGGAACACAAAAACCAAACTATCGTGACAGGATGTTTAGGATTTAATTTCATTTTTAAAAGTTTGAATA
The DNA here is from genome assembly GCA_033030585.1 of Hippophae rhamnoides. Taxonomy (NCBI): domain Eukaryota; kingdom Viridiplantae; phylum Streptophyta; class Magnoliopsida; order Rosales; family Elaeagnaceae; genus Hippophae; species Hippophae rhamnoides. The sequence goes on along the minus strand of CM065431.1, from coordinate 25,432,834 downwards.
ATAAATTAAAAACCACATACATTCCTTCCTTAGATCGACCTTGGGAGTATACTTATCATTTTCTATGAAATGATTCGTGCACTTGCGAGAGTTTTACAAATATTAAAACCAAAGTATTTGCGAGAATCGACGATGCCGGTTTTCGTTCTTCATAGAGTACCCATTCTATTTGATGCTACTGGTAATCCAATAGGGGAAAATGGCCAACCATTGAAATCCTCTATTGGTAGACTTGTGAAGTCTAGTATACCAATCAATATAAATGATTGGTATTTTGTTGACAAAGATGAAAAGTTCAAAATATGGTTAACCATTTGTGTAAGTCTCTTATATTTTATAATCAATTACATATATTATATCTAATATTTTGTAGTGTGTTTTTACAGAATCGTTACAAAGTCGATGACACTTGGAAGAGCAAGTGTTATAAGATTGTAAATAAGGCGTGGAAGGAATACAAGACTTCTAAATTGGAAAGAAATTATGTGTTTCCATATTTGTAACCACTTGATGAAGTAGAGGTCTACAAAATCCTTGAAGGACACCCTTGGATTACACCTCAAGTTTGGAAAGACTTCATGGATAATAGATGTACGAATGAATTTCAAAATATTAGAGAAGAACATTAGAATATACAAATGCATAACATTCTTCCTAACCGTACTGGGAGGTTTTCAAATCCTGAAGTTAGATATAGAATGGTATTATTAATTTGTGTTAATTTATAAATATTTTTATATTTATTTTCCTCAATTTAATTTCATGTCATGGTTAATAAATTTTTCATAATTTATGTAGGATGCTAAATTGAGTAAACCAGTTACCCAATCTGAATTGTACGTAGAAACAAAGACTCCCAAAATGAAGAAGTCAAGACCAATGACTAAGCGAGGAGAACAACAACTAAATAAGTTGGTTAGTAATTTCAGTTGACACAAAGTCCATATGATTTTTAATAATTGAGGTAATAATGCATGATATGTTTGTGTGCTTTATTATTTGTAGAGAGTTGTTCAAGAACAAATATCCAGGTGTGAAATAATCGAAGAGCCTAGGAGAGATGCTCTATATCATGCATTCGGACACGAGCATCCTAGTCGTGTTAAGGGAGGTAGCCAATATGATGGTTATATGGAGTATTTTAACATTCCAAAATAAAAGCCTCAGACGGTCAATAAGGAGAAGTACACTAAAATTGAAGAACTCAACTTCTTTAAGGCCTTAATATTAAATGAGATTTCTACTATAAAATAATATCAATCACAACACATGTCAAGCATGACATCATTCTACAATCAGGGCATGCCATATTGGCCTAACAAGCAACCATTCATGCTAGGCATGCCACCATCTATGACAGGTAGGCCACTATTCATACCAATCATGCCACCCACGCAATCTCATGGCACTCAAACTATACCTAGTATAGGATATAGTCATCCTATTGGTTCTCCCTATATGCTAGGAATGCATATGCAATCAAGTAGTGGTTCATTTTCTCCAATGCAATCTACGCATTCTTACCATCAATCACATCACGATGAATGTTTTGGTGAAAATGTACATCCAATAGCTACCCCATATGGGAGTCCTCCTCTATTTGATGAATCATATGTGGTAAGATTTTAATTTCTAGTGTAAATAATCTATTATTTTTATTTCTTATTATATGTTTTATTTATTATATATAACACTTAAATTGTTTACAGAATATGAAATGTTTGTTGAAACATCCTTCATCAATGGACTTTGTTGCTATTGGAACGATACAACAATTGAACGATGATCGGATGATTCATAATCAATATTTGCCTAATCATTGGGGAATAGTAATTGATCAATCATTGCTCCATGATTGTCCACTACCTGTGCCTTCTGATGCTACCACAGTCCAAGAGGTGGTTAGATAGTATGTGGCTTGGCTGTCGATTCAAGTTGTTCTAAATTTTGACATGGTACTATTTTTTAACATAAAAGATAACACTTGTTTACTACTATTATTTTATTATATCTTTTATTGTTACTAACATACATAATACTTTTTCTTTAGTCTATTATACTAGAACTCTTAAATGTGACACATTTAAGAAATACGAAGCAAATATTTCATGTTAAATCTTGTTTAGTGGACAATCATCGCGTACTAAGTCATTCAAGAAGAAGCCTTGGAAAAATTATAGTTATGATTATGCTTTAAACTTCACCAGAAATCTTGACGCTTTGATGACTATTATTGCGAGGGCATCCAGCATAAATGATGGATGGACTATGCCACTTCCCATAGAAAATTTTGGTATAGATCTCAATCAAACTTATATATCGATCGAGTGCATATTGTAGCTATTTGAATATCAAATGATTGATTTAAGTATAATTCAAGTGTGGACAAGGTGAGTCCTCAATCAGTAAATTTCTTTCATTTATGTAGAACATATATAATTATATTTATATTATCTAATTACTTATATATATATTTATTTTATATAGGGCATGTTATTATCAACTTCAATGTAATCACTCATCACATTTAGCAATGTTCTATGATTCTTCATATGTCAATCAATATCAAGAGAAGGATGTTAGCATCAGAGCTAAACAATTATATGATAGGGCATTAACGCTTAACAGAAATCAAAAGTTGATAATCCATTGGCCACTAAGGTTTGAACAAGGCCAAGATTATTGGATGTTGGTAATCCTTGATCTGTTCAATAATCATGCTTGGTACTGTGACTCAGCTTCCATAGAACTGAGTAAAGATAAAAATGTATTTGTTGAAATGTAAGAGTTATAGCTAGCTATTTTTTTCTATTGTTCTTTGTAATATTTAATATAAAAACTAACTATTTTAAACCTTGATAGGGTATGGAAGCTATGGAACAAGTTTAGAGGCATTGCCCTTAAAATATCTCATAAACTTATATGGCATAAAGTTATGTTATGTACAAGCAAATATTAATAATTTTATTAATTTTACTATTGGATAATAAGGATGTTCGAATATGGAAAATCATGTACACTTGTTTTTTGTAGGTTGCACAATAAAATAATGGAGTCATGTGTGGTTATTATATCATGAAGTTTATGAGCGAAATCATCACAAATATCAAAATTTCAATTGATGATGTGGTAATATCTTTTACCTATATACAAAAAGGTTTTTAAAATATTTGAATTATTTTTTGTAAATACATGAAATTACATTTTTATTTTGATTTAAATACATGTAGTTCTTTGGTTAGAGCAAGACGGGCTATGACCAGCAAATATTTGATGATTTACAAGAGGAAAGGGCAGAACACATGGTTCAAATTATATCATCACAAGAAGAATCGGGAAAAGATTATGATAATCTTGAATAGCATATGACAACATAACAGTAATTTTTTTAATGATTTAATTTCTCCATTCCTGTGTCTGAAGTCTCTTGTTTGATGGATGTTTTGTTAGATGGATGGTTATGTGCTCATGTATTTAGGGGAATGCATTATTTTATGGACCTATTTTTTGCCCAAACTTCATCTCATCTCTCTTGCCTACTTTCCATATGACAACATCATGGTAGCACTTTATTAATCATTTGTATATAAATATGAAGCTATCTGGAATCTCTGCTGGTGTTTTTAATGCTATAATGAACTATAAATATGAAGTCAGGTATAACTCCTATTTTCTTACTTGGCTTGTGTGAGTTTTGGTCCCCATAAACGTATTACAAAATTGTTCCATACGTTTAAGGGCACCAAAACTCATACAAGCGAAGTAACAAATCGGAGTTACACCTGATTTCATATTTAGAGCTCATTATAGCATTAAAAATACCAGCTTGATTCCAAATAGCTTCATATTTATAGACAAAAGATTAATAAAGTGCTAATATAAGTTCGAAGGGATAAGGTTATTATTATATAACTCGGATGTCAGTGTGGTACTCTCTTTTTTATGGTAATATTTATAATGATTTAATTTCTCCATTCGTATGTCTCTGAAGTTTAGACTGCTTGTTTGATGGATGTTTACGTGCTCATGTATGTAGGGGAATGAATTGTTATATGGATCAGCTATTTCTTGCCCAGTTTCCTTGTCACAATGCTGGTGATTCTAAGCCAACCAAGCTTGCTCACACAATCCAATTACACTTTGACGACATTATTTTATTTGTAATTTAAGTTAACTATATATATATATATATATATATATATGTATTGTATATACATTATTTGTTTTGTAATAAATTTAATTATCAATTAATTAATTATATTTAAATTTTTAATTATTTGTATTATTATTTATATTTTGGTTTTTTTATGCTATATTGAATACATGTTAGTAGAGTGAAAAATGAGAAAAAAAATAATACAGGTAAAGTCGGTTCAACGCATGAACCGACTTTACACTTTAAATTGGTTTAAAGTCGATTAAAAAATAACTTAAATACCCTTTTTGTAGTAGTGATCATTAGTTTCCAATTACATCACATTGGGTGGTATTGGTTGTGGAGGACAGCCAGATTCGAGTGTTGAACCAAAAAGCTACATAAGCAACAAGTGAAGGGAAGTAGTAGATAGTTAGTAAGTCGGTCCCAACTGATAGAAGTAATGGTGGTTTTACTATCTATTATAGTCACAACTTGTTTATTGCTTAGTGATTTATGTGTTGTTGAGTGGTTTCCTTAAGCAAGTTGAGGATGTTACCATATAGATATGGTCTCTATATGGGTATATCTCGTTATATCGAGTGTTATACATGGTTTGATATTGTGCTAGTATAATCACAGTTGAAGGTGTGTATGTATCAACATACTAAAAGCTCAAACTTAGATTAGAAAGTTTTTACATTCTTTCTTACTTTGTGTTTAATATATATATGATATATGTTATCAAAATTATCTGCTTTTGATATTATCTATTATCAAAGTTATCAACATACTATAAATGCTTTATTGTTTTGTTTCTCGCGAGCCAGGTTAGAGCCTTTAGAAGTCTGTATCTCAATACCCTAGTCGTATATCGGGTCATGAACTCTTTTAATTGGTATCAAAATAGATGAACCCTTTTGGGTTTAACTACTCCAATGTTGATTCTGTTAACACGTTTATTCATACACACACTTTCTCTCTGATGGAGTCAAGAGAAGGAGGTAATGTATATAGACTTCTACCTTTCGATGGATTAAATTATTCCTATTGGCAATCATAAATGATGGCCTTTATGTCGTCCCAAAGAGACCAAGTGTGGTTCCTTGTTGAAAATGGCTAGAGTACCCTACCAAAACCCTACCTGACAATATTGTTATCCTAGAACCTATGATTCAATAGACCAAGGATGAATTCAAGGAATCTGAATGGAACAACAAGGTTTATGTGAAATTATCAGGACTATAAAGCCTATTGAGTTCAGAATAATTCTTCAAAATAAGCTTGGGATATTTTAGAGACTACTAATGATAGTACAACAGTTGTCAAAAGACCCATAATTTTGAAGTTGAATAGAGACTTTGAACTCTATATCATGCAATAGGATGAAACCTTTGACAAATTCTATGCTCTTTTTTCAAAAATTGTCAATTTTTTCTACAACTAAGGTAGGTCTTTTAGCAAGGAAAAGCAGATTGAGAGAACCATAGATAGCCTACCTTATTGGGTTCATGCCAAAGTTACTGTGCTTAAGTCTATGTAAAAGCCTAATGAACTTGCTATTAATGAGTTAGTTGGTGATCTACAAAACTTTAAACTTCATCACATGTTGCTCAAACAAGTTCAAAATGGTGTAGAAAAATGGAAAGAGCTTGGCTCTCAAAATCACCAAGGAAAGTGGTCCCAGTATTGACCCAATTTTTTCTTTTTCTAGTTATGATAATGATGATTCTAATCCTGATAAGGAGGAAATGGAATTCCTTCCTTAGAGATTTATCGGGTTTTTCAAGAAGAAGAAACCTTCTTTTGGGGCTATTGGAAGAGATATTTCCAATTCAAAAACCTCAAGATATACTAGAGATGATAAAGACTCAGAAAATGATTCTAAGAAACCAAGTAAAGGTCATTTAAATAAAATAAGGTGCTTTGATTGTTGAAAGCAACTTAGTGCTTTTAGAAGCTAAAATGCACAAAAAAACATGCAATGAAAGCTGAGGTTATTGTTTTGAATATTACCAATAGTGATAATAAGGATGATACTAACTTTAAGGCCTTCGATGCCTCTAGTAGCATCGTTGATCCTCTGACTAGTACCTTAGATATTCAAGAGAAGACTGTTGAAGATGATGAAGTCAAAAATGAAAAAGATGAATTGCTCGATTCTTATAGTGCTTTACTTTTAGAGCATATTCTCTATGAAAAGGATAAGAGAAAGGCTATGAAGAGTCTTGAGAAAAAAAGAACATGAGATTAGCACATTGAAGAAAACTCTGGTGGAAAGGAATTCATCTATTGATTATCAATAACATGATCTCAAAAGCAGGTATGAGGTCATTCAAAAAAGGTTTGATGATTTGCTAGAAACTTTTAATGCAAATCTTAAGGAAGTTGACAAGCATAAGGAATAGTTAATGATTCCTACTTGTGGTAAAGCTACTCGATCTTTGGCTAGTCATGTACATGCTTCTAATCTGAAGAATGAAATTGAACTTTTAAAAAGGTAGATAATTACTCTTGACGGTTCAAAGGATCATTTGATTGACTCTCTTACAAAAAAAAGAATATTAAGATTGAGCAACTACATAAAAGTGTAGAGATTATTAATAATTTGACCTTTTATCTTGAATTCTTCTTTAGAAAAAAGGAAGACTTGGTTGCAGCCCTAACACAAAAACTTCATATGTGGGAGAAAGAACACACTCCACAATTACCATCGATATAATGTTCAAAAATGTTATAGGAAATGATTAGCAATGTTGGAGACTATCTCCTAGCTCAATTGCTCATTATAAATTCTTCAAACCGAGGGATACTATTTGATCACTATTTTTGGGTGACCTATTAGGGTGTCGTTTATTTCCTTTCTTTCTTTGTTTATCATTTTTTTGTATGTGAATATATGACACTTCTTCTTGAATCTCTCTTATTATTTCCTTGCCATGCATAATATATTAATTGTCATATTTGTTTTTTTATCTGTCTGACTAATACTCTACTAGTTTTCTCACATGATAGTTGTTTTGACATGTCCCTGATGTTCGTTTGTCTTGCACACCACCTACCTCTTCTTATATGGCATATTGTATACATATCATGTCATATGTTCCTCATGTAGCCAAAGTATTGGGATTATGCTATCTAATGTCTTATCATACATATGCCATGTCGTATAATATGTTTCTCATCTATTTTACTAGTATCTATATTCTTGCACCTAGCATGTAGTCTAGTGTTTCCCTATTTGTCTTTTGTTAACTTCTGTCCCTCTTTTACCTTATTTCCCTTTGTTGTGATATAGTAGCTTTCTTTGAAGTTAACTGTGATGATTTTACAAGCATGTATTAATACGTGTTTCACTATTCTTTGCATACTCTTCCTTGCCACGTGCATCTTTATGTCATTAAGACTTTATACTTGCCTTGAGGACTTTTGACATACTTATAATATCATGTATACCATGTGTATTATGATGATGCTCCTGTTATTTATATTTTTATCCCTATCTAAGCATGTTTTGTGTTTCTATATTGGAACTTATGCCCTTCTTGCTTTTCGTGTAGCTCAGTAGCATTTCCCTTCTTCTTCCTTTTCTTAGAAATGTTGTTTGTACTATTTACTAGTTAGTCAGCTCATTCCTTACTTCTGACAAGAAATTATGTGAGTTTTGTTGTTTGTCTCTTTTGTGGCAATTGTTTCCTTTTCTTGGGCACTGTTCTGCCTTAAGACCTTCCTTGTCTTCTCTCTTAGTAGTTATTATTTTTGTGTTCCTTGAGACTGTAAGGTCTTCTCTTTTCTATCCTATTGCATGTAAAATGAATTTTAGTGGGATCATATTGTTATATATTTAGCATACATTTGACCTAAATTGAAGTGTGAATGGTTAAAATATGTATTTCTTAAAAGCATATATGGCTAAATATTTCTTATTTGTATTATCATAAATACATCTTTCCTTTGCACATGTTATATCTTCGTGAATTTGTATAGTTGTTTTGAGAAGCTTGTGTGAATCTCATGCTTCTATGATTTTTATTTTTCTGACAAGCTCTAGAATCCTCCTATAGTGTCTCTTAAGGGAAAATTCTAGTTGTTACTTGGGTAAAAAAATGATTCAGGCCATCAATGATTCATTTGATCCTTTCTTGCCACCATTGTTCACATATCCTTTGTCTCTCCTTTTGTTCCATTATGTTAATCCTTCATTTTTTTTACCCTAAATGCTGGCTTAGCCCAAATTTTTATTCCCACTTACCTTATACACTCTTTGTTGTGCTTGTTTGTATTGGATTTATCCACTTTACCCTTTTGGTTTCAATATAAAAAAGGTACGAAGAAGGTTGAAAATGGAATTATAAAAAAAAGGAAAGGAGAAGTGGAATATTAATATATAAAAAAAGGAGGGGATGGAGAAAAGAGAAGTATGAAAAAGGAAGAAGTGCATGAGTCCCTGAATTTTATGTACTGCTCTCTCAACTTCATTGGTTGAATTTTGAGAAGTAATGAGAGAAGAAATCCATGTTTTAGGGTATACGTGCCATTTATATAAACTTATCCATTTGTTTGTATCAACAAAGTTGTCTTCAAGCCTAAATATCTTCTCTTTGCTACCCATTCTTTCTTTAAAAGACCTATTGATTTCTTCTTGGTTGGTACTTACATTAGTCGAGAGAGAGTATTTATGGACATATGAAGCTTGGTTTAACTTGAGTCTATATTTTGATTTCCTTGGTTCATATAAGCATATCATGATGGCATATAGAGTAAACAAATTTTGCATATCATAAACATACATGTCATCAAAATATTTGTCATACCCTTACATGAATGCATCATAGATTTATGTACAAATGGATATTTGTGTTGAATGTATTGTTTATTCTTTATAGACCCTCTGATTTTTTGAACATGCTTTGTTTGCTTCCCTCATTATGTTTTCTTATTGTCTATTGTGTGTAAATGCTTCTATGTTAGAGGTGTTTGCAACTAGAATGCAACATGATTATTATATCGCATGCATAATTTTAGGGGAGTGCTATTTATTTGTTTTACTTCATGTTCTTTGTCCTATTTATAAGTTTTTGTTATGATGTATATTCATATGGTGCTTCTATCTCTTTGGTGTCACATTGTACGAACCATGCACAAATGAGATTGTTAGTATGACATGTTATATGCGTTGTATGCAACCTCTAATTTCACATGTTCACCTATGTGTTTCCCTACTTTTGCTTCCTTCTTACATGTTTCTTTCTTGTCATTCATTACTTAGTAACTGTTGCTAGAATCCATGATATATGTTTTCTTGAGTAGATTGTGATATTTTTCTATATGTACTTATCTTTGGCTGCCTGTGCATTTAGTTTATTGCATATTGCATGAATCTACCCTGCTAGTGTGTTGGTGCTTCTCTATGTCTTTTTCTCTTAAGCTTGTAGTACTTCTTATTATGTTTGCTTTAATCTTACTTGCTACATTGCATTAGGGTTACGATTGTAGGATATTTATACTCCTTATCTCCCTCATATTGGGGTGTTCATTTTGATTTTCAGTGTCAAAAAGGGGGGACAAGTTTCTGGACACAACTATATGATTGTTGCCATGTTGTGTGTCGCATGGGCTATGAGTGTAAGATTTCACTACATATTGTTATTTGTCTTGCATACATTCAGAGGGAGTGTTGCATGAAGTAAAAGAGAGTTGTGTACTTTATTTATGTTTGTGCCTATCAGTGTGTACTTATGGAAGACGGAAAAAATCCTCTCCTATACATAGATCCCCTTATTTTTGCTTCCCTCACACCAAATTTGTCAACATCGTCTCTCCTCAAGTTTGAGTAATGTTCAATGTGTTATTAACTATGATGTTCGATAAACACATAAAAAAGGCCCACATTTTCATGTGGGTTATTGAGTTGTGAGTGGACAGTTGAGGAAGATTTGTTCGTAAATGGTAACTATATCTGTTGGAAATGAATTTCAATAAAAAAAATAACAAGAATAAGTGTTAAATTTTTAGTCTCTTAAAATCTTGTCCCACGTTGTTAGTATAACTTAGAAAACGTATAAATAGAAAAGAATTCACTTTTGAGTTTGGCCCCAAAGGGGACTCCACTTTTGTATAAGGGGAAAGAAACTAGACAAATGTGATTCTACACATGTGTGTCGTTGCCGTCGTCTGACCGATTGTGTGGGCCTGGCCAAGTCTGTGTGAGGTGGCATTTTATTTTTTGAAATTTTTTTTATTAAAATATGACTGTTACTTTCCCACCCAGATATGATCGTTATTTTTATCATAAGTATCAAATCTTTTCTCAAACTATAAATAGAGGACTTTAGCTTTCAATTTAGACATATCATTTTGAAAATAGCTCTTACAGATCAAAGAAAAAGATACTAAATTATTTTTCTATTTTTCGAGCAACATAAACTTTAGAAGTATAATATTCCAGACTTCATCAATACAGTGAAGCTCCGAGATAGAAAACAAAGATTATGGACTATTTTATCTTGGGGATGACGATGTTATGTTTGCTTGCACAAGTTTAGGCAGAGCCGCAAAACATCTTAAAGAGAGCGACTTAGTCCGCAGCTCAACCCAAACAGTACATTTCAATATATCGGTAATATTGTTCTTACATTATTTTTCACATACTTGTTCCAACAATTTTAAGATGATTTCTATCTGTCATGTCTACTGAAATGTTAACTGTTGATCTCAACAAACCGTTTCGTTTTGAGGGACTACACTTTAAAAGATGGAGACAAAAAATGCTATTTTTCTTAACCATAAAAAAGGTCGCTTCTATTTTTACTACTTAAAAACCAACACTGCCTAATCCTCCTACTGAAGCTACAATAAAGGATTTAGACATCTGGATGGAAAATGATTTTCTATGCAAAAGAAGTATGACATTGAGGAAGCTAGAACAAAGAAGTATGATGTCGATAGATACATGAAGTACCAAATGATTGATGAAAAATGTGTGAAAGCTCAATCACACGAACTACAGAAGATAACACATGAAATAACTTCTAAAGGTATGGCTTTAGATGAACAATTTTAAGTTATTGTTATTATAAATAAATTACCCCCAGCATAGAAAGATTTTAAGAATACACTTAGACATGAAACTAATGAATTTTCTTTATAAAGTCTCATAACCTGTCTAAGAATAGAAGAAGAAGCCCGAAAATAAGATCAAAAAGTTGAAGTACTTGTTTTCTTAAACAACAGTATAAATAAGAAATCCTCCTATGCAATTCTGAAACCTAAAAGAAGAAACATGAAAACTCAGGATCGTAATAGTAACCAGAACCGTAACCACCAAAATAGAAACATAAATTATCCTACATAGAATGGACCTCCACCCCCCTCAAGAAATAACACATTCATGTGTTATAGTTGGAACAGGCCTGGCCATTTGGCCAGGAATTATCTGAATAAGAATTTTCCTACCCCGTAAGTAAACCTTATAGAATATTAGCTTATTGCTATGATATCTGAAATCAATTTTGTTGGTGGATCTGAGAGGTTATAGGTGGAAACTAATGCTTCTCGCCATGTTTGATATGATCGTGACATGTTCAAATCCTATTATGTGTTTGATGATAAGAAAGTGTTGATGGGCGACTCCCACTCCACTAAAGTTGCTGGTACTTGTAAGGTGAAATTAAAGTTTACCTCTCGAAAGAACTTAGTTTCGGAATATTTTCTTAACAAAGTTGGGTTTACTCAAACTGTAGGGGCTAATTTATATACAATAACTAAAAATAATATTTTTGTTAGGAAAGGGTACCCCACTAATGGCATGCTTAAATTGAATGTTAAAATTAATAAAGCTTCTTCTTCTGCTTATATGTTGAGTTCTTTTAATATTTGGCATGCTAGAATTTGTCATGTTAATAAACGTATAATCAAGAATATAAGTACCTTAGAACTAATTCCTAAACCATTTTGGAATGATTTTGAAAAATGTGACTTTTGTAGTCAAACTAAAATAACCAAAACATCATATAAGTTAGTAGTTAGAGAATTTGAATCTTTAGACTTAATACACTCTAACATATGTGAACTTGATGGTATTTTAACAAGAAATGAAAAACGCTATTTTATAATTTTTATTAATGATTGCTTAGATTATATTTATGTATATCTAATAAAAAATAAAAGTGAAGCATTTGACATGTTTAAAATATTTATGATTGAAATTGAAAATCAACATAACAGAAAAATAAAAAGGTGTCAAAGTGATAAAGGCATTGAATATGATTCAAATATTTTCAATATTTTAATAAAACTCATGGAATCATTCACGAAAAAACTACACCGTATTCTCCTGAAATGAATGGCAAAGCTAAAAGAAAAAATAGAACTTTGACTAAATCAGTTGTTACAATTTTATTAAACTCTGCTACTGCTTCCCATTGATGGGGATAAATTTTATTAACTATTTTCTATGTGCTAAATAGAGATCCTAAATCTACTGGTAAAATTTCAACATATGAAATTTTGAAAAATAAAAAACCTAACTTAACTTATTTTAAAACTTGGGATTGTTTAGCCTATGTTAGGATCCTTGATCCTAAAAGAAGTAAACTTGCTAGTAGAGCATATGAATGTGTATTCATGGGATATGATGTGAGTATTAAAGCTTATAAATTCTAGGACTTAAATGATCATGTAGTTATAGAATCAAATGATGTTGACTTCTATGAACATATGTTTACCCATAACTAGAACTAGTGAACAAAATGAGGAATTCAACACTGAAATTAGGAGAAGTAAATGAGCTTAAACCTATAAGGATTTTGAGTCTGATTTTTATGCTTATATCTTAGAGGAAGATCCTCAAACTCTTCAAGAATCTTTATCTTCTTTAGATGACAACTTATGGGAAGAAGTCATAAATGATGAAATGGACTCTCTTGAGTATAATAGAACTTGGTATTTAGTTGACTTACTTCCTAGTTGCAAAACAATAGGATGTAAATGGATACTAAAGAAGAAATTAAAACCTAATGGTACTATTGAAAAGTACAAAGCTTTTCTTGTAGTCAAAGAGAAAATGTAGATTTTTTTATACCTTTTCACTAGTAACATGAATAACTTCCATACATGTACTTTTCTCTCTTGTTGTTATCCATGATTTAGTTGTGCACCAAATGGATGTTAAAACGTGTTTGTTAAATGGTGACTTATAATAAGAGATTTAGATGGACCAACCTGAAGGCTTTGTTGTCCCAAGTCAAGAAAATAAAGTTTTTAAACTAGATAAATCATTTTATGGTCTAAAACAAGCACCTAAGTAATGGCATTAAAAATTTGACAATCTAGTTACCTCACATGGATTCAAAATGAATGAAAGTGACAACTGCATTTACTATAAATCATAAAATGACATTTGCACTATTATATGTTTGTATGTGGATGACATGCTTATTTTTAGGTCAAATATCATGCTAGGAATAATGTGAAAACTTTGTTATGTGCTAACTTTAATATGAAAGATCTCAGAGAAGCAAGTGTAATTCTTGGTATAAAGACTACTAGGTCTAAAAAGGGACTTTCTCTAGATCAATCTCATTACATTGAGAAGATTTTAAAGAAATATAATTACTTTAACTACAAACCTGCACATACTTCTTATGATCCTAGTGCAAAGTTGTTCAAGAACACCAAATACGGTGTTAGACAAACTTAGTATACGAGCATCATTGGTAGCTTACGTTATGCTACTAACAGCACTATACCAGATATAGCTTATGTTGTGCGACTACTATGTAGGTTTACCAGTAGACCTAGTATAGAGCATTGGAATGCTATTGAAAGGGTCATAAGATACCTTAAGAGAACTATGAACCTTGGATTACATTATAAAAAGTTTCTCATTGTTATAGAAGGAGACAACAATGCTGATTGGAACACTTTATCAGAAGATTCCAAAGAAACTAGCGGCTATATATTTAGCATTACTGGTGGAGCTATTTCTTGGAAGTTTAAGAAACAGACAATATTGGCTCAATCTACGATGGAGTCTAAAATGATAGCTTTAAGAAGTCTATTAGTTGGGATCCCTTTATGGGAAAGATGGATACCAACTATCCTGATCCACTGCGATAGTCCTGTGGCTATTGCAAAGATTCAGAATCGTTATTACAACGGTAAGAGACAACAGATACATCATAAGCACAGTACTATTAGAGAATTTCTCTCTATAAAAGTTGTAAGAGTAGATCATGTATGTTCTGATGAAAATTTGGCTGATCCTTTGACAAAAGGATTACCAAGAGAGAAGGTTTTTAAAATCTTGAAAGGAATGAGATTGATGCCTTTAGAATGAAGAGTCACTTGTGATGGTAATCCAACTTATAGACTAGAGATCCTAAGAAATAAGTTCAATGGGTAATAACAAGTCATGAAGTGATATGAGATGAATCATGCTAATAAGAAGTCTCATTCTATATTGTTAGAAACATAAAGTCCTGAAGTGATAGAGAAGGATGAGTTCATTATTAAACTCTTAATGAATTCTATATAAGAGTTCTTGATTGACTCACCTATGTGAATGTGGAAGTGTGGCCGCTTCTTATGAAAATTTTGGGCAAAATTTACAAGAGCATTCACTATACTGGGATACACGTGCATAGCCGTAAAGCAAGGGATTTTTGAACTACACATTAGAAAGGTTGTGTGTTGTGTTGTTAGAGATAGAGTTCAAAAGTATGAGCTACTCTAATTTATTCTAAAGCATCAATACTATGCAAAGGTTCAAGTAGATAGACACCTTTTGCTTATGCGCAATCTTATACTTTTAATTGATCGGTTACTTGATGAAAACTATTTTAATATAAAATTCAAGTGGGGGATTGTTGGAAATGAATTTCAATAAAAAAAACAAATGATGATAATAAGTGCCAAATTTTTAGTCTCTTAAAATTTTGTTCCATATTGCTAGTTTACATTACTTATGAGATGTATAAATAGAAAAAGATTGACTATTATATTTGGGCCCAAGGGGCACCCACTTTTGAAGAACGAGAAAGGACCTAGGAAAATGTAATTCCACACATGTGTGCGCATTGTTGTCGTCGTCGTCCGTCCTACCGATCGGTCGGTTGTGCTGTGCCGAGCTGAGCTGAGTCCGAGTCTGAGTATGTGAGGTGAGGTTGCATTTTATTTTTTGGAAATTTTTTTTTAAAATTATTTTTCCACCCAGATATGACTGTTACTTTTCCACCTAAACATGACCGTTATTTATCATAATTATCACACATTTTCTCAAACTATAAAATATAGGGCCTTAGCTCTCAGTTTAGACATATCATTTTGGAAATAACTCTTATTCTTACATATCATTTTGGAAATAGCTCTTACAAATCAAAGAAGAAGATATTAAATTATTTTTTGAGCTTTTTGAGCAATATAAACCTTAGTGATATAACATTTCGGACTTCATCAGTGCAGTGAAACTTTGAAACAGAAAACAAAGATTCTAGGTTGTTTTATCCTAGAGACAACGGAATTGTGTTTGATTACACAAATTTAGATAGAACCGTGAAACGTCTTAAAAAGAGCAACTTGGTCCACGATTCCATCCAATCAATATATTTCACTCTATTGATAATATTATTCTTATATTAATTTTTACTTACTTGTTACACCAATATCTTGTACATTTTATTATTATATATATAAGACTCACGTTTATTCTATTTGGATAACTATTCTTAACATAATTTTATTAAATTAAAATTTCATTCAATTTCGTTAACAAAGTTAACAAAAATACAGAAACATTTATGAAAACACAAAAAAGTACATTGACGTATTTTAAAGATTAGTTGTTGGCTTATGCAATTTTAGACAAAAACATATATAATCTACTTGTAATTAATTAAATATATAAAACAAAAATAACTAAAAGAGACCTAAACAATTTTAGGAAGAAAGAGGGAGCGAGCGATAAAAAATCAAAAATAAACTAAAGCCTCAGCCCATTGGATTCTATTTTCTTTCCACTATCCCACATCAATGCGGCCAATCTTCTGCTATTGCAGTTCGTTAAGCACCATTGCCGCCCTAGCCAACCCAATAGTCTCCCTAATTCGCTCACCTGTTGACAATCTCCATCAGTCCATCCCCACTTCTTTTCTGCAGTACGTAAGATTTCTCTGTTTGTAACTTATTAATACCAGTTCTTAGCATGGGTGGCTTGACTCTAAGATGAATAAGGCTACTACCTTGATCCAATCTTTATTAAAGCCTCAATTAAAATTTAAAATATTATTATAATTTTAAAATAACAATTTTATCAATAAAAAATTTCAAATTTAAATAATATTTTTTTTATTTTCAACAAATATTATAATTTTGTTTTTAATATTTTTAATAATATGCTGATTTACTAATACTTTTTACATATATATTTTTCAGAAAATTATTTTACGCATTTAAATTACATATATTTTTGTTATAAGAAAAATTAATATATTATTATTACTAATTTTATAATCATCCATTCTAATTATTTTATTGTGCTATTAAAGACCTAGTACTTGATACCTTAAATATTATTTTAAAAGCGGAATTTTTAAATATATAAAATACTTATTATAATAAATACATATTTAATATTTACTTTATTAGTTTATAAAAAAATGTTTTATATATATATATATATATATTATTTTTATTTTTATAATTTTATGAATTATAATAAATATTTTAGTACTTATGTAATAATCTTCTTTATAATTATAAAGCTAAAAGTAATAATAATTCATTTCATTAGAAAATATATTTCAAATAAAAAGTACCTAATAATTTTTAAATTTTTATTAAAAATATTAAAAAAATTAAAATATTTTATATGAAAATAAAGATATTTAAAGGAAATTAGTCAATTTCACATATTTTCTAATTTCTTTTTTATGATAGACATCATTTAATATAAATAAAGTTTCTGAGTAACAATCATTTAAATATTTCAACTTATCAAAAAAACAAAAGCTTGATTTTGTAAAGTAAATCCTTAATTTTAATAAAGTATTAAGATAATATTAGAGGAGTAAAAAGTGGTTTGAATTTAATAAAATTTAAGCAATTTATACTTACTTGTTAATATATATCAAATTAAATTGTATCAGATCAATCAAAATAATTTGGTACGATTATAATGGTTTTAAATATGAACATTAAAATATATATTAAAACTATTTTATATTAAAAAATGTGACTATACATGTCCTATATTTATTCTAAAAATAACAATTAAATTATATATATATTTTTTATGATAGTTTAATATTATTGTTATGAAAAAGTGACTATGTTAAAACAAATAATCAATTTTTATGTTTTATTTATTTATTTAATTTTCTCTTCGATTTCTTCAATTAGAGGTTACTTTAAGTTAAAATAATCTCTATCTAATATGTCTTAATAAATTAAAAAAAATAAAATGCAAAAATTTACTTTATCTTTTTTGTATCACTTTTTGACAATAATAGAACTAAAATGATATAAAAAATAAATATAAAACATAATTCTCATTTTTGTAATAAGCATAAGACATAGGATTTATTTCTTTATATTATTGCCAAGCAAGTAATAACTTACTTATTGGTATTTTCTTTTTTTCATATTATTAACTTCTTTTACTCTAGTTTGAAATAGAGTTATCCCAATAACAATAACATTTTTATTTTTTCATATAATCTCAATTAAAATAAAAAAAATTGTTATTATTAAGAATTGAATTGGAAACACTGTTAACTAGTAACAAATTTAGCTAATGAGCCTTATAAACTGTTGTAAATTATAAATTACAAATATAACAATATTAATGATTTGGTCCAATCTAACTTCTACAATTTAATTTTTTTACAAATTAAATTGTATCGAATTAGCCAACAAACAGAATTAGATTGTTCAAAACAATCAAAATTTTTACCTTAAACAATATCTATAAAAATAATATAATATTAATAAATATTTTGAGATAGTATTATATTAACATAATAATAGATAATTGTTTATTATATTTAAGATAAATAATATATTAATAATTATAATTTAAATAATTATCAATATTTTAACTATTAATAATTTATTACTTATTGAAAATTAGAATTTTAAATAAATCATTCAATAACTAATAACAATAGAAATCATTTTTCCAAAGTACGTAAAAAATTTGTTCGAAAATATGTCATGATTTAAAGTTGATACGTAAATAAAGTTGATTTTATCGTTAGAAATAATAATTAAAATTCTATTAATTTTTTTTAAAATCTTATTATTTTAGGTTAAATATATTTTGTACTCATAACTTATTAGATTGGTACAAAAATACTTGTACCCTTTCATTAGTCGCAAATATACTCAAAATGAAGTGAAACAACAAATTGATGATTTCTATCCATTTTAAACTGAACTGGTATTAACTTTATTCATACAAGGTTATTACAATGAATTCAATTGATTTACGGTGAGATTATATCTATTATAAATTAGCAATTATGAAAGTAAAGGTCGGGTTCAATTTTAGTTGCACAAATATATAATTATGAGTAATAACAAAATAATAAACAGCGAGAAAATAAATGACACAATGATTTAAGTGGTTCAAATTTTCAATGTAAAAAATATACTCCAGATGGCACACCAAGAAAATCTATTAATAATCAAATAGAAATACAAATACCAATATTCAGATAGTTTCACAAAATATACCAAAATCCAAAATAAACCTAGAAAATAACTCCCTTTAATTTACTAGTAATATACAACAAGATAAATTAACAAACTTACTATTTAATCAAATATTACCATACAAATTAGAGAAACTCCACCAATGGCAGCATACGATAGCTGCATCGGTAGGAGATGACAGTTGAAACTATAGGCGGAAACTGTAGCTTGGGAATCTGCTCAGGATTAGGAAATCACATATTTTGGGCATGAAGCATATGGTATTGCATCATCATCATGTTTTTCTCCCTCAATAAAACATGCCATGACTTTTGAAAATCATCCCAAGATTTCAAGCACAGTTCATAAGCTTCCCAACTTCGATCGAACTGCAATATTGAAGGATTCTCGACCACCTACGTGGCGTTGAAAAAATGAGAGTAAAATTAGAGTGAGTGGAATCGATGGGCTTAAGGGATATTAGTTTTTGGGCCTAAAATTTGTTTTGGGCTAATTTAACAAATCTCCACCTTGGCTCAAAACAGAAAACAAGTTATTCAAATATGAAATTTTTCGGATTACCAAATAACTGTCGTCTAAAGCCTCGAAGGGTGATCATCTTCTGCAAATACCAATCAAGTCCAAAAAATGCTTGAACTTATTAAATGAAATTGGTTTGATTAACCTATCAGTTGGATTTTTTTGTAGTGATTATCTTATTGACAACGATAACACATTGGGAGACATGTATTATAGTGATTATCTTCTCTGTGGTGACTATTTTAAAAACATATCATTTAAGGACTCTTAAATTTAAATAAATATTAATTTAAATCAAATTTAAATTAATAATTTTTCAAATATATATATATATAATAGAGAAGAGAGAAGAAAAAGATGCATAGGAGATGATATATATATATATATATATATATATATAAGAAATAAAAAGGAGTGGCCAGCAAAAGTTGGAGAAATCAAAAGAAAAAAAAAGATATAGCGGTGGTCAACAAAGACAGAAAGAAAAAAAAGGTGAAAACATGCATAACAAAGAAAAACTTTAACAGGAAAACGTAAAAGCAGATTCTTTTTGCGAGTAAATTTCCTTTCATAAAATTATGGTGAATTAGTTTATATTAAATTTAATTTTTAGTATGAACTAATTTTTTTTATTTTAGAAAATAGCTAGATGTAATTTAATTCTGAACTATGCTTGATTTTCTATATTAATTTAAATTATTATTTTTCATGTTTGTTTAATTTATTCTGAGTTTAATGCTTCTAATTAACTAGTCATTAATTAGATGATTTTAATCTTGTGATTTACTATCGAAAGAGGAAATTATAGGATAGATATGAAATATTTTGGCATAGGTAAATATAGAGATTGAAAGACTTGTATGAACATGTGTATTTTTAAAATCATTGGTCTTAATGTTTTTTTGTTTTATTAAATTGCATACTTTTATGTAAATTAATTGACAAGAATGTTTCCAATTGACTATCGAAAGAGGATTTTGGATATTTATTATAGATTGCTAACAAATAGAGAGAATTAAATTCAATTAACTAGATGAGTAAAGCATACTGAGTGATTAGGTAAAATCGATTTCCTAGAAGTTTTTTTGCTATTAATTTGATCTTTGAACAATATCTTTATTTTCTTTTGCATATTTTCTTTAAATTGATTTTATTTTAAATTTCAATTATAACAACCTTAGTGATTTTTCTAGATAAAATTGAGATTAATATAATTTTGGTATTTGTCAAAAATAAGTTACCAATCCGTGAGGACGATATTTTTCTTATCACATTGTTATAAAACTACGATATTGTGCAATTACAATTTTGCACCGATCATATGGTATCAACAAAATGTTCAAATGAATGAGGTAAGGAACATAATAGAACTAAGGCCTCATCCTCATCATCAATCTTAACACCACCATTTTTTAGATCACGAATAATTTTAGTAAATTCATCAAGGTGATTGTGTAAAGGTGTTCCTTTTGACATTCTGAATGTATACAAACGCTACTTCAAATATAACTGACTTGTCAAAGACTTGGTTATATACAAATTCTCCAATTTAAGCCATAGCTTAGCAAGAGATTCCTCATCACCAACCTCACGTAGTACCTCATCACACAAGGATAACTGAATTGGATTGAGAGCATTTTCCATCAAAGCATCATTTTCTTCATCAGTCAATTTTTCTAACAATTTATCCTTTCCTTTAAGTGTCTTAACAAGCATTTCTTTAAATAATTCGGCCCACATCTTCATTCGTCATAGACTGAAATCTTTCCTACCATTGAATTTCTCAATTTTGTATTTTGCCGCCGTGATAGAAAACCCAATATTTAATAAACAGAAGCACAACCCAGAAAATATTACCAATCAGATAACCAAAAGCTCAAAATAAATCTAAAAGAGCAAACTTGATCGGTTCCAATAAATTACTGAATAACTCAATGCTCTGATACCAATTTCTTATAATTTGTACTTACAAAAGCGAAGTTTGGGTCCAATTTTGATTGTATAAATATATAATTATAGGTAACAACAAAATTATAAGAAGTGAGAAAATAAATGGCACACAATGATTTAAGTGGTTCAAATTTTCAATGTGAAAAATGTACTCCATTGACGACGGCACACTAAGAAAAATCAACTAATAATCAAATGGAGATACAAACACCAATATTCAGATAGCTTCACAAAATATACCAAAATCTAGAATACACGTAGAAAATAACTCCCTCTAATTTACTAGTAATATACAGCAAGATAAATTGACAAACTTTCTCTTTAATCAAATATTACCATACAAATGAGAGAAACTCCACCAATGGTAGGAGACAACAGCTACACCGGTAGGAGACGATAGTTAAAACTATAGGCGGCAACTACAACTTAGGAATCTACTCAAGATTAGGGAATCACATATTTTGGGCATGAAGCATATGGAATTGCATCATCATCATGTTTTTCTCCCTCGATAAAACATGCCATGACTTTTGAAAGGCATCCTAAGATATCAAGCACAATTCATAGGCTTTCCAACTTCAACCGAACTACAATATTGGAGGATTCTCAACCACCTATGTGGCGTTGGAAAAAGGAGAGTGGAATCAATAAGCTTAAGTGATATTAGGTTTTGGGCCTAAAATTTGTTTTGGGCCAATTTAATAGTATCTTGTCTTGGGTAACAAAGATTGGCACCAAAAGTTGGGTAATTATTTAAACAAAAAAATAGAGGGAAAAGCTCTTTGTAAGAGGACCTTGAATCAAAGAGAGGGAAATATACATTGTGTATGTGTGCTTATGTGTGTGTATGTGTGAGTGAGAGAGAGAGAGAGCTTGTAGTGTTGTTAATAATGGTCATTTTCTGCCATTATAGGAAACCCACACCATTAAGAACTTACTCAAGTGATAGGAACCTGTTGGAAAAGGTGAATTTTTATAAAACAAATTATGTCAATTTGTGCCTTGCCCCATATTTCTATTTTACATCACTTAGAAGATATATAAATAGAAAAGGATTGGTCATTGGGTTTAGGCACCAAGGGGCACCCACTTTTGGGAGAAAGGACCTAGGCAAATGTGATACCACATGCACGTGCGCCGCCACTATCATTCCGACCGGTCGTGCCGTGCCAAGACGAGTTCGAGTCCGAGTGCGTGTGTGTAAGGTGAGGTGGAATTTTATTTTTTGGAATTAAAAAAAAATACTTTTCTACTCAGAAAATGGTCGTCATTTTTTTACTCAAAAAATGAACGTTATTTTTCTTTACACAGAATATGGACGTTATGTTTTTTTTACATTATTTTTCTTGACTCGGAATATGGCCATTATTTTTATTTACTTAGAAAATGGCTGTTGAGTTTTCTTTACTCAGAAATATTTGTTAAATAGCCGTTATTTTTCTTTACTCAGAAAATGACCGTTCTTTTTCTTTACTCAGAAAATGGTCGTTACTCTTTCCGCCCAAACATAACTGTTATTATCATAATAGTCACACATTTTCTTAAATCTATAAATAGAGGGCCTCAGCTCTCAATTTCAAAACATCAATTGGAAACATCTCTTACTCAAAAAAAGCTCTCAGAAATAAAAAGAATAAGATCCTAAATTATTTTGATTTTTCAAAGAAACAAAATTTTATAGGTGTAGCATTCTAGTCTTCATCAATGCATTGAAATTCCGAGACAAAAAAAAGATTTTGGGTTTTTTTATCCTGGAGATGACGAGGTTGTGTTTGCTCGTACAAGTTTGGATAAAGCCGCGAAACACCCTAAAAAAATTGACCTAGTCCGCGACTCAACCCAAGCAGTACATTTCATAATATCGATAACATCGTTCTTACACTACTTTTAACATACTTGTCCCAAAAAATTTAAGATAAATTTCTATTTGCCATGTCTACTAAAATGTTAACTACTGATCTCAACAAACCGTTCTATTTTGAGGGACTACACTTTAAAAGATGGAGACAAAAAAATGTTATTTTTCTTAACCATGAAAAAAGTCACTTCTGCTCTTACTACTGAAAAACCAACATTGTCTAATCCTTCTACTGAAGCTACAACTAAGGATTTAGACACCTAGATGGAAAATGATTTTCTATGCAAAAAAATTATTCTTAATGAACTAGTTGATGACTTGTATGATTATTATAATTCTGATAAGTCTGCTAAGAAAATTTGAGATGCACTTCAAAAAAGGTACGACATTGAAGAAGCTGGAACTAAGAAGCATAATGTCAGTAGATATATGAAGTACCAAATGATTGATAGAAAATCTATGGAAGCTCAATCACACGAATTGTAGAAGATAGCACAAAAAATAACTTCTGAAGGTATGACTTTAGGTGGACAATTTCAAGTAGTTGTTATTATAGATAAATTACCCCCTACTTGGAAAGATTTTAATAATGCACTTAGACATAAAATTAAGTAATTTTCTTTAAAAAGTATTATAACCCGTCTAAGAATAGAGGAAGAAGCCCGAAAATAAGATTAAAGAGATGAAGTACTCATTGTCTCAAATAACAGTACCAATAAGAAATCCTCTTCTGCAAGTTTGAAACCTAAAGGAAGAAATATGAAAACTTATAATTGCAATAATAACCAAAACCGCAACCACCAAAGTAGAAATAGAAACTATCCTCCCTAGAATGGACCTCAACCTCCCTAAGAAATAACACATTCATGTGTTATAGTTCTAACAGACCTGTCCACTTGCCCAGGAACTACCAGAACAAGAATCGTCTTGCCCCGCAGGCGAACCTTCTTGAAGATCAACTTATTGCAAGGAGATTTGATATCAATTTTGTTGGTGGATCTAAGGCGTGGTGGGTGGACACTGGTGCTTCTCACCATGTTTGCTATGATCAAGACATGTTCAAGTCCTATTCTGGGTTTGAGGATAAGAAAGTGCTACTAGGTGAATCTCACTTCACTAAAGTTGTTGGTACTAGTGAGGTGGAATTGAAGTTTACCTTTGGAAAGACTATCGTCTTGAAAGATGTCCTACATACTACAGAGATGAGAAAGAACTTAGTTTCGGGATATGTTCTTAACAAAGCTGGGTTTACTCAAACTATAGGGGCTAATTTATATACAATAACTAAAAATAATATATTTGTTGGGAAAATGGTACGCCACTGATGGCATGTTTAAATTAAACCTTGAAATTAATAAAGCTTGTTCTTTTGCTTATATGTTGAGTTCTTTTAATATTTGGCATGCTAGACTTTTCCATATTAATAAACGCATAATTAAGAACATGTGTACCTTAGAACAAATTTCCAAACTATCTTTGACTGATTTTGAAAAATGTGACTTTTGTAGTCAAGCTAAAATAACCAAAACTTCACATAAGTCAGTAGTTAGAGAATCTATACCTTTAGATTTAAAAAGAAATGGAAAGCGCTATTTTATAAATTTTATAGATGACTGTTCAGATTACACTTATGTATATCTAATGAAAAATAAAAGTGAATCATTTGACATGTTTAAAATATTTTTGATTGAAATTGAAAATCAACTTAACAGAAAAATAAAAGGGTTTCGAAGTGATAGAGGCATTGAATATGATTCCAATATTTTCAATGATTTTTATAAAACTCAAGGAATCATTCATGAAAAAATTGCACTTTATTCTCCTTAAATGAATGGCAAAGCTAAAAGAAAAAATAGAACTTTTACTGAATTAGTTGTTACGATTTTATTAAACTCTGGTGTTGCTTCCCATTGGTGGGGAGAAATTTTACTAACTATTTACTATGTGCTAAATAGAGTGCCTAAATCTACTAGTAAAATTTCACCATTTGAAATTTTGAAAAATAAGAAACCTAACTTAACTTATTTTAAAACTTGGGGTTGTTTAGCCTATGTTAGGTTCCTTGATCCTAAAAGAAATAAACTTGGTAGTAGAGCATATGAATGTGTATTCATAGGATATGCTATGAATAGTAAAACTTATAAATTCTATGACTTAAATGATCATGTAGTTATAAAATCAAATGATGCTGACTTCTATGAACATAGGTTTCCCTTAAAATTGAAAAATAGTAGGGGCTCATTTTCTAGTAGTTTACCCATAACTAGAACTAGTGAATAAAATGAGGAATGGAACACTAAAATTAGGAGAAGTAAATGAGCTCGAACCCTCTAGGATTTTGGATATGATTCTTATGCTTATCCCTTAGAGGAAGATCCCATAAACTCTTAAAGAAGCCAACTTATGGGAAGAAACCATAAATGATGATATGGACTCTCTTGAGTATAATAGAACTTGGCATTTAGTTGACTTACCTTCTGGTTGCAAAACCATAGGATGTTAATGGATACTAAAGAAGAAATTAAAACCCGATGGTACTATTGAAAAATACAAAGCTCATCTTATAGCCAAAGGGTATAGGCAAAGGGAAAATGTAGATTTCTTTGATATCTTTTCACCAATCACACGAATAACTTCCATACGTGGACTTTTCTCTTTTGCTATTATCCATGGTTTAGTTGTGCACCAAAATAGATGTTAAAACTATTTTCTTAAATGGTGACTTAGAATAAGAGATTTATATGGACCAACTTGAAGGTTTTATTGTCTGAGGTCAAGAAAATAAAGTTTTTAAACTAGATAAATCCTTTTTATGGTCTAAAACAAGCACCTAAGCAATGACATGAAAAATGTGATAATCTAGTTATCTTACATGGATTCAATATAAATGAAAGTGAAAAATACATTTATTATAAATCAAAAAATGACATTTTCACTATTATATGTTTATATGTTGATGAAATGCTTATTTTTGGGTCAAATATTCAAGTTGTGAATAATGTGAAAACTTTGTTATGTGTTAACTTTGATATGAAAGATATCAGATAAGTGAGTGTACTCCTTGGTATAAATATTACTGGGTCTGAAAAGGGACTTTTTCTAGATCAATGTCATTACAATGAAAAGATCTTAAAGAAGTATAATTACTTTAACTACAAACCTGTATGTACTCCTTATGATCGTAGTGTAAAGTTGTTCATGAACACTAGAGATGGTGTTAGACAAACTGAGTATGCAAGCATCATTGGTTACTTAAGTTTTTGCTACTGACTATACTAGACCAGACATAGCTTATGTTGTGGGACTACTGTGTAGGTTTACCAGTAGACCTAGTATAGAGTATTGGAATGCTATTGAAAGGGTCATGAGATACCTTAAGAGAATTATGAACCTTGGATTACATTATAAAAATTTCCCATTGTTCTAGAATGATACACCGATGCTGATTGGAACACTTTATTAGAAGACTCCAAAGCAACTAGCGGCTATATATTTATCATAACTAGTAGAGTTTTCTCTTAGAAGTCTAAGAAACAGACAATATTGGTTCAATCTATGATGGAGTCTGAAATGATAGCATTAGCTACTGCTAGTGAAGAACTAGGGTGGTTATGAAGTCTGTTAGCTAAGATCCCTTTATGGGAAAGACTGATACTAGCTTCCCTAATCCACTGTGATATTATCACGACTATTGCAAAGATTCAGAACCGTTACTATAATGACAAGAGACGATAGATATGTCGTAAGCATAGTACTGTTAGAGAATTTCTCTCTACAAGAGCTGTAAGAGTGGATCATGTATGTCTGATGAAAATTTGTTTGATCCTTTGATGAAAGGATTACCAAGAGATAGGGTTTTCAAAACCTCGAAAGGAATGCGATTGATGCCCTTAGAATGAAGAGTCACTTGTGATGGCAACTCAACTTATAGATTGGAGATCCTAAGAAATAAGTTCAACAGGTAATAACAAGTCATGAAGTGATATAAGATGAATCATGCTATTATGAAGTCCCATTCTATATTGTTAGAAGCATGAAGTCCTAAAGTGATAGAGAATGATGAGTTAATTATTAAACTATTAATGAGTTCTATACTTTATGTGGAGTGGAGTACATATCTACATGAGTACTCTTGATAGACTCACCTATGTGAATGTGGAAGTGTGGCCGCCTCCTTTGAAATTTTGGGCAAAATTTACTAGAGCACTGACTATACTGGTATACACGTGCATGGTCGTAAAGCACGGGCCTATTGAACTACACCTTGGAAAGGTTGTGTGTGTAATGTTGTTAGAGATAGAGTTCAAAACTATGACTTACTCTAGTATATTCTAAAGCATCGACACTATGCAAAGGTTCAAGTAGATAGACACTTTTTTTTTTGCAAAATCTTATACTTTTAATTGATCGGTTGCTCGATGAAAACTATTTTTTTATAAAGTTCAAGTGGGGTATTGTTGGAAAAAGTGAATTTTTATAAAAACAAATTATGCCAATTTGTGTCTTGTCCCACATTGCTATTTTACATCACTTAGAAGATGTATAAATAGAAAAGGATTGGCCATTGGGTTTGGGCCCCAAGGGGCACCCACTTTTGTGGAGGGGAGAGGACCTAGGCAAATGTAATACCACCCGCGTGTGTGTGCCACCATTTCCATTGTCGTTTATCAGACCGACCAGTTTTTTCGTGCAAAGCCGAGCTGAGTCCAAGTCCGAGTGTGTGTGTGTGTGAGGTGATGTAGCATTTTAATTTTTGGAAATTTGTTTTTTAAAAAAATATTTTTACACTCAAAAAATGGTCGTTACTTTTTTACTCAGAAAATGACCGTTATTTTTCTTTACTCCGAATATGACCTTTATTTTTCTTTACTCAGAAAATGGTCGTTATTTTTTCTATACTCAGAAATATTTGTTGAATGGCAATTATTCTTCTTTACTCAGAAAATGACCGTTACTTTTCTTTACTAAAAAAATGACCGATGACCGTTACTTTTCTTTACTAAAAAAATGGTCGGTACTCTTTCCACCCAAACATGACCGTTATTATCATAATGGTCACACGTTTTCTCAAACCTATAAGTAGAGAGCCTCAGCTTTCATTTTCAAAACATCAATTGGAAACATCTCTTACTAAGAAAAAACTCTTAGAAAGAAAAATAAGAAGATCCTAAATTATTTTTTGAGTTTTCCAAGCAACACAATTTTATAGGTGTAGCATTCCAGTCTTCATCAGTGTAGTAAAGTTTGAAGACAAAAAAAAATTTGGGTTGTTTTATCCTGGAGACGATGAGACTATGTTTGTTTGTACAAGTTTGGGCAGAGCCGCGAAACATCTTAAAGAAAGCAACCTAGTCCATGATTTAACCCAAGCAGTACATTGCAGTATATCGGTAACATCATTCTTACACTACTTTTAACATACTTGTCCCACCAGAACCCTGGACAAAGATATTTTTCTTGCTTTGAAAATCACAACATAATTTGTTTTTTTCTTTAATTTGTTATATTTGATGCTTATTTTGTTGTAACTTCACGATTTGGTATTCATTTGATTTGGAAACCACAAAGATGTGGATTTTTCAGATGGTTTGATGAATCTTCATGTTAGAGATGCCAAACAATAATTCCTGGTTTGATGATTTCAATTAGAAAGTATGGAAAAACCAATCTTTTACTCCCAAAGCAAAGCAAGTTGTTGATGATGTTATTCTTATAGGTCTTATGATCTGGAAGTTGGATTTTAACAGTAGTGGATATGATGGACCTAATGATGAACAAAACCAATTCCTCTTATACAAACATTAATTCCTAGATGTGATGATGTTAGTTATTGTTATGGGTTTAATGCCACAAATGTCAGAGATACTATCTATGAATTTTGTAATTGCAAGAATGATTATGATGTTGTAATGAATCGTTTGAATTGTATGGACATATCTTTTCGGATTGTAGAAATTGTGCAAATGCAATGCTATATAAATTGGAATATTGAAACTTGTTTTATTTTATGAATTCCTTAAAACTAAAGTTTGGACAGCAAGTGAACAAAAGTATAAGTTTAATAAATCTTAATTTCTTTCAATGAAAAAAATGATAAATAGTGAAGAAATATAAAATGAGAACTAAACTCTTCCCTCTTTGCCTTGCTGCAATACGTGTATAATTCAACTTGCTATAGATTTTTCACAAGAAAATAAGTTATGAAGCGATACAACTTGGAATGGAGTTACATAAAGAAAAATAGCAGCAATCAGACACAAAGTTACAAACAAAGTGGTTGCTCTTGGGTCTATCCAAATCAGTAGAGACTTGAAAAGTTTTACAAAATACTTATTTAATGCCATATATGGAGTTGTTTCAAAACATTAGATAATACACAATAATTGTTCCAAAAATAGCCGATGCTTATGAACCTATGAGACACAACTACATCCAGTTGCAAACCTTAATACATATATGAGACACAATTATATCCACTTGTAAAGTTTAATAGATATATAGGACACAATCACATCAAAAAGAAGCAGAGCTTGTTGCACTTGATTTCTTCAAACAAGGTGGCTATTACTTTCAATATTTCGCTGGGGTTAACTAGAACCTTTTCTAACCCTCTTAACCTACCCTCAATAAGTATTTGCAATTATTTGACATATGCAAGCTAAACGCAATTTGTAAATAACTAGAACTTACAAGTAATTTATTAGGTCTAGTAGATATATTTAACTGCATGATATAGTATAAAATCAATTTAACATTAAAATTGTAAGTTGACATCAAGATAAGAATAAACAATATAAATAAAAAAATAATATTTTATCTTGAATGGAAGTTGCTTCTTTCATGGTTAGAAGTTGGGAAATGCTCCTTGTTGATCCACACTCACCTTACACCTAATAGAAAAAAGCTTAATAACCATCTTCTTTGTACATAGACAAGAGAAGAAAATGAAATATTGCAAATTATACATGGTTGTTGTTATACCCATTAGTTGGTCCTTGGGTATTAGTTTGAGAAAGGACATGTCCTACTATTATGGCCTTCAAAATTACATGTCCAGCAAGTCATTATCATTCCCCTTGCACTTACCTTATGCGGTTTTTTAGGATTCCCAGGATGTTTATTAGGGGCCTTATTCATTTTGTGCTTCTTTTCCCATGTTGAGGCTTGGAAAAGGCTTCACAATAGAATTATATCCTATTTTCTTCCACTCAGGGGCTGAATGAAATTAGAATAGGCCCTCATATAAACCCCCTTGTGATACTATTTGCTCAAATACTCAACATGGTTAGAATTCTCTGCAATGATGGTTGATATTGTATGTTCACATGGGACACCAAATATGTCCCATTTTCTACACCTGCAACTTTGAATAATGAGACTAATAGCAAACATTTCGTTCTCAATGTTTTGTGCCTCATCCTTTCCATTAAGACAATTCAAAACTTTCCAATTCAATGATTTTTCCTTCATCCTTTCCAAAAATTTTAGAATTCTTAGATCAATTGACAATATTGAGTAAATGGCTCAATGACCTCTTCTTGAATATCCTTTTCATTAAATAAGAATTATTGTACAATATATTTTAGGTAAGAATATATACAATATTCTATTACTTTAATATACAATATTCTGTTTATCTATTTTAGGTAATGATATATACATAGCTAATACACTAATTATGGTAAAGTAAATCTTATAATCTTATCCATAATTTATGCCATTGATATCCCCCCCCCCCTCAAATTGATGCTGGACGGTCAAGAAGCATCAATTTGTCAACAAGATATTGATGTCGATGTTGGGAGAGAGCCTTATGTCACGACCCTAGACTTCAACTAGCAATCGTGTGGCACTTAGCACAGTTCATTGCACTAAGCATGCCTTCCAACACGAACAAAACACTCCAAAGAGACTTAGAGATTTAGAGGATTCAAGAGCAAAGCAAGAACACAAGAGAGTTTGTGAATAATGCTTTGTATTGCTCTCAGAGAGGTTATCTTACAAATTCCCAAGGATCCCAAGGATTTCAAGGATGGTTCCATATGAAGACCAATATGTCTATTTATAGTGTGGCACCAAGCTTAAGATTATGCCACAAGTTTCTAGATCCTACCATGTCTAGAATGTACAAAAGTATCTACATTGTTATAGTTTTATCTACAACATGCCACAAGGGTCTAAGACCTTCTAGTCAAGTCTAGCCAACTCTAGAGTCTTATAGGATGGTCTAGTTCATTCATGCAAGTTCTAGGATGTTATGAAAGCTTTTAGAGACTTCTACTCCTTCACGAACCATCCAGTATGTTCTAGAATATTCCAGCATCTTCTAGTGTACTCTAGAACATTCTAGAGTCTTCGAAGCTTGAGTTAAGTCCATCCAACTCTAGCTCCATCTAGACATCACTAGGCCACTCTAGAACTTTCCCATGTAGTAACTTGTAGAAAAGTCTAGATCCTTTAGGCAAGCACCATTTCTTTGGATTTGAGGGAAAATTTGAGCTAGACGTAACACCCTCCCCCACTCAAGTTCTTGACGCCCTTGTCACGCCTTTAAGCCTGAACCTCTCTATATGATCTTTGAACTATCACAAAGAGTCTTCGGGTTCCTAGCTTGCCTCTATGTCCGGGGAATTCTTCCACTTGACCAAGTATTCTTGATAGCTTGGTACACCCCTAACCTGAATTAGGCGGTCTGCTAAGATAAAATCCACTCCTCTATCGAAGGAGGTTACTACTGTAGTGGGTGCCCTCTTTGATTCTCCCTGACTCGTGTCTTTCTAGTCTCCATGATAAGGCTTCAATATGTTTACATGAAAAACTGGGTATATTTTAAGCTTTGGAGGGAGTTGTAGTTTGTAGGACACCTTACCAACTCGCTTAAGGACTAGAAATGTCCCTTTGTACTTCCTTACCAACCCCTTATGAAACTTCCATAAGGATTTGAATTATTGGGGCAATAACTTAACGAAGACCAAATCTCTTTCCTGAAACTCGACCATCCTCCTTTTCTTGTTAGCCCATTTCTTCATCTTTTTAAATGCCTTGTTCAAATAGGCTCAGGATAACTCCACTTGCTCATGCCATGCCTTAGCAAATTTGAAGGCAGCAGGACTCTTTCCTTCATAGATTGTGGTCAAAGCATGAAGAGCCATGGGTTACTGCCCTATTATGATCTTGAAGGGACTCTTTCCAGTGGACTCGCTCCTCTACAAGTTATAAGAGAATTGGGCTACATCCAACAACTTAGCTCAATCATATTGGTTGGCATTAACAAATTTCCTGAGGTAAAGCTCTAGTAATGCACTGGCACATTCCATTTTCCCATCGATCTATGGATGAAAGCTTGTGGAGAAGTTCAAGTTTGGTCCCAACAACTTGAATAATTCCGTCCAAAACTTCCCAGTAAATCATGGGTCTCAATCACTCATGATGTTGGATGGAATTCCCCAATGCTTCACAATATGCTTGAGCAACAACCATGTCATCTCATTCGCAATGCTATCTATTGAGACATGTATGAATGTTGCATACTTGCTGAAGTGATCAATGACTACAATTATGTTGCCAAAGCCCTTTGATTTTTGCAAGCAAGTGATGAAGTCCATTGAGACACTCGTCCATGGTCTCTCTAGAATAGGAAATGGCTCTAACAAGCCTCTTGGTGCATGCTGCTTCATCTTATCTTGTTAGCATACATGAAAAGTTCTCATATAGGCTTCAACATCATCTCATAGTTGAGGCTAGTAGTAAATAGACTTGATCAAGGCAAGGATGCATCTCATACCTCGGTGCCCAGCCCATAGTGAATCGGGGCACTCCTTGATCAACTCCTTCCTTAAGTTCCTCCACTTAGGAATATAGATGCAGTTTTGCGTGGCGTAGAGTAGTCTGTCACTCCACCAAAATTGCCTTGTCTTTCCTTCCTTGATAAGGGTAAGGATGTTTTGAGCAAGGGAATCATACTCCAACCCTTCTTTGATCCTTTCCAGCAAGGGACTACTTGGTCTACTCAAGGTTGATAACTCTGCCTTTCGACTTAGCGCATTGGCCACCACTTTGCTTCCACTGCGCCACTCTGATTTTACCATCTAATAAGGACTTATTGCTGGTGGTCTTATGCCGTGTTCCAGCTCAATTTCATGGTCTATCTCCCTCCTTGGAGGTAACCATTTAGGCAATGCCTCAGGCATCATGTCCTAGAACTCATCCAAGACAACTTGCACCTCCGTCGGCAAGCTGGGCTGTGGTGACGCCTCCTCCTCATCATGCTCTTTTAAGATGTCCAAGTAACTCTCTTCCTTCCTCTTCAATCCCTTCTTGAATTGAAGTGCTAAGAGAACTTGGGTAGTAGGTTTGGTGGTCCTCTCTCTTGGTACCACATAAGCCTTTGATCCATCCATGATGCACATAGAATTTGAACACAGGACAAGGAAAGCTCTAACTTGGTCTAAGAACTCCATGTCGAATACTATAGAGAAATCATCCATAGGTGCCATCGATAAGTCTACTTGGCCAGTCCAAGCACCAAGACTGACCTCAAATCCATGAGTAACTCCTTGGAGAGGTAGTGCTATCGAGTTAACTACTTTGAAAGATCCCTCTCCATTGACAACCTTAAGGCCAAGTATCTTTGCTTCCTCTAGTGAAACAAAGTTATGAGATACACCTGTGTCAACCAAAGCTTTGGTGACCTTTCCATTGATGGTTGCATTCATGAATATCAAGCCTTTGGAGGTCATTGGGGCACTTTGTAATACACCAAGTAGTCATAAAGAACCCATTTTTGCACCTTCATCCATTTCACTTCCATCTTGGTCATGCGTGGAGGCAACTAAGTTACTCAATGCCTTCCTTTTTGGACATTCACATGCCCAATGTGGTCCATTGCATATGAATCACGTCACATGATGCTTTGAGGCACCACGATCCTCCCTTTCCTTCCCCTTATCTCGCGATTTGAATGAGGAGCCTTCTTTGTGATTTTTGTGGCCCTGACTTTTGGCTTGGCCTCCTCCATTCTTTCCTCCACGAAACTTTCTATCTACAGTCTTTGAGCTCTCTTTGTTTTTGGAATAGTCAATAAGGTTCTCAGCAACCACAATGGCCAAAGATAAGTCTTGGACACCATGTCGCTTGAGTTCGAGGTTAGACCATGATTGGAAACCATCCATGAATAAGAATATCACATCTTTGTCTGATGTGTCAGGGACTTCTAGCAGAAAGGTTGTGAACTCCTTCACATAGTCCCTTATGCTACCTGTCTACTTTAACCATTACAGTCGACCTTTTACCTCATCTTCAACATTTACGGGGAAGAATTGGCTTTTGAACTCCCTTTTGAAGTCATCAAAGGTTTCAATCGTGCATACCCCTCGTTGCACATCTCCATGCCTCTATCTCCACCACAGCATAGCAGTGTTAGACAAGTATATAGCAGCAGTTCAGATCTTGCTGGCATGGTCCGTTATGCTAGTAGCCTCAAAGTATTGTTCAAGCCCCTATAGGAAGTTCTCAAATTCTTTAGCATTCCTAGCAGCATTGAAGGTCTTTAGCTTGGGAACTTCCACCTTCTTGGCCTCAATGATGGTGGTTGTGTTAGTTCCCAAGGCCATAGCCCTCTTACAAAGTGCTAGGTCACCACTCATATCTTCGACTCTAAGTAACACATTAGTAATCTCTCTTTAGACAAGATCTCGTACCTTGGCAAGTTTGGCCTTCAACCCATCAATCTCTTACCTTAACCCACTATCTAGCCCATTGAGGGACATCTTGATTGCTACATTGATCTCTACATCCTCGGCCTCCAAGCCGCTGAAACATTCCTCCAAGTTGTCCACTCGGTCGAATAGCTCCCCCAAGCTATCCTGAGCACTCCCAACACGTGCTTCCAAGCTAGAAATCATATCTTTCGACTTGGCTTGAGACTCCTTTGGTGGTTTCGGAACTTCCTCACACCCACATTCCATTGGTGGAACATCCATGCTTGGTGTAACTGGGACACTCTTCTTCATTATGCCAAGGATAGTAAATCTTCAACTGAAAGCTCTGATACCTACTGTCATGACCCTAGACTTCAACTAACAATCGTGTGGCACTTAGCATAGTCCGTTGTACTAAGCCTGCCTTCCAACATGAACAAAACACTACAAAGAGACTTAGAGATATAAAGATTCAAGAGCAAAGAAAGAACATAATAGAGTTTGTGAATAATGATTTGTACTGCTCTTAGAGAGGTTATCTTACAAATTCCCAAGGATTTCAAGGATTTCAAGGATGGTTCCAAATGAAGATCAATATGTCTATTTATAGTGTGGCTTGGGCTTAAGATTATGCCACAAGTTTCTAGATCCTACCATGTCTAGAATGTACAAGAGTATCTACATTGTTCTAGTTTTATCTACAACATGCCACAAGGTTCTAGGACCTTCTAGTCAAGTCTAGCCAACTCTGGAGTCTTCTAGGATGGTCTAGTTCCTTCATGCAAGTTCTAGGATGTTTTGGAAGCTTCTAGAGACTTCTACATCCTTCATGAACCATCCAGCATGTTCTAGAATATTCTAGCACCTTCTAGTATACTTTGGAACATTCTAGAGTCTTCGAAGCTTGAGTTAAGTCCATCCAATTCTAGTTCCCTCTAGACATCACTAGGCCACTCTAGAACTTTCCCATGTAGTAACTTGTAGAAAAGTCTGGATCCTTTAGGCAAACACCATTTCTTTGGATTTTAAGGGACAATTTGAGTGGGACATAACACTTAGTAAACATATCAACAGTCTGGAGATTGATGGTAATATGAGGAAGATAGATGACATAAGCATCATATGCTTCACGAATAGAGTGACAATCTTCAATGTGCTTGGTGCGCTCATGAAATACTAGGTTAGTAGCAATTTGAATTGCATTAGTATTATCCACATGGAGTGGAGTAGAATCAAGTTGTGGAAACCCAAGCTCAGCCAACAATCCCTGAAGCCTAACAATCTCAGAACATGCAGAAGACATAGCACGATACTCAGACTTGGTGGAGGACTTCGACACATGATCTTGCTTATTGCCCTTCCAATAAAGATGTACCAACCAGTAATTGACCATTGAGTATCAGAACAACCCACCCAATCAACATCACTATATGCAACCAGACAAATAGGAGAGTCCATATGGAAGAAAAGACTGTGGGTGGAAGTGCCTTGCAAATAGCAAACAATGCGACGAACAACAGCTAGATGGAGGTGCTTAGGTGCCTGCATAAACTGACTAACTTTTTGAACAACAAAGGAAATATCAGGTAGAGTGATAGTCAGATAGTTTATGCTCCCCACCAGTTTTCTATATAAAGAAGGATTAGAGACAAAATCTCCCTCATCACAAAGATATTTAACATTGACTTCCAAGGGAGTATCAAGATAACGACCATCCTGAAGGCCAACCAAAGTAATTAATTCTTAGGTGTACTTATGCTAGTGTAAGAAAATACCAACTGAGGTAGAGGGCACCTTAAGGCCTAAAATATATTGTAAAGGACCCAAGTCCTTCATATGAAAGGAACCTTGAAGGCGTTCCTGAAGCTGAGAAATCAATGCAAAGTTAATCCTTGTAATAATAATTATATCAACATATACCAAAGAGGAATCATATTGACTTTGAACAAAGGAGAAGCTAAGAAGCGTAGAGCAAAACTTATCAAACAAAGCATGTGGTGCCTGTTTTAAACCATAGAGTGACCATTTTAGCTTACAAACATTGGTAAAGGGTGTAGAAAATAACCCTAATGGTGAGGTCATAAAAATTAATTCCTTGAGGTCCCCATGCAAAAAGACCTTCTAAACATCCATTTGTTGCAATAGCTAGCCCTTGGATGTAGCAATAGCAAGAATAGTATGGGAAGATCTCCGAGGAGCCACTGAAGTAGGCACTAGATCAAGGTTGGGAAGGATTTTTAATAATTGGGGTCGTCGTCGCTGATAGACAATATCAGGTTTAAAACACTCAATTGATGGAGAGAGATCATTAGAGATAAGAAGAAGGACACAGTCAAAAGAGGAAACATGTTGCTAAAAATAGTACTCGTGTTCAAAGAAAATCACATTTTTAGAAGTACATAGACGATTAGTAACAACATCATAACATAAAAATCCCTTGTGAGCTATGATATAACCCATAAAAGCACATGGTACTAACTGAGTTGTAAGCTTGTGGCACTCATGAGGAGGCAAGTGAACAAAGCAAACATATGCAAACGTGTGTAGCATATGATAATCTGGATGCATACCAAAAAGAAGATAGTAAGGAGTATCAAAATTCCATTGTTAAGAAGGCAGAAGATTAATCAGATAAACTGTAGTGGACAAAGCTTCCACCCAACATTTAGGATGAACTAAAGACTCCAAGAGTAACATATGAACCATATCCAACAGGTGATGGTTTTTACGTTTATCTACCCCATTCTGTTGGGGTGTATAAGGACATGATCGTTGAGATACAATGTCTTTCTATTGCAAAATGACTTGAAAGTCATGTGACATATATTCGCCGCCATTATCAGATTATAAAACCTTAATATAGGTGGAAAATTATGTCTCAATATAAGCCATAAAAGTTTGGAAAACAATGAACACCTCAGATTTTGAACGTAGAAAATATATCCATGTAAAACGACTATAGTCATCAATGAACATTACACAATATTTATACTACACATGTGAAATGATACGAGTAATACTCTAAGCATCACTATGTATAATCTCAAAACATGTATCAGCACAACCACCATAAGTAAGGAAAGGTAAATTTTTACTTTTCCCTAGTTTACAAGTAGAGTAATCAAAAAGTAACCGATGAGTATAACACTGATCTTTATTACCAAGAAAACTATGTTTCATCAAATTAGACAAAATCACATTATTTGGATGGCCTAATCGTCTTTTCCAAACGTCAACCTTATTTTCAATAGTAATAGAAGTTAAAGACAAAGTTAGAGGAATATTAAATTGCAACGGAAATAATCTTCCCACTTTAGGCCCCTTCGTGATCACCTTCCCCGACACCGGCTCTTGCACAACATAACCACCACGAGAGAAATGTACATCATAGTTATTACCCACCATCTGACCAATAGAAATTAAACTAGTAGATAACACGAGAAAGACAACTACATGACGAAAAAAAGGTCCAATATCACCAATGTCTATAATTGGAAGATTACTTCCATTATCAATCTGAATATTTTCTGTACCAGTATACTTTCGTAGATTATGTAACAAATCAGGGGAGCTAGTCATTGATGAGTGCTCAAAAAGCACTAAAATTACCATGATTTTATGCACATTAATTGATTAAAAATATATATATTTATATGATTTTATCATATATTTGTATAAATTTGTCTTTTTCGGAATCACGGGTATTTCTATTGTTTTTCAAGTATTTTCACTTAAAAATGTAACTTAAAGACTCAAAGAAGAATACTGGAGGAAATACATCACAAATATATTAATAAATAAATGGGGAAAGGCCAACAAATATGGAAAAATTGGACAAAATGGGTCCAAAAGGTCAAAAATGTCAAAAAGGAGAAAATCGCGCCGCCCAACCGCGTCGAGCCCTACACGCACCATGTTGTCGCCCACGCCCGCGCGCGTCTGCTGTTGCCCCCACGCACGCCCTGCGTGCCCCTAGTGCTGTCTGCACGCGCTGTTGCCCATTTTGCCCCATTTTCACACACAGCCACCCCATGATGTCATGTTGACGTCATCAATGATGTCAGCAATTACACTCTGCGTTTTCACAATTTTTTAATATTTTTTCACCCACTTTTTCTCTCCATCCTCACCTATAAATACCCCCCTTCTCTTCACTTCATACCACACCTCAAAACACATTTTCTCTTCTCTTTCTTTCTCTTATTTCTTAGTTATTCTTAGTTTTTATGTTTTTTGTTAGTTTTTAGCTTTTCTTAGTTAGTTTTTCTTAGCTTTAGAGTTCTTCTCTTTTTGAGAAGAACTAGTTATGTTTTTTTTGTAATTTATTTGCTTTTTGATTCAATAAATGGGAGTGTAAATTCTGCTTGGAGGTTTTCCAGCTACGGGAATAACATGGAAGTTCTGTAAGGATTTTATTTTCTTTGCATTTATTTTTTATGCTTTATTCTTATATGTTATATTTAATTTGTCTATGATTAAATTTAACTGTACTAGCTGTTTGTAAACATGATATAATAATAACATTGTTATGCTTGCAAAATATTAAATAGGTAAAAATCTCTAAAATGAATTAATTTTATTTTTATTCAAGATTTTATATTAAGAATGTGAGAGAGAAATATATTATTTTTCATTACAAACTTAAATATGAAAATTAGATTTTAAGGTTTAGTTATCCGGTCTGATTTAGAATAGTACTCTTTTCTTTGTTGGTACAATCGCCCGGTAGTTAGAGTGAAGCTCTATTTCAAATTTTTTTATAAGAATTATTATCTAAAAATGTATTGACAACATGTTTTCAGTAGTGGTTTTAAAACTTGAAAGTTAGTACTCAGATAACTTGAAAGTTAGTACTAAGAATTTAATTATCTGAGTATTAACTTTCAAGTTTTAAAACCACTACTGAAAATATGTTGTCAATACATTTTCAGATAATAATTATTATAAAAACTTTTGAAATAGAGCTTCACTCAAACTACCGGACGATTGTACTTGAAATTAATTTAGCTTCTAGGCTCATCCTTCAATGTCACTATTCAAGCCAAAGAAACTATTGAGCTTCAAAAGAAATATATTTCACGTATACTTTTGTTCTTATTCACATTAGATTTCATATTAAATACATAGGAGTATTTAATATATAGGTTAATCCATCAATCAAGTAATGCCTGGATCGATCAAACATCGCTCTAGTATAATCTAAGTCCTCTCAAAATTAATTTTAATATGGAGTAGATTGATCAAAGTTTTGGATTTGATCGATCGAGGTACGATCGAATTCGATCTACCTAGTCTCAGGTTTTATTTATCATTGCCTAGATCAATCAAAAATGGTTTTGATCAATCTTATTGGTTCAATTGATCTAGCTTAGTTTATATTGATCGAGCAACGAATGCTCCAATTTATAACCTAATTGTTTACTCTAGCCAAATTTATCAATTACAATATTCTCCATATTATTTATTGCTCTATGAAATGTTTAATGAATAGATTTGCAATTGGACTTTAACATATCATTAAGGTTTCAATATTTTCTATTTAAACAACCTAATACCTCTTATTTTCTTTAGCCACAATTGTATCAACTTTTGTAACTTAAGTTCTCTCTAAATATGTTTTGCAAAATCATATTCTATTAGTCTTCTTCTTCTAGTTAATCTATTAAACATTTTGTGGTTGTGTTTGATTGATTAACAAGTTTATATTATTTGTGATCATATGCTTAATCATCTATTATATGGTTTGTTAATGATTTTGATTTAATTGATATTTATTAAATCATCTAGTTATGATTGTTCATTGTTTAATCTGTTCTAGGTCACACCTTAAACTTGTATTTTTATGCTAACTTTTTAGGTTCTAGTTGAATGCTTGTAAATAAATTACTTTGGGGGTTTTATCTGTGACGAGTATTTTGAATCTTAGCTTTGTAATAGAATATTATTTTCATAGTAGATCATTACTTGGTCCGATGAATTTTCTTCTTAAGTTATTGGTGTGATATATATTGTTTTTATCTAAAATATCGTGTGTCAATTTTTATTTATTTTCGTATTATTTTATTTATATACGTTTACATGTTTGAATACTTATGAAATTTTAATTCGATATAATTTGATTAATTATCTATCCATTTCTTTTAATTAATTAGATTCTTCCGTGTCTCATACCTCTTATGTCCCATAAATAATATTAAAAATTCCGAGCCACGTGATTATTGTACATGTGCAACCCGCAACCAGATCTTACCCAGCCCATTACATAATTAGAATCAAACAAAAATTAAATTCTTACCCCTTTATTTACCAAAAACCATGTCGTAAATTAGAGAGAACAAAAAATCAATTTTATTTGAAAGCAAAATAGTGCATCAAAATGTTCACTAACCATAACAAGGATACAAATCATACACTCTTAATTCACATTCATCCATTTTTGTTCACTAAATTAAAAAGTTCTACCGCTGATGGAAATAATGGATGATGGAAATGCAACTATCCAAAATGAAAATCTAAATTTAGGGGTTTTAGGCATAATGGTTAATCCTTAAGGCAAACTTCACTATAGGCCATGGTAATTGGTTTGACATTGATCTTAAAAATGAGCTGAATTTATTACAATAATTCATGACTGAGTAAGGTTAACAATAGTTCTGTTTAAATTGGACAAAAATCATTAATTTGTCTATAATTGTTTCACTTGTCGTGAATATGTTTGTAACTAATGAAATATTGTGGGTATTTTTAAAAAAATATAATACATTAAGGCTATAAAACATAATTAATTATATTATTTTTTATTTTTGAAAAAAAAAATTATATTTCATTCGTTCAAATAAAAAAAATATAAGAATAATTATTTCAAATTATTATATAAATCATATCTAACACTATTCAAGTTTTTTCTACTCTTTCAATTTAATAAGATAATAAATCTTTAATACAATTTAATCATTTATGTATAATAATTTTATCATTTTAAAGTGCATAAATATCTAAAAAAATATAATATATAGATCTAAATTTAAAAAGAAAAATAAAACAAAATATTACTAAAATCATCCTTAGATGCAAATTTAGGTAAAAAAAATCACACTAAATCAAAATTTAAATATAATATACATATTATAATATGTTTATTAAAATAAATTAAATGGAGAAGGCTGTTCTATATTATAAGATAAGACTCTTTTTGTAAGAAGAAAAAGTAAAAGACAGTTAGGTTTTTTTTAAGAAGAGTAAAAGAGAGAGACAAAGAGAAATAGATGCCCAATTCTTGATGTTAAATATAATATTTTTATCATTAAAAGTAATGATAATTTTATTACAAAAAATTTAAATCTTATTATTTTTATGTTAAATGTAAAATTATTCAATATATTTTCATGCACATAACTTAATAACTTATAGTGTTTGGTCGGAGGAGAAGCTAAAGAAACTTAAACTGATCTAGATTACTTGTAACGATTGTTGACTTTTTAAATGAGATAATATTAAAAAAGTCTACTTGATGGATTATCATAGGAAACTCGAGTAGGTTACATAAGTAGATAGTATTTATATATACGAAGAAAGCTTCACAAAATTATTATGTTTGTTTCTCAATCCAACATATTTTACGATCTTATTATTTGATTTTATATTTGATTTTATAGGAGGAATCAACATAGTTGCATTATACAAAGTATATTATTATTAAAAATATTTAAAATAGATTATAAGATGATGCTTTAAGTTTTTATATAAGTATAATTGTTATATTATATTAACTCAATATTTGATAATTTAATAAGATGAAGTTAAAAAAATATTAAAATTAAATTAATTAAATTTTAACATTTAAAAATTGCTTCTCTAATGACAACAATAAATCAACGTTGACAAATAAATTATTTTAATTTTTTTTTGTTTATTATTACATAATTAGGAATACAATTATATATATCACTTAAAGTCTCTAAAAATTACGTGGAGTTGAGTATCCACGATTAATAACTAAATAATTTCAACTTTTACATTGAA
Source organism: Hippophae rhamnoides (assembly GCA_033030585.1). Classification (NCBI taxonomy): domain Eukaryota; kingdom Viridiplantae; phylum Streptophyta; class Magnoliopsida; order Rosales; family Elaeagnaceae; genus Hippophae; species Hippophae rhamnoides. The sequence continues at coordinate 25,389,939 of CM065431.1, read as the reverse complement.
AAAAAGGAGTTTCAAGTTTTTGAAGTTGAAAACTTAAGAAAGAAAAAATAATAAGAATACGAAGAAAGTTAAAATTTATCACAAAATAACATAAATTCGATATATGTATGAGATATAACTATTTTATAATATAATTTATGTTTTACATTATATTTTTCTATAATTAAATTAGTAAAATAAAATATTGGAATAAAATCATAAAAGTAAACATACAATAACATTATATTTGTTTATTATATACAACCAAATTATTTTTCACATTATCTATAATTATTAGTATAAATTGACAAAAACAAATAAATATATAATAAATTAAACTATAATAATATAAATTGAAAAAAACAAATAAATATATAATAAATTAAACGATAATAATAAAAAATAATTAAATTATTAATTATACAAAACATGAACCCAAAATGAAAGAAAGTTTAAAAAGACTGTGCATATCTGTATCATATGTTATCATTAAGACATTCATTATTTTATTTCTTGTGTTTAAGAATCTGTGGATGGGCTATCTTCTAAGATTATTACGATCAATGAAAAGCAAAGATACACAGATGAAAACTGTTCCGGTGAATTGCGAATCATAATATGTCTAAACTTTTATCACACATCACTTAGCTCGTTAATATTTTGGAGAATAATTTATTTTTTTGAATGCCTTAAAAAACTATCTCCATTCAATATATATATATATATATATATATTCCACAACTCTTTAAAAAGTGTGGCTTAAGGAGTGTAAAAGAAATCATCCACATGGAAAGTGTTTTTGGACACAATACATTATCCAAACATTCAATGTAATAATCAGCCTTTTTAAGTGCTAATTAACCGACCATAAAAAACCGTTATCTGAAAGATAAAGCAAACGGTTCATTTGGTTTTCTTTTTAAGAGTGATTTAGAGATAAAATTTATCATTCATTTTAATGTAACATTGATCACGTAAATACATGATTTCAAAAACTTGCATAAGATACTTTAAATTAACAATAAATATACACTTGAGTTTAATTCAAAATAATGCATTAAAATGTAATTTAACAATAAATTAAAAACCAATTTTTTCAACAATATCATCGACTCATAAAAAAAATTATATATATCATTTCGTTGGTCACAATTTAATAGTATTACACGTTAGTGATAGATTTGTAACAACTATATAATTAAATAAATTTTTTTACAAGAGTTATATAAATAAAACGAAAAATAATTCAATAATATGAACAAAATAAACACAATAACGTGATGGTATTTTCGTAGGTTTATCTTAATTATAACTATAGATCGTAAATAGTTATATTTTAATAATATATATATGAATAATAATTTTGAATGATTTGATTACAATGATTGAGTATTTTTTTTTAAAAATAAGTGTTATAAGAACTAAATTTTTAAATACAATACTTACATTATATATTATCTCGTAAAAATATAAATTCCTAACAAATTAACTTGACTTAATTTAAAATAATATATATTCAAAAAGATAATATTTTCATATATTAAATTTTTTTTTTAATAATATGAAAAAAATATATGTTTAATAATATTTATTAAAACAACATTTTTTCTCATATTATAGAAACATAATTAAAAACATAAAGAATGTATCTTTATACTAAATACATATTTATATCACTAACAAACGTTTTTGCCATTTATATAAAATTTAAAACTTATACAAAATTTATATAACTATTTATGTTTATAAAGATATATAGAAATGTTATAATAAATAAAAAATAATATAACATTAAGAAATAAGCTAGTAAAATAAAAATTTATAAAAAAAACGTAAAAACAAAAATCAAAAGAAGTTGCAAAAGTAGAAGGAAAAAAAAACTAGAAAGAAAGAGGAAAATATTGAGGAAAACTGAAAAAAAAAAGAAAGAGGAAAAAAATCATATGAAAAACAAAACCGGAAAAGTCCCGGTGTATATTGGATTCCACGTACCCTAATTTCACTCTCTCTCAACGCTGGCCGTCAAGTACCCTCCAACTCTATTGCTGCCGGCCCAATCCCGTGAAGTATTATTCGTGGTTGGCTTTTAGTTTGTTATAGGTAATCTCTGCCTTATCTTGATTTATTGGTTTCAATTTTATCTTAGAATTTCCGACCTTGTATATATGATACTGTGATGTACCGATATTAGTTAGTTTAGTGATTTGATATGATGATTTATGACCTTTTTAATCAGTCAAAATTCTTAACTTTTCATACATTTCAAGGACCTCATTTGTAATTGCGGCCTCGGGTCTCACAAGCACTTGAGCCGTCCCTGGTTCTTACTATATCGTTTCAAATTATTTTTTCGTTAGGTTTCATGATTATCTCAAATCTAAGAAAGCCTCTTTTGGTTTCATTTAGATTAAGGTTAAATTTTTTCATTGGTTTTACGGTTTCCATATTCTGCTTGGTTGAATTTTAGTAATAGATCATTTATGTAACTGGCTCTTTCGTATCGTGAAGGTTTTGAACATAATTTAATGGTTTCAGTTTTACTCTTCATGTTTAGATTTTCCCACCTTGTATAGTACTGTGATTTTTAGCTAGTTTAGTGTCCTGATACGAAGTTCTTTCCTGGATTTGTTGAATCTTGATATAATACTTAATTCGTTTCTGAAATTTGAGTTTTCTCACATTAATTTTCCAAACTTTTTTTTGTCCCAAAAAAAAAAGAAGGTAAATTTTAACTTGGAATTCATAGGTGGAAAACGGTATTAGTAATGGAATTGTTGTTGTTATTTATCCAAAACTCATGCATGGTTTTTTGATTGTGTGGTCAATTGTGATTGAATTGGAAAAATTTAGCAAAATGGATACATAGTTCGTTAATGATGCTCTAGAGATTGCTTTAATTGGAAAAATTTTCTTTTTGCCTTTCATGGTCATAGTTATTTTAGATTCATGTCTGAGTTTTCCTCCAAATCCAAAGCCGATCGCAAGTTTGAAAAGAAGCTCGAGTTTTATGCAAGTAAGTTATATTCTTTGTTCCTGTACTTGTGCTTTTATCATGTTCTTTTCCATATATATATGTATAAAATATTGGCTACTATTCCGTTGGAAAGTATACTAATTAAGTTACACTGTTTCTTCCAGTGATTTTCTTTTTGGCCAGCTTTGAAACAAGTTTCTCTGTTGTATACAATTAAATGGTTTTTAGAGCCTTTCACAGCTTTTATATATAAAAAAGGCCTTTCACAGCTGATCACGACTGATACGTTCTCTTCCAGTTTTAATTTCTCTGGATTGCTTGCATACTGCTGTATTCTTTTTTCTTGTTCCATCACTTCATAAATTAAGTTTTTCTTCATGTTGCTACAGTATTGGTTCTAATCCAATGACAAGAGTTTTCCTGTCTCATGGTGTTGAAATTTTGTAGTAATGGAGTTTGGTTTTCCTATTTTCCTACTTTGCCTGTTCTAGCTGTCATAGTTGCTCTAAATGTTAACACACATTTTACTGCATAGAAACTATACTGAGTAGAACTATATTTTAGTTTTTGTCTATGTTACTCCGACTCGCCTCTTTACCTTTCCTATATAAACTATACTAGGGTTGGGCTTTTAATAAACAGTAATTTTTTTTAAATATGACTAAAAACAGAGAAAGACTTTGCGTTTCTTGTTCCTATTTAATGTTTTCATTTCCAAGACCAAAGTTATCGTTTATCTATTATAAATTTAATTAATACTTTTATTTCTTGTGGAATTCTAACCGACTCATTAAAATGAATCTTATATATATATATATATTATTTACAAGTTCTTAATGTTAACTAAATAATTTTATCTTTTATAGCACATTAATATTAAAACTGTTATAATGAGAATAATCAAAATGACTGTAGTATTTTGCTTATTAAAACTATTCATAAGTTATTCTTATTATATTTTAAAAAAATAAGAAATTTTTGAAAAAAGAGAGAAAGAAAGATGAAATTGAAAATAATGAGAAGGGGATGTTAAAAAAAACTATTTATATATGACATATAGTATTAGTATATACGTAATAATATATTTAGACACAAAAATAAAATTTGAATATATATATATATATATTTAATAGTCATGTATAAAAATTGGACACTTTATATCCGTGTGCAAGTGGCCTAAATTTGAAAATTTAGCAAATCTGACACCTATCCGTATCCAAGTCTGACTAACATAGGTTTTTGTTAGAGTTGAATAAGTATTAATTTGTTTTCTTATGTCAATTCATACTATATTCTAAAGTGTTTTCTCGCTTCTTCTCCTCTGAAAACATAATGCAGAGATTAGAAACAATGTTACTTCATTGAAGGCCCAGAAGACTATTTCTAAGGTGAGGAACCTATTTTGTGTCTACTTAAACTTTGAGTCATCTTTTTTGTCATACATTGCTATGATCAGAATCTCATTTTTCTGAGATTAGATCCATTATTTTGAGCTTCCTTATAACGCTCATGCTTTCCTTGCTGAATTTTAAGTACCTTGTTGACACTCATGGGTGTATTATAGCCTTCATTTTTGTCAGTTCATGGTGATTTTGTCCATTGAGCCTTTTGAAAGTAGTGTTATTGAGACCTTCATATTGGTCTTACTCTTATTCTGACTGTTTTTATTTTATTTATTTACTTCTGATAGTTATCTTTCCCTATTGATGCCAATATATGTTATTCATGCATTATGCAAGAACCTTCTAAGTTTTCCTTTAAAAATTGTACGAATTTAATGCTGCTAATGTTTTTATTGATTGCAAGATTGAAGGTGAAAGTTCAAAAATGGACCAAATAGACTTACAGGGGGTGAATAGGTTATGTTTAATTTTATTAAATTATAAAGTGGTACTTAATTACAACGGTCAGACATGTAATCACGTGTAAATAATATAGTGCAAGAATTAAAAATAACACGAGATTTTTAGGTGCAAACAATCTAGTTCACAACCATGATCTAAGAGGAAAACCACCTGTCCACCTGACCATCTATTCTATCCATTATGAAAATTTAATGTTCAAGTACAAACTCGGTCTTATATTACCCTCTCTACGATAATGTCCTAATGTATTTTACTTACTAGCTCTTGCTCAATTTTCATAGCCTTCGAGATTAGCGTGAATGGACTTTAACCAAAGTTTTGATTAGCTCCTTTCAAATCAGACACGTTTTCTGATCAACCTGCAAAAAAAGTTAGTATAAGAAAAACAAGTGTTCGTGTGTGTTTTAGATGGATTTTAATAAAAAACAAATCCTAATTCTAGTTCAAAACATAGATCAGTAAGCATGGAACTAAGATTTTTAGAATAGATGATAAAGCAGTAATCTAGGTAGTTATTTGTGTATCAAATAGCAATTAAGAATACCTAGAATTGAATTTTACAAGAATACGTGCAAAGTGATGAAGCATGGAGAAGACGACATTGGCTCTCAAAAAATATATATTCACTCTCTTCTTAAAGTGAGCTAAGTTTTGCATATATATTGAGTTTTTTATACCCTAAACCTAGATCTTAATGAAAATGATTGAAATATCATTATGAGGTTTTAAAACACTTAATTAAATCAAGGGTATTATGTAATTTTACATAGGGGTCAAGTTAAAAAAGAATTTTTAAATCACTTTAACTGCTCATTTGATTGATCGAGTCCCTCGTTCGATCAATCAAGATGTGTTAAGAATTTGGCCTAATACTCGATCAAAGTCGATTAAATGTAAATGCAGAAACAATCGGAGAGGGACTTGATCGGAGTCGTTCGAAGCTTGATAGATCTATATCCTTGGTTGATAGATTAACTAATGCAACTTTTAGTGCAAAAAGAAATTTAAGTGTTGTGAATATGTGCTAGTGAATGCATAAGTGTAACACTATGTATGTTAGTTATAAAAGGTATACTTGAATTACGACTATCTAAAACTCGAGCGTTTCTTTGACTTAGCTTGATAGACTTGATAACGAGCCTAAAATCTAGCTTACAAATAATTGTTTTTTTTAATGAAAGTTGACAATACTCATAATCCCTTACAAGCTCCCTCTTTGGTATTTTCCCGTGGCAAAACCACTCTCTCACTACATGGCACTCATAGGAATAAAAAATGTTACAACGAAGGCCTAAATTTCATAGTGAAATTATGATATGATTGGTGAATCTGTGTTCTTTTTCTTTCTTTTTGTCTTGTATGTAATTGAAACATCACAAAGTACACCACAACTTAGCCTAAAAGTCTCGTTGGTTATTAGTTTAGTTAGCATTCAAGGAGCAAATAGAAGATCATGTAGTGAGGTACTAATCAATTGGATTTACAATTTCACAACCAATCAACCAGATTTAGAGTTACATACACATAATTAGTAACCAATCATCAATACTTTTCCCACAAAACTACTAGTGAAATATAGTACTTTATATGTTTGTATCAAAACACATTCAACTAGGTTTAATAATGACCACTAATCTTTTCAGTTAAATAGTTCATGATTCACATCTCATCATTAATATCAAAGTGACCTCATGTCTTTGTTACTATATGAGAGCAAAGTGTAGTCAAATGTTATTAGGGCTTCAAAAATATCTAATTTTTTTGTTTATTTAAAGCCTTATATCCTCACTTTTCAATGTATATACAACTTTTGTTTTTAATTGTGTGTATATATTTATTTATTTATTTATTATCATAAATTGATAATTTTTATGCACGAGAAATATGCCTAATTGATGGCTTTCATACTAGTAGTGAGGTAACCCTCTTCAATTATTGGTAGCTTTACATATTACAGTAGGTAGCCCTTTCAATTAGATATACTTCGTTAGTGTACTCTAGACTCTAGAGTTTGAATACAGAAAAGAGATACACTTTTACCACCGTAAACTAATTTGCATTTCAAGACATTCAACAGACAAGATATGGGGTCGGGAAATTAGTTGGAACGTGCTTCATGTAGGTGTGTAAAATTACATTCAATGATAGTTAAAAATGTGACCCGTAGAGATGAAAAGTATTGATTATGTAAACTAAAACTCAAATAATTTGAGTGTAACTTGTCCTAAAGTAAGTAAAGCTCATAAGATTCCTTCCTCTTTTTTTATTTTTTATTTTAATGAAGGGCAAAATGGGCTACTCTATAGGAAAGGTTTCCAAGGCATTTCTAAGTGATTCAAATCTTTGGGTGTCCAAAACCTTAGTGAATATATCTACCAATTCTCTTAGTAGGAGCAAACTCCAAAAGAGACTATATTTTCTTCAACTAAGTCTCAAATGAAATGGCACCTTAGGTTTATGTGCTTTATTTTAGAATGTTGAACAAGTTTTTTAGAGATTCATATAGCATTAAGGTTATCGTAGTATAGGGACATTGTACCTTGTGATTGACCAGTCTTTTAGCAAAATTTTCATCTAGAGTATTTTTGTGCACGAGCTTCATGCAACAATGTATTCTGCCTCAGTTAGAAAATGAGATTTGTTTTTTACTATGCTTGGAAATTATGTTGTTTCCAATGGAGAAACATCTATCTAATGTGTTTTTCCTATCATCCTAGTTGCCAACCCAATCTACATCTATGTAACAACTTATCTCACAGGTACCATCAGTAGTGAAATTTATACCATGGTTACTATCTTTGAAATATACCTGATGATTCTTTGACATGTTCAAGATGAGATTCCTTTGGGTTGGCTTGATAATGAGCACATACCATACACTAAAACATATATAAGGTCGAATTGCAATCAAATAAATTAGACTACCTATCATGCTATTTTAAAGAATTGGATCAATACTTTTACCTTGGGTATCTTTCATGATTTTGGTACTTGTGCCTAACGGTGTTCTTAAGGACGTACTAGATTTAAGGCGAAACCTTTTAACTAGATTGTAAGCATACTTGGTTTGTGAAATAAATATATTGTCAAGAGATTATTTAATTTGCACGCCAAGAAAGTAAGTTAATTCACCAATCATGAACATTTCAAATTCTTTTGAGCTAACAAGCACAAATTCATCAACTAGTGAGATAGAAGTGGATCCAAAAACAATGTCATCAACATATATTTGAGCAATAAAAATGTTGTCACCATTTCTTTTTGTGAAAAGAGTTATCAATTCTCTCTTGAACGAAATTCTTGTTCAAGAGATAGTCTTTCATACGAAGCTCTTAGTCCTTATTTCAAACCGTAAAGTGCTTTGTTGAGTTTATAAACATGATTTGGAAATTTGTTAACAATAAAATTGTATGGTTGCTCAACATAAACTTCGTCAATTAGGAAACCATTTAAAAAGGTGGATTTAACATGTATTTGGTAGAACTTGAATTTCATGAAGCAAGCAATAGCAAGTTAGATTCTAATCGAATCTAGTTTAGTGACAGGTGCAAAAGTTTCAACAAAGTCAACACCTTCTATTCGTGAATAGCCTTAAGCTACCAGCCTAGCCTTACTCCTAATTATAATGTCATACTCATTAGATTTATTTTTGAATATCCATTTGGTTCTTGCTATGTTCTTATCATTGGTTTTAGGTACAAGTGTCCACACATTCTTAGGTTCAAATTAAGAGATATAATAAATATATGTTACCTCACTTATTTGGTATCTCTTAGTTACCATGCTTTCATTTGGATCTCCAATAATATTTGTTGTGTTGTGGGGTGATTTTTTCTAGTGCGAGTTGCCTTCTTCACAAGTGATGTTTGTTCTTCTATCATTTCTTGATCTTTGTCATTTTCATCCTTATTTGTCATGCTTGTGTTATCTGTTTCTGAAGATGATAACATTTTCCTCAATGTTAGTCTCAGTAACAAACATGTTTCTTGCATCATCTATAATCACATTTATGAATTTCATCACAACATTAGTTCTACAGTTAAATATTCTTAAAGCTCTATTATTTGGGGAGTATACAAGAAAGATTCCCTCGTCACTTGTGGTGTCAAACTATCCAATTGTTCTTGATCTCTTAGAATGTAGCATTTATAACCAAAAATATGCTTGAATTTTAAGTTGGGTTTCTTACCTCTCTAGATCTCACATGGGGTTTGATTTGTACTTGGTCGTAGGTAGATTAGGTACAAATCATGAGATATCACTCTAGTCATCTCTTGAAGCACATAGTTTTTTTTCTTAACGATACCATTTTGTTGAGGTGTGATGGGGGCAGAAAACTCATGAGATATTACATGTTCTTTGTAGAATTAGGCATACTTGGCATTTTCAAACTCCTTATTGTGATTTGATCTTAGCCTTTAGATGTTAACAAGTTTGTTGCTTGCTTCAACCCAGGCTCTTTCACAAAATGAGGTAAAGAAATCAAAAGCACCTGACTTTTCTCTATGAAAGTTTAGCTAGGTAAATCGAGAGACGTTATCTACAACAACTACAATCTATTTCTTACCTCCTATGTTTTCAGTTTTCATTATACCTATTAGATCGATGTGTATCAATTCAAGCACATGATGTACTTGACTTGTGTTGATGACATTTATTTTCCTATGGGGAGAACGATTTCTTTACCCAGCTAACATGGTACATATATAGGTTTATCATTTTTTGAGAGAGTGGATAGACTACGAACAATATAAGTTTTACTTATTTTGACCAAGTCCTAAACATTTATAGGGCCAATTTTTTCATGCCATAGGGAGGGTGAGTCATTCTTAATTAAGTTACATGTCATTGTGGGTGATGTAACAATATAGTAGCAATTATCATGCAACTTAGTTCCCTTAGCTATGCATTTATCATTTTTATTATTTACTATGCACACATTATTGGTAAATTTTACATTAAAGTTATTGTCACATATTTGATTTATGCTTATCAGATTAACACAAGTCTTTCTACATACAAGACTTCAAGTTCTAGAATTCCTTCAACTTGAATGGAGCCTTTTCTAACAATTTTTGATTTTTTATCATCTTTGAAAGGGGTCGTTACTTCATTGTATTCTTCAAAAGTTTTAAACAAGGAACGATTTTCGATCATTTGTCTAGAACATTCATCGTCAAGTGAAGAGAGTTTAGAAGTTGGAGCTACAAGGTTTTTAGGAGCCCTGTAGTAAAAGATTTCCTCTCGATAAATGTTTGAGGTCTCCTATAAATATTTGTATGCATGTCATGATGATAAACATAGAGTTATCCACAATTAAGTCTAATATGTCCCTTTCTTTCACAATGGTGATGCTAAGAACAAACTTACTTTTCTCAGGAGAGTAAGGTGTAGATTTTACATTTCTCGTTGGAGGGACAACGGGTTTTACAAAGCAAGTTGTAGTTGTTTGTACATGTTTAGGGGTTGTAGTAGTGTTGGTCTCACAAAGTGGTCTTGGTTGTATAATGGATGGAGCTTTCATCTAGATATCCAAGTCCATGTGTATCACCGTGTGACTTTCCAATAGACTAAAACTTTGTTAAGTTTTTCAGCATCTAATATCAAGTTTTTAACTGTCTTTTTAGTAGCAGTAAGTTCTTTGAGTTTACAGTTTTCTGTTTTTTTCCTGCAAGACTTCATCAAGAGTATCATTATGCTCAGTCAACTTTACGTTTTCTTTTTCTTAGTAAAAAATATTTGTTTTGTGCATGTTAATTATTTCATCAAATTTTGCCTATTCAATTAGAATTTTTTTTCTTTCTTTCTTTCTTAGCACCTATGCAATCTATAAATAATTTTTCAAAATTAGATGCATTATATTTAGCTAAAAATAAAAAAGAGTCAACTCTTTCATCATCTTCATTCGAGTTAGTGTTAGAGTAATTTGAACGTACACTGGCTTTTGTAGTGAAGGCATGGTTTCACTATCTTTTGAATTATTTTCTTTCTACTATTCACTCTATGTTTCATTGAATGTAGCATTGAGCGTTCTTCCAACTTCCTTATTGTTTACACATTGTGTAGATTTCTTACCATTTGAACCTTTGTGAGGTTTTTTTTGACCTTCTATCCTTGAACCACTTTTGCTGTCCCTTGTTTGGTGAAGTGTTTTGTTGGTTTTTTGTCTTAAGGTAATTCTTGTGTAGATTTCTTACCATTTGAACCTTTGTGAGGTTTTTTTTGACCTTCTATCCTTGAACCACTTTTGCTGTCCCTTGTTTGGTGAAGTGTTTTGTTGGTTTTTTGTCTTAAGGTAATTCTTGAACGTGCGAACAAATAAAACAATAGACTTATTATCCGAATCATCACTGTAAGAAGTTACCTATTTAGAACTTTTAAATGTTGTATCCTTGTTTTTCTTGGGTGGTTCAAGAGTAAGCTCATATGTCTGGATAGACTCAACTCGTTCATCAATATTTAGATTGTCCACATTCTTGCTTTCTTCTACATCAGTGACCATCTTATAATCTTGGTCAATGAACATATAAGTTTGTGTACAAGTATAGACCGGGGAATTTTCTCACCAAGTGTAGAGCAAGCAATAGGAACATCAAAAAAACAAGCATAAAATTGATCAAAGGTTTCAATGTTTTTCATTTTAAGAGAGTCAAATTGAGATGTTAACGATCTCAGTTTTGTTTGTTTTGCTTGGGAAGTACCCTTAAGTGCAAGTGCAAGTGCATTCCCTGCTCCTTTGATAGTCTCATAGTTAGAGATACGATATAACTCATTTATCAACACTACATCAAATATTGAACTTAACTTTTTTTGGTTTGATCCACTAAGGGTTCTTTTTTCAATGGTCCATTCTTTTCTTGTCTTTATAGTTACACCATATTTTGTTACGGAAGGTGATTCCCAATCTTCAAGAATATAATCCTAGACTTGTTCATCTTGTTTGAGATTATGATAGGATTGCATGTGAGCCTTCTAATAAGAGTAATTATGTCCACCAAAGAGTAGGGGTCTAACAAATGATCTACTTATTTTCATTAGGTTGCTTCCCAAGGTTTACTTAAGGGCTAGGTCCTGGGATCGAGAGCTGGGAAAGGCGAAAGAAATACATGTTAAGCTATGGCCGTCCCATTGTAAACATAGATCGGTGCATAGCATCAATGCTAGAACCCTGCACATTGGTTATAGGTAAAAAGGACGCTTTTTGATGTTTGAACTTGGGTTTGCACATTACCCAGATGGTACCAGGTTACTCCCTAATAAGGTCTTAAAGGGTCAGAACCGGGGTTCGAAACCTGGAGAGAGCGAAAGAAACACCTGTCATGCTATGATTGCCCTACTGTGAACATAGATCAGTGCGGAGCATCAATGCCAGAACCCTAAACCCCACGTGAATATCCCAAAAACCTAGTTCAAACAAATATATTTAGTATATGCTCTGATACTAATTGAAAGTTCTAATATTGACCAAATAGATCTAGATGTGGTAAATATGTTATGAATTTTATCAAATTATAAATTTGTAACATAATTACAATGGTTAGACATGCAATCGCGTGTAAACGATAGAGTGTGCAAATTAAAAATAACTCGTGATTCTTAGGTGGAAATAATACAACCATGACTTAAGAGGAAAACCATCAATTTATCGAACTACCTAATCTATCTATTATGAAAATTTAATGTTTAGGTACAAACTCTGTTTTATGCTACCCTGTCTAGAATAATGATTTAATGTATTTTACTTATGAGTCCTTGTTTTATTTTTGCATTCTTCGGGATTAGCATGAGTAGATTCTGACAAATGTTCTAATTAACTCACAAATTAGATATGTTCACTGATCAACTTGTAAACAATATTAGTTCAAAAAAATGCAAATGTTCGTGTGTGTATTAAATGGATTTCAAAATGAAACACATCCTAATCCTAGTTCAAAACATTGATCAAGCAGCATGGGATTAAGATTTCTGAATAGATAATAAATTAGTAATCTAGGTAGTGATTTGTGTATCAAATAACAATTACAAATACCTAGAACTGAATCTGACAAGAATAGTTGTACATTGATAAAGCATGAAGAAGACAATAATGACTCAAAATTTTTATATTACCCTTCTTAAAATGAGCCACCGTTTGCATATATATTGAGTTTTGATTCCTTAAACCTAAATCTCAATTAAAAAGATTAAAATATCCTCTTGAGATTTTAAAGCATTTAACTAAAAAAGGATATTATGTAATTTCACACACGGTCAAGTTAAAAAATAATTTTAAAATTACTTTAATTGCTAGCTTGATAATCAAGATGCGTTAAGAATTTGACTTTATATTACTCGATTGAAGTCGATTGAAGTTCAATCGATTGAGTAAATGCAGAAATAATCCAAGAGCTAACACATTATCATCGTGTGAATTGCCTCCTCCTACCCAACCTCTCTTTGGTTTGTTTCTTGTAATAGATTTGCAGGCATTTGATGGAATATATGTGATTATTAATACTTTGGTATTATCATTGAAAATCGAAAATTCACAGTATACTGTTTGCTCAAAAAAGTTTTCCTTTGTTCTACCAGAAGAGGAAACTAGGAAGCAGGCAAAGGAAATTGAAAGTCTATGATCTCTCTTCCCTCACCGAGTTTCTTCCTGAGTTAAAGGCTCCTCAGCGACCAACTCCATCGGCTAATATTAAGCTGAACTCTAAATCAAGGCAGAAGCTAATGTAAGCTTTCCGTTTCATATTTTCCATACTCTGCTACAGTTTCTCTTTTATTCTCTGTTTTTGTCAAAACCATCGTAAATAACGGTTGTCTTGTCAGATTGAAGGAAGGAAAGCAGTTGAAAACAGTTCTGAATCATCCTGCTTTTCAGATGGATCCCCTGGATGCGATTCGCCAACACTTAGAGAACACACAGCCTGTAATTGATGAAAATCCGAAGTTGAAGAACATAAATGGAAGCAAAAAGAGGAAGGAGAAGAAATCAAAGGCATCAACTGGACGCAAATCAATGGATATGTAATTTGACATGGAGTCTTTTTTTGGGACACGGACAGAACTATATTAACTTAAAGGTAATGGCAACCATCATAAAAATCGTCTACTGCTAAAATGGAATGTCGAGATATACAAATTTACCTTATATTAGGATGTATCACTTGATAAAGTAACTTTAAAAATTGAAAAATTATTTATTTTTAATAAAATTTTGCTACGTGCACTGCAACAATAAATGAGTTTTTGGAATGATTTTAAAATAGAAACAATTGCTAAATAGTCCAAAATTGGGTGCTTTGGGGATGGTTTAAAGGATTGGACGATTAATAACAATCACAGTAATGTTATGTTTGGTTTGATGGAATGGAATGGAATTAAAATTGATTCTTTTCATTTTTGTGTTTGTTTGGGTAGAAAAATGAGAATGAAATATAATTGATTTTTGAAGGAGAAGGAATTCATTCTTATCTCAATTTGTTTTTCAATTTTATTAACTCCAAATATAATCCAAATCTCAAAACCTTAAATCTTAAATTCTAAATCTCAAATTCTTAAACCTTAAATTTCTAAATTTTAAACCTTAAATCCCAAAATCTTAAACCTTAAATCCTATTTAAAAAAAATAATTTTAACCTTAAATTTTAATCCACAAATATATCCTAAAATCTTAAACCATATTTAGAAAAATAATAATTTTAATCATAAATCTTAATCCACAAATATAACCTTAAATCTTAAATCTCAAATCCTTAAATCTTAAAACCTTAAACCATATTTAGAAAAATAATAATTTTAATTATAAATCTTAACCCATAAATATAACCCTAAACCCTAAATCTCAAATCCAAAAACATAATTCCTAAACCCCAAATCCCAAATCTTAAAACCTTAAATCCTATTTAGAAAAATAATAATTTTAACCCTAAACCTTAACCCATAAATATAACTTTAAACCTTAAATCCTAAATTCCAAATCTTGAAACCCTAGTTCTTATTTAGAAAAATAATAATTTTAACCCTAAAACTTAACATATAAATATAATCCTATAACCTTAAACCTTAACCTCAAATCCTAAACCTCAAAACCCTAAATCCTATTTAGAAAAATAATAATTTTAATAATATATTTTCTTTTTAAGTAATAATTATTTAGAAAAATAATGATTTCAATAATGTATTTTATCTAACGAAAAAATAATAATTAAATGATATTATTTAAAATTTATTAAATATAAGGGTATTGAGGTAATATCTTGTGTTTTTTATTCCATTCCAGTTGTAAACAAAACACTGTAATACTGATTTTTTTTATTCTAATGGTCAAATCAAACAAAATTGTTTCCTTTTCATTTCATTTCATTTCATTCTCATTCCTATTCCTGTTCCTATTTTGATTTTGATTCTGTTCTGTGAACCAAACGTCACCTAAGGTTATTCTTTTGGGATGATTATTAGTTATACTTACAAAGGTTACTAAAACTTGTGTTTTATTTGATGTTTTTGTTTATTGTATCTAAGATAGATTATTGATAGCTTAATATCACTTTTCATGAAAAGATTACTAAAGCTATTATTTTGTTTGATGTTTTTGTTTGTCTTTTGTAAGATTGATTATGTTTGTTTAGTATCACGAGAGATAGAAATTTGTGTTTTCTTGTTGTTTTAAATTGTATATTGTTTGCAATATCGGGTGTTTGTTATTGTGTTATTTTCTTGGGAATTGGTTCTTCTTTTGTTTGAAATGTCTTTATTTGTGGTTTTTGGTGAGCTTGTTGAGGTTTTGGCGAGCTTGTTGAGGTGTTGGCGTTCATTGAGGTGGTCAGCAAGCTTTGGTAACATTTTACCCTTACGGAGGCGGTGTTTACCCTTGTTGAGGTGCTGTTTACCTCCTTTGTGGTGATCAACGAGAGCTTGTAATGGCTTGATAAGGGTGTAGGAGGTTGAGTTTTTCTATAAATTTCCTTTTCTTTCTCTACTTTCCTTGGCCAACTTTTGCGGAGAAGTTTTGTTCATTTGGCACCAAATTTCCCAATTCTTGGTTCATTCTCTTTGAGTGTTAGGTCTAGGAAACAAAATATTTATCCGTAGGAGATAGGACTTTAGAGAAGAGTCTATCATATTTCTCAAATAGTGGGTTGTGTAAAAATGTAAGATTTTGCAAGTCATTTTTTTTGGCATTCTCATGTGCAAAACATGAAGTCTTTAATTTTTTACTGTGTATTGTCATATTCTATATAAGATCAACTATTGATAGTTCAATAGTGCACATATTCACATAGTTTTTACACTTAATACGTTTGCATATACATCACTTGGGGTTGAGAGCATGTAATCTCCATGTTTTGGTTGTGTTTGTGCTTTGTATTGCTTTTGTTGTTTGCAGATATTGGAAATTTTTTCAAACAAAATGATTAGTTTTAGAGCTCATCGAGTGGTTGGCGAGATAGTCAACAAGGTTAATGAAAAATTATGACCATTATCCTCATTGTGATGACTATTATTTTTTCTGAGGTGGTCGGTAAGACTTCAGCGAGAGTCGTGACAGGTCAAGGGTTTTCTATGAATACTATTCATATGGAATTTTGAAATTAATTAAAAAATGTGGATAAATTCTTGCGGTTTGTAGACTCAATTTTTTTTGTAAAATTGTTTTTTAAATTTTGTATCATCAAAAAATGTGTTCTTGGGGTGGGTTAATTAAAAATTGATTAGACACCAAGATGTATTTTTAATTACGTTCATGTGTATAAGATTTCCTTTAACATAGGATTTGTCATATACTGAGTAGTAGGTAATTGTATCACACAACGTGGTGGTGAGGCTCATGAGGATAGCCAAATTCTTAGACTGGATTAAAGTTGCTATAGAGATAGTAGTGAATAGCATAGATATTGGTAAGTGTGCTATTCCAATTAATAGAAGTATTAATATATATTATCTTAGATTGTGAACTATTAATTTACTTTTATTAGTGAATTACTTACTTTTGAATGGTTGCCGTAAGCAACCCTAAGATCTTATCATATAAGTGTGGATCCTATGTTGGTTTATAGCGTTATATTGTTGTTTTTGGATAATTGTATGTTGAGTTAGTACAATTAGTATTTTAGTCGCATATGTTGCTACATAGGAGGAGCTAATTGTGTTTGGAAGGCCTTTCTTTTCGTACTGTTTTCTTTCTAATTACATATTGTTGATACCATGCTATCTTTTAAATCCATTATGTGTGCTAGTTGTTAAATATCTATCTGTCTGTTGTAGTGAATAACTGGATGGTTCTTTCTATTTGTTTGTCTGCTTGGTTATTTAAATTTCTTTGCATATTTTCCACTGCGTGTGAGATTGGGGAAGTTTTAAGGTGTTCGTATCACCTTACCTTAGTTTTGTACCAAACCCCATACTCTTTTAGTTGACATCAAAGTTGGTAGATCTTATTGGACTTAATTGCTCCAGTGTTGATTCTTTCCTTTCCCTCTTGCTTAGGTTTTTCTCATTTAATTTAACTTATGGTGTAAGATGAGTTTTCTCTAAGTCTCCTCGATTCAATGTCATGTGTTATGCTTATTGAAGATATCATATATGCTCTTATTTGAGATTGTATGATGATGATTATGATGTTCGGTACTTGATTGAAAATGGATGGAAGTGTCCTTATCAAACTCTTAAAGATGACATGGTGGAACCAAAGCCTTTCAATGATTGGAATAAAGAAGAATTTCACAAAAGTGATTAGAACTATAGGGGATTGTATGCTATCCTTGGAGTCATGTCTATTAGTGAAGCTATGTTTTCTAACTGGAAGAGCTCAAAGGATAGGTGACATTATTTGGAACGAAAGTACAAAGATGATTTCTATAGTATGATGGAAGAAGGTCTTCAGGTACTAAAGTTGATACTTCTAGGTGTCCTGTGGCTTATCATTCATAAAAGGGTGTCTACTAGATCAAAGTATTGGAAGATACATACAATGATGAAGAGCACTCCTTACAAGAGACCTATGATCACTTGAAGCTAAAGAAGATGCAAATGAAGATAAACTATAGTAACAAAGAAGAAGACAAAGATCACTTGGATCTTTTTAGTCATCTATTGATTGTTACCCTTGAAGAAGAGAAATTCGTTGAAAGCATTAAAGCTGAGGTTGGATAATCACATTAAGTATCTTCGTATTCTTCTACAGGATAATGCGAAGTATTTAACTCGTATTAGTGAGCTCTAGAGATCTATACATCATGGAGAATTAAAAAGATCATCTATTGTCGTTGTTCTACACACTACGTTTGACAAGTTCAAGGATACTACTCAATTTGAGCATGAGGTGTTTCTTCTTGAGAATGAAAAAAGGTGCGTCTCAAATACATATTGGATGATAGAGATGATGGGATTAATAATCTCTAGGTTAAAGCTAAAGCTAAGGTGAACAAAGTGAAACTCCTTGAATCTTAGTGGACAAAGCAAAGATGGCATACTCTTTCTCAATACTCTCAAGCTTAAAGCTAAAGCTAAGACGAACAAAGTCAAACTCCTTAAATGTTGCTTATTGGACAAGCAAAGATGGAAGAATCCTTCTCAATTCAACAAGAAATTGAAAGGAATATTGCAAAAACCAGAAAACTATTATGAAGTTGTCTCTTAAAACTCAACGTCTAGATAAGATGCTATAAATTGGAAAGTCTCATGGTGATTTTAGAGGTATTGGTTACATTTATGAACAACCTTTTTTCCTCAATTTCTTCATCCAACAGATGTTGAATTTATATCCTTCATGTCTGTTCTTCAGAGGGCATGAGTGTAATGTGTGAGTCCTTATCCTTCATTCAGTGGTTATTCTTGTGAATTCCTCTCCTTGACATGCTCATTAAAGAGTGAATCTTCTCCAATTGGTCAAGATCATTTGGGCTATATCGAAGGGTTACTATTTAGTCTATTTATCTCACGAATAAGGCCTTAGTTTTGCATAATGAGGCAGTTTCTATGTTTAGAAAAGTACAAATCTTCCAAGGTTAGTTGTAGAGGCTTGCTTAACCTAAACTGTAATGTTGTTTGCACTACTTTCAAAGCTCTAGTGTTTGGGTGTTCATACTTTGATAGCCGTTGTTCCAGACATATGATGGGAGATAGTCATTCTTCACCAACATTAACAAAGTAAATGAAAAATTTGTTACCTTTGCTGATGGTAGCAAGGCGATGATATGTGGAAAAGGCACCATTCATGCACCAAGGATTCTTGAAATAAAAGATGTCCTCTTTGTTGATAAAGAAAACCTTAACAAGACCAAACAAATTTATGATGATATGTTTCTTTTTAAGTTTACTCCTAAAATGTACTATGTATGACATCATTAGGAGTAGTGTTGTTAAAAGAACTAGATCAGGAGATAATTTTTACTATGTTAGCTCTCCTTTTCTTTTCTATGCAATAGAGCTAGCCTGAGTATATAGGAACTATGTCATCATAGATAATTTTTACTGTGTTGGCTCTCGAAGTTCAAAACTATCATAGGCCTTCAAAAGATCTCGTCTCGACTTGATCATGTGTGCAACTCTTACAAATTGAGCAAGTAAAGTAAAGGTTAGTGATGAGTGCTTAAAAATGCTAAAATTACCATTATTTAATGTACTTTAATTGATTCCATAGATTTATATTTGTATGATTTTATCATATTTTTATATAAATTTATCTTTTCGAAATCAAGGGTATTTTTTTCAAAAATAAAGTAAAGACTCGTAAAAAAAATACTAGAGGAAATACGTCAAAATTCTGCGTGCAGTCGTCCATTCACAATGAAGTCTCACGTGTAGGCCCAGCACATACCTACACGTAGCAGGCACATGCCCAGCACACGCCCGTGTGCGCGTAGCCAACATATGCCAGCGCACAACCAGCACACCCCTACACTGTGTCCCATAAATGCCCGTCTGGCGCAATTCTCGCACCCTTCAAGCATGCTAGCCTGTCCAAATGCGTCGAAAATCAATTGTTGAAATATTTTTACACCTTTTTCGGCCTTTTTCTCACTTGTAAAAGTTCCATCTCCCTCATTGTAAAAAATCACACTTTAAGACACAATTTCTCCTTTCTCTAGAAAGTTTTTTTAGTTTTTAGTTTTTAGTTTAAAGTTCTCTTTTTTAGAAAAACTAGTTATTCTTTTATGGATTTTTAGTTTTTGATTCAATTAATGGAAATGAAAATCCATTTGGAGGTTTTCCAACAACAAAATTAACATTAAAGTTCTGTAAGGATTCTTTTGAGGTATAATTTTAAAATGAATTCTTTATAGTTATTTTTTATGTTTTATTCTTATATGTTATGTTTAATTTGTCTATGATTGAATTTAACATGACTATCTATTTGTAAATATGATATAATAATATCGTTGTTATGCTTGTGAAATATTAAATAGGTAAAAAATTTCTATAAAATAAATTGATTTTATTTTTATTGAAGATTTTATATTAAGGATGTGAGAGAGAAATATATTATTTTTCATTACAAACTTAAATATGAAAAATTAGATTTTAAGGTTTAATTATTTGGTTGATTTAGAGTAATATTCTTTTATTTGTTGGTACAACTGTCCGATAGTTAGAGTCAAGCTTTATTTCAATTTTTTTATAAGAACTATTATTTGAAAATGTATTGACGACAAATTTTCAGTAATGGTTTTAAAACTTGAAAGTTAATACTCAAATAATTAAATTCTTAGATTTAATTTGGACATCTTGAATAAAGTCTAATTAATTGACTCCGTCTAAAGTTGTGATTAGATGGTTTTTTATTTTCTTAGAAATAAAGTTAAAATTTAATACTTAATTAATTAATAGGCTCCAACTAAGGATATTAGTTTATTAATATTAAAAAAGAATTAGGGTACCGCCTAAGAACACTTTCATACCAAAAAGAGAAAATCAACAAATATCAATTTACATATTTAATAACCTAAATAATATGAGCAAGCATAATTAACTTAATTATTATATCCATAAATGCTCCACTATTATAAATGATAAAAATTTGCATTATTGTTTATTAAATTTATATCTATGTTTATTGAATTATGTCATTAGATTAGTAAATAAAAATCAAATATCATTTAGGGTTTAATTTCGTTTTTAAAAGTTTGAATAATAAATTAAAAATCATATATATTTCTTCTTTAGATCGACCTTGGGAGTATACTTATCGTTTGCTATAAAATGATTTGTGCATTTGCGAGAGTTTTACAAATATAAAACCAAAGTATTGACAAGATCGACATTATTTGTCTTGTTTCATCAGTTAACACAAGAAGAATCATCATCTCTCAAACTCTAGACTGTTCAAGTTGCTCCACCTATATTTGATAGGACTAATGCGCACTGCTAGTTAGGGGGGAGCAAAGATCAAAACATCCTATTTTGGCCAATTTGAATATGATCCAATTTGACTTGAATTTGAAGATTTTCAATCCGAATCTAATTTGATAATGTAATCAATTTGAATCAATCTGAATTTGATCCAACTACAAAAATTTTCAACCCAATTTGATCATAATCCAATGGATTTCTCTAGATACACTGGGTGATGTTTCTTGGTGAAAAGTCATTGGCATTTGCTAACTTTAAGTTTGTGTATAAAGCTATAGAATGAGAAAAGTGAATATATTATGTATAATAAAAATCAAAAGTGATTATAGAAAAGATTCAAAACTTTGATTTTAAGTATTTCTGTGATGATTATGGTTTTGAACATTAGCTTTTGGCACCCAAGAATCCTAACAAAATGGAATTGTTGAGAGAAATAACATAATAGTTCAAGATGGGTAGATGATCCTAGCTAGCAAGAATCTAGCTAGGCATTTATGGTTGAGGATGTGAATATTGCTTGCTATACCTTGAACCGTTCCTTCCTAAGACTTGACACTTGATAGTCTTCATATGAACTTCTTCATGGCAAGAGGCCGAATGTCAAGCATTTAAGAGTGTTTGGATGCACTTGTTATATTTTCAAAGATAGAAAGAATTTAGAAAAGTTTGAAGTAAAAAGTGATATTAGGATCTTCTTGCAATATTTTGGTAATAGTTTACTTATCGAGTCTTCAACTTGAGAACTTCGGAGTCCATTAGTTTGGTCATCGATGATTTAGGAGCTACTAAGATGGTTGGGTATGAGGAATATAAATTTCTTTGCAAGTTAGGATTAGTCAACTAAAGTTGGTACGTAAGATGGGGATTTGTCAACAGACCTTACTACTCCTGAGCCTTCTAAAGCTATTGAAGATGAATATAAATGATCTTCTTTCCTTAGCACAAAATGAGCTCATTTCGTTGACAACATCATTAGTGATATTGAGGGAAGTGTGAAGAATGGGCGTCAAATTTAGGAGACCTAGGATTACATGTGTTACACTTCTACTATCCTTCTTAAAAATGTCAACAGTGTGGGACGAGCCCAGGAATCCCCTCCCTATTTTTTATTTATGATTTATAATTTATCCTTCAACTCACTTAAAATCCTTGTGGAGTCATATCGAGAACCCTTAATAGAAAACGTGGACCCTCAAATGGGAAATAGGGATCTAATTAACATTTTAAATATTAATTTTTAGTTTCTAGTAATTTTATTTTTATTATTAAGGAAAATTTATATAAAAAATAAGGTGATAATAAATATTTGTAACCGAAAATTAAAATTTTGAGTTAATAAGTAATAAAAAAATAAAAAAAATTATATGAAAGAGAGATATTAAAAATATATGTAAAAATAAATATATAATCCTTTTATATTAAGCAATGTTGATAGAACCTTATAAAAAACTAGGTTGAAATAATAAAAATAAATTATAAAATAATTATAATATTTTAGATTTTTAGAACTTAAATAAATAGTTTAAATAATTTTTATAAAAATATTATTGATGTTTTAATAGAATAAAAATATAACTTAAAGATGAAATATAAAATATATAATACATTACTTGTGATTAGTTTGAGTTCAAATATAATTAAATCTATTAAAAAAATTTAAAAATATTGAATTTTTATATATTTATTAAAATATGGTATATAATTTCGGAAAATAGGATGGGGAATGCAATCTCCGTCTTTGCCCATCTCATATTATAAAATACAGATCTCCATTTTTCATTTCCCATTTCCTATTTTGTTATCCATATCTTTGCCGCCAGTTAAATAATCCTCGTAGGGATTTGCCCCATCTGGGAAAGTTGATAACCTTATGCAGGACATACATTGGCTCAACTCAATGCAAGAAGATCTTAATCTATTTCAAAGGAATGTCGTTTGGTATCTTATGCCTAAATTGACAGATAAGCATGTGATTGGGACAAGATTTTGTATAAGAACAAGGAAGATGCAAATGGTATTATTTCTATAAACAAGTGTAGATAGTTTCTCAAGCTTATACTCAGATTGACAAAATCAATTTTGAAGAAAAAATTACTCCTATTTCTTGCCTTGAGTTCGTCAAGTTGCTGATTGGTTTGACCAGCTATTTTGGGTTCAAGTTGTAACAAATGGATGTTAAAAGTGCCTCCCTCAATGGTGTGATCAAATATAAAGTGTATGTTGAGCCAAAAGATTTTGAAGATCCTAATTTTCTCAATCATATGATGCAGTTGAAGATAACCTTATATGGCTTAAACCAAGTCTTTATAGTGTATAGTATGAATGTCTGTTGATTTTTGTTTTTCTCAACAACGATTTTCAAAGAGGTAGAGGTTACAAGACCCTTTTATTATAGAGAGAAAGGAAAATTTGTGGTCGCTGACATCATTTTTGTGTCTACGAAGGATGATCTAGCTTAGGATTTTTCCTTGGCCATGCAAAATGAGTTTAAAATGAGCTTATTTGTAGAATTTAAGTTCTTCTTTGGTTTTCAAGTAAAAAAGCTAAAAGATGATATCTTTCTCTCACAAACCAAGTATGCTAAGGAATTGGTTAAAATTTTTGGTCTGGACAAAGCTAAACCTGGTTGTACTACTATCGTAAAACTCCATCATGACCTCTTAAGGAAAGTTAGAGTATACTTTATATAAGAGGATTAATAGTTGTTGATGTTGATTTCTACATAGTAATATAAAAGCATGCAAGATCGAGTACACGTTAGAACTCAATAAAAGACCACAATAGAGGGGTGGTGCTTCCTATTGGGTTCTAATGTTTGTTCCATCTTGTAGGCTTTTATATTGACTATGTAGAATTCATCTGTGGGAACATTCCTTTGATCACATTTGAGATGGAGGAAAAAACCAATTAAACTCTTTAAAAAGCCTATTTTTTTATGATTCACATACCAATTGCATGAGCATTGTTCACAGAGGATGATCAGTCTCAATAACAACCCAATCTCCAACTAGAATGTGATCCAACATAAAAAAAATACCATGGTTGATCAAAATAAACATGCCCAAAATTGTTTTGGACCAATTATCAACTAGAGAATAGAAGCTCTAGAATAACAAAATCAACACCTTGAAAACATGATTGGAGAATACACTCTTGTGGCACATCCCATGAATCAAACTCCTGAAGCAAGTCATAGGTGCACTAACAAGCAACCTATGAATCATGTTGAACATCAAGAGGCCCCTCAAGCACATGTTGAAGAAAAAAGCTCCTTAACTAAAGAATAATTCCATTCGAGAAAGAGAAGAGCACTACTGGGAAATAACCCTCGTAGAGCTCCTAAATAGACTCTCTCAGGCTTTCTTTAAAGATAGAGTCTCCAAGCTTGAACCTCTACATAGATTCTTAGCTATAAAGTTTAGAAACTAGATTACAAGCAAAAGATGATGGCTACCAATGTTCTTGATGAGGTACTGTATCAGATGATATGCAAAACATTTACATATAGACTCTCAAAATATACTCTTACATAGTTCTAATAGCTCCCCTCTAGAAGAATTGACTCCTTCCCTCAATTGGCTCAGGTCTTCATCAACCAATTTACCTGTAGCAAAAAGGTAAGGAAAGAGGCTTAAGATCTCTTTTAAATAGTCTAGAAAACGAATGAGTCTCCATGAAGCTATCTTCAATCATTCAATTCAAATAAGATAGAGATATTTGATTGCTCTTGATTACTCCAAGGACATTATTGTTCAAGTATTTAGAAAGGACTACTTTATTGAAGAAGCCTTAAGAAGGTGCTCACCAAATATGAAACTCATTCCCTTGATGAGGTAACGAGAAAAGAAAAGTGGTACATTGTTATAAAGGATGATACATAGACATTCAGAGTTAGCACACCTAAATACGAGCATCATAAAAGCTCCTTATAGAAAAGAAACAGATCTTCACCATCTCCAAAGAAAACAAGCTCCTTTTGGAATCCCTAGTGCAAAACATTAGACATTAAGCCTAGGTTGGGCGACAAAGTACCAGCTCCTTTGACCATATCCTTGGTATAATTGATTCAACTAGAAGGCAAAGAATATGTTAAATGGCTCAGAAAGATGAATGGAAAATCTAAGGAAATGAAGGAATTAGGTCCTTACTATTCCTTCCATCGAGACAAAGGGCATAACATTGATAATTGTTTTTCCTTTATAGAGGATAAATTCCCACAAAGTCTGGTCACGTTAGACTCGCTTAGGCACACAATCTCTCACTCAAGATGACATCGATGATCACAAAGTTGAAAGCTTATTGATGCTAATACAAACATCTTGAGACTCGATAGATGTTGAAAAGAAGCTCATATAGCTTCTAGGGACCTAAAAATACATATAACATAACTTGTATACCATGGGAAATTGATTAAGACCCTAAAGCATCCTAAAAAATAGCCTCAAAAGGAGCTCTTTAGCTTATAAGGCAAGCAGAGCATTATTGAAACCCCACGAGCCTCTATAAAGCTCAAGTAAACCGAAGGGAGATGTTATAGGGAAAATGAGAAGTTGGTAGTCATAAGGACCTTCGAGGCTCTAGACGTACCCACCTTCCCAAGTTCCAAATGTCAAAAGAAAGTCCACCATAAGTAGGACTCCTCTATTGAAAGATTTCTCAATTATAAATGAGCCTTATCCTTATTAAATATCTATCGGATTAAGTCCAAAATAATCCTATATGGATTATGACTTATCCACAAGGTAGTGTAATTCTATAAGGATAAAGTGTAAGTATTTACCTATTAATACATATCTCCTATACAATTTAAAATATATTCTTTTTACTACATTATTATACATAATTTGACTTGAGCGTCGAGGGCAATATGTGGCCTCCCCCTTTAGGCAATTATCCGGATCTTTGACTATCTTTTCATGTTTGTAGGTTCTTGATGACTTGCATAATTTTGTATAATTTATAACTTCTTAACTTTAAACTTTAGTATAATTTTATTTTATTTTTATTGATTTTAGATTTCGTTATTATTATTTAAATTTTCTTGCAGATTTGAAGAAAATAAATATCCAAAATTTTAGAAGCATATTTTCTAAAGATTTTTATAATTTAAATTAAGATTTCTCTCTCTCTCTCTCTCTCTCTATATATATATATATAAGTAAGAGAGTGTAGGTGAGAGAAAGGGGGAAAAGAAACAAAAAAAAAAAAACATTGGCGGTGCAAGAAAAAGGGAAACAACGAAGAGAAATGGGCTAGAGGTGAAAGAAAAGAAATAGCGGTGCATAAACAAAAAGAAAGAAAAGAAGGAAGAAAAGGGGAACACTGATACAATGAAACACGGAAGTAGATTCTTTTTGTGATTCAATTTTCTTTTAATTCCTCTCAGAAAATTATAGTGAATTCGTTTATGTTAAATTTAAGTTTTAGCATGAACTAAATTTTCTTTATTTTAGGAAAAAGATGTAATTTAATTTTCAACTATGCTTAATTTTCTATGTTAATTTGAATTATTTTTCTTCATTTTTGTCTGATTTATTCTGAGTTTATTGCTTCTAATTAACTGATCATTAATTAAATGATTTTAGTCTTGTGATTTACTATCGAAAGAGGGAATTATATGATAGATTTGTTATATTTTTGGCAAAGGTAAGTATAGAGATTGAAAACTTTTATGAACCTATGTAGTATTAAAATGATTGATCTTAATGCTTTCTTGTTTTATTAAATTTTATACTTTTGTGTAAATTAATGAACAAGAATATTTCTAATTGATCATCGAAAGAGGCTTTTGGATGTTTTTTTAGAGATTGATAACAAATAGAGATAATTAAATTCAATTAACTAGATGAGTAAAGCATAGTGAGAGATTAGGTTAAATCGATTTCCTAGAAGTTTTCTTCCCATTAATTTGATATTTGAACATCTTTATTTTCTTTTGCATATTTTCTTTAAATTAACTTTATTTTAAATTTAAATTACAACAATCTTAGTGACTTCTCTTGATAAAATTGAGATTAATATAATTTTGTTATTTGTCAAAAGTAAGTTACTGATCCCTAATGACGATACTCTTCTTATCACTTTACTATAAAACTACGATATTTGCAATTTTCGTAGCTTTGCACCGATCAGTTTTCCATAACTTTTGGATAAAATCATCTTCAACGACCTTCAAAGTCTTGAAGCGTATGATGTCAAAATTTCAAGGTAGCAGTCCATTATTTACATCTTTACACCTTGGTGGTAGTCTCATTTGAAGCATACTAGACACATTCTTCCCTATACATATATCTTCGTTATTCTTAAGCTTGTCTTTGGTAAAAAAAAAACGTTCCTTAAGGTACTTTTTATACCATGGTTCCTCTTTAATATATTTCGTCAAAGGTATGTATTTGCACATTTGGGAATGTCTTCAAATTTTTGTTTTCATGATGCTTTGTTGAATTATCGATCTCGTTGGGAGGTGATGCACTTTTCTTCCTCACTAGTCCTTTATTCAAATATATCATATGTAGGGACTTTTTTGGGTCCTTTAGTTTCTTACTACTTTCCAAACCAACTGCATTGATGGTTTCCTTAGAGTTAGAAACTGTTTGAGAGGGGGGCTCGCCAATTTCCCATGCCAACATTCTATCCAAAGCTACTCCTACTTGGTTAACGTGTATCATAAGATTTCTCCTTACGATTCCCCATTCCTACTGAAATTTAGAAGTGTGAGAAACAAATAAATTTAAATCCTAAGAGACCTACCTAGAGTGGTTGTAGTAGGTTGTTGTATTGGGAGTGGAAATCATCAGCTAGATTTCTATATGAATAGCTTAGGTATCGATGATCGCACCAACTTGCATTGTATATGTTAGAATATGGATCATATTTAGGCTTATGGCTTTCAAATCCACTCATAGCATTAGTGTAGTCCGATTGTCTTGTTGATGTTCAAGGTATGGTGTATGAAATCCATTGTAAGTAGGGCATGGTGCATCCATGTATGTAACTTTTCCCTTAACATCTAACACTTCAAGAGAATTAGTTCATTTAAAAATAAAATAAAAATATAAAAAAATAAAATAAAAATAAATAAAAACAAAAAACAAAAGATGAAAAATTAAAAATTAAAAATTGGAAAAAAATTAGCAATTATTAGTAAAATTTAAAACTAATCCCCGATAATGGTGTCAAAAATTTAATACGGTTGAGAACATGCAAGTATACATGATCATATACAAGTGATAAAATATTTTTAAAACAAGGTTTATCGTACACATGGGAAATAGTAACAATATTTACTCTTAATTACCAATTCGTTAGTAAATTAATTAAAATTAATAAAATGAGTTTTTTTTATTTTGAAGAAAATAATATAAAACAATAAAATAAGTTGCACAAAATTTATGAGAATTATGTGACAATGAGATTATCCTTCCACTATCTTATAATTTAATTGAACATGTCATAAATGTAAATTAATTTCGTAAGCTCTATATTACTTTCATAATTAAAATTATTCTTGAGTTTTTAACTTTAGTTTTATAAGTCTAGGTTCACTTAAGACTTTATATATTTTCTTACTTTGTAATTGATTTAGAGTATCATCATAAATAAACGTAAATCTTGAACAACCTAGAAGTACCTTATTAGATTTAATTCACTCATTACATTAGAATCTAAAAATAATGAGAACTAAATTAGGTATGATTAGAATAATCATTTAATCTTTAGATAATGTATTCAATCTTATTTGCAATATGAACCATAAGGTATCACTTTGAATAATAATATTAACAATTGCATACTTACATCTTAGATTATATAAACATATTCATGAATAAAATGTTATACACCAAATTCTTAACATACATAGTTATTATATTCAAATATAGATTTAAACATATCATGACATTAAATTAATTAAATCATAGTCTAAGTTTTGAAATTTTCTACAATCACATTTAATATTTACTTAGATATAAAATTTATCAAATTCATAACAATAATTAAATATTTCATCATAATGAAGAGAAATGGCAGGTAAAAGAATTGAAATTAGATGAATTATTGAAAACAAAATAAGTAAAAAATAATAATTAACTTGTGCTTGAATCTTTCTTGAAAGCTCCTGAAAAGTTTTATTGAATAAGAATTTTTCTATGATTTTTCCTCTTAATTTTCTCTGTAATTCTGATTCTGCCTTTAATTTACGAGGTATGATTTGAGTATTTATAATAATAAAAAATTGATATTTTTTAAAATTGGATTAGGATTGATGGTACAAAAAAAAAACAATAATGGGGTCAGACTAATTTCACTGGAATATAGTCCCTTAGACTCGCGTTAGAAAAAAACAAAGGGGATCACGCAAATTTCAATGGAAATATAATCACTTAGGCACGTGTCAGCCAACGGAACTGGCATTGGGGAGTGTTGAATTATATTGCTAAGTACGTATGCATATTTTTTGAAGTATATCCACGCTAAAATAAAATTCATAACTCATTATGATAATAAAATATGTAAAATATAAATAAATTATTATATAAAAATATGTAAAATATAAATAAATTATTATATAAAAATATGTATAAAATAATTCTTATCAAAAAAGTTAAAAAAGGGCTAAGAAAAGAGGAGGACTTCAAGAGCCAATTGGGAAAGCTCGGGACAATTTCCTTTGATAGTTGTCCTAAGACTTTAGTCCCTTAGTTCCTTCATCAGCATTTTTCTTTCCCTCTTGTAGCTTTCTTCACTTTTTAGTTTTAGTTCTTCTCTCATTTTGAGAGTTGAACAATTTTTATGTTTATGTAATAAATAGTTTAGATTAAGTTATCATAATAAGTGACAATAATAGGAGTTTATCTAGATAACATATTGATGTAGGAGTGATTTGTAACAATACAATTGAGCTATTAACTTTAATTATAATCTATTTACAACTTTAATATAATGTATATTCTTATATGTTATATTTAATATTTTGACCATTTATTAAATTAATCATGTATGGCTAGTTGAAATAATGTTTATATAATATTAAAATGGGTAAATATTTGTAATAATATTTAAAAATAGATTTTTTTTCTATTCAATAATTTTTACAAAGTTTATTACCGAGAAATGTATGGAAGACATATTTTTCAAAATAAATTTAAACTAAAATTGGGTTTTAGAAACATAAATCTGGATGTGATTTAGAGTAAAACTCCTAAATTTTAGATGTAATTATATGGATATGATTTAGAATGATACTCTATTTCAAAGATTTTATAAGATTTATTACTAAAAAATATCTCGAGAACATATTTTTTTATAATAGATTTAAAATCTAAAAGTTTGATTTAAGATTCAAGAATCTACGATCCAATTGACAGCTTGAATAGAAGCTTAAAATTGTTGGGCTGACTGAAGGCGGTAAGTTAAAAGGTTTGTTAATTTCTTAAAAGATAGGCATAATTCAATTAAATTTAAAAGGTGGCAAGATTAAATCTAATTAATAAAGAGTAATGGCCCTACCAAAGGTGTTATTTTTAGATATTAAAAAGAATCAATAATCTGAATTTATATTTCATTAACCTAATTAATTGTAATAAACATATCAACTAGCTAAATATCTCATTAATTCTTTATTTATAAATGAATTGCATGTCTGCCTGTTATTTGTATGAACCTATGTATCCTTTATTTTTATTATTTTATGTTATTAGTTTAGATATTTTAAAACCAAATGTTGTGACAAAATGTTTAGGTATAATTATTTTTTTAAGAATTTGTTGAATTATTTAAAAACCATGTAGTTTCTCTTTGGACTGACCTTGGAAGTATACTTATCATTTTTTTACAAATTGATTCATGCACTTACGAGCTATTTTATAGAAACAAATTTCAAGCATCACATTTTCATTCACCTTGAGGGACATACCTAAACTTTTTTCTTGTTGGTTTTGATTGATGCATGTGATTAGTAAAGTGATTTCTTCATAAATCCTAGCATTTGATTCTTTTTATGAAATCAATGTTATATACTTTTGAACCTTTTCTTGTTTAATCATATGAGAACCTTTTAGCTCATTTCTTTAGATAACTTCAATTCACATATATCTTTATTTAGTGCTTCAACTCATAGGATTAGTGTGATATTGAGAGTATTTTTTGTGAGGATTAGAGTCAAAGTAAATTTGGATTTTTAACACTATGATTGGGTGAGTGAAAAGTGATGCAATTTTTTATTGGTACATGAATTTATGTTGTCTACATATTTGAACAATAAACTGTGATCCTTTGGGATATTGAATTAACTCGTGCTAGAGATTTTGATTATGAACTAAAAATAAACTAAATCATGAGAAGTTTTATTTATTTTAATTTCTATTTTGTTATTCCTAGTTTAATTTTTTATTTTTTTATTTTCGTTATTCATAGATTTTTTTATTGTTTTTAGTTTTAATTTTTTTCATTTTAACATGTTTGTGGGTATTATCTCCGAAAGCCCTCGGGAGACTTAAACTACACTACTAGGATAACCTAGGGTTTTAAAATCTTGTTGTATGCGCTAAATACAATTGTGTCAATCTACGGAAATGATTTAGGTTAGTGTAGTTAGTTTATTTATTTATTTTTAGTTTTTATCTCTCTTTCTTTTCTATAGGATAGCTAGAACAGATTGAGGGTTGGGATAAGTGCGTGAAAAGTACTAATATTTCATGGTTTTATATTGGGCTTAAATGTGATAAATAGATTAATTATAACATATTTATGTGATAATTTATATAAAGTTATATGTTCAAAACCATGGTATATTTTGTGGTATTTCAAGTGTTTATAATTTCCAAATGAATAAATTTGTCAACGCATGAAGAACAACACTTGAAGCACTCAACACTTGTAAGGTGTACAAGGATGTTTTCAAGAAAAATTGGGCCACGGTACCATCCTTGCTTATGAATACAACATTATATTTAGGTTTTCATTAGCTTTCATATTATAACTTTAGAGAATCCATTTGTAGAATTTAGTTATAGATTATATTTTAGGCTAACAGTTCTACCACCATGTACATATACACAAAGAAAACCCTCCAATTATAAAGATGTTCTAAGAATTTGAAGAAGATAGTGACAACACATTCAGAGATCTAGAATCATTTTTATTAAGAAGGGGTAATTTTATTGTTATATCTTTTAGATATTTTTATAATATGATGTCTTTTATATTTGATTTGACTTTTGTTAATAACTATGATTGTCTAAATTTAGTCTTTGCTTCCAATAATTGGAAGAACAATTTTGTGATTTAAATAAATAAAAGTTTTAGATTTATTTCTTATTCATAATCTTTAAATCTTTAATCATAAATTCATGATGAACTAAGTCTTGATTTATGACTAAAGAAAATATTTTAGAATTAAGCATTAGATACATCATTTGTACTTAGTTGTGCGTAAAGAATAAAAGTCTATTTTAATTTCATTGATTTGTATTAATTTAGATGGTTGAAAAATAACTTTAATTATAAATTAAAGATGGGTCAAATCTTTATTTATAATTAAAGAATATATCTACCTTAGGTTTATCAATTTTTAATTTTAAGCCTGATAGAGGAAAGTTATTAATTAATTGAAGATTTTGGTGTATATATATATATAAATTTACTTAGTTTACCAATTGATCAATTTCAACATAAGTCAAGGAAGAATTTATTATAATGTAAACTCACCATTATTATGGGGAGTTTTATTTAAAAATAGATTAAATCAATAAATCTAGCTTATATTTAAATCATTTAATGTGTTCTGTCTATAAAGGGTCATGTTCATTAAAATCCTATACACATCCATCATCATAGGTTTCGCACAGTTTAATTTATTGCTTTTATTTATCCGTTTTAATTTATTACGTTAATTTACTTTTATTTATTTATTTTCTTTCTTTAAATATAATTTAATTTATAATTTTCTAATTTTGTTTTGCCAACCAATAATTTGTTAGAGTTCTTGAAACTTTTGTTTTTCTTAATTAAATTAAAAAATAATTAATTTTTTTAAAATAACCACAATTCCTTGAGAGACAATCTTGAGAGTATACTCATTGCTTACTATAAGTGATTCGTGCACTTGCAAGCTTTTATATATACAAAATTTGACTATCAAGTTTTTATGCATTATTGACCTCTTGAGTTGGAGCAAGTCCAGATAACTCTTCCAAAAACACATCCCAATATTTATTCACCATTGGTGTCTTCACTAAGATTCTTCCACTATCTATGTCTACTTATAAGGAACTCAAAAGGGTTACGTCTGTCTGGTTCAATCTTCCATCTAAACATCACTTAAGAAAAGTACTAAAAAGGTTTACTACTTTTTGCCATAAAATTGAACCTTTATGCCTTTGCGGTTTTGGATGGTAACTTTCTTCTCAAAGAAATTTATAATTTCTTGGCATTTTATTAACAAGAGGATGATGTCAAAATAACTCATGTTAAATCTAACAAGATTGACAAGGAGTTGATGACCGTTAAATTGAATTGAACAATTCTTACAAACATAAAGGACTTTATAAGAGACTCCACTGGGAGTCTTTAAAGTAAGGGGGTTTCTATAGTTTCATATACAAGTTTCAACATTTGGGAAAAGGTTTAAGAAATTAAAGAATGGGTGGCACCAATATCAAAAAGAACTTATACCTAAAAAATATATAATAAAATCATATCTTCGACAATGTCTTTGATCTTAGGCTCCCCTTATCTTCTCGATATCGTAAAGGTTTGACCTTGTGATCCTTGTTCTTTCCCTTGTCCTTTCTATGGATAGAAGATTGACATTGAAAGGTTAGTGCTATATTGGATGGTTTTTGGAATGACTATCTATGAGGCTTATAAGACCTAGAGGATTGTTCTTGAAACAATAGTCTTATTTGCTAAAACTCTTGTTAGGACTGTGAGCCATTTTGCTGACCTTGTCCTTGGAAATTTCTTCTTGTATTTGATGCCCAAAATTGAAACTAGGCTACGATCCTTTTCCATATATGTACTGTATTTTAAGGTTGTTGGAATGACTACCTAGAAGGTTGGTAAGATATTGAGAAATGTTTTTGGAATGATCGTTTGGGTTGCTAAAACTTTTGTTGGGGCTACCAACTAGATTACTGACTTTGTCCACGAAAATTCCTTCAAGTATTCAATATGATAGAACTAGGGTCTCATCCTCCACCATTTTGATTGGTTGTGAGTTGAGGATAGTTATGCTTGAGATGCCCTAGTTGGTTGTAGTTGTAGCAAGTGTAAGGGTGATACCGAGGACTCCTAGATGAATTACTTTTAGATAATCCGTTATGTTGGTATCCATAGCTTCTTTGCCATAATTTATTTTTCTCTTTTCCTTTATCTTTAGTCTTTTATGACGATGTGCCAACCTTTAGCTATTCTGTATTGATTTTCTTAACTCTATAAGCTCCAACAACCATCATAGTATAGGTTTACATGCATTGATACATTAATTGTATGCATATGTCATCTCATAAGCCCATCAAATAATTTGTAGATTTGTCCAAGTCCCACACTACCATATTTTCTATGAATCCTTATAGCTGATTGAAGTGAGTCTCAAATTAAGTGAAGGTTATGTCCTTTTGTTTGAGATTTATAAACTCGATCTCCTTGTTAGCCCATATAGTCTAATTGAAAATCTCTCGTAGAAAATCTCCTCAAATTCCTTCCATGTGATAGTTTCTATGTTTCTGACTCTATTTATAGAGTCTCACCAATAATCAACTTCTCTACTTAGTATATGTATAGCTAGTTTTGCTTTAAAACATACTAGATTTTTAAAGAATTAATTTTCTTCTTGATTACCCAAATCCATCCTTTCGCATATTGTATGGGTTGATTCCTATCCACCCTTCTCATTGGAGTAATGTTGAGACAAAATAGTTCAAAAATATTTAATGATTATGAATGAATATTATTATTCGTGAGAGATGAGAACCATGCTATTATATCTAATTATTATGCCTTGGAAAATGGGCACATGAAATAAAAAGAGGGGGTATTTTTAAATCATATTTTAAAGAAATTTTAAGATTTTAGTTTTAATAAAATTTATATTAAATTTGGGATATCTTTCTTTAAACATAATTTAATAGAAACTATTTGAATTTTGTAAAATATTAATATATTAATATATTGAAATATTGAAATATAAATTATTTTATATCATGTTTCAACATTGTCTCCAAAATACAATATATAAAATGAAATAAATAAAATAAAAGTAAACCTGTAATTTTGTTCTACTACTTCAACATCAAAATGTGAACCTTCTTAATGAATTCTAATATGGAGGAAAAGGGAAGCGGGGTGAGCTAAGGGTAGCTCAGTGGGTGATATTGTATTTACAAAACCTAGGTATAAATGTACTTTCTCGCTTTTGAAATCGGAGGAGTGTACATCCATTATCCCAATGCATGCTCATATAGTATAAAATATGCTATGTAAATATAAATCCATATGCATGATATGCAAACCTTATATGCATGTCTTGGTCTCCAAAATACATGGCCACTAATGCTTGAGTTTTGTATTTATAAAATAGCTTGCAAATGCACAAATCATTTTATAAGAAATTATAAGTATACTTCCAAGGTCGGTCTAAAGAGGAATCTCATAGTTTTTAAATAATTCAACAAATTATTAAAATAAAAAATTAAACCTAAACACTTTTTCACAAAGTTTGGGTTGGAAGATATTTAAACTAATAACATTAACACAATAAAATATACACGATAAATTAGCTTAAACAAATAGTAGGCAAACATGCAATTCATTAATCAATAGAGAATTAATGGGATATTAAGCTAGTTTATTATGTTTGATAAAATTAATTTTGGTTAATTAAACATAATTCCAGATTATCAATTCTTTCTTATATATACAGTTAAATTTAATTAAATTTCCCATATTTTCTAAGAAATTAACAAACCATTTAGTTGATGCCTTAGGTTTTGTCTAACAAGGTGAACTTCTATTCGAGCTTTATAAATTACATTATAAATCAAGGAATCTAAAATCCAACTTTTGTATTTTAAATTTATTACAAAAAATATATCGTCAATATACTTTTTAATAATAAATCTTATAAAAAAAATTTAAATAGAACATTGCTCTAAACTAGATTCAGATAATCAAATCCATAATGTAAGAGTGTGACTCTAAATCGAATCTAGATTTATATTTTAAATTCCCAATTTCATATAAATTTTGTAAAATTAATGAATAGAAATAATGTGTTTAATGATTATTAAAACTATTTACCTATTTTAATTATACACAAGCATAATAACATAACTAAAATTCCATTATCACAATTAGCCAAACATGCCAACCAATATATTAAATATACCATTTAGAAGGATACTAGAGTACAATTAAAGTTAAAACATAAACTGTATTATTACCTATAACTCATGCACCAATCTGTAATATGGAGAAACTCCTTTTATTGTTAATTATTGTGAAAATATAATCTAAATTTTTTATAATATAAATATAAAACTAAAACTTGTTGAACTCTCGTTGGGAGAAGAACATAAAAAAATTATAGAAAACCAAAGAACTAAAAGAGAGAGCTGCAAGGGTTAAGGGATATTTTTGTAGTGAAGTATGTGGCTTATATATGGTTGAAAATGTTGCAAAAGAGAGGAAAAAGTGGATCCTTAAGTTCGGCACCGTGGCATGAGATAGCTTATAACTTGTCTGAATGCTTGATCCATTAGTCCCGTGTCACAATACACTGAATAATTTGTTGTGGCACATGTGTTGTTACGGTTCTAAAAACTTCAATTGTATTTTATGCTTCATGGTTGCAATAGACTACTTTCAGGTTATATTTAGTGTTTTTTAAGCATTCATCACAATCCCCAACCAGCTTCTTGCTATTATCCTGCAAGGAGAATGAAAGACAAAATAAAAAAGTAAAAATAAAATTAAACTACCCTAAATCATTTATGTAGATTGAGATTGTTGTATTTAGCAAATGTAACAAGCTTTTAAACACCTAGGTTTCCCTAGTGGACGAGTTTAAGTCTTGTGAAGGATTTTAGAAATAATACCCATAAACATCAAACTAAAATGTAAAAATGTAAAAACAAATAACACAAACAAATAACAAGCTAAAATTTAAACAAAGTAAAAATAAAAGATAACAAAATATAATAGAAATTTTTTTTGTGCTTTAATCTCTTTTAAGTTCACAGCTAAAATCCAAAGCATAAGTTAATTTAACATTCTAAACATTGATAGTTTATTATAATAATTAGTTGAAAATCATATTTATATTTACATAAAAAATGTATCAATATTAAGTTGCCTAATTTTAGTGTTTGGAATCCGAATTCGCTTCTACTCTATCCTCACAAGTCATACTTTTAATAGCACACTGATCATATTAGTTTAAGCACTCATTCCTAGGTATAAACAAATAGAATTTATATAAAGAAATGAACTAATGATTTTGCATATTTTTAAAAAATAAAAGGCTCAAAGTAATGCATAATATTGATCTTATGAAAGGAATCGAAAGAAAGGATTTATAAAGAAATAAAATATTATTCTCATGCATCATCTAAAATCATGAAATAAAAATTTCCTATATTTCTATTGTATTTAGCCATTTCTCATAAATTTGTAGGACCTTTGGATCATAGCATTTAGTTTATACTATTCATTTTTTTCTCCTTTTTTAGTGATATTCTTCTTTTTTTAGAGAGGACATATGTACAGTTTGTACACATTTTTTATGGTACAGTGAGTGGTTAATTTTAGGTTTTTATTTTATATGGGCTTAGGTAAACCCATATTTATCTTTATTTTTTTAGAATTCCTGCATGAATAAAGAAGGGTATATACTTTTAGTTTCTACTTAAATTATTCGATTTAAGCAAAGAAAATATATATGATACTTTATTAGATGTAAAAATCCTACCATTCAATGCAAAACCATTTAGAGATCATCTAAAAATTTGAAATCGATAAGATGAGTGTTAAAAGAGTGGAAACATATTATCACTCAAAATGGAAAGATCATGACTCAACATATTCTTATAAGATAGTCTCCATTCTTTGATTCCTAAACACCAATTTTGGTTTCATTGCAATTTCAACATTTTATAATGAAATGCAAATTATGACAAAAACTATCTAATTATCACATTACTCCATGTTATGTTAAAAAAGCTAATCTAACAATGCAAAGACTTAATCACTTGCTTAAGATTAAATAATAGACATGATAATTTTTCAAGAAAATTTAAATATCAAACCTAAAATTTCTAAACCAATAAAACAATAAAAAAACAAAAACAATTGAAAATGTGAAAACATGTAAAAATGTAAACATATGTTTATTGAAAATTTTAAATTGGCCCAAATTTATAAAGATGTAACTTTTTGGACTCCTAACCTATAACATACATTGCGCTCCATGTAAAACTTGCAAATTAAAGATAAAGATGAAAGAATATAAAATTTACCTATTTATTGAATGTACTCAAGTACTGACATAGAAATACAAGTGTATCCATCATTCCAAACATTTTAATTACACATCTCAACAAATAGTTATAAATTCAATAGTTTTAAATATAATAAACATTTTTTTCATTTCATAGGAAATAAAACAAAATAAATAATATGAAACAAAAAAAATACTATTTAGAAACAATTAAATTAAGGTTTTCAAAATAAAAAAAACTAAAAAAATACATAAAATAAAAAATCATAAAACACCATAACAAATTTGGAACTCAATCCTCTACGCCATCTGGTTCTTGTTATTTATTTTGTTTTCAGGATTGCTCAGGTGGTGTATAGGTGAAATTATAATATTGATATTGGGTGCAACTAAATGGCTTATACCCAACCTAAGGTGGTTAAGTTATAACCGAGTCATTCAATACATTAAATAGTTATTATCCACACAATCACGATGCTATCCATTTGAAAATGTAGCTTGTTATGGAGCACATGTTTCGTTAAAGTTTTCCAATTTGGTCATTCTTTCCCCTAAATGATGCATTTAATATTTCAAAGTCATCTTATATGAAGAAATGGCTCTTTTATCTATTTTGAAAATATTGGTAGTAGAGATATATTCATTATAATATGTCAAATTTAATAAATCTTGAATTATAACTTCATCTTTCAAGTAAGGCATCCATGCTTTTTTTTACATAAAGCAATGAGTAGTTAGGAGGAAAGGTAACTCAATTGAATATTGTAAGCAGATAGCTTGATCATGTGATGGATTATATTTTCCATATCCATAGACATTTTGGATGTTATAGCGTATAGTAATATTGCCTTCTTTCTATCTACAGACTTGTAATGTCTATTGGGAATTAATCTTGAATGAACAAAGGATTTCCAAAGGTGGGAAACCTTATCCAAATACTTGCCTTTAAAGCCCTTAGGATTCCCACTAGTATAACCCTATTCAACCTCTTATATTGCTTGGCTTTATATTACTGTAGCATAATCGACATTTTCCAAGTATGTCCCATATTCAACCTCGCCAACGTTCATTAAATTATAATTACCATTAATATCAACCATCCTAAATAGGACTAGTACCCACCATACATGAACCACATTATCAACAATATCGGGAACATTTGCATAAAATTCCCGAACAACTGATTCTATAGTAGCAGGTTCTATAGCAAACTTTCTCCATCCTAATACTGCAATAACATTAGAAATTTCCTCAAATTGGGAATTTTCCCCAAAATCAAAGTCCACTCCTCTTTCCACAATAAATCCTTTGTTTACTTATGCGATTTTATCAAATCTTAATGTGACCTCATTATTAAAGAATTTGGCCCTATCATAATTCTCAAAAGTTGATACCCTTTTTCCTTTATCATTTCTACTCCTTTTTGGTGCCATCATTAAAAATTCAAAAAAATCTAATTCCTAAGGTTCTCAAATAATCTAGATAAAAACAACAAAAAATAAATTATTCCAAAATATTTTCTTTACCCCACTTAGTCCAAATTAGGGTTTGGAACTCTTAAATATGCACAAATAATTCACAATATTCAAAGAATTTGATTTAAGACTAAAATATTAAAAATTTATGATTACTTACTTGTGTTGTTGAAGAGGAATAAATTGAAGAACACACTTTTGAAGAAGATCAAGATTTTTTTTATTTTGTTGATGGATTTTCAAAAGAATAATTAATGGAATCGATAGGAAATAGATGAGAAAGAGATTTTTGGGAAAAGAATGGAAAGATAACAAAAGAAATGTGTGATTTTTGAGGGAATTTTTGTGTTTAGGGGAGAGAAAATGTATTTTTTGTGAAGAAGATGAGAGAAAGTGAATGAAAATGCAAGAGGGCTGGAGAATATATATAAAAAAACGTTAACGTGGGTTATGGCATGAAACTTTTTCCACTCCTATTTTTTTAATAGTAGCACTTATGTCACGGTGTAGGATTTTTGAGTGCCACGACATGCATAAGTTTTCTTCACTTTACAAGACACGCTCCTTTTTGGTTTATTTAAATTTACTTTAAAACACACTTAAAATTATATCAGCACAAAAATATTTTAAATTTTATAATTATCCTTATACTAATTAAATCTATAATCAATATCGATGGCTACAAAATAACAATAACAAATAACTGATTTAAATGATATAAATAGCTACAAAAAATGTATACCTAAATAGTTTATTAAAACAAAAAACAAATATAATTATGAAAAATTAAATTAAAGTAAACACAAAAAAGTGATGTGTTTATCATCTTTAGTGAGAGGTTGCTTATGGAATTTCATCATTTTAGTAAATTCA
This sequence comes from Hippophae rhamnoides, assembly GCA_033030585.1. NCBI lineage: Eukaryota > Viridiplantae > Streptophyta > Magnoliopsida > Rosales > Elaeagnaceae > Hippophae > Hippophae rhamnoides. The sequence continues at coordinate 25,348,941 of CM065431.1, read as the reverse complement.
ATGTCCCATCATCATTGAATTTAGTTTATGTCCTCACCTAGAAACTACTATTTACCTTGCTTCTATAAGCGCTTAGTTAGCTATTCCACTTGTACTTCCACCTTTTCTATGGAAGCCTCCAGAGAGTACAACCTTTGGTTTGTTCTTGATTAGTTGTCTCTATTCACTTAAATGAACACGTTGAAGTTATCCTCTAGAGTTGGTTTTTGGGAGGATTCCTAGGCAATTATGGGTGGAATTACTGGCCATGGTAGCTTAAGCTTTGAGGGAATGGAGAATTGTTTTACCTCCAGGAGAAATTGGAATGATATATACTAGGGTTTTAGTTGGTAACCCCTCAATACATTGACCTATTGAGGTCTAACACTTGCTTCTCCTTCATAGGGATATGTATCAACATCATGTCCTATAGTACTAGATAAGCCATAGTTTTCTTTATTGAGTATGGAATGTGTGGGTAGAAGCATAACTTGCTTGGTTAGTTATGCAAGTTGCATTTGCAATTTATTACTTGAGTCCATTTCATGGACTTCAGCTTTCCTCACTCGAGAATATTTTTGTTGAAAATTAATACTAAACATTTCAAAGAGATTATAAGTGTATAAGGCTATATTTTCCCCTATCATTCCTCCCACATCATTGTCAATAATGAATTGCCATTGTTATGTCAATTCATCATAGAAAGATTAGTTCTATAGATACAAAGGATAACTATGATAGGGCATTGAGTGAGGAAGAGTTTGAACCAATCCTAAGCTTCATGGAAAGGTTTTCCCTGCATCTGAGAGAAAGTAGCGATCTTTGCTTTTTAGCTCTAATGTTTTTTGAGGAGAATAGAATTTTCTCATAAATTTATTGTATACATCTTCTCAGGTCATTAGGGAACCTAAGGAAAGTGAAATTATCCAAGCCTTGGCCCTATCATTGAGGGTGTTTAGCATTCTAAGTTGTCCCTTAGTAAGTACATTAAGAGAGAACATTTGGACTGAGGAATAGAAGTCTCAAATGAAAGAAAAATGTCATCATTGGGTAGTCCGTTAAAAGAAGGTGGTCTCACCCAGTTGAATTGATTCAATACTCGTGCCAATGATTGGCCTTTCATACTCCTTTATGGTGGTCTCCCTAATTTGTGGATTGTGCTTCTGTATTTGTTGGTTTAAGTGAAAAGTCTGAGTCTAGTTCAAGATTTTGTTCAATTAAAGGCCGTGGGATTTCAAAGTCTAGCTTTGTTGAAAAATAAAGATAAAATAAATATACAAACATGTTACTAATGCATAAAGTTGTTGCGTTCAAATTTTGTATGATTTAGGAAATAGCTCATAAGTGCATGAATCACTTATAGAAAATGATAAGTATACTTCCAAAGTTGGCCTAAAGTGGAATCATGTGGTCTTTAAATCATTCAAAAAGTTCTCAAAAGTGAAATTAAAAACCTAAAAATCCTATCACGGATGTTTTGGTTGATTATCTAAACTATTGACATAAAAATAAAGATACATTCAATAAACATTTAAGCAATTAAACATTTATCATGCATTGTAGAATTTATGAGATATATTAGTTAGTTAATCATACTTGTGCAATACTAAGTAAGTTGCTAAAGATATGAATTAAGACTATTGATTCTCCCTTTTTAATAAGAAAATATCCCAAGGCATGGATCAAAATTCTTTTGTTAGTAATAAATCAATTAACACCTCAAGTCTAGGATAACCAATTGATTAATTATTAAATTTTTGATTTATTTCTTAGGAATTAATAAACCATCTAATTACTGCCTAAGGTCAGACATGTAAATTAGACTTTCATTCAAGGTGTCAACGTTGGGTTTATGATTTAAGTATTTGAAACTAACTTTCAAACTTTAAAACTATTATAAATGATATGTCGTCAATATATCTTCAATAATAATTCTTATAAAATCTTTGAAATAGAGTTCACTCTAACTATACATTTGTCAATAATACTAACTCTCTTGTTTGTTATGAAAAATAAAACTTAATTCATTTTATAAAGATATTTAATATACTTTAATATTTCCCAAGTATAACAACATTATTAATATCCATATTATATATAGCTAGATATGCATAGTTTAACAAATGATAAATAAATTTTACATATAACATGTAAAACAACACTTAGAGATATGAAAAAAATGCATTGAAATATACCTCAACAAAATTCTTTGGAATTTCTTTTATTATAGAAAACCTCCAAACATAATTGATGCACTATTTTATTGAATTGAAACTAAAAACTATTACATAAACTAGATTTATTCAACTCTCAATTAAGAGAAGAACTTTAAATTAATAAAAGAAAAACTAAGAAAGAAATAATAAGAAATCAGCTATAAGAGAGCTTATGGAATTCTAGGATGAATTTTACATTAAAAATAGGGTCTTGTTTATAGGGTGAGGAAAGGAAAAAAATATGAAAACTTTAACTTGGTGCCATGACATTTAACCTTTTCATGCTATGGCATACACAGGCTGTATACAGTTTTGGGCATGACCTACTTGACTTGTGCCATGACTTGCATCATATCCGAGACACAATTGATTTTAAAACATACCTCGTGCTACAACACACTCCAATTTGATCAATTTGGAATCCTTTTTCTGGTTTTTTTTTCAATTTTAAAACACATGTAATGCTTTACATATATTTTATTTTTAATCCTCTAAGTTGTATTGGAGTGCTTCAAGTATAATTCTTCATGTCAAATCATTTTAATTATAAGAAATACCTAAATAGCAACAAAATATACTAGTGATTCTGAAAAGATAGATTTGCGTAAAATGATAGTAAAACAAGCAAATACAAATCTATACAATCACTTAATATTTATAAAATCATGATACATTAAGCTATTTTGATCACTTAAACAACCCCTAACTAGCTTCTTGCTAGTCTCTTAGCAAGAATGGAAAAAAACTAAAAACAAAAACTAGAAATTAAACTATCCTAAATCATTTCTGTAGATTGATATGATAGCATTTAGCATATGAAATGAGCCTTTAAACCCTCAGGTTATTCAATTGGATGAGTTTAAGTCTTGTGAGGGTTTTCAGAATTGATAACTACAAACATCAAATGTAAAAAATAAATTAAAATCTAAAAATTAGAAAGAAACAAAATTTTTAATGCTTCAAAATTTATTTTAAGTCTACAATTAAAATCTATAGCATAAGTCATTTCAATTATGATTTATTATAATAATTAATTTGAAAACCACTTTAATATTCAAATAAAAATGTATCAATATAAAATTTACCCAATTTCAGTGTAAGGAATTCTAATTCATTTTGACTCTATCCTCACAAGGCACACTCTCAATAACACTAACCCTATTGGTTTAAGCACCTAAAGGTGTATGCAAAAGAATTTATGTATAGAAATGAACCAATAAGGTTGCCTATGTTTAATGAATAAAAAGCTCAAAGTGGTAAATCATATTGATCTTATGAAAGGAATCAAATGAAAAGATTTTATGAAGAAATCACCTTTATTATTATACATCAATCAAATTCATCAAACAAAAACCTCAAGTAATTCCTCTTAAGAGATGAAGAAAATATAAATGACTTCTAGGAAAATTATTTCCTATATATGTTTTTTCTTTCGTAGTTAGCTTATTATCATAACTTTAAGGATAATGGGTCATACCATGTAGTTTATACTATTCATCTTTCTCTTTTTTCTTATTTTTTGTTTTTTGTTTTATCTCTTTTTTTTCTTTAGAGATATTGTTTTTTTATTAGAGAAAAGACCCATGTATAGATTGGACATATATTATATGATAGGTAAGTAGCTAATTTATGATTTTTTTATTTTATTGATTTGGGAAACTTTGATATATACTTTCAATTTATACTTAACTTATTAAATTTAAGCAAAAGGAATGAATATATTACTAGTATTTAGAATTGATAAAATGAGTGTTTAAAGAGTAGAAAAAATATCTTCACTCAAAATGAGAATATAATAGCTCAAAATATATTCTCACATGGGTACTATCCACTATAAGATTCCTAAACACCGGTTTTGAGTTCATCGTAATTTCAACATTTTATAATGAAATACTAATTATGACAAAAAAATAACTAATTATCATATTACTCCATGAAGTATTTTTGAAATTAATATAGAAATGCAATGTCTTAATCATTTTCTTAAAATTAACTTTAGAAGACACAATAATTTTATAAGAAAAATTTAAAATTTAACCCAAAATACCTAAATCAATAAAAATAAATAAAAACATGTATATAAATACAAATATAAATATAAACATGTATATGAACATAAAAAGTTTAATTTAGCACATAGTTTTATAAATTTAACTTTTCTAATTTTATAAATGTAACAACCTAGAATTTACGTTTCCCTCAATGTAATAATTATAAATTAAAGATAAAGAGTAAAGAGATAAAAGTTACCCATTTGTTGAACTTGTTCAATAGTTGGTATGGAATTGTAAGTTCCATACCAACTCTTGAATATTTATGGGTTGTTTAATTTAAGAATTAAAAAATTAAAAAATTAAAAATTAAATTTGATAATTGAAAATTATATCTAATAACTAAAGATTAACAAGATAAAAACAAAGCCTAAGTAATATAATAAAGATTCGAATAAAAAACAATTACAAGATCATTCTTCACCACTAGCATATTTTGGAAATCAACAAAATCATATCCTAATCTCCTATTATGATTATAACAACTTTGAGACATTCACAAGCGCAAAAGTCTCTACCACTTCTTACCTATTCATTGAATTAAACAAGCTCTAAATCCAAAACTCTTTCTATATTTCATCTATCAAAAGCATTCATTTTTAAGAAACATATTGGATCAAGGTTAAACATACAAGCTCGATTTAATTATCTTGACTATTAATTCTCATTGTAAGCAATTTATCACTATTTATTTAAATTGATCAAGCAATTATGAAAAAAAAATCAACTAAATTGATTAGTGAAGAATTAATCTAATTATTCAATTGTACACTTAAATAATCAAGAAGATTCATATAAAGATTAAAAATTGAAATTAATACATAACCAAGAAGAATAGCTGAATATAATATGGAAGATATTATTAAATATTGTAATTCATTTCAAGGGCCTTGAAATCACCCACAATCAAATATAAAATTAGCTACACATGGAAAACAATAAATTCATAATATTATTCATGATAACAATAAATGAAGAAGAAGAAAACCTAGGACTATAGTCTTTAAATCTGATCCTTAATTGTCTCTTTGAATATTTTTCTAAGTTCTTACCTTTAGCTTAATTCCATAAATTTTGTATCTAAATCTCAATGTTTTATGGTTAACCCTAGTTACATATTTATAGTATGTGTTAGTCCTGTTGTACTTGTGTTTATGCGTTTGATTTCCATGTTAAAAACACTATTTTTGTTTATTTTACTTGGTGTATCTATCTTCCTTTGTATAAGATTGGTTACTATAGATAAAAAATGCACACACTCACATAGTTAGGTACACTTTATATGTAAGCATGTTTACACAAACCTCGCCACACCCTTGGGGAGGTGGAAAATTCAAGTTCTATAAATACCCATAATTTCTTCTTATTTGATATGCAAACAATATAGTATAGCTCTATCAAATTGAAATCTCATTTTTCTATTTTGGATCACTAATACCTTAAGTGTTGTTTGGTATAAGAGATTCATGATTGTGTGAGCTAAACCATGCTTGTGAGTGATAAGTACTCAAAATAGTCTTATTGAGTGGGTTTTTATATGTAGAGTTGTGTGTCAACTAGTAGTTGCCCTTGTGAAACTTCTTCTTATTCACTTTACATATTAGTGGTCTTTAGTTACAAATCACACCATTTTGGGTGGTGTTGGCTTTAGATGAGAGTGGAGTTCATGTATTGTACTAAGTTGTTATGGAGGCAGTAAGCAAGGGAAGTAATAGGAAGTTTGGACAGAGGTCTCAACTAGTAGAGATAATAGAAGTTTTATTTCTATCAGGGTTGTAACTGTTTTATTGCATAATGCATTTGTTTGCTGTCGAAAGATTTTCATAAGAAATCAAGAAATGTTACCACATAGATATGGTTTCTATATAGGTTTGCCTCATTATATTTGTCGCTATAGATGCTTGAATATGAGGCCAATACAATCAAAGTTTAAATGGTGCATGTTTCTATATACTGAAGTTTATACTCTAATTAGAAAGCTTTTATTGTTTATTGTATGCTTCCTGTTTACTCATCGTATGTACTACAATTATGATTATTAATTATGTGTTTATCTAATAGATGTTATGCATGATCAAATTGCATGTTATTCTAATTTGAGTGTGTATCTTGTATGAACCAACATACTAGACATAGACTTTGATGAGAAAGTGTATTCATTCTATGTTATTGCATGCTTTCTTTCCTTTCTATGTAGTATGTGTATAACTTTCTAATCATTTCTTATGCTATAGTAAATTAATATGCATGTTCCCTAATTAATTTATATTACTTATGTCTTTTATGTGTATGTGAGAATTATGTGGATCTCTAAGGAGTCTATATCTCCTTACCCAAGTTGTATTCCATGTGTCAGACTCTTTTAATTGGTTTTCTATGTTTAGATTGCTTGCTTGCTATTAGAGTACAATAATCAATTACCAAATATGTTCCTACATATGAAGTGTTGAAGTGATTGGAAATCCTTTGATATTTAGTACATATTCATAACTCACTTGGTATTAGATGTTTGCGATGCATATGTTTATTGCTATTCTGGATAGGAGCTTGTGAGGTACACCATCATTATTGTGTTTACCATAGTTAGTTATTTCTTACTATTGGATGTTTTTATTGTGTTCTGAATTAAGCATGTTGTTTTGAACTTCTACTATGTTAATTGCTTTATTCATGTTGTGAGACCTACTTTGCCAAATGGATATGGGGTCACAAAATGATTCGTGGCTTAGTGTTTCCACCCATCATCTATGTCTTGGTTACCTATTTGATTTGGAATGATAATTGACCTGTATATAATGTTTCCTATGTATGGGAATCTTTAATTTGTATCAGAGCACGTCACCCCTGTTTAGGCCTAATCACCTAGGTGCTCGATTCTAGAGCTCTATCTACATATGCACACATTTTTTATATTTGTGCCCTATGTGACCATTGGTATGGAAAGATGGTATTATGTGAGAATTTTTTTCTCTATGAACCTTTGTTGTTTGCATGTTCCCTCTTTTCTTGTTCATGCATATCTCTCTACTTTTTTTCTTGCAAAGTATCTTAATTGTTCTACTTTTTCTTATGCCTAACTATTTGATCCTTTACTACTATTATATCCTACTTGCTGCTTTAACATGCTCTCTTTTTATTTGTTTATCTTGTTTGGTGCTTACTTCTTATGTGGCTGTTTTTAATGAGTATCAGGTAATATGTTTTCATCATGGAATATCAAAGTTTTAGGATTTTTTTGTAGTCTTGTCATTCATATGTCATATCATATAGAATGTATCCCACTTATTTTACTAGGTTCTTCTTTCTTATACCTAGTATGTTGTATGATGCTTCTATGTTAGTCTCTTGTTGACTTCCATCATCTTTTTCATGCTCTCCTTCTCTTATGCTTTAGATGTTTCTTTGGAGAAAATTGAGATGTTGTTACAAAAATTTTTATATGAGTATTTCTTTATACTTTGCTTTTTTGGGTTTGCATCAAGCATCTAGATGTCGTATAGATTATTGACCTGTCTTTGGGACGTACTCTTGACTTACATGTATTGCTATGTATAAACTTATGTGTGTAGTTTGCATTCCTGATGTTTGGAGTGTTGACCCTATCTAAGCATGTCTCCTGTCTATGTGTTGGAACTTGAACCTTTCTTGTAAGCTTAGATGTTATTGTGGCATCCCTTGTTTCTTCTCTTGGTAGTGCTACATGTGTTGCTCACTAGTTAGTTTATTTATTTGCTTTTCTTGATTAGAAATGATGTGAGTATTGTTAGTGATGTCTTTTGAGGCAACTGTGTACATTTTGTTAATTTTCTCTCTCCAAAGGAAATAATGTATGATTTATGTTGATGATATCTCTTGATACACATCCTTATCTTTTTGGCCTATGATTTACTTTGAGACCATCTTTGTTGTCTCACTTATTTATTATTTTGTTTCTTTTTGTTTCTTTAAAACTATGTATATCTTCATTTTCCTACTTTGAAAATCAAAAAATAATAATATATATTTATCTATGATCATTTGACATTCTCCTTCTCTCTTTCTCTCTCTTCCCATAATTGTTTTGCACATTCTTCTGTCATGATATCCTCTTGGATGTAAAATGAATTTTAGAGGGACAACTAGTGATATATGATTGGTTTGCATTTGAATTGCATTAAAATATGATTTTCATGAAAGGTGCAATCATATATGATGAGTGCTCAAAAAGCACTAAAATAACCATGATTTTATGTACATTAACATTGATCTCATGAAAGGAATCAAATGTATAAATTATAAAGATATCATATATAAAAATTATTTTCATGCATAAATCAAAATCATTAAGAAAGAATTTCAAGATATATGCATAGTTTAGAGGGATTTCTATGGACATTTTCTTTGATGATTTGTATGTATCTAACAAGCTCTAGAATCCACTTTTAGTGTCTCTTGAGATGAAATCCTAGGTGGTACTTATATATAGAGAGGATTTAAGCCATATTACGGTCATTTGAAACTTTCAAGCCACCAAGTTTTATGTTTGTGTTTACCCCTTTTTGAGTCTTTATGTTAATTATTATCTTCTTTACACCTATTTATTATCCAATCACCTACACTCTTTGTTGAATGTGTATGTTGTGGGAACGTTTGGTTTATCCTTGTGGGTTATAATATATAAAAAGAAGAAGGAAGAAGGAGATGGGAAAAGAAAAAGAAAAAGAAATTGAAGTGTTGAGAATATAAAACAAAAAAAGGAGGAAGAGGGAAAGAAAATAAAGAGAAATTGAATTGATGATAAATATGAAAAAAGAAAGGATGCATAAATTACTAAATTTCATGTACTATTCTCATGACATCAATGTTTGTGACTTATGTTTATGAAGTGAAGAGAAAAGAACCCTTATTTGAGGATTTGTTTTAGGTAGACTTGTACCCATAAGTTTTTGGTTTTCCAAAGATGTGTTTGAGCCTAAGAATATCATATATTTTCTACCTTTACCTAAATCTATCAATCCAAGCATTAAAAAACCTATTGATCTCTTTAGAGAGCACTTACATAACTAGAGAGAGACAAAGTTTGGTACCTCTAAGTCTATATTTCTATTTTCTTGGTTCACTTAAGCATTTCTTGAAGAATTATGGAGTAAATAGGTTTAGCAGTACACACATTGATTATGTAATCAAATATTTTGTCATACCCTTATAAGAATGCATCTAGGATTGATGGTCATATGGATATTTATGTTAATTATATTTTTTAATCTCTAATGACCATCTAGTTCTTTGAACATGCTTGGTTTACTTCCTTCTTTCTATATTACTTGTGTTTCAACTTTGTGTAGGTACTTCTATTTTGGCAGAGTTTTAAGAGTATGATGCATAACATGTTTATTGCCTCACAATCATACTTTTAAAGGAAGCTAGGTGTGCCATTGCATGGTTTCAGATGGTCCTTGTGTGCTTTCCATCCTTTTTTTTGTTCGATTTTTGAGTTTATATTATGATATCTTTCCTTATTAATGCTCCTTTCTTTTTTACATCAATTTGTATGAATCATACATAAAGAGAACTATTAGCATGACTTGTTACATACATTATTTACAATCTATTGTATCACGTATCTTTCTACGTGTTTACTTACATCCCTACTATAATGAGTTATTGCATGTTTATCACTTGTAGCTAATAGCATGGTATTTCTTTTTGTAATACATGACACATGTTTTCTTTGGCAGACTAGGATGTCTTTCTGTATGTGTTGCATAGTATTTGTGAGGTTATAGGATTGAATATATTCAAGTATTAATGATAGAAGATAATTGAATCACTAGGAGTGTGTCACCTTGGTACATAGTTGGACTCATAGTCAACTCTTTCTTAGAGATTCGATGACATATTTAAGTGGCATTGATATTTTGTGGAGGATTTTTGAGTCACAATGAGTGTGCCAACTTGAAAGATAGTTGGACTTCTAATCAATGTCTTACAGATTTATTGACACATTTATGTGCCATTGGTGTTTGACTGCCCGTCTTGTTGATGATTGTTTGCACATTACGAAGCACTTTGTGCCCTCCTACAACATGTGTAGAAGTAGGGCCCAATGTTAAGTATCGTATTAGGGTGATGTTATCTATCTGCCTTACTCTTGACTTATCTATGCATTTATGTTGTTATTTGTAACATGCTTTTAACTTGATATTATCTCTGTGTTATTATTTGTATTTCCAATTTTACTACATGTGTTGCTTCTATTTATGTTTGCTTTAATCTTCTCTGCTATGTTGCATGAGTGTTAGGATTATTTCAATTCTGTTTGGCTTCTCTCCTTCATCTAGGGGTATAGTATGTTGCATACTTTTTATGTACTTGCTTTGGCTTTCCATGTCAAAAAGAGGGAGAAATATGCATTACTTGTGTTTGTTTGTGCATTATTTTTACTTGTTGAATGGAGTAGTAAGTGTAATATACACTGCATTATGTTTATCTAATATGCATACACTTAGGAATAGTGTTGCATATATTTAGGAAGAGATTGCATATTTGTGTTGCATGTATATTGTATTTGTTTATGCAATGTGTTAACTTTGCTTAGCTTATCGTGTTTACTTTTGTAATGGTAATGTAATACTACTTGCATAGACTACACTCTGTTTTTACATGATACGATCATGTGGTATGTTCTTGTTTTGTGAGTACAAGTTACTAGGGTGGATTGCTTTAGGTTTGTTGTGTGTAATGGTTTTGAGATCCACATGTTTCAGAATGACAAAGTGGATGAGTTATTGCATGAAGATGAATGGAGCGCACAAGTTGGATGCATTTGGTTTAGGTTTGTTTTTTCAGATTTGGGTGTGCATAGATGTTTAGTTCATGGGAACTAACATTTTTAGGTCATCTTGATAATTATCTCATGAGAAATGTATGTCATTGTGTAGTGTTTTGACATGGAAATCCAAAGTGAGAGAATGTAAGTCCCGTTGTACTCGTATTCATGTATAGGCTTCCATGTACAAAGCATACTATTTATCTTACTGAGGTTATATCAATTTTCATCTATCTAAGGGTGGCTACTGCAGATCAGTATTACACACACTCATATAGTTAGGTACAATTTGTATGCAAGCATGTTTATTCACACCTTGCCACTAAGCTCACCACCCTTGTCGCCATCCATGGCGGGGTGGAAAATTTGAATTCTAGAAATACTAACCATTTCTTCTTATTTGACATCCAAAAAATGTAGTGGAGCTTTATCAAATTGGCATCTCGTTTTTTCTATTTTTTTCAGATCACGAGTACCTTGAGTGTTTTTCGTATGAGAGATTTGTGATTTTTTGAGCTAAATCATGCTTGTCATTAGTTAGTACTCATGGTGGTGTTAGCAAGTGGGTTTTTATATGTAGATCCATGTCTCGACTAGTATTTTCTCTCATGCAATATTTTCTTATTCACTTTACATATTACTAGTATTCGGTTATTGATACACCACTATGGGTGGTGTTCGTTTTGGAAGAGAGCTGGTTTCAAATATGAACCATTTATTATGAAGGCAGCAAGCAAGGGTAGCAATAGATAGCTTGGATAGAGATCTTGACTAATAGAGGTAATGAGGGTTTTATTTCTATCAGGGTTGTAAATTTTTTATTGCATAGTGGATTGGTTTGCAACCGAGTGGTTGTCATAAGAAACCCTAGGATATTACCATGTAGATAGGGTTTCTATATGAGTTTACCTTGTTATATTTGTTGTTATACATGCTCGAATATGTGGCTAGTACAATTAGAGTTTAAATGGTATATGTTTCCATATATTGAATTTTATACTTTGATTAGAAGGATTTTATTGTTTATTGCATGCTTTATATTTATTGATTATATGTATTGATGCTGTGATTATTTCTTGTGTTTATGTATTGGATGTTATGCATGATCAAATTACATGTTACTCTAATCTGAGTGTCTATCTTGTTGAATCAACATAATAGATGTAGACTTTGATGAGAAAGTGTATTCCTTATATGTCGTCGCATGCTTTCTTTCCTTTCTATGTAGCATATGTATATATTTCTAATCATTGCTTATACTTGATGCCCAAACTTATTGCATACAAATTTTGAATGATTTATAAAATAGCTAGCAAGTGTAAGAATCACTTATAGAAAATGACAAGTATACTTCCAAATATGGTGTAAAGAGGAATTATATGGTTTTTAAATCATTCCAACAATTCTCAAAAATGAAATTAATAATCTAAACATCTTGTCACGATTGTTTTGGGTTGAGTTTCTAAACTAATGACACAAAAAAGAAAGAAAGATAGATTCAAAAACATTCAAGGAATTTAGCATTTACATGCAGTGGAAAATTTATGAGATATATTAATTAAGTATGCTTCCTTAATATTAAGTAGGTTATTAAAGATATGAATTAAGATTATTAATTCTTTCTTATAGGTATGAAAATATCCCAAGGTAGGGATTGTTTTCTTTGTTAATTAAACTTTAACTTGCCACCTTTGGTCGGGCTAACGATTTAAATCTTAAATAATTTATGTTCCTTTTCTAGGAAATTACTAATCCTTTTAACTTGCCATCTTTGGTCGAGTCATCAATTTAAACTTCCTAAGGTGTCAAATTTAAGTTTATGATTTAAGAATCTAGAACTAAATTTTAGATTTTCTAACTATTATGAAAATATATGTTGTCAATATATATATCTTTAATAATATTCTTAATTTGTTTTGAAATAGAACCCACTCTAACTATACAATTGATATAGACCAAAAGATCTAAGCGTGCAACACTAAATTATATTCAGATAATTTAAATCTTAAATATAACTCTATTGTTTATTATGAAAAAATTTGCAATATATTTTTCATTGACAAACTTTGGTTTTAATCTCAATACTTTTTTATAAAATTATTTAATCTACTTTAATATTTCACATGTGTAACAACATTACTAATATCCCCTACTATTTATAGCTAGACATAAATCATTTAATAAATTATCAATAAATTAAACATATAACATGCAAAAATAACACTTAGAAATGTTTTGAAAAGAATACATTTTAAATATACCTCAATATAATCCTTCAGATTGCTTTTGGAAAACTTACAGATAGAATTGTAGCATTTTTTTATTGAATTAGAACTAAAGCTATTAAATTAAATAAATTTGTTCAACTCTCAAATGAGACAAGAACTATAAACTATGAAAAGAAATGAATATAGTAAAGAAAGCTAAGAAATTAGCTGCTTAAGAGAGCTTTGGGAATATTATTACAAAAGAAATAGGGCCCTATATATAGGGTAAGGAAAGTAGGAAAAATGGATTTTTAATCTTGGTATCATGGCACATATTTTATTTACGCCACAACATACACAATCAACCTGTATATAGTGTAAAGAATGATCCACTTTCTTCGTACAATGGCATATAAAGTTTTCACATCGTAGCCCATGGCTTACAACAACTTCTATGCCACGAAACACAGCAAACTACATCAATGGAACCCAAAATTTCATGTAATTTGTTTTTCAAATTTTTAAAAACATACGTAATGCTTTAAAAACGTCTCCTTTAACCTTCTAAGTTGTAATTGATGCTTCAAGTATAATTCTTTCAAGTTGAATCTTTTAATAGAAGAAATACCTGAAAAATATCAAAATATACTTGTGATTTTGAAAAGATAGATATGCATAAAATGATATTAAAACAAGAAAATATAAATCTATATAATCACTAAACATGTATTAAATCACAATATATTCAGTGCTTTTGAGTGCTTATCAATACTATGGTAAATTAATATGCCTATTCCCTGATTAATTTATATTTCTTATGTATGTTATTTGCATTTGAGTTTGATGTGAGTCTCTAAGGATTATGTATATCCATGTGCAAGTTGTATGCCAGGTCTTAAACTATTTTAAATGGTTCGTTATGTTTAGATTGATTGCTTGCTATGAGAGTATAATCATCATTTACTAAATATTTTCCCACACATGAAGTGTTGAAATGATAGAACATCCTTTGCTGTTTAGTATGCATTCTTATTTCAATTGTTGTTAGATGTTTTTCATGCATATGTTTGTTGCTAGTCTGGACAGGGGCCTATGAGACACACCATCACTAGTGTGTTTATGAAAGCTAGTTCTTTCTTACCGTTGGTTGCTTTTATTGTGTGTTGAACTGAGCATTTTGTTTTGTGCTTCCACTGTGTTAATTGCTTAATTCACTTTGTGAGGGTTGCTTTTTAGAATTGATATAGGGTTCACAAAAAGATTCCAAGGCTTGGTGTTTCCAGCCCTTATTTAGATCCTAGTTACCTATTTGAGTTGAAAGAATAATTAATCTTCATATAATTTTTCATATATATAGGAATCTTTAGTATGAGAGTTATGCATGATGTAATAAGGATTATGGTTGTAGAGGTATAAAACAAATAGAATTCTAAGCCCAAAAAATCTAAAGTAAGTGGGATATGGATGCTACAAATCTAGAAATTATATGCAAATTCGAGAGCATAGGTAGTAGTACACCTAAACTCATATCAAAGCATAAAGCAAACCATTTTTTTGTAAAGTCCACCGAGGATGTTGTTCCACGATGCACATAAACTCATGCCATAGAGTGTTATTTTTCTCTACAATGCCCAATAAATCTGAGAGGAGTATGCCATGGCACACTATTTTTGTGCCTCTGATGAGCAGAATCGTGATCGCCAAATACTTTGATGAATGAAAACTTGATGAACGAAAACCGGCATCGCCGATCCTGCCAATACTTTGGTTTTATATTTATAAAACTCTCGCAAGTGCACGAATCATTTCGTAGAAAATGATAAGTATACTCCCAAGGTCGATCTAAGGAAGGAGTGTATGTGCTTTTTAATTTATTATTCAAACTTTTAAAAACGAAATTAAATCCTAAACATCCTGTCACGATATTTTGGGTTTTTTGTGTTTTAATCTACTTACATAAAAATAAACATAGATTCAATAAATATTCATGAAAATTTTATCTTTTATAAATAGTGGAGTATTTATGGATATAATAACTAAGTTAATTATGCTTGCTCGTATTATTTAGGTTATTAAAGATATGAATTGATATTTATTGATTCTCCCTTTTTTGTATGAATACCACCTTTGGTGGGGTTAGATATTCTTTGTTAACTAAACAAATCAATTAACACCTACAAGGGTAGGTTGATAACTAATTTGGTTAATTAAATTAATTCTTTTTCTAAGAGATTGAAAATGAACTATTTAAATGCCACCTTTGGGCGGGGTTAGACAGCTTTAAACTTTATTCAAGGTGTCCAAATTAAACCTAAGAATTTAGTTATCCGAGTACTAACTTTCACGTTTTAAAATCACTACCGAAAACATGTCACAATACATTTTCGTATAATAATTCTTATAAAAACTTTTGAAATAGAGCTTCACTCTAACTACCGGCGATTGTACCATCAAATAAAAGAGCACTACTCTAAATCGTATCGATAACTAAACCTTAAAATCTAATTTTCGTGTTTAAGTTTGTAATGAAAAATAATATATTTCTCTCTAACATTCTTAATATAAAATCATGAATAAAAATAAAATCAATTCATTTTAGAGATTTTTACCTATTTAATATTTCGCAAGAATAACAACGCTATTATTACATCATGTTTACTAAACAACAAAGACGCTTAAATTTAACCACGACAAATTAAATATAACATGTAAGAATAAAGCATAAAAATAATCAGAAGAAAATAAAATCCTTACGTAACTTCGACGCTATTCCCGTTTGTCGAAAAACTCCAAGCGGAATTTGCACTCCCATTTATTGAATCAAAGAGCTAAAATATTACAAAAAATAACTAGTTCTTCCCAAAAAGGGAAGAACTCTAAATCTAAGAGAAATTAACTAAGAAAAACTAAAAACTTAGAAAACATAAGAAAAACTAAGAAAAACTAAAGAATCCTAAAAATCTAAGAAAAGAGAGAAAAGAATGTATTTGGAGGTGTTTTTTAGGTGTGTTTTGAAGGGCTTAAGGAAGGGGGGTATTTATAGGTGAGGATGGAGAGAAATGAGTAAAGAAATGTTAAAAAATATTAAAAATTAAAAACGTGTAATGGAAATGCCGAGGTCATCAATGACGCCAAGATGACGTCACAGGTCACGACGTGAAAAATGGGGTGAAAACGCTGGCGCGCGGGGCGGCGCTCGGCACCGCGCAAGACGCCGGGTCGTTACCGCGCGCAATGCCGCGCGTGAACAGAACCTCGCTGCTACGCAAGCAATGCTGCGCTGCATGAAGAGTAACCCGACATGGCCGCGCGATGAACAGTAACTCGCGCGCAGCCTGGGCGGAGCTGGTGTCGCGCCGGCGTCGGATGCGCGCGCGCTTTTTTCTCCTTTTTGACCTTTTTGACCTTTTTGACCCATTTTGTCCAATTTTTCCATATTTGTTGACCTTTACGCATTTATTTATTAATATATTTGTGATGTATTGCTTTCAGTATTCCTCTTTGATTCTTTAAGTTGCATTTTTAAGCCAAAATACCTGAAAAGCAATAAAAATACCCGTGATTCCGAAAAAGACAAATTTATATAAATATATGATAAAACATATAAATATATATATTTTTAATCAATTAATTTGCATAAAATCATGGTTATTTTAGTGCTTTTTGAGCACTCATCACAACCCCCTACCAGCTTCTTGCTAGTCCCTTAGCAAGAGAAGCGATAAAAACGAAAAATTAAACTATCCTAAATCACTTCCGTGGATTGACACGGTTGCATTTAGCCTATGCAACAAGCTTTTAAACCCCTAGGTTGCCCTAGTGGACGAGTTTGAGTCTCATGAGGGTTTTCAGTAATGATACCCACAAACATTGAACTTAATGTAAAAATAAAAATAATAATAAAAACAATTAACTCAAAAACTAAAATTACAACAAAATCAAAATTTAATTTTTAAGAATAAGAGTAAACAACATATCACAAAAATGTGTCATAATTTTTAATCTCCTTTAAGATCATAATTAAAATCTCAAGCATAAGTTATTTTAATCTCTTTAAACAATCATGATTTATTATAATAATTAGTCGAAAATCATTTTCATATTTCATGTAAAAAATGTATCAATTTAATTTCACCCAATTTCAGTGTCATGAATCAGAATTCGCTTCGACTCTATTCCTCACAAGTCAATACTCTCAAAACACTGAATCCTATGGGTTCAAACACTCATACTATTTTATATGCGAAAGAATTGATGTATAGAAATGAACTAATATGTTCGCATATGTATAAAGAATAAAGGCTCAAAGTGTTATTTTAACATTGATCTCATGAAAGGAATCAAATGTATAAATTATAAAAATATCATATATAAAAATTATTTTCATGCATAAATCAAACTCATTAAGAAAGAATTTCAAGATATATGCCTTTTACAAATGAAGAGAGAGTAAATGACTTTTAGTGGAATTATTTCCTATATCTTTCTTTTGTAATTAACCTTTACTCACAACTTTGTAGGCAATGTAGGTTATAGTATGTAGATTATACTATATATTCTTTATCTCTTTATTTTTTTTCTGAAGATATTTCTCAATATATGTATTTTAGAGAGTCAACCCATGTACAGATTGTACATTTTTTTTGGATTTTGGTGAGTGGTTAATTTTGTGGCTTTTCTGTTTGATCTTGGTTTAGGTAACCCCAGATATGTCTTCTTTTTTTTGTAGCAGTCATGCATGAACGAGAAATAAGCATATACTATCAATTTCTACTCAAATCATTTAATCTAAGCAAAAATAATAAAAATATATATGATACTCTATTAAGATAGAAAAAATTCATACATTCAATGCTAATACCTATAGAGATCTTCTAAAAATTTGAAGAAATAAGAAATGTGTTTGGAGTAGAAAAAATATATATTTCACTCTGAATAAAGGAAATTAGGCTCAAATTATATCTCACAAAGGTAGTCTCCACTAAAAAAAATTCATAAACACCGATTTTGGGTTTAATATAATTTCTACATCTTATCAAGAAATACTAGTTATGACAAAAACTAACTAATTATCAAAAAATAATTACAAAATATTTCATGATATGTTTTCAAAAATTAATCTAACAGCACAAAAGACTTAACTATTTACTTAAATTTGATTTAAAGAAAAGATAAATTTTTGTGAAATTTTTTTTTTAATTCCAAAAATTACTAAATCACACAAAATAGAAATAAAACCAAACACACAAAAAATGAAAAAGTATATTTTTTATTTTTAAAAATTTTTTATTTTTTTTTATTTTTAAATTGTTAAAACTTTTTTTTTTAATTAAGCGTGGTAACTTTTCACCACCCCCAACCTAGAACTTACATTGTCCTCAATGTAACAACTGTAAATTAAAGATAAAGAGAAAAGAGAAGAAAGATTACCTATTTCCTGAGAATGTACAAGTAGTAATGGAAAATGCAGGTGCATCCATCATATTCATCATTAAAGTGTATACAGACAAATCGCTGTGAACTTCTAACATCTCAACAAATATTTTTAGTTTTAATAATTTAAGAATTATTCACATGTAATTAAAATGAAATAATTAAGTAAATAAAAGAAATAAAAGAAAATTACCTAAAATGATGGGTCAGCTCCCATCCTGCTGCTAGTTTCACGCCTTAGCAAGACGTAACTGGGATTGTATTTTAAGTAAACTCAACGTCCCCTCATCATTGAGTCAATCAAACCTTAAGGTAAGACAAGGTTGTCTACCTATACTTTTTAGTCATGCCCTATTGATTTTCAAATTTCTTTCTGTACTTAAAACTAGAGGCATACTTTGAGTTTTAGATAACCCACATCTAGGTACAAATCAAATAATTAAGGCATAAAAACACAATTGTACCTAGATTAAACAAAGCAACTAACTCCTTAGATTATAATTAAAACTTTAAAATTTTGGAGGTAGTTTCAGAATTTATGTTTTTTTTTTTGTTTTTAAGAAAAAAAAATAACATAATCGATTAACCAAGAAAAGCTCCCAGTGAAAGAAATGGTGCAAAGGCTCCTTAAAAACCATCCTCCTAGACGTAACAACGTTCGTGAAAGACTAATTGGCACAAAGGCTTCCAAGAACTAGTCTCCTAGATAGAACTCCCTTAGATCTTTACTTTTCATGTTATTAAGTTAAATTAAATAAAATTTTAAGTTAATGAAAATCTAAGTTAATTAAGTTTAAAGAAAAGGTTAATTAAGTTAAGTGAATTAAAAAAAATCTAAGTTAATTAAGTTAATTTAAAAAAAATCTAAGTTAATTAAGTTAGTAAAAAGAAAGTTAATTAAGCTAAGTGAAGTAAAAAAAATCTAAGTTAATTAAGTTAAGTAAAAAAAAAAGTTAATTAAGTTAAGTGAAGTAAAAAATCTAAGTTAATTAAGTTAATGAAAATTTAAGTAAAAACCTAAGTTAATGTTAAAAACAATCTTAAAAAAAAACTAAGTTAAGTTGAATAAAAATCAAGAAGAAAAAAAAATATAGCTAAAGAAAGAAAATTAAAAAATAATAAAATAAAATAAAATTGAAAAAGGTAAAAGAAAATAAAATAATTTAAAAAAAAGAAAAATTAAAATTATGATAAAAAAATTAAACTTAAAAAATTAAAATTTTGGTTTTTTTTTATTTTTTTATTTTTTTATTATTTCTTATGAAATTTAAAATTTGAAATTTGATTAAATTTTTTATTTTTTTTTATTTTTTTACAAAAACAAAAAAATCACAATTATTTACAGCACAAAAATATTTTTAAAATTTTGATAAATAAATTTAAAAACGCTATTCCTTCCTGTGCAATCTACGCCAAAAAACTTGATGAGCGAAAACCGTGATCGCCAAATACTTTGATTTAATGAAAACTTGATTTAACGAAAAACCTAAGATCATTGATCCTCGCCAATACTTTGGTTTTATATTTATAAAACTCGTTAGTGTACCTAATCATTTCGTAGAAAATGATAAGTATACTCCCAAGGTCGATCTAAGGAACGAGTTTGTGCTTTTAATTTATTATTCAAACTTTTAAAAACGAAATTAAATCCTAAACATCCCGTCACGATATTTTGGGTTTTTTGTGTTTTAATCTACTTACATAAAAATAAACATAGATTCAATAAACATTCATGCAAATTTTATCTTTTATAAATAGTAGAGTATTTATGGATATAATAACTAAGTTAATTACGCTGTCGTATTATTTAGGTTATTAAAGATATGAATTGATATTTATCGATTCTCCCTTTTTGTATTTAATACCACTTTCAGCGGGTTAGATATTCTTTGTTAACTAAACAAATCAATTAACACCTACGGGTGAGGTTGATAACTAATTTGGTTAATTAAATTAATTCTTTTTTCTAAGAGATTGAAAATGAACCATTTAAATGCCACCTTGGTGGGTTAGATAGTTTAAACTTTATTCAAGGTGTCCAAATTAAACCTAAGAATTTAGTTATCCGAGTACTAACTTTCACTGCTTTTAAAATCACTAATTTAAAACATGTCGTCAATACATTTTCGCATAATAATTCTTATAAAAACTTTTGAAATAGAGCTTCACTCTAACTACCGGCGATTGTACCATCAAATAAAAGAAAGACTACTCTAAATCGATCGACAACTAAACCTTAAAATCTAATTTTCGTGTTTAAGTTTGTAATGAAAAAAATAATATATTTCTCTCTAACATTCTTAATATAAAATCATGAATAAAATAAAATCAATTCATTTTAGAGATTTTTACCTATTTAATATTTCTCGCAAGCATAACAACGCCATTATTACATCATGTTTACTAAACAACAAAGACGCTTAAATTTAACCACAGACAAATTAAATATAACATGTAAGAATAAAGCATAAAAATAATCAGAAGAAAATAAAATCCTTACGTAACTTCGACGCTATTCCCGCTTGTTGGAAAAACTCCAAGCGGAATTTGCACTCCCATTTATTGAATCAAAGAGCTAAAATATTACAAAAACATAACTAGTTCTTCCCAAAAAGTAAGAACTCTAAATCTAAGAGAAATTAACTAAGAAAAACTAAAAACAAAGAAAACATAAGATAAACTAAGAAAAAACTAAAGAATCCTAAAAATCTAAGAAAAGAGAGAAAAGAATGTATTTGGAGGTGTTTTTTAGGTGTGTTTTGAAGTGAAGGGAAGGCCGGGTATTTATAGGTGAGGACGGAGAGAAAAAATGAGTAAAAAAAATGTTAAAAAAATATTAAAAAATTAA
The DNA here is from genome assembly GCA_033030585.1 of Hippophae rhamnoides. Lineage (NCBI taxonomy): Eukaryota > Viridiplantae > Streptophyta > Magnoliopsida > Rosales > Elaeagnaceae > Hippophae > Hippophae rhamnoides. The sequence continues at coordinate 25,327,399 of CM065431.1, read as the reverse complement.
AAACGTGTAATGGAAATGCTGAGGTCATCAATGACGCCAACATGACGTCAGGGTCTGCCGCACGTGAAAAATGGGGTGAAAACGCACGCGCGAGGGCGAGCTTCGGCGCCGCGCGCAATTGCCTGGGCGCGTGAACAAGAAGATACACAGAAGGGCCGCGCGCATGAACAGATAACCCCGCGCACGTTGCCGCGCGTAAGATGCAGTAACCGCGTAAAGCGTCGCGTGTACGAACAGTGACCCGCAGTTAGCTGAGTCAGGTGCCGGGGCGCAAGGGCGCGGTGGCGCGTTTTTCTCCTTTTTGACATTTTTGACCCATTTTGTCCAATTTTTCCATATTTGTCGACCTTTACGCATTTATTTATTAATATATTTGTGATGTATTGCTTCCAGTATTCCTCTTTGAGTCTTTAAGTTGCATTTTTAAGCCAAAATACCTGAAAAACAATAAAAATACCAGTGAATCCGAAAAAGACAAATTTATATAAATATATGATAAAACATATAAATATATATATTTTTAATCAATTAATTTGCATAAAATCATGGTTATTTTAGTGCTTTTTGAGCACTCATCAGCCTCAACGTGTTTTGAAGTTTGTAGTGTTGCACTTTAAACCCTCCTTGATGTATTTTGTGTAAAAAATTTACAATCAAGTCCTTAAATTTTTCATTTGTATCTTTTGATGACCAAAATACCTAAAATATATCAAAATATATCTCTTGATTCCGAAAACACACTTTGTAACATAATTTAGTAAAAATACAAAATTTAAACTTAATTCTCCTAATTAATTCTGATCATTCACTCGATATGCATGCTTTTCAAGCCCTTATAAAATAGTCAAATCAACTAACTTAAAAAAGTTAGACTATTATTCTTGCCTATAAAATATAACTACTACTTTTAGAGTTGAATTAGATACCATAGGTTTTTTTTAACAAATTGTATCTCCACTCACCAAAAGTATTCCTTAAAATTAAATGGTTTTTTATTTGGTTGTAATGAGACTAGAGTTTTTGATCTATCAAATGAAAATAAAAGAGAAAAAAAAATTCATAAGTCCATGGAGTAAGAGAAATATACCAAAAAATAACTCTATCTTAGGACCAATTATGTCAATAAAATGGGCTGAAATTTCATTATTTTGGACCCAAATATCACTATTGTCTTTTTTTGCCAATCCTTTTCACCATATAACCCTTTTTTATATTTTTTTCATTTAGGTTGTCCCCTTTTATTTATTGGTTATTTTATTTATTTGTATTTAACATGGGGCACATGTTAAAATCGAGGTTAATTTGTATGTATTGGGTGTTTAATTATAGCACAATTGATATTCTTAAATCTTATTCTAACAATTTTGTAAAATTTATTCTTTTATGGTGCAACTCCACATAATTTTGAACTACAGAGTATTGCCAATGTGTTTGGTTCAAAGGTTAAGGAGTGGTTACAAAAAAATGGCTCATGTAGGCTCAAATAGGTTTGCTAAAAGAATGTCGTCATTTAAAGTACAACAATATTAAGGGTGAGAAAATTTAGCTGAATGTTAACCCTATTGCCTTAGTTTTGAATAAATACATATAGAATTCCTCTAGATCAACCTAAATAAATGTTTAGAATTTTGTTTATATTCATTAAAATTATAGCAAGGTTCCAATAGATTCACAACATCATTCATATTTTCAAACAAATAAAATTTTCTATTAGCAATTTAGCTATTATGCATGCAAGTTTTGAGAAATATTATTATAAAGTAGCCTTCACTAAGGAACAAGGTCAAGACGCTATCAGTATCCACATCCATTATTGTTTGAAACCTAACACTATGTAGCACATTTCATCATAAATTCCATAAAACAAAAAGGAAAATGTCATTAATTCCAAGTCCATTTATTGACTCTAACTATCCCAAAGAATGCAATAAAAAAAATTAAAAACATTAAGCTTCCTAAAGTGTACTAATCCTAAAATATACCAAACTAATTAAGAAATACAAAATAATAATAAGAATAATAGTAGAGATAAAGATGTATTTGCACTCACCCACACATAATTCTTACATTGTCTTCAATGTAATCACATGCATCAATATAATGTGAACAATAAGTAGAAAAAACAATAAAACAATTCTAGTGGCTTACCTCTCACAAAGCACTTCATTTAGCATCCTCAATCAGATTGAGTCACAGTTCACTATCCAAAGTCATCATATTGTTGTTTAGGTAGTTCAATGCATCAAATATGCTAAAGCAAATTTTGTCCTCTTCAAACTCAAGAGTTAGCTCCCCAATATGCACATTAATATTGGAGAGAGCTATTTTCAATAATGGTCTCCCTAGCAAGAATTGTGTAGACATGGAGTGAGAATCATCACTTATTTCCAATACATAAAAATTCATTAGAAGATCATCTAATCCATCTACACTAAGATATAATTAAGAACACCCTTTTGATAGACATTAATTAGGTCAAGAAGTTGTATGATAGTATGTATTTCTTTTAAAGAACCTATAGTTAGTGAAGCATAAATATTATTAGGCATGATATTAACAAATTCTCCAAAATCTAACATGGAATTCTAAAGCCTAGTGTTACCTATATTTACCAAGATAGCAGAACCACATGGGTCTTAGAATTTGTTGGAGAGCTTCTTTTGTAGCATGATAGACACATTGTTTTCTCTCACTTAAGGCTTCATTTCCTTTTAGTTGGTGCTTTGTACAATTCCTTAAGAAACTGGGCATTCTGTGGTGATGTCATCTAATAGTGGTATGTTGACTTATTACTTTTGGAAGGTCTCCAAAATTACCCTTTTTTGTTCCTCCTTATTTGTATTTATAAATCTAGTAGGAAAAGGTCAAATAGGTTCATTAGTAGAAATGGGAGTTTGTTACATGAAGATTCTGCTCGTGCAACCTCGTGCGTAGCAAAAGGTTCACATGCGGCATGTGATGGGTGCAACTGAGCATACGTTGGAGCTAAAACGGGGGCAGAAGGGACCATGAGAAAATAGTTAGATGTCAGAGTTGGTTAGCAATTTTGGAGCCAATTCCTTAGCGTCTTTTGTCCTTTTAATTACACATACGTAAGGCTATATATAGCCCTGATGATTAGAATAAAAACTAAGAAGAAATTAAGCCATTTACCCCTCTGTTCCAAGCCTTATCTTCTCTCTTTAAGTTCTTCATTGGAGAGATTTGCAATTTAAACATAACAGTGGTATCAAAGCTGGTGATCGGTGTGGATACTAGGAGTAAGTCAAATGTTGAGTTCTGTAATGACGTCTTAGAGACCCTAGCATGCCGTGAAAGTGAATTCAATCGATTCAAAAATACCATGAAAATGTTGTTTACTGAGGTGCAAGCAATACGAACTAGTCAACAACTGCACGAGGAGAATCCTTTTGCTAGGGATGAAACTATACATTCATACCGCAACACATCTTGGTCTACGAACGAGAACTCACTACTCAATTTGAAATTATCATTTAGAAGATTTTCCGGAGAAGATCCTCTGGGGTGGATTTATAAGGCTGAGCATTACTTTGAGTTTATAAACATTGCTCAGGACCAACAGGTGCAGCTGGCCTCCTTCTAATTGGAAGGTATTGCGTTAAGAAAATTCCATGGACCACTTACCTGGGGGGAGTTCACTAAGGCTACTCAACTTAGATTTGGAACCTCTGACTATAAGGATCCTTCAGAAGCATTATCGCACCTTAAGCACACCACAAGTGTTGCCACTTACTAAGAATCCTTTGAAAAGCTATCTCATCATGTGGATGGGTTACCAAAAGAATTTCTCATTGGATGTTTCATTGTCGGGATAAGGGATGACATTCAAATTGATGTAAAAATCAAACAGCCAAAAATAGTAGTTGACGCCATCAGAGTAGGTAGATTGATTGAAGAGAGGAACACCTTGCAAAAGAAATCTATAACAAACCCTTCTTATCCATTTCAAGCAGGTCAACCTAAGCAAACATCCAACATAATAGTTGGGTTACTAGGCCTAGCACTGGCACAGCGTGTAAATGTAGCTAAACCAGTAACCTTCTAGAAGCAAACTAGCCAAGAAGCACGTGAAAGATGAGAGAAGGGGTTGTGCTACTACTGTGAAGAGAAATTTATGGCTGGACATCATTGCGCGTGTCCATAGCTATTTATGATGGAGGATTAGAACCATGAGGATGTAATTGAGTGTGACAAAATCACATCAGGAGAAGACCACCATGAAATGTTACCAGAAATATCCTTCCATGCTATATCAGGTACTGAACACCCCCAAACTATACATATTATGGGAAAACTGAAAAAAATTATATTAGTACTCATAGAAGGAGGTAGTACCCATAACTTCATAGATCAGGACATAGTTACTCACTTTAATCTCCCTATGGAAAGAAGTAAAAAACTGGAAGTAATGGTAGCAAACCGAGAGAAGTTAGAATGTATGGGTTAATGCTACAATCTCACTCTCAATATCCAAGGCTACCTAGTAGTGACTGGGGTTAGCAGGTTACTATAGAAAGTTCATTTAACATTTTGGAGGAATAGCTGCACCTCTAACTCAGCTACTGGGGAAGAAGGGATTCCACTGGAATAAAGCTGCTGTAGAAGCTTTCCAGCAACTCAAAAGTGCCCTTACCTCTCCTCCTATCCTAAGTTTTCCTAACTTCTCACAACATTTTTTGATTGAGTGTGGTGCCAGTGGCATTGGACTGGGAGCAATTCTCAGCCAGGAAAATAGACCTGTGGCTTACTTTAGTGCTTCCCTCAAAGGCTCAACTCTAGCACTATCTACCTACGAAAAGGAAATGTTGGCTATGGTAAAGGCTATTCGTATATGGCATCCTTATTTGTTGGGGAGACACTTCACAGTACGTACTGATCAAAGAAGCCTCAAGTATTTATTGGAACAAAGAATCACCACACCAGTACAAGCACGTTGGCTGCCTAAGCTCATAGGCTATGACTACGAGATTGAATACAAAAAAGGAAATGAGAACCAAGGAGCTGATTATTTATCTAGAGTAGCAGTATTACAATTCCTAGCTATCTCCCAATCACAGTCTGAGTGGTGGCCCATCCTCTAGCAAGAAATCCAAAAAGATGTTTTCTATGAACAATTGAGAGACAAAAGACCATCTATAAGAGATTCTCAGATAAGCCAGCGAGATGGGGTTTGGTTCAAGAGGAACAAGGTATATCTAAACTCTCAATCAACCTTAATACCTAAAATATTAGGGGAATGGCATTCATCACCCATTGGAGGACATTTTGGGTTTCATAAAACCCTAGCCAGAATTAAGCAAAATTTCTATTGGCCCAATATGCACCAAAAGATAAAAGAGTTCTTGAGAGAATGTGAAGTATGCCAATGGTGCAAGGTTGACTACATGAAACCAGCTGGATTCTTACAACCATTACCTATTCCTAACCGGATATGGACTGAAATCTCAATGGATTTCATTAAAGGATTATCCCCTTCCAAGGGAAACATAGTCATTATGGTGGTGGTTGACCGATTAACCATTTCTGCTTACTTTGCAGCTATGAAGCATCCTTTTACGACACTTTTGGTAGCCAAGGTATTTTTGGCCAATATCGTGAAATTACATGGATTACCAACCTCTATAGTCAGTGATCGAGATAAGGTCTTTGTTAGCTCGTTCTGGCAAGCATTGTTTAAGCTGTAGGGTACTCAATTAAGCATGAGCTCTAGTTACCATCCATAAACAGATGGTCAGACTGAGGTGGTTTACAAGAATTTGGAACAATATCTACATTATTTTGCTAGTGATCAACCAAAACATTGGGTTGAGTGGATACCTTGGGCTGAATTTAGCTATAACACCTTTCTTCACTCTTCCACTAAATGTACACCCTTCGAGGCAGTTTATGGCATTCCTCCCCCTCAAATAATGACTTACATACTAGGTACCTCCAAATTCCCTACTGTTGATGAATACCTACGTGACCGAGATTCCATCCTATGAGAGTTGTGCTACAATCTTCTACAAGCCCAGAATCGCATGAAGTGTCATACTGATAAGCATAGAAGAGAACTTTCCTTCCATGTAGGAGATCATGTCTACTTGAAACTTCAACCCTATCGACAGACCTCTATAGCTATATGTTCTTCCATGAAACTTCCTCCACGCTTCTTTGGTCCCTACGAAGTTATTGAAAAGGTTGGTATGGTGGCTTACAGGCTAGCCCTGCCTATAAACTCATAGATACATGATGTATTCCACGTTAGCATGTTAAAGAAGCATGTAGGACCTCTTACCCCTACCAGTCCTCAGCTACCTCCAGTCTCAGAACAATCCATCATCATGCCACAACCTGAAGCTATATTAAAGCGTCGAGTAGTTCAAAAGGGTAGATATCGACCAAAATTTGAAATTCTGGTTAAATGGGTATGAGCTTCAACCAAGGCAGCTACTTGGGAGAATGAATGCCACTTCTCAAAGTCCTACCCCAATTTCATCCTTGAGGAAAAGGATTCTAAAAGAGAGGGAGAAATGTTACATGAAGATTCTACTCAGGCAACCTCATGCGCAGCAATGGGAGCACATGCAGCACACGATGGGCGCAACTGAGCGCACGTTGGCACTAAAACGGGCGCAGAGGGGGCCACAAGAAAATAGTTAGATGTTATAGTTGGTTAGCAGTTTTGGAGCCAATTCCTTAGCATCTTTTGTTCTTTTAATTACGCATATGTAAGGCTATATATAGCCCTGATGATTAGAATAAAAGTTAAGAAGAAATTAATCCATTTACCCCTCTATTCCAAGCCTTCTCTTCTCTCTTTTCAATCTAAGTTCTTCATTGCAGAGCTCTGCAATTTAAATGTAACAGAGTTTTGGGTATGCTACCTTGGTTTCCTAATTAGCTTCTTGTGGTATGGTCTGTACTTTCTCATGCTCTTCTTCTTGACCATTTACCTATTTGGATATAGAATTTTTGGGAACTTCTTCCACTTTTCCAATAACTTACCCATTTTTAATATGATGATAATTACATTCTCCTTAGCATTTAGAATAGTTTGTGAGGGGAGATTTTCAAATGCTTGTGGAGCCTCTAGTCTTTCAAAAGTTATGGTTAGTTGGCTGATTTGGTTCTCAAGGTTCCTAATTGATGATTTAGTTTCCTAATAAAACTGAAGAGTTTTAGTCGGTAAGGAACTTACAATATCTTCAAGAGACTTATATTGAGTGGTTAGAGGAGTTTTGGTATGGAAATGAACTACTGTTAAAGCTAAGGATTTAGAAAGCTAGGTCAATTGTTGGCATTATTGCCTGAGTATCTCATAATTGAATGATCCTTCATCCTGCATTGTAAGGACTAGAATAAGGATCATACCTGGACCTTTGTATCTAAATTCCACTAATAGCATTGGCTTTCTCAAACCTACTCACCTAAAGGGTAGGACAAATATAAGTGAGGTATCCCATAGTAGAGTAGATGCCATATACCTTAACCTGTTCAATAGCCAACTATTTCACTAAAACATTAAGATTATCTAATTTATGCTCAAGAGTGTTAGAAAAGACTTACCTCATATACCTTCCCTGGTATTAGTGATTTGACCTTGGTTCTAAACTATTGAACATAGATCAATTGAGCATCTAACCCAAATTGGAATATGAGACCTAAATGAGTGGTGAAAATTCCAACACATCGAATCATTTTACGAGCTTTATTTTAACTTGGCTAAGTAGGGCTTCACAACGTGAATTATGTAGGTCTTTTAACAGAAATACAATAATAACAACATTCTCAATTCAATAAATAGCATTAAGTAAAATTAAATAGGCACCATGTTTCTTACACAAGAATCCAACACAAAGATGGGGAGAAAGAGCGTTCTTAAATTTTTATTATCAAAATCTTAAAAATATTTGTTCTAAATATTCATGATTTTTATTCTTTTTAAAAAAGTAGAAAAAAAATCTAAAGAGATGTCTTAATAAAAAAATAGGTCAAGAAAAAATATAAAATTTTATGTCTTCTTTATTAGTTGACTTAGATTATAAAAAAATTCAAATATTTTTGAAAATAAAAAAAAAATCTAAAACAATATAGGTTATTCTATTTGCCTTTTATTTTTGTTTTTTATTTGATTTTATTTAGTAAAAACAAATCTAAGCAGCAACATGGTTTTTGTGCTTGCCATAGTATGGGGTTCTCTAGATACGAAAATATCATAGAATATGCCTTTCAAATCTCACCCATACAAATTTTCTTTTCCTCTTTCTAAAACTCAATTTTCTCTCATTCTAAATACTATTTAGTTTGAAAAATACTAGGCTACATGGAGAATTAAGCTCTAACCATTGTTCCTGTTTTAATTTTTATGTACTTTAATTTTATTGTTATTTTTATTTTTGGATTTTTTTTGTTGTTGTAATTTGTTTTATTTTATTTCTTGTTATGTGAAGCACGTTTATTTTATTTAGAATTGTTAATTTATAACTATACTTTAAGATGTGAAGTGTGAGAAGTACACAATATTCACTATATGTGATAAAAGTGAATTAGGTAACTTTTCTATATCTTCGTCTTTAATATACATTTGTTACATTGAAGGAAATATAGATTCTAGGTTGGGGTGGAAGAAAATTTAGATCAATTTAGGTAATTTTTTTATAAAATATTTAACATGTTTTTCCATTTATTTTTATTTGTTTGTTTTTATTGATTTAGGAATTTTAGATTAATTTTTTCTTGCAAAATTATCATGACTTTTAGTTAAATTTAAGAAAATAATTAAGTCTTTGTACTGTTAACTTAATTTCTTTAACATATCATAGAGTAATGTGATAATTAGTTAATTTTTGCCATAATTTTTATTTTTTGATAAACTGTAAAATTTGTGATAAACTTGAAATTGGTGTCTAGGAATCAAATAGTAGAGACTGCCTTGTGAGAATTTTTTAACCTTTTTCTTTCCATTTTGAATGGTAATATTTTTTCTCTTTTAAACACTTTGCTTATAATTTAAATTTTTAGATAATCTCTATAGGTTTTTCATTCCATACTAAGAATTTTACATCTGATAAAATGTCATATATTTATTTTTATCACTTAAATTGAATGACTTAAATTGAAATTGAAAGTACATTCCCTTCTACATTCTTGCATGACTTCCAAAAAAGAGACAGATAGGGTTACCTAAGACAATAATGAAACAAAATTAGCTACTCATCGAATTATACAAAATTCATACAAACTGTATAATGGATATTCTCTCTACAAAATAAAAGAATATATCTAAAAAATGAATAAGAGAGAAAAATAAATAATATAAACTAAATACTATGACCTAAAAATTCAAAAAGTGGAGAGAAATTTCTAAAACAAAAGAAAGATCGGAAATAAATACCATAAAAGTCATTGCATTTTCTTCATCTTTAGAATGCATATAATTTGAAATTTTTATTTTATGATTTTAATTGATGTGTGAGGATAATATTCAATTTCTTTATAAATCATTTCATTCAATTCCTTTCATTCCTTTCATGAGATCAATGTCATGCATACTTTGAGCCTTTTCTTCTTTTAACACAAGAAAAACTATTTGTTCATTTCTTTACCTAAACTCTATTCACATATATCTTTGAATGAGTACTTTAACCCATAGGATCAAGGTTATTGAGAGTATGACTTGTGAAGTTTAGAGTTAAAGTGAATTCGGATTGCAAACATTGAAATTAGGCAAATGAATATTGATATTTTTTATATGGATATGGATATGATTTTTGACTAACTATTAGAATAAATTATGAATGCTTAGGATGTTATATTTACTTATACATTGAATTTTAATTGTGAACTTAAAAGAGCTTAAAAGATGAGAAATTTTTGCTATTTTTTTTCTTTTTTAGTTTTTTATTTGTTTGTTTATTTTTATTATTTTTTTTAAATTTTTATTCTTTAGATTGATGTTTGTAGGTATCATCTTTGAATGACCCCACGAGACTTAAACTCATCCACTAGGTAAACTTAGGGTTTAAAGGCTTATTGCATATACCAAATGCAATCATGTCAATCTACGAAAAATAAGATAATTTAATTTAATTTTAGTTTTTGTTTTTAGTTTTTCACTTTCCTTATAAGAGATTAGTAAGAAATTGGTTGGAGGTTGTGATGAGTGCTTAAAAGCAGTAAATATAACATGATTTTATTCACTTTAAATGTCAAAATAGATTTTTATTAGTAGTTTCATCATCTTTTTAGCAAATTTATTATTTCAAATTACGAGTATGTTTTGTTGTTTTTTAGGTATTTTTAGCTTCAAAAAGATTCAACTAATCAACACTTGAAGAATAGTATCTTGAAACACTCCATTACAACCATGGAGCATAAAAGATTAATATAAGTAAGCCTTACATATGTTCCAAACCAATGCAATGGAGTGATACACAAAAAGGTTTCTAGAATCATAACAAGATGCTTGCCGTGGTGAAGGTTTTTGTGTTCCACATCGTGGTCGACAATCAAATGGAGACTTCAGATGCATTACAGGTTGGCTTATGTTGCAGCATAAAGAAATTCATGTTGTGGAACTTGACCCTCTAATCCATATTTTCCTCCTTTTTGTAGTGTTTTCTTACATATATAAATGGCTCTTCACCCTCTTATTACAATCATCCCTTAGCTTTTTAGTTGATCTCTTTTTTAGTTTCTTAGGTTTTATTGCAAGGTTATTCTCTCAATGCTAAGAGTTGAACATGGATTAGTTTATAAAGTATTTTTATTTTAATTCAATAAATAGTATTCGCAAATCTATTTGGAGGTTTTCTAAACACATAAACAAGAAACAATACTAAAATTGTATATTTGAAAAATTACACTTGTGGTATACTTTTAATATATTATTTTATATTCAGATGAATTTTATGTGTTGTTTTCAATACTATGTTTAATTTATCGATCATTTATTAAATTAAGAATGTATGGCTAAAAATACTTTGGGATATTAGTAATGTTGTTATGCTTATGAAATATTAAGATATGTAAATAATTTTTATAAAATAAATTAAGTTTTATTTCTTCATGAAGAATTATACAAAATTTTCAAAAAAATATATTCAAAAAGTATTTTTTGTAATAAACATGAGACTTAGATTTAGGATTCAATTATCAGAATATGATTTAGAGTCAAATTCTTTGAAATTGGATTGCATTATTTTGATCTTTAGACTACTCTATTTCAAAGTTTTTTCACAAAGATTTATTATTAAAAAATATATTGACGACGTATTTTTCGTAATAGATTTAAAATTTGAAAGTTATATTACATATTCATTAATCTAAATTTGACACCTTTATGAGAGTATAAATTTTTGACTCGAGGGGCAAGTAAATAGTTTGTTAATTCCTTAGAAACGAAGCATAATTTAATTAAAGTTTAAATTATTGGCACGACCGAATGTGGCAATCTAAAGTTTAATTAATAAAGAATTTGATCCCTACCCTAGGATATTTTCTTACAAAAAAGGAAGAATCAATAATCTTAAATTATATCTTTAATAACCTAATTAATTTTAAAAAATCATAATTAATTAACTAATATATCTCATAAATTCTCCACTAAGTTTAATGTTATTTTCCTAAATGTTTGTTGAAGCCATCTTCATTGTTTGTCATTAGCTTAGATATTTCAAAACCCAAACTTTGTAAAAAAAATGTTTAGGTTTAATTTTCCTTTTTTAAGAAGTTGTTGAATTATTTAAAATCCATTTGATTTCTCTTTAAGCCTCCATTAGAAGTATACTTATTATTTCTTAAAAAGTGATTTATGCACTCACAAGCTATTTAAAAAAATACAGAATTTGTGCATCACCAACCGAACATTTTACCTCTTATCAAAACCTCACTTAATCTCACATTTTTTACACTTAACCTGGTATTTGAGAAATATGAGAGAGACTCCTCTCTAATGTCCTACATCACATAGATGCTAATCTATTTCTTGAACTTGATATCAGAAGGAAAATGGTCCATGAATGGACTAGGAAAGTCTAGTGCCAAATTGGCAGAGCTTTCCCTAATTCTAGCAAGGAAAATAAGAAGGAGAAAAGGGAATTTATAGAAGCATTCCAAACCTCCTAATCCCTAACCATCTAGCCACCAACCACTTCCCAATGTTGGTAAGAAAACTAGTTGTTACACATTTTTTGACAAAGGTCGATGAGTGGCAATGAGCACCACATCAAGATAAAAAAGAAATTCACAATGTCAACTCGCTCAAAAGCTTGCGTAGTACAAACGATAACGAATGGCATTTTTGACAAGGAGAAACACCCAATCCCAAACAAGTCAACCTAACACAAAAACGTTCCTAACGAGACACCATGACAAAAAACAAAGTCCCAATGGGACCACTAGAACAAACACTTGACAATGAAAACTATATGCAGACTAAGAAAGTGAGTGTGTGCAATAGGAAAACACAAAATTTTGTACTAAGTGGTATAGAACCACCAATAACAAAAATTATAATTGATAGACAAAAACATCAAATAAAATACCAAAATAGTGTTTTGCACATGGATTTTGTCTAATATCCAAAAGGGATAGTTGAAAATTTGTTAGTGTAGGTAGAAACGCTAATGGTGCCTATGGATTTTATGGTATTGGAGATGGAAGAACCCCACCTATGGACCAATATCAAACCATTATTCTTAGTAGACCATTCATGCATAACCAAGAAAATTATTGAATTCCATAAGAAGAGGTTGACAACAACTATCTTGAGAGAAACTATGATGTTTAAAGTGCTTAAACCCGCACTTGCTCCTTCTATTTATACTGTAAATAAGTGTGCTTTTATTTCTTCCATTAACTCACCTATATGTGATACTAATTGGTAGTAGAAAATAGAAAATAAAATTAATGATTGACATACTAAATATGGGTAGAGGAAACACTTGAAAAATTGATTCAAGATGATGCCTACAAAGAAGACATTAAGTGTTGAAAGAAATATCATGTATGTAAAACTCATTTTAAATCTTTCCAAGGTAAAATAAAGCCTTATTTTTAGAATGGTTAAGACAGATACAAAAATTTGCACTTCAAGGATACCAAGAAACTTCTTTGAGAAAATCAAGTCACGTCTGGCTAGTACATTAAAGAAAGTAATTAGTGGGAGACGACCCATCGCATTTGGTAGTATCTCTTTTAATTTTCATTGCAATTTAATTTATTTATTTATTTTCTATTTACTCCCTTCAATGCTTTTTTGAGTATGTACTTAATTGGAAACAAACAAGACAACATTTAGTTTTGTTTTGGAGTACCAATAGAAACGTTTTGAGATATATATTTTTCCTGCTTATTTTTAATTTATGGTGAATAATTGAGTATATTGTGCATATTATTTTCATTCTTCTTTAACATTTTTAAAGTTCGTTGTAAGGATTGATTTGTTGTTATAATCTATAAATTATGATTTTCATATCGAAATTTAGATGAACCTAATTTTTGTGCCCTATAATCAAATAGTATACTATTTAGTGAGTTATTTGAGCCTTTACATTTAATTAGGAGAGATTAAAATTTTTCTAATCTTTAAATACTTTTCCTCGTGATTTAAATTGATAGATGATTACTATAGGTTTTACATTAAATATTAGAATTTTATATATATGGTAAAAGGTATGTCATTTATTTTCATGATTTTGGTTGAATGACTTGAATAAGTAATTAGAGTTTGTGCCTATGTTGGTATCAATGATGACTACTTGAGCTCTAAACGTAGACGAGGATTTATTCTCATATTAAGTTATCCCTTCACCATAAACCAATACTCAAGCTTGGGCCAAAAATAACAATATATATATATATATATAAAAGCAAGTTGAACTTATTTTTTACAAGAAAAAAATTAAAAAAATTTAGGGTACAAGATCTTTTAAGCTGTGAAGATTGTTACCATAAAAGGAAATAGGATCAATATGCTATAAAAAGTGAGTCTTGTGAGATTTAGAGTTGAAGTAGATTCAGAGGCTTGAAATTGCGTTTAAGAGATTTATATGAATATGTTGGAGCATATGAATATGGACGTATGGCATAAATTTGATTTCTTATATTGTTTGAATACTTTATATTTTATTATAAATTAACAATAAAACCACGAAAAGAATACCCAAAATTGTTCACATTACAACTCTTATAATCAAATCAAACATAACCCAAATTTCATGGCTTTATTAATATTGTTTTAATTCATACTAATTATCACCTGTTTTAGTACCATTCTACATTACATTCCATGTAAGTTACATACTTTCTTTTTTCACCAACAGACTAACTTAGATTAACCTCCTTCATTGATAATGATTTTAGGTAAAATTACTCTTAAATACTTTTTCACTAATAATATATGGAAAGTGGGTGGATATATGTTACATAACATATAATTTTCCTACTTTTTTAGTTATTCTAGAAAAAAAATGCATTTATGTCTTTCTAGTTAATAATATTATGTTATCTTTATATATTAAGTAAAAGGCTAATATTAAAATTGTAAGATAAGTTTGTTTACACAAGTATAATTACAATGTTGCACGTATAACAAAAATATACGTTCTGTTAATAATAAATGTTCTGAATATACATTGTAATATATGATCAAAGCACAATTTTTATAGTGTATCAAACTCTTCAATCGGTAGAAATTCAACTATTAATAAACATAAATTTTGATTAAGATATGAAAATTTAACTATTCATTGCAACATACTTGCAATAATTATTACATCTAATTTTATAATTGTGCAATATTTATAAATCTATACCATTGGGCATAAAGTTGATATATGTTGAAAAAAGTGTGCACTTCATTAAAGGGAGTAAAATAAGTCTATTAAAATAAATAATAATTTAAGAGATGGGTTAAAAAAACTAATGTTATTAAGTAATGAATATGATCGATCATCTTAATTGTAGAATGATTTAAATTAATGGAGTGGATATTATCATAATTTGAAATATGAAATTAGTTAATAACTTGTACGATCAAGGAACACCAATGGAAATTTTTCATCCTGTTGGTCTGTGTTGGCATTCTTAAATTCAAAAAACGGTATCTTTATTTTTAATTGGTGTTTGTAAGTTCTGTAGTTCTTTGTGTGTTGTGTGTTGGCTTCTCGCATGCAAAATACGGAATCTATTTAATTTACTCAATATTTCTATCTTCCTTTGTTTAAGGTTTTTTAATACATATCTATAATGTACCCGCGCATATAGTTAGGTATACTGTGATTGAAAGAATGTCTTAACACACACAACGAGATTAGTTTCTTAGTATGAATACTAGGTTATGAGTGGAAGTTTATAGTTCGTTTTAGATACGGGTATTTATGACAATTATTTAACAATTTTTGGATAGAAAAATTTGAATTTTTTCCACATCAATGAGGTCCTCAATAAGGGCCTCGTCATACCACTCACCAGAATCCCCTATAAGGTTGTCAATAAGAACCATCGATAAGGCCTCGATAATGGTGGCCATTAGTGGCTGGTTTCTTCTATAAACACCCATATTGTCTCCTTTTACCCAGTCTTTACAAACTAATACTCCACCAAATGTTTTTTATAAAAATTTATTTTGTATCCCAAATTACTTTAACTGTGTTTCAATATTCATGCTACATTTTTGTTGGTAAAATAACATACTTGAGTGATGAGAACTTTTGCCTATTTTACAATCTATGTGAGAATAACATTGTGAGATTGGGTAGGGATGTTTTGGTGGTGCTCCTAAATCAGTGATTGTTCATGATACATGCTTGAATGTGTTTCCCATGTTGGTGATTTGTGGTACGTGGTTGAATCTGTATCCTACTTCACTTGTTGGTGGTTCATTATTGATGGTAATTCTCTCATTTGATTGTTCACATTCTATTCCACATTATTGATCTTTGGTTACTAATCACACTACACTAAGTAGTGTTGGGTTTGGAGAAAATTTGAGTTTGTGTGTCAAACAAAGTCATTACAGAGGCAACAAGTGAGGGCAGCAAAAGGTAGTTAGGGCAGAGGTCCTAACTTATAGAAGTATTTGCGTTTGTATTTCTATTGAGTTGTTTCCATTTTATTATTGAGTGATTTTTTTATTGAGTGGTTTCCATAAACAACCCGAGGATGTTACCATATAGATAGGAGTTTTATATGGGTTTACCTTGTTATATCTTATGTTGTGCATGCACTACTATTTGGCTAGTACAATTTGAGTTTAAATTGTATATGTTTCAACATACGGAGGTTTAAACTATGATTATAAAGCTTTATTTATCTACTCCCTAGTTTTAAAATATTGAATATTATATTTTCTTTATAATACTACATGTTAGTGATTTTTTTGTACTCCTGCTATGTTTTTTGTTAAATATTTATCTTTCTCATGTTTGCCTAGTTAAGATGAGTACTTAAGAAGTCTTTATCTCCTTAACCTAATTGTGTATTAGTGATGAGTGTTTGAAAAGTACTAATATTATGGGATTTATTTACATTTAAATATTAAAAATAGATTTGAATTGTATGATTTTATCATTATTTATATCAAATTTGTGTTTTTGAAATCAAGGGTATTTTTTGTTATTTTTTCATGTATTTATGGCTTCAAATTGATTCAAATGATAGCCACATGAAGAATTGTACCTGAAAACACTCATTTTCAACTTAGAAGAATAAAATAATAGCACATGTAACCTTACATGTGTTCCAACTAGTTTGTTAGGGGTGAAACAATAAGAAAGTAGAGAAGAGAAGTTTGACACTAGTAGCAGTGAAGAAATAGTTGTGCCGTGTTTCAAATTTCTTGAGATTTTATTTCATGTGTACCAAATGTGGCCTATGACGTGCGATGAATGTTCCTTCACGATCCACATTTCTCTCCCTTTCCTCAGGTATAAATAAGATCCCTTTTCTCTTATATAAGACATTAGTTTTAGTTTTGTTTTCTTTGTTTCTAGCAAATGCTCTATTATTTTTAGTTTAGAATTCATTTATTCGTTCCACCATATAAAGATACAGAAAGAGATCCAAGAATTTGGGGAAGTGAGTGACAACTTTTTCAGAGATTTTGAATTGTCTTCAACAAAAGGGATATTTCTAATTGTTGTATTTTTTAAATGTTTTTTGTAATTTTATACATTAATAGTTAAATTGACTTTTATTAATTAAGCTATTTTTGGATAAATTTTTATATGGGATTTTATTTCCTTCTTTCAATGATTGGAAGAACAATTTTGTAATTTAGATAAATAAAAGCTATGATTTATTTCATGTTCATTAAAGTTTTTTACCATAAATTAATGATGGACCAAGTCTTGATTTATAAACAATGAAAATATTTTAGAATTAAGCATTAGACACATCATTTGTGCTTAATTGTTCATAATGAATAGAATCTATTTTAATTTCATTGATTTGTATTAAATTAGGTGGTTGAAAAATAACTTTAATTATAAATTAAAGATGGATTAAATCTGAATTTATAATTAACGAATATATCTAATTTAGGTTTATCAATTTTTAATCTAATATATATATATAATTTATCAATTAATCAATTTAAACCTTAGACAAGAAAGAAATGGATTAATTAATTATCATTGGACATTCATCATGATTATAGAAAGTTTTATTTAAAAAAATGAAATGATTAAATCTAGTTTATATTTAAACCACTTAATTTGTTCTCTTCATGAAAAATGTTATGTTCGCTAAAACCTTATATCTTTCTATGGTCCTCGATTCAGCTTTACTTTAATTATCACTTTATTTTATTTACTTCCTTTAGAATTAATTTAATTTATAATTTACAATTCTATAAACCATCCAACATTTTTTTAGAATGTTTAGAATTTATTTTTATTAACTAAATTAAAAAATTAATTTAACTTTTTAAAGCCAACATAATTCCTTGAGAGATGATCTTAGAAGTATACTTGTTATTTATTATACGTGATTCGTGTACTTATGAACTTTTTATAAATACAAAATTTGACTATTTAGTTTTTGTGCATAAAGTTTTTGGCACTATTGAGAGAGAATTGGTGTTTTATATTATTTATTTATTTTCTAATAAATTATTTTTCTTTATTTTTGTTTTTTCAAAATTTTCTTTTTATTTCTATGTTTTTGTAAATATTTGTGCTTTATTTATTTTTTATTTGTGTGTTCTTTAATTTTAAAAATAAAAAAAATGTAAAAAAAAGGTCAAAATTTATGTCTATATTAAAAAAATTTAAAGAGATCTAAAAAAATAAGAAAAAAAATCTAAAAAAGTCTAACAAAATAAAATCTAAAGAGATCTTCAAAAATTCAAAAAAAATTAAGAATTTAAAAAATATATTTCTAAAACAAAAATGACACAAAAAAAATTATTTTTGTTTATTTTTACTTTTTTTAACTTCTTTTCTTTTGTAAACTTGACTTTAGTTATTAATTTATTTACAACATAATTTTTGTTTTCGTACTAATTTATATTTTTATTTTCATTATTGATTTATGTTTACTTAATTATCAATTTATTAACTAATTTAATTTATCTTTTGAGTATTCTCATGTACTAACTTTTGTTTCTTGATTATTTTATTTTTAATTTTTTAATTATTTATTATTTTTATTTCTTTTTCTTTTTATTTTTTTCTTTTATTTGTTTATTTTATTATAATATTTTTATTTCTTTTATTATTTGCTTTCTTTTATAGTTTATTTGTTATTTCTCTTTGTTTTGTATATTATTTTTGTTTATTTTTACTTCTTTTCCCAATTTTATATATTTTAATTGTTAATTTTGTTTTTATTTATTATTCTTGAGCTTTAACTTGAGCCATTTTTAGAGCCATTTAAAATGGGAGATTTTTTACCCAAAGTGATACTAATGAAGGAGTATGCAGTAACAATCATTAGTATTGCTACTTCCTCTATATAGTTGGATGAGGTAGTTAGAAACTATGGATTGAAACATATTCATTATTTCATGTTTCCATCTTTTGATGGGATGTTTAATGAAGGTTGGTTGACCTTCATTAGGGATTTTACTCAATTTAATAGACGTTCTATTTGCATAGACATATTGGGGATCAATTAAATGTGAGATGTTTCTCATGAACCTTAGAGAAAAGGCTAAGGTTTTGCTAATGACCCTCCCAACAAGTTCCCTAATAACTTAGGAAAGAGTTTTTAGTAAATTCATGGAAAGACACTATTCATAGTAGAAAACGTTCGATTTGAGAGCAAAAATTACTACATTCTCTCAAATCAAAGGAGAATCATTCCATAAAACTTGTGATAGGTTGAAACTACTTCTCACTCAATGTTCACACCACAACTTTCCATTGTAACTACAAAATCAATTTTTCTATAACAGATTGACACAACAGTGTCAATTCACATTTTAAAGCAACAAGGAGAGCTATAGGAGAAATAATAGCCTTAAATACTTTTGATCGCTATAAAATGTTGGGTGCTAACTCCCAAAAACATAGTACTAGAGTGAGAAGAGCTGGAGCAAAGAAATAGGCTCTAAGAATGAGATGGTATTGCAACTTATGGAATTAACGAAGAAATTTCAACTCCTAACTATCAAGAACACACTAAACCAAGAGCTACGTGGAGTTTATGGTATGTTTGGGCATGATGCTAATGTTTTCTCTTTTGCATGTGATCCATATGTAAGTACTGGTCAAGAAATTTATCATATGTAGGGATACCAATCTTGGTCCATGGACAATCCTTACCCCAATGCCTATAATTATAGGTGCAAAGATCAATTTAATATTTCATAGGAAGCGAATACTAACTCACCATATTCCCAAAACCATATACAATGCTAAACATAAACCAAAATATGCCACCTTGCATACCCATTGAACCAACCTTTAAGGAAAACTCGAATGCTTTCATTCAAGTAAATCAAGATAATGACATGAAACATAATCAAAGGTTGAATTCTTTAGAGGCATATATGAAGAGGGCCGAATGAAAATTTGGGCAAATAGTGGAGCAAATGCAAAGACAAAAAAAATGGAAGCTTCCCAATAAATCTTAATAAACTTAGACTATGAAAACTCTAAGGAATGGTAAGGTTTTGAATAAAACTTTTTCTAAAATTTCTAATGATTCAATTAATAATACAAGGAACACATGTGAAGTGCAAGTAGGACCTAAGGGTGGTGTTGATATAAATAGAGCCTTCTAAGTGAACTCAAGGGGAGTCATCTAAACCACCTACATTATACAAGGCAGTAGAACCATATCAATCACCTATACCATTTCCACACCATCTTAAGGACTTTAAATAGGACAAGTAATTTTTTGATTTATTTAATATACTATCTAAGGTTGACATTAATATACCTCTCTTAAATTTCATTAGGAATATTCCTTTTGATGCAAAATTATTTAAAAAAACTAAACACTAAGAAGAGAAAGTATGATGTTAATGAAGGATTAGTTGTATCAAAAGTTGATAGTGCAATACTTGAAAAAAAAGCTTCCATCAAAATTGAAGGATCCTGGTAGTTTTATTATATTTACTACTATAGGAGATAAAAAGGTGGTCAAAGTTGTGCTAGATTTAGGGGCAAGTATTAATCTCATGCCTTACTCAATATACTTACAACTAGATTGGGGGAGTTGAAGCCCATAACCATGTATCCTAAGGATGCGGTTGAGGATTTTCTTATATAGGTAGATAAACTGATATTACCGATTGATTTTGTTATAACAAACATGCATTAAAACCTATCAATGGACAATGGCCATGCTATTCTAGTTGATAGGCCATTTTTGACCACAACCAACGTTATTATAGATATTAATAATGGGAACTTAACTATGATACTCTTGAAAGAGATTGTTAATTTCAACGTTTTTTATTCCTTTCCTATTCCATCTATTTCTAGTTGGTAGCTCATAACACCTTTTTGCAAGATTAGACGAAATATAAACTTCAGTATGATTTAACTATTTATAGGATAGAAGAAGAATTAGACAAAGAGACTAAGGGATATCATGAATTTTTAGTTATTACTTAAGCAATAGAGGAGCCTATTGCACCCTTAGAATTACCTAGGACCCCATTCGAGGAAGAAAATACTCCACCTAAGATATAGTTGAAAGAGTTGCCTAAGAACTTGAAATATGTGTTTTTAGGAGAAATGGATACCTACCCAGCTATTATTTCATCCACTTTGACCAAAACCCAAGAAAAATAACTTGTTAAGGTGCATAAGAAATTCCACAAAGCTATAGGATGAAGTATTGGAGATATTAGAGGTATTAGTCCAACTATGTCTATGCATAAGATTAATTTAAAGGACAATACCAAGCTTGTAAGAGAAACCTAGAGAAGTCTTAACCCTACTATGCAAGAAGTAGTGAAAACTAAAATCATGAAACTCTTAAAGGTATGAGTTATTTATCTTATTGTTGATAGCAAGTGGAAAGGATGAGTTAGTGATGAGTGCTCAAAGAGCACTAAAATTACCATGATTTTATGCACATTAATTGATTAAAAATATATATATTTATATGTTTTATCATATATTTATATAAATTTTTCTTTTTCGGAATCACGGGTATTTTTACTGTTTTTCAGGTATTTTCACTTAAAAATGTAACTTAAAGACGAAAAAAGGAATACTGGAAGCAATACATCACATATATATTAATAAATAAATGAGGAAAGGTCAACAAATATGGAAAAATTGGACAAAATGGGTCAAAAATGTCAAAAAGGAGAAAAACGCGCACGCAAGTCGCCTAGCCATGCGCGCCCGCACCCACTCCCGCGCATGCTGCTCCTGCCTTCCGCACGCGCCTGTGCGCGCCCCAGCTGCCCTCCGCGTGCGCCACTACCATTTCGCCCCATTTTTGCGCGCAGCCGCCCCCTATGATGTCATGTTGACACCATCAATGATGTCAGCAATCACCACTCTACGTTTTCACCATTTTTTAACATTTTTTCACCCAATTTTTCTCTCTATCCTCACCTATAAATACCCCCCTTCTCTTCACTTCTAAACACACCTCAAAACACATCTTCTCTTCTCTTTCTTTCTCTCATTTCTTAGTTTTTTTAATGTTTTTTAGTTTTTTTTAGTTTTTAATTTTTCTTAGTTAGTTTCTCTTAGTTTTAGAGTTCTTCTCTTTTTGAGAAGAACTAGTTATGTTTTTGTAATTTATTTGCTTTTGATTCAATAAATGGGAGTGCAAATTCCGTTTGGAGGTTTTCCAACAATGGGAATAGCGTCGAAGTAATGTAAGGATTTTATTTTCTTTGCAGTTATTTTTTATGCATTATTCTTACATGTTATATTTAATTTGTCTATGATTAAATTTAACTCTGCTGGCTATTTATAAACATGATATAATAATAACGTTGTTATGCTTGCAAAATATTAAATAGGTAAAAATCTTTAAAATGAATTGATTTTATTTTTATTCAAGATTTTATATTAAGAATGTTAGAGAGAAATATGTTATTTTTCATTACAAACTTAAATCTGAAAATTAGATTTTAAGGTTTAGTTATCCGGTCTGATTTAGAGTAGTGCTCTTTTATTTGTTGGTACAATCACCCGGTAGTTAGAGTGAAGCTCTATTTCAAAAGTTTTTATAAGAATTATTATCTGAAAATGTATTGAAAACATGTTTTCAGTAGTGATTTTAAAACTTGAAAGTTAGTACTCGGATAATTAAATTCTTAGGCCTAATTTGGACACCTTGAATAAAGTTTCAATTGTCTAACCCCACCAAATGTGGCATTTAAATGGTTCATTTTCAATCTCTTAGAAAAAGAAATTAATTTAATTAACCAAATTAGTTATCAACCCCACCCATAGGTGTTAATTGATTTGTTTAGTTAACAAATAATATCTAACCCCACCAAAGGTGGTATTCATACAAAAAAGGGAGAATCAATAAATATCAATTTATATCTTTAATAACCTAAATAATATGAGCAAGCATAATTAACTTAGTTATTATATCCATAAATACTCCACTATTTTAACTGATATAATTTGCATAAATGTTTATTGAATCCATATCTATGTTTATTTTTATGTTCTTAGATTAAAAAAACACAAAAACCCAAAATATCATGACAGGATGTTTAGGATTTAATTTCATTTTTAAAAGTTTGAATAATAAATTAAAAACCACATACATTCCTTCCTTAGATCGACCTTGGGAGTATACTTATCATTTTCTATGAAATGATTCGTGCACTTGCGAGAGTTTTATAAATATAAAACAAAAGTATTGGAAGAATCGGCGATGCCGGTTTCGCTCAACAGTTAGTTCCCAAAAACCATCAAGGGATGGAGGATGTGTATCGAATTTGACAAGCTAAATCCTACACTAAGAATGATCACCTTCCCCATCCCTTTATTGATCAAATGTTGAACGATTAGCTGAGCATGACTTTGGTAGTTTCTTGATGGTCTTTTAGAATATTATTAGGTACCAATTGCACTAAAAGATCAAGAAAGAACACATTCACTTATCCTTCTGGGACATTTTCTTTTAAGAGGATGTCATTCGATCTATGTGATGCTGGTTTTCGCAAGTGTACGAATCGTTCAAGTAATAAAGTGTACAAAAGTACGGATATCGAACCCACAAGGAATGGCGTTACTAAGTACCAAAATTGACTAATCCTAATTTTATTTGAAAACCGAATTGTTGAATTTGTTTAAGAAGTAAATTAACTTAAAACTAAACGCAAATAACAAAATTTAATGTTGTTCACAAATGATTAAAAACATTAAGGCATTTGATTTCGCTAAATCAATTCAATCCGATTTCAAGTCATGTTATATGAGAATCAAAGTTAGAAGTGATGGTTGAAAAACCCAAACTTATCTAATACTCTCTCTCGAATTATATTAGAATTACTTATCTATGAAAACCAACTATATTTCTATAAAGATTTAATCACAAATAAGCACTTTAAGATTTATGAAATTTCTAGAATAACCACATACATCATGCATTAGGTGTCAAACTCGCATTCAACATACGGTATTTATCACAAGAAGCATTCATTACACATCTCCTCTCGGTCTCAATATAATGCAACAAATCATCTAAATCTTGATCAGAAATTTAAAAGCATTAAGCATGGAAATAAACACTCAACTTGAAAACAATGAATTCATATAATGATAACACAAGAAATCAGATTTTGTTGATTTATCTACATCATAGCCTTAGCAAAAACGAATTAGTTCATAACGGAAATAAGAATAAACATTATTTCAATTGAATCCATGAATAACAAATCTAAATAAAATGCAGAAAATAAAAGCTAAGGAGAAGAGATGAAAAACTCTTGAAAATGAAAACTTGGTAGCAACAATGGTGATGATCCTTCAAGCTTCTCCAACCTTTCTCTCCAAAATTTCCTTTTCTCCTCCAAAAATAACTCAGATTTGCTCTTTGAAATTGCACTTTAAACACAAAATACCCGTGAAATGACATTTGTGGATTAAATAATCAAATAAACACAATTTTCACACTAATATCAACATTTAAATCATAACAAAAATGCAATAATTTGACTCTTATCAACAACCCCCAACCAGCTTCTTACTAGTCTCTAGCAAGAAAAGCGATCTATTTAATAAATTCAAAGGAGACATTAAGAGAAAAATTCAAAGAAAATTTATTCTATTTACAAAATTACATTAAGCGTATGCAATAAGCCTTTAAACCCCTAGGCGGCCCTAGTAGGACGAGTTGTAGTCTCGTGAGGGCTTCCAGTGATGATACCCACAAACATCTTACCTATAACTATTCTAACTCAAAACAATAAAATCACACAACAATTAATTTGCACATATGTCTCAAAAATTGTAAATAACACACAACACATAGAATAATTAAATGTCACCTAAGCTTTAAGAAATCTCAAATGCCAATTTCACTTTTGTTATTAACTCTTAAACATCCATCAAACCATAAACCAATTGCTATAATGCCCGGATAATATTATGCATAACATCCACAAACAAAAAGGTGAAATCTCAAACTCCATAGGCTCACTTTTCAAAACTCTCTCCACTAATGAAGGAAAATACACGACTTCGGATCAATAGGACTTTATGAGGCTTGTAATGTTAGGCTTAGGTATTTGGTTAAGAAAGAACGGGAAGTGTCAAAATACAAATAATAGCACTTATTAGATTAAACAAAACCAATTAAGTAAAAGAGTAACACCATGTAACCCAAATTGTTTCTTCTGATCATAACCCATTTTTCCAAAGATAAAAAAAATTCTTCCTCAATCTTTCACCTCAGTACATCCATCACTAACACTCTTTTATTTACTAGAGTGTGAAGGCCCTTTTTTTTTAACACAACCCCCAACCAATTTCTTCCAATATATGTGAAAGATGTATTATTCTTTTTATTATTCCATCCTTACTCCAATTGCTCTTGAAAAGTTTGTGTTCAAAATTAAGTGCTCTTAACAAATAAGGTAGGAATTATATATATATATATATATATATATATATATATATATATATATTGGCTAAATAAAAGGTAGGTTATAGAAGGCAAAAAGAAAGAAAAATAAGGCTAACAATATATTTAAATAGGCTCAAGGAGGTAACTAGTGATATAAAGATAACAAGGTAGGCTTAAAATGGAACAATCGATCCAAAAATGGCCTACATCATATCCTAAACATTGCAATTCCAAATTATTTTGCCTCAAGAGGTTTTCAAATGAGTTCTAGAGTTTGTTGAGATCACAAAAATGTCCATGAAAAATTCGCACATAAGACTTCTCTAAGCATTTAGACTAATCAACCAAATCATACCACATACCAAAAGAGTCGCCAACTTGGTAAAATCAACATTTGAAATTATCTTTAAACTGAAGCAAAATTTAATGTCTTCTAAAAGCTACTTGTTATCACAATCACAATATTATCATCAACGTGCAAATTAAAACAAGTAAAATGAAAATGAGAAAAACTAAAAAAAATAAAAATAAGACAATAAAGAAATAAAAGAAATAAAAGAAATATAATCAAAATGCAGAAAAATAAATGGAATATCAAAATTAAACACAAATAAACACACACAAAATACTACTAAAAAAACTACTAAAAATGGAGCGAAGAAACGATTTACCGTTTATCGCACCCCCAACCAAAACCTTACATTGTCCTCAATGTAAGAAAGAAAAACTGCAAATGGCTATCGTCATCACGAAGAGAAAAAGAGTTAGGTGCACCATCATAGTCACATTAATTTGTTAAATCAAGGGGATAACAATAAAATAAAATCAATCATTGTCGCATTTTTTTTACCTACAAGACAAATAAAATAAGCAAATTTAATTAAAAATAAAATTATCATAAAATGAAGTGCAGAATTTAAAATCTAACTAATAATTTACCAAAACTTAAAATTTAAGCTAAAATTTAATATTTAAAATTGCTAAAATAAAATGAGATAAATGATGATAAAAAAAATATGATGGGTTACCTCCCATTAAGCGCTTTAAGTTATAGTCATTAGCTAAACTTTCTGTCATTCTTTCTGCTTGCTGAATTCTCCATCAAAATATGGCTTCAATCGTTGTCCACTCACCTTGAAAGTTCCCTTTGTTTCATGACTGATCTCAATTGTTCCATAAGGAAACACCTTGGTTACTAGAAAAGGTCCTGACCAATGAGATTTTAGCTTTCCTGGAAAAAGTCTGAGAAGGGAATTATAAAGCAGCACTTTCTATCCCACCTAAAAGTTTCGCCTCAAAATGTGCTTATCATGCCAAACCTTCATCTTGTCCTTGTATATTCGGGCATTCTCATAAGCATCATTCCTCATTTCATCCATCTCATTTGTTGCATATTTCACAAGGCAAGCTTCTAGTGGTAGCAATGGAGTTCTCTCCTCAAAAGTTTCTGAGATTAACATGTCAAGAGTGTTAATTTGAAAACAAGAATGTACCTCACTTGGAAATTTCATTGCTTCAAAAACATCAAAAGTCACTTGTTCATCTTGCACCCGTAGAATGAGCTTTCCTTGCTGAACATCAATCAATGTTCTTCCAGTTGCAAGGAATGGTCTCCCCAATATCAACGGTACCTCTCTATCTTCCTCCATGTCAAGCACCACGAAATCTACATGGAAAATAAATTTTTCAACTTTAATTAAAACATCCTCAATTACCCCTCATGGATATTTCATTGATCGATCCGCTAATTGTAGAGAGATTAAAGTAGGCTTCACTTCTCCCAGGCCTAGTTTCCTAAAAACAAAAAGTGGTATCAAATTAATGCTTGCTCCTAAATCACATAGGACTTTATCAAAATTGAAACTTCCTATAGTACAAGGTATAGTAAAACTCCCTAGGTCTTTCAATTTTTGTGGTAGTTTTCTTTGAAGAACTGCACTGCACTCCTCATTTAGCATGACAGTTTCATAATCTCCCAGCCTCCTCTTCTTTGATAAAATTTCCTTCATGAATTTTGCGTACTTGGGTAGTTGTTCCAACATCTCTGCAAAAGGAATGTTAATATGAAATTTCTTAATAATATCCAGAAATTTATTAAATTTATTATCAAGCTTTTTCTTATTCAATCTTTGAGGATATGGGATAGGAGGCTCATATTTCGCATTTGGGGAAGGTTGAACATCTTGGGATGTTGATGGATTTTCTTTAGATTCTTCCATCTTTTTCTCCGATTTCCCCTGCCATTCAAGTTATTTACTGCTTCTCAATGTGATAGCCTTTACATGCTCTTTTGGATTTATTGTGTCACTAGGCAACAATCCTTGAGACCTTTCTGCAATCTGCTTTGAAAGCTGCCCCAGTTGGTTTTGGATGTCCCTGTTGATTGCCTCTTGATTTTTGAAATTTGTTCTTGTCTTCTCAATGAACTTTCCCAAAATTCCTTCCAAATCTGTTTGTTTCTTCTCTTGGGGTTGGTAGGAAGATGATGACGCTTTGAATCCCCCTTGGTTTTTTCCCCATGACAAATTTGGATGATTTCTCCAACCTGGATTGTAGGTGTTCGAATATGGGTTATGTTGAGGTTTTTGGAAATTTGAAACATAATTTGCTTGCTCAGCATTTGGTGAAGCAAATGGATTTCCAGCTTGGCACTCGATACTAGCATGATTTCCACCACATAAATCACATTGTGCAGTTGGTTTGGATTTGAATTTGGATGAAAAAGAATCCATCTTTCTTGAAAGAGTAGCAACTTGAGCCGACAAAGCATTCACTGAATCAATTTCATGCATTGTTGCTAGTTTTTTTCAATTACCCGCTCTGAATGCCACTGATTTTTGTTTTCTACCATAATCTCTAACAACTCATGAGCATCCTTCGATGTTTTTCCCATTAAAGACCCTCCAGCTGTAGCATCAATCATTGCACAATAGTTTGAAACCAACCCATTATAAAATGTAGAGACTTGCAGCCAAATTGGTATACCATGATGTGGGCACTTCCTCAACATTTCTTTGAATCTTTCCCAAGCTTCATATAATGATTCTTGGTCATACTATGTAAAAGATGTGATTTCATTCCTCGATTTTTCCATCTTAGCAGAAGGAAAGAAGTTGGACAATAATTTCTGAACCAACTCATTCCATGTTGTAATTGATCCCGGTGGTAATGAGTTTAGCCATTCCTTAGCTTTATCCCAAAGTGAAAAAGGAAAAACCCTCAGTCTTATAGCATCTTCAGACATACCATTTATCTTGTAAAGATCACACACCTCCAGAAAGTAAGCAATGTGTGCATTTGGATCATCCTTTGACATTCCCTCAAATTGATTTGATTGAACCATTTGGATAAAGGATGGTTTTATCTCAAAGTTATTGGCTTGAATAGTTGGTCTTCTTTTACCCTAAGTAGTTCCAGCAACATTAGGCGCAGCATAATCCCTCAAAGCTCTATGATTTCCACCTCCCACAACAAATGGTGAATCGGTGGATCCATAGATGATTGTCTATTAGGAGGTGAGGTTGAACGCCTTTTCTCTCGGTTTAGACGCCTATATGTTCTATCAATCTCCAGATCAAATGGAAGGCTTCTTCTACGTCTCATACAACAATCCTACAACTAGAAAATTAACTAGCACAAAAACAACACAAAGTTACCCTTTTTATGATAAATAAAATAAAAGATCAAAATAAACAAAATTAAAAATGAAACAATGATAAAGCAAATTAACTTCAAATTAAAACTAAGATTAGGTAGTATCGATATTAATAAAATCAAAACATTCCCCGGCAACGGCGCCAAAAACTTGATGCTGGTTTTTGCAAGTGTACGAATCGTTCAAGTAATAAAGTGTACAAAAGTACGGATATCGAACCCACAAGGAATGGTGTTACTAAGTACCGAAATTGACTAATCCTAATTTTATTTGAAAACTGAATTGTTGAATTTGTTTAAGAAGTAAATTAACTTAAAACTAAACGCAAATAACAAAATTTAATGTTGTTCACAAATGATTAAAAACGCTAAGGCATTTGATTTCGCTAAATCAATTCAATCCGATTTCAAGTCATGTTATATGAGAATCAAAGTTAGAAGTGATGGTTGAAAAACCCAAACTTATCTAATACTCTCTCTCGAGTTATATTAGAATTACTTATCTATGACAACCAACTATATTTCTATAAAGATTTAATCACAATAAGCACATTAAGATTTATGGAATTTCTAGAATAACCACATACATCATGCATTAGGTGTCAAACTCACATTCAACATACGATATTTATCACAATAAGCATTCATTATACATCTCCTCTCGGTCTCAATATAATGCAACAAATCATCAAAATCTTGATCAGAAATTTAAAAGCATTAAGCATGAAAATAAATACTCAACTTGAAAACAATGAATTCATATAACGACAACACAAGAAATCAGATTTTCTTGATTTAACTACATCATAGCCTTAGCAAAAAGGAATTAGTTCATAATGGAAATAAGAATAAACATTATTTCAATTGAATCCATGAATAACAAATCTAAATAAAATGCAGAAAATAAAAGCTAAGGAGAAGAGAAGAAAAACTCTTGAAGATGAAGACTTGGTAGCAACAATGGTGATGATCCTTCAAGCTTCTCTAACCTTTCTCTCCAAAATTTCCTTTTCTCCTCCAAAAATAACTCAGATCTACTCTCTGTCCCGTGGCCTCTTTCTCCATCATATTTTATATATAGATCTAGGGTTTTGGGGGAAATTTTGGAACAAAACAACATAAAAAATGTGTTTTCGAACGAAACTTGCCGACACCGACATTATTCTCGCCATGGCGAGATTTCTGGAAAAGTTACGATTTTGGTTTCGCTAATTCTCGCCGGAGGCGAGATTAATGTGGCCGGTGGCGAGATCACTTGGCTAGCGGCGAGATTATGTTGGCCGGCGGCAAGATGACTTGGCTAGTGGCGAGATGAATTTGCCAAAATCTGTGCTCTCGGGAAGATTTTTGCCGTGAGAATTTCGCCGGCGGCGAGAATATTCTGGCCGGCGGTGGGATTTCTAAATTTTGAAACTTTGTTTTCTTTTTATTTTCACTCAATCCCGATCGTTGTACTTTGTCCAAAACTTCTCCAAAATCATGATTTTACCTGAAATTGCACTTTAAACACGAAATGCCCGTGAAATGACATTTGTGCCTTAAATAATCAAATAAACACAATTTTCACACTAATATCAACATTTAAATCATAACAAAAATGCAATAATTTGACTCTTATCACTATGCAATGCTCCCACTATATTCCAAAGATAGATGATGTCTATAATTTTAGATATGGTGGAGAAATTCATTGAGGTATTCATGGATGACTTTTTTTTATCTTTGGAAACTCTTTTTATGATTGTTGACATGAATTGACTTTATTTTTAGAAAGATGCATTGACTACAACATAACTCTTAGTTGGAAGAAAAGTCACTTTATGGCTAAACAATGCATTTTGTTAGGATATATTATTTCAAGTAATGGTATCAAAGTTGATAAAGTAAAAATCAATTTAATTGCTAAGTTTACACCCCTTATTAATGTGAAGGGAATTAGGAGTTTCTTAGGATGTGTAGGTTTTATAAGATTTATTAAAGATTTTCCAAAAATAAGTCATATTTTATGTAACCTATTAGCTAAGGATGTCTCCTTTGTGTTTGATAACGATTTCCTTATTGCTTTTAATACTTCAAAAGAAAAGGTAACTTCTACACCTATTATCCGAACAACTTATTGGCCTTTACCATTTGAAATTATGTGCGACGCTTTTAATTTTTCCATAGGAGTTGTTTTGGGACATATAGTAGATAGTGTTTACATGTCTTTTATTATGCTAGGAATGCCCTCCTTGATGCCCAAATTAATTATTCTACCACCAAAAAGAAATATTTTGCTTTTGTATTTTCATTTATTAAATTTAGATCTTATTTGTTAGGGTCTAAAGTTATTGTGTACTTTGATCATTCTACATTGAGATATTAATTGAGTAAATAGAATGCTAAGCCAAGACTGATTAGGTTGGTTTTTCTTTGACAAGAATTTGACTTCTAGATTAGAGACAAAAAAAGGAATTCAAAATGTGGTAGTTGATCATCTATCTAGGCTAATTTTTGATTTTGACACTATTGAGAGTGAGAAGGAAGCATATAGTGTTGAAAATTTTCCTGATGGATAACTGTTTATAATAGGCCCAAATCCATGGTATGTTGACATTGTTTATATATTGTGTACTTTTCCATGATTGTAGGAACTATTTTTTAGATGACTCGTATTTGTTTAAGCTTTCTCCAAATCAATTTATCTAAAGATGTGTGCCTGAGGTAGAAATTAAATGATTTATTACCTATTGAAGCTTACTGAAAAAGTATAATATCACACATAAGATAGCTACTCAATACCATCCATAAACTTTTGGTATAGTAAAGATGAGTAATAGAAAAATCAAGGGAATCTTGGAATAGATAGTGAAGCCTTCAAGAAAGGATTAAGCAACCAAATTATATGATGTATTATAGGCACACTTCATAGCTTACAAGACACCCCTTGGTATGAGTCCTTACTAGTAGATTTATGGAAAGGCTTTCCATTTGACTATTGAGTTTAAGCATAGGGCATATTGGGAAACTAAGTAATTAAACATGGAGCTTGAACAAGTAGGAAAGAAATTCTTGCTTGAACTTGATGAGCTAGAAGAGATTAAGAATGAAGCTTATGAAAATGAAAAGATCTAAAAAGAATGCTTTAAGAATTACAATGACAAAGGCTTAGTCCATAAGTCTCTTTACCTTAGAATGAAAGTTCTTTTGTTTAATTCTCATTTTAAAAGTGTAAGTCCCATGTATTTATATATGTGTGTTGGTTACAGTGGATCAAAAATTCACACACGTACATAGTTCAAAATACTTTATATGAAAGCATGTTTACACACACATGAGTTTGGTTTTTGTAAGTGCATGCTAGGTTGAGAGTATTAGTTTTTTGTGAGCAAGTTTGCAAGCAAGAATATGCTATTTCTTATGGTTTTTGGCATGTTTCATATGCAGGTGTTTATGAATAGTACTTGATTGCTGCACACAAAGTGTGTACAATGAATACACAATTATACATATCACAACAAGTAATATAATGATAAGAAAAGATCGTTCCTATGGAGATTATTTTATTAAAAAATAATTTTTACAACTAAAAAATATAAAAATCAATTTTTTGATGTTATTATATTTTAAGGAAACAAAATTAAAATAACTAAAAGTAACTTGCAACAATTAATTAAATCAAATTTGGTAACTAAAAAGATATATGAGAAAATATCTAGGAATACTTAATCCCCCGATTTTCTAAACATATAAATTGCTAAAATCCCCCCAATATAATTATCAATTAATTACATGATCAATTGAATCTAACTTAGCATGTATTCCTCTCTCAAGTAAACTACACAACATATAGTAATTAATTTAATCACACTCTCATGCCAATTAAATTGCATACTACTTATTAAGTTAATTAATTATAGATCACATACATAAGAATCATACATCTCTGCCTAAAAACTATGCATGTTATTTAATAAAGATAAATAATTAAATAATTCTCTCAAATCTATTTAATTGTCTCTATAGATAACTTAGTCATATAACTTAGAATTTATATGACTAAAGAGTCCCAATTTTAAAAACCGAGTTACTTATGACCAAAGTGTCCTATATGACTAAAATGTCTCAATTTTAAAAATCGAGTGACTTATGTGTCCTTTGTAAAAGCCAAGTGATCAAAGTGTCCTATATGACTAAAGTGTCTCAATTTTAAAAATCGAGTGATTTATGTGTTCTTTGTAAAAGCTAAGTGACCAAAGTGTCCAAATGATTCAAAATGATTTCTCGAGTACTTTTTCCAATAATAATTGTAAACTTAATGAGTAGTATGTAATTAATTAATCAAAAAAAGAATTATGTGCTAGCTTAGATGTAATTGATTTTATGATTATTATAGCCATTACATGGGGGATTTTTAATCACTCGCATGTATAAAAAATTAAGGAATTAAGGTTATTGGTATTAGTAATATTCAAATTGGTACTCAATTAAAAAAAATTAAACTTTTAATGCTATTGATATCCGTACTTAAAATAGACTATATTATTTGCACAATCCATTTACTTGGGGTTAGCGTGTTATGAGTCATAAGGAGGTAGTATCTTCTTGACATAATTATGCACCAAGTATCATACTCTCAAATTTTCTCCTTCATTTTAGGAGTTTTTTTATTAAACTTAAAATTGGGAATGCAATAGCATGCCCACAACTGATTTAGATTAACTAGTTGATTATTCGGTGATTGATCGATTCAGTTATGTTAGTATACATCCACTGTTTTCATGACTGCATCCACTTGGGATTTTTTTACTATTTATGGGCCCTATTCTTCAAGATGCAACCCAACTCATTACAAAATGCAGCCACGAGCATTAGGGTGTTTCCAACTTTTATATGAGTTTTGTATTTTCGTCATTTGTTTGCTTGTTTTGGTCCTGAATACATGTAAAACACAAAATATATAAGTAAACTGCATTGGAACATAATATAAATATAAATATGATTGGAATGATGTCTATAAATATGTATAAATGAGCATATATCATATTGAACTCATCATTTTCATATCTATATCATGTCATATCAACTAAATAAAATAGTAAGCTAAGATATATTACTTTTAAGAAAACCCTTTATTAAGTTCAATTAGATAGTGTCTATCTTGACGTTAGATTAACTTCTTATAAAATATTGAATTATTACTTAAAAAAATTCATATGTATTCGCCGGTTATATTTAATTTACTTACTAAATAGGATTATGAAAATCTTGTAAACATAGTGTCAATTGCGCTCAAGTTTGTATCATGTTTGGATTGTACATCGCATCTAAATTTATAAATTAGATTGATATTGTACTTTAACAATCAAAACAAACGTGTAAAGTTTTTATTATTTAATCTTTTAATTTTTAAATTTTACACGTTTAGTTAATTATCTTTAATTATGGGACAAAAATGTAAAATCCAAAGAAGTTTTAGGACCAATTGTGTAGTAAGCCTTAATGTCTTTAACCAAAATTTATAAAAAAAAATTAACTTGTTGATCAATTTGGACCCAACATATGTGATACTATTGATTTAGTCATCAAAATTACTTTGCCAAATTTGGTGTCCTTGAATTTTTATTTTGATCAATTCGGTAATCACTTCTATAATTTAACTTATTTAATTAGTAGTCTAATTTCTTAAATTTTACTAATCTATATATTTTTCAGAGTATCATATTAGTCGGATTGAAAAGCAACACTACCAAATTGATCATTCGTTTTAAAGTATAAAACTAATGTAGAAATAGAACATATGCCTTGCACTTGTCCATACCTACTACTTACATATATATGTTTTTCCAGTTGCCATAATTTATTACAATATATATTAGGATGATTCATGCACTAAAATCTTTTATTACACAAACATGATATAGTAACAGAAATTATGAATTCCAAGCAACCACATTATAATCCAGTTAATATGATTGTAGTAATTCTTTTGCCTATAAAACATTTTTATTTTTCTTTCAATTGATCAAATTACACTCGTATAATTTTGTTAACCTGTCATAAATGAGATAGGTTTCATTTGGATTCATAATCAATGACAGTCTCAAATGCACCAACCAAAGCTCTCACCTTATTCTTCCTCTTCTCTAAGAGTTTGCTAGCAGTCTCTTCAATCACATCATTGTATGCTGCAGGAGATTCTTTCTTATTCCCTTGCTCACCTTGACTCTTTACCTCTACTTTTGCTTCTTCTTGTTCCTCATCCCCATTAATTTTCTCCACTTCTTCTTCTTCTTTCTTTGAACTAGTACCACCCTCCTCTTCATTTCCACTTATAACATTAATAACAATATCTTCTTCCTCCAAACTCTTCACCTCATTCTTTTCATTTTCTTTTTCCTTAGCTGCTTCTTCTACATAATCATTACCTTCCTTTACTATCTCCTCTTTTACCACCTCATCTTTTGTTCCACTTGGATCAACACTACTCTCTTCTGAGTTAATATCATTAGTCACATTGCTTTCATTTTCATTCCTTTGAATACTTTCTGAAGTACCATCACTTAATTTGGCTTTAATTTCCTCTGAGATTTTCGTGCTATCACCTTGTTCACCACTTTTATCTTCATTAATATTTTCTTCAACATGCTCACTATTACTATTTTCAAATGATCTTAGCTGATCTTCGGAGAGTACCTCTTGAACCTCATGGTCATCATGATCTTCATGACTTTGTTCAATCTCTGCTATCTGATCATGATGATCAACCAAAGATTGATATGCTTCTTGCGTAACTTCAATATGATCGGTTGATGTTTGTGTCATGACACAATTGCCACTCTTTGGAACTTTTGTACTAGAAGCAGAAGCAGAAAAAGAAACAGCTTCCTTATTCTTATTCTGGGTTGTGTTCTTCTTCACATTTACACCACCAGATACAGTAGCAGTCTTTGTATGGGATTTATTTGAAACTGGCCTATATTGGAGCTTACTATGAGTTGCATTATTACTCAACTTTTGATTATCATGACCAATGTTAATGGGCTTTGAGCTAGATTTAGAAGAAAAGGTAGATGATTTAAGATAAGCATTACGATCACGAGGACCGGGAGATACGAGTGATTTTTGAAAGCGTGAAGCAGCTGATGGTGGTTTGTCAAATGATCTTCTTCTATTCATTGTTGCTTTATGTTGGTTGGAATGATCATTATGATTATCATTATGATGATCAACGGTTGATGATGAAGATCCAATTTTCTTATTTTTGAAAGATTCAGTTTTGGAGCTTAAAGTAGGCTTGAGATAGCTTTTGATTCTTTGTTTGTGATCTGTAGTACAAGAATGAGTTTCAGATGAGGTTGATGTTTTGGTGAGCTTTGTGTGGGATGATGTGTGAGAATCTTTCTTCTCCTTTCCCACAGGACTATTACTAATGCTACTTTCTTTTACTCTTGTTGCCATGTAATATTCTTTTATTGTGTGCTCTCTAACCTGCATACATAATATAGTTAGTATTATTTTGAATTTATCCCTATTATATATATATATATCACATACCTCTAAGCAACTATTGCAAACACAGGTAACAAAATTTAATTAAAAATAATTATGAGGGTCCAACTTTTAATATCTTTTCATATTATGTAAAATCATTAATTTCATATTTATCATAAATTTATAATATTTTTTAAATTGTATGAAAAATAACACTTTTATTATATAAAAAAATTAAAAATAAAATTTTATTTATGAAATAAAGTCATATTACATCATTAAACCTTCATTTATTTTCAAAAGAAAAATGGAGAATTTTCTTGAGTCAAATGACATCTCTACGTAAATAATATTAGTTAAGATTATCAAGTCACAATACGCTGTGTTAGATTAATTAATAGAAACTGTAATTTAAAAATTCTTATGTCTAATACAGAAATAATTATAAATGGAGTCTACAGACAAATCTAACAAACACAAGCATAAAATGTTACTACGTGCGAAGTAGATGGAATTCATATGATTCAAATTCATCATGGATACAGTATTTTCTTTTTTATAATATGATATAATTATAATTAATATAATAAATAATTATTAATTAAAATATTAAAATTTATTTTTTTAATTTATAACTAACTATTACATCATTATAATAATATCAAAATTTATATATAAATAAACTTTTTGCTTTTCAAGTGGTCGGCATTGTTCTTTATTTGAACCAAGAAAAAAAAAGTAAGATATGTATAATACTAATTATTACTAATTATAAAATATGCTAATGAGTGTCGTTGCTTTAATAGCATAAAGCTCACATGTGTATATTAAATATTTGAGATTTAAATCCTTATTAAGAGTGGCTGAGTTGAATTGTATAAAAAAATTTATAAAATTAAATTGGTTCTTTATGTAGCACAAGTTATCAATTACACGTTTTTTTCACGTGCTCTTTTCCGTAATCGTCATTGTTAACATAATGCATGAAGATTTAAAATATCTATGAATTTTAATAAAAATTATAAGATATAATTTTTAACAAAATATTAAAAATATTATCATTAATGAAAAAAAATTAAAAATAATCATAAAAATAATAAAAATTCTATCAAAAATATTAATTTTTTTTGTAAAACTTTATAAAACATCAAAACAATCAATTGCTTATATTTTAAATAATTTTTTTTATTTAATACATATATTTTAAATATTTTAAATATTTATATTAATTAATAAGTTAACTAATTAATTAAAATATTTTATAATAAAATATATATATATTTTTTATAAATATTATAGAATATGTAATTAAAATATTTGAAATAATTAAATAAATTACCTAATTATATTAACTATTATAAATAAATAAATCTCAAAAATAAATTTCATAGATTTATTCATAAATATTTGCTCATTTTGTATTGTTTTATGATTTGTGGCTTGTTTTCTTGTATGCTAACTAGTTTATATGGATCTTACAAATCTAATTTGCAACCTTATCATAATAACTACTACTTATACCTATTAATTTTATATGCATAAATAACACGTTACCAACAAGAATAAAGAGAATATTTTTTTTTTGTAAAAGTAAAAACAAATTGAATTGAAATAATTTCTGAATAAGAAAAAAGATAAAAATAAATTAAAAATTAATATTTTTGATATTTTATTCAATATTTTAACTATATTTTAACGAAAACATCCACATTATATAAAATATTTTAGTAAAAAAAAAGACATTTAAATAACATTTAAGCGATAATTACTTTTTCTTGACACTTTCGACAATTTTGTAAAAATTTAACTAAAAAATATAGATATCATATTTCGATATCAAGATGTATAAAGTATAAACATTATTGTGACAATACTTACATGTCATTGATATTTTCATCATTAGTTGCATGTTTAATTACTTTCTACTTAAGTAATATCCAAACAATTTCTTTTGTACGATGAAATTCAAGTAAACAAACTAGAAGTATAGATTACTTATAAAATATTATTGAAACATCACAAAAATCTATAAAATCGAACAAACATAAAAGGAATGGGATAAGGAACGACATATCATAAACGTACTACATATGAATCAATTTAAAGTCTCTGATCCCTGACATAAATTTAAGATATTGTTTTCTCCAACTTAATTCTAGATATCGTTTCAATAAATTAAAATAATCTTAAAATCAAGATAGTAACTAGGAAAAAACCAGAGCATGACTAATAGAATAAAAATTATTGATTTGAGGGAAAATACAACATATGCATGAAATTATGAGATAAAAATTACATGGGGTTTATGAGAATCAAAAGACTATATAGTAGATAACGTACCTTTGATCAAATGGAAGAATTAGTTATAGAAAAAGAAAAGAAATACAAGGAAATAAATAATTAAGAAAACAAGAGAAAGGTAGAAAACGTGAATATGTCAAGGGAGAAAAGGAGAATTGGTTGAAGAAAAAGAGAATTGATACAAGTAATTATTGAAAAGAAACGACACAAATTGCGCAAAAACTCAAAGGTTGCGAGTGGTTTTTGCTGTTTCGGTTGATAGACTAAAAATTGTTTGGAGCCCATCAACTAATTGAAAACAAAATTTTATTTTTATTAGGCACAAATATGACCGACCTTTTCAAAAGGCTGACCTTCTAAAAGGCGTTCATATTTATTAATTAATTTCTACTCCCTTTTCTTTATTTTATTGGTGACCTTAAAACAGTTTCACCAACTTTGGATGACTTAATTAAATACATATATTTTATATTTTATTTATTTAAATATAATTTTTAATATAACTGATTATTTGAGCATAAATTTTGACCTGTAGCCAACTTATGAATAGTCTAATCCATCATGTACTTTGCACAAAATCCGAAGATATACTTGTGTTTAAAGTGATGATTGTAAGATGTCCTTGCTTATACAAAATAACCTGAAGTATCTAAGGAATAACCATCAACCCAATTTATCAAAATGGTCGATCTTAAGTTAGATTATGTTTTTACTAATGTACCATCTGACATGTTATAACGTATACCTCTATGTAATTGACACGTGTATATGTAATGTCATATATATATATATGTGTGTGTGTGAATGAACTTAATGTGAGATCCACACAATTCTCTAACTTCTCTCCAAGTTCTATCTCTAAAATTGGATCATCCCAACATTTTGGCACTTACCGTGGGGCTTAGGATTTAAAGGTCAAGCTATAGCTTTTGACCCCGTATTTTCGAGGATTCACCCCGAGTTTGAGAGAGAGACCTCACAAACAAAAACTCCACCATGCACTCTCTGAGATCCACATTCATCATGGTTGGAACGTAGGTTGAGAAAAGATTATGACTAGCAAATAAAATGGCATCATAGAACAACACCTTACCAATCCCTAAAAAAGCTCGAGCCGAACCACGAGTTGAGGTACAAGTTAAGGTCAACCCTCATCAAGATTTGGTTCGACAACTTCTCAAGCTGAGAAGAGAGCTCGATGAGACTAGGTGAAAAAACAAAGTGTTATCCACACGAATAGGCCTAAATGTTTTCTTGGGTTGAGCTAATAAACTAGTTGAAGAAATTGGTCAGGTCTTGTAAGAGATAAGCCTGCTTGAGCTAATAATGTAGTAGACGCCATCCATCCCCCAATGTAGTTGGGCTCAACAATAAGCAATTAATGGGAGAGTGAAGGAACTGGGAGGCACACTTCCAAGCTTTAGAAGAAACAAATAGGAAAAAATTCGAGACCCTCAAACAAACAAATAGAAGGCAAGACAAGGGTAAGTCACAATGTGATGTGGATAGAGATTGTAAACAACTATGTGTCTCCCATTTCTCTATGAAATAGAGAGTAATGAACCACCAACCAAATTTAATGCCCCCAAGTGTCCAAACTACCAAGGAACAAAGGATATGGTAACTCTTGTTTAACATTTCAAAACAATCATACATCCTATGAGTCTTGTTTCGACATATAGTTCGACCTTAAGCACAATCCAACTAACAGCTCGAGCAGTCAGAAAGGGCCTACCTGTGCCCGTGCCCATAACCACACTCGTGGGAGGAACCCACCTACACCTACAAGCTTTAGTGTTGTAAGATCAACCTCAATACCAAGCTTTGGGGTGGTCAACCTTAAGCTATAAATGTATTTTTTCACTTTTATACCCCTCTGACAAGTTATGATGTGTATACCCTATATAATCAACATGTGTACATGTAATACTTTATATATACATGGGCTTTATGAGAGGGCCACATATCCTCACAAAATTCTATTACTTCTCTCTAGTTTCTTTCTCTGTAAATTGGACCAATCCTAACAGTTTTGAGCCCACTATAGGAAAGATTTGAAGGTCGAGCCTTGGCTTCTGACCCCATAGTTTTAAGGATTCACCCTAAATTCTAAAAGAGGCTGAAATAGAAAAAAACATATGTTCCACTTAGCCCATAATCACGATCATCATGGTAGGAACACGAACTGAGGGATGATTAAGACCATAATAGAAATTGACCTCCATCATGAGCTAGCTCATCAACTTCTTAAACTAAAAAGAGAACTTAAAGAGACTAGGCGAGAAAATAGGACACTACGGTTACAATCAGGTCTGAGAGCCTCTGAAGGTCGAACTCTTAATCTAGTTGGTAAGAACAAACCAGATTATGTTGTGCTTGAGCTCACCCAGGCCTAGTACGAGGTTAAGGGTGACCCCTCTTACGATTCTATGGGACCCAGTGACGAGCAGTGATTGTAGGAAAGAAAAAGCTAGGAATAGCACGATTTTAGGCATTGGGCATTGGAAGAGGCTAACAGAAAGCAAGACCCGACCTTGAAAAAGGCCAATGAAAAGCAAGAAAAGGGTAAGGTACCCTATGATATAGATAGGGACTACGAACAACTATGTGTCTCCCTCTTTTATGATGAGATATAGAATGACGAGCAAACATCCAAGTTCAATACCCCCAAGTTCCCGGACTATCAAGGGATTAAAGACCCGATTACTCATGTACAACACTTCAAAATAGTCATGGCTTTTGTGATCCACACGCAGGGAAAAAGAGACACTATGATGTGTAAACTATTCACTACCACTCTCTATGATGGCACCCAAAAGTGGTTTAATAACCTAGAACCTCATACCATCACCTCTTTCCCACAATTTCCCAAGCTGTTTATCACCAATTATGCCTGTAAAAAGTCACTAAGGAAGGAATCGCACCACATTTTCTCAATCGTTCAGAGAGGAGGTAAGTCTACTAAAGAATTTATGAAAAGATTCAGAGAAGAAAAGATATAAATCTTCGACTTCCTAAGCTCTATTAGAATAAAGGCCTTTAGGCGTGGTCATCTAAGGGATTCTGACCTATTTGTAGAACTAACCAAGATGGTCCTTCATACTTTAGAGGAAGCATATGGAGAGGTAGGGAAGTTCGTCAATCTCAAAAGAGAGTTGGGTCTGGTTAAGAGCATCCAAGTAGTTACGGAAGTTACACTAGAAAAAAAGAAGGATGCGTTCTGACAAGGCTAAACAAGATAGCAGGATCCAAAAAAAACAAGCGCTTCATACCAAATAATAGGGTGAGCATCCAATGGTTTGGGAACAGGGGACTTGGGAAAGGTCACTGTTTCCATTTAGGAGCCCATCCTTGAGAGTGAGTCTGGCCCAAACAGTAATATGAATGGAAGAGGAGCCAAATGTCAAATGGCCCCTAAAAATGAGGGCTCCCCTTAGGAACACATCTAAATGGTATGCCTTTCATAAAAATGTAGGAAATGAGATGAGAGATTACAAGCACCTTAAGAAAGAGATAGAAGATATGTTTTCCAAACGATATATAAAAGACTTCTTAGGGAACAACAACAATGGTAAAGGGGAACAAATTGGATGTGAAACATCGAAGCTACCTGTTTCATCAAGTAGTGAGAGAGACCCTCACAATGAATCCAACATCAGGACCATCCATACCATACACAGAGGGCCCAAGATCAATGGGACCACTAGTAACTTGTGCAAGAGGTATGCTAGAGAATTGTGAGACTCCTCGTATGTATACAATCTAGAAACAATAAGGCCCCATGTGGAGATCACATTCACGGAGAAGGATGAGACCTCGTCTCATCATGAAGATCCCTTGATGATCACTTTAAGGATAGGGTCCGGTGATGTTTTTCGAATCATGGTTGACACTAGTAGCTTATTGGATTTTCTTTTTGTCTATAACAAGAACCCTTGGTGCAAAACAGTTGACAACATAGGGAGGGAGTTTCCCCTAGTGGAATTCAACAATAGCACCAACTATGTAGTTAGGACCATTTTGTTGCCTATTATGGCCAAAGGATCAGTAGTAATGACCAATTTCATGGTAATTGATGTCCTAGCTCACTACAATGCCATTTTGGGTAGGCCATGGATACACAAGATGAAGGAGATGAATGCTCAAAAAGTACTAAAATTACCATGATTTTATTCACTTTAATTGATGAAAAAAAAATATTTATATGATTTTATCATATTTTCATATAAATCTATCTTTTCGGGATCACAGGTATTTTTACTGTTTTTCAAGTATTTTCGCTTAAAAAAGTAACTTAAAGACTCAAAGAAAAATACCGGAGGCAATACACCACAAATATATTCATAAAGTAAATGAGGAAAAGTCAAAAAAAGATGGAAAAATTGGACAAAATGGGTCAAAAATGTCAAAAAGGAGGAAATCGTGCACACATAGGTTCATTTTCAATCTCTTAGAAAAAAGGAATTAATTTAATTAACCAAATTAGTTATCAACCCCACCCATTGGTCTTAATTGATTTGTTTAGTTAACAAAGAATATCTAACCCCACCAAAGGTGGTATTCATATAAAAAAGAGAGAATCAATAAATATCAATTTATAACTTTAATAACCTAAATAATATTAGCAAGCATAATTAACTTAGTTATTATATCCATAAATACTCACTATTATAAAAGATAATATTTTCATAAATATTTATTGAATTGATATCTATGTTTATTTTTATGTTATTAGATTAAAAACACAAAACCCCAAAATATCGTGACAGGATGTTTAGGATTTAATTTTGTTTTTAAAAGTTTGAATAATAAATTAAAAACCACATATATTCCTTCCTCAGATCGACCTTAGGAGTATATTTATCATTTTCTATGAAATGATTCATGCACTTGCGAGAGTTTTATAAATATAAAACCAAAGAATTGGCAAAATTGGTGATGTCGGTTGTGCCTATCAGAAGGCAGTCACATCCACCTTTGACCAAGTCATCGAATTCCCATCTGAGGAGGATACAAAGGAAAGAAGAGGAGATCAGTAGAAGGCTCAGAGTCGCTATAATGCCACCATGAATGAGGTCACCCTCAAGTAGCAATCACAACAAGGCTTCTTTCAAAGAAGACTATGTGGTAAATTTCTAGCACAGTTTGTCAATTCAAATGAAGTACGAGACTTTTCAATGGGAGACAAGGGAGAGAGTCACCTTTTAAAGCTGAGTGCAGATTTAACAACTTAGATGGAGCAGCAACTATCTTAATTTCTATGCACGAACTCTGATGTCTTCACATGGACCCCTACGAACATGCCTGGGATCGACCAGAAGATCATAACCCATAGGTTAAATGTCAATCTAGAGGCTAGAGTTGTCCAACAAAGAAAGAGGAAGTTCCCTAAGGAAAAGAATGAGGTGATAAAAAGTCAGGTCACCACCCTTAGGAAGATAGAGATTATAAAGGAGGTGAACTACCCTACTTGGTTGTCAAATGTGGTGTTGGTGAAAAAGGCATAGAATTCACCCCGTATGTGTGTGGCCTTTAAATGAGGTATGCCCCAAATATTGTTTCCCCTCCCTAGTATCGATCAACTAGTTCATACCACTGTC
Organism: Hippophae rhamnoides; assembly: GCA_033030585.1. Taxonomy (NCBI): domain Eukaryota; kingdom Viridiplantae; phylum Streptophyta; class Magnoliopsida; order Rosales; family Elaeagnaceae; genus Hippophae; species Hippophae rhamnoides. The sequence continues at coordinate 25,282,859 of CM065431.1, read as the reverse complement.
GGCTTTGGATTAATGAGTTTCTTGGATGCATATTCTGGTTACCATCATATCAGAATGCAACTGAATGACGAGGAGAAAACATATTTCAACATAGAGGAAGGGACCTTCTACTATACTAGAATTCCATTCGGATTGAAGAATGTAAGGGCAATATATCAATGCCTGATGAGCAAAACCGGCAACGCCGATCCTGCCAATACTTTGGTTTTACATTTATAAAACTCTCGCAAATGCACAAATCATTTCATTAAGTATACTCTCAAGGTCAATCTAAGGAAGGAATATATGTCATTTTTAATTTATTATTCAAACTTTTAAAAAAAGAAATTAAATCCTAAACATCCTGTCACGATATTTTGGGGTTTTGTGTTTTTAATCTAATAACATAAAAATAAACATAGATATTGATTCAATATGATAATTCCACTTTAACATAATGCGCTTCAAAATATTCCATAAATATAAACCATAAGCACATATTTGAAACTCACCAGACAAGAGTTATTGTGCTTATTCTATCTTTTTTTGCAAATATAATATCATAATTATTTAGGCTTCTTTATTCAGTTAACTTATCAAATATTGGTAGTTATATTTGATTGATTAATAAGCCTAATTGGCTTATAATATTTTGGTCATATGTTCTTGTAGCTTCTTCTTTATTTTTTTCTTGAATTTTTTAATCAAATAATTGTGTGGATCATAGCATAATTATTTGGTTTGATTATTAAACTTTAAAGAAACTATCTTTATTGAATCTGTGCTCAAACTAATTGTTCTAGGGTTCCTAGTTGTTTTTGTTTTATCTGATATATTGTTTAGATCAACTAGTTAGGGTTTTTCATTATTGAATTTGCTCTAGGACACACACTTGCACTTGTGTTTATGTGCTAATCTTTCAGGTGATAGCAATGGGAATTCGATTAACTCATGGGACTCGAGTGTGTCAAAATAATGGTCCAAATCCAAATGCCTATCTTATGGAGACTATGATCAAAGTAACGGCTTGTAAGTATATTACTTGGGACCATTATCTAGGTAGGTAGTTTGAGTCCTAGCCTTATAACTGGATACTTATTTTTCATAATGGATAGTTAAGTAGTAGGATTGACTGTTGGTTTTTCTCTTAGGTCATTAGTGTGTGAAATTTTATAAGATATGGATGGACCTAATTAACCTAGAAGAGGGTGAATAGGTTATTTTTCATTTTTACCAATTTATAATTTAATAACCTAAACAAAGCATTCATGCATGAAATCATGTGTAAAAATAAAGTGCGGAAATAAAAGAATAACACACAATATTTTTAGGTGGAAACAACCTAGGCCACAACCATAACCCAAGAGGAAAACTACCGGTCCACCGAAACACCCAACTTTCCACTGTGAAAAACAAATATTCAAGTACAAACTTAGTCTTATCCTACCCTCCCTAGGATACTACCACAATATACCTTACTTATGAGCCTCTACTCTATTTTCACAGTTTCCAATAGTATCATGAGTGATTTCTATACCAACTTTCCAATAAGCTTCCTACTAATCAGTTACGTTCCCGAATTAACTGTAAAATAGTTAGTATAAAATACAAGTGCTCGTGTGTACTCTAGAATAGATTTAATAATAAATAATCCTAACTAGATGATTCAAAACATATTTCACTTAAATCAAATCAACTAGTAAATCCTAGAGCAAAAATATTAAGCACAAGTTTAATAAAAATAGCTTTTTTAAAGATTAATAATCAAATCAAATAACTATGATATAACAAAAACAATTATATGATCTAACAATTTAAGAACAAAAATAAAGAAGAAGCCATAAGAACACATTATCAAAATATCATAAACTAATTAGGCTTATTGATTAATCAAACATAACTACCAATATTTGATAGATTAACTAAATAAAGAAGCCTAAAAAATTATGATCTTATATTTGTAAAACAAGATAAAGAAATTAAGAAGAATAGAATAATGCTCTTGTGTGGTTGATTGAAACAATGAGCAATGAGTTTTATTTATAAGAAAAATTAAAACCCTTAATCCTATGTAATTGATAAATATCTTTTCTATTACAAATAGGATTAGTAATACTCACTAATTAAGAAGACTCATATTTAAAGAAGAGTTCTTTTAAAATAGACTTATTAATCATGAAGATTCATATTTAAAAAAGAGTTATTTTAAGGTATATTTTATGCTATTGATGAGTGCTCAAAAAACACTAAAATTACCATGATTTTATTCACTTTAATTGATTAAAAAGATATATATTTATATGATTTTATCATATTTTTATATAAATATGTCTTTTCTGAATCAATGGTATTTTTATGTTTTTCAAGTATTTTCTCTTAAAAAGTAACTTAAAGACTCAGAAAAATATTGGAGGCAATACATCACAAATATAATCATAAATAAATGAGGAAAAGTGAATAAAAGAAGGAAAAATTAAACAAAATAGGTCAAAATGTCAAAAAGGATGAAATCGTGCACGTAGCCGCCCAACAGGACCGAGAAACGCGCGCACAATGCCCAAACCACGCTGAAGCCCACGCCTATCTCTGCCCCTCTCCATCTAGTCTGCGCGCCTCTACCCTAATCCGCACGTGCCACCGTGCCCTATACTGCCATGACATTAGCAATGACATCAAAAATGACATCATCATTCACTACTCTGTGTTTCCTCCATTTTTAATCATTTTTCCATCCACTTATTCTTCCTCTCCTCACCTATAAATACCCCATTCTCTTCACCTCAAAACACACCTTAAAACATCTTCTTCTCTCTTTCTTTCTCTCCATTTCTTAGTTTTTACCTTTTCTTAGTTAGTTTTTCTTAGTTTTAGAGTTCTTCTCTTTTTGAGAAGAACTAATTATGTTTTTGTAATTTATTTGCTTTTTGATTCAATAAATGGAAATGAAAATTCCGTTTCGAGGTTTTCCAACAACAGGAATAACATCAAAGTACTATAAGGATTTTATTTTCTTCACAGTTATTTTTTATGCTTTATTTTTATATGTTATATTTAATTTGTCTGTGATTAAAGTTAACTTTGTTGGCTGTTTGTAAATATGATATAATAATAACGTTGTTATGCTTGCGAAATATTAAATATGTAAAAATCTCTAAAATGAATTGATTTTGTTTTTATTCAAGATTTTATATTAAGAATGTTAGAGAAAAATATATTATTTTTCATTACAAACTTAAATCTGAAAATTAGATTTTAAGGTTTAGTTATCCGGTCTGATTTAGAGTAGTGCTATTTTATTTGTTGGTATAATCACCCGGTAGTTAGAGTGAAGCTCTATTTCAAAAGTTTTTATAAGAATTATTATCTGAAAATGTATTGAAAACATGTTTTCAGTAGTGATTTTAAAACTTGAAAGTTAGTACTCGGATAATTAAATTCTTAAGTCTAATTTGGACACCTTGAATAAAGTTTCAACTGTCTAACCCCACCAAAGGTGGCATTTAAATGGTTCATTTTCAATCTCTTAGAAAAAGAAATTAATTTAATTAATCAAATTAGTTATCAATCCCACCCATAGGTGTTAATTGATTTGTTTAGTTAACAAAGAATATCTAACCCCACCAAAGGTGGTATTCATACAAAAAAGGGAGAATCAATAAATATCAATTTATATCTTTAATAACCTAAATAATATGAGCAAGCATAATTAACTTAGTTATTATATCCATAGATACTCCACTATTATAAAAGATAAAATTTGCATAAATCTTTATTGAATTTGTATCTATGTTTATTTTTATGTTATTAGATTAGAAATAGAAAACCCCAAAATATCGTGACAGGATGTTTAAGATTTAATTTCGTTTTTAAAAGTTTGAATAATAAATTAAAAACCATATATATATTCCTTCCTTAGATCGACCTTGGGAGTATACTTATCATTTTCTATGAAATAATTCGTGCACTTGCGAGAGTTTTATAAATATAAAACCAAAGTATTGGAAGGATCGGTGATGCCAGTTTTGTTCATCAACTATCTTTTAGGCTAAAGATTTAAGCTATAATTTAAAGTATATCTTATCTAATATTTTAGCATATATCTTATTCTATATTTTAGCAACAAAAATAATTCAAGATTTATAAATATGTGCTATTAAATGCGTGAGTGTAATCCTATGTGTTAAAGTTATAACAGATATACTTGAAGTACGACTATTTGAAATTCTGACATTTCTTCAACTTTGATTGATAGACTTGATAGTGAGCTTAAAAATAAGTTTACAAGTAAATATTTTTTCTATGAAAATAGCGAACACTTATAATCCTTACAAACTCTCCCTTTGGCATTTTCGTATGGCAAAACCCCTCTCTCACTACAATGATGTCCTAAACTCCATAGAGGAACTATCCTATGGTCTGGTGAATCCATCTTCGCTACAACTTGAAAAGCTTATAAGTAACTGAAATGACATAGGCAAAGCAAACAACAACTTGGCTTGAAAGCCTCATTGAATATTAGTTCAATTTACATAAAAATAAGAAAAGTGTAAAGAATAATCATGTAGTGTGCATTCATACCAATCAAGCTTAGTTAAATATGTTCTCCCCTATATGAATAACAAATTTAAAACATGGAAGTCAAACACATTATTCTCTCCCCCTTTTTGACATACGAGAAGGACAAAGCATTAGACAAAGAAATGAAGCTAAACTCTTTCTAAAGATATAGCAATGTAAAAGTAGAGTAATGCAGAAGTACAATGTGATTTAAACTCTCCCTAAGTTCTATGACCCTCTAACTTAGAAACCAATTACAAAGGTAATAAATAAAAAGAAGATATAAATGAAAAAAATATGAATTTTTTTTTAAATTTCATAAATAGCCACATAATTTATTAAACTCATTTAATTACAAATGAGCACACAACCAATTGAGAATTCATCTTTTTTTTCATTTTTTAACTCAATTTTTGATTATCTATTGTATAAATAAGCAAGTAGAGTAGAAGAGTCACACTTCACACATATAATGTCATATTGACATTTATTTAAAAGTAGTATATATGTTTAAACTCTACAAATATACCAATTAAGTCATTTATGATCAATCAAAAAAGACTCAAAAGAAAAAAATATCACCTATCATGTAAAATTATAATCGAGTCTTCAATCTCATAAAATAAAATATATCTACTAAAAGATGACTTAAATTTTTTTCCTTTATTTTGTATATGAGGTAAATAATATTTTCTTTTAACCTCTATTGGCTCTTTCTTTTTGTGCATTCAATGTACAAGATTTATAAGTAGTCTCTTTTTGCATAATCTTTCCTTCTTCATTTTTTTGCACGAGCCATAAACCTAGCATGATGACTTTCACACTAGTTATAGGGTAGCCCTCTCCGTCACTGCGATAGCTTCACACATCATAGTAGGTATCCATCTCAATACTAGGTGCCTCCATACGGTAAAATTTTAAAAAGAAAGAATTAAAACTTAACACAATTTTACAATGAAGATTAGCTAAAATCCTAAAGTTTTTAAAGATAATTCATAAACTTCAAGCATAGCATATATGTGTGTTCGTGAGTGTGTGAATAAGTTAATATCAACATCGATCATCACATGTACAAGAAAATGTGTGTGCATAAGTCAAAATCGTAGAATAATTTATACAATAAATATCAAAATGAGTTGAGTCACTAAAAATAAGTTTATATGTCTATAAGTGTAGAATAAGTTTAATACCTTGTTGACTAGTTATGGATTCTACTTCTCTCTCTATCTTTCTCTCTCTCTCTCTCAATTTAAATAAACTAAAGACAATAGATATTGCTCACCAAGGGTTATTTAAGCACTCTAACAAAAATACCTAGATGAAAGAATAAAAATGGTCAAGTGACTAGGAAAAAATAACCTTTCCTAACCCACATTTTCTTGCATTTTGGTTTCTCTATATCATTGGTTTGGGACTCAACAAACTTATGTCTCATAGGCGTGTTCTTGGACTTAGCTCTACTTTTCTCATTCATCCCAAATGAAGATGAAATATGCATAGTAGGATGATGACGATGAGTCCTAGCATTAAAAGTACTAAATTTTTTGTGCCTCTTTAAACCTAAGACTTGTTGTCTCTTTAAGAGAACATGAACGGACAAGTATACATGGTCACAAGTAATAAATGATAAGTAAGATATCGTTCCCACATAGATTTGTTACTAATATTTGTTAAGTACTAAAATTGTTTCAATCTAATTTTATCCAAACAATCGAAATTTGGATGGAGTTTAACTAAACTGATTTTTTATAACAATAAATAAGAAATTTAGATTGTAGTTTCACCAAATTAATCCACTTGAATCATATTATTTTCTCTTGATTTATGTTCTCACATTTAATTTGTCAACAAGAACTCCTAAATTATCCATATGTCTCTTCCGATAAAAAATAAGCACATCTTGCTAAAATAATTCAATATATTCCTATGAGAATTAAATTCACGAAGATTCATTAAGTTCAAACTTCTCAAATAGTTACATGTATAATAAAGGTATATTCCTATTCCTTATATATATATATATATATATGTTATTCTATCCACGAGCAACACACAAAAATGATTTTTCCAAGTTTATTTAAGTGTCACAAATCAATTGATTAATCTTTCAACAATCAAAAGAATTAAGTACAAATAGAATGAACAAATTAAACATCTCATAAATCATTCAAAAATAATTAATCCAAGCTTCATAATGTAAGTTACATGACAACCCTAGAACAATTAAATTAATTCATAAAAAATACTAAAATTACAATACGAAAATATTAAGACATTTAAGGAACATTATATGAAGAAAAATAAAAATAATTAGAAGTATTTCATCTCTCCTTTCTCTATTTTTCTCCCTAAGCAGAACCACAACAAAAGCCAAAAATGGCTTCTACGTGTTCCACCCTCTACACCCCTTATATCATAATAAGTACATATTTATAGCTTTAAGAAAATATACCAAAAATATTCTTCAAATACGTGTGCAACAAATGGGAGACAAAAATTATTCTTCAGAAACGCATGCAAAAAGTAGGGAAAAAACGTGCAAAATAGGCTAGACAGCGTGCACAATTTTATGATTTTTTTATACAATACGCATGACATGGGGTGAGCCCTAATTCGCTAGAAGAATAATAAGATATGTGGAAGCTTTGTATTGGGTGGGATGATAGGGTGTGGAGTGTGGGACGCACGCACGATCTGAGCCATTCATTGTATGATCTGACGGTGGGTGAAGGAGATGTGTTTGAGGGAAATCATTTGAGTAGACAAGTGGACCCCACTCTGCACACCGAACAGTATGTCATTTGAAAACGCGTCCAATCGCCCTTGTAGTGCTTGCATCTCACTCGCCTGATACCCACCGTTGATTTTCTGATCTGACGGTGGGTGAGGCCCGTTGATAAAGCCGCATGTGGTACCCTCTATGCAGAAAAAAACACAGTTTGGTTAATTGCATTTACGTCCTCTATATTAATTCAAATTATATTTTAAATTTTTTTATTTGCAATTAAGCCCTATTTTAATTCAAATTATATTTTCTATTTTTATTATTTGCAATTAAGTCTTTTTTCACTTAAAATTATTTAATTTTCTCTAAAAATATATTCCTTAAAAAATAACAATAAATATTAATTTAAGAATTTAAAATTAATTAAAAACATTAAGAACATAGCAATTATAATTAATAAATTGAAAAACAAATAACTCTAAAACATAGAGTTATCATAGGATGATGACAATGAGTCCTAGAATTAAAATTACTAAATTTATCTTGCCTCTTTGAACCTAAGACTTCATACTTCCTAGTAAAAGTTTTGAACATGTCATTATAATTTCCATTCATCCTTGAATATGATATAGCATGCACAGATGAATGAGGATTATAGGTCATACTATGTGAAACATGGTAAGAATGATTAAGTTCAAGAGTATTCATCAAAAATCTACATTTTGGTTTTATATGACCTTTTCTACCACAATGAATACAAACAGGCAAACATTTAACAACTTTTTCTACCACAAGTGAAATAGTTCTTTATGCATAAGTAGTAATATTAGGAGTAGAGTTTAAGAACCTTACAATTGTGGTCTTTCATGTTGAAGGTGTTCACTTTTCATCTATGTATCCAAGATCTCTCTTATCTCCATGTAGCTTTCCATAGTTTAGGACTTTAGTCAATTTTTCAGCACCTATTGTCAAATTCATCACCTCTCTTTAGCAATACTAAGTTCTTGCCTAAGCTTTTTGTGTTCCTCATTGGTTTTTACAAGTCTCAAATTCAAGGTATTAATATGTTCAGACAATTCCTTTTTATCTTTCTCTAGGCTAAAGGAATTTGTTTTATGAATAGTGATGATATCATTAAGTTTAGTTACTTCCATAAGTAGTTTATCCCTCTCTTCCCTAGCACCTAGACAATCCATGAATAGTTCCTCATAACTCAATACATTAAACTTAGACAATAAGAAAGAAGAGTTTACTTTCTTATTTTTCTTCATCTGAGCTAGAGTTAGAGTCATTATGGTGTGCTTTGGTAGTTACGATGAAGGCACGATAGTTAGTGTCATTATCTTCTGAGTTACTAGAATTATCCTACTCACTTTCTGTGTCACTGAGTGTAGCATTAAATGCTTTTCCAAATTTCTTTTTATTGTTTACGCAATTTATAGAAATATGACGAGAGCCCCCATAAGTACAATATTGAGTACTAGTGAGCTTAGTTTTCTTACCATCAGAGCTAAGAGGCTTCATTTCCCTTGACTCTCGGTCCCTCAAAAAACTAGATTGTCCCTTATTAGATTGATTATTCTGTTGACCCTTCTCTTTCAGGAACTTCTTCAATTTTTGTGCTAGCGAGGCTAATGACTCATCATTCATATCCTTATCACTATCAAAGATGTCCATTTTGGAGCTTTTGAATGCCACATCCTTGATTTTCTTGGGACAATTAATAGTAAGCTCATAGGTTTTGATTGACCCAAAAAGTTCATCAATGTTTAGTGTGTCCACATTCTTACTTTCCTATATCGTTGTAACTTTCATATTGTAATCTACTATTAAGGAGATGAGGAGTTTGTGTACTTGTATTGATTATGGAATTTTCTCACCAAGGTTCGAACAAGCATTTGGGATATCATAAAAGTGAGCATAAAATTGACCAAAAGTTTCAATGTTTCTCATTTTAATGGAATCAAAGTCAGATGTTAGCAATCTCAATTTTGTTTGTTTTACTTGGGAAGTTTCTTCATGAGCAAGAGTAAGTGCATTCCATGCATTGTTAGCAGTCTCACAGTCGGAGATATGACAGAACTTATCCATGGATACTGTAGAAAATATTGAGCTTAGACCTTTTTGGTTTTCCCTACTAAGGGTACATTCTTCAGTGGTCCAATATCTTCTTGGCTTTAAGATTGTTACACCATATTTCGTTACCGAATATGGTTCCCAATCATCAAGAATAACATCCCAAACTTTTTCATCTTATTTGAGAAAGGCTTCCATGCAAGCCTTCCAGTAAGGGTAATTAAACCCATCAAAGAGTGCGGGTCTAATAGATTATCCACCTTCTTTCATTTGGTCCATAAGTAGGAGTGTGTGTCCCTAAGGATTAATCTCACCAAGTGTGTCTAGTGTCAACTCTGATACCAATTGAAAGTTTATAAGATATAGACCTAATTAACCTAAAAGGGGTGAATAGGTTATTTTTAATTTTTACCAATTTATAATTTAATAACTTAAACAAAGCAGTCATGTATGCAATCATGTGTAAAAATAAAGTGCAAAAATAAAAGAATAACACATGATATTTATAGGTGGAAATAACCTAGGCCACAACCATGACCTAAGAGGAAAACCATTGGTCCACTGGACCACCTAAGTTTCCATTATGAAAACAAATATTCAAATACAAACTTGGTCTTATGCTACTCTCCCTAGGATACTTCTCATATGTACCTTACCTATGAGCGGTTTCCAGACCAACGTTCCAATAAGCTTCCCTCAAATTAGATACATTCCCACATTAACTACAAAATGGTTATCACAAAAACATAAATGCCCATGTGTGTTCTAGAATGGATTTAATAATGAATAATCCTAACTAGATGATTCAAAACATGTGTCACTTAAATCAAATTAACTAGTAAATCATAGAGCAAAAATATTACGCACAAGTTCAATAAAAATAGCTTCTTTAAAGATTAATAATCAAATCAATTAACAATTATTTGATCTAACAATTTAAGAGCAAAAATAAAGAAGAAGCCATAAGAACATATTATTATGCTATCTTTTAGGCTAAAGATTTAAGCTATAATTTAGAGTATATCTTATCTAATATTTTAGCATATATTTTATTCTATATTTTAGCATAAATATTTTAGCAACAAAAATAATTCCAGATTTATAAATATGTGCTATTAAATGCTTGAGTGTAATCCTATGTGTTATAATTATAACAAATATACTTGAAGTATGACTATATAAAATTCTGATGTTTCCTCAACTTTGTTTGTTAGACTTGATAGCGAGCTTAAAATAAGTTTACAAGTAAATATTTTGTCCACAAAAATAGGTAACACATATAATCCGTATAGTGTGGCTTAGGTTTTTCCTCTTAAAAATCTCATGTGTTGAACTTTTTATTTCTGTATTACTATATGTACACGTGATTGGTTATTTGGCCAATTACAAAATTTTAATTTACATACTTTTGCTAACTAGATATTTAGATGCATAACTAAACAAACCTTCATTTAATTTAGGGTAGTAGGCTTATTTAAATATGACTAAAACAGAACACTCAATTAATGATAATAATCTTTTTTAAATTTTAAATGGCCATTGAAAGCATAAATACATAGACAAGACTCATAGATATACTAACACATACGATGACATATTGAAAATCTTCCAAAAGTAAGATACATATTTGAACTGCAAGTATATGTTAATTTATTCATTTCTAATTAGTTAAGAATGATTCAAAATAAAAAGTATCACCTATCATGGAAAACTATAATTGAATACTTACTTTTACAAAATAAAATTATCTATCAAGAGAAAACTTAAAATTGTTTTTATTATTACTATTTGGTTATTCCCCCCTATTTTTTGTATACAAGGGATTGGTTATTCACTTATTTTGTTTTCCCATTTTTTTGTACAACAACTTTTGGCTCTTTCTTTTTGTGCATGTACTTGCTTTTGTATCTTACTTTTTCTTTTATCATATTTTTAAGAAAATATGCACAAGCTAGAAATCTAGTATGATGACTTTCATGCTAGTTGTAAGGTAGCCCTCTCTACTTACTGTGGTAGCTTCACATATCACAATAGGTAACCCTTTCAAAACTATGTGTCTCTCTGCAATAAAATTTTCGAAAATGAAAGACTAAGCTCAAACACAATTTTGCAGTCAAGGTTAGCTCAAGTCCTAGAATCTTACCAAAAGCAATCATAAACTTCATGCATAATATATATATATATATATATATATATATATATATATATATATATATATATATATATAGTGTGTGTGTGTGTGTATGTGTGCGTTCAGAGAGTGTGTATATGTTCTTGTCAACATCAATCACCACATATGAAAAAATATGTAAACTCACAAATCAAGCTACCCATTTGTAAAATGTAAAGTCAACAAAAAAATGAGTTAGTATGAAAAAAATGTAAAGTTCATATCATTGTTAAAACATGTCTATACCTTTTTTACTTTTTATTTTTTATTAAAACTAAAAAAATCAATACGAATAAAAAGAGACATACAAAAAAACTAAAGATGCTCATTTAGGATTAATCAAGCACTCAAACAATGGTACCTAGGTTAACATTAAATGATGGTTAGGTGTTTGGAAAGATAATTTTTTCAAACCTAAACTTTCTTAAATTTTGGTTTCTTTATATTTTTGAGTTGGAAATTGACTACCTTAGATGCTATTTAAAGGTTTTAAAATTCATTTGCCTCTTTGAACCAATAACTTTATTCCATCTCATAGAATTTTTGAACATGTTATTGTAATTTTATTTCATTTTAGTATATGATACAACATGCATAGATGCATAATGATAATAGGAGAATTATTAAATTTATGAATATTCATCCAAAATTTACACTTGGCCTAGTATGAAATTTCTTATCATAGTGATGACACAGGCACAAACTTAACAATAACTATGGGAGTAGAGTGAAAACTTACTATGTTTAATTTCAAAAACTTTAACAATTTAAAAAAAAATTACGTTCACATTTTCATTTTTATTGTGTTTTGATTTTATTTTATTTGTGTGATTTAGTAATTTTTAGAATTTTAGGATTAGTTTTAAAAATTTCTCACAAAAATTTATCATTTCTTTAAATAAAATTTGAGTAAATAGTTAAGTCTTTTTTACTATTAGATTAATTTTTGAAAACATATCATGAAATACATAGTAATTAGTTAGTTTTTGTCATAAGTAATATTTCATGATAAAGTGTGAAAATTATAATGAACCCAAAATGAGTGCTTAGGAATCAAATAGTTGAAACTATCATTTTGAGATATAATTTGAGCCTAATTTCCTTTATTATGAGTTAAATATATTTTTTCTACTTTAAAAACATTTTGTAATTCTTTAAATTTTAGATGATCTCTATAGGTATTAGCATTGAATGTTAGGATTTTCACATCTAGTAAATTGTCATATTTTGTTTTTAATTCTTAGATTGAATGACTTAATTAGAAATTTATAGTATATGTCTTTTCGTCCTTCATGTATGACTTATACCAAAAATAGACATATATGAGGTTATCTAAACCAAAATCAAACAAAAAAGACACAAAATTAATCATTGACCAAAGTCCTACAATTTGTACATGGGTCCACTCTTTAAAAAAACATATGTTGAAAATATCTCTTAAATAAAAAAAAGCTAGAGAGAGATAGAAGAGCTGAGAAGTTGTCTGTTTTGAGATTGGTGGAGAGGGTCCTTTTATAGGTTAGAAAAAGACTAAAAAAGTGGGAAAATATCTCAAAAAATTGTTTTGGACGTATTTGGACAAGCAAGCACACATGTGCTAGCTACGTGTGGGCTTGTACTATCTGCACATAGGCGTGTGTTGGCTACGCACGTGGGACTCGGTGTGATATGCATGTAGGGAGCATAGGATAGGCTCGAGCATGTGCTGGCCTGAGCAAGACTCGGCATTTTTGACAGTTTTGACTCATTTTGTCCAATTTTTCCATTTTTTGACTTTTTCTCATTTTTTTCAAAATATTTATGATGTATTGACTCCAGTATTTTTCTTCAAGACTTTAAATTATTTTTTTGAACAAAAATACCTAAAAAATAATAAAAATACCCGTGATTTCAAAAAGACAAATTTATATAAAAATATGATAAAATCGTACTAATATATCTATTTAATGAATTAAATATTAAATCATGGTAATTTTAGTGATTTTTAAACACTCATCGTAGAGTTAGAAGGCCAAGACTTGAACTACCCTCCAAGTTAATACCCCCAAGTAATCTACTTATAAGTCGCTGCGTTCCTTCACAATTTGCACAAGAAAGTTGTTCGGATCTAGACCGACATTCTTATAAACTTAAGTCACATAAGCAATCAAACTCATTCAACCAGTATCTGAAAATTTAGCTCAAAAATACAAGTGCAAATTGTGTCCTAAAGCAGATTCAATAATGAATAACCCTAAGTATAAGGTTTAAGAATATATCAATTAATTTTAAATCATCTAACAAACCTATAACAGCCAGATTAAGCATCAGTTCAATAAAGATAGCTTCTTTAAAGTTAAATAATCAAATCAGATAATTATGATATTACACACACAATTATTTGATCCAAGCATTTAAGAACATAATAAAGAAGAAGCTATATGAACATAAAATCAAAATACCATAAATTAAATGGGCTTATTAATCAATCAAACACAACCACCATTGTTTAATAGATTAATTAAAAAAAGAAGACTAATAAAATATGATTTAGTTTTTGTAAAACCTTTTTGAGAGAGATCACAAAAATAATTAGAAGAATATAATGAATTTTGTTGAAGAAAACAAGAGGCATTACATTGTTTAAATAGAAAATATTGAATCCCTAATGCTAGGTTAAATTCCAATTAAAATATTTTCCATTAAACAATTCATAGGGTAGTAAATAATAGGGACAATATGGTACTTAGAATGTTTGGCTCGGGTAAACAATTGGGTTAAAGTTGAAGCCCTCGTCGATCGATTGAGTAGATTGATCTAGACCAAGCTCAATCGATCAAACCAATAAGGTTGATCAATCGAAACTCTTTTTGATTGATCCATCAATGACAAAAAAATAAATCGATCGATCTAAACCATTTTCGATCAATATAGGCTAAGATAAATAACAAAAGCTCGAGACCAAGTAGATCGGATATGATCGATTCTTGCTCAATTTAGTCCCTCAATCGATCAAACCTAAAACTTCGATTGATTTACACCAATTTTAAAATCAACATGAGAAGACATATATTATACACGATCGATACTCGATCGATCAAGCAACATATATATTAAATGTTTCTATGTGTGTAATATGAAATATAACGTGTTTAGGAATGAGTATATACCTAAAATATATGGATTTGAAGTTTAGTAGTTTTTTCAGATTGAATAGTGATCTTGAGAATTTGCCTAGAAATTAAATTACATTTAAATATTTTGTTTACAAATATCGCCAACTCTTATAAATCTTAAAATTTAAATATACCATTCTTAGGGACTTTTTGGGAGCTTGTCGTTGATGGTCTCCCGAGAGTTACCAAATATTTATGATGGGAGTTCATCAATTGGTTATGCTAACATTCTATCAATAACTGGTACTACCTGATGAACTTGTATCTCAACATTTCTCCTTGCAATTTTCCCTTCTTATTGAAATTCAGAAGGATGGGCAACTAAGGAATTTATTAAGTCCTTAAGAGACTTACCTTGAATGGTTGGAATAGATTATTGTATTAAGAATAGAAATCTTGGTGTGATGTTGTAATCAATAACTAGATTTCTATATGGGTATTGATTCTCCCATCATTTTATATCGTAAATGTTAAAATATGGATCATGCCTATACCTCTAGTTTTAAAATCTATCCATAGCATTAGCACAATACCAATTGTTTTATTGATGCTCAAAGTATGGTCGAGGATATCCATTGTATGTAGGGTATGTTGCATCCATATGTATACCTATTTCTTTAACATCCAACACTTTAAGAGAATTAGTTCGTATAAAAATAAAATAAAATAAATACATAATAAAAAATATAAAATAAAATAAAATAATACCAATCCTAAACCTAATCATAAAAACAATATATAAAAGATGAAAAATTAAAAATTAGGGAAAAACCAACAATTATTAATAAAATTGTTAAACTAGTCTATATCAATGGTGTCAAAAACTTGACATGATTTAGAACATGCAAGTATATGTGATCATGTATAAGTTATAAGTAATTTAAGAATAAAGGTTGTCAATCCGACGAGGATTGTTGAGAATATCTACTCCTAATTACTAGTTGGTTAGTAAGTTAATTAAAATCAGTAAAAAAAATAATAAAATAAATTACACAAGAATTATAAAAAATATGTGATTATGAGACTATCCTTACTATTATTCTACAATTTTAATTAAAATATCATGAATATAAATTAATTTATTAAGTCCTAAATAGTTTTCATAATTTAAAATCATTCTTGAATTCATACATTTAACTTTAGAAGTCTAGCTCCGCTTAAGACTTTTCATATTTTTTTAACATGTAATTAATTAAATATCTGCTTATTAACCATCCTAAATCCTCAACAATTATATTTAATTCATTTACTACATTAAGATCTTAAAAGATAATAACTTAACAAGGCAAGATTAAATCGTTTAAACTTTAATGAATGTATTCAATCATACTTATAATAGTAGCCACAAAGCACCACTTCCAATAAAAATATTAACGATTATGTACTAACATCTTAGACTACATATAAACATATTCATGCAATAAAATAGTTAATTACTTTAATTTATACATGTAAAATTTTGGTATTCAAACATACAATTAAACACACCAAAAATTAAAAATTAAAACTAAAATTAGTCATGATTTTAAATTAATTAATCCATAATCTAGGATTTAAAATTACACATTATTACAATGAAAATTTAAGTAGATATGAAATTTATCAAATTCATAACCATAACTAAATATTTCATAATAAAGGATAATAATGGAGTAGAAAATAATCTGAATTAGATAAATTATTGAAACCAAAGAAATAAAAAATATCATCTTAAACTAGTTTTTTAATTTATTTTCAAATATCTTGCAATATTGTACCAAATTTGAAGTTTTTATAATTTTTCCTCAATTTGTTTTTATGTAATTCGGATACTAATTTTATTTTATGAGATGTTTTGTATTTATAAGAGAAGTCGAATAGGACCGTACGGACAGAGAATTAGTGGGTCAAACACTCAAACGAGTGAGACTGCCTCAAATTGCAATTCAGATGACGTAATCCATACACGTAGGTGGAACGTATGCAACAAGCAGCAGACATGGCGAGCTATTAGATGGACGGTGGAGTACAAAAGCAATCGTGCGAGTTTAGAACGTGTTACGCTTGGCTAGAGCTGATTAACGATGTGGCAAAGCTAGAGGATGACACGTGGCATACACCGGGGACATGGAAGCTACCTCAATTGGGCCTTTCTAAATACATCCATAATCTTTTCTAAGTTAATCTAACTATTTTAAAAAAATACATAAAAATTCTAAAAAAATCCCAAAACTTTAAAAAATTATATTTTCTTCAATAAATATAAAATATATGATTTTAGATCATTATCATAATAAAATATGTACAAATGTAAAGATATTAATATCCAAAAATGTATAAAATTAAAATTATCAGCAATTTATTTTAATATGTATTACCTTATCCTGCTTCTACTTAGGTTCCCTTAATGCTTTAGACTAAATCAAACTACCTGTTATTCTATTTGATTCATTTCTGTCTCTGCCTATCTTTTATTTTACTGCTCTGTTTGCTTTACTGCTTTACTGCTTTACTTCGGCTGTATGAGGTTTACTCTCCAAGAATTTTCGACTCCTTATATTGTTGACTTTTCTCATGTATCACCAAATTTTCATAAAGAATAGTATATAACAATAATATAATTGACAAGTAGAAGCAAATCAGAATGACACTTTAGTAGAGTGACATACATCCAGTGTTAAAGTGGAGTTAAATAACCAATGGACACATCAATTGATGTTAATGTGTTATTGATATTGGAATTCCAATTAATTATCAGATTTTAGAAATACATACAAAGCGACACTGCATCTCTCAGCTTCTTACACAGGTTATTTTACCTTTGTCCATGATACATAACAGTATCCATGAATTTTTTTATCATATTTTCCCTTCATTGGTGAAAGTTGAACCAAGAGGAAAACATCCAAAGTAGGAGCGGAGACAGCCAAATGCCAATGCTAAACGCAGCCAATGTTGAGGGTAATCATACAACAGAAGAACCAACTATGGGCCTCGAAATTGAGACAACCCTTGAGGTGGCTGGAGTTAAATAGTTGTCGACTGGTCAAGGCTCTGCAGTAGGCAACTACACAAATTTTGATGCTGAAATCCCCGATATCATCCTGCAGGTCTGGAGCATTAATCAATTGGGAGTCATCTGGATCTTCCTGGAAAATTGGACTGGGGGTATAAATGAACAACTGTCAGCCCATTTGCACTGAACCATATTGATTCAACCACAGCTCTGAAAGAAGAAGAAGAAAAGGATCTTCTAAGGGATGCATCACTCCTCAAATGCATGCATACAGATCTTCTCCAGAAGCAATGGCCAATCTTCTCCTAGTTGCTGAGGATTTAACTCCATAGCAACCTTAAGATCAAGTAAAGATATTGGACACTGCAGCCTATGGTCCTGCATACCATCTACAGGACCATTGCTATTCTGAATGTACAGGTGATTGCCAGGCCACATACCATTAACAATCTTGCCTTGAATCTGCTGCTTCTGAGCAAGGTGTATTTTTGGCTCAAATGAAGACCTAGCTCCAACCAAATCAATGCAAGACTTTATCAATCGTTTTAAGTACACATCTAACATGTTGTTCAACATATTGGCACATTCCACAGAAATGCCTCCTACACCCTGTGCAGCTGCAATCTGCTCCATACGTTTTCTTAATGTCTCTGTGCCAGACAATCCACCACTGTCAAAATAGCTACCAACATTGCCACAGCCACTTACTGGTGCAGCCTTGCGGGCCCCACCTACACTAGCTGAACACAGTGGTATACCAAATGGTGCAACAAGAGAACTTCTGGAGAAATCCAACCAGTTAGACTGCTCAGCCTCTTTTGCTTCTTCAATTAAAGCAGCTCCAATCTGATCTTTACCATGCATCCTGGATGTTTCTGCAGCCTGAGGAACTAGAGTATCCCTTTCACTTTTAGATACCTCTGCAAATAGTAGCAAGTGATGTACCGGCCTCTGATAAGCACATGGAGTTGCAACTCCATTTTGAATAACAACCTTACTTCCATTATCTTCGCAGCCAACAGCTGCATGCGAGACAATATCTATCTTCCCATTTGGTCCAAGTGGACTTGGTCTATCCTTGAGCTTCCTATCACGTATCCTAGACCTACCCTTCCCCGGGGATACCGGCAAAACTCCATTTGACAAGATGGGTACATTTTGACTTTGATTAGCAAAAGTGACCGCACCTTGCTGATGTCCACCTTCCCCACTAAACGAAATTATTGCATCTTGTGCCCCATGTTTCGAAGCGCCTGATACAAAACTTGATGGTGGTGTCTTGGCTTGGCATGCATTCTTTAATATTGATCTTATAAATTGATTATGCAGTGAAATATTCTCAACACCAAGCAGCCTACAACATTGCTTGTCAAATTCTTTCTTGTTTAGCTTCTGACTCAGCAGCTTATTCAAAAAATAAAAATAGTGTTTCGATTTCTCAGGTCCAATCTTCTTCACTATCTGAGATTTCATGTCAGCCAAATTGATTCTCGAGCCCTGTTGAGGTTGCATTCTCAACATAAAGATTCATACACTGTCCACAGAATCATAAAACTCCGTGTTCCCAATTCAAATAAAATTACAGCTATTTATGCTTCCAGACAACCTCAGAACACCACATCTCCTTTATTCCAAATAAACCTAGATGCTCTGCACATCATAACACACAGAAGCTAACAACAACCTCCAAATCCCAAATACTCGGAAACTCCAAACACTTAAGTAAATTGCACTCGCCCTCGTTTCCAAACCACCCAAAATTCTCGAAGCAACAAAGCATACAATGTAACCCCAAAACTCATCTTTTTAAAATCAAAACCCTAGAGATCAAGCCCAGTACACAGCTCGCTATATCCCACCAAAACAACAAGTAACTCAAACCCAATTTATTGAAAAGCATGATAAAATCAAAAACCCTAAGTTTGAATCACCAAACTTGGGCTCAAAACAACATAGTTCCCTTATTGAACTACACGAAACGCCAATTAAACCATCGCACCAAATAAACCCCGCCCTTTTATCCAAAAAATTCGAAAGCTTGAGACTTCAAAAATTATAACAATTGAACTTGAGGAAGCGAGATCTACAACTTCAACGTATTAAAGCTGAAGATACAGAGTATGAATTGCAAAGAAATCGAATTGCCGAGAAAGAAAATAGCACCCACCAACGAAGAGCCAAAAACAAGAAAACTAAAACAAAAGGTTACAGCTTTAGCTTGTAAGAGAATAGCTTAGAGATTCACTCTACTCTGACCTTAGCGAACTTGACAAATTGCAGAGAAATCGAACCTCACAGTGTCTCCGGAGCTTCCCTTCTCGCTGAATCGCTATATCTTTCTCTTTCTCTCTCTTTTTTCTATTTTCTCTGTTATTTTCTTATTGGTTTTAATTTAATATTTCAAAACAGTTTTTCCATGTGTTATTTTGATGCTGGGTTAAATATATATATTTTTATTTTTGCTGTGTTATTAATTATAAGCTTCTACCTCTGCTATTTTTCAGTATGACTTTAACTCTCATCTCACCCTTTTCTTCATCGCGAGGTCTCTTATTATTTTTCATTTCCCTCTTATTATTTTTCCAACTTCTTTTGTTATTCTTTAAGAGCTCTTTTTCTTTTTTTTTTAATTCTAATTCGATTTAAATATTAAAAATTAACTTCCTCTTACAGTTCATTTATCTAAACTCCATTGTAAATTTATAAGATAAATATCAAGAACTTTCATGTTTTAAGTAAATTTTTATAGCAGCCAATACTAACCGAGTTAAAATTAAAATAAAATAGAAAAAAAATTAATAATTAAAAATTAAAAAAATAAAATTAATATGAAAGAATAAAAAGTAAAAATAATAAAATAGACAATCAATATAATAATAAAATACAAAAATAAAAAAACTAGTTGATGGAAATAGAAGCATTATTATTTAAATTATTAGTATTTCCAATTTTGTTATTCTTTGGGATTAGTTATCATCATTTGAATTTTTCTTAGGTATAAATATTTTATTTATGATAAGATTAATTTTTTATATAGATAGTATGACTCCTACTCTCACTAATTTATAACTAAATTTGAATCTAATCTTTATAATTTTTATTAAAAAAGAGATTTTAATATCCTTTTAAAAAAATATTTTATTTATTTATAATAAAATATTTATAAATAAATATATTAGTATTATATTTTTATAGACTTCAAACATAAAATCCTATAATTACGTTAATTATCTACTTTAATTTTATAATTTTTTAAGTAAATTTTATTAGTTTTGTAATTTAAAAATATAATAAAATTAAGTTAAAAATTTTAAGAATAAAATAAAAATTTTTAATTTCATTGATAAAATAATTTAAAAAAATGTACACCAATATCTTTTTTTTCATTATTATTTTATTAATAAAAAAATAAAATTAAAAAGGAAAAAAAAAGTAAATACGAAAGAAACAATGATGGAGAGAAAAGGGAAATAATAGATAAAAAGGAGAGGGCGGGAGGAAAGAAGAGTATTACAACTAATTAAAAACTTAAATATATAAATTATATAATTAAAATTTCTAAATGACTCTATACTCCCTATTATTCTATTCTCCCTCCCCAATTTATATTATTCAAATCGTCAAAGCTGATATTGTTTGATATTCTTCCCCTTTCATCAATTTCTTTATCCTATAACTTCATGATCCACATCTCTTAGGTATTTTATTTTTTTTAATAAAATCCTATCCCATTTCCATATTTTATAAAACAAAAAAAATTGATTCAGTTTCATAAAACAAAATTCGAAAATCCAGTTCCCCAACCATTTCCTACCCGCTTCATCAACCATAATTGTTCACCCTAATCATCCACCATCGCCGATTAGCAACACTACTGGAGCCAAAAGGTTTAGCACGTACTAGCTTCAACAACCCCATCCAGGTCCAATGCCTCGATCCCTGAATGCGATCATCTTGTCCCAGCCACAATTGTTCAATGTTCCTTCCTCTCGTTGCCACCATCCACTGCCTTTTTTGTCGTCCAATACAGCCACCAGACTCACCTCTCTATGGGTTTTATTCTGGTGCCATAGTCGCCGCCGATCACCATCCATATGCCTTGTGCAATTACGAATGATATTGTAGAGAAGGAGATGATTGTGAATAGATGAAGGGTTTTCTTTTAATAATTAAATTTTAATTTTTTTATATTAAAAATAAAATAAAATTTATTTTAGTTTATTTTAATTTTTTTTATAAATTGAATTTCACATCCCACCAAGTTATGAAACTGTAACTATTACTATTATAAAATGTGATATTTAAGTCGATATGTAAAATAATTTTTGAATAAAATTAACATATGTTCAATTTAAAGTCGATTTGGTGAAAAAACTGACATTACATATACCGTCGGTTGATACGTAATTAATTTTTTTTTTTATCAATTATTATTTTATTTAAACTGTTTACAATTGAATTTGGATATATATAGTATAATTTTTTCTTCTTTTATTTAGTCAATTGATTTTTAGAATTATTGAATTTATAAAATTTTATGTATTTGTTTAAATACGTACTTAATTTTATGTATATATTTTTCATACGTAGTTATTGAATTTGAATGGTATGAAAAATAAAATACATAAAAAATTAAAAAGTCTATAGTTAATTAAGTTCTTAAAAAATAATTGATAAAAAAATAAAAAATTATATTATTTAATTTCAATTTTAAAAACTATTAAAATAAAAAAATACACGTGGATACGACATGTAATCCTTACGTAGTTATCGAATTTGGATATCATGAAAAATACAATACAGAAAAGTTTTCAAAAAATATAAAAGGTCTATAATTAATTAAAATCTTAAAAAATAATTGACCAAAAAAAAATTATATTGTTTAATTAATTTCAATTTTAAAAACTGTTAAAATAAAAAAAATACACACGTATAGTATCGGTTCAACATGTCAACCGACGCTATCCACGTGTAATTTTTCTTTTCTCTTTTCTCTTCTCCATCAAAACATCATTTTTAATTTGTAGTACCTAAAAAAACTCAAAACCGAGTTTTACCTCATCCATTATTTCTTATTTTTCGACCACCTCTGACTACCATTTCCAACGTCATTTAGTGAGTTTTCTACTTTTCAAATTATCTTCCAGATCTCCTATTTTTTTAACGAAATATTCAAAAAAAATTATACTCATTTTCTCACTTACAAAACACCATTTTTTTCTTCATTTCCTTCGTTTAGTCACTTTATTTACTCTTGTAAATATTTATATTAATCCTACGCATTTATTATTCAGTTTCCGTTATTTTTTATATAATTTTTTTATTTATGTATGTTTTGTATTATACATGTTATTATATGTTTAGTTGATTTTCTAAGAAAATAATATCTGGATGTTGTGGATTTGACTAGAATATTTACCGTACGTGAATAAATTTATTTGGATATAAATAATTATATTTTATTAAGTAAAAGTAATACAATTTTAAAATGATTAAAATTATAAATTTTTGTATTATGTATGTTTTGGTATATATTCTAATAATTAGGGAATTCATATATAATAATACTTCAAATATATTGATTGGATACATAATTATTATACTTAATTAATGTCATTAATAGAAAATGGACAAATCTTGGATGTCAAAGTGTAGAATTGAGCAGGACTACATTTCTGGAGTTGAAAGTTTCATGTCATTTGCTTTTAGAAATAATAATAATGAAATTAGTATGATTCGATGTCCATGTGTTAAATGTAAAAATGAGCGATTTCATGAAGTTGACGAGGTTAAGTATCACCTTATCCATAGTGATATTCTTTTGAGCTATAAATGTTGGTATTATTATGGAGAAAATATTGATAATACTCATGGGGAATAAATAAATAAGAATGTGAGTGAATTACATACATCTTATAATAATGTAGAGACAGAAAATATGTTTCATGGTGTTGAAGATGAACTACACGAGAATGATCCCGAAACCTTTAAAAAACTTCTAAAAGATGCCAAAAAACCGTTGTATCCAAAATGCAAGAAATACAATAAAATGTTGGGATTGGTTCATTTGTACAATGTGAAGGCAAAATATGGTTTTTCTGACAATGGATTCATAGAATTACTACATCTACTAATAGATATGTTTCCTGAGGGTATTGAATTGCCATCTTCAATGTATGAAATGAAGAAATCTCTTAGTCAATTTGGCATGGAATATCTTAAGATTCATGATTTTCCAAATGATTACATTCTTTATAGAAAAGAATATGAGACATTAGATGATTGTCCGATCTGTAAAGAATCGAGATGGAAGCATGCTACAAATGAGACAACACCTACGAAAGGCATTCCCGCAAAGGTTCTTTGGTACTTTCCTCCAATTCCTCGCTTTCAAAGGTTTTTCAAAAGTAAAGAGACATCAAAGATGTTGACTTGGCATTTAGATAATCGAGTTGATGATGGGGTGCTACGTCATCCTTGTGATTCTCCAAATTGGAAAGTAGTAGATAATTTATCCCCTCAATTTGCATCTTATCCGCGCAATCTTCGTCTTGCCATTGCTGTGATGGAATTAATCCACGTAGTTCCCTTAGTAGAAGATATAGCTATTGGCCAGTAATTATGGTAATATACAACCTTCCTCCCTGGTTGTGTATGAAAGAAAATTCACGTTGTTAACATTATTGATCTCAGGACCAAAACAACCCGGTGTTGATATTGATGTATATTTGCAGCCTCTAATAAATTATTTAAAGACGTTGTGGAAATGATGGTGTAAATGTTTACGAAGCACATAAAGAAAAACATGTTAACTTGAGGGGGGTCCTTTTATGGACAATTAATGATTTTCTTGCCTATGGGAACTTATCAGGACATATAACAAAAGGTTAAAAGGGATGCCCTATATGTAGTGATGACACTTTTGTAACTTATCTTGTTCACGGACGAAAGATGTCTTATAGAAGACATAGAAGATTTTTGCCATCTGGACACGAGTTTAGATACCAAAAGAAATCGTTCGATGGTGAAAAAGATCATGATCATGCACCCCGACCTTTGCTAGGTGTGGATATATTAAGGTAATTGAATGGTATGACATTCAAACGATATAGAAAGATGAAAAAAGAATACTCACTAAGGTAAGGAAACAAAAGAGGTCAACTAATGGGAGGGGTGAAAATGAAAAAGGAGGAGAATCAATAGACCATGGTTTTTGGAACAAAAAATCAATATTTTTGGAATTACCTTATTGGAAAGAGCTATACCTTTGTCACGTCTTAGATGTCATGCACATTGAGAAAATGTATGTGAGAGCTTGATTGGTACATTACTTAATATACTTCGAAAAACGAAGGATGAAATTAAAGCAAGACTATATTTAAAGAAACTAGGCATACGACCTGAATTGGCACCAAGGTGGAAAATGATAAGAATCGAACATACTTACCACCAACATCATATACAATGTCAATAAAAGAGAAGGATGTGTTTTGTAAATGTTTGGCGGGTGTGAAAGTTCTTGATGGTTATTCATCCAACTTAAGAAATTTTGTGTCTATCACCGATAAGAAACTTTATGGATTGAAATCACATGACTGTAATATCTTAATGCAAAAATTATTACCAGTTGCTATTAGATCAATTCTTCCAAAACATGTTTGATTATCAATAATTCGTCTTTGTTCATTATTCAATACAATATGCAAGAAATCTATATCAATTGGCGAGTTAGACTCTTTACAGAAAGATGTTGTAGAGACTTTGTGTCTAGTTGAAAAATATTTTCCTCCTTCTTTCTTCGATATAATGATTCACTTGTGTTTTCATTTAGTTTGAGAGGTTCAATTGTGTGGTCTTACTTACTTAAGGTAGATGTATCCTTTTGAAAGATATATGCAAGTCCTTAAAGGATATGTAAATAATAGAAATCGACCTGAAGGATGCATGGTAGAACGTTACATTGTTGAAGAGGCTATTGAGTTTTGTTCTGAATATTTTAGTGGTTACACTGAAATTGGGAATCCTATGCACAAGTTGTTCTTAGAACGTCACATGATCCAAGTAGGTAACCCTATGCTTGGTGGAAGTAAGAAATTTTTTATTGATCATACTAGATGGGAAAAAGCACACCGAATCATTTTGGTAAATAATAATGAGGCACAACTGTACATAGAGTAAGTGATGTTTAATCTTTCCATTTATGCAAAATATATTTTTTATTTAACTATTAATGATGATATCTACTTGATATATCTATAATAACACTATAGGATGCATTTAAATACTTATTGAAGATCGATCCTTGTTATAAAAAAGAGAGGAGAAAAATGGTTGTATGATGAACATAAGCGAGAGCTTATTAATTGGTTTTGCAACCATGTAAGTGTCATATACAAGAATTCATTAGTACTTCTATGCAATGTTTTAAAACTTTGCTTTAAACATATTTCATGTTTTTGTATACATAGATTCGAGATGAAGTCAAGACACCCAATCATAAAATAACAGAAAGGTTAGAATGGCTTGCACATGGTCCAAAATTCAATGTCAAATCATTTTCTAGTTTCACAATTGATAGATCGAGGTTTATGACTCAAGCTAGGAACAAAGTCTGAGTAAATCATAATAGTGGTGTGAAGATGGTTGCACAAACTATGCAATTTTCCAGTTTAAAAGATGGTAATCGTGTACTTTCTGATAGAACATATTATGGTATAATTCAAGAGATTTGGGAATTGGATTATGAGGTCTTCCATGAAACAGTTTTCTTCTGTGATTGGGTCGAAGATGTTATCAATGTTGGATATAAAATAGATGATTTTGGATTTACCCTTATAAATTTATCCAAGATAAGTCACACTGATGATCCTTTCACGTTAGCACTTCATGTGAAATAAGTATTTTACATGAGCGATCAAATTGACACAATATGGCATGTTGTGTTAACGCCTCCACAAAAAGAGTTTTACCATTGTGATGCTTTAGAAGATGATGACCCTATGCTTGATAAATTATCCAATATTAGTAATTTCTCAAACAAATTGCCTAATGTATCTGATGATCTAGTTGATGACGATGATTCTTCGTCATGGACTCGAAGTGATTGTGAAGGAATATATGTATACGATCAACAACCTAATTAAACATAATATATATTCTATATTTTTCTAATAACTCTTGGATGTTTATATATATATATATATATGTATGTTCCTAATATTATCAATTAATTTATATTTCTTCATTGTTTGCAGATATTTCATGGATCCTTGGATAATAGAGCTTGTAGATCCAAATGATCCATTGGGGTATTTGAAAAGAAGGGGTTGAGCGAATATACCTGATGCTCCACTTAACCCAGATGATAGAGTACCCATTCTATTTGATGCTACTGGTAATCTAATAGGGGAAAATGGCCAACAATTGAAATCCTCTATTGGTAGACTTATGAAGTCAAGTATACCAATCGATATAAATGATTGGACTTAGGTTGACAAAGCTGAAAAGTTAAAAATATGGAAAACCATTTGTGTAAGTCTCTTATATTTTATAACTAATTACATATATTACATCTTTTTTGTATTATATCTAATCTTTTGAAGTGTGTTTTTACATAATCTTTATAAAGTCGATGACACTTGAAAGAGCAAGTGTTATAAGATTGAAAATAAGGCATGGAAGTTATACAAAACTTTCAAATTGGCAAGAAATTATATGTTTCCATATTTGGAACCACTTGATGAAGTAGAGCTCTACAAAATCCCTGAAGGACACCCCTAGATTACACCTCAAGTTTGGAAAGACTTCGTGGATTATAGACATATGGATGAATTTCAAATTATTAGGGAAGAACATTAGAATATACAAATGCATAATATTATTCTTAACCATACTGGGAGATCTTCAAATCATGAAGTTAGATATAGAATGGTATTATTAATTTGTGTTAATTTATAAATATTTTTATATTTATTTTCCTCAAATTAAAGTTTATGTCATGGTTAATAAATTTATTTAATTTATGTAGGAAGATGAATTGAGTAGACCGGTTACTCGATCTGAATTGTACATAGAAATAAAGACTCTCAAAACGAAGAAGTCAAGACCAATGACTAAGCGAGGATAAGAACAACTGAATAAATTGGTTAGTAATTTCGATTGACACAAAGTCCATATGATTTTTAATAATTGATGTAATAATTTATGATATGTTTGTTTGCTTTATTATTTGTAGAGAGCTGTTCAAGAACAAATATCCAAGGGTGAAATAATTGAAGAGCCTGGGAAAGATGCTATATATTATGCATTTGGACACGAGCATCCTGGTCGTGTTAGGGGAGGTAGCCAATATGATGGTTATATGGATTATTTTAACATTCCAAAACAAAGCCTTAGATGGTCAGTAAGGAGAATTACAGTAAAATTGAAGAAGAAATCAACTCATTTGAGGCCTCAATGTTAAGTGAGATTGCCACTTTAAAATAATATCAAGAACAACACATGTTAGGCATGACATCATACTACAATAAAGGCATTCCATATTGGCCAATCATACAACCATCCATGCCAGGCATGCCACCATCTATGCCAACATGCCACCCATGCAATCTCATGGCACTAAACCTATATCCAGTATGGGATATAGTCATCCTATTGGTCCTCCCTTTATGCTAGGAATGCAAATGCAATCAAGTAGTGGTTCATTTTCTCTAATGCAATCTGCGCGTTCTTACCATCAATCACATCATAATGAGCATTTTGGTAAGAATTTACATTCACTAGCTACCCCATATGGGAGTCCTCTTCTATTTGATAAATCATATGTGGTAAGATTTTAATTTCTAGTGTAAGTAATCTATTATTTTTATTTTTTATTATATGTTTTATTTATTATATATAACACTTAAATTGTTTACAGAATATATGAAATGTTTGTTGAAACATTCTTCATCAACGGACTTTGTTGCTATTGGAATAGTACAAAAATTGAGTGATGATCGAATGATTCATAATCAATATTTGTCAAATCATTGGTGAATAGTAATTGATCAATTCATTGGTGAATAGTAATTGATCAATCATTGCTTCATGATTGTCCACTACATGTGCCTTCTGATGCTACCACAGTCCAAAAGGTGGTTGGATAGTATGTGACTTGGCCATCGATTCAAGTAGTTCTAAATTTTGATGTGGTACTATTTTTTCACTTAAAAGATAACACTTTTTACTACTATTATTTTATTATATTTTTTATTGTTACTAACATACATAATACTTCTTCTTTAGTCTATTATACAAGAACTCTTAAATGTGGCACATTTAAGAGATAGGAAGGTATCTCGTGGTAAATCTATGTCTAGTGGCCAATCATCGCGCACTAAGTCATTCAAGAAGAAGCCTTGGAAAATGTATAGTTATGATTATGCTTTAAACTTCGACATAAATCTTGGCGCTTTCATTAAAATTGTTACGAGGGCATCTAGCATAAATGATGGATGGACTGTGTCACTTCCTATAGAAATTTTTGGTGTAGACATAGGCCAAAATTATATATTGATCGAGTGCATATTGCAACTATTTGAATATCAAATGATCGATTTAAGTATAATTCAAGTGTGGATAAGGTGAGTCCTCAATCAGTAAACTTCTTTCATTTATATAGAGCATATATAATTATATTTATATGATCTAATTACTTATATATATTTCTTTTATATAGGGTATGTTATTATCAACTTCAACATAATCACTCATCACATATAGCAATGTTCTATGATTCTTTATATTTCAATCAATATCAAGATAAAGATGTTAGCATCAGAGCTAAACAATTATATGATAGGGCATTAACACTTAATAAAAATCAAAAGTTGATAATCCCTAGGACACTAAGGTTTGAACAAGGCCAAGATCATTGGATGTTGGTAATCCTTAATCTTTTCAATAATCATGCTTGGTACTGTGACTCAGCTTCCATAGAACTGAATAAAGATACAAAAATAGTTGTTGAAATGTAAGAGTTATAACTAGCTATTTTTATTTGTAATATTTAATAAAAAAACTAACAATTTTAAACTTTGATAGGGCATGGAAGCTGTGGAACAAGTTTAGGGGCATTGCCTTTAAAAAATCTCATAAGCTTATATGGCATAAAGTTATGGTATGTACAAGTGAATATTAATAATTTTATTAATTTTACTATTGAATAATAAAGATGTTTGAATATGGAAAATCATGTACACTTGTTTTTTGTTGGTTCCACAACAAAATAATGGAGTCATATGTGGTTATTATGTCATGAAGTTTATGAGAGAAATCATTACAAATATCAAAATTCCAATTGAAGATGTGGTAATATCTTTTACCAATATACATTTTAAACATATATGAGTTATTTTTTGTGAATTCATGAAATTACATTCTTATTTTGATTTTAAATACATGTAGTTCTTTGGTTGGAACAAGACGGGCTATGACACACAAATTTTTGATGATTTATGAGAGGAATGGACAGAACACATAGGTCAAATTATATCTTTACAAGAAGAATCAAGAGAAGATTCTGATGATCTTGAATAGCTAGCATATGACAATATAACGATAATTTTTATAATACTTTAATTTCTCTATTCTTGTGTCTGAAGTTCCTTGTTTGATGGATGTTTATGTGCTCATGTATTTAGGGGAATGTATTATTTTATGGACCTATTTTTTGCCCAAACTTCATCTCATCTCTCTTACCTACTTTTCTTATGACAACATCATGGTAGTCATTGGCCAGCCAAGCACAAGAAAACCACCCAAGAATTATCAATGTAGTGTAATATCATTAATTTATAAAAAATAACTTATATATATTAAAAGATTATTAAAAGAGATTATCACATCGACACCCGATTGATATAATAATAACCTTATCTCTTTGAAATCATATTAACACTTTATAATCTTTTGTCTATAAATATGAAGCTATATGGAATCAAGCTGGTATTTTTAATGCTATAATGAGCTCTAAATATAAAGTCAAGTGTAACTTCGAGTTGTTACTTAGGCTGGTTGAGTTTTGGTGCCCATAAACGTATTACACAGTTGTTCTATATGTTTAAGGGAACCAAAACTCAACCAGTCTAAGTAACAAATCAGAGTTACACTTGACTTCATATTTAGAGCTCATTATAGCATTAAAAATACCAGCTTGATTTCAGATTGCTTCATATTTATAGACATAAGATTAATATAGTGCTATTATGATTTCGAAGGGATAAGATTATTATTATATCAATCGAGTGTCGATGTGGTAATCTCTTTTACTAATCTTTTAATATATATAAGTTATTTTTTGTGAATTCATGATATTACATTCTTATTTTGAATTTAATTACGTATATTTCTTTGGTTGGAATAAATGGGGCTATGATATGCATATTTTTGATGATTTATAAGAAGAATGGATAGAACACTTTGTTCAAATTATAACATCAAGAGAAGAATATAATCTTGAACAACATAGGACAACACTATGGTAATATTTATAATGCTTTAATTTCTCCATTCATATGTCTCTGAAGTTTAGACTACTTGTTTGATGGATGTTTACATGCTCATGTATGTAGGGGAATGAATTGTTATATGAACCAATTGTTTTTTGCCCAGTTTTCTTGTTACTATGTTGTTGATTCTAAGCCAACCAAGCTTGCTCTCCTTAAAATAAAGTGGGAATATCACAAAATCCATGACACTTTAACGACATTATTTTATTTGTAATTTAAGTTAACTATATATATATATGTATTATATATACATTATTTTTTTGTAATAAATTTAATTATCAAGTAATTAATTATATTTAAATTTTCAATTATTTGTATTATTATTTACAATTTGTTAAATAGATTTTAATTTTTTATGCTATATGTTATCAAATACAGGTTATTAGTAGAGTAAAAAATGAGTACAAATATGTAAAAAAAATCAATATTTATTTTAAAGTCGGTTTATGAGTTGAATCGACTTTAAATGTTAAGTCTTTCAATTTAAAGTCAGGTTTTAACCGACTTTAATAGCCCATTTTGTAATAGTGTATGGTGTTAACTTTTACAATCAACTGTTCTACTTTGTCATTTGATGATATTAATTTTAATTTTGGGAATGGGAATGGGTTGAAAAATTAGCAAATATGAAGGTGACGATTGATATTTACCCTTAATTTCAATCTCTCAAATAACACCAATTTTTATTAACATGGCTTAGGGATGAGAAAGATTTTCCAAAATGCCCAAAGTCAAATAGAAAGGTATATTAGGGGTTTTTTCTTCTTTTTTTTTTACGTTCGTTTTAGTTTTAACTTTTCAAAAATCATCTAGCCATATGGAACACAATTTAAATATGTTAAGTACATGCATCTAACTTTTCAATATTGTGTATATCATAAGTATCACAACTATACGAGTGTATGAGTGTGTACAATATAAAATCAACTTAAGTGATTTTATATAAATAACAACAATACATTAAATAAAATAATAAAAATTCTATATTTACACGTGAGAATACCAACAAAAAAATAATAGAACTTACGAGACTTATAAGGATTATAATCTTTCAATTAATTTTATTATAATTGTTTATTTTAAATGATATCTGTGATTGTTTTGTTTTGTTGTTGTCTTATAGTTAAAAAATAATATATGTTTAAAAAAATTATGTTTGAAAGTTAAAAATCTATTTAATTAATATAACCTTTTCTATATAGCTCAAACAACGAAGAAATAATAATCCATTTAGTAGAAAAAAATAAAATAAAGAAGTAATGAAAAGAATGGATAATAGTTTGCTAAGCAATGAAAATAATATTTTATATAATCTATGCTATTTAAATCCTTTAAATCCAATGGAATTTACAATTTTCTTTAATTAGAGCTTCACAACCTATATTATTATTTTTATTATTATTATTTTTATCATCATCATCATCATCAAATGAGACATGTTTTGTTTATAAAATTAAAATGTTTAAATTTTTTATAATTTTGCACAAACGAAATTTCATAATAATAATAATAACGTATACTTTGTTTTTGCCCCAGATAATAATATATACTTATGTGTTTAAGTGTATAGATTTTCATCATGATATATTTACTTATCTTAATATGCTTTGAATATTTTTGTTTTCGTTAATATTTATTAATATTAAAGATGAAATAGTTAGTACATGATCGGCGTACGAATTGTGTGCAATGAATATGAAATTATACGTATCATAATAAGTAATATCATGATAAGAAAATATCATTCTCATTGATAAAAATGATGTTAATAACTGGTTATTAGGATTTATGAGGTGATTCAGGGTTAAATATAGCTTATGTGGAATCTGAATCGTAAGATCAGCTTCAGATCAAGGAATGAGATCAAAACAAGCAAAATTAACAATGTTAGACAATAACAGTGTGACACGTGGCACACAGAATTCATTAGGTGAATCAAAGCACGACCCGTGGTCTGGTCAACACATGCTGAGTTAGTGCTACGCGGTGTAGCGTGATTTGCGGCAACAGATGGTATGGCATAGGTGTGGAAAGAGCAAACATTCAAGTAATGATGCGTGACAAGCTCGTTGACCAAGTGTCAGACTTGTATTGAAGGTCGTGTTGACACGTGGTATAGCGTTGCATCACACTACACACACAGCAATCTACGAGTGGGCATTTCTGCTAGCGTGACATCTGTATGGCTAGCCTAATCAACTCCTCTGCTTGTGGATGTCCACGTGGAAACTTTAGAATTGTTCTATGTTAAAAATATATAAAAATTCCAAACAAATCCCAAAAAAATCCAAAAATATTATTTTCACCCCTTTTCACTAAAAAAAAATATATTTTATTATTTTTAACCCAAAAAATACTATTTATTGAATAAAATAAGCAAATATTAAATAAAAAAGTACACTTATGACTCTACTTTCATAAAGTCATCACACCCCCAAACTTAACTCTTTGCTTGTCCTCAAATAAACCATGTCTAAGTAAATAAAATGATATGGGTGGTGTATATATATATATATATATTAATACATGCATATTTAGTAAAAACTATCATCTCAAAATTCGTACAATTCTATGACAAGGAGGTTCACATATTCATCCATCAACATTCCATCAATACAAGGATATGCAAGGTCTTTGAAAAATTGAGTCGTGTATGTGTGGGGCACACGATATCATCCAATGCATTCATGAAATCAACCTATATGAGCATGCTAATTAATTCAATCTTAGAACGAGTCTTATAAGTCTATTTTTTACATCCCTCTCCATTAACATAAACATCCACTTAGCTAAAGATCAATAAGGACTTTACATGGTTGTAATATAAGGCTTAGGTGGGGGGTCGATAAATGAAGACATTTAGGCTCTTTCCACACCTTAGTTTTCTTTTTGTTTATCATGCATTTTTTTAACTACAATTGAGCTTTAACTTGATATTTTAGTTCACCATCTCTTATCATTCTTTTCATATTCTTTTATTCCACATTGTTTTTGTAACTTCACAACACTCCTTAACTTATTCTCAATTTTATTTTATTTTTCATTATAGGGATAATTATGTTGTGAGTTTTTTTTCTCTCTTGTTTTTTATAAGGTGCATTACATTTCATCTCACTCTATAGTATAACATATCATTGCATCTTTTTCTTTTTCATATACGCTAAAGGTGAAAGGATGAAGATAATTCTTATTGGTTAGGCATAAAATGTGGCTTAAAGATATGAAAGGTTCTTTGTTAGGCTCAAATGGGTGACTAAAGATATTTAATAATGGTTAGCTTGAAAGGCTCAATCGATCTAAATAAGGCCTAAATCATTTCTTTTGCTAAATACTATTTACGATTTTTCCTCAAGGAATGATCAAATAGATTTTAAAACATGGTAGACCTCATCAACTAGCATAACTCACTACAAATTTTCTCTCAATAAGAACACCAAAATCAATCATGAACATGTGCATTAAAATTTGAATCAATCCAATCAAAACTAGCAAGCATATCGCATGATTAATGTAAGTATCTTAACAAGTATGTTAAATTCCTTATTCTAGTCATGACAACCAATTTTATCATTGACTTCATATGTTTCATATCAAGCATGCATGCATTTAGAGTTCAAAAATTTATCAATTTCTACCCAAATCACGATTAAAAAAATCCTAAACACATTCCCTAAAAATTTAAAATGCATACTAAATACTAAAGTAGAGAATGAAGTTCCTTCTCCCAAACTTAAATTATATATTCCCAATGTGCAAATATAAATATGAAAAAGTAAAAGAAAAGAAAACTCCCTTAGTCTTGGCACACCACATCTGTTGGTGAAATGCTAAATCTTGTTGCGCCATTGCTCTCCACATTTATTCACCAATAAAACAAAAACAATAAAAATATAAGTAAAATAACATTGGGTTGCCTCCTAACTAGCATCACATTTAATTTCCTTGACTAGACGATTATATCAAGTCCTAAGGTATATCCACCATGGTTATCACAAATGTTTCATTTGATAATTGATCTCCATAATAGTGTTTCACTCTATGCCCATTAACCATAAATTGCTCTTTATTTTTGTTTTCTAATTCAATGGCTCCATGGTTGGTTACCTTAGTGATAATGAATGGACCTAACCGTCTACTCTTTAATTTTCTCATAAATAATTTGAGTCTTGAGTTGTACAATAAATTTTTTTGCCTTGATTCCACAATTTTCATGTCATGCCATCTTTTTGTATTTTCTTTGTAAAGCTTGGCATTCTTATAAGCATTCCATAATAGTTCATCCAATTCATTTATTTAAAGCATTTTTTCTCACCAACTGTATCTACAGACATATTCAACTATTTCAATGCCTAATATGCTTTGTGTTCCAATTCTAATGGTAAGTGACATGCCTTTCCATAAACAAGCTTATACAAGGTGGTACCAATTGGTGTTTTAAATGAAATTCTATACGCCCATAAAGCATCATCCAACTTAGATGACCAATCCTTCCTAGAGATGTTCATAGTTTTCTCTAAAACTCTTTTTACTTCTCTATTGGATACCTCTACTTGCCAACTTGTTTTGGGATGGTAGAGGGTAGACACTTTATGCTTATTCCCATACTTAGACAATAAGGACTTGAATTATTTATAGCAAAAGTGACTACCTCCATCACTAATAATGATCCTAGGAGTTCCAAACCTAGTGAAAATGTTTTTCTTCATAAATTTCATGCCAACTTTGACATCACATTTGTTTCTGGTAATGACTTCTACCCACTTTCACACGTAATCTATTCCTACAAGTATGTATGGTTACCAAACGATGGAGGGAATGGTCCCATAAAGTTGAATCCTAACATCAAACAGTTCCACTTGAAGTATATTATTTATAGGCATCTCATCTCTTTTAGAAATATTACCCATCCTTTGGCATCTACTGATGAGTGCTCAAAAAGCACTAAAATAACCATGATTTTATGTATATTAATTGATTAAAAATATATATATTTATATGTTTTATCATATATTTATATAAATTTGTCTTTTTCGGAATCACGGGTATTTTTATTGTTTTTCAGGTATTTTGGCTTAAAAACGCAATTTAAAGACTCAAAGAGGAATACTTGAGGCAATACATCACAAATATATTAATAAATAAGTGGGAAAAGGTCAACAAACATGGAAAAATTGGACAAAATGGGTCGAAAAGGTCAAAAATGTCAAAAAGACGGAAATCGCGCCCCGCCCAATCACGCGGCAGCCCACGCGCGCGCACGCGCGTGCCCAGCCGGCATCGTTCACGCGCGCGGCTGCGCCGGCGACAGCCCCAGCGCGCGTACGCGCAAGAGCCCTTCCCGCGCTCCCAACGCGTTTTCGCCCCATTTTTCACGTGTAGCCGCCCCATGACGTCATGCTGACGTCATCAATGACCTCACCATGTCCATTACGCGTTTTTACATTTTTTACTCATTTTTTCTCTCCATCCTCACCTATAAATACCCCACTTCCCTTCACTTCAAAAACACACCTCAAAACACACTTCTCTCTTCTTTCTTTCTCTCCATTTCTTAGTTTTTAGTTTTTCTTATGTTTTAGCTAGTTTTTCTTATGTTTTAGCTAGTTTCTCTTAGTTTTAGAGTTCTTCCCTTTTTGGGAAGAACTAGTTATGTTTTTTTGTAATTTATTAGCTTTTTTGATTCAATAAATGGGAGTGCAAATTCCGTTTGGAGGTTTTCTAGCAACGGGAATGGCATCGAAGTACTGTAAGGATTTTATTTTCTTTGCAGTTATTTTTTATGATTTATTCTTACATGTTATATTTAATTTGTACGTGATTAAATTTAAGCGTATATCTGTTTGTAAACATGATATAATAATAACATTGTTATGCTTGCGAAATATTAAATAGGTAAAAAAATCTCTAAAATGAATTGATTTTATTTTTATTCAAGATTTTATATTAAGAATGTTAGAGAGAAATATATTATTTTTCATTACAAACTTAAATCTGAAAATTAGATTTTAAGGTTTAGTTATCCGGTTTGATTTAGAGTAGTGCTCTTTTATTTGTTGGTACAATCGCCCGGTAGTTAGAGTGAAGCTCTATTTCAAAAGTTTTTATAAGAATTATTATCTGAAAATGTATTGACAACATGTTTTCAGTAGTGGTTTTAAAACTTAAAAGTTAGTACTCGGATAACTAAATTCTTAGGTTTAATTTGGACACCTTGAATAAAGTTTAAACTGTCTAACCGCACCAAAGGTGGCATTTAAATGGTTCATTTTCAATCTTTTAGAAGAAGGAATTAATTTAATTAACCAAATTAGTTATCAACCCCACCCATAGGTGTTAATTGATTTGTTTAGTTAACAAAGAATATCTAACCCCACCAAAGGTGGTATTCATACAAAAAAGGGAGAATCAATAAATATCAATTCATATCTTTAATAACCTAGATAATACGAGCAAGCATAATTAACTTAGTTATTATATCCATAAATACTCCACTATTATAAAAGATAAAATTTGCATGAATGTTTATTGAATCTATGTTTAATTTTATGTAAGTAGATTAAAAACACAAAACCCCAAAATATCGTGACAGGATGTTTAGGATTTAATTTCGTTTTTAAAAGTTTGAATAATAAATTAAAAACCACATACATTCCTTCCTTAGATCGACCTTGAGAGTATACTTATCATTTTCTATGAAATGATTCGTGCACTTGCGAGAGTTTTAAATATAAAACCAAAGTATTGGAAGGATCGGCGATGCCAGTTTTCGCTCATCAAAGTTTTTGACAATCCCGATTCTGCTCATCATCTACCATACACCTTTACATAAATGTAAGAATTTTTAAATAGTGTGGGCCAAAAATAACCAGATTGAAGTACCTTAACTATTTCTTTTGTGCTCTCAAAGTGATTTCCATAGTCTGAGGGACACACCTTCTCAAAATACCATCACCACATTTTTTATAGAGGTAAGGGTCATCCCAAAAATACTGTTTAATGTTATGGAAGAATTTCTTCTTTTATTTCCATATGAGGTCTGATGGAAGAATGTTCGCAGCTAGGAAATTTGCAATGTCTATATACTATGGGATTTCTATTTGAGCTACAGAAAATAGTTGCTTATCTAGAAAAAATTCCCTAATCACCATAGTGTAATCCATTTTGGTTTCCTTCTCTAGTCTAGATGGATGGTCTGTTACCTAATTTTCTATTCCTTTTTTATCACAAATTTCCAAGTCAAATTCTTATAGAAGGATAACCCATCTTATCAATCTTAGTTTGACATCCTTCTTTATCATTAGGTACTTCATTGTAGAATAATCCATGTAGACAGTTACTTTGGTTCTAACCAAATAAGATCTGAATTTCTCAAAGGCATATACAATGGCAAAGAGCTCTTTCTTTGTAGTAGCATATTCATTTAAGCCTTATTCAGTGTCTTGCTTGCATGGTATATGGCATGAAACATTTTGTATTTTTTTGTCCACGAATAGCTCCAATAGCAAAATCACTTGTGTTACACATCAACTCAAAGGGCTTGCTCCAATTTGGTGTGACTATAATTGGTGTTGATACTTGTTTCTCTTTAAGCACTTGGAATGTCGTTAAACATTTATCATCAAATTTGAAAGGCATGTCTTTTTCTAAAAGATTGCATAAGATTTTGGAGATTTGGAAATTTTTTTAATGAATCTACGATAAAAGCCTACATGCCCAAGAAAACTCCTTACTCCTCCTACATTGGTAGGTTCTGGTAATTTCTTAATCACTTCTATCTTAGCTTAATCCACCTTAATACCATTATTTGAGATTTTATGGCCCAAGATTATACCTCTATATATAATAAAATGACACGTCTCCTAATTCAAAACCAAATTCGTTTCTTCACATCTTTGTAGCACTAGGGAGAGATAGTGTAGATATTCATCAAATGAGTTTCCAAAGACTGAAAAATAACCATGAATATTTCTAGATGCTTCTCCACCATGTTTGAGAAAATAATAAGCTTTTGAAGGACATGCGAAGGTGGTCTTCTCTTAGTCTTCAGGTACCACAACAATTTGGTTATAACTAGAGTATCCATCTAGAAGTCAAAAGAACGAATGCTCAGCTAATCGGTCAAGCATTTGATCCATGAATGCGAGAGGAAAATGGTCATTCCTTATAACTTTATTTACTTTACATCCCATTATAGTCCAAGTAGGTATTAACTTATTTGACTTATTTTCCATCATAGTTATTCTTCCTTTCTTTTGGACACAATGAATTGGACTTACCCATTCACTATATGATATTGGGTAAATAATGCCCATGTCTAGGCACTTGACAATTTCCTTCTTCACCATCTCTTTCATAAGGGGATTTAAGTGACGTTGTGTATGCCTAGTAGGTTTAGCTCCATCCTCTATCAATATTTTATGCATTCATATAGATGGGCTTATGCCTTTGATGTTAGCAATAGACCAACCTATAGCTCTTTTGAAGTTCTTTAGCACCTTCAATAGTGCTTATACTAGCTCTATACTTAGATTAGTAGAGATTATGATTGGAAGTGTCTTTTTATCACCTAAAAATGCATAACAAAGATGAGATGGTAAAGGTTTAAGCTCTAATTTGGATGGCTCCTCAATGGATGGCTTTAGCCTTGAGCTTATCTCAAGACATATCATAAACACATTAGATACACACATAAGAGATGTGTCTTCAAAAAAGTTCTCATAGTTCACAATATCAATCTTTGATTCCATACCTTCAAAGTTAAAATAGGTTGGGTTGTTTTATGGTGAGTTTATGTCCTTTTTCATAGCATCATGTATTAAAGCTTTAAGTGGGGGCGATTCCACAAGTTTTGTTAAACTACTAGAATGAATTTGTGCACCAACATGAGTGTCATGGTATTCATTAGCATGTGTGTTCATAGAATTAACAATCACATACTCTAAAGCATCACTAGAGCACATGTCATAAAAACACATTAGTGGTTCGCTCATCAATACCATCTATTAGAAAGCAATCACTCGCATTATCAGCATCAGAAAATTTAATTGCTTTGAACACATTAAATGTTACTTGTTCATCTTGCACTCTTATTGTAAGCTCACTTTTTGTACATCAATGAGTTATTCTTTGGTTGCTAAGAAAGGACGACCAAGTATGATAGGAATGTCACGGTCCTTGATGAACGAAAACCGGCATCGCCAATTCTCGCAAATACTTTGGTTTTAATATTTGTAAAACTCTCGCAAGTGCACGAATCATTTCGTAGAAAATGATAAGTATACTCCCAAGGTCGATCTAAGGAAGGAATGTATGTGGTTTTTAATTTATTATTCAAACTTTTAAAAACGAAATTAAATCTAAACATCCTCGTCGATAGTTTTGGTTTTTGTGTTCCTAATCTAATAACATAAAATAAACATATATCTGATTAATTAAATATAATCTAAAAAGAATAAACATAGATACAAATTGAATAAATAAATATAAATACTGATTCAATAAACATTCATGCAAATTTTATCATTTATATTAGTGGAGTATTTATGGATATAATAACTAAGTTAATTATGCTTGCATATTATCTAGGTTATTAAAGATATAAATTGATATTTTATTGATTCTCTTTTTGTATGAATACCACGCTTTGGTGGGGTTAGATACTCTTTGTTAACTAAAGGAATCAATTAACACCTATGGGTGGGGTTGATAACTAATTTGGTTAATTAAATTAATTCCTTTTTCTAATAGATTGAAAATGAACCATTTAAATGCCACCTTTGGTGGGGTTAAGAATAGCTTTAAACTTTATTCAAGGTGTCCAAATTAAACTTAAGAATTTAGTTATCCGAGTACTAACTTTCAAGTTTTAAAACCACTATTGAAAACATGTTGTCAATACATTTTCACATAATAATTCTTATAAAAACTT
This sequence comes from Hippophae rhamnoides, assembly GCA_033030585.1. Classification (NCBI taxonomy): domain Eukaryota; kingdom Viridiplantae; phylum Streptophyta; class Magnoliopsida; order Rosales; family Elaeagnaceae; genus Hippophae; species Hippophae rhamnoides. The sequence goes on along the minus strand of CM065431.1, from coordinate 25,241,724 downwards.
TTGAAATAGAGCTTCACTCTAACTCCGGGGCGATTGTAACAACAAATAAAAGAGCACTACTCTAAATTAGACCGGATAACTAAACCTTATAGTCTAACTTTCAGATTTAAGTTTGTAATGAAAAATAATATATTTCTCTCTAACATCCTTAATATAAAATCTTGAATAAAAATAAACTCAATTCATTTTAGAAATTTTCACCTATTTAATATTTCGCAAGCATAACAACGTTATTATTATATCATGATTATAAACAGCTAGCACAGTTAAATTTAATCACAGACAAAAAAGAATTTGCACTTCCATTTATTGAATCAAAAATCTAAATTATTACAAAAACATTACAAGTTCCTCTCAAAAAGAGAAGAACTCTAAACCTAAGACAATTGAACTAAAAACTAAGAGAAAAAACTAAGAAAAGCTTAGAAACTAAGAAAGAAACTAAAGAAAACTTAAAAACTAAGAAATGAGAGAAAGAAAGAAGAGAGAAGTGAGGTTTTGAGGTGTTTGAAGGTGAATGGAAGGGGGGTATTTATAGGTGAGGATGGAGAGAAAAAATGATTAAAAAAATGTTAAAAAAAATATTAAAAAAATAAAAAACGTGTTTTGGACCTGTTTGAGGTCATCAATGACGTCAGCAAGCATGACACGGGCGGCCTGCACGTGAAAAATGGGTCAAAACGCGTTGGGCGCGTGTCAGCCGTGTGTGAGGCCGCTAACAAGGTATTCAGGCGGCAAGCCTTCTGTAAATACGTGAAGGCCGCAGCCGCGCGAACGGGGATCAACGCGCGAGCGCGGCAATCGCGCCTATGGCCGCTGCGGCAGTGGCCAAGCCCATTGCGCGCGTTTTTCCGTCTTTGACATTTTTGACCTTTTCGACCCATTTTGTCTCAATTTTTCCATGTTTGTTGACCTTTTTCCACTTATTTATTAATTTATTTGTGATGTATTGCTTCAAGTATTCTTAACTTTGAGTCTTTAAATTGCGTTTTTAAGCCAAAATACACGAAAAACAATAAAAATACCCGTGATTCGAAAAAGACAAATTTATATAAATATATGATAAAACATATAAATATATATATTTTTAATCAATTAATGCATAAAATCATGGTTATTTTAGTGCTTTTGAGCACTCATCACAACCCCCTTGACAATTTCTTGCTAGTCCCTTAGCAGAGAAGCGATAAAAACTAAAAATTAAACTATCCTAAATCACTTCTTTCGTGGATTGACACGGTTGCATTTAGCCTATGCAACAAGCCTTTAAACCCCTAGGTTGCCTAAGTGAGTTTGAGTCTCGTGAGGGTTTTTCAAGAATGATACCCACAAACATTGTACTAAATGTAAAAACAAAAGAAACAATAAAAACAAACAACTTAAAAATTAAATTTACAACAAAATCACAAATTATCAACATCTCACAAAAATGTCTCATACTTTTTAATCTCCTTTAAGATCATAATTAAAATCTCAAGCATAAGTTATTTTAATCTCTTTAAACAATCATGATTTATTATAATAATTAGTCGAAAATCATTTCCATATTTCATATCAAAAATGTATCAATTTAATTTCACCCAATTTCGGTGTCATGAATCGACTGTCAATTTCATTCCTCCCAAGTCAATACTCTCAAAACACTGAATCTTATGTGTTCAAACACTCATACTAATTTATATGCGAAAGAGTTGATGTATAGAAATGAACTAATATGTTCGCATATGTATAAAGAATAAAGGCTCAAAGTGTTATTTTAACATTGATCTCATGAAAGGAATCAAATGTATAAATTATAAAGATATCATATATAAAAATTATTTTCATGCATAAATCAAACTCCTTAAGAAAGAATTTCAAGATATATGCCTTTTACAAATGAAGAAATTGCAATGACTTTTTAGGGAATTACTTATATCTTTCTTTTGTAATTAGCCTTTACTCACAACTTTGTAGGCGGTCATGCGGTTATAGTATGTAGATGATACTATTTTTTTTCTTTATCTCTATTTTTTTTTTTTCTCAAGATATTTCTCAATATATGTATTTTTTTTAGAGTCAACCCACGTATTACATTGTACATTTTTTTGGATTTTGGTGAGTGGTTAATTTTGTGGCTTTTCTCGTTTGATCTTGGTTTAGGTAACCCAGGATATGTCTTTTTGTTTTTGTAGTCATGCATAAATGAGATATAAGCATATACTATCAATTTCTACTCAAATCATTTAATCTAAGCAAAAATAATAATCAAAAATATATGATACTCTATTAAGATGAAAAAAATTCATACATTCAATGCTAATACCTATAGAGATCATCTAAAAATTTGAAGAAATAAGAAATGTGTTTGGAGTAGAAAAAATAAACATTTCACCCCGAAGAAAGGAAATTAGGCTCAAATTATATCTCACAAAGGTAGTATTCAAAGAAACGTCATAAACACTGATTTTGGGTTTAATATAATTTCAACATCTTATGAAGAAATACTAATTATGACAAAAACTGACTAATTATCAAAAATAGTTACAAAATATTTCATGATATGTTTCTCAAAAATTAATCTAACAAGATGAAAAGACTTAACTATTTACTTAAATTTGATTTAAAGAAATGATAAATTTTTGTGAAACTTTTTTTTTTTTATTTTTATTCCAAAAATTACTAAATCACACAAAATAGAAATAAAACCAAACACAAAAAAATGAAAAGTACATTTTTTTATTTTTTTAATTAAGCATGGTAACTTTTCACCACCCCAACCTAGAACTTACATTGTCCTCAATGTAACAACTGTAAATTAAAGATAAAGAGAGAAAGAAGAGATTACCTATTTCTGAGAATGTGCAAGTAGTAATGGAAAATGCGGTGCATCCATCATATTCATCATTAAAGTGTATACAGACATTTGTAAAAACTTCTAACATCTCAACAAATATTTTTAGTTCTAACAATTTAAAAATTATTCACATGCAATTAAAATGAAATAAACAATAAAATTAAGTAAAGAAACAAATAACAAACAAAAATTATTTATTTTTTTTTTATTTTACTTAAAATGATGGGTTGCCTCCATCCAGTCAGCTTAGTTTAACGCCTTAGCATTATCTTTTCGTGCTAAGGGTTACTCACCAAATGCAATCCATTTCAAAGCAATGTTGTTTCGTTCTTCTAAATAAGGCTTGACACGATGGCCATTGACTTTGAACGCTTTTTGTGTCTTGGAGTCCAATAGTTCCACTACTCCATGTTCAAATAATACTTGAACTATTTTGAATGGTCCATCCCATTCGATCTCGACTTTTCACGGAAACAATCTCAAAGCGAGAGTTAAATAAAAGAACTTTCATTCCAGTGGTGAAGAGTCTTAGGAACTAGCCTCTTGTCATGATAAGCGCTTAGTACGCTTCCTTGTATAATTTGGCATTCTCATAGGCTTCATTCTAATTTCTTCCAACTCATGGTTTTGGAGTAATCGTTTTTCACCGCTTTATCTAAATCCATGTTTAACTCTTTAATTGCGCCGATAAGCTTTGTGTTCAAGTTCAAGCGGAAGGTGGCACGCTTCAAAGATTAACCGGTAGGGGCTCATCCCAATAGGTGTTTTGTAAGCGGTGCGGTATGCCCATAAGGCATCATTTAGCTTAAATGCCCAATCCTTTCCGACGGACGCATTGCGGCGTTCAAGATTTAATTTGCCTATTGCTCACTTCCACTAAACCAAGTTTGAGGATGATATGGAGTAGCTACTTTATGTGTGATGTTGTACTTGTTTAGTACTCCATCAAAGAAGTTTGTTACAAAAATGGCTACCTCCATCACTTATTATAGCTCAGGCATTCCGAACCCTCTTGAATATGAAATCTTTCAAGAATTTCACAACAACATTAGCATCATTGGTCTTGGTGGGGATAGCTTCTACCCACTTGGACACATAATCCACGAACCAAAATGTATTGAAAACCATTAGATGGGGAAAAGGACCACGAAGTCAATCCCCCATTACATCAAAGAAGTTCAACAAATAAATTAGATGTCAAAGGCATTTCATCTCTTTGCTTATGTTTCTGTTCTTTGACATCTATCACAGGGTACAAAACATATGAGCATCTTTAAAAAGAGTGGGCCAAAAGAATCCAGACCGTAATATCTTACGGCTATCTTTTCACCTCCAAAATGACCCACAATGAAGTTCATGACAAAAGTCGAATGCTCTTATGTTTTCTTCTCTGTACACATCTCAGGATGACTTGATCTTGACCAATCTTGTATAAATAAGGTCATCCCGAGAAATAGTCCTTAATAGTTTTAAAAACCTTTTCTTGTCCTCGATATGAAGTGTTAGGTCGCAAAACACCAAAGTGGCAAGATAGTTTACAATATCAAGATACCATGGGTTTGGACTATGAAAAATAGCTGTTCATCGGGAAAGGTTTCAACTATATCATCATTACTCTCATCTTTAAGAGAATTGAAGTCGAAATCAACCTAGACAAATGGTCACTACTAAGTTTTCAACGCCTTTCTTATCCTTGATCTCTAGGTCAAATTCTTGTAAGAGTAAGACCCACTTTGATTAATCTTGGCTTGGCATTTGGTTTACTTAATAGGTATCTTAAAAAAGCGAATGATCGAATGTACAATCACTTTAGATCCTACTAAATAAGACCCGAAATTTGTCTAAAGAGAATACTATAGCCAAGAATTCCTTTTCGATGGTGGTGTAATTCATTGGGCATCGTTGAGTGTCTTGCTAGCATAGTAGATGACATGTAAACGCTTATCCACTTCTTTTGTCCCGTGAATTTGCTCCTATTGCATAATCGAAGCATCACACATTATTTCAAAAGGTAAAGACCTCAGTTTGGTGCCATTATAACAGGGGTAGATGTTAGTTTTCTTTCAAGGTATTAAAGGAAATAAATATTGTTGAAGTCAAATTCGACATCTTTGGATAATAAGTTACATAAAGGATGACTTATTTTAGAGAAATCTTTAATAAATCGATACGTAAAATGCATGTCCCAAGAAGCTTCTTATCCCCTTCATGATGTAGGGAGGTAGTTTGGATATCAATTCAACTTTTGCCTTATCAACTTCAATACCCTTGTTTGAAATTATATGTCCCAAAAACTATCCCTTGTTGAACCATAAAATGACTTTTCTCCCAACTAAGGGTTAGATTGCATTCAATGCATCTTTCTAAAACCAAAGTCAATTTATGTAAGCAATCATCAAATGAGTTCCCAAAGACGGAGAAATCGTCCATGAAAATTTCAATGAACTTCCACCATGTCGAGAAAATGGATATCATGCATCTCACGGAAAGTGGCGCGAGCATTGCATAACCCAAATGGCGTGCGAAAAGCAAATGTCCCAAAAGCGACATGTAAACGTGGTCTTTTTACGATCTTACGGTGCTATGGGTACTTGATAATATCCGCAGTCCATCCAAAAACGGTAAAATTAGGTACTTGACTAATCTTTCCAACATTTGATCAATGAATGGAAGAGGAAAGTGATCCTTTTTCGTATATAAATTTAGTTTCCTAAAATCTATACACATTCTCCATCCAAAGGATTATTCTAGTGGCACTAATTCACTTTTATCATTTTTAACAAGCTGTTATCCCGCATTTCTTTGGTACCACATGCATAGGACTAACCCACTTACTCATCCCATAGGATAGATAATCCCTTCTCCTAACAATTTAAGGATTTCCTTTTAACTACCTCTCGTTTTGCAAGGTTTAGTCTTACTTGGGCCTCCGTACAGGGTTTAGCACCATCCTCCAAGTTGATCTTGTGCGTACACATTGTTGGACTAATGCCTCTTATATCCCACATACTCCAACCTATAGATTTCTTAAACTGTTTAAGCAACTTTTGACGAGTTCCTTTTCCTTCGGTGGTTTGGTCAAGGTTGAAGAAATTATCACTTTGGATATGTTTCTCCTTCTCCCAAAAACACATATTTTAAGTGCTCGGGTAAGTCTTTGAGTTCAAGTTCGGTGGATTGGCCTCTTTGGATGAAGAACTGGGTAGATTTAAAAAGTGCACTAGATTTTGTCATCGCATCATTATTGTCTAGTTGTTCAAGGTACCCTTAATTTCTTCATCTAAATCTTCTTCTACCTTTTCAATTGTAAGAACAACTTTCAAGCTTGTCTTCTATTCTGGTTTGGAAAAGGTGTTTTGGATAAGATTATCCAAAGGATCAACTTCGAATATTTCATCGATGGCGTAAATAGAAGGAAAGGTGAAGAATCAAAAACTTTGAAATGAACAGTCTCTCCTAAGGCATCGTTGTCAAATTTCCATCTTGGACATCAATAATAGTCTTAGTAGTTGCCATAAATGGTCTACCAAGCAATATTGTATGCTCTCTGTCCAATGCCGGATTTTCTCTTGCATATCCGAACCACAAAGTCACTGTATTATCGGTTTGTCTACCTATACCAAAACATCCTCAACTATTCCCTCGGATATTTAAGAGATCTATCCGCAAGTTGTAGGACATAGTTGTGGGTTTTAAATCCCAGATTTGAGCTGTGAGAATATGAGTAGCAGGCATCAAATTTATACTAGCACCTAAATCAAGCATTGCTTTAGCAACCTTCCTATCCCCATAGTTATGTTAATAATAAAACTTCCAGGGTCTTTCAACTTAGGGGTAGTTTGTCTTTGAAAGTCTGCTAGAAATTTCTCGATACTACTACTCGTTCATTCATTCATACCTCCTTTTCTTAGTGTTCAACTCTTTGAAAAACTTGGCATATGAGGGCACACGTTCATGATCACTTCTAATAATGGTAAATTGATATTTACTTTAGAGAAAGATATTAAAAGATCATTGAATTGCTTATCTTGTTTGGACTCTTTCAATAGGTGGGGAAAAGGTACTTGCATCTGGTGTGGTTCTCGTTTGTCTTTTGAATTTTGGGAGTGTCCGATGACCCCCAACGATGAGTTTTGAAAGCTTGTGAAGTTTAACACTTGTTTCTCCTTTTGCGATATTAGAATGTCGCCTTCTTTGTTAGAGATTTCAGGTATACTGGTATTGACTACCTTACCACTTGAAGGGTTCTAACATCTTTTGCTTGTACAGTTGGTACCGGCAACTTTCCCGGTTCTTTCTTTTGCATTTGTTCGGTTGAACTTTAGATTCAATTCTTTTTAGCAAGCCTCTACGGTGTTCAACCTTTGATTAGTCATCGGTTGGTTGTCACGACTAACTTGAATAAAAGCATTCCAAGCTATCTTCTAAGGTTGGTTTAAAAGATTGGCTTGGTGGGTAAGGGTGGTTGTAGGTTGGGTGATTATAGGTGTTTGGATGATACTTTTGAAAATATTGGACTTCCTCTACGGCATCGACACTAGAATCACAAGCATTTGAATAATTATGAAGTACCATGCCCATTGAACAACACAACTTCACATACCTCTTGATTTGAAATTTGGTGAGGCGTGAGAATTTCACTTGTTTAGTCAATTGACAATTTTGCAAGGTTATCTCATCATCAAAGCCGACCATTGACCTTTGCTTTCCTTCCACCACCTCTTATTGGGAATTAGAACCTAATAGCTCATAGAGATTATAGGCTCTGTTGTCTTTTCTCCTACAAAGACCTCCAAAGAAGATTATCAACCATGTATTGACTCGTAGTGTCAATCCATCGTAAAAAGAATTGGTTTTGTAGGCATGTATGGAAAGCTATGATTTTGACATTGAATGAAAAGGAGTTTGAATCGTTCCCAAGCTTCATGAAAGTGGCTCTTCATTCATTTGAGAAAATGTTGCTATCTTTGTTCTTAGATCAACATCTTTTGATGGGAATGTAACCTACCCATAAAAATTTCATAGACTCTCCCAGTTTTAAGAGAACAGTAGAGTAATGAACCATGACCAAGCTTTATCTTTGAGAGTGTAAGGAAAACACCTCATCCTAAGTTGATCTTCACTAATTGCATGTAGTGGAAAGGTTTGGACAATAGCATAGAATTCTCGAATGAAATGCAAAGGATCTTCATTAGGGATACCGTAAAAGGAAGGGAACAAAGAATAATGAATATTTTTCAATTCAAAATTCCTTGCAGCCTCTCTGCAATTGGATCTAAGTTACATTGCCAATGATTGGCATTGTATAGTCTTTCATCTTTTTCCGCCTATCTTCAGCATCTCCCATGTTTATTTGTAGTTGAAAATGATCCTCCTCCTATTGTGAATCAACATTTTGCTCTTAAAAATAATAGTAGATATCTCTAAAAAAAAAATGCAAGGAACCTAAAATTTTTTTTTTTTTTTTTTATTTTAAATTTAAACGAAGGGACACAATTTTTGAAACAAACGAATTTATTTTATTTGAAATATTTTTTTTTTATTACACGCAAACTAAAACAAAGGAAAATACAATAATGGGTGACCTCCCATGTAGGACTAAAATTTATCGTCTTCTAGTAAGACGTTGCTTGGAGATTGCAGAATGAAAAACTCAATGTCTCCTCTTCATTGAATTCATTTAAGTTTCAATTTTGCCTTTACGCAAATGTTCAACTAACTGCTCAACTTGAACTTCCACCTTTTTGATAGAAGCTTCCACGAGTCCAACCGTTGATTGGTTTTGATTGATTGTCTCCTACAAACTTGAATAAAAGAATTCAAGTTGTCTCCAGGGTTTGGTTTATTTGGAATGCTTCGTGGAATAGGTGGAATTGGGTCGCCCGTTGGCACGGTTTGGCTTTGAGGGAAAGGAGGGTTATTTTGCCTCCAAGAGAAATTTGGATGACTTCTCCACCCAGATTATAGGTATTTGAATTGGGATCAAACCTTGGTTCTTTGTTGATATGCTCCCAACACATTAACCTCGCTTCGAGGTCAGTTGTATCTCCTTGATATGGAAGAACTTGATCTTGTCCCACGTTCTTTGTACAAACCATATTGTCTATTATTTGTGTTGGTTTGTGTAGCGAGAAGGCAACTTGCTTAGTCAGTTGAACAAGTTGTTGTTGAACTTCATCGGAGTCAATCTCATGAACACCACCTTTTCTCACTGGAGCTTTTCCTGGCTGAATTAAGACCCAACATCTCGAAAGAGATTATACGTTTCGATGCAGTCTTTTCTCCTATTGCTCCTCTAGCGTTGTCGACAATGGTGACATTGTTGTGTAAGTCCATCGTAAAAGAATTGGTTCTGCAACTGTAGGGAAAGCATGATGGGGACGTTGAGTGAGAAACATTTTGAACCTATCCCAAGCTTCGTGGAATGGTTCTCTTCCATCTCGAGAGAAAGTAGCAATCTTTCCTCTCACTCGATGTTTTTGACGGGAATAGAATTTTCCCATGAATTTATTGTAAATTTGACCCCATGTCATTAGAGAACCAGGGGAAGTGACATCGACAAGCTTTAGCCTTATCCTTTAAGGTGTACGGAAAACATCTCATTCTAAGTGATCCTCGTTTAGAATACCGAGGGAATGTTTGGACCGTAGCATAGAAATCTCTCATAAAGGAAAGAGAATCTTCATTAGGTAGCCCATGTAAGGAAGGAAGCATAGAAAAATGAATATTTTAAGGTCATAATTCGAGCCTTCTAATGGATAGCGGCGATTCTTGGTACCAATCACCGGTCTTGCAAACTCCTTCATCGTGGTTTCCACAACATGTTGGTTTTCCTCCATTTCTTTTGGTTCTAGTAAAGGATTAAGACGTTTCATGTTTGGCTCAAAATGGTTGATGGGTAGGATCCGGTGTTGTTGACACTTGTTTAAATTTATGAATATTATTTACATATGGTGTTGCGGGTTTCCTAAGGATCTCCTACCACGCATAGACTATTTTTAAACGTAAATTTAAAACTCCTATCAACAAAAATAAAGAAATTAGAAAATTTCCATGGCATTTTAATACAAAACACTAGACAATTTTTTTTCTTTTTTCTTTTTTTTTTAAATTAATTTTTTTGGTCGCGTAAGATGACGTCGTAAGGGCCAAATGGTACGTGAAAAATGGGTCAAAACGCGTTGGCGCGCCGTGGCCTTCTTGGCGCTATCTGCAAGAGCGGCGTGAAACGATGCACGCTACCAGGCGTCTTGTGAGCAGTATCAACGTGCGGCCTCTGGCCTCAGCCTTGCTGGCGCGCCATTGGCGCTGGCTCAAGCGGCGTTCCGTCTTTGACATTTTTGACCTTTTCGACCCATTTTGTCCAATTTTTCCATGTTTGTTGACCTTTTTCCACTTATTTATCAATTTATTTGTGATGTATTGCTTCAAGTATTCTTCTTTGAGTCTTTACATTGCGTTTTTAGGCCAAAATTCACGAAAAACAATAAAAATACCGTGATTCGAAAAAGACAAATTTATATAAATATATGATAAAACATATAAATATATATATTTTTAATCAATTAAAGTGCATAAAATCATGGTTATTTTAGTGCTTTTTGAGCACTCATCACACCCCCAACTGCCTTCTCGCTAGTCCCTTAGCAAGAGAAGCGATAAAAACTAAAATTAAACTATCCTAAATCACTCGTGGATTGACAGTTGCATTTAGCCTATGCAACAAGCCTTTAAACCCCTAGGTTGCCCCAGTGGACGAGTTTGAGTCTCGTGAGGGTTTTCAAGAATGATACCCACAAACATTGTACTAAATGTAAAAAGAAGAAACAATAAAACAAACAACTTAAAAATTAAATTTACAACAAAATCACAAATTAACAACATTTCACAAAAATGTCTCATACTATTTAATCTCCTTTAAGATCATAATTAAAATCTCAAGCATAAGTTATCTTAATCTCTTTAAACAATCATGATTTATAATAATTAGTCAAAAATCATTTTCATATTTCATATCAAAATGTATCAATTTAATTTCACCCAATTTCGGTGTCATGAATCGAATTAATTTGACTTGACTCTATTCCTCACTGTCAATACTCTCAAAACACTAATCCTATGGGTTCAAACACTCATACTAATTTATATGCGAAAAGAGTTGATGTATAGAAATGAACTAATATGTTCAAGCATATGTATAAAGAATAAAGGCTCGAAAGTGTTATTTTAACATTGATCTCATGAAAGGAATCAAATGTATAAATTATAAAGATATCATATATAAAAATTATTTTCATGCATAAATCAAACTCATTAAGAAAGAATTTCAAGATATATGCCTTTACAAATGAAGAAATTGCAATGACTTTTTAGGGAATTACTTCTTATATCTTTCTTTTGTAATTAGCCTTTACTCACAACTTTGTAGGCGGATAGCCATGCAAGGTTATAGTATGTAGATGATACTATTTTTTCTTCTTTATCTCTATTTTTTTTTAGAAGATATTTCTCAATATATGTATTTTTTTAGAGAGTCAACCCATGCATGGATTGTACATTTTTTGGATTTTGGTGAGTGGTTAATTTTGTGGCTTTCTGTTGATCTTGGTTTAGGTAACCCAGGATATGTCTTTTTGTTTTTGTAGTAGTCATGCATAAATGAGATATAAGCATATACTATCAATTTACCTAAATCATTTAATCTAAGCAAAAATAATAATCAAAAATATATGATACTCTATTACATGAAAAAATTACATATTCAATCTAATACCTATGTAGATCATCTAAAAATTTGAAGAAATAAGAAATGTGTTTAGTAGAAAAAATATATATTTCACTCTGAATAAAGGAAATTAGGCTCAAATTATATCTCACAAGTGGTCTCATTAAAAAAACTCATAAACACCGATTTTGGGTTTAATATAATTTCTACATCTTATCAAGAAATACTAATTATGACAAAAACTAACTAATTATCAAAAATAGTTACAAAATATTTCATGATATGTTTTCAAAAATTAATCTAACAGTACAAAAGACTTAACTATTTACTTAAATTTGATTTAAAGAAATGATAAATTTTTGTGAATTTTTTTTTTTTTTTTATATTCCAAAAATTACTGAATCACACAAAATAGAAATAAAACCAAACACACAAAAAATGAAAAAGTATATTTTTTATTTTTAAAATTTTTTTTATTTTTATTTTTTTTTATTTTTAAATTGTTAAAACTTTTTTTATTATTATTATTTTTTTTTTAGCATGGTAACTTTTCACCACCCCCAACCTAGAACTTACATTGTCCTCAATGTAACAACTGTAAATTAAAGATAAAGAGAAAAGAGAAGAAAGATTACCTATTTCTTGAGAAAGTGGAAGTAGTAATGGAAAATGCAGGTGCATCCATCATATTCATCATTAAAGTGTATACGTAATGATGATTGTGAACTTCTAACATCTCAACAAATATTTTTAGTTTTAACAATTTAAAAATTATTCACGTGTAAATAAAAGAAATAAAAGAAAATTACCTAAATGATGGGTTGCCTCCCATCCAGTCCGCTTAGTTTAACGCCTTAGCAAGACGTAACTGGGATTGCATTTTAAGTAAACTCAATGTCCCCTCATCATCGTTGAGTCAATCAAACCTGGCAGGTAAGGGTTGTCTACCTATACTTTTTCATACGCCTCTATTGATTTTGATTTCTTTCTGTACTTAAAACTAGAGGCATATTTTGAGTTTTAGATAACCACATCTAGGTACAAATCAAATAATTAAGGCATAAAAACACAATTGTACCTAGATTAAACAAAGAAACTAGCTCCTTAGATTGTAATTAAAACTTTAAAATTTTGGAGATAGTTAAAAAGAATTTTTTTTTTTTTGTTTTTTTTTAAAATAACATAATCAGTATTAACCAAGAGTGCTTCCCGTGGAAAGAATGGTGGTGCAAAGCGTCTTTAAAAACCATCCTCCCGACGAACAACGCTCCGGGAAAGCACTAGTGGCCTGAGAACCCAAGAACTACTTCGCTAACTCCCTTAGATCTTTACTTTTCATGTTATTAAGTTATGTTAAATAAAACTTTAAGTCAATGAACATCTAAGTTAATTAAGTTTAAAGAAAAGGTTAATTAAGTGAATTAAAAAAAATCTAAGTTAATTAAGTTAAGTTAAAAAAAAATATCTAAGTTAATTAAGTTAGTAAAAAGTTAATTAAGCTAAGTGAAGTAAAAAAAATCTAAGTTAATTAAGTTAATGAAAATTAAGTAAAAACCTAAGTTCATGTTAAAAGAAAATCTAAGTTAATTAAGTTAGTAAAAGAAAAATTAAGTTAAGTAAGTTAACTAAAAAATCAAGAAGAAAAATAAAAAAATAGCTAAAAAAAAAGAAAAATAAAAAATAATATAAAAAAAAATTGAAAAAGGCAAAAGAAAATAAAAAAAAAAGTAAAAATTAAAAAAAAAATTAAAATTTTGGTTTTTTTTTTATTTTTTTTATTGTTTTATTTTTGTTTTATTTTTGTTTTATTTTTGTTTTATTTTTGTTTTATTTTTTTATTTTATTTTTTTTTATATTTTTTTTTATTTTTTTTTATTTTTGTTTTATTTTGTTTTATTTTTTTATTTATTATTTTTTTTTACGAACGGTAATTTTATTTTACTATTCACGCTAATTTTTTTTTTTTTACGATCGATAATTTTATTTTACTATTCACGCTATCTTATTTCTTATTAACTTAATTTTTTTTTTATTTTTTTTTACGAACGGTAATTTTATTTTACTAGTCACGCTATCTTATTTCTTATTAACTTAAAATATTTTTTTTTTTTATTTTTTTATTTTTTTTACTATTCATTAACGGTAAAAAATTTTTACTTCAAATTTCAAATTTCTAAATTATTTTACTATTTATGCTATAATTAATTTTTTTATTTTTTTTTTTTTTTATTTTTTTTTTATTTTTTTTTATTTTTATTTTAGTTTTTTTTAGTTTTATTTCTTATGAAATTTAAAATTTGATTAAATTTTTTTTTTTTTTTTTATTTTTTATTATTTTTTTTTTAAAATCACAATTATTTACGACACAAAAATATTTTTCAAATTTTGATAAATAAATTAAAAATGCTATTCCTTCCACTTAAGAATCCGCCGCTAAAACTTGATGCGGCAAACCGACATCGCGATTCTCGCAAATACTTTGGTTTTAATATTTGTAAAACTCGCATAGTCTGCATCAATCATTTAAATGAAAATGATAAGTATACTCCCAAGGTCGATCTAAGGAAGGAATGTATGCTGGTTTTAATTTATTATTCAAACTTTAAAAACGAAATTAAATCCTAAACATCTGTCACGATAGTTTGGTTTTTGTGTTCCTAATCTAATAACATAAAATAAACATATATACGATTAATTAAATATAATCTAAAAGAATAAACATAGATACAAATCAATAAATAAATATAAATACGATTCAATAAACATTCATGCAAATTTTATCATTTATATTATGTGTATTTATGGATATAATAAGCTAAGTTAATTACGCTTTAGTCATATTATCAGGTTATTAAAGATATAAATCGATATTTTATTGATTCTCTTTTTTGTATGAATACCACCTTTGGTGAGTTAGATCTTCTTTGTTAACTAAACAAATCAATTAACACCTCATGGGTGGGGTTGATAACTTAATTTGCTAATTAAATTAATTCGCTTTCAAGAGATTTAAAACGAACCATTTAAATGCCAATTTGGTGGGGTTAGACAGCTTTTAAACTTTATTGAGGTGTCTAAATTAAACTTAGAATTTAGTTATCAAGACTAACTTTCAGAGTTTTAAACCACTATCAAAACACGTGTTGTCAATACATTTTTCACATAATAATTCTTATAAAAACTTTTGAAATAGAGCATTTTCACTTAACTAGACGATTGTACCAACAAATAAAAGAAAGCACTACTACAGAATTAGACGGATAACTAAACCTTATAGTCTAACTTTCAGATTTAAGTCAGTAATGAAAAATAATATATTTCTCTCTAACATCCTTAATATAAAATCTTGAATAAAAATAAACTCAATTCATTTTAGAAATTTTCACCTATTTAATATTTGTCAAGCATAACAACGTTATTATTATATCAGTGATTATAAACGATAGCACAAGTTAAATTTAGTGGCTGCACAAATTAAATATAACATGTAAGAATAAAGCATAAAAAGCGTAAAGAAAATAAAATCGCTACGTAACTTGACGCTTATTCCCGCTAGAAAACCTCCAATGAATTTGCACTTCCATTTATCAATCAAAATCTAAATTATTACAAAAACATTACAAGTTCCTGCCGAAAGAAGAAGAACTCTAAACCTAAGACAATTGAACTAAAAACTAAGAGAAAAAACTAAGAAAAGCTTAGAAACCCAAGAAAGTTAAACTAAAGAAAACTTAAAACTAAGAAATGAGAGAAAAGAAAGAAGAGAGTGAGGTTTTGAGGTGTTTGAAGGTGAATGGAAGGGGGTATTTATAGGTGAGGATGGAGAGAAAAAAATGATTAAAAAAAATATTAAAAAATAAAAACGTGTTTTGGACTGCTTGAGGTCATCAATGACGTCGTATGATGGGCGAAGGCCGCATCGTGAAAAATGGGTCAAAAACGCATTGGCGCGCTAGGCTATTTGGCGGCCAGACGCTGGGGCTGGCTCAAGGCGGCACGGCTAGCAGCGTGAACAGGTGCCGCTGCGGCCTGCAATGCGAAGTTTGGGATCAACCGCTTGTAGCGCTGCATGGCAACTCATTGCTTGTGCAGTGGCGTGAAAGGTGAGCGTTTTTGTAGCGTTTTTTGACATTTTTGACCTTTTCGACCCATTTTGTCCAAATTTTCCATGTTTGTTGACCTTTTTCCACTTATTTATTAATTTATTTGTGATGTATTGCTTCAAGTATTCTTCTTTGAGTCTTTAAATTGCGTTTTTAAGCCAAAATACCTGAAAAACAATAAAAATACCCGTGATTCCGAAAAAGACAAATTTATATAAATATATGATAAAACATATAAATATATATATTTTTAATCAATTAATGTGCATAAAATCATGGTTATTTTAGTGCTTTTTGAGCACTCATCAGTCCTCCTCTATGTTTATCACAATAAAGTCTATCAAAAAGATGAATTTGTCTACTTTTACTAGTACATCTTTTACCATACCTTAGGGTCTTTTAATTGACCTATATACCATTTCCAATGTTACTAAAGTTGGTTTGGCATTTCCATCTACTAATCTCTTGAAAATTGATAATGGCATAAGTGGAATCCAAATCATATATTGCCTTGCCAAAATGAATGTTCCCAATAGTGCAAGGGATGTCAAAACTTCCTGGATTTTTTAGTTTTGTGGTAATTTTCTGTCAAGGATGGTATGACAACCTTCAGTCAAGGTTATTGTTTCATGATCTCCATGTATTTTTTTCTTTGACAGTATATCCTTTATGAATTTGGCATAAGAAAAAATTTGTTCAATTGCATCTACAAATGGTTTGTTTATATGTGTCTTCTTGAAGACATCAAGAAATTTTGAAAACTCCGTGTCTAACTTTCGCTTTTGTAGTCTTCAAATGAATAGTGCATTTGTAGAGGTTGTTTTTCCTTAGCTGAATTATTTCCTTTTCAATACTCTTTTTATCCATTAGTTCCTCCTCAACCTTGTTGATTTCCTGTTTCTCTTCATCCTTTTGAGACTTATGTTAATATTCTAAAGTTTTACCACTCCTCAAAGCTATGGATTTACGATGCTCTTTACCTTCTCTTCTTGGGTTTAAAAGTGTGTCACTTAGAAGGTACTTTGAGGCCTTTAACTTATGGCTTGGGCAAGTTGGCCCATTAGTGTCTCTAAATTTTGAATTGAAGCCTCTTGAGTTGACACTTTTGTATTTACTAATTGGATGAATTTTTTCATCATTCCCATTAAAGCAATTGTATTGTACTTAGTAGGTAGCTTATTCTCTTGGGCTTGTGATTTTTGAGGTTGTTGAAAACCTGGAGGTGGAAATGATTCATGGTTGAATTGATTACAACCTTGATTGTTGTTATTCCAAGAGAAATTTGTATGTTATTTCCATCCTGAGTTATATGTGTTCGAGTATGGATTATTATTTGATTCATATTACCCACGTAGAATACTAATTCAAGATTATCCAAACAATTATCAAACAAATGAGCTCCCCCACAAAACACATACGACACCCTTGAATCTTTGACCTTGTTTATACTTGCTAATGAGTTTGGAGTCTTCAAAATATTTACCAAAGATGAAACTTGAGCTGTAAGTGCTGTGATATCATTTACCTCATGCACTCTAGATACTCTTCTTGTGGCTATCATTCTATTCATTGGCCATTGATAATTATTGCTAGCCATTTTTTCAAGTACATCATAAGCTTGATTGTAAGATTTGGCTAGCAGAGCTCTATTAGCAGATGCATCAACAATAGTTCTTGTTTGGGCATTGAGACCATTGTAGAAAGTCTCCATTTGTATCCAATGGGGGATACCATGGTGATGACACTTCCTTAACAATTCTTCAAATCTTTCCTATGCTTCATATTTTTTTATAAGAGGTATTGTCATTCCTAAGCTTGGCATTCTTTGTTGGTGGGAAATATTTCATCAAGCATTTCTCTACCAAATCATTCCAAGTTGTAATAGAATCAGGTGGCAAAAGGTTTAGCCAAGTTCAAGCATGATTTAGTAAAGAGTAAGGGAAAAATCTAAGCCTAAATGCCTCCTCTATCATATCACTAAATTTAAAGGAATCTATAACTTCAATAAACAATCTGAGATGCAGATGAGGATCCTTTGTTGGTAATCTGCTGAATTGTTCAACTGTTTTTAGCATTTGAAACATCACTAGCTTTAGTTCAAGCTGATCAGCTTGAATGTTTGGCCTTGTAATACTTCGATTAAGCCTTTTCAACATAGGTATTGCATATTTATTCATAGCTCTATCCCGATCATCCATCAAAGGTATCTGATTGTTCAAATTTAGCTCATTATTGTTTATTTCTAATGGATTAGCCATTTCTTTCACTTGGGTGACAACTTCTTATTTTCTTATTGATCTCAAAGTATGCTCAATTTGAAGATACAAAGGCAAAATTTTTTCCTTATAGACTCTCCTATTGCAATAGACTTAATTATCTTTCTAATAACACTAAATGATGTATCTAAGTTAAAAATAAATAAAAAATGAAAAATGGATAACTAAACAAATAAATTAAAATTAAAAAAAAATAAAGAAAAAAAATAAAGAAAATTAACTAAAATAAATAAATAAATAAATTAATTAATATTACAATTAAAATAAAAGAAAATTAAATTAAAAAATAATTAAAATTAATTAAAAAAATTAATTTCTAATTTTTATAATCCTCACAATGACGCTAAAAACTTGATCAACACACTAATTGTGTGCAATGATAAGTATAGCAATAGGTAATATAATGATAATAAAATATCGTTTCTATGGAGATTATGTTATTGAAAACTAATTTTTAAAACTAAAAAAAATAAACAAAATTTTTTGGTGTTTTTATATTTTAAAAAATCAAAATTAAAAGAACTAAAAATAAATAATAATGATTAATTAAATTAGATTTGGATACTAAGAAGATATATGAGAAAATATGTAGGAATACTTAATCCCCTAATTTTCTAAACATATGAATAAATAAAATCTCTTAATATAATTATCAATTAATTAAATGATCAATTGAATCTAATCTAACATGTATTTCTTTCTCAAATAAACTACACACCATATAGTCATTAACTTAATCACACACTTATATAAATTAAATTGCATACTACTTATTAAGGTCATCAATTATAGATTATATACATAAGAATCATTCATCTTTGTCTAAAAACTATGCATGTTATTTAATTAACACAAATAATTAAATAATTTTCTCAAATCTATTTAATTGCATCTATAAATCAATTATTGCCAAACAATTAATAGAATAAAAATCAAATTAAATAATATAATTAAATTGAATTTATAATTGGGGTAAAATATTAGATTATTATATGGTGAAAATTGGGTTCATACGACTCCTAAATTAATAAATTAAATAGATATAAATAAAACTCATATTTTTCATAAAGAAAGACATAAAAGTTGATAAATAAAGAAGTGGAAGACGAAATACAATCAATCTCTTGAATTGTAACACCAATATCTATTTAATCTCCATAAAAATTGTATCTTTTTTTAAAATTTTCTGTATTTTTCTCTCTTTTTAGCTCCAAAAACTGATAAATATGATGTTAATTATGGCTTACTAGGGTTTATGGAGTGATTAGGGAGTTAAATAATGCTTAGGTAGAATTTGGATCGTCAGATCAGCTTCAGATCAAGGGCTGAGATCAAAGCAAGCAAAATTAACAACGCCAACCAATAATAGCGTGACACATGCCAAGGAAAGACTAGTCTGGTCAACGCATGCTGAGTTAGTGCAATGCGGTGCAATGAGATTTGCGATAACAGATGGTGTGGCGCATAGGTGGAAAGAATGTATGATTAAGGTAATGGTACGTGGTAGGCTCGTTGACCAAGTGCCAAACTTGGATTAAACACCGTTGATAACTTGTATAATTTGACATAATTTATCCTTTCTCAACTTTAACTTTAGTTTAATTTTATTTATTTTGTATTGAATTTTGACTTCATTATTATTTTTTAAATTTTATTACAGATTTAAAAATAATGAAGATTCAAAATTTTAAAGGCATATCATCTAAAGACTCTCAAATTTAAATTAAGATTTCTCAAATATATATATATAAAATAAAATGGGATGCTGCTTTTATTTATATATATATAAAGGAAGGAAGCGACTGATGAGTATATATATATATATTAATTAGATTAAGGAAGAAGGAGTGTGGATATAGAGGGAGACGGGAGAGGATCTGAAAACTGAGAAAGAAAGAGAGGTAGCCAAGAGAGAGAAAAAAAAGCTGCGAAAGCAAACAAAAAAAGAAGAAAAAGAAAAAATACTATGGTAAATTTATTTATGTTAAATTTAATTTTTAGTATGAATTAATTTTCTTTGTTCTAAGAATGAGATGTAATCTAATTATAAATTATGCTTAATTTTTTTATGTTAATTTGAATTATTTTTCTATAAGTTTGTCTTATTTATTCCAAGTTTATTGCTTCTAATTAACTCACCATTACTTAGATGATTTTAATCTTATGATTTACTATCGAAAGAGAGAACTATTAGATAAATCTAGAATATTTTGACATAGGTAAATATAGAGATCAAAAGACTTATATGGACTTATATAGTTTTAAAATCATTGGTCTTAATGCTTTATTGTTTTATTAAATTGCATACTCTTATGTAAATTAATGAACAAAAATATTTCTATTTGACTATCGAAAAAGGGTTTTGGATGTTTTCTGGAGATTGCTAACAAATAGAGAGAATTAAATTCAATTAGCTAGATGAGTAAAGTATAACGAGAGATTAGGTGGAATCAATTTCTTAAAAGTTTTATTCCCATTAATTTGATTTCGAACATCTTTTTTATTTTCTTCATTTTCTTTAAATTGCTTTTATTTTAAATTCCAATTACAACAACCTTAGTTATTTTTGTAAATAAAATTGAGATTAATATAATTTTGATATTTGTCAAAAGTAAGTTACCAATTCCTGAGAACGATACTCTTCTTATCGCTTTATTATAAAAGTACGATACTGTACACTTGCACTTTTGCACTGATCACATTTTTGGCATTGTTGTTAGGGATTTATTTATTTTTATATTTTCCAATATCGATACAAAGTAATATTGATTTTAATTTAGAATTATATTTTATTTCATTTATATATATTTTATTATTTTATTTTTCTCTTGGTGTGTTATTGACGTTGGATACATCGTGCTAGAACTTGAAACATTATTCCTTTAGATTTAGAGATTGAAACAACCTTTAGATCATGAAGAAATAAGAAATTACTAGCCATGACTGAAGGAGAACAGAATTTATAGCTGATGAACGAAAACCGGCATCGCCAATTCTCGCAAATACTTTGGTTTTAATATTTGTAAAACTCTCGCAAGTGCACGAATCATTTCGTAGAAAATGATAAGTATACTCCCAAGGTCGATCTAAGGAAGGAATGTATGTGGTTTTTAATTTATTATTCAAACTTTCAAAAACGAAATTAAATCCTAAACATCCTGTCACGATATTTTGGTTTTTGTGTTCCTAATCTAATAACATTAAAATAAACATATATACAGATTAATTAAATATAATCTAAAAAGAATAAACTTAGATACAAATTCAATAAATAAATAAATAAATATAAATACAGATTCAATAAATATTCATGCAAATTTTATCATTTAAATTAGTGGAGTATTTATGGATATAATAACTAAATTAATTATGCTTGCTCATATTATCTAGGCTATTAAAGATATAAATTGATATTTTATTGATTCTCTCTTTTTTATATGAATACCACCTTTGGTGGGGTTAGATATTCTTTGTTAACTAAACAAATCAATTAACACCTATGGGTGGGGTTGATAACTAATTTGGTTAATTAAATTAATTCCTTTTCCTAAGAGATTGAAAATGAACCATTTAAATGCCACCTTTGGTGGGGTTAGACAGTTTAAACTTTATTCAAGGTGTCCAAATTAAACCTAATAATTTAGTTATCAAGTTACTAACTTTCAAGTTTTAAAACCACTATTGAAAACATGTTGTCGATACATTTTCACATAATAATTCTTATAAAAACTTTTTGAAATAGAGCTTCCTTTCAACTCTGAAGCGATTGTACTGAGCAAATAAAAGAGCACTACTACTAAATTAAATAGGATAACTAAACCTTAAAGTCTAATCTTGATTTAAGTTTGTAATGAAAAATAATATATTTCTCTCTAACATCCTTAATATAAAATCTTGAATAAAAATAAAATCAATTCATTTTAGAAATTTTCACCTATTTAATATTTAGCAAGCATAACAACGTTATTATTATATCATGATTATACGACTATGCAGTTAAATTTAATCACGAGACAAATTAAATATAACATGTAAGAATAAAGCATAAAAATAAGCGTAAAGAAAATAAAATCCTTCAGTACTTGACGCTATTCTGTTGCTAGAAAACCTCAATGGAATTTGCACTTCCATTTATTGAATCAAAAAATCTAAATTATTACAAAAACATTACAAGTTCCTCTCAAAAGAAGAACTCTAAAGCCTAAGACAATTGAACTAAAAACTAAGAGAAAAACTAAGAAAAGCTTAGAAACTAAGAAAGAAACTAAAGAAAACTCAAAAACTAAGAAATGAGAGAAAGAAAGAAAGAGAGAAGTGAGGTTTTGATGTGTGCTTTGAAGTGAATGGAAGGGGGTATTTATAGGTGAGGATGGAGAGAAAAAAATGAGTAAAAAAATGTTAAAAAAATATTAAAAAATTAAAAACGTGTAATGGACCTGCTTGAGGTCATCAATGACGTCGACATTACGTCATGGATACGCACGTGAAAAATGGGTCAAAACGCAACGTTGGGCGCGCTATTTGGGCAGGCTTTAGGCCATGCTGTATTTGAAAGCTTTGCGTTAACCTTGTGGCTATTGTCTCGCGTGAAACGGTCTGCCAGCAGCGCGCGCGAGCAGAATAGTATAAACGCTTGTGTGCCATGTGACTCTATTGCCATGGCGGCTGTTTGTGGTAATTTGAAATTCTGCTGGCTGCAGCGATTTTCCGTCTTTTGACATTTTTGACCTTTTCGACCCATTTTGTCCAATTTTTCCATGTTTGTTGACCTTTTTCCACTTATTTATTAATTTATTTGTGATGTATTGCTTCAAGTGTTCTTCTTTGAGTCTTTACATTGCGTTTTTAGGCCAAAATTCCTGAAAAACAATAAAAATACCCGTGATTCCGAAAAAGACAAATTTATATAAATATATGATAAAACACATATAAATATATATATTTTTAATCAATCAATGTGCATAAAATCATGGTTATTTTAGTGCTTTTTGAGCACTCATCAATAGCTATGCTTATTGAGGGATTATGTAAGGCCAATTGTGAATGACAATTACTCAGGTATAAGACTCCAGACAGTTAATGCCAATAATTTTGAGCTCAAATCGACATTGATCAGCATGGTGCAACAAGCCCAATTTAACGGATTGCTACTTGATGATTCCAATATTCATTTGCCGATGTTTTTGGAGAATTGTGACACTATAAAGAAGAATGGTGTTACTGAAGACACCATTAGACTGAGATTGTTTCCTTTTTCATTGAGGGACAAAGCTAGAGGTTGGCTACAATCTCTACAACCAGGAAGAATCACTAGTTGGTAAGATATGGTAGAAAAGTTTCTTGCTAAATTATTTCCACCTACAAAAATAGCCTAACTTAGGAGTGAGATTGGTCAATTCAGGCAGAATGGTTTTGAGACACTATAAATCATGGGAAAGTTATAAAGATATGAGGGTTGAACTAGAACTATAGTTGATGTTGCTTCTGGTGGAACTTTGATGTCAAAGGAAATTGAGGGTGCTACTTCTATTTTGGAAGAAATTGTCTCAAACAACTATTAATGGCCAACTGAAAGATCTATGGCTAAGAAAGTTACTGTGATTCATGAATTGGAGCCATTTGTGGCCCTTTTAGCTCAAATAGCTTCTCTATCTCATCAAATTTCAGCCTTGACAACCCAAAGAATACCAGAAAGTGTAGAATATGTTGCAGATTCAAGTATGATAGTTGTGATGAATGAAGCAAGTCAAGAGTAGGTTCAATACATCAACAATCAAAACTACAACCATCGTGGAAATCCTATGCCAAATTAGTACCATCCAGGGCTTCAAAATCATGAGAATTTTTCTTAGGGAAACACAAAGAATGTGCTGGAACCTCATCCAGGGTTTGATAGTCAACCAAGAGAGAATAAGATGTCACTTAAGGATGCCATAATTTCCTTTGTTTAGGAGACCAAAGCAAGGTTAAAAAAGAGTGATTCACGGTTGAATAACATTGAGACTCATTATAATAATATGGGAGCCACTATGAAAATATTGAAGTGCAAATTGGGAAACTAGCCACGACCATCAATGCTTAACAAAGAGGAACTTTTCCTAGCAATAAGAATTGAATCCAAAGGAACAATGCAATTCCATTACACTTAGAATTTGAAGAGAAATTGAGAGGTTACTATCAAAGGAACACGAGTCCACCCCTATAGTTCCAAACAATGGCCAAATCAATAATAAAGTAGAAGAAGAGGAGATTGTTGATGATACACTAAGAGAGACTAACATGCCTCCATAAATTTCATTTCCTAAAAATCCTCATATTCTCTCTACTCCACTTCCTTATCCTCAATGCTTTCAAAAATAAAAATTAGATAAGCAATTTTTTAAGTTTTTGGATATTTTTAAGAAAATTCACATAAATATTCATTTTACAAATGCATTTGAATATATGCCAAATTATGCCAAATTCCTGCAGGATAACATTTCTAAGAAGAGAAGGTTAGAGGAGTTCACAACAGTGAAGCTTTATGAAGAATGTAGTGCCATTCTTCAAAAGAAATTACATCAAAAATTAAAAGATCCAGGGAGTTTCACTTTTCCTTTCACT
Source organism: Hippophae rhamnoides (assembly GCA_033030585.1). Classification (NCBI taxonomy): domain Eukaryota; kingdom Viridiplantae; phylum Streptophyta; class Magnoliopsida; order Rosales; family Elaeagnaceae; genus Hippophae; species Hippophae rhamnoides. The sequence goes on along the minus strand of CM065431.1, from coordinate 25,217,181 downwards.
ATTGGAGATTCAATTTTTGATAAAATCTTATGTGATCTTAATGATAGCATTAATCTTATGCCACTTTCTATTTATAAGAAATTGGGACATGGAGAGATGAAACAAACAACCATTTCTTTGGAATTAGTAGACCAATCCATCAAGTATCCACGTGGAATCATAGAAGATGTATTGGTAAAGGTGGATAAATTCATTTTTCCTGTTCATTTTGTGGTGTTAGATATAGATGAAGACCAAGATGTCCCACTAATTCTTGGTCGACCATTTTTAGCTATGGGAAGGGCTTTAATGGATGTTCAAAAGGGTGAGTTAACATTGAAAGTGAACAAGGAAGAGGTTACATTCAACATCTAAGAAGCCATGATATTTCCAGAAGATCCAAACACTTACTTTCGGGTAGATGTCATTGAGCAATGTGTAGTAAAAGCCTTTCAAGAAGATATGCCAACCGATCACCTAGAATGATGTATCACAACTTCATCTCATGCTTATGATGCTAATAACTCTACTATTTGTGAATCTTATTTACCTTTTGTTAGTGAAGAATTTCTCCACTATGTATTTGCCTTGGAAGAATTGTAGCAGGTTACATCATTTAGCAAAGAAGTGGAGAGGTTGGAGCATATGGTAGCAAAGACGAATTCTGTAATCTCTATAGAAAAAGTGTAGTGAACTACAACTCTAGAGTTAAAGTAATTGCCTGAGCATATTTGCTATGCATTCTTAGGTGATAGTTACACCTCTCCATTGATTGTTAGGGAATCACTTACACCCGAAGAAGAGGAAAAGTTAATGTGTGTGTTAAGGGAGTATAGAATAGCCTTGGGATGGACTATCTTTGACATAAAAGGTATAAGTCCATCCATTTTCATACACAAGATTCTAATGGAGGAGCCTTACAAACCATCAATTGAGCCCCAAAGAAGATTAAATCCAACAATAAAGGAAGTTGTGAGAGTTGAAATTTTGAAGCTCTTCAATGGTGGAATTATTTATGCTATTTTAGACAGCTCATGGATAAGTCCAGTGCATGTTGTACCAAAAATGGGTGTAATGATAGTGGTGAAAAATGACAACAAAGAGCTTATTCCTACAACAACAGTCATATGTTGGCGTGTATGTATAGATTACCGTAAGTTAAACAAAGTAACAAGGAAGGTTCATTTTCTACTTCCATTCATTGATCAAATATTAGATCAATTTTATGGATATCCTTATTATTGCTTCTTAGATGGTTATTCAGGGTATAACCAGATTTCCATAGTCCCCAAATATTAGAAGAAAAATACATTAATATGCATGATGAATGCTTAAAAAGCACTAAAATTACTATAATTTAATGTATTTGAATTGATTTATATTTTTATATAAATTTATGTTTTCAAAATCACAGGTATTTTTATTTTTTTTAGGTATTTTCGTTCAAAAATAACTTAAAGACATGAAGAAAAATACTGAAGGTAATACATCATAAATATATTGATAAAAGAAATGAGAAAAAGGTCAAAAAGATGGAAAAATTGTACAAAATGAGTCAAAATGGTTAAAAATGTCAAAATGGTAGAAATTCCGCACCAATAGCTCATCCTCGCTGAGTCTCACATGTAGTAGACCATCCACATCGAACCCCGCATGCAGTATCCCTCCCGCGCTGTGCCGAGCACGCGCCAACACATTCCTTGTTATGTCCCGCACAAAAAAAAACTATATTGTTCTTGAGTAGTAAAACAAAAAAAATTAAATTAAAATTAAAAAAAAAGAAACATAAATTTAAAAAAAAAATAATAATAATTTTTTTAGCTCTAAAAAACGAATAAATAAAAAAACCAATTAACTTAGATTTTTAACTTAACTTAATTTATTAACTTAATTAACTTAGATTTTAACTTAACTTAATTAATACAGATTATTACTAACTTAATTTATTAACTTAACTAATTTAGTTTTTAACTTAACTAAATTTTTTAACTAACTTAAATTTTAATAGCATGAAAAGTAAAGATCTAAGGGAGTTCTGTCTAGAAGATTAATTCATGGAAGCCTTTGTGCCATTAGTATTTCCTAGGAACATTGCTCTGTCTAGAAAGATGGTTTTTAAGGAGCTTTTGTCCCACCATTATTTCTTGGGAGCACTCTTGATTAAAACTGATTATGTTATTTAACTTAGAGATTAAAAAAAAAATAAACTATTGAAGCTATCTCCAAAATTTCAAAGTTTTTAATCACAATCTGTGATAAAAGAAGGTAGTTGCTTTGTTAGATCTAGGTAAAATTTTATTCTAATGTCTTAGCTATTTGATTTTCACGTAGACGTGGGTTATCAAAAACCCACAATCATGTCCCTAGTTTTAAGCAAAGAAAATTTTGAAAATCCATAGGGCATGGCTGAAAAAGTATAGGTAGACAAACTTGTCCTACTTGTAGGGTTTATTGACTCAATGATGTGGGGATATTGAGTTTACTTCTTGCTAAGAAGTTAAACTAAGTGCTAGATGGGAGGCAACCCATCATTTTAGGTTATTTTCTTTTATTTTTTTATTTATTTTAGTTTAATTACATGTGGATAATTTTTGAATTGTTAAAACTAAAAATATTGTTTGAGCTATTACAAGTTTACAGTGATCTGCCTGTGTGAACATTAATGATAAACGTGATATATGCACCTCCATTTCTCCATCACTACTTGCACATTCTTAGAAAATAAGTAAATTTTCTTCTCTTTTCTCTTTATCATTAATTTACAACTGTTACATTTAGGATGATGTAAGTTCTAGGTTGGGGGTGGTGAAAAGTTACCATGCTTAATTTCAAAAAAATTAACAATTTAAAAAAAAATGATATTCACATTTTCATTTTTATTGCGTTTGATTTTCTGTGTCTGGTTTAGTATTTTTAGAATGTTAGGAATAGTCTTTTTAAAAAAAATTCACATTTTTTTAAATCAAATTTAAGTAAATAGTTAAGTCTTTTGTACTACTAGATTAATTTTTGAAAAATATCATGGAGTATATGATAATTAGTTAGTTTTTGTCATGACTAGTATTTCATAATAAGGTGTGGAAATCATATTAAACCCAAAATCGGTGTTTAGGAATCACTTAGTGGAGACTACCCTTGTGAGATATAATTTGAGCCTAATTTTCTTTATTTTGAGTGAAATATATTTTTTCTACTCCAAACACATTTCTTATTTCTTCAAATTATTAGATGATCTATATAAGGCTTAGCATTGAATGTCTGGATTTTTACATCTTAATGAAGCATTATATATTTATTTTTCATTTGATTAAATGATTTAAGTAGAAATTAATAATATATGTCTTTCTTCATTCATGCATGACTTCTATTAAAAAAGAGATATATTTAAGGTTACCTATACAAATACAAACAAAAAATCCAAATATTAAACACTCATCTTACCATATAAAAAATGTACAATCTGTACATGGGTCCACTCTCTAAAAAAGTGCATTCTCTTATAAAAATAAGAAGAAGAATATAAGAGAAAGAAAAAAAATAGAAAGAAAGAAAAGAAAAATGAATAGTATAATCTATATACTATGACCTAAAAAGCCTAAACAGTTGTGAGAAATGATTTAATGCAAAAGAAAATATAGGAAGTAATTCCCTAATAAGTCATTGCATTTTCCTACATTTTCTAAAAGGCATATTACTTGATCTTTTTATTTGATCAATTTGATTGATGCATGAAAGTAATGTATAGTATTTTATAAATCCTTACATTTGATTCCTTTCATGAGATCAATGTTAAAATAACACTTTGAGCCTTTCATATTTATACATATGTGAACATATTAGTTAATTTCTATACATCAACTCTTTTGCATGTAAATTAGTATGAGTGTTGGAACCCATAGGATTCAGTGTTTTTGAGAGTATTGACTTGTGAGGAATAGAGTCAAAGCGAATTCGGATTCCTAACACTATGTTTGAGTGAAATTAAATTGAAACATTTTTGATATAAAATATGAAAATGATTTTCAAATAATTATTTAATAAATGATGAATGCTTAGGAAGTTGAAAAATATATGCTTAAGATTTTAATTATGAAATTTAAAATAAATTATAAGCATGATATATTTTTTGAATTTCATTTCTTTATTTTATTTTAGTCTTTTTATTTTATTTCAAATTTTAGTTAACTTCTTATTTTATTTGTTTTATTTTGTTTTCATTTTTTTGTTAATGTTTGTGGGTATCATTACTGAAAACCCTCACGAGACTTAAACTCGTCTACTAGGGTAACCTAGGGGGTTTAAAGGCTTGTTGCATACGCTAAATGCAACCGTGTCAATCCACGAAAGTGATTTAGGATAGGTTAATTTTTAGTTTTATTTTAGTTTTTATCGCTTCTCTTACTAAGGGACTAGCAAGAAGTTGGTTGGGGATTGTGATGAGTGCTTAAATAGTACTAAATTTACAATGATTTAATTTACTTTAATTGATTAAATAGATTTATATTTTTATGATTTTATCATATTTTTATATAAATTTGTCTTTTTGGAATCACATGTATTTTTATTATTTTCAGGTATTTTCGTTCAAAAATAACTTAAAGACACAAAGAAAAATACTGGAGGCAATACATCATAAATATATTGGGAAAAGAAATGATTAAAAGTCAGAAAGATAGCAAAAATTGGACAAATTGGGTCAAAACAGTCAAAAATGTCAAAATGCTGAAATCCTGCATGTAGCCGCCCATTCCTACCAAGTCCCGCATGCACTAGCCCATTTGTGTCGAGTCTTGCGCGTAGCATCCTGCTCGTGCGAGCACACTCATCGTCGTCTCCCGTATGCACCAACCTCCTGTCTACCGCGCCAATCGCTAGTTAAACGAGTTCTTCGCGCTCCATACGCGTGCCAACCTGTCTAAACGTGTCCAAATTCAAATTTTGAAATATTTTTTTCCCTTTTCTGGCATTTTCTTCACCTATAAAAGGACCTCCTCCCCCATTCCAAAACAACACAGTATTCTGAGCACTTTCTCTCTATAGAAAGATTTCATTTTTTTTAGTTTTTAGATTTTAAGTTCTTCTCTTTTTGAGAAGAACTAGCTATGTTTTTATAAATTTTTAGTTTTTGATTCAATAAGTAGAGATACAAATCCGTTTTGAGGTTTTCCAATAATAGAATTAGCAAGAAACTATTGTAAGAATTCTATTAAGGTATAATTGTCATGGATTCTTTACAATTATCTTTTTATGTTTTATTCTTATATGTTATATTTAATTTGTCTATGATTAAATTTAACGTGGATGGCTATTTGTAAATATGATATAATAATAAATTTGTTATGCTTGCGAAATATTATATAGGTAAAACATTTCTATAAAATAAATTGATTTTATTTTGCACAGTATCAAACAACATATATATATATATATATATATTTGCATTTTCTTTAAATTTCTTTTATTTTAAATTCCAATTACAACAACTTTAGTAATTTTTATAGATAAAATTGAGATTAGTATAATTTTGATATTTGTTAAAATTAAATTACCAATCCCTGAGAATGATATTCTTCTTATCACTTTATTACAAAATTATGATACTGTACACTTTTAGTTTTGCATCGATTAGTCATGCTCACATATGGCACAACGTTGTGTTACACTATACATGCAACGATCTATGATTGGGCATTTCTACTAGCTTGGTGTCCGCGTGGCTTGCCTAGTTAGCTCCTCTTCTTGTATGGAATCCATGTGCATGGAATTCATATGGCAACTTCTCATTGGTCATGCATTAAAAATTTATAAAAATCCATAAAAATTCCAAAAAATTTATATTTTCACCTTTTTTACTAAAACATTTATATTTTAATATTTTTAACCCCAAATATACTATTTATTGAATAAAATAAGCAAATATTAAGTAAAAAAAGTACACTGATGACTCTACTTTCAAAGAGTAATCAATACATCATTTGTTTCTATTTATTTCTATGAACATGAATTATAATAGTAAAAATTAAATATGCTTTAATATGAAAATATTGTCCTATATAAAACTCTTTGTTGCCTTAGTTGTGTGTTTTTTGCCTCTTATAAAAGTTTGATTCAAGCAAACACTATTTGATTTTTATCACCCTTTTATAATCAACTTTATTATATATTATAGCTCAAAGTTTTTTCATATGTGAGCTTATGAGATATTTATCATTTTAAAATGAGTTTGTAAGGTTTATGAGTATTGATGATATTCATGAAAAAATATCTAAAAGTAATTTTAGTTTCTTGGTATGACTTTCAAGAATATTTTCAAGCTAAAGATATTATTGAGTCCAACGAACACATCTCAGGTATATCTCTATTCTTATGCATATTAGACATATAATAATATTTTGAATTTAAGTCACTCCATCGATCGAGGTGAATAGATCAATCAAGAATTGATCTACTCAGATTAAAAAGTCCCAGAATTAATTTTTCTTTTGATTAGATCGATCAAGTTATTAATAGTCAATCGATCGAACACTAGATCAATCAAAAAATGACTAGATTGATCACCTATTTTAGAATTAATTATTTATTACACTAGATCAAAAAAGAATTGACTTGATTTGTTGATCATGTTTTGATCATGGTTTTAATCAATTGAAAAGGGTTTTAATTGATCAAGAAAAACTTAAATCGTTCGAGCAGCTAGGTTTCAATTTTAAATCTATTTCTTACTTGAATGGAATTAGTTTATTAGTATATTGTCCTTGTTTTTTTAAAACTCTATTAACTAATTTTATGGATAGAATAATAATATTACTTTGACTTAGTGTTTCAAAATATTCAATTTAAACCATCCTAAACATGCAACTTTATCAACCACATAAAAGCATTATTCTCTTCATCTTAAGCTCTCTCTCTCTCAAATATTTTTGCAAAAAAAAATCATAAAATGTTCATATAGATTCTTCTTTATTTAATTATTCTATCAAACATTGATGATTGTGTTTGATTGATTAATAAGCCTAATTAGTTTATGATATTTTGATAAAATGTTCATATATTTTTTTCTTTATTTTGTACTTGCATTGTTTGATCAAATAATTGTGTATGTTATATCATAGATATTTGGTTTGATTATTTTCTTTAAAAAAGCTATCTTTATTGAGTTTGTGCTTAATCTGCTTGTTCTTGGGTTACTAGTTAATTTTGATTTAACTAATATTTTATTAAATCATCTAGCTAAGGTTTTAATTATTGAATTTTCTCTCGGACACATATTATACTTATGTTATTGTGCCAACTTTTCAGGAGCCAGCTGAATAGGTTTGATAACTCATGTGACTCACGTTTATCGAAAAGTAGGTCTAAATTTGAATACCTTTCTTGTGGAAACTGTTACAGAAAGTGGAAGCTTGTAAGTAGATTACTTGGGGACATTACCTTGGTAGGTAATTTGAGTCCTAGCCTTGCAATCAAATAGTATTTTCATAGTGGATAGTTAGGTGGTCCAATGGACAAGTAGTTTTCCTCTTATGTCATTGGTATGGCCTAGGTTGTTTTTGCCTAAATATCTTGTGTGTTATTTTATTTTTTTGCATTATTTTATTTACATATGATTGGATGTCTAGCTGTATGTAAAAATTTTAAGTTAGTCATATTTCAGCAAATTATCTATTCACCCCCTCCATCTTTACCTAATTAGATCCATAACTAAAAAACTTTCAATTGGTATCAAAGTGCATCACTAGATACAATTAGTATTAACTAAGACCTTATATGGATCATTTGAGAGAGGGTTCATCTACAACCCATGCACCTTTCTTTAATGGATCTAACTACCCATATTGGAAAGCTTGTATGAGAGCCTTTCTACAATCTATGAATGAGAGTATATGGAATTCTGTTCTTTATGGTAGGGAACCACCTATGGTTACCAAAGATAGTGAAGTCATTCTCAAACCTTGGAGTGAATGGACCATTAAAGATAAAACTGAAAGTAATTGTTGATGAGTTTCATCATATTTCTAATGTTGATACTACTGTGCATGCTTGGGATATTTTAGAGGTTACCCATGAGGGCATCACACAAGTTACATGAACTAAACTTTGCATGTTTGATACTCAATTTGAAAACCTTAGTATAAAAGAAGATGATACCTTTTCTAAATTTTATATTAAATTATATGATATTACTAAACCTTTTTCCAATCTTAGAGAGAAAATTGAAGATTTTTGATAGTTTGAAATATTTTTTACTCATTACTAGATTGCTTTGTTGCAAATGTCACTGCCATTGATGAAAGAAATGATGTAGGCAGCATCAAAATTGGGGAACTTGTTGGCTCACTTTAAACCTTTATGATGGTTTTATCAACACCTCCAAAGAACAAAGCTGTAGTCTTTAAAACCACCATGAATGATGATGGTAATAGTTAGAATGATGAGGACAATGAAGAATTCATACTCTTAGTTGATAACTCTATGAAAGTAGAGTCATCATTGCACTTTTTAACTTAATATTTTCTTATTTTATCAATAGATATTTTATCAATAAGTAGTATTTTTGGGATTAAAAATATTAAAATATAAACTTTCTAGTGAAAAGGGGCGAAAATATATTTTTGAGATATTTTGGAATTTTTCTGGATTTTTTATGAATTTTTAATGCACAACTAATCAAAAGCTACCACACAGATGCCATGCAAGTAGGAGAGCTAACCAGGCAAGCCACATGGATGCCATATAAGCACAAATAGCCAATCGAAAATCGTTGTGTATTGTGTGACATAATGCCATGCCACATGTGAACATGACATTCATTTTGTGTTTTTTGCTTGGTCAATGCACTTATCATGCGTCATCACTTGATTCGTCCATTCTTTCCACTCGTGCACCATGCCATCTATAATTGTGAATCGTGTCAAGCCATGTCGTGCTGACTTAGCATGCATTGACTAGATCAGTCCTCTTGTGCCACACATCACTAGTTGATTAGTTTTTCCTTTTCTTTATGCCTCAAGGTACGTTCGTAATAGGTAGTGCTGTTAATTTTTTCTTTTTTCATCTCAACCATTGATCTAAAGTTGATTTGACTATCAAAATTATACTTGTGTCTAATTTAACCCCCTAATAGCCCCAAGGCATATGGATGACATTCAATCAAAAAGAGATAATGATAAATCATCACATGTACCATGTGATGCAATGCTATGCCATGTGTTAGCATGGTATTTATTTCGAGTTCATTCCTTGGTTAATGCAATCACCAAGTGTCATCACTTGATTTTTCCATTCTTTTCACATGTTCACCACACCATCTATAACTGTGAATCATGTCATGACACATGATACTAATTCCACATGTGTTGACCAAACTAGTCCTCTCGTGCCAAGCATCGCCCATTGATTGGTTTCACCTTTTCTTCATGCCACATGGAACGTTCCTATTGGCTAGTGCTATTAACTTTTCCTTTTTTGATCCCAACCTTGATCTAAAGCTGATCTGATGGTCCAGATTCCACCTGAGCCTAATGTAACCCCCTAATTTCCCTATAAACCCTAATGAGGTGAAATTAACATAATTTTTTTTCAGTTTTGAAGCTAAGAAGAGAGAAAAACACCGAAGAATTCAAAAGGTGATGCAATTTTGGTGGAGATTCTAGAGGAGATTAGTATTACAATTCAAGAGATTGATAGTATTTATTTTTCTTCTCTTTTATTTATCAATTTTTATATCTTTCTTTATGAAAAATATGAGCTTTATGAACAAAATTATGTCAAATTAATTTATTAATCTAGGAGTCTTATGAACCCAATTTTTAACATGTGATAATCTAGTATTTTATCCCAATTATGATTTTATTTTAATTATATTATTTAATTTGATTTTTATGCTATTAATTAATTGCCAACAATTGATCTATAAAGACAATTAAATAGATTTTAGAGAATTATTTAATTGTTTATCTTGATTAAATAACATGTATAGTTACTAGGCAAAGATGTATAATTATTATGTATGTGATCCATAATTGATGAACTTAATAAATAATATCAATTTAATTGACATGAGAGTGTGAAGAGGTTAATTATTATATGGTGTGTAGTATTTTTGAGAGAGGAATATATGCTAGGTTAGATTCAATTGATCATGTAATTAATTAATAATTATATTGGGGGATTTTAGTTCTTTTAATTTTACTTTCTTAAAATATAAAAACACAAAATAATTTGATTTTTATTTTTTTCTTTTAAAAATTAATTTCTAATAATATAATCTCTATGGGAACGATCTTTGTTATCATTATATTACTTGTTGCGATATGTATACTTGTGTATTAATTGAACACAATTCATGTGTCGATCATTAGCCAAAAGACTTCAGAAAATCTTCAATAAGAACAATTCATAGTGTAACTAGAAATCAAGCCATTCAATGGATCAGAGTCCAAGAGAACTCAAACCTATGAGTTTTGAAGATAAGAAATCTAAACCCATTGGACCACAATATTTTGAATGTATAGGTTATGGTCATATTGTAGCTAAGTGTGCTAACACAAATATAACTTGAAGAGCTTTTAATTTAGCAACTCAAAAAGTGACAATGATATTCCTAATGACTTCGAAAATTGTGGCACCAACTATCCGGATTTTACTTCAACTATTAGTGGATACTTTAATAAGTCTGACATTGGCTTAGATAGTGAGGGAAGTGGTTTTAAATTCCTAGTTACTAAATTTAATGTTAATAGATTTATTGGGTTGTAAGAAAGAAAAGGATGGGTTACTAGTAGAAGTAACCAAATTGAATGATAAACTCAAATCCTATGAAGTAAATTCCTCCATGCCATGAAAAGAAAAATTAAGTTATCTGAAAATATTGATGGTTTGAATTCAAGCCTTGTAGATCTCAAATAAGAAAATAAGAATCTTGTGTAGGAGATGGGACAATCAAAGGAATCTATAAAGAGATTGGCTGTTGGAGTTGAAGGCTAAACAAATTTGTTGACTATGAAAAAACTTTTGGAAATAAGATAGGGATAGGATATGTAGATAAGCACTCTACGCCAGCATTTACAAAAATAATTGAGTTTTTAAAACCTTCCAACCCTTCTTTCTATGCTACACATTCATCTCTAACATAAAACACCATACTTGTAGGATATTCTAACTCTACTCATACTGTTATTACTTATGCATAAAGAACTATTTTCCTATAATAGAAAAAATTGTTAAGTTTGTGTCTCTCTATCATCATAGTGGTAGAAAAGGTCATATAAGACTATAGTGTAGATTTTTGATGACTACACATAAATTTAATAATTTCTTCCATTCTTATAGTTATAGGACTCATTATTATCATCCATCTATGCATAGTATATCCAATAACTCTACTAGAAAGCATGAATTTGTAGGTTTAAATAGGCAATTGAATTTTGAAACTTTTAACTCTACGACTAATTCATCATCCTACCAAGCATATTGCATCTTCATTTAGGATGAATGTGAAATCTAAAAGTAAGTCCATGAAAATACTTATGATAAGTAAAGCATTTGATTTCCAACCCAAAGATATAGAAAAACCCAAATTCAAGAAAATTTAGATGATGAAAAATTGTATTTTTTTGGTCAAATGACCATACTAATTAACCCTAAGTGAGCATCTTTAGTTTATTTATTTGTTTCATTTTTTACTTTTATTGATGTTTCTTTAGTTTCAAGAAAAATATCAATAAAAAGGAGAAAAGTAGAATGCCTTAACATTGACTTGAACATGACATACTACCTTCATATTTATTGACCATGCATTATGCAAATGGATATTGTGACTTACGAATTTATATATTTTTCACATCTAGTGATGATGTTACATGAACCTATTCACACACTCATTAGACACGTAAGTATGTGATGAGCGAAAACCGGCATCGCCAATTCTGCCAAAACTTTGGTTTTATATTTATAAAACTCTCGCAAGTGCACGAATCATTTCGTAGAAAATGATAAGTACACTCCCAAGGTCGATCTAAGGAAGGAATGTATGTGATTTTTAATTTATTATTCAAAGTTTTAAAAACGAAATTAAATCCTAAACATAAAAATAAACATAAATTCAATAAACATTTGTGCAAATTTTATCTTTTATAAATAGTGGAGTATTTATGGATATAATAACTAAGTTAATTATGCTTGCTCATATTATCTAGGTTATTAAAAATATGAATTGATATTTATTGATTCTCCCTTTTTTGTATGAATACCACCTTTGGTGGGGTTAGATATTCTTTGTTAACTAAACAAATCAATTAACACCTATGGGTGGGGTTGATAACTAATTTGGTTAATTAAATTAATTCCTTGTTCTAAGAGATTGAAAATGAACCATTTAAATGCCACCTTTGGTGGGGTTAGACAGTTTAAACTTTATTCAAGGTGTCCAAATTAAACCTAAGAATTTAGTTATCCGAGTACTAACTTTCAAGTTTTAAAACTACTATTGAAAACATGTTGTCAATACATTTTCAGATAATAATTCTTATAAAAACTTTTGAAATAGAGCTTCACTCTAACTACCGGGCGATTGTACCAACAAATAAAAGAGCACTACTCTAAATCAGACCGGATAACTAAACCTTAAAATCTAATTTTCAGATTTAAGTTTGTAATGAAAAATAATATATTTCTCTCTAACATTCTTAATATAAAATCTTGAATAAAAATAAAATCAATTCATTTTAGAGATTTTTACCTATTTAATATTTCGCAAGCATAACAAAATTATTATTATATCATGTTTACAAACAGCTAGCACAGTTAAATTTAATCACAGACAAATTAAATATAACATGTAAGAATAAAGCATAAAAAATAACTGCAAAGAAAATAAAATCCTTACAGTTCTTCGATGCCATTCCCGTTGCTAGAAAACCTCCAAACGGAATTTGCACTCCCATTTATTGAATCAAAAAGCTAATAAATTACAAAAACATAACTAGTTCTTCCCAAAAAGGGAAGAACTCTAAAACTAAGAGAAACTAGCTAAAACATAAGAAAAACTAGCTAAAACATAAGAAAAACTAAAAAAAAACTAAAAACTAAGAAATGGTGAAAACGCGTAGTGCAAATAGTGAGGTCATTGATGATGTCAGCATGATGTCATGGGGGGTGGCTGCACGTGAAAAATGGGGCGAAATGGTGTCGGCGCGCGCGGAAGGCACCAGCCTTGTGGCGTGTGTGAATGACAGGATGCGTGGCCGCGCGGATCTGGAGGAAGGCGCGTGGATGGGCGCCGTGTTGCGCGCGCGGCTGGGCGCTGGCATGCGCGAGGTGTGCTGCTCCGGGTGCGATTTTCTCCTTTTTGACATTTTTGACCTTTTCGACCCATTTTGTCCAATTTTTCCATATTTGTTGACCTTTCACCATTTATTTATTAATATATTTGTGATGTATTGCTTCCAGTATTCCTTTTTGAGTCTTTAAGTGATGTTTTTAAGCGAAAATACCTGAAAAACAATAAAAATACCCGTGATTCCGAAAAAGACAAATTTATATAAATATATGATAAAAAATATAAATATATATATTTTTAATCAATTAATGTGCATAAAATCATGGTAATTTTAGTGCTTTTTGAGCACTCATCAGTATGTCATGCTTGAATTTTAAGATTGATATTGTGAGATTTTAGGGCTTGATATAACCTTGACTACTAAATTATGGTTGAATTCTATCATTCACTATTTAATATACTATGATGGAGAGACACCTAATTTTGAGAAGGCTATCTATTATGATGCGTGAAGCTACCATAATGAGCAAAAAAAGCTACCTCAAAATTAGTGTGAAATTTATCATATTAGGTTTTTGAATCGTACATATTTCCTTAGAAAGATAATAATTATATTAAAGGAGAAAACAAAAATACAAAAGCCTTTGTATGCACAAAAAGAAAGAGCCACAAATAGTTATACAAAAAATAAATAACCAATACCACACAAAAAATACAAGAGGAGAATACAAAAAAAAATTAATTAAGTTTTCTCTTAGTAAGTAAAATTTTATTATGTGCAAGTATAAATTCAAATACAATTGTTTCTTGATAGATGATACTCTTTCTTGTAATCTTTCATAATTGATCATAAATGAACAAATTGAAATCCTATTGCAGTTCCAACACATATTTTACTTTTTGTGATTGTCAATATGTCATCATATGTGTTAATATATTTGCGTGTCTTGTCTACATATATTTATATTATCAATGGATTGTCACTTTTTGAACGAAATTAATTTCATCTTTTGTGTATAGTGTTGTAGTTATATTTAGCTAAGTCTACAACCCACAATTCAAAAACATTATATATATCAATTTTCATAATTTTTTAATTTTAATTTATTTAAGAGAGTTGTAGAACTTATAGAGAGTTTATCCATTTTTGTAAGATTTATGCGAGTGTTGGCGATATTCATGAACAAAATATAAAAATGTAATTTTATACACAAAATCAAATGATCATAATCAGGTATATCTATGTTCTTATGCACGTTAGATTACATATTAGGCACTATGAATATTTTGAGATTATTTTACTTAATTGATGGAGACATGTCTAGATTGATCGAGTTATGTAGATCGATCGAGAATCGATCTACTCAATTTAAAAAGTCCTAAATTAATTATTGAATTGAGTAGATTGATCGAGTAATTAATAGTAAATCGATCGAGCATTAGATTAATATATTTATTAGTTCTATCAACCATGTTTCAGAATTAAATATTTATTACACTGGATTGATCAAACTATGTACTTGATCAACTGAGAATATGTTAGATCGATTGAGGAGCGAGGGCTTTGATTTCAAAACCTATTCCTAACTCAAATTTAATTGGCTTTTTACTATATTTTCATTTTTCTTTAAAACACTTCCAACTGATTTTATAGACAATATAGTAATGTTACTTTGAACTAGTGCTTCAAAATATTCTTTATAGACAACCTAAGCACATAACTTTAATCAACTACAATTCTTATCTTAATCTTAATCTATCTCTTATTATTTTGCAAAAGACTATACAAGTAGGATTTTTCATTGAGTTAATTTATTAAACATTTATGGTTGTGTTTGATGTTAACAAGCCCAAAATATTTATGATATTGTGCTTTAAACTGATTGTTCTATGGTTACTAGTTGATTTCAACTTATCTAAATTGATTAAATCATCGTGCTAGGATTATTAATTATTGGATCTACGTTAGGACGCACATTTGTAATTGTGTTATTATGCTAGCATTTAAAGTACTAGTTGAATGGGTTTGATTGCTTGTGTGACAAAAGTTATCAAAATATTGGTCTATATCTGAACACTTCTCTTGTAGAGGCGATAATGAATGCAATGGCTTGTAAGTAGATTACTAGGTTAGTAATATAAGACCTGGCCTTATAATTGGACTTTATTTTTCATAATGGATAGTTAGGTAGTCTGATGGATTGATAGTTTTCCTTTTAGGCCATTGATATGGCCTCTTAGGTCATTTGTACTTATGTTATTGTGCTAAAAAATTTATGTACTAGTTGAACAGATTCAATTGCTTATGTGACTTAAGTTGTTAGAGCATTGGTCTTGATCTGAACACCTTTCTTATGAAGGTTATGATGAAAGTAGTGGCTTATAAGTAGATTGCTTAAAGGCTTTATCTTATGAGTAGTATAAGACCTGGCCTTGTCATTGGATCTTATTTTTCATAGTGCATAGTTAAGTGGTCTAGTTGACTTATTTTTTACTCTTAGGTAATTTGGGTGGCCTTGTTTGTTTTTATCTAAAAATCTTGTGTTTTGATTTATATTTTTACATTATTTTATTTGCATGTGATTGCATGCTTGGCTATTTACGAAAATTTTAATTTTTCATAATTTTGCTAATTATTTTTTCATCCTCTCTAAGTAATTAGGTCCGTAACTAAATAAGAATTTTCATTTGGTATTGGAGCCATCACTAGATACACTTAGTGTGCCTAGGACCTTGTTATAGATCATTTGAAAGTGGGTTTGTCTACAACCCATGCTTCTTACTTTGATGGATTTAATTACTCATATTGGAAGGCTCGTATGAAAGCCATTCTATGATTTATAGATAAGAGTGTTTGAAACTCTGTGCTTTATGGTTGAGAGCCAACTATGGTTACTAAAGATGATGTAGTCACTTCTAAACCCAAAAAAGATTGGACTATTCAAGATAAAATTGGTAGTAAATGAAATCAAAAGGGTATTAATGCTATCATTAATATTGTGTCTGCTTAAGAGTTTCATTGTATTTCTAAATTTGATACTGCTAATCATGATTGGGATATTTTAGAAGTTGTCCATGAAGGAATCACACAAGTTAAAAGAAATAAACTTTGTATACTTGATGGTTAATTTGAAAATCTTAGGATGAAATAGGATGAAACCTTTTTCTAAATAGTATGCTACATTAAGTGATATTACTAACTCTTCTACTAATCTTGGTGAGAAAATTGAGAAATTAAGCTTGGTTAGGAAAATACTATGTTCTTTACTAGATTGCTTCGATGCAAAAGTCACTACCATAGATGAAAGCAAAGATGTGGACACCATTAAAATTGAGGTGCCAGTTGGTTCAATTTTTACTTTTGAGATGAGTTATTGTCCTCCCACATAGAACAAAGGTTTTTCTTTCAAAACTACTATGATTGAAGAATGTGACTATGAAGATACATAATTGGCACTCTTGATCAGAAGACTGAAAATAATATTTAATAAAAAGAATTTTCAAAATAAAGGACAATCAAGTTGTGAGAAGAATCATAATTTGAAAGAACTTAAATCTGTGATTTCTAATGGTAAGAAACCTAAACCCACTAGACCTCAATGTTTTGAATGTATGTGATTTTTCACTTTGCAATTGACTATGCAAATAAAAAAAACAACACTAGAAGAGCTTTAAATAGTACACTTACTAACTATGAAAGTAATAACGACAATCTAGTTGAATCAAACAATATTTACACCAATTTTCTAGCATTTGTTATAAAAATTGGTGGACACTCTAGTAAGTGTAATTTGATTTAAACAATGAGGAAAATGACTCTGAATTCTTACTTAAATATTTTAATGTCACTAGTGTTAATGAAGTGTTCAGAGAGTTTATAATATGCAAAAGAGATAAAGATAAGTTGCTTGTATAAATAACTAAACTCAATCAAAAAAATGAAATATTATGAAATAAAATCATCAGTATTGCAAATAAATAGTATAGATTTTTCTGGATGTTTTAATATTTTGAATTCAAGCCTTGTAGGTTCAGAGTAGGAGAAACAAAATCTTGTACATGAAGTTAAACAATCCAACGAAGTTATTAAAAGGCTATCAAATAGAGCTAAAATATTAAACAAAGTTCTTGATTTTAAAAAGCCAACTCGAGAGAAGAAAGGGGTAGGATATATACACGAGCACACTATTCCATCTTCTTTAAAATTAACTAAATTTTTAAAGCCCTCAAACATGTCTTCCTCACATGCTACACCTTCAACATCAATAATTGAATTGGTACGACCTTCTAATCCTACTTATACTATTATTCATTATACTCAAAGAATAATTGCACTTGGGATTGACAAAGATGTTAAATTTGTCCATGCTTTTCATAAATATGGTAGGAAATGTCATATTAGACCACATTGTAGATTTCTTATGAAGTATCCTTATTTTAACAATGCCTTTCATGTTATATATTTTGGAATTAATTTTCATCATCCATACATGTATGTTGAATCTCCATCATTGATGAAAAAGAAAAATAGTAAAGGCAAAAATAAGGATAAACCCAAGATCAATTCAAAAATAATTGAATCAATTGAATCCAAATCCAAAGATTCCATTTTTTTGGTCAACTGATCGTATCTCTCCTTCACCTAAGAATATTAATTTTATGCGTATTTGATCCTAGGTGAGTATGCTAATTTAATTAGTGTAATTATTTTGAATTTTGAATTTTATAGTTTAATTCTTGATTTTTTTAGTTTATTTATAACATTGAAATAAACTTAAATTATTAATTTAGATCAAGAAAATAAATATTTTACATAATCTAATTTTGTTTGATTAATTATTCATTGTACAATTGAGTATCTTGTTGTGTACATTTATATCTTACCATAATTTGGTGATTGATGTTTAACAAAAACTTACTCACGCACTCATTGGACATATAAGTATACCATGCTTGAAGTTTATAATTAATTATATGAGATTTTAGGATTTGAGATAATCTTGACTGTAAAAATTATGGTTAAATTATGTCTTTTATTGTATAAAATACTGCTATAGAGAAACATCTAGTTTTGAGAGGGCTACCAATTGAGAGACACATAGTTTTGAGAAGGTTACCAACTATGATATGTGAAAGCTACCTCCTATTTAGTATGAAAGTCATCATACTAGGTACATTGGCTCGTGCATATTTCATTCTCAAAAGAAAAATAATATAATAAAGGAAATAGCTATATACAAATAACTAATTGATGGCATAAAAAAGAAAAAAGTCACAAATGATTAGACAAAAATAAAAATATATAACCATTGCCTTATACAAAATAAATTAATAAAAATAAATATAATAAATAATGAGAGGGAATACAAAAAAGAAATAATTAAAGTTCTTTCTTAATAAGAAATATTTTATTAAGTGCAAGTATGAGTTCAAGTGAAATTTTTGTATGATTGGTGATGCTATTTTTTATATACATATATATCATAAATGGACTAATTGACATACTGTTATAGTTCAACATTTATCTCATTTTGAGCAATTACCAATATGTCACCATATGTGTTTAAAAATGCATGTGTACTTTATTAGAATACTTATGTATACAGTAAATAATTCAATTTTATTAAAGAATGGTTTTTATCTCAAAATTGATTATTTGAATGAAGTTTATGTTTGAATAAATCTACTACCTTATTTTAAGAAAGGGGCTACTTTAATTATATTTTTGTTTGAATTTTTTTATTGAGTGTTTATGTGAAAATTTTGAGTAGAAATAAGACTTGGGGGGAGTTTCTACATTTGTTTTGACATTATAAATTTTGAATGATCAAATATGAATTAGATCGATAAAATTTTGAATGTTGATTGAACGACATTAATCTCGACCGATTAAACTGGTTTAATTTATATAATCCTCTTCTTTTTTCTCCCCTCCTCGTGAACCTCAACACCCATATGCAGCCCCTTTTCATTTTTCACTCAAAATTTGATCAAAATCACTCCTTTTTGTCCCTAATTCACTTAGAATTGATTGCTAATATCTTTTCTAACATCAATCCTTACAAAAAAAAGCATATTTGTGTAGAAATCAATAAAACCAAAATTCCCCACTTTTCCTCACTTTCTCACCAAATAAACACTTTTTCTGAGGTTGTTTATGCAATTTATTCCTAACATTGTTCCACTTATCTTGATTCTATCATTTTATGGAAAAGCTTTGATGAGTTTGGTTAAATTTCAATCAAGGGGTATTTTTTTATTTTTACAATTTGAGCTCAGTTTTTGACATGGTTGTAAGATAACTAGAACTTACTCTCGGTGCTTTTACTCCATTGTCATCCCAATTGAGGTATCAAAAAACTTTATCTAAATGCCTTATTTTACTTGAAAGTGGAATTACTTGGATTGAATTCTAGGAAATTGGAATAACCCTATCCATTAGGGCTCTTAGTTAGCAAACAATGTTTAATCCTTCCTAATTATGTTTCCCAACCTTGGTCAGTAAATTTTGTGAAAATATAAATTCAAAAATTTGTAACCATGGATAAAATGAGTTACAAATATTTTATCCAAAGTAAAACTATTGATATCTCAGCCTAGATAATCAACAATTTTCTATCTATCTTGAAAATTGGAGATGTCAGTTTTCACTTGAATTAGTATGTCATTCCCAATGAGGATCTATTGATCAAACTTTCTAGTTCATCCAACATCGATCGCAATGCCAAACAATTATATATATTGGGTGAATTTGCTCCCTTTCATCAGGTTTTAAATAAAATGGTGTATGCTAACCTACTGCAATCTAAGCACTCATCTTAAATTTGATACCTACATACTAAGATTTTATATTTTATTAGAAAATAAATAGCATTCAATATAATTACAATAAAATAGGACAAAATAATAAACCAATCTTAGATAGTAATTCCAAGGATTGGGCTTCCCTATGATTGCCTCATTAACAAGTGATTTAGATTTGGTTTGGCTAATGTGTGACATTGGAAATTCAACTATCTCAAGATCATTTTCCCGTATATCAAAAAGATATATATCCACTGATGTTGGAACAAGGGGTGGAGGAGCTACAAAGGATATTTTGGAGATGATGAAATGAAAATATACATGCTTTTAAACCTTTTTTTCAGGACTTATTTGAAAATAAAATATGTATAAGAATGGGAATGCTATAAAAACAATGAATACTATGAATGAACAAAAAAATGTAATTTTTTCCATGATTAATGACATCCATTAACATTACGGGTTTCCTCCTTCAGGATAATGATTTATTTTTATTATATTTTGATGTTTTGTCCTATTTTATTATTGTATTTAGAAGTCAATATATTTTTTTATTTTCATATTTTAAAGTGTAATTGATATTTTATTGGGCTGTATTTGGATCATATTAATCAATAACTATATTTGTTGCATCAGATAGTTTGTGTTTCATCAGTATGTTGTTTATTCTCTTGAATGTTTTATGAGATTTCACATCCATTTTAATTTAAAATGCGACATTTATTTTTTTGGTTTATTCGTATGATAAAAAAGGGGGGAAGAAAAATTGGAATATTAACTTTAGAGAGGGAATCAATTTTGAATTTTTTTGAAATATTAAAAATAGTGGGAGTTATGTTTTTAAATTCTATTTGATAATTACTCACACTCATGAATATTCTTTGCTTTTTATATTGTTATATACACTGATATAATGAACAATGAGTCTTTTGAGACAAGTTTTTTAGGTATTTATGTTTTTGAATGTCAGTGTAAGAATAAGCTTTCAAGATTCGAACGAATAAGGTTTCACTGGATCATAGGATAGTACAACTATGCAAATATTTATTTTTCCTAAGAGCATTAAGTAGTGAGAGAGAGGTTTTGGCACATGAATATACCAAAGGGGGAGATTGTAAGGTTTATGTGAGTGTTGATGATATTCGTGAACAAACATACAAATGTAATTTTAATTTCTAGGTGTGTCCTTTAAGAATATTTTCAAGCCCAGGAAACTATCTAGATTTAACGATTACAATTCAGGTATATCTCTTTTTTCATGCAGTTTAGATTTCATATTTGGCATGTAGGAACATTTTAAGATTAGTCTACGCGACCAATCTAGACATGTTTAGATCGATCAAGCTATATAGATTGATCGAGAATCAATCTATTTAGTTTAAAAAGTTAGGAACAAATTATTTTTTAACTGGATCGATTGAGTAATTAATAGTCGATCGATTGAGTACTAGATCAATTAATTTATTAGTTAGATCAATCAACCTTGGTTTATAATTAATTATTTAGTACATTGGATCAATGAAGAATTGACTGGATTGATCAAATTATGTACTCGATCAATCAAGAATATGTTAGGTTGATCAAGCAATCAAAGCATATTTCTAACTTGAATTATATTGACTTTTTACTATATTGTCTTTTTTTTAAATTCTTTTAAGTAATTTTACAGACAATATAATAATGTCACTTTGAACTAGTACTTCAAAATATTCAAAATAAACAAACCTAAACACATAAATTTAATCAATCACATAAGAAGATTCTTCTCTTCATCTTGGTTTCTCTCTTATCGTTTTGCAAAATCTATTAAAGTAGGCCTTTTTATTGAGTTAATTTATCAAATATTTGTAGTTGTGTTTGATGAATTAATAAGCCTACAATATTTGTGATATTATTCTTTAAATTGATTATTCTAGGGTTGTTAGTTATTTCAATTTATCTGATATATGTATTAAATCATCTACCCAGAGTTATTCATTAATGAATCTACTATAGGAAACACATTTTCACTTGTATTTTTGTGAGAACGTTATAGGTACTAGTTGAACAGGTTCTATTACTTGTGTGAATCAAGCAGTCGAAATGTTGGTCTAGATTTGAGCACCTTTCTTGTATAGACTATGATGAAAGCATTGACTTGTAAATAGATTACTTGGGGGCTTTATCTTTGTGAGTAGTATAAGACATGGCCTTATAATTGGACATTATTTTTCATAGTGAATAGTTAGGTGGTCTGGTGGACTGATGGTTTTCCTCCTAGGTCATTATTGTTGCCTAAGTTGTTTTCACATAAAAATCTCGTGTGTTGATTTATACTTTCACATTATTTTATTTAGACATGATTGCATGCTTGGCTCTCTATGAAAATATTAATTTGTCATAATTCTACTGATTATTATCTACCATTCTAGTTAATTAGGTTTGTAACTAAATAAGAACATTCAAGTTTTAGAAAACATAATTTTTTAGCTCTCTATTTTGATTGTTACTAAGATTTTCAAAATGTGTACCCCTCTTTTCAAGAATTAAATACAATACTTACTTGCTCAACCTATTTGTAATTACTTCATTATTATAATATTTATTTGTATGACAAAAAAGGAAAGAGTGTTATTGAGCATTAATAAAAAATATATAAAGGGCGAGAGTTATTAATTGAAAATTTTCCTTGAAAGAGATTATACATAAGGGGAGAATACATTGAGTGTTTAAGTTTATTTATATAGATGGAGTAATAGTTAAATTTTGTATATGATTGATTACTCAATCATATGGATATTCTTTGCTTTACTAATTATACATACAATGAAATAATGAATAATAAGTCTTTTTGGAAAATTTGTTTGGTTGTTTAAGTTTTTGTCTTTCAATGTACACAAGAGCTGTCAGGATTCAAGTAAAGATGGTTTCACCAGATCATAGGATAGTTCCACTATGTAAAATTTCTTTTTCCCTATGAATGTTATGCATTAAGAGAGAATCTTTGTCACACGAATATGCCAAAAAGGGAGATTGTTAGGTTTATGAGTGTTAGTAATATTCATGAAAAAAACATTCAAATGTAATTTTAGTGTCTAGGTGTGTCTTTCAAGTCAAAGAAACTATCAAGTTCCACCAAACACATCTCAAGTATATCTATATTATTATGCACATTATATATCATATTAGACACATAGGAATATTTTGAGTTTAGGCTACTCGATCGATCAATACATGTCTAGATATATCAAGGTGATATTGATCTACATAGATTACAAAGTCTCAGGATTCATTTTTTATTTGAGTGGAATGATCGAATTATTAATGGTCAATCGATCAAACACTAGATCGTTCTCAGAATTAATTATTTATTATACTAGATGGATCAAGAATTGACTCAATCGATCGATCATGTTTAGATCATTGTATTGAATCGATTGAAAAGAGTTTCGATTGATCGAGTTTTGTGTTCGATCGATCAAGCACAACTTAGATCGATCGAGTGGCTAAGGTTTCAACTTTAAACCTATTTCTTACTCGAATCGAATTGGTTTATTAGTATATTGTCCTAGTTCTTTAAAAATCTTTTAACTAATTTTATGGACAAAATAGTATTGACCTTGTGCTTCAAAAGATTCTATTTAGACCAACCTAAGTATACAACTTTCTCAACCACACAAGCTTTATTATTCTCTTCGTCTTAAACTATTTTTCTCAAATATTTTTCAAAAACAATATTATATTTCTTTAGGCTTCTTTATTTAATTATTCTATCAAACATTAGTAGTTGTGTTTGATTGATTAACAAATCTAATTAGTTTATGATATTTTGATAAAATGTTCACATAACTTCTTGTTTGTTTCGTACTTGAATTATTAGATTAAATAATTATGTATGTAATGTCATAATTATTTAGTTTGATTATTTTTCTTTAAAGAAGTTATCCTTATTGAATTTATACTTAATTTGTTTGCTCCAGGGGTTACTAATTGATTTTGATTTAATTGATGTTTTATTAAATCATCTAGCTAGAGTTTTTCATTATTGAATATGCTATAGGATACATATTACACTTGTATTATTGTGATAACTTTTCAGATGCCAATCGAATGAGTTCAGTAACTTATGTGACTCAAGTTTGTCAAAATGTTGGTCCATATCCAAAAACCTTAATTGTGGAGATTGTGAAAGAATGAGGAGACTTGTAAGTAGATTACTTGAAGGAATTACCTTACTGGGTAGTTTGAGTCCTAATCGAATATTATTTTCATATTAGTAGTCAGGTGGTTCGATTGTTTTCGTCTTAGGTTATTGGTGTGGTCTACGTTGTTTCTACCAAAAAACATCATGTGTAATTTTCTCTTTCTACATTATTTTATTTACAAGTGATTGCATGTCTAGCTATTTGTGAAAATTTTAATTTGTCATATTTAAGCTATTTATCTATTCATTCACTTAACTAATTAGATCTGCAACTAAAAAACTTTCAGGATTAACTGTGTTTTACCTATAACCTGTGGGATGGCTTGCAAAAATATAAAAAATGTTTAATTATTTTTAATGATGGTCAAAACATTATGTATAAAGATAAAAATATGCCTAATGAATAACTAATTTTATTTTTAACATAATTGTATCACGTGCATTCTACATGCATTTTCATGAGGATATTGTTGTAAATTATTGAGTGGATTAACTAAGTTTTATGACCAATGTATGTGAATAGTTACAAAAATACATATGGAATGTACGTGATATAATTTTGTTAAAATTTAAATCATAATTATTGATTGAGTATGTTTTTATCATTTATATAATGTTGTGGATACAATTGCAACTATTTAAATAGTTTGGACATTTTTACAACTCATTTCATAGGTTGTGGACATAAAACGTAGTTAATCGTTTTTAAAATTAAGTGAATGTAACCCAAATATAATTTTATATTTTAATTTTTACATAATTGAAATAAAAATTATATAAAAGATATTATTAAAATTTTAACACAACAAATATAAGTGTGTAAGCACATATGTAAAAAGACTAAGAAGGGAAAAAAATTGAAAGATAAAATATTATATTACAAAATTCTTATTTATGATTTAATTTTCTATACTAGAAGTCATAAAAGGTTAAAATACATATTTATCATTTAAAATAATAGCAGTACTTGTAATTAAAGAAAAAAATGATCAAAATCTTTCAAATTTAATTATTAAAATTTTCATTCTTATTAATTTTATTTATTATAATAATTAAATATAAGATTATAATAGCATTATTAATTTACTGTTTAAGTTTTTAAAAATAAGTCTTAGATAAGTCAAAATGTACGTTTGATTTAGTGTTTTCTCTTTTATTTATCTTTTAAAATAATGGGTTAAAAATATATAATTTTCTTTTACAAAAAGATGGAAAATTTTGAAACATAAAAAATAAGATTATAGGATTCTTATTTATGGTTTAATATTCCATAAATTAAAATACATATTTATTTTTTAAATACCGAATCACAAATTCCATAATAAGTACATAACACTTAATTTTGTAGCCACCTAATTTTTTGGATGATTTTATATAATTTGTGCTTTAATTACAATAATTTCCATTAAAATTATTTATCAATTATCTAAGTTTTCTAGTTACTTAATATTCATACAGTGCAAAGGTATAATACTATTTTGGTCTCACAAAATAAAAAAAGTTATCGGCACTAAGAGGTTGCAGAATTTCGTAATTGCCAACAAGAATAAAAGTTTTTATTGAAACAGCTAATTCCGTACATATTATATGTAATTATGTATTTAATAGCTTCTATATTGTTTTTTAACACAAAAAAAGAGGTTTTTGTAAGTAGCTTATAAATATTGTGATAAAACTACTGGGTCTAAATTCAAATAACGAATACATTATAGAATTTCTTATAAATAATCTTCCCATGTATGAAATATTTTATATATATATATATATATATATAATTATAATTATGCATATTGTACTGGCCGAAAAGAACACAAAATGTAGATAACAAGCCTATATGTAGCAACTGGCGAGCTAGAATCCAATTGAATATGTTATTCTTGTAATTTCTGTTTTATCTTTGTTTGCATTTCCATGTCTAACACATAGAATATGTAATATTTTACTTAGTATTTTGTTAGTTATTATTGGGATAATATAGCACATACTCATGGAGTTCAAACACATTGTATATTTGCATGTTACACATAACCACTAAGGTGTTAGGAACTTGTAGTCTACACTTTTGGTTGTGTTTATGATTTGGTTTGTTTTGTGTTGGTTTATAAATATTTGTGGAACACTATGTGGTAAAATTTTCAAATAAAATTTTTAGTTCTCATGGTTGGCAAGGTAGTCAACAAGAGGTCGAAATTTTTTGTGGCTATTACCCTTGTCATGGTGGCGATTACCCTTACCAATGTGGTCAACAAGCGCTCACCATTGTGGTCGATGAGGTGGTCATCAAGGTACATGATAGTCCAAGGGTTTTCTATAAATATCCCTTTATTTGAAGTTTTTTTAATTTATTAGAAAACGTGAAAAAACTATTGCATTTTTAAAACTTAGAATTTTTAGTTTAAATTTTTTTCTAAATTTTGTATCATCAATACCTTGTGTAAGTCTTATAAGTCCTTGAGTCTTTGTTGGCGTTCCTGTGAGTAAAACACAAAGTTTGTTTTGTCTATTAGTGTTTTATTAACTTCTATGTAATGTCAGTTATTAATGGTTAGTACTACACACATTCAAATAGTAGGTTACACTTTGTATGTTTTAATGTCACACCTTGGGGCTTGGTTTATTAGTAGGCATGCTAGGTTGTTTTTTTTTGTTTTTGTTTAAGTTGTTTTAAGGGTACTTGTTAAAAATTACTTGGTAAAATTTTGGAACAAAAAACATAATTTTTTTTGTGCTTCTTATTGTATTGCCACCTTGGCCAACAAGTGTATAACGACTATTACCCTCACTAGTAATGGCTATTACCTTCATTGAGTAATGGATAATACCCTCGTCATCTTGGGTGGCAAGTCTCACCATCGTGGGAAACAAGAGGCGGGCAAGCCACTCGAACTTCTTAGAATTTCCTATAAATACCCCTATTTTAATTAATTGAGTAATTAGAAAAAAGTGAAAAAGCTTTGCCAAATTTGAAACTTGTTGTTTTCAAAAATAATAATTGTTTTCTTATTCTAGATTGCTAATACATTGAGAGTGGTTTTGATATTAGTGGTTCATAATAGTTTTTAGTAAAATCTATTTTATTTGGCTAGGTTAATTAAAAGGAAATTAACACCCCATGCTTAGATTGCTTTTAGGTTCTAGGATTTTTCTACCCTTATGATTTATTTATACAAACCATTGGTGACTGATCGTGTAACTAGGTGGTGGTTGGTTTTAGGAGGAGAATTGGATCCAACTTGGATCACAGTAGCTATTGAGACAACTAGTAAGGGTAGTATAGGAGCAATGAGGCAAATGTCCTAATTGATAGAGGTATTAAAGTTATATTTCTATCGATTCGTAAAATTTTTATATTTTGTTAGTAGGTTATTTGCTTACAACATAGGTAGGGGTTTATATGGACTTACCTCATTATTTGTTTTTGCATGCTCTTATGATTGGTCAATACAATCACTATTCTATCCAAATATATACCAAGTATAAGGATCTTATTCATGTTGTTGTATTAATTATATTACTTGTTTTCTAAACTATCAATTGAGTTAGGAGTGAGTCTCTTGGAGTCTTTGAGTCCTTACCCTGATTGGTTAGTAGGTAGTGGATTCTTTCACCTTGAGTGGTTTTTAGTATTGGTGATTCATTGAGTGTTTTGTAAAAAATATTTTTGGGTTGAATTAATTAAAATATGAATTAAAAACCAAGAAATAATATGCATTTAGATAAATATGTATGAGATAGCCTTTAACTTAAGATTTCTTATATACTAACCTTTATTGTGCCACATCATGTGGTGGTGAGGCTCCAAAGAAAGCCATATTTTGGATAGGATTATAGTTGTTATGAACACAACATATGGAGTTAGCTTAGTTGCAATTGAGCATGCTTTAATTGTGAGAGGTATTAGCTAATATTGCCTTTAATTTATGAACTATTCATTTGGTCACATAATGAGTTTCTTGTTTTTGATTGGCTGCCATAAACAACCTGTGGATATTACCACATAGGTATGGATCTTATGTGGGTATACCACATTTTATTGATGTGTTTATATGATCACATGGAGCGTCAGTGCAATCAAGATTTCATCCAAATATTCCTTTCTTTCTTTATTATTTTATCCCTATCTCATGATATATACTTTTATTGCTTTTATCTATATTGCGTGTTTTATTTTGTTGATGCCATGTCTATTTGTCATTAAATTGTTTATCTAAGATTGTTTAATATCAAGCTACTTCATTCTCCCTACTTATTTGGGTGAGTTCTAAGGAGTCAGTATCTCCTTGCCATGGTTGTTTATTGGGTCTCAAACTCTTTCAATTAGTATCAAAGCACCTACATGATAAGTGCTCAAAAAGCACTAAAATTATCATGATTTTATGCACATTAATTGATTAAAAAAATATATATTTATACGATTTTATCATATATTTATATAAATATGTCTTTTTAGAATCACGAGTATTTATTGTTTTTTAGGTATTTTCCCTTCAAAAAGTAACTTAAAGACTCAAAGAAAAATACTGGACGCAATACATCACAAATATATTCATAAAATAAATGAGGAAAAGTCAACAAATAAGGAAAAATTGGATAAAATGTATCAAAAGGGTCAAAAATGTCAAAAAGGGAGAAATCGCGCACGCAGCCACCCAACACGCCGAATTAACGCAAGACAACAGGTTTAGTAAATACTGGACAACAAAATTGTTGTTAGTGAATAGTAAAAAAATAGTTAATAAATAAAAAACAAAATTGTTGTTAGTGAATAGTAAAAAAATAAATAATAAATATTAAAATAATTTTTTTTATCATTTAAAAAAAAAAAACTTACTGTTCTAAGCCAACTTTAGAGGATAGCTTGAATGCTTTTATTCAAGTTAGTCACGACAACCAATTGATGAATAATCAAAGGTTGAATACCATAGAGGCTTTGGTTAAAAGGATTGAATCTAAAGTTGGGAAACTAGTTGAACAAATGTAAAAGAAAGAACCAGGAAAGTTGCCCAGTCAACCAGAACAAACAAAGGATGTAAGAACCCTTCGAAGTGGTAAGGTAGTCAATACTAGTTTAACTGAAATCTCTAACGATCTACCTTGTAGTTTAGGTAACAAAGAAGGTGATATTCTAGTCTCGCAAAAAGGAGAAACAAGTGTTAAACTTAACAAGCCTTCTAAAAAACTCATTGGGGAGTCATCTGAAATCCCCAAAATTCAAAAGACAATAGAACCACACCAGTTGCAAGTACCTTTTCCACACCCGTTAAAAGAATCCAAACAAGATAAGCAATTCTATGATCTTTTTAATATGCTCTCTAAAGTAAATATCAATTTACCATTATTAGAATTGATCATGTATGTGCCCTTATATGCTAACACTACTACAAAAAGGGGTATTTAAGTCGCTGTGTAAAGTCGGTTTTTTCCAAAAAACGACTTATAATGAATTTAAAGTCGGTTCGGTGTAGATCCGACGTTATCCACATTGGATGTAGCGTTGGTTGACGTGGCGAACCGATGCTACATACGTGGATAGCGTCGGTTCTACACGTCAACCAATGCTACGTCATGTGGATAGCGTCAGTTCACCACGTCAACAAACGCTTCGTCCTATTTTTTAAATTAAAAAAAATGAAAACTAATTATTATTTTATTTGACTCTTTAAAATTTAAGTTTGATAAAAATAGTATTATTTTTCCTTTTTTTAGACAATTAGTTTTAAAAATTATATAATTTTGTTTATTTTTTTAGATATTTAAATTTATATATGTACCTACAATATATCTTTATTTAATTGTGTATATATTTTAATTAAATATTATTATAAAGTAATTTAAAAAATAATTTTAAATTAGGTGAATAGCGTCGGTTCACATGAAGAACAGACGCTATCAGTGTGTGTAGTGTCGGTTCACGTGAAGAACCGATGCTATACGTGTGTGTAGCGTCGATTCACGTTAAGAATCGACGCTATCAGTGTGTGTAGCGTCGGTTCACGTGAAGAACCGATGCTATCCGCGTGTGTAGCGTCATTTCTTCACGTCAACCGACGCTATTCACCTAATATATCCAAATTGGGGTCATTTTTTACGCAGAAACCATTTTCTTCCTCTCTCTCCTCCATTTTCTCTCGAGCGCGCCACCTTCTTTCTAAATTTCCAGGCACCTCCGACCACCATTTGCAACATCGTTTTGTAAGTTATATTCCTCTTCTCATTATCTTTCAGATCTAATATTTTTTTGAGCGAAATATTAAAAAAATTTATACCTGTTTTTTGTAAAAATGTTTGATTTAGGTATGTTTTTTATTTTGTTTGTTATGTTTGACTTATTTTATGTGGAAATAATATCTGAAATGTTGTAGGTTTGATGGATTATATATATTGACTATGCGTGGATAAATTTATTTATATATTATAAATAATTATACTTTATTAAGTAGAATTTTGCAGCTTATTATTCAGTTTGTTTTACATATATGCTGTATAAAATTTTTGAGTTATGTATGTTTTTTATTTTGTTTGTTATTATGTTTGACTTATTTTATGTGAAAATAATATCTAAAATGTTGTGGGTTTACTGTACGTGGATAAATTTATTTATATATAAATAATTATATTTTATTAAGGAGTGAACCTAGGAAAAATAATACGTTGTAAGAAATTATATTGGTATAAAAGTTATACGTGCTATCTATTGACTCTTAAAAAAATTATAAATATATATGTATAAACTCAATAATTTAAATAATATATATATATATATATATATATATATATATATATATTAATGAAAATCAAATAATAACTAAAAAGTAAGTAGTATTATTATTTTTATTTATATATGCTACTTATGTGTGTTAAAATGTTATATATGTTATTATAGTAGTCCCTATATACTTCTATAGAATGTTATATACGTATAATTAATATTACTTTTTAATTATGATATAGTAACATGCTTAGAAATTAGAATCAACCAAAGTGATTGGTTTATATATATTCATGCTAACATGTTGCTTATTTTTTAATTTGTATAGAAATGGTTTTGTAAAATGATTAAAATGATAATTGTTTTGTATTATGTATGTTTTGATATATATTCTAATAATTAGGAAATTTATATATAATAATACATCTCATCTCTCTTTCCAATTTTCCTTACGAACTCATATTAGCACTTTATTAATCATTTGTTTATAAATATGAATTTATCTGGAATCTCTGCTTGTTTGATGGATGTTTTACGTGCTCATGTATGTAGGGGAATATGAATTGTTATATGGATCAGCTGTTTTTTTGTCTAGTTTTCTTGTCATAATGCTTGTGAAGGCCAATCAAGATTCTATGCCAACCAAGCTTACTCGATCGCATCCAATTACACTTTGACGACATTATTTTATTTGTAATTTAAGTTAACTATATGTATTATATATATATACATTATTTGTTTTTGTAATAAATTTAATTATCGAGTAATTAAATATATTTAAATTTTTAATTATTTGTATTATTATTTATATATTAGTTTTTTTATGCTATATATATATATATATATTAAATAATACGAAAAATGTGAATAAAAATAAAATAAAAATCATAAATTGTACAGGTAAAGTTGGTTCACGCGATGAACCGACTTATAATATAAAGTCGGTTCACACGATGAACCAACTTTACATGTAGCATCGATTCATGTGATGAACCGACTTTAATGCCTATTTTTGTAGTAGTGTAAGTTTTTCAAAGAGTTGAACACTAAGAAAAGGAGGTATGAACGAGTAGTAGTATTAGAAATTCTAGCATTGTACTACAGCACAAACTACCCCCTAAGTTGAAAAACCCTGGAAGTTTTATTATAAACATAACTATGGGGGATAGGAAGGTTGCTATAGCAATGCTTGATTTAGGTGCTAATATAAATTTGATGCCCTACTCTATATTCTTACAGCTTAATTTAGAAGATTTAAAACCCACAACTATGTCCCTTTAACTTGTAGATATATCTCTTAAGTATCCAAAGGGAATAGTTGAGGATGTGTTGGTACAAGTAGACGAACTGATAATACTTATTGACTTTGTGGTTCTGGATATGCAAGAAAATCTAGCCTTGGACAAAGAGCACACAATACTGCTTGGTACATCATTTATGGCAACTACTAAAACTATTATTGATGTCCAAGATGGAAATTTGACAATGACAGTTTTAGGAAAGAATGTTAATTTTAAAGTTTTTGATTCTTCACCTTTTCCTTAAATTTCTGCCATCGATGAAATATTCGATGTTGACCCTTTGGATAATCTTGTCCAAAGCACCTTTTTCGGAACCAGAATAGAAGACAAGCTTGAAACTGTTCTTACACTTGAAGAGGTTGAGGAAGATTTAGATGAGGAAATTAAGGGGTACCTTGAACGACTAGATAATGATGAAGTAATGAAAAAATCTAGTACACTTTTAAATTTACCTAGTTCTTCATCTAGTAAAGAGGCCAATCCACCTGAACTTAAACTCAAAGACTTACCTGAGCACTTAAAATATGTGTTTTTGGGAGAAGGAGAAACTTATCTAGTGATAATTTCTTCAACCTTGACAAAAACCCAAGAAAAGGAACTTATCAAAGTGTTTAAATAGTTTAAGAAAGCTATAGGCTGGAGTATCAGGGATATAAGAGGCATTAGTCCTACGATGTGTATGCACAAGATCAACTTGGAGGATGGTGTTAAACCTATACAAGAGGTCTAAAGAAGACTAAACCCAAATATGCAAGAGGTAGTTAAGAAAGAAATTCTTAAATTATTAGAAGAAGGAATTATCTATCCTATTGTGGATAGTAAGTGGGTTAGTCCAGTACATGTGGTACCTAAGAAATCTGGAATAACATTTGTTAAAAATGACAAAAGTGAATTAGTGCCCACTAGAATAATCACTGGATAGAGAATGTGTATAAATTTTAGGAACCTAAATTTATATACTAAAAAGGATCACTTTCCTCTTCCATTCATTGATCAAATGTTGGAAAGATTAGCTGGGCAAAATTTTTACTATTTTCTAGATGGATTGTCCGGATATTATCAAGTACCTATAGCACTAGAAGATTAGGAAAAGACCACATTTACATGTCCTTTTGGGACATTTGCTTTTCGAAGAATGCCATTTGGGTTATGCAATGCATGATATCTATTTTCTTAGACATGGTGAAAAATTCATTGAGATTTTCATGGACGATTTCTCTGTCTTTGGGAACTCATTTGATGATTGCTTACATAAATTGACTTTGGTTTTAGAAAGATGCATTGAATGCAATCTCACCCTAAGTTGGGAGAAAAGTCATTTTATGGTTCAATAAGGGATAGTTTTAGGACATATAATTTCAAACAAGGGTATTGAAGTTGATAAGGCAAAAGTTGAATTGATTTCCAAACTACCTCCCCTACATCTGTTAAGGGGATAAGTAGCTTCTTAGGACATGCAGGCTTTTATAGATGATTTATTAAAGATTTCTCTAAAATAAGTCGTACCTTTTGTAACTTGCTATCAAAAGATGTTTATTTTAATTTCAACAATGACTGCCTTATTGCCTTTAATACCTTGAAAGAGAAACTAACATCTACTCCTGTTATTATGGCACCAAACTAGTCTTTACCCTTTGAAATAATGTGTGATGCTTTTGATTATGCTATCGGAGCAGTCTTGCGACAAAGGGTGGATAAGTGTTTGCATGTCATCTACTATGCTATAAAAACACTCAATGATGCCCAAATGAATTATACCACCACTGAAAAGGATTTATTGGCTATAGTGTTTTCTTTATACAAATTTAGGTCTTATTTAGTAGGATCTAAAGTGATTGTGCATTCTGATCATGCTATTTTAAGATACGTATTAAGTAAATGAAATGCCAAGCCAAGATTAATCAGGTGGGTCTTACTCTTATAAGAATTTGACCTAGAAATCAAAGATAAGAAAGGCAGTGAAAACTTAGTAGCTGACCATTTGTCTAGGTTGATTTCTGACTTCAATTCTCTTAAAGATGACAGTAATGAAGATATAGTTGAAATATTTCTTGATGAATAGTTATTTTCAATAGGTCCGAACCCATGGTATGCTGATATTGTAAACTATCTTGCCACTAGTGTTTACGACCTAACACTTCATATCAGGACAAGAAAAGGTTTTTTAAAACTATTAAGGAATATTTCTAGGATGACCCTTATTTATACAAGATTGGTCAAGATCAAGTCATCTAGAGATGTGTACCTAAAGAAGAATATAAGAGCATTCTAACTTTTTTTCATGAACTTCATTGTGGGGGCCATTTTGGTGGAGAAAAGACAGCCCATAAGGTATTATAGTCTGGATTCTTTTGGTCCACTCTTTTTAAAGATGCTCATATGTTTTGTGCATAATGTAATAGATGTCAAAGAACAAGAAACATAAGAAAAAGAGATGAAATGCCATTGACATCTAATTTAGTTATTGAACTCTTCGATGTATGTGGGATTGACTTTATGGGTCCTTTTCCCCCATCCAATGGTTTTCAATATATTTTGGTTACTGTGGATTATGTATCCAAGTGGGTAGAAGCTATCCCCACTAAAACCAATGATGCTAATGTTGTTGTTAAATTCTTGAAGGATTTAATATTCAGCAGGTTCGGAATGCCTAGAGCTATAATAAGTGATGGAGGTAGCCATTTTTGTAACAAGATCTTTAATGGAGTACTAAACAAGTACAACATCACACATAAAGTAGCTACTCCATATCATCCCCAAACTTCTAGTTTAGTGAAGTAATAGGAAAATTAAGGGAATATTGGAAGGCATTGTGCGTCTTTCAAGGAAGGATTGGGGATTTAAGTTAAATGATGCCTTATGGGCATACCGCACCGCTTACAAAACACCTATTGGGATGAGCCCTTACCGGTTAATCTTTGGAAAAGTGTGCCACCTTCCAGTTCAACTCGAACACAAGGCTTATTGGGAAATTAAAGAGTTAAACATGGATTTAGATAAAGTAGGAGAAAAACGGTTACTCTATCTTAATGAGTTGGAAGAAATTAGGAACAAAGCCTATGAGAATGCCAAATTATACAAAAAGCGTACTAATCACTATCATGACAAGAGGCTAGTTCCTAAGACTCTTTATTCTGTAATGAAAGTTCTTTTATTTAACTCTCATTTGGGATGGTTTCCAGGAAAGTTAAGATGAAGATGGGATGGACCATTCAAAATAGTTCAGGTATTTGCACATGGAGTAGTAGAACTATTGGATTCCAAGACACAAAAAAACATTCAAAGTCAATGGGCATCATGTGAAGCCTTATTTAGAATAACCAAACAACATTACTGAAATGGATTGCATTTGGTTTAGTAATCCTTAGCACCATAAAGTTATGTCTTGCTAAGATGTTTAACTAAGCACTCGATAGGTGGCAACCCATCATTTTAGGTAATTTTATTTTATTTATTTTATTTGTTTTATTTATTTAATTTCTATTGTTTATTTTAGTTTAATTACATGTGAATAATTTTAAAATTGGTAAAACTAAAAATGTTATAAGTTCACAGCGATCTATCTATGTGCACTTTAATGAACATGATGGATGCACTTGCATTTCTCCATTACTGCTTGCACATTCTCAGGAAATAGGTAATCTTTCTTTTCTTTTCTCTTTATCTTTAATTTATAGTTGTTACATTGAGGACAATGTAAGTTCTAGGTTGGGGGTGGTGAAAAGTTACCATGCTTAATTTCAATAATAATAATAATAATAATAATAATAATAATAAATAAATAATAATAATAATAATAATTTTTATTTTATTTTTATATTCACATTTTCATTTTTATTGTGTTTAATTTTTATTTTCTTTGTATAATCTAGTAATTTTTGGAATTTTAGAATTAGTTTTAAAAACTTTCTCATAAAAATTTATCATTTCTTTAAATCAAATTTAAGTAAATAGTTAAGTCCTGTGCATTCTTAGATTAATTTTTGAAAACATATCATGGAGTATTTTTTTCGTAATTAGTTAGTTTTTTTCATAACTAGTATTTCTTGATAAGATGTGGAAATTATATTAAACCCAAAATCAGTGTTTATTAATATTTTTTAGTGGAAACTACCTTTGCGAGATATAGTTTAAGCCTAATTTTCTTTATTTAGAGTGAAATATATATTTTTCTACTCCAAACACATTTCTTATTTCTTCAAATTTTTAAATGATCTCTATAGGTATTAGTATTGAATGTATGGATTTTTTTTCTCATCTTAATAGAGTGTCGTATATTTTTTTTATTATTTTTGTTTAGATTAAATGATTTAAATAGAAATTGATAGTATATGCTTTTATCTCATTCGTGCATGACTATTACAAAAAAAAAGACATATATGGGATGACCTAAACCAAAATCAAACAGAAAAGCCACAAAATTAACCACTCACCAAAATCCTAAAAAGATGTACAATCTGTACATGGGTTGACTCTCTAAAAAATATATATATTCAAAAAAAATATTCAAAAAAAAAATAGAGACATAAAGAATAAATATTATAATCTATATACTATGACCCACATTAACGACAAAGTTATGAGTAAAGGCTAATTACAAAAGAAAGATATAGGAAGTAATTCTCTAAAAAGTCATTGCACTTTCTTCATTTGGAAAAGGCATATATCTTGAATTTTTTTCTTAATGACTTTGATTTATGCATGAAAATAATTTTTATATATGATATCTTTATAACTTATACATTCGATTCCTTTTATGAGATCAACATCAAAATAACAATTTGAGCCTTTATTATTTATTCATATGCGAACATATTAGTTTATTTCTATACATCAACTCTTTCGCATATAAATTAGTATGAGTGTTTGAACCTATAGGATTCAGTGTTTTGAGAGTATTGACTAGTGAGGAATAGAGTCAAAGCGAATTCGGATTCTAGACACTAAAATTGGGTGAAATTAAATTGATACATTTTTGATATGAAATATGAAAATGATTTTCGACTAATTATTATTGATGCGTATTTTTGCAAGTGTATGAATCATTCAAGTAATAAAGTGTACAAAAGTACGGATATCGAACCCACAAGGAATGGCGTTATTAAGTACCGAAATTGACTAATCTTAATTTTATTTGAAAACCAAATTTTTGAATTTGTTTAAAAAGTAAATTAATATAAAATTAAACGCAAATAACAAAATTTAATGTTGTTCACAAATGATTACAAATGCTAAGGCATTTGATTTCGCTAAATCAATTCAATCCGATTTCAAGTCATGTTATATGAAAATCAAAGTTAGAAGTGATGGTTGAAAAACCCAAACTTATCTAATACTCTCTCTCGAGTTATATTAGAATTACTTATCTATGAAAACCAACTATATTTCTATGAAGATTTAATCACAAATAAGCACATTACGATTTATGGAATTTCTAGAATAACCACATACATCATGCATTAGGTGTCAAACTCGCATTCAACATACGGTATTTATCACAAGAAGCATTCATTACACATCTCCTCTCGGTCTCAATATAATGCAACAAATCATCTAAATCTTGATCAGAAATTTAAAAGCATTAAGCATGGAAATAAATACTCAACTTGAAAACAATGAATTCATATAACGATAACACAAGAAATCAGATTTTCTTGATTCAACTACATCATAGCCTTAGCAAAAACGAATTAGTTCATAATGGAAATAAGAACAAACATATTCTCAATTGAATCCATGAATAAAAAATCTGAATAAAATGCAGAAAATAAAAGCTAAGGAGAAGAGATGAAAAACTCTTGAAGATGAAGACTTGGTAGCAACAATGGTGATGATCCTTCAAGCTTCTCCAACCTTTCTCTCCAAAATTTCCTTTCCTCCTCTAAAAATAACTCAAATCTTCTCTCTCTGCCGTCCCCCTCTTTTTCCATCATAATGTATATATAGATCTAGGGTTTGGGGGGCAATTTTGGAACAAAACAACATAAAAAATGTGTTTTCGGACGAAACTCGCCAGCGGCGACATTATTCTCGCTGCGGCGAGATTTCTAGAAAATTAAATTTTGGTTTTTTTTATTTTGGCCAGTGGCGAGATACTTTGGCAGACGGCGAGATGCTTTGGCCGGCGGCGAGATATATTTGGCCGGCGGCGAGATGAGTTTACCAAAATTTGTGCTCTCGGGAAGATTTTCGCTGGTGGCAAGATGAATATGGCCGGCGGCGAGATACTTTGGCCGGCGGCTAGAATACTTTGGCCGGTGGCAAGATTCACTTGGCCAAAATTGAAATAACTTATGCTTTAGATTTTAATTATGACCTTAAAGGAGATTAAAAAGTATGAGACATTTTTGTGTTTTGTTTCATATTGTTTTATTTTATTTTATTCTTAAAATTTAATTTTTGATTTTGTTGTAATTTTAGTTTTTAAGTTGTTATTTTATTAATTTTTACATTTAGTTCAATGTTTGTGGATATCATTATTAAATACCTCATGAGACTCCACTCATTCACTAGGGCAACCTAAGGGTTTAAAGGCTTGTTGCATAGGCTAAATACAACCATGTCAATCCACGGAAGTGATTTAGGATAGTTTAATTTTTAGTTTTTATTGCTTCTTTTGCTAAAGGACTAGCAAGAAGCTGGTTGGGGGTTATGATGAGTGCTTAAAAAGCACTAAAATTATCATGATTTTATGCACGTTAATTGATTAAAAATATATATATTT
Source organism: Hippophae rhamnoides (assembly GCA_033030585.1). Taxonomy (NCBI): domain Eukaryota; kingdom Viridiplantae; phylum Streptophyta; class Magnoliopsida; order Rosales; family Elaeagnaceae; genus Hippophae; species Hippophae rhamnoides. Next base: position 25,178,202 of record CM065431.1, on the reverse strand, counting down.
ATATGATTTTATCATATATTTATATAAATCTATCTTTTCGGAATCACGGGTATTTCTATTGTTTTTCAGGTATTTTTGCTTAAAAAGTAACTTAAAGACTCAAAGAAAAATACTAGTGCAATACATTACAAATATATTCATAAAATAAATGAGGAAAAGTCAACAAATATGAAAAAATTGGATAAAATGGATCAAAAGGGGCAAAAATGTCAAAATAAACGTGCGCAGGGTGCCCTGCAGCGCTAGACAACGTGTGTAGCACGCCCAGCAGCACCAGCCAATGCGTGTGCATCGCCCACACAATGCCCAGTCTGTGTGCTCCCGCGCCCATCTGCTTCCAGTCTGTGTGTGCCCGCACCCATCTGCTTCCAGTGTGTGTGTGCCCGCATCCATCTGCTTCTAGTCTACGCGGGCCTGGCCCATCCGTGCCCAGTCCGCACATGCCTCTTCCCCAATCTGCATGCGCTTGCCACCCCCCACACTACCATGATGTAAGCAATGATGTCATAATTCACTACTCCGCGTTTCCTCCATTTTTAATCATTTTTCCACCCATTTTTTCTTCCTTTCCTCACCTATAAATACCTTCATTCTCTACACCTAAAAAATATCTTCTTCTCTCTTTCTTTCTCTCCATTTCTTAGTTTTAGAGTTTTTCTCTTTTTGAGAAGAACTAATTATGTTTTTGTTATTTATTTTCTTTTTGATTCAATAAATGAAAATACAAATTCCGTTTGGAAGTTTTCCAACAACAGGAATAACATCAAAGTACTATAAAGATTTTATTTTCTTTATAGTTAGTTTTTATGCTTTATTCTTATATATTATATTTAATTTGTTTGTGATTAAATTTAAATTTGTTGGATGTTTGTAAACATGATATAATAATAACGTTGTTATGCTTGCGAAATATTAAATAGGTAAAAATCTCTAAAATGAATTGATTTTGTTAGAGAGAAATATATTATTTTTTATTAAAAACTTAAATCTGAAAATTATATTTTAAGGTTTAGTTATCCGATCTGATTTAGAGTAGTGCTCTTTTATTTGTTGGTACAATCGCCCAGTAGTTAGAGTAAAGCTCTATTTCAAAAGTTTTTATAAGAATTATTATCTGAAAATGTATTGACAACATGTTTTAGCAGTATTTTTAAAACTTGAAAGTTAGTACTCGGATAATTAAATTCTTAGGTTTAATTTGGACACCTTGAATAAAGTTTAAACTGTCTAACCCCACCAAATGTGGCATTTAAATGGTTCATTTTCAATCTCTTAGAAAAATGAATTAATTTAATTAACTAAATTATTTATCAACCCCACCCATAGGTGTTAATTGATTTGTTTAGTTTTCAAATAATATCTAACCCCACCAAAAGTGGTATTCATATAAAAAAGAGAGAATTAATAAATATCAATTTATATCATTAATAACCTAAATAATATGAGCATGCATAATTAACTTAGTTAGTATATCTATAAATACTCCACTATTATAAAAGATAAAATTTGCATAAATGTTTATAGAATCTGTATCAATGTTTATTTTTATGTTATTAGATTAAAAACACGAAACCCCAAATATGTGACAAGATGTTTAGGATTTAATTTCGTTTATAAAAGTTTGAATAATAAATTAAAAACCACATATATTCCTTCCTTAGATAGACCTTGCGAGTATACTTATCATTTTCTATGAAATGATTCGTGCATTTGCAAGAGTTTTATAAATATAAAACAAAAGTATTGGCAGGATCGGCGATGCCGGTTTTGCTCATCACTACACCCTTTTTGGATTAACCACTATGGTCTTAATTGTTTCTATCTTTCCTCATTTACAAACTCATATTCACTAGGATAGATTCTAGTGAAAAAAGGTAATGTAGCACACCTTTTATATTCAATGGGCATAACTGTGCCTATTGGAAGTCCCAAATGTGGGCCTTCTTGTGGAGTTTAGGAAACCATATCTATTTTAATTTCAAAAATGGTTGTATGTACCCTACCAAAACCTTAGCGAAGAAGATGGAACTTTTAACCCTTCTATGCTTGATTTTTAGATCTTGTCAACTCATTGTACAACTTGGGCCATCCTACCGAAGAACAAAAGCATATTTGAAAATTGCTTGCTAGTCTCTCGCATCTTTTCAAGATGAAATTAACTGTTATGGAAACTTTCTATAATCTTAAGCTCTTAATGAGCTCATTGGAGATTTCCAAGATTTTAAGATCCATCACTTTCTTCCTAGAAAAGGGAAAAAGGGTTTCTGATATAGGAAATAACATTACTCTTAAGTCTAATAAGGGCAGTGCAAGCAATAAGGAAAAGAGAAAATATGTTATTAGTAATGATAACTCCAACCTAGATAAAGAAAAGATCGCATTTCTTGCCAATAAATTCAGTATGTTCTTCCGAAGAAATATAAACTCTCTTGGTGGGACCAGAAGAGATAGCTTAAGTGGAAGAGACTCAAGAAAAGGTAAGAAAGTTGAAAAATCTAATGATGAAGGAGACAAGCAACAAAGTAGGATCCACATTAACCATTTCAAGTGTTTTAAATGCGGGATGCTTGGACAAATTGGTACTCAATTTTTTTGCAAAGTAGAACCGCTTAGGGAAAAGTGTGATGAAGGAAGAGGTTACTATTTTAGATAGTACCTGTAGTGCTGATGAGGATGAGAGTATTTTCATTTTCTTTATGGCTTCGAAGTCTATAAAAGACCCTCCTACTACAACCTCAAGATCTAGTAAATTTGTTGAAGACAATTACGATGAGCTCCTGGATACTTATAATGAGCTCTTTTGGGAGCATATCAAGTTTAAAAAATAAAAAAAGGCATTCAAGAGCCTTGAAGAAAAAGAAAATGAGCTAAGCATGGTAAGTTTAAATTATACATATTTTTCATTATTAATTCCTTCATATTTATGCTTATTTATTATTCTCATCTATTATAATTATTTATTTTATATTTTCTAAGAAAATACGAGTTTCTAGAATCTTATGGTTTTTGGATATTTTACTAATTTTATTTGATAGGTGGATGTACTCAAAGGGGGTGTGGATGCACTTGGTAATATGGATGTACTTAGATGAGCCATGTATGTTCTTAGCAAAAAAAGCACCATAAATGATGTCATTTTGAGCCACTCAATGCCAAATGGTGCTGGTCCAATGCATTGTTCCTTCAAAAAATCACACGTCATTTTTTCGACGTTCCTTTAGCCTAGCCGTGTGAACGATGTGTCACTCGTCCAACCATCATTGCTCCCCAACACCATTGTTCACAGACACTATTCACATGGTGGTTCAAGAGAAATTTGGATGCTTTCTCCATCCTGGATTATATGTGTTCGAGTATGGATTATTATTTTGGCTCACATTACCCACATAGAATGCTAATTCGGGATTATTTTTACAATTATAAAAAAATGAGCTCCTTCATAAAACACACACGACACCCTTGAATCTTGGACCTAGTTTATACTCGCTCGTGAGTTTTGAGCCTTCAAAAGATTAACCAAAGATGACATTTAAGCTATAAGTGCCATGATATCATTTACCTCATGCATTTTGGCTACTCGTCTTGTGGCTATTATTCTATCCATTAGCCATTGATAATTATTGCTAGCCATTTTCTTAAGTAAATCATAAGCTTGATTGCAAGATTTGGCTAGCAGAGCTCCATTAGCAGATGCATTAACAATTGTTATTTTTTAAGCATTGAGACCATTGTAAAAAGTCTCCATTTTGATTTAATTAGGGATACCATGGTGAGGACACTTCCATAGCAATTCTATGAATCTTTATCATGCTTTAAATAAAGATTCTCCTCTATATTGTTGATAGGAGGTATTGTCATTCCTAGGCCTGACATTGTTTATTGGTGGGAAGTATTGCATCAAGAATTTCTCAACCAAATCATTCCATTTTGTAATGGAATCAGGTAGCTAAGAGTTTAGCAAAGCTCAAGCATGTCTCGCAAAGAGTAAGGGAATAATCTATACCTAAATGCCTCTTCAATCACACCACTAAATTTGAATGAATCTCCACCTTTAATAAACAATATGAGATGAAAATGACCATCCTAAATTGGTAATCTATTGAATTGTCCAACTATTTGTAGCATTTGCAACATTATTGGCCTTAGTTCAAACTGATTACTTTGAATGTTTGGCCTTATAATACTTGGATTTAGCCTTTCCAACATAGGTATTACATATTCATTCATTGCTCTATCCCTATAATCCATTAAAGATATCTGGTTGTTTAAATTTAGTTCATTATTGTTTATTTATGATGGATTAGCCATATCTTCAACTTGGATGACAACTTATTATTTTCTTATTGATCTCAAAGTATGCTCAATTTTGGAAACTAATGGCAAGATTTCTCCCTCACAGACTCTGCTCATGCAATATACTCATATGTGTTTCTAATAGCATTAAAGGAGATATTTAAACTAAAACTAAGTAAAAATTAAAAATAAATTAATTAAAATTTAAAAAATTAAATAAAGGAAATTAACTAAAATAAATAAATAAATAGATAAACATAACTTACTAACTAAATAACTAGATAACTAAATAAATTAAAATTATGAAAAATAAATAAAGAAAAACAACTAAAAAAAATATAAAATAATTAATTTCTAATATTTATAATCCCCGATAACGACGTCAAAAACTTAATCAGATACAAATTATGTTCAATGAATACGTAAGTATATGTATCACAACCAGTAATATAATGATAGAAAAAAATCGTTCGTACGAAGATTATATTATTAGAAACTTATTTTTAAAACAAAAAAATTAAAATCAATTTTGTTTTGGAGTTTTTATATTTTAGGAAAGCAAAATTAAAATAACTAAATTTTCTAAATATGTGAATCATTAAAATCCCCCCAATGTAATTTTCCATTAATTACATGATCAATTAAATTGAACCTAGCATGTATTCCTCTATCAAGTAAACTAAACACCATATAGTAAATAACCTAACCACACTATCATGTCAATTAAATTACATATTACTTATTAAGTTCATCAATTATGGATTATATACCTAAAAATCATACATCTCTACCTAGAAACTATGCATGTTATTTAATCAAGACAAATAACTAAATAATTTTCTCAAATCTATTTAATTGTCTATATAGATCAATTGTTGGACAAATAACTAATAATATAAAAATTAAATTAAATAATATAATTAAATTGAAATTATAACTAGGATAAAATATTAGTTTATCAAATATTGAAAATTAGGTTCATAAGACCCCTAGGTTAATAAATTAAGTAGACATAATTTTGTTCTTGAATATCATATTGTTCATAAAGAAAGATAAAAATTGATAAAGAAAGGAGAAGAACTTGAAATATAATCAATTTCTTGAATTGTAGCACCAATCTACTCTCGAATCTCCACTAAAGTTGTATCATCTTTTGATTTTTTTTATATTTTTCTCTCTTATTGGCTCCAAAAACTGATAAAAACTATGTTAATTTTAACTCAATAGTATTTATGGGGGCAATTAGGGGGTTAAAGTAGCCTCAGGTAGAATCTGGATTGTCAGATTAGCTTCAAATCAATAGAGCCCATGCCGGATAAAGAAGAAAGAAGGATAAGTCCAAACAGGGCAAATCAGAGCAGCCAAATTAACGAAAACAAACTTTTCACGCCATACAACAAAGGAAATGGACAATGGTCAAGGAATGGAGGACCCTGGGGAAGGTCACTCTCTACTTTTAGAGGGCCTCCCTTGAGAGTAGACCTAGCCCAAGTTGTATTAAGGATGGAGGAGGAGTAAAATATCAGATGGCCCCTAAAGATGAAATCTCCACTCAAAGACACATCTAAATGGTACACCTTCAACAAAGATGTAGGCCATGAGACAAGAAAATATAGACACCTAAAAACGGAAATAGAGAAGGTGTTAGCTAGAGGATATATGAAGGACATTTTAAGAGGACATGAGGAAAGAGGAGTCCATTGAAATAAGCAAGAGGCATCAAAGCCAACTACTCTATTGAATAGTGGAAGAGAGCACTACAGCGAGCGTAACATCAAGACCATCCATACCATAATGGTGGGCCTAGAATCAATGGGATCTTGAACAACTCATGCAATAGGTTTGCCCCCATGTTTACACCTTGGAAAAAGCGAGGCCCACTATAGAAATCACTTTCATTGAGAAGGATAAGACCTCATCCCATCACAAAGACCCTTTATGATCACTTTGAGAATATGATCCCATAATTTTTTCCAGATAATGATTGACATAGGGAGCTCAATGGATCTTCTTTTTCTATCCACTACAAGAGCTCTAGGAGTAAAGGAGTTTGAAATTGTTAAGGTGGACTTTCCTTTGGTAGGATTCAAAAGTAGCAACATATATGCAATTGGAGCTATATATGGTGTTATAATGCCACCATGAAAGAACTCTCCCACAAGTAGCAATCACAATAAGGTCTTTTCTAAAGAAGGCCAGGTAGCAAAATTTTGCCTAGGTCTATCAATTTAAATGAGGTGTGATACTTTCCAATAAACGGAAAGGGTGAGAACTATCCCTTGAAACTCATTAGGGATCTAACCGTAGAGGTGGAGGAGCAACTCTCTCATTTCCTCAAGACAAACTCAGATATCTTCATAAGGATCCCAAAGGATATGCTTGGGATTGACCCAACAATTATAACACATAGACTAAGTGTCAATCTATAAACTATACTTATTCAACAGAGAAAAAGAAAATTCCAAAGGGATAAGAATGAGGCGATCAAACATTAAGTTGCTGCCCTTAAAGAGGTAGGAGTTATAAGGGTGGTAACCTATCCTCCATGGTTGTCAAATGTGGTGTTAGTAAAAAAGGCTTACGGATCACCATGTATATGTGTAACCTTTATAGACTTAAATGAGGCGTGTCCCAAAGATTGCTTCCCTCTCATAAGTATTGATCAACTGGTAGATGCTTCTGCTGGCTTTGGTGTGATGAGTTTCTTGGATGCATATTCTAGGTATCATCAAATCAGGATTCACCCTAAAGATGAAGAAAAAACACCTTTCATCATAGAAGGAAGAACCTTATGTTATACTAGGATGCCGTTCAGATTGAAAAATGCACGTACCATATATCAATGTGTCATCAACAAAATGTTTGTAGATCAGCTAGAGAGAAAGCTAGAGGAATATGTAGATAACTGGTAGTAAAGTTAACTCAACCCCTGAAGCATGTTAGAGACCTAGATGAGGTATTTTTGATAATATGAAGGTGTAGTATGTGACTTAAACCTAAGAAGTTTATCTTTGGTGTTACTTCAGGAAAATTCTTAGGGTATCTTATGTCATCCAGAGGGAGTGAGTCCAACCCAAACAAGATGCAAGCTTTGGTGAACATGAAACCACCTACCAACCTAAACTAGATCCAATAGTTGATTGGAAGAATAATGGCACTCAACATATTCATTCTAAATGTATAGATAACTATTTTCCATTCTACAAGATGTTGGAAAAAAACACATTAGCTTTTTGAGATGATGATTGTCACAAGGCACTCGAAGAAATCAAAAAATACTTGAGCAACTCTCATGTCTTGGTCAACTCTCTCTCAAGAGATCCACTTTATTTATATTTGGCTGTGGCCCTCAAACTTATAGTGCCGTGCTCATAGCCAAAAAGAGACAAGGCTTAGTACCCCATCTACTATGTTAGACAAATTTTAACAAATGCCCAAAGTAGATACCTAACCATTGACAAGTTAGCCTTTGCCTTCAAAGTCAGTACATGAAAGTTCAGGCATTAATTTGTATTGTACATAGTCATAGTACTTACCTCTCAACCATTTATTGACAAGGCCAGAGGTGGTAGGAAGACTGACACAAATTGCTATAGAGCTAGGAGAATATGATATTAAATACATGGCTAGAAAAGCCATCAAGTGGCAAGCATTAGCTAATTTTATGGTAGAATTTAGTGAGATACTAAAAGTCATCCGTAATGAGGAGCAAAAGGAAGTGTATTGGGTGGATCAATAGGTCAGGTCCATCTAGCTAGTATTTGTTGATAGAGCATACAACTTCAATAGTGTTGGGCTAGGGGCGATCATAATTGATCATGACAACAATTGTTTTCAATATATGGTCAAACTTGATTTCCAGGAAACTAACAATGTCATAGAATATAAAGCTAGTATATTCAAAGCCATGATGTCAAAGACACTTCGGGTGGATAAGATCACCTTGAATAGAAGTTCTAGAGTAGTTTTCAGCTAGTTCTTTGGAAAGTTTGAAGCTAGGAATGGAAAGATGATGGGGTTTATGGAGAGATTAAAATGAGAGTGCTCAAAAATTTTTGACAAGAAAATAGATCAAAATGAGAATGGTCATGCTGATGCTTTGGCCACAATGGAATTGGAGTGGGAAGAGAACCACACTAAAGTAGATTTAGTAATGATCTTGATAGGAGATAGTTTGGAGAAGGTCGAAAGAATAATAGGTTATATTGATGCCTCTACCAACTCATGTTTCACCTCAATTTATAACTTCTTCGAAAGGGAAAACCTACCCAAGGATCAAAGTAGGTAGGCAATATAGAATAACCATACTAGGACCTGGGCTCTTATTCATAACCAAGGAGGGAGCTGAAATATTGATGTTGAAAGTGCATGAAGGGGAGTACGGCTCTCATTCAGTGCTAATATTGGTCCACTATACTAGAAATTGAACAAAATACACTTAAAAGTGTGATAAGTGCCAAAGGTTTTCCCCATTGTCACACACCTCCAAACGCCATGACGGGGGTGGTAAGTCCTTGGCCCTTCTATAAATAGGGGCTTGACATAGTAGGGCCTTAACCTCCAACAAAGGTCAAAAGAAGTTTCTACTAGTGGCACAAATTACTTTTCTAATTAGATTCATGTGGAACCTCTAGCAAGAATACAAGAGAAAGTGGTCATTAGATTTTTCTAGAAGTCTATAATATGTTGGTTCAATCTACCTAAGGAGCTTGTTACCGATAATGGGAGGCAATTTACTAGTCAAAACATCAGGGCATTCCCTACCAAATATAACATCAAAATGTGTCTCTCAACGCCATATTATCCCCAAGCCAATGGTCAAGCAAAATCTTTCAACAAAATAAGTATAAACCTACTAAAGAAAAGGTTGAAGAGTGCAAAAGGAAGATGGGTTGGGGAGCTTCCTGGGACATTATGGGCTGTCAGGACTAGCTGATCACTACACAAATTGTTTATGCAATAAATATGCTAGTATATGTATCAAAACAAGTAATATAATGATAAGAAAAGATTGTTCCTATGGAGATTATTTTATTAGAAACTAATTTTTAAAACTAAAAAAATAAAAATCAAATTTTTATGTGTTTTTTATATTTTAAGGAAGAAAAATTAAAATAAATAAAAGTAAATAGAAATAATTAATTAAATTAGATTTGGTAACTAAGAAGATATATAAGAAAATATCTAGGAATACTTAATCCCCTAATTTCCAACATGTGAATCGCTAAAATCCCCTAATATAATTATCAATTAATTACATGATCAATTGAATCTAACCTAGCATGTATTACTCTCTAAGTAAACTACACACCATATAGTAATTAATTTAATCACACTATCATGCCAACTAAATTGCATACTACTTATTAAGTTCATCAATTATGGATCACATTCATACAAATCATACATCTCTACCTAGAAACTATGTATGTTATTTAATCAAGATAAATAATTAAATAATTCTCTCAAATCTATTTAATTGCCTCTATAGATTAATTGTGGGCCAAAAATTTAATAGCATAATAATCAAATTAAATAATATAATTAAATTAATAGCATAATAATCAGATTAAATAATATAATTAAATTAAAATCATAATTGGAGTAATATATTAGATCATCACAAGGTAAAAATTGGGTTCATAAGATCCCTAAATTAATAAATTAACTACACATAATTGTGTTCATAAAGCTCATATTTTTCATAAAAGAAGACATAAAAATTGATAAAGAAAATAGTGGAAGAAGAAATACAATCAATCTCTTGTATTGTAGTGTAAATCTCCTCTTTAATCTCCACCAAAATTGTGTTTCCTCTTGAATTTTTCTATATATTTACCTCCAAAAATTGAGTGGCTTGCATGGCATCTGTGTGGCTTGCCCAGTCAGCTCCTGTGCTTACGTGGCATGCCACGTCGTAGCTCTTAATTATCCTTGAATTAAAAATTCATAAAACACCCATTAAAATTCCAAAAAAATTATATTTTCACCCCTTTTCACTAAAAAGTTTATATTTTAATATTTTTGGCCTTAAAAATACTATTTATTGAATAAAATAAGTAAATATAAAGTAAAAAAGTGCATTAATGACTCTACTTTCATAGAGTCATCACTAGCGCTTGGGGAAGCATTAATGAGACCCCATTTTCCCTGGTCTATGGCACTTAGGTAGTAATACCAATTGAGGTTTTGATACCCATTATTAGGTTGGCCATAATAGAAAAAATAGAACGAGGTAAGTAGGGCCATCAAACTAAACCTTACTAAGGAGAAAATGGATGAAGCTTTGAGATGGATAATTAAGCATAAAAGAAAAGTATCAAACTATTACAACAAGGTTGTGCATTTCAAAGTGTTCGCCACAAATGATTGGGTTCTTAGACAAGTTTTTCTTAACAAGAAGGAATGAATAGCTGGTAAAATGGGTGCAAATTGGTAAGGGCCTTGTCAAATAACTAAGACAACTCTAGGAGTGGCATACTTATTAAGAAGCATTGAAGGAGTTGAGGATGGCACAGGCTAGAATGCTAAACACCTAAAGAAATACTACTTATGATGTATATTAATATACCACTTTCATGTACCATCATTGTATTCATATATATAAAGTGACTTTATTCAACAAATGGTTCATTCTCAGAAGTCCCCTACTATTATATTTCATGGGCTTATCACCTCAGTTAAGAACCAGATATAACGTCCTATCACTTACAAATGTCATAAGTTGATCACCTCAGTCAGGAACCAGGTTAGTACTCTAATGATGAAAGAAAGGCTATGCACCTAAGTTAAGAACTAGGTATATCTTCCTCTCTTACTATTATATATTATGGGTTGATCACCTCAATTAAGAACCAGGTAGAGCATACTGGCACTTGAAAATTTCATGAGTTGATCACCTCAATTAGGAACTAGGTTGGAACTATGATAATGAAAGGAGAGTTAAGCACCTTGGTGAGGAACAAGTTAGAGCTCCCTCTCCTACTATTATACGTTATGGGCTGATCACCTCGGTTCAAAATCAAGTAAAGTGCCATAGCACTTGTAAATGCCATGAGTTGATCACTTATGTCAAGAACTAGGTTGGCATTTGACGATGAAAAGAGAGTTGAGTACCTTGGTCGAGAACAAGGTAGAGCTCCCTCTCTTACAATTATTTGTCATAGGCTGATCACCTAAGTTAAGAACCAGGTAAAGTTTCCTATCACTTACAAATATCATGTTATGAGTTTATCACCATGGTTAGGAACAAGTTTGGCACTCTGACTATAAAGGGAGAATCGAGCACCTCAGTTAGGAATCAAGTAGAACTCCCTCTCTCACTATTACATGTCATAGGCTGACCACCTCGGGTAAGAGGTAGATGGCACCTTGACCCTAGTAATTTTGTTCCCTTTTAAAAGAGGAGCATTCACATAGAAAAATACAACGGTCAGGCAAGTCCATTCTATTAAAATTAATTTTATTATTTAAACATACAATAATTTTAAGAAAAAATTATTAATACATAGCTCGACCCCTCAGATGGTTAAAAACTTCTTTAAAGCTTAGACGCATGACTGGTGTTTGAGTCATCAGTTTCCTCCTCTAGGGGTAATAGCTTGGCCTAAATCTTGATGATTTTCTTTTGTACATTGGTCACCATTTCAAGTGGGACAAACCTCATAGCAAGCACTGTAAACTCCAATTCCTTAGTAAGCTCCATTACCTTATGGAACACCCCTCTAGAATGCTTCATATAGAAGTTCAGCCAATAGGACTCCTTGTTCATAAGGGTGGCCATTTTAGTCAGGGTCATCTTCTCTCGAGCTTGAATCTAACACAACTGCTCTTTACAAGAAGCAAGCTCACACTGGTCTCTTCAAAAGGTCTTACCTTTCCTTCAAGTTTGAACACCTCGGTTTTAACACTCAAACCTCTTTTCTAAGCCTACCATTTTACACTTTCAAAGCTCGAACTAAATGTCTGTTGGCCTGACCAGAATATATAATGTTTGACCAAAAAATATGGAGGAGTTGGCCAGTATTTATTGGTAGGATTTAGTAAATGTTTCCAAACTAATTTTTCATAGGGGATGATGCTAAGAAGAGACTAGTGACATGTGTCTCAAAAATAGATGGGTAGGTCAAACATCGTAAATACACAAGAAAATAATAAAAAATTACCATTATACAGAAAAATTGATTTTTCATTAAGAAAATTGATTCTTTATTAATAAAATTTGGATTATAAAAGATTGAGCTCGCGACCACACAGGTAGAAATGGCATCGAGCTTGGAAAGTTAAAAAGTGTATAGGCTAAAATACAAAGGTATGCTCAAGCCATTAAAAACAATGGTCCTCATCCCTACCCTCTGCACCTATTGCGTCAGTTCCATCCTTAATCCCACTAGAGTCCGAGCTCTCCTCCTCTCCTCTCTATTGAGAATGTGTAGGCATATATTAGGGAATGTCCAGGATATTTAGAATATGATAATAGTACTCCCTAGGTCTTTCTTCTTGGCCTCCATTTTAAAGGATTCCATGGCTAGCTCGTACCCGATCTTGATGTTGGAGGTGAATTGCTTGGCCATAGCATCAATCGCGAACTTTGCCTTCTAGGCCTTTTTAATTATAGCCTTGGCTCTTTTTTTGGGCCTTCTTAGTCTCACCATCAGCTTTCCTTTAAGCCTCTTCAAGCTTATCAAGGTGCTTAGATTATTCATTCAGCTTGGTAATGGTCTTATTTAGTTTTTCCTATTTATCTTTGGCCTCACCCTTCCACTTGTTGGCCCTCACTAATAGCGCTACGTACTTGGACCGAGTAGACATATGACCCTATTTTTCTTGTACCAATTCATGATTTAAATGTCCTACAAATTGAGCTTTGTAAATATCATAAAGTAGCTACAACTGAAAGAAAAAAAAGAAAGGGTACTAGGTCAAAACAATATGTCATGAGGTCAAACTTGTAAAACAATTATTATAACCATAGGAGGTAAGGTAGGGTTAGCATACCTGATGTAGGTGGCAAAAGACTACAACCTCAAAGCCCGTATCCTCATAGATGGCCTCGAGCTCTTTCTTGTGAACTTCAATAAGAAGATGGCTTACCCCTAAGGGAATACTGGAACGCACTGTGCGTCCGTCAAGGAAGGATTGGGCATTTAAGCTAAATAATGCCTTATGGGCATACCGCACCACTTACAAAACACCTATTGGGATGAGCCCTTACCGGTTAATCTTTGGGAAAGCATGCCACGCCAGGTTGAACTTGAACCTGAAAGCTTATTGGGCAATTAAAGAGTTAAACATGGATTTAGATAAAAGCGGTGAAAAACGATTACTCCGGCTTACGTGAGTTGGAAGAAATTAGGAATGAAGCCTTTATGAGAATGCCAAATTATACAAGGAGCGTACTAAGCCTATCGTGATAAGAGGCTAGTTCTAAGACTCTTCGCTGGAATGAAAGTTCTTTTATTTAACTCGTTTGAGATTGTTTCGGGAAAATTTGAGATCAAGATGGGATGGACCATTCAAAATAGTTCAAGTATTTGAACATGGAGTAGTGGAACTATTGGACTCAAGAGAACCACAACGTTCAAGAGTCAGTAGCCGTCGTGTCGAGCCTTATTTAGAAGAACCAAGCAACATTCTTTGAAATGGATTGCATTTGGCTGAGTAACCCTTAGCACCAAAATGATATGTCTTGCTAAGACGTTAAACTAAGCGCTGGATGGGAGGCAACCCATCATTTTAGGTAAAAAAAAATAAACAATAAAAACAATAAAAAAAAATAAAAAAAAAATAAATAAAAAAATAAAAAAATAAAAAAAAAATAAAAAAAATATTTTTTGTTTGTTATTTGTTTTATTTACTTAATTTTATTGTTTATTTCATTTTAATTACATGTGAATAATTTTTAAATTGTTAAAACTAAAAATATTTGTTGAGATGTTAGAAGTTTACAGCGATCTGTCTGTATACACTTTAATGATGAATATGATGGATGCACCTGCATTTTCCATTACTACTTGCACATTCTCAGGAAATAGGTAATCTTTCCTCTCTTCTCTCTTTATCTTTAATTTATAGTTGTTACATTGAGGACAATGTAAGTTCTAGGTTGGGGGTGGTGAAAAGTTATCATACTTAATTAAAAAAAAAATTAAAAAAAAACTTTTCTCACAAAAATTTATCATTTCTTTAAATCAAATTTAAGTGAATAGTTAAGTCTTTTGTACTGTTAGATTAATTTTTTGAAAACATATCATGAAATATTTTGTAATTATTTTTGATAATTAGTTAGTTTTTGTCATAATTAGTATTTCTTGATAAGATGTAGAAATTATATTAAACCCAAAATCGGTGTTTATGAGTTTTTGTTTTAGTGGAGACTACCTTTGTGAGATATAATTTGAGCCTAATTTCCTTTATTCAGAGTGAAATATATATTTTTTCTATTCCAAAACACATTTCTTATTTCTTCAAATTTTTAGATGATCTACATAGGTATTAGCGTTGAATGTATGAATTTTTTCATCTTAATAGAGTATCGTATATTTTTGATTATTTTTTTTGCTTAGATTAAATGATTTGAGTAGAAATTGATAGTATATGCTTATATCTCATTTATGCATGACTACTACAAAAACAAAAAGACATGGGGTTACTAAACCAAGATCAAGCAGAAAAGCCACAAAATTAACCACTCACCGAAATCAAAAAATGTACAATACGTACGTGGGTTGACTCTCTAAAAAAATACACATATTGAAAAATATCTACAAAAAAAAAAGAGATAAAAATAGTATCATCTACATACTTATAACCCACATTGCCTACAAAGTTGTGATGCGTACTATTTACAAAAGAAAGATATAAGAAGTAATTCCTAAAAAGTCATTGCAATTTCTTCATTTGTAAAGGCATATATCTTGAAATTCTTTCTTAATGAGTTTGATTTATGCATGAAAATAATTTTTATATATGATATCTTTATAATTTATACATTTGATTCCTTTCATGAGATCAATGTTAAAATAACACTTTGAGCCTTTATTCTTTATACATATGCGAACATATTAGTTCATTTCTATACATCGACTCTTTCACATATAAATTAGTATGAGCGTTTGAACCCGTATGGATTAGGTGTTTTGAGTATTGACTTGTGAGGAATAGAGTCGAGCGAATTGATTCATGACCTTCGAAATTGGGTGAAATTAAATTGATACATTTTTATATGAAATATGAAAATGATTTTCGACTAATTATTATAATAAATCATGATTGTTTAAAGAGATTAAGATAACTTATGCTTGAGATTTTAATTATGATCTTAAAGGAGATTAAATAGTATGAGACATTTTTGTGAGATGTTGTTAATTTGTGATTTTGTTGTAAATTTAATTTTTAAGTTGTTTGTTTTTATTGTTTCTTTTGTTTTACATTTAGTTCAATGTTTGTGGGTATCATTCTTGAAAACCCTCACGAGACTCAAACTCGTCACTGGGGCAACCTAGGGGTTTAAAGAGACTTGTTGCGTAAGGCTAAATGCAACCGTGTCAATCCACGGAAGTGATTTAGGATAGTTTAATTTTTAGTTTTTATCGCTTCTCTTGCTAAGGGACTAGCGAAGGCGGTTGGGGGTTGTGATGGTACTCAAAAAGCACTAAAATAACCATGATTTTATGCACATTAATTGATTAAAAATATATATATTTATATGTTTTATCATATATTTATATAAATTTGTCTTTTTCGAATCACGGGTATTTTTATTGTTTTCGAATTATTTTGGCTTAAAAACGCATGATTTAAAGACTCAAGAAGAATACTTGAAGCAATACATCACAAATAAATTAATAAATAAGTGGGAAAAGGTCAACAAACATGGAAAAATTGGACAAAATGGGTGAAAAGGTCAAAAATGTCAAAAGACGGAAAATCGCGCGCCGCAGCTTGTGGCGCGCATTGCCAGCGCCCGCCGCCTTGACCGCGCGCGGCAACGCGTTTTGCCCCATTTCCCGTGCGGCCGCCTTGACGTCATCTTGACGTCATTGATGACCTCGGCATGTCGTTACACGTTTTTAATTTTTTAATATTTTTTTTAACATTTTTTTACTCATTTTTCTCTCCATCCTCACCTATAAATACCCCTTCCATTCAACTTTAAAGCACACCTCAAAACCACACTTCTCTCTTCTTTCTTTCTCTCATTTCTTAGTTTTTGAGTTTTTCTTAGTTTCTTTCTTAGTTTCTAAGCTTTTCTTAGTTTTTCTCTTAGTTTTTAGTTCAATTCTCTTAGGTTTAGAGTTCTTCTCTTTTTGAGAGGAACTTGTAATGTTTTGTAATAATTTAGATTTTTGATTCAATAAATGGAAGTGCAAATTCGACTTGGAGGTTTTCTAGCAAGCACGGGAATAGCGTCGAAGTTACTGTAAGGATTTTATTTTCTTTACAATTATTTTTATGCTTTATTCTTACATGTTATATTTAATTTATGCTGTGATTAAATTTAACTATGCTATTTGTTATAATCATGATATAATAATAACGTTGTTATGCTTGCGAAATATTAAATAGGTGAAAATTTCTAAAATGAATTGATTTTATTTTTATTCAAGATTTTATATTAAGGATGTTAGAGAGAAATATATTATTTTTCATTACAAACTTAAATCACGAAAATTAGATTTTAAGGTTTAGTTATCCGGTCTAATTTAGAGTAGTGGTCTTTTATTTTTTGGTACAATCGCCGGTTAGTTAGAGTGAAGCTCTATTTCAAAAGTTTTTATAAGAATTATTATGTGAAAATGTATTGACAACATGTTTTTCAATAGTGGTTTTAAAACTTGAAAGTTAGTACTCGGATAACTAAATTCTTAGGTTTAATTTGGACACCTTGAATAAAGTTTAAAGTGTCTAACCCGCCCAAAGGTGGCATTTAAATGGTTCATTTTCAATCTATTTAGAAAAAGGAATTAATTTAATTAACCAAATTAGTTATCAACCCCACCACGTAGGTGTTAATTGATTTGTTTAGTTAACAAAGAATATCTAACCCCACCAAAGGTGGTATTCATACAAAAAAGAGAATCGATAAAATATCAATTTATATCTTTAATAACCTAGATAATATGAGCAAAGCGTAATTAATTTAGTTATTATATCCATAAATACTCAACAATATAAATGATAAAATTTGCATGAATATTTATTGAATCTGTATTTATTTTTAGGTAAATATTTATTGAATTTGTATCTATGTTTATTTTTAGATTATATTTAATTAATCTGTATATATGTTTATTTTATGTTATTAGATTAGGAACACAAAAAACCAAACTATCGTGACGGGATGTTTAGGATTTAATTTCGTTTTTAAAAGTTTGAATAATAAATTAAAAACCACATACATTCCTTCCTTAGATCGACCTTGGGAGTATACTTATCATTTTCTACGAAATGATTCGTGCACTTGCGAGAGTTTTACAAATATTAAAACCAAAGTATTTGCGAGAATCGGCGATGCCGGTTTTTGTTCATCAACTACAAGTTGTTTCTACATAATACATTCACAGTGTATGTGCTTTTTCATGTGTGTAGGTTACAGGTGTAGATTAAATCTTTGAACCTTATATATGTTGTGTAGTGGTGCTAAGAATCCTATTTTTTAGAATACCAGAGTGGATGAGTTGGTATATGAAGGTGGATGGAGTGCACAAGTTGGATGCAATTGGTTAGGTGTGTTTTTTGAGTTTGGATATGCATCAATGCCTTATTCATGGGAACAAACATCTTTAAGTCTTCTTCATTATCATCTCATGATAGATGTGAATATGTATTTAATTGTGTAGTGTTTTGACTTGGAAAGCGAAAGATGAAGAATGTAAATGCCATTGTACTTGTGTATGTGTGTTGCTCTATTTATTCTTAATTAGTGTAGCTGTCTTCCTTTATGTATGAATTTTTACTATGGATCAGTAATCCACACACGTATATTGTTAGGTACACTTTCTATGCAAACATGTTTACACATACCATGGGGTTTCCTTTCATAGTGTTCCATGCTCGCTCGCTAATGTTGTCACTTATGATTTTGGTTTGTTTCTAGTGCGAGTATTTATGGAAAGTACTTGACAATTTTTGGAACAAAAAAATGTGAATTTTTAGCACCTCGTCACCAAGATACCTACTAAGCTCGCCATAACCCTTGCCACCACCCATGCCAAGGTGGCTAGTGAGCTGGGTGGCAAGGTGAAAATTTGAGTTCTATAAATACCCAAATTTCTTCTTATTTTGTATTAAAAAAATGTAATAGGGCTTTATCAAATTGACATCATTTTTTCTATTTTTGGATCACTAATACCATAAGTGTTATTCAGTATTAGTGATTTATGACTATGTGAGCTAAACCATACTTATAAGTGTTGAGTACTCAAGACGATGTTATGAAATGGGTTTTTATATGTAGATTGGTAGGTAGTTGCCCTTGCACAATGTTTTCTTATTACTTTACATATTACTAGTCTTTTGTTACTAATCACACCACTCTGGATGGTGTTGGCTTTGGAAAGAGTTGGGTTCATATGTCGAACCAGGTTTTTGCGAAGGTAGCAAGTGAAGGCCACAAAAGGTAGTTTGGATAGTGGTCTTGACTGAAAGAGGTAATGTGGGTTTTATTTATATAAAGGTTGAAACAATTTTTTTTTTGCATAGTGGATTTGTTTGATGTTGAGTGGTTTGCTTAAGAAACCAATTACCACATAGATAGAGTTTTATGTGGGTTTACCTCATTATATCTTATATTATATATTTCTAAATGTGTGGCTAGTACAATTAGTGTTTAAATGTTGTATATGCCTACATACTAGAGTTGAAACTCTTATTAGAAAGATTTTCATATTTATCACTTGCTTTTCATTTAGTAAAATGTATATCTACTACCTTATTATACCTCTTATCTTTGATTATATGTGTTGTAGCAGTGTTTATCTATCATGTGTTTTCCTCCCTATGATTTGCATGTTTGAGTTAAGGCCTTTAGGAGTAAATATCTCCTTAGACTGTTTGCATATACGATCTTGGACTCTTTCAATGTTGTAATGCATAATCAATATGTCTGTTAGTATAATCTAAGTTTTTAACCATATATTTTCTAACTTCCCAGAAGTATTCTTTGATTAGAAAGCTTATTTTTCATATGTTATTGCACACTTTATTTCTTTTTTATGTAGCTTTCTAAACATTACTTATGCTTTAGTAAATTAATTTTCCTACTCCTTGGTTAATTTATCTTACTTATGTCTATTATAAGCATGTGAGTTTTATATGAGACTCTAAGGAATCTATATATCCTTACCCTAGTTGTGTCATAGGTGTTGAACTCTTTATTTGGTTTGCTATATTTAGATTGATTGCATGCTGTGAGAGTATAATTATCATTTACTCAATATGTTCCTAAATATGAAGTTTTGAAGTCATTGGAAATCCTTTATTATTTAGTATGCATCATTGCCTCACATAGTATAAATTGCTTCCCATGTATATGTTTGTCGTTGGTCTAGACATGAGCTAGTGAGGCACACTATCACAAGTGGGTTTACTATAGATTGTTGTTTTTGTATGTACTGAGTGTTTTCATTATGTGTTGATTTAAGCATTTGTTTTATACTCCAGCTATGTAAGTTGCTTAATTAATGTTTGTGAGACAGGCTGGTCGAATTGATATAGAGCTGGGAAAAAGATTCCATGAGTTTGTGTCTCCACACCTAATCTTGGTTATGATTACCTTTTGAGTCAAAAGAACAATTTGGAATTAGTGTAATTATTCCTACGTATGAGAATCTTCAATTTTGATTTTTCTGATGACTACCTTGTCTCCTTTAATACTTTGCAGGATGAATTAACATCTACCCCTTATATTTTTGCCACCTACTTGGTCTATTCCTTTTAAAATTATGTGCGATGTTTCTAATTAGGCAATCATAGCAATATTAAGGAAGAGAGTGGGTAAGTATTTACATGTTATATATTATGCTAGCAAAACACTCAATGATGCCCAAATAAATTATTCCACCACTGAGAAAATATTCTTAGCTATTGTGTTTTCTTTTGATAAATTTCGGTTGATCTTAGTAGGATCTAAAATAATTGTGTTTTCTAATCATGCAACTTTAAGATATCTATTAAGTAAACCTAATGCTAGTCATAGATTAATCATATGGGTTGTACTCATAAAAGTTTTTGAACTAGAAATCAAAGATAAGAGAGGTAGTGAAAACTTAGTATAGTTCATCATCTATTTAGGTTAATTTCTTATTTCAATTCTCTTAAAAATAAGAGTAAACAAAAAAAATTTGAAACTTTTCCCGGTAAACAATTATGTTCGGTAGGTCCAAATCTATGGTATGCTGATATAATTTATTATCTTGCTATTTATACTTTGAGACCCAACATTTCCTCTAAGAAAAGAAAAACTTAAAATCTTGCAGGCAATACTTCTGGGATGACCCTTATCTATTCAAGATTGGTTAAATTCAAATCACCTAGAAGTGTGTGTTAACATAATTTTGCCTTTTAAGGATGCTAGTATGTTTTATACACAATGTGATAGATGTAAGAGGACATTTAATATTGAAAAATGGGATGAAATTCCTTTGACATTTAATTTAATTGTTTAACTATTTGATGTATGGTGAATTGATTTTATGGGTTCCTTTTCCCCATCTTCTGGATATAAATATATCTTGGTTGCTATAGATTATGTGTCCAAAGTGGGTAGAAGCTATACCCACTAAAACTGATGATGCTAACATTGTTGTCAAATTCTTAATGGATTGAAATTTTAGTAGGTTTGGGATGCATAGAGCAATAATAAGTGATGTAGGGAGAAATTTTTACAACAAACTTTTTGATAAGGTACTGAAGAAGTATAACATCACACACAAAATGAATACTTTATATAATCCATAAACTTTCGATCAAGTGGACGTAAGTAATAGGCAAACAAAGAGGTTCTAGAATGTACTATATGCCTTTCAAGGAAAGACTGGGCAATCAAGTTGAATGATGCCTTATGAGCTTACTGTAAAACATACAAAACATCTATTGGAATGAAGCCTTAATGATTAATCTTTAGAAAAATGTTTCGCTTACCTATTGTGCTATACAAGGAGAAAAATGATTGCTCCAACTTAGTGAATCTGAAGAGATTAGGGACAAAACATTTGAAAATGTAAAGTTGTACAAAGAGTGTACTAAGCGCTATCATGATAAGAGGCTAGTTCATAAGTCTTTTGTTCCTAGAATGAAAGTTCTTTTTTAACAATCATTTGAATGGGAGCCTAGTAACCTTATGGAAAATGTCTTGCTAAGATGTTAAATTGGCATTAAATGGGAGGTAACCCATCATTTTAAGTAATATTTTTTTTGATATTATATTTATATTTATTTTATGTTAATTATTTTGCTTTATTTTATTTGTTTGTTATATAAACATTGTTCAGAAATATTAACTTTATAACTATTTGTTGAAATTTCTAAGTAGTACATAGTTTATTTGTGCAAATTTAAATATTTGGATTGATGGATGCACATGCAATTCCATACCAATTTTTGAGTGGGTTCAACAAATGGGTTACTTTTCTATTCTTTACTCTTTATCTTTAATTTACAATTGTTACATTGAGAACAATATAACTTATAGGTTGAGGATGGAAAAAGTTCAATTATAAAAAGGTGCTAATTTGAAATTTTTATTTAAACATATTTAAACATTTTTATATTGTTTACATCTTTATATTATTTGAATTTTAACTTGTTTTTGTGTGCTTTTATTTATTTTTATTGGTTTTAGGAATTTCAGTTTAATTTTAAAATTTTTCTTGCAAAATTATTATGTCTTTTAGTTAATTTTAAGTAAATGATTAAATTTTTGCACTGTTAGATTAATTTCGTGAACATCCATGAAGTAATGTGATAATTAATTATTTTTTTTCATTTCATTATAAAATGTTAAAATTATAGTAAACCAAAACTCGATGTTTGGGAATCAAGAACTGGAGACTACCTTGTGAGAATATTTTGAGCCATTATCTTTCTATTCTAATTGATAATATATTATTTCTATGTTTTTAAATACTCTTTCTATCAATTCTAAATTCCTATATGATCTCTTTAGGTTTTTGCATTAAATGCTAGGATTTTTACATATAATAAAGTGTCATATATTTATTTTTATTGCTTAAAGTGAATGACTTATGTAGAAATTGAAAGTATATGCATTTCTTCATTCATGCATGAATTTTTAAAAAGAGACATATATAGGTTACCTAAGCCAATGCAAAAAGAAAAGCTAAAAATTAGCCGCTCACCATTTCATACAAAAATATGTACAAATTACACATGGATCCTCTCTATTAAAAAAATATCTAAAAAAGAAGAGAGAAAGAAAAATAAGAAAACAGGAAAATATTTAATAGTATATACTAAATACTTTGACCTATAAATATCCAACAATGTTGTGAGAAATGGATAAATAAAAAAGAAAAGACAGGAAATAAATCTCCAAGAAGTCATTGCATTTTTCTTCATCTCTTAAAGACATATAACTTGAAACTTTAATTTGACTGATTTGATAAATGCATGAAAAGAATATTTTATTTCTTTAAAAATCTTCATTTGATTCCTTTCATGAGATTAATATCATGCACCACTATGAGCGTCTTATTCTTTAAACATATGCAAAATTATTAGTTCATTTCCTTGCATAAACTATAGTCGTATATACCTTTGAATGAATAGTTCAACCAATAGAATCAGTGTTCTCGAGAATATACATTGTGAGGTTAGAGTGGAAGTGAATTCAGATTCCATACACTGAAGTTGGAAAAATTTAATATTGATACATTTTGATCTAAATATGAAAGTGATTTTCAACTAATTATTTCAAGTAAACTATGAAATAACTTATGGATTTTAATTGTAAACTTAGAGGAAATTAAAAAGCATGAGAAGTTTTGTTATTTTTATTTTTTTTATCTTTTTCCTTTGTTCTAAATTTTATTTTGTTGGTTTATGTGTTACTTGTTTGTTTTTATTTATTTATCTTTAAATTTTGCATTATAAATTTTATATTTGTAGGTATTATCTCTGAAAGCCTTCATAAGACATAAACTCGTCAACTAGGGAAACCTAATAGTTAAAGGCTTCTTGCATGTGCTAAATGCAACCATGCCAATCTACAAAAAAGAATTAGGATAGTTTAATTTTATTCTAGTTTTATTTACCTTTTTTGCCTTTTTTGCAAGGAGACTAGTAAGAAGCTAGTTGGGGTTGTGATGAATGCTTAAAAGTACTTAATAAATCATGATTTTATGTACTTTAAATGTTAATATAGATTTGTATTTGCATAGTTTTATTATCTTTTAAAGAAAATCTATTTTTTGGGAATCATGGGTATGTTTTGTTATGTTTTGGGTATTTTAGCTTAAAAAAGATTTAATTGATCAACACTCCAAGTATATTACCTAAAAGCACTCCATTAAAGTATTAAAGCTTAAAAGATAACATATATAAAAATTACATAGATTATAAACCATTGAAAATGGTGTAGGGGTTCTAGTTGTTCAAAAAGATGCAAGCAGCAGCATGGACATAATGTGTACTACAACGCGAGTGAAGTGCATCATTGCCAAAGCGTGTATAGACTATATCATGCCACGTCTTGAAAATAATGTGTTTCACAGCACCCGACCATTTGATATACTTTTTCCTCTCTTTTACAACGTTTTCTAAAGATATATATATATATATATATATATATATATATATATATATATATATATATATATATATATATATATATATATATATATGACCCCTTCTTAATTGTAAAGTTCATCACTTATCCCTTTCATTTCACAACTTCTCTTTAGGTTGATTTCGTAGTTTTTTTTTAAGTTTTTCTTTTCTTTTAGTTGTTTAAAAGTTCTTCTCTCAATTGAGAGTTTAATAAATATAGTTTATGTAGTTCCTTTAGTTTCAATTTAAGAAACAATGTTGGCAATTCCATTTTGAATTTTCCCTGAACATAAATGATACTGAGAGTCTGTAAGAATACAATTGAGATATAATTTTCATGTATTCTTCTCGAATTATCTTTATGTGTTGTTTTACATACCATATTTAATTTATTAATCATTTATTAAAACATGCATGTCTAACTATAAAATAATATGTGATATTAATAATATTGTTAGGCCTGTGAAATATTAAAGTAGGTAAACATTTTCATTAAATGAATTAAGATTTTTTCTCCAACAAGACTTAGGCAAAAGTTTGTTATAGAAGGTAAGTTGACTCCGTATTTTTCATAACAAACATGGGAGTTAGATTTATGATATAATTATCTAAATCTAAATTAGAGTAATACTCTTGGATATTAGATATTTACTATCGAGATCTTATATATTTCAAAGATTTTCATAAGATTTATTATTGAAAAAATATGTATATTGGGACATATTTTTCATAATAGATTTAAAATGTTAAAGTTAGTTTCAATTACTTAAATAATTGACCTAACTTTAACACCTTGATGTAAGTCTAAATTGTCGGCTCGATCTAAGGTAGCAAGTTAAAGTTTAATTAACAAAGAAAATGATCACCACCATAAGATATTTTCATACCTAAAAGAAAAATCAATAATTTTATTTCATATCTTTAATAACCTAATTAATATTGAGCATGTATGATTAACTAACTAATATATCCATAAATTTTCTACTGAATGAAAATTTCTATTTGTCAATTGTTTTATTGAATCTATCTTTATTTTTTGGGATTAGATTTCTCAAATCCAAAGAATCATAAGAGGATGTTTATTTTTAATTTTGTTTTTAAGAATTTGTTGAATTATTTAAAAACTATATGAATCCTCTTTAGACTTACCTTGGAGGTACACTTAACATTTACTATAAGCGATTCGTACACTTGCAAGTAATTTACAAACATACAAAATTTATATACTATGTTTTTGGAATCTTTGTTAGAGAATTGGTATTTGTATCAAAAACTAGTTAAATTTTGTATGGTTAGGCATTTCACTTGTAGTAGTTGTAATGTTTTTACATTTGGAAGCGGCATGACCCACATAGTAATGACTGCAAAATCTCGGCACACTTTCATATTATAGGCCAAAGATCTTAAGCAAGACCACTTCCACCACTACATGTTCACTAAGTTTATTACCGAGATCGTTATCAATCAAAAGTCTAGCAAACTGGCCTAACTCACCATTGAGGCTGGCTTTTTCAATTTTTAGAAGAGTGTTAATGGCCCATACCTTTTTTGATTCTTAGACCAATTGTAAAAATCAACCTACACTCAGCATTCATAGCCATTTTATTTTAGGGGTTGAAGTTATGTGCCCAAGCTAAACCCAAAAAATCATTGACTTAACATCAACTAGCACAATAGCTCGTTTGCTAGGACAATTTTTAGGGTAAACAATAATTTGTGAAAGAATCTACGACTGAGACCAATAAGTTTCCAATTGTTGGGCAAATTCCATACCAAGGTTAGTCGTGTTTCAAGGTCACTTTGATTTTAAGGCTTGCCTCCTTTAGATAGAATTAATGAGTCAATAAGAGAAATTTACACAAACCAAGGCCAGATTGGTAGACTTTTGGATCCATGATGAGACAAACACTATCTCCACTCTTTCGCAAAGGTATTTTAGGTGATTTAGTAAGGATGCTTAAAGAATTCTTTAAGCAAAGGCATTGCTTTTGATACAAGTAAATGTCATAATTTATGATCATCATCTAAGCAAAATATGATATGAAATGATACATAACTATTATTATCAAGTACGAAAGAACATGATACCACGAACAAACCTTCTACAATATTATTTTATTTTCTTTTTACCCGCTAAACCCAACATGAACATTATACACATAACCACAAGTACATAACGAGTCACTTTTTGTTATATATTAAAAAAGGCTAAAAAGCTTTCTAGTATTAACCTTAATTTTATTTTTTTGCTCCTTTTTCTATTTTTTTTATAATTTCTTGAGTAATTTTGTTTTTTTGACATTATTAGGATTGGTTTGATTTACAAAAAGAGAAACTAGGGAAAAGTTAGAGAATATTGTGGAATGTGTGGATCTCTTTGTGAGTCCATGTATATATAGGGTGTTACACGTACAGGTGTCGATTACATAGGGTATACACATATAAATGTATCAAGGGACATAAAAGTAAAAGGAAGAATATTTATAGTCTGAGATCGACCACCCTATAGCTTGGGCTGGTGGTTGACCCTCTAGTTACTAAAGCTCCCAAGACAAGTCTCTCCAACGGTTGTATTCGTGGGTATAGGCACAAGTAGGTCCTTTAGATGGGTCGGGTTGTCTACTAGACTCGAGATGACTCGTCTTATAGCTCGAGCTGTCTACTAGACTCAAGCTGTTAGATAGGTCAGGCTCTAGGTTGATCCATATGGTTAAAAATCCAATCCCCTTACTCTTTCAACATGTGTTCTAAACTAGGATGGAAGAGTAATACCCGGGTAGCGGATGTAAACTATTCAACTCTTCTAATAAATGTGTGTTACTTGATCGAAGAGAGAAATATGGGTCTTTATATAAAAAGGTACCTAGGCTAAGCCTCACTTTATCATTTTCTGCAGGTCAGGAAAAAATTAATAGAAAAAATGCATTGTCGCCTAAGCCTAAGCCATAAAAAGTTTTTAGTTTGATGGTAAGAAATCAGCTCAACACAAAGCTTACTTGCTTGGGTTTTTAGAGTAAAAATTCTTCTATTCTAATACTTCTCTACTTTCTTTTTAGGTAGGTTTAAAGAATCTTTCCCCTTTTATTTCAAACTCGACCCTAGGTAATTTCTTCTTCTTGTGCCTTACCCTTTTTTATGTTTTGTGATTTTTTTGTAGAGACCATGCATATAGAAGAGACTTTAGGTCAATTGGAAACTCCTATTTGTGACATGAGGCTAATAATGAGCACATGGACTGATACGAAGGTCATGATAAGGAATATGGGCTTCTTCTTCACAACCTTGAGTGAGGAGACAAAGCAATGCTGGGTTGATATCCAAAACTATCTTCCCAAGAAAACCCTGTGGATGCAACTATTAAACATCCTGAGCTTTAGCACATGTAGATTGATGAGGCAAGGCTTAGTGGAGCCTCACACAACATTATTCGTAAATCTAGAGCCCTTGATGATGGTGAACTAGCCTTGAGGCTTGAACCTTTTTTTCCCCATTATTGTTTTTGCTCAACTTTATAATACTTACACCTTATTGCCCTTGTATCTGTAGATACTATGGAGTTCCATTCTGATACTCTCTTAGAGTGGCTTAACACCAAACTTACTCCTAAGGGGATGAGCTCCCAAAGGACTACACCTTTCTTACAAGGGATGGGCTCTTCAAAAGGGAAGAAGTGTAGCAAGTCTTTTGTGTAGGAGGGCCTCCATATCCAATCTAAAAGGAATAGAAAGTGACTATTGATGAGCCAGTGCTTAAACTGGAGCATATGAATATCTTCGAGCCCTTATCAATGTCCTAGGATCGACACAATTCACTAGTTCCCTACTCCAGTCCAGAAGTACCTAACTATCCTATAAGGGATTCAGGGAAGGGGAAAGGTGTTATCAATGATATCACTACTAATATGGATGGGGTCACTTTGTATTGGGGTATGGCACTAGAGTAGCTTGACCACTACGTATGCCATATTGCTTTTATGGCCCATAAGAGGTAGCTTGACACTATATGTGAGGACACGGTAATGGAGATCAAGGTGCTAATCAAGTTAATGTTCCCAAGTACTAATCAATTTATGTTTACCTATATTCTAAAGATTCTCAAGATCCTACACAAGGGATATATTTGAAATATTAATTTGGATGTGAAGAATAATTTAGGAAGCAATATTCTTATTTTCATTAATTATGGGCCTTTTATGTTTAGAAAATTTTATTATAGTGAATTGTGGGCTTTTTATTTTAAGTCTTTTAGTCTTTTACTTTTAAGGTTGGATTAGGCCTATTCCACATAGGTTTTTTTTTCTTTTAGGGTTTCTTCCTTATAAAGAAGAAGAGTTATGTAATTTGAAGGGAAGAACGAATATCATTAATGAAAAATATATTTCATAAAGCTTTTGCTTTGCCTTCTTGTGTTCTTGATTGAATACTTGAATCCGAATTATCAAAAGGAGTAATAATCCTTTGTGGCATCTCAAGGTTTGGATTTTAAGGACTTTGTTTCCTTAGGGTTCTAATATGATCATCTTCAATTCATTCTTATCAAATCAATTGTTTCTATTCTTTTGAGTTCATGGGTTCCTAGGTTGTTTGCATAAAAGATCCACATCATTTGGTATCAGAGGATTGGTTGTTAAAAATAGGTTATATATCTTCATCTATCTTTCTTTGTTTTGAATTTTATATATTTTTTAAAAAAATCATCCTTTGATTGTTTTCTACCTTCTTGAGGCACAAATCACAAAAAAAGAAGAGAATTAAGTCTTGTGTTTTCTTTCAATTTCGTTGTCGTTGTTTTCATATTTGGATTTTGTTTCATAATTTTCTTTGAATTCTTCATATCTTTTTCTTGATTCTTTAATTCTATGCTCAACCTATCTTTGTTCTTAAAAAAACAAAGAAAAAGGAGGAGAGGGCTGCTGTTCGCAATTTCAAAAAACTAAATTTGATAAATCATAGTTGCAAATTTAAATGGCCCTAAATTTGGACTCGGATCTCGGAACAACTATTATAATATATCAAATTGAAGCTCATCTTAATTCCTATAACCAGTAAACTTTTTTCCTGCGTTCCGCACCATTTTAGACCCCAAATTCTGTCAGTTAGACCACTTACCGAGGATCTAAAGATTTGATGTAGCTTTTTGCGTTGTTTTCTGTTTTTGTTCATTAGAGGTTGTGAATATTTTTTGTGAATTTTCTATTCAAAGTAGCAGCAACAGAAGTAAAAAAAAAGATGATGAAGAAAAGGAGAACATATTAGTAGATTGTTTGAGAATCTAATTCTTGTTTTCTTGTTCTTATTGAAATTGGTTTTCCTTTATTTTGTTCTTGCTGTCCAAGATTGATTTTTTTTAAAATGGAATCATATTTGATCAAGAGTCTTTCTTTAGAGTCCTCTTTGGTCAAGAGTCTTCCTTTAG
Organism: Hippophae rhamnoides; assembly: GCA_033030585.1. Taxonomy (NCBI): domain Eukaryota; kingdom Viridiplantae; phylum Streptophyta; class Magnoliopsida; order Rosales; family Elaeagnaceae; genus Hippophae; species Hippophae rhamnoides. The sequence goes on along the minus strand of CM065431.1, from coordinate 25,148,706 downwards.
AGTCCTCTTTGGTTAAGAGTCTTAGTTTAGAGTCCTCTTTAGTCAATATTCTTTCTTTAGAGTCCTCATTTGTCAAGAGTCTTTCTTTAGAGTCCTCTTTGGACAAGAGTATTTCTTTAGAGTCCTCTTTGGTCTAATATTTCTTTAGAATCATCTTTGGTCAGGAGTCTTTTTTAGAGTCCTCTTTGGTCAAGAGTCTTTCTTTTGTCATATTTTGCCATTAAATTTTTAGAATTCAGAATTTTGAGATGGTCACCAACAAAACGGTTACTTCTTGAGATTAGTTGGATTCTTTGATTTTTTAAGAACACAAAGGAGGTTGGCATGAGCTTTGAGAGGTAAAAAAAGAGAGCGAACATAGTCTTAAAAGAGGAGAGTGATAAAAATCCTTTTTTAGAGCAAACATGTGAGGGAGTGCGTGGGTTATCTCATTTTATTTTACAGGTTGAAAACATGAGTAAGTAAGAAGGAGAACCACAAGATGTTGACTTGAAATTCCTCATCAAATCTATTCATGAACAATTTAAGAAAATGAATGCATGGTTGGATGATTTAGAATCCTCTTCCAGTTCTAAATTACATAAAAGAAGACATCGAAAACATGAGTTCGAGGAAGAAAAAGCTGATTCCATAATGGAAGAGAGAGAAAGTTTTAAACGAGACAAAAAGATAATAATTGTAAAGACAAATGGAAAAATCAAAAGTGTCAGTTCATGTGACGAAGAGATATCACTAGTAAAGGATGGTTCTTATGTTGAAGTGGAAGAACCTGTGCATAGAGATTCACTTGTCATAAGGAGGGTCCTGAATATTCTGCATAATGATGAAAAAGATGACAAGCACCATGATCATATTTTCCACACAAGATGCCATGTGAAGAGAAAAATATGTGCATTAATTATTGACAGTGCAAGCTGCACTAATGTTACTAGTACCTTGTTGGTAGAAAAGTTAAATTTGAAGTGGCAGAAGCATCCCAAATAGTAGAAGCTACATGGTTGAATGATTGTAGAGAAATGGAGGTTAAAAAACAAGTTTGTGTTCCTTTTTCATTTGAAAAATATGAAGATGAGGTTCTTTGTGATGTGGGACCAATGTATGCTAACCATATATTGCTCGGCCGACCCTGGTAGTTTGATAGGAAGGTGTCACATGATGGTTACAAAAATCGTTATTCTTTTGAAATGAACAATCAAAAAGTTGTACTATCTCTTCTCAAACCTTTGCAAGCTTATGAAGAACAAATTAGGATAGATGGAAAGTGCAAGATGTGGGAAAAAAAAGTGTGAGTAAGAGGAAAATAAATGGAGAGCAAGTGAGATCGAGCAAAAAAATGGAGAGAAAAGTGAGACAAATGGAGAGAAAAGTGAGCATAATGGAGGTAAAAGTGATAAAAAAAAGAGAAGAAAGTGAGCACAAAGGAGGGAAGAGTGAGAAAATAGGATAGAAAAGTGAGCAAAAAGAAGAGAATAGTGTTCAAAAAAGAGAGAAAAGTGAGAAGAATGGAGATAAAAGTGAGCAAACAAGAGAGGAAAATAAAAAAGAGTGAAATTTATAAAAAAACATGAGAATAAGAGTGCACTGATGGCAAGGCAAGAAGTAATGGTACTTATGTACAAGGATGTTTATCTTTCTAATAACGATCTTAACTCATCTTTGCCTAGTGTCATTGTATCTTTATTGCAGAACTTTGAGGATCAACTTCATGAAGAGATTCCCTATAGATTACCTCCTTTGAGAGGAATTGAGTATCAAATAGACTTAACACATGGATCCATTATACCAAATCGACCTACTTATAGAACTAAGATTCGAGGACGAATCTTTTCAAAGAAGAGGGGAATAATGGAGATCGAGGTGCTAATTGAGTTTATATTTACATATATTCTAAAGATTCTCAAGATCCTACATAAGGGATAGATTTGGAATATTAAATTTGATGCAAAGAATAATTTAGGAAGCAATATTCTTATTTTAATTAATTATGGGCCTTTTATGTTTAGAAAATTTGATTGTAGTGAATTATGGGCTTTTTATTTTAAGTCTTTTAGTATTTTATTTATAAGGTTGGATTAGGCCTAATCCATAACTAAATAGGCTCATTAGGCCCATTCCATCTAGGTTTTTTTAGGGTTTCTTGCTTATAAAGAAGAAGAGTTATGTAATTTGGAGGGAAGAATGAATATCATTAATGAAAAGTATATTTCATAAAGCTTTTGCTTTGCCTTCTTGTGTTCTTGATTGAATACTTGAATCTGACTTATCAAAATGAGTGATCATCCTTTGTGGCGTCTCAAGGTTTGGGTTTTAAGGAATTTGTTTCCTTAGTGTTTTAATCCGATCATCTTCAACACATTCTTAGAAAATCAATTGTTTATATTCTTTTGAGTTTATGGGTTCCTAGGTTGTTTGCCTAAAGGGTATGCATCACACGAGCTCAAAGATTGTGAGAAGTCATCTCATGTACCAGGTGTGTTAGTCTAACCTCTTTCCATATGTGTATATATTTTTTTATTATGTATATTTCTTATGTTTTATCTTATGTTGTTTGGAACGTTTTCAATTGTAGCTATTTTATGGGTTAAATAGGGCTTGAGGTGTGGGGAATTTCAAGAATGAGCTCGCACAGGAAAAAGAGACCCATGTCTCCACTCGGGCTAAATACGTGGTGCTACTGGTGAAGGCCAAAAAGTTGGATGGAAAGTCCATATACAAGGATGAGAAATTTTCCAATGCCATTTCAGAGATAAATGATATCTCGAGTCTTTTTGTAGAGCTCGAGGAGGCTCAAAGGAAAGATGAGGTCAAGTTCGGAGAGGTTTAGAGAAAAACCGAGGCTAAGATGGATGCATGTAATTGCAGGCTATCCAAAAGAGAAAAGGGACCTAGGGGAGTACCACAACAAGATTTTGGATATCTTGGTCACTCCTCAATACATGCCTACTCAATCCTAAGAAGGGGCAAGAAAGATGACTCAAACACCAGTGAGAGTGGTGATCGGCCCGAGGTGGCAGGTGTAGAAAGTAGGACTGATGGCCATTGATATTGGTAATGACTCAAGCCTTCTAATGAATTAGATACTAAGCCCAATATGATTTTCACTTCCTTTTGAGCTCAATGCCACTCCTACTTGTGTAGACTCTAGCTCGAACTTTGTAACTATATATTTATTAATGAAAATAAATTAAATTTTTAGAACCAACTGTATTTCTTGCATAATTGTGTATTTCTATTATTTATAATGTTGACCTAACTCCCTATTTTTTGGACATGTGTCACTAGGCTTTTCTTTAACATCATCCCCTATAAAAAGGGGGTTGTGGACACTTGTTAAATTCAAAAATTATTTGAAATAGTTTCCAAATCCTTCTATATCTTTTTCATTCGAACCTTATGGATTCTAATATGGCCAACAAACATTCAACTTAAGCTTTGAAACTAGAAAAAAATAGTAGACTTAAGACTGATGTAGGGGAATTAAATATCGATTTGTCAAGGCTCAAGGATAAGCTAAAAATTTATAAAGAGACTAAATGCGATCTCGCCTCTTGTATGGAGTAGCTATCCCAAACTCAAGCTCGAGAAAGAAGGACCATGACTAAAATGGCTGCCCTTGTGAACAAAGAGTCTCATTGAGAAAACTTCTACATGAAGCGATCTGAAAGGGTCTTCCTCAAGGTGATGGGCATTGTTGAGGAATTAGAATGTTTTGTGCTTGATTAATAAAAGAATTTTTAGTAAAGTATACTTGTGATGCCATACGAATGTATTTTTCCATGTACATTATCTCTTCTTTCTCTATTCTTTTAAGGAATGAGCTCATATTGTATGATCAATGTGACTAACTAGAGCAGTTTACTTGGTCTATTACCAAGGTGATCAACTCATTATATGTATTAATTAGATAGAGTGTTTTACCTATACTAAGATCAATGCGATCAATTATGACCATCACAAATGTCAAAGCGCTCTACCTAGTTCTTGACCGAGGTGATCAACCTATGAAATATAAAAGAAAGGGAGAGTGTTGTTACCTGGTTCTTGACTGAGGTGTTCACTTCTCACCTATGTCATAGCGCTCTACCTAGTTCCTAACTGAGGTGATAAACTCATGCTCTTACAAGTGTTAGGGTGCTCTATTTGGTTCTTGACCGAGGTGATCCTCCCATGACATATAGTAGTAGGGGAGATTCTTCTACCTGGTTTCTGAATGAGGAGTTCATTTCTCACCTATGTTAAAGCACCCTCCTTTGTTCTTAACCAAGGTGATCAACTCATGACTCTTGTTTCAGGATGCTCTACCATTTTTTGACCAAGGTGATTAGCCTATGACATTTAGTATGAGACAGACCATTCTACCTGGTTCCTAACCAAGGTACTTAACTCCCATTTTAGTGTCAGAGTACTTTACCTAGTTTCTCACTAAGGTGATCAAATCGTGACTTTTATGTGTCAGTGCACTCTACTTGGTTCTTGAATGAGATGAGTAACTTATGACATATACTAATGGAGGGATCACTTCTTGAAAGAACTCACTTTATATGTATACATACAAGGATGATACATGAGAATAAAAAATTTAGATACATCAAAAGTGGTATTTTCTTAAGTGTTGGGCATTCCAACTTGTGCCATCCTTAGCGCCCTCAATGCTTCTCAATAAGTAGGCTCCTCCTATTTTAATCTCAAATATTTGATATGGTACTTCACAATTTCCTCCCATTTTCTTAACCATCCATTTCTTCTTGCTAGGGAAGACCCTTTTGAAAACCCAATCTACCATGGAAAAAGCTTTAAAATGTACAACGTTGTTCTAATAATCTAATACTTTCCATTTTTGAATTGTTATCCTCCTCAAGGCTTCATCCCTTTTATCCTCGGTGAGAATCAGTTTGATTCCTTTATTTGTAGCATTCTCCTCTTTTATTTGACCAGACCCTATAGTGGGTATTGTAACCTTAGTTGCTATCACAACTTTAACCCCATATACTAGGGAGAAATGTGTCTTGTTAGTGCCCCTTCAGGGACTAGTCCTAACAACCCATCTTTTTTTGCACCCTCCAACCTTTTCTTTATTAGGTTGATTATTAATTTTTTATAAGATTCTACCTGACCACTAGCTTGGGGATAATATGGCATTCAATGACACATCTTGGTGTTGTATTTGATGGCTAACTCCTTGATATTATGACCTATAAACTATCTCTAGTTATTTGTAATGGTTACTTGGGCAAGATGAATTGAAAAATCATAGATTTCCAAATAAATCAAATCACCTCATCCTCCCATATTCTTCCCATAGGCTCTACCTTAGTCCATTTTGAAAAATAATCAATGCCAACTAGTAAAAACTTCTTTTGACCCTTTTCTTAAGGTATAGGTCCTATTATATCTAGTCTTGACTTGTAGAATAGCTTGGGGCTTACCACCCTTTTTATGGTGTTCAAAGGCATGTGTGACAATGGGGAAAATATTTGGCACTTATCACACTCCTGAGTGTAATTTGTGCAATCTGACAGTATATTGGGCCAATAGTAACTCTACCTCATAATCCGTTGGGATAGTCTCCTTCCACTTGAGAAAGAGCCACACTCCCTTTCATGTGCTTCAAACATTATTCTTTTAGATTCCTCTTTGGCTATGCACAAGAGCCCAGGTCTGAGTATATTCCTTCTGTAAATCTTACTAGCTTCAATCAAGTATCATCCCACCTTGGCCTTGATTTCCTTTACAAGTTTGTAATCCTCAAGTAGGTCTCCCCTTTCTAAGAAGTTAAAGATAGGAGTGAACCCAGGGTTGGTAGGAGCATCCATACACCCCATTATTCTTCCAAAATTGCTTCTATCATGATTGTTATCGACACCACTCGAGTGTGGCTAGCCTCTCGCACGGATGATAGTATGGCTAAAGCATAGGGGTGACCATTCTAATTTCTAGATATTTGGTTGATCTCAAAGTTAGAAAATTTTAAGCCCTCTTGTTTTAATCTCTCCTGGTATTTCCTCATCTTTCCATCCTTAACTTCTAACGTCCCTAAGTAACCACAAGTCAAGAATCTCTATGCAATGTGATGACTCTATGAAAGTAGAGTCATATGCACACTTTTTTTACATAATATTTAATTTTTTTATTCAATAAATAGTATTTTTAGGGTTAAAAATATTAAAATATAAAGTTTATAATGAAAAAGGGTGAAAATGTAATTTTTGGGGTTTTCTGGATTTTTTATGAATTTTTAATGCATAACTAATCAGGAGTTGCCACATGGCATGCCATGTAGGTAGAGGAGCTGACTAGGAAATCCAAGTAGATTCCATGCAAGTATAGAGAGCGAATCATGTCGAGCCACATGTGAGAGGATGAAACGTATGCTATGTGTCAACACGGTGTTCAATCTGAGTTAGGAAATTGGTCAACACCCCATGCCATGTGTTGCTACACCATTGCTCAGAGTTCCCCTTGTACACCAAGCTATCTGTTTCTCTGAATCACATCGTGACACATTTCACTAACCCAATGAGCAATGACTATGACCAGTATCACCTACCACGTGTCGCTCCCTGATTCGTCTAATGAATTTCAATGCCACGTGTTGTGCTGTGATTGATTGGAACTATCAGTTTTTCTTGTTTTAATCATTGCCCTTGATCTAAAGCTGATCTGATGGTCCATATCACACCTGAGCATTATTTAAGCCTCTAATCACTCCATAAACCCTAATTAGCCTCCATTAGCATAATTTTGGTCATTTTTTGGAGCAAAAAAGAGAGAAAAATACAGAAAAATTCAAGAGATGACACAATTTTGGGGGAGATTAAAGAGTAGAGTAATAATATAATTTAAGAGATTGATTGTATTTCTTTTTCTATTTTTTTTATCAATTTTATGTCTTTCTTTATGAAAATTATGAGCTTTATGAATACAATTATGTGTAATTAATTTATTAATCTAGGGATCTTATGAACCCAATTTTCATCAGGTGATGATCTAAAATTTTACCCAAATTATAATTTTAATTTAATTATATTATTTAATCTGATTTTTATGCTATTAATTATTTGGCCAACGATTTATCTATATAGGCAATTAAATAGATTTGAGATAATTATTTAATTGTTTGTCTTGATTAAATAACATGCGTAGTTTTTAGGTAGAGATGTATGATTCTTATGTATGTGATCCATAATTGATGAACTTAATGAGTAGTATGCAATTTAATATCCACGAGAGTGTGATTAAATTAATTACCAAATAGTGTGTAGTTTACTTGAGAGGGGAATACATGCTAAGTTAGACTCAATTGATCATTTAATTAATTGTTATTATATTGGGGGATTTTAGCGATTCACATATTTAGAAAATTGTGAGATTAAGTATTTTTAGATATTTTCTCATATATCTTTTTAGTCACAAAATCTAATTTAATTAATTATTACTATTTACTTTTAGTTATTTTAATTTTGCATCCTTAAAATATAAAAACACCAAAAAATTTATTTTTATTATTTTTATTTTTAAAAATTAGTTTCTAATAAAATATTCTCTATGGGAATGATCTTTTTTTATTATTATATTACTTGTTGTGATATGTATACTTGTGTATTCATTGCACACACTTCCTATGTGGCGATCACAAGGTGATCTTATCCGCCTAGAGTTTCTTTAACATCATAGCCCCAAATATACCCACATCATATTTAGCAACCTTATAGTTGCCTAAAAATCCAACCTAACAGTATGCTCGAAACCAATTTTATCATGATCAACTATGACCACCCCTAGGCCAATGCCATTGAAGTTATACATGCCATCAACAAATAATTTCCAGGTACGTCTCTCTTTTTGATCCACCCCACACAGTTCCTCTTGTGCTTTATGATAGATAACTTCTGATGTCTTAGTGAATTCAATCATAAACTTAGCCACCATTTGCTCTTTAATGGTTGTAGTAGCCATGTACTTTACATCATACTACTACTATATGTGAGCCAATGTAATGCTTGAGCTTTCGTGCACTGACTTTGAGGACAAATGCCAACTTGGCAATGGGTACCTACTTTGGGTGTCTATCAAGATTTGACTGATGTAGTAGGTGCGGTGCTGAACCTTGTTTCTTTTGACTAAGAGCATGATACCACAAGTTTGCTAGGTCATGGCCAAATATAAATAAAGTGTGTCTCCTAGGAGATGGCTAAACCAAGACAAGAGGGTTACTTAGGTATTGTTTGATTTCTTCAAAATCTTTCTTACAATCCTTGTACTAGAAAATTGATGTGTTTATTCTTAGCATTTTGAGGAATGAATGGCTAGCACTTGTCCTTACATTTGGTGATGATTTTGTTCAATGCCACTATTCTTTCATTCAACTGTTGAATCCCCTTTGGATTGGTAGGCGGCTTCATGCTCACCAAGGTTTGTATCTTGTCTAGATTGCCCTTACTCCCTCGGGTAGATACAAGGTATCCTAACAATTTTCCTGTAGCAACACCAAAGACACATTTCTTGGGGTTAAGTCTCATAGCATACCTTTGGATTATGAAAGATATCTCATCCAGGTCTTTGATATGGTTTAGGGGCTACATTGACTTTACTACCATATTGTCCATATATGCCTCCAAGTTTCTTCCCAACTAATCTACAAACATTTTGTTGACAAGGCGTTGATATATGGATCTTTCATTTTCAATCCAAATGGAATTTTGGTATAATAGAAGGTCCCTTCCTCAGTAATGAAAGATTTTTTCTCCTCGTCCTTTGGGTGTATTTTGATCTAATGGTTACAAAAATATGCCTCCAAGAAACTCATCAATCAAAAATCACAGACAACATAGACTAGTTGATCGATAGTAGGGAGTGAGAAATCATCTTTGGGGCCTGCCTCATTTAAGGTTGTAAAGACCACACATATACGGGGTGATGTTTGACTTTTAATCACCTCATTTTTATCTTTAGGGAACTTTCAATTTCTTTGTTGGATAGGTCTAACCTTTGGATCGACATTTAAATTGTGGGTTTTGACTTTTAGGTCAATCTCAGGCATGTCTACAGGATTCCTTGCGAAGATGTCAACGTTCTCTTTAATGGTTCCAATGTAATAGCTCTTGCCTTTTCATAGTCCTTTCCTCTCTCTTCCGTACACTCCTGAGTTTGGAATTTGATCATCTTCATCTTTTGTATCCATGGTCTACTCAAAAATGGCATTGTAATGAGTTGGGATATCAATTTCCACAAAATTGGTCATTACTATTGACCCTTTGCCTATGACAGGTAGCACCACGGTTGCAACTGCATAAGTGGTGTTATTGTTGAATCTTATAAGGGGTAGCTCTCTTCTTATAATGTCAATCTCTTTTATGCTTAGGGCTCTTACTGTAAACAGAAAAAGAAGACCCACTAAGCTCCTCTTTTCAACCATGATCCGGCACACATCATAGGATCCAATTCTTAGAGTGATCACTAAGGGTTCTTCGTGATGGGATGAGGTATCGCCTTTCTCATTAAAGATGATCTCCATATGGGGACTCGCCTTTTATAGGGTGTATACGTGTGAGGAATTACGAAATTCTATGGCATGCCTCTTGCACCAATTACTAAATGCCTCATTGGTCCCAGGCCATCTATGTATGGTATGGATAGTCCTAATATTGGGCTCATTATGGAAGTCTCTCCTGCTACTTGATGGAGTGGGTGGCTTCAATTCTTCATTTCCAATTTGATGCCTTCTTCCTCTACTGATGCTTCCTATAAGGTCTTTAAAATATCCTCTGGCAAATAGCTCCTCCATTTTCTTTATGAGGTGTTTGCAATCTTTCGTCTTATGGCCCAAATCTTTGTAAAAGGCACACCTTTTAGATGAGTCTCTAAAAGAAGACTTCAGTTTTAGGGCAATCTAACATTCAACTCCTCTTCCATTATGAACACAACTGGAGCCAAATTTACTCTCAAAGGTGGGCCTCTAAGGGGAGAAAGTTACTTCTTCTAGAGTCCCCTATTTCTTGACCATTGGTTTCTCAACCTATTGTTTGGTGTGAAGTGCTTGTTTTTGTAGATCATGCTGCTCTGATTTTCCCTATCCATACTTATCCTTCTTTTTTCTTTTCTTGGTCCAATTTCCATATTAGCTTGGCTACCCTAAACCAGACCCAACTCTCTTTCCTAATTGAAAAATTTCCTTGCCTCTCTATATATCTCTTTCAAAGTTTAGAGACTATTTTGGTTAGCTTTATAAATAAATTGGAGTTCTTTAAGAGACCTCACCAAAAGGCTTCTATAGTTGTAGAGCCCGGGTAATTACAGATCTCTAACTTTTCTTCCTTAAACATTTTCATAAATTCTTCAGTAGACTCACCCTTTTCCTAAATTATTGAGAATAGGTGATGTGACTCCTTCCTTAATGGCTTGTTGTAGGCATAATTGGTGATAAATAACTTGGAAAATTATGAGAGGTTATGGTATAGGGTGTCAGGTTATTGAACCACTTTTGGCTACCATCATAGATGGTGGTAGTGAATAGCTTGCACATCATGGCATCTCATTTTCCCTATGTAAGGCTTATAGATGTCATAGTCATCTTGAAATATTACAAGTGAGTTACCGGGTCTTTAGTCCATTGATAGTCAAGGCATTTGGGAGCGTTGAACTTGGCCGGGTGTTTATCATTCTCTATTTCATCTTAAATTGAGAGACACATAATTTCTCACAATCCCTATCCATATCATAAGAGGTCTTGCCTTTTTCTTGTCTTTCATTAGCCATTCTCAAGGCCTATTTTTGCTTTCTATTGGCTTCTTCCAACGCCTAAAACCGCACCACCTAGCTTTTCTTTGCTGCAACCATTACTCTTTACTAGCTCCCACCGAACTAGAAGGTGGGTCACCCTCAACTTTGTATGTGTCCTAGTTAGGCTCAAACACAACGTAATCCGGTCTACAGTTTCCATTGAATAGGTTAGTGGTTCGTCCATTAGAAGCTCTCAAACTTAACTGTTAGTATAGTGTCCTACTTTCTCTTTTGGTCCCTTAGAATTCTATTTTTAACTCAAGAAGTTGATGATCTAGCTCTTTATAGGGGTCAGACTCTATTATGACTTTACTACATGCTAGGAAGGTGTTGTCCTATGCTCCCGCAGCTTCCTCATTTTCTAGCCTATTTAACCTTTAGCATGCATCACTACCATGGTGATTGTGATTCTACGGGTTTGTGGAAAAGATTTTTCGTATCTTAAGCCTTTCTTAGAATTTGGGGTGAATCCTTGAAAATATGTAATTAGAAGCCAAAGCTTGACCTCAGAATCTGATACCCATGGTAGGGGTGCAAAAATGTTTGGATTGGTCCGATTTATAGAGAGAAAAACTAGAGAGAAGTTAGAGAAAATTATGAAATGTGTTGATCTCTTAGGAAGTCCATTTATATATAGGGTGTTACATATACATGTATCGATTATATAAGATATACATATATAAGTCTATCAGGGGCATAAAAGTAAAAACAAACATATCTATAGTGTGAGGTCAACCACCCCATAGCTCATGCTAGTGGTCAACCCTCCGGATACCAAAGATCCTCATGACAAGTCTCTCCAACTAGTGTATTTGTGGGTATGGGCATAGACATGTCCTTTGAAGTTGACTTGTTTGAGTCATGTGTCCAAATATACATTTTTTCATATTTATTGATAACATTTTTCTCTAATAGATGATACAAGTAAATGTAGTAATTTACAAGTAAATGTAGTAATCTATGACAAGACATTATAACATAATGAAAATAAAATATGATATATGTTTTAACATGACATGGAAGATTACATAATTGTTATTATCAAGCATGATACGATATATCAATGCATATAAACCAATACACTATAATTTATTTTATTTTACTCAGTGAACCCAACATAAACATTATACATTATAGGACACAAGTCACAAACGTAATGAATTACTGTTTCTATTAAGTATGTGAATGGCTTAATTATACGTACATTTTTTGTTTTTCTTTTTTTTCATTTCTTTTTGCCTTTTTTGATTTGTGATTTTCTTTCTTTTCTTCTTTACCTTTATTTTTGTAATATTTTGAAATATTTTTGGCAAAATGTTATGATCCATTAACAATATATGTCATTAAGTCGCAAGATAATTGAAACATATTCATATTCTATATTTAAAAATTTATGCATCAACAAATCATTTTTTATATATAATTATTTATGCACATTGTACACTAGTCAAGCTGACGTGCTTTGTAGGAGTTAATTTATTATTAATTGATACAAAAAGTTGGACTTTATAAAATAAACATGTAAAAAAAATTATTTATTATACTTAAGGTAAATAACATTGTATAAAAAAAGATAAGTAACTTTAATCTAAAAAATTATCAATATTTTAACTATTAATATTTATTACTTAAATTATATTACTTAATTGATAAAAATACGATTTCAAATAATTAACATAAAAATAATAATTATTTATATTATTTAAGATAAATTATCTTGTATAAAAATTATTTCGAATCTAGATAAAAGTAAATTTATGTTAGTTAAGATAAAAAAATATTTTATAAAAAGGATAATTAATTATTATTTAGAAAATGTTGAATATTTTAGTTACAAATAATTTATAACTATATTTATATGAATTAATTAATAAAATAAGAATTAAGATTATTAAACATAAAAAATGTTAATCGCTTATTTTTAATGAATGATTGCAGCTCATAAACCTGAGAGATGTACTAGGACATCCCAACAAGATTGACACCTCTAAAGCAGCCTTCCTCGTCTAACCTATCAACTATGACTATTATTAAAATGATGAAAAAGGTAATACAAATCATTCCTTAGTGAAACTTATAATTAGGCCTATTGCTAATATCTAAAATAACAAAGGCATTACCGAATGATGGGACATCCCACCACTATGTCACTGTATAGATACTAGGTGCCTTAGAGGTTATACAATCAACTATCGTGTTGTCCTCCCTAAAAATATGGGAACAATGCAAATCCATGTGAACAATCTTTTCTAAGTAGTCAACCCAAGTAGAGTACTGATAACTGTATTTTATACAGTTATTTTCATCGATTTTATTAATGAAAATTGCTATGTTCTTTACATTTTTGTTTAATTTTAGTTAAATAAATTAATATTTACCTTTTATGTGTTAAGAAATACATTTTTACTAAAATTAAATAATTTGTATCGAAAATGTACTTAATTTCATATTTATGTCCACAAATATAATTTCAAATAATATAGTTCTTAATTACAATTTCTAAAAATCGAAAATATAATTTAAATTGAATTTGGGCTTAATTATAATTATTAAAACTTTCAAAATTTCATTTAAAATTAGCAAAGCGGCTTAACCGTAATTTAAGAAAGTTCAAAATCTAATTTTAAATATATTTGTGGGTCAAAATACAATTAAGGAAAGTTTTAAATTACAGGAGAAGAATGCCACTCGCATCATTCAACGCGTGCCCAACACATACCGTTCGATCGATCAAGAATCAACGGTCCCGATGTAACGAGTGCATTCCAGACAAAGTAGAAGCGGTTCCCAAGATTTCTCGCACGGCCGGTCCGCTGGGGCCCACTGCCGTGTGCAGCCGGCGTGCGATGGGACCCACATGTCAGCTGCGCAGAAATTCTCCCGAGGCGCATCGCTGTCCGCTGGATCAGAAGAACAGTCCAGATTGAAGTGCGTGGAACCAAGCTGTCGCGCACCGAACCGTTTGTCTAAAAATCGTGTGCGACACGGTTCATCCAAGTGACATGCACCATCAAGGTATCCTAAATAAGAAGTAGCCACATGTCTCCTTTATTTTGAGGCCAACAATATTATGACACGTGGTATTTTACAATGCGTGCGACCGCGCTGGATCGCGCCCCATTTGCAGCCGTTGCCGCTCTTTTCTCGACGCCCCAATCCCGTGCTTTTGTTCTGCGTGCGCCCTTTCCTTTCAACGAATGAGATGCGGCCACGTGTCCCACTATTTGTTTCAGCGAATCAGACTCTGACACATGGCATGCACTTTGATTTTAAAAAAATGCAGAAATGGTGCCTGTCTACCCGTGATTCTAATTTTGTCGATATCGAATTTCAAAATGCGTCGAAATTAGTTTCGAGGGAAAAATTTTTTACACGTTTCTGAAAACAAAAAAAAAATAAAAAAAAATGTAATATTTCTGATATATTTTTTTGGCTATAAATAGGTGATATTATGATAGAGTTTAGAAGTTTTTTGGAGAGTTTAGTTTTGGATATTACGAATTTTATCAAAACGATTTGTGGCATAAAAATAAACTTGAGAAAGGCATTTTTGTGTATATTGCTCGTAAATAAAATGACATGTATGATGAAGGATAGGAATATACCCTAATTTTATTTGAGAACTTAGAACTTAATGAATCTTATTAAATTTAATTCTCATAGAGATATAGTGAATTAATTTAACGAGGTGTGTTTATACGGAGCTCGGAAGAGATGTATGAATAAAAAAAGAAGTTTTCGGTTGACAAATTAAATGTACTAAAAAATATAAATCAAAAGAAAATAACATGATTTGAGTGGATTAGTTTGGTGAAAAATTGCAATCCTAGAGTTCTCTTATTTTTTTGTTACCTTTTTCCATATCAACGATTATTTTGGATAAAATTAGAGAGATACAATTTTAGTACTCAACAAACTATAGTAACAAATCTCCGTGGGAACGATCTTTACTTACAAATCTTATTACTTGTGACCGTGTATACTTGCACGAGTTTTTGTGTGTTGCAAAACAAACAACAAGTACCATCTCCATCACACCAATGATGACCTAATGCGAAAAGAATCACCATATAATCAGAATATGACACCAACCAAAAGCTCCACCATCCAAAGGTGGAGGGATATAATAATGCAGGAATAGTTAGTGTGAGCTTTACCTCAAAATAAAATGCAACACCAAGTGGAATACAAACAACCTTTGACAAGGATAATTTTTTCTGCAATACCCATACACAACCTATTAGACTAATTGATCCAAAAGATGCACCATCAGTGTTGACCTTTATCCACCCCACGTTGATGGTCTCTAAGTTACCTCTACGATCCATCATGCTTATCTTGGAATTCCTTGCACTCATATACTTTGAAAAATCCAAAGATCCTTCAATATATTTCTCATGGACCTAAGCTGTCATAGGCCCTTTTTGTGCATAAAAGGCCAAACTATGGAAAATGTGGATTTCATAGAAGTGCATTAATCCTCAAAGCTGGCATGATTTAAAGCTTTTCATATGACCCAAATGATTAAAATTAGTTGTTTTTCATAAATTAGCGAGCTGTGACCCAAGGTTAAGTGATATTGCACATCTCTATAAATCTAGAGTGGAAGAATCTGTATGAGGACGTCTACTAAAGGAATGTAATAGATCCCATAGTTCACCTGAAAAATGACAACTCAAAAAACGCAACAAATAGTCTCCTCAACTAACCCATACAATGAGCATAGAGAAAGGAAGGAGTAGCCTATTTTATTAGCTGACAATCAATGGGAATCTTGATTTGAATAGATGGCCATAATAGAATGGACTAAGAATGTGGTATTAAAAGGTCCTACATTTCCTTTCCAAACACTTATGTTCCCCAACCATGTGTAGGGAGTTATAGGCATTTTTAATTATGACCCCTTCTTTAATCTAATGCATCCAAATTCTGGTATCCATACCATTATTGAAGATGATGGAGTGTACCTCTAAAGAAATATCTGGGTAATAACTCTTAAAAGACTGCAATAGGTGCCATCCAACAACCTTCAAATAATCACCTACTAACTAGTGTAATGGTGGGTCCATAAGAGGATGGTCAACCTCTCAAATAAAGGAGTACCTAGTCCAGTATCTCTTCAAAATCATACTAAAACATTCCTACCAACTAACCACTTAGACTCTTCCAAAATAGTCGAGTAATGATGACACAAGCCAGGCCAAACTGAAGAGAAAATATAATAAATACATGGAGCTTTTCCTCTATCCGAATATTGACTATGTAAGCATAGTGCTAGAGTTCCCTATGATAATCCATCTTCCAAGATAACTTTCTTAACAAGGCCTTATTTAAAAGATCAAGATCCCACAAACTAAAACCCCCTTCTTCGAGGAGGCAACGATAGTCCCTACAAGAAACTTGAACCAACTTAAGCCTATCCGCTTTCCTTGACCAAAATAAATTATGGAAGGTTTTTATGAGGTCATTTACAATAGTTTTTGGCCAATTATATATTTGGAAAGAACGTAGAAACATGCAAAGAATTACTAAAGTGATCAAACATTTACGCCCACCCAAAGAGAGGGTATAAGCTTTTCATGCATCTATTTTTGCACGAATTTTATCTTCTGAGCCTTGAAACTAATGATTTTATAGATCCCATTGACATAAGGTGACAACCAAATAGGATAAAGAGGTACCCCCAAAACACATCCTAACAACAGCTTGGAGAGATAAAATATTACTCCGACGCATACCCTTACCAAAGTAATTGAAGGATTTTTCAAAGTTTACTACCTGTGTAGTTAGAAAATAATATAAATGAAAAGTCTCAGATAAACCTAAATGTTTGATGAGTAGGCATGATAGAAGATAAGGAAGTCATCAACACATAAAAATGGGTTAGTGCCATAATGCCTCTTGGAGAGGAAATTGGCCAAAAGTGATTATTGTCCACCAATGACCCAAGGCACCTACTCAAAACATCTTCTACCATACAAAATAAGAGAAAAGATAGAGGATCCCTTTAAAAGACCCCTCTTGTGCATGGAAAATATCCTTTGGTGAACCATGAACCAGGATCGAGATTCTTATAATGGCAAAGATGATGAACGAAAACCGGCATCACCGATTCTCGCATATACTTTGGTTTTAATATTTGTAAAACTCTCGCAAGTGCACGAATCATTTCGTAGAAAATGATAGGTATACTCCCAAGGTCGATCTAAGGAAGGAATGTATGTGGTTTTTAATTTATTATTCAAATTTTTAAAAACGAAATTAAATCCTAAACATCCTGTCACGATAGTTTGGTTTTTGTGTTCCTAATCTAATAACATAAAATAAACATATATACACATTAATTAAATATAATCTAAAAAAAATAAACATAGATACAAATTCAATAAATATTAATCTAAATAAATATACAGTATCTAATAAATATTCATGCAAATTTTATCATTTATATTAGTGAGTATTTATGGATATAATAACTAAATTAATTACGCTTGCTCATATTATCTAGGTTATTAAAGATATAAATTGATATTTTATTGATCTCTCTTTTTTGTATTTAATACCACCTTTGAAGCGGGTTAGATATTCTTTGTTAACTAAACAAATCAATTAACACCTACAAAGGTGGGTTGATAACTAATTTGGTTAATTAAATTAATTCCTTTTTCTAAGAGATTGAAAATGAACCATTTAAATGCCACCTTTGGGCGTGGGTTAGACACTTAAACTTTATTCAAGGTGTCCAAATTAAACCTAAGAATTTAGTTATCCGAGTACTAACTTTCAAGTTTTAAAACCACTATTGAAAACATGTTGTCAATACATTTTCACATAATAATTTTTATAAAAACTTTTGAAATATAGTTTCACTCTAACTACCTATCATTGTATCAACAACTAAAAGAGCTCTCCTCTAAGTTAGACTTGATAACTAAAACTTAAAATCTAATTATCAGATTTAAGTTTGTAATGAAAAATAATATATTTCTCTCTAACATCCTTAATATAAAATCTTGAATAAAAATAAAATCAATTCATTTTAGAAATTTTCACCTATTTAATATTTCACAAGCATAACAACGTTATTATTATATCATGATTATAAACAGCCTAACACGCTTAAATTTAATCACGTGCATAAATTAAATATAACATGTAAGAATAAAGCATAAAAATAATCAGAAGAAAATAAAATCCTTACGTAATCCTCGATGCTATTCCCGCTTGCTAGAAAACCTCCAAGCGAATTTGCACTTCCATTTATTGAATCAAAAATCTAAATTATTACAAAAACATTACAAGTTCCTCTCAAAAGAGGTTAAGAACTCTAAACCTAAGAGAATTGAACTAAAAACTAAGAGAAAAACTAAGAAAAGCTTAGAAACAAAGAAAGAAACTAAGAAAAACTCAAAACTAAGAAACGAGAAAGAAAGAAGAGAGAAGCGCGGTTTTGAGGTGTGCTTTTTCAAAGTTGAATGGAAGTGGGGTATTTATAAAAGTGAGGACGGAGAGAAAAAATGAGTAAAAAAATGTTAAAAAAATATTAAAAAATTAAAAAACGTAAGGGACATGTCGAGGTCATCAATGACGCCAAGATGACGCCGGCTGCGGCCGCTGCACGGAAAATGGGGTGAAAACGTCAGGCGCGCTACTGGCAAGGCCGACGCGCAAGGCCGGGCTGCCGCCGCTGGCAGCCTGCCGCTGCGTGAATGGCGTTGCACCGCGGCGCGAACGGGGAGTCAACACGATACGGCCGCTGCCGCGAAGACGGGGATACATGCAAGCTGCCACTGCAAGCGCGCGATTTCCGGCTTTTTGACATTGTTGACCTTTTTCGACCCATTTTTGTCCAATTTTTCCATGTTTGCTGACCTTTTCCCACTTATTTACTAATTTATTTGTGATGTATTGCTTCAAGCATTCTTCTCTAAGTCTTTACATTGCGTTTTTAGGCCAATATTCCTCCAAAACAATAAAAATACCCGTGATTCCGAAAAAGACAAATTTATATAAATATATGATAAAACATATAAATATATATATTTTTAATCAATTAATGTGCATAAAATCATGGTTATTTTAGTGCTTTTTGAGCACTCATCAAAAGACACCTCCAATCCAACCTAAAAAAATGTCATAAAAACCAAAGAACTACATCACCCTTAGGATAAAGTCCCAATGTATGGTGTCAAATTCTTTATGAATATCAATTTTGACGGCTACATTACCCCCTTGACTTGGATGCTACGTTGCATTGCAGCATTCAAAAGCACTATCCATATAATCCCTAATGTTGTAACCAGAGATGAACCCAAACTGGTTTTGTAATAGAATATGAGAGTAGATGCCTCCCAATCATCTTGTAATGATCTTTATAATTAATTTGAAAATAAAGTTCCTAGGGAAATTGGCTTATACTAATCAATAGTGGTTAGATGAGGGATTTTAGAGATAATGATTAGGAAACTTGAATTTAAACCCAAATGCATCAGACCTATCCTAAATTAAATTTGAATTGCTCATTTTACATCCATACTAATGATTTCCCAACACTATTGGAAGAATTTTCTCGTAAAACCATCCGAACCTAGAGTACTTTAGGGGTTTATGTCAAATATTATAGCATGAATCTTCTTTGATTTGAGAAAAGTTTCTCATAGTATCCTAAAATATGTGTAGCTATAACCTTTGAGGCTTATCTAACATCAACATTTATATCCAAATGAGTTATAAGTTTTTAGGCCTTTAAAGGTCAAACCACTTAGTGGGAAAAAATAGTAGTTCTATCCCCACCCAAAATGATAGTCATTCATAAAAACATAAGAGACATCACAGTTTGTTAAATAAAAGAGTAACACTATACATAATAAATCTTTTATAAATACAATAAATAAAACATAATATCATTGAATACAAATCTATTGGTCGAATTAAAATTTTAATCACATTTGGGCACTTTATTAGAGGGTTCTTCTTGTCAACATAGCATAAATTAATAAAATTATCATTTTTTGTAATCTTCATCTTCACTTCACTGAGATGAAAACAACTACAATTTGACTCAACTAGAAGAAGTCAATTTCATTTGAACTCAACATAGATGAAGTTGACTTCAAATAATGAAAGTGACTTCATCTAGAGTCAACACAATTGAAGTTGAATTCATCTGGTCTCAACATGAAGATAATTTCATCTATGTTTTAACTTGATGAAGTCCACTTTATATACCATTCATCTAGTGGCCCGTTATTGATCAATTTTGATCAATATTGAGTAACGATCAATCAATGATCAATCAACTATAACTAGTTAATGACTCACAACATGTTTAGGTTGGAAGGGAGAAAATGAAGTTCATCTACCATCTTATGGTTCTTTTGAATTATTGTTATTTTTAAGGGGAAATATATTGTTTATATTTTTTGTGGTATTTTGGTATTTATTTTTCATTATTATATCACTAAATTTGTCTAACGAATACATTTTCAAATAAAAGTCCCGTTTAAAAAACAAAACAAAACAAAAGCTTTTGTTTTAAGATCTCAAAAATGTTTTTTTCTCAACTAATACCCTAGGTTTTATTATTTATTTATTTTTGCACAATTTCTTTTACTATATACATATATAATATTACTATATAGGTATATAATACTTTTAAAAATATTCTATCATATTAGTACAGGCTACTAACTTACTAAGGCTATTAATGAAATATATATATTAAGTCACCCCTCAAGGTCGTATTAAGTTTTTATTGAAAAAAAGTCTTATTTAGTACCCAAAAAAAAGTCTATCCTAAGTAAAACCTAATGATTAAAATATTAATGTTATGGATATATGAGACTTGAATTTTATGAAAATATTGATGATATTATTGATATTGATAAAATTCTTGTAAAACTAAATAGAAAGGTATAAAAATTTATCTTTCTACAAATATAGAATTTTTTTATAATAACTTAGGATAGATAAAAATTAATACTATTTCATCTATTAAAAATTGTCACTCAAAATTAT
Organism: Hippophae rhamnoides; assembly: GCA_033030585.1. Classification (NCBI taxonomy): domain Eukaryota; kingdom Viridiplantae; phylum Streptophyta; class Magnoliopsida; order Rosales; family Elaeagnaceae; genus Hippophae; species Hippophae rhamnoides. The sequence continues at coordinate 25,127,910 of CM065431.1, read as the reverse complement.
CAAGAACACAAGACTGCAAATGCTTCTAAAAATGCAACTCTCATGATAAATTTCAAAGTGCATAAAGAGAAAGTAAATGATAGAAATAATACACACAAAATAAAAAAAAACACAAAAAGGGTCCTATTAAATTCATTTCAATAAAAAATTCCATCTTAATTAAAAACCAATGATTAAAATATTGATTTTTATGCACATATGACAATTCAATCTTTTTGAAAAAATTGATGATATTATTGATATTAATGGAAATTCTTGTAAAAGTAAACGAAAAACTATAAAAATTTATCTTTTTGAAAATATTGAATTTTTTTATAACATCTTAAGATAGATAAAAATAAATGATAATGCATTTTTTGGAAATCATCACTAAAAACTCTCAAGAACACGATAATAAATTTCAAACCATTTAAATAGAAAGTAAATGATAGAAACAACACACACAAAGTACGTGATTTTGATATTAACACCCTAATCCATAAGAGGAGGGAGGAACAATCCACTAAATAAGTCAAACCAGTACACATGGACTTAATAACACCCTAAGAAGACATTAGAACATATCTTTGGACTCTAAACACACAAATTCCTCTTGAAGGTATGGTCTTTACAAAGAGGAAACCTTAAAAAACTAAAAGAGCACACACAAGAAGAAAGGAGAGGACACTAGTGAGCGACTCAAACCCAAAACGAGAACTATGTTATGGGTATTGTTTTTGTGAGCATGTTTGTGGGATCATACTTAGTAGCTATGTTTTCTATCCTAAATAAATATTGTGTTACAAATTCTATTATAAAATGAATTTTTCATCAATATGATTTGGTCTACTTTGGAACACATGGTTCTTGGGGCGATGAATAACTCACTGGTTATCAGAAAGCACCGATCCTAGTATGTCTTTAGTGGCAATAATGAGTTTCCTAATAATCCCCTTGAGCCATAGATTCTCCTTCACAACCTATATGCTTGTTATGAATTCTACGTTTATGGTAGATAGTGCTATGGTTAATTTATATGTTACACTTCCACCTCATTAGATTATCAATTAAGGTGAATATGTATCCAGATTGAGACCTTGTCTTGACTTTGTCACCTACATAGTTAGAATCTATATAGCTCTACACAACTTTGTCACCTACATAGATTCTCCTTCACAACCTATGTGCTTGCTATTTTTGATTGGATTCATTCAAATTTTTATTCATATGTTCATGATTGAGTTTGGTGTGGTTATTGAGAGAAAATTTGTAGTGAGTTATGTGAGTCGATGAGATCTATCAGATTTTAGAATCTATTTGATCATCCTTTGAGGCAAAATCCTAAATAGTATTTAGCAAGAGAAATGATTTAGGCCATATTTGGATCGATTCAACCTATCAAGATAATTATTGTTAATAACTTTAGTAACCCATTTGAGCCTAACAAAGAACCTTTCATATCTTGAAGTCGTATTTAATGCCTAACTAATAAGTATTACCTTTACCCTTGCACCTTTAGCTTGTATGAAAAGAAAAAAATGCAATCATGTGTTGTACTTTAAAGTAAGGTGAAATGTAATGCACCCTATTATAAAAAGGATAAAGGAAAAAAAAAAGAAAAACTCACAACACAATTATCCCTCTAAAGAAAAAGAAAATGGAATTGAAAATAAGTTTGGGGGTGTTGTGAAGTTACAAAAAAAATAGAAGATGTGCAAAAAAGAATATGAAAAGAATGACAATAGAGGGTGCATTGAAATATCAAGTAAAAGCTCAATTTCAGTTAAAAAATGCATGATGATAAAAAAGAAAGCTAAGGTGTGGAAAGAGCCTAAATATCTTCATTTATCGACCCCTACCCAAGCCTTACATTTTAAACATGTAAAGTCCTTATTGATCTTTAGCTGAGTGCATATTTATATTAGTGGAGATTGAATTGATTAGCATGCTTATATAGGTTGGTTTCATGAGTGCATTAGATGATATCATGTGCATCACACACACATACAAATCAATTTGTCAAAAATCTTGCACATCCTTATATTGATGGAACATTGATTGATGAATATGTGAACCTCTTTATCATAGGATTGTTCGACTTTTGAGAGTGATAGTTTTCATGAAATATGCATGTACTAATAGAAGTATATTTATGAATATACTACCCAAGTTATTTTATTTAGTTATACTTGGATTAACTTGACGACAAGTAAAGAGTTAAGTTTGAGGGTGTGATGAATCTATGAAAATAGAGTCATTAGAACACTTTTTTATTTAATAAATATTATTTTTGATTCTAAAAATATTAAAATATAAACCTTTTAGTGAAAAGGAGTAAAAATATAATTTTTGGAATTTTTTGGGATTTTTCTATAATTGTTATGGATTTTTTATGAATTTTTAATATAGAGCCAATCAGGAGATGCCACATGGCCTACCACGCAAGTAGGGGAGCTAATTAGGCAAGCCACACAGATGCCATACAAGAATGGAAAGTGAATCACGCTATTCCATGTGTGAGGAGGATGAACGCATACCATGTGTCAACACGGTGTTCAATCCGAGTTCAGAGATTGATCAACGCGTCATGCCATGTGTCACTAAGCCATTGCTCCATGCATTCCACCCATATGCCATGCCATCCATCTCTATGAATCATGTCATGCCGCATGTTGCTGACTGAGCAAGTATTGACACTGACTGGTATCCCCTGCCAAGCATCGCTCCCTGATTTGCCTAGTGAATTTCTAATGCCATGTATCACGTTGTGATTAGCTAGAGCTATCTGTTTTACAAGTGTTGATCGTAGCCCTTGATCTGAAGTTGATCTAATGGTCTAGATCACACCTGAGCAATATTTAAGCCCCTAATCACTCTATAAACCCTAAGAGGCCTCCATTAGCATAATTTTAATCAATTTTTGGAGCTAAAAAGAGAGAAAAATACAAAAAAAAAATCAAGAGAGGACACAATTTTGGTGGAGATCAAATAGGAGATTAGCACTATAATTCAAGAGATTGATTGTATTTCTTCTTCTACTATTTTCTTTATCAATTTTTATGTCTTTCTTTATGAAAAATATGAGATTTATGAACACAATTATGTATAGTTAATTTATTAATCTAGGAATTTTATGAACCCAATTTTCACCATGTGATGATTTAATATTATACCCCAATTATAATTTTAATATAATTATATTATTTAATATAATTTGTATGCTATTAATTGTTTGGCCAATAATTTATCTATAGAGATAATTAAATAGATTTAAGAGAATTATTTTATTGTTTGTCTTGATTAAATAACATGCATAGTTTCTAGACAGAGATGTATGATTCTTATGTATGTGATCTATAATTGATGAACTTAATGAGTAGAATGCAATTTAATTAGCATGAGTATGTGATTAAATTAATTACTATATGGTGTATAGTTTACTTGAGAAATGAGTACATGCTAAGTTAGATTCAATTGATCATGTAAATAATTGATAATTATATTGAGGGGATTTTAGCAATTCATATGTTTAGAAAATTGAGGGATTAAATATTCCTAGATATTTTCTCATATATATTTTTAGTTACCAAATTTGATTTAATTAATTGTTGCAAGTTACTTTTAGTTATTTTAATTTTGTTTCCTTAAATATAAAATCACCAAAAAAAATGATTTTTATTTTTTTTGTTTGTAAAAATTAGTTTCTAATAAAATAATCTATGTGGGAACGATCTTTTCTTATCATTATATTACTTATTACGATATGTATACTTACGTATTTATTGCATACACTTCGTATGTGGTGATCATGATTCAAACCATTCAAATATATTTTTAGTAGACATACAAGATTTGCTTTTCATTTTTCAATAAAACCATCTGGTTGATTCATGTAAATATTTTAATTCAATTCACCGTATAAAAAAGCATTTTTAACGTCTATTTGTTCTAAAGCCATAGCATATTGTACAATCATGGACAAACAATATCCTATTTGAGGTGAATTTAAAAACAAGTGAAAAAGTTTTATTATAATCAACTCCTTTCTTTTGTGAAAATTCTTATGCAACTAATCTTGTTTGTATTTATCTAAGTTAATACTATGTACATTCTTCTTGTGTTTTTTGAAGAGACATCAACTGCCAACTAGTTTAACATTTCCAGATTTCTTTACAAGAATTCATTTTATTTTATTTAGGGAATTCATTTCATCACATATAACATCATACCATTTATCATAATTAGGAAAAATCAAACAATATTATATGACATAGCTTCCACATATCAATGTCAATAGGAGAAGAGAAAGTATACGCACCAAGGTGTAAGTTACTATACCTGAGGAGACGAGATATGTGTCTCATTTTGCTATCACTTCCCAACTGGTAATTTGAAAGATCAACATAGTATCTTGGAGACTCGTCCATAGCCTCAAGATCCCTGTTTTAGCAATATCTATTCCATCTAGTTGAGGGATGGTAGGTGCCTCCACCTCAATCTTAGATACATTATTGTCAAAGATAGGGAATTCATTTACCTTCACCTCACTCTAATCATCACTTGGTCATTCATACCACTGATACCTTTATACACTTTTTTTTCATTAAACATAATATCCTTACTAACAATGCATTACTTAAGATTTGGACACCAAATAACCTTTGACATCTTCAAGGTATCCTAAGAAAACACATTTTAGTGATATAGGATGCAATTTATCTTCTCTATTATGACAATATGTAACACAAGCAAAGCTTTTCAAATTCCCATAACAAGCTAGACGACTAGTCTGCATATATTCAAGGGTCCTAAACTATAATGTAGAGTATGAGAATCTACTTATAAAATGGGCAGCAGTATTGACAGTATGTGAGTAAGATAACATGCACCTAATTCTTTCCAAGATGGTCATGTTCATCCTTTCAGCTAAGCCATTTTGTTGTGGCATTGTACCTATAGTTCTATTCCAAAGAGAGCCATGTTCTTTACAAAAAAATAAAAAAAATCATTAAAAAATTATAGGCCATTATTTGTCCTAAATGTTTTAATCCTTTTTCATATGATTTTCAACTAGGTATTTCCAATTTTTTAAAGTCTGAAAGGTTTCATTTTTAGACTTGGGAAAGTAGATCCATACATTTATTAAATAATCATCTATGAATAAGAGAAAATACCTAGAGCCACCTAAGGATGAGTGGAAGGAGAATCCCACATTTCATAATTAATGTATTCTAAATCATGCTTAGAAGAAATAATGCCTTTTCCAAGCTTGAATCTGGTTTGTTTGTCTGAGACACAATGTTCGGAAAACCTCAAACTACCCAAAGGTTTATCGCCAACAACACCATACTTAAAAAAAATACCCTAAACCTTTTTCACTAACATGCTCTAACCGATTGTGCAATAAGAAAGCTAAATCCTCATTTTGAAAAAAGCTAGAATACATTTATCTTTGCCTACAGTTTCTAACAAAATATATAACCTATTAACCCTCTTTGCTTTAAAAGCCATTAATGAACTACTATAACATTAATTATTCCCTTTCCTATCCTAACAAAATAGTCTATGGAATCTAAAAATCCTATGATATTAAGTTCCTTCTTAATTGGGGTACATACCTCACATGATTTAGAGTTCTCTACATCTCATTATCTAAACATAGCTTACCCTATCCAATCTCTTTTACCTAGTACTCATAGTCATTCCCTAAGAGGACTTTACTTACACTATAGTCTTTTATATTGGTAAACCATTGTTTATTATGACTCAAGTGGAAAGTACATCTTGAATCTAAGACCGACTTACTCTCTAACCTTTCAGAGCTAATTACTAACATCTTTGAAAGAATTTTGTCTATAATGAGCATATCTCATTCAATAATTTTAAAAAAAGCTCAATTATATTTAAGTTTAAAAATGGGCAAATCATAACCCATTCAATAAGTTCCCGGTCATTTTTTTGTCATTTTCTAACTCCTATTCCACTAATTTCAGCAATCCATCAGCCCCATTTTCCTAAAAAACATAAATATTTTTTTATCCTTTTTTTCTCTCTTTCCTTAATTCCCAGCACCCAATTTTCTTTCTTTCTCTTATTATTTTCTAAAAGAATATTAAAAATAGAATATACTCATTCATAATTTATTTTTATTATAAATAAAAAATAATAAAATAATTTATATTTATATAATAAAAAATATTTTTTTTATAACAAATAACTTATCAAAATTTTATTATAAAATAATTTAAAATAATAATAATAAATTATAAAATTTTAAATTATTAAATTTTTTACTAAATAGTTACAATAATTTTTATGAAAAATTATTAATATTTTTAAAAAATAAATTATTTAAGATTAAAAAAATTAAAAAATAGATTACATTGTAACAAATATCTCTAATATTATTATAATTTTAATTATTACTAATATAACAAATATTTATTAACAATAATTATATTTAAGTATTAAAATATAATTAATTAAATATAATTTATATATTATATTATATTAATAATAAAAGTAATTATAATAATATTATATTATATAATATTTTCCCACAAAATTTGTTATATAATGTTCTGTTTGTATTGTATCTTGAAAAAAATTGGATATAGAGGCTTCACAATTTTTTTAATAATTTAACTATTTTATGTGTTCGTATAGACACAAGTTGAATTACTAGTTTCAGCCAATAGATCTGAGATATACTTCCATTGAGAAAGGAAGATTCATTGTTTAAATTGAAACACTTCAGTACGTAAGAAGCATTTCAAATTCCTTTGTTAAATTGCTACGTAATTGTTCTATCTCATTATTATTATTACTATAAGTAACAAACATGTCATCTAAATAAACAAGAAGTGAGGTAATATCACCACCATTCATTTTTTAGAAAAGAGGGTGATATGTTTGTTAAAAAAATACTCCTTCATTAGGTGGTTCAAGCTACCAATCCTTACCCTGGGTAACTTTTAGCTTGCATAAAGCCTTATTCAACCTACACACCTTTTCTCTTAGTTGGGAACTTGGGAAAAGGATCCATAAACACCTGCTATATCAATTGTCAATGGATAAATGCATTCTTGATATGGAACTCAAGAAGTGAGTGCTTGGAATTGTATTCATCTTAGCTATTAAAGAAAATGTCTCTTGATATTTCTTAGCCACTTCTCTAGCGTTATTCCTTTCCTATGTCCTATCTAAATGAAACTTCATAGTGAATGCCCACTTTCAACCTATAGTATTCTTCCACTTAGGTAATTTAATCAACTCTCAAGTACAACTCTTTCGGAGGGCATTCATTTCTTCTACCATGGTAACTCTCCATTTCGGATCTTCAATGGCTTCATAAAATGACTCAAAATTGACACAAAAGAAGTTTGATAGGCAAAGGCTAAGTGAGTTTTAAATAAATGATTATAAGGAACAAATTCAAAAATGGGATAAACAATATTAGATGAAGCCTTAAGAAGCCTTACCAGTTAGGTTGTTTACGATCTCAAAGTGGATGCCTACTACCTTGATCACTAACAAATCGATCAAAGATATAAAGTAGTTGCTAGCCCTATAGGATCAAAAGGTAAGTCAAAAGTACATTTATTAGAAAGTAAAGGAGAGACTTCTACCTTAGAATCAATCTTGGAAAAACCATTTGAAGTCTTATGAATATAATCAAGAGGAGCAGCAAAGTCAAAAGATGGGGGCATATTAGTAATATCCTTATTCCTTCTACCAAAGTGTTGGTGTAACATATGAGCTTTCCTAGTTGGTATTTATTTTTCAAGTTCAGGTTCTTTAGAGGGATAATACAGTTCAAGGGGATCAACACTTTCTAAAGGAGAATAATCCTCCCATTCAGACGAAATTTTCCACTTTTTTTCTTCTAACAATTACTTCTCTTCTTCCTTAGTGCTAATCTCCCTACGAAGAGAAGTTAGTGAAATTGGTTCAAAAACATAAGACTCATGTTCACAAAACAAAAAATCTATTGAACATAGTACGTATCTATACGTGGTTCAAAAATGTATGCCCTTTATGTGTACTAGAGCAATTAAGGAAAATAAACTTAAGAGCGCATGGGTCAAATTTTTCCTTTCGAAATGGATGCACATGAATATAACACACATAAATAAAGGTTGTAAGACAAAGATTAAGGGTGGAAGGTATCTTTTGGAAAAGAGATAATTTCCCCAATGGAGTTTGATAGTCAATAAGGTGAGTAGGCATTAGATTAATGAAAAAAGTGATATTTTGATGTAAACTAAGGAGCTAGATATGTTAATTATACAAGTGGGAATGTAGCTGAATTTGTATAAGGCCCTTTGTCAGTACCTAGTGTCCTAATTACAAGACTTAGAGCCAAACATTTTAAGGAAGCACTAAATGGGCTAATCCAACAAAATTGGGCTGATTCTAAAATGACCAAGATGCGCTCAAATAATAATCAAGGCCAAGTCCATGTCATCAAAGCAATTGAAGAGGATAATTGGCATGAAAATTTGTAGCTACCATAGTTTAACCCTTAAAGGGTGTGAATTTGAAGAGTTTCAAGGATATTAAATAGAAGAATAACTTGGTCTTGGTTGGGCATGTTAAAATAAATTGAATCTAGTCATTTATCTATTTATTGGTTATCTTTAGGAGTCCAAATTGGATTTCTTTAAATGTCCAAATCGGTTGTCTTTAGAAGTCCAAAATATCCATTTGTTAGTTATCTATAATAGTCAATAAATAGCTATTTATTAGGTGCCTTTAGAAGACCAAGGTTCTAAAAAAGGTAAAGAACTTGTTTAGTATAATTTTTGTGTTGTAATTATGAATTTTCCTATTCTTGGAGGGTTGTTCCAACTATAAAGAAGAGTACTATAAACTTTAAAGGAGAGATGTATTATTCAGAAAAAATTATCTTCTTGTGAGGTCTTATGTTCCTCTTTGTTCTTAAAAAGAACTCTCGAACTTATCAAGTTAATCTTATAGCATTCAAACAACCAAACTTATATCCTTGAATTCTTGAGAGAATCCTTAGGTTTTCTTATTGTGGCTTTTCAATCCACTATAGTCTTGATTTTCATCTTGTTAGGTGACAGGTTAAACTCAATAAATCTTGTCATCATGAACTTAGGGTTTCGATCCATCATTTTTATAAGGTTTCATTACAAATGTTGGTGGGGTTCGTATCATTTTGGTATCAGAACTTTGGTTCTAAGATAAGTTTTACTATCTTTTATTTTTGTTCTATTTCTTAATTTCCTATTCCTTGCTAAAAAAAACTATACGATTTCAGTTAGAAATTTCTTAGTACACAAAGAGGAAAATTTCTAAATTCATATCATTTCTTAGTACATGATTCTAGTAATAAAAAAATTCCTTCCAGTCAATCTTGTTTCTCTCCTTATTTAAGTTCTTGATATTTTTTATGAGTATTGGTTGTTTCTCATTTTTAAATTACGGGTGAATTATTTTGAATTAGTTTCTTGAAGTTTGATTAAGTAAATAAGACATACAAGATTGGAAAAAGGTAAGAGTGTGTGAGACTATAAGAGGGTAAAAGCTGTTTAGAGTGAAAACACAGGTGCAAGCGTATCCATTCTTGAGTGAAATACGTGAGGGGGTTCTTGTGAGAATTATAACCTTCTTTTGTAGATTCTAAGCATGTCCAATAATCAAGAAAAAGACACAACCAAAGAATGTCAATAACCCTCAATTACGAACCTCCAAATGCAAGCGTTGTTAGAGCCTATTCATGAGTGATTGGATAAGGTAGAAGAAGGGACTCCTAGGGGATAACAACAAGAAATCTTGAATAGGTAGCATGGTGGGCGTGTTCCATTGCAGAATGTTGAGGAAGAAGCATAGATGGAGGAGTTTGATGAGCCATATTTGAATCGGGGCAGGTTTGAGCATGGGTATGGGAATAGAGAAGCTAGGATGGGTAGGCCTGATGAGTGCTCAAAAAGCACTAAAATAACCATGATTTTATGCACATTAATTGATTAAAAATATATATATTTATATGTTTTATCATATATTTATATAAATTTGTCTTTTTCGGAATCACGGGTATTTTTATTGTTTTTCAGGTATTTTGGCTTAAAAACGCAATTTAAAGACTCAAAGAAGAATACTTGAAGCAATACATCACAAATATATTAATAAATAAGTGGGAAAAGGTCAACAAACATGGAAAAATTGGAAAAAATGGGTCAAAAAGGTCAAAAATGTCAAAAAGGAGAAAAACACGCCGCCGCGCCCAACACCCAGCTCTGCCCCAAACTGCGCGTGGGTACTGTTCATGCGCGCAGCACTGCGCGGGGGGGTTATCGTTTCATACGCGGCAAAGACTGCGCCGGGTTATCAGTTACGCGCGGCAAAGATCGCGGCCAGCGAGGTTACTGTTCATGCGCGCGCAAAGACCGCAAGCACGGAGTTACCCCATTTCACGCGGCGCCGACAGCTCCCAGGCCCGCGCGGCTTAGCCTCAAAGAACGCCCCTCCACGCGCCCAACGCGTTTTCACCCCATTTTTCACGTGTGCCACTGCAGTCACGGCGCCGACGTCATTGATGACCTCAGCTTCCATTACACGTTTTTTATTTTTTTAATATTTTTTTTAACATTTGTTTACTCATTTTTTCTCTCCATCCTCACCTATAAATACCCCCCTTCCCTTCACTTCAAAACACACCTTCAAATACCTTCAAACACCTTCAAAACTCACTTCTCTCTTCTTTCTTTCTCTCCATTTCTTAGTTTTTAGTTTTTTTTAGTTTTTCTTATGTTTTAGCTAGTTTTTCTTATGTTTTAGCTAGTTTCTCTTAGTTTTAGGGTTTTTCCCTTTTTAGGGAAGACCTAGTTATGTTTTGTAATATTTTAGCTTTTTGATTCAATAAATGGAAGTGCAAATTCGCTTGAGGTTTTCTAGCACTTAATAGCGTCGAAGTTCTCGTAAGGATTTTATTTTCTTACGCTTATTTTTATGTTTTTATTCTTACATGTTCTATTTAATTTGTCTGTGATTAAATTTAACTGTGCTAGCTGTTTATAATCATGATATAATAATAACGTTATTATGCTTGCGAAATATTAAATAGGTGAAAATTTCTAAAATGAATTGATTTTATTTTTATTCAAGATTTTATATTAAGGATGTTAGAGAGAAATATATTATTTTTCATTACAAACTTAAATCTGAAGATTAGATTTTAAGGTTTAGTTATCCGGTCTAATTTAGAGTAGTGCTTTCTTTTATTTGTTGGTACAATCGCCTCTAGGTAGTTAGAGTTGAAACTCTATTTCAAAAGTTTTTATAAGAATTATTATGTGAAAATGTATTGACAACTTGTTTTCAATAGTGGTTTTAAAACTTGAAAGTTAGTACTGGATAACTAAATTCTTAGGTTTAATTTGGACACCTTGAATAAAGTTTAACTGCCTAACCCCACCAAAGGTGGCATTTAAATGGTTCATTTTCAATCTCTTAGAAAAATGAATTAATTTAATTAACCAAATTAGTTATCAACCCCACCCATAGGTGTTAATTGATTTGTTTAGTTAACAAAGAATATCTAACCCCACCAAAGGTGGTATTCATACAAAAAAGAGAGAATCAATAAAATATCAATTTATATCTTTAATAACCTAGATAATAGGAGCAAGCATAATTAATTTAGTTATTATATCCATAAATACTCCACTAATATAAATGATAAAATTTGCATGAATATTTATTGAATCTGTATTTATATTTATTTTTAGATAAATATTTATTGAATTTGTATCTATGTTTATTTTTATTTTCTTTAGATTATATTTAATTAATCTGTATATATGTTTATTTTATGTTATTAGATTAGGAACACAAAAACCAAACTATCGTGACAGGATGTTTAGGATTTAATTTTGTTTTTAAAAGTTTGAATAATAAATTAAAAACCACATACATTCCTTCCTTAGATCGACCTTGGGAGTATACTTATCATTTTCTACGAAATGATTCGTGCACTTGCGAGAGTTTTACAAATATTAAAACCAAAGTATTTGCGAGAATCGGCGATGCCGGTTTTCGCTCATCAAGGCCTAGGAGGGATAATGATTTAGGAAACATAAAGATTAAAATCCCATAAGTTCAAGGTAAAAATGACTATGAATTTTATTTGGAGTGGGAAATAAAATGGAGATGGTGTTCGATTGTCACAATTACTCAGAGTTAAAGAAGGTTAAGTTGGCCATAATTGAATTTACTGATTATGCTATTGGTTGGTGGTATCAATTATAGATTAATAGAAGGAGGAATAGAGAGCCACCCGTGCACACTTGGGAGGAGATGAGAATCCGTATGAGGAAGCTTTTAGTACCTAATCACTATTATAAGGGATTGTATCAAACGTTGTAGAGGTTAACTCAAGGTTCCAAGAGTGTGGATGATTATTACAAAGAGATGGAGGTAGATATAATCCAGGCTAGTGTATAAGAGGATCAGGAAGCCACTATGGTTAGATTTCTACACGGTTTAAATCGTAAAATTACGGATATAGTTGAGATGCAACACTATATAGAGTTGAAAAATTATGGTACATGAAGCCATAAAGGTGGAGGAAAAATTCAAGCGAAAGGGATTGGATATGAGGGGACAACCTATGGCTACAACCAGTTCATGGAAGATAGTTACAAAAGGGACGAATAGCTACATAATAAGCCAAAACTTAAATTATATAAGAATGACAACTCAAAGACTGTAACTACTTTAGGTAACACTAAGACATTGAGTTCTACAACACGTGAAATTAAGATTTTTAAATGTCAAGGGCGGGGATACATAGCCATCCAATGTGTTAAAAAACAATGATGATGATAAATGCTCCGGGACAACTTAAGTCATAGAATGAAGAAAAGGGAGATGATGATGGTGTACCATCTTTGGAGGATGCTGTTGATGAGAAAAATGTTATGGTTGGAGATTTATTAGTAGCAAGGTGAGTTCTCAATGTACAGGGTAAGGAGGAATAAAGTAACCAAAGGGAGAACTTGTTTCATACCCAGTGCTTTGTAAATAACAAAGTTTGCAATGTCATTATCAATGAAAAAAGTTGTAAAAATGTAATCAGCACTGATTTGGTGGAAAAACTGGTACTAACTACCATGAAACATCCTCAACCCTACTAGCTTCAATGGTTGAATGAAAGTGGCAGAGTCAAGGTGACAAGACAAGTGATGGTGTCATTATCCATTAGCAAATATGAGGATAGGGTGTTTTGTGATGTGGTTCCTATGCACGCATGCCATTTATTGTTTGGGAGACCATGTCAACATAATCTAAGGGTTATACATGATGGATTCACAAAAAAAATATTATTTTACTCTTAAAAGGCAACCTATGATTCTTTTGTCATTAACTCCAAAATAGATCAATGAGGACCAATTAAAGTTACAAAGATAAAATTAAAAGAAAGGAGAAAAAAGAAAGGTCGAAGTTGAAAACAAAAGAGAGTTTAAAAAACATGGAGATAAAAACATTAGTCAGAGTGAAAAAAAAAGAGAGAGGATTTCAGCCATAGTGAGAACAAGTGAGGAAACATTCAATTATATTGTAAAGAAAAGTGAAATCAAAAGAGCATTATTTGCACATCAACCCCTTATTGTAATCATGTACAAGGGATCTCTTTTATGTACTAATGATCTCATCGGTGCATTACTGAGCGATATGTTTTCTCTTTTGTAAGAGTTTTAAGATGTCCTTCCTGAAGAAGTACCGTATGGTTTACCTCTAATCTGAGGGATTGAACATCAAATTGACTTCATACATAGTGCATCAATTCCAAAGCAGCTTGTTTATAGGAGTAATCTTGAGGAGACCAAGGAAATTCAGAGGAAAGTAAGTGAATTATTTGAGAAAGGGGTATATGTGTGAAAGAATGTGTCCTTGTGCAGTTCCATTGCTATTAGTTCCTAAGAAGGATGGAACATGGAAGATGTGTGTTGACTATTGAGCCATCAATAACAAAATAGTAAAGTATCATCATCCCATTCCTAGATTAGATGAAATGCTGGATGAATTGCATTAGTTAACAAAAATCTTCCACCATGTTTGAAAAGATAGCAATCATACACCTTTGAAAAGTGGCTGGAGCATTACACAATCCAAACGGCATTCTTCAGAAAGCAAAGGTTCCATATGGACAAGTGAAAGTGGTCTTCTCTTGATCCTTAGGTGCGATAGCAATCTGGTTGTATCCAGAATATCCATCCAAGAAATAATAGAAAGAATGTCCTGCCAATCTGTCTAGCATTTGGTCAATAAATGAAGGGGAAAATGATCCTTTCGAGTGGCCTTGTTGAGCTTCCGATAATCCATGCATACCCGCCAACTTGTCACTTTCCTTGTGGGAATCAGCTCATTATTGCTATTAGTCTCCACTGTAATTCCTCCTTTCTTCGGAACACAATGAATTGGGCTAACCCAAGAGCTATCTAAAATAGGATAGATTATACCTACGTCTAACCACTTAATGATTTCGTTTTTTACTACCTCCTTCATGATTGGATTCAAACAATGTTGGTGCTCAATAGTAGGCTTGATATCTTCCTCAAACAAGATCTTGTGCATGCATAGTGAAGGGCTAATTCCTTTAATGTCAGCTATAGACCAACCTAATGCTAGCTTGTAATTTCTCAACACTCTTAACAGCTTCTTTTCTTAATCGTCATCTAGAGATGCTGAAATAATTACAGGCATTGTAGTCATTTCACCCAAATAAGCATACCTTAGATGGGTAGGCAGTGGCTTAAGCTCTAATAATGGTTTCTGTTCCATACATGGCTTCATATAGGTAAACTTAGATGGTGTTACAACTTGTGATGCCTCCTCTTTAGTTTGAGGACTAAAGAGATGTGGAGATGCTTCAAGTAACTTGAGATATTTAAGAGAATCAAAGTTATAAACAACATTGTCATTAACAAGTGCAAGTTCCAAAGCATCAGTACTTAAGTTTTCCATGAAATTTTTTTCAACTAACGAATTCATCATGTCAACTCTAAAGCAATCATCAGATTCTCTTGGAAATTTCATAGCTTTAAAGACATTGAAAGTTACCTCTTGGTCTTGAACTCTCATGGTGAGCTCACCTTTTTGAACATCTATCAATGTCCTACCAGTAGCTAAAAATGGTCTCCCTAGAATGATAGGAATCTCTTTATCTTCCTCCATGTCGAGAATTATGAAATCTGCAGGAAAGATAAACTTGTCTACCTTGACAAGCACATCCTCTATAATGCCTCTTGGGTGTTTCAAAGACCTATCAGCAAGTTGAAGAGTCACAGTGGTCTATTGTGCCTCTCCTAATCCAAGTCTTTGGTAGATGGAAAGTGGCATCAAATTAATGCTTGCACCAAGGTCGCACAAAGCTCTACCAAAAAATTTCTCACCAATAGTACAGGGAATGGTGAAACTTCCTGGATCTTTAAGCTTAGGTGGTAGCTTCTTTTGAAGGATGGCACTACACTCCTCTGTGAGCGCAACAGTTTCAAAATCTCCTAACTTTCTCTTCTTAGACAAAATGTCTTTCATAAATTTCACATAACTGGGCATTTGCTCCAAGGTGTCAGCAAAAGGAATGTTAATAATATGAAGTTTTTTAAATACTTCAAGAAACTTGGAGAACTGTTTATCAAGCTTTTGCTTATGGAAGCGCTGAGGAAATGGAATTGGTGGATTATAAGGCTTGAGATTATCTAACACTGGTATTATTATAGGATTTTCTGTTAATTCATTCTCTTCAACCCTATGATCAGCTTTTTCTTGTTTTTCTGGGTCAACACCCTCAACAATAAGAGTCGATGGAGAAATGGGTTTTTGTATTTCTTCTAACTCTTTTCCACTCCTTAATGTAACTACCTTACAATGCTTTTTTCCCTCCCTTTTTGGATTGATTTCAGTATCACTAGGTAACGATCCTTGAGGGTTGAGATCATCATATTAGGATGAAGCAAGGTGATGAATGGAAAACTGCGTTTAAGACTAAATATGGTTTGTATGAGTGGTTAGTGATACCTTTCAGTTTAACTAATTATCCAAGCACATTTATGAGTTTGATTAATCATGTTTTGCATGCATTTATTGGTAGATTTGTAGTTGTGAATTTTGATGATATCCTAAATTATAGCAAACACTTGAAAGAACATGTAATGCATTTGAAATATGTTTTGGAAATTCTAAGGAAATAAAGTTTGTTTTTTAACCTCAAGAAGTGCACCTTTTGCATGGATAAGCTTGTGTTTCTTGGTTTTGTTGTTAGTAAGAGAGGAATTGAGGTGGATGAGGAAAAGGTGAAGGCAATCCAAGAGTGGCCATCGCCTACAACAATCAGCCAAGTGAGGAGTTTCCATGGCTTAGCTAGTTTCTATAGATGGTTTATGCATGATTTTAGTAGCTTAGCCATCCATCTTACTAAAGTCATTCAGAAAAATGTACCATTTAAGTGGGGGAAAGAACAAGAAAAGGCATTTAATCTGATCAAAGAAAAGTTAACTAAAGCCCATTGCTTGTCTTGCTAACTTTGCTAAAACTTTTGGAATTGAGTGTGATGCTTTAGGAATAGGTATTGGAGCTATTTTTATGCAAGAAGGTCATCGAGTTTCTTATTTTAGTGAAAAGTTGAGTGAGGCAGCCCTAAATTACCCCACCTATGATAATGAGTTGCATGCCTTGGTAAGGGCTTTCGATAATTGACAACACTATCTATGGCTAAAGGAATTTTTGATTCACATAGATCATGAATCTTTGAAGAATTTGAAAGGATAGAAAAGGCTAAACAAATGCCATGCCAAGTGGGTGGAATTCATTGAAACATTTCCTTATGTGATTAGATAAAAGCAAGGTAAGGAAAATGTGGTGGTTGATGCATTTTTCCTAAGGTATGCTTTATAATAACTGTATATTATATAGTTATTTTGTCCATTTTATTAATTATAATTTCTATGTTCTTGTTATTTTTAGTTAATTTTAATTAATTAAATTTATATTTACTATTTATTTTTTAAGGAATATATTTTTAAGAGAATTAAAGAATATGAATCGAAAAAGGACTTAATTGTAAATAATAAAGTCTAAAAATATAATTTAAATTAAAGGGGTGCTCAATTTCAATTAACAAAAGTCTAAAATATGATTTGAATTAGAAAAGGGCATAATTGCACTTAACAAAAGTTTAAAAGTTAATTTAAATTAAATTGGAAGGGTAAAATGAAATTAAAGGAAAATTTGTTTTTTTTCTATGCAGGAAGAGGACCACGCGCGCCCAATTTCATCGCGCAACACGCACCATCCGATCAAGAAATCAACGGTGAGGATCAGCGATTGCATCTTATGTGTGACAAAAGTAATTGGACCTGGTTTTCTGGATGGAACGCTACTCGGCACTGAGTGAGGCCCACCTTCCACGCAGGCTATCGTTTAGGGTGGGACCCACATGTCTGCCAAAATAAATGGTCCCATACGACGCAGTCTAGAGAAACATCGTGCGCCTTACCATTCCAACTAATCCGACAGTGCCACGTGTCTTGAATATTCTTTCATCAAATCAGGAGCTGACACGTGGCATGTGTTGGTTTAAATAAAAACACAGAAACAACGCTCGTTTCCAATAGCTTCTCTGTCCCCCACGTGTCTGCGAAGCACTTCTCCCCTACAATACGGTCCTCATGCGCCCGTTCTTCACAGTGAGTGAAAGGGTGCAATATGTCTCATTATTTCTTACAGCTAGTTAGATGCTGACACATGGCATGCATTTTAAAAATAAATAAAACACAAAACGGTGCACACTTCCACGCGTGTTTGCTTTTTATTTTATTTTCCATGTATCTATGTTCCCCACTACATGCATTTTTATGAAAAATAATTGTTTGGGGTGATATAATTTATACGAGAGGAAAGATTTTTTTTGGAGTTTTTAAGTTTTTCATTTTTCCATTTCACTTCAATTTTTTGCTTCTTCTCTACATTTTCTTTACAACACGCATAAAATTTTCTTTAACTGTTTATGTTGTTATTTTGTTAGAAAATACAGAGAAAGAAGACACCGAAGAAGAAGAAAAGGGAAGAAATTTTATTTTTCATTGAGGAATCGTGAAAGAGTTTCTCCTAATCTTTTTTCTTTCTTTTAAATTTTATTTCTCTGAAATGTGTGATTATTGTTGTATTGTAATTTTAATTTCTTCTATGAACTAATTTATTTGTTCTAGGGTTGCATTGTAGCTTAAATTATGAAAATTGAATTAATTATTTTTGAATGATTTATGGAACGGTTTTAAGTTGTTTATTTTATCTGTTCTTAATGCTTTTGATTATTGGAAGATTAATTAATTGATCTGTGACACTTAAATAAACTTGAAAAAGGCATTTTTGTGTGTTGCTCGTGATAAAATAACATATATATATATATATAAGGGATAGGAATATACCTTTATTTTACGTGTAACTAATTGATAACTTAGAACTTAATAAATCTGGATGAATTTAATGCTCGTAGGAATATAGAGAATTAATTTAGCGATATGTGTCTATATGGCGCTCGGAAGAGATATATGGATAAATTAGGAGTTCTTGGTTAACAACTTAAAATGCGAGAACAAAAATCAAGAGAAAATAATATGATTCAAGTGGATTAATTTGGTGAAACTACAATCCTAGAATTTTCTTAGAAACTATTATAAAAATCAGTTAGTCAAACTGCATCAAACTATCGACTGTTTGGATAGAATTATTTTGAATTATTTTGAAATAATTTTAGTAATCAACGAACACTAGTAACAAATATCCGTGAGAACGATAACTTACTTATCAATTTTTTTACTTGTGACCGTGTATACTTGCCCAATTTTACGTTCTCCTAAAGGAGACAACAAGTTTTTGGCGCCATTACTGGGTACTATTTTTTGTTGATATTAATACCAATTAATCTGATTTTAGTTCAAAAAAATATTTTTTTATTGCTTATTGTTATTTGCTTAGATTTGTCTGTTTATTTATGTGTTTATTTTAATTTTTATTTTATTATATTTATTTTTCAGATTTTTGGATAAAGTGAGAGTTTGTATGCGACGCATAAGAAATCTTGACATAGTTCTGTTAGATCTAGAAATTGAGAGAACTATTTTAAAATTAAAAAAAAATAATAATAAGCAAGAAACCTCAAAACATCTAATTATGTATGAGGAAATTCCTGATGTGGAAGAACCAAGATCTTTAAGAGATTATGCAGTGCCTATGGTTGGCGGGATTCATTCTAGCATTAGGAGACCTTCAATTCAAGCCAATAATTTTGAAATTAAGCTTGCAACCATTCATATGATTCAAACATCAGTTCAGTTTGGTCGTTTACCCCACGATGACCCAAACGCTCATATAGCAAATTTTTTAGAAATTTGTGATACCTTTAGGCATAATGGAGTGACTGATGACGCTATTCGGTTGAGACTTTTTCCTTTTTCACTTAGGTATAAGGTAAAGAGTTGGTTAAATTCACTTCCATGTGGTTCTATCACTACTTGGGATAAGTTGGCTCAAAAATATTTAGCCAAATTTTTTCCACCAGCAAAGACTGTAAGGATGAGGAATGAGATCACCACTTTTGTGTAGTTCGACTTAGAATCATTATATGAAGCTTGGGAGAGGTATAAGGAACTACTTCGAAGATGTCCTCACCATGGTTTACCAAAGTGGCTTCAAGTTCAAACATTTTATAATAGTTTGATGGATCCGACTCGAAACATGATTGACGCTGCAATAGGTGGTGCTCTTATGGGAAAATAAATTGATAAAGCCTACAAATTATTAAGGGAAATGGCTTCCAATAGCTACGAGTGGCCATCAGAGAGGATGATGCCTAAGAGAGCGACTGGAATTCACGAGATTGATGCTATGTCTACTTTAACTGCTCAAGTATCCGCTTTGGTTAAGAAAATGGATACTCTGGGTATCCATTCTATTCAGGGTCCTTTTGTTGCATGTGAAATTTGCAAAGGAAACCATCTCAGTTAAAGATGTCATCACAACTCCGAATCTGTCAGTTTTGTTTCCAACTACAATAGGAATCAAAACAACCCTTATTCCAACACTTACAATCCAGGGTGGAAGAATCACCCCAATCTTTCTTGGAGTAATAATCAAGGCCAATCATCTTCTATGAACCCTAGATATCCTCCGGGTTTTCATAATCAAACTCCATCACAAGAGAAAAAGCCATCACTAAAAGATATGTTTGCTCAGTACATGGCCAAGAATGAGACTATTCTTCAGAATCAAGCAACATTTATCAAAAATCTCGAAGTTCAATTGGGTTAACTTGCAATTGCTGTCAACAACCACCCTCAAGGAGCTTTGCCAAATGATAATGAAACTAATCCTAATAGAGGAGGAAAAGAGCATTGTAAGGCAATTACACTCAGAAGTTGAAAAGAGTTAAAAGAAATACATAAGCCCATTTCTCTGCCAACCCCTAGTGTTGAAGCTATTAGCTCAGAAAAACAAGATTATGGAGAAGAAAGAGCTGAAGAGAATGAAGCAACAACAAAACTTGTGATGAAACCAGTTTTAGAAAGTCTCAAGCCTTACACTCCACCAATTCCGTTTCCTCAGCACTTCCATAAGCAAAAGCTTGATAAGAAATTCTCCAAGTTTCTTGAAGTTTTTAAAAAGCTTCATATTAACATTCCTTGTGCTGATGCTTTGGAACAAATGCCTAGTTATGTAAAATTTATGAGGGACATCTTGTCTAAGAAGAGAAGGTTAGGTGATTTTGAGATAGTTTCTCTTACAGAGGAGTGTAGTGCCATCCTTCAGAAGAAGCAACCGCCTAAGCTTAAATATCCAGGAAGTTTCACCATTCACCATTCCTTGTACTATTGGTGAGAAGTTCGTTGGTAGAGCTCTGTGCGATCTAGGTGCCAGCATTAATTTGATGCCATTTTCCATCTATCAGAGACTTGGATTAGGAGAAGCATAACCGACCACTGTAACTCTTCAACTTGCAGATAGGTCTTTGAAACACCTAAGAGGCATTATAGAGGATGTGCTTATAAAGGTAGATAAGTTTATCTTTTCTGCAGATTTCATAATTCTCTATATAGAGGAAGACAAAGAGACCCCTATTATTTTGGGGAGACCATTTTTAGCAACAGGTAGGACTTTGATTGATGTTCAAAAAGGGGAACTCACCAAGAGAGTTCAAGACCAAGAGGTAACTTTCAAAGTGTTTAAAGCTATGAAATTTCCAAGTGATTCTGATGCTTGTTATAAAGTAAATGAGTTAGTTGATAGTAGGTTTACAAAAAACTCTACTACCTATTCTTCGACAGTTTCTCCTATGAATCTAAATAATGACTTAAGAACTGCTTGCGAAAAGCGTCGTCTGCCAATCAATGAGATGGACCAGTTCCATCTACAAGAATATAAAAATGTTAAGCTCTATAAAGAGAAGACGAAGAGATGGCATGACAATAAGCTCTTACATCGACATTCTGAACAAGGATAAAAAATTTTGCTCTTCAAGTCTCGGTTGCAATTCTTCCTAGGGAAACTAAAATTAAGGTGGTCAGGTCCTTTCGCTATTTCCAAAATGCATCCATACGGTACTGTTAAGATTAAAGATGAAAAATCACATAGGAATTTCCAAGTGAATGGGCAAAAACTCAAACCTTGTTGGGGAGGTGATATTGATCATCAAAAGCCAACCATTTTGTTATATGGCCCGACCTAACGCAAAGAAACAGGAAGTCAAGCTGATGACTCTAAATCAAGCGCTTCTTGGGAGGCAACCCATGTGTTTTATTTTTTATTATTTATTTTTATTTTTATTTTTTTTATTTTTTATTTAGAACATGTATTAGCTGCATATTTCTTCATTTTGTTATATTGTTTTTTGTAGGTGAAAATTGGAGGAATTAAAGCTATTTTTGGACGTCAATCTTACAAACCAAACCAAGAAGTTTCTTTAAACCCATCTCATGTGTTCTTTAATTTCACATATTGAGGATAATGTGCATATTAAGTTTGGGGGTGGTAGAGAGATTGAACTTAATTAAAATATTTTTTGGGTATTGTTGCTTACTAAGCTTTATTTGTTTGGTTGATTGAAGATATTTTGCTTTTAATGGTGATTTATTTTTATTTCTTCGGTTTAAATAATGCATAGCTCCTTGAAAAATTTGAATATTGTCTAAGTTTGTGTATAATTTTTATGAGCACTAGTCTTGATGTTTGAGTTGTTATGCTAATTTAGAGAAGGTTTATGTGAGTATGCAATTCGATTGAGATTTGTTTGGTGTCACAGTTCTTAGAATTTGTTTGATTTTCTCTAGAGACGAAATTCTAGATAACACTTAACTAATAAAATGATTTAGGCCATCTTTGGATCGTTTGAGCCTTTCTATCTACCTTCACATGTTTTATCCATAGTATACCCCTTTTGAGCTTCAAAGTTTATATATATATTTTTATCTCCTTTCAAAAGCCTAGTAAATATATATATATATATATATATATATATATATATATATGTATGTATGTATGTATGTACAGATATATCAATTTTTCTTATCTTACTAACATGTGACCATTGTTAGTAAATTTCTAAAGATATATCGAAAAAAAGAGGATACTGAAGAAAAAAAACAGGAAAAAAAATGATTATTGCATGTGATGCTAAATCCCAAATTGGGAAGTATTCATTGAGATGTTAGAAGGTTGTTTCAATCCTAAAATGATGTGTTTAGGAAATATTTGAGCCACAAATCATCTTTTATCCTACCTTTACCTAAGCCATACATATAAGCTTAATAAAGTCCTATTGATTTTTGGTTGTGTTTGTCTACATTACTGGAGAGAGAAATGAAAAATTAACATATGAGATTTGTGATTTCATTAAAAATTAATTGCATCCATATTTGCATAAACTCATCCGGATTTCATGTAATGAAATATGAAAAGACTTAACACATACACTAAAATTCATTGTGAAAATGTAACATACTTTTAAATTGATTTCAATGCTTAGATAAAATTCTTGTATTTCTGAGTTATGCTATTTGAAATGACCCAAAGGAAATGTTTTGAAAATCACTATTTTTAATGCATGTATCCTTGTTTTATTTTTTTTTCCTTTTGCTCGAGGACTAGCAAAATCTTAAGTTTGGGGGTGTGATAACTGTATATTATACAGTTATTTTATCCATTTTATTAATTATAATTGCTATGTTCTTGTTAATTTTAATTAATTAAATTAATATTTACTGTTTATTTTTTAAGGAATATATTTTTAAGAAAATTAAAGAATATGAATCGAAAATGGACTTAATTGCAAATAATAAAGTCTGAAAATATAATTTAAATTAAAGGAGTGCTCAATTGCAATTAACAAAAGTCTAAAATATGATTTGAATTAGAAAAGGGCGTAATTGAAAATAACAAAATTTTAAAAGTTAATTTAAATTAAATTGGAAGGGTAAAATGAAATTAAAGGAAAATTTGTTTTTTTTTTCTATGCAGGAAGAGGACCACGTGTGCCCAATTTCATCGTGCAACACGTACCATCCCATCAAGAAATCAATGGTGAGGATCAGCGATTGAATCTTATGTGTGACAAAAGTGATTAGACCTAGTTTTCTAGATGGCACGCTACTCGGCACAGAGTGGGGCCCACCTGCCGTGCAGGCTGTCGTGCAAGGTGGGACCCATATGTCTACCAAAATAAATTTCCCATACGACGCAGTCCAGAGAAACATTGTGCGCCTTACCATTCCAACTAATCTGACAGTGCCACGTGTCTCAAATATTCTTTCATCAAATCAGGAGCTGACACATGGCATGTGTTGGTTTAAATAAAAACACGGAAACAACGCTCGTTTCCAATAGCTTCTCTGTCCCCCACGTGTCTGCGAAGCACTTCTCCCCTACGACGCGGTCCTCATGCGCCCGTTCTTCACAGTGAGTGAAAGGGTGCAACGTGTCTCGTTATTTCTTACAGCCAGTCAGATGCTGACATATGGCATGCATTTAAAAAAATAAAACACAAAACGGCACACTCTTCCACACGTGTTTGCTTTTTTTTTATTTTCCATGTATCTCTGTTCCCCACTATATGCATTTTTATGAAAAATAATTGTTTGGGGTGATATAATTTATACGAGAGGAAAGATTGTTTTTGGAGTTTTTAAGTTTTTCATTTTTCCATTTCACTTCAATTTTTTGCTTCTTCTCTACGTGTTCTTTACAACACGCATAAACTTTTCTTTAACTGTTTATGTTGTTATTTTGTTAGAAAATAGAGAGAAAGAAGACACCAAAGAAGAAGAAAAGGGGAGAAATTTTATTTTTCATTGAGGAATCGTGAAAGAGTTTCCCCTAATCTTTTTTCTTTCTTTTAAATTTTATTTCTCTGAAATGTGTGATTATTGTTGTATTATAATTTTAATTTCTTCTATGAACTAATTTATTTGTTCTAGGGTTGCAGTATAGCTAAAATTATGAAACTTGAATTAATTATTTTTGAATGATTTATGGAACGGTTTTAAGCTGTTTATTTTATCTGTTCTTAATGCTTTTGATTATTGGAAGATTAATTAATTGATCTGTGACACTTAAATAAACTTGAAAAAGGCATTTTTGTGTGTTGCTTGTGATAAAATAACATATATATATATAAGGGATAGGAATATACCTTTATTGTATGTGTAACTAATTGAGAACTTAGAACTTAATAAATCTGGATGAATTTAATGCTCGTAGGAATATAGTGAATTAATTTAGCGAGATGTGTCTATATGGCGCTTGGAAGAGATATATGGATAAATTAGGAGTTCTTGGTTAACAACTTAAAATGCGAGAACAAAAATCAAGAGAAAATTATATGATTCAAGTGGATTAATTTGGTGAAACTGCAATCCTAGAATTTTCTTAGAAACTGTTATAAAAATTAGTTAGTCAAACTGCATTAAACTATCGACTTTTTTGATAGAATTAGGTTGAAATAATTTTAGTAATCAATGAACACTAGTAACAAATCTCCGTGGGAATGATAACTTACTTATCAATTTTATTACTTGTGACCGTGTATACTTGCACAATTTTATGTTCTCCTAAAGGAGACAACACTTTACTCTCTATTTTAGTTACAAAAATACTTGCCTTTGAATATATTAAAGATTTGTATGCACAAGATACTGATTTTGGTTATGTATTCAATGCATGTGAAAGAGCAATTTTTAGTAGGTTCTCGATTCATGATGGATTTTTATTTTGGGAAAATAAATTGTGTTTGCCTATGTGTTCTTTGTGTGAATTTCTTGTATGAGAAGCTCATGGTGGTGGTTTAATGGGTTATTTTGATGTAGAAAAGACTTTAGGAATTTTGCATGATCATTTGTTTTGGCCTCATTTGAAACGTGATGTGGAAAGAATATGTGAGAAGTGTATCATATGTAAACAGGCTAAGTCTAAGTTACAACCCCATGGTTTGTAAACCTCTTTGCCAATACCTAGTGAACTTTGGAATGACATTTCTATATACTTTGTTTTAGATTTACCAAGGATAAAGAGGGGGAGGGATTCAATTTTTGTGTTGGTAGATAGATTTTCCAAGATGGCACATTTCATTACATGTCATAAAAATGATGAGGCATCACATATAGGCGATTTTTTCTTCAAAGAGATTATTAGGTTACATTGTATGCCTAGGGCTATTTTTTCATATAAGGATGTGAAGTTTTTGAGTAACTTTTGGAAGACCTTTTGAGGAAAGTTGGGAAACAAGTTTTTGTTTTCTACTACTTTTCATCCACGAACGGATAGCCAAACTAAAGTAGTAAATAGAACTTTTTTTTCTTTATTGCGTGAACTTGAAATCATGGGAAGATTGTTTGCCACATGTTAAATTTGCTTACAATAGAAGTATACATTCTTCATCTAAGTTTTCACAATTTGAAATTGTTTATGGCTTTAACCCATTCTGACCTTTGGATTTAACTTATTTACCTTTGAGTGAACGTGTGAACTTAGATGGCACAAAGAAAGCATAATTTGTAAAGATGATTAATGAAAAGGCACGGCTGAACATTGAAAGTAGAACTAAACAACATGTCCAACAAGCCAACAAGGAATGCAAGAAGTTAGTGATTGAACCAAGCTATTGGGTTTGGTTGCACATAAGGAAGGACCGTTTTCCAGAGAAATGGTGTTCAAAACTCTTAACTCGGGGTGACCATTTCAAGTTGTGGAACATATGGATGACAATGAATACAAGCTTGACTTACCAAGTGAGTATGGTGTCACTACAAGCATTAATGTTATTGATTTTTCTCCTTTTGATGTAGGTGATGATTTGGGGACAAATCCTTCTAAAGAGGGGAAAATGATGTAAACTAAGGACCTGGACATATTAATCATACAAATGGGAATGGAGATGAATTTGCATAAGACCTTTTGTCACTCCCTAGTGTCCCAATTACATGACTTAGAGCCAAATGTTTCAATGAAGTACTAAATGAGCTAATCCAAGAGAATTGGGCTGATTCTAAAATGACCAAGATGACTCGATTAAATAATAATCAAGGCCTATTCCATGTCATTAACGAAATTAAATAGGTTAATTAGCATGCAAATTCCTAGCCATAATTGTTTGACCATTAAAGGGAGTGAATTTGAAGAGTAGCAAGGATATTAAATAGGAGAATAACTTGGTCTTCGATGGGCATGTTAAAATACATTAAATCTAGCCATTTAGCTATTTATTGGCTTTCTTTAGAAGTCCAAATTGGATGTCTTTAAAATTCCAAATTGGTTGTCTTTAGAAGTCCAAAATACCGATTTATTAGCTATTTTTAAAAGTCAATAAATAGTTATTTATTTGGTGTCTTTAGAAGACTAAGGTTCCAAAAAAGGTAAAGAACTTATTTAGTCTAATTTTTGTGTTATAATTATGACTTTGCCTATTCTTGGAGGGTTGATCCAAGTATAAAGATGAGTACTACGAATTTTAAAGGAGAGATTCGATTATTCAGAAAATTATCTTCTTGTGAGGTCTTATGTTCCTCCTAGTTCTTAAAAAGAAATCTTGAACTTATCAAGTTAATCTTATGGTATTCAAACAACCAAACTTATCACCTTGAATTCTTGAGAGAATCCTTAGGTTTTCTTGGTGTGGTAATTCAATCCTCCGTAATCTTGATTTTCATCTTGTTAGGTGACGGGTTAAGACTCAACAAATATTATCTTCATGATCTTAGGGTTTCGATCCATCATTGTCTTTGGGTTTCATCACAATTGTTGGTGGGGTTCTTATCATCTTTAGTGAACAAATTTTAATTTCTTGTAAGTGCATGAATTGGTAGTAGACAAATGATATGATTAGTGATGGAGATAGTCATTTCAGCAACAATTGTGATGCCAAAATTGTTATGAAAATTCTGAAAAAAAACATTTTCATGAGGTTTGAAACTCCTAAGATCATTATTAGTGATGGAGGTAGTCATTTTTTCAATAAACCATTTAAGTTCTTATTCTATAAGTATAGGATTAAGCATAATATGTCTACCCTACCATCCCTAAACAAATGGGCAAGCAGAGTGATGAGTGCTCAAAAAGCACTAAAATTACCATGATTTTATGTACATTAATTGACTAAAAAATATATATATTTATATGTTTTACCATATATTTATATAAATTTATCTTTTTCAGAATCACGGGTATATTTATTGTTTTTCAGGTATTTTCGCTTAAAAACGTAACTTGAAGACTTAAAGAAGAATACTAGAAGCAATACATCACAATTATATTACTAAATAAATGGGGAAAGGTCAACAAATATGGAAAAAATTGGACAAAATGGGTCGAAAAGGTCAAAAATGTCAAAAAGGAGAAAATCGCGCCCGGAGCTTGACCCGTCCGCGCGCGCGGCTCGGCGCGCCGGCGCACTGTGGTCGTTCATCTGCACAGAGCTGCACGCGCGGTACTGTTCATCCGCGCACAGATGAGCGCACAGTATCGTTTCATCCGCGCAATTGCGCGCTATGCCACGCGCCGACGCCATTTCGCCCCATTTTTCACGTGCAGCCGCCCCCATGACGTCATGCTGACGTCATCAATGACCTCACCATGTCCATTACGCGTTTTTACTCATTTTTTCTCTCCATCCTCACCTATAAATACCCCCCTTCCTTTCACTTCAAAAACACACCTCAAAACACACTTCTCTCTTCTTTCTTTCTCTCCATTTCTTAGTTTTTAGTTTTTTTTTTAGTTTTTTCTTATGTTTTAGCTAGTTTCTCTTAGTTTTAGAATTCTTCCCTCTTTGGGAAGAACTAGTTATGTTTTTGTAATTTATTAGCTTTTTGATTCAATAAATGGGAGTGCAAATTCCGTTTGGAGGTTTTCTAGCAACGGGAATGGCATTGAAGTACTGTAAGGATTTTATTTTCTTTGCAGTTATTTTTTATGCTTTATTCTTACATGTTATATTTAATTTGTCTGTGATTAAATTTAACTGTGCTAGCTATTTGTAAACATGATATAATAATAACGTTGTTATGCTTGCGAAATATTAAATAGGTAAAAATCTCTAAAATGAATTGATTTTATATTAAGAATGTTAGAGAGAAATATATTATTTTTCATTACAAACTT
The DNA here is from genome assembly GCA_033030585.1 of Hippophae rhamnoides. Taxonomy (NCBI): domain Eukaryota; kingdom Viridiplantae; phylum Streptophyta; class Magnoliopsida; order Rosales; family Elaeagnaceae; genus Hippophae; species Hippophae rhamnoides. The sequence continues at coordinate 25,099,260 of CM065431.1, read as the reverse complement.
AAATCTGAAAATTAGATTTTAAGGTTTAGTTATCCGGTCTGATTTAGAGTAGTGCTCTTTTATTTGTTGGTACAATCGCCCGGTAGTTAGCGTGAAGCTCTATTTCAAAAGTTTTTATAAGAATTATTATCTGAAAATGTATTGACAACATGTTTTCAGTAGTATTTTTAAAACTTGAAAGTTAGTACTCGGATAACTAAATTCTTAGGTTTAATTTGGACACCTTGAATAAAGTTTAAACTGTCTAACCCCACCAAAGGTGGCATTTAAATGGTTCATTTTCAATCTCTTAGAAAAAAGAATTAATTTAATTAACCAAATTAGTTATCAACCCCACCCATAGGTGTTAATTGATTTGTTTAGTTAACAAAGAATATCTAACCCCACCAAAGGTGGTATTCATACAAAAAAGGGAGAATCAATAAATATCAATTAATATCTTTAATAACCTAAATAATACGAGCAAGCATAATTAACTTAGTTATTATATCCATAAATACTCCACTATTTATAAAAGATAAAATTTGCATGAATGTTTATTGAATCTATGTTTATTTTTCTGTAATTAGATTAAAAACACAAAAACCCCAAAATATCGTGACAGGATGTTTATGATTTAATTTCGTTTTTAAAAGTTTGAATAATAAATTAAAAACCACATACATTCCTTCCTTAGATCAACCTTGGGAGTATACTTATCATTTTCTACGAAATGATTCGTGCACTTGCGAGAGTTTTATAAATATAAAACCAAAGTATTGGCAGAATCGGCAATGCCGGTTTTCGCTCATCAAGTTTTTGGCGCCGTTGCCGGGGATGACTCCGTTGCGGGGATGGCATCAAATTTTTTGGCAATCCCGATTCTGCTCATCACAGAGGTATCCAATAGAGAAGTGAAAATAATTTTGGAGAAAACTGTGAACATCTCTAGGAAGGATTGGTCATTTGAGTTGGATGGTACTTTATAGGTGTACATAACTGCATTTGAAACACCAATTGGTACCACCCCATACAAGGTAGTTTATGGGAATGCTTGTCACTTACCATCAGAATTGGGGAACAAAGCATATTGGGCATTGAAATAGTTATATATGTCTATAGATGCAGCTGGTGAGAAAATAATAATGCAAATAAATGGATTGGATTAACTACATTGGAATGCTTATGAGAATGCCAAGCTTTAAAAAGAAAAGAAAAAAAGATGGCTTGATAACAAAATTGGGCACTATAACTTTGACCCGAGGCAAAAAGTGTTACTGTACAAATGAATAATCAAATGTTTTTTAGGAAAATTAAAGAATAGATGGTCAGGTGCATTCATCATCACTAAGATAACCAACCATGAAGCCATTCAATTAGAAAACAAAAATAAAGAGCAGTTTAGAGTTAATGGAAATAGAGTGAAGCGCTATCATGGAGATCCATTATCAAATGTAACATTTATGATAACCTTGATAGATGCACCTTAGGACTTGATATGGCCATATAGTTAAGGACGTTAAACGTGATGCTAGTTAGAAGGCAACCCAATGCTATTTTACTTACATTTTCATTTTTTATGTTTTGTATGTGAATAAATGTGGAAAGCAATCGTGCAACAAGATTGAGCACTTCAACGACAGATGTGATGTTCTAGGACTAAGGGAGTTTTCTTTCCTTTTACTTTTTCATATTTATATGTACACATATGGGATAATATGAAATTTAAGTTTGGGGGAGGGAACTTCATTCTCTACTTTAGGATTTTTTTAACCATGATTTGGGTAGAAATTGATAAATAATGGAAACTAAATGCATGCATTCATGATATGAAACATATGAACTCAATGATAAAAATTGGTTGTCATGACTAGGATAAGGAGTTTAACATGCTCATTAAGATACTTACATTAATCATGTGATATGCTTGCTAGTTTTGAATGGATTGATTCAATTTTTTATGCAAAAGTTTGTGATTGATTTTGGTTCCAATTGAGAGAATTTGTGGTGATTTATGCGAGTTGATGAGATCTACCATGTTTGAGAATCCATTACATCATCCTTTGAGGTAAAATTCTAAGTAGTATTTTGCAAAAGAGATTATGTACTCCTTATTTCAATCAAATAATCATTTCAAACTAACCATTATTAATATTCATAGTCACTCATTTGAGCCCAATTAAGAACCTTTCATATCGTTAAGTCGCATTTTATGCCTAACCAATAAGCATTACTTTTATCTAAGCACCGTTAGCTTATAAAAAAAGAAAAAAAGGGCAATCATGTGTTATTCTATAGCATAAGGTAAAATGTAAGGCACCCTATGAAAAAATAAAAGAAAAAGGAAAACTCATAACACAATTATCCCTTTGAAGAAAAATATTGAAAATAAGTTTGAGCGTGTTGTGAAATTACCAAAAAAAGATGTGGAATAAAAGAATATGAAAATAATGAATAGAAATGGTGCACTAAAATATCAAGCTAAAACTCAATTATAGTTAAAAGGTGCATGATGAGTAAAAATAAAGTTAAGGTATAGAGAGAGCCTAAATGTCTTCATTTATCAGCCCCTACCTAAGTCTTACATTACAAGCTTGTAAAGTCCTTATTAATCTTTAGCTAAGTGCATATTTATATTAGTGGAGAGGGATGTGAAAAATTGACTTATAATACTTGTTCTAGGATTGAATTGACTAGCATGTTTATATAGGTTGATTCCATGAGTGTATTAGTTGATATCAAGTACAACACACACATGAATCAATTTGTCAAAAATCTTGTATATCTATGCTTTTGAGGGGAATAGTTTTTTCTACATATGAATATACTACCCATACAATTAAAATAGTGATCTTTAGTCTCGGATTTTTAGCTACATTATTTTTAAAAATTGAGGCCGTTGGGATTTGAACATGGTCTAATAAAATCCGAGACCATAGTGTATGCATATAGCCTCAATTTTTATCAATAACCGTGACCATAAGCTATAAACTATGAAAATTAGTTAAATATATAAAAACAAACTTATATAGTCATAATTATTGAAAGATTGTGATGTAATTAAAGTAATACAGTCTCAATCATTTTAAAACCGAAATCAAATAATATATTGTGTGTTATTCTTTACAAAAATAAAAAAATCACTTGATTATTTTTCATTTTTCTCTCAATTAATTTCATTATTTTCTCTCTTTCTCACCACACCAAATTTCCCTCTCAATATTTTTCCCATCGTAACCACCAAAGCACCACCCATATCCACTTATACCCAATTCCACCGTCCTCAACTCTACCTTACCCATTTCGGTTTCTTCTTGATCAACTCCACCCCTCTCTGTTCATCCATTTTTTAGAGTGACGACCTCTCAAAATTTGAGTTAAGCTCCATCTATAGAAATGACATTTATGGCTCCCTTTGTCTCAACAACGAAGCTCGCTAGAATATTTGTAACAATCATTGTCGCTGCTAACGCCTTCTCTTTCTCACACTATTTGATGACTTACATAATTTGGCATAATTTATCACTTCTTAACTTTATCTTTAGACTAATTTTATTTATTTTTATTGATTTTACACTTTATTATTATTACTTAAATTTTATTGCAGATTTGAACAAAATGAAGATCCAAAATTAGAGAAGCATATCGTCTAAGGAATCTCAAATTTAAATGAACATTTATTTAGATCAAATTTAAAAGGAAAGCTAAAATAAAAAAATACAAAAACAAGAAGAAAGTGTTAAAGAAACAATAATAAAAGCTGAGAGAAAAACGCAACAGTGAGGTGCTGGGAAACTAGTGCTGGAGCAGTGAAAAAAAAAGAAGTAGGGAAGAAACAGAAACGAAAAAAGAAAAATCTGGAAGCTGGATGGACGAGACGAAAGTAGATTATCAGTAGCGTTAATTGTTTTTCAATTCTTCTCAAAAAAATTAGTTCATTCTAAAAATTAAATTTAACATAAACGATTCACCATACTTTTTCTAAGAAGAATTGAAAAAAATAACGTTGCAAATAATTTTCTTTCTTCTCCTCTATCTAGCTTCTAGATTTTTATTTTTTTGTTTTTGTCCTAGTTTCTTTCCTTTTTTTCACTACTCCTGCCTCATTTTCTTTGTTCTCTATTTCGTTCCTTTTGTGTTGCGCTATTCCCTTTTTTCTGTTGTGCCATCTCTATCCTTTTGTTTCTATTCTATCATATATATGTATACCCTAGTTTTAATGCCATTTTTCTTCTTCTTCTTTTTTATTTTTGTTTCCCACTGCCACAACACTGCGTTTTTCTCTCATCTTCTATTTTTTTCCTAAGCTCTTTCTTTTTTTTTATTTTAGCTTTCCTTTTGAATTTGATCTAAATAAATATTCACTTAAATTTAAGAGTCCTTAGACGATATGCTTCTAAAATTTGGATATTCATTTTCTTCAAATCTGTAATAAAATTTAAATAATAATAATAAAGTCTAAAATCAATATAAATAAATAAAATTAGACTAAACTTAAAGTTAAGAAAAGATAAATTATGTCATATTATGCAAGTCATCAAACACCCCCAAACTTATAACTTTTTTTGACCTCAAACAAAAACAAAATAAAAGAAAAGAAAACTTTAGATAATACCAACTAGACCCCATAAAGAACTACCATCACTCACCAAGCCATGATCTAAATTTAGATTTCATCACTAATAACTTACTCTCTTAACATCGAAAATTGCAGGGAAATTAATGAAAAATTCAGCAATTTGTCGAGCAAGAGTTAAGTATTTACTTCAACCTAAAGCTAAGTCCTTGAGTGTGTGTGTGAAATAGTCAATTTAACTCCAAACCTCCAGTAAATTCAAATAAATGTAGAACAATTGAAATCAGTAGAATTCTCTCAAAACCTAATTCTATATGTCCAATTTTCAGAAATCCTCTCCACTAATGTAATCAAATACCAAAATTAGATATCAAAAGGTCTTTAATCAAGGTTGTTATGATAGGCCATAGGGTGAGGACTAAGAAAGAAATTAATATGCAAAATCAAAGCAAACTGGGAAATACTTGGTAGAAAGAATAATAAAAATGATATCCACAAGATTCATACCATAGCTTTTTCTCGATAATATGCTCATAGTGATGACAATATTGTTGATATACTTAATAAGTGTTATGCTCTCTTTTTTCCACCATGATACTCATAGCCTTTTCTAATTTTCAACCACTTTAATCCTTTTTTTTATTCTTGCTTTTCACTTTCTTTTCTTTTCACACTTTAATCAAATAGAGCAAACATAATATGGATTATTTAATTTGAACTAACATTCTCTTTAGATGCAAATTTTCACCAAAGTATTTTCTCCAAATTTAACATAAATTTATGGTTTTCAGGCTTAGAATGAGAATGGTTTATGTAGTTAAAATAAAAAATAAAATTTTATGTAAAATAAGGCTAAAGGGGGTTAACTATGAGAAAACACCATGCAATGATAGCATGATAATTAGGACAGCTGGGAAAGATTTTTGATGGTGACAAAAAAGTTGCATAGATCATTTCTCTAATATTTGGTATCAAAAAGGATTTCCCCTCAAGAATCCATCAACACATTCTAGAGTAAAGTAAGATTGAAATTTCCTGGCCCAATTAATTCAACTCCTTCTCTTCATAGGCAAAATAGAGCAAATAAAATTTTAATATGTGCTCAATTATTTTCAAGGACAAAGATTTAAATAAAATTACCCACAAAACTCTAACTAACTTAATAGAAGATTTTGAAAAACAATTCTCAAAACCATCCTCAATCACAAATTTTAGAGTCATAGTGAATTCAATCATATTCAAATCCATGCTTGATAAGAGAATCCAACAACTCAAGACTAAGTAGTTTACACCTAAACCAAACAATGTCCTCATTGTAATTCAAAAGAGAGAGAGAGAGAAATTGAAGAAATGAAAGGAACTTCCCTGGTTTAATGGTGGATCTACCTTAGTTTGTAATTTTTAGCTATTTATTCCTACAAAATAAACTAGCATCAAAATCCAAATTATTCAAATAAATAATAAAATAGAATAAATTTTTATGGGTTTCCTTCCATAAGCACTTTTTAATAGTCTACAGCCATACTTTTCAATCTTCATCAATTAGGATTTCGAAGAGGAATAAATGCATAATTCCTTTCCACTTATTCTCCATAATAGTGCTTCAATCTCTTACTGTTAACTCTAAATATATGCCATGTCTTATCCTTCAAGTCTCACTCCAAAAGGTGAAACTTTGTCAATTGTATAAGGACCTATATTGATGAGCGAAAACCGGCATCGCCGATCTTGCCAATACTTTGGTTTTATATTTATAAAACTCTCGCAAGTGCACGAATCATTTCGTAGAAAATGATAAGTATACTCCCAACGTCGATCTAAGGAAAGAATGTATGTGGTTTTTAATTTATTATTCAAACTTTTAAAAACAAAATTAAATCCTAAACATCCTGTCATGATATTTTGGGGTTATTGTGTTTTAAATCTAATTACAGAAAATTAAACATAGATTCAATAGACATTCATGCAAATTTTATCTTTTATAAATAGTGGAGTATTTATGGATATAAAAACTAAATTAATTATGCTTGCTCATATTATCTAGGTTATTAAAGATATAAATTGATATTTTATTGATTCTCTCTTTTTTATATAAATACCACCTTTGGTGGGGTTAGATATTCTTTGTTAACTAAACAAATCAATTGACACCTATAGGTGGGGTTGATAACTAATTTGGTTAATTAAATTAATTCCTTTTTCTAGGAGATTGAAAATGAACCATTTAAATGCCACCTTTGGTGGGGTTAGACTGTTTAAACTTTATTCAAGGTGTCCAAATTAAACATAAGAATTTAATTATCCGAGTACTAACTTTCAAGTTTTAAAACCACTATTGAAAACATGTTGTCAATACATTTTCACATAATAATTCTTATAAAAACTTTTGAAATAGAGTTTCACTCTAACTACCGGGCGATTGTACCAACAAATAAAAGAGCACTACTCTAAATTAGACCGGATAACTAAACCGTAAAATCTAATTTTTAGATTTAAGTTTGTAATGAAAAATAAAATATTTCTCTCTAACATCCTTAATATAAAATCTTGAATAAAAATAAAATCAATTCATTTTAGAAATTTTCACCTATTTAATATTTCGCAAGCATAACAACGTTATTATTACATCATAATTATAAACAGCTAGCATAGTTAAATTTAATCACAGAAAAATTAAATATAACATGTAAGAATAAAGCATAAAAAATAACTGCAAAGAAAATAAAATTCTTACAAGTACTTGATGCCATTCCCGTTGCTAGAAAACCTCCAAACGGAATTTGCACTCCCATTTATTGAATCAAAAAGCTAATAAATTACAAAAAACATAACTAGTTCTTCCCAAAGAGGGAAGAACTCTAAAACTAAGAGAAACTAGTAAAACATAAGAAAAACTAGCTAAAAAAAGAAAAACTAAAAAAAACTAAAATCTAAGAAATGGAGAGAAAGAAAGAAGAGAGAACTGTGTTTTGAGGTGTGTTTTTGAAGTGAAGAGAAGGGGGTATTTATAGGTGAGGATGGAGAGAAAAAACGAGTAAAAAAATGTTAAAAAAATGTTAAAAAATGAAAAAATGTGTAATGGAAATGCTTAGGTCATCAATGATGTCAACATGACGTCATGGGGCGGCTGCACGTGGAAAATGGGGCGAAAACGCGTTGGGCGCGCGGAGGGGGGCTGCTGGGGCGCTGCGCGCGCGCGACATGGGGCGCGATTTCCGTCTTTTTGACATTTTTGACCTTTTTGACCCATTTTGTCCAATTTTTCCATGTTTGTTGACCTTTTCCCACTTATTTATTAATATATTTGTGATGTATTGCTTCAAGTATTCCTCTTTGAGTCTTTAAATTGCGTTTTTAAGCCAAAATACCTGAAAAACAATAAAAATACCCGTGATTCCGAAAAAGACAAATTTATATAAATATATGATAAAACATATAAATATATATTTTTTTAATCAATTAATGTACATAAAATCATGGTTATTTTAGTGGTTTTTGAGCACTCATCACCTATCCATCTTGATCTTAACTTACCTGGAAAGAGTTTTAGTAGCAAATTGAAGAGAAAAACCTACTATTCTGGAGAAACCTCACGCCTAAGAATCTGTTTGTCATGCCACTTTTTTATCTATACTTTATAGGTCTTTACATTTTCATAAGCATCATTCTGGAACTCATACATTTCATTATATTCAAGAAGTTTCTTTTTCCCTACTACCTTCAAATCAAAATTAAACTTCTTTACAGCCTAATAAGCTTTATGCTCTAACTCAATAGGAAGATGACATGATTTTCCAAACACTAAACGATAAGGAGACATCTCAATTAGTGTTTTAAAAGCTATATGGTATGCCCACAAAGCATCACCAAGCTTCTTTTCCCCATTATATTAATATTGACAGTCTTCACAAGGATATTCTTGATTTCTTGATTTTAAATTTCATCTTGGCCATTAGTTTGAGGATGCTAGGCAAGTGCTATCTTGTGATGTATACCATATTTAGAGAGAAGGTTGTCAAACAACTAATTGCAAAAGTGGGTCTCTTCATCACTAATAATAGCTCGTGGAGTGCCAAATCTTGTGAATATGTTCTTATGTAGAAATTTGAGCACTACCTTTGCATCATTTGTTGTTGCAACAATTGCCTCCACCTACTTTGACACATAATTAACTGTGAACAAGATGGAAACAAAGCCAAAATAGGGAGGAAAAGGACCCATAAAATCAATTCCCCAAACATCAAATAACTCAACCTTTAAGATATTTTTCAACGGTAGCTTCTGACATCTTGAAATATTTCACATACGTTGGCACTGATCATAAGTTTTCATCAAAGTATAAATATCACAAAAATAAAGGGCCAAAAGAAACCACTTTGAAGTACCTTAGTTGTTTTTCATGTTCCTCCAAAATTTCCTCCATATGATGACTAATGGCAATGATGGAGAATGGCTTGCATATCCTCTTCAGCCACACATCTTCGAATGATTTGGTCAAGGCATCTTTTGAAAAGCACATGCTCATCCTAAAGATAATATTTCACATAATGCAAAAAATTCTTATGTTGGTGGTAAGTAAGATATGGTGGCAATACCCTACAAGCTAGGTAGGTTACAATATCAGCATACCAAGTAAGCTTGATCTAACATGCAAACAACTACTCATCAGGGATTGCTTCTTGGATCTCAAAATCTGGTTTTACTTCATCTTGCTCCAACCGAGAGGAATGGTCAACAACTACCTTTCTTATCTTAAACTTCCAAATCAAATTCTTGAAGAAAAAGGATCCAGCGAATCATCCTAGGCTTAGCATCATTCTTTCCAAACAAATAACAAAGTGTTGCATGATCATTGAACACTATCACCTTTGTACCAATGAGGTAAGATCAAAATTTGTCACAAGCAAACACCATAGCAAGCATCTCCTTTTTAGTTGTTGTATAATTCAATTGGGCTATATTCAATCTCTGGCTTGCATAGTATATGGCTTTGTAGAATTTGTTTTCAAGAAGATTACATAAAACTTTAGAGAGTTTATAAAAATCCTTTATAAATCTTCTATAAAATCCTACATGTCCTAAAACTCTTTGGATTCCCTTCTCATTCTTTGGATGTAGTAGTTTTTCTATGGTTACAATTTTAGCTCAATCAACCTCAATTCCTTTAGATGACACTCTATGGCCAAGCATGATCACTTCTTAAACCATGAAATTACATTCTCCCAATTTAAGAAAAGATTTTTATCTTCACAACTCCGTAAAACAAGAATTAAATTATGCAAACAATGATCAAAAGATGTACCAAAAATGGAAATGTCATCCATGAAAATTTCCATTATATCCTCCACCATATCAGAAAAGGTAGCCATCATGCAACGTTGGAATGTTGTTGGGGAATTTCACAATCCAAAGGTCATGCTTCTAAAAGCTAATGTTACATAGGGGTATGTGAATGTAGTTTTCCTCTGATCTTCGGGGGCTTTGACAATCTGGTTATACCCTGATTAACCATATAAGAAGCAATAATATGGATATGTAGCCAATCAATCTAACATTTGATCAATGAATGGAAGTGGAAATGATCATTTCTTGTTGCTTTGTTTAACTTGTGGTAATCCATACATACACATCAACTTTTAAATTTTCTTATAGGAATAAGCTCATTGTTGTCATTTTGCAAAGCCATTATTCTACCCTTTCTTAGTACAACCTGCACTAGACTTACCCATCAGTTTTCTGAAATAGCATAAATAATTCCAGCATTGAAGAGCTTCAAAATTGCAACTCTTATAACTTCCTTCATTGTTGGATTTAATCTTCTTTGGGGCTCAATTGATGGTTTGTAAAGTTCCTCCATTAGAATCTTGTACATGAAAATGGAAACACTTATACCTTTTATGTCACAGATAGTCCATCCCAAGGCATTATATGCTTCCTTAACACATGCATTAACTTTTCTTCTTCTTCATGTGTAAGTGATGTTGTAAAAATCATTGGAAAGGTGTAACTATCACCTAAGAACACATAGTAAAGATGCTTAGAAAATTGCTTCAACTTTGGAGTTGTTGTTTGCTACACTTTTTCTTTAGAGATTACGAAATCCGTCTTTGTTACCATCAGCTCTAGCCTCTCCACTTCTTTGCTAAATTATGTAACCTGCTACAATGCTTCCAAGTAAAATACATTGTGAAGAAATTCTTCACTGCATAAGGTAAATCATATTCATAAATAGCAGAGTTATAAAAATAATAAGCATGAGATGAAAGTGGTAATACATCATTCTAAGTGATCGGTTGGCATATCCTCTTGAAAAGCTTCAACTTCACATTGCTCAATGATATCTACCATTTTGAAAAGTATGTGCTTGGATCTTTTGGAAATCTCATGGCTTTGTAGATGTTGAATGTAACCTTTTCCTTATTCACTCTCAATTTTAACTCACTATTTTGAACATCCATTAAAGCCCTTCACGTTGCCAAGAATGGTCAACCAAGAATTAGTGGGACATCTTGGTCTTCATCCATATCTAACACCATAGAATCAGCAGGAAAAATAAATTTATCCACCTTTACTAATACATCTTCTATGATTCCGCGTGGATACATGATGGATCGATCTGCTAGTGGTATAAGATTAATACTAGCACCAAGAACACATAAAAATTTATCAATAAATGAATTTCCAGTAGTGCAAGGCAAAGTGAAACTCCCCATCTCTTTTAATTTTTGAGATAATTTCTTATAAAAAATGGCACTACATTCTTCAAAAATCTTCACTATTTCGAATTCATCCAACCTTCTCTTCTTGGAAATGATGTATTTCAGAAATTTGGCATAATTTGGCATAATTTGGCATTTGTTCCAAGGCATCTGCAAAAGGAATATTTATGTGAATTTTCTTAAAAATATCTAGAAAATTAGAAAATTTCTTATTTAATTTTTGTTTTTGAAAAGATTGAGGATAAGGAAGTGGAGTAGAGAGAATAGGAGGATCATCGAAAAATGAAATTGATAGAGGCATGTTAGTCTCTCTTAGTGTATCATCAACAATCTCATCTTCTTCTACTTTATTATTGCTTTAGCCATTGTCTGGAGCTATAGGGGTGGAGTCGGCTTCCTTTGATGGTAACCTCCTAATTTATCTTCCACTCCTATATGTAATGCCCTTGAATTATTCCTTTGGATTCACTTTTGTATTTCTAGGAAAAGTTCCTCTTTGTTGGGCATTGATGGTCATAGCTAGTTGCCCAATTTGCTCTTCAAGATTTTTCATAGTGGCTCCCATATTGCTACAATGAGTATCATTATATTCAATCGTGAATCACTCTTTTTAAACCTTGATTTGGTCTCCTCAATAAAGGAAACCATGGCCTCCTCAACTGACATCTTATTCTTGCTTTTTTGACTATCAAACCTTGTAGGAGGTTATAGCACATTCTTTATGTTTCCATAAGAACAATTGTCATGATTTTCTAAGCTCTGGATGATTATAATTTGGCATAGGATTACCACAATAGTTGTAGTTTCGATTGTTGATGTATTAAACCTATTCATGACTTGCTTTATTCATCAAAACTATCATACCTGAAGTTGCAACATATTCTGCACTTGGTGGTATTCTTTGGGTTTTCAAGGCTGAAACATGATGAGATAAAGAAGCAACTTGAGAAAAATGGTAGCAAATGGCTCCAATTCATGAATTTTGGCAAATTTCTTAGCCACAGATCTTTCAACTGGCCATTGATAGTTGTTTGAGGCCATTTCTACCAAAAGAGAAGTAGCGCCCTCATCTATCTTTGACATCAAAGTTCTACCATAAGCAGCATCAACTATGGTTCTAGTTGGCCCATTTAACCTATTATATAACATCTGAACTTGCAACCAATCTGGAAATCCATGCTGAGGAAAACGCCGAATCAAATATTTATATTTTTCCCATGCTTCATAGAGTGTCTCAAAATCATTTTGCTTGAGTTGACCAATCTCACTCCTGTGTTGCGCTATTTTTACAAGTGGAAATAATTTAGCTAGAAATTTTTCTACTATGTCCTACCAACTAGTGATGCTTTCCAATTGTAGAGATTGTTGCCAACCTCTGGACTAGTCTCCAATGAAAAAGGAAACAATCTTAGTCTAATGGTGTCTTTAGTAACACCATTCATCTTTACAGTGTCATAAATCTCCAAAAACATCACCAAATGAATATTGGGATCATCATGTGGCGATCCACTAAATTGGGCTTGTTACACCAAGCTGATCAATGCCTATTTGAGCTCAAAATTATTGGCATTAATGGTTTGGCATCTTACACCTGAGTAATTATCATTCAGAATTGGCCTTACATAATCCTTCAAGGTGCGTGGCTATGCATTCTGTTCTCCTTCAACCATGGCTAGTACCTTCTTATTTCTTCATAACCTATGGGTTCTTTCAATCTCCGGATCAAAAGGAATAATATTTTGAGTTCTAGCAAGGCACATCCAATGTCAAAATAAAAACTAGATAAAAAATAAATAAAAAAATAAAAAATATAGAGATCGAAAGACTTGTATGAACTTGTGTAGTAGTAAAATCATTGGTCTTAATGCTTTCTTTCTTTGTTAAATTGTATACTCCTGTGTAAATTGATGAACAATAATGTGTCCAATTGACTTTTGAAAGACACTTTTTGATGTTTTTGAACATTGTTAACAAACAAAGAGAATTAAATTCAATTAGCTAGATGAGTAAAGCATAGTGATGGATTAGATGAAATTGATTTCCTAGAATTCTTACCATTAATTTGATCTTCGAACAATATCATTCCTTTCTTTTGAGCATGTTCTTTATATTTATTTATTTTAATTCAATTACAACAACCTTAGTTAATTCTCTAGATAAAATTGAGATTAGCATAATTTTGGTATTTTTCAAAACTAAGTTACCAATCCATGAGAATGATACTCTTTTTATCACTATATTATAAAATTACGATACTGAGCACTTGTAGTTTTGCATCAATCAGTATCGATAGAAGAATTTAAAAGTTTAAGGTTCGATAATTGACTATAAATATCTATTTGAATTTGATGAGTGCTTAAAAAGTACTAAAATTACCATGATTTTATGCACGTTAATTGATTAAAAATATATATTTATATGATTTTGTCATATATTTATATAAATCTGTCTTTTCGGAATCACGGGTATTTTTATTGTTTTTCAAGTATTTTTGCTTAAAAAAGTAACTTAAAGACTCAAAGAAAAATACGAGAGATAATACATTACAAATATATTCATAAATTAAATGAGGAAAGGTCAACAAATATGGAAAAATTGGACAAAATGGGTCAAAAGGGTAAAAAATGTCAAAAAGGAGAAAATTGCGTACGCAGCCGCCCAGCCGTGCCAAGAGTTTTATAAATATAAAACTTGATGAGCAAAACCGGCATCGCCGATCCTGCCAATACTTTGGCTTTATATTTATAAAACTCTCACCACTGCACGAATCATTTCGTAGAAAATGATAAGTATACTCCCAAGGTCTATCTACGAAAGGAATATATATGGTTTTTAATTTATTATTCAAACTTTTAAAAACGAAATTAAATCCTAAACATCCTGTCACAATATTTGGGTTTTTAACCTAATAACATAAAAATAAACATAGATACAGATTCAATAAACATTGATAACTGTATTTTATACAGTTATTTTCATCAATTTTAGTAATGATAATTGCTATGTTCGTTTAATATTTATTAATTTTTGTTAAATAAATTAATATTTTCCTTTTATTTGCTAAAAATACATTTTTAATAAAATTAAATAATTTGTATCGAAAATGTACTTAATTTCATATTTTTGTCCACAAATATAATTTATGAAAATATAGTTTCTTAATTACAATTTATATAAATCAAAAATATAATTTAAATTAAATTTGGGCTTAATTATAATTATTAAAAGTTGAAAATTTAAGTTAAAATTAGAAAAGGGCTAAAGTGTAATTTAAGAAAGTACAAAAATGTAATTTGGATTAATTTTGTGGGTCAAAATATAATTAATAAAAGTTTGTTTTCTGCGCAGGGGAGATGAAGGCCACGCGCAAGATCACACTCGCCAAACGTGGACCGTCCGATCAAATGATCAACGGCTCAGATTCGCGCGTGTTCATCAAGCTCGACCAAGGAGAGTGGGTACAGAGATATTCCTTTGCGCAGGCCGGCGTGCCAGTGGGCCCCACGTGTTTCACGCGTGAATTAAATAAGATTTTCGATACAAAAATCGATACGCGTGATTTTTGTTTTTCGATAAAAAATTATTACGCGTTTTCGATAAAAAAATAAAATAAAAATGTAATATTTTAGATGTATTTTTTTGCTATAAATAGGAGATAGTTTTTTTTGAGTTTTTTAGTTTGGAGTTTTTTAGTTTTGAGTTTTTTTTTAGTTTTGAGTTTGGAGTTTTGGAGAGTTTTTTGGAGTTTAGAAATTTAGTAGTGTTCGGTTTTGGACTGCAGAACACGCAGAAGCCATTTTTTGGCTTTTGTTGTGTTCTGCGTGTGCCAAATATTTTCGTTTCTTGATGTTTTAATTTTCCTTCTTCTTCTTCTAATTTTTCTGCATATGTTGTAATTTTTATTTTGATTTAATGAAGTAATTTAATTTTTCTAGGGTTGCATTTGATCTAAATTTATGAAGCTTTGATTTTAATTATTTTTTTTATAGATTTATAAGACGTTCGATTTGTTCGTTCTATCTTGCGCTTAATGCTTTTTGATTATTTACGAATTTTATCAAAACGATTTGTGGCATAAAAATAAACTTGAGAAAGGCATTTTTGTGTATATTGCTCGTAGATAAAATGACATGTATGATGAAGGATAGGAATATACCCTAATTGTATGTGTGGCCATTTGAGAACTTAGAACTTAATGAATCTTATTGAATTTAATTCTCATAGAGATATAGTGAATTAATTTAACGAGGTGTGTTTGTACGGAGCTCGGAAGAGATGTATGAATAAAAAAGGAAGTTTTCGGTTGACAAATTAAATGTACCAAAAAATATAAATCCAAAGGAAATAATAATATGATTGGAGTGGATTAGTTTGGTGAAGAATTGCAATCCTAGAGTTCTTTTATTTTCTTATTACCTTTTTCTTAAATCAACGATTATTTTGGATAAAATTAGAGAGAAATAATTTTAGTACTCAACAAACTATAGTAACAAATCCTCGTGGGATCGATACTCTACTTATAAATGTTATTACTTGCGACCGTGTATACTTGCACGAGTTCGTGTGTTGAAAAACACACAACAAACATTTATGCAAATTTTATCTTTTATAATAGTAGAGTATTTATGGATATAATAACTAAGTTAATTATGCTTACTCATATTATTTAGGTTATAAAAAATATAAATTGGTATTTATTGATTCTCTCTTTTTTATATGAATACCATCTTTGGTGGGGTTAGATATTCTCTATTAACTAAACAAATCAAATAACACCTATGGGTGGGGTTGATAACTAATTTGGTTAATTAAATTAATTCCTTTTTTTCTCTAAGAGATTGAAAATGAACCATTTAAATGCCACCTTTGGTGGGGTTAGATAGTTTAAACTTTATTCAAGGTGTCCAAATTAAACCTAAGAATTTAATTATCCGAGTACTAACTTTCAAGTTTTAAAACTACTACTGAAAACATGTTGTCAATACATTTTCAAATAATAATTCTTATAAAAAAATTTGAAATAGAGCTTCACTTTAACTACCAGGCAATTGTACCAACAAATAAAAGAGCACTACTCTAAATTAAACTGGATAACTAAATCTTAAAATCTAATTTTCAGATATAAGTTTCTAATGAAAAATAATATATTTCTCTCTAACATTCTTAATATAAAATCTTAAATAAAAATAAAATCAATTCATTTTAGAGATATTTACGTGTTTAATATTTCGCAAGCATAACAACGTTATTATTATATCATGTTTATAAACAGCCATCAATGTTAATTTAATTACAGACAAATTAAATATAACATATAAGAATAAAGCATAAAAAATAACTATAAAGAAATTAAAATCCTTACAGTACTTTGATGCTAACTCTGTTGTTGGAAAACCTCCAAACAGAATTTACACTTCCATTTATTGAATCAAAAAGCAAATAAATTACAAAAACATAATTAGTTCTTCTAAAAAAGAGAAGAACTCTAAAACTAAGAAATTGAGAAAAAGAAAGAGAAGAGAAGATGTGTTTTGATGTGTGATTTGAAGTGAAGAGAATGGGGGTATTTATAGGCGAGGAGGGGAAGAAAAAGTGAGTGAAAAAATGACTAAAATGGTGGAAATGCGGAGTAGTGAATGATGACATCATGCTGGCGTAGGGTGCGACAGCGCGCGCGGATTGGGGCAGATAGGCGCAGTGGCCCGTGCGGACTGACGCGGGCGCACACGGAATGGAGAGCAGGCACGCGCAGACTGGCGTGGGTGCATGCGGAATGGAGAGCAAGCATATGCGGACAAGGCGTTGTGCTAACGCGGCACGCGCGTTGCTCGGTGCAGCTGGGCACGCTGCGCACATTGGCTGGCCCCACTGGGAGGCTACATGCACAATTTTCTCCTTTTTGACCCATTTTGTCCAATTTTTCCATATTTGTTGACCTTTCCTCATTTAATTTATGAATATATTTGTGATGTATTGCCTCTGATATTTTTCTTTGAGTCTTTAAGTTACTTTTTTAAGCAAAAATACCTAAAAAATAATAAAAATACATGTGATTCCGAAAAGACAGATTTATATAAATATATGATAAAATCATATAAATATATATATTTTTAATCAATTAACATGCATAAAATCATGGTAATTTTAGTACTTTTTGAGCCTCATCACAACCCCCAACCAACTTCTTGCTAGTCCCTTAGCAAGAGAAGCGATAAAAACTAAAAATTAAACTATCCTAAATCATTTTCGTGGATTGACACGGTTGCATTTAGCATATGCAATAAGCCTTTAAACCCCTAGGTTGCCCTAGTGGACGAGTTTGAGTCTCGTGTGGGTTTTTAGTAATGATACCCACAAACATTGAACTAAATGTAAAAATTAAAAGAAATAATAAAAACAACAACTTAGAAACTAAAATTACAACAAAATCAAAAATTAAATTTTAAGACTGAAACAAAAGAAGACAACATGAAACATAACACAAAAATGTCTCATACTTTTTAATCTCCTTTAAGATCAAAATTAAAATCTAAAGCATAAGTTATTTTAATCTTATTAAACAATCATGATTTATTATAATAATTAGTGGAGAATCATTTTCATATTTCATATCAAAAATGTATCAATTTAATTTCACCCAATTTCAGTGTCATGAATCCGAATTCGCTTCGACTCTATTCCTCACAAGTCAATACTCTCAAAACACTGAGAATGTGAACATAATAACTAAGTTAATTTTGCTTGATTATATTATTTAGGTTATTAAAGATATAAATTGATATTTATTGATTATCTCTTTTTTATATGAATACCACCTTTGGTGGGGTTAGATATTCTTTGTTAATTAAACAAATCAATTAACACCTATGAGTTGGGTCGATAACTAATTTGGTTAATTAAATTAATTTCTTTTTCTAAGAGATTTAAAATTAACCATTTACATGCCACCTTTTGTGGGGTTAGACAATTTAAATTTTATTCAAGGTGTCCAAATTAAACCTAAGAATTTAGTTATCCGAGTGCTAACTTTCAAGTTTTAAAACCACTACTGAAAACATGTTGTCAATACATTTTCAAATAATAATTCTTATAAAAACTTTTGAAATAGAGTTTCACTCTAACTACCAAGCGATTGTACCAACAAATAAAAGAGCACTACTCTAAATCAGACCAGATAACTAAACCTTAAAATCTAATTTTCAGATTTAAGTTTGTAATGAAAAATAATATATTTCTCTCTAACATTATTAATATAAAATCTTGAATAAAAATAAAATCAATTCATTTTAGAGATTTTTACCTATTTAATATTTCGCAAGCATAACAACGTTATTATATCATGTTTACAAACAGCCAGCAAAGTTAAATTTAATCACAGACAAATTAAATATAACATGTAAGAATAAAGCATAAAAAATAACTATAAAGAAAATAAAATTCTTACAGTACTTTGATGTTATTCTTGTTGCTGGAAAACCTCCAAACGGAATTTACACTTCCATTTATTGAATCAAAAGGCAAATAAATTACAAAAACATAACTAGTTCTTCTCAAAAAGAGAAGAACTCTAAAACTTAAGAAAAACTAACTAAGGAAAAACTAAAAACTAAGAAAGGAGAGAAAGAAAGAGAGAAGAAGATGTGTTTTTTGGTGTGATTTGAAGTGAAGATAATGGGGGTATTTATAAGCGAGGAGGTGAAGAAAAAGTGGGTGAAAAAATGATTAAACATGGTGGAAATGCGGAAT
Source organism: Hippophae rhamnoides (assembly GCA_033030585.1). NCBI lineage: Eukaryota > Viridiplantae > Streptophyta > Magnoliopsida > Rosales > Elaeagnaceae > Hippophae > Hippophae rhamnoides. The sequence continues at coordinate 25,080,240 of CM065431.1, read as the reverse complement.
AGTGAATGATGACATCATTGATGACATCATCTTGGTGGGTAAGTGCCATGGATTGGGGGCAAATGGGAGCGTCTGTGACAAGCGTTGTCTTGGTCATCGGCTGTATCGGTTGGCTCAAGCGGGTGGCGTGCACAATTTTCTCCTTTTTGACATTTTTGACCCATTTTGTCCAATTTTTTCATATTTATTGACCTTTCCTCATTTAATTTATGAATATATTTGCGATGTATTGCCTCCGGTATTTTTTTTTTGAGTCTTTAAGTTACTTTTTTAAATGAAAATACCTGAAAAATAATAAAAATACCCGTGATTCCAAAAAGATATATTTATAAAAATATATGATAAAATCATATAAATATATATATATATATATTTAATCAATTAACGTGTATAAAATCATGAAAATTTTAATACTTTTTGAGCACTAATCATCATTCTACTTTGATTAATCCTTTTTACATTTCTTATTCTTTTAATGCAAGTTATTGTTGGTCTACAAATTTTTAAATTTTGCAGTTGTTCATTACTTGATTTCTTATTTAATTTGTAGGATATTCATTCTGTTTTCTTATTTAGTTTCAGTTTTTACATCACAAATTCTATGTTTTTTGATATTTTCTATTGTCGTATTTTATTTTAGGATAAGTGTTGGATCTTTAGAGTATTTCTTAATTGAAATTGTGCACATTGTTTACTTAGCTATTATTACACTCATAATGTCACATGTGATGGGTACATCATAGAAGTGGTGGATTAATGATTAGATGAAGATTTGTACAATTCTTTCATATTTGAATGAGATAATTATTAGCTAGTGTTATTGAAACCTTCGGTGACACCTATCTTCATATAGGAAATATGTCTTTTGCTTGAATCAATATTTCTGGTTTCTTCCTATAGTTGAGCTAAGTTGATACTTAAACTACAACTATGCTTGATTCATTCAATCTGAAATATAAACGCATCCGGTTTTGCTTTACTTTTGTTTTCAACAAAATCTAGTAAACCATCTTTTTCATAAGCTTTTATACTTTAGATTTCTTGAAAGATTTAATCATCCCAAAGGTAACCAAATTCAATATAGACTAGGCTATGATTCTAAATTGTAACTTGCTTCACATATTTGATATAATTAGTCATATGAGAATCATGAATTTCATGCTCCGGTCTTTTTCCATTGATTTCCCTTTTCTCTAAATGTTATTTTAAATAGTCTTTAGTTCTCTCTATAGATACTATAAAAATACTCATGATTAAATATACATTCATAATTTTCAATGGTTGTTTTCTGAATTTGGAATATAGTGGCTTTTGCTTATTTGATAATGTATTCAACATAGTTCCTGCCAAACAAATAGGTTCCTTTTCTAAGTTGCAGGTGTTATGAACCACTACTTTGGATCCATATATTTTGGTTGTTCTTTGCTAGTAGCTATAGTTTTAAGTTAAGTATGTGCAATTGGATTTTGAACCACCACTTTCATTTTATTGATGCCTCCAGGTATTAACTCTAGGAGTTATTCCGTTATGGGTGATTTTAGTATTCAGATTCGCAAGACCAAACTAAGATAAATCAAAAGCAATCATCTAGTGTTGCTAAAACACAAAAAAGGACAAAAGCACCAGGATGATGTGCATCTCATTGTGCTTTTTTATATGATTTAATCACTCATCTTGAAGCAATACATAATTCAATCCTTGCCCTTACGTTTTCCAATAAGTCTTGTTTGAATTATAAAATGACCCAAAACTTGTATATCATTGTGGTCTGACACCAAGAAATCTACTTGTATGTGTCTTTTTGACCCTCTTGTTATAATTGATTAAAAATAATATTAGGTTTGTTAGTCAAAATAGGAGGTGCCTAATTTAGAAGAAAATTCATAGAAGGTGGCTTACCATATTGTCAAAGATGGAGGTGCCTAACCTTGTTTGAATAAAGAAAAGGAAAATTAGGTAGCCTAATTTTGTTGAATGAAGAAATGTTTGGCATATGAAATGAGAACTTGAAGGCTATAAATATGGCTTAATTTCTTCATTGATAATCATCCAAAAAATAGAGAAAAGCTTGTATGAGACGTTCTTAAGTAAGAGAATTTTGTGGGAAAATTCTCTTGGGCTTGTAATTGCTCTTGTCTTTTGGGTGTGTGAGAAAATTACTGAGAGTGTGGTTGTAACAATTTTCCACATAGTGAATTCTTCTCTGGTTGTCTTTTGACAACGAAAGTGGTTTTTCTCTAATTTGGAGTTTCCACTATAATTCTTGTGTTGTGTATTATCTATTTCTCTATTATTTGATATTCTGCTAAGAAAGATCTTGGGAGGGAGAATTTGTGATTATACCATTTTATCCAAATTTCCTAACAACTGGTATCAGAGCCAATTTCAAAGAAAGAAGGAGAAATGTCAGGAGTCAAGATTGACATTGAGAAATTTGATGGGAGAATCAATTTTGGCTTGTGGCAAGTACAAGTCAAAGATTTGTTGATCCAATATAGGTTACACAAGGCGTTAAAGGGGAAACCAGCCCTTGTTACTGGTATTGAGTCCAGTAAAACCAATATAAGTGATGAAGATTGGGAAGATCTTGATCTAAGAGTTGCAAGTGCAATTCGACTTTGTTTGGCCAAAAATATTCTTGCAAATGTGCATGGAATATCTATGGCCAAAGAACTCTGGGAAAAGCTTGAAGAATTGTATCAGGAAAAAGGCATTTCAAATCGGGTGTATTTGAAAGAGTAGTTTCATACTTTGCGTATGAATGAAGGAACTATTATGTCTGACCATCTAAGTGTTCTCAATGGTATTGTCTCTGAACTGGAAACCATTGGAGTTAAACTTGATGATGAAGATATAGCTTTAAGGCTCATCTGGTCTCTTCCATCTTCTTATGATCACATGAAACCTATCTTGATTCATGGAAAGGAGAAAATAATTTTTTCAGAAGTTACTAGCAAGTTGTTTTCTGAAGAAAAAAGGCTGAGTGGTGAAAGAAATGTTTCGCCTGAAAACTCAGCATTGGTAGCTGACAACCGAAAGAAAAACAATTTCATGAAAAAGAAGATAGTGTGCTGGGGGTGTGGACAATCTGGGCACCTCAAAAGAAATTGTCCAAAGGGTGGAGCTGATCCTGCAAGAAGCTCAAATACCGACGGTGACGCTAATAGTATGTCTGTTTTCAAAGACTATAGTGATGCTCTTTGAAAAGAGCGTGTACATCCTCATGGCATGCCGCTAGTCTCTAAATATTGCCATGAAAGAGGGTGTGTTACTGGTAGTGGGTCCACAAGTTTGCACACGGGCATTGGCTTGGTATAGATGCAAGGTGTGTGGTGGAAAGAATGTCGATGGCTGATGAACTCTCGGGAAAACCAAGTGTGAGAGTTGCACCATAAATTTCAGCAAGTTTTTTTTCGACATGAGCCGATGTGAAATTCTTAGAATTGGTGATTAATTCTAAGTGGGTGTACTCTTTATGGTGGAGTATGATAATTCTCGGTGTAGAGAATTATGACTGTTGGAATAGACAGTGTTGTAGTGGTAACCATGTTTATTTTTAATCAAGGTGGAGATTGTTATGATTGATTAAAAATAATATTAGGTTTGTTAGTCAAAATAGGAGGTGCCTAATTTAGAAGAAAATTCATGGAAGGTGGCTTACCATATTGTCAAAGATGGAGGTGCCTAACCTTGTTTGAATAAAGAAAAGGAAAATTAGGTAGCCTAATTTTGTTGAATGAAGAAATGTTTGGCATATGAAATGAGAACTTGAAGGCTATAAATATGGCTTCATTTCTTCATTGATAATCATCCCAAAAATAGAGAAAAGCTTGTATGAGAAGTTCTTAAGTGAGAGAATTTTGTGGGAAAATTCTCTTGGGCTTGTAATTGCTCTTGTCTTTTGGGTATGTAAGAAAATTACTGAGAGTGTGGTTGTAACAATTTTCCATATAGTGAATTCTTCTCTGGTTGTCTTTTGACAACGAAAGTGGTTTTTTCTAATTTGGAGTTTCCACTATAATTCTTGTGTTGTGTATTATCTATTTCTCTGTTATTTGATATTTTGCTAAGGAAGATCTTGGGAGGGAGAATTTATGATTATACCATTTTATCCAAATTTCCTAACACCTCTTCTTCACTTGCAACCATAGATTGAATGATTTTACCTAATATATTTCCTATATCTTTTTTTTGGAATTAGTGGAAAATAACCCCTTATTGCAGTTGATGGAAAACCTAAAAAAAAGACTAAGGGAAAAATGGAAATAGACGAAGTTGATGTGGGATGCAAGAGACTAAGGGTGGTATTTATAAGTGAGGAAGACAAAGAAAAATTGTATCATGAGTGAGCTTTCAACGAGTGTTGCAACACACTTTTATCCTTGTCATGGCATGCGTTGATTTTGTATTTATTTGAATTACGATACGATTGTCTTACACCGTGGCACACATTAATTACTATCAAGGCAACCGTTGTTCTTCTTATCTCCTTATAATCTTGGTTGGTACATATGTATGACTTACATATGTTTATTCATTTATTCATCTTGGTTGTAATTGAGTACTTTCAGGTAAAATTCTTCAAATGTTTATCAATCGAATCATTTTGAAGACTAATGAGTGCTTAAAAAGCACTAAAATTACCATGATTTAATGTACTTTAATTAATTAAATAGATTTATATTTGTATGATTTTATCATATTTTTATATAAATTTGTCTTTTCGTAATCATGAGTATTTTTATTATTTTTTAAGTATTTTCGTTCAAAAATAACTTAAAGACATGAAGAAAAATACTAAAGGCAATACATCACAAATATATTGAGAAAATAAATGAGAAAAAGTCAAAAATATCAAAAAAGAATTGGACAAAATGGGTCAAACCGATCAAAAATGTCAAAATGGCCAAAATCCCACACGCAGCAACCCATTCGCGTCGAGTCCCATATGTACCAGCACGTGTACCACCCATTGCATCGAGTCCCGTGTGCACCTACGTCCAGCCTTCCATTCCTTCCAAGTCCTCTGCGTACCAACCCATCTACGCCTAGTCCAGTATGTAGTAGCCCATTCCAGCCGAGTCCCTTATGTAGCATCAGCGTGTAAACAAGCCCAACATACTTCAGCACATGCCTCCACATGGTTGGCACACGTCATCACACGCCCAACACATGCCACACTAACTTTTGCATGCGCCAGCACACATTCGCGTTGTGCCACTCGCACGCCATCATACTCCTCACCATGTCTCATGCATGCCAACCTGTCCAAATGCATCCAAATTCAAAATTTGAAATATTTTTCCCTCTTTTTTGGCATTTTCCTCACCTATAAAAGGTCTCTCTTCCCCATTCCAAAACACACAATTTTTTGAGCACTTTCTCTCTCTAGCTTTCACTCTTTAGAAAGTTTTCATTTTTTTAGTTTTTAGTTTTTAAGTTCTTCTCTTTTTGAGAAAAACTAGCTATGTTTTTATAAATTTTTTGTTTTTGATTCAATAAGTTGAGATGTAAATCCGTTTGGAGGTTTTCCAGCAACAGAATTAGCATCAAACTATTGTAAGGATTCTTTTGAGGTATTATTTTAATGGATTTTTTACATTTATCTTTTTATGTTTTATTTAATTTTTTTGTGATTAAATTTAACATGGCTGACTATTTGTAAATATGATATAATTATAACCTTGTTATACTTGCGAAATATTAAATAGGTAAAACATTTCTATAAAATAAATTGATTTTGTTTTTATTCAAGAATTTGTATTAAGGATGTTAGAGAGAAATACATTATTTTTCATTACAAACTTAAATCTGAAAATTAGATTTTAAGGTTTAATTATCCGGTCTAATTTAGAGTAGTGCTCTTTTATTTGTTGGTAGAATCGCCTGGTAGTTAGAGTGAAACTCTATTTCAAAAAAATTTAAGTAATGGTTTTAAAACATAAAAATTAGTACTTGGATAATTAAATTCTTAGGTTTAATTTGGACACTTTGAATATAATCTACTTATTTGACTCCGTCTAAAGCTATGATTAGATGGTTTGCTATTTTCTTATAAATAAAGCTCAAATTTAATATTTAATTAATTAATAGGCCCCGCCTAAGGATATTAGTTAATTAATATTAAACAAAAGAATTTGAGCCCGCCTAAGGACACTTTCATACCAAAAAGAGAAAATCAACAAATATCAATTTATATCTTTAACAACCTAAATAATATAAGAAAGTATAATTAACTTAAAGATTATATCCTTAAATATTCCATTATTATGAATGATAAAATTTTCATTATTGTTTATTAATCTATATCTATGTTTATGTTTATTTTTATTTTTATGTTATTAGATTAGGAAACAAACAAACCAAAATATCGTGACAGGATGTTTTAGGATTTAATTTTGTTTTTAAGATTTTGAATAATAAATTAAAAACCACATATATTTCTTCCTTAGATCGACCTTGAGAGTATACTTATCATTTTTCTATAAAATGATTCGTGCACTTATGAGAGTTTTACAAATAATAAAACCACAAAGTATTTCGCAAGATCGGTATTTGTAATACCGATCTTGTGAATCATAAAAGCCAAAAATGCCTGAAAAACAACAAAACATATCCGTGATTTCGAAAACATAGATTTACTAAATGAATGATCAAATTATGAAAATAAAAATCTATTTAGATACTAAAGAATAAATAAATCAAGTAATATTTAATGATTTTCAATCACTCATCATGTAACTTATTTAGGTGAACATTTTTAATATTTAATGAAAATAGATTATTTCTTATTTTAATATTTTAACAAAATTTATTATTGACTAATACATTGATGATATATTTTTCATAATAGATTTAAAATATAAAATTTAGATTTTAGATACATCATCTAAATCAAATTTAGGCAATTTGATTAAGAGTTTAAATTGGTAACCTAATCGAAGACATCGAATTAAATGGTTTGTCAATTCCTTAGACAATAGGCATAATTCAATCAAACTAACTAATAACTTGACCAAAGGAATTAAGTGGTTTAATTAATAGTAAGTAATGACCTAATCAAAGGCATTATTTATACATAAAAGGGAGAATCAACAATCTAGATTATACTTAATTAACCGAAATATTTCTAACAAGCATGGCCAACTAGCTAAATTTCTGTTAGTTCTTTATTGATTTATAAATTCATATTTACCTTGAATTTGTTTGAGTGAAATATATCTTTAGTTATTTTCTCATTATTTTTTCATTAAAATAGCATTTTCAAAAATCCAAATATTGTGATAGAATGTTTAGGTTTTGTTTTCATGTTTGTTTTTAACAAATTTGAAAAATTATTTAAAAGCACACAATTCCTCTTCATACTGACCTTGGGAGTATACTTATCGCTTATTATAAGTGATTCTTGTACTTGCAAGCTTTTTGTTAAATACAAAATTTGACTATCAAGTTTTTGTTCACCAAAATTTGGGCACCATTTTTAAAGAGGAATATTGCTTTAAATTTTTATTATCAATATTCTTAAAAACCTTTTGTAAATATTCGTGATTTTTTTCTCATGTTTTGCGAATATTTGTGGGTTGTTTAATTTAAAAATCTAAAAATAAGTAAAAATTCAAAAAAAAAAAACATATTATAGTTTATTTTTATTTTTACTTTAACTTCTTTTCTTTATTAATTTTTTTAGTTACTAACTAATTTAATTTTTTTATTTTAAATATTTTTGTATACTAAATTATTTTTCTTGTTTATTTTATTTATTTTATTTTTTTATTAATTTACTAACATTATTTCTTTTTGTATTTCTTTTATTTCTTTTTTGTTATTTATTTTTATTTAGTATTTTTTTGTACTAACTTTTAATTCTTGTATATTTTATTTTCTTTTGTATTAACTTGTTTCTAGTTGTTTATTTATTTTTATTGTTGTAATTATTTGCTTGTATATATATATTGCATCTTTAAATCTATTCTTGATTCAATAAGAAAACTAAGAATGTACTTTACAACTAAAATCTTGAACTTGATAAGAAAGAAATTTGCAAAAAATTAACTTTAGTTTCGTGTGAATAATACTTGCTTGCTTTCATTGATTGATACATCACATTGTTTACATGCGTTAAGCCTTACATAGGTAGTGCTAGTCAATCACAATGCTACACATGTACAAATCAAAGTCAGTATCCCCTAACAACTTCAATTGCATTTTGTGATCACATGGAATATAACCTAATGGCCTTTAATAGCATTTATGATCATATAGTATGGCCTAACAACCATAATTTCATTTGTGCTCATTTTTTTTCATTGATTCTATGTTCGCATGCTTGTTTTAATGTTGCTCAACGTTTCCATTTTTCATTATTAGTCAAGTTGCTATTGTATGTGTGTTTGATTGCTATGTATAGCAAGTCTTTGCATGGATGACATAGATTTCATGTGCATGGCATAGCTGCCATTACAAGTTGGAAGCCAAATTGTCTTCCTCTTTAGCCACCTTTGCCAACAATTCTATTATGCAATTTACACTTCAATTTCAGATATGCTAAGAGCCTCCCGCAAACTTAGTGGAATGCAAGTGATATTGAGTTTGGGCTTGAGATACAAAAATTGAGTAATAGGGAGAGCCTTGGTGAATATATCAATCTCTTGGTCACTGGATGAAACATATTGAACTCTTAATTCATTGGCGAGTACCTTTTACCTAATAAAGTGATAATCTAAGTCTATATGTTTTCTCTTAGAATGAAGCACAAGGTTAGCACTTAAGGCTATGGCTAAACCCAATAGTATAGAGGACAAAATTTGAACCTCACTTAGCAATCATTGAACCTAAATCACTTTAGCTATTGTGGATGCCAAACATCTATGCTCAACCTCTATGCTCGATCTGGAAATAACAAGTTATTTATAAGCTACCCAAATGATAGGATTTGCTCCCCAGTAATTGAACTAGATGTAGATCTTCTTGTGTCAACATAAGAGCCTAATTATCATCATAAAAAGCACTAACATTAAGATAAGATGATGATTTAAATTCAAAAACAAACTCAATTGTACCAGCTAGATATCTTAGAAACATTTTATAGCCAAATGATGGGTTTGTAGGGGAATAGACATGTATTGACATGCTTTGTTCACTAAGAATAAAATGCCAAGTCGTGTGAGTATTGCGTATTGCAATGCCCTCACAATGCTTCTGTAATGAGAAGGATTAACATAAAAAACAACCGCCATTGGAAGATTATTGCAATTTGGAACTCATACGGGTATGCCAAGAAAATAATGGAGGATACCCACATCTTTTAAAGAAAACTAATCAATAGTCATTGTATCAACATAGAAATGATGTAATTGTTGGATCCTTTGATAGTTATGTCATCAAAATAAGCAAGAAGATATATTTCGTAAGTCATTTCAATCATAAGGAAGAGATAATCATATACCTTGGATCTTATGAAGCCATGCTTGATTAGAGTAGTACTCAATTTATTAAACCAAGCTCGAAGGGCTTGTTTCAAGCCATAAAATATTTTGGTAGTTTACAAACATAATAAGGATGATCAAGATTGAAAAATCCTTGCACTTACTTTATATAAACTTCTTCTTTAAATATGTCTATAAGGAAGGCATAATTCACATCGAGTTGCCTGAGAGGCCAATGAAAGGACAAAGCAATGGTGATGATTACCCTCACTATTCCAAACTTGACTACTGAATTAAAAGTATTTAAGAAATCGAATCCAATAACTTGTAAAAAACCCTTGGCTACCACTTATTGTCAATGATTTTTCTATTTGAAGGAAGTGGCACTTGGATTCATGTTTGATTTTTCATGAGAGCATCATATTCACATTTCAAAGTTGTATGCCATTTTTCATCTTTCAAAGCATCTTTAATTTTTTTTGGTAAAGTAATAGTTTGGGCTACATAAATAGCTTTTGTTGACTTTGTACCTACTTTTGAACAAGTGATCATTGGGTGGAAATTTTGAGCTGGTTTGGATAAGGCAATAGTTTTATCGATTTGATATTTACCTAGAATAGATGATGAAGGACTACTGGGCACATGACATGTTTCAATATTAGTAGATAGTGGTTGAGAATTTTTGTGAATGGATAAGGGAAGTGTTTGTACATCAAGTCATTAAAGTGTTGAGGAGAGGACGTTAGAAGTGATATCAAAGATAATGGATCAAACTATGACTTAGTAATTATATTTGATTGAAAGGTACTAGAAGATGGATTGAGGGTTGTGTGGAGAAATATGTTTTTGGATAGAACATGTAAGAGAGTTTTCTTGGGTTTAAGAGTAGAGTTGGAGATGAACATTGAATCAGAAAATGGGAGTATATTTGAATCAAATTGAACATGTCTAGACAAAAAGACTCTACAAGCAGTATTAAGAAATTTAGAACCTTTATGAAATGGGATATTTCCAAAAAATACATAAGGTTTAGTTTTGAATGAAAATTTATTGGCATTATAAGGTCTAATAAAAGAATAGCAGCTGCATCTAAACACTATCTTCTACAGCTGCATAACCAATTTTTCTATGATGGATTGACACGATAATGTTAGTCCACCATTAATAACACTGGATCAGTGATGGGGGAGAAAATTTCCTTATAAACTTACAATCACTTTGAGATGATGGGTGCTAATTCCCCGCAAAAGAGCTCTAGAGTGAAGAGAGCCAAAGTCCATAAAATAGACTCCAGTGCTGAAGTTCAAATGCAGCTTCCTAACTAACCAAACAAGTTATGCTTCCTATAACATGTGTCATAACAAACAAAGAATAATAGGTGTATGTAATACTTAGGGATATGGTGTTGATACCTGTCTCTATCAAATAGAAGCTAATATTTTACCAAAGCAGGACAATGTACTAGGGAGATACCAACCAATACCAATATATGACCCCAATGCAAATATCTATAATCCTAGGCATAGGAATCATCCCATTTTTTATGGAGGCAGAACAACCCTCCATTTTCCCAAAGCTCATACCCATGGGGCTAGCAATTCTTTAAATAGTTTCCCATAAATCCTCCAACAAGCCAACATAGGATGACAACTTGAATTCATTCATTCAAATTAATAGAGACAACCAATCAAGAACTAGTCAAAGGTTGGATTATGTGGAAATCTCCATACAAATATGGGAGTACATGTGGAGTAGTTAATGGGCACTTGTAGAAAAACGGCAAGGAATAGTTACAAGGTTAGAAAATAAAAGAACTCAATAACGAGGGGATAGTGAGTTTACAATGAGATGAAACCCCAAGCATTGCTTCAGTAAAGACGATAAAAAATAGTCTCAAATGGGAGGTAACCTATTATTATTTAGTATTTCATTAATTTATTTATTTTCATTTTGTAGATAATTAATTATTTTGTGTGATTTTAATTTATGTGTAGTTATTAAGTAGATATTTTCTTTTAATAATAAAAAGGGTGGTTTAATGTGAAAATGTGAAAGAAAAGTAGTTATAGTGCACCACGGTGTGAACTAATTAATTTTAAATGGTCAGAATATAGAAAGGTTTACACTATAACATGAAAAAACACTACATTGTAGCCCGCATACATTTTATGTTTAAAATACCTTTTTTTCACAAGAAATTCCTACTCTGGACTCATTTTCTCACTTTTTCTCACAAAAGCCTTTTTTTCACACACCAAACACACAAAAATCCCACCTTTCTTTAGTTTTTCTTCAAAACCTTTAACAATAATCTCTTTCTTAACAATTTCCAACATATCTTACAAAGAATTTTCAATTTATTTAACAAACTCAAAAATATTCTTCGATAAAGGGGTATTCTTCATTGTTCTTCATTCTATAACAATACAAGTAAATTTTCATAAATTTTTAGAATTTAAGTCTTTAAAATAATTTTTCTAAAATTTATGAAATTATTATAATTTTTAAGAGTTTTAAAACCTTAATTAAGACAAAAAGAGGCTAGGAAAAATGTTGGATTATCTGTATTGTTGTTTGGAATTTCTGTGAACTTCAGAATTTTAGATTATGTTTATGATTAAAAATGGGACCAAAAAGAAGTAGGAAAGGAAAGTAGCTTTCAACTTTCGGAGATTAAGATGGTCCTAAGTTTGCGAGTTATGAGACAAAATTTCACTTTGATAAGGCCATGGAAGTTAATAAATGATTTATATTGGAGAGAGGAATGGAATTTAATGATGGACCTGAGAGAATTACTCATGTCATAGCAGTCCTAGGATAGAAAAGGTTTAAAGAGAATTAGAGGTTTGTATTGAATCTCTTGCTCGGGAATGGAATTCAATAACTTTTCTTTCCATTACTCTTTATCTTTAATTTACAATTATTATGTTGAGGGTAATGTAAGTTATGGGTTGGGGATAGGAAAAGTTACATTTTTATTTGTTTTTATTTACATATTATGTTCTTTTATTTATTTTTATTAAATTAGGAATTTTTCATTTATTTTAAAAAAATTCTTAAAAAACTATCATGTCTTTTAAGTTACTTTTAAAAAAATGATTAAGTCTTTGAATTATTAGATTAATTTTAAAAATATTTTATGAAGTATGTGATAATTAGTTAGTTTTTGTCATAATTAGTATTTCATAATAAATTGTTGAAATTGCAAACAACCCGAAATCAGTGTTGATGAATCAAATAGTAGAGAATACCTTGTGAGAATATATTTTGAGTCATTATCTTCCTATACTAAGTGATGATATTTTTCTACTCTTTTAAACACTCTTCTTATCATTTCTAATTGCTAGATGATCTCTATAGGTCTTTGTAGGGAATATTAGGATTTTTATAATGAATAGAGTGTTATATGTTTATATTTATTACTTAAATTAAATAAGTTAAGTAGAAATTGAAAGTATATGACGTTCTCTTCATTCATGCATGATTTCTAAAACATAAATATATATGGCATCACATAAACCAATAAAAGAAAAGGCTACAAATTAGTCACTCACTTTATCATACAATATATGTACAAAGAGAGAAAAAGGAATAGTATAAACTACATACTATGACCCATTATCCTAAAAAGTTATGAGAATTAGCTAAATAACAAAGAGAGAAATATAGGAAATAATTCCCCAAGAATGCATTTTCATTTTATTCATCTCCTAAAGGCATTTACTTGAGATTTTATATTTGATGAATTTAATTGATGTAAGAAAGTAAGGTTTGATTTCTTTATAAAATCCTTGCATTTGATTCATTTCGTGAGATCAATATGATGCACAACTTTGATCTTTTATTCTTTATATATATGCGAACTTATTAGTTTATTTCTATAAATAAACTATATTCAAGTATACCTTTGAATGAGTGCTTAAACCAATAGAATCAGTATTATTGATAGGGAAATTGGATTCCTTACACTAAGATTGGTAAATTAATATTGGTATATTTTTTATTTAAGTATTAAAGTGATTTTAAACTAATTATTATAATAAATCATAATTCTTTAGAATGTTAAAATAACTTATGCTATAAATTTTGATTATAGATTTAGAAGAGCTTAAAAAGCATAAGAAGTTATGTTCTTTTGTTATTCATATTTATTTTGTTATCTTTTTTTCTTTTTTAAATTTATATTTTATATATTGTTTATTTATTTTTGTTATTTATTTCTAAAAATTCTCACTGAACTTAAACTTGTCCACTAGGGCAACCTACAGGTCTAAAATCTTATTTCATATGTTAAATGCAACTTTGTCAATCTACGAAAATAATTTAAAATAGTTTAATTTTATTTCTAGTTTTTGTTTTGAACTTTTCGTCTGTCATGATAAGAGACTAACAAGAAACTGAAAGCACCCATTACAACTTAGAAGATTAAAAAGATAGCATATGTAAAGCATTACATGTGTTTTAAAACTTGAAAAAGGAAACACGAGAAATAAAGGGTCCTAAGTGATGTAGAACAGTGGATGTTGCGGCATGAAACATATGTATGCTACGGCATGAGGGAATATGAATGATACCACAGCATAAGTCTAAAAATCCATATTTATCCCATTTCCTCCACCTATAAATAGGACCCTATTTTCATTGTAATACATATCCATCATCCTTCTTATTCCTTTCATTTCTTAGTCTCTTAGGATTTTTAGCCTTTTCTTCTAGTAGTTTAAAGTTCTTATCTCAATTAGGAGTTGACCAAATTTAGTTTATGTAATAGTTTATAGTTTCAAATAAAAAAAACAGTGCATCAATTCTGTTTGGAGGTTTTTCACAATAGAAGCAATTGAAAAAATTCTATTGAGGTATATTTAAATTTATTCTTTTCAAAATATAAGTAAGTGTTGTTTTACATGCTATATGCTTAATTTATTGATAATTTATTAAACTATACATGTCTAACTATAAATAATATAGGATATTAGTAATGTTGCTATGCTTGTGAAATATTAAAATGGATTAAACATATTCGTAAAATAAATTAAGTTTTACTTCTTCATCAAGATTAAAACCAAGTTTGTAAAAGAAAAATATATTGACAAAGTATTTTTTATAATGAACAAGAGAGTTGGAATTAGGATTTAAATTATCTGACTCTGATTTAGAGTAACACTCCCAGATATTAGATAATTGCAATCTAAATGTATTTTGAGGCATGATCTATTTCAAAGATTTTTGTAAAAATTATTATTAAAATATATATTGAAAACATATTGATCATAATAGTTTTGTAATATGAAAATTAGTTTCAAATACTTAAATCGTAAACCTAACATAGACACATTGATGAGAGTATAAATTGATAGCCCCGCCAAAAGCACCAACTAAATGGTTTATTAACTCCTTAGAAATAAAGCAAAATTTAGTTAATTATCAATTATTGATCCCCACCAAAAACCTTAAGTTGATAATTGATTAACAAAAAAACATGATCCCTTCTTAGGATATTTTCTTATTGAAAAAGGAGAATCAATAATCTTAATTCATATTTTAATAACCTACTTAATGTTGAGCATGAATAATTAACTAGCTAATGTATCCCATAAATTTCTCACTACATGATAAATATTTAATTGCCTAAATGTTTATTGAATCTATCTTTATTTTTATGTGAGTAGTTTAGATCTTAAAACTAAAACAATTGTGACAGGATTTTTAGTTATTATGTTTTTTAAGAATTTGTTGAATTATTTAAAAATCACATGATTCCTTTTTAAAATTACCTTGGAAATATACTTATCATTTTCTATAAGTGATTTATGTACTTGTGAGATATTTTATATATCATACAAAATTTGTACACAACGATTTTGTGCATTTGACACTTAAGGCCATAATGAGTGATGGTGTGAGCCACTTTTACAATAAGTACTTTGATGGCTTACTAAAAAAGGTATAATATCATACATAAGGTAGCTACTCTGTACCATCCATAAACCTCCGATAAAGTAGGGGTAAGCAATAGACAAATCTAGGGTACCTTGAAATGGATAGTACAATCTTTAAAAAATGATTGGGCAACCAAGTTAAATGATGAATTATGAGCATACCGCATAGCTTACAAGACACCCATTGGTATGAGTTCTTATCTGTTGATTTTTGTAAGGCATACCATTTGCCTGCTAAGCTTGAGCATATGGCATATTGAGCAACCAAAAATTTAAATGTGGACCTTGAACAAGCAAGAGAGAAACGCTTACTTCAACTTGATGAGCTAGAAGATATTACGAATGAAGCCTATGAAAATGCAAAAATCTATGAAGAACACACTAAGCATTACCATCACAAAGGCTTAATTCATAAGTCTTCTTATCCTACAATGAAAGACCGCTTATTTAATTCTCATTTAATTTGCTTCTAGGATACTTGAAGTTAAGAAGGAGTGGCCCATTTCAAGTTGTTCAAGTTTTTCCACATCAAGTTGTAGAATTAATGGACCCAAATACTCAAATATCAAGTGAATGAGCAACGTGTAAAACATTTCTTGGAAGGAGTTGATACAAATGGCATTGAGTGCATTGAAGTGCTTGATGGGAGGCAACCCATTGATTTAGTTAATATTTTTTTATTTTATTTTCAATGTTCTCTTTTATTTGTTAGTTGTTAATTTTCTATTTAGCCATTTCATTTCTTTTCTAAACATATGCATAGTTAAAAACATTGAGGATAATGTTTAGTTTAGGTTTAGGGAGAAAATAAGATCAAATTAATTTCTTTTCTTATAAAAATTATCATGATTTTAGTTAACAAAGCGAATAACTAAGTCTTTGCACTATTTATTTGATGTCTTAATTATATTCATGAGTTACTATAAGAATTATTTCTATTCATATTTTGTGTTTCATGCTTGGATATTAAGATTGAGATAAACCCAAAATTGGTGTTTAAGAATCAAATAGTGGAGACTATTTTGTCAGATAATTTTGAGCTTATAAGAATTTAATTTTGAGTGATGAATTTTCTTCTACTCCTTTAAACACTTTACTTATTATTTCAAATTATTAGATGAACTATATAGTTTTTTGCATTAAATTTTAGGGTTTTAAATATCTTATGAAGTATCATGTACTTATTTTTCATTACTTAGGTTAAATGATTTGAGTATAGATTAAAAGTGTGTGCCTATCTTCATTTGTACTTGACTTCTAGTAAAAAGAAAGAACAAGATATATATGAGGTTCCCTTAGAACAACAAAAAGAGCCAAAATAATCATTTACCAAAAAACAAATATGAATATGGGTTTGTTCTCTTAAAAAAGAATAAAAAAAGAGAAAAATAAATAGTATAACTAAATACTATAACCCCAAGTTCTTCAAAGTAGTGATGTGGTTATTACAAAAAGAAAACAGAAATAACCCCTTAATGTCAATCCATTTTCATTCATCTTCAAGCACACATTTTATAATTTTGCTTGATGATTTTAATTGAAGAGTGAGATTAGTAATGTGATATATTCATAAATCCTAGCATTTGATTCATTTAAGAAGATCAATGTTATGCACTTTGGAGCTTCTCTTGTTTATCGTATGTGAACCTTTTTTCTTTATTCTTTACATAACTTTTGTTTGCATATATCTTGTTGAGTGCTTAAATCCATAAGAATAGTGTGAAATTTAGAATATATCTCATGAAGATTAGAGTCGAAACAAATTCAAATTCACAATACTAGGATTGGGTGAATCAAAGTTGATATGGAATAATGGGAGTTGAATTTGTAATATGTAACTGGTTTGAATGGTAAATAGTGAACCTCTGGGATCTTAAATTAACTTGTCCTTGAGATTTTGATTATGGACCAAAAAGAGACTAAAGCATAAGAATTTTTTTTATTTTAGTTTTTATTTTTTTATTTTTAGTTTTTGTTTTTGTTTTACCATGTGAGTTATTTTTATATTTTAAATTATGCATTGTAGGATGTTTGTGGGTATTATCATTGAAAGTCCTCACGAGACTTAAACTCATCCACTAGAGCCATCTAAGGGTTTACTAGCTTGTTGCATAACCTAAATGCAACCGTGACAATCTATAAAAATGATTTAGGCTAGTTTAGTTTAGTTTATTTATTTTAATTTTAAATTTTTAAATTACTTTACTTACTAAAGGTTAGCAAGAAAATGGTTGAGATTGTGATAAGTGTTTGAAAAGTAATTTTATTCTATGATTTTATTATACTTAAATAAAATAAATAGGCTTGATTATCATGTTTACGTGATAATTTATGAAAATCTATATGTTCAGAAACAAGGTTATGTTTTATTGTATTTCAAGTGTTTTTAGCTACAAAATGTATAAATTTGTTAACATATAAAGAATAACACTTAAAGCACTTAAATTTCACCCTAGGAGCATAAAATATTAAGGCAAGTAAGCCTTACATAAAGAACCAACCAATTTGTATAGTGTGTGTTGTCTCTTTTAGAGAACATAAAAACGTGCAAGCATACACGGTCACAAGTAATAAAGATTTGTAGGTAGAGTATCGTTCCCACGGAGATTTGTTACTATAGTTTGTTGAGTACTAAAATTGTTTCCCTCTGATTTTATCCAAAACAATCGTTGATATGTAAAAAGTTAAGAAAAATGTTTAATAAGAAAATAAAAGAAATCTAGGATTACAATTTTTCACCAAACTAATCCACTCAAATCGTGTTATTATCTTTTGATTTATATTTTTTAGTACATTTAATTTGTCAACCGAAAACTTCTATTTTTATTCATACATCTCTTCCGAGCTCCGTATAAACACACCTCGTTAAACTAATTCACTATATCTCTATAAGAATTAAATTTAATAAGATTCATTACGTTCTAAGTTTTCAAATGGCCGTACATACAATTAGGGTATATTCCTATCATTCATCATACATGTCATTCTATCCAAGAAAATATACACAAAAATGCCTCTCTCAAGTTTATTAATGTGCCACGGATCATTTTGATAAAATTCGTAAATAATCAAAAAGCATTAAGCACAAGATAGAGTGAACAAATCAAACATCTTATAAATCTATCAAAAATAATTAAAATCAAAGCTTCATAAATTTAGATCAAATGCAACCCTAGAAAAATTAAATTACTTCATTAAATTAAAATAAAAATTACAACAGATACAGAAAAATTAGAAGAAGTAGAAATGAAATTAAAACATCAAGAAACGAAAATATTTGGCACACGCAGAACACTACCAAAGCCAAAAAATGGCTTCTGCGTGTTCTGCAGTCCAAAACCGAACAACACAAAAATTCTAAACTGTCAAAAACTCCCTGGCTCTATCATCTTAACTCCTATTTATACAAAATACATAAAAAATATTTAAATGTAATACACACGGGGGGACAATGAAGTGTGGGGAAAATAATAAATTAAAAAGCATGGGGGGACAAAATTGTATCGAAAATGGAATCGAAAACGCGGCTAATGTGAGTGGGCGCACCGCACGTTTCTGTTTTTCTTTTCAATAAACTCTGCCATGTTTCGAGATATGATTTGCTGAAACAAATAGTTGGACACGTGGCAGCACCTCTATTTTTTCCCAGGATAATCTATTAACATCTTAAACTAGTATTAAATATATACATGCAGTATATTAGTTAATCACTCTAAGTCATACGTGCATAGTCATGGAATTTAAAAACATTTCGAACACATCAAACCTCAAGGATGTTGTCTAAGTATCATTATAAAATTTATTAATTAAAATCATAGTGTAAGGCTTAAAAATTGCCCACAAGCACAAAAATAAATTAGCTAGGCAGAATCATAATTAAAGAAAATTGATAATAACAAAAAGATAAAGAAGAAGAAGAAACTTATGATTGATATCAATGGTTGATTACAACTCCCTAATTCCCTCTTTGAATTCATATCTTACTTATAGCCTTTAATTTCTTTGTAGACATAAATATTTTCTATAACTTTTTGTGTCTACAATCTGTATAATCGATGGCTCCATTTTTATTGTTAACGCTAACTACATATTTATAGGAAAAGAGTTATAATGTAATTACAATTAGTTAGGATAGGATTGTAGAGATATAAAAAAAATTTAAATGCTAATCTAACAAATCTAAAAAAGTTTGGATAAACATGTGCTGAAAAATATAGAGATTATTATGCATATCCATTTGTGTGGGCTGCAGTGCACGTCGTAGTGCCACTTTGTTTCCAATGCAATGAGATTCATATCAATGGTGTAGTGTCTTGGCATATATATAATCATGTAGCAACGTGCCCTTAGTTTTGACAATTAATGTTTTGACCCTTCCTTGATGTATCTTTTATAAATGCTTGCATTTAAATCATCCATTGTATGAAAATTATACACCTAGTTTTGAGGTTAAACTTATCTTTTATCATTTGAATCTTTTAAGTCCAAAAATACCTAGAATACATAAAAAGATGCATCATGATTTCAAAAATA
Source organism: Hippophae rhamnoides (assembly GCA_033030585.1). Lineage (NCBI taxonomy): Eukaryota > Viridiplantae > Streptophyta > Magnoliopsida > Rosales > Elaeagnaceae > Hippophae > Hippophae rhamnoides. Next base: position 25,060,343 of record CM065431.1, on the reverse strand, counting down.
TAATTTATAAAATTTTTAGGTTAAAATGTGATATTAAAACCTAATTCACTTAATTAATTTCAATAAATCACAAGATATGTGTGCTTTTTAGGAATGTATGAATTGGGATGATAACTTACTGTTGATGGAGTTTGCCTCCAATAACAACTATCATTTGAACATTGAGATGGCCCCATATGAAGCACTATATGGTAGGAAGTGTAGAATTGTAATATGTTGGGATGAGGTAGACGAATGAAGGATTTTAGGCCCAAAGTGCATACAAATACTCACTAATAAAATTTACGTGGTCAAAGAAAAACTAAAGATAGCTTGAGATTAAGAAAAAAGCTAGGCATATAATAATATAAAGGAGCATGAATATAAAGGTGGAGATCAAGTCTTATTAATGCTATAACCATGGAAAGGTGTTGGTCTGAAAAATGGGGCAAGCTAAGCCCTCACTACATTGGTCCTTACATGATTATAGAGAAAATTGGACCTATGGCATATCATTTAGCTCTATCACCTGAACTTTCTAGGATCCATGATGCATTTTATGTTTCTATGCTTTGTGGATACGTCTCAAACGCATCCCATATCATAGAACCCTAACCAATCCAACACTACGCCAAAATCAACCATTTAAGTCAGTTAGGTGAATCGACTTAGAATAGAAAGACTTAAAATTTAAAGTCGATTTAGTGCTTTCATCTTGATTCTTTACACATCGGAAAATCATCTAATGTCTTATATTCTTTTCTATAAAGAATGAAATCATTTGGACAAGCATGAATCTTATGATATTCAATGCCAAACCAACTAAGAGATTTCTTCATTTCATACATTGAAGATGACAATTCAATACCCTCAGGAAACATATCTATTAGTACATTTAGTAATTTTGTGAATCCCTTGTCAGAAAACCATTTTTTTTCCTTCACATTGTACAAACGAACCAGTTTCAACATTTTAGTGCATTTCTTGCACTCTGGATACAACGTTTTTTCAGCATCTTCTAAAACTTTTTTAAAGGTTTCGGGATCATCCTCATATAATTCATCTTTAACACCATGAAACGTATTTTTTATCTGTATATTATGATAAAATGTATATAATCGACTCATATTCTTATTTATCTCTTCCACATGAGTATTATCAACATTTTCTTCATGAGTATTATCAACATTTCTTCATGATATTACCAACATTTATAACTTAAAAGAATACTACTATGAATAAGGAGATACTTAACCTCGTCAACAACATGAAATTTCTCATTTTTACATTTAATACATGGGCATAGAATCATGTGTTTGGATGGAATGGAATGGAATCAGAATTGATTCCTTCCATTTTTGTGTTTGGTTAGGCTAAAAAATAGAAATGGAATGGAATTGATTCCTAAAGGAGAAGGAATCAGAATTCCTTCTCCCCCATAAGGAATTATGATTCCATTCCCATCTCAAATTGTTTTTCCAATTTTATCCCAACCTCAAATATAATCCTAAACCCTAAACCCTAAATTCCAAATCCTAAAACCATAAACTATAAATCTTATATCCCAAAACCCTAAATCCCAAATCCTAAATCCCAAAACCCTAAACCCTAAATCCCAACCCCATAAACCCTATTTAGAAAAATAATAATTTTAACCCTAAATCTTAACCCACAAATATAACCCTAAACCTTAAATCCCAAAACGCTAAACCATATTTAGAAAAATAATAATTTTAATCATAAACCTTAACCCACAAATATAACCCTAAACCCTAAAACCCAAATCCCAAAACCATAAATCCTAAACCCTAAATCCCAAATCCTAAAACCCTAACCCATAAATATAACCCTAAACCCTAAATCCCAAATCTTGAAACCCTAAACCCTAAATCCCTAAATCCCAAAACCCTAAACCCTATTTAGAAAAATAATAATTTTAATAATATATTTTCTTTTTAAGTAATAATTATTTTAAAAAAATAATGATTTCAATAATGTATTTTATCTAACGAAAAAATAATAATTAAATGATATTATTTGAACTATACTGAATATAGGGGTATTAAGGTAATATATGCAATGTTTTCCATTCCATTTCAGTTGTAAACTAAACACTGTAATACTGATTCATTCTTTGATTCCAGAGGTCAAACCAAACAAAATTGTTTCCTTTCCATTTTCATTCACATTCCAATTCTGATTTCATTATGTTAACCAAACGTCACCTAATTTCATTATTACTATTTCTACAAGCAAATTCCAAAAAACTTTCAACTTCAAAAATGTAGTCTTGCTCAATTCTACACTTTGACATCCAAGATTTGTCCATTTTCTATTAATTACATTAAGCATATTAAATATGTATCCAACCAATATATTTCAGATATTATTATATATGAATTTCCTAATTATTAGAATATCTATCAAAACATCATATAAAAATAAATACATAAAAACCAAACAATTAATAATAAACTCATAATAACATTAACAAATATATAATATTAACAATATACAATATATAATAATTTAGATATATATATATAGAAATGCATGTAGTTAATAATAATACATATTTTATACATATATATAATAATAAATATTAATAAACCCATTATACATTATATACATGTAAATAATTTTCAAAAAATTTAAGTTTAAAATAAATTAATATATATCAAACACTTAAATACATAAAATTATTAAAATAAATAAATGAATAAAAATACCTTCTTCTCTTCTAAGCTTGAATAAAAATACAAAATCTACATAACACAAATATTTATACACATAAATAATAACACATAATATACAACAAATAAATAAATATGAATAATTGATGAGTGCTCAAAAAGCACTAAAATAACCATGATTTTATGCACATTAATTGATTAAAAATATATATATTTATATGTTTTATCATATATTTATATAAATTTGTCTTTTTCGGAATCACATGTATTTTTATTGTTTTTCAGGTATTTTGGCTTAAAAACGCAATTTAAAGACTCAAAGAAGAATACTTGAAGCAATACATCACAAATAAATTAATAAATAAGTGGGAAAAGGTCAACAAACATGGAAAAATTGGACAAAATGGGTCGAAAAGGTCAAAAATGTCAAAAGACGGAAAATCGCGCGCGCGGCCCGGTGGCGCGCTGACAACAAATTTCCGCCCATTATTGCCGGCGCCGCGCGTTCCTCCACTCGTGCGCGCGAATACAGACGTTTCACGCGTGCCGGCGCTGCGCGGCGGCAATGATGGCCCAGTGACGCGCGCACGGCGCCCGGATACCAAGCCCGGCCCGCGCGCTAACGGCGCTTTTTGCCCCATTTTCCACGTGCAGCCGCCGACGTGGCGTCATGCTGACATCATTGATGACCTCAGCATGTCCATTACACGTTTTTTAATTTTTTAATATTTTTTAACAGTTTTTTTCTCTCCATCCTCACCTATAAATACCCCCCTTCCATTCACTTCAAAGTACACCTCAAAACCACACTTCTCTCTTCTTTCTTTCTCTCATTTCTTAGTTTTTGAGTTTTTCTTAGTTTCTTTCTTAGTTTCTAAGCTTTTCTTAGTTTTTCTCTTAGTTTTTAGTTCAATTCTTCTTAGGTTTAGAGTTCTTCTCTTTTGAGAGGAACTTGTAATGTTTTTGTAATAATTTAGATTTTTGATTCAATAAATGGAAGTGCAAATTCCGCTTGGAGGTTTTTCTAGCAACGGGAATAGCGTGAAGTTTTGTAAGGATTTTATTTTTTCTTCTGAGTTATTTTTATGCTTTATTCTTACATGTTATATTTAATCATGCGTGATTAAATTTAATGCTAATTGTTTATAATCATGATATAATAATAACGTTGTTATGCTTCATAAATATTAAATAGGTGAAAATTTCTAAAAATGAATTGATTTTATTTTTATTCAAGATTTTATATTAAGGATGTTAGAGAGAAATATATTATTTTTCATTACAAACTTAAATCGAAGATTAGAGTTTAAGGTTTAGTTATCCTGGCCTAATTTAGTAGTGCTCTCTTTTATTTGTCGTACAATCGCCCCAGGTAGTTAGAGTGAATCTCTATTTCAAAAGTTTTTATAAGAATTATTATGTGAAAATGTATTGACAACATGTTTTCAATAGTGGTTTTAAAACTTGAAAGTTAGTATTCGGATAATTAAATTCTTATGTTTAATTTGGACAGCTTGAATAAAGTTTAAACTGTCTAACCCCACCAAAGGTGGCATTTAAATGGTTCATTTTCAATCTCTTAGAAAAAAGGAATTAATTTAATTAACCAAATTAGTTATCAACCCCACCCATAGGTGTTAATTGATTTGTTTAGTTAACAAAGAATATCTAACCCCACCAAAGGTGGTATTCATACAAAAAAGAGAGAATCAATAAAATATCAATTTATATCTTTAATAACCTAGATAATATGAGGAAGCATAATTAATTTAGTTATTATATCCATAAATACTCCACTAATATAAATGATAAAATTTGCATGAATATTTATTGAATCTGTATTTATATTTATTTATTGAATTTGTATCTATGTTTATTATATTTAATTAATCTGTATATATGTTTATTTTATGTTATTAGATTAGGAACACAAAAACCAAACTATCGTGACAGGATGTTTAGGATTTAATTTCGTTTTTAAAAGTTTGAATAATAAATTAAGAACCACATACATTCCTTCCTTAGATCGACCTTGGGAGTATACTTATCATTTTCTACGAAATGATTCGTGCACTTGCGATAGTTTTACAAATATTAAAACCAAAGTATTTGCGAGAATCGGCGATGCCGGTTTTCGTTCATCAATAATAAGTGTAAAATAATTTATAGAAATACTTACAAAAGTAAATGAAGTGACAAAATGAAGGAAATGAAGAAAAATGGTGTTTTGTAAGTGAGAAAGTGAAGGAAAATGGGTATAAAAAATTTGAGTATTATGCTAAAAAATAGGGGATATAGAAGAGAAATTGGAGAGGAAGAAAATCCACAAAACAACGCCAGAATTGGTGGTCAGAGGTGACTGAAAAATGAGAAAGAGTAGAGGAGATAGTTGGTTTTTTGGGTAGCAACATCTGGGATATCATGTTTTGTTTGGAAAATGGGGAAGAAAGAAGAGAAAAGGAAAATAAAAACTTGGATAGGGTCTGTTGACACATAAGACCGACGCTACACGTAGGACATAGCGTCGATTCTATGTACCCATCGACACTACAAGTGGATAGCATCAATTGACACATAGGACCGACACTACATCATACACATAGGATTGATGCTACACATGTAGTGTCAATTGATACATAGAACCAATGCTACGTCCTACGTGTAGCATTGTTCCTATGTGTCAACCGATGCTATTTTTTATTTTTTTAAGTTAATTTTTTAGCGTGCCAACTTAAAATTCATTATAAGTCGATTTTTTCTAAAAATCGACTTTAAATCTTGACTTAAATACCCTTTTTTATAGTAGTGCAAGTAAAAGAAAATTTGACCTACGAAGAATTTATAACATAGAACCAATCCCTATTTTTGTTATTTGAAATAAATTTATAGATTGGAAAGGAGTCTTATATCTTGTTTTAAAGCTTGATGTGTCTAATTTTAAAGATATATTACGATTTTTCATTTGACATTTCTAGACAAAAGTATAGCAATTTAACTAAGAGTATATTATATGAAAATTGTGCTGAAAATCATGTTTTAAGCTAATCTATATTCTATGTTTGTGGAAGTGTTTTACAAATTATAATTGAGGGTGTTATATATTGTTTTAAGTATTGAAATATCTAGTTTTGCAAATGAATTATAGAAATGAATTTGGACATTTCTACCAAATATTATACCTAAATTTATAAGGATAAGTCTGGGAGTATACTTAAATTGTTTAAAAGATAATGATAAAAAAATGAGTCAATTATAGATAATCCATATTTTATCAATTTTAGAATACTTTTCAATTTGAATTAGACAAACAAGCTATGATGTTATTTTTGTTTTTGACACAAGTTTGATTAGATAGGAAGTATTCAACATGTAGACTCTCTAGTGCACCTAAAGAACTAGTGGTGGAATAGCATTGTGAGTGGATATTATTTTCTTTTTCTAAAGCTTTGATAACATTATTTTTAACCTCATTCATATTCAAGTAAATTCAGTTAGTACAAATTGCATGCTTTTGGAAAAGTGCATATTTTAATTTAACTTGAATTTGAAAAACATATCATATATTAGTTTCAATACACTTCTAGAACTTATACATCATGAGAATAGATTTCATTAAATTATTTGAACTAATAAGCTAAAAGTAAGATAATTTACAAGAAATATTAACATTGTATTAAATCAGTTTTATCACACACTATTTTCTATACAAACTTGCAAGTTTAATAAATATGTGAGAGTGTTAGAGTGCTTTCCCATTAGTTTTCAATGATAGTTGGCTTTATTTAGCATTTAAAATATTCAGTTTAACTTGTAAGATATCATGACCAATTGATTTGGTCTAGTTTAGTTTTGTATGATGTTTACCAATTCCATACAATATTATCAATTCAATGAAGTCAATGCATGCATTACATATCAGTAAAGCCAATTAAGCTAGTGCAATGGCTATAACAAGTGAATTCCCCACACATATAGTTGAGAGCTTGCACTAGTGTTAAGCATTTCTTACATGTGAGACCAGATCCTCAAATGCTCTTGGAATAATAATTCAAATTACATTTCTCATGGTTATACCTATTATTTGATTCCTTTTAATAGTACATTATATTATATTCTAAAGATTAGAAAATGATAGTAATCATTTTCATCAAAATATTAGTTTATAGTAAATCATAAGATAGTATATTCATTATTGCAATCGATGACAATTCGTAAGCATTTTATATGCAATTTGCATAAGTATCAACTACAGTTACTTTATAAACTTATTCACTCACTCAGCTTTAAGCTCAAATATTATATTTAGTTTTTTCCCTTAGGTAACAGGTTTTGAGGCCACATCAAGTGAGTTTGAAAGCTTAAGATCAACCTTTTGATGTACAATCAAGGTTGTTCTATCTCCTTGCCAAATTGTAGAGTGTATTTTGGTTGACATGTTAGGACTAGTAGCAAAGACTAAAAGGTCTTATAATTTGGGCATGTAGTTATGTTTATTATCATAAGACACTTTTTGGTTGAATAAAACTATACGTGGTTTATTAGTTTGTGGAAGATATCCTTTCAAAACTGTTGTCATTTAATTGCAAAGAGGTTAGTCTAATAATTATGGAAGATTATCCCTTTTTAAAAAAAAAATTCATAAATGAAATCTTTAACTCTAACCAAAGTCAATTATGGAATGTTAGTTATTATAGTTGATGACTTGTATAATTTAACATAATTTATCACTTCTTAATTTTAAATTTTAATCTAATTTTATTTATTTTAGATTTTATTATTATTATTTAAATTTTATAACAGATTTGAATATTTAAAATTTTTAGAAACATATCATCTAATTACTCTCAAACTTAGATTAAGATTTATTTAAATTAGATTTAAATTAATATATATATATATATATATATATTATTGATATATATTAAAAGAAAATAAACTAATGGCCGGCGCAGAGGATATATATATATATATATATATATATATATATATATATATATATATATATATAATATGGAAAGTGGATATAGATATATATAAGAAAAGAAGGAGCGGCTGAGAACAAAAATAAATGAGAGGGAGTTGGAAGTTTATATACATATATAAATAGAAGCTAACAGCCGCTAGAAGGAGGAGGAAAAAAAAAAGGAGAACGAAATTAAGGAGAGCAGCAGAAAACGAAATTAAGGAGAGCAGCAGAGAACGAGATTAAAAGAAATAAAATAGGAGAATAGCGAGAGACAGCTACCGGACAAAAAAAAAGCTGGAAAAAGGGCAACCCATAATAGACGAAAAATCTATAAGAGATTTACGCGATTCGATTCTTTTTGCTAGTAAATTTTCTTTCTATTTCTCTAAAAAAAAATTTAATTTTTAATATGAATTGATTTATCTTTATTCGAGGAAAAAAGATGTAATTTAATTCTAAATTATGCTTGATTTTTATGTTAATTTGATTTATTGAGTTTAATACTTCTAATTAACTGACCATTCATTAGATGATTTTAGTCTTGTAATTTACTATCGGAAGAAAGAATTATAGGATAGATTTAGAATATTTCGACATAGTTAAATATAGAGATAGAAAACTTGTATGAACTTTTGTAGTTTTAAAAACCATTAACCTTAATGCTTTCTTACTTTATAAAATTGTATACTCTTTTGTAAATTAATAAATAAGAATATTTTCAATTGACTATCGAAAGAGACTTTTGGATATTTTTTGAAGATCATGAACAAACACAGAGAATTAAATTCAATTAACTATAAGAGTAAAGCATAGAGATTTTTCTAGATAAAATTGAGATTAGTATAATTTTTCTATTTGTCAAAAGTAAGTTACAAATCCTTAAATACGATACTCTTCTTATAACTTTATTATAAAACTATGATACTATTCACTTGTAGTTTTGTACTCATTAAGTTTTTGGCATCGTTAGTTGTGATTGATTTTTTCTTATTTTTTCCAATATCAATACAAAGTAATCTTAGTTAAAATTAAAAAAAAATTATTTTTTTATTTTTTATTTTTTATTTTTTTATTTATTTTTATTTTTCTCATATTTTTGACGTTGGATGCACCATGATAAAACTCAAAACATTATTCCTTTTGATCCGAATATTGAAAAAACCTTTAGATCACAAAGAAAGAAGAAAATATTAGTCATGGCTGAAGGAGAACAATATGCACCGCCACACACTTTGAAGGATTATTTAAGGCCAATTGTGAATGATAATTACTCAGGTGTAAGACATCAAGAGTGGAAGAGAAATTGAGAGGTCACTATCAAAGGAAATTGAGTCCACCCTTACAGCTCCAAATAATGGCCAAAGCAATTATAAAAGTAGAAGAAGATGAGATTGTTGATGATACACTAAGAGAGACTGACATGCCTCCATCAATTTCATTTCCTAACAATCCTCATATTCTCTCTACTCCACTTCCTTATCCTCAATGTTTTCAAAAACAAAATTTAGATAAGCAATTTTCTAAATTTTTGGATATCTTTAAGAAAATTCACATAAATATTCCTTTTATAGATGCCTTGAAACATATTCCAAATTATGCCAAATTTCTAAAGGACATCATTTCAAAAAGAGAAGGTTGGAGGAGTTTTAAACAGTGAAGCATTCTAAAGAATGTAGTGCTATTCTTCAAAAGAAATTACCTTAAAAATAAAAAGATTGAGGGAGTTTCACTTTGCCTTGCACTATTGTAAATTCATTTTTTTATAAAGTTTTATGTGATCTTGGTGCTAGCATTAATCTTATGCCACTGTTTGTTTATAAGAAATTGGGAATTGGAAAGATGAAACAAACAATAATTGCTTTGCAACTAGTAGATCGATCCATCAAGTATCCACATGGAATCATAGAAGATGTATTGGTAAAGGTTGATAAATTTATTTTTCCTACTGAATTTGTGGTGTTAGATATGGATGAAGACCAAGATGTCCCATTAATTCTTGGCCGACCATTCTTGGCTACGGGAAGGGCTTTAATGGATGTTCAAAAGGGTGACTTAACATTGAAAGTGAACAAGTAAGAGGTTACGTTCAAAATTTATAAAGCTATGAGATTTTAAGAAGATCCAAGCACTTGCTTTTGGGTAGATATCATTGAACAATATGAAGTAAAAGCCTTTGAAGAATATATGCCAGCCGATCACCTAGAATGATCCTTACAGCAGGCTACATCATTTACCACAAAAATGGAAAGGCTAGAGCCAATGGTAGCAAAGATGAATTCTATAATCTCTACAGAAAAAGTGCTGCAAACTATAACTTTAGAGTTGAAGCGATTGCCTGAGCATCTTTTCTAATGGTTCTTGGATGATAGTTACACCTTTCCAGTGATTGTTGCGGCATCACTTACACCCGAAGACGAGGAAAATTTACTGTGTGTGTTAAGGGAGCATAGAAAAGCTTAGGGATGGATTGTCTCTAATATAAAAGGTATAAGTCTATCTATTTGCATGCACAAGATTCTAATGGAGGAACCTTACAAACCATCAATTGAGCCCTAAAGAAGCTTAAATACAACAATGAAGGAAGTTGTGAGAGTTGAAATTTTGAAGCTCTTCAATGCTAGAATTATTTATGCTATTTCAGATAGCTCATAGGTAAGTCCAGTGCATGTTGTACCAAAAAAAGGTGGAATGATGGTGGTGAAAAATGAAAACAATGAGCTTATTCCTACAAGAATAGTCACAAGTTGGTATGTATGTATAGATTACTGCAAGTTGAACAAAGCAACAAGGAAGGATCATTTTTCACTTCCATTCTTTGATCAAATGTTAGATCAATTGGCCATATAACCCTATTATTGCTTCTTAGATGGTTATTTGGGATATAACCAGATTTCCATAGCCCCCGAAGATCAGGAGAAAACTACATTCACATGCCCCTATGAAACATTTTCTTTTAGAAGGATGCCCTTTGGATTGTGTAATGCCCAAGTAAAATTTCAATGTTGCATGATGGCTATTTTTTCTAATATGGTGGAAGATATAATGGAAGTTTTCATAGATGACTTTTCGGTTTTTGGTACATCTTTTGATCATTATTTGCATAATTTAGCTCTTGTTTTGCAAAGATGTAAAGATGAAAACCTTGTCCTAAACTGGGATAAATTTAATTTCATGGTTCAAGAAGGGATCGTTCTTATCTATTGAGTGTCATCTATAGAAAAACTACCACCTCCAAAGAATGTGAAGGGAATCAGAAGTTTTTTGGAACATGCACGATTTTATAGAAGATTTATAAAGGATTTTTCTAAACTCTCTAAACCTTTATGTAATCTTCATGAAAAAAATTTTCCATTTGACTTTGATGATGTTTGTTTGCAAGCCTTTAATGCAATCAAGGAGAAACTGATTTCAACACCAGTAATGATTGTACCTGATTGGAGTCAACCTTTTGAAATCACGTGTGATGCAAGTGACTTTGCAATTGGAGTAGTGTTAGGACAAAAGCGAGGCAAACTATTTAGGGCTAGAAGTTGGACATTGATTGAAGCCCAATTGAATTATACAACAACTAAGAATGAGATGCTTGATATGGTATTTTCTTATTACAAATTTTGGTCTTACCTCATTAGTACAAAGGTGATAGTGTTCACTGATCATGCAGCACTTCGTTATTTGTTTAGCAAAAAGGATGCTATGCCTAGACTGATTCGTTGGATTCTTCTTCTTCAAGAATTTGATTTGAAGGCAACATGGGAAGAGCAACTTCTTTAATTGAATGAGATGGATGAGTTTCAAAATGATGGTTATGAAAATGCAAAGATCTACAAAGAACACACAAAAAAGTGGCATGACAAATAGATTCTTAGGCATGATTTTGCTCTAGGACAATAGGTTTTGCTCTTCAATTCAAGACTAAAACTCTTCCTAGGTAAGTTAAGATGAAGATGGACAAGTCCTTATACAATTGACAAAGTTTCCACTTTTAGAGCAATAAACTTGAAGGACAAGGTAGGGAATATATTCAAAGTTAATGGTCAGAGATTGAAGCACTATTATGAAGAATAAGTGGAGAGGAATTGTGAATTTATTCCTCTTCAAAATCCTAATTGATGAAGATTGAAAAGTCTGGTTGTAGACTATAAAGCAAGCGCTTATGTGAGGCAAGCCATAAAACTTTCTTTTGTTCTTTTATTTTAATTTATTTTTTTATAATTTGGATTTTGATGCTTGTTAATTTTGCAGAAATAAAAAGCTAAAAATTACAAACTAATGTGGATCTACCATAAAACCAGGGGAGTTCTTTTCATTTATTCTATCTATCTCTCTTTTGAAATACAATGAGGACATTGTTTAGTTTAAGTTTGGGGGTGTCAACTCCTATATTCTTGAGTATGATTGAATTCGCTATGACTCTGAAATTTGTGATTGAGGATGGTTTTGAGAAATATTTTTCAAAATTTGCTATTATGTTAGTTAGAGTTTTGTATGTACTTTGATTTAAATCTTTGTCCTTGAAAATAATTGAGCACATAGTAAATTTCTCTCTACTTCATTTTGCCTATGAAGAAAAGGAGTTGAATTAACTGGGTTAGGAAGTTCAATCTTACTTTGCTCTAGAATCCGTTGATGGATCCTTGAGGCAAAATCCTAGTTGATACCAAATATTAGAGAAATGATCTAGGCAATTTTTTTTCATAACCAAAAATCTTTCCCAACCATCCTAATTATCACACCATCATTGCATGGATATTCCCACAGTCAACCCCTTTGAGCCTTATTTTACGTAAGCCTTATTTGTTCTTTTAACTCCATAAATCATTCTCATTCTAAGCTTGAAAAACTATGAACTTACTTTAAATTTTGAGAAAATATTTTAGTGAAAATTTGTATTTAAAAAGAAAGTTAAAATTAAATAATCTACATTATGTTTGCTCTAATTGATCAAAGAGTGAAAAAAAAAGTGAAAAGCAAGAATCAATAAATTGTTTAAGTGATTAAAATTAGTAAAGACTATAAGTATCAAAGCAACTATATAAAAAAAAAAGAGCACTCCACTTATTAAGTAAGGTAACAATATTGTTATCAATATATGCATATTATCGAGAAAGAGCTCTAGTTTGAATCATGTGGATATTCTTTTTTTTTTCTACCAAGTATTTTTCCAATTTATTTTGATTTTCCATATCCATTTTTTCTTAACGCTTATCACGTGGCCTATCATTACAACCTTAATTAATGACCTTTTGATCTCTCAATTTGATATTTGATTACATTAGTGGATAGGATTTTTGAAAATTGAACTTATGGAGTTATGTTTTGAGAAAATTCTTTCAATTTCAATTGTTCTATTTTTATCTGAATTTACTAGTAGTTTGGAGTTAAATTGACTATTTCACACACACACTCAAGGACCTAGCTTTAGGTTAAAATAAATGCTTAACTCTTGCTTAACAAATTGATGAATTTTGATTGATTTTCTTACTATCTTCGATGTAAAAAGAGTAAGTTATTAGTAATAAAATCTAAATTCAGATTATGCCATGATGAGTGAAAGTAGTTATCTATAGGGTCTTGTTGAAGGTGTCTATAATTTTTTTTTCTTTTATGTTCTATTTATTTGAGGATAAATAAAGTTTTAAGTATGAAGTGTTTGATTACTTGTATAATTTGATATAATTTATCAATTTTCAACTTTAAATTTTAGTCTAATTTTATTTATTTTTATTTATTTTAGACTTTATTATTATTATTTAAATTTTATTTTAGATTTGAAGATAACAAAGATCCAAAATTTTTTGAAGCATATCATCTAAAGACTCTTAAATTTAAATTAATATATATATATTAATTATATTGATATATATTAAAAGAAAAGAAACTAACTGCTGGCGCAGAGGATATATATATATATATATATATATATATATATATATTATTTATGGAAAGTGGATATATATATATATAAGAAAAGAAGTAGCGTCAGAGAACAAAAATAAATGAGAGGGAGGTGTAAGTTTATATACATATATAAATCAAAGGAACAGCCGCCAGGAGGAGGGAAAACAAAAAGAAAAAAGAGAAAAGAGAAAAGAAAAAAGGAAAAAGGAAAACGAAATTGAGGAGAGCAGCAGAGAAAAAAAGAAGAAGAGGAGAACAGCGAGAGATAGCCACCAGACAAAAAAAAAAGCTGGAAAAAAGGAACGCAAAATACAAGAAAAATCTGGAACTAAAACAAATTCTTTTGTTTTTCAATTTCTCTTATAAAATTATTGTAAATTTATTTACGTTAAATTTAATTTTTAGTATGAATTAATTTATCTTTATTTTAGAAAAAAAAGATATAATTTAATTTCAAACCATGTTTAATTTTCAATGTTAATTTAAATTATTTTTTTTTATATTTGTCTGATTTATTCTGAGTTTAATAGTTTTAATTAACTAATCATTGATTAGATGATTTTAGTCTTGTGATTTACTATCGAAAGAAAAAATTATAAGATAGATATAGAATATTTCGACATAGATAAATATAGATATCGAAAGATTTGTATGAATATGTGTAGTTTTAAAAATCATTGATCTTAATGCTTTCTTGGTTTATTAAATGTCATCCTCTTGTGTAAATTAATAAACAAGAATATTTCTAATTGATTATCGAAAGAAGCTTTTGGATATTTTTTAGAGATTGTTAACAAACAGAGAGAATTAAATTTAATTAGTTAGATGAGTAAAACATAGGGAGAGATTAAATGAAATCGATTTTCTAAAAGTTTTCTTCTTATTAATTTGATCTTTTGAACATCTTTATTTTCTTTTGCGTATTATCTTCAAATTAATTTTATTTTAAATTTCAATTACAACAAGCTTAGTGATTTTTTAGATAAAATTAAAATTAATATAATTTTGATATTTGTCAAAAGTAAGTTATTAATTTCTGAGGACGATACTATTCTTATCACTTTATTATAAAACTATAATACTATGCACTTACAATTTTGCAATGATCAATAGTCCTTCGAGACTCCATACATGCTCTAGGATTGAACGGATCTTGACAAAAACCTTATGGGAAAAATTGAGGACTAAATTATTATTTTCAACTACTTGTAATCCCCGTGGGCAAACCAAGGTTGTTAATAGGAATTTGTCTTCCTTGTTATGGGCTTTCATCAAAAAGAACTTAAAAGTTTGGAAGAATTGTTTACCTTTTATTGAGTTTTTTTATAATATGAATGTTCATTCTACCACTTAATCTTCACCATTTGAAATTATTTATGGTTTTAATACGCTAACTCCTATGGACTCGTTACCCTTGCCTATTAATGTGAAGGCTACTTTGGAAGGAAAAAGAAAAATTAAGATGGTGAAGAAGCTTCCTGAAAGTGTTCACCAACACATTGAGAAGATGCAACCAAAGCAAACAAAGGCCATATGAAAATTGTTTTTGAATTGGGTGACTAGGTTTGGGTGAGTATGAGGAAACAGAGATTCCCAGAATGTAAGAGTTCCAAATTGCAACCAATAGGATATTGTACATTTCAAATACTTAAAAGAATAAATGTTAATGCTTACAAGTTGAATTTGAAAGAAAAAATGTTAATGCTTACAAGTTGAACTAATCTCTCCCTGAGTATAATATTAGTGTTTCTGATTTTTCTGTTTTTGATTTTGGTGACAATTCATGGTCAAATATTTTTGAGAAAGAGAAAATAATGAGAATTAAAGAGCTTCACAACAAGACCCAAAATATTCCTTGCATAACCCCGTTGGGCCAGTCACACGAACAATAGCCTAGAAGATCAAATAAGAATTCAATGAACTAATCTGAGAACAATATACCAATAAGAGTCCAAATGAAGGGCCAAACTTAGTTAATGAAATTTGAGTTGTCCAGTATTAAATAAAGGACTCATTGCATGAAGCTTGGGTTGTGCACTACAAGGTCCAATTTGGGCAACTTGGGCCATGCACGTGCTTAGGCCGCTCATTGAGATTATGATACCTAGTTTTGGGAAATTGTCATGTTAAGATTGAATTATCTCTTAGAAATCCTATTTTTTTAGGATTTATATTTATTTAGCTAGCGAGGAGTGCTTAAAAGTACTACATATAATATGATTTTATGCACTTTAAATGTTAAAATAGATTTATATTTGCATAGTTTTATTTTTTTTTAAATCTATCTTTTTCAAAATAACATGTATGTTTTGTTGTTTTTCAAGTATTTTTAGCTTCAAAAAGATTCAACCAATCAATACTTGAAGAATTATAGCTGGAAGTACTCTATTGCAACATTGAAGCATAAAAGACTAACATATATAAACTTTACATATGTTCTAAACCAATGTAAAAGATGTAATTAAAAGAGGGCTTCTAAAAGTTCACAGGCACGGAGGTTGTCGCATGGTATTTTGTATGCCGCGACATGGGAGTAGTGGAACAAGCATTTCAAACGCATACAAGGTTTCTCATGCTATAGTACAAAATCCATGTATGTAACGGCACCAGACTCACCTATAAATAGGACCCCTAAACTCCAATTGTCAATCATCCTATCAACTTTTCCCTTTGCTAATTTATTACTTTTCTCTAGATTTTCTTTTCTTTTCATAGTTTTAAAATTCTTTCCTCAATTTGAGAGTTAGACAAGTTTAACTTATGTAGTAGTTTTTCTTTCGATTCAATAAACAACGTTGCCAATTCTGTTTGGAGATTTTTCAAAAACAGAATCAATATTGAAGTTTTAAACTTGAAAGGATGCACTTGAGGTATAAATTAAATGTATTCTTTTACTAAATTTTATTTGTTGTTTCTAATGCTAAATTTAATTTATTGATCATTTAGTAAATTAAGCATACTTTGCTAAAAATACCATGGGATATTAGAAATGTTGTTATGGTTGTGAAATATTAAGATAGGTAAACTTTTTATAAAATGAATTAGCTTTTATTTCTTCAACAAGATTTATACAAAAGTTTGTTAAAGAAAAGTATATAGTTTAATATTTTTCGTAATAAACAAGAGAATTAGGTTTAGAATTCAATTATTTAAATCTGATTTAGAATAGTGTTTCTTTATCTTTGATCTATATCAATTGTATAGTTAGAGTAAAATTATATTTCAAAGATTTTTAGAAGAATTACTATTTAAAAATATATTGACGACATATTCTTAATAATAGTTTTAAAATCTGAATGTTAGCTTTTAGATACTTAAATCATAAACTTAACTTTGATACCTTAAATGAAAATCTAATTACATGCTACACCTTAAGTAATAATTAGATGGTTTTTAATTCCTTATAAATAAATCATAATGTAATAATTAATCAATTGGTAATCCAAGCCTTAGGATATCTTTTTACGAAAAAGAGAGAATCAATAATCTTAATTTATATATTTAATAACCTAATTAATATTAAGCAAGCATGGTTAAGTAATCTATTCCATCAATTCTCCATTTAATGTAAATGTTTATTTGCCTAATACTTCACTTCAAATCTCTAAAAGTCTAAACTTTATCACATAATGTTTAGGTTTAATTTTTTCATTTTTAATAACTTATTGAATTATTTAAAAACCATGTGATTCCTATTTTGACCGACCTTAAAAATACACTTATCATTTCGAATCACTTGTGAGTTAATCTAAAATATACCAAATTTGTGTATCAATGTTTTTGCAATAAGTTTTTGCCACCATTTTTGGGGATAGTATTACATTAAAAACTTAATAATTTAGTATTATCAAGTTTTTTGGGCCATTGTTGAGAGTAATGGTGTTTTTAAATTTTTATTATCAAAATCATAAATAATTTTTATGTCATAAATATTGTGATTTTTATTTAAAATCTTAAAATATCTTGGCTATTGATTAATAACTTTAGATATTTTAAATTTTAAATTTTCTAAAAATATATAAAAAATATAAAACATATAAAAATTAATTTTTTTTCTTTTCTTTTAGAAATAATATCTCAAATGCTCCTAAGGTTTGGCATATCTTCAATTATGCCCTTGAGGTTTATAAAATATCAAAAATGCTCTTAAACTTTAATGGTGTTAATTTTTCATCTATTAGTATTTAGACTACTATTCCTAGGCTATAATATCATTTTTTACAGATTGATACAATTTTTAATCAGAGGTTAATATTAACATAGTTGATGGTCTTTGTGTATTTACTTAAGGTAATAATTTGTCTTAAAAGCTTATTATTTTTTGGTATAAATCTAATTTTCGTCTATATTCATTACAATTACATAGTATATTATGTTCTTCATTATGTTGGTTACTTAATTCTAATCCTAAATCCATTAATTGTCTTTTAAAATTAAAAATTATTCTTTCATTTGTTAAATCTAATAGCTCTAATTTATGTACTAATAATTCGATGTTCATAGAGTATTATCTTGATAAATCATATGTGTTGAATGCATATTATTTTGTCCTATTCGTAGTATACAAGCAAGTTTTTCTTGTGTACATACAATGTATTTATAATATTCAAAGAAGTAGTATCCAAACATTAAGTTGTTGAATTCCTCTTCCTCTATTCTTACATATTTTTAACTAAAATAGTCTTTTAATGTCCTTGAAACAGGATGGTCTATAATGCTTGTGATAACTTTAATATAATCTGTATAGATATCTAATAAGGTGTTAAATCTTTTAAAACTTTTAAGACAAGTTTCATAATCCTCATCTTTAAAATATTCATTTAAATGATAGAGATAACCTTTATCAAATGTTTCTAATAGAATTAGATTTTTATCTTTGATCTTATTTGGAATGATTAGTTGTTTATTCTAAAAAAGAGTTTCCATTTTTCTATTTTAGTAGTATTATCTCTTATTGTAAGCAAATATTTAAACATTCAAGATTCTTAACTGACTTAAATTTATAATTATTATACCTGAATTTGATGGGTCCACCACGATCTTCCCTTCTGTTCGTCTTCTTTTGTTACACCAGTTATGCCTCAACTTTGCTCAAACCTCAATGCCCTCCTAGTAATAGTGAGCCTTCTGCATCCGTACATAAATGGTGTCCAATAGTTGACTTACTGGAGAAAAATAACTAAACTCTATTTTATTCATAGGATAATAATTATTACAACTTAAGGCCAACTAAGAACCTTGAAGGGATTCTTAACCGCTCATAATTACTAGGTATAACATTATTGGTTTTGAGATTTCTAGATAGAGGGGTTTTCTATGCTAGAGTGTTTCAGAGTAGAAAGCTCTGGATTTCTATGTATTTTTGTGTGTTTTGAAATGATAATAAGGGTTCCTTTTATAGAACATGGAATCCCTGTTTACAAGACTAAAATTATTATTTTACCCTTGCTTTAATAATTCATTTTCTTTTCTACATTAAAGGATAGCCACCACTTTTTTCCTTGACACACATTGCCGACTAAGATGTGGGGTCTACATCTTTCTTTCTTTTGTCGTCTTCTGTCGACAGTTTCTTTTCTTATTTTTCTGTCATTTTCTGCCGACGATTCCTTTGATGATGAAAAATCTTCATTTTCTCGGTCTTTGATATAGAGAATGCATTTGTGGTCTTAAGTGGATTTTCTGGCATAGAAGCAAAATACCTTTCTTATTTCTTGACCAATTTCTAGGTTGTTGCAATTAAATTGGTTTCGTATTTGGTAATTTTTTCACTATCTTCTTCTGACAAAGTCATGCTACTATGGGAAATGATGATGACTTTACTAGTTGAATAATTTACTTTAATCTCAGATGAATTGTCATTCTTTCTAAGTTCATAGTAAATTTGGCCTAACATTTGACCTCTTAGTATACAAAGTTCTTCTGTGTTGAATTCATTTTCTGGAAGTACCTTTGGTTTGGGAACTTCTCTGTTTATGTTAGAAATCCTATCTTGATGAAATGATTGGTACTAATACTTCCTTTTTCATTCCAGACCATTAATGAACTAAAATATCTAAGATAAACAGGTTTATTACCTACTTTAATCTTCCTTTTGAAGTTCTTGATTGTTCTTTTAAAATTCTTTGGGAAATAATTTAATTCACTTAAATTAATTCCTGGATATAAAATTTCTATTAGTCATACATGAAATGTTTTATATACAAATATTGTATTAGCTTCTTCCAATATATTGAATTTACTTCCTGTAGGAAATTCCTTATATGTAGTATAGAACTTCATATCTTCAATATGTTCTTAGGTAGATTTTTTGGCCAAGTTATAGAGACTCAACTATTGTGGTTTACTGAGGTTTCTATATTGGTCCTTTTCATTTTTAATTATTAGAGTAGTTCTAGGAGATGTCTCCCTAAATAGTACTGAAAGCTTTACTATTTTTGGAGGAGATGTTTCTCTAAATAGCACCAAAGGCCTTGCTATCTTTCCAAGATTTGTCAATCTGCTTAGAGCTGTTGGTTGTTGTTGTAATGTTGTAGAATTATTTCGTACTATTTCCTCTAGAGTTATCAGTTTTGGTGTTTTGTAGTTGGCATAACTACCTTCTACTTCTATTCCGTTGGTAAAGGCTCTATGAGTTACTCCACTAATTCCTAGAATAGATTTGCTAGCTTTTGCCCAATTGTTATAAATTCCTGGTTTTGGACCATTATAGACCACATAAACGTTTTTTTGTTCTTCTTTTTTGCCTCATCTGCCAATTGAGCTTTCTGTTTTCAGAAGTTTTTTGTGAATTGTTAGGTTCTTCCTTTTTTAATGGAGATTCCTCATTTGCACTTATGGTCTCTAGAGGTTGTTTTGAACAATTAAGTTCGTTCTGTTTCTTTCCTATCTCCATAAGAGATTTCTCGAGATATAGCAACTTAAGTTTTTCCTGTAGGATTTTATCTCATTTTCCTTTATCTTGATTTTGATATCAATATGTTACATTCTTGAAAGCATAAAAATAGTTAGAGGTGCTAATTCTCTAGTAAGGGCATCAACTAAACTATTTTTATGGCTTGGAAGATGTTCAACATCAAAATTATAATGGTTGAACCACTATTTCCATCTAACTAATCTTTCTTATTTGTAATCGCCTACAATATTAGTTCTTAAGAAATAACCAAAATTCTTATTATCTATTCTAACAATGAATCTGAAACTTATAACATATATTGCAAATTTCTTAATAGTTTTTTTAATAGCTAAATATTTTTTTTCGTTACTATGGTAATTTAATCTTGAACCTTGGAAAGATCTCGATATATATTTACAATGATATTCATATTTGTCATCTACTCTTGCTTTAAGAACTACTCCCCAATATTCTCTTAAAGCATATGTTTCAATTATCATCTTATCATCTGGTCCTGGATGGTATAAAGTTCGTAAATTTTTTACCTTTGCTTTTACTCTATCTATATATAGAGTATCTTCTTCTATCCATTTCTAGATATGATCTTTTATCAATTTTGCTTGTAATGGTTTTCTCATTTCTACAAGTTTCTTGGTGTATGCTTCTACATATGTTAAACATCCTAAAAATCTCTATAATTGGTTTTTATCTTTTAATTCATTAGGAAAATCTTAAATATTATTTAGTATATAGGGTTGTAGATTATGTTTTCCATCTTCAATTTCCAACCCTAAGTATTTAATCTTTTGTTAAGAAAGTACTACTTTTTTTCAGAGAGTACAATGCCTTCTCTTCTACATTCTTGTAGAATATTGACAATATCCAAATAATATTTATTTAACTTATTACTGAAAACCAAAATATCATCTATGTAAACACAATAAATATCTTGTAATTTCTTAAAAATGTTATCCATATATCTTTGAAAAATACCTGGAGCTTATTTTAATCCAAATGGTATAGCTATCCATTGGAATTGTCCTTGGGGGCAACTAAATGCCATTAATTTTTGGAATTCTTCATTCAGTCTTATTTGCCAAAATCTGCTTTTGTAATCAAAACTCGAGAAGTATTTCTTTCCTTTTATTAATGATAGTAGTTCTTCATTTTTTTTGGAATGAAGTATCCATCGTCAATGGTTTATTTTATTCAGTGATTTAAAGTTTATTACCATTCTCTTTTTTCCTCTTATTTTCTTAGCTTTTTTTCAACTAAGAATGTTGGACTAGAGTGAGGTGAATTACTTGGTATTATGACTTTTAATTCCAAAAGTTCTTGAATTTGTTTTCCAAATTCAATCATGTCTTCTGAAGTATAAATCATTGGTTTTACTCTTATGATCTTGTTAGGATCTCTTAATTTTATCTTGACTATTATTAGATTTATTTATTTTTGGATCCAAAGGATTTTCTAAACTGACTGATTTTAATAGTTTTCTAATGCTTGTTAGGGCTTTGTCTTCTTGTATTTCATCAAAAAAAGAGTTTTGTTTCTCTTCTATATCTAATGAAATATTTTCTAAATAAGGTTTTTTCTGGTCTTCTATCTCACCACGTTTTCGCTTTTTATGTTGTTTCATAAAAGTTGGGTTTAAGACAGTTAAACTTTTCTTATTTTGGAGACATAGATTGTAACTCTTTCTAAGGTTGTGAGACTTATTTTGTCGAAATATTGTGTGAAAGGTTAATATAAGTTTAGGAAATTATTACTTTTAACAAATCTTCTCTTGTTTCCTATTGATATATTGTAGGAATGTGAAAGTTTTCTCCTATTATCATTATATCAGTATCTTTTAATACCTTATTAAGTTTTATTGTAGTATTATTAACAATTCTTACAATTAAATATTTTGGCACTTGTTTCCAATTGTCTTCTAGAAATACATATTTACTGGCTACACATATACTAGCTCTTGTATCTATATATGCATGTAAATGATAAGTGTTATAGCCTTTAAATTTTAGTCTTACTTTATTGTAAGTACTATTTGGATTTGTAATACTATACAAATCATTCATATTTTGATGAAGAATATCCATATTTAAGTGTTCATATTCCGAGTCATTTATTTCTTCCTCAGTTTCTTCCAATAGATAGATACTACAAGTATCATCTATATCAGATTCCTTCATTGGTTCTAATTCCATTTTGAAAGCTTCTTCTAAGATTTTTTCTTTTTGTGAAAATTCCTTTATTCTTTTTTATGTTGAAGTCTGCTTGGACATTCATTAGCATAATGTCCTTCTTCATTACAGATCCAACATCTGCATTTTTTCTTTCTTGAAAGATAATAATTCCTTTTTTCTAAAATATATTTTTTATATTTATATTTTTGTTTATAAGATTTTATATATATATCCATATTTCCCTGGTATTCTAAAATCTCTTGTATCATAGTAGATTTTATCATTTCCTCTTATCTATTTATATTCTTTTCTTTCTTGGCATTTAATAATGATCCAATCTTTAAGGCTTCTTATTCTTCCTCCTAGAGTATCTGGTATAGTTTCTCTATTCCTTTGTTCCTAATTTTCTGTTAAGGTTTTATATAGTGTTCCAGACAATTTTTGAAAAACAATATTTCTTTATAAGTTGTTTGCATAGAGTGTGGTAATTTATGGTAATATATTTCATATTCACAAATAAAAGAATTTATGTAACACATGTTACAAATTTCCATATTTTTTAGATGCCATTTAGCTTCATTGATTTCATTTTCACTAGATTCAGTGATAGTCCTTCATTTATCTTCTCCAATAAATTCTTTGTATATTTCATTTATTATTGTATATATGTATTCCCTTCCTGTAGAAGCATTTCCTTACATTAACAAGTGTTATTGATATGTTAAGTTTGAAAACCAAATTTTAACCTTTCTTGTCATTTTATGTGCTATAAGCACTCTACAGGTTGAAAGATTTGTTTGGGTAGTTTGAGAAGTTTGTATGATCACACTCATTCCACTAGCCCATTTATCTAAGGCTTTCTTCCTATCTCTTATACAGTATGAATCTAGAAGTTCAAACTTATAATTATCATGGAGTTTGAACTTTGGTGGAATATTACCTCTAGTTCCCCAATGCAATCTTTCCTCCATTTTAGGTGGTTGTCTTCTTCTATCTGTGGTATCAGGTTGTTCTGTTCTTTGCCTATTTCTTTCTCCCCTATGTGGGTTAGATGTTCCTTCTTGGTAAGGGACTGGTAATGAAATTGGTTTCATATGATCTTTTGAGGTCATGTTTTCTGGTTTAGAATGAGTTTCACTAATTATTGTCATATCATCCTCTTATTTGTTAGTATAAAGTTTTTCATTATAATGTTCTTCTATTTCTTCATTGGTTAATGTCAATAAACTGAGCAATGTTTTTATATCTCTATTTTCAGGGTCCATGAATTTTCTTTCTAATTCTTTTCTATATTCCATTAAATTGGAAATATCTCTTTATTCTTAGATTATACTTCATTTTTTCTTTTCTCATTTTTAGGAATTAGGGAATCTGATCTCTTAGGTAGTTCTTCTTTTAGTCTTTCTAAGGGATCATATTTATAACCTATTATTTCATCATTTCTATGTATGTTGTATACATCTTTTCTTAATTCTAAAAATTTCTTATGCATATCTTGTTGTAGTTTATTATAACCAGATTCCTTTATTTCCTTTAGTAATTCCTTTTATATATCTATTATTTATTGTAAATATTTTGTACTTGATTCTTGGTCTAAATCTATTTCCTTTGTTAATAATTGTATGGTTTAAAATAATGTTGCTTGATTTTTTGCTACACCTACTTGGCTTCCATTTATTTCTAAATGCATTTTTTTAATTTTATCTCTTGTTAAATATGATTTATGAGTGTGTGTATTAGGTGTCTAACACTAGGTGTCTTAGTGGTGTGAGTTGTGTATTAGGTGTCTTAGTGGTGTATTAGGTGTATGTCACCTAAGATTGTTTCTATCTTTGTATATAAATAGGTAGTGTCTTTAAATGATAAATATAAGAGAGAATTCTGATTTTACATGGTATCAGAGCATTTGGGTCACAAAATTTGAGAAATTGTTTTTTTCCCATTCAAATTTGGGGCAGATTTTGGGAAAACACAAATTAGGATTTGGTGCATTTTTGAGTTCCAACTCGGAACACCCTTTTAGAGTGCACATTTTTTCTCACCGCTGGCATCAAGAGGAAGAACAGCCACAGGCCAGCCAAACCTAGACGTCTGGCCACCATACGAGCCGCGAGTGGGCCACACGCGCCACCGCGACTTTCTATCAAAATTTCCACGCGTCTCATTGCCGGCACATGGGGGAAGAACAGTCGCCGACTGACCAAACCCCAAAGTCATGTCACCAGACGAGCTGCAAGTGGGCCATAGGTGCTACCGCGACTTTCTGTCATTTTCCAAGCACCGGCACATGACAGCACGTCCGTGTAGAATTCTTCTCCAGCAGACCCCATGTCGTTCTCCTCCGTCCCCCTGCGTCATCTGTGGTGGTTTGGCACTCATCGCTTGTGATTGTTCAGGTTTTCATTTTTCCAATTTTGTGTTCTTGTTCGCTGCGTGTTTGGTCGCTGTGTGTTTGGTCGCTGCGTGTTTGTTTGCTGCTGTTGTTGGATTTTGTTTGTTCGTTTTCTCACTG
Source organism: Hippophae rhamnoides (assembly GCA_033030585.1). Classification (NCBI taxonomy): domain Eukaryota; kingdom Viridiplantae; phylum Streptophyta; class Magnoliopsida; order Rosales; family Elaeagnaceae; genus Hippophae; species Hippophae rhamnoides. Next base: position 25,035,214 of record CM065431.1, on the reverse strand, counting down.
TCTTATCATTTGTAAGAGTTATGGCTGAAAAGAAATCTAATGTTGTAACGGATATGGTACCTGTGATGTCTAAAATCACAGACCATAAGCTCAATGGCTCGAATTATTTGGCTTGGAGCAAGACTATTCGAATTTATTTGAGAAGTATCAAAAAAGATACTTATTTGACTAATGATCCTTCTAAAGATGATTCAAAGCAGACATGGCTTAGAGACGATGCTCGCTTATTTCTGCAGATTCAGAATTCTATTGAAAGCAATGTAATTGACTTGATCAATCACTGTGAATTTGTTAAGGAATTAATGGATTATTTGGATTTCTTATATTCTGGTAAGGGAAATCTTTCTCGCATATATGAGGTATGCAAAGAATTTTACCGTGCAGACAAACAAGATCAGTCACTCACAAATTATTTTATGGAATTTAAAAGGACTTATGAGGAGCTCAATAGTTTGATGCCTTTTAGCCCTGATGTCAAGGTTCAACAAAGTCAACGGGAAAAAATGGCGGTCATGATTTTTCTTGCTGGTCTTCCCTCTACTTTTGAGACTACTAAGTCCCAGGTTCTTTCTGGTTCTGAGATCTCCTCTTTACAAGAGGTGTTTAGTTGAGTACTTGATGGGCGAAAACCGACATCGCCGATTCTCGCAAATACTTTGGTTTTAATATTTGTAAAACTCTCGCAAGTGCACGAATCATTTCGTAGAAAATGATAAGTATACTCCCAAGGTCGATCTAAGGAAGGAATGTATGTGGTTTTTAATTTATTATTCAAACTTTTAAAAACGAAATTAAATCCTAAACATCCTGTCACGATAGTTTTGGTTTTTGTGTTCCTAATCTAATAACATAAAATAAACATATATACAGATTAATTAAATATAATCTAAAAAGAATAAACATAGATACAAATTCAATAAATAAATATAAATACAGATTCAATAAATATTCATGCAAATTTTATCATTTATATTAGTGGAGTATTTATGGATATAATAACTAAGTTAATTATGCTTGCTCATATTATCTAGGTTATTAAAGATATAAATTGATATTTTATTGATTCTCTCTTTTGTATGAATACCACCTTTGGTGGGGTTAGATACTCTTTGTTAACTAAACAAATCAATTAACACCTATGGGTGGGGTTGATAACTAATTTGGTTAATTAAATTAATTCCTTTTTCTAAGAGATTGAAAATGAACCATTTAAATGCCACCTTTGGTGGGGTTAGACAGATTTAAACTTTATTCAAGGTGTCCAAATTAAACTTAAGAATTTAGTTATCCGAGTACTAACTTTCAAGTTTTAAAACCACTATTGAAAACATGTTGTCAATACATTTCCACATAATAATTCTTATAAAAACTTTTGAAATAGAGCTTCACTCTAACTACCGGGCGATTGTACCAACAAATAAAAGAGCACTACTCTAAATTAGACCGGATAACTAAACCTTAAAGTCTAACTTTCAGATTTAAGTTTGTAATGAAAAATAATATATTTCTCTCTAACATCCTTAATATAAAATCTTGAATAAAAATAAACTCAATTCATTTTAGAAATTTTCACCTATTTAATATTTCGCAAGCATAACAACGTTATTATTATATCATGATTATAAACAGCTAGCACAGTTAAATTTACGTTTAAAAATAGTCTATGCGTGGTAGGAGATCCTTAGGAAACCCCCTAACACCATATGTAAATAATATTCATAAATTTAAACAAGTGTCAACAACACTGGATCCTACCCATCAACCTGATTTTGAGCCAAACATAGAACGTCTTAATCCTTTACTAGAACCAAAAGAAATGGAGGAAAACCAACATGTTAGGGAAACCACGATGAAGGAGTTTGCAAGACCGGTGATTGGCACGGCAACTGCCGCTATCCAGTTGGGAGAAGCTGCTCGGAATTATGACCTTAAAAATATTCATTTTTCTATGCTTCCTTCCTTCTATGGGCTACCTAATGAAGATTCTCTTTCCTTTATGAGAGATTTCTATGCTACGGTCCAAACATTCCCCCTCGGTATTCTAAACGAGGATCACTTAGAATGAGATGTTTTCCGTACACCTTAAAGGATAAGGCTAAAGCTTGGTTGATGTCACTTCCCCAGGTTCTCTCGATGACACGGGGTCAAATTTACAATAAATTCATGGGAAAATTCTATTCCCATCAAAAACATCGTGAGAGGAAAGATTGCTACTTTCTCTCGGATGGAAGGAGAACCATTCCATGAAGCTTGGGATAGGTTCAAAATGTTTCTCACTCAATGTCCCCATCATAGCTTTCCCTACGGTTGCAGAACCAATTCTTTTACGATGGACTTACACAACAATGTCAGTTCATTGTCGACAACGCTGCAGGGGGAGCAATAGGAGAAAAGACTGCATCAGAAACGTATAATCTCTTTGAGATGTTGGGTGCTAATTCCCAGCAGAAAAGCTCCAGAGTGAGAAAAGCTGGTGTTCATGAGATTGACTCCAGTAATGAAGTTCAACAACAACTTGTTCAACTGACTAAGCAAGTTTCCCTTCTCGCTACACAAACCAACACAAATAATGAACAATATGGTTTGTACGAAGAACATGGGACAAGGTACTGAAACTGTCCATATCAAGGAGATACAACTGGACCCGAGCGAGGTTAATGTGTTGGGAGCATATCAACAAAGACCAAGGTTTGATCCCAATTCAAATACCAATAATCTGGGTGGAGAAGTCATCCAAATTTCTCTTGGAGGCAAAATAACCCTCCTTTCCCTCAAAGCTCAAACCAGGCAGGCCAGCAATTCCACCCACCTATTCCACGAAGCATTCCAAATAAACCAACCCTGGAGGACAACTTGAATTCTTTTATTCAAGTTTGTAGGGACAATCAATCAAAAACCAAGCAACGATGGGACCCTGTGGAAGCTTCTATCAAAAAGGTGGAAGTTCAAGTTGAGCAGTTAGTTGAACATTTGCGTAAAGGCAAAATTGAAACTTAAATGAATTCAATGAAGAGGAGACATTGAGTTTTTCATTGCAATCTCAAGCAACGTCTTACTAGAAGACGATAAATTTTAGTCCTACATGGGAGGTCACCCATTATTGTATTTTCCTTTGTTTTAGTTTGCGTGTAATAAAAAAAAATAAAAAAAAATAAATATTTCAAATAAAATAAATTCGTTTGTTTCAAAAATTGTGTCCCTTCGTTTAAATTAAAAAAAAAATAATTTAGGTTCCTTGCATTTTTTTAGAGATATCTACCATTGTTTTTAAGAGCAAAATGCTGATTCACAATAGGAGGAGGATCATTTTCAACTACAAACAACCATGGGAGATGCTGAAGATAGGCGGAAAAAGATGAAAGACTATACAATGCCAATCATTGGCAATGTAACTTCCGGCATCTAATTGCAAGAAGCTGCAAGGAATTATGAATTGAAAAAGATTCATTATTCTTTGTTGCCTACCTTTACCGGTATCCCTAATGAAGACCCTTTGCATTTCATTCGAGAATTCTATGCTATTATCCAAACCTTTCCACTACATGCAATTAATGAAGATCAACTTAGGATGAGGTGTTTTCCTTACACTCTCAAAGATAAAGCTTGGTCATGGTTCATTACTCTACGGTCGGAGTTCTCTTAAAACTTGGGAGGCGATTCATGAAATTTTTATGGGTAGGTTCTATTCCCATCAAAAGACTGTTGATCTAAGAACAAAGATAGCAACATTTTCTCAAATGAATGAAGAGCCCTTTCATGAAGCTTGGGAACGATTCAAACTCCTTTTCATTCAATGTCAAAATCATAGCTTTCCACTACAGCTACAAAACCAATTCTTTTACGATGGATTGACACTACAAAGTCAATACATGGTTGATAATGCTGCTGGAGGTGCTGTAGGAGAAAAGACCGCAGAGGAAACCTATAACCTACATGAGCTATTGGGTTCTAATTCCCAACAAAGAGGTGGTAGAAGGAAAGCAAAGGTCAATGAAGTCGGCTTTGATAATGAGATAACCTTGCAACTTGCTGAATTGACTAAACAAGTGAAATTCCTCACGTCTCACCAAATTTCAAGTCAAGAGGTATGTGGAGTGTGTTGTTCAATTGGGCATGGTACTCATAATTGTTCAAATACTTGTGATTCTAGTGTCGATGCCATAGAGGAAGTCCAATATTTTCAAAAGTATCATCCAAACACCTATAATCACCCAACCTACAACCACCCTTACCCACTAAGCCAATCTTTTAAACCAACCTTAGAAGATAGCTTGAATGCTTTTATTCAAGTTAGTCGTGACAACCAACTGATGACTAATCAAAGGTTGAACACCATGGAGGCTTCGGTTAAAAGAATTGAATCTAAAGTTGGGCAACTGGTGAACAAATGCAAAAGAAAGAACCGGGAAAGTTGCCCGATCAACGAGAACAAGCAAAAGATGTTAGAACCCTTGAAGTGGTAAGGTAGTCAATACCGGTGTACACGAAATCTCTAAACTACCTTGTAGTTCATGTAACAAAGAAGGCGATATTCTAATCTCGCAAAAAGGAGAAACAAGTGTTAAACTTAACAAGCCTTCGAAAAACTCATCGGGGTCATCTCGACACTCCCAAAATTCAAAAGACAACAGAACCACACGGGATGCAAGTACCTTTTCCCCACCGGTTGAAAGAATCCAAACAAGATAAGCAATTCAATGATCTTTTAATATGCTCTCTAAAGTAAATATCAATTTACCATTATTAGAAGTGATCATGAATGTGCCTCATATGCCAAGTTTTTCAAAGAGTTAAACACTAAGAAAAGGAGGTATGGGCGAATGAACAGTAGTAGTATCGAGAATTTCTAGCGCATTTGAAGACAAACTACCCCTAAGTTGAAAGACCCTGGAAGTTTCATTATAAACATAACTATGGGGATAGGAAGGTTGCTAAAGCAATGCTTGATTTAGGTGCTAGTATAAATTTGATGCCACACTCTATATTCTCACAACTCAATCTAGGGGATTTAAAACCCACAACTATGTCCCCGCAACTTGCGGATAGATCTCTTAAATATCCAGAGGGAATAGTTGAGGATGTTTTGGTACGGGTAGACAAACCGATAATACCTGTTGACTTTGTGGTTACGGATATGCAAGAAAATCCGGCATTGAATGAGAGAGCATACAATATTGCTTGGTAGACCATTTATGGCAACTACTAAAACTATTATTGATGTCCAAGATGGAAATTTGACAATGACAGTCTTAGGAGAGACTGTTCATTTCAAAGTTTTTGATTCTTCACCTTTTCCTTCTATTTCTGCCATCGATGAAATATTCGAAGTTGATCCTTTGGATAATCTTGTCCAAAACACCTTTTTCCAAACCAGAATAGAAGACAAGCTTGAAACCGTTCTTACACTTGAAAAGGTTGAAGAAGATTTAGATGAAGAAATTAAGGGGTACCTTGAACAACTAGACAATAATGAAGTGATGACAAAATCTAGTGCACTTTTAAATCTACCCAGTTCTTCATCTATTAAAGAGGCCAATCCACCCGAACTTGAACTCAAAGACTTACCCGAGCACTTAAAATATGTGTTTTTGGGAGAAGGAGAAACATATCCGGTGATAATTTCTTCAACCTTGACCAAACCACAAGAAAAGGAACTCATCAAAGTGCTTAAACAGTTTAAGAAATCTATAGGTTGGAGTATAGGGGATATAAGAGGCATTAGTCCAACAATGTGTATGCACAAGATCAACTTGGAGGATGGTGCTAAACCTGCGAGAGGCCCAAAGAAGACTAAACCCAAACATGCAAGAGGTAGTTAAAAAGGAAATCCTTAAACTATTAGAAGAAGGGATTATCTATCCTATTGCGGATAGTAAGTGGGTTAGTCCAAAGGTCGTGTGGTACCAAAGAAATGCGGGATAACGGTTGTTAAAAATGATAAAAGTGAATTAGTGCCTACTAGAATAATCCTTTGGATGGAGAATGTGTATAGATTTTAGGAAACTAAATTTATATACGAAAAAGGATCACTTTCCTCTTCCATTCATTGATCAAATGTTGGAAAGATTAGTTGGGCACGAATTTTCTTGTTTTTGGATGGGTCTGGATATTATCAAGTACCCATAGCACCAGAAGATCGAGAAAAGACCACATTTACATGTCCTTTTGGGACATTTGCTTTTTGAGAATGCCATTTGGGTTATGCAATGCCCCCGCCACTTTCCAGGAGATGCATGATATCTATTTTCTCGGACATGGTGGAGAAATTCATTGAAATTTTCATGGACGACTTCTCTGTCTTTGGGAACTCATTTGATGATTGCTTACATAAATTGACTTTGGTTTTAGAAAGATGCATTGAATGCAATCTAACCCTTAGTTGGGAGAAAAGTCATTTTATGGTTCAACAAGGGATAGTTTTAGGACATATAATTTCAAACAAGGGTATTGAAGTTGATAAGGCAAAAGTTGAATTGATATCCAAACTACCTCCCCTACATCTGTGAAGGGGATAAGAAGCTTCTTGGGACATGCAGGATTTTACAGACGATTTATTAAAGATTTCTCTAAAATAAGTCGTCCTTTATGTAACTTATTATCCAAAGATGCTGAATTTGACTTCAACAATGACTGCCTTATTTCCTTTAATACCTTGAAAGAGAAACTAACATCTACCCCTGTTATAATGGCACCAAACTGGTCTTTACCTTTTGAGATAATGTGTGACGCTTCTGATTATGCAATAGGAGCAGTCCTGGGACAAAGAGTGGATAAGCGTTTACATGTCATCTACTATGCTAGCAAAACACTCAATGATGCCCAAATGAATTACACCACCACTGAAAAGGAATTCTTGGCTATAGTATTCTCTTTAGACAAATTTCGGTCTTATTTAGTAGGATCTAAAGTGATTGTACATTCTGATCATCTTTGCTTTAAGATACCTATTAAGTAAACCAAATGCCAAGCCAAGATTAATCAGGTGGGTCTTACTCTTACAAGAATTTGACCTAGAGATCAAGGATAAGAAAGGCAGTGAAAACTTAGTAGCTGACCATTTGTCTAGGTTGATTTCTGACTTCAATTCTCTTAAAGATGAGAGTAATGATGATATAGTTGAAACCTTTCCTGATGAACAGTTATTTTTCATAGGTCCGAACCCATGGTATGCTGATATTGTAAACTATCTTGCCACTGGTGTTTTGCGACCTAACACTTCATATCAGGACAAGAAAAGGTTTATTAAAACTATCAAGGACTAAACATGGGATGACCCTTATTCAAACAAGATTGGTCAAGATCAAGTCATCAGGAGATGTGTACGGAAGAAGAACATAAGAGCATTCGACTTTTTGTCATGAACTTCATTGTGGGGGTCATTTTGGAGGTGAAAAGACAGCCGTAAGATATTACAATCTGGATTCTTTTGGCCCACTCTTTTTAAAGATGCTCATATGTTTTGTGCACAATGTGATAGATGTCAAAGAACAGGAAACATAAGCAAAAGAGATGAAATGCCTTTGACATCTAATTTAGTTGTTGAACTCTTTGATGTATGGGGGATTGACTTCATGGGTCCTTTCCCCCATCTAATGGTTTTCAATACATTTTGGTTGCTGTGGATTATGTGTCCAAGTGGGTAGAAGCTATCCCCACCAAAACCAATGATGCTAATGTTGTTGTGAAATTCTTGAAAGATTTCATATTCAGTAGGTTCGGAACGCCTAGAGCTATAATAAGTGATGGAGGTAGCCATTTTTGTAACAAACTCTTTGATGGAGTACTAAACAAGTACAACATCACACATAAAGTAGCTACTCCATATCATCCTCAAACTTAGGTTTAGTGGAAGTGAGCAATAGGCAAATTAAGGGAATGGAACGCATTGCGTCCGTCAAGGAAGGATTGGGAATTTAAGCTAAATGATGCCTTATGGTCATACCGCACCGCTTACAAAACACCTATTGGGATGAGCCCTTACCGGTTAATCTTTGGGAAAGCGTGCCACCTTCCAGTTGAACTTGAACACAAAGCTTATTGGGCAATTAAAGAGTTAAACATGGATTTAGATAAAGCGGTGAAAAACGATTACTCGACTTCATGAGTTGGAAGAAATTAGGAATGAAGCCTATGAGAATGCCAAATTAACCAAGGAGCGTACTAAGCGCTATCATGACAAGAGGCTAGGTCCTAAGACTCTTCACCCTGGAATGAAAGTTCTTTTATTTAACTCTCGTTTGAGATTGTTTCCGTGAAAGTGAGATCAAGATGGGATGGACCATTCAAAATAGTTCAAGTATTTGAACATGGAGTAGTGGAACTATTGGACTCCAAGACACAAAAAACGTTCAAAGTCAATGGCCATCGTGGCAAGCCTTATTTAGAAGAACCAAACAACATTGCTGAAATGGAATGCATTTGGCTGAGTAACCCTTAGCACCAAAAAGATACGTCTTGCTAAGACGTTAAACTAAGCGCTGGATGGGAGGCAACCCATCATTTTAGGTAAAAAACAAAAACAAATAAAAAAAAAAGTAAAAAAAAACAACAAAAAAAAAATATAAAAAAAAATATAAAAAAAAATATAAAAAAATAATAAAAAAAATTTGTTTGTTATTTGTTTTATTTACTTAATTTTATTGTTTATTTCATTTTAATTACATGTGAATAATTGTTAAATTGTTAAAACTAAAAATATTTGTTGAGATGTTAGAAGTTTCTGACCGTCGTACGTATACACTTTAATGATGAATATGATGGATGCACCTGCATTTTCCATTACTACTTGCACATTCTCAGGAAATAGGTAATCTTTCTTCTCTTCTCTCTTTATCTTTAATTTACAGTTGTTACATTGAGGACAATGTAAGTTCTAGGTTGGGGGTGGTGAAAAGTTACCATGCTTAATTAAAAAAATAAAAAAAAATGTACTTTTTCATTTTTTTGTGTGTTTGGTTTTATTTCTATTTTGTGTGATTTAGTAATTTTTGGAATAAAAAAAAAACTAAAAAAAAAAAAAAAAGTTTCACAAAAATTTATCATTTCTTTAAATCAAATTTAAGTAAATAGTTAAGTCTTTTGTACTGTTAGATTAATTTTTGAAAACATATCATGAAATATTTTGTAACTATTTTTGATAATTAGTTAGTTTTTGTCATAATTAGTATTTCTTGATAAGATGTAGAAATTATATTAAACCCAAAATCGGTGTTTATGAATTTTTTTTTAGTGGAGACTACCTTTGTGAGATATAATTTGAGCCTAATTTCCTTTATTCAGAGTGAAATATATATTTTTTCTACTCCAAACACATTTCTTATTTCTTCAAATTTTTAGATGATCTCTATAGGTATTAGCATTGAATGTATGAATTTTTTTCATCTTAATAGAGTATCATATATTTTTGATTATTATTTTTGCTTAGATTAAATGATTTGAGTAGAAATTGATAGTATATGCTTATATCTCATTTATGCATGACTACTACAAAAACAAAAAGACATATCTGGGGTTACCTAAACCAAGATCAAACAGAAAAGCCACAAAATTAACCACTCACCAAAATCCAAAAAAATGTACAATCTGTACATGGGTTGACTCTCTAAAAAATACATATATTGAGAAATATCTTCAGAAAAAAAATAGAGAGATAAAGAAAAAAAATAGTATCATCTATATACTATAACCCGCATTGCCTACAAAGTTGTGAGTAAAGGCTAATTACAAAAGAAAGATATAAGAAGTAATTCCCTTAAAAGTCATTGCAATTTCTTCATTTGTAAAAGGCATATATCTTGAAATTCTTTCTTAATGAGTTTGATTTATGCATGAAAATAATTTTTATATATGATATCTTTATAATTTATACATTTGATTCCTTTCATGAGATCAATGTTAAAATAACACTTTGAGCCTTTATTCTTTATACATATGCGAACATATTAGTTCATTTCTATACATCAACTCTTTCGCATATAAATTAGTATGAGTGTTTGAACCCATAGGATTCAGTGTTTTGAGAGTATTGACTTGTGAGGAATAGAGTCGGCGAATTCGATTCATGACACCGAAATTGGGTGAAATTAAATTGATACATTTTTGATATGAAATATGAAAATGATTTTCGACTAATTATTATAATAAATCATGATTGTTTAAAGAGATTAAGATAACTTATGCTTGAGATTTTAATTATGATCTTAAAGGAGATTAAATAGTATGAGACATTTTTGTGAAATGTTGTTAATTTGTGATTTTGTTGTAAATTTAATTTTTAAGTTGTTTGTTTTTATTGTTTCTTTTGTTTTTACATTTAGTACAATGTTTGTGGGTATCATTACTGAAAACCCTCACGAGACTCAAACTCGTCCACTAGGGCAACCTAGGGGTTTAAAGGCTTGTTGCATAGGCTAAATGCAACCGTGTCAATCCACGGAAGTGATTTAGGATAGTTTTTATCGCTTCTCTTGCTAAGGGACTAGCAAGAAGCTGGTTGGGGGTTGTGATGAGTGCTCAAAAAGCACTAAAATAACCATGATTTTATGCACATTAATTGATTAAAAATATATATATTTATATGTTTTATCATATATTTATATAAATTTGTCTTTTTCGGAATCACGGGTATTTTTATTATTTTTCAGGAATTTTGGCCTAAAAACGCAATGTAAAGACTCAAAGAAGAATACTTGAAGCAATACATCACAAATAAATTAATAAATAAGTGGAAAAAAGGTCAACAAACATGGAAAAATTGGACAACGCGCGCCCAACGCGTTTTTGACCTTTTCGACCCATTTTGTCCAATTTTTCCATGTTTGTTGACCTTTTTTCCACTTATTTATTAATTTATTTGTGATGTATTGCTTCAAGTATTCTTCTTTGAGTCTTTACATTGCGTTTTTAGGCCAAAATTCCTGAAAAACAATAAAAATACCCGTGATTCCGAAAAAGACAAATTTATATAAATATATGATAAAACATATAAATATATATATTTTTAATCAATTAATGTGCATAAAATCATGGTTATTTTAGTGCTTTTTGAGCACTCATCAGTACTTCGTACAGAAGGCACTCCACCTCCACCTGCTCAATTAAACGGTGCTTTGGTCAGCCGAAGTAATAATTATGAGCATGGACGGTCAACTTATATGAACAGAAATAAAGGAGGCAGCTCACACGGGTTTGAAACTCGACCACAGAACCTAGGAGGTATTGTATGTCACTATTGTCACAAACCAGGACATACGAAACATGAATGTAGAAAGCTTCAGTACAAACATCAGAAAGGTCACTCGGCTCATATTGCATCCACTTCTGATACTTCTGAAAAATCGGTTCTTATCTCTGCAGATGAATTTACCAAGTTCTCACAGTATCAAGAATCACTACGGTCTTTATCACCCTCTGTCACTTCTATTTCTGATTCAGGTAAATCAAATGCGTGTCTCATTTCTTCATCTTCCAAATGGGTTATTGATTCTGGTGCCACAGATCATATGACAGGTAATTCTAATCTCTTTTCTACTCTTCAGTCACACACTTCTACCTCTACTATTACCTTAGCGGATGGGTCACCATCTCGTGTTCTTGGGTCTGGCACAATTACTCCCACTCCTTTGCTTCCTTTGCTTCCTTTTTCGTATGTCTTACATTTACCTAGCCTATTCTTTAATTTGATATCTATAAGTCAGCTTACTCGCAATCTTAATTATTGTATCTCATTTTTTCCTCATCATTGCTTATTTCAGGATCTTATGACGAAGAAGACTATTGGTAAAGGACATGAGTCTGGAGGCCTCTATATTCTTGACACACCGATACCGAAATCTATCGCTTGCTCTAGTGTAACCTCTCCCTTCGAGGCACATTGTAGATTGGGTCATCCATCTCTTCCTTTACTGAAGAAACTTTGTCCTCAATTTAGTAAGGTGTCTTCATTAGATTGTGAGTCTTGTCAGTTTGCAAAACATCATCGTCTTAGTTCAAATCCAAGAATTAATAAACGTGCTAGTGTTCCTTTTGAATTAGTTCATTCTGATGTTTAGGGTCCTTGTCCTATTTTGTCTAAACCTGGATTTAAGTATTTTGTTACTTTTGTGGATGATTATTCTTGTGTAACTTGGTTATATTTAATGAAGAGTCGTTCTGAATTGTTTTCTATTTTTTGTGCATTTTGTGTTGAGATTAAAACTCAATTTAATGTTTTAATTCGTACTTTACGAAGTGATAATGCCAAAGAATATACATAAGCTTTGTTTCAATCTTATATGGTTCAAAATGGCATGCTTCATGAAACTTCGTGTGTTGATACTCCATCTCAAAATGGAGTGGCTGAACGTAAGAACATGCATCTTCTCGAAACTACATGTGCCTTATTATTTCAAATGAATGTTTCTAAACCTTTTTGGGCCTATACAGTTTCCACCGCATGTTTTCTTATTAATCGCATGCCCTCATCTGTTCTTCATGATGAGATTCCTTACAAAATTTTGTTTCCTAATAAGTCACTATTTCTGGTTGACCCTAGGATATTTGGTAGCATTTTTTTTGTTCGGAATGTTCGTCCACATGTTACTAAATTAGATCCCAAGTCTTTGAAGTGTATCTTCCTTGGTTATTCTCATCTCCAAAAAGGTTATAGATGTTATTGTCCTAGTCTTAACAAATATCTTGTCTCCATTGATGTTACCTTCATGGAAGACATACCCTATTTTTCGTCTTCTCCTCCTCCTGCATGTCAGGGGGAGGATGACGATTTGTTAGTCTATTCTATCACATCATCTGAGCCTGTCTCTGATCCAGTTCCTGTTAGGCCTCCTATAACTCAAGTCTACTCCAGACATAGACCTTCTAATTCATGTCCTGCACCTGCTCCTTCGTCATCAGATCCTGTCCTGAACGATGATCTTCCTATTGCATTACGCAAAGGTAAACGTCAATGTACTTATCCTATTTCTTCTTTTGTTTCGTATAATTGCTTGTCGTCTTCCTCTTGCTCTTTTATTGCTTCTCTTGATTCTATTTCTATCCCTAAAACTGTTCATGAAGCCATATCTCATCATGGTTGGCATAATGCAATGATCGAGGAAATGAATGCGTTGGATGACAATGGTACTTGGGACTTGGTTGATTTACCTTCAGGGAAATGGGCTATCGGATGCAAATGGGTGTTCACAGTTAAGGTCAATCGAGATGGGTCAGTTGCTCGATTAAAGGCCCATCTTGTTGCTAAGGGATATGCTCAAACCTATTGAGTGGACTATTCTGACACTTTCTCTCCTGTTGCTAAATTGACATATGTTCGGTTGTTTATTTCTATGGTAGCTACTCACCATTGGCCTTTGCATTAACTAGATATCAAGAATACTTTTCTTCATGGTGAACTTCAAGAGGAGATGTTTATGGAGCAACCTACTGGTTTTGTTGCCCAGGGGGAGTCTAGGCACGTTTGTCATCTTCGCAAATCTTTGTATGGTTTGAAACAGAATCCTCGTGCTTGGTTTGGAAAATTTAGTCAAGCTATAGAAACGTTTGGTATGATGAAAAGTAAGTCTGACCATTCTGTGTTCTACAAACAATCAAAAGCTCGTATCATTCTTTTAGTTGTGTATGTAGATGACATTGTTATTACTGGAAGTGATACTATGGGAATTTCATCTCTTAAGTCTTTCCTACATACTCAGTTTCACACGAAGGATTTGGGGATGCTAAAGTATTTCTTGGGTGTTGAAGTCACAAGGAGTAAAAAAGGTATATTTCTATCGCAAAGAAAATATGTCTTGGACTTATTAACTGAGATAGGATACTTAGATGAAATTCTTTTATTTCTTTTGAGTTATGTTATTTGGAATGTTTAAAGAATTATTTTGAAAATCACTATTTTAAATGCGGAGTTATCTTTGTTTTATTTTATTTTGCTCGAGGACTAAACTTAAGTTTCGGTGTTGATAACCGTATTTTATATAGTTATTTCATCAAATTTAATAATGATAATTGCTATGTTCTTTTAATATTTAGTTAATTTTTGTTAAATAAATTAATATTTTCCTCTTATGCATTAAAAATACATTTTTAATAAAATTAAATAATTTGTATCAAAAATGTACTTAATTTCATATTTTTTGTCCACAAATATAATTTCAAATAATATAGTTCTTAATTACAATTTATAAAAATCAAAAATATAATTTAAATTAAATTTGGGCTTAATTATAATAATTTAAAGTTTAAAAATTTAATTTAAAATTAGCAAAGGAAGACTTAAGCGTAATTTAAGAAAGTTTAAAATGTAATTTAAAATATATTTGTGGGTGAAAATATAATTAATAAAAATTTAATTTTCTACGCAGGTGAGAAGAATCTACGCGCCAATCTACACGCACACATCGTGGACCGTCCGTCCCGGATAAGACACATTTGGAATTAAGGCGCGTCCTCATCACACCCGACCAAGAGAGTGGGTGCGAGGGTCTTAATTTTTCACGCGGCTTCGATACATCGAGTGAGGGCCCGCTGCCGCGCGCAGCGGCGGCGTGTAGAGTGGGACCCACGTGTCTCGACGCATCGGCCGCTGTCCCCCACGTACGCTACGATCCCGTGCGTTGATCTCTTCGTCAGAACCGGAGTTTCGGCCGAATCGTAAGATGCCACGTGTCCACCCGAATCCATTCCCGAAATCAAAGAAATGAATGGCACGTGTCCCACTCTATTTTTCATCCAATAATGTGATGACACGTGGCATGTTATCAGCTGTGTAGCCTTGGCGAGGATCAAGCCCGTGTGTGGCGGAGTCATGCTCCGTGCTCGATGTTTCCCGCGTACGTTCCTTGCCAATCGAGAAGGCCTACGTGTCCGCGTTAATTCCTTCGGTAGTCAGACGCTGACACATGGCATGCATAAAGAATTTAAAAAATCCAGAATCGGCACCCTTAGTTCACGCGTGATTTAATTAATAAAATCAATACGCGTGATTTTTGTTTTTCGATACAAATTATTACACGTTTTTTATAAAAAAATAAAATAAAAAATGTAATATTTTAGATGTATTTTTTTAGCTATAAATAGGTGATATTATGATAGAGTTAAGGATTTTTTTTTTATTTTAAAATTTTTGTGTTGTTCGGTTTTGGACTGGAGAACACGCAGAAGCCATTTTTTGGCTTTTGTTGTGTTCTGCGTGTGCCAAATATTTTCGTATGTGATGTTTTAATTTTCCTTTCTGCTTCTTATAATTTTCTGTAGTTGATGTTATTTTTATTTTAATTTAATGAAGTAATTTAATTTTTCTAGGGTTGCATTTGATCTGAATTTATGAAGCTTTGATTTTAATTATTTTTTTTATAGATTTATAAGACGTTCGATTTGTTCACTCTATCTTGTGCTTAATGCTTTTTGATTATTTACGAATTTTATCAAAACGATTTGTGGCACATTAATAAACTTGAGAGAGGCATTTTTGTGTATATTGCTCGTAAATAGAATGACATGTATGATGAAGGATATGAATATACCCTAATTGTATGTGTGGCCATTTGAAAACTTAGAACTTAATGAATCTTATTAAATTTAATTCTCATAGAGATATAGTGAATTAATTTAACGAGGTGTGTTTGTACGGAGCTCGGAAGAGATGTATGAATAAAAAAAGAAGTTTTCGGTTGACAAATTAAATGTACTAAAAAATATAAATCCAAAGAAAATAATATGATTGGAGTGGAATAATTTGGTGAAAAACTGCAATCCTAGAGTTCCCTTTTTTTTTTGTTACCGTTTTCCATATCAAAGATTATTTTGGATAAAATCAGAGAGATACAATTTTAGTACTCAACAAACTATAGTAACAAATCCTCGTGGGAACGATACTTTTCTTATAAATCTTTATTACTTGTGACCGTATATACTTGCACGATTTCTATGTGTTCCAAAACACACAACAACGTGGCATCTTGTATGCAAATCATGGACATACTCATATTGAATGTTTTTCAGATGCAGATTGGGCAGGTTCCAAAGTGGATAGAAGATCCACATTAGGCTATTGTATTTTCATTGGAGGAAATTTGGTCTCATAGAAAAGTAAGAAGCAGAATGTTGTGTCACGATCGAGTGCAAAGTCAGAATATAGGGCTATGGCATAATCTGCGTCTGAGATAATATGGATATATCAGCTCTTGGATGAAGTAGGTCTTAAAACTTCAGTACCAGCGAAATTGTGGTGTGATAACCAAGCTGCTCTTCATATTGCTTCTAACCTTGTGTTTCATGAGCGAACTAAACACATTGAAATTGATTGTCATTTTGTTCGCGAGAAAATTCAGCAAGGGTTGATTTCTACAGGATATATGAAGACTGGAGAACAACTAGGAGATATCTTCACGAAAACTTTAAGTGGGGTTTGGGTTGATTATCTTTGTAACAAGTTGGGCATGATTAATATCTATGCTACAACTTGAGGGGGAGTGTTAAAGATGATTTATGAGTGTGTGTATTAGATGTCTAACACTAGGTGTCTTAGTGGTGTGAGTTGTGTATTAGGTGTCTTAGTGGTGTATTAGGTGTATGTCACCTAAGATTGTTTCTATCTTTGTATATAAATAGGCAGTGTCTTTGAATGATAAATATAAGAGAGAATTCTGATTTTACATCTCTAAGCATTATTTTTCCCTAATATGTAATAATGAATTAATACCTTCATTATTTTGACTTCAATTTCTAGTTTTTTAACTTCTTATTGGTCAGAAGTTTCTCCTTCATATTCTATAAAAGTAAACCATGACATGCTATTAGTTTTAACAACATTACTTTTTCTTCCTGTTATTAAGGGTTTTTCTTTGATATCTAATTTTCATTTTTCTGGTATTTCAAAGTATGTTAGTATTTCTGGTTTTATTATTTGTCAAAGTTCCTTATTCCTATTTCTATAATTTCATTTTGTTCTTATATTGAACTATTATGACTATTTGTTAAGAATATGCTACTAGATAATGTATTGAAAATGAATAATTTCCTTCTTTCTTCTTTCAAATTCGTAAATTAGACTTAATTCTTGATTTATATTTTTATCATGTATATTAATAGCAAATGTAGGATATGCTGTAAATTTTAACTTTTGGTATCCTAAATTACCATGAATCATTCCTAATAAGGCATCTTGCCTATTTATTATTCTGTTATGTAATAATACTATTTTTATTAGTGTATTCATTCATTCTCTAAAATGAGTTTTTATTAGTATTTGAATTCCTCCTAAATGAATGTATCCAATTTTTTCTTTATCTTTATAAGGAATTTTTGATAGCTTGTTTAATATAGTTTCTTTATCAATTAATGATATATTATACATTCCTTTTGCATTTGTAATCTTAATACTCATTTCTTTATTACTTATGCCATAATAAATTATGTTTTTCGTAGGAAATAATTTTCTTAATAAAAATGATAAGTCTTTAAATTCATATTCTTCTTCTTTAAGATTTAACTTTGTTTTTTTATTTTCTTTTTACTTCCAGTATATTTTTCACAAAAAATATACTGGAATGTCTTCTGTTTCTTGGTCTATTTTTTCTTCTTCCATTTTAGGAATATTACTTCTGTTATGTTTAATAGATATTTTTGAATTTTTTGAAACCTTAAGGGTATTTCTGATATTGAATACTATTATTTACTTCCGTTAGATTTAACTTATGTTATATTTTAGAAATATTTTTTAAATTTTTGAAACCTTAGAGATATTTCTGAAAATTCCTTGAAGCTTGTGGGGTATTTATGATATTAATCATTTCTTTTATTCTTAATTCAATTTTCTTTTCTTTTATTTATATAAATTATTTTAATTTGTTTCTTTTATTTTATTATTTTCTTTTAATTCTTTTAATTAATTTTTTTTAATATTTCTATGTAAAAACTAATGACATACATTACCCTTTCTATTTTATTTTAAATTTTGAAAAAATTCACACCTTAAATAAAAAGACTTCTATAATAATGAGTTTTATCAATATCTCAATTTTGTTAACTTATTATATTTTTTAAATTTAAAAAGTTTAATTAACAATGTTTATTATTTCTATTTTTAATAATTTTCAATCATTTTAAACAGGTAGGGATTTTAATTTAAAAATAAAAAATTCGGTGATATTACATTTCTCTGACATTCTCTGACTTACATTTCTTCTACATCCTTTTAATTTATCTTTCATGTGAAATTTACAAGTAAATGAATAATGACATAATTGTTTTTTTTTAAAATGACAATTAAACCCCCTTAAAGTAATTATGTGATTAACATATTACCCTCACAGTTAAATTTAACAAAAACTTTACCTATTGAACCTCTAGTGTATTTCTTTAATAAAAAGACGACTAAACTGGCATGAAAAATTAATATAGACTTTAGTTATTTCCAATAACTTGAAATATTGAAGTATCGATTTGGTTAATTGGTTGTACAATATCATAATACCAAGTTATATTCCAAATGAAAAAAAATGCAATGGATCACTGATCATTTTTTGTCATTTTTACTTAAAAATATGTTGAATTGCAGATAATTTTACTTAAAAACGCAATTTAACAGCCTTATTGTTATATTTGTGACCACTTATCATTTTTTGTCATTTTTAATCATTTTAATCATTTAATTTTTTAATTTTTTAACATTTTGAAACATTTTTCTCATCAAAATTAACAAAAAATAACTAAAGTGTCCAAAATTACAACAAACTAAAATGTATCAATATTAGAAAATATAACTAATATACCCAATTAATAAAAATAAAATAACCTTATCACTTGAAATAATCATAAGAAACACAAGAAAAGATGTCACATTAGACATTACCATGATAGTAGGTAAATTCAGGATAAAATAAGGCAAAAAGGATATTAGGTAAGTGAAATGAATTTGCAAAATTTCTCTCTCGTTCTGTTTTACAAGTAATCTCAACTATGCTCATCTCTGTTCGAAAAATTCTTTAAATCACACTTAATTGATGCTTATCGTTTGGACAACAAAAAAAGGGGGAAACCAGCATAATCTGCATCTTCATTTATTCTTCTTTTGCTTCAATTTTATGCTCCTAAGAGTTTCTAAAGTGGATTTTAAAGGTCAATTCTTCCATTTCATTGGCAAAGTACATCCTATACTATGAAAAGCCAGAAGCAGTAACAAGTACAGATTGTATCCTGTAGTACAGTACATAGGGAGGCCGTCAACCAACAGATACCAAAGCTGTAAAGTCCTTCAATAAGCTAATTGTGACAACAAATAACCAGAACACAAAAACGAGGGGGAAAAGAAAGGGGAAAAAAAATTCCAATACAGAGAAGAGGACTGCAGTAGGCGTTGGGTCTACCAAATGAAACAAAGAGCCATAGCCAGAGAAGATTCTGAACACGCATCTGAGAAGTGGTCACTAGACTATACAACCATAACCAGACTATATACCAGTTCGCAGCCAAAGGAAGATTTTCTTTGAATCTAGTTCTTACCCAGAAGCTAAAATATTGACTCGTTTCTTCAGTCAATCAAGAGTAACAACTGGGGAGTCTGAAGCTTTAGATGAAGCTTCAGCTGCAATGGGTACATTCTTCAACTTGGAAGGAGCAAAATGGGTTGATACGCCAGCTTCAGAAACATCTCCAATGTCCAAAGTATCTGGAAGGCTATCAGAAGACTCGAAAGTGCAAGACTGCAAAAGGAAAACACTAACGTTGTTAAAATCCGAGTGAGATGGTAAAATATATTTCAATATGAATTATAGAAATAACATTCCTGGTCTCAATAATAGAATGGTAATCCAAACATAATATTTACTCCCGACTAATTTTTATAAAGTTGAAGCCCAATGAAAAGTGTAGTTCGCATGATGTTTCTATTCATTCTACTCCTGCCCAAAATACTGGATATTGGTATATGCAGTGAGCTGGTGACAAGTAAATAGAGTGAATGGCGTAAGAATCATCAGAGAGATAAATGTACATAACAAAACCGAAAACGCCTACATGCTCCAGAGTTCCATAAGGATAAAGCAGCATATCCAATTTGGTAAACTGCGAATCTATGATGCCTACAAGGCCAGTTACATAAACAGTGTAAATTATACACTAGGACTTCCATCATACTTTAATATCTGAAAACATTTACTGCTAGAGAATTATGGCCAAATGGAAAATAAATTTTAGTTAATATATCTTTTATATTAATTCATCAACTATAACTTAAAAAATACAAAACTAAAAAGTCTCTTAATGAAAATTTAGGCCATGTTTGTTACTGGGCCTACCTCAAACTTACAGGTTATTCGCTTAAAATAGACCCACCAAAAGGTTGGGTCCATGCCTGACTAGTTATGTCTTTCATTATTCTTTTAAATAACTTTTATTTACTCAATGGATCAGTATCTCAGACCTTTTTATTCACATCAAAATCTTTTTATTTTCTGAATACTCATTTATTTTCTGTGGAGAAAACGTTATGTTTTCTTAAAAATAAAAATGAGACAAAACATTATTTTACTTAAATACTTTTATTTAATAGTTAATTTTTGCAATAAATTTTTTTAGCATGCTTCAAACAATGAAGTGCGTAAAAATAAGTGATTTGAAGTTTTAAAATCAATATGAATTAAAGGTCAAGTAACAATATAAATTTTTCATGATTATATTTAAAAAACTTGACCAATCCAGTCACACACCAAACATTGTATAACTAATCCAATCTCTAATCCAGAATATTAACAAACACTGAGTTGTTTTTATATAATACTATACTTCTCAATATAATACGATCATATTTAATCAATCCAATTCAATACGGTGAAACAAATGAGCCCTTAGTTCCAATAAGACCCGACAATTACAGCCAAGTGACATG
Organism: Hippophae rhamnoides; assembly: GCA_033030585.1. Classification (NCBI taxonomy): domain Eukaryota; kingdom Viridiplantae; phylum Streptophyta; class Magnoliopsida; order Rosales; family Elaeagnaceae; genus Hippophae; species Hippophae rhamnoides. The sequence goes on along the minus strand of CM065431.1, from coordinate 25,014,336 downwards.
CACCTCGAGGTATCATACAATCTGTACCAATGATATATTCTTGATCATAGAATTGGCAGCCAAAGCAACTAGTTAGTTGTTGAATCTTTAAAATTTTGTAGAATAATCAATGAATGAATGGATGCTCACATCCAAAATGAGAGGAACAATAACAGCAATCTATTTTGATCACCAACCTTATTGATTTAAGAATGTTAAACAAGTAATTGTAGAAAAGCATCAAAATTACCTCAAGTTGGTTCAGCATATCAACAGTGGCTTCCAGATCACCCTTATTCGCAAGATAGACATCAGTGAGGGACTGATCAGAGATACCAGTGAATGTCATCTGAAGAAATTCCAAATCCATGTCATATTCTTCAGTTGACATCTGTTTTTCTGCCACTTCATTAAAAGTGCATGATGAAGAACCATAGAATTGTTTTGCTGAACCATGGGCACCAGAATCTAAAGAACCCTTGAAGTGTAATTGGTCTTGGAGATTACAATAAGGGTTCTCTTCAGATTCAGTTGCTGTCACGTAAGTTCTATCATCTGCACATCTTTTGGAAAGTGGAATATATGCCGCAGCATATGGATTTAACGAAGACACTCCTTGCTTCATAGCTTCAGTTTGTGAAACTATCGCCTATATTTCAAAATAAAAAAAATCTTAGTTTAGCAAACCTAAGACCTAAGGTGTCAAGACACCTAAATTATGTATTTAAGAAACTCCGATAAAATCTCAAAAATATTAATAGTAATAAGGTAAAATGATATTTGTTCCCAAAAAAAGACTTCATATAATTCATTTTTGCAAACTAAACCCAGAATCCCATTTGAGAAAGGGGGAAAGCACCCAAATCATATTCTGCGAAATGCAGATCGCAATAGCAGAATGCAGATCAATGAGGGATACAATGAACACCTAAACCACAACAAATTTTCTTGATAAAATAATGTAAAGGTAAAGAAAACCTCAGATCAAAGTACCATTTTTAAAAAATTCCAAACATATGCCCTATGATTCAATTTTTATGAATGTTTTCTGCTTACAAAGAATCATAACCAATTCTTGACATGAACCCATAGATTTGTAAATGAACAAGAATAAAAAAAATCAATAAAAAAGAGGGGGGAAAAAGAAGCTAAACAATAAATATGGTATGCTTCAAGGAAATCAGAACTAAAAGTCGGAAAAGATGAAAAAAAAAATCAACTGAACTAAGCAAATATCTTAGCAAAATGCCTAAATTAAGAAAATAGTAGGTTAACAAAACCAAATTGAATTTAAAGGAGATTAGGAGGAGCAACTGAAACCTCACCGATCTATGATCACGAAAAAGCAAAGCAAGATCGATTGAAACCTGAGAAACTTGAATTCTTTTCGGATCGCTAGGAAAATAAAGAAAGGGTATGGCTCGAAAAGTACGGGAACTTTTTTTTTATTGTTTGGTTGATTTTATAGTAAATAAAAACGATCCAGTTCGGTAAATCTTTTAAAAAAATTTGTTTTTAAATCTAGCCAATTTATTTTTATATTTTGATAAATTTCAAAATATTAAAATAAAAAATATTTAATTCTTAAATTAATAATAATATATAATTTAAATTTAAATATTCAATTAACCTTATTTTCTCTCTCTCACCCTCTCACTTGCATTGACATATGGGCTTTTTTATTTTCTGTTTCACCAATGTGATCTCGGTTAGGATACTTCTATGTATTATATAATTGATATATTATATAATTATTAGTTAAAATAATATAAATTTTTTAAATTATATTAATCGTAGTAATATCATGACTTATGAGACATATACTTTTTATAAATACGTAAATTGTGGTGAGATGGTAATAAGACTTATGTTATAAATCATTAATTGTCTTGGGACTCATTTCGATAACAAATTATTTAAATAAATAGTATTAATAAATCATAATGATTTTTTGATGAAACTATTTAAAAGTATAGATATTAATAAATATAGAAATCTAAATTAATTAATGATTTCAAATATCAAGTAAAATATTTAGTTACAATTAAAAATATATATATCGTTAGATTGTATTTATTCAAAGTTGAGATTATTAAGTAAAAATATTTGTTTAAATCATTTATATTAGAAACGGTCACCAATTTTCGTAACCATTCAATCTTGTCTCAATTAATATTTTAGACGATATAATAATGAGATAATATTAATTAAAATATCTTATTTGTTTTAAATAAACTTAAATTAGACAAATAAAAACACAACAATAATGAAAATATAATACATAATTATTTGTAACGTAAAAGTTTATTTAGAAAAATATATAATATTACATTTAAAGTTATACACATTAGGGCTACAATTTAAATGAGATAAGATGATATTTGGTGGAGATGAGTTAGCAACCAATTCTCTTCAAAACTTAAGCTATTAAGAAGTGGAATATCTATTCTCTTATATACTATATTTGTGTCTTAAAACTCTACCTTACTTGATGGTCCTCTTTTTTTTTAAGTGATGTTGTCCTTTGTGTTTTGTTGGCTTCCTATATGTAAAATACGAAGTCTGTTTATTTTACTTATAGTATCTTTCTTCCTCTATATAAGTTAGTTAGTAACGATCAGTAATGCACACACCTACATAGTTAGGTACACTTTCTATATGAGCATCTTTACAAATACCACTCAGTTGGTTTTCCTAGTGTGCCACACTTGTAAGTAACATTGTTGCTCGTGTTTTTGTTTTGTTTTGGGTGCAGGTGTTTTTGGAAATTACTCGACAATTTTGGAAAGAAAAAATATGATTTATGGAATCTTTCCACACCCTTCAAAAAGGGCATGGCAAGGTTAGCCGTGATCTTAGGTAACTTCTATAAATACCATCTCTCTTCTTATTTCTCATCCAGAAAATATGTAGAGGAGTTGTATCAAATTTACATCTATTTTTTCTCTTTTTGGATCATTATTACCTTGAGTGTTGTTAGGTATGATTTATTTATGATTGTATGGGCAAAACCATGCTCTTGAGTGGTGAATACTTGAGGCGGTGTTTGCAAGTGAATTATGCGAGGAGGCTATATGACAATGAGTCATGTGTCAGCTGGTAGTTTCCCTCATGCAAGTTTGGGTTGAGTCCGTAATGAGTCTATATCTCTTTAACCTGATTGTGTATGGATCTTAGATTCCTTCAATCTTGTTATGCATGATCAGATTGTGTGTAAATGTAATCTAAGTTTCAATCATGTATGTTTCTACATACTAGATGTAAACTCTAATTTGAAAGCTTTTTAGTTATATGTTATCATATACTTCCTTTCCTTTCTATATACCATGCATATAACTTTATGTTTATTACTTTTGAAATATTAAATTAATCTGCCTGCTTTTGATTAATTTATATTGCTTTTGTGTTTGATCTACATACGTGTTTGGTGTGAGTCTCTAAGGAGTCAGTACATCTTGCCTTGGTAATATACCATGTGTCAGACTTTTTTTTATGATTTTTTATGTAATATATGATTACATGTTGTGTAATGGTTGCTTGGTTATGTATGTTAATTGATGAGTGCTCAAAAAGCACTAAAATAACCATGATTTTATGCACATTAATTGATTAAAAATATATATATTTATATGTTTTATCATATATTTATATAAATTTGTCTTTTTCGGAATCACGGGTATTTTTATTGTTTTTCAGGTATTTTGGCTTAAAAACGCAATTTAAAGACTCAAAGAAGAATACTTGAAGCAATACATCACAAATAATTTAATAAATAAGTGGAAAAAGGTCAACAAACATGGAAAAATTGGACAAAATGGGTCGAAAAGGTCAAAAAGAAAAAACGCCGCCTTATACCAATAAAGAATGGCCGCTCTCGCGCTACCAACGTTTTCACCCCATTTTTCACGTACAGCTGACGTCACTTGGCGTCATTGATGACCTCAGCATGTCCATTACACGTTTTTTAATTTTTTAATATTTTTTTTAACATTTTTTTATTCATTTTTTCTCTCCATCCTCACCTATAAATACCCCCCTTCCATTCACTTCAAAACACACCTTCAAACACCTCAAAACCACACTTCTCTCTTCTTTCTTTCTCTCCATTTCTTAGTTTTTAGTTTTTTTTAGTTTTTCTTATGTTTTAGCTAGTTTTTCTTATGTTTTAGCTAGTTTCTCTTAGTTTTAGAGTTCTTCCTTCTTTGGGAAGAACTAGTTATGTTTTTGTAATATTTTAGCTTTTTGATTCAATAAATGGGAGTGCAAATTCCGCTTGGAGTTTTTCTAGCAACGGGAATAGCGTCGAAGTACTGTAAGGATTTTATTTTCTTTGCAGTTATTTTTTATGCTTTATTCTTACATGTTATATTTAATTTGTCTGTGATTAAATTTAACTGTGCAATGCTTGTAAAAATGATATAATAATAACGTTGTTATGCTTGCGAAATATTAAATAGGTAAAAATCTCTAAAATGAATTGATTTTATTTTTATTCAAGATTTTATATTAAGAATGTTAGAGAGAAATATATTATTTTTCATTACAAACTTAAATCTGAAAATTAGATTTTAAGGTTTAGTTATCCGGTCTAATTTAGAGTAGTGCTCTTTTATTTGTTGGTACAATCGCCTTAGGTAGTTAGAGTGAAGCTCTATTTCAAAAGTTTTTATAAGAATTATTATCGAAAATGTATTGACAACATGTTTTCAAGATCTTGGTTTTAAAACTTGAAAGTTAGTACTTGGATAACTAAATTCTTAGGTTTAATTTGGACACCTTGAATAAAGTTTAAATCGTCTAACCTCACCAAAGGTGGCATTTAAATGGTTCATTTTCAATCTCTTAGAAAAAGGAATTAATTTAATTAACCAAATTAGTTATCAACCCCACCCATAGGTGTTAATTGATTTGTTTAGTTAACAAAGAATATCTAACCCCACCAAAGGTGGTATTCATACAAAAAAGGGAGAATCAATAAATATCAATTCATATCTTTAATAACCTAGATAATACGAGCAAGCATAATTAACTTAGTTATTATATCCATAAATACTCCACTATTTATAAAAGATAAAATTTGCATGAATGTTTATTGAATCTATGTTTAATTTTCTGTTATTAGATTAAAAACACAAAACCCCAAAATATCGTGACAGGATGTTTAGGATTTAATTTCGTTTTTAAAAGTTTGAATAATAAATTAAAAACCACATACATTCCTTCCTTAGATCGACCTTGGGAGTATACTTATCATTTTCTACGAAATGATTCGTGCACTTGCGAGAGTTTTACAAATATTAAAACCAAAGTATTTGCGAGAATTGGCGATGCCGGTTTTCGTTCATCATTAATATCCTGGATAGGAGCCTATGAGATAAGGGTGTCCAAAAAATGGATTGAACCGAACCGTTTCATAAATGAAATGGTCCAGTCCAATCTGTATTAAGTAAAACTGATTTTCAAAAGGTCCAGTCGGGTTATAAAAAATTATAAATTGGTCGACCGGATCAAACTGGATTTAATAAATAATTAAAAAGTTTTTAATTAAGCAGCGTATATATAAATCGTAACTTTACCCTCTTTCATTCATCCTCTGCAACTGTGAGTAGGAAGTGCAAACCCTAGCCAACTGATCGCAATAATATCCTCACCGATGTTGCCTCTAGTAGCAGCCAGCCATCCTCTCGTCGCCTTCACCACAACCTAGCCGACATCTCCTCGCGTCGCCTCGCTTCCTGTCATCTATGGATTAAATAGGTATGTGGTGAATTGACGAATATATGTTTGATTTTATGGATGAACTGTTTCGTGTAACTTCTCCAAACATTCTCAGTACAATTTCGTGTACGAGACATTGTCTGTCTTTTGGATTGGTTGTCAATACTTGTGTATTTTGAGTTTTTGATATGTTGAGTCCAAAACTGTCCTTTGTTGTTGTTGATTTGCAAGCCTCTTTTTCTCTCCTTCACTAGCTCCTATACCTTAAGACTACCATGGGAAAGCCACAACGTGTGTTTTAAAGAATTTTTGTTTTTTTTCCTATTGGATTTTTTGTAGGCAATGTTTATGGTCTTTTTATCTTTGGATGCTCAAGTTTATGTTTCTCTTTTTATATTTTACTGTTAAATTTTGAATTGAGAGATAATGTTGCATGGAGTAAAAAAAAATGTTTGCTTTTATTACCTTATTATTTCCGATTGATTAGTTGCTGAGGAATATGTTTTTATGTTGTGTATTTACAACTTATTTGGCATTTGTTGTGGTAAAAAAGCATTCATGCCTCCATAAATGCCCTAGTTACCATCTCTTTACTAGTTAGCTTTATCTCGTAGTTAGCTTTATTTTTGTCATTGCCTCAAGTTTTACCATCCAAACCAAACCATCACAACTACTTGACTAATAGCAAAATGAAAAGTTGTCCCATAAGATTTTAATAATACAAGGGGTTCAAGTTATTGCTTGCCACATGAATGAAATGTATCCAACTTAGTTTTTACATTATTTTTCTATTTAAGATTAATGTACGTCAACATCTTATTTTTTATTTTTTATTTTTTATAATATGTTGATTCATGTATAAATCAAATTATATTTAAATAATTTTTACTTATAATTGACGCTAATTTTAAACATTTCTTATAAATAGTGGTATATCATTTGTTTATAACTAAGATTATTTAGTTATTTTAGTTTTGAAATGATTGTTGATTAAGTACAAAAGGTAATATTTTAATATATTAGGAATATGTACTAATCTATATTCTATATATAGGTGATGATTTACATGAGTTTATTGAACCAAGTTAATTTTCAGACTTTACTATGTCTTTGACTAAAGACATTGAACCTAAAATTCATTAAGAGGAAATGGAAAATCCACCACAAAATTAAATGACTCATCTTCAAAAGAGGAATAGAAGTAAGTAATGTTCACCTCGATAACAAATCTAATATGAAGAAACCAAAAACTTTTAGGTCAGAAATATAAAATCATTTTTTATATATTTTACCCTATGGTGTGGAAAATCCTAGAGTTACATGTCATTATTGTAAAAAAACGTTATGTTGTTCATCCTACAAGGAATGTAACTACTTCAATGATATATCACTTCAAAAATTTATGTAACAAGATTCCTAAAGAAGTAGATAAAGGACAAAAGATGTTAAGTTTTCAAACACAAAAAGGAGAGGGTGATTAAATGACTCATCTTCAAAAGAGGAATAGAAGTAAGTAATGTTCACCCCGATAACAAATTTGATATGAAGAAACCAAAAAATTTTAGGTCAGAAATATGGAATCATTTTTTATATATTTTACCCTATGGTGTGGAAAATCCTAGAGTTACATGTCATTATTGTAAAAAAATTATGTTGTTCATCCCACAAGGAATGGAACTACTTCAATGATATATCACTTCAAAAATTTATGTAACAAGATTCCTAAAGAAGTAGATAAAGAACAAAAGATGTTAAGTTTTCAAACACAAAAAGGAGATGGTGATACGACAACTCATAAATTAGTTGTTGTATCATTTGATGCAAAACGTGCTAGAGTTGCTTTGGCAAAAATGATTATTATTGATGAATTGTCTTTTAGCTTTGTTAAGGGTGAGAGATTTAAAGATTTTATAGCTAAATTTTCCCTAAGTTTCATGTGCCATCTCGTCAAACAATTTCTAAGGATGTGTTTCAACTTTATTTAGATGAGAAAAAAAGTTTGAGAAACTTTTTCATAAGTGAAAAGCAAATAGTTTGTCTTACTAGTGATTATTGCACTTCAATTCAAAATATTAATTATATTTTTCTAACCACTCATTATATTGACAAAGATTGGAAATTACAAAAGAGAATTATAAACTTTTGTCAAGTTGAGAATTATAAAGGCGGCACAATTGGGAGAGTTATAGAATAGAGTTTGCGTGATTGGGGTATATGTAAGGTATTCACTATAACACTTAATAATGTTTCCTCAAATGATATTGTTGTATTATACTTGAAAAGGAAGCTAAAAAATTGGAATGTATGAGTGGGGAGTTCTTTCATGTGCGATGTTGTGCTCACATTTTGAATTTGGTTGTAAGAGAAGGACTTAAAGATCTTCACAATACTGTTATGAGTATTCGTTGTGCTATGAAATATGTTAGATCCTCTCCTTTGTGATTACAAAAGTTTAAAATGTGTTATGTTAAGGAAAATATTGAGTCCAAAGGAAGTGTCGTGCTAGACGTGCCTAGAAGATGAAACTCCACGTATCTAATGTTAAAATCTTCTTTAGATTTTCAAATAGAATTTGATCATCTCAAAGAAGAAGAAGGAATAAACTTTATTTCTTATTTTCATGAGGATTGATCGAATGTTGGGCCTCTAACATTAGATGATTGGAAGAATGCTAGTGTTTTTGAAGACTTTTTATGACTCTACATTAGCATTCAGTGCATTTTTATGTACCACATCAAATTTATATTTTATAGAATTGCATAACATTCAATCTCAAATACTTACATGGTGTGGTTCCGATGATTTGTTGTTGAAAACTATGGCTGCTAGCATGAAATCAAAATTTGAGAAGTATTGGGGAAATTTAGATAAGACTAATAAGTTGTTGTATATTGCATTTGTACTTGATCCAAGGTACAAATTGGAGTATTTGGAATTCCTATTTGAAGAGATTTATGATTTAGAAATTGTTCAAAAATTGAGAGATAATGTCAAAAATACTTTTATGGATATGTTCAAAGTTTACTATATGTTAGTGCATGGAAATGATTTTCAATCTAATGTGACTCAATCAAAAGATGTAATAGGAAGGATTCCTTCATTTGAGGAAGCAAGAAAGTTGAAATTTCTTAAACACTTAGAGGAGAAAAATAGTTTGGAGTTGAAGACTGAGGTTGAGAAATATTTGAACACCCCATGTGAAAATGTCATGTTGGATAAGTTTGATATATTGAAATGGTGGAAAGAAAATTCTTTTAGGTTTCCTATCATCTCTCTCATTGCACATGATATTAGTAGTTCAAGTTTCAACTATTGCATCAGAATAAACTTTTAGCACATGAGGGCACATTCTTGATCCATTTAAGAGTTCTTTGAATCCTAAAATGGTAGAGGCATTAGTATGTAGTCAAAATTGGTTCCGTTCCTCTATTAATAATGACTATGTGGCCTTACTAGAATACAATGATGACCTAGAGATTTATGAAAATGTTGATTTTTAGAATACAATAATGACTATGTGGCCTTACTAGAATCCATTTAATAATGACTATGTGGCCTCTATTAGTACAATGTTGATTAAAGACACTACATTGATCATTGATGATTAATAATGGGTAAGTTTTAAATATTATTATCTAATGATATATTGTTGTTGATTGTGAGTTTGGATGTTTGTATTTGTATCTGTTTAAGAATTTTGTGTAAATGAGATATTGGGACTTCATTTCTTCATGTCTAATCTGTTTTACTTTTGGATTTCGATAACAACTTATGTATTTATTTATGCATTTATGTATTTAACAATAATATCTATTTATGTATGATGATTGATAAGTATCACATTTGACTGTATCATATTAGACTGTAACATATTAAATTGTATCGTATTTATGTATTATTAACCGTTCCAAATTGTTAACCAAATCTGACCAAACCGCTCTGTTACAACATTTTGGATAGCCAAACGGTCCGATCCGGTCCAGTTTGGTTAATTTTTTTTACTCAAAATCAAACCAGACCAAACCGTGGATTATGAGATACACTATCACTAATGTGTTTACAATAGTTTGTTCTTTCTTACTTTTGGTTTTTTTTTACGTGTTGAATTAAGCATGTTGTCTTGCACTTCCTTTGTGTTATTTACTTAATTCACATATGTGAGCCACGCTTGGTTGAATTGGTATAGAGCTCGCAAAAAGATTCCATTTTCACCCCTCGTATAGGTCTTGGTTACCTGTTTGAGTCAAAAAATAATTAACCTTCATGCAATTGTTCCTACGTATGAAATTATTTATTTTTAACACTCCCCTTAAATTAATGGGCTCTCATTTGTAGGCTAAGTAAATGAGTGTATGAACCTTCATTTGTAGATTGAATAGATATGAATGCACATAAAATGGAGTTAGACATAATTGCATCGATTGAGTAGGTAGCAAATAAATTTTTGAAAGACCCATCTAGTATAGATAAACTTTAATGTCATATTTGATTAGTAAAATGAAAATATAATATGAATAAAATAGGAATACTAATTGAATTTAATGAAAATAATATTACTATTATTATGTTTGTTTAAGCAATGTAATGAAAACAATTATAAAATTATAAATGAAGTAAAATTATAAATATTTTTTAATTTTTAAATGAGACAAAATGATAAAAATATTAAATAATTATACAAATATGTGAAAAAATATAGCATTTTAACGTATTCTTGAGTGGTGTGAAAAGAAAGAGGATCCATGCTATTGTTGGAATGCTTTACAATTTATTCCATATTAACAGTTAAATCAAACACAAGTATATCCTAAATCATTTTCATTATCATTATTATTGTTATCAACAAAAGATGACCTAAGTGAGGTAGAAGTGAAATAAAGAGGTCCATTTAATATACGGTGAACATTTGGACTAGAGGATTTCCAAAACCATGACCTTATGCTTTGATACCATATAGAGTAAATTAACTAAATTGTTTTGTTTGAAAAAGTAATACTACAAATTCTTATATACTAGTATTGAAAGAAAATATTATTAAACTACCATTGATATAAAATACTAAAATTATTGGAATGTATATATTGATGCAAACTATGTAACATAAGTCTTGAACCACATAGTTTGCCCTATTAAAGTATCTCAAGAACGCATCTAGAAATCCAACAATAATATATGGTGATCCAACCCAAGAAAGCTAAATTTTAGTTGTAGTAAGGACCTTGACCCATTGACTGTAGGAAATCCAAGAACTAAGGGTATTATTATGGGATAGGAAGCACCACAAGGTTTTTCAAGTCTTGATGGGCTATTTTGAATACCACAAGTTTTTCGAAACCTTGATAAGTTCCAGTTTGTATTAGGAACACAATAAGTGGTTAAAGGTCACAACTTTAATGAATTTTATTTCATAATAAAACTAATTACATATGGATGGATAACATTAATTTATAGCCAAAAATATCAAGCACTAATCCTAACTAATAAAGGAATAATAAAAATCCTAGAAAGATAAAAGATTTTAAAAGAAAATGCAAATCTACCCAAATTTCATGTTACATATTGTGAGACCTTTTATGCCTTGCAAATGTTCATGTTAGGGAAATCATATTTCTATACGAATTGTATCCTATTAAGTAAGCTTTCCAAGTAATTTTGAATAGTCTTAATTGGATATGAGATGAGAAAGATATGATAATAATAATGATAGTTGTTTATGATAACTTTCAAATTAAGGATTTTTTCCAATTTTTTGCAAGTTACTCCAAGCCTAGACACTCTATCATAGGCCATTATTTGATCAAATACTGGATATTTCTTGATCTCATTTTTGGCCCACTTGACAAATATAGGGTATTTGAATGTTTATTGGACTGTATCATTCCCTCATTCATTTAAAGGATTTATCCTCGAATCCTTAGCAATCAATTTCAAGCTTCATATTTTTTTGTTTCTTTTCTCCTTGACACACTCTCTCTCTTTGTTAGGCTCTTTATTTTTATTAGGATCCTTATTTTAATTTTTTTTGTAATCATCCAAAATTCCTTTTCGTTTAATTTTTTTATCAGCCAAAAATTCTTTTTTTTTTCACTCAAACACAAACTAATTCAAAAACTAGAAAATTGAGACACAAGAATAAGAAGATCGTGAACTAAAAATCAAGAAAACATCAAAAACTAAAAGATGGAAAAAATAATGGAAAACAAAAGGAGAAGAATTTGAAATTTTAGAGCTTGAGCCTTGATACAAACTATGCAAACCTCGTAGCACAAGTATTGAGAACCTCAAATATTTGTCTATAAACCCAACAACAATATATGATAATCTATCTCAAGAAAGCTAAATTTCATATTAAAAGGACCTTGACTCATTGGCTATAGAAGATCCAAGAATCAAAAGATATCAATGTGAGATAGGTAGTGCCATAAGGTTTCTCAAGCCTTGATAAACTATTTCAAATGCCACAAGATTTTCTAAGCCTTGATAAGTTCTAGTTCGTGTTAGGAACATAAGAAGAGTTTAAAGCTCACAACTTTTATTAATTGTATTTCACTATAAAAATAATTAAATATGGATGGATAACATATATTTATATCGAAATATATAAAGTACTAATCCTAACTAATAAAGGAATAACAAAAATCCTAGAAACAAAAAAGATTTTAAAAGATCATAAAAATCTGTCTATATTTCGTGGTATATATTTTGAGACCTTGTTATCCTAGTAAATATACAAATTGGAAAAATCTTATTTCTATATAAATTGTAGCCCATTGATTAACTTTCCAAATAATTTTGAATTGTCTCAATTGGAAATCAGATGAGAAAGATACGATATTAATAGTGATAGCTTCTTAGGATAACTTCCAAATTGAGGATTTTTTTAAAATTGCTTACAAGTTACTTCAAGCCCAAACACTCTACCATAGGTCACAGTTTGATCAAATCTAGGGAATTTCATGGCCTCTTTTTTGGGAAACTTTACAAATCTGGGACATTTGAATGTTTCTTCAATAGTATCATACATTCTTCATATCCAACATGGTATATAGATGTGAAAAAATAACAGAACTTTAGTAAAAACTCACTCAATTGCTTTAGTGACTTGATATATAGCATAACGACTTCACCTTTCATAAAAATTCTCTAACAAATGATTATCTACCTCAACTTGTTTAGCCTTCTCATGATACACTACTTTTAGCTATATGAATAGTAGTTTGATTATAAAAAAGGATCACATATGGTTCTTCAAACTTAATATTTTACTCATTTAAGTGATTTTTAATCCATATTAGTTCACAAGAAATATGAGTCATTACTCTGTACTCTACCTTAACACTAGATCTAGCAACAATTGTTTTCTTCTTACTCCTCCCATGTAACCAAATTTCTTCCAACAAAAGTTTAATATCCAATAGTTGACTTTTTGTCACTCTTTGAACTAGCCCAATTAGCACCAGAGTACCCCATAAATATCAATATCACCCACCTTTTTGTTAAAGATACCAAAACCAATGGTTTGTTTTAAGTATCTTAAGACTCTATATATGTTGACTCAAGGCACTTAATGCAAAAGTTATCTATGGATGTGTAGCAGTAAGATATATGAGTTTACTGATTAAACTTCTCTATCTCCTTACATATTCAAGTTTAGGAGTAGACAAGTCATCAATTTGGATATTTTGATCCATGAAAAAGTCTACTAGTTACATTCTAACATGCTAGTGTCCATCGATAAGTTGTATATACTTGTGTTTGGACAATACTAATCCATGCTTACTTTAAGCAACATCAATACCTAAGAAATATCTCAATTGGTCTAATTCTTTAGTTTGAAAGTGTCTTTGTAAGTTGGACTTCACTTATTCAATGTTAGCTATATCACTATTTGTCACAATGATGTCATCTATATATACCATCAAAATAAAAGTACCATTTGTAGTACGACACACAAACACAGAGTGATCAAAGCACTTCTTAAAACCAAAAGTAATTAGGACATCATTCAATTTTTCAAACAATGCTTTGGGAGATTGTTTCAAAACAAAAATGACTTTCTTGAGTTTACATATCATATGTGTTTCCCCTGAGTAACATATAGTAGTTTCTCCAAAAAATATTCCTCTTGTACGTCGCCATATGAGAATTTTTTTTTGGAATAAAGTTGGAAATTAGGACCACTTAAAATTTACCACTAATGGGATTAAAGTGCATACATAATTTAAATGAGAAACATGAGAAAAGTTTTCTAAAAATAAACACCATAAGTTTGAATGAACCCTTTAGCTTTCAATCTAGCCTATAGCCTTTCTATATTACCATCTAAGAAAAACTTGATAGCAAATACCCATTGACATTCAACTACTTCTTCCTTTGGTGGTAAATTTTTCAACTCCTAAGTACTTCTTTGAAATTTTTTTTAGTTATGGATCTAATTAGCTAAAAGGGGTGAATAGATAATCAAACATAACTATGATAAATTAAAATTTTCATAAATGGCCAAGCATGCAATCATATGTAAATAAAATAATGTGAAAATATAAAGATGATACACGATATTTTTAGGTGGAAACAACCTAGGCCATACCAATGACCTAAGAGGAAAACCATCGATTCATCAGACCACCTAACTATCAACTATGAATAAATAAGGTCCAATTACAAAGCTAGTTCTTAGACTACCCACCAATATAAAGCCCCCAAGTAATCTACTTAAAAGTCGCTACTTTCATCATAGCCTCTACAAGAATAGTTTTTGGATCCAGCCCAACTTTCTGACAACTTGAGTCACACAAGAAATCAAACCCATTCTACTTGTACTTGAAATGTTAGCATAATAACACATTTTCAAATATGTGTCCTACCCTAACTAGATGATTTAATAAATATATCAGATAATTCAAAATCAACTAGCAACCATAGAATAATCAGTCTAAAGTATAGTATCACAAATATTGTAGACTTGTTAACTCATTAAATACAACCATAAATATTTGATAAATTGACTCAATAAAAAAGCCCATGTGAATAGTTCTTACAAAACAATATGAGAGAGATTAAGATGAAGGGAAGAATGCTCTTCTGTGGATGATTAAAGTTGTATGCATAGGTTTGTATATATAGAATATTTTGAAGCACTAGGTCAAAGTAAAATTACTATGTTATCTATAAAATCATTTAAAAGAGTTTTAAAGGGAAAGAATAGTAAAGTAAAAGGTCAATTCAATTCCAGTTAGAAATAAGTTTTAAAATCAAAGCCATATCTACTCAATTAATTTAACATATTTTAGATTGATTGAGTAAATAGTTTAACTGATTGAATTTCTTTATCGATTAATTCAATACAGCAATCAAAACATGTTTGATCGATCTAGCCAATTATCGATCGAACAAGTGTAATAAAGAATTAATTTTGAACTACACTAAATCAATCTAACTAATAAATTGATTGATCTAGTGCTCAATCAATTGAC
Source organism: Hippophae rhamnoides (assembly GCA_033030585.1). NCBI lineage: Eukaryota > Viridiplantae > Streptophyta > Magnoliopsida > Rosales > Elaeagnaceae > Hippophae > Hippophae rhamnoides. Next base: position 24,999,166 of record CM065431.1, on the reverse strand, counting down.
TATTAATTACTCAATCGATCTAATCAATTAAATTATTAATTCAGGACTTTTTAAACTGAGTAGATCAATTCTCGATCAATTGAGTATCTCAAAATGCTCCTACATGTCTAATATGAAATCTGACGTGCATAAGAATATAAATATACCTGAGTTGTGATTGTTGGAGCTTGATAGTTTCTTCAGCTTGAAAATATTCTTGAAGGACATACTTAGAAGCTAGAATTACATTTGTAAATTATCTCTATATTTTTTGTTCATGAATATCGCTAATACTCATATAGACCTTACAATCTATCTTTTTGTCATATTCGTGTGATAAAACCTCTCTCTTACTGTATAACGCTCATAGGAAAAATATTTTTTTACATAGTGATACTATCTTATGATCCGATGAAACCATTTTTGCTTAAATCTTGGAAGCTCATGTTTATAATGAAAGTGAAAAGCATAAATACCCAAACAACTTATCCTGAAAGACTCATTGTTCGTTAGTTCAATGTATATAATAATATAAAAGTAAATAATATTCATAAGAGTGATTAATCATAAAATATAAATCAAAACACATTACTCCCCTTATGTGTAATATTTCAAAAAAAAAATATATTCAAAATTGATTCTCCCCTAAATTTAGTAATATAAGTTTTCTTCCCACTTTTGTCATACGAATAAATAATATAACATTGAAGCTTAAATCTAATATGAGGAAGAAGAAGATGTATGCTCTCAATGAAATCCCCCTAATTTTTATGACTCCTATAAATAAATTGAAATAAATATTTTTTATAAGAACACACACACACACACACACACACACACACACACACACACACACACATATATATTTGACTTAGCTTAACATGACTATAATAGTACACACAAATGATGATATTAAATTTGGTCAAAGTGTGACATTCCATTGACATCATAAATATAGTTAGACAAGTCAAAGAACATACTAATATATATAGTGACATATTTACAGTCACCAAAAGTGATATAAATATTGAAACTGCAATAGTATGTTAATTATTTCATTTATGATTAGTTATGAAGGATTTAAAGGAAAGTGTATGACCTATCATCAAAAATTGCTATTGAATTCATACTTAAATAAAATAAAATTTACTCACCAAGAGAGAACTTTAAACTATATATTTTTTGGGTATTCCACTATTGTATTAATGTTTTTTTGATTTTTGTGTGTGAGGGGTTGGTTATTTATTTTCTTTTTGTATAACCATTTGTGGCTCTTTCTTCTTTTTTAGCTGTAATGGAAAGCTATGATTTTGACATTGAATGAAAAGGAGTTTGAATCGTTCCCAAGCTTCATGAAAGGGCTCTTCATTCATTTGAGAAAATGTTGCTATCTTTGTTCTTAGATCAACAGTCTTTTGATGGGAATAGAACCTACCCATAAAAATTTCATAGATCGCCTCCCAAGTTTTAAGAGAACATTGTAGAGTAATGAATCATGACCAAGCTTTATCTTTGAGAGTGTAAGGAAAACACCTCATCCTAAGTTGATCTTCATTAATTGCATGTAGTGGAAAGGTTTGGACAATAGCATAGAATTCTCGAATGAAATGCAAAGGGTCTTCATTAGGGATACCATAAAAGGAAGGCAACAAAGAATAATGAATCTTTTTCAATTCATACTTCCTTGCAGCCTCTTGTAATTGGATGCCGGAAGTTACATTGCCAATGATTGGCATTGTATAGTCTTTCATCTTTTTCCGCCTATCTTCAGCATCTCCCATGGTTGTTTGTAGTTGAAAATGATCCTCCTCCTATTGTGAATCAACATTTTTCTCTTAAAAACAATAGTAGATATCTCTAAAAAAAGGTGCAAGGAACCTAAATTATTATTATTATTATTATTATTTAATTTTTATTTTAATTTAAACGAAGGGAGACAATTTTTGAAACAAACGAATTTATTTCATTTGAAATTTTTTTTTATTACACGCAAACTAAAACAAAGGAAAATACAATAATGGGTGACCTCCCATGTAGGACTAAAATTTATCGTCTTCTAGTAAGACGTTGCTTGGAGATTGCAGAATGAAAAACTCAATGTCTCCTCTTCATTGAATTCATTTAAGTTTCAAATTAGTCTTTGCCTTTTTGCAAATGTTCAACTAACTGTTCAACTTGAACTTCCACCTTTTTGATAGAAGCTTCCACAGAGTCCAACCCTTGATTGGTTTTAGATTGATTATCCCTACAAACTTGAATAAAAGAATTCAAGTTGTCCTCCAGGGTTGGTTTATCGGGAATGCTTCTTGGAATAGGTGGGTGGAATTCTTTGCCTGGTTTGAGCTTTGAGTGAAAGGAGGGTTGTTTTGCCTCCAAGAGAAATTTGGATGACTTCTCCACCCAAGATTATAGGTATTTGAATTGGGATCAAACCTTGGTCTCTGTTGATACGCTCCCAACACATTAACCTCGTTCGGTCAGTTGTATCTCCTTGATATGGACAGCATACTCATGTCCCATGTTGTCGTACAAACCATATTGTTCATTATTGGTGTTGGTTTGTGTAGCGAGAAGGGCAACTTGCTTAGTCAGTTGAACAAGTTATTGTTGAACTTCATTACTGGAGTCGATTTCATGAACACCAGCTTTTCTCACTCGGGAGCTTTTCTGTTGGGAATTAGCACCCAACATCTCAAAGAGGTTATACGTTTCTGAGGCAGTCTTTTCTCCTATTGCTCCTCCTACAGCGTTGTCGACAATGAACTGACATTGTTGTGTAAGTCCATCGTAAAAGAATTGGTTCTGCAACTGTAGGGGAAAGCTATGATGGGGACATTGAGTGAGAAACATTTTGAACCTATCCCAAGCTTCATGGAATGGTTCTCCTTCTATCTGAGAGAAAGTAGCAATCTTTCCTCTCAACTCTGATGTTTTTTGATGGGAATAGAATTTTCCCATGAATTTATTGTAAATGTTACCCTATGTCATCAGAGAACCTGGGGGAAGTGACATCAACCAAGCTTTGGCCTTATCCTTGAAGGTGTAGGGAAAACATCTCATTCTAAGTTGATCCTCGTTTAGAATACCGAGGGGGAATGTTTGGACCGTAGCATAGAAATCTCTCATAAAGGAAAGAGAATCTTCATTAGGTATCCCATAAAAGGAAGGAAGCATAGAAAAATGAATATTTTTAAGGTCATAATTCCGAGCAGCCTCACCCAATTGGATAGCGGCAGTTGTCGTGCCAATCACCGGTCTTGCAAACTCCTTCATCGTGGTTTCCCTAACATGTTGGTTTTCCTCCATTTCTTTTGGTTCTAGTAAAGGATTAAGACTTGGTTCTATGTTTGGCTCAAAATCAGGTTGATGGGTAGAATCTAGTGTTGTTGACACTTGTTTAAATTTATGAATATTATTTACATATGGTGTAAGGGGGTTTCCTAAGGATCTCCTACCACGCATAGACTATTTTAAACGTAAATTTAAAACTCCTGTCAACAAAAATAAAAAATTTAGAGAAAATTTCCATGGCATTTAATACAAAACACTAGACAAAACTAGTTAAATTTTTTTTTTATTTTTTTTTTTAATTTTAATTTTTTTTTTAAATAACATAATCAGTATTAAACAAGAGTGTTCCCAGGAAAGAATGGTGGTGCAATGGCTCCTTAAAAACCATTCTCCTAGCCAGAACAACGTTCCCAGGAAAGACTAGTGGCACAAAGGCTTCAAAGAACTAGTCTCCTAGACAGAACTCCCTTAGATTTTTACTTTTCATGCCTTTTAGTTTTTTTTTTACAAACGGTAATTTTATTTTACTATTCACGCTATCTTATTTCTTATTAACTTAAATTTTTTTTTTATTTTTACGAACGGTAATTTTATTTTACTATTCACGCTATCTTATTTCTTATTAACATAAATTTTTTATTTTTTTTTTTACTATTCATGAACGGTAATTTTTTTATTCAAATTTTAAATTCCTAAATTATTTAGTTATTCACGGTACAATTTTTATTTAAAAATTTCCTTCTTTTTTTTTTAATTTTTTTACTATTCATTAACGGTAAAAACTTTTTACTTCAAATTTCAAATTTCTAAATTATTTTACTATTTATGCTATAATTAATTTTTTTTATTTTTTTTATTTTTTATTTATTTATTTATTTATTTATTTTTTTTTATTTTTATTTCTTATGAAATTTGAAATTTGATTAAATTTTTTTTATTTTTTTTTTTTAAAAAATCACAATTATTTACAACACAAAAATATTTTTAAAATTTTGATAAATAAATTAAAAACGCTATTCCTTCCCCGTCGACGGCGCCAAAAACTTGATGAGCGAAAACCGGCATCGCTAATTCTCGCAAATACTTTGGTTTTAATATTTGTAAAACTCTCGCAAGTGCACGAATCATTTCGTAGAAAATGATAAGTATACTCCCAAGGTCGATCTAAGGAAGGAATGTATGTGGTTTTTAATTTATTATTCAAACTTTTAAAAACGAAATTAAATCCTAAACATCCTCTCACGATAGTTTGGTTTTTGTGTTCCTAATCTAATAACATAAAATAAACATATATACAGATTAATTAAATATAATCTAAAAAAACATAAAAATAAACATAGATACAAATTCAATAAATATTTATCTAAAAATAAATACAGATTCAATAAATATTCATGCAAATTTTATCATTTATATTAGTGGAGTATTTATGGATATAATAACTAAATTAATTATGCTTGCTCATATTATCTAGGTTATTAAAGATATAAATTGATATTTTATTGATTCTCCCTTTTTTGTATGAATACCACCTTTGGTGGGGTTAGATATTCTTTGTTAACTAAACAAATCAATTAACACCTATGGGTGGGGTTGATAACTAATTTGGTTAATTAAATTAATTCATTTTTCTAAGAGATTGAAAATGAACCATTTAAATGCCACCTTTGGTGGGGTTAGACAGTTTAAACTTTATTCAAGGTGTCCAAATTAAACCTAAGAATTTATTAATCTCAGTACTAACTTTCAAGTTTTAAAAGCACGATTGAAAATATGTTGTCAATACATTTTCAAATAATAGTTCTTATAAAAAATTTCAAAATAAAGTTTCACTCTAATTACGTGGCGATTGTACCAACAAATAAAAGAGTACTACTCTAAATCAAACCGAATAATTAAATCTTAAAATCTAATTTTCAGATTTATGTTTGTAAAGAAAAGTAATATATTTTTCTCTAACATCCTTAATATAAAATCTTGAATAAAAATAAAATCAATTCATTTTATAAATTTTCACCTATTTAATATTTCGCAAGCATAACAACGTTATTATTACATCATGATTATAAATTACTAGCAGTTAAATTTAATCACAGACAAATTAAATATAACATGTAAGAATAAAGCATAAAAATAACTGTAAAGAAAATAAAATCCTTACAGAACTTCGACGCTATTCCCGTTGCTAGAAAACCTCCAAGCGGAATTTGCACTTCCATTTATTGAATGAAAAACTAAAATATTACAAAAACATTACAAGTTCCTCTCAAAAAGAGAAGAAGTCTAAAACTAAGAGAATTGAACTAAAAACTAAGAGAAAAACTAAGAAAAGCTTAGAAACTAAGAAAGAAACTAAGAAAAACTCAAAAACTAAGAAATGAGAGAAAGAAAGAAGAGAGAAGTGTGGTTTTGAGGTGTGATTTGAAGTGAAGGGAATGGGGGTATTTATAGGTGAGGATGGAGAGAAAAAATGAGTAAAAAAATGTTAAAAAAATATTAAAAAATTAAAAAACGTGTAATGGAAATGCTGAGGTCATCAATGACGTCAGCATGACGTCACGTGGGTCAGCTTGCACGTGAAAAATGGGGTGAAAACGCGTTGCGCGCGCGCGGGCGGCTGGCTGACGCCAGTCATTGCCGCGCGCAGCTCGGCGCGCGTGAAAAGTGACCGCGCGGGCGGATGGGGGTGGCAATGCACGGGGGCACGCGCAGATGGGGAAATGGGGCGGCGCTGCATGGTGACGCGATTTTCCGTCTTTTTGACATTTTTGACCTTTTCGACCCATTTTGTCCAATTTTTCCATGTTTGTTGACCTTTTCCCACCTATTTATTAATATATTTGTGATGTATTGCTTCAAGTATTCTTCTTTGAGTCTTTAAATTGCGTTTTTAAGCCAAAATACCTGAAAAACAATAAAAATACCCGTGATTCCGAAAAAGACAAATTTATATAAATATATGATAAAACATATAAATATATATCTTTTTAATCAATTAATATGCATAAAATCATGGTTATTTTAGTGCTTTTTGAGCACTCATCAGTAGCAGTAAGATATATGAGTTTACTGATTAAACTTCTCTATCTCCTTACATATTCAAGTTTAGGAGTAGACAAGTCATCAATTTGGATATTTTGATCCATGAAAAAGTCTACTAGTTACATTCTAACATGCTAGTGTCCATCGATAAGTTGTATATACTTGTGTTTGGACAATACTAATCCATGCTTACTTTAAGCAACATCAATACCTAAGAAATATCTCAATTGGTCTAATTCTTTAGTTTGAAAGTGTCTTTGTAAGTTGGACTTCACTTATTCAATGTTAGCTATATCACTATTTGTCACAATGATGTCATCTATATATACCATCAAAATAAAAGTACCATTTGTAGTACGACACACAAACACAGAGTGATCAAAGCACTTCTTAAAACCAAAAGTAATTAGGATATCATTCAATTTTTCAAACAATGCTTTGGGAGATTGTTTCAAAACACAAATGACTTTCTTGAGTTTACATATCATATGTGTTTCCCCTGAGTAACATATAGTAGTTTCTCCAAAAAATATTCCTCTTGTACGTCGCCATATGAGAAATTTTTTTTGGCATAAAGTTGGAAATTAGGACCACTTAAAATTTACCACTAATGGGATTAAAGTGCATACATAATTTAAATGAGAAACATGAGAAAAGTTTTCTAAAAATAAACACCATAAGTTTGAATGAACCCTTTAGCTTTCAATCTAGCCTATAGCCTTTCTATATTACCATCTAAGAAAAACTTGATAGCAAATACCCATTGACATTCAACTACTTCTTCCTTTGGTGGTAAATTTTTCAACTCCTAAGTACTTCTTTGAAATTTTTTTTAGTTATGGATCTAATTAGCTAAAAGGGGTGAATAGATAATCAAACATAACTATGATAAATTAAAATTTTCATAAATGGCCAAGCATGCAATCATATGTAAATAAAATAATGTGAAAATATAAAGATGATACACGATATTTTTAGGTGGAAACAACCTAGGCCATACCAATGACCTAAGAGGAAAACCATCGATTCATCAGACCACCTAACTATCAACTATGAATAAATAAGGTCCAATTACAAAGCTAGTTCTTAGACTACCTACCAATATAAAGCCCCCAAGTAATCTACTTATAAGTCGCTGCTTTCATCATAGCCTCTACAAGAATAGTGTTTGGATCCAGCCCAACTTTCTGACAAATTGAGTCACACAAGAAATCAAACCCATTCTACTTGTACTTGAAATGTTAGCATAATAACACATTTTCAAATATGTGTCCTACCCTAACTAGATGATTTAATAAATATATCAGATAATTCAAAATCAACTAGCAACCATAGAATAATCAGTCTAAAGTATAGTATCACAAATATTGTAGACTTGTTAACTCATTAAATACAACCATAAATATTTGATAAATTGACTCAATAAAAAAGCCCATGTGAATAGTTCTTACAAAACAATATGAGAGAGATTAAGATGAAGGGAAGAATGCTCTTCTGTGGATGATTAAAGTTGTATGCATAGGTTTGTATATATAGAATATTTTGAAGCACTAGGTCAAAGTAAAATTACTATGTTATCTATAAAATCATTTAAAAGAGTTTTAAAGGGAAAGAATAGTAAAGTAAAAGGTCAATTCAATTCCAGTTAGAAATAAGTTTTAAAATCAAAGCCCTATCTACTCAATTAATTTAACATATTTTAGATTGATTGAGTAAATAGTTTAACTGATTGAATTTCTTTATCGATTAATTCAATACAGCAATCAAAACATGTTTGATCGATCTAGCCAATTATCGATCGAACAAGTGTAATAAAGAATTAATTTTGAACTACACTAAATCAATCTAACTAATAAATTGATTGATCTAGTGCTCAATCAATTGACTATTAATTACTCAATCGATCTAATCAATTAAATTATTAATTCAGGACTTTTTAAATTGAGTAGATCAATTCTCGATCAATTGAGTATCTCAAAATGCTCCTACATGTCTAATATGAAATCTGACATGCATAAGAATATAAGTATACCTGAGTTGTGACTGTTGGAGCTTGATAGTTTCTTCAGCTTGAAAATATTCTTGAAGGACATACTTAGAAGCTAGAATTACATTTGTAAATTATCTCTATATTTTTTGTTCATGAATATCGCTAATACTCATATAGACCTTACAATCTATCTTTTTGTCATATTCGTGTGATAAAACCTCTCTCTTACTGTATAACGCTCATAGGAAAAATATTTTTTTACATAGTGATACTATCTTATGATCCGATGAAACCATTTTTGCTTAAATCTTGGAAGTTCATGTTTATAATGAAAGTCAAAAGCATAAATACCCAAACAACTTATCCTGAAAGACTCATTGTTCATTAGTTCAATGTATATAATAATATAAAAGTAAATAATATTCATAAGAGTGATTAATCATAAAATATAAATCAAAACACATTACTCCCCTTATGTGTAATATTTCAAAAAAAATATATTCAAAATTGATTCCCCCCTAAATTTAGTAATATAAGTTTTCTTCCCACTTTTGTCATACGAATAAATAATATAACATTGAAGCTTAAATCTAATATGAGGAAGAAGAAGATGTATGCTCTGAATGAAATCCCCCTAATTTTTATGACTCCTATAAATAAATTGAAATAAATATTTTTTATAAGAACACACACACACACACACACACACACACATATATATATATTTGACTTAGCTTAACATGACTATAATAGTACACACAAATGATGATATTAAATTTGGTCAAAGTGTGACATTCCATTGACATCATAAATATAGTTAGACAAGTAAAAGAACATACTAATATATATAGTGACATATTTACAGTCACCAAAAGTGATATAAATATTGAAACTGCAATAGTATGTTAATTATTTCATTTATGATTAGTTATGAAGGATTTAAAGGAAAGTGTATCACCTATCATCAAAAATTGTTATTGAATTCATACTTAAATAAAATAAAATTTACTTACCAAGAGAGAACTTTAAACTATATATTTTTTGGGTATTCCACTATTGTATTAATGTTTTTTTGTTTTTTGTGTGTGAGGGGTTGGTTATTTATTTTCTTTTTGTATAACCATTTGTGGCTCTTTCTTCTTTTGCATTGAAAAGCTTTTGTATATTTCTATTTTCCTTTAATATTATTATTATTATTATTATTATTATTATTTTTAATGAAATTTTCATGAGCCAAAAACCTAATATGATGACTTTCACACTAGTTGTGAGGTAGCCCTCTCTGCTCATTGCGATAGCTTTACACATCATAGTGGGCAGCCTTCTTAAACCTAAGTATATCTCTATATTAACATTTTAGAAAGTGAATGATATATCTAAAAAAACTTTGCATTCAAGATTAGCTCATTGTTTAGGATCTAAAAAAATCAATTATAAACTTCAAGCATAACATTCATATGTGTCTAGTGAGTGTGTGAGTAGGTTCATGTCAACATCGATTATCAAATGTGAAAAATATGTAAATGCACAAATGAAAATGTCCATTTGAATTATGTATAGCTAGTTAAAATAAATATGAACAGAGGTCATGATAATATTAAAGCATGTCTACTTTCTTCCTTTTTTATTTATTTTTATCTTTTTTCCAAAACTAAATAAATATCAATAAAAAAAAACTAAAGATGCTATATCTTTGGGTTAGTTAAGTATTTAAACAAAAGTATCTGGGTGAGTAATAAATGACGTTCAGGTGACCAAACTTCCTTGAATGTTTTTCTTAATATCTTTGGGTTAGTGATGAGCAGAATCGGGATCGCCAAAAACTTTGATGCCATCCCCGCAATGGAGTCATCCCCGGCAACGGCGCCAAAAACTTGATGAACGAAAACCGGCATCGCCGATTCTGCCAATACTTTGGTTTTATATTTATAAAACTCTCGCAAGTGCACGAATCATTTCGTAGAAAATGATAAGTATACTCCCAAGGTCGATCTAAGGAAGGAATGTATGTGGTTTTTAATTTATTATTCAAACTTTTAAAAACGAAATTAAATCCTAAACATCCTGTCACGATAGTTTGGTTTTTGTGTTCCTAATCTAATAACATAAAATAAACATATATATAGATTAATTAAATATAATCTAAAAAAAACATAGATAACAACGTTATTATTATATCATTTTTACAAACAGCTAGCACAGTTAAATTTAATCACAGACAAATTAAATATAACATGTAAGAATAAAGCATAAAAAATAACTACAAAGAAAATAAAATCCTTACAGTACTTCGACACCATTCCCGTTGCTAGAAAACCTCCAAACAGAATTTGCACTCCCATTTATTTAATCAAAAAGCTAATAAATTACAAAAACATAACTAGTTCTTCCCAAAAAGGGAAGAACTCTAAAACTAAGCAAAACTAACTAAAACATAAAAAAAAACTAAAAAAAACTAAAAACTAAGAAATGGAGAGAAAGAAAGAAGAGAGAAGTGTGTTTTGAGGTGTTTTTGAAGTGAAGGGAAGGGGGGTATTTAGAGGTGAGGAGGAAGAGAAAAATGAGTAAAAAATGTTAAAAAATGTAAAAACGCGTAATGGAAATGCTGAGGTCATTAATGACGTCAGCATGACGTCATGGGGGTGACTGCACATGAAAAATGGGGCAAAAAGGCGTTGGGCTCACGGAGGGGTTGTTGGGCGCTAACGTCTTGTGGGCTGTCAGCTTTGACTTCAGTAGCGTGAACAGTCTGTGTAAAGTCTGGATAAGTATGAAATGTGCGCTTGTAGGGCGGGCGCGATTTCCGTCTTTTTGACATTTTTGACCTTTTCGACCCATTTTGTCCAATTTTTCCTTGTTTGTTGACCTTTTCCCTCTTATTTATTAATATATTTTGATGTATTGCTTCAAATATTCCTCTTTGAGTCTTTAAATTGCGTTTTTAAGCCAAAATACCTGAAAAACAATAAAAATACCCGTGATTCTGAAAAAGACAAATTTATATAAATATATGATAAAACATATAAATATATATATTTTTAATCAATTAATGTACATAAAATCATGGTTATTTTAGTGCTTTTTGAGCACTCATCAGTTGGAAATCAACTACCTTAGTTGACATTGGTATATTCTTGGACTTACCTTTAGATTTTCCATTTATCCGAAATGAAGATGCAGTATGTATGATAGGATGATGGTAATTAGTCCTAGAATTACAAGTGTTGAATTTCACACGACTCTTTGAGCTAACAACTTCATACCTTCTAGTATATTTTTGAACATGTTATTATAATTTCCATTCATCCTAGAATATGATGCAACATGCATAGATAGATAAGGGTTATGAGTCCTACTATATGAAGCATGGAAAGTATTATTAAGTTTAGGAGCATTCATCAAAAATATACACTTGGGGCTAATATGACTTTTCCAACCACAATGATGATAGACATGCATAAACTTAACAGATTTTTCAATGAACGATGCAACTATTCTTTATTTATGATAAGTAACACTAGAAGTAGAGTTAAAAGGCCTTACAAATGTAGTTTTTGATGTTGAAGCTATATTTGTAGCCTGTGAAGAAGAAGGGTTGGAGGGTTTTACAAACTCAATTGTTTTTGAAGATGATGGCATAGAATTCTCATCTATATAGCCTAGTCCTCTCTTGTCTCTAATAGGTTTTCCATAATCCAAAATTTTGTTTAGCCTTTTAGCTCTAATTATGATCCTTTTATAGGTTCTTTGGATTGTTTAAGTTCTTGTGCCAGTTTATTTTCCTGTTTCATTTTGCAAGACTTGAATTCAAATAATTAATAGGCTCAAACAAATCAAGTTTTTATTTTTTTAGTAATGAGGAATTTATTTCATAGGATTTCATTTTATCATTTAATTTGGTTATTTCTACTAGTAACCTATCCTTATGTCTCTTACCACCAATCAAATCAAAAATAAATTCATCAAGATTATTTTCATTAAATTTATTGAATAGAAACTCAACATTACTTTCCTCATCATCTGAATCAATGTTGGACTTACTAGAATGTCCACTAGCAATTGCAATAAATTCCATATAGTTGGTGTCACTATTTTCTAGTTCAACTAGATTATTGTTATCACTTTCAGAGTTAGTAAGTGTAGGTTGAAAGATCTTATATTTTTTTTCTTCTTATTTTCACAATCAGCTAAAATGTGATCATAACTAATACATTCAAATCAATGAGGTCCAGTGGGTTTAGATTTCTTACCTTTAGAGCTCACATGTTTAAGTTCTCTTAGATCCTGATCCCTTGAATGGTTTAGTTGCTAGTTACTCTGTGAATCATTCTGGTTGAAGTATTTCTTGAGACTTTTGACTAAGAGTTTGAATTCTTCATCTTTATCATTATCACTATCATTAGTCATGGTAGTTTTGAAAGTGATCCCTTTATTCTTTGGAGGTTTTTGAAAGCTCATCTCAAAGGTTTGAAGTGAGAAAACGAGTTTCTCTATTTTCATGGTATTCACATCCTTGCTTTCATCAGTGACAATGATTTGGTAATGAGTAAAGAATCTTCCAAACTATTATGAAATTATCAATTTTCTCCCCATGATTGGTAAAGGTGTTAGTGATATCACATAATTTAGCATAGAATTTAGAAAATGTCTCATCTTCTTTCATCTAAGATTTTCAAATTGACTACCAAGTATATGAAGTTTAGCTCTTTTAACTTATGTGGTCCCCTAATAGGCAACCTCTAAAATATCCTAAGCATGCTTAGCAACATCAATATAAGATATACGATGAAACACATTAACAAACATAGCACTAAAGATAACATTAATACTCTTTTGATTCTAGTTACTACCAGTTTTATCTTCAATGGTCCAATCTTTTCTAGGTTTTGGACTGACTATATTATCTTTGGTAAACATAGGTGGTTCCCAACTATAGACCACAGAGATTTAGACACTCTCATCTATGGATCGTAGAAAGACTCTCATACAAGCCTTCCAATATGGGTAATTGGACCCATCAAAGTATAGAGCACAGGTTATAGACAAACTCTCTCTCAAATGACTTATAATAGGATCCTAGGCATACTAAGTGTATCTAATGACCAACTCTGATACCAATTAAAATTTTCTTTTTCATTACTGATCAAATTAGCTAAAGAAGGTGAATAGATAATCAATAAATTAATGACAAGTTAAAATTTTCGTATATAGCCATGCATGCTATCATATGAAAATAAAATAATGCAAAAATATAAAGATGACAAATAATATTTTTAAGTGAGAACAACCCAAGGCATGCCAATGACCTAAGAGGAAAACCATCAGTCAATCGGACAACCTAATTATCCACTATGATTAAATAAGGTCCAATTACAAGGCCATGTCATATACTAGCCACGAAGATAAAGTCCCCAAGTAATCCACTTACAAGCCGTTACATTCATCATAGATTCTACAAGAAATTTTATTTGATCCAGGCCAATGTTCTAACAACTTAAGTCACACAAATCAAACCTGATCTATTAGTACCTGAAAAGCTAGCACTATAACACAAGTGCAAATATGTGTCCTAAAGAAGATTCAATAATGAAAAACCCTTAGTAGATGATTTAATAAATATATTAGATAAATCAAAATCAACTAGCAACTAGCAACTCTGGAACAATTAGTGTAAAACACAATATCACAAATATTATAGGCTTGTTAATCCATCAAACATAACTACAAATGTTTGATAAATTAACTCAATGAAAAAGCCTACTAGAATAGTTTTTGCAGAATAATATGAGAGAGATTAAGATGAAGAAAAGAATTCTATTATGTTTTTGATTAAAGTTGTGTGCTTAGGTTTGTTCATATAGAATACTTTGAAGTATTAGGTGATAAAAGTAAAATTACTATATTGTCCATAAAATCAGTTAAAAGAGTTATAAAGAAAAAGGATAATATATATAGTAAAAATCCAATTAAATTTGAGTTAAAAATAGGTTTTAAAATCAAAGCCCTGAGTACGTGATTGATCGAACATATTCTTGATTGATTGAATATGTAGTTTAATAGATTGAATTCCCTTATCAATCAATCCAATATAGCAAAATATGTTCGATCGATCCAGTCAATTATCGATTGATCCCGTGTAATAAATAATTAATTCTGAACTAGGGTAGATCAATATAACTAATAGATTGATCGATCTTATCAATTGAATAATTAATTTAGGACCTTTTAAACTGTCTAGATTGATTCTTGATATATCTATATAGCTTGATCGATCTAGACATATCTTGATCAATCAAGTAGCCTAATCTCAAAATGTTCTTATGTGTCAAATATGTAATCAAACGTGCATAAGAACGTAGAGATAGTTGAATTGTGATTGGTGGAGTTTGATAGTTTCTAAAAATATACTTAAAGGACACACTTAGATATTAAAATTACATTTGTATGTTTTATTCACGAATATCACCAACACTCACATAGATCTTGCACTCTTTATGTAAGTACCCTTATCTCTTCCTTTATGATAGCATACTAGCTAGGATAGGCCCAAGCTTCCTCAATAGACTTGGGTATGGTGACAATAGAAAGGGAAGTAGAGAAAGTGACACACTCGAGCACACGTAAGTGCATGTGGTCATGCACAAGTGATAAATAATTTAAGAACAAGGATTGTCATATCCATGAAGTTTGATAATAATGTCTACTCCTAATTATTAGTTAGTTAATAAATTAATTAAAATTAGTAAATGGGTTTTTTTGTTTGATTTTTGAAAAAAAGAAAATAAATAAATAAAATAATGTAAACACGATGTAAGAAAATAATGAAAGATTTGTTATCATGGGATTATCTTTACCGATAGCCTTCAATTCAATTAATCATGTCATCAATCAAAATTAATTTCTTAAATCCTATATATCAAATTAATAATTTAAAATCCTTCTTGATTTCTTAACCTTAGCTTTAGAAGCCTACTTCTACTTAAGACTTTCTATCTTTTATTAATGCGTATTGATCCATAATATAATTATAAATCAACCTAAATCCTTACAACCAAAATATCCACTTACTAGATTTAGTTCATTCATATAATTATGATTTAAAAGGATGACAATTGAATTAGGCAAGATTAAAACCATTAATAACATTTAATGTAGGCACTCAATCCTACTTATGACAACAGCCATAAGGTATCATTTGGAATAAAAATATTAGCAATTATATAATAACATCTTAGACAAGTAATAAATATATTCATGCAAAGAACTAGTCAATCACTCCAAGGAACACATGCATAGCCTTTGACATTCAAATATAGAATTAAAAAAAACAAGATTTGAAGCTAAATTATCATAACATTAAATTAATTAAACCATAATCTAGAGCTTAAAAAAATCCATAATCACAATGAATATTTTGCTAGACATAGAATTTGTTAAATTCGTAATAATAACTAAATAGTTCCACCATAAATAAAGAAATGGTAAAAAATAGGGTTTGATTTGGATGAATCATTGGAGCCAAAGGAACCAAAAAAATCAATATTCATCATGTTCTTCAATTTTCCTTCAAGGATCTTCAAGAAGTGCACAAATATGGATTTTCCCCTAATTTTTCTCTCATATTTCATGCAATTTTGATACTATCTATGTTTAATGGGGTGTTGTTTTGGTATTTATATGGAAGGATTAGGTTTTGGGCTTAGATTAAATCTAGACCGTTGGATGATGAAAAATGGAAGTAGATTTGTTATGGCACATGTCCTAGAGAGAGAAAAGTAGGTCAAATGATCAAAATATTTAAAACATTGTAGAGATGCAATCCATGCATGAGATCAACACATATTTTGTGCAATGAATACACAAGTATAAGTATCATAACAAGTAATATAATGATAAGAAAATATTGTTCCCATGAAGATTATATTATTAGAAACCAATTTTTAAATCTAAAAAAGTAAAAAATCAATTTTTTGTGTTTTTATGTTTTAAGAAAGCAAAATTAAAGAACTAAAAATAAATAGCAATAATTAATTAACTCAAAATTGGAAACTGAGAAGATATATGAGAAAATATCTAGGAATACTTAGCTCAAAATTTTCTAAACATGTGAATCCCCAAAATCCTCCCAATATAATTACCAATCAATTACATGATCAATTGAATCTAACCTAGCATGTATTCCTCTCTCAAGTAAACTACACACCATATAGTAATTAACCTAATCACACTCTCATGTCAATTAAATTGCATACTACTCATTAAGTTCATCAATTATGGATCACATATATAAGAATCATACATCTCTACCTAGAAACTATGCATGTTATTTAATCAAGACAAATAATTAAATAATTCTCTCAAATCTATTTAATTTCCTCTATAGAACAATTATTGGCCAAAACATTTATAGCATAAAAATTAGATTAAATAATATAATTATTTGAAACCATAATTGAGGTAAATTATTAGATCATCAAATGCAAAAGATTGGATTCATAAGACCCATAGATTGATAATTTACTAGACATAATTTTGTACAAAAAGCTCAAATTTTTCAAAAATAAAGGCATAATAATTGATAAACAAAGGAGGAGAAGAAGAAATACAATCAATCTCTTGAATTATAGCACCAATATCCTCTTAAATCTCCACTATAATTGTAACTCCTTTTAAATTTTCTATATTTTTCTCTATTCTTGGCTCTAAAAACTGATAAAACACAATAATTTTGGCTCATTAGGGTTTTGAGGTAATTAGAGGGTTGAATTAGGCTCATATGGAATTTGTACCATTGGATTAGCTTTAGAAAAAAGGTTGAGATGAAAAAAGGAAAATTAACAGTGCTGGTAAATAGGAATGCAACACGTGGCATGGCAAAAATCATTGGACAAATCAACACACGATGCATGGTGGGGATGGACTGTTCATGGCTAACGTATACTGAGTCAGCACCACGTGGTGCATTGTGATTCATGGATATGAATTACATGCTACCATAGTGGAATTAATAGACCAATCATATGATGATGCGTGGTAGGGTCATTGATCGGGTGGTGAAAATCAAAATGAACATCCTGACAACACATGGCGAGACCTGCATCACTTGGTACACATGACATGGTTTGATTGGTCCTCTTTGCTTGTATGGTATCCAAGTGGAGATGACTAGTTAGCTCATTTACTTACATGGCATCCACATGGCATCTTTTGATTGGTCATGCATTAAAAAATTCATAAAAAATCTGAAAAAATTGCAAAAAGTTCCCAAAAATATATTTTCACCTCTTTACACTAAAGAGTTCATATTTTAATATTTTTAACCCTAAAAGTACTACTTATTGAATAAAACAAACAAATATTAAGTAGAAAAGTGCACTGATAACTCTACTTTCATAGAGTCATTAGCATGCAGGGAGAGTTGGAATGCATGCTCCTGACGTATGAGGTTTTTCACATAATGCACTACATATGCTCTTTACTCGAGTTTGGACTAAAATATGCACTTGGCTATAATTGGCAAATGATAGGGTGTTATAGGCGCACTGTTTGGGCCATAAGTGTCACACAAGCCAATGTGGATGCTGATTGAGCTTTTCTTTCTAAGTTCATCCATACGATTTTCTAAGTAAATCCACCTTACACAAATTTTTTGAGAAAATCTATAAAAATTCTAGAAAATTCCCAAAAATTTAATTAAGTCATGTTGTCCTTTGAATCTTTGTTGGTATTCCCATGCATAAAACATAGTATTTTTATTGTAATTAGTGTGTTTGTCTTCCTCTATGTAAGTATGGCTATTGTTGATCATTAATACGCACAAGTACATAGTTAGGTACACTTTGTATGCAAACATGTTTAGACATACCATGGGGTAAGTTTTCATAATACACATGCTAGGTTGATTATTGTAGTTTTTGTTTTGTTGCATTTACGAGTATTTGTAGAAAATCACTTGGATAATTTTTAAAATAAAAAATTATATTCTTTGGTACCTTGACGAGCCCTCTATGAGATGGACAACAAGGGTTACTAAGGGTGGCCGGGTTAGTTAAATTTTTTTTATAAATACTCTCCCTTTTTCTCTTCTTTAATTAAGAAAAAAGCTAATGAAATTAAGCCAAAATTCTCTCTGATTTCTGATTCCATTTAACAATTGACATTGAGTGTATTTAAATGTTTGTGATACATTTTTATTTAAGTAATATAGTTTTATTAAGTGGTGAGGGCTTAAGATTATTTTACAACTCTTCTGTGAGCAAAATTGTGATAAATATTTATTGAATTTGTATCTATGTTTATTTTTATGTTATTAGATTAGAAACACAAAAACCAAACTATCGTGACAGGATGTTTAGGATTTAATTTCGTTTTTAAAAGTTTGAATAATAAATTAAAAACCACATATATTCCTTCTTTAGATCGACCTTGGGAGTATACTTATCATTTTGTACGAAATGATTCATGCACTTCTGAGAGTTTTATAAATATAAAACCAAAGTATTGGCAGGATCGACGATGGCGGATTTGATCATCATAGTGTTTGTTCGTTGTTGTGGTTGAGTCAGATCTGTGTATTAGATTAAGTAGTTTTAGAGGTAGTGGGAGGGTAGCATTAGGCAATTAGGGTAGTATGATTCCAACTTATAGAGGTATTTGTATTTATATTTCTATCAAGTTATATCTATTTTTTATTTAGTGGATTATTTGCTAACGAATTGTTACCATATGCAACCCGAGCATTTTATCATATAGACATGGGTTTTATATGGGTTTTCCCCTTTACATCTAGTGTTATGTATAATCTACTGCCTTTCTAGTATAATATGAGTTTATATTGTTTATTTCAACAAAATAAGATTTAAACTCTAATTAGAAGTCTTTTTATTTTTGTTGCATGCTTTGTTTTCTTTCTCTCATAGCATGCCTACTACTCTCTAATTATTATATATATTATTTAAATTAATCTACCTACTCTATGATTAATTTTCCTTAGTTTTTTGTATATCTATTACATGTTTACCTTTCGCTACTAGCAAGTCTGGGAGAGTCCTTAAAGAGTTAATTTCTCCTTATCCTGGTTATGTATTGGGTGCTTTACTCATTTAATTCATATCAGAGCAAATTCACCCTATTGGGATTGTCTACTTTGGTATTGATTCAACTAGACTTGCTTTGCACATACACACTTTTCATTGATAGATTCAAGAGAAGAAGGTAATGTAGCTAGACCTCCACTTTTCAATGGGTTAAATTATGCATATTGGAAGTCCCAAATGTAGGCCTCTTATGATGACTTGGGACTGCATCTAATGAATGGGTGGACCAAGATAGAAATTAAAGAGTTAGAATTGAATGCTAAGTGGCTATATGCCATCACCAAAGTTTTTATGCTTAATGAATATACAAGACTTCAGAATTGTACAACTTCTAAGTAAGCTTGGGATATTCTAGTGACAATGTATGAGGGCACCTCTGTTATGAAGAGATCTATGGTTTTAATGTTAAATAGAGACTTCAAGCTCTGTATAATGGAAGAAGATGAGACTTTTGAAATTTTTTTTCTCGCTTCTCCAACATCATCATTAGTTTATATAATTTAGTGTGACTAATAAGTAAAGTGAAAAAGATTGAAAAGACCATTGCTAGTCTACCATACCATTTTGATGTTAAAGTTTCCGTGACTGAATCAATGTATAATTCGAGAGAACACAACGTTAGTAAGTTGGTAGGTGACTTAGAAGTTTGTGAACTTCATCACCTACTCCCTAGATAAAATAAAAACATTACTAGTAAAGAAAAGGGCATTAAGTTTAAAACAAAGAAAGACAGTGGAACCAGTAAGGACACAAGCACTACTATTACTAGTGATAAAGATTCTAATTCTGATACAGAGGAAATGGAACTACTTACCAAGAAGTTTACTAGATTCATCCTAATAAGAAGAGTTCTTCTTGTGGATTTAGAAGATAAAGTTTGAATAAAAAAGGCTCAAACTATATGAACAATTAGTAGGACTTTGAGAATCTGTCAGAGAAACAAGAAAATGAGCCATGTTAGCAAAATAAAATGTTTTGAGTATGGGAAGCTAGGACATAGTAGCAAACTATTTTCAAAGTAGAAATGTATGAATAAGTGTGAAATGAAGGCTTAGATTACTATTTTGAGTAGTACTAGTAGTGATTATGAGGATGACACTAAGTTTTTAGCCATTATGGCTTCAAGAACTATTGAAGATCCTCTAACTGCTACCTAAGAGATTGAAGAAGTGATTGTAAAGGATGATGATGTTAAGGAAGATGAGTTGCTTGAAACCTACAAAGAGCTCTTGTTAGAGTAAATAAAGTTTGAAAAGTGAAGAAAAAGGCTTTGGAAAGCCTTTAAAATAACTCTAAAGGCCACTTTTGAATATAGGAAGTTCTCAAACAACTATGAAGAAAGTGACATCACTAACTACTATGGGGTCATTCAAAAAAGATACTCTAATTTTTAGGAAAAAGTTAATACAAATCCTAATAAGATAAAAGGTCTTGAGGAGCATGTAAAAAATTCTACTACTAGTAGAGTCACTCCTCAGTTTGTTAACCCTGATCACTTTTCAAATCAAAATTCTATAATTTCAAGCTTGATAAAGCATATTATTGTGCTCAAAACTGATAAGTAGTAACTAGTGTATACGCTTACCAAGAAGGAAGCATAAGTGGATAAGTTACATGATAGAGTCAATATTCTTAACAATGATGTTGTGTATATGGAATCTTTCCTTAAAGAAAATGAAGATTTGATTAGAGCTTTAAAGGTTAAGCTCTCTATGGGTGAGAAAATCTCACTCGATCATTTTCTATGGTTAGTAAGTTGATGAGTAGATCTTAAAAGCTTAATGAGATCATTAGTAGCACTAATTATTTTGGTGATAAAAGAGGAATTGGTTATGAAGAAGAGGTTCATACTTCAATGGGTGTTGCATCAAAGTTTGTTGAGTCTACCATACAAGCACTTAGATTAAAGTCTGTTATAGACAATACCTAAGGTATGTTAGTTGCTATATCCCATCCTCCCTCCTCTAGTAAGGTGAACATTTCATCTGAGGATAGTTCTTCACATTGCTCTAGTGGAGGTCTCTTGCCCTTACCTATTTCTACTCCTATTCATCACTATTGTAGTGAGCGTGGGCATCTAAAACCCAAATATGGGAATTAACTTCTTATCCTCATATGAGAGTTAATGTGGGTGGTTCTTCTTATTCTTCTCCTCCTTTTCCATGTGTTACTCCATAGAGTTAGAAATCCATATTTTCTCACTCTTTTGCATATTTGTGCCATCTATGTTGCACTGTTTTCCACCTTGCTAGGTAATGTCCTAGACATATACAGAGTACCACTTGAAGTTCTCCACCTTGCTCTTTCATATCTATTCCTTCAAGATATAGTTGAGGTGGCTCATCTAAGCATGAACAAGTTAGATGCATTATGCATATATGGTAAATTGGGAAAAGAAACAAATCTTATACAAAGAGTTTTCCTGGTCATGCGTATAAGGATCACTCAACCAATATTTTGAGGATTTAAAAAAACATGTACCTCAAGTGCCACATACATCGCATGCTCATGTGACCTATAGACCACACCTTCATTTTGTTACCTTGTATAAATTCTTTTAAATGAAGGATGTAGTTTGATCAGTATTTTGGGTGATTTTTGTTGGGTTGAATGGTTATTTTATTTTCTCCCTATTGTCTTATAGTTTTAATGTATGTGGTTTATGTTCTTTACTTTGTTTGTCTAATAATTACTATGTTAACTTTTTTTACTTTAATGCTTGAAAAATAAAAAATAATCTGTGTTTGGTGGTTTAGCACTCTCTTTCAATCTCTCTTTCTCTTCCCAGGATACATTGTGCATTTTCATTGAGCCTCACCACCTCTTGCCAAGGTGCTCTATGAGGTGTTTTTTACACACTTATCGAAGGTCTCATCAAGTAGCCCGTCAAGATGGTCTGCGAGGTGGTCGGTGAATAGTGTATGAGTCTATATATTTGACCTCCCATATTCATTTCTTTACACTACAAACTTGTTAGTCTTCTCTTCTTACTATATCTGTACTCTATAGTCTCTATTTCTTACAAAAAATGGCCTCAAAATGATCTCAAAATGCAAGAAAATTGAAGTTGTTTGAGCCTACTCGCCACTATAGTTAGACATCCATCCATTTTTGATTGACCTATTGTCATCCTTGATTTTTTGGCTATTGAAGAAAGGTTTTTTCTTTTTCTCATGGATTTCTCTTTATAGATTTTCTTATTCATATGATGAGGATTTTGTTAGGGAATTTTATGCTTCTCTATCCTTTTTAGTTGCTTCTGAATTTTCTACCAACCTCATTCTAGAGAGAAAAGCTTCACTTTTTCTAGAGATGATGTTGTTAATTTATTCTCTTTTTGAAGTTATGGAACCTTCTTTCCCCATCCTGACCATCGAGTATGAGAACCTTTCCTGTCTTTATCTTCATTATAAGTATTCTATAGTGACTTATCTCGATCTCACTAAGATGGCAAGCTAGTTACTAAGGCTTGGCCATGCCTATGAGTTCCTTTACAGTTAATAAAGATGCATATGGTCATTGCCTTAATGATGTCATTAGTATAGTCATTCATCATCGTCTCCATCATCTTACTATCACTTTGTGCAGAAGACACTTGCTTTGCACTATCCTTAGAGGGGAGACTATAGATCTTTTAGGCATGATTTATAGGATCATCATCTTTTTTTTGGTTGCTCCATATCTTTGTTCTCTCCACTATCCTTCAGTAATATCTAGGTGGGATGCCAACTAACTTCATGGTATTTCCTTTTCTTATCATAGCTAAGTTCCTTTTTCACTTGCGTTATTTCCTTCTAAGAGAGGTTCAAAGCATTCTTCTACTAGCTCTTCCTCATCTTCTTCTCAGAATGCTACTCATCCCACTTGTTGTACTTCTACTCCCATTATTTCATTCTCCTTCTATTCATCTCATGGATGATGTTCTCATTGCCATCAATACTCTCTCTAAGGAGTTATGTACCTTTAATTAGAATTACATGGATATCCATAGGACAAAAACTCATGCTACTTTTTACCACCCTACTCCTACACCACCTACACATGGTTAGGGATGTAAATGTAGTCAAGAGGCTATCACCATCCCCTATTTATATAATTACGGGGGTAGGATTGGGATTATCCACCGAAGCTTTGGATATTTTAAGGGGATCAGATACCCACCAACAAAAAAACTTAATATCAATCGTATATTAAATAGCCAAAATTAACATAAAATTTCAATTATACATATATATATATATATATTTATTAAGCAATTAAATATAATAAACTTTAAATTTTCAATACAAAATAATAGTTATACTCAAATTAAATATTTTGTTATTTTAGCAATCATTAAAATTATTATTATTTTACAATTAAAGTACTATTTTATTGATAGAAATAGTATTTTTCAATAAAGTTATTAAATTTAATTATAAACGTATACAAATATATAATATTTTTAATCCAAATATAAAAAATAGGGATCGAAGAATGAGTAGGGCAGGGTGTATGATCCTTACCTCCACCTCGCTCCTTATGGAGTCATTCCCCATTGGTTCCAAAATTGGATTTTTCCCATGGAGTCCTCTTTCTAATAGCAAATTGATGTCCCTACTCATGGTTTTCCTCTCTCGTCAGTCTCAATTAGACCATTGATGAGTGCTAAAAAAGAACTAAAATTGCCATGATTTTATGCAGATTAATTGATTAAATATATATATATATATATATATATATATATATATATGATTTTATCATATATTTGTATAAATTTGTATTTT
The DNA here is from genome assembly GCA_033030585.1 of Hippophae rhamnoides. Lineage (NCBI taxonomy): Eukaryota > Viridiplantae > Streptophyta > Magnoliopsida > Rosales > Elaeagnaceae > Hippophae > Hippophae rhamnoides. The sequence continues at coordinate 24,975,002 of CM065431.1, read as the reverse complement.
TTGGAATCACGGGTATTTTTATTTTTTTTCAGCTATTTTCACTTAAAAACATAACTTAAAGACTCAAAGAGGAATACTGGAGGCAATACATCACAAATATATTAATCAATAAATGAGGAAAGGTCAACAAATATGGAAAAATTGGACAAAATGGGTCAAGAAGGAGGAAATTGCGCTACCGCGCCGCCCAGCTGCCCAGTCCCGCGCACGCCCGTGCCCACTTCCGTGCGCGTCATTGGTGCCTTCCGCGCGCGCCACTTCCATCTCGCCCCATTTTCGCACGCAGTTGCTCCCACATGAAGCCGACATCATCAAATGACATGATCATCCACCACTCCGTGTTTCCCCCATTTGTTTTTCATTTTTTCACCCACTTTTTCTCCCCATCCTTACCTATAAATACCCCCATTCTCTTCGCTTCATAACACACCTCAAAACACATTCTCTTCTCTCTTTCTTTCTCTCTTTTCTTAGTTTTTTTTAGTTTTTCTTAGTTTTTAGTTTTTCTTAGTTAGTTTCTCTTAGTTTTAGAGTTCTTCTCTTTTTGAGAAGAACTAGTTATGTTTTTGTAATTTATTAGCTTTTTGATTCAATAAATGGGAGTGCAAATTCTGTTTGGAGGTTTTCCAACAACGGGAATAGCATCGAAGTACTATAAGGATTTTATTTTCTTTGTAGTTATTTTTTATGCTTTATTCTTACATGTTATATTTGATTTGTCTGTGATTAAATTTAACCCTGCTGGCTATTTGTAAACATGATGTAATAATAACGTTGTTATGCTTGCGAAATATTAAATAGGTAAAAATCTCTAAAATGAATTGATTTTATTTTTATTCAAGATTTTATATTAAGAATGTTAGAGAGAAATATATTATTTTTCATTAAAAACTTAAATCTAAAAATTAGATTTTAAGATTTAGTTATCCGGTTTGATTTAGAGTAGTGTTCTTTTATTTGTTGGTACAATCGCCCTGTAGTTAGAGTGAAGCTCTATTTCAAAAGTTTTTATAAGAATTATTATCTGAAAATGTATTGACAACATGTTTTCAGTAGTGGTTTTAAAACTTGAAAGTTAGTACTCGGATAACTAAATTCTTAGGTTTAATTTGGACACCTTGAATAAAGTTTAAATTGTCTAACCCCACCAATGGTGGCATTTAAATGGTTCATTTTCAATCTCTTAGAAAAAGAAATTAATTTAATTAACCAAATTAGTTATCTACCCCACCCATAGGTGTTAATTGATTTGTTTAGTTAACAAAGAATATCTAACCCCACCAAAGGTGGTATTCATACAAAATAGGGAGAATCAATAAATATCAATTCATATCTTTAATAACCTAAATAATATGAGCAAGCATAATTACTTAGTTATTATATCCATAAATACTCCACTATTATAAATGATAAAATTGTGATAAATATTTATTGAATCTATATCTGTATCTATGTTTATTTTATGTTATTAGATTAGAAACACAAAAACCAAACTATCGTGACAGGATGTTTAGGATTTAATTTTGTTTTTAAAAGTTTGAATAATAAATTAAAAACCACATATATTCCTTCCTTAGATCGACCTTGGGAGTATACTTATCATTTTCTACGAAATGATTCATGCACTTCTGAGAGTTTTATAAATATAAAACCAAAGTATTGGCAGGATCGGCAATGCCGGTTTTCACTCATCAACCACCACCTGTTGTTTCTAGAGGCCCTTCTTCTCGCTTTGATGCCTCTTCCATTGGTTCTCTTGCCTCCCTTTTTAGAAATTTAAGTAGAGATGAACTTGGCCCTACTTTTACCCATATTATTTATTCCTACTTTCAACCTTAGCGACCTACACCACCTACTGACCCTACTTATCTCGGATAGTCCTCACATAATCATGTCCACGATGATTTGTATAGTGTTTATTTAATAAGGATGAGTTCTTTTTATATTCAATTTCTATTCTCTGCTATAACATATGTTGCTTTGTGTAGTGTTTTCTTTAATCTTCTCTATTGTGTTGCATTAGTGTTAAGATTATTGCATGATTATACTTCTTTCCTTTTGGTAGGAATGTTCCTTTGACTTTCAATGTCAAAAGGGGAGAAGTTTCTATGCACAATTCGATGTTTGTTGACATAATGTATGTTGCATGGGATGTGAGTGTAGGATTGGACTACATTTTACTACCTGACTTTCATTCACTTATGGAGAATGTTGCTTGAAATTAGAGGAATTGTGTATGTTCCATGTGTTTCATTGTATATATGATGGTATTTAGCTTGTCTGTATGTATCTGTGTAGGGATAATATGATAGTATCTGGATATACTACATATTTTTTCTATATGATATGTTTAGGGGTGTTTGTTTCATGTGTGTAGATTACAAATATAGATTGAGACCATCAAGTCTTACCCTGTTGAGAGAAAATGAAATTAGATCTTTATGTTTCAGTCAGGCAGAGTGTTGATGAGTTAATCCTAGAAGATGGATGAAGCGTACAAGATGGATAAACTTAGAATAGGTGTGTTTTTGGGTGGTGGTTATACATCAATTTTTTGTTCATAGGAACAAACATCTTTATGTTATCTTTGTTATCATCTCATGATTGATGCACACTTGTACTTAGTTATGTAGTGTTTTGCTGTAGAAAGCCAAAGGGAGAGAATGCAAGTCATGTGGTCCTTTGATTCTTTGCTGGAGTTCCCATGTTAAAAATATAAAGTCTATTTATTTTACTTAGTGTATTTTTCTCCCTTTGTATATGGTTGGTTACAGTTGATTAGTAATGCATACAAACATATAAGTAGGTACACTTTGTATGCAAGTATGTTTACACATACCATGAGGTTGGTTTTCATAGTAATCACATTCTTTGGTACCTCGATGAGCTCCTCAATCAGCCCTTTTATAACCTTTCATTTTGCCCCCAGTGAGGTGGTCGGTAAGGGTGGTCGGGTTGGTTGATTTTTTCTCTAAATATCCATCTCTTTTCTCTTTTTTAATTAAGAAAAAAACTAATAAATTTTGCCAAAATTCTTTTTGATTTTTGATTACATTTCACAATTCACTTTGAGTGTATTTTAGTGTTTGTGACATGATTTTGTAAGAGTAAAGTAGCATTGTTAAGTAGTGAGATCTTAAAACTATTTTACAATTCTCTTGTGAGCAAAGCTACGAGTTTAGGTTAGGCTTAGTATTATTTTCAGATTCCCAAGATAGTGTTTATTCGTTTTTGTAGTTAAGGTGTTTCCCACATTCTTGTCCATGTAATTAATAGCACTACTGTGTACAATGTTGGTTCTGGAGGAGAGTCAGATTCATGTGTCAAATCAAGTAATTACGGAGGCAAGAAGCTAGGGTATTTGCATTTATATTTCTGTCAAGTTGAATATGTTTATTGTTTAGTGAATTATTTGTTCCAAGTGATTACCATAATTAACTTAAGGATTTTACCACATAAATAGGATTCTATATGGGATTACCTTGATTCATCGAGTCTTGTTCGTGATCTATTGCCTTGCTAGTATAAACGAAATTAATATTATGTATGTACCAACATACTAAGATTTAAACACTAATTAGGGAGCTTTTGATTTTTTTTGCATCCTTTATTTTTTTTCTCTTATAGCATACCTACTACTTTATAATTACTATCTTTGTTGTTTCAATTAATCTGTATGCTTTGTGATTAATTATTAACACTTTTATTATCTCTATGTTATATGTTTACTTTTCTTTGCCTGAGTTTAGGTTAAGTTCTTAAGCCTGGTTTTGTATCAGGTGCCAAACTCTTTCAATTTAGAAAATTCAAATTTTATCAATAAGTACAAAATAAATAATTTTAGCTTATTATAATAATAAAATATATGTAAATGTAAAGGACTCGATATCTAAAAATGTGTACAAAATAAACCTATCCAACTTCCCCAAACTTACTCTTTGATAGTCCTTGAGCAAAGTCAACACCTATAGTCGAGAGAATATATTTTATGAAATTTTATCTTATTGGCTTAACAATATTATGGTCTCAAATTATAATAAGTATTAGATATTACCTCTAGTTATCTTCCTGTTTTAAATATGATACAATAACCATGCTTAAAATGTATGTGATGTAGCATCTATTTGCAAAAGTCAAATCTTATAACTTAAATAATACATAACATTATTCATCCTTAAAAAATATCGCTACTCTTTTTAGAGTTGAATTGGATATTGTAGGCTTTTCCTTAAAATTGTATCTCCATTCACTAAAAGTATTTCCAAAAATCCAAAGGTCTTTCATTTGGTTGCAATGTGGCTAGGCTTGTTGGTTCAATCAAATGAAAAGAAAAAAATGGAAAAACTAAAGTTCAAGAGTCCATGAAGTAAGAGAAAGTAACCTATCAATAAAACTATCCTAAGATCCATCATGTCAATAACATATGATTAAATTTTATAGTTTGGACCTAAACATCATTATTGACTTATTGTTTTGCCAATCTTTTCTAATACACAACCTCTTTTATATTTATTTTTAGCTTGTCCCTTATTATTTTTTCCTATTTATATTTTTTCCTTTTTTTAACATTTTTTAAAATAAAATATATATGGGGTACATATTGCAGCAAGGATTGTTTTATATATGTTGAACATTTAATCAATTATATATAGCGCCATTGACACTCTTAAATCTTATTATAGTATTTTCATAGAATCCATTATCCTTTTGTGCAACTTCACTTGTTCTTGAACTAAAGGGCATGGCCAATGTGTTTGGGTCAAAGGGTAAAGAGTAGTTAAAAATAATTGGAATACATAGGCTCAAATTAGTTTACTAAAAGGGTTGTCTTTTAGAGGACAACAATATGATGGGTAGGACAATTTAGCCAAAGAGGTTAATTTTATTACCTTAATCATATTTCAAGAATTTCATTTACCATTTGTCTTGATAAACTTAAAAAATAAGTTATGGCATCCTAATCATATTCATTAAAAACATAGCAAAGTTCCAAAAAATCCATAACATGATTTACAAGTTCTAGCATATAACTTTTCTATCACTAACTTAGCTATCGTGCATGAAAGTTTTGAGCAAAATTATCATAAATTTGCCTTCACTAAGAAAGTGTTAAGACTTTGTCAACATCCTTTATCCTTTTAAACCTAACAATCTTTATCTAATTTCATTACATATGAAAAAAAACAAAGAGAGAGCATATGTATGTTTCCAAGCCTATATATTAATCCTAATTATACTAAGGAATGCATTAAATAAATACTAAAAACAAAAAAATTATGCTATGTAGAGCACATTAATCTTAAAACATATATCATAAAACATGCTAAACTAATAAAGAAAAATATAGTAAAGATATGATATGTTAATACTCTCCCATACCTAATTCTTGCAATGTCCTCAATCTAAGTATATAAATATATGTAATGTAAAAATAAGGAAAAAGGAAGTTGGAAAAAATCTAGTGGATTACCTCCCACAAATTGCTTGGTTGAACACTGTCAACCTGATGCTACCAGTCTTATCATCCTATCAAACTGGCAATTCATTCAACACTTCCTTACACCTTGGTGGTAGTCTCCTTTGAAACAAACTAGACACACACTCTCCCACACCTATCTCTTTGTTATTCTTAAGGTTGTGCTTAGTAGTAAAAGTTCCTTGATGTACTTTCCATACCAAGGCATATACTCAATATCTTCTACAAGGGGTATGTTTGCCTTAGGGAAGGTATTCAAAATTTTCTTTTCATAATTCTACTTTGTTGAATCATGAACCTATTGGAAAAGTGAAAGAATACTCATTAGTATAAAAGAGAGATTCAGGTATTACCTTTTATGACCATTGAATTTTTGGGGCTGTAAATATTTTCTTTCTCATTACCCTTTGTAAGGTATACCGTTCTTGGGAACACTTTGAGGATATTTTGGTTGCTTACCACTCTCTAAAGTAATGCCATTACCAGTCTCCATAGGCTTAACAACTGTTTGAGAAGGGAGCTCAAGAACTATCCATGCTTCCATTCTTTCTACATATGTGACTACTTTACTAACCTACATCTCAAGACTCCTCCTTGAAATTTTTTGTTCTTGCTCAAATTTCAATGTGTTAGCAGTGAAGGTATTTTCTAAATCCTTAATAAATTTAACTTGAGTGGGTAAGGTGGGTTATGGCAATAGGAATGTAAATTTAGGTATGATGTTGAACTCCTTTGTTGGATTCCTCCTTTAAATCTATAGTTCTTTCTCAAATCTTATAGTGTTAACAACTAAATTATTCACTAAACCCTCAAGAGACTTACCTTGAGCAGTTGTAGTATTAGGAATAGAAAGATAGGTGTGATGTTGAAATCATTTGTTGGATTTCTATGTTAATGATCACACCATCCTGCATTGTATATGTTAGAAGATAAATCATACCTAAACATCTTCCTTTCAAACTCATACATAGCATTAACATGCTCCCAATTTCCTTGTTCTTGCTCAAAGTCTGGTGCATGAAAGTCATTGTATGTATGGTATGCTAAAGTCATATATGTTTCTACTCCATTAACATTTAACAAATAAAGATAATTAGTTGAAAGTAAATGTGAAAAGAATAATAAAAAAATTTAAAAATAAAAATAATAAACAAAAGATGAAAAACTAAAAATTAAAAAAAAGAGAAAAGAGAAAAGAGAAAAGAGAAAAGAGAAAAGAGAAAAGAAAAAAGAAAAAAGAGAATAAAATTAAGCTAAAAAAATAACTATAATAGACTAAAGAAAATAAGCGAAACTAAAAATAAAGAAAAAAGGTTTGAAGAAGAAAATAAAATAAATAAAAACTAATAGTATTAGAAGAATTATACAGTAACATTGCCAAAAACTTGACACACTTGAGTACATGCAATTATAAGTTGTCACATGTAAGTATACGTGATTATATACACATGATAAGTAATTTAAAAATAAGGATTGTTGTACCCATGAGGATTGATAATAATATTTACTCCTAATTTCTAATTCATTAGTAAATTAAATAAAATTAATAAATATAGATTTTTGGTTTGATTTTTCAAAAAACTAAATAATAATAATAAATAAATAATGTAAACATGATTTTTTTGGGAGAACATAATGATAGATATCTAATCATAGAGTTATTCTTACCACTAGCCTACAATTCAATTAATCATTTCGTAAATCAAAATATATTTCTTAAGTTCTAAAACAAATTAATAATTTAAAACCCTTCTTGAATTCTTAATTTTAGCTTTAAAAGTCTCGATTCACTAAAGACTTTCCACCTTTACTTACTGTGTATTGATTCATAATATATTTATAAACCAACCTAAATCCTGAACAACCTAAAGTTTCACTTACTAGATTTAATTCATTCATTGCATTAAGATTTAAAAAGATGATAACTATACTAGGCAAGATTAAAAATATTGATAATCTTTAACGTAGGTACTCAATCCTACTTTTGATAGTAACCATAATTTACAACTTTAAATAAGAATATTAACGATAACATACTAGTATCTTAGACTAGAAATAAACATATTAATGCAATAAACTAGTTGTACATCCTAATTCATACATGCATAGTTTTTATATTTTAACATAGAATTTAACGCATTAAGAATCAAGAATTGATATTCATGATATTAAATTAATTAAACCATAATTTAGGGCTTAGAAATTGCATACAATCATACTGAATATTTAGCTAGATATAGAATTTATTCAATCCATAACAATAACTAAATATTTCATCATAAAGAAAGAAAATGTAAAGAAAATATATGGGAAAAATGAGGTTTTTGTGGTTCATATTAAGTATGGACCCTCCGATGACATAGATTGCACCTAGATCCACATGCCATATGTCATGGAGAGAGAAAAAGCAAATTAAATGGTCAAGATCTATTACAAATACTATAGAGACAAAACCACATGCGTAAGAGAAGTTGACGTGGATTCACCCGATGTGTTTGATGCTTTTTACAGTGCATGCTACATGCGATCTTTGGGTGAGTCCGTACCATGGTATGCAATTGACTAGAGTTAGCGAACAAGGTGACACCATGTGGTGAACTATCTAGATGACTTATGGAATGCAAGCCTACGTGGTTACTAACTTGGATATTCTTTCTAAGTTTATCAATGGGATTTCTAAGTCAATCCACTTCATAAAATATATAAAAAAAATCCATAAAAATTAAAGATTTATCACCAAAAATTTAGAAAATTATATTTTTAAGAAAATGCACAAAAAATAATAATTTTAGCTCATTATAATAATAAAATATGTGTAAATGTAAAGGAGTTGATATATAAAATTTTATATAAAAGAACACGTATCAAAAAGCAAATTCAGATGGAGAAAGTCCATCAATAGTTACATATTGAATAGACGATACCTAGAGATTTTTGTAGAGTGCTGTAGGAACATGGAGATCCAATGGCAAAGGATCAGGTGCTCAAGTAGATGATTGGTTTTTATTTTGATTAGTTAATGGAACGACATCATTATGTGTATCAATTTGATCTAGATTAGTAGTTGTATCCACTACTTATGAGTTGGTTTTTCCTACATCAGATGACTCAGACACAAATGGAATAGGCACAAACATGGGTGGACAAATAATATTTTCATCAAGAGATTCAACTTGAGTGGAGTAATATGTAGTCGATTGAAATATTTTGATATCATGCTAACCAAGAAGTTTTACATTGGAGGATGAAAACATTTACAAACTTTGATGGTCCTAGAGTGACCATGAAAAATATATTTAAGAGCCCGAGGGGATAACTTAGGGATGATGCACATGTACAGAACATATACAACCAAACATACGAGCTGTGATGAGTGCTCAAAAAGCACTAAAATAACCATGATTTTATGCAAATTAATTGATTAAAAATATATATATTTATATGTTTTATCATATATTTATATAAATTTGTCTTTTTCGGAATCACGGGTATTTTTATTGTTTTTCAGGTATTTTGGCTTAAAAATGCAACTTAAAGACTCAAAGAGTAATACTGGAAGCAATAAATCACAAATATATTAATAAATAAATGCGTAAAGGTCGACAAATATGGAAAAATTGGACAAAATGGGTCAAAAAGGTCAAAAATGTCAAAAAGGAGAAAAACGCGCCGTCGTGCCCTAGCACCCAGCTCGCCCCTCAAATCGCGCGGGTTCTTGTTCATGCGCACTGACCTGCGCGTGAGGTTCTTGTTCATGCGCGCGGCCGCTTGCGCGAGGTTCTGTTCATGCGCGCAGAACGCGCGCGAGGTTCTGCGTAGCGCGCCCTCCAGCGCCAACGCGTTTTCACCCCATTTTTCACTTGCAGCAGCCCCTGTGACGTCATGCTGACGTCATTGATGACCTCAGTATTTCCATTACACATTTTTTAATTTTTTAATATTTGTTTAACATTTTTTTACTCATTTTTTCTCTCCATCCTCACCTATAAATACCCCCCTTCCCTTCACTTCAAAATACACCTAAAAACACCTCCAAATACATTATTTTCTCTCTTTTCTTAGATTTTTAGGATTCTTTAGTTTTTTCTTATGTTTTCTTAGTTTTTAGTTTTTCTTAGTTAATTTCTCTTAGATTTAGAGTTCTTCCCTTTTTTGGGAAGAACTAGTTATGTTTTTGTAATATTTTAGCTTTTTGATTCAATAAATGGGAGTGCAAATTCCGCTTGGAGTTTTTCCATGGACGGGTATAGCGTCGAAGTTGTAAGGATTTTATTTTCTTCTGATTATTTTTATGCTTTATTCTTACATGTTATATTTAATTTGTACGTGGTTAAATTTAAGCGTCTTTGGCTTTTAGTAAACATGATGTAATAATGGCGTTGTTATGCTTGCGAAATATTAAATAGGTAAAAATCTCTAAAATGAATTGATTTTATTTTTATTCATGATTTTATATTAAGAATGTTAGAGAGAAATATATTATTTTTCATTACAAACTTAAACACGAAAATTAGATTTTAAGGTTTAGTTATCGATTCGATTTAGAGTAGTACTCTTTTATTTGATGGTACAATCGCCCGGTAGTTAGAGTGAAGCTCTATTTCAAAAGTTTTTATAAGAATTATTATCTGAAAATGTATTGACGACATATTTTCGGTAGTGATTTTAAAACGTGAAAGTTAGTACTCGGATAACTAAATTCTTAGGTTTAATTTGGACACCTTGAATAAAATTTAAATTGTCTAACCCCACCAAAGGTGGCATTTAAATGGTTCATTTTCAATCTCTTAGAAAAATGAATTAATTTAATTAATCAAATTAGTTATCAACCCCACCCATAGGTGTTAATTGATTTGTTTAGTTAACAAAGAATATCTAACCCCACCAAAGGTGGTATTCATACAAAAAAAAAGGGAGAATCAATAAATATCAATTCATATATTTAATAACCTAAATAATAGAAGCAAGCATAATTAACTTAGTTATTATATCCATAAATACTCCACTATTTATAAAAGATAAAATTTGCATGAATGCTTATTGAATCTATGTCTAATTTTCTGTAAGTAGATTAAAACACAAAAAACACAAAAAAACCCAAAATATCGTGACAGGATGTTTATGATTTAATTTCGTTTTTAAAAGTTTGAATAATAAATTAAAAACCACATACATTCCTTCCTTAGATCGACCTTGGGAGTATACTTATCATTTTCTACGAAATGATTCGTGCACTTGCGAGAGTTTTATAAATATAAAACCAAAGTATTGGCAGGATCGGCGATCCCGGTTTTCGCTCATCAAAGTTTTTCACAATCAGGTCTGTTCATCAAGTTTTTGTGGCGGATTCTTGGAAGGAATAGCGTTTTTAATTTATTTATCAAAATTTTAAAAATATTTTTGTGCTGTAAATAATTGTGATTTTTTTTTGTTTTTGTAAAAAAATAAAAAAAAATAAAAAATTTAATCAAATTTCAAATTTTAAATTTCATAAGAAATAATAAAAAAATAAAAAAATAAATTTTTTTTAATAAATTTTAAATAAAAATAAAAATAAATAAAAATAAAATAAAAAAAAATAAAAAAAATAAAATAAAATAAAAAAATAATAATAAATAATTATAAATAATAATAAATAATAATAAATAAAATAAAAAATAATAATAAATAATAAAAATAATAAAAATAATAAAAAATAATAAAAAAGAGGAAAAAAATAAAAAATAAAAAATAAAAAATAAAAAATAAAAAAATAAAAAAAATAAAAAAATAAAAAAAAAATAAAAAAAATAAAAAAAATAAAAAATAAAAAAAAATAAAAAAAAAACCAAAATTTTAATTTTTTAAGTTTAATTTTTTTTATCATAATTTTAATTTTTCTTTTTTTAAAATTAATTTATTTTCTTTTACCTTTTTCAATTTTATTTTATTTTATTATTTTTTAATTTTCTTTCTTTAGCTATATTTTTTTTCTTCTTGATTTTTATTTAACTTAGTTAACTTAGTTTTTTTTAAGATTGTTTTTAACATTAACTTAGGTTTTTTTAAATTTTCATTAACTTAATTAACTTTTTTTTTACTTCACTTAAGTTAATTAACTTAGATTTTTTACTTCACTTAACTTAATTAACTTTTTTTTTACTTAACTTAATTAACTTAGATTTTTTTTACTTCACTTAGCTTAATTAATTTTTTTTACTAACTTAATTAACTTAGATTTTTTTAACTTAACTTAATTAACTTAGATTTTTTAGTTCACTTAACTTAATTAACCTTTTTTTTTAACTTAGATTTTTACTTAACTTAATTTAATTAACTTAATAGCATGAAAAGCAAAGATCTAAGGGAGTTCTGTCTAGGAGACTAGTTCTTGGAAGCCTTTGTGCCACTAGTCTTTCCTGGGAATGTTGTTAATACAGGAGGATGGTTTTTAAGGAGCCTTTGCACCACCATTCTTTCCGGGAGCACTTTTGGTTATCGATTATGTTATTTTTTTCTTAAAAACAAAAAAAACATAAATTCTGAAACTACCTCCAAAATTTTAAAGTTTTAATTATAATCTAAGGAGTTAGTTGCTTTGTTTAATCTAGGTACAATTGTGTTTTTATGCCTTAATTATTTGATTTGTACCTAGTTGTGGGTTATCTAAAACTCAAAGTATGCCTCTAGTTTTAAGTACAAAAAAGAAATTTGAAAATCAATAGGGCATGGTGAAAAAGTATAGGTAGACAACCTTGTCTTACCTAAAGGTTTGATTGACTTCAATGATGAGGGGACATTGAGTTTACTTAAAATGCAATCCCAATTACGTCTTGCTAAGGCGTTAAACTACTTATTTGGATGGGAGGCAACCCGTCATTTTAGGTAATTTTCTTTTATTTCTTTTATTTACTTAATTATTTCATTTTAATTACATGTGAATAATTTTTAAATTGTTAAAACTAAAAATATTTGTTGAGATGTTAGAAGTTCACAACGAACGCTCTGTATACACTTTAGTGAAGAATATGATGGATGCACCCGCATTTTCCATTACTACTTGCACTTTCTCAAGAAATAGGTAATCTTTCTTCTCTTTTCTCTTTATCTTTAATTTACAGTTGTTACATTGAGGACAATGTAAGTTCTAGGTTGGGGTGGTGAAAAGTTACCATGCTTAATTAAAAAAAAAGTTTTAACAATTTAAAAATAAAAATAAAAATTTTAAAAATATACTTTTTCATTTTTTGTGTGTTTGGTTTTATTTCTATTTTGTGTGATTTAGTAATTTTTGGAATAAAAAAAAATTTCACAAAAATTTATCTTTTCTTTAAATCAAATTTAAGTAAATAGTTAAGTCTTTTGTACTATTAGATTAATTTTTGAAAACATATCATGAAATATTTTGTAATTATTTTTTGATAATTAGTTAGTTTTTGTCATAACTAGTATTTCTTGATAAGATGTGGAAATTATATTAAACCCAAAATCGGTATTTATGAATTTTTTTAGTGGAGACTACCTTTGTGAGATATAATTTGAGCCTAATTTCTTTTATTCAGAGTGAAATATATATTTTTTCTACTCCAAACATATTTCTTATTTATTCAAATTTTTAGATGATCTCTATAGGTATTAGCATTGAATGTATGAATTTTTTTTTCTCATCTTAATAGAGTATCATATATTTTTGATTATTATTTTTGCTTAGATTAAATGATTTGAGTAGAAATTGATAGTATATGCTTATATCTCATTCATGCATGACTGCTACAAAAAAAAGACATATCTTGGGTTACCTAAACCGATCATACAGAAAAGCCACAAAATTAACCACTCACCAAAATCCAAAAAATGTACAATCTGTACATGGGTTGACTCTCTAAAAAATACACATATTGAAAAATATCTACAGAAAAAAAAATAGAGAGATAAAAAATAGTATCATCTATATACTATGACCCACGTTGCCTACAAAGTTGTGAGTACAGGCTATTTACAAAAGAAAGATATAGGAAGTAATTCCCTAAAAAGTCATTGCAATTTCTTCATTTGTAAAAAGCATATATCTTGAAATTATTTCTTAATGAGTTTGATTTATGCATGAAAATAATTTTTATATATGATATCTTTATAATTTATACATTTGATTCCTTTCATGAGATCAATGTTAAAATAACACTTTGAGCCTTTATTCTTTATACATATGCGAACATATTAGTTCATTTCTATACATCAACTCTTTCGCATATAAAATAGTATGAGTGTTTGAACCCATAGGATTCAGTGTTTCGAGAGTATTGACTTGTGAGGAATAGAGTCGCGAATTCTGATTCATGACACTGAAATTGGGTGAAATTAAATTGATACATTTTTGACATGAAATATGAAAATGATTTTCGACTAATTATTATAATAAATCATGATTGTTTGAAGAGATTAAAATAACTTATGCTTGAGATTTTAATTATGATCTTAAAGGAGATTAAAAAGTATGAGACATTTTTGTGATATGTTGTTTTCTCTTATTCAAAAAAAAATTAATTTTTGATTTTGTTGTAATTTTAGTTTTTGATTTCATTATTTTTATTGTTTTTTTTATTTTTACATTTAGTTCAATGTTTGTGGGTATCATTACTGAAAACCCTCATGAGACTCAAACTCGTCTACTAGGGCAACCTAGGGGTTTAAAGGCTTGTTGCATAGTTTAATTTTTAGTTTTTATCGCTTCTCTTGCTAAGGGACTAGCAAGAAGCTGGTTGGGGGTTGTGATGAGTGCTCAAAAAGCACTAAAATAACCATGATTTTATGCAAATTAATTGATTAAAAATATATATATTTATATGTTTTATCATATATTTATATAAATTTGTCTTTTTCGGAATCACGGGTATTTTTATTGTTTTTCAGGTATTTTGGCTTAAAAATGCAACTTAAAGACTCAAAGAGTAATACTGGAAGCCATACCTCACACATATATTAGAAAATAAATGCGTAAAGGTCGACAAATATGGAAAAATTGGACAAAATGGGTCAAAAAGGTCAAAAATGTCAAAAAAGAGAAAAACGTGCCGCCGCGCCCCACCACCCAGCTCCGCCCCAAACTGCGCGCGGGTTACTATTCATGCGCGCAGCACTGCGCGCGAGGTTACTGTTCATGCGCGCAGCACTGCGCGCGAGGTTACTGTTCATGCGCGCAGCACTGCGCGCGAGGTTACTGTTCATGCGCGCAGCAGCCCCTCCGCGCGCCCAACGCGTTTTCACCCCATTTTTCACTTGCAGCAGCCCCTGTGACGTCATGCTGACGTCATTGATGACCTCAGTATTTCCATTACACATTTTTTAATTTTTTAATATTTGTTTAACATTTGTTTACTCATTTTTTCTCTCCATCCTCACCTATAAATACCCCCCTTCCCTTTACTTCAAAATACACCTAAAAACACCTCCAAATACATTATTTTCTCTCTTTTCTTAGATTTTTAGGATTCTTTAGTTTTTCCAACAACGGGAATAGCGTCGAAGTTGTGTAAGGATTTTATTTTCTTTACAGTTATTTTTATGCTTTATTCTTACATGTTATATTTAATTTGTCTGTGGTTAAATTTAACTTGTCTTTTGTTTAGTAAACATGATGTAATAATGACGTTGTTATGCTTGTGAAATATTAAATAGGTAAAAATCTCTAAAATGAATTGATTTTATTTTTATTCATGATTTTATATTAAGAATGTTAGAGAGAAATATATTATTTTTCATTACAAACTTAAACCTGAAAATTAGATTTTAAGGTTTAGTTATCCGATCTGATTTAGAGTAGTGCTCTTTTATTTGATGGTACAATCGCCCGGTAGTTAGAGTGAAGCTCTATTTCAAAAGTTTTTATAAGAATTATTATCTGAAAATGTATTGACGACATGTTTTCGGTAGTGATTTTAAAACGTGAAAGTTAGTACTCGGATAACTAAATTCTTAGGTTTAATTTAGACACCTTGAATAAAGTTTAAACTGTCTAACCCCACCAAAGGTGGCATTTAAATGGTTCATTTTCAATCTCTTATAAAAAGGAATTAATTTAATTAACCAAATTAGTTATCAACCCCACCCATAGGTGTTAATTGATTTGTTTAGTTAACAAAGAATATCTAACCCCACCAAAGGTGGTATTCATACAAAAAAGGGAGAATCAATAAATATCAATTCATATATTTAATAACCTAAATAATACGAGCAAGCATAATTAACTTAGTTATTATATCCATAAATACTCCACTATTTATAAAAGATAAAATTTGCATGAATGTTTATTGAATCTATGTTTAATTTTCTGTAAGTAGATTAAAACACAAAAAACCCAAAATATCGTGACAGGATGTTTATGATTTAATTTCGTTTTTAAAAGTTTGAATAATAAATTAAAAACCACATACATTCCTTCCTTAGATCGACCTTGGGAGTATATATCATTTTCTACGAAATGATTCGTGCACTTGCGAGAGTTTTATAAATATAAAACCAAAGTATTGGCAGGATCGGCGATGCCGGTTTTCGCTCATCAAAGTTTTTCACAATCCCGATTCTGTTCATCAAGCTGCTAAAAGAAAAGCATTATACTCTAAGTTTTAACATAAAGTATGGAGTATTAAATTTCTAGATGAAGGAAGCATGAGACATGTAGTAAGGACAACATCAGCTCAAAATCTAAGAGGAACATTCCTATGAAACATGATAGTTCGAGTAATATCTAATGAATGTATATTCTTTCTCCTAGCTACTTCATTTTGTTGAGGAATATCAATGCATGAAGTTTGATGTAAAATTCCATGTAATTAACAAAAAATAGAGATCATGATGAGTGATAGTCTAATTCATTATCAAACTGCAAAACTTTAATAGCAATGGAAAACTGGTTTTTATTTCTGGATAAAATGTGTCAAGTATAGTAGGAAATTCATATTTATATTTTAATAAATAAATTCATGTAGTTCTTGAATGATCATGCACAAAACTAACAAATAATTTAATCCAAGGATAGTTGGAATTTGCATAGGATCCTAAATGTTTGAATGAACTAAATCAAAAGGACCAAGACTTACATTATCGACTCGACTAGGAAAAGAGATTCTATAGTGTTTATCTGACCGACATGACTCACACTCTAAGGTAGAAAAGCTAGATAAGACACCAAAATAATGGAGTAGAGATAAAGATGCATGTCCAAGGCAATTGCGCTTTTGGGTATGACTAAGAATATAAGATGAGGTAGGTTGAGTTGAAGCAGAAGGTGTTAACAAGATATAGATGCTATTTACTTCACGACCTCTACCAATCATCTTCGAGACACTAGATCCTAGAATACACAATATGATGGAAAAAATATCACATTACAATTAAAGTGTTTAGTAACTTAACTGACAAACAAAATATTTTACCTAAAGGACACGTCAAAATTTAATATCTTACTTTTCTTAAAATTGTGTTGATGTAAATATACTAGTTTGTTAATAAATTAATTAAAGTTAGCAAAAAGGAATTTTGAATAATTAGGAAGAAAATGAAAATAAAATAAAAGAATGATAAGAGATACATGATCATAGGACTATCCTCATCAC
Organism: Hippophae rhamnoides; assembly: GCA_033030585.1. Lineage (NCBI taxonomy): Eukaryota > Viridiplantae > Streptophyta > Magnoliopsida > Rosales > Elaeagnaceae > Hippophae > Hippophae rhamnoides. Next base: position 24,957,935 of record CM065431.1, on the reverse strand, counting down.
GAGCCTACAATTCAACTAATTATGTCATGAATTGAAATAATTTTCTTCAGATCTAAATCACTTTCATAATTTAGAAACCTTCTTAAATTGTTAACTTTAGCTCTAGAAATCTAAGTCCAATTAAGATTTCCTACATTTTATTATTGCGATGTTGATCAATAATACAATTATCAATCAACGTAAATCATAAATACCATAAATGTACACTTACTAGATTAAATTCATTCATTGCATTATTATCTAAAAAGGTAATAATTAAACTAGAAAATATTAAAATCATTGAGAACCTTTACTCTAAGCATTCAATCCTACTTGTAATAGAAGCCACACGATGATGTTTCGAATAGGAATATTACAATTACATACTAATACCTTAAACTAGCAATAAACATATTCATTCAATAAACTAGATGATTATTCTAATTCATATATATATATAGTTTTGGCATTTGAAAATAAAATTGAATGCATCAACAGTTAAGAATTAAACCTAAAATTTATAAATATATTAAATTAATTAAACCATAGTTTAGGGCTTAGAATTTCCCAGGATCACATTACAAAATTAGCTAGACATAGATTCTATAAGAATCAAAATTATTTTCATGGAAAATTATAAAGAAGGGGATTAAGAAAATCTTTTGAAATGTAGAAAATGAAGCCTATGTAACCCAAATTTTCATCTTCAATATTGAAAATTTGTTTATTTAGTTATGTATCTAATTATCTTGAAGGTGGGTGAATACAATACCGTAAAAGTATGAAAAATTAAAATTTTGAAAGTGACCAAACAACAAATCACGTGTACATAAAGTATTGGAAAAATTAAAATATCAACATATGAGATTTTTAAGTGAAAACAACTTAAGCTACACCAATGACCTAAGAAGAAAATCACCGATTCATCGAACCACCAACCTATGCACTATGAAAAATAAGTATCTAGTTCAAGGCTAGGACTCAAACTACCTACCTAAGTATTGCCCATAAGTAACCTATTTAGAAACTTCTATTTTCATCATAGTCTCTACAAGATAGGCACTTGGATATGGGCTAGTATTCCGAAAAACTCAAGTCCCACAAGTTAATCAAATCTGTACCACAGTCACCTAAAATGTTAGCATATAAGCACATGTGCAAGTGTGTGTGTCCTAGAGAAGATTCAATAATGAACAATCCTAACTAGTTGATTTAAATAATATAATAGATAAATAAATAAAAACTAGCAACCTTAGAACAATTAGGTAAAGCACAAGCTCAATAAAGATAGTTTTTTTAAAGATTAGTTATCAAACCAAATAATTATGACATGATACCCAATATTATTTGATCCAACAATTCAAGAAAAGGAATAAAGAAGAATCTATACTAACATATGATCAAAATATCATAAAAGAAATTAAGCTTCTTAATCAATTAAACACGACCATTAATGTTTGATAGATTAACCAAATAAAAAAGCCTAAAGAATTATAATCTTATATTTTCAAAATAAGAGAGAATAAAAGATCAAGAGAATAAAGCACAATAGCTCTTATGTAGTTAGTTTCAAATATATGCTTAGGTTTGTATTTATAGATTTTTTTGTAGCACATTCGTTTAAAGTGGAGTTACCAAATTGTCCATAAAATTAGTTAAAACACTTTTAAGAAATAAAGAAAATACTATAAAAACCCAATCTAGATTGTAATAGAAATATGTTTTAAAATCATATAACTGATAACTCGATTGATCTAATCAAGCGCTTGATCAATCGAGTCCTGTAGTTGATCAATCAAATGTAGTTTTGATCGATTTGGCCAACATTTAATTAATTATTCAAGAAGTGGATTGATTTAGTGATTTAACTCTATTCATATGGGAATGTATTAAAATAAATTTATTGAGGTAATATTGCTCAATCGATCTAGTCATTACTTGATCGATCAAGTAGCCTATTTTCACATTGTTCCTATTATGTCTAATATGCAACCTAACATTCACAGGAATAGAGATATACCCGAGATGTGATTGTTAAGGCTCGATAGTTTCTTCGGCTAGAAAATATTCTTTTAGGACACACATAGAAACTAAAATTATAATTACAATTATATGTTTTGTTCAAGAGTATCGCCAACACTCACATAAATCTTACAAATATTCTCTTCAAAATCTCCTCCAAAAGTTGTCCTTGGTGTGCTCTTTGATCTCCCTTGTTTCTTATATTAACTATCATGTTTTAATAACCAATAAGGTTGTTTTTTATAGTGTATTTCTCAAATCTAATTAAATTTAAATTAGACTTTACTTGATCAAATGGATATTATTAAGAACTGGAGCTAAAGAATACCATAGTTGTCTCAATCCATTGAGACCTTCACTTGATCAATATAACCTTCAAGTTTGGACTCTAGAGTTCTTAATCAATTGAATGGGTTCTTGATTGATTGAGTCCCTTTTATATTGATCAAGTAATGATAAGCCAGCTCTCGATCAATTTACTTGTGTATTGATCGATTGAGTGCCTTGTTTTTGCCCTAAATACACATTTTTGTCACTTTTTCTCATTTTATCCCTTAACACCCATATAACAGAAAATGAATACTTAAAATAGGGAACAATAATTCATTGGAAAGATTTTAGAATTGACGCACAAATATATATATATAATGAGTGAAAACCGGCATCACCGATCCTGCCAATACTTTGGTTTTATATTTATAAAACTCTCGCAAGTGCACGAATAATTTCATAGAAAATGATAAGTATACTCCCAAGGTCGATCTAAGGAAGGAATGTATGTGGTTTTTAATTTATTATTCAAACTTTTAAAAAAGAAATTAAATCCTAAACATCCTATCACGATATTTTGGGTTTTGTGTTTTTAATCTACTAACATAAAAATAAACATAGATTTAATAAATATTTATGCAAATTTTATCTTTTATAAATAGTGGAGTATTTATGGATATAATAACTAAGTTAATTATGCTTGCTCATATTATTTAGGTTATTAAAGTTATGAATTGATATTTATTGATTCTCCCTTTTTTGTATGAATACCACCTTTGGTGGGGTTAGATATTCTTTGTTAACTAAAAAAATCAATTAACACCTATGGGTGGGGTTGATAACTAATTTGGTTAATTAAATTAATTCCTTTTTCTAAGATATTGAAAATGAACCATTTAAATGCCACCTTTGGTGGGGTTAGACAATTTAAACTTTATTCAAGGTGTCCAAATTAAACCTAAGAATTTAGTTATTCGAGTACTAACTTTCAAGTTTTAAAACCACTACTGAAAATATGTTGTCAATACATTTTCAAATAATAATTCCTATAAAAACTTTTGAAATAGAGCTTCATTCTATCTACCGGGCGATTGTACCAACAAATAAAAGAGCACTACTCTAAATCAGACCGGATAACTAAACCTTAAAATCTAATTTTTAGATTTAAGTTTGTAATGAAAAATAATATATTTCTCTCTAACATTCTTAATATAAAATCTTGAATAAAAATAAAATCAATTCATTTTAGAGATTTTTACCTATTTAATATTTCGCAAGCATAACAACGTTATTATTATATCATGTTTACAAACAGCCAGCAAAGTTAAATTTAATCACAAAAAAATTAAATATAACATGTAAGAATAAAGCATAAAAAATAACTGTAAAGAAAATAAAATCCTTACAGAACTTCGATGCTATTCCCGTTGCTGGAAAACCTCCAAGCGGAATTTGCACTCCCATTTATTGAATCAAAAAGCAAATAAATTACAAAAACATAACTAGTTCTTCCCAAAAAGGGAAGAACTCTAAAACTAAGAGAAAGTAGCTAAAAAAAATAAGAAAAACTAAAAAAAACTAAAAAATAAGAAATGGAGAGAAAGAAAGAAGAGAGAAGTGTGTTTTGAGGTGTGATTTGAAGTGAAGAGAATGGGGGTATTTATAGGCGAGGATGGGAAGAAAAAGTGAGTGAAAAAATGATTAAAAATGGTGGAAATGCGGAGTAGTGAATGATGACATCATGATGGCGTAGGGTGCGACAACGCGCACGGATTGGGGCAGATAGGCGCAGTGGCCCGTGCGGACTGACGTGGGTGCACACGGAATGGAGAGCAGGCACGCGCAGACTGGCGTGGGTGCATGCAGAATGGAGAGCAGGCGTGCGCGGACTGGGCGTTGTGGTAACGCGGCACACGCGTTGTTCGGTGCGGCTGGGTGCGCTGCGCACATTGGTTGGCGCCACTGGGCGGCTACATGCGCAATTTTCTCCTTTTTGACCTTTTGACCCATTTTGTCCAATTTTTCCATATTTGTTGACCTTTCCCCATTTATTTATTATTATATTTGTGATGTATTGCTTCCAGTATTCCTCTTTGAGTCTTTAAGTTACGTATTTAAGCGAAAATACCTGAAAAACAATAAAAATACCCGTGATTCCGAAAAAGATAAATTTATACAAATATATGATAAAATCATATAAATATATATATTTTTAATCAATTAATGTGCATAAAATCATGGTAATTTTAGTGCTTTTTGAGCACTCATCATAACCCCCAACCAGCTTCTTGCTAGTCCCTTAGCAAGAGAAGCGATAAAAACTAAAAATTAAACTATCCTAAATCACTTCCATGGATTGACACGGTTGCATTTAGCCTATGCAACAAGCCTTTAAACCCCTAGGTTGCCCTAGTGGACGAGTTTGAGTCTCGTGAGGGTTTTCAGTTTAAAAAAACTAAATGTAAAAATTAAAAGAAATAATAAAAACAATCAATTTAAAAAAAACTAAAATTACAACAAAATCAAAAATTCACTTTTAAGAATAAAAGAAAACAACATATCACAAAAATGTCTCATACTTTTTAATCTCCTTTAAGATCATAATTAAAATCTCAAGCATAAGTTATTTTAATCTCTTTAAACAATCATGATTTATTATAATAATTAGTCGAAAATCATTTTCATATTTCATATAAAAAATGTATCAATTTAATTTTACCCAATTTCAGTGTCATGAATCAGAATTCGCTTCGACTCTATTCCTCATAAGTCAATACTCTCAAAACACTGAATCCTATGAGTTCAAACACTCATACTAATTTATATGCGAAAGAGTTGATGTATAGAAATGAACTAATATGTTCGCATATGTATAAAGAATAAAGGCTCAAAGTGTTATTTTAACATTGATCTCATGAAAGGAATCGAATGTATAAATTATAAAGATATCATATATAAAAATTATTTTCATGCATAAATCAAACTCATTAAGAAAGAATTTCAAGATATATGCTTTTTACAAATGAAGAAATTGCAATGACCTTTTAGGGAATTACTTCCTATATCTTTCTTTGTAATTAGCCTGTACTCACAACTTTGTAGGCAATGTGGGTCATAGTATGTAGATGATACTATATATTCTTTATCTCTCTATATTTTTTTGAAGATATTTCTCAATATATATTTTAGAGAGTAAACCCATGTACAGATTGTACATTTTTTTTGGATTTTGGTGAGTGGTTAATTTTCTGACTTTTCTGTTTTGATCTTGGTTTAGGTAACCCCAGATATGTCTTTTTTTTATAGCAGTCATGCATGAATGAGATATAAGCATATACTATCAATTTCTACTCATATCATTTAATCTAAGCAAAAATAATAATAAATAATATACGACACTCTATTTAACAAATGTGTTTGGAGTATACCTATAGAGATCATCTAAAAATTTGAAGAAATAAGAAATGTGTTTGGAGTAGAAAAAATATATATTTCACTCCGAATAAAGGAAATTAGGCTCAAATTATATCTCACAAAGGTAGTATCCACTAAAAAAAATCATAAACACCGATTTTGGGTTTAATATAATTTCTACATTTTATCAAGAAATACTAGTTATGACAAAAACTAACTAATTACCAAAAATAATTACAAAATATTTCATGATATGTTTTCAAAAATTAATCAAACAATACAAAAGACTTAACTATTTACTTAAATTTGATTTAAAGAAATGATAAATTTTTGTGAGAAATATTTTTTTTGTTTTTTTTTATTTTTTTTATTTTTTATTTTTTTTTAAATTCCAAAAATTACTGAATCACACAAAATAAAAATAAAATAAAACACAAAAAAAAATGAAAATGTGAACATAAAAAAAATTATTATATATTTTTTTTATTTTTTAATTTAAGCATGGTAACTTTTCACCACACCCAACCTAGAACTTACATTGTCCTCAATGTAACAACTGTAAATTAAAGATAAAGAGAAAAGAGAAGAAAGATTACCTATTTCCTGAGAATGTGCATGTAGTAATGGAAAATGCAAGTGCATCCATCATATTCATCATTAAAGTGTATACAGACATATCGTTGTGAACTTCTAACATCTCAACAAATATTTTTAGTTTTAACAATTTAAAAATTATTCACATGTAATTAAACTAAAATAAACAATAAAATTAAGTAAATAAAACAAATAAAAGAAAATTACCTAAAATGATGGGTTGCCTCCCATCCAGCGCTTAGTTTAACGTCTTAGCAAGACATAACTTTATGGTGCTAAGGGTTACTCAGCCAAATGCAATCCATTTCAGCAATGTTGTTTGGTTCTTCTAAATAAGGCTTCACACGATGCCCATTGACTTTGAATGTTTTTTGTGTCTTGGAGTCCAATAGTTCTACTACTCCATGTGCAAATACCTGAACTATTTTGAATGGTCCATCCCATCTTGATCTCAACTTTCCTGGAAACAATCTCAAATGAGAGTTAAATAAAAGAACTTTCATTCCAGGGTGAAGAGTCTTAGGAACTAGCCTCTTGTCATGATAGCGCTTAGTACGCTCTTTGTATAATTTGGCATTCTTATAGGCTTCGTTCCTAATTTCTTCCAACTCATTAAGATGGAGTAATCGTTTTTCTCCTAGTTTATTTAAATCCATGTTTAACTATTTAATTTCCCAGTAAGCCTTGTGCTCAAGTTCAACTGGAAGGTGCCATGCTTTCCCAAAGATTAACCGGTAAGGGCTCATCCCAATTGGTGTTTTGTAAGCGGTGCGGTATGCCCATAAGGCATCATTTAACTTAAATTCCCAATCCTTCCTTGAAGGACGCACAGTGCGTTCCAATATTCCCTTGATTTGCCTATTACTTACTTCTACTAAACCAGAAGTTTGAGGATGATATGGAGTAGCTACTTTATGTGTGATGTTGTACTTGTTTAGTACTCCATCAAAGATCTTGTTAAAAAAATGGCTATCTCCATCACTTATTATAGCTCTAGGCGTTCTGAACCTGCTGAATATTAAATCCTTCAAGAATTTCACAACAACATTAGCATCATTGGTTTTAGTGGGGATAGCTTCTACCCACTTGGATACATAATCCACAGCAACCAAAATATATTGAAAACCATTAGATAGGGTAAAAGGACCCATAAAGTCAATCCCCTATACATCAAATAGTTCAACAACTAAATTAGATGTCAAAGGAATTTCATCTCTTTTGCTTATGTTTCCTGTTCTTTGACATCTATCACATTGTGCACAAAACATATGAGTATCTTTAAAAAGAGTGGGCCAAAAGAATCCAGACTGTAATACCTTACGTGTTGTCTTTTCACCACCAAAATGGCCCCCACAATGAAGTTCATGACAAAAAGTTAGAATGCTCTTATGTTCTTCTTCAGGAACACATCTCCGGATGACTTGATCTTTACCAATCTTGTATAAATAAGGGTCATCCCAGAAATAGTCCTTAATAGTTTTAAAGAACCTTTTCTTATCCTGATATAAAGTGTTAGGTCGCAAAACACCAGTGGCAAGATAGTTTACAATATCAGCATACCATGGGTTCGGACCTATCGAAAATAATTGTTCATCAGGAAAGGTTTCAACTATATCTTCATTACTCTCATCTTTAAGAGAATTGAAATAAGAAATCAACCTAGAAAAATGGTTAGCTACTAAGTTTTCACTGCCTTTCTTATCCTTGATTTCTAAGTCAAATTCTTATAAGAGTAAGACCCACCTGATTAATCTTGGCTTGGCATTTGGTTTACTTAATAGGTATCTTAAAGTAGCATGATCAGAATGCACAATCACTTTAGATCCTACTAAATAAGACCGAAATTTGTCTAAAGAAAACACTATAGCCAAGAATTCCTTTTTTCAGTAGTGGTATAATTTATTTGGGCATCATTGAGTGTTTTGCTAGCATAGTAGATGACATGCAAACGCTTATCCACTCTTTATCCCAAGACTGCTCCTATAGCATAATCAGAAGCGTCACACATTATTTCAAAAGGTAAAGACCAATTTGGTGCTATAATAACAGGGGTAGATGTTACTTTCTCTTTCAAGGTATTAAAGGCAATAAGGCAGTCATTGTTGAAATCAAAATAAACATCTTTTGATAGCAAGTTACATAAGGGACGACTTATTTTAGAGAAATATTTAATAAATCGTCTGTAAAATCCTGCATGTCCTAAGAAGCTTCTTATCCCTTTCACAGATGTAGGGGGAGGTAGTTTTGATATCAATTGAACTTTTCCCTTATCAACTTCAATACCCTTGTTTGAAATTATATATCCTAAAACTATCCCTTGTTGAACCATAAAATGACTTTTCTCCCAACTAAGGGTGAGATTGCATTCAATGTATCTTTCTAAAACCAAAGTCAATTTATGTAAGCAATCATCAAATGAGTTCCCAAAGACTGAGAAATCGTCCATGAAAATCTCAATGAATTTTTCCACCATGTCCGAGAAAATAGATATCATGCATCTCTGGAAAGTGGTAGGGGCATTGCATAACCCAAATGGCATTCTTCGAAAAGCAAATGTCCCAAAAGGACATGTAAATGTGGTCTTTTCCTAATCTTCTGGTGCTATGGGTATTTGATAATATCCAGACAATCCATCTAAAAAACAGTAAAATTCGTGCCCAGCTAATCTTTCCAACATTTGATCAATGAATGGAAGAGGAAAGTGATCCTTTTTAGTATATAAATTTAGTTTCCTAAAATCTATACACATTCTCCATCCAGTGATTATTCTAGTGGGCACTAATTCACTTTTGTCATTTTTAACAACTGTTATCCCAGATTTCTTTGGTACCACATGCACTGGACTAACCCACTTACTATCCGCAATAGGATAGATAATTCCTTCTTCTAACAATTTAAGAATTTCTTTCTTAACTACCTCTTGCATATTTGGGTTTAGTCTTCTTTGGGCCTCTCGTACAGGTTTAGCACCATCCTCCAAGTTGATCTTGTGCATACACATTGTAGGACTAATGCCTCTTATATCCCCGATACTCCAACCTATAGATTTCTTAAACTGTTTAAGCACTTTGATGAGTTCCTTTTCTTGTGGTTTGGTCAAGGTTGAGGAAATTATCACTGGATAAGTTTCTCCTTCTCCCAAAAACACATATTTTAAGTGCTCAGGTAAGTCTTTGAGTTCAAGTTTAGGTGGATTGGCCTCTTTACTAGATGAAGAACTGGGTAGATTTAAAAGTGTACTAGATTTTGTCATTACTTCATCATTGTCTAGTTGTTCAAGGTACCCCTTAATTTCCTCATCTAAATCTTCTTCGACCTCTTCAAGTGTAAGAATAGTTTCAAACTTGTCTTCTATTCTGGTTTGGAAAAAGGTTCTTTGGACAAGATTATCCAAAGGGTCAACATCGAATATTTCATCGATGACAGAAATAGAAGGAAAAGGTGAAGAATCAAAAACTTTAAAATGAACAATCTCTCCTAAGACTGTCATTGTCAAATTTACATCTTTGACATCAATAATAGTTTTAGTAGTTGCCATAAATGGTCTACCAAGCAATATTGTGTGCTCTCTGTCCAATGCTGGATTTTCTTGCATATCTAGAACCATAAAGTCAACATGTATTATCAGTTTGTTTACTTGCACCAGCACATCCTCAACTATTCCCTTTGGATACTTAAGAGATCTATCTGCAAGTTGAAGGGACATAGTTGTGGGTTTTAAATCCCCTAGATTGAGCTGTAAGAATATAGAGTAGGGCATCAAATTTATACTAGCACCTAAATCAAGCATTTCTTTAGCAACCTTCCTATCCCCCATAGTTATGTTTATAATAAAACTTCCAGGGTCTTTCAACTTAGGGTTAGTTTGTCTTTGAAATCTGTAGCTAGAAATTTCTGATACTACTACTCGTTCATTCAGTTCATACCTCCTTTTATTAGTGTTCAACTCTTTGAAAAACTTGGCATATGAGGGCACATTCATGATCACTTCTAATAATGGTAAATTGATGTTTACTTTAGAGAGCATATTAAAAAGATCATAGAATTGCTTATCTTGTTTGGATTCTTTTAACCGGTGTGGAAAAGGTACTTGTATCTGGTGTGGTTCTGTTGTCTTTTGAATTTTGGGGATGTCAGATGACCCCCCAATGAGTTTTTCAAAAGGTTTGTTAAGTTTAATACTTGTTTCTCCTTTTTGCGAGATTAGAATATCACCTTCTTTGTTACCTGATCCACAAGGTAGATCGTTAGAGATTTCAGGTAAACTAGTATTGACTACCTTACCACTTTGAAGGGTTCTTACATCCTTGCTTGTTCTGGTTGACTGGGCAACTTTCCTGGTTCTTTCTTTTACATTTGTTCAGCCAGTTGCCCAACTTTAGATTCAATCCTTTTAACCGAAGCTTCCATGGTGTTCAACCTTTGATTAGTCATCAATTGGTTGTCACGACTAACTTGAATAAAAGCATTCAAGCTATCCTCTAAGGTTGGCTTAAAAGATTGGCTTGGTGGGTAAGGGTGGTTGTTATCCGACCTTAGTGTTGGACATTGGGTGTAGGCTGGGTGATTATAGGTGTTTGGATGATACCTTTGAAAGGATTTGACTTCCTCTATTGCATCGACACTAGAATCACAAGTATTTGAACAATTATGAGTACCATGCCCAATTGAACAACACACTTCACACACCTCTTGATTTGACATTTGGTGGGTAGTGAGAAGTTGCACTTGTTTAGTCAATTCAGCAAGTTGCAAGGTTATCTCATTGTCGGAGCCAACTTCATTGACTCTTGCTCTCCTTCTAGCACCTCTTTGTTGGGAATTAGAACCCAACATCTCATAAAGATTATAGGCTTCCTCTGCAGTTTTTTCTCCCACAGTACCTCCAGCAGCATTATCAACCATGTATTGACTCTGCAGTGTCAATCCATCATAAAAGAATTGGTTCTGTAGCTGTAATGGAAAGCTATGATTATGACATTGAATGAAAAGGATTTTGAATCGTTCCCAAGTTTCATGAAAGGGCTCTTCATACATTTGAGAAAATGTTGCTATCTTCATCCTTAGATCAACAGTCTTTTGATGGGAATAGAACCTACCCATAAAAATTTCATATACTACCTCCCAAGTTTTTAGAGAACCCGACTGTAGAGTAATGAACCATGACCAAGCTTTATCCTTGAGGGTGTAAGGAAAACACCTCATCCTAAGTTGATCTTCATTAATTGCATGTAGTGGAAATGTTTGGACAATAGCATAGAATTCTTGAATGAAATGCAAAGGGTCTTCATTAGGGACACCGTAAAAGGAAGGCAACAAAAAATAATGAATCTTTTTCAATTCATAATTCCTTGCAGCCTCTTGTAAATGTATGCTAGAAGTTACATTGCCAATGATTGGCATTGTATAGTCTTTCATCATTTTTTGCTTATCTTCAGCATCTCCCATGGTTATTTGTAGTTGAAATTGATCCTCCTCCTATTGTGAATCAACATTTAGCTCTTAAAAAAATAGTAGATATCTCTAAAAAAGATTTATAACTTGATAAAATGTATAGGCTTTTAAGGCAAAAAGGTGCAGGGAACCTAACATTTTTTTTATTTTTATTTTTTTATTATTATATGTTTTTTAATGCTAAATTTAAAGAATGGATATAATTTTTTTAAAACAAACAAATTGATTTCATTTGAATTTTATTACACACAAAATAAAACTAAAACAAAGGAAAATACAATAATGGGTGACCTCCCATGTAGGACTAAAATTTATCGTCTTCTAGTAAGACATTGCTGGGAGATTGCAGAATGACAAACTCAATGTCTCCTCTTCATTGAATTTATTTTACCCCATTTGACCATCAAATTAGTCTTTGCTTTTTTTTTTGCAAATGTTCAACTAACTGTTCTACTTGAACTTCCACCTTTTTGATAGAAGCTTCCACAGAGTCCAACCGTTGATTGGTTTTAGATTGGTTATCTCTACAAACTTGAATAAAAGAATTCAAGTTGTCCTCCAGGGTTGATTTATTGGGAATGCTTCTTGGAATAGGTGGGTGGAATTGCTAGCCTGGCTAATTTGAGCTTTGAGCAAAAGGAGGGTTGTTTTGCCTCCAGGAGAAATTTGGATGATTTCTCCACCCAAGATTATAGGTATTTGAACTAGGGTCAAACCTTGGTCTCTGTTGATATGTTCCCAATACATTAACCTGTTCAGGTCCAGTTATTGTTTCTCCTTGATATGGACAGGCTTCAGTATCATGTCCCATGTTGCTATACAAACCATACTGTTCATTATTGGTGTTGGTTTGTGTAGTGAGAAGGGCAACTTGCTTGGTCAATTGAACAAGTTGTTGTTGAACTTCATTGCTGGAATCGATTTCATGAACTCTAGCTTTTCTCACTCGTGAACTTTTCTGTTGGGAATTAGCACCCAACATCTCAAAGAGGTTGTACATCTCTGAGGCAGTCTTTTCTCCCATTGCTCCTCCTGCAGTTTTGTCGACAATATACTGACATTGTTGTGTAAGTCCATCGTAAAAGAATTGGTTCTACAACTGCAAAGGAAAGCTATGATGGGGACATTGAGTGAGAAACATTTTGAACCTATCCCAAGCTTCATGGAATGGTTCTCCTTCCATCTGAGAGAAAGTAGCAATCTTTCCTCTCAACTCTGATGTTTTTTGGTAGGAATAGAATTTTCCCATGAATTTTTTATAAATGTTTTCCCATGTCATCAGAGAACCTGGGGGAAGTGACATTAACCAAGCTTTGGCCTTATCTTTTAAGGTGTAGGGGAAACATCTCATTCTAAGTTAATCCTCGTTTAGAATACCGAGGGGGAATGCTTGGACCGTAGCATAAAAATCTCTCATGAAGGAGAGACAATCTTCATTAGGCAGCCCATAAAAGGAAGGAAGCATAGAAAAATGAATATTTTTTAGGTCATAATTCTGAGCAACCTCACCCAGCTGGATAACGGCAGTTGCCGTGCCAATCACCGGTCTTGCAAACTCCTTCATAGTGGTTTCCCTAACATGTTGGTTTTCTTCCATTTCTTTTGGTTCTAGTAAAGGATTACAACTTGGTTCTATGTTTGGCTAAAAAATAGGTTGATGGGTGGAATCCAATTTTGTTAACACTTGTTTAAATTTATGAATATTATTTACATATGGTGTAAGGGGGTTTCCTAAGGATCTCCTACCACGCATAGACTATTGAAAACGTAAATTTAAGACTCTTGTCAACAAAATAATAACCACATAAAAATTAAGAAAATATACATGGTATTTATTACAGAACACTTAACAAAACTAGTTAAACCCTAAGTCAAAAAAATTGTTTTTTTTGTTTTTTTTTGTTTTAAGATAAAATAACATAATCAATATTAACCAAGAGTGCTCCCAGGAAAGAATGGTGGTGCAAAGGCTCCTTAAAAACCATTCTCCTAGACAGAACAATGTTCCCACGAAAGACTAGTGGCACAAAGGCTTCCAAGAACTAGTCTCCCATACAGAACTCCCTTAGATCTTTACTTTTCTTGCTATTAAGTTAATTAAGTTAAGTTAAGTATAAATTTAAGTTAATAAAATGTATGTTTATATAAGTTAATCAAAATCAAAATTAATTAACTTTTTTTTACTATTTATGAACGGTAAGTTTTTTTCTTTAAATTTTTAAATTTTTTTTACTATTCATGAAGGGTAATTTTATTTTACTATTCACGCTATATTATTATTATATCATGTTTACAAACAGCCAGCAAAGTTAAATTTAATCACAAAAAAATTAAATATAACATGTAAGAATAAAGCATAAAAAATAACTGTAAAGAAAATAAAATCCTTACAAAACTTCGATGCTATTCCCGTTGCTGGAAAACCTCCAAGCGGAATTTGCACTCCCATTTATTGAATCAAAAAGCAAATAAATTACAAAAACATAACTAGTTCTTCCCAAAAAGGGAAGAACTCTAAAACTAAGAGAAACTAGCTAAAACAAAATAAGAAAAACTTAAAAAAAAACTAAAAACTAAGAAATGGAGAGAAAGAAAGAAGAGAGAAGTATGTTTTGAGGTGTGGTATGAAGTGAAGAGAATGGGGTATTTATAGGTGACAATGGGTAGAAAAAGTGAGTGAAAAAATGTTAAAAAATGTGAAAACTCATACTGCAATTGCTGAGGTCATTGATGACGTCAACATGACATCATGGGGGTGGCTGCGCCCGAAAATGGGGCGAAATGGCAGTGGTGCGCGCGCGGGAACAGTAACAGCGCGCGTTGACGTCAGGCGTGCTGCGCGCTGGCGCACGCGCGGCTGGGCGGCCCGGAGGCGCTATTTTCTCCTTTTTGACATTTTTTAACTTTTGACCCATTTTGTCCAATTTTTCCATATTTGTTGACCTTTCCCCATTTATTTATTAATATATTTGTGATGTATTGCTTCTAGTATTCCTCTTTGAGTCTTTAAGTTACGTTTTTAAGCGAAAATACCTGAAAAACAATAGAAATACCCGTGATTCCGAAAAAGATAAATTTATACAAATATATGATAAAATCATATAAATATATATATTTTTAATCAATTAATGTGCATAAAATCATGGTAATTTTAGTGCTTTTTGAGCACTCATCAATATATATATATATATATATATATATAATGAGACCAATATATAAATGGTGGAAGGAAGTGTGCAACTACTATTTAGACTAATTGTTCATTCCCTCATTATATAAGATTTGGAGCTATCAACTATACTAGCAAATGAATTTTTATATGTGAATCAAGTGTAAAAAGTATGGCACGATCACCACTCATATTTTTAACAACACTAGAATCTATAGAACAAGTTGAACTAGATGATATATTAGAGATAATACCTAACTGTCCAATAGAAGTTAGGAGCTTAGGAGCTAAAGTTAGCTTAATATATTATGAAGGACCCATTATAGTAGATGCAATGGAAGCCCTAATAGAATCAACTTCTGGCTAAGAAGTAATAAAAATATGGTGAGTATTATTATATGTATGAAACACATGATTGCCAATTTTAGTTTATCAAATGTAAGCTTTGTAGTCCTTTGTGTTTTGTTGGCTTCTATTATGCAAAAAACAAAGTCTGTTTATTTTACTTAGTGTATTTGTCTAACTTTGGGTAAGGTTAGTTATTGATGAATGATAATACACACACACATATCATGAGGTATACTTTGTGTGCGAGCATGTTTACACACATTATGGGGTATTGATCATTGTGTAGGTATTTATGGAAATTACTTGAAAAGTTTTTGAATAAAAAAATAGAATTTTGGTATGCCTCGACAAAGGCCTCATTGAATCCCTTATTAGACCACCTCATTGGACCCCTTATCGAGGGTCGACGACCCCCTTAGCGAGGTACCATGTAAGCTTGGGTGAGTCTATAAGTATCCCCTATTCAATGAGAAAAATGTAGTAGTGTATCGAATTGACATATCATTTTTCTAATTCCAGATCAAAATTACCTTGTGTTTTTTTTTATTATTGATCCATGATTGTGTAAGTAAAATCGTGCTTTTGAGTGGTGAGCACTAGAGGTGGTATTTTCTAGTGAGTTTTGGGTGCAGTGAGTAGTATCTTTTATTACACTAATCACCTTAAGTTTTATTTTGGTGATTGTGATACATTTCAATGAGAGTGGAATAGCATTCTTAGACTATGACCTAAGACTATTTTACTTGTGAGATTTGGGCAATACTGTGCTTTTGGGATTGTTAAGTGTTCCCAAGATAATGGTTATGGGTGTTCGTATTTGAGTAGTTTCTCACATTCTTTTTATACATTTTAGTTCACATTGGCAATCGTTGATAGCTGATTGTACTATTGTGTGGGATGTTAGCTCTGAAGGAGAGTTGGATGTATATTTTAGATCAAGTTGTTGTGGAGGTAATAGGCGAGGGCATCAATAGGTAGTTAGGGAAAAAGTCCCAGTTGATAGAGATATTTGTATTTATATTTTTATCGAGTTGTGTCTATTTATTATTATTAGTGGTTGGTTGCTAATGAGTTGTTGCCATAAGGAACTCGAGGATGTTATCATAGAGGCAAGAGTTCTATGTGTGTTAACTCCTTAAATCTATTATTATGCATGATCAGCTTATATGTTAGCACAATATGAGTTTCTATCATGTATATACCAACATACAAGATTTAGGCTATGATTAGAAAGCTTATTTATTATATATTGTTGCAAGCTTTATTTCTTTAGAAAGCTTATTTATTATATATTGTTGCAAGCTTTCTTTCTTTTCTTTGTAGCATGCCCATTAATTTTTTATTATTTCTTTTGTTGTATTAAATTAATCTTTTGCTTTCTAATTAATTTATATTGCTTATGCTTTTTATTTGTATGGAGTTTGTGTGAGTCCCTATGGAGTTTGCATCTCTCTGCCCTAGTTATGTATTGGGTGCATGTTGGACTTGTTTAATTGGTTTTCCTTGTTATGTATAATTGTATAATATGAGAGTATAATAATTATTTACCGAATATGACCCTACACATGAGGTCTTGAAGTGATTGAAAAATCCTTTATTGTAATTCTAGTATGTATTCTTGCTTCATATGCTATTTAATGTTGGCCATACTTGCTTGTTGCTAGTCTAGATAAGAGCTTATGAGGCATACTATCACTAGTATATTTACCACAGATTGTGTTTTTCATATCTATTGGTTTGTTTAGTTATGAGTTGAATTAAGCATGTTGTTTTCTTCAATTGTGTTATTTATTTAATTCACATTGTGAGGCCTACTTAATTGAGTTAGAATAGAGCTTTGTAAAAAGATTCCTTAGGTTGGCATTTGCAAAAAGAATAATTGACCTTTGATCACCACACACGAAGTGTGTGTGATGATTATGCAAGTATACTTATCGTAACAAGTAATATAATGACAAGAAAAGATCATTCCTATGTAGATTGTTTTATTAGAAACTAATTTTTAAAACAAAAAAACAAAAATCAAATTTTTTTGTGTTTTTAGATTTTAAGGAAGAAAAATTAAAATAAGTAAAAGTGAATAACAATAATTAATTAAATCAAATTTAGTAACTAAGAAGATATATGAGAAAATATCTAGGAATACTTAATCCCCCAATTTTCTAAACATGTAAATCGCTAAAATCCCCCCAATATAATTATCAATTAATTACATGATCAATTGAATCTAACTTAGCATGTATTCTTCTATCAAGAAACTACACACTATATAGTAATTAATGTAATCATACTCTCATGTCAATTAAATTGCATACTACGAATTAAGTTCATCAATTATGAATCACGTACATAAGAATCATACATCTCTTCCTAGAAACTATGCATGTTATTTAATAAAGACAAACAATTGAATAATTCTCTCAAATTTATTTAATTTCCTCTATAGATAAATAGTTGGACAAACAATTAATAGCATAAAAATCAGATTAAATAATATAACTAAAATAAAATCATAATTGGGGTAAAATATTAGATCATCCCGTGGGGAAAATTGGGTTCATAAGATCCCTAGATCAATAAATTAACTACACATAATTGTGTTCATAAAGTTCATATTTTTCATAAAGAAAGACATAAAAATTGATAAAGAAAAGAGTATAAGAAGAAATACAATCAATCTATTGAATTGTAATACTAATCTCCTCTTAAATCTGCAACAAAATTGTATCTATTTTTTGAATTTTTCTATATTTTTCTTTTTTGTTAGCTCCAAAATCTGCTCAAAATTATGCTAATGACGACTTCTTAGGATTTATAGGGTGATTAGGGGGTTAAATATAGTTCAAATGGAATCTGGATCAATGGATCAGCTTCAAATCAAGGGTTGAGATCAAAACGAGCATAATTAACAATGCCAACCAATCAAAATAAGACTCATGAAATACGCAATTCAATGGGAAAATTAGAAAATACCTCATGTTAGGGGATACTGGTCTGGGTCAACACTTGCTGAATCAACGAGACATATCGCAATGTAATTCATGGTAATGGATGGCATGGCGCACTGGTGGAAAGGTTGGACACGTTAGGTGGTAACATGTGGTGTGAAGGTTTGACCGTGCTTAAACTTGAATTGAACATTGTGCTAACATGTGGCATGCGGTGCGTCGATCCTCACATACAACAATCTATGATTTGTCATCTCTGCTAGCATGACATCTACATGGCTCACCCAGTTAGCTTTTCTACTTTTGTGGCATCACGTGGTAGATCTTGACTTGTCATGTTTTACAAATCCATAAAAATCTCAAATAAATCCCAAAAAATTCCATAAATTTTATTTTTACCCCTTTTCACTAAAACGTTTTTGTCTTAATATTTTTAACCCCAAAAATACTCTTTATTAAATAAAGAAAGCAAATATTAAGTAAAAAAAGTATACTAATGACTCTATTTTCATAGAGTCATCAACCTCTATGCAATTGTTACTACGCATGGTAATATCAATAAACTTATCCCAACACTTTTTTGGGGGTAATTGTTGTGTTACCAATATTGTTGCTCGACTGCAGCCTCCCATAAAACTAAGACCACATTCATGGTCAGCAATAGAAGCCAAAGTTATTGTATCATGGGACACTGAATGATTATATATGTCAACACTTTGTAGCCTTATTAATGCCTCGTCCATAACCGATAAAGATGACTCAGCTAAAATTTGATATTTATTGATTCATACACACCATTAGGTTTTGACAAAAACTTTCCAATTCTCATCATCTCAAGCTACTTCTATATGTTGCATATTATTTATTTCTACCTATATGGTATCTAATTCTATAAAGTAATCCACCAAATAATGACTAATTATTTGAACATAAATAGATGGGTATACAACTTACAAATATGACAATGATTTTTTTTACCACCATACATGAGATTAAGTTTATCTTATATTGCTATTGAGGACAGAGATTGAGCCATAAAACTCAAATTTTAGGTTCAACTAAATGCCATAACCAACTTTTTACTTGACCATCTTCCTATATCCATTTGACACATTAAATATTTGAGACGCTATTTAGGACCATAATATCCAATAAGGTATTTGAGTTTATTCTAACCTAAAATGTATGTCTTAACGAGGCTAGCCCAAATAAAAAAATATTACCACAATTTTTGAGGAGGCCATACTACTTTTTTTTATCAATGAGGCTATACTACTTAAAATCATACACTACCATTTTTCTTTCTAGTTTTTTTATTTTTTTATTTTTTATAACGATCTACTATTGATATTTGTGAACATCGATATTCACTCCAAGATGGAAAGAAAGGTTATGGGCAAAGGGAAGGGATTACCAATATTCACTCCATCATTAATAACAGATATTACTTAGATATTCTCAAAGGTTTCAAGATAATATTTTGTTGGGGATGATCTAATTTTAGAGATCGAAACTAAAGAGTATTCAAAGAATGTTGGTATCTTAAAAGAACATCAACGTGCAAGTATATATGATCACAAGTAGTAAGTGATAAATACGATATCGTTTCCATGGAGATTTGTTACTAATCTTTGTTAAGTACTAAAATTGTCTCAACCTAATTTTTTCAAACAATCGATATTTGGATAGAGTTAAACTAAACTAATTCTAAATAACAATATATGAGATTAACACTTGAAGAAAACTCTAGGATTGCAATTTCACCAAATTAATCCACTTGAATCATATTATTTTCTCTTGATTTATTTTCTAGCATTTAATTTGTCAATTAAGAACTCCTAATTTATCCACATATCTCTTCCGATAACAAATAGACACATCTCACTAAATCAATTCACTATATTCCTATGAGAATTAAATTTACCAAAGATTCATTAAGTGCAAAGTTCTCCATAACTACACATACAATAAATGTATATTCCTCTTCCTTATATATGTGTGTTATTCTATCCAAGAGCGAAACAAAAAAATTCCTTTTACAAGTTCATTAGGGTTCACAAATCAATTAATTAATCTTCCAACAATCAAAGGCATTAAGCACAAATAGAATAAAAAAATTAAAAGCAACATCCCACAAATCATTCAAAAGTAATTAATTCAAGCTTCATAATGTAAGCTATATTGCAACCCTAGAACAAATGATTTAGTCTATAACAAATATTGAAATCACAATCCAAGAATATTTAGATATTTAAGAAAAATTAAATCAATAGACAAAGGGATTAGAAGAAACTCTTTGATGATTCCTCAATCTCCAAGCAATATTCCACTTCAAAGTCTTGCACAATAGTCTTCAAAAATGCCCCAATATTCAAGAGTTGCTAACTCAATATTCAACTAAAAAAATACATTTTTGTGTGTTTGTTTTAAACAGAAAAGAAAACAAAAAAAAATGAGGGAGAAAAAAATATGGAGTTCCTCCTTACCTCATTCTTTGCTCTTTGTTTGTTCTCTTAAAAATACAAACCCCATTGGTACAAAAGAGGCATGGTAAATAAGCTGGGTTGCTAGAGCAATTTTTGAATTTTTTTACACTAAGTATTGACATGTGGTGATCTTTGATTCGTTGGTAGGAGAATTAGACATGTGGCATATATAGGCTGGGCAGGATGCGAGGGCGTACAGAGCTTTGGTGGATTGCATCGTTGGGAATTCCGTGCGATGGGCGGTGCAAAATAGTTGGACCACACTTTGTGAGTGTCTCGCATGGAGAGTGAAGAACAAACTCGATTTGGACCGTTCATTGTTTGATTTGACGGTGGGTGACGGGCGTTGTTCCATCCAAGTGTGAGACTCATTTTCTATGCAAAAGTGGTTTAAATTTTCAAATTTTGTTATTTGTATTTAAGTCCTTTTTTAATTAAAATTGTTTCATTTTCTCTCAAAATATAATTTCTTACAAAACTAACACCAAATATTAATTTAGAAACTTAAAATTAACTAAAAACCTTAAGAACATATCAATTATAATTAATAAATTGGACAAAATAACTATAAAAAACAAAGTTATCAAAGAATAAGAGTAAATTGTATTGATCTTATATTAGGTTCATACACACACACACATACACATATGATATCGCATGTATACGTGTCGATTACATAGCAGTATATGTCATAGCATATTCGGGGGTACAATAGTAAATGCATAAACTTAGGCTCTACTACCTTGAGAAACTAGACAAATGGTTGGTCTTTTAATGCTTCAAGATGCTTTAGATAATCGATGATGCTTATAGATTCAATACTCAAGGCATGAGCACAGATGAAGTCTTAGGAAAGGTATACTATAGATCAGGTTGTTAGAGGGTCAGGTTGAAGGACGAACCTTATGCTAAAACATCAAGTCCCTTTACTCTTATAGCTAGGTTCTTAAAAAGGGGTGAAAGAGTAGAAACCGGCTAGCCAAAAGGATTGGGAATATGAAATGACTATGCATGCCCTAATAAAAGCTAGTTAGTTGATTGCAGAGAGAATATCTGAATCCTTGTATAATAAGGAGCCAAGGCCTTCTTGGTTTCATGATTTGTTGAAAACAAATCCAAAATCTTTGCAAGAATGCTTTATCTTTTCACCTCATACCTTATAATTTCTTTCTTAAGGTGGTAAGGTACATAGCTCAATATTAAACATTTTTGCTTGAGCTTTAAAGATTTGTCTTTGTCCCTAACCATTTTTTGATTTCTTTTCAAGTCAGTTTATTACTTCACTCTTTACCCTAGACTTTGAAAACTTGACTTTAGGTGTGTCCTATTTTCTCGTATCTTATTTTTCATTTTCTATC
This sequence comes from Hippophae rhamnoides, assembly GCA_033030585.1. Lineage (NCBI taxonomy): Eukaryota > Viridiplantae > Streptophyta > Magnoliopsida > Rosales > Elaeagnaceae > Hippophae > Hippophae rhamnoides. The sequence continues at coordinate 24,935,893 of CM065431.1, read as the reverse complement.
ACTTTTTGTAGTGAACATATAATTGAGGTATCATCAAGGGTTTTAGGTAAAGTAGTCTTACCTTTATGCTCCTCAAACTCATCTTCTTGGGAGAGCCCTCAATATCTGAGCTATTTAGGAGAAGAATAGAGTGAAGAATTGGGCTCACCTTTTGAAGATAGCACCTTTGGTGATGAAGAGATGTCTGAGATTCACACTACCTCTTTATCTCGGCCTCTAACTACCTCTACAATTAGGTTGAGCATCCAACAAACACATATATTTATTCTAAGGAAGTAGAGAAAAAAGTATAGAAAAAAAGGAAATGGAGAGCCTACAGGTCAAACCAAAGGTTGGAATGCTAAAGTTATAACAAGTGGCTTAGTCCCAAAAGATGAGGAAATACTTATAAATATGTATAACATCCCATCATTTTTTTATATAATGATTCCAAGACCAAACTGTACTAGATAATGAGACACCACCTGCAGGTTGGATAGCCTTTCATAAGAAGGCTCTATGGCTCGAGGTTATATTTCCTTTGTATCCCTTTATAAGAAAATTTCTAAGAAGGTTTGAGCTTGTGCAAGAAAAATTATGCCTAATGGATGGAGGTATCTATTCTATCTCACTTTAATATGTTGAGAACTTAAGATTGAGTTAGAGATGACCGATTTCAATGATACATATGGGTTTAAGAAAAACTCTATTGATACTATAAGGGTTTATATGCTAGCCAAATAGGATTGGGGTATAAATGTGGTCCTTCTAAGGAATGAGAAAAAATGAAAACAACATTTCTTTTAGGTTTTTGGTTGGTACCAGATAGATGATAATAATGAGAGGTTGATAAGGAGCTCTTAGGTAAATACAAATTAAAGCTCGTGATAAGAAAAATGGCTTCCTATATAATCATCTTAAGTGTTGAGACAAAGCAAAGGCTTGCTAATATTTAGGACTATTTTTCTAAGCCCACTTCTTGGAGAGAATTACTGAAAACACCACACTTTATAGCATGTGGTTTAATGAGATCGAGTTCAATATAACCTTCTACAAGAATAATCTACAAGTATTGAGCACCAACTTGTGATAGTGATAAAGGAGCTCATTCCTTTGTTGACGACTAGTTAATATTGTGAATATACTAACTTTACTTTTTTTTGTAACCATAGAGTTTGATGCTAATGCTTTATTAGCTCAATTAAAGGATAAAATAATACATAAGACAAGGGGCTCAGAAAAGAGTATGGGCTCCTCATAAGGCTTCATCTCTACTCAAGGAAAAAAAGAGGGGAAAATATTCTAATAGAGAGACCACTCCATTCCAAGAAAAAAAGAAGACATACAAGCACCATGGGGCCCACACCTTCACCAATCCTTCACTAACCACTTTGTACCACCAAAAACTTACTATTGTTTCCCAAAGCCAGTTGACATCTCCCTTTGATCAGTGGGACTCAAGAAGAGCAAAACTTTTCATTGACAACTTGAATATTGAGGTTGAGAGCATAACTTTATACAAGGGTATGGCTCTAGATAGAGTTGACCATTATGTTGACAACCTTCAATATGTGGCTCATGAGAAGTAGCTTGATGCCATAAGTGAATATACGGATCCTATTTTTGTAGTAAATAGGCGACTTTTTCAAGTAAGTATTAGCTTGGACTTTTAATTTGCTCTAAACTATTTTCCATAAATTTTTATATTATCTTGCCCCCATTTTTTAAAGTCACCTTATGCACGATCTTATTATAGGTCATGGTATTGGGAAGTTGAAGAATGTGCTTGAGGTTAAAAAAGAGGGCCATGCCTGGTAACATGAGGGCATAAAAAAGGGAATCCTCTCAACTTGTTCCAACTTAGGATAATAAGCTTATGGGCTTGGTCTTAATTCACCATCGAGAAATGAAAGAATAATTCCATATCCAAATTTAACTCAAATGTAGCTCGCTTTTTGGGTGTCAAAATGTGTCAAAAAAAATACCCAACAAGCATTAGCTTTCCCTAAGAAGGAGGTAATCCAGCCATACCTTCTAGTATGACTACCTTGTTATGACTTCAATCTAGTCACTAGCCCTACCTTTGGCATCCCTCTCATTATGATTAAGGTAATGAATTCAGGCATGGTCAACTTCTCATATTGTGATGAGAAAGCCAAGAACTAGCTTGTGTTAGAGGTTGAAACTTATTGGCATGAGTTGGATAATGCCAAAGGTAACTATAAAGAGACTATACACAAACAAGAAAAAATGAAGTGTGACCATAGTGCCATGGTTGAGTAGCTCACATCGATCATTTAGATTGGCTACGACTTGGCCATGGATTCCTTTAGAAAGGAGCCTAAAAAGAGGATAAGGGCTTTGGTGAGTACTATTACAAAATTTCGAACATTCCACTCACACTTCCTTATTCGCCTACTCAAACTGAAAATATAGATGGAGGAGGGATCTGAATGAGGTAAAGATATGCTTGAGGTAGGTGATCAACCTCATCAAGAAAATGAACCTAAATAGGGAGATCAACCTCAACAAACTAGAGTTGTTTAATTTGTAGGAGGTTCGAGCCAATATGTTTTTGTAAGGCACAACCTTTTGTTTTTATATGTGTGTACGTTTTGTTGTATGGCTCGACCTTTACATAATAAAAATATGATTTCACCAAAATATTTATTGTTTCCTTCAAAAGTAGTTCATGCATGTATTGTATATACATTTGTACATTTATAGCATATATTTATTGATGTTGACCTACCTCATGGCTTGCAAGACATTATTCTAATTTCTTATCCTAATATCTTAACTTATAAAAGGCACTACGGTTTATCGCACTTCAACTGCCTTATCTTCATTGAGAGTTCAATATTTTTACTTTATCTTTTTTTTTCAAGAATTATGGTCGTAGATAGGGAAAATAGACATTTAGCTTAAGTCTTAAGATAAGAGAATGCTAGGCATAATATAGAGGTGGTTAAATTAAGTGCAATCAAGATTTGAACATGGATAAGGCTTCTCTTTGTGAAGAGCTCAAGTCTTACAAAGAGTAACTATTCCAAGCTTGAGCACACGAAAGAAGACCTAAGACCAAGAGGGCTACTCTAGTCAATACTAGATTTGACCAGGTAAGTTTTTACATGAAGCGATCTGAGAGTGTCTTCCTCAAAGTAATGAATGCTATTGAGGAATTAGAAAATTTGGCCGCAAAATCGATCTTGGCTTCAATCGAGATAGGAAAGGATATTTGCAAAATTAATAGTCAAGATTCAAGCTGAGTTGTTGCCTTTAATGGATGAAATAAATTACTAAAACCCTAATCATGCATCCAAATTCCTCAAGGGCTTTTAAAAACACGTTTGTGTATCGAGTTTTATATCAATTAACTTATGAATTCAAGTCTAGCTTTTTAATGTTGATCAATATAATATTTTATTTTATAATAAGGTTGTCTATCCTTCCATGAAATTGGCTTGAACTGTAATCAAACCTTGATGTTTTTTATTGCCCAATCATACTCAGGCTGATGTTATAGCATTCTACCTAGTTCCTAATTGAGGTGATCAACTCAGAATAAGAGCATTCTTCCTAGCCTTTGATCAAGATGATCAACTCTTTATACATAATTATTAGAGCACTCCATTTAGTACTTGATTGTGGTGATTAGCTCGCTATATGAAATTCTAACAAGAGCGATCTCATTGGTCTTTGACTGTGGTGATCTACTCTTCATACATCTGTTAGAGTACTCTACCTAGTTCTTAACCTAGATGATTAGTCGTGACATCAAATTTTAACAAGAGTGCTCTACTTGGTCTTTGGCCGAGGTGATCAACTCTTTATATATCTTTGTTAGAGTGTTCTACTAAGAGATAATTATATCATAGCATGAAATTTTAACAAGATTGCCCTATCTGGCCTATAACAGAGATGATTAACTCTTTATATATTTATCAGAGTGCTCTACCTAGTTCTTGATCAAAGTGATCAACTTTTTATACATCTTTGTTAGCGCACTTTACTTCGCTGCTAATCGAAAGGATCAGCTCATGACATGAAATTTTAAGGAAAGCACTCTACTTTGTCTATGAATAAGGTGATCAAAACTTTATACTTCTTCATTAGAGTGCTCTACTTGCTTCCTCACTGAGGTGATCGACTCATGATGTGAAATTCTAACAAGAGCAACTTTGATCATCAAAATTTATTACATACATAAAGTAAAAAACCCAAAGCATATATTGAGATACATTAAAAGTTGTACTTGTTTAGGTGTCAAGCGTTCCAACTTATACTATCTTAGAAACCTTCTATGCTTTTGAACAAATAAGCTCTACTTGGTGTTATAACTTTTATTTAATATAGGCCCTACTATTAGTTTGTGCCCAAATTTCCAGGCATCCATTATTTCTTCTTAGGAAAGACCCTTTTGATAACACAATCACCTAGAGAGAATGATTTAAAGTGTATGACTTTGTTGTAATAATATATCATACTTCTCTTCTATTCAATTCTTCTTCGCAAGGCTTCATTTCTTTATTCCCCTACTAATACTGAGTCAATTTCTTTGCTTGAGTGTTTTGGTCTTCAGTTAGAACTAAACTTATAGTTGAAACTTTTATCTCTATAAGGATTACAACTTCAGCCTTGTAAATTATAAGAAAGGTTTCTCATTGGTGCTACCTTTGGGACTAGTTCTGATGGCCAAAAAAGTACCAGGTAGCTCATTAACCCAATTTCCTTTATGAGTTCCCAACCTTTTCTTAAAAAATATTAATGTTAGTTTGTTTGAAGACTCTACCTGACAGTTGGCTTGTGAGTAATATGGAGTCAAGTGACACATTTTGATATCATACTTAATAGTGAATCCTTTGATGTTATGACCTATAAAACCCCTCCCATTATTAGTGACATGCTCTTTGGGTAAGCTAAAGTCACAAATTAGGGCCTTCCATATGAATCAAATTACCTCATCCTCCCTTATTCTTCCAAGAGGTTTGGCTTCAATTCATTTTGTGAAATATTCTATAGTGACTAATAAAAAATTCTTTTGACCCACTATCTACAATGAAGGTCCTACTATATGCAGTCCCCACTTATAAAAGGCCATGGACTAATTATCTCTGTCTTTGGATAATGGGGAAAATCTTTGACATGTATCATATGATTGGGTGTATCATGTACAGTATGCTAACATTTTTGGTCACTAATAACCTTGTCTCATAATCTAGTAGGACAGTGTTGTCTCTTTTGGAGAACATAAAAGCGTGCAAGTATACACGGTCATAAGTAATAAAATTTGATAAGTAAATTATCGTTCCCACATAGATTTTTTACTATAGTTTGTTAAGTACTAAAATTATTTTAATATGATTTTATCCAAAATAAATGAAAGTTTAGGAAAGTTTAACAATTAATTAAGAGTTTTATAACCAAAATATAAAAAATATTCTAGGATTTCAATTTTACCAAATTAATCCACTCGAATCATATTATTTTCTCTTGATTTATTTTTTGTAAATTTAATTTGTCAACCAAGAACTTCTAATTTTATCCATACATCGCTTCCGAGCTCCGTATAGACACACCTTGCTAAAATAATTCACTATATTCCTATGAGAATTAAATTCACCAAGATTCATTACGTTCTAAGTTCTCAAATGGCCACACATACGATAAAGGTATATTCCTATCCTTCATATGTACATCTTATTCTATCAACGAGCAATATACACAAAAATGCCTCTTCCAAATTTATTTAAGTGCCACAGATCAATTGATAAATTTTCCAATAATCAAAAGCATTAAGCACAAATAGAATAAACAAATTAAAAGTCTCATAAATCTTTCAAAAATAATTAAACCCAAGCTTCATAATTTTAGTGACACAGCAACCCTAGAAAAATTGAATTACTTCATAATTAAAATTATAGCATTTAAGGAATATCAGTTAAAGAAAACAAAGAAAATTAAAAAATTTCTACTCTTAAATTTTTGGCACACGTGGAACACAACAAAAGCCAAAAAATGGCTTTTGCGTGTACCACTGTCCAGAACTCTAAAAATCTCCAACCGAACCTCATTTTTCTGGCAATAAATGCCCTATTTATAGCTAAAAACAATACATCAAAAAATATTCTTAAAACCATGCGTGAATAGTGGGCAACATCGAAAATAATAATTTAAGTCACGCGTGGAAGAAATACAAAACAGCTGGAAAGGGGCACCCGTTCTGCATTTTCGTTTCAATTCATGCATGCCACATGTCAGCATCTGATTGGCTGCAAGAAAAAATGGGACCGTGGCAACCGTTAATTGGTGGGAGGGAAAGCTTGCACCTGGTTGCACCGCATGGGATCATTGCTTTTCAAAGACACGTGGTGACATAAAAACTGTTGGAAACGTGCACCATTTCGGTGTTTTTATTTTAACCAACACATGCCATGTGTCCTCTCCTAATTTGTTGAAAGAATATTTGAGACACGTGGAAATGTATAATTAGTTGGCATGTCAGGGCACACGATGTTTATCTGGACCACGTTGCGTGGGACTCTTTGCGTAGCGACACGTGGGTCCCACCTTGCACGACGGCCTGCACGGCATTTGGGCCACACACAGTATACCGAGCGGTGTGCAATCATGAAAACCTAGGTCCACTCGAGTTTGTCGTGTGTGGCGGCACACTCCTGATCCTGACCATTGATTGGAAGATCTAACAGTGTGTGGCGCATGTGGTCCTCTTTCTTGCGCAGAAAATAAATTTTCCTTAATTGCATTTTAGCCCTCCAATTTAATTCAAATTAACTTTTAAACTTTTGTTAATTGCAATTAAAGCCCTTTTTCTAATTTAAATTAACTTTTACACTTTTGTTAAAATTTAATTGCAATTAAACATTCTTTTAATTTAAATTATATTTTCAGACATTTATTATTTGCAATTAAGTCCTTTTTCGATTCAAATTCTTTAATTTTCTTAAAATATATTCCTTAAAAAATAAAAAAATAAATATTAATTTATTCCATTAAAATTAACTAAACAATTTCAAGAACATAGCAACTATAATTAAAAAAATAGACGAAAATAACTATATAAAATACATTTATTAGACAATTTTCTTCCTCTGAAATGAGAGCTGTGTTCCTTTTCATTAGCCTCAAACCTGACTCTTTTAAAGCATTCTCTGGCTATGCACAAATGTCTAGGTCTAAGGTTTTTCCTCTTGTATAGCATGCCATTTTGTATCTTGCATTACCTAACATTTGACTTGATATCTTTTACTTACTTCTGATCTTCAAGTAGGCCCCCATCTTTGAGAAAATTAAAGATAGGTGTGAACCACGGGCAAGTGACTTCATAAATGTTTACAACATTTTTTTTTTGCATCTTCTAAACTCACTTTTGTATGAATTGTTATAGAAAATTTTCTTTTGCTATTAGTTTCATTTATGGTAGATAAGGTGGCCAAAGCATTGGCATGACCATTCTTATTTTTTTGATATTTTCTTCCTATTAAAGTTGAAAATTGTTGAGCATTCCTTTTTTCAACCACTCTGCATACATTTTCATTTTACTATCTTTGGCTTCCAATGTTCCTAAATATTGATTGACCACCAATTGTGTCATAGTGTAATACAATACTATTGGATCCTAGTTTCTTTGAAGTCATGGCACTAAAGATAGTCACTTCATTTGAAACAATTTCCATCATGATTTATTATAACTACTAGTCTTGTACCTTTATATTTGTGAGCACTATTGATGAACACCTACCATATTGGAATTTATTTTATGTCCATGCCATATACTTCAGCCATTACTTTAGCATTGGTAACTTCTAGCGATTCACATAACTCAACAACAAAAATGCTAGTACTTTAAATTTTATAGAGGTCTTAGGCATATACTTTATATCATATTTTCCTAACTCGATTGTAATATGTGACAATCTTCCTACTACCTCTGGTTTTGCCAACACATTCTAAATGGTGGTCTGGTGAGCATTACCACTATGTGTTAGCCAAAATAATGTCTAAGTTTCTGCACCACCATTTTTAAAGTAAAATCCAACTTTTCATTTGTTAAGTATCTGCTTTTAACATTAGTCAAGAACTGGCTAATATGGTAGATAGGGTGTTAGACCTTCTTTCTCTCTACTAGAAGTATAGCAATACACATCTGAGGGTTAACATCCAAATAATAATATAATTTTTCTCCTGAGGTGGGGTTGATCAATATAGAAGGCGTGCTCAAGTATTTTTTTTTTGATTTTGGATGAGTGCTCAAAAGCACTCAATATATCATGATTTTATGCATTATCTACGATTAAAATGATTTTTATTTGCTTAATTTATTATTATTTTATATAAATCTATATTTTTAGAATCATGGATATATTTTCTTATTTTTCATGTATTTTAGCTTAAAAAGATGAAATTGATCAAAACTTGAAGAAATATAATTGAGGCACTCCATTGTAATGCTTGAAACCAACAAAAAATTATACAATAAAATAAGGGAACAAATTCACGCATAATAGTATGTGTTGTGGCATGAAATTATTGTGTGTCACGATGCTTTGCTTTTGGATTCAATTCAACTACCCCTAAACCTTCGCGACTGTTTCGTGGAAAACAGGTGCCACGGGGTGAGACATTAGGATCTTGTATAAAGCATGTATCAATTTATGTATGCCACTGCATGAATTGTTGTTTTCCATTGCACAAATTTATCTGAGTAGATTGTTTAACCTATAAATAGGACCCTATTCCATTTAATCAATCATTCCTTTCATTTATTTAGTCTTTTTAAGCTTTTATACTTTTAGTTTCTTAGTATAAAGTTCTCTCTATAGAGAGTTTAACAAGTTTTAGTTTATTTCATAGTTATAGATCCAATTTAATAAAAGTTTGATATTTCTTTTGGATATTTTTTAGAAATAATTCAAGAAAACTGAGTTAATGTATATTTATGTATTCTTTTTAGTTATTATTTATGTGTTATTTTTGCATGCTATGTTTAATGTTTTGATCAATTAATAAATTGAGCATGTCTAGCTGAAATTATAATGGGATATTAGTAATGTTTTGATCAATTAAAAAATTAGGTATTATTTTCAATTGAAGAATTCTATAAAGTTTATTTCAAAAAATATAGTGATGTTTGAAATTTTGATATAAACCTAAAATATGAAAGTTAGATTTAAGATTTAATTATCTAAATCTGATTTAAAGTACTGCTATTTCATTAGTGTTTTGGTTCACATGTATAGTTGGAGTAGAAACTCTACTTCAAAGATTTTTACAAGAACTATTATTGCAAGATATATTAAAGACATATCTTTCGTAGTAATTTTAAAATCTAATAGTCATTTATTAGATAGTTAAATTTTTGAATCTAATTTTGACACCTTGAATGAAGTTTAAATTGTTAGGCCTCACCTAAAGAAGACAATTAAGTGGTTTATTAATCTCATAGAGAAGAAATAAAATATAATAATAAAATCAATTAACAAGCTCCACCTAAGGATTTTAATTGGTTTATTGTTGATAATGAAAATGATCCATTCCTTGGGATATTTTCACTAAAAAAGGAGAGAATCAATAATCTTAATTCAAATCTTTAATAATCTATTCAATATTGAGAAAGTATAACCAACTAGCTAATATATCCTATAAATTCTCCACAGTATGATAAATGTCTAAATGTTTGAATATTTATTAAATCTATCTTTACTTTATTGTCATTAGATTAGGATTGCAAGCCAAAACTTAGTGATAAAATGTTTTTGTTTTATTTTCAATCTTGAGAATTTGATGAATAATTTAAAAACTATATGATTCCTTTTTAGACTGAATTTGGGATTATACTTATCATTTTCTATAAGTGATTCGTGTACTTACGAGTATTTTATAAATTTTAATAAATTTGTACTTTATAATTTTTGTGCATCAAGTTTTTGGCACCATTGCTAAGAAATGAAATAACATTTTTAAATTATTATTATTAAAATTTAAAAAACCTTTTGTATTATAAGTATTGTGATTTTTATTTGAAATCTTAAAATATATGAGTTATCAACTAATTTTAGATATTTCAAAAATTAAAATCTTTTTTTATTTTTTAAAAATAAATAATAATAATAATATATTAAATTCTTTTAAAAAATTTAAATTTCTTTTCTTTGTTTGGCCAATTGTTTTTCTTTTAAATATATTTTCTCTTCTATTTATTTAATTTCTTTAATCTTAATTACTTAAATTCTTATTTTTTTTGTTTAGTATTTATGTGTACTAACTTATTTTTAGTATAGTTTATTTTCTTTTATTAACATATGTACTATGTATTAATAACATGTTTTGTATTTATGCATATAAACGTATAACATATTTTTTTGTATTTATTATATCTTTTTATTTTTTTTACTAGATAGGTGATTTTAAATTTTGTTTTCTTAAGTTTATACGAGGTAGGAGATCCTTAGGGAACCCTTTGAAAAAGTCCATGACCCGATGCACTACTAGGGTATTAAGATTCCAACTCCTTAAGGATTCATACATAAAGGAAAAACTGATAAGAGCTAAATTATTGCATTTTTGTTACGATTTAAATGTTGATATTTGTGTGAAAATTGTGTTTATTTGATTATTTAATCCACAAATGTCATTTTATGGGTATTTTGTGTTTAAAGTGCAATTTCAGGTAAAATCATGATTTTGGAGAAGTTAGGGACAAAGTACAATGATCGGGATTGAATGAAAATAAAAAGAGAACAAAATTTCAAAATTTGGAAATTCTCACTGCCGGCGAAAACCTTACGGAGAAAATGTTGAAAATGATGCAGGCAGCACAGATTTTGGCCAATTTCAAAATTTGGAAATTCTCACCGCCGGCCAAAGTATTCTCACCGCCAGCCAAAGTGTCTCGCTGCCAGCCATATTCATCTCGCCGCCAGCTAAAATCCTGGCGAAAATCTTCCCGAGAGCACAAAATTTTGGTAAACTCATCGCGCCGCCGACCACATTAAGTTGGCCGCTGGCCAAAGTATCTAGCCGCCAGCCACATTATTTTGGCCGCCAGCCACATTATTTTGGCCGCCGGCCAAAATCAGAAACACCAAAATTTAAGTTTCGAGAAATCTCACCGTGGCGAGAATAATATCGCCGCCGGCGAGTTTCGTCCGAAAACACATTTTTTATGTTTTTTGTTCCAAAATTGCCCCCCAAACCCTAGATCTATATATACATTATGATGGAAAAAGAGTGGGATGGCAAAGAGAGCAGATTTGAGTTATTTTTGGAGGAGAAAAGGAAATTTTGGAGAGAAAGGTTGGAAAAGCTTGAAGGATCATCACCATTGTTGCTACCAAGTCTTCCTCTTCAAGAGTTTTTCATCTCTTCTCCTTAGCTTTTATTTTCTGCATATTATTCAGATTGTTTGTTCATGGATTCAATTGAGAATATGTTTGTTCTTATTTTCATTATGAACTAATTCGTTTTTGCTAAGGCTATGATGTAGTTGAATCAAGAAAATCTGATTTCTTGTGTTATCGTTATATGAATTCATTGTTTTCAAGTTGAGTATTTATTTCCATGCTTAATGCTTTTAAATTTTTGATCAAGATTTAGATGATTTGTTGCATTATATTGAGACCGAGAGGAGATGTTTAATGAATGCTTCTTGTGATAAATACCGTATGTTGAATGCGAGTTTGACACCTAATGCATGATGTATGTGGTTATTGTAGAAATTCCATAAATCGTAATGTGCTTATTTGTGATTAAATCTTCATAGAAATATAGTTGGTTTTCATAGATATGTAATTCTAATATAACTTGAGAGAGAGTATTTGATAAGTTTGGATTTTTCAACCATCACTTTTAACTTTGATTTTCATATAACATGACTTGAAATCGGATTGAATTGATTTAGCGAAATCAAATGCCTTGGCGTTTTTAATCATTTGTGAACAACATTAAATTTTGTTATTTGCGTTAGTTTTAAGTTAATTTACTTTTTAAACAAATTCAAAAATTCAGTTTTCAAATAAAATTAGGATTAGTCAATTTCGGTACTTAGTAACGCCATTCCTTATGGGTTCGATATCCATACTTTTGTACACTTTATTACTTGAACGATTCGTACACTTGTGAAATTTCGCATCAAAAACAAACACTTATGTAGTATGCACAGTTGAAGTATGAACAATATAATATCAGATAAGCAGATAGCTTTGAGCAATAGATACTACGTAAACTCAATAGAAAGCAGGGAAGAATATAAGGGTTTTCTAATCTGAGTTTAAGCTTTTAGTATGTTATTACATACATACATCATGCATAACAGGTGATGTAATGAGATAATCCTATATAAATACTATATCTATGGTAGCATCCTCGAGTTGCTTAAGGTAACTATTTAGTAGTAGATAATTCACTAAATATTAAACAGGTTACAATACTCATAAATAGTAAAACTACAATTATCTCTATCTGCCATGACCTCCATCTAAACTGCCTATTATTGCTCTTAACTTACCGATTATGCAATGACTTGGCTCAATGCACGAACCTACCTTCCCTCCATAGCCAATATCAATATATGATGTGGTTGGAAACCACAGATCAAGTAACTAGAAGTGTAAATACGCATAATCTCAAAAGACACACAATATAACACTAAAATCAAATCATATACGGGAGACATACAATAACATCACATATGTACATAACCTATGATTTGATTACTCAACTCACAAAATGGTCCACTCTTAAATATAAGATTTCCAAAATAATTTCAAAATTAGATATAAATCTTAGTATGTATTTTTTTTAGAAATTCATCTCTTCAACAAGGGGTGAGGAAGAGAGAAATGAGTGGGCTATTTCTAGCACTCAGAATTGCCACCTTGCCAGCCACCTCACAAAGGGTGGTTACGAGGTGCTAAAAATTTGCATTTTTTCATTTCCAAAAATGCTAACCATAAATACCCTCTCCTGAAACACACCAAAAACCACAAGTAAAAACATCGGCTCGCTTGCAAGCTTGCTCACCAAAATCCAACACTCTCCCTAGTATGCACACTTTGAAAAGCAAACCCATGGTGTGTGTAAACATGCGTGCCTAAAAAGTGTACCTAACTATATATGTGTGTGTGAATTACTGATCTGTAGTAACCAACTTTACATAGAGGAAGATAAAAGCACTTAATAAAACAACAAACATTATGATCTAAAACAACAGACACTGTGTTTTGTACATAGAAATCCAACACACATACATAAGTACAATGGGACTTACAATATTCTCCTTTGACCTTTTTGGTCAAAGCACTAGAGAACTAAGTACAAACACTCATAAAATATGAGAAGATTATGAAGATGTCCTAAAATTGTTTGTTCCCATAAACAACACAAAAACCCTAAAGACACCCCAACTTTAAATGCATCCAACCTAAGTGCTTTATCCAACTTCCTGAATCAATTCATGGATTTTGACACTTTGAAACACGAGGGTCTTAGCACAATTGCATATAAAGCATCTAAATCTCGTAGGCTTCACTTTCCATCTGTAACTTGCACACACGCAAAAAATACATACCTCGTGAAATGTTTCATGTAGAAACAATGTGTTGTCTAACTACATAACGCCCCTTGAATTCATGAAACACTACTACTAAATGCATGCAAGTTAGATAATAAACAGTACTTTTGGGTAGAAAATAACGCAATAATTCTAATAATAATGCAATGAGATAGATAGAGTTAAGGAAAAAAGAATCAGTTATAGATGAAAATAACACCATTAAACTTGTATTCATTTAACATACTTTATTTCACATAAGGAAGTTCTAAGAAAAAATAAAGAAATAAACAAAAATTGAAAATAAGAGGATAAACAAAAATAGATCAGCATTCTCTATCTCTTTCTCTAGTATCATCATTTCCTTCAACACCACTACAAGAAAGCTGTATAGCATCAAAAGTGGCAGTGGAAGGATGTGCAGTAGTTGTAGGTTAAGAAAGGTGTTCACAAACTAATGAAAAGAGTGGTAAGCTTAAAAGGAAAATTAAACTCATCACCACCATACTTAATAAACATGCTGAATAAGGATGCAAGTGATGAAACACAGGAGAGATAAGGTATCATAGGGGTAGGTCGAGGTCTAATAGAGGTAAAAGAAATAGGTGAACCATCAAAAGGTGATACAATAGGATGATAAAAAACCATAACACCCTGAGCAAAAGCCTGAAAATGATGCATATCAAGAACATTCGTCTTTAACGTTTGCAACACAGACACAATCAAAGACATATGAGTTTTAAAATCTGCATCAAGGGAGATGGAAGTGGAGGGAATAGAGGAAATGAGAGTGATTTTCAATGAGTAGAATAAGTAGCATTCAAAGAAGAAGAAGAAGAAGAAAGGGTAGTAGATGAACATGAGAATCCCAACTGTTAGCCAAAATAGTACATGAGAGGATAGTCCTACTCAGATAGTTGGAAGGAATGTTATGAAAAATAGTGGAACCCAATCTAAAAATCAAAGGATAGTAAAGTGTAGAGGAAAGCAGAGCAAAATTACAAAAATGGTAATTCTATAGATTATACCAATCATATCTATATCATCACTGTTAAGAATCATATAGAGAAAATGTCATTGACATGAAGCAATAGATAAAAGATGGGAGCGAGGATGAATAAAAGTACTGAAAACAACATTAAGAGAACGACCTAGGGTAGAGGCACTAATAATAAAAGCATTACCAGTAAAGAGTAGTTGGGTCCTACCAACTTAATAGCCATTTCTTTAGAATTGTGAGCATGCACAACATCAAAATAAGAATGGTAAGTGGAAGCAATATTTTCAAATTCAAAAGTGATGACATGAAATGATGGAAACTCAATATTAGGAAGGGATAACAAATTATGCATATCATCCCAAGAGAAGGTAACTCTACATTCTCTAAGGACAAAATAAGTAGAAAATACCATAGTAGAAGTACAGTGTAGGGTATCAAAGAACTCCAAAACAAACTTGTCACTATAGTAATAGTTCAAAGAACATAGTGAAAGCCAAGAAAAGTATTCAAACCTTTGCTCAACTTCAAAAAATTATGACTATTGTTAGGACACTCAACAAGAAGGTAAGATAAATTGGTATAAGAAGAATGGAAGGAGGCTATTTTGAGGTGTGAAGAAAGTAGGTGCTAAGGGGTTCTCTAAATAAGCAATGTGTGACCTTGCCAAGTACCTCGCGATCCACTTCGCTCATGTGTTTGGCAAGCCATATGGTTAGGTGGCATAGGTTGGGGCAAAATATGGATGCAAAATAGTCAAAAACATTCAACATAAATATGCACACGATAATCAATGCAAAATGCATTCATTTGAGGGTATGACCAAAATTTATGGGAACATGCATTGTGTTTGAAAGGTAGAACATGTTAACTATATGTGTCATCAAAAAAGGTTTATATGAATCAAGTAGGAGAAAGTATATACTCAAATTGATCCAACGTCATAAGTCCATGTGTAGACTTTCCCTCCAGAAATGTAAATGCAATCTTAAGAGACATCAAAAGGACTTAAAAAGTTTGTAAAGATAGGTTGAGATATAATTAGAAAAGAAGAAACATTTAAGAAAAGGCACATCTTGAGATAGACAAGCTTTCACCTTAAGCATAAATAATGCAGCCATAAGATTAAATTGAGGATCTTTTTGTTAAGCTTTCAATATTGAAACTCTTCAAAGGAAATCTCCAAAGGGATGTTGTTCCCCATTTTTTTCAAATTTGCAAAATAACATTTAATCATTAACCCTCTTCTTTTCCTTTTTCCTTTTTCTATCTTTCTCATATTTCTTTTTCTATCTTTCTACTTTTTCCTTTTCTTTCTTTCTCTCTCTTTATTTTTTAACACAGGCAAAAGAGAAGCAAACAGATCCTAAAGTAAAAATGTTCAACAAGACAAAGTTGAAACTTAATAAAAGGAGTATCAGGTAAGTGGGATTGAACATTTAAACTGGGCTAGTACATGCAAAGAAATAAAAGTAGAACAAAAAGGCTTTGGAGGGAAAACTATGGATATGTAGACAAGGGTGGCAATAAGGATCAAATGGTCCAAAGATGGCCTAAATAATTTTTCTATCTGAGAAGCACCTACGATTTCACCTTGAAAGAAACTACACATGAATTCAAAATATTGTTAAAGGCATCCAAAACTTTCAAGCAAAGAATCCAAACAAAATTCTCAAACATAACCATACAAATTCACAATGTTATTATATGTATAGGAAGATTTTCTCCCCCCTTTTCTAATATAAATTTCATATGAGATTAGTCATACAACCTCATAGAGAGTAACCATATCAGATTAGTCACACATCCACTTAAGTTAAATGCCTCTCAACCAAAAAGCAACATAGATCACGACAATAGGTAAACTTAAAAAGGTAGGAAAGCAGAACATAATAATTTTTGTAAATAGTTTTGGGAAAAGATACAGAGGGGAGGCATGGGGTGTCATAACATCAAACACAACTATGACAAATAATATATTTCTTTTTATTAAATTTTATGTTTAAGAAATAAAAAATATAAACAAATAAGAATGACAAAAACCAAAAAAAGATAAGAGAAAAGAATAGAACAACTCCCAAAATGATCATCTATAAATAGTGATCAACATCATCCATCATTTAAATTATTTATAAAGGGTAATTGATTCATAAAATAGTCTTTGTGTCATGTGAGCATGCAGAATATAAGGTACTCGGGGTTTGCTTTGTTTATTATTTCTTGAAAATCCTATCAAGTTACTCAAATATACTAAACCAGATGGTCATTTAGAATTAGATTTGTTTCTTTATACACTGATGTAGCTAGTATCCTCACTCAGTTCAGACTTTTATGTGTATCCAAAGAAGGGTTTGAAAGATTGATGTATGAAGTACACAAAGGAGACTACGATTCATATTATAGAGAGAGGAGGTTATTGTAAAGGATTATGAGACAAGGCTATTATTGGCCCACTAAGCTGAAAGATTGCACAAAATACACCAAGACATGTAATAAATTCCAAAGGTTTTCCCCCTTATCACACACTCCTCCAAATATCATGAAGGAGTGGTGAGTCCTTGGCTCTTTTATAAGTGGGATTTTGACATAGTAGGACCACTACCCATAGGAAAGGGTCAAAAGAAGTTTCTACTTATGGCTACCGATTACTTTTCAAAATGGATAGAAGTATAAACCCAAAGTATAATATGGAAGGAAGAGGTGATTGATTTATATGGAAGTCCATAATTTACAATTTATCCTACCTAGAAAACTCATCACAAATAATGGGAGGAAATTCATAGGACAAAGTATCAAAGAATTTTCCCTCAAGTATAACATTAAGATATGCCACTCCTGCCATAATACCCAAGCCAATGGTCAGGTAGAATCATCCAACAAGCTAATTATTAGCCTATTAAAGAAAAGCCAAGAAAATGCAGAAGGAAGATGGGTGGAGGAGCTTCGTGGCACGTTGTGGGCTGTCAAAACTACCCCTCGAGGAAGCATTAACGACACCCATTTTCCCCTGGTCTACAGAACAGAAGCAATGATACCAACTAAGGTCACGATACCTACTACCAGGTCAATTTTAACAAAATAAAAAAACAAGGTAAGTAGAGCTATTGAACTTACCCTCGTAGAGGAGAAAAGGATTGAAGCTCTAAGAAAGATGACCCAATAGAAGAGCTGGCTATTAGATTATTACAATAAGACTGTGTGTTTCAAAACATTCACTACTACAAAATGAGGAATTTAAGTCAATATGTAAAGTCAGGTTTTGGAAAAAAATGACTTATAATGAATTTAAAGTTGGTTTGGTGTAGAACCAAAGCTACACATAGTGTTGGTTGACGTGTTAAACTCACGCTACACGTGGACATAGCATCGCTTTGACATGTCAACCAACGCTAACACACGTGGATTTTTCCTTTTATTTTCTTTCTTCCCCCATTAGACATAATATTTAATTTGTAGCACTGTAAACAACACCCAAAAATGTAAAACCAAGGTTCACTTCCTCCACTCTTTCTCATTTTTTGGCCACCTACGACCACCAATTCTAGCACCATTTAATAGGTTTTCTTCCCCTCTAAATTATCTTCAAAATCCCCTATTTGTTTTAGCAAAATACTTAAATATTTTATACCCATTTTCTCTCTTACAAAACACCCTTTTTCTCTTCATTTTGTTACTTCATTTACTCTTGTAAGTATTTATATTAATCCTACAGACTTATTATTCACTTTACATTATTTTTTGTATATTATGTGTATAAATTTTTGTATTATGTATGTTATTATTTTTATTATGTAGATTTTGTATAAATATTTTGTAATAAAATAAATTTATATATATATATATATTTATTAATGTGATTTAAGGTTGGTGTTTAATTTATTTATTTACGTTAAAGTGAAATGGGAAAGACATGATTCAACAATATGATGCTCATTAAAATATCTATGATTTGAAGTAGTGTAATTATTTAAGTAAATCTTAATAATCACAAAATTGTTATATAAATTTATATGTCATTGAATACAGGTTCTTAAGTTGAGTAGAAAATGAGTAAAATATGTAAAAAACAAAATTAAAGTCGGTTCACAGGTTGAATCAACTTTACATGTAAAGTCTATTCAACGCGTGAACCGACTTTAAACATAAAGTCAATTCAACATGTGAACCGACTTTAAACGTAAAGTCGGTTCAACGAATTGGCTTTTAATTGATTTAAAGTCAATTAAAACCCAACTTTAATGCCTATTTTTGTAGTAGTGTTTTCTAGTGATGATTGGGTCCTTAGAAGGGTCTTCCCTAACAAGAAAGAGTGGACGGCCATAAAACGCTAGGAGGTGCCTATCTATTAAAAATCATTGAAAGAATTGAGGAGGGAACAAAATGTAATGTTAGACACTTGAAGAAGTATCACTTCTAATGTATAATAATTTACCATTTTCCTATAACACTAGCACACACATATCAATGGAATTACACCCATATACAAATAGTTCTTTTTTTCTCAAATTTCCCTACCATCTCTACGTTATGGGCTGATCACCTCTATCAAGAACCAAGTAACATAGGGAAAGGTCACGAGTTATCTACCTTGATCATGAACCAGGTCAACATTCTGACATTGAAGGGAGAGATGAGTGCCTCGGTCAATAACTAGGTAAAGCTCCATCTCTATATCACAAGCTGAACACCTTGATCAAGAACCCAGTAGAGCTACCTAACATAGGAAAAGGTAACGAGTTGTCCACCTCAGTCAGAAACTAGGTCGATGCTCTGACATTGAAGGGAAAGATTAGCACCTCTTTTGGTTAAGAACCATATAAGGTTTCTCGCTAATTATAGGTAATTCTTATACCTTAATAACAATAATAATAATAATAATAATAATATGTAACATACAAGCACTTCCAATACAAGCCCTCATATATATTTTCGTTATTTGAAATTACAAATTTTTGATAAAACTTATTTATACAAAGCTCGGTATCACAAAGCATCACAAATTATTCAAACGCTTAGACACATGACCAGTGTCTGGGTAATTTGTTTCCTCCATTAAAGGCAAAAGCTCGGCCTGAATCTTGATATTTTTCTTTTGTGTGGGTCATCGTGTTAGGATGATTTTTCCTCATAATGAGCACTTCTCTTTCCAACTCTTTAGTGGCCTCCATCACCTTGAACACTTTTTCAAATTGCTTCACATAGAAGCTCACCCAATAAGACTCCATATCTATAAGATTGGCCATTTTAGCTAAGGTCCTATTTTCTCGAGATTGAGTTCAGAGTAATTGCTCTTTGTAAGAACCGAGCACACCCTTGTTCTCTTCAAAGACACTTACCTTATCCTCGAGTTTTACCACCTAGGTTTTTAACACATAACCTCGCTTTTAAGCTTGCCATTTTCCACTATCAAAGCCACAAAATGAACGTCTATTTCACTGATCATAATCCATGAAGTTCAACCACAAAAGATGGAAGAAATAAAACATAAATCAAATAAATGCCCTTGATCACTTCTATAAAAGATGATTCTAAGAAAAAAGGTAAATGAAATATATTCCCATAAAAGGTGGGTAGGTGAACATTATAAATACACAATAATTCAAATACATTAACTTTTCTTTAATAAATAAAATTGGTTCTTTATTCCACAAAATATGATTTATACAAGTATGAGCTCACATCTACACAAACAAATGTGGCATTGAGCTGAATAAAAGGACCAGCTTTCAACAATTAGTGATCCTCATCCCCAGCCTCTGCACCAGCCGTCTTGGGCCCATCCTTACCCCTATTTGAGCTAGATTCCTCCTCTTCTTCCCCCTCTAGAAGGACTATCCATGAATGGAGAAGTGACTAGGACATTTAGAATGGGGTAATAATCCTTGCTCAAGTTCTTTTTCTTGGCCTCTATCTTAAAAGTTTACATGGCCAACTCATACCCCCTTTCTAAGCTCGAATAAAGCTCTTTGGCTAGTACGTTCACCTAGGCCTTTTCCTAGTGTGCTTTGTTAGTAGTAGCCTTGGCTTTCTTATGATGTTCCTAGGATCTTGCCTAAGCCTCCTAGCTCTCATCTTCTAGCCTCCTCGATCTCAGTAGTGGCCTTTTTCAGCTTTTCCTCCTTATCGATGGCCTCACCCTGTTACTTATTTTCTCTTACCCTATTTCTCTTATGTCAACTCATCATTCAAATGACCTACACCACGAGCCTTATTAAAATAATAAAGAAGCATCAACAAAAACAGAAGAAAAGACCAAGTCAAACAAAATACATCGGGAGCAAGAGCTTGACAAAAACTTTATCGTATATAAACATAGGGTATGAGGTAGCATACTTGATACAGTTGGCAATAGATAACCTCGTCATAGTCTGCATCCTCACGAATTTCCTTGAGCTGCTTCTTGAGTGATTTAATACGAAGGTAGCTCAGATAACAATCGAGTTGATGTAGAGCCAAGCCTCAATTTAACACTATCCTATCTACATTGGTGGTGAGATCATTAAGAACATCCTTTCCCTTCCTTGAAACATGGGTCAAGGCTCTAGTCTCTTTAGAACCCGAGCATGGAGATGGAGTTCCAAATTGCTCTTGTAGTGAGGATTATGGCACACATACATTCAATGGCTCTAGGTTGAGCCCGAGCTCATCCATGGACACTTTCTTCTTCTTTTTTAGGGATGTAGGGAATCTTTCTAGGAAAAAGGATTTACTTATCTTCCTACCCTTAGAAGAGCCCCCTTTAAAATCATGAGGTATACCCTTTTCAGAACTTGCCCTTGTAGAAGTGATCTTGCTTTGTAAATGAGACAAAATCTAGGTGGCAATATGCTTTATGGGATCTACAAAACAAAAATGAGAGGCGATGTTATTTTCATCATGATGCACCAAATAAAAAAAAGAAGGAGAGAGCCCAAGGCTAGTTCACCATAGTCAGTAAACACTTCAAACCGTCCCCCAAAGTCCCCAAGAGGGGTTCGATGCCTAAGAGGAGCTAGGGGTTTACGAATGATCTAAAGTGGGGCTCTACCACACCATGCCTCATCAACATATATGTAACAAAGCATAGGGTGTTCAATAAGTGCCTCCTAGGGGTCTTTTTGGGAAGATATTTTTGGATTTCCGTCAACCGTTGCTTTGCATCAAGACTCAAGGTCATGATTAAAAAACCTATATTCCTTATCACAACCTTAGTGTCATTCCAAATGCTCTTTATTAATCAGGTGTCACTAGTATGAGACTCCCACAGGCCTAAGACATAGAAAAAAATACTCTTTCTATTTTTATCATTTTCAGGGAGAGACATTTATTCCCCGAGCCTGCTTCAAAGACATATATACCCTCCTCGCATCTATGAGGTTCTGCTTAAGGATGTAAGCCTCATTAAACATAGTCATCTCTAAGTCCACCCTAATTTATTAACATATCAATGTTAGACATAGTAGATACCTCTACCTGTTAGGCATTGGCTATCCTGGCGCGAGATGAGTCCTAACCAAAAATCTCCTCATGAAAGGATATAGGGGGAACCTCACCCCTAACCACGACACCTTCTCATGAAAGATAGTCCACCTAAATGGAGGTTCATCACTATCATAGACTCCCTCTGGAGGAATCATTATATGAACCAAGGAGGGGATATTATAGGTTTTCCTTAACATTTCTTCATCTTCATACACTAGCCCACTAGGCTTAATCATGGCCGACCAACCCATAGTATGACCTATTGGTTCCTTAAACCCTTTATTTCTCATCTTTTTCCTCCATGTCCTGGACACAAATATTTTAGTTTAGGGCATGCTTAACTTAATTGTTCGAGCAACCTGAGGAAGAGTGGTAGAGGTAGAGGATGGAGGCAAAGACTAAATCGCCTCACTGGAGGAACTCAATCCAAAAGACCCTGAATCATCACTAGAATTGGTATATTAGAGGATCTCCCAGAAGGCCAAGCTTGAGGCTGAGTTCTCTTCTCTATGCATGATCTATAAAAAGTAAAAATATAAAAACAATTGGTAAGGAAAAAAAAGGAAGAGTTACTTAGGATTGATTTTGAAAATAAAAGGAAGGGATTCTTTAAAAACCGAATTGAAAAGAAAGTACTTTAAGGACTTGCATGTATCTCTCAAAAGGATACATCCACCTTAAGTAAGTAGGACCACACAATTGAACCTCTTGAACTAAATGAACACATAAGTGAATCGTTATATCAAAGAAAGAAGGAGGAAAATATTTTTCAATTAGACACAAATTCTCTACAACATCTTTCTATAAAGAGTAAATTTAACTCGCTAATTGATATAGATTTCTTGTATATTGTATTGAAGAATGAACAAAGATGAATTATTTATAATAGAACATGTTTTGGAAGAATTTATCTAATATAAACTGGTAATAATTGTCTCATTAAGATATGATAGTCATATGATTTCAATCCATAAAGTTTCTTATTGGTGATAGACACAAAAAATTTTAAGTTAGATGAGTAACCATCAGAAACTTTCACACCCACAAAACATTTACAAAACACATCCTTTTCTTTTGTTGACATTTTATACGATGCTGGTAGCAAGTATATTTTATTCTTATCATTTTCCACCCTTGGTGCCAATTTGGGTCGTATGCCTAGTTTCTTTAAATTTAGCCTTGCTTTAATCCATCCTTCGTTTTTCCAAGTATATTAAGTAATGTACCAATCAAGCTCTCATATAAATTTTTATCAATGTGCATGACATCTAAGATATAACGAATGTATAGGTCTTTCCAATAAGGTAATTCCCAAAATATTGATTTTTTTTATTTTAACAACCA
This sequence comes from Hippophae rhamnoides, assembly GCA_033030585.1. Lineage (NCBI taxonomy): Eukaryota > Viridiplantae > Streptophyta > Magnoliopsida > Rosales > Elaeagnaceae > Hippophae > Hippophae rhamnoides. The sequence goes on along the minus strand of CM065431.1, from coordinate 24,912,542 downwards.
TGATCTACTAATTCGGTAACATTTTAATTTTCACCCCTTTTATTACTTGACCTCTTTCTTTTCCTTCCATTAGTGAGTATTATTTTTTCATCTTTAGATATCATTTGAATGTCATACCATTCAATTTCCTTAATAGTTGAACACCTCGCAAAGGTCGGGGTGTAGGATCATGATCTTTTTTACTATCAAATGATTTCTTTTGGTATCTAAACTTGTGTCTAGATGGAAAAAATATTTTATGTCTTCTATGAGACATCTTTCATATGTGAACAAGATAAGTTGTAAAAGTACCATTACTACATATAAGGCATCCCATATAACCTTTTGTTGCATGTTCTGATAAGCTCCAATAGGTAAGAAAATCATTAATTGTCCATAAAATGACCCCTCTTAAGTTAAAGTGTTCTAATTTATGTGCACCATAAACATTTACACCATCATTTCACAACTTATTTAAATCATCTATCAGAGGTTGCAAATATACATCAATATCAACTCCGGGTTGTTTCAGTCCTGAGATCAATAATGTTAACATCATGAATTTTCTTTTCATATATAACTAGGGAGGAAGGTTATATGTTACCATAATTACTAGCCAACAACTATATCTACTACAAAGGAAATTGTGTGGATTAATTCTATCAGCAACAATGGAAAGACGAAGATTGTACAGATCAGATGCAAATTGAGGGGATAGATTTTCTACTACTTTCCAATTTGGAGAATCACAAGGATGACGTAGCACCCCATCAGCAGATCAATTATCTGAATGCCAAGTCAACATCTTTGATGTATCTTTACTTTTGAACAACCTTTTAAAGAGAGGAATCAGAGGAAAGTACCAAAGAACCTTTACGAGCATGCCTTTCTTAGGTGCTATTTCATTTGTAGCATGCTTCCATCTCAATTTTTTACACATCGGACAATCATTTAATGTCTCATATTATTTTCTATAAAGAATGCAATCATTTATACAAGCATGAATCTTATAATATTCCATGCCAAATCGAATAAGAGATTTTTTCACTTTATACATTGAAGATGGTAATTCAATACCCTCAAGAAACATATCTATTAGTACATTTAGTAGTTCTGTGAATCCCTTATGAGAAAAACCATTTTTTGCCTTCACATTGTACAAATGAACCAATCCTAACATTTTAGTGTATTTCTTGCATTCTAGATACAATGGTTTTTTGGCATCTTATAGAAGTTTTTTAAAGGTTTCGGGATCATCCTCATATAGTTCATCTTCAACACCATTAAAAATATTTTCTGTCTATACATTATGATAAGATGTATATAATCCACTCACATTCTTATTTAACTCTTCCCCATGAGTATTATCAATATTTTCTCCATGATAATACCAGTATTTATAACTCAAAAGAATACCACTACGGATAAGGTGATACTTAACCTCATCAACATCATGAAATTAATCATTTTTACATTTAACACATGGGTATCGAATCATACTAATTTCATTATTACTATTTCTACAAGCAAATTCCAAGAAACTTTCAACTCCAAAAATGTAGTCCTGCTCAATACTACACTTTGACATCCAAGATTTGTCCATTTTATATTAATAACATTAAGCATATTAAATATGTATCCAACCAATATATTTAAGATACTACTATATATAAATTCCCTAATTATTAGAATATATAGCTATCAAAACATCATATAAAAATAAATACATAAAAACCAAACATAACAAATATATACATATAAATATTATTATATGAGATTGATTGTAATTAATAATAATAATATGCCACATCATTTGAGTTGATTTCAAATTTAAGATATATAAAACAAAATTTATATAACAATTTTATTATGATTACTATATTTCTTTTAAATAACTACACTACTTCAAACCTAAAATTTTAATGAGCATCATATTGTTGAATCATGTCTTTCCCATTTCATATTAACAAAAATAAATTAATTAAAAACCAAACTTAAATCACAGTCATAAATATATAAATTTATTTTATTACGAAAATTTATACAAAACCTACATAATACAAAAATTTATACACATAAATAATAACATATAATATACAAAAAATAAAGATATATGAATAATAAATGCATATGATTAATAGAAATACTTAGAAGAGTAAATGAAGTGAAAAAATGAAGGAAATGAAGAAAAAAGGGTGTTTCGTAAGTGAGAAAATAGGTATAAATTTTAGTATTTTCCTAAAAAAAATAAGGGATCTAGAAAATAAATTGGAGAGGAATATAACCTACTAAACAAGGTTAGAATTGGTGGTCGTAGGTGGCCAGAAAATGAGAAATAGTGGGGGAGGAGTGTCAATCGATTTTGGGTTTTTTAGTGTTTAAAACGCTGGAATGTTCTATCTAATGGGGAAGAAATAAGAGCAAAGGAAAATATCTACATGTGTAGTGTCGGTTCAACACATCAACTAAAGCTACAATCTACGTGTTTTAAGTTGGGTTTTTAGTGAACCAACTTTAAATTCAATATAAGTCAGTTTTCTCCAAAAATTGACTTTAAATCTCAACTTAAATGCCCCCTTTTGTAGTAGTGAGAAAAAAGGAGTAAAATCCTCTACTTGAAAATATATCCATCATGTACTCCTACTGTACAATCAAACTAGTGAAAAGGTCTCAGACCTTTAAAATAAACAACTAATTAAACTCTAACCATCATGATGATTTAAGAAAATCATTGAAATTCAGTACCCCACACTATCATTTATGGCTAAGGTTTCTCATTTCTAAACAAAACCAACATTGAACACCTTTTTAGCATAGATCATATATCAAGAAAATAGGTTCATAAATGTTTTAAAAACATTTCTGAAACGCTTAAATAAAATTCAATAACTTTGGTGTAAAAATCTTTGAAATCTAAAAAACCAACATCATTTAAACACATACAAATCTTCAAAAACATTTCTGAAACACTTAAATAAAATTAAATAACTTTAGTATAAAAATATTTGAAAACTAAAAACCAACTCCATTTAAACATATACAAATCTAGGTGAAAGTGCTCAATTGCAATCCATCAAAGTAGACAAAAGGTAAACATTTTCTATTTTCTAATAAGGTATCAAATGCCTATTGGGTATTAACAAAATAGTTTCAAAAACTTCAAATAAGAAATCATTTTAACATAGGGCATATTGTTTAAAATACTTGCAGCATATCCTCTGAAAATTAGATATAAATTAGAGTTTAATTGATCAAATCAAATTCTGTAAAAATATATGAAAACTAAACACTTGAATCATTAAAACAAGATATCCATGATAAGAGCTAAATTATTGCATTTTTGTTATGATTTAAATGTTGATATTTGTGTGAAAATTGTGTTTATTTGATTATTTAATCCACAAATGTCATTTCACGGGTATTTCGTGTTTAAAGTGCAATTTCAGGTAAAATCATGATTTTGGAGAAGTTAGGGACAAAGTACAATGATCGGGATTGAATGAAAATAAAAAGAGAACAAAATTTCAAAATTTGGAATTTCGCCGCCGGTGAAAACCTTGAGGAGATAATGTTGAAAATCATGCAGGGAGCACAGATTTTGGCCAAGTGAATCTCACCGCCGGCCAAAGTATTCTCGCTGCCAGCCAAAGTGTCTCACCGCCGACGAAAATCTTGGCAAAAATCTTCCCGAGAGCACAAATTTTGGTAAACTCATCTCGCCGCCGGCCAAATAATTCTCGCCGCCGGCCAAAGCATCCCGCCGCTGGCCAAAGTATCTCACCGCCGGTCACATTAATTTGGCCGCTGGCCAAAATCAGAAACACCAAAATTTAAGTTTCCAGAAATCTCACCGCGGCGAGAACAATGTCACCGCCTGCGAGTTTCGTCCGAAAACACATTTTTTTAGTTGTTTTGTTCCAAAATTTCCTCCCAAACCCTAGATCTATATATACATTATGATGGAAAAAGAAGGGGATGGCAGAGAGAGCAGAATTGAGTTATTTTTGGAGGAGAAAAGGAAATTTTGGAGAGAAAGTTTGGAGAAGCTTGAAGGATCATCACCATTGTTGCTACCAAGTCTTCATCTTCAAGAGTTTTTCATCTCTTCTCCTTAGCTTTTATTTTCTGCATTTTATTCAGATTGTTTGTTCATGGATTCAATTGAGAATATGTTTGTTCTTATTTTCATTATGAACTAACTCATTTTTGCTAAGGCTATGATGTAGTTGAATCAAGAAAATCTGATTTCTTGTGTTATCATTATATGAGTTCATTGTTTTCAAGTTGAGTATTTATTTCCATGCTTAATGCTTTGAAATTTCTGATCAAGATTTAGATGATTTGTTGCATTATATTGAGATCGAGAGGAGATGTGTAATGAATGCTTCTTGTGATAAATACCGTATGTTGAATGCGAGTTTGACACCTAATGCATGATGTATGTGGTTATTCTAGAAATTCCATAAATCGTAATGTGCTTATTTGTGATTGAATCTTCATAGAAATATAGTTGGTTTTCATAGATAAGTAATTCTAATATAACTCAAGAGAGAGTATTAAATAAGTTGGGTTTTTCAAGCATCACTTTTAACTTTGATTTTCATATAACATGATTTGAAATCGGATTGAATTGATTTAGCGAAGTCAAATGCCTTAGCGTTTTTAATCATTTGTGAACAACATTAAATTTTGTTATTTTCATTTAGTTTTAAGTTAATTTACTTTTTAAACAAATTCAAAAATTTAGTTTTCAAATAAAATTAGGGTTAGTCAATTTCGGTACTTAGTAACGACATTCCTTGTGGGTTCGATATCCGTACTTTTGTACACTTTATTACTTGAACGATTCGTACACTTGCGAAAATTCGCCTCAATCCACTACTAAAATTTATGCATATGGCCTTAGTTTTTAACCATGACCGTAGATCTATGGCCATGGTTATAAGAACTGAGGCCTAAGTTAGAGAGACCATAGACTGTTACCTATGGTCTCAGTTTTTTAACCAAGGCCATAGACATACCCTATGGCCATAAATTTAAATAAAAATGCGATTACTAATTTCAATATTAAAAGTCAATATAAATTACAATATTAAAAATCATATTATATTAAAAATCATATTATATTAAAATTAAAAGTGTAATTACATTTGAGAGTTTATACACTAAAACATAATAAAACCTAACTAACTAATTCTAATATTTACAATGACTATGAAGAATATCCTTACTATTACAAACTAAGCTTATTTCATCCAAACTAGGATTTTCAAGTGTCTTGGTAAAAAAAACAACTGGCTTATATCCTTCAGGAGGCTAAGGTAGCCAAAAACAACCACATCTATCATACATTTTTCCAGTTCCATCATCAAGGCACAAAACCAATGCATAATCTAATGGTTTACACAAAGCGGGTGGCTTAACAATATGGCAATCATGAGGAGTTTCTAGCAAGTATATAACTACTTCCCTTGCCATAAGAACAGAACCTCGTAAAGGCAAGTTTCTTGGTTGGAAATAATGCCCAAAGTAATGGAACCCTTTTGGTGTTCCCAAGGGTCTATAAAATGTAACACCTTTATTCATATTCTACAATAGGTTGGTGCACCATAAAAACTCAAATTTTGTGATCTTGACAACCTCGAACTCTCCTAAACTTATTTTCCCATAAGAAAAACCATGACCTGAGAAGAGAATTGAATTAGTCAGAAGATTAAGTTAATTTATGAAGGTGGAAAAGTTAAGTAGACAATAATAATTTTAAAAAGTTCTCTTTTTGAATCCGATTACTGTGAAATGTCAATAGCTCTTAATGTTCTTTGAAAATAATCTCAATATTCTGAGAGATTATGTCTCGTATAGAGTATCTTATTACATCCACATTTTTGAAACATTATCTTCACAACTGAAGGAAGATGAAAGCGTAGCTTTTTGAAAATGAAAGGGCACCACTGAGGAGTGAGATGGCTAAAGGTGATGCAATAATAGCAAGATGGCAATAAGATAAAGGGATAACATCATCCTATGAAAAAATAAAGTATTACATGCCAAACCATTTAATACACAGAAAAATAGAACTAATCACACAAATTCCCTGAAATCTAACGCTTATGATCAATTGAAAAATCTAATTACACAAAAGACCTCACTGCAATGTAAGGTACAGCACCTAAGCAACTTATTAATGTAAAAAACCAGGCTGAGCTGAGCTAGCCAGAAGTCAAAAAAATGTACCAAGCTCTAATGGATACAAAGTAAGATTTAAAAATAAATAACTAAAGACAAGGCAAGGAATTAGTGAGTATGTTCCTATAAATTAATTTAAACCAAAACATTATGACCCAAAACTCCTCTTTCTCTTTTCTCCCAATTTTATCCCATAAACAACTAATGAAATTGTATGATCCTTAATGTGCCTGAAACTCAAAATGGCTCTCTAGCTCCTTCAAGCACATTCCAACTTGACATTTTGACTTTCATGGCTGAAGGGTCATTGAAGTTGCGTCCTTCCTCATAAAGCACACTTATTTTACATTCATTGGTGATGATTGATCTCTATTTCCAGACTATACCTTCAGACTCTCCTAAAATTCTGTACGTTGTGACTTCTCCAAAAGTAGCTTGCAACAAATTTGAAGGAGAGCATGAGCTTCTTTAGGGTTAGTAGGTCAAGAATCTCTACTAAATTTTGGGATTTCTCAACTACTTCAAGAAGTGAAAGGTCAATTTTGTTGCATTTGACGGTGACACACGCAAAGTGACAAAGAGGGTGAGCGATACGACCGAAGCTGGGTCACAAAAAGGAATGCTGCGCGCTGGCTTGGGAAAAGAGAAAAGAAAAGGAAGGAATGGTTCACGCTGGGGAAGGAGGGAAAAAGAAAAGCAAAGGAGAGGGAGGGAAAAAGAAAATAAAAAATAAAAAATAAAAAGTTTGATAAATAAATTTGGTATGTGGTGTAAATATTTATAGGGTATGTATATAGCCTCAGTTTTTAAATAACTGAGGCTATAGGTTATGTCCATGGCCTCGTTTTTAAATAGCAGATTCTATAAGATATGTCTATGGTCTCGTTTTTTAAATAACTGAGACCATATGTATGTATTGTAGTAGTGAACACACCAAATTCTCATTAAGAAAACCATTTTAAAACAAAAAAACATAGATTAGATTAGACATGAGGTAAAATATTAGCAAAAAAAAGTATATATTGGCCAAAAATATGAAGGAAAATCTTCTTGTTGAAATACCCATTATTCCAATTAGGCACATTAAAACCAATGAAAATAAACTATTTCAAGTACCATTTCACTACTGCAGCCAAATTACCTCTTATATTTTTTTTCCTTCCTTTCCTCTCTCTCCCTTGAAAAATGGTAGGTTGGGTGCTACCCCTTAAAGCCTGTCTTTTTTATTATGGTAAATGATAGAAATGCCCTTGACCTATAATTTGAAATATTTTACGAAATATGGGAATTTTTGTAATTTTCACTCAATTACCCAAAAAATCCCAAAATTCTATAAAAATAATGAAATTTTCTTAAACCATTATGAATTATATTCAAATCAAATTTCTAATTCAAAATATTTATTTTTTCTAATCATAGAAAAACACAATTAGCACTTTCATAATTTAAAATAAAGCTAAATATAAATATAATAAATAAATTTTTATTTTTATTTTCCTAAAATAGAGACTAGAGACTTATACATGTATTGGTCAACTCTGAGATACAAGGGAAATTATCTCCAAGACGTATGGGCTGTCAACCTTCGAGAACCAATGTATAGTCATACTCCAAGACCTTATGTATGGATAAATTTTGAGATACATGTATAGATGTGTAGCATACTTATAGTCCATGTAAATCCATTCTTTTACGACAATTATTCCTACAATACCAAACTCCACCAGACCTCAATACATGTAATAGCATGCATAAAATCATTGATGCCATGTACTTTATTTAAATGTCACATCTCAAGTCATAAATTCATGTTTACAACTAATATTTGCTATAAAAATCATTTATAAATTTCTTCACAACAATATATTCAAACATAGAATCAATTTTCACTATTTGTAGTGCTATAAAGGCTAAGGTTACCCTTTTGGACAGTACCAACGGTGATGATGAGGATGACACTAACTTTCTAACATTTTTTTCACTTCTAGTAATATTGTAAATCCTCTAATTGTCACCTCAGATGCTCAAGAGGTTCCTACTAAAGATGATGAAGATGAGAAAGATGAGTTTCTCAATTCTTAAATACACTCTTATTGAAGGACATTAAGTCAAACAAATATAAGAAAAAGGCTTTGTAAGACCTGGAAAAAAAGGAGCACTAGATAAATGCATTGAAGAAATCCCTTAAGGAAAGAAATTCCTCAATTAATGGTCAACAACATGATCTCACTAACAAATCTATGGTCATTCAAAAGAGATATTCAGATTTATAAGAAAATTTGATGCAAATCTTGAAAAGGTAAAGAAACTTGAGGAATAGCTAAAGTGTTCCACTTTTGATAAAGATACACCTTTGTATATCAATCTTTATCTATCGTCTAATCAAATTACTACAATCAATCAATTGAAGAAGAAAATAATCATCCTTGAAAGTTCCAAGGAGTAACTAGCTTATACTTTCACTAAAAAAGTAGTTGAAGTTGAACAATTGCATGAGAGAGTTGCAATCCTTAAAAATTCAAAGGCTTACCATGAATCTTTCCTTAAATAATAGGATGAGTTTATTAACACTTTAAAGGATAAACTCTATGTGATTGATAAATAACTAGGGTGAGAAGGAACTAGCTCAATCATCATCTGTTATCAACAAAGTGATTATCAGTTCTCAAAAATTGAAAGGAATCACCAGTAGCACCAAGTCTTTTGGTGAAAAACATGGTATTAGGTATAATGAAGGGGTTTCTACTTCAATTGTGGTTGTTCCTAAGTTTTCTTAATCAACTACTGATGATCCAAAGTTGAAATCAACTATTATCACCTAAAACGTTAAGTCGATTATGTCGCTCTAGTCATTTTCCTCTAGCAAGGTGAATACCTTACCTAAAGCTAGTTCTTCCCATCACTCTAGTGATAATTTGTTACACCTATCTAATGTTACCTTTATATTTCAACACTATGATAAACTTTGGCATTTGAGACCCCATTGTGGGAAATTGACTTATCATCCTTGTATGAAAGTGAATGTGAGCACTTACTCTTTTTCGTATACTACTCCTTGTAGTTAAGGGCCCATATTCTCTAACTCCATTTTTTTTGTTATCATGGTGGCACTGCTAATCACCTTGCTAGGTAGTGTCCTAGATACTTGGGAAGTACACCACAAAGTTCCCTACCATGTTTACCCACATCTCCTATGTTAGGATGTAGCTATTGTGACTCATCTGAGCATCTTCAAGCTAGTTGCATTATGCACATCAGACATAGTGCAAAAAGAAACAAACCTTCATCAAAATTCTACATGTCCCTATTTTAATGGATCGCTTGACAAAATTTTCCAAATATTCTAAAAAAAATAAAACTTGAGTTTCATATACTCCTCATTCTCATATGACATGGAGACTATCTCTTGACTCAACTTCACCTCATAAATTTTTAAATGGAGGGATGTTATTTAATCACTATTTTTGGTTGATCTATATGAGGATGAGATATATTTTATTTTCTCTATTAGGATTGTAGTTTTCTGTACATAACTTATATGTTGTTTTGTTATCTATCTAATTTTTTAATGTATTGTTTCTCTTTTTCTCTCTCTCTTGACATTTTCTACATGTTTTTCATTGCACCTCTCCATTCCCCTCACCTAGGTTACTTGTCAAACATAATTTACATGCTTATCAAGCACTCCAAAGAAGAGGTTGGTAAGGACTACGATGAGGTGTAACTACTCCTATAAATTGACCCTTTAGTACCTATTTTTTCGCAAATCAAAATTGTATTATTCTCTTCTTGCTATATCAGTACCCTTTACCCTTACCTTTTTACTGATAATGGCCTCTAAATGCACTAGAAATGACAAAAATTCAAAGCAATCTGAGCCTACTAGCTCCTCAAGTAGTACACCCATTCTCTATGAGCGTCTGAGCCTGTTAATAGCCATGCCTTTCATACTATCAAGGAAAGATTTGCATATTTTTCCTATATTTATCTCTACTCTTTTTCTTATTCTTATAATGATGAATTTGTTAAGGAGTTCTATACTACGCTACTATCTGTTGTCTCTACTATCTTATCTACCTCTTTTGTCCTCAGAGGATGTAAAGCCATCTTTTCTAGAAATTATATTATTAGTTTATTATCTCCTCCAGATATTGAGTTCCTTTCTTTTCCCATCATACCTTTTGAATTTGAAAATATAGCTTCTACTTACCTTCTTATTGAATTTGAACTTGTGAATGAACATAACATGGTTAAGATGGAAAACTAGTTGATTTCACCAACCCCCTCTTATAGTGGTTGTGCTATCGTCATAAATAAAGATGCTTTGGTTGTCATATTAATGATGTTGTTAGTGTTTTCATTCATCCTTATTCCCATCATCATACTATTACACCGTGAAAAATATAATTCCTTTGTACTATTCTAAATGGTGAAACTATAGATCTTGTTGGAAAGAATTATTGGACCATCATTTTTTGTACTATTGCTCCTTTTGATTCTACACTTCACTATCCCTCTTTGATTCTAGATATGGTTCTATTATTTTTCATAATATCCCTTTTTTCTATTCTGTAGAGTTGATTTTTCACTCTCGCTATATTCTTCTAGTCAGGCTCTCAACCTTCATCAGCTACGTCTTCATCTTCTTCATCTCAAAATGCTGCTTAGTCCACGCGTTTTGAATCCATTCTTGTTTCTTCTACTCCTTCAATTTCTATTCCTCTTAGTAATGAGTGATGAGTGCTTAAAAATACTAAGTATAATGTGATTTTATGCACTTTAAATATCAAAATAAATTTGTATTTGCATAGTTTTATTATCTTTTAAACAAATCTATCTTTTCAAAATTTTGGGTATATTTTATTATTTTTCATGCATTTTTTGAAATTGATTCAAATCATCAACTCTCTAAGAATAGTACCTAAAAGCACTCCATTACAATATTGAAGTATAAAATATTAACATATGTAAGCCATAATTATGATTCAAACTGATGTAAAAGGTGTAAAGAACATAAGGCTTCTAGATGTTCAGAGGAACGTAGACCACATTATGGAAATTTATTGTGTCACGGCAAGGGGTAGTAGATCAAGCATTCAGAACAAGTACAAGCTATCCCATTTCATAGTGTTGAATAGATGTATACCCTAACACCCAATTATATGATACATTTTTCTCTCATTTTCGTCTCCTATAAAATGGACCCTAAATTCCTATTTACAATAATCACTCATTCTTTAGCACATTTTTTAGTTCATTACTTAGTTTTTCTCTAGTTTTTTCTTCTTTTCAGGTTTTTAAAGTTCTTCTCTCAATTTGAGAGTTGAACATAGTTTATGTAATAGTTTTCATTACGATTCAATAAACAGTGTTGGCAATTCTATTTGGAGGTTTTCCAAAAATAAAAATGATACTGAAGTTTTGTAAGGATACACTTGAGGCATAATTTAAATTTATTCTTTTTAGATTAACTTTATGTATTGTTTTGAAATCTATGTTTAATGTACTGATATTTTATCATATTAAACATGTCTGGCTGAACATAATATGAGATATTAGTGATGTTGTTATACTTACGAAATATTAAAGTAGGTAAACATTTTTATAAAATTTATTAAGTTTTATTTTTTCATCAAGATTTATACAAAAGTTTGTTGAGGAAAAGTATATTGATAAAGTATTTTTCGTAATAAACACAAGAGTTAGACTTAGGATTTAATTATCTGAATCTAATTTAGATTAATTTTTTCTATATTAGATGTAATTATCTAAAAACATTTGTAGAGTCATGCTCTTTTTCAAGGTTCTTATAAGATTTATTATTGAAAAATATATTGAAAACATATTTTTCATATATTTTTCGTAATAGATTTAAAATTTGAAAGTTAATTTTCAAATACTTAAATCATAAACCTATCTTTGACACCTTGGTGAGCTTCTAATTATGCACTCTGCCTAAAACAATAATTTGATGAATTTTTATTTCCTTAGAAATAAATCACAATGTAATATAAACTCAGTGGTGATCCCCATCTAAAGATATTAACTCGTTTATATTAACAAAGAATCTTATCCCCACCTAATGATGTTTTCATACTAAAAATAATAATAATCTAAATTTATAACTATAATATCATAATTAATATTGAGAAAGGATGATTAATTAACTAATCTATCCCATAAATTCTTCACTAAATATAATATTTATTTTTTAATTATTTTGTTGAATCTATCTTTACTTTTATGTCATTAGATTAGATTTCTCAAACCGAAACTTTGTAACAGAATGTTTAAATTGAATTTTTCATTTTTAAGAATTTGTTGAATTATTTAAAAATCATGTGATTCTTTCTTAGGTCGACCTTGGAAATATACTTATCATTTTTATAAAGTGATTCGTGCACTTGTGAGATATTTATAAATTTTACAAAATTTGACTATCAAGTATTTGTACATCAAGTTTTTGGTGTTATTGTTGGGGGAGTAATAGTGTTGTTAAATTTTTATTATCAAAATCTTACAAATATTTTGTGTTGTAAATATTATGATTTTTATTTGAAATCTTATAATATCTAGGTTATTAATTAGTTTTTTATATTTTAAATTTCAAATATTCTTTTATAAAAACATTTAAAAATTTTAATTTAGTTTTCCTTTATTTTGTTTCAATTTTTAAATAATTATTTTTCTTTTATTTTAAATTTATAGGTTTAAATTTGTTTTCATTTATTTATTTACAAGTTCTTTTATTATTTTATTTTACTTCTTTTAATTAATTTTTGTTTAATATTTTTGTGTACAAATATGTAATACACTTGATGTAATTATTGTATAAATTGTATACAAATTTCTTGTATCATAAAATTTTTGTATTGTTTGCGACATACTTGTATATTTATTTTATATTTTTCTATTGTCAAGTAATTTTAATTTTTGTTGCATCTATGCGAAGTAAGAGGTCCTTAGGGTACCCTTTTCACACCTTACAAAGAAACATACATAGACCTAATAGACTGTAAAGATGGCTAGACTTTGAGATTCCATGACCTTTAATTGAAAATATTTTTAACCAGACCTTAACCCTTCACTTGAACCAACAAATATAGGAGAAAATCCACAAATTAGGAAAACCATTATAAAGGAGTACGCAAGACCAGTAATTGGTACTACTACTGGCTCAATCAAACTAGGTGAGGCTGCTTGGACTTATGAATTGAGAACTATTCATTTTTTTATGTTACCTTTTTTCAATGGACTACCTAATGAAGACTCACTGTCTTTTATTAAGGACTTCTACTATACAGTCTGATAAGAGCTAAATTATTGCATTTTTGTTATGATTTAAATGTTGATATTTGTGTGAAAATTGTGTTTATTTGATTATTTAATCCACAAATGTCATTTCACGGGTATTTCGTGTTTAAAGTGCAATTTCAGGTAAAATCATGATTTTGGAGAAGTTAGGGACAAAGTACAATGATCAGGATTGAATCAAAGAAAAAGAAAACAAAATTTCAAAATTTGGAATTTTGCCGCCGGCGAGAATATTCTCACCGCCGGTGAAAACCTTACGGAGAAAATGTTGAAAATCTTCTTGAGAACACGGATTTTGGCAAAGCAATCTCGCCGCCGGCCAAAGAAATCTCGCCGCAGGCCAAGTACATCTTGCTGCCGGCCAAGTGCATCTCGCCGCCGGCCACAATAATCCAACCGCTGGCGAGATTTAGCGGAACCGAAATCGTAAGTTTTCCAGAAATCTCGTCGCGGCGAGAATAACTTCACCGCCGGCGAGTTTCGTTCGAAAACATTTTTTTATGCTGTTTTGTTCCAAAATTTCCCTCCAAAACCCTAGACCTATATATACATTATGATGGAGAAGGAGGCCACGGTAGAGAGAGTAGAATTGAGTTATTTTTGCAGGAGAAAAGGAAATTTTGGAGAGAAAGGTTGGAGAAGCTTGAAGGATCATCACCATTGTTGCTACCAAGTCTTCCTCTTCAAGAGTTTTTCATCTCTTCACCTTAGATTTTATTTTCTGCATTTTATTCAGATTGTTTGTTCATGGATTCAATTGAGAATATGTTTGTTCTTATTTTCGTTATGAACTAATTCGTTTTTGTTAAGGCTATGATGTAGTTAGATCAAGGAAATCTGATTTCTTTTGTTATGGTTATATGAATTCATTGTTTTCAAGTCGAGTATTTATTTCCATGCTTAATGCTTTTAAATTTCTGATCAAGATTTAGATGATTTGTTGCATTATATTGAGACCGAGAGGAGATGTGTAATGAATGCTTCTTGTGATAAATACCGTATGTTGAATGCGAGTTTGACACCTAATGCATGATGTATGTGGTTATTCCGGAAATTCCATAAATCGTAATGTGCTTATTTGTGATTAAATCTTCATAGAAATACAGTCGGTTTTCATAGATAAGTAATTCTAATATAACTTGAGAAAGAGTATTAGATAAGTTTGGGTTTTTCAACCATCACTTTTAACTTTGATTCTCATATAACATAACTTGAAATCGGATTGAATTGATTTAGCAAAATCAAATGCCTTAGCGTTTTTAATGATTTGTGAACAACATTAAATTTTGTTATTTGGGTTTAGTTTTATGTTAATTTTCTTTTAAAACAATTTCAACAATTCGGTTTTCAAATAAAATTAGGGTTAGTCAATTTCGGTACTTAGTAACGCCATTCCTTGTGGGTTCGATATCCGTACTTTTGTACACTTTATTACTTGAACGATTCGTACACTTGCGAAAATATGCATCACAGTCTAAACATTTCCTTTCTGCGTACTTACTAAGGACCAACTCAAAATATGGTGTTTCCTTTATATCCTAAAAGACGGGGCCAAGGCTTAGCTAATGTCACATCCCTTAGGAACTCTAGTGACCTGGGAGGATGTTTACAATAAACTTAAAGGAAAACTTTATTCCCATCAAAAACCATTAGAGTTGCTAGCAAAGATTGTTACTTTTTCTCAAATGGAAGGATAACCTTTCCACGAAGCTTAGGATAGATTCAAACTCTTCCTCACTCAATGCCCCCATCACAGTTATTCTATGTAGCTAGAGAACAATTTTTTTTATGATGGACTAACATAACAATATCAATGCATCGTTGAAAACATTACTAAAGTAGGGATGTGAGAAAACACAGTTTAGAAACTCATAATCTCTATGAAATTTAGGGTGCTAATTCCCAACAGAAACGCTATTGGGTGAGGAGAGCCAAAGTCCATGAAATAGACTCAGGTACTAAAGAAATGTTGTGTAGTACTTTTGGATATAGTATTGATATCTATCCCTATCAAGGAGAAGCAAATGTTGGACCTGAATAGGCCAATGTATAAGGGCTTACCAACCAAGACCGAGGTATGATCCCAATGCAAATACTTATAACCCAAGGTGGAGGAATCATCCAAATTTATCTTAGAGGTAAAACAATCTTCCATTCATCAAGAGCTCAAAACAACAGAGGCAGTAATTCCACCAATAATTTTCGTGGAATCCTACAAACATTCCAAATCTTAAGCATAACTTAAACGTGTTCATTCGAGTGTACGAGGACAACTAATAAAGAACAATTCGAAGGTTGGACTCTTTCAAGGATTATATCAAGAAGGTGGAAGTACAAGTAGAGTAGCTAACTCAGCACTTGTAGATGCAAGGTAAAGAATAGTTTCCAAGTTACAAAAATAATTGAACTTAATGATGTGGGGACATTAAGTTTGCAAAAATGATGAAAATTCCCCAAGCAATGTCTAACTAGAGATAATAAATAATCCAGGATGGGAGATAACCCATTATTTTCTTTTGTTACTATTTTAATTTTATTTATTTTCATTTCATAGATAATTATTTATATTTGTTATTTTACTATTTTCATTTTAGGGATAACAAAGGGGGTAATGTTAAACTTAGTATGAAGAACAAAGTGATACATGCTGTGACATGATTTTAACTACATTGTGGCATTGGAGTTTCATATCAACTTGAAGAGAATACCAAAGGCTCGCACAACGGTATACTTTTTTCTGCACCATGTCTCGTATACACTTTCTGGCCAGAAATACCTCCCACAGGCGACTCACACTCATTTTTCTCTCATTTTCTTCACAAATTTTATATTTTTTCTCCTACCAAACACCATAAATGCCTTAAAATCATACTTTTCTTCCATAATATTTCAAATCCTTTCACGAAAATCACTTTCCTAACCATTTCCTACCCATTCTATAAAGAAATTTTGAAAAATCATCAAAAAATCAAGAAATCTTCATCATCTTCAAGAGGAGTGTTCATCATGTTTTTCATCTTCAACAACACAAGTAATCACAAAATTTTAAAATTAAATTCTCTAAATTGTGTCAATTATTTGTGAATTATTAAGAGTTCTAAACCCTAATTTAGACTAAGATGGGTAAGGTAAATATTTTGGTATAGTTTATTTTGTATATTTTTTTGGATTATCTAAGAACCTCTGGAATTTAGATATTGTTGAATATTTTGAAATGAAACCTAAACGAAACAAGAATAGTAAATGGAAATAGGTATCAACTTCTTCGGATCATGGGATTATGATAGGGCCAAATTTTCAAGTTGTAAGGCCAAGTTATATTTTAAAAAAGCTACATAAGTAAATAATGGCTTTATACTTAAAAGATGATGGACTTTGATATGGGGCCTAATTCTCTATTTGAGGGAATTTATGATATTATAGAACCATTAAGATGGAAAAAGTTTGTTTATGTACTAGATGTTGCTATAGAATCACTTATTCGTGAATTCTATATTTATGTTTCCAACGATGTCGATAATGTAGTTGAAGTACAGGATGTACTAGTCCTGTTTGAGCCAAATGATATAAATGCTTATTATTATTTAGTGAATATTGGGTAGGGTGATATAATGTTGATTATGCTATAGTACTTAAAACTTTAACTTTAGAAGGGGATGAATGGAATTATGCTAGTGGAAAAAATAAGGGATTTGAAGCCAAGTATTTAGATAGGCTTGCCCACATTTGGCTATACTTTATCTATTTAAGACTAATGCCAACCATATAATATAGTTTTTTGATATAGAGATAGCAATTTTAATGTAGGCTATTACATCAAAGATGTCTATGGATGTAGGAAATATAATTCATCATAGGATCAAGCTATCTGTTAATAGTCACCATTTCGATTACTTTTTCCCCTAGTTAATCATTGCTTTAGGTAAGAAAGTAGGGGCACCCTACTCAAAAGGTAAAGTTATAATTTAACCTATAGAATTATTAAACTTGACATATTATGATGAACTCACTTTTGGTACAAACATTATCCAAAGAGAAAGAAGGGTCACTTCTTTATCAAACTTGATTATAGAAGATGAAATTCATAATTTTGGTGAAAGAATGAGCAATATAGAATAGTACCAGCAATGTTACACTGCTCAACAAGCTATATTTCTAAATCGATAGCATCATGGTCAGGTGAACTATAATTGGTTGATGCATGAAATGAACCAGTTATAGCTTAACAATCTCGAGGTGGATACAAACCAATTAGTAACACCTCAGTACAATTATTATGATTTCCTAATGGAGATTGAGGTGCTAATCATGTTGATGTTTCCAAATATTCATAAGATCTTTTGAAAGGAATTGGTAGTCCAATGACTAGGGATATATTTGGAAGATCAAGTTAGGCAAAAGGTTTACTTTAGAAAGCAATTTTCATTTTAGTTAATTGTGGGCTTTTTATTTTAAGTCTTTTCTACATCATTTTTTATCAGAGCCTTGGTTGCTGAAAACAAGTTATCTATCTTTGTTTTGAATTCTAGATTTCAAAAAAAAATTCATCCTTTGATTATTTTCTACGTTCTTGAGTCATATATCACAAAAAAAGGAAATTTCATCCTTTTGAGTCTTGTGTTTTCTTTCAATTTTGTTGTCATTATTTTCATCTTTGGACTTTGTTTCATATTTTTCTTTGAATTATTTGTATCTTTTTCTTGTTTTATATTTTTGTGTTCAATCTATCTTTGTTTTTCGAATCCGTTATTTCAATTTTCGAGCCTAAATTCTACCGTTTACACTACTAACTGAGGGGTTAAAGTTTTGTCACACCTTTTGTGTTGTTTTCAATTCTTGTTCATTTGGGTTGCAAATTTGTTTTTGTGAATTTTCTATTGAAAATAGCAGCAGCAGTAGTCAAAACAAAAAACAAAAAAAGAATAAGAGAAGGAAAAAAAAGTAGTATATCATTCAAGAATCTAGTTCTTGTTTTCTTGTTGAGTTTTCTTGTTCTTGTTTTCTTGTTCTTGTTTTCTTGCTGAGTTTTCTTGTTCTTGTTGAAATTGGTTTTCCCTTTATTTTTTTCTTGCTACCAAAGACTGATTTAAAAAAAAAGGAATCATAGTTGATCAAGAGTCTTTCTTTATAGTCCTCTTTATACTTTATTTTTGTCATAGTTTTCCATTAAGTTTTAGGAATTCTAAATTTTGAGATTCTTACCAATAAAATGGTTACTTCTTCAGATTAGTTGGATTTCTTCGATTTTGTTAAGAACACAAAGGAGGTTGATGTGAGCTTTGAGTGGTAAGAAATGAGAGAAAAAATAGTGTAAAAAAATAGAATGAAAATAGTGTTAAAAAATAGGGCGATAAAAATCTTATTTGAGAGAAAACATGTGAGGGATTGCATGGGTTATCTCATTTTATTTTACAGATTGATGACATGAGTAAAGAAGGAGGAGAACCACAAAAGGTTGACTTGACATTCTTCATCAAATCTACATATGACCAATTTAAGAGAATGAATGCAAAGTTGGATGATTTAGAATCCTCTTCCGGTTCTGAATCACATAGAAGACATAAGTTCGAGGAAGAAGAAGCTGACTCCAATGTGAAGGAGAGAATAAGCTATAAATGGGGAAAAAGACTAACTATAAAGAAGATAGCAATATAGGCAGTACAAAGATGGAAATTCCATCTTTTCAAGGAAAGAATGATCTGGAGTTATATTTGAAGTGGGAAAGAAAGGTTGAGCATATATTTTATTGTCATAATTACTCCAAAGAGAAGAAAGTAAAGCTAGCTATGCTAGTATATAGTGGGATCAATTGGTGGTCAATAGGCGAAGGAGTTGTAAGACACTTATTCGGTCATGGGAAAAGATGAAATTTGTGATGTGTAAGAGGTTCATACCTAGCCATTACTATAGGGCCTTATATATAAAGTTGCAAGGGCTGATTCATGGATTATTATAAATAGATGGAAGTCGCCATGATTAGAGCAAACATAAAGAGTTGACTTGTAAGGATAAAGTCGAAGCAAATTCGAATTTCATACACTGAAATTGGGAAAACTAATATTGACACATTCTTTTTGTGAATATGAATATGATTTTCAACTAATTATTATAATAAACTATGAATGTTAAGGATTTTAAAATAACTTATGCTTCAGATTTTAGTTATACACTTAAAAGAGATTAAAAAGCATGAGAATTTTTGTTATTTGTTTGTATGTTATTTGTTTTTGTTATTTGGGTTTATATCTTTTTACATTTTAGTTTGATGTTTATAGGTATCATATCTGAAAGCCCTCACTAGACTTAAACTCATCCAATAGGGAAACCTAGGGTTTTAAAGGCTTATTGTATACGCTAAATACAACCATGTCGATTTATGAAAATGATTTAGGATAGTTTAATTTATTTAGTTTTTTTGTTTTTCTTGCTAGAGACTAACAAGAAGTCGATTGGGGATTGTGATAAGTACTTAAAACCATTAAATATAATTTGATTTTATGCACTTTAAATGTCAAAATAGATATGTATTTGAATAGTTTGATTATCTTTTAAACAAATCTATTTTTTCAGAATTAGGAGTATGTTTTGCTTTTTTTCATATATTTTTTTAAAAATGATTCAATTGATCAACACTCAAAGAATATTACTTGAAAGTACTCCATTATAATATTGAAGCATAAAAAATTAACATATGTAAACCTTATATATGAACAAACCAATGTAAAGGCTGTAAAGAAAATAGGTGATGAATTAATGAATTGCAAGACCGGAATTGCAAATACCGATCTTGCGAAATACCCTTTTGTGTTTTTATTATTTGTAAAACTCTCACAAGTGCACAAATAATTTTATATAAAATGATAAGTATACTCTCAAGGTCGTTCTAAAGAAGGAATATATGTGATTTTTAATTTATTATTCAAAATCTTAAAAAATAAAATTGAATCATAAACATCTTGTCACGATATTTTGGTTTGTTTGTTTCCTAATCTAATAACATAAAAACAAACATAAACATATACATAGATTCAATAAACAATAATACAAATTTTATCATTCATAATAGTGGAGTATTTAAGAACATGATAATTAGGTTAATTGTGTTTGTTCATATTATTTAGGTTATTAAATATATAAATTGATATTTGTTGATTTTCTCTTTTTGGTATGAAAGTGTCCTAAGGTAGGGCCTATTAATTAATTAAATATTAAATTTTAGCTTTATTTCTAAGAAAATAGCAAACATCTAATCACAGCTTTAGGCGGAGTCAAATAATTAGACTTTATTCAAGGTGTCCAAATTAAACCTAAGAATATAACTATCCAAGTACTAACTTTCAAGTTTTAAAACTATTACTGAAAATATGTCGTCAACACATTTTCGAATAATAATTTTTAAAAAAACTTTTGAAATAAAGTTTCACTCTAACTATCGGACGATTATACCAACAAATAAAAATGCACTATTCTAAATCAGACCGAATGATTAAACCTTAAAATCTAATTTTTAGATTTAAGTTTGTAATGAAAAATAATGTATTTCTCTCTAACATCCTTAATATAAAATCTTGAATAAAGACAAAATCAATTTATTTTATAGAAGTGTTTTACCTATTTAATATTTTGCAAGTATAACAACGTTATAATTATATCATATTTACAAACAGCCAGCCATGTTAAATTTAATCATAGACAAATTAAATATAACATATAAGAATAAAAAATAAAATGATAAGTGTAAAGAATCCATTAAAATAATACCTTAAAAGAATCTTTACAACAGTTCGATGTTAATTCTGTTACTTGAAAACCTCCAAACAGATTTGCATATCTACCTATTGAATCAAAAACAAAAAATTTATAAAAACAAAACTAGTTCCTCTCAAAAAGAGAATAACTTTAAAAATAAAAAAAATAAAAATTTCTAGAGAGATAAAGTTAGAGAGAGAAAGAGCTTAGAAAATTGTGTGTTTTACAATAGGGAAAAAAGGTCCTTTTATAGATGAAGAAAAGGCCAAAAGGGGGGAAAATATTTTAAAATTTGAATTTGGATGTGTTTGGACAGGTTGGCACACGTATGGAACGCAAAAACCTCAGTAAACGGGCAGTTGGCACGATAGTTGATGGTTGGCGCACGCGGGACTAGGCGAGGAGTGTGCTGGCGCGTGCACGGTACGACACAAGATGGACTAGTGTACGTGGAAATCGGCGCAATGTGCGGCTGTGAGTGGAGGATTGGGCGCGATGGGTTGGTGTGCACAAGATTTTGACCATTTTGACATTTTTGACTATTTTGACCCATTTTGTCCAATTGTTTTTCCATCTTTTTGACTTTTCTCATTTCTGTTCTCAATATATTTGTGATGTATTGCCTCAAGTATTTTTCTTTGTGTCTTTAAGTTATTTTTGAACAAAAATACCTAAAAAATGATAAAAATACCCGTGATTCCGAAAAAATAAATTTATATAAAAATATGATAAAATCATAAAAATATAAATCTATTTAATCAATTAAATAACATTAAATCATAGTAATTTTAGTGATTTTTAAGTACTCATCACAACCCCCAATCAACTTCTTGCTAATCCCTTAGCAAGAGAAGCGATAAAAACTAAAATAAAAACTAAAAATTAAAAGATCTTAAATCACTTCCATGAATTGATACGGTTGCATTTAATGTATGCAACAAGCCTTTAAACTCCTAAGTTTCCCTAGTGGATGAGTTTAAGTCTCGTAAGGATTTTCAGTAATGATACCCAAAACATTAACAAAAAAAATAAAACAAATAAAATAAGAAGTTAACTAAAATTTAAAATAAAGTAAAAAGACTAACAATAAAGAAGTGAAATACAAAAATATATCATGCTTATAATCTCTTTTAAACTTTATAAGTAAAATCTTAAGCATAGATTATTTCAACTTCCTAAACATTCATGATTTATTATAATAATTAGTTGAAAAGCATTTTCATATTTCATATCAAAAATGTATGGGTTCAAACACTCATACTAGTTTATATGCGAAAGAGTTGATGTATAAAAATGAACTAATATGTTCACATATGTATAAAGAAGAAAGGCTCAAAGTGTTATTTTAACGTTGATCTCATGAAAGGAATCAAATGTAAAGATTTATAAAATATTATACATTACTTTCATGCATCAATCAAATTCATCAAACCATTTCTCACAACTGTTTAGGCTTTTTTTTATCATAGTATATAGATTATACTATTCATTTTTCCTTTCCCTCTTTCTTTCTATTATTTTTTTTCTTTCTCTTATATTCTTCTTCTTCTTCTTCTTCTTTTATAAGAGAATACATTTTTTAGAGTGGACCCATGTAGAGATTGTACACTTTTTTATATGGTAAGGTGAGTGGTTAATATTTGGCTTTTATGTTTGTATTTGTATAGGTAACCCTAAATATATCTCTTTTTTTAATAGAAGTCATGCATGAATAAAAAAAGATATACACTATTAATTTCTACTTAAATCATTTAATCTAAGCAAATGAAAAATAAATATATAAGACTTCATTAAGATGTAAAAATCCAGGCATTCAATACTAAGTCCTATAAAGATCATCTAATAATTTGAAGAAATAAAAAATGTATTTGGCAAAATAAAAAATGTATTTGGAGTATAAAAAATATATTTCATTCAGAATAAAGAAAATTAGGCTCAAATTATATCTCACAAGGGTAGTCCACTTTTTGATTCCTAAACACCAATTTTGGGTTTAATATAATTTCCACACTTTATCAAGAAATACTAGTCATGACAAAAACTAACTAATTATCATATACTCCATGATATGTTTTCAAAAATTAATCTAACAATGCAAAAGACTTAACTATTTACTTAAATTTGATTTAAAGAAATGATAAATATTTGTAAGAAAATTTTTAAAACTAATACTAAAATTCTAAAAATTACTAAATCACACAAAAAAAAATCAAACACAATAAAAATGAAAATGTGAACATAAAAATTTTAAAACTGTTAAAATTAAGCATGGTGACTTTTCAACACTCCAACCTAGAGCTTACATTGTCCTCAATGTAATAATTATAAATTAAAGATTAAGAGAAAAGAGAAGAAAAGTTACCTATTTCCTGAAAATATGCAAGTAGTGATGGAAAAATGCAGGTGTATTCATCATGTTTATCATTAATGTTCACACAGACAGATCACTGTGAACTTCTAACATCTCAAAAAATATTTTTAGTTTTAACAATTCTAAAATTATTCACAAGCAATTGAACTAAAATAAACAAAAGAAATTAAATAAATAAAACAAATAAAAAAATTAAGGCATCAAAACACATTTTTACCTATATATAACAAACCAACTACCTCCTTTTTATCACATATTGTAATTTAAAGATATTTAAAATTTGGAGATAGCTTCAGCAATATTTTTTTATTTTTTTTTATTTCTATGTTAAATAACATAATCAGTATTAACCAAGAGTGCTACTAGGAAAGAATGGTAGGGAAAAGGTTCCTTAAAAACCATCCTCCTAAACAGAGTAACGTTCCCAGGAAAGACTAGTGGCACAAAGGTTTCCAAAAACTAGTCTCCTAGAAAAAATTCCCTTAGACATTTACTTTTCATGTTATTAAAATCTAAGTTAATTAAGTTAAGAAATTTAATTAAATTAAAATCAAAATTAATTAAGTTAATATATGTTGTTTAATTTATTATTCAAAATCTTAAAAACAAAATTAAATCATAAACATCATGTTACAATATTTTGGTTTGTTTGTTTTCTAATCTAATAACATAAAAATAAACATAAACATAGATATAGATTCAATAAACAATAATGTAAATTTTATCATTCATAATAGTGCAGTATTTAAGAATATAATAATTAAGTTAATTATGTTTGTTCATATTATTTAGGTTATTAAATATATAAATTTATATTTATTGATTTTCTCTTTTTGGTATGAAAGTTTCCTTAAACGGGGCTCAAATTCTTTTATTTAATTTTAACTAACTAACATCCTTAGAGAGAGTCTATTAATTAATTAAATATTAAATTTTATTTTTATTTCTAAGAAAATAGCAAACCAACTAATCACAGCTTTATGTGGAATGAAATAATTAGACTTTATTCAAGGTGTCCAAATTAAACCTAAGAATTTAACTATCTAAGTACTAACTTTTAAGTTTTAAAGTCATTACTGAAAATATGTCGTCAATACATTTTCGAATAATAATTCTTAAAAGAAAACTTTTGAAATAGAGTTTCACTATATGTACCAGGCGATTGTATCAACAAATAAAAGAACACTACTCTAAATCAGATCGGATGATTAAACCTTAAAATCTAATTTTCAGATTTAAGTTTGAATAAAAACAAAATCAATTTATTTTATAGAAGTGTTTAACCTATTTAATATTTTGCAAGCATAACAACGTTATAATTATATCATATTTAAAAACAGTCAATCATGTTAAATTTAATCATAGACAAATTAAATATAATATATAAGAATAAAACATAAAATGATAACTGTAATAAAGAATTCATTAAAATAATATCTTAAAAGAATCCTTACAATAGTTTGACATTAATTCTGTTACAGGAAAACCTCCAAATGGATTTGTATATCTACTTATTGAATCAAAAACTAAAAATTTATAAAAACATAACTAGTTCCTCTAAAAAAAAGAACTTAAAAAAAATTCTATAGAGAGAAAGAGCTCAAAAAATTGGGTGTTTTACAATGGAGAAAAATGGTCCAGCTCCAAAGGAGAGCTAAATTTGCATATAAGATCACAATTGCAGGGGAGACAATAAAGGAGACAACTTATATGCAACTGAGTGTGCTATTCCAATTGGTAGAGGTATTAGCACATACTATCTTAGGTTGTGAACTGTTGATTTACTTTAATTAATGAATTGCTTGTTGTCCAATAATTTCCTTAAGAAACTCGTGGATGGTTCCACATAGGTGTAAATTTGATATGGGTTTACCATGTTATATTGTTGTATTTGGTGATTGCATGTTGAATTAGTAAGTTGAGATTTTATTCAAATATGTTCCTACATAGGACAATCTAATTGTGATTATAAAATCTCTCTTCTCTTACTTCTTTCCTTTTAGCTTTCTTTCTAATTACACGTCGTTGATACCATGATTTTTATAGATGCTATAATATGTGCTTTCTTATTAATATCTATCTGTCTACTACTGTAAAATAACTAGATGTTATTTCTTTCTATTAATATGCTTGATAATCTAATTATCTTACATGTTTCCACTACTTATGAGACTAGGTGAGTTCTAAGGTGTCTATACCACCTTGACTTGGTTTTTCCCTAGATATCAGAATAGGTACACCATTTTGGGCTTAACCTCTCCAGTATTGATTCTTTCCTTCTTTCATTTTACATATACAAAGACATTCACTAGGATGATCTCTATTGAAGGAGAGAATGTAGGCAAACCTCTACCTTTGAACATGATGAACTATTCTTATTTGAAGTCTCAGATGTATGCCTTCTTGTAGTTGCAAGGATAATGGATATGGTTTCAATTCAAGAACATATGGATGTATCCCACTAAAACTTTTTTGATGACATGGTGATCTTAAAGTCGATGATCGAATAAATAAATGAAGAAAGCAAGAAGTTTAATTGGAACAGTAAGAAGCTATAAGCCATTACTAGGACAATTAATGTTGATGAGTATCTAAATATCCAAGCCTGCAATTTCCCCAAGAAGTTTGGGATATTTTGGAAGTGATGCATGAGAGTACCTCTATAGTTAAAAGGTCAAGGCTGATATGCATTAACAAAGATTATGAGCTCCTTCAGATGGAGAAGGTAAGACATTTGACATTTTTTATGAAAGATTCTTGATAAGTGCAATATTATACATAGTTTTAGGTGTCAATTTCTTTAATTTACATATATCATATTGTTCTCATTTACTGAAATTATTAATTTTGGTGTTTATTAGGAAAATATAAATTTTCTAGAGTTTTGAGATTTCTAGGTTTTTTTTTAATTTTTTTGATAAGGTGAATTAACTTAGAAAAATGAGTGAGTAAACTTAGAAAAACCTAGCCTAGTCAACATTCATGTGCGACGTGTTGTTCAAAATCATGATACAACATGGCACCCTAAGTTCCTTCCTATACTGAGGCTCAACCCAACCGTCAGTGTACTGCATTACCCCTTCAAATCGTGCAAAGTCAGGTGTGTGACCAAGCACCACCCCTGTACCTTAGGATTTTACTTTCTGAACTTGTTTTGACCTTGTCAACACACTTTTCTCCCTCTATAACACTTGGCACAATGGATCTACATCCATTTCTCCCATCCAACGGTTCGAATTTAATCTAAGCCCAAAAATCTCATTTTTCCCATAACCCAAATAACACCCAATTAATCAAAAAATTAGCAACCAAAACACATGAAAATTGAGAGAAAATTTGAGAAAAAAAAATCAATCTTTGTGCCATTCTTAAAGGAAGATTGAAGAAGAAATTGAAGATTTACATTTTTGGCTCCTTTGTCCCCAATAATTCATCAAAATAAAATTATTTTATCTGCTCTTTCTTTATTTATGATGGAATATTTAGTTTGTTTATTGAATTTGATAAATTCAATGTCTAGTTAAATATTTACTGTGATTGTGAGCAATTTTTAACCTTCAAACTATGATTAATTCATTTAATGTTATAAATTATTTTATTTTTAATTCTTAAATTTTTGATGTGTTTAATTCCATGTTTGAATGTTAAAACCTTGTATGTTATAAATTATGGTGGTCAAATAGTTTATCGTATGTATATGTTTAATGTTAAATTATGATATTAGTATGTAATAGCTAATTTTTAAAATTAAAGTAGCAAGTTTTGATTATTAATTATAATTAGGAATGGATACTTAGGTTAGAAATTATGAACATATTTAATCTTGACTAATTAAGTTATTACATTTTAAGATCATAATGCAATGAATAAATTAATCTAAAAGTCATAATTTTAAGTTGTCTATGATTTTGGTTGGTTAATAATTGAATTGTCAATAAATTACAATGAAAGAATATGTAAGAAATCTAAAGTGTAACTATATTTCTAAAGTTAAAATTAATAATTCAAGAAGGGTTTTAAATTATGAAATTTATTTATAACTTAAGAAATTATTTTTTCCTCGTTACATGTTTAATTAAATTGTATACTAATAGTAAGGATAATCTCATGATATTTCTCATTATTTACTCCTAAAAATTGTGCTTTCACTATTTTATTTACTTTTACGTTACTTGTATCTTTTCACAATCAACCAAAAACCCATATTGTTGACCTAAATTAAATTTTTAATAAACTAGTAGAATTGTTACTAATCGTATGTGGTTTCACACCATACTTCAGCTATACTACCAGTAACATATTTTTAATAAAAGTAAGGTTTAACTTTTAGCATGATCTTTTGGGATATGAAAAATTTCTAACCTTGTCAACACCTCATACTACTTGGGTCATCTAATAGATGAAGAGAAGCAGGTTGAGAAAGTCCTCGGGAGTTTCCCATCTCAATTTAGGAAGAAAGTCACCGTTATTAAAACATTACACAAACCCATGGACCTAAAGATTCATGATTTGATTGATGATCGTCAAGATTCACCATCCTTAACTAAAGAAAGTAAAAGTAGCTACTAACAAAGGGAAGAGCATGACTCTCAAGTTTACTAAGAGGAGGAGAAGTAGTAAAGAGAAGTTTACCTTTATTGTTGGTGATGAAAACTCCAGCCCAAATGAAGAATATATGGCTTTGTTAGCCAAAACTTTCACAAAGTTCTTTTGAAGCAAGAACTTTTCTGGTGGGACCAAAAGAGAAAGCTTGATAAGGAGAAACTAGAGATAGGGAAGAAGATTGAAGGCTCGAATGATGAAAGTGACAAACATCAGAGTAAGGCGCAGGTCAATCAAATAAATTGCTTGAAGTGTAGAAAGCATGGTTACATGATTGCCCAATGCTTTGCCAAATAAAACCACTCTAGTAAGAGAGAAATAAAAGTAGAGGTTATTGTTTTGGATAATAGTTGCAATATAGATACATAATAGAATAACTTTATTGCCTTTATGGCACATAAGTCAACCAAGGACCCTCCTATTGGAACCTCAAGATCTATAAGTTTTGATAACATTAATGAAGATGATCAAGAAGATCTTTTAGAAACTTATCATGAGTTCCTAAGGGAGCATATCCAGTTGGAAAAATCTCGACATAAGGCTTTTGAGAGCCTAAAAGCAAAAGACAGAGTTGAGCAAGTTGAAATTTGCTCTTGAGGAAAAGAAATCCTTAATAAATCTAGAGCAAGATGATCTCTCTATGAAATGAGAGATCATGCAAAATTGATATAATGATATACTAGTTTAAAGCAACAACGATCTCTCTAAAATGAAGCATCTAGAGGAAAACCCAAAGAAACTTGAATTGAGCCAAGAAAATCATTGGATTGTTAGCTTTAATTTATCTAAAGATCAAGTTGATTAGATCATGCTTCTTGGAAAGAAGGTGATAGTTTTGGAAAGTGACAAAGAGTATTTGGATCATACTTTTTCTAAGAAAGATGATGAGTTACCTAGACTTTGAGAAAAGGTTAATGATCTTGGTTGTTCTGTGAGATTCTCTTAGCTATCTATCAAAGAAATGACTAGTTATATTCTTACACATCAGTGCAAGTCATTACTGATTTAAATATTGATGCTTATCCTTAGTCAATGTAAAATGTTTATGAGACTCCACTTACCCATTTGTCACACACACTTCATTGTAACTTTGTAAATTGTCTCATTTATGATTAATGGCGAAAAATAATGGTTTATTAGACTAAGAGAGGATCCTCTCAATAATATATGGTATAATTTGGGTTGAGTATTTTAATAATATCTCTATTCAATAAAATGTAAGCATATAAACTGAATTTTTATAACAATATACTAATAATCCTTATATATAATTTTAGGTATATTAATTATTCAAAATTAAGATTTAATTGAATATTTCAGCATATATTACACACATTGGCAAACATATAAAGGACAAGCTCATCTTCAAAATAATTAAAGTATAAAAAAATCATTTAACCATTATTAATCCAAATTGTTTTTCTATTTTAACCCCAAAGGCAAACTAAATCAAGAAAAGTTGGAAAATCATCAAAAGAAATCCTAAAACAATTGAATTCTATTAAAGATGATGACTTTAGGAGAATAACTAAAGGAAAATGGATGACTTTGTTAGTAAACTTAGTGCTTTTATTATAAAGCGGTACTAAATAAAATTTATAATAACTTCAATGCTCTTAGAAATAGCTAGTTGAAGACCGAGAGATTATTCACTTTCATAAAAAAGTTTTCAAGACGAGTTTGTCCTTCATTTTTACCAATATATGTGATACATATTAAAATATTTAATTAAATCTTAATTTTAGACTACTAATACATCTAAAATTAAATATAATGACCAACAATATATTATTATAAAAATATGGATAAACATGTATATTTTTTATAAAATAGGAGTATTATTAAAATGTCAAACCCCATTTATTTTGATACTGTTCATTTGAAAATTTTTATACATTCTTACTCAAATTTCATCCCATTATATCTCATTTAAAAATAAAAAAATTATGTGTAACATCACTTTAAATTCATGCTAATATATACGATCATATATGTTTTTTTCTTATACACATAAATTCCTTTTATGTTTTGAAAGAATGATAAAAATATGAAATTAATATGAAATGATGGTTTCTTAGTGGAGTGGTGGAGTAATGTAACATTGTTATAAAGCTAAACTATATATTTCATAAATATTTTTGAGTTTGACCTGATTTAATAATAAAAACTGTGTTTAAAAAATTAATATATAAAGAAATTAGAAGTATTTATATTGTGTACAAAAATACACTTTAATTTTATAATTTTTATATCAGGTGTTATTAATTTTATTATTATTAAAATTATACTCT
Organism: Hippophae rhamnoides; assembly: GCA_033030585.1. Classification (NCBI taxonomy): domain Eukaryota; kingdom Viridiplantae; phylum Streptophyta; class Magnoliopsida; order Rosales; family Elaeagnaceae; genus Hippophae; species Hippophae rhamnoides. Next base: position 24,882,050 of record CM065431.1, on the reverse strand, counting down.
TTGTTCTAAAAATTAGTCTCCATTAAGAACTAAAAGTGCAGTATTTTGAAATATTATAAGACTTAAAATAATTATAAAACTAAATATATTACTTCTATCATAGTAAAATTAATAATACCTAACATAAAAATTAGATAAGAATAAAAAAGCCTGCAGTAACCCTCACCCCAAATAAATTACCCTAAATTATGACGCACGTGGTCCATTCAAGTTATTATAATTTATAACTTATCTTATATAATTAAAATTCTATACAGAAAATAAAAGATAACTATTCTTTTAAATTAATATATTATTCACAAATTTAAAGTTGGATTCAAACCCCAAAATTTCTATATATATAAATTTGCTTGATGCCATTAATGAAATTTTTTATTTAAAATATAAAACAATAGTAAATAAAAAAATCATGAAAAAATAACAAAAAATAGTATTTTTAAAACTTATAATTATAAAAATTACATTAATTATGTCCGGTTCATATTTTTACTATTAAATTAAAATTTAGTCTATTATTTTACATTAATTATCATCCAATTAAATGTCTCGTATTTATTAAAAATGATTACTTTAATGATGTTATTATTACCTTATGTATTTATATCTCATAATTTTAAAATTTAACACTTTAGTCTTACTTTTTGCATATAATTAATGACAATTTAGGTACCATCTTTTTATATTTACAATAATAAAGTTGCCATATTTTCAATAAATATGAGACTATAAATACCTTAGTTCAAAATAATATAATTATAGTGCTCATTTTTACATAATTATGAGAGTGCTATTACCATTTTCCTTTTTCATTCTTACAAGAAACATTAACTAGAAAATAAAAATATTTTGGGAAAATAGTCATAATTTTTTTTAAATTTATAATTATAAAAATAGTATCTATTACGTCCGGTCCATATATTTTTATTATTAAAATAAAATTTAACTTATTATTTTACATTAAACATCTTTAAATTAAATGCAACATTTACTGAAAATGAAAATTTTGAATCATTTTATTATTATCTTACATATTTGGATCCCATAAATGAACACTTTAATCTTGCATTCTACCTTGAACAAATAAGAATTTAGGTAACACCTATTTATATTTATAAGATTATACTGCCTTATTTTCAATATGGGACAATAAATATCTTAGTTGAGAATAATTTAATTATAGTACTTATTTTTACTTAATTATGGGACGACTATTACCAATTTTTGTTATTTTGTTCTATAAAAAATATTTATGCTTTGTATGGTTGTTCCATTGTGTCAATTAGCTAGGTGGCAATGAATTTGGGATTAGATGATTGAAATAAGTATGCAATCAAAATTTTGAGTTATGTATTGAGGATATATTAGTTCATAATATTAAAAATTTTAATTGGTTACAAATAATAGTTATTACAAATATAAAATTAAGAGTATAAATTATAATTCAGATTCCATCTTAAGTAGTTGTTATGGAATATAAATAATAATAATTAATTATTATTTTTCCAAAATACACTACACATCTAATAATATAATTTTTTTAAACAATTAAGAAATACTTTTGATAAAAATATATTATAATCATATTGTTTGAGAGAAGCAATATATATTATTCTCATATTGTGAAAATGTAAGTCCTATCCTTTTGATATTGGAATTTTCGTGTGTAAAACATAATATTTGTATTTTATTTTTTGTTTCTTTATATCCTTTGTAAAGTTGATTATTGATTTTTTTACTATTACTTAGGGTAGTTTTCTGTTTTCCTTTTACACACACTCTTTTAGATTGCATATAGTTTTTATTATTGTGTGTGTATTGTTGTGGTTTTCTGTTTGGGAATTTGTTTGTTAGTTGTGCTATCTTGTTAGGGACTCGATATTTCTCGATGTCTAAAATGATTTTCTATGTGGTTTTAGACAAGCGAGCTAGGTTTTCAGCAAGCGAGCCGATATTATTGTAGTAGGCTTGCCAACATTATTGGTGAAGCTTTCCAACATGGTTGACGAGGTGATTGACATGAGTATAGAAGCTAGATTTTTCTATAAATTCTCTTCTTATCTACTTGTTTTTTTTTTTTGCCAAAATTGGGGAGGGAAACTCTGTCTATTTGGTACCAAACTTTCCTATTTCTTTCATGATATATTTTCCTTCTGAGTGTTGAGTTCGTGAAAAAATGTGTTCATATGTAAGGTATAAGACATTAAATAAGAATTTCTCTCTTATTTCTCAAACATCGAGTTGAATGGAAAATATGTAAGATTGAATGAGGTTTTGTTGTGAGCTAAAATGTTTGTTGGCTAGTGAAGAGGCATGATATTTCTAATAGTGTCTCTTAAAGTTGAGTTGTATTATGTTAGCAACTAGTTGCAAGAGTGTAACAATTCCCATAGGTGAGAAACATATATGGTGATGTGTCGTGTATTAGTTGGAAGTTGTAAGGATGCAATAGTTCCTATAGTTTAAGAGCCTATAAGGTAGTGTGATATGTGTTGATTGGATGGTGCGAGGTAGAAATGTAGGTGATGAACCTATGTGTTCGTGTACTATTTATTAACTGGGTGTTATGGGGTCGCAATGTATATATATGTGAGGAGGTTGAGCCATCTGTATTCGATCACATCATGGGGTGATGAAACTTTGAAAATGAGCTTGAATCTACTTGGATCAGATGTTGTGGAGAAATCTAACTAGGGAAACTTAGGCATAGTTAGGAAGGTGTCCTAACTGTTAGAGATATTTGCGTTTATAATTTATCGAGTTGTATACTATTAATTTACTTATTAGTAAATTGCTTGCTATCGAATGATTTCTTACCACATAGAAAGCTAGATTTTATATGATTTTACCTCATTATATATTATGTTATGTATGATCGCATGTTATGGGAATACAATAATTATCATTTAGAGAATACGTTCACACATAGGAGGTCTCAACGTAATTGGAAATCTTTTATAACTTTTCTAGTATGTTTTCCTGATTCACATGTTGCATGTTGTTTGACTTGTTAGTACATGTTACTAATCTAGACAGAAGCATGTGATGCACACCATCACTAATGTGTCTATCACAAATTATTCTTTTTTATCTACTGGTTGTTTTTATGGTATGTTAATTTAAGTATGTTATATTTATTGTATTATAACTATGTTACGTGCTTAATTCACATTGTGAGCCTTATTTGGCATAGTTGGGATAAAGTTCGTGAAAATATTTCATGGTTGGCATAACCACCCCTTTTTAGGTCCTAGATACCTATTGAATCGAAAGTATAATTCACATATGTGTAATTGTTTTGACGTATATAACTCATAGAAAATATTATTTATCTTAAGAGAATTAATATTTTAAAAAAATACAATAATTGACTATAAAAGTTACATATTCTATTTATGAGAAACACGAGTAATAAGGCCCATCATAATTCATAAAGGATATTAGGTATCAAAAGTCTTATAATTATTTAATTTAAATGGTTTATTCTTATAATTATTATATTAGAAATCAAAGATAGCATAATTTTTGAAAGAAAAAAAAGAGTAATCATGTTGTTATGGGTAAATGAGTACTTTAATTTCTTGATTGTTGAATTAATTTCTTATAATATTATTATTTATGAAAATTAGGTATTATAAATATTCATTTTTAATATTTTTAAGTATTAAAAATGCTAATTTTATGTGTAAATGAGCACTTTAGTTTATTGATTGTTGAATTAATGTCTTATAATCTTATTATTTATGAAAATTAGGTACATAAGTATTATTTTTAATATTTTTATGATTTAGAAATGTTAATTTTAAAAAATTACAAAATCTTTAATTAGAACAATATACTTATTTATTAAACATTACGGAAGTGGTCTTTTGCCCAATTCATAACACCATTGTCATTTTATCCAGGAAATTATGGATAACAAAATGTCATACAGGAGGAAACCAACGGCTACTATTCAAAGATGGCCACAGCTTTTCCAACACTTCTCTGTTCTCCCACTCTCCTTACGGATAAACCATCCTACAATCACACCTCAATTATGTTCCCAAAACCAAATTATATCATTCCCTTATTGAAATCTTGTTCAACTATTAGAGAATTTGAACCAATTCATGCCCATTTAATCACTACAAATTTCATTTCTGACCCTGTATCAGCCAGCCATGTTCTTTTGTTCTTGATATCTACAGGGAATATTCGTTACGTTCATCGTGTTTTCAATCAAACCCAAGAGTCAGAATTCATAGTTTGGAACACCCTCATAGAGAACCATCTCAAAGATGGGTTTTTGGGAGATGTCTTTTTGACTTATTATCATATGGTCAATCAAAGTGTACCATTAGATATATCTACTTTTCACTTCTTAATTCATGCTTGTTCTAGAAATTTGGAATTTAAACGAGGATGCGAAGTCCATGGGCGAGTTTGGAAATCTGGGTTAGGAAAGAACAAGTCTTTGAATAATAATTTCATGAGTTTGTATTCAAAATGTGGAAAACTTGATCAAGTGTGCCAACTGTTTGAGAAAATGACCAAGAGAGATATCATTAGTTGGAATACCATGATATCGTGCTATGTTCAGATAGGAATGCCTGAAGAGGCTTTGAATCTGTTCGAGGAAATGCAGGTTGGTGGAGTTACACCTGATGAAATAACCATGGTCAGCTTAGTTTCGGCCTGTTCAAAACTGAAAAGTATGGAAATGGGTGAGAAACTGCACCTTTATATTGAGAAGAATGACTTCGAGATTAGTGGGAATTTGTTAAACTGTCTTGTGTATATGTATATTCAGTGTGGAAGAATGGATAAGGCACATGAGCTTGTGTTTAGAAGAAAGTGTAACAATGACGTTGTTCTGTGGACTGCACTGGTTGGTGGGTATGTGAAATTTAAGAAGATGGCTGAAGCCAGGTTTGTGTTTGATCATATGAAAGAGAGGAACTTAATCTCATGGATGACAATGATTTCGGGTTATTATCAGAGAGGATATCATTCCAAATGTCTAAAATTATTTATTCAAATGAGAGTTGAAGAAAATCTGAAGCCAGATGAAGTTCTTATGGTTACAGCACTTTCAGCTTGTGCTCACATGGAAGACAGCAAATTAGGTAGATCAATCCACTGTTTGGTTGTGAAATATGGAATGATCATTCATGGGTTTCTAGGAAATACTCTATTACACTTGTATGCAAAATCTAGAAGACTGGATGAGGCTGAATTGATATTTGAGAAGTTACCTAATAAGAACATTGCCTCATGGAATTCAATGTTAAATGGGTTCTGCAGAAGTGGAGCTATGGATAAGGCAAAGTACTTCTTTAATATGATTCCTGATAAAGATTTAGTTTCTTGGAACACGTTAATAAACTATTATGTTCGATCTCGTCGATTCGCTGAATTGTTTAAACTATTCTGTGAGATGCAGAGTTCAGATATAAAACCAGACAAAATCACTTTGATAAGTGTGTTATCATCCTGTGCTAGTGTTGGAGCTTTGAATAATGGCATTTGGGTTCATACCTACATAAAGAAGAATTTCATTGAGTTAGATAACATATTAGGAACTGCACTAATTGACATGTATGGAAAGTGTGGAAGCATTGAAAACGCTAATGAGTTATTTTCAGAGATGACTGAAAAGAATATTTTTGTATGGACTGCTATGATAGCAGCACATGCCATGGAAGGCCAAACAAGGAAAGCTATTGATCTTTACATGGAAATGGAAACAAAAGGAATAAAGCCTGATGATGTCACTTTCATAGCTCTGTTATCTGCTTGTAATCATGGAGGTTTAGTCACTGAAGGGTTCATGTATTTCAACAAGATGAATAACTTCTACAATATTATTCCAAAGATTCAACATTATGGATGTATGGTCGATCTCCTAGGAAGAGCCGGGCACTTAAACAAGGCAGTAAAGCTCATAGAACTTATGCCAATTAAACCCGATATCTCTATATGGAGTTCCTTGATGAGAGCATGTGGAAGCCATCACAATGTTGAACTAGCAGAGTATGCATTTCAACAACTTATAAACTTAGACAGTTTCAATGTTGCAGCTTATGTTTTACTCTCTAATATATATGCCAAAGTTGGTAGATGGAATGATGTGAGTGAAACAAGAAAGAAGTTGAATGAACTAGGAGTTGAGAAGCAACTAGGGTGCAGCATAATAGAACAAAATGGCATTATACATGAATTTACAGCCGGAGATTTCTCAAACCCTCTATCTGCAAATATTTATGGTTTATTACACGAGATGAAGGCGAGATTACAAAGACCGGAGCTACAAGAATCAGTTCATCACAGTGAACGTTTAGCTGCTGCTTATGGCTTAATAAGCAGCTCTGCAAAAACTCGAATTCGAGTTGTTAATAATTTGAGAATGTGTGAAGATTGTCACTCAGCCATGAAAGTAATATCCCAAGCTTATAACAGAGAAATTGTTATTAGAGATAACTACAGATTTCACAGATTTGAAGATGGGAATTGCTCTTGTAAAGATTATTGGTAAATCCTAGTTATAATTTGCAAAGTATCTCTAAAGGAAATTTGTTTCTTGTGTTGGACAGGCACTAGTTTTGCAAAGCATACGGGTAAAAACTTAGATTGCATTCCGTTCGTAGAATTACATAAAATAACATGCCAAAAACTTATAACAATAAAAATAATATCTTAATAATATTGAATCGAGTTAAATTAAACGGATTTTAATATTAAATGGATCTAAATAATCATAATTTAACTTAAATGACATTTAATTGAAAATCGTTTACTATGAAATGTTTAGACTAAATTTTTTTAAATAATAAAAATATATAAAATAACATAAAATTAATGATATTGGTGTAGTTATAAGTTTTTAATAGTGCTATAAATATAATTTTTCCCTATACTTTTCAATGTTAATTAATGAAGTGTGAATAAAAACCATAAATACTCTAAATTGCATGACATTGGTTTACGTTACATGATTAATAGGAGCTTCTTAAATACTTCTCTCTCCACTGTAGAAATATTAGTATTTTGCATTCTTTCGATACTTAATATTAACTATATTCAAAAAGCTTATCCTTTTGTGATAATATTTTCAAATTAATATGATTTCAATTTTTTCATTTAATAAAATGTAAAATAATTAGTATGTTAATTTTTATTAACATACTAATTAGGGTAAACCTACAACCATTACCATTCTTCTTTTGCAAGCAATGTGTGTATGCACAACTTATCCTATCTTGCCTTATTCTATGGTACCCATGTTTAAAGAATTAATGATCGTCACAAAAGTAGATGCAAACTTTAAAAGTTGAGCAAACTTTGCTTGGTATTTAGCTACGACCCTGTCCTCTATTGTAGTTGTAGAAATTCGTACTCCTTCAATCGATGAACCCTCCTTAGAAAATATTCATACAAAGAGTCTCTAAACATTTCCCATATAAATATGTCAAAGGTGACATTGTGCTACCGTAGATGGTATTAGATCATTGCCCAACAAGGAATTTGGCAAATAAGGACGTTGGCCTCTCTACAGGGGAGATTGTGAGAATCATTAATCCCTTGAGTTGAAATCCTTTGAGCTTGGGCAAGATAGAATAAAGCAAGATAAGATAAGTTGTACAGTCTCATATTACTTGGAAAAAGAGGATTGTAATGGTTCATAAATATGGGTTACACTTTAAATGATATGAGGCCTTTTAGATGAAAGACTAAGAGAAAAACCATGTGAATCTAGACCCAAAGTGACAATATCATATCATGTATTGGAGAAGGATATTATAGATATTGATAGTCATCAATCCCTTGAGCTAAAATCCTTTAAGCTTGGGTAAGATATGGTAAGGCAAGAAAGAGTAGTTGTTCAGTCCCACATTACTTTGAAAATGAGGATTATAATGGTTCATAAGTATGTATTACACTCTTAATATTATAAGGCCTTTTGGCTAAAAGCCTAGGGGAAAAATCATGTGGGCGTAGGACTAAAGTAGACAATATCATACTATGTGTTAGAGTGGGCTATTATAGATATTATGACAATAATCAATCCCTTGAGTAGAAATCCCTTGAGCTTAGGAAAGATAGGGTAAGGCAAGAAAGGATAAGCTATGCAATCCTACATTTCTTAGGAAAGGAGGATTGTAATGGCTCATAAGTATGGATTTCAATCTAAATGATATGAGGCATTTTGGGTTAAAGATCAAGAGCAAAAGTCATATAGGCCTAGGCTCAAAGTGGACAATATCATACCATGTGTTATAGTGGGATGTTCTAAATGGTATCAGAGCATGGCTCAACAAAAATGTGGTTGATGAGGATGTCGGCCCTCTATGGCGAGTCATTATGACAGTCATCAATCCATAAAATTCAATGATACCCTTAAGGTTTATATTTTATTCGTTAATGCCCTCAACTTATTTTAAATAGGCTCTAATACTCTTAATGTTTATTGAATCCTCATAAATAATTTTTGTTAGTAATGGATGTTACAGTAAGCGTTAGTGACAATTTTTCAAGTGAAAATATCAAGAATTCCCCTAAGGTTTGTCTTTTCTTTGCAAATGCCTCTAACATTTAAAAACAAATCTTTAATGATATTGAGTTTAGACGTATTATCAAGTATAATCCTAGCAAGTAACAACGTTAACTTTTCTTGTTGCACATTTTTTCAGTTTTTTTTAATTGCTAAAATACTCTTCAAAAATTATAAAATAAAATATATTTATTTATGTATTTATTATGTTTATTATAGTTAAAAATAAAAAAAAGTCTACGATAAGTAAATAAATACATATATATTAAAATTTTATTTAAATTAAAAATATATATAAAAATAATGATATATTATTGATTTCTTTCCTAAATTAGTAAATTATATCATTTATTATCTATGTCAATTTTTTTAAATATTTATTATTTTGATATATTATATAAATATTTCTCTATTATTGCCAACATTTATTCATTAGAAGATTAATTAATCAATTAACTATGAGATATCCATATGTAAGAACAATTACACATAGTCTGCCGGCCCAAATAGGCATCTTGAACCTAGATGAGAGGTAGATATGTCAACTCATAGAATCTTTCTACGAGCTCTATTCCAACTTGGTCAAACGAGCCTCATAACGTGAATAAAAAAGACGACACAGTGAAAGAACTAAACAACATACTTAATTTAACAGACAATAAAAGTAACTATCAGTTAGGAAAGATAAATATGTGAAAAATACACTAGTGATGGTGCGCCGCATGGGCTCTGATCTAGGCTAGCAATATGCATAAATATGGAAAGCATCACACAAGAAGTGAACCAAGCATACATCAAACAACAAGTGAATCAAGCATACATACCGAAAAGCTATAAAGGATTTTCAATCACTTATATGCCTCGTATATGTGATCATATTACGTAAATGATGATTGTACTCTCACAACATGCAATCATACATAAAGTAATATATCAAAAGGAAGAGTCTGACACCTAGTACACAATCAAAATAAGGAGATACTAGCTCTTTAGAGACTCACATGAATCTGGCAAGCAGGAGAAATAAATAGAAAGCTAAAGGTATGCTACAAGGAAAGAAAAGAAAGCATACAACAACATGAATCAAATAAGCTTTCAAAATAGAGTCTAGCACTAGTATATTGGTACATACACATTAGAAACTTAGATTATACTAGCACAATAGAAAAACACAAGATATAATGAGATAAACCCATAGAGAATCCTACCTATATTGTAATAACATTGTGTTGCTTATGGCAACCACTGGATATCAAATAATCCACTAAACAATAAACAGATACAACTTGATAGAAATATAAATGCAAATACCTTGATCAATCAAAACCATACTACCCTAACTGCCTATTATTACCCTTGCTTACTATCTCTACAACTATTTGATCCGACTCTCCTCTAGAGCCATCACCACAATTAGTAGTGTGATTGGAACCAATGATCAGCAAATTGAATGAAAAACATGGGAAACACCTTAACCATGACCACCAAAAATCACTGTCTGGGGAGCTCACAACAATCCCAAAAGTATACTATTGGTCACACCTCACTAGTAAAATATTCTTAAAAACTCACTACTTAAGAATGTTATTTTACTCTCACAAGAACATAACATAAATAATGAAATACACTCAAGCTGATTTGTGAATCAGAAATTGATATTCACCTCAAGCAAAACCCACTAGCAAACACTACCTTGAGCACACAGTCACGAATCATTAATACCGAACACACATTTAAGGTAATAGTGATATAAAATTATAAAAATAAGATGTCAATTTTAGAGACATCCGGTGCATTTTTTTTATTAAAGAAACAAGAAGAGAGGTGTATTTATAGGAAATTTTGGGCTTTCTAAGGGTACTCTTGTTGAGACAATGATGACTGCTTGAAAAGCACTAAATATAACATGATTTTATGCACTTTCAATGTTAAAATAGATTTATAATTGCATAATTTTCTCATTTATTTTGTAAATCTATCTTTTCGAAATCATGGGTATGTTTTGTTATTTTTTATATATTTATAACTTCAAAATGATTCTACTGATAAACACTTAAAGTATCATACCTGGAAGCACTTTATTGCAACCATGAAGCATAAAACAAAAGGGTTTCTAGAAGTGAAAAAACACACGAGCTACTGCGAAGGTTTTTGTATGCCTTAGTGCAGGACTTGTAGATCAACCCTTAAATGTGTTACAGGCTAGCTCATGTCGTGGCATAGAAGAAATGCATCGTACATCACCTGACTATAGGATCCAGATTTTTCTCTATTTTGATGCATTTTCTAACCCTATATAAACCCTTAAACCCCAATGTAATCATCATCCCTTAACTTCTTAGTTTTTTCTCTTTTCTAGTTTCTTAGTTTTATAATTTTTTAAAGTTCTTCTCTCAATTTTGAGAGTTGAACAAGTTTAGTTTATATAGTAGTAGTTCTTTCAATTCAATAAATAATATTGACAAATCAGTTTGGAGGTTTTTCAGATACAAAAACAATACTAAAATCATGTACTTAGAAGGATACACTTGAGGTATACTTTAAATGTATTATTCTATTTTTAGATTAATTTTATGTGTTGTTATGAATGATATGCTTAGTTTATTGATCATTTATTAAATTAAGCATGTCTGGTTGAAAATACTATGAGATATTAGTAATGTTGTTATGCTTGTGAAATATTAAAACACGTAAAAAAATTTATAAAATAAATTAAGTTTTATTTCTTTATCAAGATTTATACGAAGCTTGTTAAAAAATATATATTGAAAAAAATATTTTTTGTAATAAACATAAGAGTTAGATTTAGGATTTAATTATCTAGATCTGATTTAGAGTCAACTCTTTGATTTTAGATTTAATTATTTGGATCTTTAAAGTTCTATATTTCAAAAACTTTTATAAGATTTATTATTAAAAAAATATTGACAAGATATTTTGTGTAATAGATTTAAAATCTCAAAGTTATTTTTCAGATCCTTAAATCATTAATCTAACTTTGACACCTTGATAAGAGTTTAAAGTATCTGCCCAATCAAAAGTGGAAATTAAATGGGTTGTTAATTCCTTAGAAAAGACGCATAATTTAAATAAATTATAAATTTTGGCCCAATCAAAGGTTGGAAGTTAAAGTCTAATTAATAAATAATTTGATCCATGTCCTAGGATATTTTCTTACAAAAAAGAAGAGTGAATAATATTAGTTTGTATCTTTAATGACCTAATTAATAATAAACAAGCCTAATTAACTAATTAATCCATCCCATAAATTCTCCATTGAATTTGAAACGTTATTTGTCTGATGTTTTTTGAATTTATATTATATTTTATATCATTAATTTAGATATTTCAAAATCCAAACTTTCTCACAGAATGTTTATATTTGATTTTTATTTTTAAGAACTTGTCGAGTTATTCAAAAACTATGTAGTTTCTCTTTAGATCAACCTTGGAAGTATACTTATCATTTCTTACGAAGTGATTTGTGCACTTGCAAGTTATTTTAAAGTATACAAAAAATTTGTATGAAGTTCTTATGCATCAAGTTTTTGGCGCTGTTTCTAGAGAGGAATAACATTTTTAAATTTTTATTATCAAGATATTAAAAAAAAATTGTGTTGTAAATATAGTTATTTTTATTTAAAATCTTAAAATATCTAGCTTATTAATTAACTTTAGATATTTTAAATTTTAAATTTAAAAAAAAAGTTCTTAAACAAAAGAAATCTAAAACTTTATGACTCCTTTCAAAGTTAGATTAAAAAAATAAAAAATATTTTAAAGCAATTTTTTAAATTTTAATTTATTTTATTATTGTACTTTTAATTATTTTATGTTTAATATTGATGTATACAAACATGTAATATTTAATACACTTGATGTGATTATTCTATAAATTGTTTTATAAATTTCTTGTATCATAAACTGTTTGTATTATAATTGAATATTTATTTTATCTTTTTATTTTTCTATTGACTTAATGTTTGTTTATATAAATTCACGTGAGATAAGAAATCCTTATGGTACTCTCTCACATCTTAGATAAATAACATTAATATATCAAATAAACTGTCAAGAAAACTTTGAGATCAAATAGCCCTTAGTTGAGCAACATATAGAGCCAAACCTAGACCTTCCTTTGAATAAACAATTATTAGGGAAAACAAAATATCTAGGGAGACCATCATGAAAGAGTATGTAAGGTGAGTCATTGTTACTACTACTATCTCAATTCAATTGAGTGAGGCTACCCAAAATTATGAATTCCATATTTCATGTTACCTTCTTTTAATAGACAACCTAATAAAGACTCTATATTTCATTAGGGGGATTTTATTCCACATTCCAAACATTCACTTTCAGTGTACTCACCAAGTACCAACTTAGAAAGTAGTGTTTTTCATACACCCTCAAAGATAGAGCCAAGCCTTAGTTGATGTCACTCCCCCTAGGGTCCTCGATGATCTGGGAGGATGTATACATTAAATTCGTGGGGAAATTTTATTCTTATAAAAAAATTAGAATTAAGAGTAAATATCACTACTTTATCTTAGAAAGAACCTTTCCATAATGCTTGGGATAGATTCATACTCTTCTCACTCTATGCGCCCACTATAGCTACCCTTTATAGCTATAAGATAAATGTTTCTATGATGAATTGACACAATAATGTTAGCTCATCATTGAAAATTCTACGAGAGGAGCAATGAGAGATAAGACTATCTTAGAGACTTATAATCTCTTTAAGATGTTGGGTGATAATTACTAACAGAAAAATCCCCTAAGTGAGAAGAACTGGAGTCCATGAATTAGACTCCAGTAATGAAGTACAAATACAACTTGCATAACTAACCAAGCAAGTTACACTTCTAACCACACATGTCATACCTAATAAAGAACAATCTGAATTGTGTATTACTTTGGGATACGGCATTGATACCTTTCCCTATCAAAAAGAAGCAATTATTATACCTGAATAGGTCAATGTAATAGGGGGTTACCAACCAAGACCCAAGTATGACCCTAATTCAAATACCTATAACACAGGGTAGATGAATCATCCTAATTTCTCTTTAAGGTAGAATTTCCCTCATTTTGCACATAGCTCAAAGCAATAGGACCAGTAATACCACTAATAACTACCTTAAAATTCTACCGACAAACCAACTTTAAAGTATAACTTAAATGCTTTCATTCAAGTGAGTAAGAATAACTAATCAAGAATAATTCAATGGTTAGACTCCATAGAGGCTTCTATCAAAAAAGTGAAAGTACAAGTTGAGCAACTCACTGAGCAATGTCTCGCTAAAAACTATAAAATATAGTCTTGGATAGGAGGTAACCTATAATTTTCTTTAATTTGTTTTTATTTAGTTTAGTTTTATAGTTATAATTGTTTTTATTTAAGTATAGTTAAAATTTAAGTTTTTGCAGTTATTTTGTAAAATTTTAATAAGATTAGTTATTTTTATAAATATCTTTTTATTTAGTAGTAGGCTAAATATAAAATTTTAAATATTTCTGTTGTTACAATTTTTCTATATAATTAGATGTGTTTTTATTAAATAAATATAACATCATATATATAGAAAAGGGGAGATGTCTCGTAAAATTTGTAATGAAGAAAATGTACACATGTCATGGCACCAAAACTTCCCAGCTGTGGCATGGGTGTTTTTGTTAAAAATGGTATAGACGTTCAATGGCTCATGCCACCACATGATTTTATCTACGCTACGGCTAGTGTTTTTTTTCTATCAAGAAATACCAGGTCTAATGCATTTTCACCCATTTTTCTCTCACATTTTCTCATCTTTTTCACCAAACCTAACATTTTCCCTTCCCTCCCAAAACACCAAAAATCCCTCAAAACAACACCTTTCTTCCCTTATCTTTCAAAATCTTTTCACAAAAAATCGTTTCCTAACTATTTCCTAGCCATTTCATTGAATTGTTTTGGAAAAACTATCAACTCATCAACAAACCTTCATCTTATTCAAAAGAAATGTTTATCAAACTCATCATCCTTAACAGCATAAGTAAGTAATATAAAAAATTTAGAATTTAAAGTCTTCAATTAAATTATCTAAGTTTTATGGATTTTTTTTTTGGATTAAAAAGAGTTCCAAACCTTAATTTGGACAAAGTGAGGTAAGGAAATTTTTTATAATAATTTATTTTTGGATTAGTTTATCTAGATTGTTTGAGAATTTTTGGATTTAGATATTTTCTATTTTTATAAATGCATCAAAGAGGCGTAGAATTGAGATAGGAAAATGGTATCAACTTTTGAGAATTATGATAGGGAAAAATTCTCTAATTTTGAGGCTAAGTTAAGATTTGATAAATCCGCAAAAAAGTAAACAAAGGCTTTATAGTGGAAAGGGTATGAACATTGATTTGGGGCAAAATGCGCAATGTTTGTGTTGTGGTAGTAGTATTAGCATGGAAAAGGTTCGTTAAAGAACTAGATGCTACTATAGAATTAATTGTTCAAGTATTCTAAGAAAATATTTCTGATGCTATCGATAATATGGTTAAAGGACGGGATGTACTAGTCCCATTTTGACTAGATGATATTAATGCTCATTAACTATTGATGAATACTAGCCAGTGTAAGTATGAAGCTTATCTGAATAATTTCGAATATGCCACAATAATACAAACCTTAGCATTAGAAGGGATTTAGTGGGGTTATGCTGGTGGGAAACCTAAGGACTTTGAAGCTAAGTATTTGGATAAGGTTCCTCGTATATGGCAATACATTGTTTGTTCAAGACTATGCCTACTAGACATTACAACTTTGTGGATAGAGAGTGAGCAATATTATTGTATGCTATAACATCCAAAATGTGTGTATATAGGAAATATAATTCATCACAAGATTAAATTGTTTGTTAATAGCCATGATTGAGTTATTTTTTCCACCTAGCTTATTATTGCTTTATGTAAAAAAAGGGGTGACTCACTTAAAAGGTGAAGTTATAATTCAACATGGAGAATTATTAAATATGACATGTTTGGACATCTGGACCAGCCTGGTGCTTGGTCCATTCAAACCACTCAAGAAAATTAATAACCCGAGATGGAAGGCAAAGCACCCCAAATATCCTACCTGTAAACCAGTCCGAGCTTAGTAATAAGCCCGAGCCTATAAACAGATCGAGCCATAAGACATAATAACTTAGAATTCATCAACAAGTAACATGTTGGTTCTAAGGAGTTGAATCCCCTATATGGTTGAACACCATACCAAGCTAGGATTAACCTCAACCCATAATCTACTATACTTTATACCAATTATATCTCTATGACGTGTAAATATGTGTACACATTATATAGCCGACACATGTATCTATAATGTTTTATAAATAGATAGACCTCTTATAGAATCCACACATTCAACCATTTATCTTAATTTCTCTCTAAGTTTTCTATCTGAGAACAGGTTGAATCTTAACATAGCATATTACAATAAACTCATTTTAGGCACAAACAACTCCCAAAGGAATAGAAGGGCTACTTATTCATCAAGGATGACTATGAAAGATGGAAATCATCATTTAGTTGAAAGAACAATCTACATGGAAGATTACCAGCAAGCCTACACTGCTATTATGTTGCATTTATAAAGCGATAGGTTCGTGATAAGGGAATTATAACCATTTGATGTATGAAATGAATCGATTATAACTTAACTATCTTGGGATGGATTCAAGGCATTTAATAGCACCCGAGTATCAATATTATGATTTTATCTTTACACCACCTGCACGATAATGACAACATCATGAAGAACAAGAATTGTATGACACAAAGAACTAAGCTCTAATTTTGTTGTAGAATCTTATGAGTTTTTATTTTTTATGTAATTTGTTTTATTTTGTTTTATGAACTTTAGTTTAATTATTTTTGGATATTATATTTTTTTTGTTTCATGTTATTTATTTTATTGCCTATCATATGAACAAATTTTTATTATATTTGGAATTGTTAACTTTGTAACTGTTTGTTACGATGTGTAAAAAGTACACAGTATTCTATATGTGTGACTAAAATGTTTAGAATGATGGATGCACCTGTATTTCTACATCAATACTTGAGCATGTTCAACAAATGGGTAACTTTTCTCTTCTTTACTCTTTATCTCTAATTTGCAATATGGTTGTGGGTGGAAAAAGTTACATCTAAATAAATTTGAGTAATTTTTAAATTTTTTATTAAACATTGTTTACTTTTTCATTTATTTTTATTGGTAAAAGAGATTTAGATTTGATTTTAAAAATTTTCTTACAAAATTATCATGTCTTTTAGTTAATTTAAAGCAAATGGTTATGTATTGGCACTGTTAGAATAGTTTCTTGAACATATCATAGAGTAATGTGATAATTAATTATTTTTTGTCATAATTTGTAGTTCATGATAAAATGTTAAAATTATGATAAATCTAAAATTAGTGTTTAGGAATCAAATAGTAAAGATTTTGTGAAAATATTTTGAGTCTTTATCTTTCCGTTCTATGATAATATTTTTTTACTCTTTTTTACATCTGTTAAAGTTTTATATATTTATTTTTATTACTTAAATTGAATGACTGAAATAGAAATTGAAAGTATATGCCCTTCTTCATTTATGCATGACTTCCAAAAAAGAGATATATATGAGGTTACCTAAGCCAATACAAAATAAATCCAAAATTAGCCACTCACAATATGATACAAACATATGTACAAACTATACATGGGTCCACTCTCTAAAAAAGAAGAGAAATGATATATCTATATAAAAAGAGAGAGAAAGAAAGAGAAAATAAATTTTATAAACTAAATACTATAATCCAAAAATCATACAAAGTTATGAAAATGGCTAAATACAAGAGAAAGATAGGAAATAAATCTCCTAGAAGTCATTGCATTTTCTTCATCTCCAAAAAAGAGATATATATGAGGTCGATGTTATGCACTACTTTGAGCCTTTTCTCCTTTAAACATATACAAACTCATTAGTTCATTTATTTACATAACTTCTATTGGCTACCTTTGAATGAATGTTCAAACCCATAGGATCAGTTTAATATTGAGAGTATGACTTGTAAGGTTAGAGTTGAAGTGAATTCGAATTTCAAACATTGAAATTGGGTAAGTTAATATTGATGTATTTTTCATATGAGATATGAATGTGATTTTCAACTAATTGTTATAATCAACTATGAATGTTTAGGATGTTAAAATAACTTATACTTTGAATCTTAATTATGAGCTTAAAATGATTAATAGCATGAGAATTTTTACTATTTTTTTTTACTTTGTTAAAATATATATAATTTTTGTGTGTTATTCATTTAGTTTTCATATTGTTTTTAAATTTTTGCATTTTAGTTTGATGTTTATGGGCATCATCTCTAAAAACCCTCATGAAACTTAAACTCACCCACTAGGACAACCTAGGGGTTTACAGACATGTTTCATATTCTAAATGCAAGAATATCAATCTACGGAAATGATTTAGGATAGTTTAATTTATTAAGTTTTGCTTTTCAATTTTCACTTTCCATGCTAGAGACTAGTAAGAAGTTGATTAGGGGTTGTGATGAATGCTTGAAAAACACTAAATATAACATGATTTTATGCACTTTAATTATTAAATAAATTTGTATTGTATAATTTTATCATCTTTTTAGCAAATCTATCTTATCAACATCACGGGCATGTTTTATTATTTTTTAGATATTTATAGCTTCAAAATGATTCAATTGATAAACACTTGAAGAATTATACCTGGAAGCACTTCATTGCAACCATGAAGCATAACAAAATAACATATGTAAGCCTTAAATATGTTCCAAACCAATGTCAATAGTGAAATACAAAAAAGGTTTCTAGAAGTACAAAATCACGTGAGTCGTAGTAAAGGTTTTTGTATGCTGCATCGTAAGACTTGTGGATTAAAATTCAAATGCATTACAAGCTGGCTCATGCTGCGACGCAGAACAAATACATATTACAATGCCTGACTATAGGATCCACATTTTTCTCTCTTTTACAATGTTTTCTAACCCTATAAAAACACCTAGACCTAATGCAATCATCATCCCTTAGGTTCTTAGTTTCTCTCTTTTCTAGTTTCTTAGTTTTTTTTTAATTTTTCAAAGTTCTTCTCTTAATACTGAGAGTTGAACAAGTTTAGTTTATATAGTAGTAGTTCTTTCAATTCAAAGCCCAATTTTTTTAATAATTTTTTGAAGTATTTAAAAATCATGTAATTCCTTTTTAGACTGATCGTTTCTTACAAAGTGAATTGTGCAAATTTGAGCTATTTTAAAATATACAAATTTGGTGTAATAAGTTTTTGTGCATCAGGCAAAAAAAAATTTAATTTTCCATTTTTAAAATTATTGAGTAATTTTTTATAAAAACACATACACGCAACAGAACAAAAACCACAACTCTCAACCTAACATGTATATTAAGAAAACCAATCATGTGGTGTGTGTATAATATGCTCACATAAAAAGTGTGAATAAAAATGTGCGCGTGTATATTACTGATCAACAGTAACAATTCTTATACTGAGAAAGACAAAAATGATAATAAAATAAACAGACTTCATGTATTACACACAAGATCACCAACAAAGATACAAAGGACCATAGGACTTTCAAAATAAATTGTGAAAAGAATTTAAATATTTTTGACAACTACTTATAAAAATTGTAAATTCTTTGATTTACTTAAAACAATTAAAAATGAATTACCATGCATATAATTAAAAAATTACTTCTTATTCAACAAATAAAATACATGTTTATAATAATTTGATAATTTATTATAAAATGAGATATAATTTGTTTTCAATGTTTTTTATCTTTTGTAAGTTAATTTAATTTTTTTTATTTTATTATTAATTTTGGTTTATTTTCATATTAGTATATTTGGAACTGTATGTGATTAATTTTAATTAAAATTGGTCTTTAACAATTTTAAAAGATTAAAAAATAATGAAAATTAAACAAAGTACCTTAAAACTTATCAGAACAAAAATAATAACCTTAATTAATGGGGTCCAATGAATGAAGTTTAATATTAAATGTATATAAATAATCATAGTTTTATTTGAACGGAGCCCAATTAGACGACGTTCAATATGAAATGATCGACTGCAGTTTTATAATAGTAAAAATATATAAATTAAGTACAATGGGTGTTATTTTTTGTTGCTTTACAAAAATTAAAAGTTACTAACTTTACTAAATGTGATCACTTGCAATAAGTAATAAAAACTTAATTTATTATATGCATTCCAATAAATATCAAAACAATAAATATTTTAAAAATGAATTAACAGTAATAGTAAATGTACGATTTACTCATTTTGGATAGAAATCAATAATATAAGATTATTTTTATGGTTATTTTTAATTTAAATAAATTTTTAATTATTATTTATTTTTCACTTAGTATAGATTTTTTTTTATTTTTAACTATAATAAACACCATGAATAAATATATTTTACTTTATAAATTTTAAGGAAAATTTTAGTAATTTAGAAAAAATTGAAAAAGTAAGAGGATGGAAAAGCTAACGTCATTATTAACTGGGATTATTTTGAATAATACATCTAACCTCAGTTTCATTGGAAATAATTTTCAAACATTGGGGTATTCATGAAGAAAAGACAAACTTTGGGGTGTTCTTGATATTTTCCCTTAAAAAAACTATACCTCTAACGCTTAATGTAACATTCATTACTAAAGAAGGGTATTTGTGAAGATGCAATAAACATTGAGGGTATTATATCTTATTTTTAAAAAAATTGAGGGCAATAAATAAGAAAAATAAAACCTCAGGGGTATCATTGAAATTTTCTCATCATCAATCCCTTGAGCTTGTACAGTATAGGGTAAGCTATGTAGTATTTTGGGTGAAAGCTCAAGAGAAAAACCATGTGGGCCTAGGCCCAAAGTGGATAATATCATACCATGTGTTGGAATGGGGTGTTGTAGATGGTATCAGAGCATGGACCAACCAAAAGTGTAATGAAGACATCGAGTCTTGTATAGGGGTGATTGTGACAGTCATCAATCCTTTGATTTGAAATTCTGTGAGCTTGGGAAAGTTTCTTGGGTAAGGAGGATTGTAATGGTTTATAAATATGGATTCCACTCTAACTGGTATAAGGTAATTTGGGTGAAATCCCAAGAGCAAAAACCATATGGGCCTAGGCTAAAAGTGGACAATATCATTACAGATATTGGAGGGGGGCGTTATAGATGGTATTAGAGCATGAATGATAAGTGCTTGAAAAACACTAATATTCTATGATTTTATTAATCTTAAATGTAATAAATAAGTTTGATTATAGCATGATCATGTAATAATTTATGCAAATCTATATGTTTGAAATTACAGGTATAATTTGTTGTATTTTAGGTATTTTTAGCTTCAAAATGTATAAATTCATCAACAAATGAAAAACAACTCTAAAGTACTTAATTTGCACCCTATGAGCCTTAAAGGAATAAGGATGTAATCCTTACATGAAGAATCAACCAGTTTGTAAGGTATACAAGGTAATTTTCAAGACAAAAGGGTATGTCGCGTGGAAGAAATATATGTACCGCATCACACACTGTTTAGTATAGATTTACTGAGCATGTAGAATAACATGTGTTGTGGTGAGAACTAATGTGTGACATGATGTGACTGTAATATTTATGTGATTGTTAGTGATATACATAAACAAAACATATAATTATAGTTTTAGTTTTAAGGTGTATCTTAGAAGAATATTTTCAAGCTGAAGAAACTATCGAGCCTCAATGATGACATCTCAGGTATATCTTTGTTCCCATGTAAGTTAGATTTCATATTAGACACATAAGAATAATATAAAAATAGGCTACTCGATTTATCAATCAACCAAATAGTGACTAGATTGATTGAGCTATATTACCTGTTAAATTATTTATTTATATGACTAGATCAATCGAGGAATTAATACTTGATCAATTTAGTACTAGATCAATCAAGATTAATGACTAGATCAATCTAGTTTTTTAGAATTAATTATTTGATACACTGGATCGATCGAGAGGACAATCAATTGATCAAATTATATGTTGGATTGATCTAGCACTTGATTAGATTGATCGAGTGGCCATTCTTTGATTTTAAGACCATATTTTTAATATGAAATGGATTGGCATTTTACTATATTGTCCTTATTCTTTAAAACTCCTTTAACTTATTTCATTGACAAGATGGTAATTTTACTTTGACCTAAAGTGCTTCAAAATATTCTATAAATATAAACATAAGCACACAATTGAAACACACCACACAAGAGCTTAATTATGCTTATTCTCTTCATCTTTTATTCTCTTTCTTCTTTCGCTAAAACTATTGAATTAGGCTTTTTTCAATAAGTTAATTGATCAAACATTTGTATTTGTGTTTGATGGATTAACAAGCCTACGATAATTGGGATATTGCAATTTTAAACTGATTGTTCTAGGATTGTTAGTTATTTTCAATTTATCTAGTATATTATTTAAATCAACTAGTTATGGTTGTTCATTATTAGATCTGCTCTATGACATACACTTACACTTATGTTTATGTGTTAACTTTTCAAGTGATGATGGTATGAGTTCAATTAACTCGTGTGACTCAATTTCTTCCATTTATTTGTCCAAATCTAATCACTTTTCTTGTAGAGACTATGATAAAGCAGCGGCTTATAAGTATATTACTTGAGGAAATTACCTTGGTGGTTAGTTTGAGTCCTAGCCTTGCAATTGGATAGTTAGGTGGTTCGGTAGACCAGTGGTTTTTCTCTTAGGTTATTGGTGTGGCTTAGGTTTTTTTCACCTAAAAATCTTGTGTGTTGATCTTCATTTTCTGCATTACTAAATTAAATGTGATTGTATATTTGGCCGCTAATGAATTTTTAATTTGTTAAACTTTTACTGATATTTCGCTAATTAGAAAATTAGATCTATAACTAAATAAATGAACTTTCATTCAGTATTAGAGGTAGTCACTAGATATACTTAGTGTTCCTAAGACCTTGTTATGGATCATTTAAGAGATGGTTCATCTATGACCTATGCACCTTATTTTGATAGTCTAATTACACATATTGGAAGTCTCCTAAGAGAGCATTTCTAAGATCTTTAGATGAGATTGTTTGGAACTCTATACTTTATGTTTGGGAAGCACCTATGGTTACCAAAGATAATATATTCACTCCTAAGTCTAGGAATGAATGGATTAATCAAGATCAAATTGCTAACAACTAGAATCAAAAGAGTACTACTGATATATTTAGTGTTGTGTCTACTGATGAGTTTCTTCGTATTTCTCATATTGATATTGTTAAGCATGCTTGAGATATTTTATAGGTTACCCATGGGGATACCTCACAAGTTAAACGAATAAAAATTCACATGATTAGTACTCAATTTGAGAATATTAAGATGAAATAAGATGAAACTTTCTCTGAATTTTATATTTGATTATGTGATATTACTAACATCTATGCTAATCTTGGAGAGAAATTTGATAATTTCAGGATAGTTCCAAACAATCTCTACTCATTACCAGATTGCTTCCATGCAAAGGTCATTACCACTAACGAAAGCAAGGATGTGGACACCATCAAAATAGAGGAACTCATTGGCTCACTTCAAACTTTTGAGATGAGCTTTGGAAAACCTCCAAAGAACAAAGGTCGCTTTTAAAACTGCTATAACTAAAGAAAGTGACAATGATGATAAAACACTATCACTCTTAACCAGATGATTGTATAAAATTCTCAATAAAAATAATCCCTAAAACAAAGGACAATAAAGTTGTCAAAAAGATTAGAATCTAAGAGAACTTAAATCTGTGAGTTCTGATGATAAGAAATCTAAACCCACTGGACATTCAATGTTTTGAATGTATGGGCTTTGGTCACTTCACAGTTGACTATAAATAAGAAGAACCAAGCTGGAAGAGTTCTCAATGCTACACTTACTAACTATAGTAAGTCTGATATTGATTCAGATGATGAGAAAAGTAATGTTGAATTTCTACTCAACAAATTTAATGTCTCTAGTATTGATAAAGTGTTCGTAGATTATGGAAGATGCAAAAGGGAAGTAGCTAAAATAAATGATGAACTTAGATTCATTAAAATAAATCCAATTTTAGAAAAAGAAAAAATTGAACTATCTAAACGTGCTAATGTTTTGAATTCAAGTCTTACAGATGTTAAACAAGAAAAGAAGAATCCCATGCAAGAACTTGAATAATCAAAGGAAGCAATAAAAAGGTTAACAATTGGAGTTGAAAGATTGAACAAAGTTCTAGATTATGGAAAACCAGTTGGAGATAAGATAAGGTTAGGATATGTAGACAAGCACACTATACCATCTTCATCAAAATCAATTGAATTTGTCAAACCTTCAAACATGTCCTCCTCACATGATATAGATAACATTGGTTATAAGGATGAGAGCTCCACTCCTTCATATCAAAAACCACATTTATAAGGCCTTCTAACCCTACTCCTTTTGTTACCCATCATACACAAAGAAAACTAGCATCTGTACTTGAAAAATCTATTAAGTTTGTGCATGTCGGTCATCATTGTGGTAGAAATGGTCATATTAGGTTTAAGTATAGATTTTTGATAAATGCTCCTAAATGTAATAATACTTTCAATGCTTCATATAAGAAGACTCATAACCATCATCCATCTATGCATGTTGCATCATATTCCAAGATGAATGGAAATTATGGTAACATGTTTAAAAATCCTACTAGAAAGTATGAAGTTATTGACTCAAATAGGTAAGTGAAATTCAATGTATTTAATTCTAGGACTAATTATCATTTTCCAAATCCTACTACACATGTTGTATCTTCATTTAGAAGGAATGAAAAATCTAAAGGTATGTCAAAGAATATGCAATTGACAACTAGGGTAGTTGATTTCCACCCCAAAGATATAAAGAAACTAAAATTCAAGAAAGTTTGGGTTAGAAAAGACTATATCTTTCTGGTCACGTGATCTTCGTTCTTTATAATTTCACCTAGATAATGTTTGAGTGATCAATTGACCCTAGATGAGCATTTTTAGTTTTTTTGTTTGTTTTTATTTTTGTTGATGTTTCTTTGGTTTAAAAGAATAAAAAAGGATGAAAGTAGACATGCTTTAACATTGGCATGATCATTAAATACCCCATTCATATTTTTCACATCTAGTGATTGATGTTGACATAAACCAACTCACACACTCACTGGACACATAAATATGTCATGGTAGAAGTTTATAATTAATTATATGAAATTTTAGGGCATGAGATAACCTTGAATGTAAAAAATATGGTTACTCTATCTTTTATTGTATAAAATGTTGTTATAAAGAGATACCTAGTTTTCAAAGGGCGACCTACTGTGATGTGTGAAAGCTACCATGATGAGCAGAGAGAGCTATCTCATAACTAGCATGAAAATCATCATACTAGGTATATTGGCTTATGAATATTTCCAAAAAAAAACATGATAATAAAATTAAAGGAAAAAAGAAAAATAAAAAGCTTTTCATGTGCAAAAAGAAAGAGCCACAATTGATTATACATAAATAAAATAAACAACCAATATCTCACAAAAATAATTAATACAAGAGGGGAATATAAAAAAATAGATTAAAATTCTTTCTTGGTAAGTAAATTTTATTTTGTGCAAGTATGAATTCAATTGCAATTTTTTTATATTAGGTGATACTCCTTCTTTTGAATCTTTCATAACTAATCATAAATGAACAAATTGATATCCTATTGTAGTTCAAACACATAATTTACTTTTGGTGATTTTTGATATGTCACCATATGTGTTAGTATGTTTGTGTATCTTTTCTAGATATATTTATGTTGTCAATGGATAATCATACTTTGAACAAATTAATTTCATCATTTTTGTGTATTGTTGTAATCATGTTAAGCTAAGTATACTACCTTAACTCAAAAAAGAAATTATATTATATAAACTTATTTTATTCTAATTTATTTAGAGGAGTCGTAGAATTTAGTGGGATTTTATTCACTTTTAGGAAACATATTATTTATAGCTCTTTGTTTTGAATTTTTAAGAATGTGTACTCCTTTTTTCAGTCATTAAATACACTTCTTGCTTGCTTAACCAATTTGTCTTTAGTTCATGATTATATTGGTTATTTGTATGACAAAAAGGGGGTAAAAAATTGGAACCTTAATTGAAAAATCTACAAAAAATAGGAGAGCTAATTTAGGGGGGATTTTTTGAGATACTACACATAGGGGGAGTTGTATTTTTAATTTCTCTCTATTGATTATTCACTCTTATAAATATTTTTCATTTTTCTATTGCTATATATACTAAACTAATGAACAATGGGTCTTTTCGAACAATTTTTTTGTTCTTTATGTTTTTTTCCTAGTGTAAACATGAGCTTTTGAGATTCAAGCGAAGATGATTTTACCAAATCATAGGATAGTATCACTATGTAAAAATTTAATTTTCCTATGAGAATTGATAACTGTATTTTATACAGTTATTTTTGTCTCTTTTATTAATTATAATTGCTATGTTTTTTGCATTTTTAGTTAATTTTTAATTAATTAAATTAATATTTACTATTAGTTTTTAATAAATATATTTTCAAGAAAATTAATGAATTTTAATAAAAAAGGGACTTAATTGTAATTATAAAAAGCTTAAAATTTAATTTGAAATAAAAGTGTGAAATTGCAAATATCAAAAGATTAGAAATTAATTTGAATAAAAATTATGGGTCAAAATGCAATTAATGAAAGTTGAATTTTCTGTGCAGGAGAAGGAGCCATTCGCGACCTTCACAACGCCCTACACACACCGTTTGATCATCCAATCAACGGTCAAGATTGGGCACATGCAATCCAGATGCAACAAAAGCGAGTACACCCAGTATTCCTGAAGCACACAGCTCGGCACCGAGTGGGGCTCACCTTCCACGCAAGATTGAGTGCAGGGTGGGGTCCACGTGTCGGCTGCATAGATTTTCTCCCGAGGTGCATCACTCACCATTGGATCTATTGGACAGTCTAGATTTAAAACACGTGGAAGGAAGCTGTCGCGCACCGAGCAGCTCGCCTACACTCCCGTGCGATGCGGTTCATCGCATCAGAGTGCGCCATCACGTTCCACCGCATATGAAGTAGCCACATGTCTCCTCAATCTTCTATCCAATCACATGAAGACACGTGGCATGTATTTGGTAAAATAAAAACGTAGCTCACGTACCAACTCCTTCTGCATTGCCCACGTGTCACCATGCAGCTGTCGCGCACTTCCGGTGCACTCACATTTCGTGCGTCGCGATTCATCAAAGCAATGTGCACCCTGTCATTCCATAGAATAAAAAGTTGCCACGTGTCCCATTAAGCTTGCAGCCAATTACATGGAGACACATGGCATACATTTTATGAAATCAAAACACCAAATTTTGTGCACTCTTTATTCTCTCCAACGTGTGCAGTTTGTATTATGCTCAAAATTTTTCCCCCACATGTATTTTTTCATAGAGAAAAATAAAATAGTTGTCTGGGGGGATATATTTGGGACGCGATGAAAGGAGTGGGAGTTTTTGGAATTTTCATTTTTCCATTTTTTACCAGCAATTTTCAGTTTCTCTCTACATGTTCTCTACAACACGCAGAACGTTTATTTTATATTTTGATGTTGTATTTTTTTAGGAAATAGAGAGAAAGAAGACAACGAAGAAGAAGGAAATGGAAGAATTTATTTTTCATTGAGGAATCGTGAAAGAGTTTTTTCTCATCTTTTGCTTTTAAATTTTATTTCTCTGACATGTGTGATTATTGTTGTGTTGTAATTTTAATTTCTGCTATGAACTACTTTATTTGTTCTAGGGTTGAAGTGTAGCTTAAATTATGAAACTTGAATTAATTATTTTTGAATGATTTATGGAACGATTTTAAGTTGTTTATTTTATCTGTTTTTAATGTTTTTAATTATCGGAAGATTAATTAATTGATCTGTGACACTTAAATAAACTTGGAAAAGGCATTTTTGTGTGTTGCTCGTGATAAAATAACACACATATATATATATATATATATATATATAAGGGATATGAATATACTTTTATTGTATGTGTAACTATTTGAGAACTTAGAACTTAATAAATATGGTTGAATTTAATTCTCATAGGAATATAGTGAATTATTTTAACGAGATGTGTATGTATGGAGCTCGGAAGAGATATATGGATAAATTAGGAGTTCTTGGTTAACAACTTAAAATACAAGAACATAAATCAGGAGAAAATAAAATAATTCAGGTGGATTAATTTGGTGAAACTGCAATCCTAGAATTTTCTTACAAACTGTTATAAAAATTAGTTAGTCAAACTGCATCAAATTATCGATTGTTTGGATAAAATCAAGTTGAAATAATTTTAGTAATTAACAAACACTAGTAACAAATCTTCGTGGGAACGATATTTTACTTATCATATTATTACTTGTGATCGTGTATGCTTGCACGTTTTATGTTCTCTAAATGAGACAACAAGTTTTTGGCGTCGTTGTCGGGGATTTGTTTTACTATTTTTGTTGATATTAATACCAATTAATTTGATTTTAGTTCAAAAAAAATATATTTTGTTTTATTGCTTATTGTTATTTGATTAGATTTGTGTGTTTATTTATGTTTTTATTTGCATTTTTACTTTATTATATTTATTTTTTAGATTTGTGAATAAGTGGGACTTTGTATGCGACGCATAAGAAATCTTGACATAGTTCCATTAGATCTAGAAATTGAGAGAACTATTTTAAAATTAAAAAAAAAACAACAAAACTCAAAACATCTAATTATGGATGAGGAAATTCCTGAAGTGGAGGCACCAAGATCTTTAAGAGATTATGCAGTGCCTATGGTTGGCGGCATTCATTCAAGCATAAGAAGACCATTAATTCAAGCCAATAATTTTGAAATTAAGCCTACAATCATTCATATGATTCAAACATCATTTCATTTTGGTGGTTTACTCCACGATGATCCAAACTCCCATATATCAAATGTTTTAGAGATTTGTGACACCTTTAGGCATAATGGAGTCACTGATGATGCTATTCGGTTGAGACTTTTTCCTTTTTCACTTAGGGATAAGGAAAAGAGTTGGTTGAATTCATTGCCATGTGGTTCTATCACTACTTGGGAGGATTTGGCTCAAAATATTTTAGCCAAATATTTTCCACCGGAAAAGACTTCCAGGATGAGGAATGAAATCACCACTTTTATGTAGTTCGACTCAGAATCATTATATGAAGCTTAGGAGAGGTACAAGGTGTTACTTCGAAGATGTCCTCACCACGGTTTACCGAAGTGGCTTCAAGTTCAAACATTTTATAATAGTTTGATGGGTCAAACTAGAAACATGATTGATGCTGCAGCAGGTGGTGCTCTAATGGGAAAATCAATTGATGAAGCTTACAACTTATTAGAGGAAATGGCTTCCAATAAATACGAGTGGCCATCAGAGAGGATGACGCTTAAGAGAGCGGCTGGAATTCACGAGATTGATGCTATGATCGCTTTAACTACACAAGTATCCGCTTTGGTGAAGAAAATGGATACTTTGGGTGTCCATTCTATTCAGAGTCCTTTTGTTGCATGTGAAATTCGCAATGGAAATCATGCCAGTGAGAGATATCCTCACAACTCTGAATCTGTCAATTTTGTTTCCAACTATAATAGGAATCAAAACAATCCCTATGCTAACACTTACAATCCAAGGTGGAAGAATCATCCTAATTTATCCTGGAGTAACAATGAGGGA
This sequence comes from Hippophae rhamnoides, assembly GCA_033030585.1. Taxonomy (NCBI): domain Eukaryota; kingdom Viridiplantae; phylum Streptophyta; class Magnoliopsida; order Rosales; family Elaeagnaceae; genus Hippophae; species Hippophae rhamnoides. The sequence continues at coordinate 24,852,651 of CM065431.1, read as the reverse complement.
CCATCATCTTCTATAAAGCCTACATATTCTCAGGCCTTTCATAACCAAGCTCCACCACAAGAAAAGAAGCCATAATTGGAAGATATGTTTGCTCGATACATGGCCAATAATGAGACTATTCTTCAGAATCAAGCAACTTCCATCAGAAATCTCGAAGTTCAATTGGGGCAACTTGCTACTATTGTCAATAACTGCCCTCAGGGAGCTTTTCTGAGTGATACTGGAACTAATCCTAATAGGGGAGGAAAAGAGCATTGTAAGGAAATTACACTCATAAGTGGAAAAGAGTTAAAAGAAATACCTAAGCCCATTTCTTTGCCAACCCCTAATGTTGAAGCTATTGGCCCAGAAAAACAAGATTGTGGAGAAGAAAGAGCTGAAGAAAATGAAGCATCAACAAAACCCTTGATGAAACCAGTTTTAGAAAGTCTCAACCCTTACACTCCACCAATTCCGTTTCCTCAACGCTTTCATAAGCAAAAGCTTGATAAGCAATTCTCCAAAATTCTTGAAGTTTTTAAAAAGCTTTATATTAACATTCCTTTTGCTGATGCCTTGGAGAAAATGCCTAGCTATGTGAAATTTATGAAGGAAATCTTGTCTAAAAAGAGAAGGTTATATGATTTTGAGACTGTTGCTCTCACAGAGGAGTGTAGTGCCATCCTTCAGAAGAAGCTACCACCTAAGCTTAAAGATCCGGGAAGTTTCACCATTCCTTATACTATTGGTGAGAAATTCTTTGGTAGAGCTCTGTGTGATCTGGGTGTAAGCATTAATTTGATGCCACTTTCCATCTATCAGAGACTTGGATTAGGAGAAGCACAACCGACCACTGTAACTCTTCAACTTGCAGATAGGTCTTTGAACCCAAGAGGCATTATAGAGGATGTACTTGTAAAGGTAGACAAGTTTATCTTTCCTACAGATTTCATAATTCTTGATATGGAAGAAGATAAAGAGATCCCTATTATTCTAGGGAGACCATTTTTAGCAACTGGTAGGAATTTGATTGATGTTCAAAAAGGGGAACTCACTATGAGATTTCAAGACCAAGAGGTAACTTTCAAAGTGTTTAAAGCTATGAAATTTCCAGGTGATTCTGAAGCTTATTATAGAGTAAATGAGTTAGTTGATAACAGGTCTACAAAAAAAAATTCTACCTACTAATTCTTCTACAATTTCTCCTGTGAATCTGAATAATGACTTAAGAGCCACTTGCGAAAAGTGTTGTCTACCAATCAATGAGATGGACCAGTTCTATTTACAAGCATATAAAAATGTTAAGCTCTATAAAGAAAATACAAAGAGATGGCATGGCAATAAGCTCTTGCATCGACATTCTGAACAAGGACAAAAAGTTTTGCTCTTCAAGTCTCAGTTGAAATTATTCCTAGGGAAACTAAAAACAAGGTGGTCAGGTCCTTTCACTATTTCCAAAATGCATCCATATGGTACTGTTAAGATTAAAGATGGAAAATCACATAGGAATCTCCAAGTGAATGGGCAAAAACTCAAACCTTGTTGGGGAGGTGACTTTGATCATCAAAAGCCAACCATTTTGTTATATGACCCAACTTGAAGCAAAGAAAAAGGAAGTCAAGCTGATGACTTTAAATCAAGCACTTACTGGAAGGCAACCCATGTGTTTTAGTTTTTGTTTTATTTTAGAACATGTATTAGTTGCATATTTCTTCATTTTGTTATTTTGTTTTGATAGGTGCAAATCAAATGAGGTAAAACAATTTTTGGATTTCAATCTCACAAGCCAACTCCCCATTCAGGGAAGTTTCTTTTAACACATCTCCTTTGTTCTATAATTTTCACACATTGGGGACAATGCGCGTATTAAGTTTGGGGGTGTAAAGATTAAACTTATTTGAAATACTGGTTGATATTGTTGGTTGTCTAGTTTTGTTTGTTTGGTTGATCGAAACATTGAAATACTTATTTAACTTATTTTATGAACAAGATGGTAATTTTACTTTGACCTAGTGCTTCAAAATATTCTATCAATATAAACATAAGCACACAATTGAAACTTACTACATAAGAGCTTAATTGTGCTTATTCTCTCTCTTATTTTACTAAAACTATTGAAGTAGGCATCTTCAATAATTTAATTAATCAAATATTTGTAGTTGCATTTGATGGATTAACAAGCCTATGATAATTGGGATATTTCACTTTTCAACTGATTGTTTTAATGTTTCTATTATTTTTTTGATTTATCTGATATACTATTTAAATCAACTAGTTAAGGTTGTTAATTATTTAATCTACTCTAATACACACACTTGCACTTGTGTTTATGTGCTAACTTTTTAGGTGATAGTGGTATGGGTTCAATGAACTCGTATAACTTGGGGGCATTATCTAGGTGGGTAGTTTGGGTCCTCGCCTTATGCCCTAGGTTGTTTCCACGTAAAAATCTCATGCATTGATTTTTATTTTCCGTATTACTTCATTTGCATGTGATTGTATACATAGTTGCTTACAAATTTTTAATCTGCATACTTTCATTGTTATTTTGCTAATCAGAAAATTAGATCCATAAGTAAATAAATGAACTTTCAGTTACCTTCTCCATCTGCAATTGAGTGGAGTGTTACGTATTTGTATGCCACGGCATAGAAATTATGGTGTCGTGGCTCGCCTTTGTTTATTCGGCCTGAAGCCCTTCACATTAGGCTTCCCTATAAATAAAACATTTGGATCACAGTAGTTGCACATATTATTTTTTTAGTTTATTTCCTCAACCATCCATCCTTAGTTTTAATTGTAGGATTAAGTTAGCTATTCTATATATACAGATACAGAAGAAGATCCTCGCAATTATGGAAAAGATCTAAAGATTTGGAGAAGTCAGTGACAACTTGTTCGAAGATATGGAACTGTTTTCAACAAAAGATGTATCTTTAATTGTTGTATTTTTTTTATAATATGATATCTTTTATGGTTAAATTGACTTTTATTAATTTAGTATGATTGGCTGAATTTGTATATGGGATTTTAGTTTATACTTTAAATGATTGGAAGAATAATTTGGTGATTTAAAGAAATAAAAATTTAGATTTATTTATTATTCATAAACTTCGTATCTTTAATCATAAATTCATAATGGGCCAATTCTTTATTTATGATAAAAATATATTTTAAAATAAAGCATTACGCATCATCTATGCTTAATTGTGTATAATGAATAAGAATCTATTTTAATTTCATTGATTTGTATTAATTTAGATGGTTGAAAATAACTTTAATTATAAATTTGATGGACCAAATCTAGATTTATAATTAAAAATATATCTACCTTAGGTTTATCAAAAAAAATTCAATCCTGATAAAAAGAAGTTATTAATTAATTGAATATTTTTGGTTTATATATATTTCTTTAGTTTAACAATTGATAAATTTTGGCCCAATCAAGGAAGAATTGATTAATTAAATATCATGGAAGACTCACCATGATTATAAGGGATTTTATTTTTAAATAAAATAAATCAATAAATCTAGCTTATACTTAATTCACTTAATTTGTTTTGTCTATGAATGGTTATCCTTGCTAAACTTTCATATATATCCATCATCCTAAGTTCGGTATAGTTTAATTTTCTACTTTAATTTTAGGATTTAATTTATCCCTTCATTTATCTATTTTAATTTAGCTACTTTCTTTAAATATTATTTAATTTAGAATTTACAATTCTATTTCACCAAACAACAAATTGTTACAATGTTTAAGATTTTTTTTCTTAACTAAGTTATAAATAATTTAACTTTTTAAAACCAATGCAATTTCTTCATAAACAATCTTAGGGATACACTAATGGCTTATTATAAGTGATTAGTGCATTTATGAGCTTTTTATAAATACAAAATTTTACTATTAAGTTTTTGGTACCATTGTCAAGGAATTAGCGTTTTAAATAAATTAGTTGTTTTTTTGTTATATTTTGTATTTTTTTGTTTTTTGTTTTTCTTTGTATTTTCTTAATTTGTGAATATATGTGATTTTCAAAAAAATATTGAAAAAAATGTTTTTTTTCATTTTTATTTTAATTTTATTTCTCTTATTTATTTGTTTTTAGTTGTTAATTTTGTTTATTTATTTCTTTTTTATTATTTGGTTTTGTTTGATTATCTTATTTTTTCCCTTTATTACTTATGGTATTTTTTATTGTTTATTTTATTTTTATCTATGATCTATCTTGATATTTTTATTTATATCAAATATTTTTGTTTCTTTTATTTATTTTAATTTCTTTTTTTGTAATTTATTTGTTTTAGTTGTTAATTTCTTTTATTTTTCTTGAGCAATCACTTAAGCCAATACTAGTCATTTAAAATGCTAGATTTTTTATGAAGGTGGACACTAACGAAGAAGTATACAATTACAATCATTGGCACTGCTACTTCTTCTATATAGTTGGATGAGGCAATTAGGAACTATAAAATGAAAAATATTCATTTTTTCATTTTACCATAGTCTATGAAAGTTCATTATGACCTTCATTATAGATTTTTACTCAACTGCAAAGATGTTCCTTTTACATTGTCTTGTTGAGGACCAATTAAAAATTAGGAGTTTTCCATACATTCTTAAAGAGAAGGCTAACGTTTGACTAATGACTATCCCACCATACTCCCTGATAACTTGGAAGGGCCAAAGTCTACAATAAATTCATGGGAAGATGCTATTCTTTGCAAAAACCTTCCAATTTGAAAATAAAAACCATTACATTCTCTCAAATGGAATAAGAACTATTCCTTTAAACTAGGGATGGGTTCAAATTACTTCTCCCTCAATATTCACACCATAGCTTCCACTGTAGCTATAAAATCAATTTTTCTATGATGGATTAACACAATAATGTCAATTCACATTTGATAATGCCACAAGTGGAGCTATGGGAGAACTAACAACCTTAAAGGCCTATAATCTCTATGAGATGTTGGGTACTAATTCCCAAAAAAAAAAAAGAGTTTTAGAGTGAGAAGCATTGGAGTTAGTGAGATAGGCTTCAAGAATGGTCATGATGGCCATGCAACTTGCAATATTGACGAAGTAAGTTCAACTCGTAACTACCAAGAGAACACCAAACCAATAGTTATATGAAGTCTATGGTATATATAGGCATGGTGCTAATGTTTGCTCTTTTTTAGATGATCCCTGTGTAGACTAGTCAGGAAGTTTATTTTATGTAGGGGTACCATTATAGATCCATAAGTGATCCTTACACCAACACCAATAATTTTGGGTGAGAAATCACTCTAATCTCTAATGAAAAGAAAACACTAACTCACTATATGCCCAAAACCAAATGCAAGGCCCAATCCTAAACCAAAACATGCCACCATATCCACCTAAAAAGCCAACCTTAAAGCATAACTTGAATGCTTTCATTCAAGTAAGTCAAGATAACAAAATGAAAAATAATCAAATGTTTAACTCTTTTGAGGCATCTGTGAAGAGGAAGGAAAAGTTGGGAAAATAGCTGAGCAAATGTAAAGAAAAGAGAAAAGAGAAACTTCCTACTTAATATCAACAAGCTCAAACTATGGCAACTCTAAGGAGTGGTAAAGTTCAAGATAAAAATATTACTTAAATTTTTGATGATTCAATTAATAATGAAGGAAAAACAAGTGGAGTGCATGTAGCACATAAGGAAGATGTATACATAAATAAAACAATTGCAAAGCCTTCGGAGGGAATTTAAAGAGAGTCATTTGATCCACCTATATTTCACAAGGCATCAAAATTGTGCCAATCGCCTATACCATTTCCACAGCGAATTAAGGATGTTAAGTAAGATAAGCAATTTTTTGATTTACTTTATAACAATTCCATACATAGGAACAATTGCACCAATCTCAATTGTTCTTTTGATTCTAATGGGTAATAGAGACCTATATAAAGGGTGCAAACACCAACTCATGAAATCGGTTTTTGAGTTCTATACCAATTCCATCAAGAAAACCTCACAAATATGAATTAAGCAAATAACATGGTGGGAGTACAAAACAACATGCTTAATTTAACATAGAACAAAATAACTTAAAGTAAGAAAGAAAAAAAATACAAAAATGATGGGGTGCCTCAAAGGCTCCTATCCAAGCTAGCAATATGCATAAACATAGTAAATGACACACAACATGCAAAACAATCATACATATCGAAAAGCTATAAATGATATAAGTCATGTTGTACTATGTTTTTGTATGTTGGTTTCCTATGTACAAAACATGGGGTCCGTTTATTTTTACACATAGTTAGGAATATTGTGATTAAAAGCCACACATCACGAGATTGGTTGTTTTAGTTTTCAAGCTAGGTCTAGAGTGGAGTGTACAATTTTGTTTCATCTTGGGTGTGGGTATTTATGGATTTTACTCAAAAAAAATTGAAATGAAAAAATATCTTATTTTAGCACCTCTCTACCACCTTTGGCAAGATGTTTGGCAAGGTGGCTGGTCAAATTCTATAAATAACCACCACTTCTCTATTTTATTTACCCATGTTTTTAGTGGTTAAGCTCTGCAAAAATTCATATCGAGATTCATATTTGTTTCTTATTTAGTTTTGGAGAGCTTACATTTGGGTATGGGTCTTTAGTGAGTTTAGTTATCAAATCATAGTTTGTATGAATATGTAGTTTAACTGTGTATCTCCCATACACGATTTGAGATGTGTAGAGGATAGTGTCTTTTTGTTCCTTGAGATTGAGAGTGACCCTCAAGGTTTCTTGTTCTATACATTTCACGTTACTAATTTATGGCTACTGATGCTACTGATCACACCATATTGGGTCATGTTGGCTATGAAAGAGAGCTTAGTTCATAAGTTGAACCAAGTTGTTGTGGATGTAGCAAATAAGAGTAGCAATATGTAGTTTAGATAGAGGTCCCAGTTGATAGAGGTAATAGTGGTTTTATTTCTTTTTGAGTTGTAACTATTTTATTGTTTAATAGATTGTTTACTATTGAGTGGTTGCCTTAAGTGACCCGAGGAAATTACCATATAGATACAGTCTCTATGTAGGCTTGTTATGCATGATTTGTTGTTATACTAGTAAATCTAAGTTTAAGGTGTGTATTTTATAAAATATAGTAGCTTAAACTCTAATTAGAAATCATTTATTGTTTTCCTACTTTCTATTGATTATATAATAACTGTTTTAAAAAGTTATTGTATCTTATATTAAATTATTTATGCTTATGTTGCATTTTCTATTTAAGTGTTTACTTCTTTGTTTTTAGAAGTTTGAGTTAAGTATATACCTTCTTATCCTAGTAGTGTACCGGGTTATGGACACTTTCAAAGGATTTTCAATCACTTCAAGACCTTATATGTGGGAACATATTTGATAAATAATGATTTTACTCTTATAGCATGAAATCAAACAAAATACAACTTATCAAGGGAAAGAGTCTAAAATTTGGTACACAACAAAAGTAGAGAGATATTGACTCTTTAGAGATTCATACCAAACTCATAAGAGATAAATAAAAAAAGTAATATAAATTGATTATGAAGAAGATAGATTAATTTAATACTATAAAATAAAAAAAATAGAAATCTATAGGCAGGCTATAAGTAAAGGAAAGAAAGCATGCAACTACACAAAACAAATAAACTTTTTAATTAGAGTCAATCTAGTATATTTGCACATACATGATAGAAAGTAAGATTCCATTAACAAAACAATCTAATCATGCACAACAACATTGAAGGGTCAAAGACCTGATATATAATCAGGTCAAGGAGATACTAACTCCTTAAGGACTCTACCCAAACATGCATACAACAGAAGGATAAACACTTAACTGATAATCATAATAGTAGTATAAATAAGCACAAACATGTAGTAAATAAGTAGTATATATTATCAACAACCAAAAAGCAAACAATAAAAATTAAAAGCTTTCTAATCAGAGTTTAAACCTCATTATATATAGTCATATACAATTTATCATTAGATTGTACTAGCCAAATAATTGAGCATGCACAATACCAAATAGAATGAGGTAAATTCATATAGAACTCCTACCTATGTGGTAACATCTTTGGGTTGCTAATGGTAACCATTTGGTAGCAAACAAATCTACTAAGCAATAAAATAATTACAATCCTAGATAGAAATAAAATCCCATTACCTCAATCAACCGGGACCACTATTCAAATAGTCTATTACTTCCCTTACTTATTGCCTCAATAGTGACTTGGCTCGATACACGAATTTGGCTTTCCTCCAGAGCCAACACCACTTATTATAGTACAATCAGCTACCAACGAATAACTAATAACCACTATGGGACACAATGTCAATCTAGTAAATGCACATAACCAAAGTGGGACACATATTCCACCATATATTGGATAGATCCAAAGATGTGAGAACTTAACAATTAAGCTCAAATCGCTCTCAAAGAGTTTTTCTCACATAAAAAAGTTTCATGAAGGAAACTACCGACCAAAAAAAGGCTCTCAACCACAAAAGCTCCTTATATAAGAAAAATTTGCATAAGGGCGACTGCCAATTGACATACAACTCACACCCACACTAGCTCTTTACATAAATCCACTTGCAAACACCACCTTGAGTACTCACACTCAAGAGCATGGTTTTACCCACACAATCATGAATCACTAATACCTAATAACACTTAATGTAATAGTGATCCAAAAATAGGAAAATCATATGTCAATTTTATAGAACTCTATTACATATTTTTTTTTTGAAAAAAATCAAAAAAAGAATGGGGTATTTATAGAAAAATATTAACAGTCAGACCATCTCATCATAGCTTCACCATGGTCCTCATTAACCACCATACCATGACCTTTTCAAAGGACATGGTGAGTCCCTTGTCGATGAGTGTGGCGAGTTTCTTGTCTATGGGTGTGGTGAGGTGGAAAAATCATATTTTATTGTTCTAAAAATTGTCGAGTAGTTTTCATAAATACTCATACCAAATTAAACCAAAACTATCACTCATGGCCTAGCATGCATACTAAATAACTAACCACGTGGTGTGTGAAAAACATGCTTTTAATCATTGTGTTCTTAACTATATGCGTGTGTAAATTACTGATCAACAATAACTAACTTTACACATAATAGACAAAACACTATGTAAAACAAAAAGACTTCATGTTTTGCACACTAGAAGCCAACATATAGACGCAAAGTACAAATGGACTTACACTTTATATACTAAGGTTAGCATTATTTTATCACTCTTATATGTCATTAGGAATGTGCCTTCCTATGCAAAAAAATTTAAAGAATTGAACACTAAGAGGAGAAATTATGAAGTTAATGAAATAGTTATTATTTTAGAAGTTGTTAGTGAAATACGTCAACAAAACACCAAAATTAAAGGATCTTGGTACTTTTATTATTAATAGTACTATGGGAATAAAAAAGGTGGTTAAGGTTATACTAGATTTAGGGAAAAAGTATAAATCTCATGCCTTGCTCAATATACTTGCAACTATGTTTGGGGAAGTTGAAGCCTACAACCATATCCCTTCAATTAGATGATAGATTGGTCAAATATCCTAAGGGCATAGTTGAGGATTTGCTTGTACAAGTAGATAAATTTATAATAGCTGTTGATTTTGTGATAATAGATATGCAGGAGAACCCATTAATGGACAAGGAACACTCTATTCTTCTTTGTAGGCCATTTATGGCCACAACCAAGACTATTATAGATGTCCATAATGGGCAATTAAGTATGAAAATCTTGGGAGAGATTGTTAATTTCAAAGTTTTGATTCCTCTCCTATTCCTTTTATTTCTATTGATGATGAGTGTTTATATATTGATTATGTGGATACATTTGCTCATAATACATTTTTCCAGGATGAGATTAAGGATAAAATTTAACATGTTTTATTTATTGATAGTATATAAGAAGACTTAGATGATGAGACTAAGGGGTACCATGAATTTTTAGACAGTGTTGAACCAATAAATGAGGCTAGTACACCCTTAGATCAACCTAAGATACCATTTAGGGAAGAAAATACTAAGTTAGAGCTAAAAGCGTTATTAAGCACCTAAAATATGTGTTTTTGGGGGGGGAATGGTACACCTATCTAGCTATTATTTCATTCACTTTGACCAAAACCCAAGAAAAATAACTTGTTAAGATGCTTAAGAAATTTAATAAAGCTATAGCATGGAGCATTAGAGACATTAGAGGTATTAGTGTGGCTATGTGTATGCATAAAATTAATTTAGAGGACAATACTAAACTTGTGAGAGAAGCTTAGAGGAGACTTAACCCTACTATGAAAGAAGTAGTGAAATCTAAAATTTTGAAACTCTTAGAGGTAGAAGTTATTTATCCTATTACTAATAGCAAGTGGATTAGTCTGGTACATAGGGTACCCAAAAATTCAAGCATTACTATGGTAAGAAATGATAAGAATAAGTTAGTTCCTACTAGAGTCATTACAAGATGGAGAATGTGCATCAACTTTTAAAAAATGAATCTATACACTAAGAAAGATCACTTTCTCTTTCCTTTTATTGATAAAATGTTAGAAAGTTTAGCTGGACATAATTTTCATAGTTTTCTTGATAGTCTTTCAGGATATTACAAGGTACTAGTTACACCAGAAGATCAAGAAAATACCATATTCACTTGTCCAATTGGGACATTTGCTTTCAAAATGATGTCATTTGATCTATGCAATGCTACCACCACATTCCAAAGATGCTTGATATCTATATTTTAGATATGGTGGAGAAATTCATTGAGGTATTCATGGATGACTTTTTGTCTTTCAAGCCTATTTTGATGATTGTTTAAATAAATTGACTTTAGTTCTAAAATGATACATTGAATGCAACTTAATTCTTAATTGGGAGAAAATTCACCTCATGGTTTTAGAAGGCATTGCGTCAGGACATATTATTTCTAATAAAGGTATTGAAGTGGATAAGGAAAAAATAATTTTTAATTGATAAATTGCCACCCCTACTAATGTGAAGGGAATTAGGAGTTTATTAGGACATGCAGGTTTTAGTCAGAGATTTATTAAAGGTTTTTCTAAAGTAATCATCCTTTATGTAATATATTAGCCAAGGATGTATCCATTGTGTTTGATAATGATTGCCTTATTTTTTTAACACTTTTAAAGAAAAATTAACTTTTGCACCTATTATCGTGTCACCTGTCTCTACATTTTGAAATTATGTATGATGCTACTAATTTTGCTATAGGGACTATTTTGGGATAAACAATGGACAAGCATTTACATGTCATTTATTATACTAATAAAACACTCAATGATACCTAGATTAATTATTCTACCACTGAAAAGGAATTTTTAACTGTTGTGTTTTCATTATATAAATTTAAATCTTATTTGGTTGGGTCAAAAGTTAGTGTGCATTCTAATCATGCTACTTTGAGGTATTTATTGACTAAACCAAATGATAAGCCAAGACTAATTAGATGGGCTTTACTTTTACAGGAATTTGGCTCAGGGATCAGAGATAAGAAAGGAACTAAAAATGTAGTAGTTGATCATCTATCTAGATTGTTTTCTGGTTTTGACACTACTCAGAGTGAGATGGAAATGGATATTGATAAAACTTTTCCCGATAAACAACTATTTACAATAAGCCAAAACCCATGGTATGCTAACATTTTCAATTATTTTGCTAGTGATATTTTAAGGTCTAACATATCTTTTTAGGAAAAGAGAAGACTTTTCCATGGTTGTAGGCACTATTTTTGTGATGACCTTAATTTGTTCAATCTTTGCCAAGATTAGATCAACTGAAGATGTGTGCTTGAGGAGAAGATGAGAGCATTCTGTCCTTTTTCATGAATTTCATTGTGGGGGCCATCTTTGTGGTAAGAAAATGGCCCTAAAGGTATTAAAATCATGTTTTTATTGGCTAACTTTATTTAAGGATGCTCATAATTTTGCATGCAATGTGATAGATGTCAAAGGATTAGTAACATAGGAAAAATTGATGAGATGTATTTAACATTTAATTTGGTTATTAAACTTTTTGATTTTTAAAAGATTTACTTTATGGATCCTTTTCCCCCTTCTTTTGGATATGAATATATTTTAGCTGTAGTTGACTATGTTCCAAGTGGATTGAAGCTATACCCACCAAAACTAATGATACTAATTGTATTGTGAAAATTTTGAAAGATGTAATATTTAGCAGGTTTGGGACACCAAGGGCCATATTCATTGATGGAGGGAGCCACTTTTACAATAAGCTCTTTGATGGCTTACTGAAAAATTATAATATCAAACACAAGGTGGATACTCCATACCATCCACAAGCTTTTGGTCTAGTAGAGGTAAGCAAAGACAAATCACGAGTATCTTGAAATGGAAAATATGACCTTCAAGAAAGGATTTGTAACCAAATTAAATGATGCACAAAAGGCATACAACATAGATTACAAGACACCCATTGATATGAGTCCTTACAGATTGATTTATGGAATGGCCTACCATTTTCCTATTGAGCTTGAGCATATGGCATATTGGGCAATCAAGCAATTAGGTATGGACCTTGAACAAGTAGGAAATAAATGCTTGCTTCAACTTGATAAGCTCAAAGACATTAAGAATGAAGCCTATGAAAATGGAAAAATCTACAAAGAATGCATTATACCATGAAAAAGTCCTAATCCGTAAGTCATTTTATCTTGGAATGAAAGTTCTCTTATGTAATTCTCATTTTAAAATGTTTCCAGGAAAGCTAAAGTCAAGATAGAGTGGACTATTTCAAGTTGTTCAAGTTTTTCTCCATGGAGTTATAGAATTGATAAATTTAAAAATACAATAGGCATCGTGTTAAGCCACACTTTTAGAGAATTGATACAAATGAGAACATTGAATGCATTGAACTACAAGATCCCTCACCTCTAGTAGCATATTTCTAAGACGTTAAACTAAGCACTTGGTGGAAGGCAACCCATCATTTTAGGTAATATCTTTTATTTTATTTTAATTTTGTTGTTTTCTTTTATTTATTATTAGTTAATTTCTATTTGGTTCTTTCATTACTTTTCTGAACACATGCATAGTTGAAAACATTGGCGGGTGCAAATAGGATCAAATTAAAAAAAATCTAATACAAAATTATCATGTTTTTAGTTAATTCAAAGGGAATAATTGAGTGTTTGTATTGTTTGTTTGATGTCTTAAACATGTTTATTGATTATTGTAAGAATTATTTCTATTCATAGTTTGTGTTTCATGCTTATATGTTGATATCGAGATAAATCCAAAATTAGTGTTTATGAATCAAATAATAGAGAATATGTTATGAGAATAATTTTGAGTATATATCATCTTATTTCAAGTGATAATATTGTTTTACTCGTTCAAATACTTTTCTTATTATTTTAAATTGTTAAATGATCTTTATAGGTTTTACACTGAATGTTAGGATTTTTTAACATCTGAAAAAGAATCATATATTTATTTCATTGCTTGGATTGAATTATATGAGTATAATTTAAAGTGTGTGCCTATTTTATTCATGCTTAACTTATATATATGTGTGTGTGATTCCCTTAGAATAATAAAAAGAACCAAAAGTTAGTCATTCACCAAAACATACATATGTATATGGGTCTATTCTCTAAAAAGAAGAAAAATAAATACTATTACCTTAAATTTCTCCAAAGTAGTGAGATGGTTATTACAAAAAAATTAGAAAGAATCCCTTTGAAGTCAATGCATTTTCATTCATCTTAGGCACATACTTGAAATTTTTGCTTAATGATTTTGATTGAAGCATGACTTTAGTAATATGATATATTCGTAAATCCTAGCATTCGATTTGGCTCATGAGATCAATGGTATGTACATTTGAGTCTTTCTTATTTATCATATGCAAACCTTTTTTCTTTATTCTTTACATAACGTTTTTTCACATATTCGTTGTTGAGTATTGAATCCATAGGATCAATGTAATATTTAGAGTATTTCTTGTAAGGATAAGATTCAATACAAATTCAAATTCCTGACATCAAGTTTGGGTGAGTCAAAGTTGATATATTTTTGTAATGGGACATGAATTTGTGATGTGTAACTAGATTGAACAATAAATTTGGGACATTGAATTAACTTGTGCGTGAGATTTTGATAATGAACTGAAAAGAAACTAAAGCATGAGACGTTTTGTTGATTTTAGTTTTTATTTTATTATTTTTAGTTTTAGTTTTTATTTTGTCATGTTATTCTTTTTAGTTTTAAATTATTACAAATAGGATGTTTGTAGGTATCATAATTAAAAGCTATCACGAGACTTAAACTCATTCATTAGGGTACCCTAGAGGTTTAAAGGCTTGCTGCATACTCTAAATGCAACTATGTCAATCTACAAAAATGATTTATGATAGTATAATTTAGTTTATTTATTTTTGTTTTTATTTGTTATATCACTTTCCATGCCAAAGGCTAGCTAGAAGCTGGTTAGGGTTATGATGAGTGTTTGAAAAGTACTAATATTCTGTGATTTTATTAAGCTTAAATGTCATAAATAGGTTTGATTATAACATGTTTATGTAATAATTTATGCAAATCTATATGTTCAGAATCACATGTATATTTTATTGTATTTAAGATGTTTTTAGCTTCAAAATGTATAAATTTGTCAACACATGAAGAACATAACTTGAAGCACTTAATTTGCATCCTAGGAGCTTTAAAGAATAAGGAATGTAAACCTTACATGAAAAACGAGCTAGTTTGTAATGTGTACAAGGCATTTTTCAAGACAAATGACGAGTGCTTAAAAAGCATTGAATATTACGTGATTTGTTTACACTATAATGTCAAAAATAGATCTATATTTGCATAATATTATCATTATTTTAACAAATCTATGTTTTTCGAATCATGTGTATGTTTTGTTATTTTTCAAGTATTTCTAGCTTCAAAATGATTTAATTGATAAATACTTGAAAAATCGAATCTGAAAGCACGAAATTGCAACCTGGAAGAATAAAAGAATAACATATGTAAGCTTTACATCTATACCAACAAAATGTAAGAGGGTGAAATAAAAAGAATTTGGAGAAACGTAGTTTAACGCATGTTGTGACAAGGATATAAGTGTGCCACGGTGCAAGCTTCTTGAATCAGAATGTCATGCGTGCTAGAATCAACGCAGGCTACGTAGGTGGAAAAAGTATGTCGTACCATGTGACCTTACCATCCATTATTTTCTCATTTTCTCATCTTTTTTCAACTATGAAACCCCTTCTTTAGTTATAGACACACAAAAACTCAGATAACAATTTTGAATTTCAAGAACAAATTCTTTCAAATTTTGTTGTAGTTTTTAGATTTATTTTCTTTGTTTTATTTAATAAGTTTCTATTCACTAGAGTAGATCCTTGTGAAGATTTTTAAGATAATAGATTGCTACAGAAATTATCTATAATAAATACAATTGAAGTATTAATTTCATTTGCGTTTTATTATTTACAAATTTAATTTTAGGTATTTTCTAGATGTTATTTTTAATTTACTAATTACTTATTAAATATAAACATGTTTGGCTGAAAATTGCTATAGGATATTAGTTATGTTGTTATGCTTGTGAATTATTAATTTAGGTAAAAAAATTATAATATTAATTAATTTTTTTCCTTAAATATTTATAAAAATTTTATTACATACAAATATATTGACAATATATTTTTCTTAATAAATATAAAATATGAAAGTTAGATTTTAATATCTGGTTATCTAGATCTAATTTAGAATTATATTCTATTTCAAAGATTTTTCTAAGATTTATCATTGAAAATATATATTAACGACATATATTTTGTAATATATTTAAAATCTAGAAATTAGGTTAAGATATATTAATTAAAAATCTAATTAGAAACCTTCAATGAGAGTCTAAATTATATGTTCTACTTAAAGTAGTGATTTAAATGGTTTGTTATTTCCTTACAAACAATCATAATTTATTATTAATCAATTGGTAATCCTTGACTAAGGATATTAATTTATTTTTATTAACAAATGATTTGATCCCTTCGTAGGATATTTTCATACAAAAAGAAAATATCGGGTATATTAATTTATATATTTAATATCTTAACTAATTTGAACAAGCATGACTAATTAGCTAATATATTCCATAAATTAATCACTAAATGTTAAATATTTATCTGCCTAATAGTTGTTGAATCAATCCTACTACTATCTTTAATTTTAGTCAATATATTAGATTTTTTAAAACCCAAATGATTGTAACACAATGTTTAAATTTACTTTTTGTTTTTAAGAATTTTGTTGAATTATTTAAAACTTCATAGTTCCTCTTTAAATTAACTTTGAAAGTAAACTTATTATTTTTTACAAAGTGATTCATACATTTGGGAGCTATTATAAATATAAAAAATTTATGCATTAAGGTTTTGGCAACCCTGTTGAGGAGGAATAGAATTTTGAATATTTATTATAAAAAATCTTAAAAACTTTTATTTTATAAATATTTGGGACTTTTTTATTTTTAATTTAAAAACAATTCAAAAAATTTTGAAAACAAAAAATATTAAAAATATCTAGATTATTGATTGATTTTAGATATTTCGAATAAACAATAATTAAAATCTTAAAATATTTGAAAATTTAAGATTTTATTAGAAAATAAATAAACAAATTTTCAAATAAAAAAATAAAAGAAAAGAAAAAAATTAAAAAATTAAAAAATTTAATTTAATTTAATTTTTTATTGAGTTAGTAAATCCATTTCTTTTAATTTTTATTTTATTTTTAATTTTACTTTAGTTTTTTTTTTCTTTTTGTTAATTATTTGTTTAGTATTTCTATATACTAACTTATTTTTGATATAACTTATGTTCTTTTACTAACTTATGTATAGTTATTTATTTTTCTTTTTTGTTTTTGTTTACATTTCTCATATTACTTATTTTGGTACTAAGTTCTCAGTTACCTTGATTTTTATTTTATATTATTAATTTATAAAAGGTAAGAGATCTTTGAAAAAGAAACTCATACTTTTTATATTTAACATCTATAGGTTCAAAACACTTTTCAAGAAAGATGGATATTGATAATCAAGAGGAAGATGAATGATTTAAGTGCAAGTAGACATGAATAATGCCATATATAAACATAAAGTAATGGAGTACGCATTGGAAATCATTGGCAATGCTACTTCTTGCATACAATTGGGAGAGATTGCAAGGATTTATGAATTGAAAAATAGTAATTATTTCTTGTTACTTTCATTTCACAATATCCCTAATGAAGACTCTTTAAATTTTATTAGAGAATTTTATGCCACTGTGCAAACAATTCCATTGCAAAGACTTGATGAAAACGAGCATAGGATGATGCATTTTCCTTACACACTCAAGGCTAGAGCTAAGTCTTGGTTCATGACTTTACAACTGTGTTCATTAACTACTTGGGAGGTAGCCTATAATAAATATATGGGTAACTTATATTCCCATCAAAAGACTGAAGATTTAAGGGAAAAAATAACAACATTCTTCCAAAATGATAGAGATCCCTTCCATCAAGCTTGGGAAAAATTCAAAATCCTTTCTACTTGATACCCACACCATAGCCATCCATTGTAGTTACAAAACTAGTTCTTTTGTAATGGACTGGCATAATAGTGTCAGTACATTGTTGATAATGCTATAAGAGAAAAGATAGCATAGAAAACTTATGAGCTATATGATATGTTGGGTACTAATATCCAATATAAGAGTGCTAAAGGAAGGAGAGCAAGGGTCAATGAAGTTGGCTCCAAGAAGAAACGGCTTTGGAACTTGTAGAATTAACTAAGTGAGTCAAACTCCTTATTACCTATTAAATATCAAATCAAGAGGTATATAGAGTTTGTGGCACAATTAGGTATAATGCTAATTATTGTTCGATTGCAAAAGATTCTAGTGTAAAAAAAAATAAAAAATAAAAAATAAAAAAAACTTATGAACTATCTGCCAAAAACTTGATGAACAAAAACCGGCATCGTCGATTCTCGCAAATACTTTGGTTTTAATATTTGTAAAACTCTCGCAAGTGCACGAATCATTTCCTAGAAAATGATAAGTATACTCCCAAGGTCAATCTAAGGAAGGAATGTATGTGGTTTTTAATTTATTATTCAAACTTTTAAAAACGAAATTAAATCCTAAACATCCTGTCACGATATTTTAGGGTTTTTGTGTTTTTAATCTACTTACAGAAAATTAAACATAGATTCAATAAACATTCATGCAAAGTTTATCATTTATAAATAGTGGAGTATTTATGGATATAATAACTAAGTTAATTATGCTTGCTCGTATTATTTAGATTATTAAAGATATGAATTGATATTTATTGATTCTCCCTTTTTTGTATGAATACCACCTTTGGTGGGGTTAGATATTCTTTGTTAACTAAACAAATCAATTAACACCTATGGGTGGGGTTGATAACTAATTTGGTTAATTAAATTAATTCCTTTTTCTAAGAGATTGAAAATGAACCATTTAAATGCCACCTTTGGTGGGGTTAGACAGTTTAAACTTTTATTGAGGTGTCCAAATTAAACCTAAGAATTTAGTTATCAAGTACTAACTTTCACGTTTAAAATCACTACGAAAACATGTCGTCAATACATTTTGAGGATAATAATTCTTATAAAAACTTTTGAAATAGAGCTTATTTTCTAACTACGAGGCGATTGTACCATCAAATAAAAGAGCACTACTACAGAAATCGAGACGGATAACTAAACCTTAAAATCTAATTTTCGGGTTTAAGTTTGTAATGAAAAATAATATATTTCTCTCTAACATTCTTAATATAAAATCATGAATAAAAATAAAATCAATTCATTTTTAAGAGATTTTTACCTATTTAATATTTATGAGCATAACAACGTCATTATTACATCATGTTTACTAAGCGGCTTGACCTGAGTTAAATTTAACCACGAGACAAATTAAATATAACATGTAAGAATAAAGCATAAAAATAGCGTAAAGAAAATAAAATCCTTCTGAGAACGGCGCTATTCCGTTCTTTGGAAAAACTCCAAAGCGGAATTTGCACTCCCGTTTATTGAATCAAAGAGCTAAAATATTACAAAAACATAACTAGTTCTTCCCAAAAGGGAAGCTCTAAATCTAAGAGAAATTAACTAAGAAAAACTAAAAACTAAGAAAAAACTAAAGAATCCTAAAAATCTAAGAAAAGAGAAAATAATGTATTTGGAGGTGTTTTTAGGTGTGTTTTGAAGTGAAGGGAAGGGGTATTTATAGGTGAGGATGGAGAGAAAAAATGAGTAAAAAAATGTAAAAGCAGCGTAATGGAAATCTTGGCGTCATTGATAGCGTGTCAGCGTCGTAAACTGACTTCACGTGAAAAATGAGTGTCGGTAGCGGATGAACGGTAACCTGTAGCGGATGAAGCGATAACCCATGGCAGGTTGGGGCGGGCTGAGTCTTTGAGAGCGCAATGATTGGAGTGGCCTTGTGACGTCGCGTTTTCTCCTTTTTGACCCCATTTTGTCCAATTTTTCCATATTTATCCGACCAACTACGCATTTATTTATTAATATATTTGTGATGTATTGCTTCCGGTATTCCTCTTTGAGTCTTTAAGTTGCATTTTTAAGCCAAAATACACGAAAAACAATAAAAATACATTGATTCCGAAAAAGACAAATTTATATAAATATATGATAAAACATATAAATATATATATTTTTAATCAATTAATTTGCATAAAATCATGGTTATTTTAGTGCTTTTTGAGCACTCATCAATCCCTTCCATGAAGCTTGGGAAAAATTCAAAATCCTATCTACTTGATACCAGCGCCTGACCGTCCATTACAATTACAAAACCAATTGTTTTGTAATGGTCAACGTAATAGTGTCAATACATTGTTGATAATGCTATAAGAGAAAAGATAGCAGAGAAAACTTATGAGCTATAAGAGATGTTGGGTACTAATATCCAATAAAAGAGTGCTAAATGAAGGAGAGCAAGGGTCAATAAAGTTGGCTCCAAGAAGAAATGGCTTTGGAACTTGTAGAATTAACTAAGTGAGTCAAACTCCTTATTAACTATTAAATATCAAATCAAGAGGTATATAGAGTTTGTGGCACAATTAGGTATAATGCTAATTATTGTTCGATTGCAAAAGATTCTAGTGTGGGTACCTTAGAGAAAGCCAATTTTATGCAAAGGTATCATTCAAAACTTACAATCACCCTAACCTTGGTTCATGACTCTGCAACCGTGTTCATTAACTACTTGGGAGGTAGCTTATAATAAATATATGGGTAACTTCTATTCCCATCAAAAGACTGAAGATTTGAGGGCAAAAATAACAACATTCTTCCAAAAGGATAGAGATCCCTTCCATGAAGCTTGGGAAAAATTCAAAATCCTATCTACTTGATACCCACACCACAGCCATCCATTGCAATTACAAAACCAATTCTTTTGTAATGGACTGGCATAATAGTGTCAATACATTGTTGATAATGCTATAAGAGAAAAGATAGCAGAGAAAACTTATGAGCTATAAGAGATGTTGGGTACTAATATCCAATAAAAGACTGCTAAATGAAGGAGAGCAAGGGTCAATGAAGTTGGCTCTAGGAAGAAACGACTTTGGAACTTGTAGAATTAACTAATTAAGTCAAACTCCTCATTACCTACCAAATATCAAATCAAGAGGTATATAGAGTTTGTGGCACAATTAGGTATAGTGCTAATTATTGTTCGATTGTAGAAGATTCTAGTATGGGTACCTTAGAGAAAGCCAATTTTATGCAAAGGTAACATTCAACACTTACAATCACCCTAACCTTTCATGGGAACCAAAAAATAACCCAACATATGTCAAAAACCAAATAAAATGGCTGAATGTAAACTAACCTTATCCATTATATCAACTTTATAAGCTAACCTTAGAAGATAACTTAAGTGTCTTTATTCAAGTTAGTAGGGATAATCAAAAGATGAATAATTAGAGGTTGAATTCCTTAGAGGCTTCCGCAAAGAAGGTTGAAGCTTGAGTTGGGTAGATAGTAGAGAAAATGCAAAGGTAAGAAAAATGAAAGCTACCCGGTCAAATAGAACAAGCGAAAGATGTTACAATTATTTGAAGGGTAAGGTAGTTAACAAAATTTTACCTAAGAATTCTAATGATTTACCATTTAATACAGGTAAAAGAAGATGAAAATATAGTCTCCCAAAAAAGTGGAGACACAAGTTCCAATCATAATAAACCTTTGGAGGAAAGAATTGGGGAGTCAATTGACATTCCTAAAACATAAAAGATATCAAAACCACATCAGCCACCAATACCATTCCTACACTAGTTGAAAGAGTCAAAACAAGATAAGCAATTCTTTGATATTTTCACTATGCTTTCTAAGTTATATAAATTTACTTTTATTAAATGTGATCAAGAATATGCTCTCTATGTTAATTTTTTCAAGGAACTGAACATTAAGAAGAGGAGGTATAAGCTTAATGAGAGAGTTATGATATCAAAGGTTACTAGTGTTGTGCTTTAGCATTAACTATCCCCAAAGTTGAAAGACCAAAGAAGTTTTATCATTAATATTACTATAGGGGATAGGAATGTAGCAAAAGTAATGGTTGATTTAGGTGTTAGTGTTAATTTTATACTATATTCTATTTTCTTGTAGCTAGGTTTGGGAGACTTAAAACCTATAACGATGTCCCTTCAACTTAAGGATACATTTATAAAATATATGAAAGGAATGGTTGAGGATTTTCTGGTACAAGTATACGAAATAATAATACATGTTGATTTTTGGTTCTAGATATGTAGAAAAACCCAACCTTGGACAAGAATAGACAATACTTCTTGGTAAACCATTCATGTCCACTACTAATAATATTCTTAATGTTCAAGATGGGATGACAATAATAGTCTTAAGAGAGACTATTCATTTTTAACTTTTTAACTCTTAACTATTTCTTCTATCTCTACCATTAATGAGTGTTTTAATGTTGATTATATGGATAGACTTGCTCATAACACCTTCTTGCAGGATAGATAGGAAGACAAGCTGAAAGTCACTTTTACAATTGAAAAGATATAAGAGGATTTAAATGAGAAAATTGAGGGGTACC
Organism: Hippophae rhamnoides; assembly: GCA_033030585.1. Classification (NCBI taxonomy): domain Eukaryota; kingdom Viridiplantae; phylum Streptophyta; class Magnoliopsida; order Rosales; family Elaeagnaceae; genus Hippophae; species Hippophae rhamnoides. Next base: position 24,830,487 of record CM065431.1, on the reverse strand, counting down.
TTGAATAACTAGATAATGTTGAACTAATAGGACATCTCAATACACCTTTAGATCTACCTAGTACGCTATCTAGGGAAGAGGTATTTCATCTAAGCTAGAATTAAAAGATTTTTCTATGCCCCTAAAATATGTGTTTCTGGGAGAAAAGGGAAACTTATCCAACTATTATTTCTTCCACTTTGACCAAAACCTAAGAAAAAGAAGCTAAGGTGCTAAAGAAATTCAAGAAAGAAATAAGTTGGAATCTCAAAGATATAAGAGGAATTAGTCCTGGCATGTGTATGCATAATATCAATCTTTAGGATGATGTTAAACCCATTAGAGAGGCACAAAGGAGAATAAACTCAATCATGCAAGAGGTGGTTAAAAAGGAAAATTTGAAACTCCTAGAAGTAGAAGTTATCTATCCTATTACTATTAGTAGGTGGGTTAGTCTAGTTCATGTGGTACCAAAGAATTCCAGAATAATAGTGGTTAAAAATGATAAAAATGAATTAATTCCTACTAGGACAGTCACAGGATGAGGAATGTGTATAGATTTCAAGAAATTGAATTTGTACACTAAAAATGATCACTTCTCTCTTCCATTCATTGATCATATGTTAGAAAGATTAACTAGGCATGAATTTTACTATTTTTTGGATGCTTTTTTAGGTTATTATTAGGTACCCATTGCACTGGAGGATCAGGAGAAGACCACCTTCACATGTCTTTTTGGGACATTCGCTTTCAAAAGGTTGTCATTTGGGTTATGCAATGCCCCGCCATGTTTCGTAGATGTATGACATCATTCTTTTCAAACATGGGTGAAAATTTCTTTGATGTATTCATGGATGATTTTTTCTATTTTTGGAACCTCATTTGATTATTACTTGAATAAATTAACTTTAGTTTTAGAACGATGCATTGAATGTAAGCTGGCACTTAATTAGGAGAGAATTCATTTTACGGTATAATAAGGGATTATTCTAGGACATGTAATTTCTAACAAAGGAATTAAAATTGACAAAGCTAAAATTGAGTTGATTGTTAAATTACCACCCCAACATCTATTAAGGGGATTAAGAGCTTCTTAGGACATACGAGTTTCTATAGACGATTTATCAAATATTTTTCTAAAATAAGTCATTTATTATGTAATATTTTGTCAAAAGATGTTTATTTTGATCTTAATGATGATTGCCTTATAGCCTATAATACTTTGAAAGATAAATTAACATCTATCCCTACTATTGTGGCACTTAATTGATCTCTCCCGTTTTAAATAATAAGTGATGTTTCTGATTATGGTATAGGAGTAGTTTTGGAATAGAGAGTGGTTAAGTGTTTACATGTCATCTATTATGCTAGCAAAACACTCAATGATGCCCAAATTAATTATTCCACCACTGAGAAAGAATTCTTGGCTGTTGTATTTTTCTTAAACAAATTTAGGTCTTAATTCGTAGGTTCTAAAGTAATTATGAATTCTAATAATGCTGCTTTAAGATATCTATTAAGTAAACCTAATGCTAAGGCAAGATTAATAAGGTGAGTTTTACTCTTAAAATAATTTGACCTAGAGATCAAAGACAAGAAAGGTAGTGAAAATTTAGTAGCTGGTCATCTGTCTAGGTTAATTTATGAATTCAATTATCTTAATGGTGAGAGTAAAGAAGATATTCTCAAAAAATTTTGAAATGAATACTTATTTTCAGTAAGTCCAAATCCATGATATGCTAACATAGTAAATTACCTTGTTGTTGGTGTTTTAAGGCCTAACATCTCTTTTCAAGAAAAGAGAAGCTTTTTACATTTTTGTAGGTAATATTTATGGGTTAACCTTTATCTATTAAATATTTATAAAGATCAAGTAATCTGAAGGTCTATACCTGAAAAAGAAATATAAGAGCATTCTGGCTTAAACTTTACTATAGAGACATTTTGGTGGTAAGAAAATGGCCATTAAGGTATTACAGTTTGGATTTTATTGGCCAACTCTTTTTAAAAATGTTCATATGTTTTGCAAGAATTATGATAGATATCAAAGGACAAGTAATATAGGTAAACAAGATGAAATATCTTTGACATCTAATTTAGTTATTAAAGTATTTGATGTATGGGGGAATGGCTTTATGGGTCCTTTTTCCCATCTTTTGGCAATGAATACCATTGGTCGTTGTGGATTATTTGTCTAAGTGGGTAGAAGCTATACCCATTAATTTTTATAATGCTAATGTTGTCTTGAAATTGTTGAATGATTCAATATTTAGTAGGTTTGGGACGTCTAAGGCAATAATTAATGATGAAGGGAGCCATTTTTACAACAAAAGTTTTGATAGGGTACTAAAGAAGTATAACATCACACACAAAGTGGCCATTCCATATCATCCACAAACATCCGGTCAAGGGAAATTGAGTAATTGGAAAATCAAAGGGGTTTTAGGACACATTGTGCACCCATTAAGGAAGGATTGGGAAATCAAGTTGAAAGATGCCTTATTGGCATATCGAAAAACTTACCAAACACCCATTGGGATGAACCCCTACCAATTAGTCTTTGGGAAAACATGTCACCTATCCATTGAACTCAAACACAGGGCTCATTGCACAATTAAAGAGTTAAAAATGGACTTAGATAAAGTAGGAGAGAAGTGGTTGCTCCATCTTAGTGAACTTAAAAAGATTAAGGATGAAGGCCATAAAAAAGGAAAGTTATACAAAGAGCACATTAAGAGCTATCACAACAAAAGGCTAGTTCATAAATCTTTTCTTTCTTAAATGAAAGTTATATTATTTAACTCTCATTGGAGATTGTTTCCAGGAGAATTGCAATCAAGATGGGATGGACAGTACAAAATTACCCATTTTTTTCAAATAGAATGATGGAGTTATTGAATCCTAAAACACAAAGAACGTTCAAGATCAATGGGCATCATATGAAACCCTATTTAGAAGAAGGAAACAACGTAGTAGACATTGAGTTCGTACTGGTGTACAAGCCTTAGCATCATATGACAGCTACGTGTTGCTAAGATGTTAAAATGGCGCTTGATAGAAGGAAACCCATTGTTTTAGGTAATATTAAGTTCTTTTTTTTTAATTTTATTTTGTTTTATGTTATTTTATATTTCATGTAATATTTTTAGATTGTTTTATTTTCCTATGTATGTGAACTTTTTATTTAGAATTGCTAAAATTTATAACTGTTTGTTGAGATGCGTAAAAAGTACACAACGATCTGTCTGTATGGATTAAAATATTTGAAATAATGAATGCACATGAATTTTCACATCAAATACTTGATCACGTACAAAAAATGGGTAATTTTTCTCTTATTTATTCTTTATCTTTAATTTTCATTTGTGACATTGAGGACAATGTAGATTCTAAGTTAAGGGTAGAGGAAAAGTTACATTACATAAAAATTTCGGCAATTTTAATTTTTTTATTAAATATGTGTTTACATTTTAAATTTATTTTTATTTATTTTATTTTATTAGTTTAGGGATAGTAAGGTTTATTTTTAAAAAACTTTCTTGCAAAATTATCATATCTTCTAGTTGATTTTAAGCAAACGATTGAATCTTTGCACTATTAGATTAATATTTTGAATATATCATGGAGTAATATGATAACTAATTGGTTTTATCATAATTTGTATTTCATGATAAAATGATGAAGTTAAGATAAACTCAAAATTGGTGTTTAGGAATCAAATAGTAAAGACTACCTTGTGAGAATATTTTGAGCCTATTATCGTTCCATTCTGAGAGATAATATTTCTACTCCTTTAAATATTCTTCTTAATATTTCAAATTGTTAGATGATATCTATAGGTTTTGCATTGAATGTCAGGATTTTGACATCAGATAAAGTGTTATGTACTTATTTTTATTTCTTAAATTGATGATTTAAGTAGAAATTGAAAGTGTGATTTCTTCATTCATGCATGACTTCCACAAAAAGAGATATATTTGTGATTCCCTAAAATCAATACAAAAATAGCCAAATTATCTATTCACCAAATTATACAAATATCTACAAAATATACATGGGTCTAATATCTTTATATATATATATATAAAAACTAAACATTATGACCAAAAAGTGATAAATGGGTATTATAAAAGAAAGATAGGAAATAAATCTCCTTAGAGTCATTGCATTTTCATTCATTTCTAAAGGCATATACTTGATATTTTTATTTGATAATTTTAAGCTTTTTCTTATTTTAAATATATGCGAACCTATTAGTTCATTTATTTACATAATTTCTATTCGCATGTAACTTTGATTGAGTGCTTGAATCCATAGGATCAATATAATGTTTAGACTATGACTTGTGAGGATTAGAGTCAAAGTGAATTTAAATTTCTAATACTGAAATTGGATAAATCAATATTAATATATTTTTTATATGAATTTGTGATTTTCAACTAATTTTTACAATAAACTATGAATCTTTGAGAAGTTAATTTAACTTATGCTTTGGATTTTAATTATGAACTTAAAATAGACTAAAGCATGAGAAGATTTATTATTTTTTGTTTTAATTTTTAATTTGTTAGATTTTAGTTCTTATTTTTTATTTGTTTATTTTTGTTATTTCATTTAATTTTTGCATTTACTTTGATGTTTATAGGTATCAACATTGATAGCCCTCACAAGATATAAACTCGTCCACTAGGACAACCTAGAGATTTAAAGGATTTTTATTTACACTAAATGCAACCGTGTCAATCTACGAAAATGATTTAGGGTAGTTTTATTTTAGTTTTTCTCTTTTCTTGTTTGGGACTAGCAAGAAGCTGGTTGGGAGTTCTGATAAGTTCTTGAAAAACACTAAATATTATGTGATTTATTAAAACTTTAATGTCAAAAATAGATTTATATTTATATAATTTCATCATTATGTTATTAAATCTATATTGTCGAAATCACATGTATGATTTGTCAGTTTTTAGGTAGTTTAGACTTTAAAATGATTTAATTGATAAATACTTAAATAATCATATCTGAAAGCACCAAATTACAATCTAGAAGAATAAAAGAATAACATATGTACCAACCAAATGAAAGGTGTGAAAAATAAATAAATTAAATAAAGATAGTTTAACGAGTTCTGCAACGAGGATATATGTGTGTCGTGGTGGGAGCTTCGCGGATCAAAATTTCACGCGTACTACAATAAACATGAGCCCCGACGGTGGAAAAAGTGTGCTACGACAAGCGGCCTCACGATCCACTATTTTCTCCTTTTCTCAATGTTTTTTCAGCTATAAAAAACTCCTCATTCAGTTATAGACACAAAAAAATCAGATAACAATTCTGAGTTTCAAGAACAAATTCTTTTTGAATTTTGTCATAGTTTTTACTTTTTTTTCTTAGTTTTATATAGTAAGTTTTGATTTAATAAGGTAGATCCTTGTGGAGATTTTTCAAATAATAGATCACTACAAAAGTTATATTTAATAAATACAATTGAGGTAATTATTTTAATTGTGTTTTATTATTATAGGTTCAATTTTATATATTTTTCTAAATTTAATTTACATATTATTTCTTAAATCTAAGCTTGTCTTGTTGAAAATTAATATAAGATATTAGTTATGTTTTTATACTTGTGAAATATTAATTTAGGTAAAACTTTTATAAAATTAATTGACTTTTATTTCTTCATTTAAGAATTATACAAAGTTTATTACAAAAAAATTATATTGACGACATATTTTTTGTAATAAATTTAAAATATGAAGGTTAGATTTTAGTATTGGTTATCTAGATCTAATTTGAAATTATATTCTATTTCAAAGATTTTTCTAAGATTTATTGACGACACCTTTAATGAGAGTCTAAATTATATGATCTACCTAAAATAGTGATTTAGATGGTTTATTCTTTCCTTAGAAATAAAATAAAATTTAATATTAATCAATTGATGATCCTCGTCGACGAATATTAGTTGGTTTTTATTGACAAATAATATAATCCACATCTTATGATATTTTCATACAAAAAAACAAATCAGTAATATTAATTTATGTCTTTAATAACATAATTAATTTTGAGAAAGTATGATTAACTAACTAATATATCCTATAAATTTTTCATTGAATGTTAAATGTTTATCTCCTTAATAGTTGTTGAATCAATGCCACTACTATCTTTAAATTTGTATCAATGTACTATATTTTTTAAAACTTAAATAATTGTGACAAAATATTTAGGTTTACTTTTTGTTTTCAAGAGTATTATTAAATTATTTTAAATCACGTACTTTGTCTTTAAATCAACTTTAAAAATATACTTATTTTTTTTTACAAAGTGATTCGTACACGTGTGAGTTATTATAAACATATAAAATTTGTGCATCAACAAAAAGGGATTTAGTAGTCATGTAGAATAACGCGTGTCGCACCAAGGATTAATGTGTGCCATAGTGCGACCTTCTTTGTTGGGAATTGGGAGAAACATTACGTAAAATATAGTAGTGTAGAAAATATGGTGTTGTGGCCCACCCTTATTTATTCTACCGAAGCCCTTCTACACTAGCCTTCTATATAAATAACACATATAGGTCATAAAATTTGCCCGTATTATTTTTTAGTTAAGTTTCTCAACCGTCTATCCTTGGTTTTATTTATAGAATTACATAGTCATTCCCAAATATATAGATACAGAAGGAGATCCTCTCAATCATGAAGAAGATTGAAAGATTTAGAGAAGCCAATGACAACTTATTTAAAGATTTGGAGTCTTCTTCCAAAAAGGGTATTTTTAATTATTGTATTATTTGATTATTTCTATAATATGATATCTTTTATAGTTAAATCGACTTTTATTAATTTAGCTATGATTAGATAATGTGTATATGAGATTTTAGTTTCTCTTCATTGGAATAACAATTTTATGATTTAAGTAAACAAAAGTTTAGGCTCTTTTTATTTTTTTTTTTTCTGAATTATTCAATCTTTATGAATTATGAAAGGCATATACGTAAGACATAAACAATCTACTAATTAATTGAATTGATTTCGTTCAAATTCTAATAATATAATTATGGGTCTTATAATACTTCAGGTGCTAATGAAACTATTTTAGTGAAATTTAATTGTCTTAATTCCCGGGCGATCGCGCCAAAAATTCGAGTTCCCTTGGGATTTCCTTCTTGATCAATAAGAACTGCAGCATTGTCATCATATCGTATTATCATACCATTGTTACGTTTGAGTTCTTTACAAGTACGTACAATTACGGCCCTGATCACTTCGGATCTTTCTAGAGGTGTATTGGGTACAACTTCCTTGATTACAGCAACAATAACGTCACCAATATGAGCATATCGTCGATTACCAGCCCCTATGATTCGAATACACATCAATTTTCGGGCTCCGCTGTTATCCGCTACATTCAAATGGCTTTGAGGTTGAATCATTTTTTTATCTGTTTTTTTTTTTTTTTTTGAAGCAAAGGGTGAATAAAAAAAAAAGAAATGTTGTTTTTTCAAAACAAAAAAAGAAACTCGAAATTCTTTTTTATCAAAATTTTATTTTTGTTTTACTTTCCATTACTATCCCGAAATAATAAATATACTTCGTATAGGCATTTTTGATGCTGCTATTGAAATAGCTTTTCTGGCTATATTTTCTGCTACACCGCTCATTTCATAAAGTATTCTACCTGGTTTAACAACAGCCACCCAATATTCGGGAGATCCTTTCCCCGAACCCATACGTGTTTCTGTAGGTCTTACTGTAACCGGTTTGTCTGGAAATATACGTACCCATATTTTTCCGCCACGGCGCACATTTCGTGTCATTGCTCGTCGACCTGCTTCTATTTGTCTAGATGTGATCCAAGCGGGTTCAAGCGCTTGAAGAGCATATCTACCGAAGCAAATACGATTACCTCGATAAGATATCCCTTTCATTCTTCCTCTATGGTGTTTACGAAATCTGGTTCTTTTTGGGTTATAGTTGATGGTTCTTTCCCAATTCCATCTCTACTACAGAACCGGACATGAGAGTTTCTTCTCATCCAGCTCCTCGCGAATGAAACGACTAAAAAATAAAAAGTACATGTATTTAATGAATAATATACTGAAACACTATACTAAATTATAGGGTGCTTTGAAATTTTATCTAATCTATTAGAAATTTGTACATCTTGTTTTGATATATAACTAAATATGTATTTCTTTTATCGATTTATAATAAATTTTTATTTAGGGATAATGTTATAGATAAAGTCGTTTTATTATAAGGTTATAACGAATCTTTATTTTGTTTTGCCTTTTTCGGATCGACTAAAATTGAGAAATACAATCAAATAAAAATTTGCGCGGGCGAATGTTGACTCTTACTCTTCAGAATAAATGAATAGCTTTCTGGTTTGTTCCGCCATCCTATCCAATGAATAATTAGGATTCGTTTTCAATAGAATCTTATGTATTCATAGGGTTCTGTCGTTCCCATCGTTTCTCGATTAATGGTTAGGTCTTAATTTTACAACGGAGCCTCTAGAATGAAATTTGTTCTTGAGTCAACCCTCTCAGTCTTTATTGGCTCAGGGCTCTTTTTTTTTTATATGAACCGATTTGTCTAATTTCTAATTATGGATTAATTAGTAATAATGCTTTATTACATTTATCTTTATGAGATGAATCATAGACCTTACATATGGGAATCATATATCGTTAATATTACTTTTCTCTCTTTCTCTCACCCTTCCATTTATCCGTATACTTTTTTTGTTTCGCAATTCATAATCAGATTCATAATCTGATTGGTTTTTCTTTTTTGTTTATGCAAAAAAAATTACAGTTGCTACGATGATATGACCAATATATCTCGACTGGTTCTTTCTTTCTATCTAGATAATGCGAAACGATGAGTTGGTTATTAGTTATATAAACTATTTGTTCATATTATGTCATATAAAGGGCCGGTCCATTTTATCTTAATCCTAAAAAACCAACGAGTCACACACTAAGCATAGCAATTGTATCAAATGATTAATCTATTTTTTATTCAACCTTATAGAATTGTTAATTATTCATTTTTTTTAGAGGATGGATAGAACTAAAGACAAGTCAAGTAAAAGCCTATTATTTTTCGTCTGCAAATATCCAAATTTTAATGCCTAATACCCCATAGATAGTTCGAACTGTATACGAACAGTAATCAATTTTGGCTCGAATGGTTTGTAGAGGAACCCTACCTTCTCTGATCCATTCGACACGTGCAATTTCTTTTCCGTCGATACGCCCTGCAATTTGTACTTGAATTCCTTTTGTACCCGCCTGTTCAGTTAATTCAATAGCCTTTTTCATTGCTTTTCGAAATGAAACTCTATTCTTTAATTGCCCGGCTATAAATTCCGCAAGAATATTAGGATGTCTATAAGGATTTGCAATTCTTGTAATAGCAATGTTAAGTTTTCGGTTCACACAATTAAGTTCTTTTTGGACATTCATTTGTAATTCTTCGATTCTTCTAGGTTCTATTAATAACTTTGGGAATCCCATATAGATTATGACTTGAATTAAATCAATTCTTTTTTGAATTTCTATACATGCAACTCCTTCGACATTAGAAGATATTTTAGTATTTTTTTGTACATAATTCTTGATACAATTTCGTATTTTTTGATCTTCTTGTAGATCCTCGGAATAATTTTTTGCTTGTGCAAACCAAATAGAGTGATGACTTTGGGTTGTACCAAGTCTGAAACCAAGTGGATTTATTTTTTGTCCCATAATCCCCCGCTACTATACATATCATGACACATCATGTATATATTTTTTTTATTTATCCAGGTTTTTTTAAGCATAACATAATATGGCGTATTTTTATTGTTTAGAATATTTTCTTTCTATATTCTTTAGCTATATCTTTCAGTATATCCATATCTTTCAGCAGCTATATCGTTCAGATATCTTTCAACAGCCAGATCTTTCAGTATAATAGTTATATGACAAGTGGATCTTTTTATTGGATAACCCCGGCCGCGAGCCCGAGGTTTTAATTTTTTCACTGTGGTGCCCTCGTTGACTTCAGCTTTACTAATGATTAAGGTTGTTTCGTTAAAACCCATATTGTGCTTAGCATTTGCTGCTGCAGAATAAACCAATTTTAAAATGGGATAACATGCTCGATAGGGCATGAGTTCTAGTATCATAAGTGTTTCTTCGTAGGAACGTCCACGAATCTGATCAATTACCCTTCGTGCTTTATTAGCAGACATTTTTATATGTTGACTTAAAGCAGATACTTCTGTGTATCGATTTTTTTTCTTCTTTATCATAGGGTTCACCTCTTACTACATGAACGATAAGTATCTATTAAGTATTTCTATTGAGTTTTCTTATTTATTATATAATAAATATTATTAAGTTAAATTAATAAATTATTAACGACGGGATCTGTTATCATTTTTTGCATGTCCCCGGAAATTTAAAGTAGGTGAAAATTCTCCTAATTTGTGGCCTACCATACGATCTGTTA